>CM053028.1:301141020-303601020 GCA_028564925.1 Lithobates sylvaticus | reverse complement strand
TTTCAAAGAAAAGAAAAAAAAGAGACCAATTAAAAAAATGAGAGAACATGGATATGTTTCGGCACGATTTAGAAATTGGCAAGCTTATATGCAGTACTGTGTGTTATGTGACAAGGAGTTTCTTGGTCACCGGATCATCCGTCATGCACAAAAACATTGTATAGATGGCATCTTCAGCTGCCCAATATGTGCAAAACAATATACCACTAAAGAAACCTTTATTCCTCATGTAACATTGCATGTTAAGCAATCCTGCAAAGAGAGACTGGAAACCATGAAACCTCTCAAGCGATTGGCAAAGTTACCTAAAAAGGAGCCTGCTTGTAAGAAACCAGAAACCGTTACAAAACAAGAGAGGCAAGTGAAAAAGAACACTTTTTACTCGGATGACTTTATAGTTTTCAACGATAATGACAATTCTGATGAAAATGATGACAAAGATAAGTCTGGGAATTTTCACCCTGAAAAAACAGTCAACGAGTTCCCCTGTCCTGTACAGTATTGCAACAAGGGATTTAAGTACTTCAAAAATTTAATTGCACATGTGAGGGGGCACAAGGACAGTGAGGAGGCTACACGTTTCCTTGAGATACAAAGTAAGAAAGTAGTTTGCCAATATTGCAGACGGCAGTTTGTTAGCCTTACTCACTTAAATGATCATTTACAAATGCATTGTGGAAGCCAACCATACATTTGCATACAAATGAAATGCAAGGCAAGTTTTGAGACTTACACAGACTTATTGGCACATCGAAAAGAGCATCGACATTTTAAAGCAAAATGCATGTTTCCCAACTGTGGGAGAATATTTTCTGCCGCCTACATGCTTTTTGACCATGAAGCACAACACTATAATACCTTCACATGCAAGCATGCTGGCTGTGGAAAGATCTTTCGTTCTCAGCTTCAGTTAGAACAGCACCTGAGTGAGCATGCTACTGAAACCACACTGCCTGAGTCCAGTAAAAGTGGAGCATTGACTCAGATGACAAAGACTGGTGTAAACATTGTAGGTGTTAAGTTTGAAGAAAAACTGCTGCCATGTGGTAATGTGAACATTAAAGTAGAGCCAGTACACTCTGCAATCGTTTCAGGTTCTGTCATATGTAAAGATGCTGGTGTACCTGAAAAGTCACTGCAGTCACAGAAAAGGGCAGCTGTTGGCAGCTGTAAAGTAAAAAATTCCAAACACTTAATAGACCAACTTATTACACCACCAACTCATGTTATACCCGCTAAGAATTTGCTAACTCAGGTTTTAGCGTCACCATCCCATGCTCGCAATATACTACCTAAGGCTGACATGTTGGCTTCCACTGCTTTTCCAGGGGATTCTGTAAATTTTAAACTGCTACCTGTGCCTGTAGGCTTCCATGATCTATCAAATCAAAACAAACTTCTTCCAAGTGGAAATATAGACAATGCCAGTGAAACACAAAAGATGGCACTCCCAGGTTTTAAAGTCCAAAATTTGACTTTATTTCAGGATGGGAAAAACAGCAGTCAGGAAAACTCAAAGAAAGCTCAAACTGGTGTTTTGAGTACAGCTAAAAGTAAACTGGAAGGTCAGGAACAAATAAATAGCATAATGCAATTTAATGTACACAACCAAGCTAGCCAATTGTGTGAAAATAATCTAATTCTGTCTGGTTATGAAGAAAATTCTAAATCTGAAAATATTTTATCATTGTCCCTTGAAACAAGCAATGCACTCTCAAATGTTTTGCCACCTGTCTGTGATGCCTCAGTCACCCCTGTTGCACCTGCACCAACTGAAAGATTTAAATGCAATGTTGAGGGATGTACAAGAATATATAATTCTGTTCAGAGCATTGGTAAACACATGAAGAGTACTCACCCAGAACATTACGATTCATTTAAGACGGAGCGCAAGAATAGAAAGAAACACAAACCTGGAACACCATTACCACCTCCTGATAATGCTACTTACTCACTCCTGGGACCAGATGTCCCAAATAACTCCATCCAGCCTCACTTACAAGGCACTGCAAACCACAACTTCTATAATCAGTTGCAACACCTTCCTAATTCAGTCTTCCCAACACATCTTGAAAACTTGGTGAATCCATTACTCAATCCTGTAGAAACTGTTATGACCCAAGAAATATCCAAAAATGTTGCAGAAACACTGTTGAGCACTGAGGTTGGTAATCTGAATAATTCTGGCATGACTTCGCAAATAGAAGATTTGGCAAAGGTCTTACCCATGAAATTTGAAAATGGATCTGATCCATTTTTGCCAATGCCAACAGAGAATGATCCTTTGCCAGTTATGTCCTCTCTAAGTGGAAGCACAATGTTTTCTCAACTGGGGGGAAATGCAGACCATGTTCTCGCTGGAAGTGAAGCTCCAAATTCAGTGTTCATGAAAGATGTTGACACAGACGCATCCTTTTCCAAACAAGTTGACAGCACAGACATGGATGCAAGCTTTAACTTGGAGAAATCATCTAGCATGCTTTCAAACTCTCCAGACAAAAATGCCACAACTAGCGGGCCAGCAAGAAATAAAGAGAAAAGAGTCAAGCATAGCCCTCGTGCAAAATTTCCTGCAATTATCAAAGATGGCAAATTTATTTGTAGCAGATGCTTTAGAGCTTTTACTAACCCACGGTCATTAGGTGGTCATTTGTCAAAACGAGCGGTTTGTAAGCCACATAATGATTATGGCATTCCCCCACTACTTTCCCAGGAAGATGGACAGCCTTCTGTTTTGGCAAGCATGATTCTTTCATCTAGTCCAAACCAAAAAGCACAAATACCACCACAGCAGACTTTTAGTCCCGAAGTGACTGTTAAACCTGAACATTTTCTTTCATCTGGCCAGCCTGGAATTGAAAGTGCGCCATATATTACTACAGAGTTTTCACATCCTAGTATATCCAGTTTTAGCCCCAATAAGAATAAAGCAAATACTATCAAACAAAGTTTTGTAGACCCAGAAAATGATGCTAACAGACAGCAGTCTTCTAATAATATTTTGAATGGCTGTGTACCCTGCACCCCACAAATGAATTCAACCGACCCAACAAATATTGTCGAAAGGCATGCCCTAACAACCACTTCCAGTTCACAGGCTGTTCCGAGCCTAGGGACCCTTCATTCCAACAGTTCTGTTAAAATACATGTTCCTGGCGGAGAGCCTTTAAATACTGGTGGTGATTTATGCCCAAATCCTTTGCTTAATTCAGCTGTGGAAAACCATGATGTACCAAAACAAGTGAGCAGCACTAGAGTGTCAGTAATTAGTGGTCCACGTAGTTCTTGCATAACTGCTGTCAAGAAAAGGAGCAGCACTTCTAAGAAAAAGAAGAAAACTGACACACCCGTTGCAGCTGAGGCTACACATGAACTAGCAAGAAATATTTTGGCAGCTGTGGGAGGAAATCTGCAAATGTCAATGGAGATGCAGCCAAATCTTATGACCTATGGTTCTGAGTTGCTAGAAAATATAGCAAAGAATTTGAGTAATGCTGACAAAGAACTGCTTATGTCTTGTCTAAATGAAAGCATCAAGGCTAGCTCAGAAACACCGGCATTATGTCACCTTGCTGTAAAAGAAGAAAAAAGCAGTTTACCAATCCTTCCACCCAACATATCCGAGTGCAAAGACACTGACAAGCTTGATATCCACCAAGACTTCAGAGAGAAGACATTTGATAATTTGAGTCCAGCTGCCACCGAAATATATACTATTAATAGTAACGCTCAAGAACCTTGCTCTTCTTTGACCCCAAGTCAAATTGCAGCGAGTGGTAGTGTAGATGATGAATTACCAGAGGTTGTGCACAATGTAATGTCAGATAGCACTGCTGCAAGCCCACTTAACAAAATGAACATACCTGTCTGCTCAGTTTCCCCAACCCAAGAAACCACCACCATTTATGATGACCAAGTTCTAGAGATCATGAGCCTGGTACAGAATCTTCAGCTTGTGGATGGTCTGGTGTTTGAAAATGTTCCATCAGAAGAGAATTGCACCTCTAGTGAAGCTTTGCCCATAATGTCCAGTGTAATTGTCCCCAATCCAAGTCACAGTCTTGTTGCTGAACAAACCTCTGAAGTATCCTCATTATCTGACACAAACATTGTAAAACCCTTTATTTGCCGAGAGGAGACTTGTAACTATTGTGCAATGACTAAGGATGCTTTATTTAAGCATTATACAAAAGTTCATTATTACACAACTGAAAAACTTGAAGAGATCAAAAAGCATCAACTAAAGTTTGCCCCTTTCAAGTGTGTTGTTGCTTCATGTACAAAAACATTTACCAGAAATTCAAATCTTCGAGCACACTGTCAAGCAATGCATAATTTTACCTCTGAGGATATGATCAAATTAAAAATTAAAAAACACCATGGTAAAAAATCTGCTAGTGAAAGTAACGACTTCTCTTCCCCTGAAATGCCAAACGGAAGCCCGGAAGTGAAAAGGTGTGCAGAGTCATATGATGATGCTCAAGGGATCACAAAAATAGAACCTGACGTATTTCAAGAATTGCCACCTGTAAAAGCTGAGGAATCCCCTAAAGTTGAAGACATGAGGCCACCTCCTGAATTGCCAGTTATGGAGTCACAACTTGCACTACTAGACCAGAAAAACAAGAGAGGCCCAAAAATCAAAAGAAAACGAAAGGAGAAAGAACTTAAACGCAAAAGAGCAATGCAGAAAGAAGCCAAGTCTAATCAGGGGCCCACTTCTTATAAACCTTATAAGTGTGTTCATCAAGGGTGCACGGCGGCTTTTAGTATACAGCAAAGTCTAATGCTTCATTATCAAGCTATTCACAAGCTCGAGACGCCTAAATTCTCAGGAGAAGATTTGAAAAAGGAGTCAGAGGAGGGAGACAGTGGCATCAAAGAGTTCCGTTGTACCGAGACGGATTGCTCTCGAATTTTTGCTAGCTTTGCTAATTTAATTCAGCATTATGTGAAACTTCATGAGATGATTGCGGAGGAAATTGAACATGTGGTTTCTTCAAGTGTAGGACAGTTTGACTGTGATCAGAGTCCGTGTACAGCTACTTTTACAACCTGTACTAGTTACATTGAACATCTTGAGGAAGTCCATGGCTTAAAAATTAAGCAGCCAAAATTTGATGGCGAAGAAATGTACAAGTGTGATATTGAAGCATGTGACCGTGTTTATGCGACACGGTCAAATCTGCTTAGGCATATTTTTCACAAGCACAAAGACAAACATAAGGAGCATCTAATCAGACCAAGAAAAATTAGTATTGGTGATCAAGAAAACACAGAAGAGAAAGTTCAGAAGGAAAGACCCAGAGTGCCAAAACAAAAATGTGGCATTTTAGGCAATGAAGTTCCTAAAACTAAGCGATGTAAAGTTAGCAAAATTTTTCGAGATGTCAAAGGGAAATCTGAGCAAATTAAAACTGGACCATTGACTCTAAAATACGGAAAACAAACCTATGAATTGAAGGATAAAGATGCTGCCATAGCAGAGTGCCCTGAGAGTAATATGAAACAATACCCATGTATGATACAGGGCTGTACATCTGTTGTTGCTAATGAACACAATGTTATTAGGCATTATAAATGCCACAAATTATCCAGGGCATTCATTGCAAGATACAAAAAATCACTAGTTGTCTGCAAAAGACGTGGTCGAGCCATAGCTAAAATTACTCCATCTCCCAGCATAGAACCAACTAGCCCTACAAAACCAGATATCCAGGAAACCATAGTTTTATCCACTGATACCCAGCAAAAACAATCCCACCAAACTGTACTCGAAAGTGGAGATGAATCCACCCTTTCAACCTCTCAGCAGAGTGAAAATGACAAAGATGAGATGGATGAACTCACTGAACTATTCATTTCAAAACTAAGCAATGAGGACAGCACCAGCTCAGAAAGCCAAGCAAGGTTGTCCTCCTGTGTCAGTAGTGACCTCCAGGAAACAAGTTCGTGTCACTCGGAGCCACAAAGAAGCGTTGTTGCTGTAAAAAGAACCAATAAACAAAAGCAAGCCACACCAACTAAGAAGAGAAAAGTTGCAACACCAGATATATTGTCTGCTGAATCTAGCAGCCCAGTTAGTTTTGACGAGACCTTAGTTACTGATATTGCTCCTGAGGACCCACCAGCATTTGACTTGAGCTCTTTCAAACCTATGGGATTTGAAGTTTCATTCCTTAAGTTTATTGAAGAATCTGTTGTCAAGGAAAAGAAAACGGTAGAGAAAAGTAATTCAAGCTTGGACACACAGACAGAACAGCAGCCAATTGAGGAAAGGGCACATGTGTCTGAGGATGAAGACTCTGACTCGGATATGCATTTACTTTTTGCTAACCCTTTGCAGCTACCTAACCTAGAAAATGTAAAGATTGTTTTAGTCGAGGCATTCAATGACTACATAGAACTTGTTGTGAAGCAGCTCAATGAACTGAAACCTGCTGTGATTCTTAAAAAGCATCCCATTATGAAAGACGAACCTGTTAGCATTGTGAAGGAACAAAATGCAGACCTTGATAGCAAAACTACATTGTAGGGAGTTCCTAGGATATTCAGAATTTAATTTGTATTGTGAACTAGAAACCATCAAGCATGCAAATGTATTTTTATGAGTTTGTTTTTTTTTTTTTTTTGTTTTTTGTTTGTTTTTTTTATTTGCGAGGTGACCTAACATGGCCAAAAAAAAAAGAAAAAAAAAAAGTCATGACCCAAGTCATGCATAGTTTTTATTCCATTATCCCTATGGGACTAGATGACTTAAATTGTTTATTCAGTTCTGTGTATATATAAGAAAAGTTCAATATTTCTACTGATAAATTGTCCTTTCCACAAATTAACAATGTGTACTGTGTGTGATATTTGGTATATTTACCAAGCTCACAGCTCCTGTATAACAATGTACTTGTATATATTTTTTTGGGGTTTCTTTGTTTGCCCTCTGTGTTTTTTCCTTTGTAAATATCACATTAACACATTTGCTGCCTAAGTGTAAACTATTAAATTCACATTTATATTCTGGATTTTAATTTGTAATCAAGTGATCACTTTTTTAAAAGTAAATTTGTATTGGAATTACCTTGGGTTGCACATTTTATGTAAATACTTATACAGAACATATATTGAAAGTTTTTATTGTGTAAATGCTTGAAACCTTGTTACTTTTACAGCTTACGTATTTAATGCTTATGACCAGAAATCAGTTTGTGTGGGATAAAAGGGGGTTCTAGGCTTGAAGCTGGAGGTGGATCTCTGTTTCAGACTTATTTTAAACCTACTCTGTACCACTTCAAAAATAAGTGGACACTCTTATTTAGATTTATATATATATTTTTTTTTTTTCTTTTGCAAGTGGTTTGTCCAGTCTAAAATGATGATTCTCTTTGGCAGCCATTGTGGATTTTCCCATACAGCAACACTACAACTAAAATATATAATTATGAGATTTTCACTGATCTCCCCCCCCCCCCCCCCCCTTTCAGGTTGCTATGTTGAAGTGTCTATAGAAGTGTCCATTAGCTTGGATCCTTTTCAGACATGTAGTGCAATTTTTTTTTTTTTTTAAACATCCACTTTCCATTTCAGTAAGGTGTCAATTGTTAGATGAAGGCAAGCTGTATGACCTGTTTTTTTTTTGTTTTTTCTTTTTTTGTTTTTTTTTCTCCCCTTTATGCCCTAATAAAACATGTATTTTCTTGCTAGTTCTGGATTGAATAGTAATTCTTCAATTTACCTCACACATTGTATGTACTAAATTATACTCTACCAACCCCACACAGTGAATTAATTTGCATGGTAGGGTGTGTGTATATATGCGTGTAGTTATATGTATATGTGATATATATGTATGTGTGTGTGTGTGTGTGTGTGTATATGTATATATGTATGTGTATATATATATATATATATATATATATATATATATATATATATATATATATCCTGTTAGCGTGATTGTTGGTGATTGCTGCAATATAAACCCTACCCCCCAAATAAGCCCTAGTTAAAGTCCTTGTAGGTCTTATTTTCAGGGTAGGGCTTATTTTCAGGGAAACCGGGTAGGGCTTATTTTAGGGCTTATATTGCAGCCATCACCGACAATCACGCTAGGTCTTATTTTCGGGGAAACAGGATATATATATATATATATATATATATATATATATATATATATATATATATATATATATATATATATATATATATAATATATAATTACACACACATCCTGCTGAATTGGCTAAAATTTGAGCCCTGGACTGCCTCGTCCACACCACATGCCTTGAAGAGGTAACTTTAAAATTGACTCAGGCAGGTGGAAAAGCTCAGCCAAACAGTGTCTGCATCCTAGAAGTTGCAGACACTGTTCAGGTATTCAGGCTGTTGCTGCAGCTGACTGGATACATTAATCGTCAAATTCCTTCAACACTGTTTTAACATGAATAGAGCCATCTATATTGATTTTCTTCCAATTAGTCTTTCAGCCTGTGTATGGCTATTGCCGCTAAAAAGTAATTAGGAGTCTCTTGTTTTGCGTAAGCCAGAATGGTCTCTGCCTGAGTCTCTTAATGAATAAAACTAGAGTTGTCAGTAATCCCCAGGAAGCACTAATGTTTAGTGTGGGAAGTATTTATTTTTGGGTTTAATTGTTACACATGATTGACATTAAAAGTGATAAAACATGCGCCTTCATCCAATTTGCTACAATATTTACATGTTTTAAAACCATTTTAAGATTTTGTTTATCTCTGCTGAGGAGTTTACACAACTGAAACAGCCACGCAGTGATGGAGGCTGGCTTTTTACGTTATTCAGTAAAAACCTTCAAAGGGCATTGCCAAATAAAAATATACCGTCCTATATTAATCATGTAACTATTTGCGGAACTTCCCAAAAGAGGATATAGTTTATAAAGTTTTGTTAACATTTTATCATATCCAGCTTTCAGGACTTATAATAGCAATTGTATCTCAGTTGGCTTTGTATATATGTATAGCAGAGCAGCAATGGAAAGAAGTATTCAGGCTAAAAGCAGAATATTTTAATGAATATTAGTAAATGTCGCAGCCCTAAAAGGACCATACATTAGATGGATACAACAGGTCACGGTGATTCTTAAAATTTTCTAACCCTGCTTCAGTATAGTGGTCAGTTATGCATTTCATTTAGTAAATTCAAACAATGGTTAATGAGTTTCATTTCAATCTTTAGACAAAGACCAAAGAAAGGCTGGTGATCTCCCAACAAAGGCTAGTGATTTTGATGCATTAAAAGTTACAAGCCTTGCTGTGCCACATGGTAACTGAATGTCCTTTTTAATACGTTTATAAGCTGACTCCACAAATCTTAGGGTGGATGGCTTTTTTTTGCAGCACTTCAAATTTATTTAGAATTTAACTTAAACGTGTCAACCATTAGATTTGGCACCAGTAATTTAAATATGTCAAATTCAATTACCTGATGACATGTAAGTATGGCCTCCTAGCATTGCTATGACACTATATTTAGTTCTAACTGAGGTTTAGGGTTAATGTTCTGGCATAAGTTCCAGTTAAGCTTAACTTTGGGAAAATTGCTAAATACTGCTGAAATGTTTGTTTATGCTGTAATTCTGTCCAGTCAGTCTTGTGATTTACACACATCTACCACACTGCAGCTGGTAACATCAATTTCCTGATTAAATTTACACCCTTGTCACTGCCCACATCATGCTCATTGGATAATTTAATCAGCATCATCAACCCTGTCCAGTAAGCAGAGGGGTGAAGCAGAAAAGCTAAACCATGAAGTAGCAGTGATCCTTATGGTTGCAGCGACAGGGATCAATCTTAAAAATGGCTGAGCAGAAAAAATATTTTAACAAAGGTAAAACAGCTCACATACTTTTTCATCAGTCTGTTTAGTCTGGAGTTGCACTTGTAAAGGTTGGGTTTCTGGAAATATGATTTCTTTAGTCTTGTGAGAATTTGTGGGAGTACGCTCATCTTTGCTGTCCTGTCACACAAGCTTGTTGATGTGATTTGTTCGTTTGATGCAGCAGGCCCATGGTACAATATTAGGACAAGTTGCAACTAGCAGATGTAAAAGTATATGGAATGGAAAGTTGCTACAGGCTGTGGCCTTCCTGTGACTCTCATATGACTAGAACATGTAGGGATTAAAGGATTAGTGGCTAATCAACTGACTTCATTTGTAGCCAATTGACTAACATAAGCACCATGCAGTGGGCATTCAGAATCCTTGTGGTGCAGTGGGTCAGTTTAAAGGTAATGACTTCAGGCACTTTGCCTATTTATCCAGGTTGAATCACTTTGTTGCCAATATATCCTTGTTTACCCATGCCCAATTTTAACTGAAACACAGTACAACCTTGTATGCTGTTAACATTTCTGTAAATTTCATGAAACATGTACAGTTATGTGAAGCAATGTATATATTTAAGGTGGTAATTTGTGAAGTAGCCCAGTATTGCCTTAAATAAAATCACATTTCTTTTTTTATATTGGTATTTGGTCATTCTATTTTTCAGCACATTATTATTGCTTGATGCACTGGTTACACTGTTCATTTTAAGGCAAGCATGTGGCAAACCTGTTACACCCTCCTCACTAATTGTGGTGAATTCCTACTTGGGTGGAAGGGGAGGGATTTATTCTGGTACACCTGCTTAATAGGTTTGGCTGTGGAACTTATTAGAATATTTAACTCGAGGGATAAATTGAGAATATTTGACAAATGTACCCAACACTCAGTTAGCTAACATCTTCAGCATTGACAAGAATGGCAGAGAAATGTGTGGGTCAATTTCCTGAAACATTCTAGTTGTGCTGTCTGGCATCAAGGTACAAGTATGCAGCGAGTGAGGTTGAAACTCCTTTATGCTTGTCCTGAGGAGGTTTCCGAGAATCTTCCTGAAAGCCTTTACTTGAGATTGGCTCTGCCTTCAACAGGAAACGCAAACCTGAACAGTAAAAACCCCCTTGGTAAAAGTATAGAGCCTCCACCAACATGCATGAAGGGGAAAAAATGAGAATAAACCCAAATAAAGAAAACACTGGGTGGGAAATACAAATTCTGCCCTGGAAGATTCTAAGGAAACAGTTACTGGTAAGACTAACCCATTTCTCCCCCCCCCCCCCCAAAAAAAAATCTTTCAGGCCATCCTTATTTGAGACTAGCCAAGAAATACCTTTTGGGGGTGGACAGCAGCCTCGAACACCTTGCTTCCGAAGGATATATTCTGTCTGGATAACATCTGTATTTGGTAGTGCTTGACAAAAGCATGGGATGAAGACCATACTGCTACTTTAGAGATCTCTCATGAAGCACGCCTCTCTCGCTCTCTGCCCATGAACTCTCTCTGCCTATAAATCTGCTAAAGATGGATTAGAATGCACCCTAATTCTAGCAGATGGCAAATTTTACTTGAATGCTGTAATACAAAATAATTGCATCTCAAATCCATCTAACAATGGTACCTTTTTGATGCTCCATGCACTTTATTAGGACCACTGTAAAGAACAAAGACATCCTAAAACCAGTGACCAAGTTATTTAAGATCTTCTTAAGATCTTCTGTCTAAAACACTAAAGCATTCTTCCTGTTACTTGAGGTGCTGCAAAACCCTTACCTGTGCCCTATGGAAGGTAGAGGTACAGAGGGATGCAGTCTAAGAATTACTGTCTTCCAGAATGGTTAAAAACAGATCTTTGCACGACAAACTGAATGTTTTGCAATCCTAGCTGAAGTAATTGCTAACAAAAATACAATTTTGAGAGTGGCATCTTTCAGACCTGAATCTGAATCTGAGGTTCAAAAGCTTCCCTAGTGAGTTTTTATTACGAAGGACAGATCCAATGGTGGTAGGGTCTTGACTTTCCTGGGTCTACATCTCACTCTGGCCTCTAGGATCTTCTTAATAAACATTTTTTTGCCACCTAATTTCCAAATGCACCAACAGGGTTGCCACTTTCACTTTGAGAGTTCTGGGTGACGGACCTCTTTCAATTATTTCTTGGAGAGAATACAGAATTCTTGGAATTTGTATCCTTGCCAGGATCTAAGTGTTCCAGATTTTGGCATTGATACGTTTTGGAGTTATCTTGCAGATAAGGGTCTCTCTTATCTGAAATTGTTTTTAAGGATCCACCTCTAGGCCGATCAATCAGATCATCTGATGAGTTTGGATGAACAACCGATCCCTAGGATTACAAATCCATTGATTCAGTAAAATCCAAGGAGGGAAAACTAACATTAGAGCTGAGAACCAGCTTCACCGGGGCCCCCCAAGGATCTACTAAAGTCCACTCTGCTAGATCTTAAACAATCATCCTGGCCACCAAGGGTAACAGGACTATTGGCGGAAAAGCGTAACCAAACTTGAAGTTCCAGTGCTGTATCAATCTGTGCCCAGGACTGAAGATTTTCTTCCCAGAGAGAAGTAAGTTTGGACTTTCCTGTTCTGCCTGTAAGCAGAGAGATCCACTTCTGGCACCCCCCATCTCATGATCTCTGGAAACTTCTGAATTGAACTCCTAATTGCTGCTGCTGCTGATCTGTACCCTGCTTAGATAGTCTGCTGGAATATTCAAGGTTCCTTTTGATGTGAACCGCAGAGAGATGAGATACTACTGTGGCATTGTCTGAAAAGATCAGTATGTCTCTTGCCTGAAACTAGTCCTTGAGGGCCCAAAGAACTTTGACTGCGTTCCTTCTGGTAACCAAAGTCTTGCCCTTGCCAATACTTTGAGCTCCCCACCCCCAGAGGTTGGTATCTGTGGTAATCTTGATGGCAGAAACCTGAGACAAGGTCCTCCAATAAGTTCAGATGTGCAGGCTACTCCCGCCGAGGAGGACCTATAGAAGCAAATCAGGATAGACATTAACCCATTCAAGGCCTGTTGTCTGCAATCCCACAATCTAAGACAATTATGAAGATCTCTTGAGTACATCTGAGCCCAAATCGCTCAATCTCTTTTCCTCTGTCATGATCCAGCAAAAAAAATCTATTGTGTATCCCCAAAAAAATAAAACAATAAACCAATAGACTGGAATAGCACCAAACTTGATTTTTCTTGATTGACTTTCCAACAGTTTCCCTTTGTCTTGGGGAAAATCAAGTTGTTTATGTAAGGAATCATCAAGATTTCCTGGAGATAAAAATATGCCATCGCTTCAGCCAGAATCTTTGTAAATATCCTGGATGCTGTCGAGACCAAAGTGATATGCTCTGAATTTGCCATGTTGAAGGTAATGCTCTGTCTGAACTGAGGATGAGGAATTTTTAGTGCCCCTGCTTGATTGGTACATGCAGATAAGGGTTTTGCAGCTCCATCTTCGCCTTAAGGCCCCTTTCACACTTGTACGACTTGTCCTGCAACTTGGGACTGCAGGACTGATGACAACCATTTCATATTGGTACAACTTCAAAGTAGTCCCTGCACTACTTTGGTCTGACTTTGATGCAAGTTACACAGGCATTCCCTGAAATCGCGTCCGAAATAGTGGCAAAATCTCACGACTTTGGCGTCACGGTAGTGTAAAAGGGGCCTTAAGTCATCCTGAAAGATCAGATTTCTTATGGAGTATATGCTCTCCATGTGAATCTTTTTGAAATCTAAATATCTATTTAGCAGTTTTTTGTTTTATCCTGTACTTCCCTGACCAAAAAGACATGGATGTAAAAACTCTGAAATCTTTGACTTGTAGGGAGTTGAGCAACAATCTGCAATCCAGTGAGTAATCAATTCTACCCTTGCAGGCCTCTTCCTTTGGTTTATCTGCAGATTGGTTTCAAAGAATCTTCTGGGTGGATGTCTTTTTTTTTTTGCATTCTAATCAATTCCCTGTTTTTTTTTTTTTGTTTTTTTACAATCTGGCAGACAAAGGGGCTCTCTGTTATCTCCTCCCACCAATTGCAAAAAAGGGATAATCTTTCTCCTATCCCTGACTTGGCATCATTGGTTATTTTTGGAGGGGTTTGGAACGGTAAAGAGTACCCCCACCTTTTTTTTTGGTCACAGGACCACCACTTCATTACCCGTTAGGCGATGGAGAAATTCAATTTTTTTTTCTTTTTTGATTGAGTGTATTTTATAGCAGAACGTAAGAAAAAAATAATTTGTTGGATTTTCATGTTTATAGCGCAAAATATAAAAGCCTCAGAGGTGATCAAACACCACCAAAAGAAAAGCTCTATTTGTGGGGAAAAAAGGACATCAATTTTATTTGGGTACAGCGCCGCACGGCCGCGCAATCGTCAGTAAAAATAACACAGTGCTGCATTGCAGAAAATGGCCTGGTCATGAAGGGTGGTGAATCTTCCAGAGGTCAAGTGGTTAGTGTATGTGAATGTTAAGCCATTCGTACATGCAGGGCTGTCTGAAGTATGATCCCTGTATGTCACCCTGGTTGTACAGAATTCAATCAATCGATTAGACTTCTGTACAACCACCCTGTCGGTGGTTCTAGTTATTGATTAAAGTTGAACGAAAAGAAAAGTGCCAATTCCACCACATCCGAGGTAGATGGGGGAAATCATTCCCTCTGTGCTATTGTGTTCTGGATTACGGGGAGCCTTCCCCACCATCAGAACACAATGATTAGTGTTAGCCTGAACACTAATCATTAGCAAAAATGTGGCTCAACAGTGTATATTTACTGTTCTGAAACCACACGTCTAAATGAAGTCTAAAAGGCATGGTGAGTTTTTTTTGAAGTTGTAATTGTTTGCAAAATGTAAAATTTGTCTTCAACAGGTATTTCTCACACCTAGATGCATTTTTTTCACAGCCTAGATGCATAGAGGTGCCCAAAATACCCCAAGCTATTTTCTGAAAGACATGGCGAGTCTTCTGAAATTTTTTTTTTTGCCACAAGTTTTTGGAAAATGCAGGAAAGAAAGTGAATATGGTATTTTGTTTTTACACTGTTTAATAGGATATTTCTAACACAGCATAGACATATTTAGAAATGCACCCCCAAAACACATTCTGCTACTCCTGAGTGTGGCAATACCACATGTGAGACTTTTTCACAGCCTAGCCACATAGCCTCAAAATACAGGGAGCACATTCAGGCTTTCTAGGGGCATTACATTTTCTTAAACAATTTTTTTGTCAATTTAATTAGATCTTTTTCACACACTGAATGGGCACTTAGAATTACAACCCAAAACACATTCTGGTACTCTGGAGTATGAGGATACCATATGTGAGACTTTATCATGTATGGGTCTGATTATGTACCGGACATTGTATATCACACAAATCAAGCAATTGTAGCAAAACAAATGGGACAAAATAACAGAAAAATTCAATGTGCATAACTATTCACCCCCCAAGTCAATACTTTGTAGAGCCACCTTTTACGGCTACCACAGCTCCAAGTCGCTTTTGATAAGTCTCTATGAGCTTGTCACATCTTACCACTGGGATTTTTGCCCATTCCTCCTTGCAAAACTGCTCCAGCTCCTTCAAGTTGGATGGTTTGTGCTTGTGAACAGCAATCTTTAAGTCTGACCACAGATTTTTAATTGGATTGAGCTCTGGGCTTTGACTAGGCTATTCCAACACATTTACATGTTTCCCCTTAAACCACTCAAGTGTTGCTTTAGCAGTGTGTTTGGGGGTCATTGTCCTGCTGGAAGGTGAACCTCTGTCCTAGCCTCGACTCGCACACAGAGTGGTACAGGTCTTGCTCAAGAATATCCCTGTTTTTAGCACCATCCATCGTTCCCTCAACTCTGACCAGTTTCCCAGTCCTGACGGTTCTTTGGGTGATGTTTTGGGTTTCCGCCAGACAGTGTTTTCTTTGGGCAAAATAAAATTTTAGTCTCATCAGACCAGAGCACCTTCTTTCATACATTTTGGGAGTCTCCCACATGCCTTTTCGCAAACTCAAAACGTGCCATTTTGTCTTTTGCTAAAAGTAATTGCTTTCTTTGTGCCACTCTGCCATAAAGCCCAACTCTATGGAGCGTACGGCTTATTGACGTCCTATGTACAGATACTCCAGTCTCTGCTGTGGATCTCTGCAGCTCCTCCAGCATTACCTTAGGTCTCTGTGCTGCCTCTCTGTTTAATGCCCTCCTTGCCTGGTCCATGAGTTTTGGTGTGCGGCTGTCTCTTGGCAGATTTGCTGTTGTGCCATGTTCTTTCCATTTGGTTACAATAGAATTGATGGTGCTCCTAGGGATCATCAAAGATTTGGATATTTTTTTTATAACCTAACCCGGACTTGTACTTCTCAACAACATTGTCCTTTACTTGTTTGGAGCGTTCCTTGGTCTTCATGGAAGTGTTTGGTTACTGGTGCCTCTTGCTTATGTGTTGGAGCCTCTGGGGCCTTTCAAAAAGGTGTGTATATGTAATGACAGATCACGTGACACTTAGATTGCACACAGGTGGACGTTTCACTAATTATGTGACTTCTGAAAGTTTATTTTTATTTATTGGTAGAACTTGGATAGGAGAAGGGAGTAGTGGGGTACTCCAACTTGAACTATACACAGATGAGATTGATTTGGATAGCGGATTCACTGCTAGACCATACAATGGCCAAGTAGGAATATAAGTCCTTTGCCTGCTCTGGCAGTAAACAATGCACCACTCTTCTTGGGTCACTAGTATCCTCTTTAGCTGACACCCATCCACTGACTTCTCTAGTCTGAAGGGATCGCCCTCACGGCAAAGGTCCCTAGATCTGTACTCACAGTAACCAGGAACAGATCCTTCTAGATGCATCTCCCTCCTAGTCAGCTCTGCAGGATGTCTGGGTTGCACCTTCCTCAATTCTGGCCCTCATTTCGACCACCTGAAGCTGCATGGTAGCCTGTACAGGCAAGGGGCAGCAGCCCCTTCTCTCCAGGACCCCGTTCTCCAGCTGAAGTCCCCAAGCACATGTGCCCCATGCATATATGCAGTCACTCAGCATGCCCTGAGGCACCTGCTTCTGCCAATAGCCAGGGCTGTAACTACACCTATTTGTCAGGTTTCCTCTACTGTCCAATATGCCTCATCCTATTGGACCAGTGCAAAACAGGCAGACAGCATGAGCAGCATCTGAGCACAATGAGCAGACCCTATCAATAGATCACTACTCACTGAAAGGCAGAGAACACCTACATTTACCTAATAGCCTACCTGGTATGCAGGGAGACCCAAAACTATGCTCTCTAGCACCTACCTAAGAGGGTGCTACACATGAATTTCTGTACAGAACACTTCCTGTTGAATGTGTGAATGCAGAAGCTATAAAGAGATTAAGGACTTTGGTCTTAAATCTTTTCCTATATTTCAAAGGTGAAATATCAAGGATCTGTACAACCCACCGATATTTCACTGAAGTGCCAACCCTCATCCCCCTTTCCCCAGTAAAAATAAAAAAAGCAATTCCCTTTTCACATTGGTGCTATGAGGGAACTTGCGCCATTGCACATCCTCAAAGCACCTTGCTAACACACGTGTTGCAGTGCACCACGCCACATTTTGAGCTCCCTTAAACTTAAACGAATCGAAAACAGAACTTCTTATTCTACATGCAAATCAAAACTCCCGAGCCAACATCCCCTGGACACCACCCACCATCTTTGGACAGACCATCTCCCCAAGGACCAAGGCCAAGAGTCTCTGAGTCATTTTTGACTCAGAAATGTCAATGGATGCCCAAATAGGAGCAGTAGTCAGTGGTTCTCACCATCTGCTACGCAGACTCATCCCCTTCATTCCAAAGGAGGACAAAGCAGTGGTAGTTGGAACAGTCATTAATTCTCGACTTGACTACGCAAACTCCCTTTACATAGGATTACCCCAATATCAACTTGCGCGCTTACAACTTATCCAAAATACGGCGGCAAGACTAATAACAGGAAAAAAACCCTGGGAATCCATCTCCCCTTCCCTGAGGAGCCTACATTGGCTAACCATAAAGAATCGGGTCATATTCAAGACCCTCTGCCTCACCCACAAATGCACACATGGAGACGCTCCGCAATACCTTCTCGAGAAAATAAAACACTACATACCCAATCGCAGTCTTCGATCGGCTAATCAAAACCACCTCCTCATTCCCAAATCCCGCTACAAATCAAAGGGGGAATGGAGATTCGCTGTCCAAGGACCACAGCTATGGAACGCTCTACCAACCTGCATCCGCATGGAAGAAAACCATCAGGCCTTCAAGAAAAAACTCAAGACCTACCTCTTCTAAGAAGCTTGACATCAAAGCACCAATACAGCGCCTTGAGGCGATTCAGTTCGCATTGTAGCGCTATATAAATTATTCATTCATTCATTGTAACTTTTACTGTGTGTTGTGGTGCACTGCATTTTAAAAGTCTATGAACCTTTTAGGTGAAACTTTGTGCATTGGGGCGTTCAAGTGGGCTTCCCTAATGCAATACATGTTCATGCATATTAAATGCGCCGGTGTGCATTGTGCACACGTGCTGTTGTGCATTGTTGCAACACATTGCAGTGCTTTTTTTTTTTTTTACTCTTTCGAATTAAATGGATTCTATGCAAAGCAGCACAATTTGAACGTACAAATATTTGTTGTTAACTCAATATCAAATATAATTTTGATAAACAATTGTTCAACTATCAGGAGACCTACAAAATCAGTAGTACTATATTTTTATTCTACTTGTCTTATGCTTTCAGAAAATGTATGGGTGTTCTTTTGCAAGCTCTGAAAGCTGTAAAATGAAATGTAATAATTTTTCACTTTAACATGTAAAATGATGACCTCCAGATTTTAGCAGAAGTTGCTTATTTACAGTTTTGTGAACCTTCCATTTTCAACATTTTGCAAAAAGGCACCGTTAAAAATTTACATTATTTGTTATTAGTTATATTTTTCATTTTAGTTATGTTTCCCTGTTTTATGTGCATTGGCAACTATTTTAGTGTGTTTATATTCTATATATTGGTTTGTTAAACAAATGCACAACTCTCCTGGAGGCTACAAAATTAGTAGCACCATCCTTTTAGTCTACTGGTCCTGTCCTTTCAGAAAATGTATGGTTTGGGAAGTCTTTTACAAAATCTGTAAGCTGTAAATGAAAAGCAAAAAGAGTGAACTGTTGCAAAAATGGGCTGGCTACATCTAGGGGCCCATTGGCTCCCACTGCTGTCACTCACAGCCAGAGAGCAAATGAGGAGAGAGTGTTGCCTTTCTGGTGACCCACCCTCCACACATGGAGGATTGTCCTCGCTGAGGTCCCTGCACCACATCAGTGTGAACCAGGCCTCAACCATTGTGTTGAAGAAACAAACATCCAATTCCCCCATCTACACATTCAAAATAAGGGGGGAGGGGAATTTGGGACTTTGAGCGAAATGTACGGCCTGGTAAGGTCGTGTATTTCCATCCCTATCAATTGAGTTGCCGAAGAGCGCACCAGCGTAAGCTAGTGGGCTCAACAAAAAGGTTTGGGACTTTATATGAAGCTCAAGGTTTGCAACACAACAGTGGGTGGGTTCATAAGTTGTTTAATAGTTCATATATATATATATATATATATATATTATATATATATATTATATATATATATATATATACAGAAGTACAGAAATAATTATATTAACACTTGACAGAACATTTAGACTGAGTACTGGCACTGGGTACAGTGGTCAACATACAGATTGCTAACGTTATTCGACAAGGCAAATATGATGGATAATAACATTTGAATCGTTATATATGAACACAATTGCTTGATATAACTAGGGGACCACCAGTTACTGGATAGGTAGAGAGTATTATGCAGTTAAGCCTGCTTGGTCTCCGGCCTCAGGGTTCCTGTGATGGTAAAACGTCCATATACAGGATAAAAAGTTAAAGAAGGGGTGTCTGGTAGCTCGACGCGTTTCGTGGTTCTGGACCACTCATCAGGAGCAGACACGACACATTCCTGAAATTGGAATGATACAATAGGTCAGCATAGTTAAAATAAATATAAAGAAGCAAAAAGATCCCCCAGACGGATCTGGGTACTCACTGGAGTACGATTGTTGGTGGTTGAAGGCCAAAAGGGGAGACCGTCTGGGGTACCACAACCGGGAGCTGGGGCGGGCGAACACGCGACGGCGACCACAGCCAGGCGTCCACCGGGGAGCCAAGGAGACACGGGGCACTCCAAAGGAGACGGGCAGTAGTGAATGAAAAAAATGACTATGGAAAAAGTGTGACCAAATGTTGTTGTGTGATGGTGAGGTGTAATGTGAGGGGTGAAATTAAAAAACTGTAGTGGGGCATCAAGTGTCAATGGGTGTAAAGGTGACAGGGGTGTATACTTGCTATGTGGAGAAGGGGACGTGAATAATGAAAATATAAATTATATAAAACAAAAATATATGAAAAAATATATAAAAAACAACTGTAGTGTAGAAGTGAGGGTTGTCACCCTGGGTGTAAAATCAGTGTGCAGAGAAAAAGTGATAGAAAGTAAAAACATGACTAAATATGGGGAGATTACCTTATGTTGCCAAACAATGGTGTGGTAAGATGGGGACCACCCGCCATCCAGTAGAGCGCCCCGAGTGCCAATACCCCCCCAGAGCCAAGGGAACGCCCATATATGGACGCCGCCGCGAGAAAGCCCGTCAACGTCACGCACGCAGGGCCATGTGGAGGGGGAGGGGCCCGGGACGCAAACCGACAGATTGCCAGTAGTGGCCCGAGCCATCCCCACCAAGCCTGCGAGCGTGGAATCGCAAACGCCGCGGGCGCGACCGCGCGTACACATTCAAGGTGGATGGGGGAATCCTGACACAGTGACGGAACTACCAGGGTCGCACCTGCGACCAGGTCCTGGCTTTCCGCCACAACAGGGGGTTTCTAGCCTCCTCTTGCTGTCCTGCCCCTGCTATTAACACCAATTATCTGTCTCCATGGCAGCTACTGCACCACATTAGGACCCGGTAGTACATTATAGGGGCTGATGGGTGCATATGGGGGGCTTACGTCACTACTGATTGTAAACTGCTGAGCATTCCGCCAGTTGCCTAGCAGCGTTGACACTGCAAAGCCTTCTCTGATGACATGGTGATTGAGATGCGATCTGGGCAATGCTCTCAAAAAGATCTAATATTAAATATGATAGCTGTTTTATTGATCAGAGTCCCTGCCTTACTGTCATGGAGCCCACATGGCTGCTGAACATATTGTTTTTTTTGTACTTTTAATTCTAATAAATACTTTGTTTATGTCCACATATTAGATCCGATTGGGAGCATCGCCCAGATCGCATCCCAATTAGCATGTCAACAGAGAAGGCTATGCAGCGTCACTGCTGCTAGGCAACTGGCAGAGAGCTCAGCTGTCTACAACCAGTAGTGCCAGCCCTCCCGCACACGCGCCCATCAGCCCCATAATGTTATCGGAGATGGATCCTAATGCGCTGCCATGAAGACAGAGCCGCTGGACCGGCACTGTCAATAACAGGGGCAGGACAGCAGAAGGAAGATGGGAACTCCCACAGTGGCGAAACACCAGAGCCTGGTCGCAGTTGTACTGAGGCAGGTTGGCTCCCCTGGGCGAAATAACGTAACTGTACATAGGTTCACCTTTTGACCACTAGGGGGCGTGCGCCGAAGCACGCCAGAGCCGATGCAAAAGCCCGGCGGGCTCTCTGGGAAGAGGAGACAGATCGTGTGTTCATACCAAGTATGAACACCGATCCCTCTCTTCCCCTAGTCATTCCCATCCCCCTACAGTTGGAACACAGATTGGGAACACAGTTATCGCCCCCTAGTGTTAACCCCTTCTCTGCCAGTGACATTTATACAGTAATCAGTGCATTTTTATAGCACTGATCGCTGTATAACTATCAATGGTCCCAAAAATTTTTCAATTTGTCAGCTGCAATATCACAGTCCTGATACACCATTTAATAGTAAAAAAAATAATAAAAATGCCATAAATCTATTCCCTATTTTGTAGACACTATAACTTTTGCACAAACAATCAATATACGCTTATTGCAATTTTTTATACCAAAAATAAGTAGAAGAATATATATCGCCCTAAACTGAGGAAAAAAAATGTTTTTTTTTTTTTATTATTATTTGGGATATTTATTATAGCAAAAAGTAAAATATTGTGTTTTTTTCAAAATTGTTGCTCTTTTCTTTATAGCACAAAAATAAAACCCGCATAGGTGATCAAATACCACCAAAAGAAAGCTCTATTTGTGGGAAAAAAATCAAGTCAATTTTATTTGGGTACAGCGTCGCACGACTGCGCAGTTGTCAGTTAAAGCGACGCAGTGCTGTATCGCAAAAAATGGCCTGGTCATTGAGCAGCCAAATCTTCCGGGGCTGAAGTGGTTAAGGGGGGACACAGACTGCACAAAAAAAGCTTGACTGGTGTTCAAATCATTCTCCACTCTATCCGACACAAAAAAAAGTTATACTTTTATTTTAAATCTTTGTAATGCATATAATTGTCCTTTTTAAGGATTATTTTCTCTCGACTTGAGTTTATTTAATTGTACTGGAGCAAAGGATGTATAACACAGGTAACGACCTATAAAGTGATAGCCCACTTCTTATTTGTTCCTATTTTTTTTTTTTATATGTAAATCAGCAGCCATTTTTAACCACAATTGCAGTACTATGTTATTGTATCTAATACTGGCCCTTTAATGGATTGTTAACTGTGTGGATACTAATTTGGATATCCACCATTTTGTGATTTGTTTAATAACAAGGCTTTATGTCCACCATTTTAATATTCTTAGTGTTATTCTTGGTGAACACAAGGTGGCAGTATAATACAATCAAACATCGTACACTCGCAGACCAGTCATATTTACTAATGTGAATATGTTAGAGAAAAAAGAAGCTGCTGATTTCTGGATATATAGATTCTATATAACTATATATATATTTAAATATTTAAAAATGTTAGTCTGTTATACACCTTTGTGCATCATCACTCTCAACGCTGGATGCAGTCTTTAACGCAGACATGCAGTATAAAAAAAAAAGCAACGCTTGTTTACGCACGTTATTGCACTGTAGTACCAAACTACGCATGCAGGATGCCTTTTCCTTTAAATGTCATACCAACAAATGAAGGCAACACACCTGTATAACATTGCAATGCACTTCTATGTGTTGCATTCTTAAAAATTGTACAGTTTTGGCCATGGTGGTGTGCAGCCCGTGGGAAAAAAATGTGCTGTCCTAATGCGACACATGTTAATGCACTGCAAAAGTTTAAGCCTGCCCTTTAATAGTTCAGGTCCGATCCCCATAATTAATAGCAGCTTTAAAAGGTAACATACTAATACTTCAAACAGGATTCAGATGAATGCTGAATACCCAAAATCTGATGGCAAGACATTCTTGCACTGCGCTTTTTTAATTTAACAAATTGTGCATTATGGATGCATACTTCCAAAATGAGTTAACCTTTTGCATTATCCACATTTCATATTAACCATGTGCTATCCTGCCTAGTTTGTTCTTCAGTTTTAGTGGGAGGACATAATCATTCCCTCACTGTTCTCTATAGGACCTTTTTACTATGCTAAATTCCACCTTCCACTGGGATCACCCAATTGTGACATATGTATAGTTACTGGTCCAGGCTGGATCGATGTACCTATGCTAAAATAATCATACTTGGAATTCAGCTTTAAAGACGAGGAGATTTTGCCAACCAGTGTTTAGTATGCATTCCAAATGCACAAAAGCGTCTATCAACACGAACACTACTGCTACCCTTCCTTTTTCCAGCGTGAGTGTTATTATAGAGGAAGCTTTTACTTCAGATTCAGGTCCTTGTACAAGATGTAAACAAGTTTATTTTTCTTTATCGTCCATTGTGAGACACATAAAATATAGAAATTATTAGGAATTGGATTATATAATATGCTAAAAGAAATGTTAAGCCAGCATCTGTATAATCCCCTGACCTATTGTCATGTCTCAATCTTTTTGATAACGTCCAAGGAGGTTGGATGCCTTTTCCTCAGCTCTGTTGAGAAAAACACCAACTATTCTTTATTGAGTATTGTGGGACAAGGGAATGTTACGCCAGCCCCAAACATTATGCCCCAGTTTTTGCTAGGAGGTTGGATGCCTCTTCCCCATCTCTGTCCTATCTGCCTACTGTAACCTTGTTATTTATGGTATCCTGAAACACTTGTCAGCATCAGCTACCTGGATTTGTGAGCACCCAAGGCTGAACTCACTTTGAGTTTAGTTGTTTTCCACTACAAGGTGTAACATGCCTTTTCAAAGACCCCTACTGCATGGGGGTAACCTCGGCACACAATCTGCCATTTTTGGATGACTTCTCAGTATTTCCCAAAAAGAATCAACACCTACAACATAGTCTTAAGTAAAACAGTGCAGCGCAAAAAAACGTGTAAACAATATGTGTATAAAATCCAAAACAGGAGACAGATCCACAGAAGAGAAAATCCTGATAGAAATACAACCATGAAGGAATCAATATGGGAGTAATATCCACCACCAAAGTGAGGGTTGCTTCACTCACCTCAAAGGAATGACCCCTGTGCCACAGAAGGTCATACTGCGCCTTTTTCCCACTAAACCGGGGAATTGGGTATGTATAGATGGCAACTCATCTCTGCTGGTGGGTGATTTACCGTCATCCAAATGGCATTAATGAAACGTAAAGAAAAGATCTAAGTGCTCACTGTATAGTAAGATAGTTCACACTTTATTTCTATCAGGATTCTCTCTTTGCTGGATCTGTCTCCTGTTTTGGACTCTATAAGAAATAAAAAAGTGCAGCGCTCAAAATAGAAATCGCATATGTATAAATTAGTGACAAAGTTACAAAAACAGTACTGATAAATCATACACCAGTGCTCCTGTATGCACAAAAAATATAGTGACAATATGTTGTGTATAAATCAATCAGGATTGTCCATAATCCTATAAAGTCCAAACCGATCCAAAAGTAGATAACGTGATGGTGATTCAAACAGTGAAGAAAACTATGCAGTCTGACAGGTGATGTTCAGTGAGTGAAATAATAGAAGATCCACCACCATAAGTAATAGGAGGCTTACCAGAGCGATTGGACACAGACGAGTGTATACCCGCTGAGCCAATCAGACTTGAATAGTAATGATACTATTTCCACAGCCACAGATTACCGGAAACCTTTGGATAACTTCCAATGATGTATTGTGGGTTATGATGCCCAAACGGATATTTACCAAAAAGGAGGAAGCAAAGAAAGAGGGCACATGGCGTAATTCTGCTAAAAAGTCTTTTACAGCACATTTATTAAATAAAAATACACTCACATTTAGTGATGACAATCAAGCGCTTGGAAGAGGCAATAAAAGTGGATTCAGCCACTTTTATTGCCTCTTCCAAGCGCTTGATTGGGGACCTGCGATTGGACTCGCGTAGGTCCCGACCGCCGCACGCATGATGATGCGGTGGCAAATTTAAGGGGACGTACCTGTACGCCCATTTGCCTGTCCGTGCCATTCTGCCGACGTACATCTGTGTGTGCTGGTCGGGAACTCATTAATATCCACTATGAATTTATTATTGGTTTGTGCATTCTGCCTGCAGCTGTTCTAAACATGCGTCAGCTCCATCCACAATAGAATCCAATTCTGATCCTAAGTGGCCTCCACCTCTAAATATGCCTGAGGTCCCTATTTACCATCTTTGATTCAGATTCAGGGTCTTCCACACCTTATGTTGTTTGTGCTACACTGCAATTGGAGGATCAGGCTGTTCCAGGCATAGGTCTTTTATAGCTGTTCCTACAGTGACCTTCACAATACATTTGAAATGTAAGACCTTCCCCTATGGGGTACTGGAAACAACCTGTGGAATCTATAGCTGGCCATAGCTCCTAGCAATAATCACTGTGTTCTCCTGGCTGGGACGGCTTCTCCCGCCTGCCCACTGGCAGAACATACCGACTGTAGTTGCAGGAAAGAAAATTGCACCGTCTACGGGCAGCTAAATTTAACCACTTGCCGACCGGGCCATAGCCGAATGATGGCTATAGCGTGGTCTGCTAGTTCTGGGAAGGCATAGAGGCATGTCCTCACAGACTCATCTGTGCCTCATACATGCCCTTTCATGCCTCATCCGTGCCTCATGCATGCCCATCTGTGCTTCATCCATGCCTCATACATACCCATCTGTGCTTCTTCCGTGCCTCATATATGCCCCTCTGTGCTTCGTCCATACCTCATCCGTTCCACATTAGTGCTCATCCTGATGGTGCTCCATGCATGTTTGGCCTCTGTATGTGGCCAGGCTGTGTAAAAGTCTCACATGTGGTTTCACCATACCCAGGAGGAGTAGCAGAATGTGTTTTGGGGAGTAATCTTTGCTATGTACATGCTATGTGTTAGAAATATCTTTATAAATTGACCACTTTGTGTAGAAAACAAAATGTGTTTTCATTTTCTTTCCACATTTTTCAAAAAACTTGTGGAAAAAAAATGACACGTTCAAAAGATTGATTATGCCTCATAGAATGTACGTTGCAGTGTTTTCTTTCCAAAATGGAGTCATTTTGTCAGTGTTTCCATTGTCCTGGTGCTCCAGGGCCTTCAAAAGTATAATAGGTATTCAAGAAATTATATGTGTAATTTATGTCCCTAGAACACCTGACGGTGCTCCCTGCATGTTGGGCCTCTGTATGTGGCCAGGCTGTGCAAAAGTCTCACACATGTCTTTTCGCCATATTCAGGAGGAGTAGCAGAATGCAAAAAAAAACAGTGGTGATTAAATACCACCAAAAGAAAGCTATTTTGTGTAAATGAAATTACAAAAATGTCATATGGGTACAGTGTTGCAGCGGGCTAGTGGTTAAAGCAAAGATTCCTTTAGCGTGCTAGACATGAAGCCAAAGCACATTTGAACAGAGAAAACTTAGATACTTGCAAGCAACCATTACAGCTGTACAGCAGTGCTCCAGTGATTTGTTCAAAAAGCAACAGTGCACAAGAGCAGTGGCAGTGCGCCCATAAGGGTGCAAGGGTGCCCCCCCTCTCCCCAGCCACCCCCGTATGACCAATGGATAGATTCATGCATTGCATGAACCTATCCATGGACACCGCTGCCACCCCATTTTCAGGGCCGGGCACCTGAATTACAGCGGCGGGGTAGTTTTTGAAGCACCTGATTAAAGGCAGAGCACCCCACCCTCCCCTTACATCAGATGTCAAGAGTCCCCCACTCTCCCTTACATCACAGTGCACCCCCTTACCTTGTGTTGCTGCCAGGAAGAAGCTGAGGGCAGAGCTGGGAAGTAGAAAGTGCAGAGTCTGAAGGAGGACCAGAGGAGGGCTGGAGTCAGCTGCTGCCGTCTGTTGAATGCAGAGACCAGTGGCGGTAGAGACGAGGGGATGCTACGGCTGCACAGAGAGGCGCAGGTTCTGTCCTCCTGTCTGCTGCCAACTGCTGAGACAAGGTACAAGAGGGGTGCCGCAGCTGTAGGAGAGGTGTAAGGGCCACATGAAATGGGTTGCAGTTCCGGATTTGGCCTGCGAACCTTGCGTTTGACACGTGGCTTATAGTGAAGGTGCAGCCTGAAGGATGTAAACAAAGCCATTGCTTGTGGCATGCATGGTTGCCCTTATGAGGTAAGCAGCTGGGGTAGTGGGGGGGGGGGGGGCTTCAGCATAGATAAAGTTAGGAGGGCTTAAACATGAACCTCAAACCATAACTGTAACCCTAAGTTAGCGCTGACTTAAAATGGACCTTAGCTAAAAATGCAAGGTCTACTTTACTGAAATTCCCACTCGCCACCCCGTTTAAAATGAAAACCAATAAAAGTGGCAAAAATTTGAAAATTTTTGAAATTTTTTTAAAGAACGTGCCTCAAACTCCAGCTTCCTTTTATTTCTCATGGTGTGCAAGTGACGTCATTGTTCTTTACTGCTG
Organism: Lithobates sylvaticus; assembly: GCA_028564925.1. Taxonomy (NCBI): domain Eukaryota; kingdom Metazoa; phylum Chordata; class Amphibia; order Anura; family Ranidae; genus Lithobates; species Lithobates sylvaticus. Next base: position 303,573,118 of record CM053028.1, on the reverse strand, counting down.
TCCCCTGAGAAAGCTGGATGCTCAAAATCCCACATGAATTCACCCCAACCTAGTGCAGAAGTACAATCCTGCAGGATTTCTATCAAGCACAGGGCTTTCCATTTTCATTTTAATTTCTTCCTTTATTTTCAACTAATAATCCATGCTTCCTGTCTTTTCATGTCTTTGCTTTTTTCTCCACTGTATCCATGGGGGCAGCTTTGTTTTTATGCAGGCTGGACTTTAAACATTGCTGCCTTTTGTTTATCTCCATTAAATGGTTACATAATTACATAGTTAAGGTTGAAAAAAAGAGGTCCATCCAGTTCAACCTATTTGTGTATGTGTGTGTGATTTGTATTCTCTAACAATTCCATAGCCATGTACAGTATATTCTGCTTTCTGAGCAAGATATCTAAACATTTTTTTGAGATTGTCAACACTCTCAGCTAGTACCATTTACTGGGAGGGAGTTCTACATTTTTACTGCTTTAACAGTGAAAAACTCTTTCCTCTAAGGTTAAACCTCATTTCCTCTAACCTCAGATTGTGGCTGTGTGCCATCTTCAGAGAGAGAGAGAATAAGTAAATAGCTTATTACAGTCACCTTTGATATACTGTATGTTATATTGTAATCATATCCCCTCTTAAGGGCCTCTTTTCCAGAGTGAATAACTGTAATCTATGTAATCGATCCCCATATCTGAGTTTCTCCATCTGCCTTATTCATTTTGTTGCCCTTTGCTGAACTCTTTCAGTTCAACAACCTCTATTTCTGAAGATTGGTGACCAAAACTAAGCTGCATATTCAAGATAAGGGCAGAATCAGTGTTTTGTAAAGGGGTAGGATTATTGATTTATCTCTTAAATGTATGCGCTTATTAATGCATGGCAGTATTTTGCTAGCTTCGTTAACTGCTGCTTGACATTGCATACTTTTGTTAAGCCTGTGATCTACAGGAACCTCCATGTAGAACACCCCCAAAGAAGCTGCTGGCTTTGTCCCTTTTCCCCTAGATTCAGTACACACAGCCAGGCACACATCATTTTCTTCACTCTCGCCAGCTGTAAAAAAACAGGCTAGGGTTGTCTTAAGTATTTTTATTTTTTTTATTGCTGAGTGGAAATTGGATAGGTATGAGGAAAACATGGGATACCCCCAAAGAACTGGAATAACTGAGAACACTTCTCTTCTCACGATCTTGGCAGAGAACTTTCACAAAGTCACTACTTGCTAAGCAAATGCTTAGGATTTACTTCTTTGTAGAACTGAGAACTGCACAGTACTAGGGCTAGGTCAGTACTGACAATGCCACAGGATCATCAGCTATTACCTTCTGATATCCACCGTCCGCCTCTTGGTGAGGGAAACCCAAACTTGCGATACCACAAACCACTGGGCTCTCTACTCTCCAGCCTCCATCAGGTATGCTCTGGTGAGCGGCGCAAGACAGTAAAAGATAAATCCCAAACTTTAGGAAATAGGCCCTCCAGTCTAGGCTATAACTGGGACCTTGATGATCTCCAAGCAGCGTCTCCAGCAAACTGCCCAAAGGGGCAGACCCCCTCCAGACAGGATACTTTTCTGGCAGGGCTAAGCCCAGGATCTAAGAAATATCCATAGTATCCAAATATCTGTAACTCTATAATCTTCTAAAATGTAGGGAAAAGCAACCAGACCAGCAGCATTTGAAACACTGAGCAAACTAGAACAGTCAACCCCTGCTCCACTGATTACAGAGAAGCTAAACTAAATTTACTTAATGTAGCACAGCCCCCTTGGGGACTGCTGAGAATTACCTGCACAGCCATGACCAAGTAAACCTTCCAACCCACCTGACACTCTGGATTCAGACATTCTGTTAATACTATAAAGCAAGAATCAAGCAACTCAGTAGTATAAAGTTCAAAAATGTTTTACTTGAACCAAATAGGAAAAGTTATTTCACAAAAAGAGGAGTAAATCCGCTGAGCTGCGATAACAGCGCCAACTCAGCAAACAGACTCCTCCCGAAGACACAACAATGTTTAAACAATGAATAATGCTATATAGGATGCACTATATTCAGATCCGAAGTCCCCTACTAGAGGATGTTTCAGTTAACTACACAAGTGGCTACACTGAGATAGATGTAATCTAGACAGCCTATGCTATTTTAATGGAAGAGCTAATCTCCCGTTGGTGTTTATATATATATATATATATATATATATAGCTATATAGCTTCCTATGAGTAATGGCAGTAGAGTTCCACGTGGCAGATCTGTTGTTCTTCGCTAGCTAGTTGGAGCTTGTTAACTGTAATCTGTTTGGTTGCAGATGAAACAATAGATTCCAAGTGGTGAAGGCCTAAGGCATCTGAGTACAGTGTTCCAGCAATGCAGTAAAGTGTTCTTGGGTAGAGATTTGTGCGCAGTGTGTTCTGTAATGGTAGTAGTGAATAGATAAAGATTGAGCACCAACCCAAATCGATCTGCAGTCTTCTAGGTTCAATCTAATTTTATTGTAAATTATTGTACAAACATAAACAAATTGAAACATTTACATAGTCACACATATATAAGGTAGTTTGAATATTTCATCATGCAAATTGTATGTCTTTTCACGCCACTAACGAAAAAGGAAATAAAAAAATAAAAATAAAAAAATGTAATACAAGAAAAAAAATAAAGAAAAAATAAGGAAAGGGGGGAAGAGAAAAAAAGAGAAAAAAAAAAGGCATTCCCTTTCTTTTCCTTCCCCTCTCCCCCTCCTCTTCTTTTAAACTACTTTTATTGAAGCTCTATCTAGCAATGCAGTAGTGCATATTCTATAATTCGATTCCCCCTATGTTTTCTAATTTCTTATTGTTTCCCTATATATCCTCCAGGGGGCCCATATCCGCAAACATTCCTCGTGTGAGTCTTATTCATATGCTAAAAGCTTCTCCAATCTTTCTATATTGTCCATTTCTATATCCCATTCCTTTACTGATGGAGACTGTGATGACCGCCAATACCGTGGTATAACCAGTCTCGCTGCTGTCAGCCAATGTCCAAGAAGGCTCTTTTTAATGGTTTTATATGATCCTGGTAGGATAGAGAGAAGGGTAGTTTGAGGCGTGTTTGGAATTACCTCCCCAGTGACTGTGGTATATGTTTGCATAATCTTTTCTCAGAAGCTAGAAATTTGGGGGCATTCCCACCAGATGTGGAACAGTGAGTCCTTTTCCGCATGACAACGCCAACATATATCTGATTTATCTGGATATATGCGCTGGAGTGATAGTGGACTCCAGTACCATCTTGAAAGGAGCTTATAGCTCGTCTCTTGTGCTTTAATTGTTGCTGACAGACAGTGAGTTAAATTAAATGACTTCTACCATTCTTCAACTTCAATTTGAGCATTGATCTCCTTCACCCATTTTTTTATGAATTCCGGAGGCTCTGGATGATTTTTTATAATAAACATCTTATATAATGTTGATAGAACATGTTTGGGTTTAGAGTCTTGTATCAAAAGACTTTCAAGTTGAGTTAACTCTCTACCCATGGATCTATTTAGGGACATTTATTTAGAAGACCAAAATGATATTAATTGCCAATATTCCAACCTTTGTGTAAGTAAAGGTTGCTGCGTAGGGAATACGTTTAGTAAAGGAGGAACTGTTCCCTGGTATAGAGTCTGGCTCAATCTTAGGTGAGACTCTTTGTTCCATATAAGGAAATGTATGCGGTTTAATGCCGGCGGGAAGTAGGGGTTACTAAATAACGGAGTCATAGGTCCTACAAAAGAGGACAATTCTAGCTGTATAGCTGTTTTTGCCCAAATATTTAATAAATGGGATGTGAGAGGGGGCATAGTATTTAATAGCTCTCGATCGATATCTCTGATAGATAAATCTAGCCAGGGTAGAGGCTTGCTCTATTAATACCCATTGTTTTGTTTAGAATGGTGGAACCAGTTCACCAATCTGGTCAGAACTGCTGAAGCATAATAATAGTACAGGTCAGGTGCACCCGCTCCTCCTTTAGTTTTTGGCAATGATAGTAGTTTCTTGTGCAGTCTTCTAGACAGGAACATGGATGGCAGCACTCCGGCAACAAATTCTCTGTCTCTGCCTTCTGTAGTGACTTTCTCCACATGTCCACACCGATGGGTAGGTGCTCTACATGATGCTAGTAACAGGATGTCCGACAGCGGGTAGCAGGACTAGGCCTTTCAGGCCTCGTGGTGGAAGTAGTGTTCCATGTGGTAAGCCGCAACCTCTCTCTCTCTCTCTGTCACACAGAGAGGTCCATCTTGCATCAGGCCCAGGAGGAAGAGAGTGTGCGCGGGCTCCTTTTATCATACCTCCCAGCAACCTTCAGGCCACTGCAAGGGTCCCTGGGATTTGTAGTATTATGGTACATGGTTGCATAGCAGCAGATTCAAAGAGGACTATACGCCCCATAACTCTCTCCGTTGACATACAGGTTTGAGGTCACTGGCTACATGAATAATGATGGGGACAAACAATGTTTAGAACACTGGAAGGTACAAAGCTTTCTGATAAGTCCATAGAGCTACATCGGTAACGTACACTAACTATTCAGGGCCATATGTGACCCCAGGAGGCATACAAGGGTACAAAATATGTACTACCAAAAGGAGCCATGTGGGCTGGATCATGCTGCAGCCTGAATGGTTTTAAGCCTAGTGATATTATACCCTTCTATGAGGATCCTATGCCCCTATGTGGCTGGTTTTGGTAGTGCATATTTTCGACCATTGTATGCCTCCTGTGGTCACATATGGTCCTGATTTGGCTGACACCATTGGGAACACCTTTTGAATAACTCTGATTAGATATTCTAGTCACATGGCAGCAAGTATTGGTGCCATGACCTTTTAGCTGGCGGCACATGCCCTGAAGAAGCCCAGCAGCGAAAGACGTTGGGATTCACCACCACACCACCATAATACTGCTATGAATTTAGGGACCATAAGAAATGGGCCATGATTGTACTTAGTTTTATATGGAAATATTGTTTTAATTGAATTATGATTGCATTTTTAATGATCTTTTGCTACTTGTTATGATGCACCACAAAAGTCCTGTGAAATCCCCTTTCCATTTTTTTTACCAGGGATGTGGTGCTTTAGTTAAATGACGATTCCCCAACCTACACATTTCTTGCATTTGTAAAAATACCTTTCAATTCTGTATTAGCATTTAATATTTTATAATAACAAATTTTTGAGCTATAATTTAATGCCAGCTACACTTAGTTTGATGCAATTTCTGTGCTGTCTAATTTGAGGCTCCGTTCCCTCACTATTTCATCCCCCTCTATTCCCTGGTCCTCCTGTAGGTCCTTGCTTTCCATATGGCATATTCTTTTCTTATTCCTCCCCCAGATCTTAGTTTAAAAGCTCCTCCAGCTTTCTAACGATTGGTGGATTGATGAAACTAATAGTTTCCACAAAAACGATAAGGTGCTACTTTTTCTATGCTCACATGAACTGGCAAGAACACTGCATTTCTGGCAAGGTCAACAGGTAATTCCTCCACTTGCTGAAAATGTTCCTAGTCTGAAAATGGAAATTAAAGCTGACCTTTACCCAAAGGTCATGTCGTGCTGCCCTGCCTCCTCCCCCCTCCCTCCCTCCCTTACAATCCGACATTATTTAAAAAAAAAATTTACAAACTCATGTATTTCTGCTGTAAAGCAACACTGCAAGGTTTCTCACCTAGGAGAGAATTATGCATATGCAGAACTTCAGGTCTCGCCAGAGCCCTGTAGCACATCTGCACATGTGTTGGTTTCCCCGATCACCTGTGCACATTCAGGGTTTCCTGAGTATGTTTAAAGATGGCTATTAATGAAGTCCCAAACCAAACCAAAAAGTCTTTACATGTGCGTAAAAAATCACCTGCGTGTGCACAGATGTACCACTTAGCTTTACCAGGACCTGTAGGCCAAGCAGAGTCCATTGGCACATCTGCACATGCACCATAATGGCGGTGATGGAGGGGCTGAAAAGCCACCTGAAAGGCAAGCTTAAGTTCAGCTTTAATGCAGGATTGTTACGCTGAACTTTATAAAAATATGTTTTTGGGTTTTGAGACGTTTGAAGACATGTTGCTCTCCACAGTATATTTGGGTCAGTACAAAATGCAGACAGACTGAATGGAAACAAAGCATTGTTTGCAGTTGCCTGAACTTGTGATGACAAACAAACATGGTACAGATGGTTACAGGTTAAATTCGCAAGGCTACTTGTTGCCTTTTGGCCTTGAAGCGTAACTAAAGGCTAATCTGTTTTGGATAGAGCAGAGATGGAGTAGAACAGCTGTCAGTTTTTATATTGATGTCTGTGCCCCCATTAGTGAGATTTATCCTCTCTATTTGTCCTATTTACCTTTATCATCAAACTTGAGAGTAAAAGAAAATCCCACATTTTAGGTTGACATCAGACCACTAATAGGGAAATCTTCCAATGGGGACACACCAGGATTCCTTCACTTTGAAGGGATTTCCTCTCATGTCCACTTTTAGCTACGGGACAGGAAGTTGAGGGACATCTCCCCAGTGGGTCAACAAAAAAAACTGAAGGCGGGTTATAACCCTCCCTTACTCTATCCAAAATGGGGGGGGGGGAAGTTTTGCCTTTAATTACACTTTAAAGCGGAGTTCCAGTCCCCCAAACACTTTTTTTTTTTTTTTTTTTTTTTTTTTTTTTTATAAAGACTGCTCTGTATTTATCCAAACATGAACATGAACATTTACAACATGTCATATGTGTTGCACTTTTACTTTCTTTAAAAATAGTTTTTACTTACAGATCTCAGGAGCAGGAAAGTTCCATTTTAGCAGCTGACTACCCAGCATGCACCTCCCGATCTTGCGCATGCGCAGTAATGCCTCTACAAGGCTCTCCTTCTTCCTGACAGGTTGCCAACGATTTCGGCAGTAGACAATTTGCAAGAGCTCCTTGGATACATGATGCAGCTGTCCCAAGAACCCTTGCGAATCGCCTACTGACGTAATCGCCTAGACAGGGAATGCAGGAAGTGAAGGAGAAATAATATTCTTAAAGGTATTTACATTTAGAAAAAATAAAAATAAAACAAGCATTTGCATTGGTAAAAGGATATGCAAGGGGGATTACATAAAGTCCATAAAAGTGGTGGAATTCTGCTTTAATAAAAGAGCTAAAGCATTTCAAAAATACAGTTAACATTTAAAGATACACCTTTGAAACAATGTAAACTTGAATTGACAAAATAGTACAAAAACAACACAAAAAAAGGACATTCAAAAAACAGATTTTATCATTACATTTAAAAACATGATTTTTTCTGAGGGCAAATCTACAAATCCTGGGACTGCTTCTGCAAATTAGGAACAGTGGCATTAATAAGTTCCAATTGGCAAGCAGTATTTTATTTTATAGTGATGCATTTAATGTAGCAACTAGAAGTACAGGTAGGTTTTCATTGCTTCCCATTCTTCATAGCTTCATGGCTTTCCTTGTACTTTCTCCCAGCTATTCAAGGAGTTTTGGCCAGAATAGAAGGAGGGACAGTGTCTTCAGGATGACAAACTTAGTATTGGTCTGTCAGCAATCAACGCAACATTACCATCTGGTAGATGATACGCAGATGTGAAAAGGGCTAACTTTTTTTTTAACCAAGTATAAATAATAGGCTTTATATATTAGACAACATCAAACGAAACATGTATGTATAAATGCCGCATTTTTACTTGCATATTCTCTATGTCTTTAAAATAACACAGTCCGTTCGGATCGGATCTTCTTTAAGGTGAAACTCCAGCCCAAATCTTTTAAAAAGACTATGGCAGGGTTAGAATCTCTGTCATGTTTTTGTTGTTGGCTGTGTTGCCATAGGAAAATGTTATTTCACTTCCTCCTGCAGTCACTGTGGCAGGAAGTGAACACAATTTCCCAAATGCGTCATGGTTTCTCACATGTTTTTTTTTATTTCCGTCACTGTGTCAATGATGGAGAGATTTCTCCTCACTTGCTGATTCGTGGGGAACAGACAGCATTCAAAACCACAGAGAGGTTCTAATCATTCCCTACTCTAGCTAAAACATTAAAAAAACATTTTGGCTGGAGTTCCAGTTTAATATGATAACAACATTTACTAAATAAATATCAAATTTTAATAGTATATTTATATATTTACAAGTAAAATAAATGCCATGTGAGTCCTAGGGCAGTTTTTAATGGCCCTCTCCCACAGTGATGTGATCATGTCCTGTATGAGTCACTTGATGTGAAGGACAAAATAATGTCTGCAAATAGTAGCTGTATGGGAAAAGTGCCCTTGTGATTTCTACTACAACTCTCTGTATACTTCTTAAAGTGATTGTAAACACTTTTTTTTTATAAATAACAAACATGCCATACTTACCTCCACTGTGCAGTTCATTTTGCACAGAGTGGCCCCGATCATCCTCTTCTGGGGTCCCCCGGTGGTGCTATCAGCCCCTCCCTGCATAGTATAACCCCCTAGGAGAAGCGCTCTCCCAGGGGGTTACCTTGCGGGCGTGCTCCCGATTCCAGCATTTGCTTCCGTAGACGCAGAATGCAGGACTCGGCTCCCCCCCCCCCCGCGCCCACGCCCTCGTCATTGGATTTGATTGACAGCAGCGGGAGCCAATGGCTGCGCTGCTATCAATCTATCCAATCAAGAGCCGAGAACCCCAGGCAGAGAGTACAATGCGTCCCCACCGAGGAACCTAGGGCCCAGGTGAGTAAAACGGGAGGGGGGGGGACTGGGGGTCCGGTCACTGTCAGAAATGTTTTCACCTTAATGCAGAAAAAACACGAAGGTTTACAACCCCTTTAACCAGCAGGGATCACTAAATGTTAGGGCTGGTACTGATTAAAATTTTCGTGTTCGATTAATCGTTTTTTTTTTTTTTTTTATCGCAACTCTGTGTTAGTCAGTGGTAAATGTGGTATACACTATATACAATCACCTGACACTAGTTAGTTTCCACAATCCATGACTTAACTTCACAGTTCACAAATACGTTTTAAATTCAAACTGTAGCATTGACGTAAGGGCAGCAGCGGGTGACTTCATGTGTAGCTCCTCCCCCATACGCGCTACGTTCAATCAGAACGTCAACATCACCGGACTCCTCCCCCTTCCCTTCGTTAGCAGACGGAGGCACTTGGGGAAGGAGGGAGGAGTCCGGTGATGTCTGTGATGTCACCGGATCTCCGACGGAACTCCCTGAAGACCCGGAAGCCGATGGAGAGTTGAGTACCGCTAAAAAAATTTTGATCGATCAAAAAAATGAATCAAGGAATTAATCTTTCATTTCCACAGCCCTACTAAATGTATCTACAGCCATGATGTTCAGACATTTAAAGTGCAACTAAAGGCTCCTGTATGACAGTGTAAACAAGTACTAAATCTAGTTACTATGGCAATCCAGAAAACAGCAGGCAGGAGTAGGACTGGTCTGGTTCTGATTAACAAACTGCTGGCTTGTCAATAAGCAGTGACAATGCCTGATAGCCACACTCCTTGCAACATGTATCCATCCCACTGTAGTGCAAGTGCAAAAACTGCCTACATGAGAGTGGCAGCTCTGCCCTGAACGCAGGAGCAGTGCAGCATTGTTTTAACGTCATAACAGGAAGCTGCATTAGGTGGACTTCACTGGAAGGCTCAACAGGTATTTGTGGGAATGACTAAGGTTGGGTTCACACTAGTCCGGTGCGAATTGCAGCTCCGGTTTCCCTGCGAAGATAAAAATGATTTATTCAGCGGTTCCTCTCTGTTGACCAGGGAGAGGGGGGAAGTGTAGGAGGAGGGGGAGAGAATTCCTGTTGACAACGGAACACATCTGGGAATCAGATGCATTCCCATGGAAGATAATGTGGCTGCAATTCACACCGCACTGACTAGAAAATGCACATGTTTTTTGTGCAATGCGGAGTGCGAATGCAACGCACATATGTGAACCAGACCCATTGAAAAGAACATATTTTCAAATGTTCTGTGAATAAGATGTGGTGTAAGCTGCATCCAATTCACATATGTGTGAACCCAGCCTAAAGCTGGGTGCACACTGCAAGATTTTTCCGTTCAACCCAGCTGGTTAAACTAAAATAAAACCTGACAGATCACTGTACCAACACAAGCAATGTTGGTACGGCACTCTCCCCTCTGTGTACTAATGTATTCTGACAGGGGGATCCCCCCACCAGAATACACTGATCAGCTATCGCAGCCATTAGCTACAAGCACTGATCGGATGCTGGTTTTCCAGGATTTCTGACAAAAGCCGGTCGTTAGACTGGTCAGATAGACTGCTATACACACTGACCGAAAGTGTATACCCAGCTTTAGAGAAAACTGTACGGCCCCTTTCACACCGGGGGGGAGCCGCGGTGACGGTAAAGCAGCGCTATATTTAGTGCTGCTTTACCGTCGTTTTAACCGCGGTTTTCGGCCGCTCGCGGTGCGGTTCTACCCCCCGCGAGCGGCCGAAAAAGGGTTAAAGACCCCTGCAGAGCGCCGCCGTAGCGGCGCTTTGCGGCGGTATTACCGCGGTTTCACCGTGGTGTCCCATTCTAATCAATGGGAAGGAGCGGTATAGGAGCGGTGAACACACCGCTCCTATCCCGCTCCAAAGATGCTGCTAGCAGGACTTTTTTTGTCATCCTGTTAGCGCACCGCTCCAGTGTGAAAGCCCGCCGGCTTTCACACTGGAGTTAAAGTGGCCGGATTTTTTCATGCGGTGAACAGGCGCTATTTTTAGCGCTGCACCGCATGAAAAACGCCCCGGTGTGAAAGGGGCCTAAGTGTAGGTGCACATAAAGTTAGGTGTTTATGTGGTGTCTACATTAAATGCCTTCATTGCGGAGTCTTCTTCCAGCCCTTTGAGCTTTATTGCAACTTACCCCCTAAGATCTGCCAATCTATTTTCCATTGTTCTACTGAAATGTACATATACTGGAAATATTTTCAGCTCTGCTCTGGACGTATAAGTGCTGCAATAAAAAATTGCATACATGTAATTAAAACTGAAGTGTAGCAAAAAATGAATTTGGTCATTAGCTATATAGGTATCTGTAATGATGTGTGCTCCAGTGATGGCTGCTGCTTATTTCCTGAAATGTTACTTTTGGTGGTGATGGTGATGTAACCGCTGAAGTTCTGGTGGTGAAATTGACAGCTGGAGCACAGTGATCAAAGCAGGTCACTTGCCATGTAATCTTTTAAAGGAATACAAAGCATTCTGTGATGGGTCAATGTGAGATTGTTCATGCTCCCCTTGTCCGATCATAGAAAGCCTTGAAACCTTTGCAAAGAATACAAGATGCTATCTGAATGGAGGAGCTGCACAGTGAGCGAATCGTGTGATCGCTGTGCTCAAGCCCTGACTGTCAGTTTCAGTGCCAGAACTTATTGAAGTTTTTGCCTACACTTCAGTTTTAAGCTTGTTACTAAAAAAATAAGTTATGTTTGAAAAAGCTTGTAGAAATTCTGAGTGACCTTGTTATAGTCTATATAGACTTGCATACATTTCATGTAATTGTAGGCTATTGCTCAGAATCATTAGATGGTAGCTGTAAGTGAGATGTACTTTCCTGATCATTGATATGGTGATGGTTCTTACATTCACACTGTGACGTAGTCAGTCTTTTCGCATATTGTTTCAAACAGCATTTTGAAAAATATTTAAAGATGAGGAAAATCAACTCGCTGATATTGAGTATAATACAGAGTCCTGAAGTAGCTACTACAAAATAGAGGAAAATCATTTTCTCTGTAGGTTTGGAGATGTAACAGTCAACAAGATTGGGGCAAGGTTCCATATCACACTTCACCATCCGTGGAACACTAAATCCACCATATAACTTGTAGAAAAGTATCAGGAAACCAAACTCAAACACTATTTTAAATAGAAGACTGATGATATATGTACACCATAAGCCACCATCCATGCTTCCTGGGTCCTCATAGAGCTTTTTGTTGTGCCTCTTCTCTCTGCTTTCCCGATATGCCACATGGAGAACCACAAGAAGTGAGGGTGTAGACACCATTATTAGCTGAAGAGCCCACAGTCTGACTTGTGAGATGGGGTAGAAGTAATCGAAGCAGACATTTTCACACCCTGGCTGTCGGATGTTGCATTCAAACTCCTTTTGCTCATCTTTCCAAACATTTTCTGCAGCAACCACATACACCAGAAGTCGAAATATGAAGACAACTGACAGCCAGACCCTTCCAATACTAGTTGAGTATTTGGTGACACCGCTTAAAATGTCTCTTAAAAAAGACCAGCTCATGTCTTTGCACGGATAATGTCTGTGAAATTAAAGAGAAATTTGTTTTTTTTAAAGGATAGTTGTACTTTTAGCATAGTTATTTAAATTACCTTTTTTCCCATCAACCCCTCAGAATGTAATACTTACCTCCAAGATCATTGGTGGTTCAGTGGGTGCAGTCCAGTCTTTCACTCCAAGAAGTCCTCAACTTGGAGAAGAATTTCCATTTATACCTATAAACAGGCCATCCACCATTGGAATGCATGATAGACATCCTCTCTATAGGAATGAATAAAGATTCTCCTGAATATGCACAAAAAACAGACCTGCAGTAGGATCCCAATGAGCCTCACAGTGAATATTTTGGAGTAGTGTGGATACAGTGTGTAAAATAAGTATTGAACACGTCACCCTTTTTCTGCTATTGACATAAAATTTTCACCACATGTCAGTGACAACTCATGCAATCCATACATACAAATAAGTTAGAAAAAAAGTTATGTGTAATAAAATGGAATGACACAGGGAAAAAGTATTGAACATATGAATAGGGAGGTGCAATAAGGCATGGAAAGCCAAAACACCAGCTGAAATCTATCAGTAATTAGAAAGCAATCCTGTCCCTTGTCCGTGCAAATTAATATCAGCTGATGGCCTATAAAATGGTGTCTTATTACCAAGGTGTCACACAAGAAACATCTCATGATGGGTAAAAGCAAAGAGATCTCTCAACCTTTGCAACCTTATTGTTGCAAAACATACTGAAAACATTGGTTACAGAAGGATTTCTAAACTTCTGATGTTTCAGTGAGCACTGTTGGGGTCATAATCAGGAAGTGGAGGTGAGACGCCAGTACTGGGGGAGGAGCCTGACGCCGGCGGCATGATGGATGCCCCGAGACGGCCCGGACGTTCCAGCGGAGACGGCGTGGTGTGAGAGCCCACGCTGCCTCGAGGAGCCAGCCGATCACCTGTCGCCTCCATCCCCTCCGCTGCATACCCCTAGGCTGGGCTCAGGCTGGTGGTCTGGCCGCACAAGCGGAACGAGAATCAGGGCGTCTGCCCTGATAGCGCCTCAGCTACTATAATCATCAGCAGTCGGCAGTATGAAGCCTCACATCGCCGCCAATGGGGGAGAGCCTCGGGTCCGCCTGCCCTAAATCCGGAACCCCTGCATCGCGGGAACCATAGAAGAGCCCATCTGTCTCCCGAGCTCCCGTCTCCCTCTCCTGTCCTCCCCGTCACCCGTCTGGAGAAGCAGGCATTTTAAGACATCTAGGGGGGCCGTGGCGGGCCCCTCTCAGGTATGGACTTGATTTAGGAGAAAAGTGTCTTATTGCCGTACTATGATTTCCCTGCCTCAGATACCAGACTTATTTGCTACTGAGTTTAAACGCAGCAAGGTTATGCTTCATTAAATAGGCAAATTGCAAAGGAGTCCCCCAGGAACGTATTCACTTACAAACTTTCTCTCTCCGAAAATTTGAATGCCTCAGCATAAGAAATCAGTACAGAAGCTGAACGGTCACAGCGTCCACACTAATAATTTAAATGGACAAAAAGGGTTTTTTCCGGCTGCTCTCCTCCTTTTCTCCCCTAAGGGTGGACTATTGAGTGTTTGCCAGATAGTACTTTAATCACAAGGACTGTCATATCTAGTAGTACAGGCTAAAAACAGGCTTACCTGGGCCACAAGCACTGACGCCTTAGGCTCTCTCCCGTGTCCTCGGGGGGTAGGTACAGTGAAGGACAATAATTAAGGCTCCCGCCTGTAAACAGCTAACCTTTCTCTGTATATTCTGCCTGGGGGGGAACGGAGGCGTACCCTCCTGCGGGAGGAAATGTTTACCCTTTGAGGGATTAAAAAGTGCTCCCTTTGGGGACGTTTTTACTCATAGGCACCCTTGCCTGAATATTGAATTTTTTAGCCCAAGGAGACTGAAATGGCGTGCAGGATGTTCTAAGTGCAATCTCTAAACCTCGAAGTGGAATAAAAGAAGTTTTTCAGGGGTTTGTCCCCCCCACGTTAACTCCCGGTGCATGGACTAATCTGAAAAATGTATGGTTGCAACACTCTACTTAGCAGTCCTGCCATTATCATTGTCTGTTGAAAAACCGCCTAAACTGTTACATATGTGTGGGGAGGAGGAGAGCTCTCGAAACATTTAAATAGTTGGGGCGGAGGGGAGTGAGGGCACCCGGGGTGCGGGTCGGGCTTTGTTTAGGACTAGTGGCCTGCCTAGCCCCTTCACCTCCTCTGGTATTTTGTGTTTCGGCGGGAACCCACTAGCTAAGGCCCGGTTCTCCGGGACCCAGAGAAATAAAGATTAAAAATGAAAGGGAGGTCCCTGAGGGGAACTGAACCTAAGACCCCCAAAGAGAACCCCAACACAAGTACAATACAGAAGTAACTTAAGGATATAAGTTTAAAAAGTCCAGAAATGGAGAAGAAACAACAGGGCTCAAAAGAAAAAAAAAGAGAAGCAGACCGACAAAAAGCTGAACAAATAGATCTTTCTTGTGCGGAGGGAGACTCCGAAGGGGCTCGGGAGCTCAGTCTTTTATCGGAGCAAAGAAATCTAGCATCCATTCCAACGAAACTCGATATGTCAGAAAGGTTTTCCAAACTAGAAGGAGTGATTAAATCAGAAATCTCTAATGTCAGGTCGGATCTAGGCCTCATGGTAAACAGAGTTGAGAAGGTAGAGGACCTGTTCGTTATTCAAGCACAAGAAATCCTCGACCTTAAAACACAAATGAATAAAATGGAAACGAAACAGTGAGACATATGCCGCGTACACACGTGCGGACTTTTGCCGGCGGACTTAGTCCAGCGGACAATCCCGCCGGACTTTCCAGCTGGGTCCGCTGGACTTTCCGAGCGTGTGGACTTGCCCACACACGCACGGACTTGCCCACACACGCACGGACTTCTCCGGCGGATAATCCGCCGGCCAAAGTCCGCGGGACTTTTGAAAATGAACGGACTTGCCCACACACGGAGCAGTCCGTTCATTTCGAACGTAACTTCAGGTACGTAGCTAGCGTAGGCAGTAAATGCCGGCGCGCTAGCTCCGTCACCTGGCATGGATTTAAAGGGAATCCCCACGCCGAAAAACGGCGTGGGGGTCCCCCCAAATCCATCTCAGACCCTTATCCGAGCACGCAGCCTGGCAGGCCAGGAAAGGGGTGGGGACGAACGAGCGCCCCCCCCCCCCCCTCCTGAGCCGTACCAGGCCTCGTGCCCTCAACATGGGGGGTGCCCTGGGGAAAGGGGGGCCGTGCGGCCCCCCCCACCCCAAAGCACCTTGTCCCCATGTTGATGAGGACAAGGGCCTCTTCCCGACAACCCTGGCCGTTGGTTGTCGGGGTCTGCGGGCGGGGGCTTATCGGAATCTGGGAGCCCCCTTTAATAAGGGGGCCCCCAGATACCGGCCCCCCACCCTATGTGAATGTTCTTCTTCCTCCTCCGGGACTGTGACATCACAGGGGGGCGGGGTCACCATGTGACATGAGCATGTGACCCTGTCCCCATGTCCCTATATAAGTCCCAGCGCAGCGCGCCTCTGCCATTCCGGGCAGAGAGAGCATCGGGTCAACATCGGAAGAAGAAGAAGAACAAGAAGAAGGACAAGAAGAAGAAGAAGGCGCCGGCGGCGCGGAAGACGACGACCGCCGCAAGAACAGAAGAGACCCCCGGAAGACCCCCGAAGGCGGATCGAGACCCCCAGACGACGGCGGCGACGACGAAGAAGGTAGCCGGACTTCTCCGCTCGTGAAAGAGCTAGGTAAAAGAGCAGAAGAGAGCGGAGGAGTCCGGCGAGAAGACCCCCAAGATGGAAGAAGACCCCCGGAGCAGTGCAATAAAATATTTTTTCAAAAGTGTGTGTGTTTTTGTAATTTACATTTTACACCTTAGGTGAATGGGTAGGGGTACATCGTACCCCATACTCATTCACATAGGGTGGGGGGCCTGTATCTGGGGGCCCCTTATAAAAGGGGGCTCCCAGATTCCGATAAGCCCCCGCCCGCAGACCCCGACAACCAACGGCCAGGGTTGTCGGGAAGAGGCCCTTGTCCTCATCAACATGGGGACAAGGTGCTTTGGGGTGGGGGGGCCGCACGGCCCCCCTTTCCCCAGGGCACCCCCCATGTTGAGGGCACGCGGCCTGGTACGGCTCAGGAGGGGGGGGGCGCTGGTTAGTCCCCACCCCTTTCCTGGCCTGCCAGGCTGCGTGCTCGGATAAGGGTCTGACATGGATTTGGGGGGAACCCCCACCCAGTTTTTCGGCGTGAGGAGTCCCTTTAAATCCATGCCAGCTTACGGAGCTAGCGCAGCGGCATTTACTGCCTACGCTAGCTACGTAACCTGAAGTCACGTGCTAAATGAACGGACTTGCCGATGAGCGGCAAGTCCGTTCATTTTCAAAAGTCCCGCGGACTTGCCTACTAACGGCGGGATTGTCCGCCGGACTGCCAAGTCCAGCGGATAATTTTAAAACCAAACTTAAAACTTTGGTCCGCCGGACTTTGGCGCCAAAAAGTCCGCCGACGCCCACACACGAGGGGATTATCCGCTGGACTTCAGTCCAGAGGATAATCCCGCGGGATAGTCCCTTCGTGTGTACGCCGCAATAGACTACCAAATGGAAAACCAGGAAAACCAAAATAGGAGGCAGAACTTGCGGATCAGATCCCTGCCTGAACAACAGGGAGAGGACCTGACATCCAAAATGCAGCTTATTTTTAACCCCTTGTTGGGGAGGCCTGAGGGATCGCCTATAAAAATCGATAGGGTTCACCGCATCAGGAAACTCCCTGGCCTTAGCGAGGAGATCCCCAGAGATGTCATCATCAAATTCCACTCTTACGATGAGAAGTTTAAAATCTGGACAAAGTTAAGAAACAGCCCCCCGTTGTCATATGATTCGGTTGCTCTGCAAGTATTCTCGGATCTTTCTGCAAGAACTTTAGCGCGGAGACGCCAGCTGAAGGGTGTGAAAATGAAACCTTAAGGCGGTCCTGGTTCTTATAAATCTCCCCACTCTTCTTTTTCCTTTTTAGGAGAAGAGTTGCATTTCAGTTCGGGAGTGGGGGGGCAGGGGGGGGTGGGGTGGGCAGAGGGCTGGATGGGTCCGGGGGGGTCTCGGTGGGTCCTGGCCGGGCTCCCCCCTGCTTCCCCCTGCTCCGGGGGGGAGCTGCAGGGTTAGAGTGACACCCTGGGGTAAGGTAAACTAAGACCCCTAGAAGGATGCCTCGTGGTATACACGGGGGGGGGGGGGGTCCGAATAGGATGTTTCTTGGTTTGCATAGGGTCGGGAAGTGACTGGGTAGGGAGGAGGGGGGGTGGCTGGGAGGGGGGGGGATAGGGGAGGGGAACCTTGCAGAAAGAATTTTGAAGAGAGGAATACGGGGACCACTGGTCTATTCCCAGGGTAAACACGATAAGCGGTGACATAAAATTCCTAACATACAATGTGAGGGGATTAAATTTCCTTGTAAAAAGGTACAAAATATTGAGAGAGCTCCTGAGGTACCAGGCAGATAGCGTGTTTTTGCAGGAAACAAACTTATCCCGTGGGGGCAACATTAAACTATATTCCCGAGACTTCCCAACATGGTATTACAGCGATTCCCCTACCGTGGGATCAAAGGGGGTGGCAATCGGGTTTTCTAAGAATATTAAATTTACACTATTGGATAGACTCGAGGACCCTGAGGGCCGGTACCTTTTTCTGAAAGGAAGGGTTGGGGAGAGTGTGTTCACATTAATCAATGTTTATGGCCCAAACAAAAATCCGTTAAAATTCCTGTCACAAGTCTTGGGGTTGGTATCAGGGTTCAAGTCGGGCGACGTGGTCCTCGCGGGCGATCTTAATTCTTTTTTGGACCCCGATTACGACAGCACATCGCGGGCACGCGGGCCAAGTCTAACACAAATGAAAAAATTTCAGCGTAAAATGTTTCAGAATCAGTTAATCGATGTATGGCGAGCGATGCACGCAAAATTAAGAGATTACACTTTTTTTTCCCCAGTCCATGGCACCCACTCCCGCCTGGACTACTTTCTCATAGACCACAGACTACTAGACTGTGTAGATTCAACCCAGATAGAAATAACGACCCTATCAGATCATGCCCCGGTCTTGATGAGGGTGAGGATTCCTGAACCCCATAGACCGTCCTTTTCGTGGCGTCTCAACGATCATCTGATCCTTGAAACGGAGTCTGCTGACGCTGTCAGAAGGGAAATTTAATTTTTCTTTTCCCAAAATGACACGGGAGATATTTCACCTGCAACATTATGGGAGGCGCACAAGGCCTATATAAGGGGCATCCTCATCTCCATCGGAGCTAAAAAAAAAAAGGAAAAAAAGACAAAGATGCTCGAAATAACAAACGAGATTCAGAGGCTGGAAAGGGAACATAAAAGCAATGGGGCACACAAGCAAGAGACATATCACAGGCTGATTAATAAAAGGGAGGAGCTTAAAACGATGTTGGAGATAGAATCTAGAAAGTGGCATCACAAAATGGCAAAGGAGAAACATCAGTGGGGGGACAAATCTGGAAAACATTTAGCAAGGATGCTTAAAAAGAAAAGGGTATTGAATTACATCGAAAAAATTCAAAATGAGTCTGGTGACTTGGTCACTTCGACCAAAGGGATAGCAAACGTTTTCAAGACTTACTATGAAAGATTGTATAACGTCAGACAGAAAGGGCCGCCAAACCTCGATTTAAGAGCAGAGGGTAAGGGTTTCCTTATTAACTCCGCACTACCGGTTCTTTCAGAATCCGACAGACTCAACATGGACAGTCCCATTTCGGAGGCTGAAATTTATGATGCTTTATAGGGCTCTCCTAGTGGCAGGAGTCCGGGCCCGGATGGATTCACGTTGACGTACCTTAAAAAGTACAAAGATATTCTTGTTCCAAGGCTGTGTCGATACTGGAACCATCTGGGAACGGATTGCATATTGGGGGGGGGGGGGGGCCTTAAGGGCTTCAATCACTCTCATTTTGAAGGAAGGCAAAGACAGGACCCTTTGTTCGAGTTATCGCCCGATAGCTCTCTTAAACACAGACACCAAACTATATGCAAAAGTGTTAGCTAACAGAGTGAAGGAAAAAATGCGTGAATTGGTCCATCCGGATCAAGTGGGGTTTGTCAGTGGGAGGGAAGGTCGGGACAATGGGGTCCGGACCCTTTTGCTGCTCCATGCTGCCAGGAGGGCGAAGGTCCCCAGTCTACTTCTGTCGATAGATGCCGAGAAGGCGTTCGACAGAGTAGACTGGGGACATATGATGGGAACTTTAGAGGCAATGGGGTTCGGCCCTAGGATGCTTAAATGGATCAGGATGCTGTATATTCAGCCCCAAGCCTCGGTTAGGGTCAACGGGATGCCCTCTGAGGGGTTCGTTATGGGTAATGGAACGCGCCAGGGGTGCCCTCTGTCACCCCTACTGTTTGTCCTGTCCCTAGAGCCTCTTCTGTCTTCAATTCGTATAAATAATGATATAACTGGGATTACAGTGGGAAATAGGGTTCATAAATTAGCGGCTTTTGCTGACGATGTTCTCTTTTATATCACCAACCCCAGGATCTCTATACCTAATTTGCTCTCAGTATTAAAAATCTACGGGAGAATTTCAAACCTAAAAATCAATCTTGGTAAATCAAAAATATTAAGCATTAACCTAAAAAAGGACGAGGCAGACTCGCTAGCAAAAGAATTCACTTTCCCTTGGAGAGAAAATATAAAATACCTGGGGATCAGACTGGCAGAGACAACTAAAAAAACATATTTAATAAACTACCTCCCCCTGCTAGACGAGATAAGAACGGAATTACACAAAATGTCGATGCGACCGCTCTCGTGGATCGGTCGCATCAATGCACTAAAAATGATCGTGGCCCCCAAAATTAATTATAAATTTCAGATGCTCCCGTTAGCCATTCCCAACGCGTTTTTTAAAACTTTAAAACAAATTATCTCCAGGTTCATTTGGGCAAATAAGAAGCCGCGGATTGCAGCTTGTATACTCAGCCGCAAGAAAAAACACGGGGGACTGGCAGTCCCCGATTTTGAAAAATATTTCCGGGCGATTGCACTATCACGGGTGATGGAATGGGTGAGGGGAGGGGAGGAAAAAAGATGGATAAGCCTTGAAAATATAATAAGCAATAGGGCTTTAGGACACGTAATTTGGAACCCACCTAGCTTTAGGGTACTAGAGAAAAGTGCACACGAGATAACCAGAGTTACACTAGATTTTTGGGACAGTTTTCACAAAAAGAATAAATGTAAATTCAATTCTTCTTTAATTCACTTAAAAAACAACACTATGTTTGCACCAGGAAGAAGAGAGATAGGGGGGAATTGGATCAAGTCAGAGGGGGCACAAGTGAGAGACATAATTAAAAAAGGAAAAATTTGCACACTTCATGAATTAAGCACGTGCACAGAAATGATGGCAATTGACGTATGGAGGTATGCACAATTAAAACACTTCGTGGAGAGTCTCCCCTGCCCAATCCGCGAGGAGGATAAATTCACGCAGTTGGAGAGACTTTGCCTACGAGTGTCCACGAGGAATAATATCTCTCGAGTTTACAAAATCTTAATAAATGAAGAAGTGTGGGACGTGCCTCCATACGTCAAGAAATGGGAAGAAGATTTAGGGACACAGTGTAGTAAAAATAGGATAGAAAAAATATTTAAAATAATTCACAGCTCGGCATTCCCCACAAAAACGGTGGAAAACAATTTCAAATGTCTTGCAAGATGGTACCTCACCCCTGACAGGATGAGTAAATACCAGGCTGGGGTGTCCCCAGAGTGTTGGAGAGGCTGCAAAGCTAGGGGCACGTCGGCTCATATATGGTGGGATTGCCCGGTGATTAAAAAATACTGGAAGGGAGTGCTGGACCTGATTTTTGTTATTACAAAGGAGGTAATTATAGAGGACCCATGGACGTGTCTGTTCCATGGGACGGGGACCCCATGGAAACAATATAAAGCTTCCCTGATCCCAATCCTTCTAAACGAAGCAAAGAGTCTAGTCCCGAAGAAATGGCGCGAGGCGTCCGGCCCGACGACTCGGGACTGGATTTTTTGCGTAAATGAGATCCAAAGGATACAAAGTGCCGATGGGATCGGGGGAGAGGTTGAGGCAGTCGGGAAAGATAAGTGGGCGGATTGGACTGATTTTAAGGACTCATGGAGATACTTTGCCGAGATCACTGGTTAGGTTATCCCTCCTCATTGTGTGTTGGGAACCTTTACTTACGCATGGGAATGAAGGACCGGGACCTCTTAAGCCCCATACACACGGTCAGACTTTTTCATGGATTCTGTCCGATCGGACAATGTTGTTGAAAAATCAGACCGTGTGTATGCACCATCGGACAGTGTACGTCGGATTGTCCGACGGACAAAGTCTTATCTCCTGCTGGAAAGATTTGCCGACAACACGGTCCGATCACACCAAATCCGATTGTGTGTACGGTTGTCCGACCGGACAAAGTGCTACGCATGCTCACATCACATTACAAGACCAAAGCTATTGGCTACTAGCCTCTACGTAGTCCCGTCGTAGGCAACAAACGTCACCACGTTCAGAATGATCGGATTTTCCGACAACTTTGTCCGACCGTGTGTACGCAAAACCAACATCAGACAAAGTATGACGGACAGGATCCGACCGACCTGGTCCGTGGATTGTCCGACCGTGTGTATGGGGCTTTAGAGTGTTATTGCAAGGTGGGGGGGGGGTGGGGAAAAGGATATAGTATGATTAATGCATGTCATAGATGTAACGAGATGTTGTTTTAATGATTATGTATCTTGTCATTCAAAAATAAATAAAGATTTAAAAAAAAAAAATAATCCGGAAGTGGAAAGAACATGATTTCACCATAAACCAGCCACGGCCAGGTGCTCCTCACAAGATTTCTGGCAGAGGAGTGAAAAGAATTATCAGAAGAGTTGTCCAAGATTCAAGGACCACTTGTGGAGAGCTTCAGAAAGACCTGGAATTATCAGGTACAATTGTTTCAAAGAAAACAATAAGTAATGCACTTAATCGCCATGGCTTGCATGCACACTCACCACGCAAGTCTCCATTGCTAAAGAAAAAGTGTGTTGTTTAAAGTTTGCTGCTTGTTTAAAGTTTGCTGCACATTTAGACAAGCCTGTGAAAAATTAGGAGAATATATTCTGGTCAGATGAGACCAAAATTGAACTCGTTGAATGCCATAATGTACACCATGTTTGGAGGTCAAATGACACTGCACATCACCCCAAAAACACCATACAAACAGTGAAGTTTGGAGGTGGGAACATCATGGTGTGGGGCTGTTTTTCAACATGTTTTTACGGTACTGGCAAACTTCATGCCATTGATGGAAGGATGAATGGAAAAATGTACCAAGACATTATTGATAAACTGCTGCCATCTGCCAGGATGATAAAGATGAAACGAGGGTGGAAATTTCAGCAAGACAATGATCCCAAACACAAAGCCAAGGAAATTCTCAATTGGTTTAAAAACAAATAAAGCTGCTATAATGGCAGCAATCACCTGACTTTAAGCCAATAGAAAATCCATGAAAAGAACTGAAGATCAGAGTTCATAGAAGAGGCCCACGGATCCTTCAAGATTTAAAGACTATGTGGAAGAATGGGGCAAAATCACACCTGAACAATGCACGGGACTAGTTTCTCCATACAGGTGGCATCTCGAAGCTGTCATTACCCACAAAGGATTTTGTAAGAAGTATTAAATCAATTTTAGTTAGCGTATGCAATACTTTTTTCCTGTGTCATTCCATTTTATTACACACAACTTAATTTCTGAACTTATTTGTTTTCTTTGTATGTATGGATTGTATGGGTTGTTACCAATATGTGGTGAAAATTTCATGTCAATAGCATTCAGAAATATATTTACCTAGAAAAATAGCGACGTGTTCAATACTTATTTTACCAAGTATAGGGGACCTATAGCAGCCAATTAAATGTCAGTTTGCTGGAGTATGATCAGCCAAAATGTCTTTGATTTCTGGTTTCTATAAGTTACTACATTTATGTACATCACTGCTTTGCTCTGCTGTATTAAAAAACACCCAGTTGGTTCTTATCTTTACTGGAGGCAGAAGTCTGGAAGGCTTATATCACAAAGCAGCTCAAAGACAGCTAACTGGGATTGTGAGCCTGACATTTCCATATTTAAAGCATCTGTTACCCCAACACTTCATATTTCTGATATGTGCCTGCTGTACCATGTTCTTGTATGAGAAAGTATCCTGTTCTTTTTGTATTGCTTCCTTTTATGTGAAATCCCTGGTGTTCCTGTCAGTCCTCTTGCTTTCCTAATAAATACTGACCACACCAAGCAGGATAGAATAGTGTGGTCAGTTCGCTAGGTATGCTGGGAGCTCTCCTCCAATGTCCTGACACGCCTCTGCTGCACAGCCATTAACTGGCAAGTTCAGTGTGCTGCTGCTTCTCCTCCCCCAGCTCTTATGCAGCTGAGAACAGAGGGAAGATAATCACTTATAAAAAAGGGAAAAAAGGTATTTATAATCTTTTTTTATAGCTATACAAAAATGTTTTGCCTTTCATTTATATTTTAAACTGAATGTGTTGTTTTACAAGGTTATTGTTTACAAACACTTTAAGGGACCTTCTGCTGTTAAGTTATGTATGGGAGTGCAGTGGTGTATGCAGGGACACAACTGAGTTGGAATAGGCTTACATGGGAAACTACTGCTGAGCTAAGAATGGGTGATATCTTCAGATTGAAGCTGCTGTTAAAGAGGAAGTAAACCTTCCTCAAAAAAAAAAAAAAACCGGAACCTGCAAGGCAAAGGCATAATGAGCTAGTATGCATAGCATACTAGCTCATTATGAATGACTTACCTGAGAACGAAGCCCCCGAATCGGTCCTCATCCACGACCTTCTCCGGCGCCATCAAGCCCGGAGTGACTTCCGGGTCTCGCCGCTCCAGCGATGTCATTCGCTGGAGTGGCGATGATGTCACTCCCGCGCATGCGCACGAAATCGGCATATCGCCGCGATCTCGGCATGCGCAGTGCGCCTGCGCGCCGCTGCCTACGGCGCATGCGCCGTAGACAGCGATGCCTCTTTTTTTCTAAATATCTCCTAAACCATGTAGGTTTAGGAGATATTTATTGGACCTACAGGTAAGCCTTAATCTAGGCTTACCTGTAGGCCAAAGTGGTTTGTAAGGGTTTACAACCACTTTAAACATGCATTTGCAAGGGCATTAAATAAGGGATGGGGATCTGGACATTCCCAGGTAAAAGGACATATTTTAAACACTGTGGTGCTGAAGATCACAAGTATAGGGTATATACTCTATATTATCTATTTCAGAACTTTGTTTCCGTAATTAACTTTTTGCTAAAACAGCATTTTGCCAGTTTGGAGAAATGCTTTGGAGTCAATAAGGAAGGTGAATTGAGTTTTAAAATGAAAGAAAAAAATGCATATTAAAAAAAAAAAAAAAAACTTTCCACACCTGCTGAATAAATATAAATTAAATTAAAAAAAGAGTAGATTTTTTTTTTTTTCAAGCAAATCTCAGAGCTTCTTTAAAATTTTACCGATGGTGAAATCAGTCGTTTTTCTGCTAAATCAATTTCTCCCATATCACTCTGCTAACAGCTGATAACAGTAAAATACAAAAGAATAAGGCTCAAATATTTTTTTTTAGTTACCTTCCTCTTCTGCAGTTATTAAATCTTTCTCTTTCTGTGTTATCAGGTCAGGAAAATCAGCTATTTTGTACTATTTCAGAAGTTGCATTTTAAAATATGAGGTGTTAAAAAGAAACTGAAAATAGCTGGAAAGAATTAATTAAATGACTCAGAATTTTCTTTTGTACTATTTCTTTGGCAATAACGCATTCCTTAGCATATACGGTAACTATAACAGGAAATTGATATTATTTTACATTCGGGATTCACATGGCTGATATCTTTACTGTTCCATGGTTGCCCCTACCCAATCTGCATGGAGTGTAGATTAACAATTTTTTTTACACTGTCATGTATGTAAAGATTAGGTTCACATTATTGTAACTTGTGTTGTGCATGTAGGCAGCCTATTCATTTTAATGGGCTTCCCTACCTGTAGAAAGGCAAGAAAATACATCCCTGACTTTTTTTTAAAAAGTGCCACAGCGATCCACTTGGGTGCTTGCGACACCATGCCATTTGATGCGAGTGAAAATGTGCTGCGCTTGTTGATGCAAAGTAGCACATTTGCCTGTGGATCAGGAAAGCATGTGTGTTCCTGACCCTCAAAAATGTAAACCTAGCCTATCAGTATTTGTAGTGATACATTTCTTACATAATGTATATATTCTTTAACCTTGTTATTAGAAGAAAGCAGTTTCTTGTTTTTCTGTGTGTATATTATACAAAGTGTAGTAGGAGTTTTTGGACTCTAGCATAATACCGTACAGCATACATTTATTTAGAAGCTATATCGTATGCAAACTTATAGTGTAATATTTCTGAATATTCTTGTACACTTCCTTGAAATGGACAATATAGAAAGAATTTTAAAAATGGTAAATTAAAAAAAGGAAATAACGCAGCTGTTTTGCTTTCTGCTATTACTATAAAGCCCCATACACACGGTCGGATTTTCCGATGGATTCTGTCCTATCGGACAATGTTGTCGGAAATTCCGACCGTGTGTAGGCACCATCGGACATTTTCCATCGGATTGTCCGACGGACAAAGTTGTATCTCCTGCTCTAAAGATTTTCCGACAACAAAGTCCGATCACACCAATTCCGATCGTGTGTAGCGAATTCCGACGGACAAAGTGCCACGCATGCTCAGATCACATTACAAGACCAAAGCTATTGGCTACTAGCCTCTACGTAGTCCCGTCGTAGGCAACAAACGTCACCACGTTTAGAATGATCGGATTTTCCGACAACTTTGTCCGACCGTGTGTATGCAACACCAGTGTCGGACTAAATCCGTCGGACCAAATCCGATGGATTTGGTGGTCGGATTTTCCGACCGCGTGTATGGGGCTTAAGTGTGTTTTTCTTTGACTTGTGGTTTATTTGAGTGTAGGGTTTATTCAAAATAGCAAGATAAAGAGCAATGATTGCATGCATGGTACGAGAACCAAGAACAGTCAGATTTCATATTACAGAATAACAAAAAAAAATATATATATATATATATATATATATATATATATATATATATATATATATACACACACACTTGTATACATTATGTATATTTTAACTACGATGAGTCTCTGCATTTGCCTTTTGAAATAACCCCATAAGTAACCAGTGCATACCTAAACAAACATGGATATATTCAATAATGGTCTGTACACACGATCCGAAAATCGGATGAAAAATACCGCTTTTGAATCGATTGTACGATTATCTGATCCTTAGTACACAGCTTTCGAGAGCCGATCACGACAGTTCACCCGATATTATCCGATCAGACAAACCCAAAAAAAATTCTCGTACAATACTAGTTGGTACGATTTTTGTTTAATCGGTACAGTTGTTGTCCGAAAATACAATAGAAATACATTACAACACGTGACATCACTTCCGATTTATTAGTCATACGAGAATTTCCGTCACTTTAGTAACCTCTCCATCTTCGATATGCAAGACTAGCATGCAAAAAAAAAAAAACAGACGATCTTCCTTCAAATTTTTGGATCGTGCGTACGGGCCATAAGGCAGGGGACAATGTAAAATGAGCAAATAAGTAATCTGATCAGAATTCATCTTTTACTGATCTGACTATAGTAAACTGAAATTTAGTATCCATGACTTGCGGCTGTTCACCCATCAGCTTTGCTCCTTCCACTACTTCTCTATAACCCCAGTAATACTTCCACACTGTCAGGCTTCATTTTGATGTATACTGAGGAACCCAGAGGCAATAAAAATGTATACTTGATGCAAAAACGACTGAAGAAAACATAGTGCCATTTAAGAACATATTGCAAATACAAAAAACTGATCTGATGATCTGGAACTTGTTATCCAGTATTCAACTTTGATAAGGTATAGATAAAAAAAATGCAGCGCTTCTCATTCATCTAAGTGAATAAGCCTGATAATGCCACACTATAATGACTCATCCGTAAAAAAAAAAATCGCTTCTCATTTAGTAAAAGATGAGTAATGCGAGTAATATACAATGGCATCACTTACAGAAGACATGAACATGCCAGTCGGTACGGCTCACTGCATGGAGACCTACCTTTTTATGTACATTCTGTATCCTATCATATTCAGCTACATAAAAAATGTCTACAAAAAGCCAACTAAGGCTCAGTAATTGAACCTACCTGTAGTGTGACTGAGGACGTAAAGCCTAGAGCATCTAGATGCTGCATTAAATATTCATTCTGATGCCTGTTCCTCTGCGCAGTTTTCTTGTGTGTGTTACAGAGCAACCAGTATCTAAGGCGAGACGAACAAGTGTAACCTGATCATTTGTTTTGTGTATTAGTCAGACAGAGAAACACCTCTGTTTAGTATGAAAGCATAGAAGAAAGGAGGCTGGATCATCATCAACAATATCCTAGCTTGCATGTGTATTGTATAAATAAGATCTCTGCATACAATAAACTTAGTTCATGTGTACAGCAATATACACATCCACTCACCGGCCCCTTTATTAGATACACCTGTTCAACTGCTTGGTAACACAAATTGCTAATCAGCCAATCACATGGCAGCAACTCAGTGCATTTATCCATCTAAACGTGGTGAAGACGACTTGCTGAAGTTCAAACTGAGCATCAAAATGGGGAAGAAAGGGGATTTAAGTGTCTTTGAACGTGGCATGATTGTTGGTGCCAAACCGGCTGGTCTGAGTATTTCAATAACTGCTGATCTACTGGGATTTTCATGCACAACTATCTCTAGCCGCTTGCCGCCCGCCCACGGAGGGACGGTGCGGCTCTCGTTCTGGGAGGACGTCATATGAAGGCGCCGCCAGAACAGCCGCTATCGCGTGTCCGCGGCGATTGTGGCCACGCCATGTTGCTAGCACATGGTGCGACACCCGATCTCTGTAAAGAGCCATGGCTCATTAACCATTTGATCGGCTATCACAGCCAGTCATATGTAAATACAGAAGTGCCGTGAATCGGCTCTCCTCGTCTCACACTGACAGTGTGTGGCGAGGAGTGCCGATCAGCAGCATCTGCTCGCAGAGTAGACCTGGACAGGTAATCAGGGCATTGATCATCAGTGCCCTGATTACAGGAAAGCCCCAGCAGTGCCACCATCAGTGCCACCAATTAGCCCCAGCAGTGCCCATCAGTGCCACCAATTAGTGCCCACAAGTGCCACTAATCAGTGCCCATAAGTGATGCCAGTCAGTGCCTGCTCATCAGTGGCCATCAGCGCCGCCCACCAGTGCTACCCATCAGTGCCTACCACTGCCGACTATCAGTGCCCATCAGTGCAGAATATCAGTGCAGCCTATCAGTGCCCACCAGTACAGCCTCATCAGCGCACATCAGTGAAGGAGAAAAATTACTTATTTACAAAATTTGCTCTTTGGTCTTTTTTTTTTTGTAAAAAATAAAAATTCCAGCAGTGATTAAATACCACCAAAATGAAGCTATATTTGTGCGAAGAAAAAGATAAAAAAATGTATTTGGGTAGTGTTGCATGACCACGCAATTGTCATTCAAAGTGCGACTGCACTGAATGCTAAAATATGGCCTGGACAGGAAGGGGGTGAAAGTGCCCAGTATTGTGTGGCTAGGGCAGTGATGGTGAACCTTGGCCCTCCATATGTTTTGGAACTACATTTCCCATGATGCTCATGCACTCTACAGTGTAGTTGAGCATCATGTAGTTCCAAAACATCTGGGGTGCCAAGGTTTGGCATCACTGTGCTAGGGTGTACCAAGAATGATCCGAAAAAGAGAAAATATCCAGTGAGTAGCATGTGTGTAGACAAAAATGTATTGATGATATCAGAGGGGAATGGGCAGACTGGTTCGAGATGATAGAAAGGCAACAGTAACTCAAATAACCACTTGTTACAACCAAGGTAAGCAGAATACCATCTCTGAATACACAAGACATCGAACCTTGAAGCAGATGGGCTACAGCAGCAGAAGACCACACTGGGTGCCACTGTCAGCTAAGAACAAGAAACTGAGGCTACAGTTCACACAGGCTCACCAAAATTGGACAATAGAAGATTGAAAAAAAATTGCCTGCACAAGCATTCCAGGGAGTGTACTTGCCTGACTGCTTTTATTTTACAGGCCTATATATTGTATATAGTGGAATTTTTAAGCTTGTTAAAGAACTCAATAAATGGTATTACACTACCTTCTGCCAACTAACCAATTTTCTTGCATATGTGACAGTAAGGAGGAGAAGTCAACGCATTGCTGATCGGGTTTATATTATCTGCACACCCACGCAATCATTGCTGGATTCCTGGGACTGCAGGTTGCTGACGGGCACCATACAGATCGCAGCAGAAATTCAAGGGAATCTGCGTAAGGACATCCTGCCTCACAGGACCCGTGTATCGGCCAGATTGGTGCCCATCTAATCTCTGACACTCTACCTAAAGACATTGCATGCAGACACCTTTACACCTGACCGGTTGGAGGGTCTTTGCTGGGGAAAGTACAACATCTATTACATTCAGCCTCATTGGCTTGCTTCTACACAGTAACATGTCTGGGCCCCACCATAGCTAGCTGAAGTTCGAGGATACCCATACTTCAAGGACCTCATTTCACCAAAGGGACTCTGCTCATGATGCTTTGGCAGATTATAACCACCTTATAGATAAATGACCAAAGGGGAAGTCTTACACAAACCTTAAATATTGTTTACTTCATGTTGCCTGTTGCATCAGGGCCCAGAGGGTCGTCTCTTCCCCCTCTTGTTTCTGGGGTCATAAATCTGTTAAAGCCTGTCTATGATAGCCATTTGACTTATTGCCATTTCATTGTGTGTTCTGGTAATCTAATTTTACTGAAATATCTCTCAAATTGGGTTATGTCTGTAACTTATATAGTCCTGTTGACTTAACCTCCCAGTTAAGTGTTGACTTGCAATTTTTACTAATTATTGGTGTCTTTTGCATTTTATATTTGCTTGAAGAATGTCAGAACCCAGAGTGTCAATCAGTGGGGGACAAGCAACTTCCAGCGGCCCTTGCAGGGGTAGTGCTACATAAATATTGGACTTTTTTTGTTTTGTCTTAATTGAAAAATGAAGAAGGTGTAGTATAATGTTTGGTCACATTTGTTAATTATTAGAAACAACTTGAAGTATGATATTGACATCTGGGTTAAATCAGTAACAATATTTATGGTGAGGGGGAGGTGTATTTTAGCACATCACACTGGTTCATAAAAATATATATAAAACATTGTTTTTTTATATTTAAATTTTTTTCAATTAAAATAAGGTATATTGAAGTTAATGATATGTTAAAGTAAGAGGGAGGTGCAATATAGTACATATATTGATTTTGCTTTAAGATTTTGTAAGAGCATTTGGGAAAGGTGCACTGTAGCGCCATACCATAAACAATATTTTTTTTTCAAAGTGTTTTAGTTCCTCATAGCTTTCCAGCGTTTTATACCGGTAACATGTAAGTTTATTCACTGAAGGCTATTTTATAAAGGAACGATGTTCATGTTTGAAGGTAATATAGGAAAATGTATTCTAACTATGCACTTTCCTGAATAGTCTATAGCAGTGATGGCGAACCTTGGCACCCCAGATGTTTTGGAACAAGATTCCCCATGATACTCAACCACACTGCAGAGTGCATGAGCATCATGGGAAATGTAGTTCTAAAACATCTGGGGGTGCCAAGGTTCACCATCACTGATCTATAGTGTGATTTTTTGCCTGGAGCATCAAAGGTTTCATGTGAAGGACCAAGTTTTATCTTGCAACGTCCCCAGTGTTTATCTCTAATGCCGCGTACACACGATCAGAAATTCGGCTAGCAAAAGACCGATGAGAGCTTTTGGTCGGAAAATGCGACTGTGTCTATGCTCCATCCAAAAGATTGAGAGCATGTTCTCAATTTTTCGGTCGGAAAAATTTCCGATTGGAAATTGCAATCGTCTGTAGCAATTCCGACGCGCAAAATTCCTACGCATGCTCGGAAACAATTTGATGCATGCTCATAAGCATTGAACTTAATTTTCTCAGCTCGTCGTAGTGTTGTACATCACCGCGTTCTTGGCGGTCGAAAGTTCAGCAAACTTTTGTGCGACCGTGTGTATGCAAGCCAAGCTTGAGCGGAATTCCGGAAAAAGCATCCAAGATTTTTCTGACGTAAAATCCGCTTGTGTGTGCACGGCATAAGGGTTTTTCTAGCGTACTATGCTTGTATTAGACTATAATTAAAGCCAAAACATATTTTTCTTCATTTCTGCTAGGAAACCGAGTAGGAACAGGTTAAAATCACAGTACTTTTTTTTTTTTTTTTATATCTGTGTTCTGTTCAAGAGTTCTCTCTTCACTTACTGTTGTGTAGACACAACAGGAAGTGAGAGATTTTTTCAACGTGAGGGAAATCCCCTCTAATGCAGGCCATACAGGTTTCGAATTCCCCAAAAAAATTTCTTTCAAAAATGTTGTGCATTTTGTAATCTGATGGTACCACCACTGATTTCGAAATTCGACCAACCAAGCCTTCAATTTCACCTCATGTTGCTAAAGGAAATACATTTTGTTGCCGGGAATCTTCTTTTCTTTGCAGGTCGCAGCTCATGCTCATTTTCTTTTTCGATTATATTTCTTGCCCGATTCTCTCATCATTGATTAGAAATTCATTTGTTTTTAACAACATGCCCGATCACTCAAATTCGATGGCCGCAAAAAATTGTCCGTTGCTGCGGCCCATTAATGGTGCAAAATTTTAATGAAAATTTAGAATTACTATTTTCGAAAGAAACCCATGTGTGGCCACCATTAGACAATTCTCACAGGAAGTGTCCCTATTGAAAGATTACCCTTTATTCCTGTTCTGGTGGCAACTAAAAAATGTGGACTTACCCACACTTTCAGTCCTGGTGACATTGGTGACCAGAACAATTAGAAAAAGCTAATCTCCCTGACCGGGACACATACACCAACGTAATCCTTACAGTAGTTCTATCCAGTGTTAATTTCGTCGTAATTATAACGACTAAATCTGTGTCTGTAGTGCATGTTCAAACCTAACCATTAAAAACAACATATTTGATTTTTCCCTCCAGCAGCAGTATATAATGAGTTTGGAAATTGTAGAGAAATTGTAGAGAAATGCTTAAATAATGCATTACAATTTAACTACACCCACTAGATTTTAAACAACTAAAATTCGTTTTAGTCGACTAAAAGTCAGCAGTAACTGGACCACAGCCCTTGAAGTCCTGCACAGTCAAAACCACAAATTAACCCCTGCTCCTCTGCATATAGAGCAGCCAAACTAAATTTACCTACACTAACACTGAGGGTGCTACATTTGTAAAGGGCTTAAAACAAACCTATCATGAACTCAATTTACCTTAACTTTTATATGTAACACACTCCTAGTTAGGTTGCTAGGATGTTAGGTAAATGTAGTCCTTTTTGGCTCCTCTGTAATTATTGGAGCAGTTGTTGATTTCTTTAGGCTGTTGCTGGATAGCACAGTCTACAGGTTTAATTGCTCCCCCCTGACTTTTAGAAAGTTATGGAACATAGAAGTGGAGCAAGGCAAATGAGCAGCATGAATATTTATGGTGCTGCACCCAATTCCTGGGGAGGTGTGCCCAGAAGGTGGCTGAGAAGCACATAAATAGTCTGAGCTGTAGAACAGCAGTGTCTTCCTCTTAAAGGGATTGCACCTGTTTAGTTAGGGGGTGGATATCCTCTGCCTCCAGCTGTTTCAAGTTGCTATTTATAGAAGTCCAGGCTGGGCAGAGCAGGGGACCTACATCTGAATGTAAATCTGACACCCTGAGATTTCCCCTGAGGATTCCGTCCACATAGTCTCACTGGAAGGCACCTAGAGAAAGCTGAATGGGAACAGCTGCTCCCCTAGTCTATGAGTACTAGCTTTCATATGAGCTTATTTAAATTTTAAAGTGGATAGAAATCTGCTGACAGGCAAACTTTCTATAACAGAAGAGACCCTAGAGGTCTCTTCTGTCATAAATGTCCCCCTGCCTGTCAGCGGGTAATGTGATCTAAGCTGTACACGCAGCTCAGACCACATTTATGGGAGTGACGTCACCTCGGTCTGGCCAATCAAGCGACTGAAAAAACACAAAACCCGGAAGGAAGACAGGTTGATGATGGAAGCGTTGGGGACCAGGGAGAGGACTGACAGCGCATCGTTGAAAGGCTCTGTTAGTAGGTAAGTCTGTTATAATAATTCTAGCATGCAGTGCTAGGGCTGTGGTATTTCACCAAACTGCGGTTTCTGGACGACCAGACTGAAGCCAGGGAATCTCTTTCGACCCTTCCCTCCACCCCAACAAAGGCTTTTATTTTGCTCTGAAGGCTTTATTACCACTTTAACTTTTTATTTTAAAGGTATGGACACTCCCTGTTCACTGAAATCTGTCCAGGTCATGTGAAGACAATAGAACAGTATTATACTGTATACTGAAATGCATGGAATTTATGAGAAAAGAATGTTAATGTATAGCCACTGTTCATTCTCTTTATTGTTTTACAGTTAGTTTGAAATGAAGGAAATTCCCCAGGTTTTTAGAAATGTCTTTCTATTTCAAGAAAATGTTGGGTTGTTTTTTAGTAAAGAAATTATACAAAAAATACTTTACTGCTCCAATGAGCCACTATTTTTTAATCTACTTGTTTTGTGCACAAGCATTTTGTAGCTAAATTCATTTTGTAGTTATATCCAATTTTCCTAAGGGTCCATTTGGTACTAAAAACTACCGCTGCCAAACTTCTATTTTTTTTTGCCACCTTTGATAATTATATTATTTTATGTCTGCTTTATAAATAGTTCTTTAGCTGTACTAAGTTAAAGTGTGAACATTGACATATCCCTGGTGACACACAAACAACAGTTTGCAGTCACAAGTCAATAGTGTTTTACTAATTTGTCAGGTGAGTACTTTGTTGCCAGCAAAACAAATGATTTTCACAGAGATCTTCTAGATATACAAGATATGCACTTAAAGGCTAAAGTTTAACTATGACAGAGGCAACTAGAGACTTGAATTGAAGTTCACAACCTGTTAGCCTTCATTAACAAGTATAGTGCAGTGTACCTTTAAGAACTACAATTCCCATAGTCCATAGTGCCTGCACAGTGAGTCCTCGCTGATACTCTCCTGGCCCTCTTTCTCCTGTCCTCTACTAGGATCCGATCCGACTGCCAGGGATGGGGAAGAGCAGAGGAGTTAGCAGGAAATTACCAAAGCCTGCTCTACACAGATCACTGGGGTGGAAGATGAGTGAGGGATCAGCACAAGGGATGGTACTTACAGTGAATTAGAATTGTCCTGGCTTCTCCCCTGTGTTTCCCTGGATATGGCTTGGACAGCACATTGTTTCACACATGGTGGACATGCCCGAAAGTCAAACATTTTTGGATTCGCATTTATAACTTTATATATTCCCTGACCCAGTTTAAACTTGGTAAATCTCCCCAGCATGCATTGTTGGGAGGTACCTGGACATTTGAGGAAACTTAAATCAATTATATTCACGGCACCTAGGATAGCAATTGCTGGAAGTCACCTACGATCTCCCTTGACCTGGTAAAAAACATGTTATCCTGGATAATGGTCAATGAACGCCTTTCGGCCATATTACTTGACAAAGGCTTATTTTGATAAAGTATGGAAGCCCTTGATTGATTATCAGATGTCTTATGAAGTATTCTCAGTTAGCCATACTTTGATTTGGTAGGGTGCACTCTTTCTCTCATTTTATTCTTCCTATCTTCCCTTTCTCTTCTCATCTTTCTTCTTTCTGGGTCTCCCCCTTTTTCCTCCTTTTTTTGTTTTTTCTTACTGCATACTCTTCCCCTTATATGTTCCTTTTCATCTGCCAGTGAGCTACACAATAAAAGACCCTATTCTATAAGTGATGTGTGGAAGAGGATGTGACCGAGTTGTGGCGGTCATTACGGTTTTCGGTTAAGCCCTCTCACCCCCATTGGATTCAGTACTCATGGGGACCTATGTGATGAATTGCTGGTCTTCCCATCCCATTTTCCCTCTCATTCTCCAATTTGCATTTACAGGAGCGATAGGAAATGTGGGTACAGGTATACCTCTTTTCCTTTTTACCGTATTGTTGAATATTCATGATAGTTTATTGAGCAAAGTTGTATAAGGTGTGCTCATCAAAAATATATTCATAGGCTACATCTATACTACTTTTTTGAGCTTAGATGTATTGTTATTATATGTTGGCATATTTCCTTTTCTATGTTTGACAATGTTGGAAATATGTAATCCTTTTCAAATTTTCAATAAAAATAATTGGAAAATAATTAGACTTGTCCCTTGTGCTGGTGGCTGGTGGCTCAGTCCTCTGCCCCCTTCCATCCCACATACCCCTGCAGCTGTAATCTTCCAGTCTTGCAGGGGTTAATATGAGCTGCTGGACCTGTCATGGGCACTTGTCAAGAGCGACATCTATGCTGGTCCTTTCCCCCCTTCCTCCATTCATAAAATATGTGCTATAGCTTCCCACAATGAAAAGCACCCTTATTGGGAGGTGGACTTTTGTCATCTGCCCCTCCTCCATTCATGGAGTGCTTTTCATTGATTGAAGCTATAACACAGCTTCTATAGTTGGAGGAGGGAGGGGGTGGAAAGTGGGGCATAGACTGCGCTCTTGATGAATGGCTGTGACAGGTCCAGCAGCTCTTTTTACCCCTACAATCCCAGAATATTTCCACTCTGGGGAGAGGGCAGAGGATTGAAAATTTGAATGAAGAGAGCAGCCACCAGCATGAGAGGCACTTCTCATTTAATTGTAAGCACCATGTGCTGATTTCTGTTTTTGCTGTTGGCTGCACTTAGGCTTTAGAACTACCAAAATCCACTGTAAGTTCATCTTCCTCATTGACTCCAAAAATTTTTGGCAAAATGGCCAAATTTCTTTAAAGTCTTAATTTTCACAAAATAGTCAAATATGCTTATCTATGCTGTTTTAGTAAAAAGTTAATTAGGGAGGCAATTAAATTAAAATTAACCGTAAGCTTTAACTTTGAAGTAGAACTCCAGGAAATGTTTTTCTGTTTTAATTAGGTCTTCCTAATTGTGGCAATAGTGCCCCAAATAGGGCCAATCTTCTCTTACACTCGCCACACTCCAACGCTTTCCCAAACTTCCTACTCGGTCCAGCGCTGGCAGTCCATTTCAGGGCAGAAAGACACTGTCATTCTGGTAATTTCCTATGAGTCCAGCCTATCATTTGTATGCCTCCTAGGAAGGAGTGTCATCAGTGCAGGCTGGACTTAGAGTACACCAGAACAAAGCGGTGATCATACCTCATTACCTGAGTGCTGCTCAGTTCTGGAAGAACGCTTGCCCCCTGCCTCTACCACAAGAAGGAGAAGAGTCAGGGATGATGTCACAGGAATGGCAAGATGTCAGGAGCATCTAGTCCTCCTGCTCCTCATTACAGAATCCAGGCTTTGGCTATGGCACTCTTCTGGTCTGTCTGTCCATCTGCAAGGTGATTATTGTG
The DNA here is from genome assembly GCA_028564925.1 of Lithobates sylvaticus. Lineage (NCBI taxonomy): Eukaryota > Metazoa > Chordata > Amphibia > Anura > Ranidae > Lithobates > Lithobates sylvaticus. Next base: position 303,536,102 of record CM053028.1, on the reverse strand, counting down.
GTCAGTCTCTGGGTGGAAACCAAACCTGTAAGCCAGCGAAACACTCACTCGCATGCCTGTGATAGAGAGTGATACGTGTGTAATTCCTGATCAAGCCCCCTGTCTGTCTGCCCTACTCTGCTAGATTGGATTTCCCTGTGTATGACCTTGGACTGGATTTTGGACTATTCCCTGAACACAGCCTGCCTTATACCTAGACTGTTCTAGAACTACACTGCCTGTCTGCCAACCGCAAGTACCTGTTTGCTTTGATCAGTTTGCGCCTGCCGCAGTAGCCAGGCACTGTAGCATTGTGTATAAGACCTTGGGGGAACCGATTACTGGTATGCCTGCTTGCCTTATGGAAAAGAGGGCTGCTATAGGTGAAGAACACAGTAGCCAGCTATAGTGTCTGACCACCTATGTTGGGGTAGACGTGACACAAGAAGACTTAAAGTGGTTGTAAACCCTTTTATATACACAGTGTTGTGATTGGCCTAATTGGACCCAGGAATAGGTGGTGTTGGAGATACCCTGTGGGCCCACTCTACCACAAACATATGCAGCAGGTCTGTAAGACCTAATAAGGTGGTGAGAAATGTTTCTGCAAACTCAGCAGGCATTGACCCTTTCCTGCACCCTCTGGCAGACCTAGCACCCATAGGTTGTTTCGCCAGAGGTGGTTTTCAGTGTTGATTACCTTTTCCTGCAGCAACATTACTTGCCTCTGTAGAGCCCTGAGTTCAGTAGAGTCCTCTTGCAGGGTGTCTTCAGCCTGGGAGATGCATTCCTCCACTTCTGTGAGGTAGGAACTGAATGTATTCATATCATGGCGGATCAAATTGACATCTAAAATTAGGTGGTTGAACTTGGCCATGAGAGATTCCTTGCACGAGTATATGGCCGCTATAATGTCAGTACTGGTTGGGCCATCTGGTCCCTCCAGACCGAGAGCAGGTACAGCAGTTTGAGTGCTTACTGACATGGCTACTGGTGTGTGCCTCGTAGTCAAGATTGCCCGCTGTGGGAGAGGAGCGGGAGGGGCCCTGAGTAGAGCTCCCGGAGTGAGCCTTAAGAGGGGACATCTGAGTCGACAGCGGGGAGGAACAGCAGTTGGACTGGGCAGATGACATGAGAGGAGAGGGCCCATAGGATGAGAGAAAGATGTGAGAAGGGGAGCTCTGGTAATATGCGTCTAACCTCAATCACATCCCTGACACGCCCCCTTTGGTACCAGTAAGTAAAGGGGTATTAAGCCTAGTTTAATAATATATTTAAGAGCTAGCTGTGTAGGGGCTAACCCTGGGGTCTTCAACTAATTATTCCAATTTTTTTTGAATTTGTTAAGACAACCCCTGTGCTATTACACATTTTCACGCATCATTTACCATCTGTTTCCACTTATTGTGAGTGAGGGAGGGTAATGAGATTCACTTTTGCTCTATAAGATTAGGTGCAATAAATAATAAGTGAGTAATAGCCATATTTGTATGTGGAGTATAATGCTCTTTGTCCAACCAAACCCGTACGCAAATTGGTGGAAAAAAATTGTATAAATTGTATCCAGAATAAGTTTCCAATATCGAAAAGGTTTTGGGCATTTCCAAAGCATACAGTATGAATCATTGTACCTGTGTCAATTTCACATCTATTTTACATATTTATTTTTCCCAATGCTTCCTACAATTAATAGTTAATTATTAATAGTAGAGTCATACTATTCATATAATGCTGTAGCAGGGCTTTGTATATTAGTGAAATGTGCTTCCCCCCTTTAAATACAGAAGTTATCAGTTGATCAAGCATGGAGGGAATAGTTAAGGACAACACACTGGATTTACTGTAGATCGTGCTAAGATTGCATTGGGGAATTGCCATTATTAGGCATGCAGAATTCTTCTCTTTAGCGTTTGCAAGTCTTTAAGGACTTGGCCATTGTATAATAATGCAATATAAACTAGGCCCTGTGTATTCCAGGTATCAAAGCCCTGTAATTTCAAATGTTCAGGGTAATTAAAGAGTATGTATTACATATTCCTGATATGTGCCTGCTGTACCATGTACTTGTATGAAAAAGTATCCTGTTCTCTTTGTATTGCTTCCTTTATGTGAAATCCCTAGTGTTTCTGCCAGCCCCTCTGTTTTCTAAATAATACTGACCACACTAAGCAGGAGAACACAGCATGATCAGTTCTTTAGCTATGCTGGGAATTCAGCCTGCTCTCCTCCAATGATCAGACTTGTCCTTACACGCTTCCCCCCGCACAGCCTTTCACTGGGAAGATCAGTGTATTGCTGTTTCTCCTCCCACAGTTCTTATGCAGCTGAGAACAGAGGGAATGTATTTATAGCTGTGTGTGTGTTTATATACAGTGTGTGTGTGTGTGTGTGTGTATATATATATATATATATATATATATATATATATATATATATATATATATATATATATATATATATATATATATATACACACACACCTTTCATTTCTATTTTAAACTGTGTGGGTTGTTTTTTTTTACAAGGCGATTGTTTACAATCACTTTAAAGTTATGGCTATACATGGTATAATTGGTATACCCAAGCTATTCAAGATGAGTTTTAACTCCTAAATCTGCCAGATAAATATTACTTAACCGCTTCCTGCTGTTGAACAAACGATACCTTATGTATGTATTTCACAATCACCCTTTACTATGCAAGTATTGTTTTCAATATACTATTGAGGTTTCTTTGTCAGGTTAGCACATCATGAATGAGAACAGAAAGTACCTAAGGAGCCAACTAACATAATTCACCTTATAAAATATTTATAAAGCCATTCAATTTGCAGTATGACTTGAGCTTCTTTAATTAACAAAAAGGTGTTGTCAACCTGAAATAGAAACACCCCAGGCAGGCAACATATAGTAAAACATTTATTAATGTGAATCATATGCAGGAAAAGAAAAATGCTAACACTACTACACAATAATTATCAGGTTTTCTAGGTGTCTCTACATTTGCAGCTTTTTGAAAAAGTTTCATCAGCTGTTCATATATACAGATGGCTGTACAGAGCAACATTACTGTTTTTATGATGTTTTTTTGGTAGAGAACAGGGGTCTCCAGTACAGCCTGCGAACCACATCTGGCCTACTAAGACATTTTTACTAGCCTGCAGCTTATGTCCTCAGACTCACTAAAGGGACATTCTCTGCTCAAGCTCTGCTGGGTTGCGGTACCTGTGCTGCTTTCTCACCTCCGGCAGTATGCAGCGCAGGTCCCGCAAACCCGACAAACCCCACCCCTCCCAGTGCTGCACTCTGTTGTTGGTTACTAGGATTGTTGGCATCCTATTACTAATAAAGTACCTCAGTGCAGACATGCTGGACCACCTGGATCCTGTCCCGCTATAAACATCAGAGTCCTTTATAGCTGTAATTTCACATACAGTGTGCTTGTGTAACAGCGGGGCAGGAGATGGGAGGTGCAGCAGATCTGCACTAAAGCCAGGCCGACATTAAAGGCACACTGTACAGTGGTAAAAGACTCTGATGTAAATGGGAAATGTGAAGTGGACACAAATGTGGCGGAGGCTGATGTTGATACAAATGTGCGGGGGGGGGGGGTAGTGTAGGGGGATAGGGTGGGTGGGGCGGGCTGTGAGTGGGACACAAATATGCAGGGGGCTCTGAATGGAACATAAATGAGCGGGGGCTCTGATAAGGGACACAAGTGTTCAGGGGGGTTCTGATGGGGGCAGAAATGAAGGGGGGACTTTGATAGGGCCATAATGTGCAGGGGGAGTGCTCTGATGAGGACACAAATGTGCAGGGAGAGGGGGACTTTGAGGGGGAAACAAATAGACAGGGGGCCTTGGGTGGTACCTGTGGATGAGCCTTCATATTGATTTTAACATGTTGCTTCAATAAATAAATATATATTTACTGTTAGATTTTTTTGAGATGGTAACAAACAATAGCAATATAGCTGAACAGTAGACAAATATATCTCAAATAGGTCAACAGTATAATAATTACTGGGAATCAAAATCAATAGAATTCTATGGTACTATCTGGCTGCTTTCAGAGGACTCCTCAAGACGAGTAACCCCGAGAGCAGACACTCTAACAATCGACAGATCACAAAAAAGCAGACACTGTAATGAATTGATCACCCCTCCTTTTGAATTGGGCTCTATGAGGAATGATCTTCTCTTACATCAGACCTCTTGCTTTTGTCCCCTGACACCACAGGCCCCCAAACCATAAACACTGCACCTACTTCAGTGGTCAATAGCGTAACTCCCAAGCCAGACTACCCCACTAATGCAATTCATATACTGATCCCCGTGTATGTGTGTGCGTGTCTGTATGGCACCAATAACTTCAGTTCCTTGGAAGAAGAAAGCCTTGAATCTTCGGCTAGCCACTTTATTTGGTGCACTTAGAAATCCCGTTTGGTAGCAGTAATGCGAAGTCTACTGTGCAATTCCTGGAGCAGAAAGAACACTTTTAGTGCCTGACACCTGATGAATGCAGTACAGTGTTCTTTAATGTAGGTAACCACAGGCAACATTGTCTGCATGCAGTGTCTCTGTAAAATGGGCAAGTACCCGCTCACCAATCCTGCGATTGAGACCCAAATAAAGTGTCCCCAGAGCATGCTGGGGTGTGCAGTTCTGTTCCCATAGAAGGCTATGGGGCCGTTTGTGTTAGGGAGAAAACGGAGATACTGTATCCCATTTTTTGGGTTGTGGTGTTGTGGTTCTTTAATGGGATGACATGTGTGCATTTTTGAGTAGTCCAGGGTTCTCACCTATGCAGGGTAATGGGTTCCAGGGTAGTCCAATTTGAGAGAAGAGATTTGATTTACAGTTCATTCAAGATTAGTAAGTCCTCATTGGGACCTGGAATTTGGAGTTTCACAGAGATTTTGGCTGGGAAAGTCCTGAAAAAGTCAAGCCACATACAAGGGAGTCTCGAAAAGCCGCCGGAAGGAAGCACCTGTCTGTGATTGAGTGTGGAGTAGTTCACAGCTGCGAGGGAGTGAACTCTCTGAAGACTGAGACACTGTTTTGTGACCATCTGGGGCCTTTGTAGTACCTCTGAAGCAGGAGGGAAACCCCAAAACTTAATGTGGTACTGGTATAGTGGCGGTGAGCCATTTTCTTGTTTTCCCATTTATTCCAGAGTTATAGACTACCGTGTGATTGTTTACTGAAGAAAGCTGTTTTTGTTTTCATTTTTTTTGCAAGTTCAATAAAAACTGTCACTTCTAGCTGGCAGTAATCTCATATTAATATACAGTATACTGTGTATATTGCACACCTATGTAAGGTTGTTGAAACTCCTATTTAAAAACCCTATATGTTAAGTATGGAATTAATCATCCAATCATGTGCAAGCAAAAATGCTATTTTTTATTTTCTAACTCTTAAGCCCCATACACACGGTCGGACAATCCGCGGACCAGGTCCGTCGGATCATGTCCGTCGTACTTTGTCCGATGTTGGTTTTGCGTACACACGGTCGGACAAAGTTGTCGGAAAATCCGATCATTCTGAACGTGGTGACGTTTGTTGCCTACGACGGGACAACGTAGAGGCTAGTAGCCAATAGCTTTGGTCTTGTAATGTGATCTGAGCATGCGTAGCACTTTGTCCGGTCGGACAACCGTACACACGATCGGGTTTGGTGTGATCGGACTGGGTTGACGGCAAATCTTTCCAGCAGGAGATAAGACTTTGTCCGTCGGACAAACCGACGAACACTGTCCGATGGTGCATACACACGGTCTGATTTTTCAACAACATTGTCCGATCGGACAGAATCCATGAAAAAGTCCGACCGTGTGTATGGGGCTTTATGGGGTGAGCACCATAATCCTCATTACAGTATTCAGCAAAAGTTGAATTCAGATGACAGTGGAGATACCATGGTTGGGCCATTAACAAGTTCTTAGGCAGGCTCCCAGTGTGTATTTTTTTTAACAACATTTTGCAAATATATGTGGAAGCCACACTGTCTCGTCACTGCCCCTCTGTATAGTGCAGTCCTAAGAGCCGGTTCACACCAGGGCGACTCAGGATCCGACTTCAGGTCGCCCCGAGACGCCCCAAGTCGTCCCAAGTCACGCTGTAATGTTAATCTATGGAGCCATCTCAATGCACACTACTGAAGTCGCTCAGACTTCAAAAAAGGTTCCTCTACTACTTCAACCAACTTCTAGGTGACTTGTACCCATTGATTTCAATGGAAGTCGCCTCAAAGTCGGATCTCCATCTATATGGATGCGACAGTGTCTCCTTGAGGAGGAACTCCATGCCACATTTTAAACAAAAAAACGGCATGGGTTCCCCCTCCAGGAGCATACCAGGCCCTTAGGTCTGGTATGGATTTTAAGGGCAACCCCCTACGCTGAAAAAACGGCGTGGGGGTCCCCCCAAAATCCATACCAGACCCTTATCCGAGCACGCAGCCTGGCCGGTCAGGAAAGGGGGTGGGGACGAGAGCGAGCCCCCCCCCCCCCTCCTGAACCGTACCAGGCCGCATGCCCTCAACATGGGGGGTGGGTGCTTTGGGGAAGGGGGGCGCCCTGCGGCCCCCCCACCCCAAAGCACCTTGTCCCCATGTTGATGAGGACAAGGGCCTCTTCCCGACAACCCTGGCCGTTGGTTGTCGGGGTCTGCGGGCAGGGGGCTTATCGGGAGCCCCCTTTAATAAGGGGGCCCCCAGATCCCGGCCCCCCACCCTATGTGAATGAGTATGGGGTACGATGTACCCCTACCCATTCACCCAAGGTGTAAAAGTGTAAATAAAAAAAACACACATTTTTTTTAAATATTTTATTGCACTGCTCCGGGGGTCTTCCTCCGTCTTGGGGGGTCTTCTCGCCGGACTCCTCCGCTATTTTACCTAGCTCTTTTACCGAGCGGAGGAGCCCGGCTTCCTTCTTCGTCGTCGCCGCCGTCGTCTGGGGGTCTCGATCCGCCTTCGGGGGTCTTCGGGGTCTTCCGGGGTCTCTTCTGTTCTTGCCGCTGTCGTTGCTTTCTGCGCTGTCTTCTTCTTCTTCTTCTCCTTACGATGTTGACTCGTCGCTCTCTCTGGCCGGAATGGCAGAGCCGCGCTGTGTTGTGACTTATATAGGGACAAGGAGGCGGGGTCACATGCTCATGTCACATGGTGACCCCGCCTCCTATGATGTCACAGTCCCGGAGGACTTGCGCGCCGCGGGAGTGCACCCGCAGGTCTCGCGGACTTGATGTCCGCCGGCCACCGGTGGTCGCGGTGGGGAGAGGCAAAATGGGGATCTGTCAGTGTAAACAAGGCAGATCCCCGTTCTGTCAGGGGACAACTCTGAGATCTGCTGTTTCTAGTGATCAGGAACAGCGATTTCTTTGTTGTCTCAGGCAGCCCAGCCCCCAAACAGTTAGAACACACCCAGGTAACACAGTTAACCCCTTGATCGTCCCCTAGTGTTAACCCCTTCCCTGCCAGTGTCATTTATACATTGATCAGTGCATTTTTATATTACTAATTAATGCAATAATGTCATTGTCCCCAAAAAGTGTCACTTGGGGTCAGATTTGTCCGTCGCAGTGTTGAAGTCCCGCTAAAAATCGCAGATCGCCGCTATTACTAGTAACAAACATTAAAAAAAAAGTCCATAAATCTATTCCCTATATTGTATACGCTATAACTTTTGCACAAGCCAATTAATATATGCTTATTGTGATTTTTTTTTTTTACCAAAAAAATTTAGCAGAATACATATTGGCCTGAACTAATGAATACATTTTTTTTTATAAATTTTTTAAGCAGTGCCGTATCGCAAAAAATGGCCCTGTCAGGGGGTAAAACCTTCCGGGGCTGAAGTGGTTAAACTAAATATGAGATGAGCTGACTTGGTCCAAACACCATAACAATTATGGTCTTATGCACACAGTTAGAGTAATTCCCATGAAGTATTACGGCCATGGAAGTATTGACTTCTATGGCTGGCTGTACACAGAATTTGCTGATGTAGGAAAACGCCGAGAATTTTTGCGCCTTTTATTTGATCATGCTGAATGCATATTATACAAATTTTTATTTTGAATATAACATGTTCTGGGTTCCTACCTGCTTGTAACTTTTACATCATAAAAAGAGTTTTAAAACAGATAAGCCTTATCCCTTATCTTTATATTTAATGAGGTTGTCTATATATAATGCAGAAATCTGCCATCTACTACTGACCCCTCTGTGTAGCATCAGAAAAGTAGTCCTGCTCTCATTAGGGTACATGTACACAGGCAACTGCAGTGTGATCCTGATAAACCGATGGTTGAGCTTTGGCTGGGCCTGCTGTACATCCAACATGGCTCACGTAAGAAATGATTCATGTATTTTAAAACTGTGGGTGCAATAAATATTTCCCTATTTAGACATGCAACATTCAGGTGAAGTAAGATTTCACCTACTGCACCTCTTTAACCACTTTAGCCCTGGAAGGATTTGCCCCCTTCCTGACCAGAGCATTTTCTGCGATACGGCACTGCGTCGCTTTAGCTGACAATCGCGCAGTCGTGCAACGTTGTACCCAAACAAAATTTACGTCCTTTTTTTCCCACAAATAGAGCTTTCTTTTGGTGGTATTTGATCACCTCTGCGGTTTTTATTTTTTGCGCTATAAACAAAAAAAGACCGACAATTTTGAATAAAAAGCAATATTTTTAACTTTTTGCTATAATAAATTTCCCCAAAAAATATATAAAAAAATTTCTTCCACAGTTTAGGCCGATATGTATTCTTCTACATATTTTTGGTAAAAAAAAAATTGCAAAAAGGGTATATTGATCGGTTTGCGCAGAAGTTATAGCATCTACAAAATAGATTATGGCATTTTTATTATTATTATTATTTTTTTACTAGTAATGGCGCCGGTCTTGTGTTTTTTTATCGGCCTGCGACATTATGGCGGACAGATCGGACACTTTTGACACTATTTTGGGACCAGTGAAATTTATACAGCGATCAGAGCTACAAATAGCTGCTGATTACTGTATAAATGGCACTGGCAGGGAAGGGGTTAAACACTAGGGGGCGATCAAGGGGGTTAATTGTGTTCCCTGGATGTGTTCTAACTGTAGGGGGGAGGGGCTCACTACAACATGACAGAGATCACTGCTCCGGATGACAGGGAGCAGTAGATCCCTGTCATGTTGCTAGGCAGAACAGGGAAATGCCTCGTTTACATAGGCATCTCCCCGTTCTGGCTCTCCTTGCCGCAACCGCGTGCCGCCGGTGAACATCGGGTTTGCGGGACCCGCGGGCAAGTTCTCGCGGCACATGACGGGCATGTGCTCGCTAGGCGGCAAATTCAAAAGGACGCACAGATACGTCCTTTTGCCTACCCATGCCATTCTGCCAACGTAAATCAGCGTGCGATGGTCGGCAAGTGGTTAAAGCAGGCATTTCCCGGATCCTCAAAAATGCACAACATTTTGAGAAATATCTTAGTGCACTGATAGGAGCTCTCTGTAAGGCTCAGATGAAGTAGCCTTATCAGGGAGCATCTGTGAAAGTCTTGGCTGCAACACCAGCGCTTCAACAAACCTTGAAGTGGAATTCAGGTGCATGCAAGTGTAGCACTACCCCCCAAGAGCCGCTAGAAAGATGCCCAGGGTTCTTTTTCCCAGTTGTTGCCCTAAAGCCAGGCACACAACCACCATTACTCTCTGCCTCAATGAACAGTCCAGGGGTTTTATTTTTATTTTTGTGTAACTTGGATGGGGTTAGGGAATTGAGTGGGATACTGAAAACTATGTACAAATAAGAGGACACTTATCTTCTATAGAATAATCAGCCTGTAGCAAACTTTAAGTGGATGTAAACCCTCACATATACACAGTGAAGTGAACAGCCTCAGATGATACACAGAGGTGAAACAAATCTCCCTACATAAGTTTTACATGTATATCTGCTGTCTTAAGCTTTGGATAATGTTTAGAAAGTGAACATCCTGTTAGAATTTTCTCTTCCTGATTCACCTGTGGGTGTGGAATCTTGTCATACACTGGGAGACAGCTGATTGGAGGAAAGGCACGCACCCCCTCTCCACATAGGCAGAAAAAGAAAGAAACAAAGCAGATCTATGCTGAGAATAGACCAGCTCTCTGCTAATCTATTTATAAGCACTACAGATAAATGTGCCTAGGTCAAATTTCATGAAACTTATTTACATCCACTTTAAGGATAGTAATCTCCCTCTGGTGAAAAGTCCATGCAAAATCCTTTCACTGGGAATTAAATAGTCTAGGCTCTTCAGGACACAGTCTTCAGGATCTCTCTCTCCAGTCTGTACTCACAAATGTCCTTAGAAAATTGGTTGCCGTTTTCCAATATACATACCAAACTTTCTCCCTGTGATACTTAGACTAGATGCTCAGACGAGGGTCCCTCAGTAAGCTTTCTGCAGCTTCTAGCAACGCAGGCCTCCAGGTGGCCCACCTAAGGCATCGGCCCCCTGCAGGCACATGACAGGATGGCCTAAGGGGGCAAGCAGGGCTGTGATCTCCTAAGGAAAAAGACCCACTGCTCTCTGTCCCAGAGTATTTATACAGGCTTCCCACTACCATCTGGGCGATTCTCCCGAGGGATTGGCCAGGGCTGTATGGATATTTAGCTGGTGATTAGACTCTTCCTGCCCACTAATTTCCAGATCTTAAGGGACTAGTTGGGGAAGCAGTCAATCCTGCAACTACTGGAACCTAAAACAGACTAAATCAATCAATACAGCCACACTGGTTATAATGAGGCAAACGGAATTTGCCTAACAACGAAAAGCAGTTGCAGAAAATGAGATCGTTGCTCACAAGTGATGCAATCGGTAACACTCCAATGTTGCTTCTGTGAGGTGGGATGCACGCCCTGCCACTGTAGCAGAAAACATGGAACAGAGAATCTTCGGACGGCAGAACACCCACACAGAAAGTAAAGTATAACGTCTTTATTGAAGCATAAATATTAAAAGCACTGATTGGGTACAGGCAGGGGAAATGGAGGTAGGTTGACGCGTTTCACACTATAGAAGTGCTTTGTCAAAACCACAGAAGTTGCAAAAACTACAAGCACATTTATAACACATAAATCACATGACAGCACAAGTGCATCTCATTAAAATCAGACTCAACTGTTGCAACTTCAGACCAATAAAATCTCCTGTTCAGAAAAATGTTTAAAAACAAAAAACAAACACAAAAATTCCATATAGCAGCAGTTCCTGTCACGTACCTAGTGGTGAGTCCGGATTGCAGTGGGAGACCTCTCTTACGTCCCAGACTTGCGGCCCCTGATAGTGAGGACAGGGGGCGCAGGAGTCGAAGGAGGCACGAGTGTCTGGCAGGATCAACAGCTACGGGTGGTTCAGCAGGTCTTGACAAGAGATGACAGGGACCAGCAGGCAACAGGAGACAGGAACCAGCAGACAGCAGGTGACAGGAACCAGCAGACAGCAGGTGACAGGAACCAGCAGACAGCAGGAACTGGCAGGTAAGTGGTCACAGGAACCAGCAGGCAGCGGACAACAGGAACCAGCATGCAGCGGACAACAGGAACCAGCAGACAGCAGGAACTGGCAGGTAAGTGGTCACAGGAACCAGCAGGCAGCAGACAACAGGAACCAGCATGCAGCGGACAACAGGAACCAGCAGACAGCAGGTGACAGGAACCAGCAGACAGCAGGTGACAGGAACCAGCAGACAGCAGGTGACAGGAACCAGCAGACAACAGGAACTGGCAGGTAAGTGGTCACAGGAACCAGCAGGCAGCGGACAACGGGAACCAGCAGACAACAGGAACTGGCAGGTAAGTGGTCACAGGAACCAGCAGGCAGCGGACAACAGGAACCAGCATGCAGCGGACAACAGGAACCAGCAGACAACAGGAACTGGCAGGTAAGTGGTCACAGGAACCAGCAGGCAGCGGACAACAGGAACCAGCATGTAGCGGACAACAGGAACCAGCAGCAAGGTAGGGCACTTCAGGACAGGTGCACAGAATGGTCAGACAAGCCGGGTTCGGTAACTGTGGAGCACACTGCGGATAAGCCAAGGGGATAAACAAGAGGATGGTCGTAGACAAGCCGAGATCGGGGCAGGCAGACAGCAGAGCAGGTAGGGAGGCAAGCCGGGTCACAGATACAGAGACAGAGAGGTTCAGGAATTTTACTAGCGGGATGCTGTAGATCAGGCAGCAAGGATTGTATGGAGATGGCTGGTTTAAATAGCCCGCTCGGCGCCAGTGAAGGCCCGTCCGTGCCCGCGCACGCGCACCCGCTCGATTCCGCGCATGCGCAGTAGCCCACGCACCCGCTCGAGCCCGCACACGCGATCGCACCAACGAGGAACTACTAGGCCCAGCAGAGCTTTCCTTACATTGCCCCCCCCCCAAGGGGCAGCCTCCGGATGCCCAACTGGGACAGTTTTTCAGGGTGAGATCTCTTGAAAGCCTGGATCAAGTGTCTGGCGTGCAAGTTGGCTTCAGGTTCCCATGAGTTTTCTTCTGCACCGTACCCCTTCCACTTGATGAGGTACTGTATCTGATTATTCCTCTTCCTGCAATCCACAATTGTTTCCACCTCGAATTCTTCTTCACCGTTAACCATTATGGGAGCTGGGGGATCTGTGGATCGTCCAGGAAAAGAATTGGAAACTGCTGGCTTTAGGAGCGAAACATGAAAAACCGGGTGCACCCGAAGTGATTCTGGTAACTCCAGCTCATAAGCCACCTCGTTGATTTTTCGCTTAACTGCGAAGGGTCCCAAGAATCTGGGGCCTAGCTTCCTAGATGGACAAGCGAGCCGAAGGTTGATTGTGGACAACCATACTTTGTTTCCAGGTTCCAGGACCAGTTGCCCCCGTCTGCCCCTGTCGAAGACCTCTTTATTGAGGTTTTGTGCCCGGGTCATAGTTTCCTGCAACAACTTATTATTAGAAGAAAAAAAATCCACAGTCTCAAGAACAGCAGGAACGGAACATTCGGGTACTGAATTAGGCAGGAATGACGGATGGTAACCATAATTGGCAAAAAGCGGGGTCTGCTAGTGCGCATGCGCGGCTGCTCTAAGATGGCCGCCGGCTACTAGAGCTCCGCTCCACCACAGCCCACCGCTAGCCACCGGAGCCGACGGAGCCCTCGTTTCCGCCCCACACCGCGCCATCCTGACAGGGGAACACCCGGGGCAACGGGATATGCCAAAACCCCAGGTCCGGAGGGACCTCTCTGGCCAAATGACGGCCGCGAACGGCCCCCTCACATATGCCAAGATGGCGTCGGCTACACGAGGCTTACAGGCCTCAGAACAACAAGAGGACTCTATAGCCGACCAGGACCAGACAGATCCACCTTATGCAGGTACTGACTTCCCCCCTCTGCAAGCTGTCAGCTCTCCCTCCTCCACAGAATCCCTTTTGGGGAGGATGAGCCCAGGATACCCCACATCCCCATTGCTGGATCCACACACAGGCATGCTGCTAACAGTGAGTGAGGCCCAAGCAGACATGCCTGTCCCCACTGACTTTCAGTCTATGATGACAGCCTTTTCACACATGCTGCATAAAGGACTGGCTCAGAATGCTGCCCAAATTACTGCATCTTTACATGCTGACCTGCAGCAAATAGGGATAAGGATGGACACCATAGAACAAAAAGCTGATCAATCAGTGGCTCAGATTAACCAAAACTCTGCCAGATTACAGGAAGTACAGGATCAATTGGAATCTGCCTTTTCAAAAATCGATGACCTCGAGAACAGATCCAGAAGATATAACTTTAGACTCCGGGGACTCCCTGAATCTGAGAAGGATGTCCATAAAGCAGTTAAATCTTTGATTAAAAACCTTATCCCTGACATTCCGGATAACCACCTGGAACTTGACAGAGCACACAGGGCACTACAGGCCCCTAGATCCGACAGATTGCCCAGAGATGTCATTGTTAAACCACATCACTATTCTGTCAAAGAAGCAGTCATGAGGAAAGCCAGATATTCGGATAATCTCACTTTACTCGGTCACAAAATTCAAATATTCGCTGACCTATCACCTTATACAGTCCAGAAGAGGCGCTCCTTCAAACCGTTGCTGCAGGTGCTGATCGATAAGGAAATCGCATATCGGTGGTCTTTCCCTCTTCGTCTGAGCTTTTCCTACAAAAGCAAGAATTTCTGCTTCTCCTCTTTCCAGGAAGGTGAACGACTCCTCACGCATCTCGGCCTGATACTGCTGGAACCTACACCTGCGCAAGCTAACCGAGGGACCTCTTCTTCCGCCAAAAGACCCCCGCCTGCCAGCCCGCTGCAACAATCCTGGCTGAAGCAGGGTCCCAAAAGATCCAAAGAAAGCATGCCACCCTGAGCATATTTGCTTATAATCCTTTTTTTTTATCCTGACCTGGACTTCTCCCCTGCTTCTGGGGTGATGTTCTGGGGGAAGGACAGGTTGGGGCTTTCTCTTTTCCCCCTCTTCCTTGTAGAGGGTGGTTAAGGGGGGGTCCCCCTTCCCCCACTGCACTAACTGATCGAGCATCTATACATGTTGTTATTTTCATGTTAAAGTTGATAATAATTATTTTTTACCTTTCATGATAATGGGGTACTGACTTACTGGTAGAGGGAATACAAACTATCCTCATTAGGAGGGGAACATGCAGTGTAATAGGTTGAATACCTTATTTGTCCCTGCTGCCTGGGGAAATTCGGCTTACTAGCCGATCCCCCTCCCCCCTTTTTTTTTTTTTAACTCCATACAATTACTTCCCCTGGAAGTTTGGCGATTGTTAGACCCCTTTCCATAATTTTCGCGTGCTAAAACTTTAATGTTGACTGGGGATTAGTCTCTACAGGGGACTCCGGCACTTATAGATGGTGGGGTTGTTTTTGCCCCTCAGTAATTACAGATTTGAGGTGGGGGGGCTGTGGTGGACCCAATGCGCCTCGATTGGATCAGGAACCCACTTGGCGTACCTAGATCCTATTCCGGACTTTCTTCATTTGGAAAATCCGGAATCATGGGGGTTATGGTAGGTTTGGTGACTCTAAACCGACCTGGGGGTGGGAAGGGACCAGGGGGCCCCTTTGTTTTCTTGAGCTACTCTTCTCGTACCGGAATGATTCATCAGCAGGTTATTAATGTTCTTGTTCTTCCCTCTCTCCTTCTCCCACTCATCTCTTTTCTCTCTCTCTTCTCGATTGCTCTCAGTGGTGCTAGCAGGTCACACGGACTTCTCCGGTCGTCTCTCTCAGGCTCTGGGCTCCCCGCTACAGGACCATCAGGTTTTACTCTGCCGTCTATCTCTACATGGAAGGGTAAGTCCCATAAGGATTGTATAGATCATTCCCCTCTGATCCATGCCTGATTCTCATACCTTGCCCACTACCTTGAAGGTTATATCACACAACACTCAGGGCCTTAACTCCCCAATCAAACGTAGAAAAATCCTCCAATGCTATCACTCAATGCACGCCGACATCCTACTGCTGCAGGAGACACACTTCCCATCTACTTACAAGCCCACTTTTCTCCACCACAGTTATCCACAATTCTTCCTGGCCTCCACGGAGAATAAAACCAAGGGGGTCGCGATCTGCTTTGCGAAACATATAAACCTCTCCCAACCTGAAACTGTTGTTGATCCCCAGGGTCGATATGTCCTAGTCTCCGGTTTCATTGATGGAGAACTCTACACCTTTGTATCCTACTACGCACCGAATAAAGGACAAAAATCCTTTATGGAATCTCTGCTCACTACGCTACATGAACATCTTAAGGGGACGGTTTTTATGGGCGGGGACACGAACATTGCATTTGACTCTTCCCTGGACAAGCTGGCAAACGGTGCGTCTAAACCCAAGCGTCCTTCTAAACAGAGCGTTAAAATAGCTGAAATACTTAATGAGGCAGGTCTGATAGACGTTTGGAGAGAGAACAACCCGCGTACTAAAGACTACACACATTTTTCAGCTCCACATAACTCCTTTGCCAGGATAGACCACATCTTCACCAGGGCCTCCACGCTTCCACTCATTAGGAACTCCACAATCATTGATTCGTCGCTCTCGGACCACTCATTAGTTGCGCTGACCACATGTAAACCGACGGGCACCGGTAACCGACCACGCTGGCGCCTACGAGAAACCCTGTTGAACGACCCTATTCAATGCACTCTACTAGAATCTGCCATCCAAGAGTACTTTACCTTAAACGCGACAGATGGGGCCTCTCCTTCTATCGTTTGGGCGGCTCATAAACCGGTCATCAGAGGTAGACTGATTCAGTTAGCGGCACAACTCAGGGCGGAACACAGAGCTGATACAGTGAGACTTACGAAGGAGTTTCAGAAATTGGCAAAAGAACATAAACGTAACCCCAATCTAGATTCACTAGCCAAATTAGACACAGCAAGGGCTCTCCTAAATATGCAATTAACCACGTCAGCAGCACAACATCTTAAATGGACTAGGGCCAAGTTTTATGCACAACAGGATAGGATTGGTTCCAGACTGGCAACTAAACTTTCCCCTAAACCACGCACTCAAGCCTTCCCCAAACTGAGGGTAACCTCGGGGGAACTGTCTCAGAACCCGAGCAAGATAATGGACACCTTTAAACAGTTTTATTCTGATCTTTATAAACAGAACCCCAGTACATCCGCAGCCTGGAGAGATAGGTTCCTTAACAACCTTAAGTTGCCAGTGATGGATAAGGCACATATAGAACTTTTGGAATCCCCCTTCACACAAGAGGAGGTCCTGGATACTATTAAGAACCTTAAATTGGGCTCCTCACCGGGTCCTGATGGCTTCTCCACGGGTTATTATAAGAAATTTGGGATTTGCCTAGCACCTCATCTAACCAGTATGTTCAACTCTCTCAGGGATGGGGCCTCTTTAAATTCAGAGTTAAATGCAGCATACATATCGGTAATACCGAAACCAGATAAAGACACTAGTGAGGTTGGCAATTATCGCCCCATATCTCTTATTAACAATGATGTCAAAATAATGACTAAGATACTTGCCAACCGCCTTTCCAGCTTTATCTCGTCATACATTCACAGGGATCAGGTAGGCTTCATCCCTGGGAGACAAGGACCGGATCAGATCAGAAGGGCAGTGGATATAATCTCTCTGCTTTAATCTCATTGGGATGGGAACCCTGCACAAAAAGGTTTTCTACTGTCAATTGATCTACACAAGGCGTTCGACTCGATTGACTGGGCATACCTGTCTGAGATCCTTAGGAGATGGGGATGTGGCAAATACTTTCTTAATCTTATAGATTTCCCTGTATTCCACTCCATCGGCACAAGTGCGCCTACTGGGCAGGTACTCGGAGTCCTTTCCCATAAACAGGGGTACCAGACAGGGATGCCCTCTCTCGCCGCTTCTCTTTGCGATAGCGATCGAAACTTTAGCCGTTGCCCTTCGATCAAACCCTGATATTAAAGGGGTTTCTTGCGGCCCCCACGAATATAAATGCGCGTTATACGCAGATGATCTCCTTCTCTTCATCACCTCCCCACTGATCTCCATGCCTGTGATACTTCAAACCCTGGAGGAATTTAGTGGGGCGTCAGGACTACGCGTTAATATGACCAAATCTCTGGCTCTGAACGTAACTCTCCCGCCGGATCTCCTCAAACAACTCAAAGATAACTTTACTTTCGCCTGGGCTACAAACCAGATTCCGTATCTGGGTATCAAGCTTACCCCAAATATTGAAGGCCTTTTCCGCTCAAACTATCCCCCCATGGTGCATAAATGTTTGCAGGACGTGGAGAGGTGGTCCAGATGTGGTCTATCCTGGCTGGGCAGAATACATGCGGTAAAAATAACCCTACTACCAAAACTCTTGTACTTATTTCGCTCATTGCCAATACCCTTGCCCAAAAGTTTCCTCACTAAAACTCAGTCAGACATACTACGATTTATCTGGGGTAAGAAAGGCTACAGATGTCCTTCGGATACGCTCTACAGACTAAAGAGGCAAGGAGGGTTAGGTCTTCCCAACCTTTGGGCTTACTACCAGGCGGCTCGGCTGGCACAAATATCGTTAGCTTACTCTAGTTATAATAAACCAGACTGGCTTAGTATGGAAAGGCAGGCTACACCATTGCATACTATTGACTTCTAAAAAAACGAAGAAAGGGGGTTTTTAGCCAACCTGTCGGACTATCACGGTACCTGAACGGATGTATGTCTCAATACCAAAGATTGATTATAAATAGTTTTATTAACACATAGTATACAAAAAACATATCATATATAAAAACAGTGAGGATCCTAGCAATCCAAAGGCATGCATATACATATAGCTTGTTGATAGATCAGAATGTTTGAACAAAACTCGCTGATTCAATGCTGGTTGACGCGTTTCGCTTAAAGCTTCTTCAGAACCAGAGCATAGCGGTTCGTGTATCTGTTGTACATATCAAGAAGACAAGGGGGTTATTTATGAGTGGATAGGCAAGTGTTATGTGTTTAAATATATATAATATTAGTCTCAATAAAGATATAAATGGTTCAGAGGGGTATATAGGAATTGCCTACCTTACACTTCTTGTTGGAAAGGTAGGAACTGGTATATGTCTACAGTGCCCAATAGTGTATCTAAAAATAAGTCTCTCAGGAGGACCGTTGAGAACTTGCCGAGTTTGGGATCTAGAGCACGCAAACAGGACAAGAGCTGCAGGTGAGAAAGAGAAGAGAAAAAAAAAAAAAAAAAACCCAACGAATCACTAAAGGTTCTGGGATGAAGTAAATGGGTGACCAATCCCATATAAGTATAATATAAACAAGTAAGTATGTATATCTAAAAGAAATACTCACATAAAAGGTGGGAAAAGAAAAAGTAATAATAGTGGAGCTGGGGTGTGCCAAATCGGCCAATAACAAAATGGTATTCTGCGGACAGATTTGTAATGCCGATATCCTGTAATTGATAACAATAGTAAGGTAAGATATAAATAGAGAGACATTAGCTTCCAGTTTCAAAAGCCCCTTAAGTATACCTTAAAGGTCCAAGTGGGTCCTCCCCGTGAGTCTCCTTGTGAGAAGTGGTGATATCACGGGATGTTAGGAACACTATATCAAGTCCAGCATCACAAGGACAAGCTGAAAACAATCAATAAAAAAGAAAGAATGTATACAATACATCTCCAGCATACAACATCCAGAGACACACGGTGGACTGCCACAAAGTGTGGCACGGTGTGAGAGTCAGCCTTACTAATCCAAAGAAAACATACCTGATAACCACTTGTAAAGGAGGGGAACAACCCAGCTGGGAAGAATCACCAACTCTGCAGGATCAGACTCCAATGGCTGAATCCATTAGTTACAGATCCTTTATAGGAAGGAAATAGGGCAGAACTAGTAATAAAGCCAATATTAAAATTTAGTGTATGCTAAGGGCTAGACAGCCCCAAAGACATCACCTAGAAAAATACGGACAACATAAAAATCCTTTAGGAGAAAAATGTACCTGAACAGTGTATGGTAAAAGCAGCTTCCCAGCACTCCATCTCAAACAACCATCTGATGGAGTGCTGGTTAAATAGGCTGCTTTGGCGCCAAGATTAAAGGTGGGAGGGAGCAGATCGCCCCATACAGCCAATTAAGAGATGATGGAAAGCAGCTGGAAGGCCGTCAGAGTGAATAGGGGATACAATGATACTAGTGCCGCTGGGCGCATGCGTCCTGTCAGGCTGAGGGGATGGGATCCGCATATAAAGCATCCCGTTTACCGCAGCCGAAAGCGAAAGTACGCGCATGCGCGATAAGTAATACGCGCATGCGCCGTAGTGAAGCGGCTGTTATCCCCATTCTGAGCACACTGGTGAGCTCTGACTGAATTCTAAAAATGAAAAAAAGGTCAAATATAACAATGAATCCTCCCGCAGGAGGTAGAATCAAAGAAAGTTAATAATAAAGAACAAAGAGAGGATTAATGAAAAGCATGAGTACTGTATACTTATAAAAGAAGTATAAGACATACAATAAATAAGGGAATGAAAGTTAGAGAATAAAATAATAATAAAAATTGATAATAAAGAGAGAATAATAAGAGAGAAAAATAAAATGAAATACAAATAAATTGAATAAAAAAAAAAAAAAAAAAAAAAAAAAAAGAAAAAAGGGGAACAACAGTTTCTCTTTGACATATGCAGCCCATGTCCAAGGTGGAAGATAAATTGGGGATGAGCCTCCTCCGACGCCGCCACCGCAACGCCTCCACCGAGGCCACTATGGTTGGATAAAGTTACCTTCCATAATGCCTGTTAAAATCCAAGCCAGAGGGAGATCAAAAAATGGCTCAATAGCCCAAGTGTTTGCTGGACTCATTGTACCACTATACAAGGTCAGAGTTCCATATAGGTTCCTAATGAGATAACGAAACAACATAATCATATTGGCATTCCACTCAAGATACTCTTCCCAGGTCCTCTATAAATAAATGATAAGAAACAAGATCAGATACATATAGCATTGCATGTTGTATACATTAACGACACATGTACATATCAAGGAATGCCCAATTTATACAATTAATTAACAATCCTTCAAAAGATGTATGCTTCATTATAAAATGTCCATAGACAGATAGACCATACTATCCTGATAAAACCTTCCAGATCGGTTGTCAAAGGTGGAGGGGGAGGAGGGTTCCCTAGAGGAGTGGGTGGATATGTCCCAACTATATGGACAACAGGGGGGTTGGTCCATCATTATGGCCAAGAGGTCCCTGATTTGAACGAGTCCATCCCTAGAGTAAAAAAGGGGGAGAAATGAAGGCCAGACATGGGTATGTGCTGGGAGGCCTAGGAGAAGGAGAAAGATGTTGATGGTAGTTTATAGAAAGGGTCGGAAGCTGAGGGAGTCATTCAAGCCAGGGGCCCTTAAGGCATTAAGCTTGAAGATCCATCTCGCTTCGCGCTGCAATAATTTTTTATCTATATTGCCTCCTCTAGGGTCCTCTATCACATGTTCAAGGGCCGTAAAGCAGACCATTGAAGTATCATTTTTATGGTACAAGGCTACATGGCGCCCTATTGGTGTATATAATAGATTTTTTCGTATGTAATAAATGTGATCATAGATTCTCCTCCAGAAATTCCTAAACGTTTTGCCTACATAGAATGCTCCACATTTACAAAAAGCTATATAGACTATTCCTTTAGTTTGACAATTCGCTGAAAATTTAATGGTATGTGTTTCTCCATTGGGGAGTATGTAAGATGAGCCCTCCAACACCCAATCGCAGTAGTCACAATCATGACATTTGAACATTCCTGGGGTGTCTACTTCATGTTCCGAATGTCCTTGAAAGTGGGTGTGTACCAGCTTATCTTTCAAAGATTGGCATTTCTTATAGGTGATTTGGGGCGTTGTCCCAATATATTTTCCTACAATCCTATCGCCTGTTAAGAGGTGCCAATGTTTCCCAATTATATTGCGTATTTCCTCATGATTACTTGAGTATGTAGTTATAACACGGGTGGTATTGCCTTGCTTTTTATTGCGTTTATCTCCAAAGAGCAGATCAGCTCTATCTTTATCCAGGGCTTTTTTAAAAGCCTTTTTTAGTATAGTATTACTATAGCCCCGTAACTGCAGCCGTGTTTTCAAAAGGTTGGCCTCTAGTCTGAAGGTTTCCTCTGTTGAGCAATTCCTCCTCAGACGTAGATACTGGGAATAGGGGATGCTTCTGATTAACGCTTGGGGATGTGAGCTACTCGCATGGAGGATGGTGTTTCCTGCCGTTTTCTTTCTATATAGGGATGTGGAGATTGTTCCATCTACTTGTTTTTGTATAGTAAGATCCAAAAATGGTAATGTCTCCGGACTGAATTCCATGGTGAACTTAAGGTTGAAATTATTAATAGAGAGTGCTCTCATAAATTCTCTCAGGTTCTCCACGCTCGACTCCCATACCAAAAAAATATCGTCGATGTATCTATACCAGCAGGATATGCTGGCCTGATACATCGATAGGTTGGGGTCGGTAAGTAGAGAACGCTCCCACCCCCCCAGGTACAAGTTAGCGTAGGATGGGGCACAACATGTCCCCATCGCTACTCCCTGTACCTGGAGGTAGTGGGAGTCGTCAAAGGAGAAAACATTCTTGGTTAGAATATGCTTTAATAGCTCTAATATGAATATATTATATGGTCTCCGTATCGGATCACTGTCCCTAAAGAAACTTTTCACCACCATTAATCCCAAAGAGTGGGGAATGCTGCAATAAAGGGCCTCTACATCAATTGCAACCAGAAGGCTGGTTGGAGAGACTTTTTTATTGTGCAGGACTCGTAGTAGCGCTAAAGTGTCCTGTAGGTATGAGGGAAGTTGCGTCACATAAGGACGTAAAAAAGCGTCAACTAATCTACTGCCTTTTTCACTTTTGGCTCCTATGCCTGATATAATAGGGCGGCCAGGAGGTTTGCTGATATTTTTGTGGGTCTTGGGGAGTGCATAGAAGGATGGAACTCTAGGATAGGAGGTTTTGAGGGCCTCAAATATATCTTTATCAATAATTCCCTCGTTAAATGCTTGAGTTATGAGGATTTCATAATCTCCATTGAATGTTAGTATTCTCTCATATGGAATGAGACAATACCAATCTTTATTGGAGAGGATATCCAAACACATTTGTCTATAATATGTGGTATCCATTATTACTACATTTCCTCCCTTGTCCGCCATTTTTATTGTGATTTCTTTGTTGTCTTGAAGTTGGGAGATCACATATTGTTGATCTGACGTTAAGTTTTTTGTTTTTTGTGACCTGAAATCTAGTTTTTTGACTTCATTAGTTACTTGTTGTAAAAAAGTCCAGATGCTCGGGTTCGTTTTAAGGGAGGGGAAGTTGGTGGATTTATTAATGAATTTTGGAATTTCCCTGGGTGGAATTGCATGAGGGGGGTCCCCCGGATAAAGCGGGGAAGCCCCCTCTGCAGGACCACCCTGGGATTCCTCACTCTCATCCAGAAGATCCATTAAGTCCTTCAGGGCAAGAAAGTCTCTGACTGTAAACCCCTTCCATTTTTCACGTTCAATGAGCTCTTGTTTTTTCTTTTTCCTTTCATCGTCAAACATAAATTTATAGGTAAGTCTTCTAGCAAACAGATTTAGGTCTTTGACGACCTCAAAACTGTTGGTGTGAGATGTGGGACAGAAACTTAGACCTAAACCCAAGACCTCTAATTCCATTCGTGATAAAGATTTTGATGATAAATTAATGACTTGTAACTGGTCCTCTATCGGTCTTTGTACGCAAATCTCTCCAGATTTTGCGGAGCTGTTGGGCGGTTTGGGGGGTCTTGTGTGGGGGGAAATAATTGAAAAACCTTATCTTTAATATTCTTAGAGATCACTCCTCCATTTCTTGCAGTATTGAAAGCTGGGAGGGGGGTGGATGGTGGAGGTAGGGGGGCTCTATTTGCTCCTGTCAGGCACTCCAGATCGGGGTATTCACCCTGAGTTGGAATGCGGGGATCTATCCCCATTAGGCCGCCCCCTCTTAAATCCTGGTTTTCATCTCCATTGATAGAGTAGTCCTTTAGTTTTTTATCTTTTCCCCCTTTATTTGCGTTGTCACCTGTCGTCTGCCTCTTCCTTGATCCTCTCTGTCTACCTCTCCCGCGTGTAGAAAAAGGGAGTTGGTTAGAACGGGCTGAATAGGAAAAATTTGATGAATCGGAGTCCGTACCATCTCTAAAGTCCCCATCACTTTGTGACTGTGTTTTATCTGTGTTCCCTTCTTGTTTTCTCTGATTTCTCTTTCTTTGTTTACCTCCCCTTTGGGGCCATCTATAGGCATACTTCCCATTAAACGCCATCTTGTCTCTAATGAACTTCACATCCTTTTTGTATATAAGATCCTTATTGTATTTCTCCAAGTATTCTTTCAGGGACTTATCCTTTTCCAGAAACTTGGGATGAGCACATAGGGATACATTCTGTTTTTGAAACTCTATGATCTCAGTATCAAGGTCCTTTATATCATTATTATAATGATCAATTAGTGCTAACATCATTTTGGAAGTACATTCCTGCAAGTTCAATTCCCATTTTTGTTTAAAGTCCATATTAGTCTCCCAGAGATTTGGGAAGACCTGAATTCTCAGACCTTGAGGATTCAGGCCTTCCTTGAGGTATCTCTCCAGGAATTTCACCTGCCAGAACAGGTTGGATTTCCTTTCGAGTGCCTGTCTTAGTTTTGTTATGAGTACCTCAATTTCCAGCTCAATTCCATGATCGTCCCCGCATTCTTTGTGTATTCTCGACATGAGCCCATCCCATTCAGAACCAGTATAGTCCGTCATTGTTGATTTTTCTAAAGGAAAAGCCACTCTAGTCTATGGGCAAAAGAAAGAATGAAGCAAAAACAGATTGAAATAATAACACGATAATAAAAATTAGTATTTGTACTGTTCAATTTATAGAATAAATCACAATTGTTACTATCCACTGAACCATATTGCTCAAAGTGGATTACTCCCAAAGCTAAAAATGAGCCTTTTCGGCTCTGGTAAATTTGTAGAAAAATGTGGAGAAGCTCGGGGGGGTACCTCGTCCTGAATTTAGATATAAAAAAACGAAGAAAGGGGGTTTTTAGCCAACCTGTCGGACTATCACGGTACCTGAACGGATGTATGTCTCAATACCAAAGATTGATTATAAATAGTTTTATTAACACATAGTATACAAAAAACATATCATATATAAAAACAGTGAGGATCCTAGCAATCCAAAGGCATGCATATACATATAGCTTGTTGATAGATCAGAATGTTTGAACAAAACTCGCTGATTCAATGCTGGTTGACGCGTTTCGCTTAAAGCTTCTTCAGAACCAGAGCATAGCGGTTCGTGTATCTGTTGTACATATCAAGAAGACAAGGGGGTTATTTATGAGTGGATAGGCAAGTGTTATGTGTTTAAATATATATAATATTAGTCTCAATAAAGATATAAATGGTTCAGAGGGGTATATAGGAATTGCCTACCTTACACTTCTTGTTGGAAAGGTAGGAACTGGTATATGTCTACAGTGCCCAATAGTGTATCTAAAAATAAGTCTCTCAGGAGGACCGTTGAGAACTTGCCGAGTTTGGGATCTAGAGCACGCAAACAGGACAAGAGCTGCAGGTGAGAAAGAGAGAAAGAAAAGAAAAAAAAAAAAAAAAAAAAAAAAACCCAACGAATCACTAAAGGTTCTGGGATGAAGTAAATGGGTGACCAATCCCATATAAGTATAATATAAACAAGTAAGTATGTATATCTAAAAGAAATACTCACATAAAAGGTGGGAAAAGAAAAAGTAATAATAGTGGAGCTGGGGTGTGCCAAATCGGCCAATAACAAAATGGTATTCTGCGGACAGATTTGTAATGCCGATATCCTGTAATTGATAACAATAGTAAGGTAAGATATAAATAGAGAGACATTAGCTTCCAGTTTCAAAAGCCCCTTAAGTATACCTTAAAGGTCCAAGTGGGTCCTCCCCGTGAGTCTCCTTGTGAGAAGTGGTGATATCACGGGATGTTAGGAACACTATATCAAGTCCAGCATCACAAGGACAAGCTGAAAACAATCAATAAAAAAGAAAGAATGTATACAATACATCTCCAGCATACAACATCCAGAGACACACGGTGGACTGCCACAAAGTGTGGCACGGTGTGAGAGTCAGCCTTACTAATCCAAAGAAAACATACCTGATAACCACTTGTAAAGGAGGGGAACAACCCAGCTGGGAAGAATCACCAACTCTGCAGGATCAGACTCCAATGGCTGAATCCATTAGTTACAGATCCTTTATAGGAAGGAAATAGGGCAGAACTAGTAATAAAGCCAATATTAAAATTTAGTGTATGCTAAGGGCTAGACAGCCCCAAGGACATCACCTAGAAAAATACGGACAACATAAAAATCCTTTAGGAGAAAAATGTACCTGAACAGTGTATGGTAAAAGCAGCTTCCCAGCACTCCATCTCAAACAACCATCTGATGGAGTGCTGGTTAAATAGGCTGCTTTGGCGCCAAGATTAAAGGTGGGAGGGAGCAGATCGCCCCATACAGCCAATTAAGAGATGATGGAAAGCAGCTGGAAGGCCGTCAGAGTGAATAGGGGATACAATGATACTAGTGCCGCTGGGCGCATGCGTCCTGTCAGGCTGAGGGGATGGGATCCGCATATAAAGCATCCCGTTTACCGCAGCCGAAAGCGAAAGTACGCGCATGCGCGATAAGTAATACGCGCATGCGCCGTAGTGAAGCGGCTGTTATCCCCATTCTGAGCACACTGGTGAGCTCTGACTGAATTCTAAAAATGAAAAAAAGGTCAAATATAACAATGAATCCTCCCGCAGGAGGTAGAATCAAAGAAAGTTAATAATAAAGAACAAAGAGAGGATTAATGAAAAGCATGAGTACTGTATACTTATAAAAGAAGTATAAGACATACAATAAATAAGGGAATGAAAGTTAGAGAATAAAATAATAATAAAAATTGATAATAAAGAGAGAATAATAAGAGAGAAAAATAAAATGAAATACAAATAAATTGAAAAATAAAAAAAAAAAAAAAAAAAAAAGAAAAAAGGGGAACAACAGTTTCTCTTTGACATATGCAGCCCATGTCCAAGGTGGAAGATAAATTGGGGATGAGCCTCCTCCGACGCCGCCACCGCAACGCCTCCACCGAGGCCACTATGGTTGGATAAAGTTACCTTCCATAATGCCTGTTAAAATCCAAGCCAGAGGGAGATCAAAAAATGGCTCAATAGCCCAAGTGTTTGCTGGACTCATTGTACCACTATACAAGGTCAGAGTTCCATATAGGTTCCTAATGAGATAACGAAACAACATAATCATATTGGCATTCCACTCAAGATACTCTTCCCAGGTCCTCTATAAATAAATGATAAGAAACAAGATCAGATACATATAGCATTGCATGTTGTATACATTAACGACACATGTACATATCAAGGAATGCCCAATTTATACAATTAATTAACAATCCTTCAAAAGATGTATGCTTCATTATAAAATGTCCATAGACAGATAGACCATACTATCCTGATAAAACCTTCCAGATCGGTTGTCAAAGGTGGAGGGGGAGGAGGGTTCCCTAGAGGAGTGGGTGGATATGTCCCAACTATATGGACAACAGGGGGGTTGGTCCATCATTATGGCCAAGAGGTCCCTGATTTGAACGAGTCCATCCCTAGAGTAAAAAAGGGGGAGAAATGAAGGCCAGACATGGGTATGTGCTGGGAGGCCTAGGAGAAGGAGAAAGATGTTGATGGTAGTTTATAGAAAGGGTCGGAAGCTGAGGGAGTCATTCAAGCCAGGGGCCCTTAAGGCATTAAGCTTGAAGATCCATCTCGCTTCGCGCTGCAATAATTTTTTATCTATATTGCCTCCTCTAGGGTCCTCTATCACATGTTCAAGGGCCGTAAAGCAGACCATTGAAGTATCATTTTTATGGTACAAGGCTACATGGCGCCCTATTGGTGTATATAATAGATTTTTTCGTATGTAATAAATGTGATCATAGATTCTCCTCCAGAAATTCCTAAACGTTTTGCCTACATAGAATGCTCCACATTTACAAAAAGCTATATAGACTATTCCTTTAGTTTGACAATTCGCTGAAAATTTAATGGTATGTGTTTCTCCATTGGGGAGTATGTAAGATGAGCCCTCCAACACCCAATCGCAGTAGTCACAATCATGACATTTGAACATTCCTGGGGTGTCTACTTCATGTTCCGAATGTCCTTGAAAGTGGGTGTGTACCAGCTTATCTTTCAAAGATTGGCATTTCTTATAGGTGATTTGGGGCGTTGTCCCAATATATTTTCCTACAATCCTATCGCCTGTTAAGAGGTGCCAATGTTTCCCAATTATATTGCGTATTTCCTCATGATTACTTGAGTATGTAGTTATAACACGGGTGGTATTGCCTTGCTTTTTATTGCGTTTATCTCCAAAGAGCAGATCAGCTCTATCTTTATCCAGGGCTTTTTTAAAAGCCTTTTTTAGTATAGTATTACTATAGCCCCGTAACTGCAGCCGTGTTTTCAAAAGGTTGGCCTCTAGTCTGAAGGTTTCCTCTGTTGAGCAATTCCTCCTCAGACGTAGATACTGGGAATAGGGGATGCTTCTGATTAACGCTTGGGGATGTGAGCTACTCGCATGGAGGATGGTGTTTCCTGCCGTTTTCTTTCTATATAGGGATGTGGAGATTGTTCCATCTACTTGTTTTTGTATAGTAAGATCCAAAAATGGTAATGTCTCCGGACTGAATTCCATGGTGAACTTAAGGTTGAAATTATTAATAGAGAGTGCTCTCATAAATTCTCTCAGGTTCTCCACGCTCGACTCCCATACCAAAAAAATATCGTCGATGTATCTATACCAGCAGGATATGCTGGCCTGATACATCGATAGGTTGGGGTCGGTAAGTAGAGAACGCTCCCACCCCCCCAGGTACAAGTTAGCGTAGGATGGGGCACAACATGTCCCCATCGCTACTCCCTGTACCTGGAGGTAGTGGGAGTCGTCAAAGGAGAAAACATTCTTGGTTAGAATATGCTTTAATAGCTCTAATATGAATATATTATATGGTCTCCGTATCGGATCACTGTCCCTAAAGAAACTTTTCACCACCATTAATCCCAAAGAGTGGGGAATGCTGCAATAAAGGGCCTCTACATCAATTGCAACCAGAAGGCTGGTTGGAGAGACTTTTTTATTGTGCAGGACTCGTAGTAGCGCTAAAGTGTCCTGTAGGTATGAGGGAAGTTGCGTCACATAAGGACGTAAAAAAGCGTCAACTAATCTACTGCCTTTTTCACTTTTGGCTCCTATGCCTGATATAATAATATAACTACATAATATAACTACATACTCAAGTAATCATGAGGAAATACGCAATATAATTGGGAAACATTGGCACCTCTTAACAGGCGATAGGATTGTAGGAAAATATATTGGGACAACGCCCCAAATCACCTATAAGAAATGCCAATCTTTGAAAGATAAGCTGGTACACACCCACTTTCAAGGACATTCGGAACATGAAGTAGACACCCCAGGAATGTTCAAATGTCATGATTGTGACTACTGCGATTGGGTGTTGGAGGGCTCATCTTACATACTCCCCAATGGAGAAACACATACCATTAAATTTTCAGCGAATTGTCAAACTATAGGAATAGTCTATATAGCTTTTTGTAAATGTGGAGCATTCTATGTAGGCAAAACGTTTAGGAATTTCTGGAGGAGAATCTATGATCACATTTATTACATACGAAAAAATCTATTATATACACCAATAGGGCGCCATGTAGCCTTGTACCATAAAAATGATACTTCAATGGTCTGCTTTACGGCCCTTGAACATGTGATAGAGGACCCTAGAGGAGGCAATATAGATAAAAAATTATTGCAGCGCGAAGCGAGATGGATCTTCAAGCTTAATGCCTTAAGGGCCCCTGGCTTGAATGACTCCCTCAGCTTCCGACCCTTTCTATAAACTACCATCAACATCTTTCTCCTTCTCCTAGGCCTCCCAGCACATACCCATGTCTGGCCTTCATTTCTCCCCCTTTTTTACTCTAGGGATGGACTCGTTCAAATCAGGGACCTCTTGGCCATAATGATGGACCAACCCCCCTGTTGTCCATATAGTTGGGACATATCCACCCACTCCTCTAGGGAACCCTCCTCCCCCTCCACCTTTGACAACCGATCTGGAAGGTTTTATCAGGATAGTATGGTCTATCTGTCTATGGACATTTTATAATGAAGCATACATCTTTTGAAGGATTGTTAATTAATTGTATAAATTGGGCATTCCTTGATATGTACATGTGTCGTTAATGTATACAACATGCAATGCTATATGTATCTGATCTTGTTTCTTATCATTTATTTATAGAGGACCTGGGAAGAGTATCTTGAGTGGAATGCCAATATGATTATGTTGTTTCGTTATCTCATTAGGAACCTATATGGAACTCTGACCTTGTATAGTGGTACAATGAGTCCAGCAAACACTTGGGCTATTGAGCCATTTTTTGATCTCCCTCTGGCTTGGATTTTAACAGGCATTATGGAAGGTAACTTTATCCAACCATAGTGGCCTCGGTGGAGGCGTTGCGGTGGCGGCGTCGGAGGAGGCTCATCCCCAATTTATCTTCCACCTTGGACATGGGCTGCATATGTCAAAGAGAAACTGTTGTTCCCCTTTTTTCTTTTTTTTTTTTTTTTTTTTTTTTTTTTTTTTTATTCAATTTATTTGTATTTCATTTTATTTTTCTCTCTTATTATTCTCTCTTTATTATCAATTTTTATTATTATTTTATTCTCTAACTTTCATTCCCTTATTTATTGTATGTCTTATACTTCTTTTATAAGTATACAGTACTCATGCTTTTCATTAATCCTCTCTTTGTTCTTTATTATTAACTTTCTTTGATTCTACCTCCTGCGGGAGGATTCATTGTTATATTTGACCTTTTTTTCATTTTTAGAATTCAGTCAGAGCTCACCAGTGTGCTCAGAATGGGGATAACAGCCGCTTCACTACGGCGCATGCGCGTATTACTTATCGCGCATGCGCGTACTTTCGCTTTCGGCTGCGGTAAACGGGATGCTTTATATGCGGATCCCATCCCCTCAGCCTGACAGGACGCATGCGCCCAGCGGCACTAGTATCATTGTATCCCCTATTCACTCTGACGGCCTTCCAGCTGCTTTCCATCATCTCTTAATTGGCTGTATGGGGCGATCTGCTCCCTCCCACCTTTAATCTTGGCGCCAAAGCAGCCTATTTAACCAGCACTCCATCAGATGGTTGTTTGAGATGGAGTGCTGGGAAGCTGCTTTTACCATACACTGTTCAGGTACATTTTTCTCCTAAAGGATTTTTATGTTGTCCGTATTTTTCTAGGTGATGTCTTTGGGGCTGTCTAGCCCTTAGCATACACTAAATTTTAATATTGGCTTTATTACTAGTTCTGCCCTATTTCCTTCCTATAAAGGATCTGTAACTAATGGATTCAGCCATTGGAGTCTGATCCTGCAGAGTTGGTGATTCTTCCCAGCTGGGTTGTTCCCCTCCTTTACAAGTGGTTATCAGGTATGTTTTCTTTGGATTAGTAAGGCTGACTCTCACACCGTGCCACACTTTGTGGCAGTCCACCGTGTGTCTCTGGATGTTGTATGCTGGAGATGTATTGTATACATTCTTTCTTTTTTATTGATTGTTTTCAGCTTGTCCTTGTGATGCTGGACTTGATATAGTGTTCCTAACATCCCGTGATATCACCACTTCTCACAAGGAGACTCACGGGGAGGACCCACTTGGACCTTTAAGGTATACTTAAGGGGCTTTTGAAACTGGAAGCTAATGTCTCTCTATTTATATCTTACCTTACTATTGTTATCAATTACAGGATATCGGCATTACAAATCTGTCCGCAGAATACCATTTTGTTATTGGCCGATTTGGCACACCCCAGCTCCACTATTATTACTTTTTCTTTTCCCACCTTTTATGTGAGTATTTCTTTTAGATATACATACTTACTTGTTTATATTATACTTATATGGGATTGGTCACCCATTTACTTCATCCCAGAACCTTTAGTGTTTCGTTGGGTTTTTTTTTTTTTTTTTTTTTTTTTTTTTTCTCTTCTCTTTCTCACCTGCAGCTCTTGTCCTGTTTGCGTGCTCTAGATCCCAAACTCGGCAAGTTCTCAACGGTCCTCCTGAGAGACTTATTTTTAGATACACTATTGGGCACTGTAGACATATACCAGTTCCTACCTTTCCAACAAGAAGTGTAAGGTAGGCAATTCCTATATACCCCTCTGAACCATTTATATCTTTATTGAGACTAATATTATATATATTTAAACACATAACACTTGCCTATCCACTCATAAATAACCCCCTTGTCTTCTTGATATGTACAACAGATACACGAACCGCTATGCTCTGGTTCTGAAGAAGCTTTAAGCGAAACGCGTCAACCAGCATTGAATCAGCGAGTTTTGTTCAAACATTCTGATCTATCAACAAGCTATATGTATATGCATGCCTTTGGATTGCTAGGATCCTCACTGTTTTTATATATGATATGTTTTTTGTATACTATGTGTTAATAAAACTATTTATAATCAATCTTTGGTATTGAGACATACATCCGTTCAGGTACCGTGATAGTCCGACAGGTTGGCTAAAAACCCCCTTTCTTCGTTTTTTTATATCTAAATTCAGGACGAGGTACCCCCCCGAGCTTCTCCACATTTTTCTACAAATTTACCAGAGCCGAAAAGGCTCATTTTTAGCTTTGGGAGTAATCCACTTTGAGCAATATGGTTCAGTGGATAGTAACAATTGTGATTTATTCTATAAATTGAACAGTACAAATACTAATTTTTATTATCGTGTTATTATTTCAATCTGTTTTTGCTTCATTCTTTCTTTTGCCCATAGACTAGAGTGGCTTTTCCTTTAGAAAAATCAACAATGACGGACTATACTGGTTCTGAATGGGATGGGCTCATGTCGAGAATACACAAAGAATGCGGGGACGATCATGGAATTGAGCTGGAAATTGAGGTACTCATAACAAAACTAAGACAGGCACTCGAAAGGAAATCCAACCTGTTCTGGCAGGTGAAATTCCTGGAGAGATACCTCAAGGAAGGCCTGAATCCTCAAGGTCTGAGAATTCAGGTCTTCCCAAATCTCTGGGAGACTAATATGGACTTTAAACAAAAATGGGAATTGAACTTGCAGGAATGTACTTCCAAAATGATGTTAGCACTAATTGATCATTATAATAATGATATAAAGGACCTTGATACTGAGATCATAGAGTTTCAAAAACAGAATGTATCCCTATGTGCTCATCCCAAGTTTCTGGAAAAGGATAAGTCCCTGAAAGAATACTTGGAGAAATACAATAAGGATCTTATATACAAAAAGGATGTGAAGTTCATTAGAGACAAGATGGCGTTTAATGGGAAGTATGCCTATAGATGGCCCCAAAGGGGAGGTAAACAAAGAAAGAGAAATCAGAGAAAACAAGAAGGGAACACAGATAAAACACAGTCACAAAGTGATGGGGACTTTAGAGATGGTACGGACTCCGATTCATCAAATTTTTCCTATTCAGCCCGTTCTAACCAACTCCCTTTTTCTACACGCGGGAGAGGTAGACAGAGAGGATCAAGGAAGAGGCAGACGACAGGTGACAACGCAAATAAAGGGGGAAAAGATAAAAAACTAAAGGACTACTCTATCAATGGAGATGAAAACCAGGATTTAAGAGGGGGCGGCCTAATGGGGATAGATCCCCGCATTCCAACTCAGGGTGAATACCCCGATCTGGAGTGCCTGACAGGAGCAAATAGAGCCCCCCTACCTCCACCATCCACCCCCCTCCCAGCTTTCAATACTGCAAGAAATGGAGGAGTGATCTCTAAGAATATTAAAGATAAGGTTTTTCAATTATTTCCCCCCACACAAGACCCCCCAAACCGCCCAACAGCTCCGCAAAATCTGGAGAGATTTGCGTACAAAGACCGATAGAGGACCAGTTACAAGTCATTAATTTATCATCAAAATCTTTATCACGAATGGAATTAGAGGTCTTGGGTTTAGGTCTAAGTTTCTGTCCCACATCTCACACCAACAGTTTTGAGGTCGTCAAAGACCTAAATCTGTTTGCTAGAAGACTTACCTATAAATTTATGTTTGACGATGAAAGGAAAAAGAAAAAACAAGAGCTCATTGAACGTGAAAAATGGAAGGGGTTTACAGTCAGAGACTTTCTTGCCCTGAAGGACTTAATGGATCTTCTGGATGAGAGTGAGGAATCCCAGGGTGGTCCTGCAGAGGGGGCTTCCCCGCTTTATCCGGGGGACCCCCCTCATGCAATTCCACCCAGGGAAATTCCAAAATTCATTAATAAATCCACCAACTTCCCCTCCCTTAAAACGAACCCGAGCATCTGGACTTTTTTACAACAAGTAACTAATGAAGTCAAAAAACTAGATTTCAGGTCACAAAAAACAAAAAACTTAACGTCAGATCAACAATATGTGATCTCCCAACTTCAAGACAACAAAGAAATCACAATAAAAATGGCGGACAAGGGAGGAAATGTAGTAATAATGGATACCACATATTATAGACAAATGTGTTTGGATATCCTCTCCAATAAAGATTGGTATTGTCTCATTCCATATGAGAGAATACTAACATTCAATGGAGATTATGAAATCCTCATAACTCAAGCATTTAACGAGGGAATTATTGATAAAGATATATTTGAGGCCCTCAAAACCTCCTATCCTAGAGTTCCATCCTTCTATGCACTCCCCAAGACCCACAAAAATATCAGCAAACCTCCTGGCCGCCCTATTATATCAGGCATAGGAGCCAAAAGTGAAAAAGGCAGTAGATTAGTTGACGCTTTTTTACGTCCTTATGTGACGCAACTTCCCTCATACCTACAGGACACTTTAGCGCTACTACGAGTCCTGCACAATAAAAAAGTCTCTCCAACCAGCCTTCTGGTTGCAATTGATGTAGAGGCCCTTTATTGCAGCATTCCCCACTCTTTGGGATTAATGGTGGTGAAAAGTTTCTTTAGGGACAGTGATCCGATACGGAGACCATATAATATATTCATATTAGAGCTATTAAAGCATATTCTAACCAAGAATGTTTTCTCCTTTGACGACTCCCACTACCTCCAGGTACAGGGAGTAGCGATGGGGACATGTTGTGCCCCATCCTACGCTAACTTGTACCTGGGGGGGGGGGTGGGAGCGTTCTCTACTTACCGACCCCAACCTATCGATGTATCAGGCCAGCATATCCTGCTGGTATAGATACATCGACGATATTTTTTTGGTATGGGAGTCGAGCGTGGAGAACCTGAGAGAATTTATGAGAGCACTCTCTATTAATAATTTCAACCTTAAGTTCACCATGGAATTCAGTCCGGAGACATTACCATTTTTGGATCTTACTATACAAAAACAAGTAGATGGAACAATCTCCACATCCCTATATAGAAAGAAAACGGCAGGAAACACCATCCTCCATGCGAGTAGCTCACATCCCCAAGCGTTAATCAGAAGCATCCCCTATTCCCAGTATCTACGTCTGAGGAGGAATTGCTCAACAGAGGAAACCTTCAGACTAGAGGCCAACCTTTTGAAAACACGGCTGCAGTTACGGGGCTATAGTAATACTATACTAAAAAAGGCTTTTAAAAAAGCCCTGGATAAAGATAGAGCTGATCTGCTCTTTGGAGATAAACGCAATAAAAAGCAAGGCAATACCACCCGTGTTATAACTACATACTCAAGTAATCATGAGGAAATACGCAATATAATTGGGAAACATTGGCACCTCTTAACAGGCGATAGGATTGTAGGAAAATATATTGGGACAACGCCCCAAATCACCTATAAGAAATGCCAATCTTTGAAAGATAAGCTGGTACACACCCACTTTCAAGGACATTCGGAACATGAAGTAGACACCCCAGGAATGTTCAAATGTCATGATTGTGACTACTGCGATTGGGTGTTGGAGGGCTCATCTTACATACTCCCCAATGGAGAAACACATACCATTAAATTTTCAGCGAATTGTCAAACTAAAGGAATAGTCTATATAGCTTTTTGTAAATGTGGAGCATTCTATGTAGGCAAAACGTTTAGGAATTTCTGGAGGAGAATCTATGATCACATTTATTACATACGAAAAAATCTATTATATACACCAATAGGGCGCCATGTAGCCTTGTACCATAAAAATGATACTTCAATGGTCTGCTTTACGGCCCTTGAACATGTGATAGAGGACCCTAGAGGAGGCAATATAGATAAAAAATTATTGCAGCGCGAAGCGAGATGGATCTTCAAGCTTAATGCCTTAAGGGCCCCTGGCTTGAATGACTCCCTCAGCTTCCGACCCTTTCTATAAACTACCATCAACATCTTTCTCCTTCTCCTAGGCCTCCCAGCACATACCCATGTCTGGCCTTCATTTCTCCCCCTTTTTTACTCTAGGGATGGACTCGTTCAAATCAGGGACCTCTTGGCCATAATGATGGACCAACCCCCCTGTTGTCCATATAGTTGGGACATATCCACCCACTCCTCTAGGGAACCCTCCTCCCCCTCCACCTTTGACAACCGATCTGGAAGGTTTTATCAGGATAGTATGGTCTATCTGTCTATGGACATTTTATAATGAAGCATACATCTTTTGAAGGATTGTTAATTAATTGTATAAATTGGGCATTCCTTGATATGTACATGTGTCGTTAATGTATACAACATGCAATGCTATATGTATCTGATCTTGTTTCTTATCATTTATTTATAGAGGACCTGGGAAGAGTATCTTGAGTGGAATGCCAATATGATTATGTTGTTTCGTTATCTCATTAGGAACCTATATGGAACTCTGACCTTGTATAGTGGTACAATGAGTCCAGCAAACACTTGGGCTATTGAGCCATTTTTTGATCTCCCTCTGGCTTGGATTTTAACAGGCATTATGGAAGGTAACTTTATCCAACCATAGTGGCCTCGGTGGAGGCGTTGCGGTGGCGGCGTCGGAGGAGGCTCATCCCCAATTTATCTTCCACCTTGGACATGGGCTGCATATGTCAAAGAGAAACTGTTGTTCCCCTTTTTTTTTTTTTTTTTTTTTTTTTTTTTTTTTTATTCAATTTATTTGTATTTCATTTTATTTTTCTCTCTTATTATTCTCTCTTTATTATCAATTTTTATTATTATTTTATTCTCTAACTTTCATTCCCTTATTTATTGTATGTCTTATACTTCTTTTATAAGTATACAGTACTCATGCTTTTCATTAATCCTCTCTTTGTTCTTTATTATTAACTTTCTTTGATTCTACCTCCTGCGGGAGGATTCATTGTTATATTTGACCTTTTTTTCATTTTTAGAATTCAGTCAGAGCTCACCAGTGTGCTCAGAATGGGGATAACAGCCGCTTCACTACGGCGCATGCGCGTATTACTTATCGCGCATGCGCGTACTTTCGCTTTCGGCTGCGGTAAACGGGATGCTTTATATGCGGATCCCATCCCCTCAGCCTGACAGGACGCATGCGCCCAGCGGCACTAGTATCATTGTATCCCCTATTCACTCTGACGGCCTTCCAGCTGCTTTCCATCATCTCTTAATTGGCTGTATGGGGCGATCTGCTCCCTCCCACCTTTAATCTTGGCGCCAAAGCAGCCTATTTAACCAGCACTCCATCAGATGGTTGTTTGAGATGGAGTGCTGGGAAGCTGCTTTTACCATACACTGTTCAGGTACATTTTTCTCCTAAAGGATTTTTATGTTGTCCGTATTTTTCTAGGTGATGTCTTTGGGGCTGTCTAGCCCTTAGCATACACTAAATTTTAATATTGGCTTTATTACTAGTTCTGCCCTATTTCCTTCCTATAAAGGATCTGTAACTAATGGATTCAGCCATTGGAGTCTGATCCTGCAGAGTTGGTGATTCTTCCCAGCTGGGTTGTTCCCCTCCTTTACAAGTGGTTATCAGGTATGTTTTCTTTGGATTAGTAAGGCTGACTCTCACACCGTGCCACACTTTGTGGCAGTCCACCGTGTGTCTCTGGATGTTGTATGCTGGAGATGTATTGTATACATTCTTTCTTTTTTATTGATTGTTTTCAGCTTGTCCTTGTGATGCTGGACTTGATATAGTGTTCCTAACATCCCGTGATATCACCACTTCTCACAAGGAGACTCACGGGGAGGACCCACTTGGACCTTTAAGGTATACTTAAGGGGCTTTTGAAACTGGAAGCTAATGTCTCTCTATTTATATCTTACCTTACTATTGTTATCAATTACAGGATATCGGCATTACAAATCTGTCCGCAGAATACCATTTTGTTATTGGCCGATTTGGCACACCCCAGCTCCACTATTATTACTTTTTCTTTTCCCACCTTTTATGTGAGTATTTCTTTTAGATATACATACTTACTTGTTTATATTATACTTATATGGGATTGGTCACCCATTTACTTCATCCCAGAACCTTTAGTGATTCGTTGGTTTTTTTTTTTTTTTTTTTCTCTTCTCTTTCTCACCTGCAGCTCTTGTCCTGTTTGCGTGCTCTAGATCCCAAACTCGGCAAGTTCTCAACGGTCCTCCTGAGAGACTTATTTTTAGATACACTATTGGGCACTGTAGACATATACCAGTTCCTACCTTTCCAACAAGAAGTGTAAGGTAGGCAATTCCTATATACCCCTCTGAACCATTTATATCTTTATTGAGACTAATATTATATATATTTAAACACATAACACTTGCCTATCCACTCATAAATAACCCCCTTGTCTTCTTGATATGTACAACAGATACACGAACCGCTATGCTCTGGTTCTGAAGAAGCTTTAAGCGAAACGCGTCAACCAGCATTGAATCAGCGAGTTTTGTTCAAACATTCTGATCTATCAACAAGCTATATGTATATGCATGCCTTTGGATTGCTAGGATCCTCACTGTTTTTATATATGATATGTTTTTTGTATACTATGTGTTAATAAAACTATTTATAATCAATCTTTGGTATTGAGACATACATCCGTTCAGGTACCGTGATAGTCCGACAGGTTGGCTAAAAACCCCCTTTCTTCGTTTTTTTATATCTAAATTCAGGACGAGGTACCCCCCCGAGCTTCTCCACATTTTTCTACTATTGACTTCCTTTTGGGATGTTCCCCGAAACATAGACCAGCTGTCATGGCTCCCACCCTATCGCACTCTATAGCGCTTTGCACCAAACTTTTCTCCCTTAATACCATAATCTCTCCTCTGACACCCCTAATGCACATCTTTCATAATCCTAACTTTCCACCGGGGATGGACATTGGGGCCTTTAAATGGTGGACTGACAAGGGCCTGTACCGTATCGGACACTTCTTCTCCCACTCAGGACCCATCACATTGCAACACTGTCGGAAGAAATTGGACATGCCCGACTCAGAACTTTATAGGTTCACACAAATTTCCCACTTCTTACACTCCATCTGGACCACCAAACCGCTTCCACCTAACATTACCCCATTTGAACACTGGTGTATCAACACGGCAGATCAGAGGGGAGGCATTTCACTGATCTATACGGCACTTATGACTAAACAGTCTATACCCTCTTATGCAAGGGCCTGGGAGGACGACTTGGACGACTCCTGGGACTCTGCAACATGGTATCGGGCTTCTACAAGAGCATACAAAGGTATCCTCAATGTCTCCCTTGTTGAAGCCAGCTTGAAAGTTTTACTGAGGTGGTATTATGTCCCTTCCAGGCTGGCAATACTTTTCCCAGGTACATCATCAGTTTGCTTCCGAGGCTGCGGTCTTGAGGGCTCTATGGTCCATGTGTGGTGGACATGTCCTCGCATACGGTCGTTCTGGAAGAAAGTATTCCGTTCCATAAGCTCGCTTACAGGTACCACTGTTACGCCTCACCCTAGGTGGGCGTTGCTTAATTTCCCTATCCCAGAGCTATCCAAAGCCTCACAGGCTCTAGCACTGTTTCTATGCCTAGGAGCCAAAATGACCTGGAAGTCAGATACCATCTCTTTTCGGTTGTTTAAACGTAAGGTAACCTGGGTCATGGTCCAGGAACAAATTGTTGCCAAGCTCAATGATTATACCGAGAAGTTTGGAGCCATCTGGGAACCCTGTGCTACCCTCTGAAACATCTCCCTTATACCGGGAGTACCTCCGGGCAGTTAGACCACGCACTGTTCAAGTTGACAGACAGAACACCACCTTCCTCTCGTCTTTCCTGTCCCCTCACTTGTTTCTTCCCTCCCCATTGTGCTTCTCTATCCTTTTCTGTCGCCTCTCTTGGCGAACCGCTATTTCCTGCGCATAACCTGACCGGTATAGTATGTTACATCCGAAGTTTGTATTTCAATATGTGAAGGGCTTTGCCCCGCCACTCCAGTTCTGATCATGGACCTAGCCATATACACATTGGGGCGTCTCTGTACTCCCAGCTCCTGGGGTGCAGCAGGATCCCATTTGGGGCTCCTGGGAGTTTGGGAGTCGCGGAGTATCCCCAATTCGGATTTCTTTTGAAGATCGGCTGGTGTGCCGGGGCAAGTTGTTCCCTGGGCAGACCCTGGGCAGACGGGACGGGTACCTGTTGTCTGGTACGACATCCAAGGCTGCGTTGCCGAGTGATTGTGATTATAGTACTTACCTGTTCAATGACATGCCTGTATACTTCACATTGTTATGCAGTTGTATTGGATATCTTTTTGTTAAGTTTGTAAAACTTTAATAAAAATTTTCAAACACAAAACGGGGTCTGCTTGGTAGTGGAATGGGTGGAATTGTTGTAGGCGAATTCGGCCAATGGTAACAAAGAGAACCAGTCTTGTTGGGAGAAGGACGAAAAACAACGCAGGTACTGCTCAAGAGTTTGGTTTGTTCTTTCTGTCTGCCCGTTTGTCTGTGGATGGTATGCGGAAGATAGGGATAATTCGATGCCAAGAGAATTGCAGAGAGCCTTCCAGAACCGGGATGTAAATTGAACACCCCTATCCGAGATGATGTTAGCTGGGACCCCATGAAGTCTAACAATTCCTTTAATGAAGGCTTGGGCCGTCTCTGGTTCCTTTCCTGGGGATGAAGTGGGCCATTTTGGATAG
This sequence comes from Lithobates sylvaticus, assembly GCA_028564925.1. NCBI lineage: Eukaryota > Metazoa > Chordata > Amphibia > Anura > Ranidae > Lithobates > Lithobates sylvaticus. Next base: position 303,495,328 of record CM053028.1, on the reverse strand, counting down.
CCAGTCCACTACCACGAAGATGGCCGTATGGCCTTCAGAGGGAGGAAGTTCCACAATAAAGTCCATGGTAATTAATTTCCACGGTCTTTCCGGGGCAGGTAGAGGTTTGAGTAGCCCCCAGGACTTGGTTTTGCAGCTCTTGTTGCGGGTGCAAGTGGTGCATGACTCCACATATTTTTTGCAGTCTTTTGCAAGTTGGGGCCACCAGAATGTACGTTGGACCAGGTCTGTGGTTTTGGCAATGCCAAAGTGTCCAGCCAGTACATGGTCATGGCAGAGCCCAAGTATAGTGACCCGGAGACCTTCTGGGATGAAAATTTTACCGTTGGACCAAAATAGGCCATCTTTGGCTGAAACTCCCGACTCGGCAGATGGAGGGTCTTCCCTGGACGCCTACTTAATCCGACTTAATAAGTCTTCCTGAAGAAGAAGGAAATTTTCTGCGGCTAGGATGGTGTCAGGTGGGTTAGGCTCTTTCGGGTCAGTAAACATCCGTGACAGGGCATCGGGCTTGGTATTCTTGGAGCCCGGCCTATAGGTGACATGGAAAGCAAACCTAGAGAAGAACAGCGCCCACCTGGCCTGGCGCGGTTTTAGCCTTTTTGCGGCCTTCAAGTACTCCAGGTTCTTGTGGTCTGTATATATAAGGATTGGGTGGGCCGCTCCTTCCAAAAGGTACCGCCATTCCTCCAATGCCGCCTTGATTGCTAACAGTTCCCGATCGCCAACGTCATAGTTCCGCTCGGGAGGCGTCAATTTACGGGAGAAAAATCCAACAGGGAACAAAAGGGCCTTGGGGCCTTGTCTCTGAGACAGTATCGCCCCGACAGCGATTTCTGATGCGTCAACCTCCAAGACGAACGGGAGAGCCGGATCGGGGTGCTTCAGCACGGAAGCGGAGGTGAAGAGTTTCTTGAGAGCAACAAAGGCGGATTGGGCCTCAGTCGTCCACTGGAACCGAATCCCCTGTCGGGTTAGTTGCGTGATAGGGGAGATAATGGCTGAGAAGCCTTTAATAAATTTCCGATAGAAATTGGAAAACCCCACAAACCGCTGTACTCCTTTTTTATCCACCGGAGCCAGCCAGTCAAGTATAGCGGAGATCTTCTGGGGGTCCATCTTAATGCCTTCGACCGATATAATGAGCCCCAAAAACTGTATGCTCTGTTGCTCAAACTCGCATTTTTCGGGCTTGGCATACAGACCATGTTGCCGCAGTCGCCCCAACACGCACCTGACGTGTTGACGGTGACTGTCAATAGAAGAGGAGAAAATCAAAATGTCATCTAGGTAGATGATCACGAACAAGTCCAAGTAGTCTCGAAAAATGTCATTGATGAAATGTTGGAACGTGGCGGGGGCATTGCAGAGTCCGAAAGGCATCACAAGATATTCGAAATGCCCGAATCGTGTACGGAAGGCGGTCTTCCATTCGTCGCCCTTCCGGATGCGAACCAAGTTATAAGCCCCACGGAGGTCCAACTTGGTGAAGATGACTGCTGCCCCCAGCCTTTGGAACAGTTCTGGAACTAACGGTAGAGGGTAGCGGTTTTTGATGGTAACCTTATTTAACTCCCTGTAATCAATACATGGCCGAAGGGTGTGGTCCTTTTTCTCCACGAAGAAGATGCCAGCTCCGGCCGGAGATGTAGAGGAACGGATAAAGCCTTTACGAAGATTGTCATCAATGTATTCCTTGAGGGCGGAGAGCTCCAGTTCGGACAAAGGAAAGATCCTCCCAAAGGGTACTTCAGCTCCGGGGAGAAGCTCAATGGGACAATTGTAAACCCGATGAGGAGGAAGGGTCTCTGCCCCTTTTTTACTGAAAACGTCCATAAATGAGTGGTAGGCCCTGGGGACTAACTGACGGGTTTCGTTGTCCAGGCACATTAAGGTGGTTGGTTGAGCATCGGTCCTAGGAAGGCAGTACTGGGAGCAGTAGGGGGAAGAAAAGGTAATCTCCTTGGTGGACCAATCAATGCAGGGATAATGGGCGCGGAGCCAAGGCATACCCAGAATGACTGGAAACAGTGGGGAAGAAATAATGTCCAGACACAGAAGTTCCTGGTGGAGATGGTTTATGCATGCCGAGATAGGCTGGGTTTCTTGAGTAACAGGCCCGGACCGAATGGCCGAGCCGTCGGCCAGGTGTATCTGCAGTCCTTGGGTCTTGGGTCGCAGAGGGATGCTATGAGCTGTAGCAAAGGCCGAGTCCATGAAACAACTGCAGGCTCCCGAATCAATAATGGTGGGGACCGAAATGTTCCTTCCGGGGAGCTGCAACAGAATAGAAAGGGCAAGGTGAGAAGAGGTGTCAGTCACGGCCAGAATCTGGTCAACTGAAGGGAGGCTCCACTTACGGATCTTAGCTGGACAGGATCTCACATAGTGTCCCGGCTCCCCGCAATACAAGCACAGATTGTCCCGGCGGCGTCTTTGTCGTTCCTCAGGGGTGAGGGCAGGACGAAGCATACCCAACTGCATGGGTTCTGATCCTACTGTGGAGGCAGGGGATCGAGCCGGCGGTGGACCCCTGGAGAAGTAGGGTACCTTTGGCAGCATCCAAGTGGGACGGGGCGGAGCAGAAGCTTTCTCGGACCGTCGCTCACGTAGGCACCTGTCAATCCGTATGGCCTGGTTGATGAGCTCCTCAAGGGTTTGAGGAACTCCCACCCTAGCAAGTTCATCCTTCAGGGGGTCCGATAACCCCAACCGGAACTGGTAGCGGAGGGCCGCGTCATTCCAGTTAGTGTCAGCACTCCATCTCCTGAATTCAGCAACATAGTCCTCTGCGGGCCTGCGCCCTTGTAGTAGGGCATAAGGGGCAGTCTCTGCTGTGGCGGAGAGCTGTGGGTCCTCATAAATTCGGGCCATTGCGTCAAAGAAGGTACTTAAGTGGGCAAGTTCCGCGGCCTTCTGTTCAAGAAGGCGGTGGGCCCAGAGCTGGGGGTCATTTTGGAGCAAGGAAATCACAAAGCCTACTTTGGTGCCCTCCAAAGAGAATGTTCGGGGCTGAAGGGCAAAGAACAGCTCACAGGCGTTACGGAAAGTCCTGAACTTGCTACGCTCACCGGAGAACCTTTCAGGTGCGGGTACTCGAGGTTCCGGGGGTAGCATCACGACTGCCGGTGGGGTAGGCTGGTTGGCTGAGGCAACTGGAGGTCCTTGGGCAAGGACATGTTCCTCAAGGCGTGTGTAGCCTCCCTGGAGGTTATTGACCGCTTGGGACAAGCCTGCTAGATGCAGGCAGAGTTCTTCCATTGGAGAGGCTCCCTGCCCGGACTCGGTCATGGCTGCCTGATACTGTCACGTACCTAGTGGCGAGTCCGGATTGCAGTGGGAGACCTCTCTTACGTCCCAGACTTGCGGCCCCTGATAGTGAGGACAGGGGGCGCAGGAGTCGAAGGAGGCACGAGTGTCTGGCAGGATCAACAGCTACGGGTGGTTCAGCAGGTCTTGACAAGAGATGACAGGGACCAGCAGGCAACAGGAGACAGGAACCAGCAGACAGCGGGTGACAGGAACCAGCAGACAGCAGGTGACAGGAACCAGCAGACAGCAGGTGACAGGAACCAGCAGACAGCAGGAACTGGCAGGTAACTGGTCACAGGAACCAGCAGGCAGCGGACAACAGGAACCAGCATGCAGCGGACAACAGGAACCAGCAGACAGCAGGTGACAGGAACCAGCAGACAGCAGGTGACAGGAACCAGCAGACAGCAGATGACAGGAACCAGCAGACAACAGGAACTGGCAGGTAAGTGGTCACAGGAACCAGCAGGCAGCGGACAACGGGAACCAGCAGACAACAGGAACTGGCAGGTAAGTGGTCACAGGAACCAGCAGGCAGCGGACAACAGGAACCAGCATGCAGCGGACAACAGGAACCAGTAGCAAGGTAGGGCACTTCAGGACAGGTGCACAGAATGGTCAGACAAGCCGGGTTCGGTAACTGTGGAGCACACTGCGGATAAGAGGAGGGGATAGACAAGAGGATGGTCGTAGACAAGCCGAGATCGGGGCAGGCAGACAGCAGAGCAGGTAGGGAGGCAAGCCGGGTCACAGATACAGAGACAGAGAGGTTCAGGAATTTTACTAGCGGGACGCTGTAGATCAGGCAGCAAGGATTGTATGGAGATGGCTGGTTTAAATAGGCCGCTCGGCGCCAGTGACCGTGCGCGCGCCCGTCCGTGCCCGCGCACCCGCTCGATTCCGCGCATGCGCAGTAGCCCGCGCACCCGCTCGAGCCCGCACACGCGATCGCACCAACGAGGAACTACTAGGCCCAGCAGAGCTTTCCTTACAGTTCCACTGGGTACAGTGTGAGCCAGAACTGAATTGTCCTAATCCTAGCACCTATCTAGGAGGGTGCTACATTAGTAAACAAATTACTATTTGATTTAAAATAGAATTTGTAGAATTGCATGCAGAAGAGATTTGAGTGTAAGAGGGGAAGGTCCACTTCAACTCCTTATCGCTGACAGTAAGCAAATATGCGGTCTCTCGGCGGGTGGGCCTTGGCGCCAAGCGGCTGCATATTTGTGTACCAGATTGTGAATACAGCTGTGCAGAGAGGTCTCTCCCATCACAGTTACCGGCTACTTGCAATCCTGAGCTTTCCGATCATGTGACTGCTGTGATAGTCAATCACAGCGGTCACATGATCATAACCCCCGCCTCGCCTCATCAGAAACCCCTTAAAGGGCCAGGAGGCACCGTTGCCAAGGGGTTAATGAGTATACTTCAGTTTACCAGTTATTGCAAACAGCATTGGCACAGGTTTTCTAAACTTAGAAAATGAGACCTTTCCATGTCCCTACACAGAGTAGTCAGTAGCAAATTGTGGGTTTTCATTTATCTGGAAATCCCCTATGAATCTGACCTTCCAGTCATATAATAATGAGGAACAACATAATGTGCTGCTCATATCTAACATTTACATTAAAGTGATTGTAAAGTCTCGTTTTCTTTTCATTACAAATACCAAACATGTCATATTTACCTGCTCTGTGTAATGGTTTTGCCCAAATCCTCCTATTTTCGGGTCACTTTTTGGTGCTCCTGGCCCCTCTCTCCTACTGAGTGCCCCAACAGCAGGCAGCTTGCTATGGGGGCACCCGAGCCGCTGCTCAGACATGGAGCTGCGACCCAGCCCACCACTTCTTTCTCTCCTCATTGGCTGGCTGACTTTGATTGACAGCAGCTGGAGCCAATGGCACCACGCTGCTGTCTCAGCCAATTAAGAATCCCAGGAAACTTGAGACACTCCTGCAACATCTCTGGATCTAGATGGACCTCAGGTTAGTGTTAGGGGGGCATTGAGGGGGCTTCTGGACTCAGAAAGTTTTTTATCTTAATGCATAGAATGCATAAAGGTGAATAACCTTCTGCCTTCACAACTCCTTTAAACAAAGCAGAAAATGATATTCTAGCAATAAACATAGTTTTAGTGTTATAAAATGTAAGACTTTTTATGACTTAAAAATCATTCCTTTCAGCATAAGCATAGACTCCATAAGCTAAACAAGACAAATATATAAATAGAACAGCTGTTTAAACATGCATCTACTTTTCAAAGGCATGAACAGGTGTGTAATACTCAGCCATGGCAACGGAACCATCCCATAATATTCTTCTATGCAAATTGTGAAAGGCAGAAGCTGACAAATGCATATGGCTTCCATACAAGATCCTTTTCAGCACGGTTATTTCTGCCTGTAAAACCAAGGCAAATCATATGTAAACTGAACTACGCTACAAATAACATGTAAATTAATATCCTTGTGTGCAGATCTCACTTTTTATATATAGCGCAGAAAAATACAAGGGATCAGGGCAGTATTCAGTCGTTGTGCAGAAAAGATACTTAAATGTCCTGCAGTCACTGCTGTTATTTCAGAATTGTTAATAAAGGGGTGTTCTGGGAAAAAAATAATTTAAAGTCAGCAGCTACACATATTGCAGCTGCTGGCTTTTAATAAATGGACACTTACCTGTCCTGCAGTCCCTCGATGTCGGCACCGCAGCTGATGTCTCCATCAGCTGTCGGGTGCTGCCGCCGCCATTGCGGGTAAGGTAACCTGGCAGTGTAGCCTTTTGGCTTCATGCCGGTAACCCTACTGCGCGTGCGCGAGGCCCCGCTCCTCTCTCCTATTAGCCCGGCGGCCGAGGGAGGAGCCCCGCGGTGACATCACGGCCGCATCGCAGCCGCAGCCGCATCCGCCCTCCCCCCGAAAGGTGCCAATTGTGACACCGGAAGGGGGGAGAAATCCGATGAGTGGAAGTTCCACTTTAGGGTGGAGCTCCGCTTTAACTACAGCACTATACAGTGGATATAAAAAGTCTACCCTGGTAAAATGTCAGGTTTCTGTGATGTAAAAAAATGAGACAAAGATAAATCATTTCAGAACTTTTTCCACCTTTAATATGACCTATAGACTGTACAACTCAATTGAACAACAAACTGAAATCTTTTAAGTTGAGGGAAGTAAAAATAATAATAAAAATATAAAATAATATAGTTGCATAAGTGTGCACACCCTTAAACTAATTGTGGAAGCACCTTTTGATTTTATTACAGCACTCAGTCTTTTTGGGTATGAGTCTATCAGCATGGTGCATCTTGACTTGGCAATATCTGCCCACTCTTCTTTGCAAAAACACTCCAAATCTGTGAGATTACGAGGGCATCTCCTGTGCACAGCCCTCTTCAGATCACCCCACAGATTTTCAATCAGATTCAGGTCTGGGTTCTGGCTGCGCCATTCCAAAACTTTAATCTTCTTCTGGTGAAGCCATTCCTTTGTTGATTTGGATGTATGCTTTGGGTCGTTGTCATGCTTAACCACTTCAATACCAGACACCTTCCCACCCAGGCCAATTTTCAGCTTTCAGCGCTGTCGCAATTTGAATGACAATTGCGTGGTCATGCTACACTGCGCCCAAACAAATTTTTTATCATTTTGTTCCCACAAATAGAGCTTTCTTTTGGTGGTATTTGATCACCTCTGCGATTTTTATTTTTTGCGCAACAAACAAAAAAAGACAGAAAACTTTGCAAAAAAACACATTTTTCTTTGTCACTGTTAATTTTTTTTGTAAATAAGTGCGTTTTCTTCTTCAACGAAGGGCACTGATATGGCTGCACTGATGGGCACCAATGAGGTGGCACTGATGATAGGTGGCACTGGAATGCATCACTGATGGGCACTCATAGGTGGCACTGATGGGCACTCATAGACTGATGGGTACTTATGGGTGGCACTGATGCATACTTATAGGTGGCACTGATAGGTGGCATGGATGGGCACTGATAGGTGGGCACAGATGGGCACTGATAGGTGGGCACAGATGGGCACTGATGGGTGGCACTGATGACACTGATAGGTGGCATTGCTGGGCATCCCTGTTTTATAATGTAAATAAGAGGTGCCAGTCAGTGCCAATTTGTGGGCACTGATTGGCATATTTTGGGCATTTTTTTTAACATGTGGATGGCCATGGGGGATGTACCTGGCCATCCACATGCTGGGGGCTTCCCTGGTGGTCCTGGGGGCTTCCCTGGTTGTCTAGTGTGGGCATCTGAGGGGGGGCTGCGCTGATAAACAATCAGCGCATACCCCCCTGTCAGGAGAGCCGCCGATCGGCTCTACTCTACTTGCGTCCTTCAGACGCGAGTGAGGAAAAGCCGATCAACGGCTCTTCCTGTGTACATAGTGATCAGCCGTGATTGGACACGGCTGATCATGTGGTAAAGAGCCTCCGCCAGAGGCTCTTTAACGAGATCGGTATAGCGGTGTGTCAGACTGATTTTCAGTGTTTTTACAAAATTTAGCCGAGCCTGGATGTTTTTCTTGGTAAGAAAAGGCTTCCGTCTTGCAAATCCACCCCATAGCCCAGACATATGAAGAATACGGAAGATTGTTGTTACCACACAGCCATTAATTGCCAGATATCCCTGAAGCTCCTTTAACCACTTAAGGACCGCCTCCTGCACATTTACCTCGGCAGAATGGCAGAATGGCACGGCTGGGCACATCAACGTACAGGTACGTTGCTCTTTATCCGCTTAACAACCAGCCCATAGCCAAATGACGGCTACAGGGCGGTTGCTTAACTCTGAGAGAGCGTACTATGATGTCCTTCCAGAATCCCCCCAGGGGGGCGCGCACTCGAGAACAGCCGTTTACCACGTGATCGCTCGGTCAAATGATGGAGTGATCACATGTAAGCAAACCATGACGCCGGTTCCTCTCTCCTCTCTGTGTACCGATCAGTACAGTGTGAGAGGAGAGGGGGAGGGATCGGTGGCAGCAGTGCTGTGGGCGGGATCTGTAGTCTCACAGCACTGCTCTGCAGTCACCACCGATCCATCCATCCATGCTCAGCCATCCCCCCATACCCTGCAATACACAGCAATAGCCTGCAGTGTATTTCTGGGTATTGCAGGGTATGGAGGGATGGCTGGATACCCAGCAGTACTCTGCAATACCCAGCAGTACCCAACAATACCCAACAGTACCCAACAATACTCTGAAATACCCAACAATACTCTGCAATACCCAACAATACTCTGCAATACCCAACAATACTCTGCAATACCCAGCAATACTCTGCAATACCCAACAATACCTAGCAATACCCAGCAATACTCTGCAATACCCTGCCATACTCTGCGATACCCTGCAATACCATGCGATACCATGCAATACCCTGCGATACTCTGCGATACCATGCGATACCATGAGATACTCTACGATACCATGCAATACTCTGCGATACCATGCAATACCCTGCGATACCATGCAATACCCTGTGATACCCTGCAATACCATGCAATACCCTGCAATACTCGCTACGATCGAAGCAAAGATCGTTTTTTATTTTTTATTTCAGGCTTTCCAGCCTAGGAGGTGAGATGTGGGGGTCTTATTGACCCCAAATCTCACTGTAAAGAGGACCTGTCATGCCATATTCCTATTACAAGGGATGTTTATATTCCTTGTAATAGGAATAAAAGTGATCAAAAAATTTTTTTGTGGGAAAAAAGTGTCAAACTAAAATAAAGTAAAATGAACAATAAAAAAATGTTTTTTTAAAGCGCTCTTGTCCCCATGTGCTCACATGCAGAAGCGAACGCATATGTAAGTCCCGCCCACATTTGAAAATGGTGTTCAAACCACACATGAGGTATCGCTGTGAACGTTATAGCGAGAACAATAATTTTGGCCCTAGACCTCCTCTGTAACTCAAAACATGTAACCAGTAAAAAATGTTAAAGCGTCGCCTATGGGGATTTTTAAGTAGCGAACTTTGGCGCCATTCCACGAGTGTGCGCAATTTTGAAGGGTGACATGTTAGGTATCTATTTACTCGGCGTAACTTCATCTTTCACATTATGCAAAAACATTGGGCTAAATTTACGGTTTTGTTTTTTGTAAAGCACAAAACATTTTTTTTCCAAAAAAAACCCGTTCGAAAAATTGCTGCGCAAGTACCGTGCTAGATAAAAAGTTGCTACGACCGCCATTGTATTCTCTAGGGTCTTTGCTAAAAAAACATATATAATGATTTGGGGTTCTATGTAATTTTCTAGCAAATAAATTATGATTTTTACATGTAGGAGAGAAATGTCAGAATTGGCCTGGGTGCTCCAGAATGCCTGATGGTGCTCCCTGCATGTTGGGCCTCTGTATGTGGCCACGCTATGTAAAAGTCTCACACGTGGTATCGCCGTACTCGGGAGTAATAGCAAAATGTGTTTTGGGGTGTAATTTGTGGTATGCATATGCTGTGTGTGAGAAAAAAAATCTTGATTTTGCAAAGAATTGTGGGAAAAAAAACAACTTAAAAAAACTCACCATGCCTCTTTTCAAATACCTTGGAATGTCTTCTTTCCAAAAAGGGGTCATTTGGGGGGTATTTGTACTTTTATGGCATGTTAGGGTCTCAAGAAATGAGATAGGCCGTCAGTACTTCAGGTGTGATCAATTTTCAGATATTGGCACCAAAGCTTGTTGACTCTATAACTTTCACAAAGACCAAATAATATACCCCAATTTGTACTTATTTTTACCCAAGATATGTAGCAGTATAAATTTTGGCCAAAATGTATCAAGAAAAATGACAAATTTGCTAAACAAAGAAAAGTTCTTTTTTTTTACAAAATTTCAGTCTTTTTTCTTTTATAGCGCAAAAAAAAAAAAAAAAGCCCCAAATGTCATATGGGTACAGTGTTGTATGACTGAGTAATTGTCATTCAAAATGTGAGAGCACCGAAAGCTGAAAATTGGTCTGGTTATTAAGGGTGTTTAAGTGCCCAGTGGTCAAGTGGTTAAGTGCCCAGCCGTGGGTCGCATGCACGCGCCGCCGCCGGCTTGCTCGCGACCTGGTCCTGAGCTCTGTGACTGTGGCCGCGGATCCCGCAGACCCGAATGGCCGCTGGTGTCCCGCGATCGGGTCACGGAGCTGAAGAACGGGGAGAGGTATGTGTAAACAAACCTCTCCCCGTGCTTCCTAGTGAGACTGTCACCAATGGTCTGTTCCCTGTCATCGGGAAAGACGATCAGTGATGCCGATCGCCAAGCCACGTCTCCTACAGTAAAAAAAACACACACACGTCACACTTAACCCCTCTCCGCCCCCTAGTGGTTAACTCCTTCACTGCCAGTATCATTTACACAGGAATCAGTGCATTTAAATAGCTAGATTGCTGTATAAATGACAATGGTCCCAAAAATGTCCGATGTGTCCACCATAATGTCGCAGTCACAATAAAAATCGCTGATCGCCGCCGCCACTAGTAAAAAAAAAAATATTAATAAAAATGCTATAAAACTATCCCCTATTTTGTAAAAGCTATAACTTTTGCGCAAACCAATCAATAATCGCTAGTTGCGATTTTTTTTTTTTTTTCCAAAAATATGTAGAAGAATACGTATCGGCCTAAACTGAGGAAAAAATAAATGTTTTAATATATTTTTTGGGGGATATTTATTATAGCAAACAGAAAAAAATATTGAATTTTTTTCAAAATTGTCGCTCTATTTTTGTTTATAGCGCAAAAAATAAAAACCGCAGAGGTGATCAAAATACCACCAAAAGAAAGCTCTATTTGTGGGAAAAAAAGGACACCAATTTTGTTTGGGAGCCACATCGTACGACCGCGCAATTGTCAGTTAAAGCGACGCAGTGCCGAATCACAAAAAGGAGCCTGGTCCTTTGGCTGCAAATTGGTCCGGGGCTTAAGTGGTTAATGTTGCTGTAGGCCAATGAGATCCCTTTGATGCTTTGGAAGCTCTCTGCGGATCATAACTTTTGCTGTAGGATGCGACTAAGAAAATGTCAGGAAAGACCTACTAGAACAGCTGAACTTTATTTGGGGGTTAATCAGAGGCACTTTAAATGATAGCAGGTGTGTACTGACTCCTATATAACATGAGTTTGAATGTGATTGCTTAATTCTGAACACAGGTACATCCCCAGATATAAGAGGGTGTGCACATTTATGCAACCACATTATTTTATTTTAACTTCCCTCACTAAAAGATTTCAGTTTGTTTTTCAATTGAGTTGTACAGTTTATAGGTCACATTAAAGATGGAAAAAGTTCTGAAATGATTTATCTTTGTCTCCTTTTTTTTACATCACAGAAACGTGACATTTCAACAGGGGTGTGTAGACTTTTTATACCCACTGTATATATACTGTCTACTTTTGCCTACTAAAACATAAAAAATAAAATAAACATTTAAATTGGTTGTAAAGGTTGTTTTTTTTTATTAAAATACCAAACATGTTATACTTACCTGGGGTCCCCCCGCTTTGACTGTCTGCATCTCCTCTTCTCTGTCTAAAGACAGATAAAGACAAGATTGCCATTAGTCTTTAACCACCTCCTATGACTAGGTTACACGCCAAAACTTAAGTGAGGGGAGGGGGAACAATAAATTGAGCAAGAATACACTAAGTTGGGGAGAACACTAAAAAAGACACAATATAATGTGGATTAGGATATTAGTAAAAATGCATATTTAAAAAAAAAAAAAATTGTATGGGGTTTTGTGAGTGTTATGCTAAATAATGATTTAGTAGGGTTTTTCCGCTTTAGATACAGTAGTTGCATCTTGGGTGAATTATTATAGTCTGTAATGGTGTATTGCTGATGTTTTTTTCTTATGTGTTTGTTTGGTTTATATATATATATATATATATATATATATATCAAGGTTTGGATTGATGTTAAATGATGAAACGTTTCTAAAATAAAAAAAATTCTATTGTAAAAAAAAAAATGTGTACATTGAAATCATATCCCCTCTCAAGTGTCTCTTCTGCAGAGAGAACAAGTTCAGTACTCGTAACCTTTCCTCATAACTAATATCCTCCAGTCCCTTTATTAGTTTTGTTGCCCTTCTCTGGACTCTCTCCAGTTCCAGCAAATCCTTCCTGAGGACTGGTGCCCAGAACTGGACAGCATACTCCAGGTGCGGCCGGACCAGAGTCTTGTAGAGTGGGAGAATTATTTGTTTTATCTCTGGAGTTAATCCCCTTTTTAATGCATGCCAATATTCTGTTTGCTTTGCTTTCAGCAGCTTGGCATTGCATACCATTTCTGAGCCTGTCATCTACTAGGACCCCCAGGTCCTTTTCCATCCTAGATTCCCTCAGAGGTTCACCCCCCAGTGAGTAGATTGCATTCATATTTTTGACACTCAAATGCATTATTTTACATTTTTCTACATTAAACCTCATTTGCCATGTAGTTGCCCACCCCATTAATTTGTTCAAATCTTCTTGCACGGTTTCCAGATCCTGCAGAGAAGTTATTGCCTTGCTTAGCTTAGTATTGTCCGTAAATACAGAGATTGAGCTGTTTATCCCATCCTCCAGGTCATTTATGAATAAATTAAATAGGATTGGTCCCAGGACCGAACCCTGGAGGACCCCACTACCCACTACTCTTGGCCATTCCGAGTACTCCCCATTTATCACTACTCTCTGAACTCACCCTTGAAGCCAGTTTTCAATCCATGTACTCACCCTATGGTCCATGCCAACGGACCTTATTTTGTACAGTAAACGTTTATGGGGAACTGTGTCAAATGCTTTTGCAAAATACAGATACACTACGTCTACGGGCCTTCCTTTATCTAGATGGCAGCTCACCTCCTCATAGAAGGTTTATAGATTAGTTTGGCAAGAATGATTCTTCATGAATCCATGCTGATTACTGCGAATGATACCGTTGTCATTACTAAAATATTGTATATAGTTCCTTATTATTCCCTCCAAGAGCTTGCATACAATTGATGTTAGGCTAACTGGTCTGTAATTTCCAGGGATGTATCTTCACCCTTTTTTAAATATTAGCTTTTCTCCAATCAGCTGGTACCATTCCAGTCAGTTCATAAAAATTAAGAACAATGGTCTGGCAATTACTTGACTGAGTTCCTTCAGGACCCTCGGGTGCAAGCCATCTGGTCCTGGTGATTTATTAGTGTTACGTTTTTCAAGCCTATTTCTAATTTTGTCCTCTGTTAGCCATGAGGGTGCTTCCTGTGATGTGTCATGAGGATAAACATTTCAATTTTGGTTACTGAAGCCCCCCGATTCCTGCGTGAAGACTGAGGAGAAGAATAAATTCAATACCTTCGCCATCTCTCCATCCTTAGTAACCAGATTCCCGTCATCATTCTTTATTGGACCAATATGATCTGACCTCCTTTTCTTACTATTTATGTACTTTTTTTTTTACTCTACTCTGCTATGTGCCTTTCGTGTTCTATCTTAGCCACCCTAATTGCACCCTTACATTTCATGAATCAAGCTGCACTGATGGCAATGGTGAGTCTGCATTCATGTCAATGTTGGTGCTGCATTTATGACAATGGGGGTGCTGCATTCATGGCAACATGGTTTTCTGCATTCATGGCAACAGGGTTTGCTGCATTCATGGCAACATAGGTGCTGCATTCATGGCAATGTGGGTGCTGCATTCATGGCAACGTGGGTGCTGCATTCATGGCAACGTGGGTGCTGCATTCATGGCAATATGGGGGTGCTGCATTCATGGAAACGGGGTTTGCTGCATTCATGGCAACAGTGAGTCTGCATTCATGTCAATGGGGGTGCTGCATTCATGGCAATGTGAGTGCTGGATTCATGGCAATTTGAGTGCTGAATTCATGGCAATGTTGGGACTGCATTCATTGCAGTGGTAGGGCTGCATTCATGGCACTTGTGAGGCTGCAGATGGGCACTGATTAGGCTGCATTGATGGGCACTGACCCTTATTTTGCTTCACAGTTCTTTATTTAATATTTAATATTTTTTCCTGAAGCTTCCTTTTTAAAGTGAAGGTGCGTGTTATAAACCGATAAATACGGTATATCCAAATAACACATCCGAGCTCATCTCTTCACCACACACAGCCACAAAGGCAAGCTAACTCTTGTTGGGCAGTGTATTAGCGCTCGGACGAATACACTAAAGCCCCGTACACACGATCGGATTTTCTGCTGGGAAATGTTGGAGGAGGTTGTTGGTGGAAAATCTGACCGTGTGTGTGCTCCATCGGACATTTGTTGTCGGACTTTCCGCCAACAAATGTTGGCTAGCATGTTCTCAAATTTTCCGCCAACAAATGTGTGTTGTCGGACTTTCCGATCATGTGTACACAAGTCCGTCAGACAAAAGTCCAAAGTACAAACACGCATGCTTGGAAGAAGAAGTGGTCGGTCTTGTAAACTAGCGTTTGTAATGGAGAATTAACATTCGTAACGTGGCAAACTATGAAATCTCGAAATGCAGAGCACATTCTCTTCTTATTTAATTGTATAATAATGAAGCTGCTTTGCTGGTGATACTGATGGAGTTATGCAAACAAACAAATTTTCAAAAGCTTTTTTTTTCTAGTGATATCAAGAATTATATTATTATGTTTTTTTTTTTTATTTATTTGGGCAAGTTACCAAAACCACTATCATCCCGTAGTTTTTAAGATCAAAGATACAACTATGTTGGTGTCCCTTGTCAATTTTACATTGTATTTTTTAAAATGTAACTGTCTACTCCCAAACTGTCATTTGAAGTAAAACACCTAGCCAAGTATTATTCTCCACAATTTTTTTATTGTGCATTAAAAAAATAAAACAAGTAAAATTAGACATGCTATCTGCCAATAGAACTTGCATTCTATGCATCCAAAAATATAGAAAATATACCAAATCAAATCATTATTCAACCAAATAAATTATGTCAAACAATAACTTCCAAGGCCAATAATAAATAACACGTTATCTCCTCCAATTCCGCAACATGTCTGGTTGACGAACGGCCATTCAGAAACGAACTGAAAGGCACGAATCAACACTCAAACTTCTACCAACACGAAATTAGCAGAAGGAGCCCAAAGTGTGGCGCTGAAAAACCACGTAGTATGTCTAGTACGTCACTACGTTCCTAATTGTTGGCCAACATTTGTCTGACCGTGTGTATACAAGACAAGTTTGAGCCAACACCCTTCGAACAAAATTCCACGGTTTTGTTGTCGGAAAGTCCAATCGTGTGTATGAAGCATTAGAGCGAATTTTAATGGTTTAAAGAATGTCAGGCAAAATGGTCAGCCCTCACGCAAGTTCACTTCATCAAATCTGGCCCTCTTTGAAAAAAGTTTGGACACCCCTGATATACATCCTTATCTTTCATATGTCACACTATATTCATTAACTTTACCGCATAGAAATAGCATATACATATCTACTGTACATATGTTATGTATATAAACATATATATATATCTATCTATCTATATATATATATATATATATATATATATATATATATATATATATATATATATATACACACACACACATACACACACATATACACATATATATATATATATATATATATATATATATATATATATATATATATATATATATATATATATATATACTGTGGATCATTAACTCCTTAACCACGGTGCTACAGTAGCATGGCCTCATATTTTCTAAGCACAAGCTACCTTTAAGTCCACTTATTAACATTATTAAACCTCAATACACAGTTTAATAATTATAAGAACATTGATTGTGTTTTACACATCAGCTCTTACTATAGAGATCAGTGGTGCTGGTATTTTTGGTATATACACTTATTAACATTTTTTTTGTGTAAATATGATTTACAGGATGAGGTGAGTGCAATTGCACCCTGTAAATATTTACTATAAATATAGTCTACTGAATCAGCTCAGCTCATCCTGCACTGGTGGAACCAAAAGCCGTGACAGGACACCATTATAGGTGCCAAAATCTTTTCTTGGAGCAGATCCAAAAACAAACAATTTATGATTTTTTTTTTCTATGCTATAAATAGGTAAAAGGGATGCTGGTTAAAAAATCAGTCTACCTGCTGCAACTGAAACAAAAAAAAATGGTTACTCCGGGCCCAGTTATAACAGCTTGATCCCCTGGTGTGCTGTTAGGCTGGATTCACATATATGCGGGCCGGTTTCTTTGCAGAGTCTGATGCGGTTTCCATTCAGTGGTTCAGGTGTGATTCAGGTGCAAATTTGATAATTTAATCGCACCTGAACCAGACTGAAAAACACACAGGACCCTTTTTTAATTTGCACTGCAAACGGCCCACATATACAGGGGGTCCCCGAGTTACGAACTCGTTAGGGACTGCCCGCCTGTACTTAAGTCGGAAATGTTCGTAAGTCGGCCGCGCTCCGTATGGCCGTGCATGCGCAGAACGGCCGGAGGACGGCGAAAAATGAGAAAAAATGGCGGAGGGTCCCCGCAGCGCCCCGTTCGTAAGTAGGGGTTGTTCGTAGGTCGGGCGTTCCTAAGTCGGGGACCCCCTGTACACTTTATTAGGTACACCTGGCTAGTACCGGGTTGAACCCCCTTTTGCCTTCAGAACTGCCTTAATTCTTCATGGCATAGATTCAACAAGATGGAAACATTCCTCAGAGATTTTTGTCCATATTGACATGACAGCATCACGCAGTTGCTGCAGATTTTTTGGCCGCACATCCATGAATCTCTCGTTCCACCAGATCCCAACGGTGCTCTATTGGATTGAGATCTGGTGACTGTGGAGGCCATTGGATTACAGTGATCTCATTGTCATGTTCAAGAAACCAGTAATGAGCATTGTGACGTGGTGCATTATCCTGCTGGAAGTAGCCATCAGAAGATGGGTACACTGTAGTCATAAAGGGATGGTCAGCAACAATATCAGGTTGGCCGTGACATTTAAACGATGCTCTAATGGTACTAAGGGGCCAAAAGTGTGCCAAGAAAATTTCCCCCGCCCTCACCATTACACCACCACCAGCCTGAACTGTTGATACAAGGCAGGATGGATCCATGCTTTCATGTTGTTTACACGAAATTCTGACCTTACCATCTGAATGTCACACTTGAAATGGAGACTCATCAGACCAGGCAACGTTTTTCTATTCTTCTATTGTCCAATTTTGGTGAGCATGTGTGAACTGTAGCCTCAGTTTCCTGTTCTTAGCTGATAGGAGTGGCACCTGATGGGGTCTTCTGCTGCTGTAGCCCGTGTGCTTTAAGGTTCGATGTGTTGTGTGTTCAGAGATGGTATTCTGCTTACCTTGGTTGTAATGAGTGGTTATTTGAGTTACTGTTGCCTTTCTTTCATCGTCTGTCCATTCTCCTCTGACCTCTGACATCAGCAAGGCATTTTTGTCCACACAACTGCAGCTCACTGGATATTTTCTCTTTTTCTGACCATTTTCTGTAAACCCTAGAGATGGTTGTGCGAGAAAATCCCAGTAGATCAGCAGTTTTTGAAATACTCATGTAGCACCCTGATGTTTAGGCAGGGTTGCTCTTAAATTTATCTGCCAGGTATAGTTGCCTTGGCCAATTGATAGGATATCAATTGATTCCATCCTAATTCTGGAATTGCTGCGCTTCTCTCTTCTGTCACTAGATGGCCAGGTATCTGGTGGCATTAGATAAGATAAGGGCAATGCAAGGACAGATTAGGAATATATGGGGTATCTCAGCCAATGGGCAGTGGTCTTCTTGGGTCCCTTGGCCTGCTGGGGGAGCCTATTTATTTGGGTGAGGTCAGGTGATCGGGGGTTCTGAGCCACCTGGACGGCTGTCTGGGTGGACGTGTGTTGTGCTGCGAGGCCTATCCCAGGCACATCTGACTGCTAGGATGTCTGAGGACCTATCCAGAAGCAAAAGAGCAGTGTAGGGTTGGGATTGCGGCTTGCAGTCCAACCAGAAGTGACGGTTCTGCTGGCCGGAGAACCTGTCATGGTCGGAGATAGAGGGGAAGCTGTTGCCACTAAGGGACCAACCACATTATTACCAGGGACCACAGTAAGTAGCTGAAGCAAGTACTGGAGCAGTATAGTCACCAACCGGGGGTGGTTAAGAATTGGGAAGCTTCCGCAGGTGTCAAGCCAGGGACCCAGCCAGTGGAGGTGACGCTTGGAGAGCAGCCTTGTGTGTCAAGCCAGGGACCGAGTAGGCCAGCGGGGGTGAAGCTTGAGGAGTTTCTGTGAGTGCCAAGCTAGGGACCTAGCAGGGAAGTGGGGGTGATGCTTGGGGAAAATACTCAGTGAGAAGGTTGGAAGAGCTTGGGAGATCCAGTGGCAGTGGATCAGCAAGTCTAGTGAGAGAGACTGGGAGCTCAGTGGAGTGAAGATCTACAAGAAGTGATTGTAGAGGAAGTACAGTAGTTTGTTACAACTTGTGTTAGAAACTGTTATAAGACTGTTGCCATAGGAGACAGCAATCCTACATATGCAGATGTGTGTCCTGCTGGGTGCCTTTCCCTGCATGGCTGTCTGCCTATAGAAGTCTCAGAGTCTGCTAATTACCATTGCAACTGCTAAAGGTTGTCCTGGCCCTGAATCCTCTCTCCCACAGTTCTGTTCAAGAGAAAATAAATCCCTTTGCATTCAAGAAGTGTCTTGCACCCATAAATCGAACTGGCATTAAACCCACGATGCCTTGTAACCCACTCTACACAGAGGGCTGTCAGCTGTCCCTAATTCTGGAGTTTCTCATTAGACCAAAGGGGACTCGGGACCTTGCTACATTTGGCGCCAAAAGTGGGGCAAATGTGTTATCCTCGCAGCAGTCGCCCATAGCAACCAACTACAGCTCCACTGGGATTTCATCTGGCTCTGTGGGAAAGTGGCAAGTAACATATTTGCTTCTCATAAACTGTGTTATCATGCATTCTAACAACGTGGGGAAGAACCAACAAGTCTCATTGCTCATGGGAGAGGATCAGCCTGGTCTTTTGACACTTCCGCCAGTGCTGTGAGGGTTAAAACAGACTCCATTACAGATTTGGCGCACTACAGAAGCAAACAGGCGGGCGCTAAAGTTTCCAGAAAGTATCTGCACCAATCCGTTGGCAGGGGGAGGAGCTCCAGCTCTGCAGAGGAGGATAAGGAAGTGCTGCCACGTGTGCCTGGTTGTAGGTTGGAGAAGATGGCTCAATTTGGAAGTGGCGTATTGGAGAAAGTACGCTCCGGGTGTTAGCTTTGGTCTGAGTGAGTCCAAACCTGTTCTGACTGACACCGGAGTGTGGTACATACCAAATGATAGTCTTGCCCTGTATATGGCTGGAGGCCTTGGAACTGATCTGCGGGAAGTGTTCCAGTCTGGCCACACATCTGAGGCCTTGGATCGTCTGTGGACATTGCGGGGAACACCTGCTCGAAGTAGTCTCACCAGCCCAACCTCCGTGGATACTACAGGCCGATTGGGACAAGAATGTCGCTATCCCGGCTGGAAGTGATATCACAAGCCCACCTGCCATCACCAGAGTCGTGCAGGAAGCTGCTATCCCATGTCTTAATGACTGCTCCAGGACCCAGTGCTCCGGTCACTGCTTGAAGCCGTGATCGGGCCCATCTGCTCGCTTTGATGTCTGAGCCACCAGGGAAAAAAGAGTGCCGGAGTCGGGTAAGCCCACAAGGGATGCATGCAATGTGCCTGTAGGGGAGGCGATACCTCCACCATAACAAATTCAGACATCCCCTCTGATGGATTATCTGAACTATTTTCGGACACTTTATCTTGGACAGGGAAGTGGAGCGAAAGTGATAAGGAGCAAATGTGTGAAGTTGCATTACACCCACCATGCCTTGTAACCCACTCTACACACAGGGATGTCAGCTGTCCCTAACTCTGGAGGTTCTCACTGCTACACTCAGACCAGCCCGTCTGGCACCAACAACCATGCCACGTTCAAAGTCACTTAAATCCCCTTTCTTCCCCATTTTGATGCTCGGTTTCAACTTCAGCAAGTCATCTTCATCATGTCTAAATGCCTAAATGCCATGTGATTGGCTGATTAGCAATTTGTGTTACCAAGCAATTGAACAGGAGTACCTAATAAAGTGTCTGGTGAGTGTATATGAACCCACTTCCTTTAAATGATTGATGCGTGTTGCATCTTGTGTTAACATTTTTGCATTAAGGCTGCCCATCCATTTGAAAAGGCTTCTTAATGCAAGAAAATGGACAAAAACATGTACATGCAGCATATTCAGGAGCATAGAGCACAGCAACCCAAGATAGTGTGTTGCTGCATGTTGCACTGGTAAGGTGTACTGGAATGCCATTCAGAATAAATGGCACCGCAGCACACCAACGTGCATTTCAGCCATTACTGTTCTTTGCAGTAAGATGTCCTTTACTGTCTGTAGTTCAGGACAAAGTAGTTCAGGAAATGTACTGTACATTTCCTAATTCTCACCACATCATTTTGAAAGCTGTTCTCTATGTTTCATATTCCAATCTGCCTCATTCAGCATACTGTGCTGAACATTTCCTATTACACACCATTTGATTCTTTACACTGTGCTGTACAATTCCTAGTGTACACTGTTTCATGGGACTGCAGAGCCCATAAGCACCCCTTAATGAAAAAATAATAACCAAGCCACCTAAAAAGAAAAGGTTAATTAACCAGTTGCCTATTGGGCACTTTTACCCCCTACCTTCTGTGGCCAATTTTGAGATTTCAGCGCTGTCCCACTTTGACAATTGCGCAGTCATGCAGCACTGTACCCAAACGAAATGTTATACTTTTTTTGAGACAGATAGAGCTTTCTTTTGGTGGTATTTAATTACCACTGTGTTTTTTATTTTTTTGCTAAACAAATGAAAACATTTTGAAAAAAAAAAAGTTTTCTCCTTCACTGATGAAGCAGCACTGATAAGGAGGCACTGATAAGGCTGCACTGATAGGCAGCACTGATAGGTGGCAATGATAGATGGCACTGATGGGCACTAATAGGCAGCAACGATGGGCACTGACAGGCATCACTGATGGACACAGATTGACAGCACTTGGCACTTGTGGGCACTGTTGGGGAAGCACTGATAATCAGGTCACCTAATTATCAGTGTAGATGTCCCCTGTGTGGATTTTTAAGTTATTGGCTCTCCTCTCCTTACGTGCTATCAGCGTGAGGAGAGGACTGCCGATAATCGGCAAATACTGTTTACACTGTGAGTACGCCCCTGTCAGTATTTTGTGTGGCCACCATTATTTTCCAACACTGCCTTAACCCTCTTTAGCATGGAGTTCACCAGAGCTTCACAGGTTGCCACTGGGGTCCTCTTTCACTCCTCCATGACGACATCACGGAGCTGGTGGATGTTAGAGACCTTGCGCTCCTCCACCTTCCGTTTAAGGATGCCCCACAGATGCGCAATAGGGTTTAGGTCTGGAGACATGCTTGGCCAGTCCATCACCTTTACCCTCCACTTCTTTAACAAGGCAGTGGTCATCTTGGAGGTGTGTTTGGGGTCGTTATGATGTTAGAATACTGCCCTGCGGCCCAGTCCCCGAAGGGAGGGGATCATGCTCTGCTTCAGTACATTACAGGACATGTTGGCATTCATGGTTCCCTCAATGAACTGTAGCTCCCCAGTGCCGGCACCTACTCATGCAGTCCCAGACCATGACACACCCACCACCATGCTTGACTGTAGGCAAGACACACTTGTCTTTGTACTCCTCACCTGGTTGCCGCCACACACGCTTGACACTACCTGAACTAAATACGTTTATCTTGGTCTCATCAGACCCCTTAGTCTGCTTGTCTTCAGCAAACTGTTTGCGGGCTTTCTTGTGCATCATCTTTAGAAGAGGCTTCCTTCTGGGAAGACAGCCATGCAGACCAATTTGATGAAGTGTGCGGCATATGGTCTGAGCACTGACAGGCTGACCCCCCACCCCTTCAACCTCTGTAGCAATTCTGGCAGCACTCATACATATATTTCCCAAAGACAACCTCTGGATATGACTCTGAGCACGTGCACTCAATTTCTTTGGTCGACCATGGCGAGGCATGTTCTGAATGGAACCTGTCCTGTTAAACCTCTGTATGGTCTTGGCCACCAAGCTGCATTTTAGTTTCAGGGTCTTGGCAATCATCTTATAGCCTAGGCCATCTTTATGTAGAGCAACAATTATTTTTTTCAGATCAGTGATCAGGTTTACAATCACTTTGATTTGGATTTCACATGACTGCAGCTCCCTGTTTGTTTTGGTAATTAGTGAGCGCAGAGTGTCCGCCAGGGTGCCTAATTCCTACCCACACGCACATACCGACACTTTCAGTGCTGTGTAGGTGCTCTATGACACCCAGGGCTGATGTTAGAAATCACTGGGTCCCATACAGCCTACCTGGAAGCCCCCCCCCCCCCCCCAATATATCAAAACAATATTTTCATTGAAAATACACAAAAATCATTATTAGCAGGCACAAACATAACAGAGAACCCATGTGAATTGACCCTTTTTTTTAAAAAATGTATAATTAAAAAAAAAAATGTTTACATTTTTAAAATTATTTTATTTTTGCACTTTTTTTAAATCATTTATTACAATCTTAACATTTTCATTTTTTTTTTTTTACAATTTATTTTTTTACAGAACAGGGAAGCCGGCAGTGTCATGGGAGGGTGGGGGCACAGCACAGTGACAGGGGGGCACATGGGGGGGGATCAGAAGTGGGCAGAACTGGGAGGGGGATCGGTGCGGGGAGGTGCAATTACAGAAATGATACCCTGTGTCTGTGTCTCCCCATGCAGCAGCTGAAAACCAGCGGGAGGGAGAGAAACCGTCTTTCAGCTGCTGCACAGGGCATCTTTCTGTTATTGCCCCTCTGCCTGACCACAACGATCCCTCCTGCTGTTAGGGCCTCTTTCAGGAGGACTGGTGCCCTCCCAATTAGCGGCCCTGATGACATCATTCATGAACTCCTCCTTGTTTTTTTTTTTTACATATTATTATTAATCATATTTAATTTAGATTATTTCTAAAAGTTAATTTGACAAATAAAGGAGCATGGTATAAGCAGTGTTAAAAAAAAACGCCCCTGATTTCAACTACACACAGAACATCACTGGGAATGGATATAAGTACAGGCTAAGCACTGACAACAGACAACAATTTCCAGTCCCCGATGAGCTGCAGTTCACACTCCACCCAGCAGGTGTCTCTATAACGCAAATACAGACAAGTAAACAGTTACAATAGAAATTCTCGTGTAATTCTGAATGTCCTTCCGAGGAACGAACAACTTCCTGAGACTATGTTGCCAATGCTGTGCAGTCCCGCTGTGTGACGTAGGGAGCCTGAGCTGTCCTTTTCTCAGGTGGGGAATGTATATACGGGCTGTGTAATTGATCTAGGGAGCCTGAGCTCTCCTGTCCCCTCCTCTGTGCCTGTGTATGATGCCATCTGCACTCCAATGTATACACAGGGGTCACATTGCAGGGAGAGGGACAAGCTGGGATTTTACTCATTAACTGGCATAATATGTACCGTTTACATCAATTGAAACCATTCCAGGAAGTTTATGCTTACTATTACCCCAAAAACATAAATCTATTCTATTGCAGCCTACCAATCTTTACAGTAAAACACTTCCTGTCTTAGGGTGTCCCCAACCTGGATGACAGGAAGTGTGTTCTGCCTACAGAGACAGTAGAATTGTCAGTCTGGAGGGTAATGTTACATGCACTAGCAGATTTAGATGAACATGACTAACACATTACAACTGAACTCCAGCTAACACTTTTTGCACCGAGACTAAACCTACTGATGTAACTGTTAGAACAGATTAAAGACATTTCATGCTGCTTGTGCCCTCAAACGAACTGTCACACCATCAAATGTCTGGTGTCATAATTTATTCCAATGAATGCCTATACTATACGTGTTTATGCATGTTAGGCACAGCTGTATGTATAGGCTCATTGATTGCTATAGTTCTGCGTTTAGATGCTCACAAAGCTATATGCTGCGTGCATCTAAACACATCATTTTTTTCTGCCCGTGAGAATGTGCCCCAACATGGCAGCTTCTTTGGCTGTGAAGCAAAAAATGTAAATCAGCTACACATACTGCAGCTGCTGACTTTTAGTATTACGGCACTTACCTGTCCTGGAATCCAGCGATGTTGGCACCCCAGCCAATGTTTCCATCGGCTCACGGGTGCTGCCACCATAGCCATTATCTGTTAGGGAAACCGGCAGTTCAGCCTTGTGGCTTCACAGCCAGTTCCCTACTGCACATGTGCGAAGCACGCTGCGCTTTCTGAATGGCCCGGCGGTGGGGGAAGGAGGAGGGGGCCTGAACTTCCAAGTGCCAAGATCTCTTTTGGAAGTGGGCACAGGTACCTGTCAAAAACAGGTAACCGCCCCCCTCCCGAAAGGAGGAGTCAGATAAGCAGAGCTTCCACTTTTGGGTGGAACTCCACTTTAAGCAGTTACAGCAACAGTCATTTTCCATTTGGGATAAAGATTTTAGGTAGATGAATAAGCCCGGGTTCATACTAGTGCGTTGTGAATTGAACTGCGCACAAAAAAGTCAGTTGTTCAGCGGTTTGTCAGCGTTTTAGGTGCGAATCAGATGCGTGCATATAGAAGATAATGGGCCTGAATTCGCACCTGAGCCGGACTGCACTGCCCAAAAAACGCACACGTTTTTTCTGCAATGCGCAGTGTGAATGCACCACAGATATGTGAACCAGCCTCATTAAAATGAATGTATTTTGAAATGTCCTGCGAATTGGATGCGCTGTAAGCCGCATCTAATTCGCATAGCTGTGAACGGGGGCTCAAAGCTGACCATTATTGGCTGGCTGTATGGTTTGTCTCAACCCTCTAATTGCCCCTTTTGCTAGACAGGTTGGTCTGTTAAAGGAAGATGAAAAATAACAGACTTACTGGTCGTATCACCAGGTGAAAATTAAAGGAAAAAAGAAAACAAATGCAGCCACCACATCTAAGACTTGGTAAGCTGAAATATAGTACAGTTTTGTTTTTGGGTTTAATACCGCTCATGAATGTCACATTGCTGGAGTAGAGGTGAGTATAGTTCTGTTTTAATACAATTTTGTGTGCATTGACACGCTGTGGGTAACGTTCAGTTTTAGGCTGCAGTAATGTGCAACAGGGGGCGGTGTAATGTGCGTTTTTTTTAAATTGTTGTGGGGGGGAGCTCATTTGAAGTGTACAAAGTGACACTTCGTTGTTGATTTACTAAGTACCGGTTCACACTATACGGTCGCGCAGGACCCTTTTTTTGGCCGCACCAGAATCGGATCACATGGGTGTTCACAGCTATGTGATCTGATTCTGAAAATCGCACTGCATTTTGCAAAATGATTTTGGGGTGTCATTAACCTAACATACGCACCAGGAGTGGTTCGCATGAACCGGGTGCGATTTGGATGCGGTGCGGAAACCTCATCGTTATTTTCCCAATCTGATCTGCTTTTGCTGCTTTGTACATGATGGCAAGAGACCGATTCCATGGAGAAGAGCCGAGGTATAAGGTAAGCAAAAAGGTTTTTTTTTGTTTTGTTTTTTTTAATGGTGCCCTGGACAAAAACAAGCATTTAATCCCTGTAAAGCAGAGCTTAGCTTTAAAGAATGGCCACAAATGAAAGTTTTAAATGCCTATTATTATTATTATTATTATTATTATTATTATACAGGATTTGTATAGCGCCAACAGTTTGCGCAGTGCTTTACAACGTGAGGGCACACAGTACAGTTACAATACAGGAGGAATCGGAGAGCCCTGTTTGTTAGAGCTTGCAGTCTAAAAGCACCATGTTATTCCTTTGTGGACAATAAGCTTGCCTGTAACAATGTGAAGTGTGTGGGTTGCAGCAAGGGGTTACTATCAGGCTGCTAAAACATTAAAAAGCTCACATGAAGCTGAACATTTAATTTGCTAGACTTTGCTTGCTCATTCTAACACAGATTTCTTGTTTTTAATACTAGATCACAGTTTAGCTGAAAAAATGTCTTCATCTCCCTCGGAGCCCTCAGACATTAAAAATGATGCACCTAAAGAGAAGGATTATCGGACCCCTGGATTCAGAGGTATAAAGACGACCAGTTTGTTCCGAGCTGTCAACCCTGAGCTTTTCATCAAACCAGTAAGCACTGAATTAATGAATGTCATGGCTAAACAATCAGAATTATTTTAGTGGTGGGAATCTTTCTTTTGGGAGATTTGTGCCTGGTTCACACTAGTAAGGATGAGCTCAGGCGTGTTCGAATGGTCCACGTGCAGAGCCCGCCAGGAAGTCGGCGCATCGATGCGCTAATCACAGGCATTGAGACATTGCCCGATCTTTGCAGCCGCACATCAGGGCAATGTCTCACTGCCTGTGATTAGCGCAGCGCTGCGCCGACTTCCTGGCGGGCTCTGCACGTGGACCATTCGAACACGCCTGAGCTCATCCTTACACACTAGTGTGATTTCTGATGTGACTTGGGTTGTACAGCATAGTATGACAATGGAAATCACATTGATGTGAATGGTGCCCATTCACATCAATGCAACTCAACTGCAATGGGACTTTGGGAAAGGTACCGGTGCTACTTTGGTGTGACGCAACATGATTTTGTGTGCCATAGACTTCAATGGAAATGCAACCAAGTCGCAACTACATACGGTATTTATGCGATTCCGTGCGTTTTTTTCCCACCAATTAGTCTCCTTCTCCCAGCAACAAATGCTCTTTGTTGCTGGGGCTCAGGCTGAGAACATGGAGAAAAGAGGCAAGAAAGCTGACATTTGAAAAGGAGGAGCTGATACGTGAATGTACGCCACCTATGTCCCATTTCATAAGGACCACTGCAAGCGGCAGAGTGCCTGGGTGGACATTTCCTGCATTTATTATGAGTGGGACACTTATTCAGCTTCAGAAGAGTAAAGAAACGTAAGCTATTGTATTTTTTTTTCCATTGAAATGCTATATAAGTTGTAGCTGTATTTGTCTACATTAGCAGGCTACAAATTTTTTACTGTAAGTGAGCTCAAGGTGAATAATGTACCTGTTTACTGAAGTCTGCATTGCAATTCCCAGCAGCTATCATGTAGTCCTATTTACAACAAGTTTCTGGTTGGCTCAAGAAACCGCTGAAAAATATTTTATCTATGTGGTGTGATATTTCAACCTTGCACAGTGTTTGCTAAACAAAATTAACCACCTCCCGCCCGCCCAATAGACAGATGACGACAGCGGGTGGCTTTCTCATTCTGGGACAGTGTTATATGAGATCACCCCAGTCCCACAGCGCTTGCTCGAAGATCGCGGGCGCGCTGTGTTCTGGAGACACAGCACATCCCCAATATTGGTAAAGAGCTGAGGCTCTTTACCCATGTAATCAGCTGTGTCCAACCACAGCTGATCACATGTAAACAAGGAAATGCCGGTTATCGACTTTCCTCTCCTCACACTGACAGCTTGTGAGAAGAGGGCAGCCAATCAGCGCTATTTCCTCACAGGGGAGACCGGTACAGATAATCAGGGCACAGAAAAGTGCTGCCTTTTAGTGACTGCCCATTAGTGCCGCCTATCAGTGTGCCCATCAGTGCAGTCTCATCAGCGCACATCTGTGAAGGAGAAAAACTACCTATTTACAACATTTTCTAACAGAAACTAGGAAAAACTTTATTTTTCTTTTCAAAATGTTTTTGTTTTCTTTTTAGCAAGAAATAAAAAAGCCAGTGGTGATTAAATACCACCAAAAGGAAGCTATTTGTGGGAAAAAATGATAAAAAATGTCATTTGGGTACAGCGTTGCATGACCGTGCAATTGTCATTCAAAGTGACAACGCTGAAAGCTGAAAATTGGCCTGGGCAGGAAGGGGGTGAAAGTGCCCAGTATTGAAGCAGGTAAAGTGTTCTAAGCCTTTAAGGTTTAAGGCCACAGAGAAAAAAACTTCTGTGCTGCAGCTACCCCCCAGACCCCCCCCCCCCCCTTTTCCTTACCTGAGCCCATCCGATCAAGTGAGGTGCATGAGCGCAATCGCTCCTGCCGCTGTCTCTCTCTTCATTGGACAGATTGATAGCAGTGGGAGTGATTGGCTCCCGCTGCTGTCAATCAAATCTGGTGACACAGGAGTAGGGGGCGGGCAGAGCAGAGTCCCACTGTCTTTGTCAATAAATGCAGCAGCGGGACTCGGGAGTAAGCGCACACGGGTGCCCCCAGGGAAAGTAAAGGACACGGCCATCCTGGGACAGCTTAGTAAAAAGCGTGACTGGCCCGGGACCAAATCTGGGACAGTTGGCAAGTATGATGTAATGCAAGACAATCATGGACAATAATGCACCTGGGGCCCCTGGGCAGGTCCCAGGGTTGCCCATGCATTAAGACAAGCCTGCCACTAATAGTACGAAGGAGAAAAATATTTTATAAATAATTAAGTAATAATAATAATAAAATAATTTACTGCCACTAGCTTCTGGCTTGATGATCCAGATGTGTTTCCCATCAGTAGCTCCCACACAGGTGGTGAAATTGCAGCATTCTTTCTAAGTTAATTTCTTGGTTACAACATCCTTCAGCACATCCTACAGTGTATAGCTATTCAGGTGTCACAGATGATATAGTTTGCTGTTGATTTCCCAACCATAAACTCATATTGCAGACTAGCAAACTAATGACTGGTGCCTAGGTACCTGAAAGAGAAAACAATATAATAATTTCTGTTATTTATGTTTTGCAGTTGCTCGCATGAGGAACTGATACAGACCCCTCCAAAAGCTTGAAGAGGAGTGGAGCTGCTGCCACTACACACTAATATACATATATATATATATATATATATATATATATACACACACACACACACACACACACACTACAAAAGCTTTAGGCAGGTGTGAAGAAATGCTGGAAAGCATGAATATATTCAAAAATATATATTTTATTTGTTTGTTTTTATCAATTTACAAATTGGAAAGTGAGTAAATTTTTCAGCCAGATTGTGGCGGAACTCTGGCTCCCACTCTCCACTCGCCCTTGTCAAAGGACAGCTTTCCTCTCAGTGGCTCTCACAGATCTCTACCTGCCCTGAACTCACGGCGAGGACAAGATAAGTGCAGTGTGGTCATAGGTGGGATGTGGCATCACATGGTAAGCTGCACTACGATCCCCATCTGTGCCCGGGTGCAGAGATGCCAACCATTGATCTCCCTGCAAGTGAGAGAAAGGCAGAGTCATCCACACTACAGGGAGGTACTAGAGCCGGGCTGGGTAGGTGAGATGCGAGGAAGCTTTTTGGGGAGGGTGGTGGGGAATGAGGGCTGTGCAGGGGTGGGGGAGAGTAATGCAAAGGTCAGAGCTGAGGCGAAGTGGAAGTGAGATGTGGACAACCTGTGAAAAAGAGCTGAACCCTGCATTTCTCAACCCTTCAATTATTTCATTTGGATTTCTCTTCTGTTCATTTACTTTACATTTTGGAAATTGATAAAAAAAAATTTCTTCGATTTCTGAAAGCATTTTTTCACACCTACCTAAAATGTGTGTGTGCGCCCAGGAACTGGACTATATAAGACCAGTGCTAGAAATGAGAAGGTAAGCTAGCATCTCATATTTTATGGTTTTACAATATGGCACAGTGTAATAATGTTGTATTACTGATGAACTAAAACTATTTGTATTTTCAGTACACAATCAAGTAGGGAGGACGCCCATGTTTCTAAGGATGAAGAGGAGAAACCTGTTGCTGGACATGACCATGGTGATGCTGGGGACACAGAATTATCAGCTGCTACTAGCACGCTGCATTCCATCATGCCATTGCCAGAAGAGAAGTCAGAAGTGGGTTCCAGTCCTGTGGTTAAGCCTAGGGCAATGCAACCCAGGTGGCCTGCAAGAGGGAATGATGGCCCCAAAAGTGCTGACTGGTTCCTGGACATTGTTAGTGTAATTTCTGAAAAGCTTGATTCTCACCATTATGCAAACAACATTTGCCCTGAGCCTGGTGAGCTTGCTGAAACAGATGTAACCTGAACATAGTTTTGGTATGAGAATGGTGGTGAAGCTGTGCATTTGATACTTCATTTTTTCTCCTCCCCATCAGCCACCACTGCTTTTCTGTGTGTGTGTTAAAAAATTTCTTCTATAGGTCTGGTTCCTAGGCCCTAATTTTAGCCTTATTCGTAAAAAAAAAAAAAAATAATTGTTGAAAAAATGCCTTGGATATTCTCTGTTCACTTGCTGCCTAATATACCCCAACCACTTTTATGTGACATTGTAACAACATAATCAGTGTTATTCACTTTACCTGTCGTGGTCATAAGGTTATGGCTGATTGTATACATTGCGATCATACTCCCTCCCATTCTCAAGACTAAATAAATTCACTTCTATTATTCCTTCCTCATAGCTGAGCTGCTCCATGCCTGTTATCAGTTTGGTTGACATTTATAGTGCATTAGTTGACAGAGAATGTCACTGCAATTTTATGGCAGGTAATACAATAAAAACTTGCATTTTTCTGTATCATCCTTTTGTCATTTGTAATTTTTGTGAAATGTATTTGTTTGGGGAAGAAAATAGCTTTTGGTACTTTCAGAACTATATGCACCTAGAAGAAAATTATTTTGATGTCCCAACTGCAAAAAAAATCTAAAACCCCAATTCCACAAAAGTTGGGACACTGTAAAATCTACATAAAAATAGAATGCAGTGATTTGCAAATCTCATTAAGGCCCCTTATACACTTGTGCGACTTGTCCTGCGACTGCAAAATCACATGACAAGTTGTACGAATACGGTGCACATTTAGGAGATATCTAATGTACCTACAGGTAAGCCTTATTATAGGTTTACCTGCAGGTATAATTAATGAAGCAAACTTTACTACTGCTTTAAATTTTGAGTATAATAAATCGTTTACATATTGTGAAATCCAGCCATACGAAACTGGGGATTCCTCCAGCTGGAATAGACAAATGTGGCCGCTGAGTCCCTACAATGCAATGACAGGCTGACAGCCACTATAGCTATTCGTGACTGTTTGCAGTGCCAGCAATTAGCTGCAGTGATGGCGGCTGGACGCACACAAAGTGATCAAGAACTAAAAGAGACAACCTCACCTTGCACATGCACATTTGGAATGGTTATCCTTTTTGCATGTGCAAGGTGACGGTGTCAAACGAATCGAATAAGGGTACGCTTATGTTCTCACCTTTTTACTGACATGCGTGTGTATTTGATTAAAATTTCCTTATGTACATGACCCAGAACTGTCCTCTCTGTTCCCTATTTGCAATCACTGGATGGACCCGGTGTCTACACTTTCTCCTCTACTCCTCCTCCTCTTCAATCTCAAATGTGGCAGTAACTGGAGCAAATGCTGCCATGAACAACGACAGAGAGGACATGACTGCTTAACCAACACTTAGCACAGACAAACCAGGAAGTGAAAAGGAAAAAGACACCTTCATTTTTTTTTTACATTAGAAGATGACCACTTTAATTTATGTCACAGCAGATATGTGTATAATTGGACAAAACAAAAATTGCATCAAAAAAGTACCATGTCGCACTGCAACACAAAGCTAATGTGTGAAGTGGGTGGATGCTAGAGCATTTCTTCCTGTTAGTGAATTTGCTTTCTTGGCGAAGAGTTTACCTGATGCCAAACAAGCAGCTGAAATTTCACCTATTCAATGGCCTATGCTGGTGGCATGTTTTTATAATACTCTTCCTCACACATGAGAGATGGAAGACTATGTGCCCACTAAGACGACGTGGACCACAAAGCAATCTAGCTTATTTCCCATTGCTGAAAATGACGGGGTCACCGGGGGGACATGTCGGTGGAATGTGGAGAAGACACCACAAAAGAGTGAGAAGACCCAGCAGAAGACAGAGGGAGAAGACCCGGAGAGGACTAGAAGACATCAGTGGAGAAGAACCGGTAGAGGCAGAAGAGCCGGAGAGGGGAAAAGAAATCGGAAGATATGCCAGAGCTGCCCTAAACAATTACTTTAAAAACCTGTGTACTGCGTTTTTTTTTTTTTTTATACTTTTTTTAGGTGAATGGGTAGGGGTACAATGTACCCTATACTCATTCATTTAGGGTGGGGGGCCGGGATCTGGGGCCGGGATCTGGGGGCTCCCTGCCTGCAGACACCAACAACCAATCGCCAGGGTTATCGGGAAGAGGCCCTTGTCTTCATCAACATGGGGGGTGGGTGCTTTGGGGTGGGGGGCGCAGGGCCCCCCCTGGCCCAAAGCACCCACCCCCCATGTTGAGGGCATGTGGACTGGTATGGTTCAGGAGGGGTGGTGTGCTCGTCCCCACCCCCTTTCCCGGCCTGCGTGCTCGGCTAAGGGTCTGGTATGGATTTTTGGGGGGTTCCCCTTCAAAATCATCAGAGCACAAATCACATGCCAAAGTCGGTTCAGTTAAGACGGAGATCCGACTTCAGTTATATTCAATGGGCTGAAGTAGAATCAAAGTGGGACCAAAGTAGCGCAGGGAGCATTTTCAAAGTTGGGCCGACTTGTGTCGGACCAGTTAAGACGGCTCTCGTGGGGAAATATTGATTTTCACACGTCATACGACATGAGCTCCCGATGTCAGAGTGTTTGTCGTACAAGTGTGAACCCTGCCTGGGTTTTTTATTCTATAAACAAAAAATACCTAAAATTTTGTAAAACTAAAATGTTTTTCTTAGTTTCGGTTTTAAAATTTGTACAAATAGGGCAACATTTTTTTTGCTACATTTCTTTGGCAAAAATAACCCAAATCGGTGTATATTATTTAGTCTGTGTGAAAGGTATAGTCTATAAACTATGGTATGTATATTTGAAAGTTGATCATTCCTTATGTACTCATTTCTTGAGGCCCTAGAAGTGCTAAGACAGTATAAATACCCACCAGATTACCCCTTTTTTAGAAAGTAGGCAGTACAAGGTATTTAGCAAGAGGCGGGGTGAGTTTTTAAGTTGTGCATTTTTGCAAAATTATGAAATGAAGTAAAATGTAAAAAAAAAATTATTTAATTTTACATTTTTTTTTTTTTTTTTTACATACTGTCACCAGCACAGTACAGGAAGGTGATCAGATTTTTTTTTTTTTTCACACACTATGATTGTCCATTAGGCCCCTTCCACACGGGGTGGATCCATTTAGCTGAGTCCACCAGGTCAGGGGGAGATCGCTCCATTGATCTCCGCTGA
Source organism: Lithobates sylvaticus (assembly GCA_028564925.1). Lineage (NCBI taxonomy): Eukaryota > Metazoa > Chordata > Amphibia > Anura > Ranidae > Lithobates > Lithobates sylvaticus. Next base: position 303,461,784 of record CM053028.1, on the reverse strand, counting down.
GCCGGCGGATGACGGGTCCATCTCTGCTCATTGAGCAGGGAGGGGCCTGTCAGAGCCCCACTGATTCCTTTTGAGAGATCGGACGAAAACGGACAGAATGTCCATTTTCATTACATCTCATCCAATCCGATCCACCAGACGGATGGCTGAACGTATCGCCATATGTATGATTTTAGCGGATCGGATGGCAGGCAGGTGTCGGCGGACACATCTCCGCTGATATCCGCCTGCCCATAGGAGTCAATGGATGGCCCACTCGGATCCGCCTGAAAAACGGACAGGCGGATCCGAGCGGGCTTGACGTGTGAAAGGGGCCTTACAGTAATGATCACTGTATAAACAATACAGGTATCACAATAGTACACAATGGCTATGAATGACAGTAATTGTGTACTACTGACTTGTGATCACATAGTACTAGGTCCATGCACAGTGGCCTGGTACAATGGTATATATGTCCGGTGGGCACAATGGGTCACAGCCCCAGGGGCCGTGCAGTGGCGCATCAGTGAGAGGACGTCATATGATGTCCACCCAGGATAGCAGAGCACACGCCTGGCTGTATTATTACAGTAGGCTGGGTGAGGAGTGGTTAATGTATTCTGCTATAGGCAGTGTACACAGAAGTGTGATGTATCTAAAAGCTGCTCTCTAAGCATCACTTTAGTTTAATGAATTTCATCAATAGCATTCACTAAACATTGATTTTTATTTATTTTACAGAACAAACCAGTAATGGCATTTGGACTCTTTACAATAACAATGTGTGTTGCCTATATTGCCTATTTACATGCGACACAGGAAAATAAAAAGGACTTGTATGAAGCAATTGACAGTGAAGGAAACCGATATACAAGAAGAAAGACCTCCAGATGGGATTGAACTGTCAATGCTTTTCTTCTGACTCAAATGACTGCCACAGAACAAAAGAAATATAACTGAAGAATAAATAACAATTTTCACTCTACATTGAGGAACTCTTTCTGTTAGCAGGCAGAGCTAATAGTTACTAATAAAAACAGCCCAGATCTAATGTATGTTTTATTTCCTTTTTAGAATATACTATACCGTTGTATATTTATCAATGAGAGCTGTGTGATAGTAATGACAATTGACATTAGGCATATTATAGAAATTTAAAAAAACGGATGTTTGGTGTATGGGCCCTCCTATATCAAACAACTCTCTGCGCTTTGTGGGATGATAATGCTTGCTGTTTCTAATATACACAATATATGAGGTATATAAATAAATAAATAGATATAACCGCTGCTTTACCATTGTTTTAGCTGCGGTATGCGGCCGCTAGCGGGGTGGTTTTAACCCCCGCTAGCGGCCGCAAAAGGGTTAAAAACCTCCGCAAAGCACCGCTGCAGCGGCGCTTTGCCGGTGGTATCCCCGCGGTGTCCCATTGATTTCAATGGGTAGGAGCGGTGAATACACCGCTCCTTCACCGCTCCAAAGATGCTGCTAGCAGGACTTTTTTTACCGTCCTGCTAGCGCACCGCTCCAGTGTGAAAGCCCTGAGGGCTTTCACACTGGAGACACAGCAGCAGCTGTTTTGGGTTGGTTTGCAGGCGCTATTTTAGCGCAATAGCGCCTGCAAACCGCCCCAGTGTGAAAGCAGCCTAATAGCAGCTGCTTGAGATCAAGAAAGCATATATAAATACAATAAAAAATGAGAAATTAATAAAAACTCTTAATAATTGGATAATAAAATCCAATAAATAAGGTGGGTGAGTATAGGGATTATGCGCATAAATAAATAAATAAATACGGATAATTTATGCCTATAAATAAATATAGATAAATATGAATACGAATAAATACAAATGAATAAATAAATATCCGCATCAAAATATATATATCTGTATCTGTGTCAATAGTTCATTTGTGAATAAACGTAGTAGTCCAGCAATATCCAGATAACAATTGGGGTTGCAGATAAAAAACACTTCTATATTCATGTGATGTGGTATAATCTCTTTGGTCCATCCACCAGTGCACTCCACCACGTGAAAACAGGTTCCCCTATGGGGATGCACTCACCAGAGCCAAACCAAATATAGGCATGTAATCTCCCAACAGGAATCTGCTACCTCCTTTTTCCTCCAATTCTCCTCCACAGCCTTTGGTCAACAGCTTTTGTTATTCAGAAGAAATCCATGTGTGTTTCTCTGTTCCTCTGTCCAGAGAACTGTGTCCTAGCAACACGGCGCAACCCTGATCTCGGTATAGAGCCAGGGCTCTTTAACCACGTGATCGGCTGTGTCCAATCACAGCCGGGCCCATGTAAATACGGAAGTGCTCTCCTCGCCTCACACTGACAGAGTGTATGGCGAGGAGTGCCAATCAGCGGCATCTCCTTGCAGAGGAGACCTGGGCAGATAATCGGGGCACTGATCATCAGTGCCCATAACTGATGCCAGTCCGTGCCTCCCATCAGTGCTGCCCAGCCGTGCCGCCTATCACTGCCCACCAGTGCCACCTATCAGTGCCCACCATTGCGGCATATTAGTGCCTCCTCATCAGTGCAACCTAATTAGTGCCCATAAGTGCTGCCTCATCGGTGCCCATCAGTGCACATAAGTATAGGAGAAAAATTACTAATTTAATTATTACATTTTTTTTTTGTTGTAAAAAATGAAAATCCCAGCAGTGATTAAATACCACCAAAAGAAAGCTCTATTTGTGTGAAGAAAAAGATAAAAAAAATGTGGGTACAGTGTTGCATGACCACGCAATTATCATTCAAAGTGCGACAGCGCTAAAAGCTAAAAAAAAATGGCCTGGGCAGGAAGGGGGTGAAAGTGCCCAGTATTGAGGTGGTTAAACAGTACATGCATAATGCACAGCTAAAATGAATATAACATTTACATGTTTTGTAGAAGCTTTTAACATCATTCCCTGCCCCATTACACTCTAATGGTCCAACCACAGTAAAACCAACAAAGCGCATGCAATTTGCATTCTGCCTTACCTTCAGATTTGCACAGTTGGAAAGGCTCTGCTCCTGTACAGAAATAGCTTTCTCTGATTTCCCTGTACACTGTGATCTTCTCATTGTTTGTATTATAAGCTGCAGTAAGTCAGAGCCTGCTTTATTCCTGGCTGGATGCTATCTTAGATCACCTAGCTCAGTGTTGGCGAACTTTGGCACCCCAGATCTTTTGGAACTACATTTCCCATGATGCTCAACTACATTCCAGAGTGCATGAGCATCATGGGAAATGTAGTTCCAAAACATCTTAGGTGCCAAAGTTCGCCATCACTGACCTAGCCCTTTCCTCCCCTGCCTTTCTGTTTCTGCACGTCCCTTTTCATTCATTGTATTTGTTCTTTCAATCATGGAGGTTCAGCATCACAGGTGGGCGCTACCTAGGGCAGTCTACATGTAAACACAGCCTAGCTAGATATGCCCTGCAGAACCTTGAATGCCTGCTGGTATATCTAATATAACATAAAAGAAAAGGGATGTGACTTCTAATCCTTCTTTGAGGACCTATTCAGACTTGGGCATTGTGGCAACAGGTGTGTCAATGCATGTTACTTGCATTGCGGTGCATTTTGTTACAAATTTTGTACCACTTCCAATTTTCAGGACATTTTGTTGGCAGCCTATTAACTTTTATAGGCTTCCTTAGTGGAACGCACATTAACTCACCACAAAAGTAAATGGGCCCTTAAAGAAACCTGCATAGAACACATTCAAATGAGTGGGGCAAATGGCTGCAGTTGTATGAGGCTGGGTTCACACTGTTGCACGGAGCGTCTCACAGCAGTCCCTGTTCACCATTTCAGGTCCGATTACAGCCTGAATTTTTTTGTCTGAATTCGGACCTGAAACGAACCAGAAGAAGCACAGGAGGAATTGGATACGGGGGAAAATTGGCAATAGTGTGAACCCAGCCTAACATAGGCGCAAATATTTCTTACCTCTAGGGTTCAGGTTTACAGATTTGATGTAATAAAAGAAGCATTTGTTAACCTTTCCTTCTACCCCAGGTTATCGCAATAAAATATGGCATTAAATGGAACAGGTAAATTTATATTTTCCAATAAATTATCCAAATAAAACGTACAGCATTAATTGTCAATATACATTGAATATAAAGGGACATGTACCTGCAGTTCTAGGTATAATTGAGAACTGTATGTGAAATATTTTTATATATGTGCAACACAACTTTATTATAAGTAACGGTGTCTTTCAGGTCAGTGACATGATTGTAACAGTCCATATGACTGTTGTGGCTGAATATAACAGCATTACATTGGCACATACTCCAAAGTATAGGGTAGTATTCACATGGGTGGTTTAGCCCGATGCGAATTGCAGTGGCAGGAATCTTGTGATTTCTGACGCTGCTGTGAGCAGCTAGCTCCTGCTGCTGCAATTAGCTCTGGGCAAAATGGCCCGTACAAATGCTGCCTAAGTATGCTTTTCATTCAACTTTGCTGCTCACGTAACTAATAAAATAATTATATTTTTAATATTATAATACAGGATTTATGGAACGCCAAAAGTTTGGGCGGTGCTTTACAAAATAAAAGGAGAAAGTACAGGTACAATGCAATTCAAGATGGGGCTGCTCATTAAGGCTGGGTTCACACATGTGCGGTACGAATTGCAGCTCCGGTTTCCCTGTGAAGATAACAATTATTCATTCACCCATTGAAGATTATGTGCCTGCAATTCGCACTGCACTGCCTAGAAAACACACAAGTTTTTTGTGCAGTGCGGATGGAATGCACATATGTGAAGTGCAGTGAACAGCGATTGGGCTGTGAACAGCTAGATTAGTAAGTAAAAGCAGCACACATTACATTTGTTAGGCACACAGTTAACCCCTTTATTGCCCCGAGATGTTAACCCTTTTCCAGTCAATGGGGTTTATTTACGAAAGGCAAATCCACTTTGCACTACAAGTGCACTTGGAAGTGCAGTCACTCTAAATCTAAGGGGTAGATCTGAAATGAGGGGAAGCTCTGCTGATTTTATCATCCAATCATGTGCAAACTAAAATGCTGGTTTAGATTTTCCTTGCATGTCCCCCTCGGATCTACAGCGACTTTACTTTCAGTGCACTTGCAGTGCAAAGTGGATTTTCCTTTAGTAAATAACCCCCAAATGTCATTAGTACAGTACAGTGTCAGTGTACAGTATTATCACTGATCATTGTATTAGTGTCACTAGCGATGTCAGTGTCGGTTAGTGACCCTCCCATATAGTGTCTGTTAGCACCAGATTGTCCACCACCCTATCACAGTCACACTATAAATTGCGGATCACCGCCATTACAGTATATCATCTATAGCTGTGTAAATTCCAGTATATCTACCACAGTTTGTAGATGCTATAACTTTCACACAGACTAATCCATATACACTTATTGAGATTATTTTTTTTTACCAAAGACATTTTGGCCTGAATTTATGAAGAAATTAAATTTTTTTAAATATTTTTATTGGATATGTTTTATAACAGGAAGTAGAAACTATTGGATTTTTTTTTTTTTCAATATTTTCTGTCTTTTTTTGTATATATAATAAAAAAAATATAAAAAACCCAGTGGTGATCAAATACCACCAACAGAAAGCTCTATTTGTGTGAACAAAAATTATATACATTTAATTTGCGTACAGTGTTGCATGTCCGAGCAATTGCCAGTTAAAGTAGCACAAAATGGCCTGGTCATGAAGGAGGTAAAATCTTCCGGAGGTCAAGTAGCTAAGCTTTTCGGCTTGTTGTCAAAAACATACACAGAAAGTGATTTACTCCACGCTACAATACTCTTAATCTGTAATATTTCCTATGTACGAATATACTGTATATATATGGCTATTATATTCAGTAAGTCATACTGTATTATTTAAAGAGAATGGCAAGCCCTGCAATATGCAAGGCGAACATGGGGGAGTATGAGGGGAATGATTTCTCATCTGCAGGTTGCTATTGGTGAGTGCAGCAGGCTAGCAACAGCGCCTGATTGGTGGATGGCGGCGGGAGCGCTAAAGCCCGCGAAACGGGGCCCTTTAAGAGCAGATCGTCCGGCCTTACCTGTCTCTCTGAAGCAAGACCGGGACCCCCGCCCACCCTCCCCCTTTTTTCTTTCTTCTCTGAATATTCTTTTACAAGTCATGGTGTTGGTTAGTGGGGGATTAGTCGTCCAGCTTCGTCTGGATGGACACTGTGAACTAGAACAATAATTTAATTTTGTTTATAGCCGAGGTGGCTAAATTATTATTTAAGTTTAAGGTTACCTCTTGACCAACACCAGGGCCAGAAAAAATTCCAACAATAAAGTATGGTTACAAAGAATTACTTGGTGTTTGTATTTTGTACGTTTAATGACTCCTTAATGCTAGCCCATGAGTTAACCCTGTCCCACTTGCATCCTCAGTTTACAGTGTAAAATTCTTAATATCGCCTTTATATATGGATTAAACGCCAAATAAAATATATAAACAATTTTTAAAGATGTGTTGTTTTTCATTCTTGTTGTCTCTGTCCTCAGCAAATTATTAATTTTTTTTTTTCGATTCACACAAGCATGTTTTGCCTCTTTTTTTTTTTTTTTAATTATTGCTCATATTGTTTTTGTTGTAAGCAAATGGATGCATCTGAGCAAATGGCGTTACTGTGGAAACAGGTTTTTCAATAGGCAGGCGATCTGTTATTGAAGGATAATAAAGGGGCGCACTTTCAGCATTACGTAGAAGCTATAAAATACACTCTCCCCATTCAGCTTCTTTACTTTGAATGAAACACAGAGAAGGAAGGACTGTTTGCCTTTATTATTTACCTTGTGCAGAGATGAACACATTGAGCGGTAATGGCGCTGTCTAAAAGCAGGCATATTCTGAAAAAACGAAGAGGCGAAGACCATCATTGGTAAGACAAGAATGTTCTATGCGTATATTTACCAAAAGAAACCATCACCTTCATTATAATAGAAAGAGCACCCGCAAGTAAATGCATATAGGCTGCTGTAGATACAGATTTCTGTACTTTGCCCTTTGCTTTGTAGGTTTGAAAGATACAGTCATTGGTTGCCATTTAGGCTCCATGCACACTGGAGCTCATAAACGGCTGTTTTTTGGAGTTTGGGCGGGTTTTTTTTTAACAGCCCATAAACTCCACTTTATGTTATCCTATGTGTCCATGCACACATAGACGTTTTTTAGCTTTTATTAGCAGTGGAGTTTATGGGCTGTTCTGTGAACACCATAAAATCGCGTTCAAAGTGACGTTTTTCTGACCACAAAAAAACGCCAGTAAACGCGCATTAATTAGCGTTCGGCATTCTATTTTTTTCAATGCATTGTGGGAGTTTTGGAATGGATTGTGGGATTTTTGGAGTGTCCTCTTGTGTATTTTTATTAAAAACGCCCATAAACGCTAATAAAAAGGTGCATAAACTCTAGTACAAAACGCTGTTAAAAGCGAGTTTTTCAACCAGCGTTTTCTGCCAGCAATCCGGCATCCAGAAAAAGCTTTTCTGAGCTCCAGTGTGCATGGAGCAGTGTTCACTGTATTGAAAGCAGCTAAAAAGCAGCTACAGATTAATAAGGTAATGCCTGAATTTTGAGTTTACACAATAAAGTAGTAAAAAGAACAATAATAGTGTACAGAGTGTAGCAAAATCTTAGTACCCAAGCAGATTTAAGATCAGTTAAAGTGACACTAAACTGGGGTTTAAAAAAATTCTATTCAAGTATGTATTCTTAACTCACAAAAAGTATCTTCTATTACTCTCAGCTTCCTCCAAATCTCCAATTCCTTTTTTTGTTGCTGTGATCCAACTCTCTGTTAGAGGGTGGACCCACTGTATGTAGGAACGTAGCCACCTTCTCTCGCTTGTTTCCAAGATGGACTATGGATTATGGGATTTGTAGTGTGCACAGAGCTGTGTACATGAACGCAACTAACGTGTACTACTCGTTTTAAACAAATGGAAGTGGGGGGGAAAAGAAGTGCATAAGTGCGGTACTTGTCACATCTTAGGCATATAAGAATATCCCTGTGTTCTACTGCAAAAGTACTTGTGTGTACAATGTGTAGCGGCAGTGAGAGGCAATGTAATGCGTTATTATGACGTATCGCACTTTTGTTTTTGCTTTCCTTTTTTAAAGTGTTACAAACTGACACTTCATTCTATTCTATGCACTGCATCATGTTGTGAATGAATGACTTGTATAGTGCTACCTATGCAAACTGAATCACCTCAGGGTGCTTTTGCTGCCGATGTCCATCTGCGGTATAGTGCGGTCCTTTGCCCCATGGGGTCCCAACACGCTTACAAACACATACACATATTTGTCCAATTTTTCGACAGGATCTAATTAACCTACCAGCATGTCTTTGGAGTGTGGAAGGAAACTGAAGTACCCAGAGGAAACCCACGCAGGCACAGGGAGAAAATGCAAACTCCATGCAGATGGTGTCGTGGTTGGGATTTGAACCAACGACCCTATTTGCTGCTAGGTGAAAGTGCTAACCACTACACCACTGTGTGCCTGTGACACAGTGCAATCTGTTGCATAAATATGCAACACGTTTGCAAACTTTAAGTGGAACTTCACCCTAAACAGGAAGTTCTGCTTTTTAAGAATCCTCCACCCCACCCCTCTAACAATATTGGAGGTTTATTTTTTGGGAGGAGCAGGCGTTTTTGGCAGGTTCCCGATCCCACTTCTACTGGAATTGCCTTTCACCAGAAATTGTCCCCCCTCTTCTCCCCGCCGCAACCTCTTGGAACAAGAGGCTGCAGGACCATTCACAAAGCATTCCCAACTGCATGCGCAGTGGAAAACCAGCTGTGAAGCTGCTAGGAGTCACAGCTGGATTCCCACACTAGACATGCTGGCGCCAGAGACCCGAAAACCAGTGAAGAACTGGCCTGGGTGAGGACGGCGCTGGATTCCTAGACAGCAACTACAGTATTTCTGGCTGCTGACTTTTATTTTTTTTCTAGAGACAGAGACTGCAGTGCACACCTTAACCACTTCAGCCCCGGACCATTTGGCAGCCAAAGGACCAGAGGTCTTTTTTCAATTTCGCACTGCACTGCTTTAACTGGTAATTGCGCGGTCATGCAATGTTGTACCCAAACGAAATTGGCGTCCTTTTCTTCCCACAAATAGAGCTTTATTTTGATGGTATTTGATTGCCTCTGTGATTTTTATTTTTTGCGCTATAAACGGAAAAAGACTGCAAATTTTGAAAAAAAAAGATATTTTCTACTTTTTGTTATAAAGAAAAATCCAATAAACTAAATTTTAATCAAACATTTGGGCCAAAATGTATTTAGCCACATGTCTTTAGTAAAAAAAATGCCAATAAGCGTATATTTATTGGTTTGCGCAAAAGTTATAGCGTCTACAAACTAGAGTACATTTTCTGGAATTTACACCGCTTTTAATTTATGACTGCCTATCTCATTTCTTGAGGTGCTAAAATGGCAGGGAAGTACAAAACCCCCCCAAATGACCCCATTTTGGAAAGTAGACACCCCAAGCTATTTGCTGAGAGGCATGTTGAGCCCATTGAATATTTTTTTTTTTAGTCCCAAGTGATTGAATAAAGACAAAAAAAAAAAAATGTTTTCAAAAAGTTGTCACTAAATGATATATTGCTCACACATGCCATGGTTATATGTGGAATTGCACCCCAAAATACATTTAGCTGCTTCTCCTGAGTATGGGGATACCACATGTGTGGGACTTTTTGGGAGCCTAGCCGCGTACGGGGCCCCGAAACCCAAGCACCGCCTTTCTAAGGGTGCAAATTTTTGATTTCACTCCTCACTACCTATCACAGTTTCGAAGGCCATAAAATGCCAAAATAGCACAAAACCCCCCCAAATGACCCCATTTTGGAAAGTAGACACCCCAAGCTATTTGCTGAGAGGCATGGTGAGTATTTTACAGCTCTCATTTGTTTTTGAAAATGAAGAAAGTAAAGAAAAAAAAATATTTTTTTTCTTTTTTCAATTTTCAAAACTTTGTGACAAAAAGCGAGATCTGCAAAATACTCACCATACCTCTCAGCAAATAGCTTGGGGTGTCTACTTTCCAAAATGGGGTCATTTTGGGGGGTTTTATGCCATCTGGGCATTCCATGGCCTCCGAAACTGTGATTGGCAGTGAGAAGTGAAATAAAAAAATTACACCCTTAGAAAGCCTGAAGGCGGTGCTTGGTTTTTGGGGTGACGTACGCGGCTAGGCTCCCAAAAAGTCCCACACATGTGGTATCCCCGTACTCAGGAGAAGCAACAGAATGTATTTTGGGGTGTATTTCCACATATGCCCATGGCATGTTTGAGCAATATATCATTTAGTGACAACTTTTTGTAAAAAAAAAAATATATATATATTTTTTTTTCATTATTCAATCTCTTGGGACAAAAAAAAAAAAAAAATTTAATGGGCTCAACATTGCTCTCAGCAAATAGCTTGGGGTGTCTACTTTCCAAAATGGGGTCATTTGGGGGGGGTTTGAACTGTCCTGGCATTTTATGCACAACATTTAGAAGCCTATGTCACACGTCACCCACTCTTCTAACCACTTGTAGACAAAGCCTTTTCTGACACTTTTTGTTTACATGAAAACATATTTTTTTTTTGCAAGAAAATTACGTTGAACCCCCAAACACTATATATATTGTTAAAGCAAAGGCCCTACAGATTAAAATGGTGGGTGTTGCATTTTTTTTTTCCACACAGTATTTGCGCAGCGATTTTTCAAACGCATTTTTTTGTGGAAAAAATACACTTTTTTTTATTTTAATGCACTAAAACACACTACATTGCTCAAATTTTTGATGAAATAAAAAATATGATCTTAGGCCGAGTACATGGATACCAAACAGGACATGCTTTGAAATTGCGCACAAACACGCAGTGGCGACAAACTACATACATTTTTAAAAGCCTTTAAAAGCCTTTACATGATACCACATTAGATTCACGGAGGAGGTCTACTGCTAAAATTACTGCCCTCGATCTGACCTTCGCGGTGATACCTCACATGCATGGTGCAATTGCTGTTTACGTATGACGCCAGACCAACGATTGTGTTCGCCTTTGCGCAAGAGAAGGGGGGGCAGGGGTGCTTTTTTTTTTTTTTTTTTTTATTTTTTTTATTTATTTAGCTTTTTTATTTTATTTTAAAACTGTTCCCTCCATTTTTTTCTTTTGTTATCATTTTTATTGTTATCTCACGGAATGTAAATATCCCCTATGATAGCAATAGGCAGTGACAGGTACTCTTTTTTTGAAAAAATTGGGGTCTGTTAGACCCTAGATCTTTCCTCTGCCCTCAAAGCATCTGACCACACCAAGATCGGTGTGATAAAACGCTTTCCCAATTTCCCAATGGCGCGGTTTATATCCGGGAGGGGGGACATTCCCTCCCACTGCTTGTAAAAGCAGTCTAGAGGCTAATTACCCGCTAGAATTGCTTTTACATGAAAGCCGATCACTGGCTGAAAAGAATGATACCAAGATGATACCTAAACCTGCAGGCATCATTCTGGTATAACCATTCAAAGTCCAGCAACATACTGGACATATATTGTAATCTTTATTTTTCATGCAGCCTCTTGGCTGAACGAAAAAAAGAGATTGATTGGTGGGTATGCCCACCATTAGAATACCTCCCTTCATCCACCCACTTCTAATGATGGGCATACATGCACCATTTATATATGCCGAAGCATGGGGGCATCCTCCCACAAAAGTTATGCCATGTACACACGGTTGCACTTTTCCACGGGGCAAGGCTCCGTCGGAATTTCGACCGTATGTACGCAGCATTAGGAGCCAATCGCTCCCCCCCCCCTGCTGCCCCCATGCTTCGGCATATATGCTCTTTTTTTTAACTGTGGTGGTGAAATCACCTCCTACAGTGTTGGAGTCGCGTCTTTATGTATCGTGGGAGCAAACACTGTTGCTGTCAAGATAAATAAATCCGCGCTGCAACTGAATGGCGCACCTGAAAACAAAAAAATGGTTAACACTAAAACACAGTAAACAAAATTACATACCTGAAAAGCAAGCATGATAAAACATAATAAAACATTGCAGAATAGAATGGAGTAAAAAAAGAGCAACAATAGAGAGAGAACAATAAAACGACAACTATTTTTTTATTTTTTTGAGATTTACAGGTAAAAAAGCTCCTGACTGTTAGCGACTGAATCAAAACGCTACCACAAAAAAACTGTTAGCGATCGCAGGGATCAGGCCTGACTCTGCGAACGCTGCAGTTATGTGTGCTTAGTGTTTTCTAAATGACAGTGATCGATCAATACTGCACTTGGGTGGGCTGGGCTGGGCGGAGGGGAAAACGCAGGTGCTAGCAGGTATCTGGGCTGATGCCGCTAACAATGCGTTTTTTTGGAACCCTAAACTGCTGGGACGCTAGTATAGATCTGATCAGATCAGATATTGATCTGTTCAGATACTGTACCACTAAGGGAGGTGTATGCTTTGCGCGTGGGTGTTTGCGGTACTGGCACTAACCTGGGGCGACGCAGACCTTATTTGACCCTAAAACCTAATTGATATCACCCGCCGGGCGATCAGGGGGTTAAACCGTTATTGGGTAATAAATGGCGGGTGCCCTGACAGTATAAAAAACAAGCTAACTAACCAGCGTCACCCGTAACAGTTATACGGTGATCACTGGTGAAAGGGTTAACTAGGGGCAATCAGGGGGTTAAAACCTTTATTAGGTATTATATGGGGTACCTGACGCTATATAAAAACCTGACGGGGAACCTAAATAACTAACTGGCTAACCAGCGTCACCAGTGACAGTTATACTGTGATCACTGGTGAAAGAGTTAACTCTAGGGGCAATCAGGGGGTTAAAACCTTTATTTAGGTTGTAATATGGGGGTACCTGACCTATAAACCTATTTATGAACCTATATAAACCTGGCGGTTACCTAAAAAAAAAACTGGCTACCTAGCGGCACCAGTGACACTTATGCAGCGATTAGAAAAACGATCGCTTAGTGACACTGGCAAAAGGGGGTGAAAGGGTTAACTAGGGGCAATCAGGGGGCTAAAACCTTTATTTAGGTTGTAATATGGGGGTACCTGACCTATAAACCTATTTATGAACCTATATAAACATGGCGGTTAACCAAAAAAAAAACTGGTTACCTAGCGACACTAATGCAGCGATCAGAAAAACGATCGCTTAGTGACACTGGCAAAAGGGGGTGAAAGGGTTAACTAGGGGCAATCAGGGGGTTAAAACCTTTATTAGGTAATATATGGGGGTACCTGACGCTATATAAAAACCTGACGGGGAACCTAAATAACGAAATAACTAACTGGCTAACCAGCGTCACCAGTGACAGTTATACTGTGATCACTGGTGAAAGGGTTAACTCTAGGGGCAATCAGGGGGTTAAAACCTTTATTTAGGTTGTAATATGGGGGTACCTGACCTATAAACCTATTTATGAACCTATATAAACATGGCGGTTACCTAAAAAAAAAAATGGTTACCTAGCGACAGCAGTGACACTAATACAGCGATCAGAAAAACGATCGCTTAGTGACACTGGCAAAAGGGGGTGAAAGGGTTACCTGGGGGGCAATCAAGGGGTTAAACCTTTATTAGGGGGGGGGGGGGGGGGGGGGTGGGGGGCTACCTTGGACCTAAAACTAACTGCACTGACAGTTATTACAGTCACACTGACACTAAATGCAGTGATCAGTAAATAAATGATCACTGCAATTAGTGACACTGTGACTGGGGGGGGGAGGGGGTGATCTGGGGGTGATCTGGGGGTGACAGGGGGGTGTTTTGTGTGCCTATGTGTACTGGTGTCAGTGTACTGTTGGTGCACTAACCTGTGTGTGTTGACTCCTCGGCGTTCCGGTCACATAGACCGGCGCACCGAGTGTGACATCACTTCCTCTGCCTGTGTTTTGATTGACACAGACAGAGGAAGCATCTGATTCGCCAGGAGCGATCGCGAGGGGGTGGCCAGAAACCACTGGCCGTCCCCTCATCCCGGATCGCTCCTGAAGCGATCCCGACCGTCCCCGCCGGCCGGGGGGGTCCGATCGGACCCCCCACGCGCCTGAAGAATGGCACGTACAGGTACGTGGTTCTGCCTGTACGTGCCATTCTGCCGACGTATATCTACATGGGGCGGTCGGGAAGTGGTTAATGCAGCGTTATAGTGAGAACAGGGCATAGAAACCAATTGTGCCGGATTACCAAATAGGCAGAGTAGGCACACATTGTTTAGGAGCCCTGCGGCAATGGAATTAAAGTAATATTGATTTGATCTTGAAAGAACATTACACTGAAGCCAATCATTCTCTTCGTTCCTCCCAAGACCTCCTGCTCTCTCGTTTCCTTGACACCTCCTCCCATGCTCACCTCCTGGACTTCTCTCAAGCCTCTCCCATACTTTGGAATTCCCTCCCCCAATCTGTCTGACTACAGTGCCTTGAAAAAAAAATATTCATACCCCTAGAAATTTTCCACATTTTGTCATGTTACAACTAGAAATGTAAATGTATTTTATTGAGATTTGATGTGTTTGACCAACACAAAGTGGCACATAATTGTGAAGTGGAAGGAAAATGATAAATGGTTTTCAATTTTTTTTTACAAATAAATATGTGAAAAGTGTGGCGTGCATTTGTAATTAGCCCCCTTTACTCTGATACCCCTAACTAAAATCTAGTGGAACCAATTGCCTTCAGAAGCCATCTAGTTAGTAAATAGAGTCCACCTGTGTGTAATTTAATGTCAGTATAAATACAGCTGTTCTGTGAAGCCCTCAGAGGCTTGTTAGAGAACCTTAGTGAACAAACAGCATCATGAAGCCCAAGGAACACACCATGCAGGTCAGGGATAAAGTTGTGGAGAAGTTTAAAGCAGGGTTGGGTTATAAAAAGATATCCCAAGCTTTGAACATCTCACAGAGCACTGTTCAATCCATCATCTGAAAATGGAAAGAGTATGGCACAACTGCAAACATAACAAGACATGCCCTTCCATCTAAACTGACAGGCTGGGCAAAGAGAGCATTAATCAGAGAAGCAGCCAAGAGGATCATGGTAACTCTGGAGGAGCTGCAGAGATCCACAGCTTAGGTGGGAGAATCTGTTCACAGGACAACTATTAGTCATGCACTCCCAAATTTGGCCTTTATGGAAGAGTGTCAAGAAGAAAGCCATTGTTGAAAGAAAACCATAAGAAGTCCCATTTGCAGTTTGCGTGAAGCCATGTGGGGGACACAGCAAACATGTGGAAGAAGGTGCCCTGGTCAGAAGAGACCAAAATTGAACTGTTTGTCCTAAAAGCAAAATTTATATGTGGCGGAAAACTAAAACTTCAAATCACCCTTAACACAGCATCCCCACCATGAAACATGGTGATGGCAGCATCATGTTGTAGGGATGTTTTTCTTCAGTAGAGACAGGAAATCTGGTCAGAGTTGATGGGAAGATGGATGGAGCCAAATACAGGGCAATCTTAGAAGAAAACCTGTTAGAGTCTGCAAAAGACTTGGAGACTGGGGCAGAGATTCAACTTCCAGCAGAACAACGACCTCAATATACAGCCAGAGCTACAATGGAATGATTTAGATCAAAGCATATTCATGTGTTAGAATGGCCCAGTCAAATTCAAGACCTAAATCCAACTGAGAAACTGTAGCAATTTTTGGGCTGGGCTCAGCCCTTCCTTCTCAGAGCTCTTTGCTCAGCTGTCGGTTAATTGCCAGCACTCTTCAATCCACAGTGACTCACTGGTCTTCATTTCCTGCTCGTCAGCTAGCTCTGCTAGCTATTTAAACTGCATGGATCAGATCTTCTGTGCCTTAGCCTTGGTCAACATATCCCCTGACTCTCTCTGCTGTGTTTACCTGTGAAAGACTTTTGCTTGGCTGATTTCCCTTCTGGGTCCTGATCCTGTTTGCTGCACCTGACTTCGCTGATCTCTGGACTTCTGTTTCTCTGGCTTGTTTTGACTACCTGTCCTGGTTGCTGAACTCTGGCTATGTTTTGACTATGTTTTCTCTGTTTATACCATTTTACCATTTTATTAAATTTATTTTAAAAAGAAGGTGCTACTGATTTCCAAGGTCCCATGATATTTTACGCAAATGTTTATCAAAGCAATATTTTTACTAAAAATACACTAACACCATTATTATAAGATAATATATAAGATAAAAACACAGCCAATTTTACAAAATTCCTGCTAAATCCCTACTAAATATAAAAGCTTAACCTGTATGGAGTTAATAAATAACAAAAATAAATAATTTTTACCTTAAATCGAACGTACCCAAACATTTCTCCAAAAATCTGGAGGTTTTAATTTTTCACTTACAGCTTTCTGAATTTGTAAAAGATCCCCCAAACCATATATTTTCTGAAAGCACATGGCCAGTAGAATGAAAAGAAGGTGCTACAGATTTTTAAGGCAGCGGGATATTTGCGCAAATGTTTATTAACCGCTTCCCGACTGGCGCACGACGATGTACGTTGACAGAATGGCACGGACAGGCATAAGCGCGTACAGGTACGTCCCTTTGAATTTCCCTCCGTGAGTCTGATCGTGGGTCCCACGGACACAATCACAGCGGGGATACCCGCGATCGGGGAGGACGAACGGGGAGATGCTGAAATAAACAAGCATCTGCCCGTTCTGCCTAGCAACAAGTGACACTGATCTCTGTTCCCTGTGATTGGAGCAGAGATCAGTGACTGTCACACACAGCCACGCCCCCCACAGTTAGCAACACGCCCCTAGGACACACTTAACCCCTACACTGCCACCTCCTGGTTAACCCCTTCACTGCCAGTGTCATTTACACAGGAATCAGTGCATTTGTATAGCACTGATTGCTGTATAAATGACAATGGTCCCAAAAATGTGTCAAAAATTTCCGATCTGTCCGCCATAATGTCGCTGTCACAATAAAAATCGCTGATCGCCGCCATTAATGAAAATGCTATAAAACTATCCCCTATTTTGTAAACGCTATAACTTTTGTGTAAACCAATCAATAATCGCTTAGTGCAATTTTTTTTACCAAAAATATGTAGAAGAATACGTATCGGCCTAAACTGAGGGAAAAAACGTTTTTTTATATATTTTTGGGGGATAATTATTATAGCAAAAAGTAAAAAATAATGCGTTTTTTTCAAAATTGTCGCTTTCTTTTTGTTTATAGCTCAAAAAATTATTTTGGTCAGATATCAGAGGTCTAAACAGGCCCCCATATCTCTTTTTTTTTTTTTTGAGAAAGAGGAAGGGACTGAAGATAGTCCCTTTCTCTGTAGCACTTTACATGAATGGATGGAATCTGTATAGGACCGCCAAACGCCAATATACGTCGGCAGAATGGCACGGCTGGGCACAACCACATACCTGTACATGGCCCTTCAAGAGCCCAGCCGTGGGTCGCGCGCACCGCTGGCCCCCGCTGGTGTCCCGCGATCGGGTCACAGAGCTGAAGAAAACAAACCTCTCCCCATGCTAATTGGCTCTTCCGATGGTTCACCAGCCACCCGAACTCCGACCATGACTGGAGAAGAATCTCCCTGTGGACTAAAAGGTGGCTCAAGTTTTGTTTTTTTTTTGACAGCAAGAGGATATCGTCCAGGTAGTGATAAATTCTTAACCCCCTCTCTCTCTCATAGGGGCCAAGACAGATATCAACACTTTTGTGAACACCAGAGGGTAGGTGCATAGCTCTAAGGGCAGAGCTTGAAATTGCAGGTGGACATGACCCACTGCGAACCTTAAGTATTTTTGGAAGGATGGTAGAATAGGGATGTGGAGGTACGCATCCTGCAGGTCTATCGAGATTAATCAATCTCCTGGTTGTATGGTTTGTATGATCGTTTGGAGTGACTCCATCTTGAAGCTTTCGAGATGGATGTATTGATTTAGCTTTTTCAGATCTATTACAGGTCTCCAGTCACCTGTTTTTTTCTGCACCAGGAAAAGGGTGGAAGACTTTCTGGACCGCTTTGAAGGAACAGGGCTGAAACAAACAAAGTTTGTCAGTGGCGCACTCTTTTTTTTTTTTTTTAAATACTCACGTACAGGTGGTCCACATACCTATTGGATATGAGAGGATCTTGGCTTTGTGACGAATGGCTCATGGTAAATAATGGGCAGGAGGATCAGCTGTAGTAAGGCGAAGTAAGAAGCAAAAAGAAATAGAGTCTATTTGCACACCAAATTTTTAAAACGAAGTCAACGCAATAGGAGTGAGATAAAAGTATAAGGCTGGCCATACACTACCCAACCCCCGTCTATAGATCTCCCTCAGATCTATAAAAAAAAACATACAATATGTGGTCAAATCTAATCACCCCCAATTTGCATGCAATCAGGCAGGCCCCTGTACCACACAGTTGAAGGCAAACCTAATGGAAATCGAACAAGAAAATTGCATGGTGAATGGCCAGCTCCACACATACCTGTAATGCTGAAGTAATCTGGACTGCAGGGCATACACCTGATATGCAGAGCAGCCCTGAGTCCAATTTAGAGCCAACACTTTAAAGCTAAAAAGGCAGAGCAGCTTAATTAAAAAGGACCTACCTTATTACTGGCAAACAAAAAGAAACAAAACCAAGGCCACGGCAAGAGAGTGAGAACCCTGAAGGGTAGTACAAAAAAGCTAGAGAAAAAACCTCAGAAATAGCAAGGAAACGCCCGTTCTGCACATGTGCAGACCAGGAATAAATGTCTTAAAGGGGACATTTTTTTTTTTTTTTTTTTTAAACCTATAAGCTTTAACCACCAGGGCTCAAAAACAGTGCAGACATGGAAGCAAAAGGAAAACCTAACCTGACCAAGAAGGAAGAGAATCTGATCCTCCCGCCGTCATCACCAGCATTCGTTTTTCTGGAAATTCAGCAGACTGCGTTCCTATGAGGAAACTCTGCAAGACCCCAAAAGATCCTCAGAAGGGGTTCCCAGTCTTATCAGTGCATTGAGCGGACCCAAGAACAGGGACTGCGCACGGGAGAGGCTTAACCCGGCGGACGCTGCCGACTGCAGAGGTATGGACATACATACTGCTACTCTTCACCAGTCAAGAGGAATGAGGAAAAAAAGGAGAATGTATGCTGCCATGGAGGCACCAGGAAAACGGAAAATTGTATCATACTTACCGTAATTTTCCTTTCCTGGTGCCAATCCATGGCAGCATAAAATCCCACCCTCGGTATTCTATATTACGAAGAATGTTGGGGGAGGGGCTATGCCCTTTAATTTATGCTATTCACTAGTCCTGAAGGCGGAGTAGAGGCGGAGCTCTATCATATGTATGCTGCCATGGAGGCACCAGGAAATTATTTTGGTCAGATATCAGAGGTCTAAACAGGCCCCCATATCTCTTTTTTTTTTTTTTGAGAAAGAGGAAGGGACTGAAGATAGTCCCTTTCTCTGTAGCACTTTACATGAATGGATGGAATCTGTATAGGACCGCCAAACGCCAATATACGTCGGCAGAATGGCACGGCTGGGCACAACCACATACCTGTACATGGCCCTTAAAAAAAAAAACACACACACACCCCTCCCCGCCCCCTAGTGGTTAACTCCTTCACTGCCAGTGTCATTTACACAGGAATCAATGCATTTAAATAGCACTGATTTCTGTATAAATGACAATGGTCCCAAAAATGTGTCAAAAATGTCCGATGTGTCCGCCATAATGTCACAGTCACAATAAAAATCGCTGATCGCCGCCATTACTAGTAAAAAAAAAAATATTAATAAAAATGCTATAAAACTATCCCCAGTTTTGTAGACGCTATAACTTTTACACAAACCAATCAATCGCTAATTGCGATTTTTTTTACCAAAAATATGTTTTTTTATATATTTTTGGGGGATATTTATTATAGCAAAAAGTAAAAAATATTGAATTTTTTTCAAAATTGTCGCTCTATTTTTGTTTATATGTCAGTTAAAGCGACGCAGTGCCGAATCGCAAAAAGCGACGCAGTGCCGAATCGCAAAAAGGGGCCTGGTCCTTTGGCTACAAATTGGTCCGGGGCTGAAGTGGTTAACCGATACGTATTCTTCTACATATTTTTGGTAAAAAAAAAATCGCAATTAGCAATTATTGATTGGTTTGCGCAAAAGTTATAGCGTTTAAAAAGTTGGGGATAGTTTTATAGCATTTTTATTAATATATTTTTTTTTTACTAGTAATGGCGGCGATCAGCAATTTTTATTGTGACTGCGACATTATGGCGGACACATCGGACATTTTTGGGACCATTGTCATTTATACAGAAATCAGTGCTATTTAAATGCATTAATTCCTGTATAAATGGCACTGGCAGTGAACGAGTTAACCACTAGGGGGCGGGGAGGGGTTAGGTCTGTGACGTGTGTATTTTTTTTACAGTAGGGCGGTGTGGCTTTACGTCTGACGTCACTGATCGGCTTTCCCGATGACAGGGAACAGCCGATCAGTGACAGGCAGTGTAGGAAGCACGGAGAGAGGTTTGTTTACACAGACCTCTCCCCATTCTTCAGCTCTGTGACCCGATTGCGGGACACCAGCGGCGATCAAGTCCGCTTGTCCCGCGGCCGCGGTCATGGAGCTCAGGACCGGGTCGCGAGCATGCCACCGGCGGCGCGCGCGCGCGACCCATGGCTGGGCAATTAAAGGGGACGTACCGGTACGTGCTTTTACCTAGCCGTGCCATTCTGCCGATGTAAATGTGCAGGAGGCGGTCCTGAAGTGGTTAAAGATAACAAAGTTACGATCCAAAATATGAGCAGGGTAGAAGAAGCCTCAAAAATTCATAGACGGCTTCTTACATTCATATTTATATCAGCTAAAATTACAATAGCAATTATTTTATTTATTTTTTTAAAACATTATTTTATTTTTTTCAAAAAAAATTTTTTTAAATGATTTAAAAAAAAAAAAAAATTTTCAAAAAAAATTTTTTTTTTCAAATGATTTTCCGATTTCCGAAAAAAAAAAAAAAATATTCAAAATTTTTTTTGTTTTTCCGGAAATCGGAAAATCAAAAATCCAAAAATAGGAAAATCGGAAATTCTGAAACCGAAAATAGAAAATCGGGAAATTGAAAATCGGAAAATCGAAAATCGAAAAATCAAAAAATCGAAAATCGGAAAAAAACATTTTTTTTTCAAAGGAAAATCGAAGATTGGAAATCGAAAATCCAAAGTCGGGAGATCGAAAATCGGAAATTCGGAAATCGAAAATCGGAAATCGGGAAATCGAGGCGCTTGATCCGACCTGCGTTGATTCCTTCTTAGAAGAGGTGGGTCTTGAGTTTTTTCCTGAAGGCCCGATGGTCTTTTTCTAAGCGGATGTTCGTAGGTAGAGCGTTCCATAGCCGCAAATCTTCGTTCTCCCCTTGATTTGTACCCGGACTTGGGGACGCATGGGGGTTGTCAGCTTTTGTCACCTCCCACTCTAGTTTTGAACCATTCATTCCTATGGGACCAATTTCGCTGCAGTCCCAAATATTCCCTTTTTTCTTTGAGAGCTGTGTGGGACTACCTATATTTCCCCTCAGAGCTGTGTGGGAGGAGCTATAATTCCCCTCAGAGCTTTTGTCATCTCCCACTCTAGTTTTGAACATTTCTCCATTCATTCCTATGGGACAAATTTTGCCCCAAAAACGATATTTCGTGAACCATTTGGCGAAACGTTCCACAAAGTAATAGCACACCATTCGGGAACAATCCGCACGTTTCGGTATATATTCGGTATATGTAGCGTAAAAGCTGTGGGAGGAGTTAGGGTGGTAAATTTGGCTATAATAAGAAAAATAATAATATATATGTGAGATAACAATAAGTGGTCTTGCTATGCAAGAACACTTAATTATGCAGGATAAAATGAAGTTGTTTTAATAAAGCATGGGACCCATGGATCAGATACTTAACAAATGACCCCCGGACAATCGCTAACTAGGACCTTTCCTGAATGACATAACAAGGAGCGTGGAGTCCCCCCCCCCCCCTTTCCCCCCTTTCCCCTCCTAATTCTGCTTCCTATTCCCTCCAAGTTCATCTTTCCTTCCTCTCATCGTCTATCTCCCTTTCCCTCTGTAGGACCCTGGCATGGTGGGGTCTATACTGAGTCCCTCCATGGCTTGGGGAACCAGGCTCCCCCAACTGATTACTGGGAGGCTGGTGTCTCCAGATGTGGGGGGCGTACTCTAAGACCTACATTATGAAGTGGACATAAGGCTACAGAGTATAGTGTAATGCGTAAGGTGGAGAATCCACCGTATAATCCGTTATACAAACCACAACTGATAAAGTAGATATGGCAAAGTTGACACCAGAACCTTTGATAAATGGCCTTGAAGGAACAAGAGGTAAATTGTTCTCGCCTGTACGACATATATATGTTTGATGGACTATGTATACTGTACACTGTTAAAAATGATGCCGAGGTCTTTTTCCTGTACTGTGAAAACATAAATAAATACCATTGAAATAGAAAAAATAGAAAAAAGAAACAAAATATGCCACTTATGGATTTTCTTGTAAAAATCCAGGTTAAGAGGGGTATTATTTCCACTCTCTATGGTGGTTTGACTGAACAATCACAGAAGGTAAATAACTGTTTAGCCAGAATGGAATGGGAAAAAGACCTTGAAAAAATGTCAGATGAAACATGGCAGTGTATACTGGAACATGTACAGTCCGTATCGATCTCTCCACAGCAATGCTTAACCCAATTATATATAATATATAGAGCCTATAGGGCACCAAAAAACGAAAATCGGAAAATCGGAAATCGAAAAATTGATTCTCTTCAGAGAAGCCTATCCTGCCCACACCTAACAACTATACTTTTATTTTCTCCATCAGCCCATTCCCCACTCTCCCATTCTCTGATTCCTCCTGTATTAAATTGTATTGTAACTGTACTGTCTGACTTCACGTTGTAAAGTGCTGCACTATATAAATCCTGTATATTATTAATAATAATAATAATAATGACGATGAAGCTTTCTTAAATTGTTTACACAAGATAGAAAAAATTAATTAACTCGATTTGAAACGAAAACTTTACATTAAATACTGTATTATTGTAATGTACCCAATATCAACATAAAGTAGTCATCAGGTTCACATCACAGTTTGTCTCTTAAAAGCTCATCTTCTTTGAGCTATCAGTTTGTAAACAAAATGTTGGTGCAACCTACATACGTGTAATGTAATGTACAGTAGTGGTGGTCTTCTCCATCTAGCAGCCACGTGCACATTACTTGGTTATATGTTAAATGTTATCCCACTAGAGAGTGCACATAAGAAACCTCCAGAAACCTTTGAGGGGGGGACCCAAGCTTTTGACTACCTAGGGACCTCCACAGAGTTTAATCCAGCACAGTTCATATACTGTATATGCGAATCAGATGCGTTTTGAACGTCATAACATGTAAACCGGCAGGCTTCTCAAAGCAGCTGGTTCACACAAATGTGGGGGTACTGCAGTTAAGACGTTTAAGACACATATGCAGCCATGGTCTCAGTGCAGGAGTTCGGTGCTGTTCTGTTTAACGGTTCAGGTGCGATTAAGGTGCACATTTTTACCTGAAATCGCACCTGAACCGGACCCAAAATCGCACAGGTCCCCTTTAAACCGCACCATGTGTGAATGGGCTGCATTATTAATATTATTATTATACAGGATTTATGTGGCGCCAACAGTTTGCACATCGCTTTACGACGTTAGGGCAGACAGTACAGTTACAATACAATTCAATACAGGAGGAATCAAAAGATAATACATGTGGGCTGATGAAGAAAATTAAAGTACAGTTGTTAGGTGGAGGCAGAATAGACTTCTCTAAAGAGAGACGTTTTCAGGGATCACCTAAAAGTGGATAGAGTTGGAGATAGTCGGACAGATTGAGGTAGGGAATTCCAGAGGATGGGAGAGGCTCGGGAGAAGTCCTGGAGGCGGATATGGGAGGAGGTGATGAGGGAGCTAGAGAGCAGGAGGTTTTGGGAGGAACAAAGAGGATGAATTGGTTGGTATTTAGAGACTAGGTTAGTGATGCATTGAGAAGGCTGCTGGTTCACATGTTATGCGAATCGGATGCCATTCAAAACTCATCGATTTGTATATATGTGAACCAAGCCTTAAGGAAAAGTTTTAGCTTCATTTATCTGATTTAGGTAATTATTTTTTTTTACTAATTTTATAAGTGGAATAAACTCAGTCCTTGTTTGTATTTAACTAGAAAGGACCACAAAAGGACATATGAAAGGATGAGCTGATAGTCGACAAGAACAGAGATGACATTTCAACAGTTCCAATTAATCTGCGATTTTTATTACCTACTAAACAAAGTAAGTATATAAACTTGCTTCTTTATGTAAACTACATTTTTTTTTAAAGTGGTACTAAATGAGAATGGAGAAAGGGGCGGTGGGACTTTAAATGAAGTACATAGGTATACAAAAATAATTTAATAATGATAATAATATCAATAATCTGGTACATAATAGTAATCATGATGCATAATGGAATCATGACAGTTAATATACACACATTTACATGTAATAAAAACAAATTATCACATAGGATAAACAATTGATATTGCATAATGCACATATGAAGAATATGATAAGTAGAAACACGGCATTAAACAGCTCTACGCATTTCATGGATTGATCCAATCTTCAGGAGCATGCACGTGACTTGGAATATGTAATATATGATAGTAGAAATATCTGTATGGTCTGACCCTGCCAAGGAAAGGGGTTGGTAATAAAAAGTAATAATAAAAATGAAACCCATAAAAGCCCCCACTGTCTAAAGTACTTACAGACCTAACTATATGATGAGAGTGTAGCATTGCAGATCTGAGACCCCCTAAGGGCATCGCCACCAGGAGCTGAGGTGGTGTGGAGTGGCCCGAAGCCCAGCAGAGACAACATACGGGGGGGGGGGGGGTAGATTTCCAAGAAGTGAAAAATTATCATGGATAACCATGAGTGTTGAAACCAAACAAGGACTGCCGTGAGAGTAATATAATGTATATAGTGTGCAAAGTGTCCTGTACTTGGTAAAGGGCAGGACAGAGGATATTATTATAATAAGAAGTGTCAGTGAGGTCCAAGCAGGTGCATATAGGTTACAAAAATGTTGAAAGTTTAGATAAAGACCAAATACCTAAAAGTATCAATTGAAAGTAATGGTGAAAGAAAAGTAAACAAGTTACCTGAAACTGAACCATAAAACTTCCAATCCAAAGTGATACAAAAGTGAGCCATAGAGAGTAAATAGAATCACCAGGGTGAATCAGCCTCTTGTGAATGGGGTCTATAAGGACACAGCCACCATACGTCCACCAACGTCACGCAGGCATAAACTAGGGGAGGGAGGCACCAACAATCGGGCAGACAGGCCTTCCAATATTCACGCCAAAACATCCCGATGACCAGTTGCTAACAACAGTTGCGTGTTAAATCACATGTATCAAACTCAAGGCCCATGGGCCGAATCTGGCCGCCAGGCCTTTTCATGTGGCCCTCATTCCCAGGGGGAGGGATGGAGATGATATACGGACAGCCTGTGAAAGGGACCTGAACCCTGCACTTTATACGTAGCTCGTTCCTCAACACTCCATTTTGTACATAGCGCACGACTTAACTCTGCACTCTGTACTTACTGCATGCCTGAATGCTGCACTTTGTACTTAGCACATGCCTGAACTCTGCACTCTGTACTTAGCGCACACCTGAACGCTGCACTCTGTACTTAGCGCACGCCTGAATGCTGCACTCTGTACTTAGCGCACGCCTGAACACTGCACTCTGTACTTAGCACACGTCTAAACTCTGCACTCTGTACTTAGCACACGCCTGAATGCTGCACTCTGTACTTAGCGCATGCCTGAATGCTGCACTCTGTACTTAGCGCATGCCTGAACGCCTCACTTTGTACTTAGCGCACGCCTGAACTCTGCACTCTGTACTTAGCGCATGCCTAAACTCTGCACTCTGTACTTAGCGCACGCCTGAACTCTGCACTCTGTACTTAGCGCACGCCTGAACTCTGCACTCTGTACTTAGCGCACGCCTAAACTCTGCACTCTGTACTTAGCGCACGCCTGAACTCTGCACTCTGTACTTAGCACACGCCTGAACTCTGCACTCTGTACTTAGCGCACGCCTGAACTCTGCACTCTGTACTTAGCGCACGCCTAAACTCTGCACTCTGTACTTAGCGCACGCCTAAACTCTGCACTCTGTACTTAGCGCACGCCTGAACTCTGCACTCTGTACTTAGCGCACGCCTAAACTCTGCACTCTGTACTTAGCGCACGCCTAAACTCTGCACTCTGTACTTAGCGCACGCCTAAACTCTGCACTCTGTACTTAGCGCACGCCTGAACGCTGCACTCTGTACTTAGCGCACGTCTGAACTCTGCACTCTGTGTGCACTCCCACTGTGTGAAGTTTGGCCACACCCACCATTTGCGGTTGGGGGTGTGGTTAGGTTCCTGCAACTTTTCTCTAAGAAAAAAGCCCTGCATAAATTAATATAGTCTTACAGATACAACTGGCCCTTTGAGGACAACCATAATGCTGATGCAACCCACAATGAAATTGAGTTTTACACCGCTGAGTTAAATGGTCAGCTTTTGTTTATTTGTAAAAGCTTTATCCCAAAAAGAAAAGTGGGTTGAGCTTTAATTCGTTAGTCATTTATGTAAGGTCCATCTAACACTACACTCTCCAGACTCCTGCTGTCAAAAGGTGACTCAGTTGCTCCTCTACAGATAAAGTAGACACCCTAAGACATTAAGTGCGTTTCTCGCCAGATCACCAGGTGAAAAATGAAAGAAATAAAAAGCCTAAAAATTAATGGTATATGATTTTTATTTTCTGCGTTTAAAAACCATTTTATTTACATGTCTGTTTACACCTAAAGCCCCATACACACGGTAGGATTTTCCGATGGATTCTGTCCTATCGGACAATGTTGTTGGAAAATCAGACCGTGTGTAGGCACCATCGGACAGTTTCCATCAGATTGTCTGACGGACAAAGTCCTATCTCCTGCTGGATAGATTTTTTGACAACAAAGTCCGATCACACCAAATCCGATCGTGTGTAGCGAATTCCGACCGGACAAAGTGCTACGCATGCTCAGATCACATTACAAGACCAAAGCTATTGGCTACTAGCCTCTACGTAGTCCCGTCCTAGGCAACAAACGTCACCACGTTCAGAATCATCGGATTTTCCGACAACTTTGTCCGACCGTGTGTACGCAAAACCAACATCAGACAAAGTATGACGGACATGGTCTGACGGACCTGGTCCTCGGATAATCCGCGCGTGTGTATGAGGCTTAAGACTTTTAGGCAGCTTAGTTGATTACTGCTGTAGTGTGTTCAATAATGTTCTTCTGGCCTTTGTTCTGTCAGATTAGGCGACCCTTTGGATTTCGTAAAGGAAATGACGCTCCATCACTGCCATCTTGGTACACCCCACACTCGGCCACACTAAGCCTACAATCTGAAGTCGCCAAGCGGACATCTTTTTGCACCCACTAAAATCTTGCAAATCACACTTATTTTTACCACTAAACTGAGCTTATATCATGAAATACAGTATTTCGAAGTCCGTGACACTGTTTTAAAGTTAAATTTTAAAAGCAGTGGCAAGCCTGCTGATCTCATACATTTGATAATCTGACAGAAGACCGCTGCTTTTAAAAGTAAACATCAAAACAGTGTCACAAACTTCTAAATACTGTATTTCATGATATAAGCTCAGTTTAGTGGTAAAATAAGTGTGAAATGCAAGATTTCAGTGGGTGTAAAAAATTGTCCACTTGGCGACTTCAGACTGTAGACGTACTGTGGCTGAGAGTGGGTGTACCAAGATGGCCGAGAGGGAACGTCACTTACGTTATGCGCTTTTCACGGGTTCGCCTAATCTGACGGAACACCTGCTGCTTTCAGCAACTTAGGTGTGTAATTCAAGGGATCCAATGAAAAGATTTGCAGGATGCAGTGCTCAGGCCTGGGCGGCCAATCAGCGGTCATGAACACCATTACATTAGTGAGAGAAACAGGTTATTAATTCTGTGTAAGCACTGAAAATCTCTGACAAAAGCTTATGTAGGTTTTAGACCCACATCTCCAACAGACAAACAGAACAGGTCCCTAAAAGTGCATTACCTTCAAAAACCCTGTTTATTGATAACTAAAAGCAGATTATATACTGACAAACAAATTGAGATAGCAGGCATGTCAAAGAGCCACTACTGCCAGATCTGCAAACCTTGATCTATAGCACGGGAAGAAGCCCTCAAGGTCCAATATTGCTTACACGTTTCGAAGAGCAACCGCTCTTTTTCGGACCACCTCAGAGGAAGAGGAGGTCTCTCTCAAAACAAGTAAGCCATATATTGGATGTTGAGGGCTTCTTCCCGTGCTATAGATCAACAAAGATTACCCGTACTATAGATCAACAAAGATTACAAATGATGATATGCCTGCTAACTCAGTTTGTTTGTGAGTATATTATTTGCTCGTATTTAACAATACACAGTATATGAAGATAATGTGTTAGGTTCGTGAGCCCTTATCAAGGGTCACCCACAGTCCTAAGAGAATGGTAAGGCATGGTAGCGCCATGGTCACAATCAGAAGAATGGAAACCTCTCAGTCTCTAAACACCACATTTGGGCACAGGAAGTAGCACAGGAAGAGTAGGGGGTAAGCTTTCACAAGAACCTATCACTTTGCCATGTTCTTTAATTTTCTTTAATTAAACTGAATATCAACTGTGTGAGGACTCCCAAATTACAGAGCAATGCACAGAACGCCATCTTATTACTTACAGTACTGTACTCTGAGTACATACTTAAATGTAAACATTTTAAATGTATCATGTTGTATAAAAGTGAATATTCTTGGTATTTCAGGCTGCCCATTGGCAATATGAGATTTTAGATCGGCTTTCTATTAAAGATGCCTTTTGGAATGAGACACCTGTGAAGGAAAGCAGCAGAAGTGAAATGGTATATATTAGCCTTCTATGGAGAAGACAGAACCATGCCCTTTTATCTCAGGTGTCACCACACAATCCAGAGGACTGGCTAGAACTTGCCAAACTTTCTAGTCTACTTCCAGAAGGCTTAAGAAAAAAAGGGATGCACTTGTCATCTAGGTATGTTTGTGGGAATACAACAGTTGTTTTGTACAGAGAAAAATAATAAGCACTTTTATTTACTTTCTTTCATAAATCTTCAGACAAGTTTTATTTATGAGCAAACACCCAATTTTAACAATTTTCCTGCTTTCTTTCCTCTCGCTGTATAATAGAAATATATATATCTATATATATATATAGAATATCTATATACAGTATATATCTATATATATCTCTGCAAGCATTTCTGTTCCCCTCCTAATAGGTGTCTTCTGCTGTGGAATATTTTGACAAGCAAATCTGGACAAGTCCATCAAAGTGACTTACAGCAACTTATATCTTGGAAGAACACTATTTCCAAAGATCCTGCCCTAGAGATAACTTCTTTAGATCATAGTACATATGATTTCTCAGTATTTCCATCGAAAACTCAAGCTGCCCCTGTGGAACATTTAAGAAATAATGAACCTAGTCAGTCTATACATGATTTAATAAATCCATGGCTGAGCTTACCACTTGCCAACTTTTCTAAAGGACCCCGTCAACATGTTAAAATGGAATATGGTGCCAAGCAAGCTATAAATACATTTGGTCAGATGTTTGCTACAAAACAGATATCTGACAATAATGAACCTTTTTTTAAGTCCATTGGTGTCCAGGCCATTGTTTCCAAGCCTATAGGAACTCAAAAATCCTGTGGAATCCAGACTGACAGTTGCAAGTTCCTCAGTACCACAGATGAGAAAATAGAACATTACCCAAAAAAAGAGGACATCTTTCACAGTTTAACTAAACATTTTTGTAAAATAGATGCCCATTCAAGAACTGTTTGGAACCGTTGCCATTGTGAGCAGTCCAATTTCAATCAGTAAGTGTTATTTACAAATGTGACCACTATTCGCTCACACCAGAGCAAATTCATTAATGAGCATAGGTGTGCTTTGACATACACTATGGAGGCTGTACTGTTTTTATAGTGTATCTAATTTTCTTAATCAGATTAATAGACTGGGAAGAAGAAGTCCTCTGCAATATCGAGGAGCTGCTGAGACGTGCTGAAGCTATACTTCAGGTGTAGTACCAGCATGTCCTGCTTTTCATGTTTCACATGATCACATTTGCCTAAGGACAAACTAAGATCTGATATATTCAAACCTCATGCCTAAACATATCCTTTATATATCATTAAAGGGGATTAAGCAGCTTCCTGTTTTCGCTTCCAAAGTATTCTGTCTCCAGTAGTATATTTAGCTGTTCAGACAATGAGATACTATAACCACCACACACATTGATTGATGTAGAGGCAGAGACATTACAATCTCCATTTTGGCAAATCAGAGAATGCTTTGCATCCATTGAGAAATAGCAAAGCGTTCTCTGAATGGCATCCATGCCAAGCGAGCGAAAACTACTGTGTTCAGTAAGCAGCAGGGCAGCTGCTCGGCACAGGACCTGGAAGCAAGCAGCCAATACTATAGCAGCAATTCCTACTACAATGATTTCCAGCTTCCAGGAAAATCCCACAGGTATGGTCATACATACTTACATTGGTCCAAGCTGGGGCATTGAAACTGTATAAAAATACACATGCCTGAAATTCAACGTTAACCACTTGACGACCAGGGACATATTGGTAGGTCGCTGCTGAACTTCAAGTGGTTAAATCAGAGTCAATGGCTTGGTATTTTGGACAGCTATTTTATCTAAGAGGAATTCCCAAAACATGGCCTGTTGGGGGTACTTGAGGACAGGGTTGAGAACCACTGCACTACACCAATGTTTTCATGAAAAACTGAAGTCTATGTTCACTGTGCGTATCTCAAGGCTTTTTTCTTAAGTTTGACTGAGATATGCCTTTCAGCTTAATAGCATCAGCTAGCATGGTCTATAATTTATTTTCTCTGCTTTTTCTTAAAGTGTCACTAAACCCACATCATAAAAAAACTCTCAATAAATTATGTATTACATGCTGTTCACACTCTGAGATTTGTTTTCTGTACTGTGGAAAAAACCTGGTTGATCCTGCTGTTCTCTACCTCCACCTTCTGTTCATGCCCCCAATTCAGCTAGGGATTTTGCAGCTGTGATGGCAACTCTGCACATGCTCAGTTTTCAGTGACTTTCTATGCTTAGCATTTCCTCCCTATCACATCTGAGCAGCCCATGTGATTATAAAGTCACATGTGTGGGCATATGTATACACAGTGATAAATGACAGCCCACTCCCTCCCTGCTCCTACATGCCCACTAACCATCTAAACAAAATAGGAGTGGTATATTACACATAGATTAAAGGAGGCTTTACCTCCCTCTTATTCTAAGACACAGGCTGGAGGGGCGTGAGACCCACACTATGGGTTTTCCACAAAATAATAAAGATTTAATTTTAAATATATATTTGTATGCCAATTTAAAACAGTTTATTGATATTATTTATGTTTACTCTGTATTCCAAAGGCTGTTTCTTTTATTTTGAACATGTGACCAGCAGCAGAGGACTAGAAGTTTCCCCTGCTTATGTTTCCCTGCAGACAGGCTGGGAAAGAGCCGGGTCATATGACAGCTGTATATTGATTAGGAAAAAGGTACTTAGAAGTTTTTGTTTTTATTAAAATAATTACAGTGCCATCATCCACATACAGAAATAGAAGAGACAATGTGAATTAAACAGCATGTGCTTAGTATCACGTTAAATAAAAGCACACGTTAAGTAAAAGGCATAAGTACAGGAAAGATTATATCACTGTGCACCCCTCCCAATAACCTGTTCAAGCAATGGGCTTAGATGTGCTTGTTTATAGAACTAGTGCATTATTACATGTATGGTTTATTTCAGTTTAATTATATTAATAACATAATTGCTCTTTTTATTACTTAGGAGGAGGAAGATGTACTTAATCAAAAAAGGTCTAACAACCTAGAAAATTACCAGCAACACCTGCCTGGATACCATAACTCTCAAAATGTATGCCAAATGTTTATTCATACTAACATATAATGTGCCATGTTTATGACGTCTAATCTAAGGCAGTAGGATAGTTCATACCTGCAGATAGGCAAGGCAGGTGAATATGTTAGTTGGCTGCCAACTGAATGACACCTTACCTTACCTTGCCCCCAACACTGGGAGGTGTTTACATGTATTTTCCTGTGGGGCTCCTGCAGTGGGCACAAGTGCTTTATAACTGAATAGGGGAGGAAAGACAGCTCATCAGGTAAAACATAGATTTGTACCTTAAAGTGGTTGTCTACATGTTACCTTAATGCATTCCTTCCATTAAGATAAAAAAAAAACACTCCAGTACTTCTTCCTCCCTTTTCTCTAAACACTTACCTGACACTTCTCTCGATCCAGCACAGCCCCACCAGTAGCTCCTGCTCTCCTCTCTTCCTGGATTTACAGGCTTCACTAAAAGCAGTGGGAGCCATAGGCTTCCGCTGCTGTCAGTCAAACCCTGTGAGGAAGGAGCAGAGCCAAGCCACACAGTGTGTGTCTATGAACACACAAAGCCTGGCTCAGGATCAACCCCACACAGGTGTCCCCATAGTACAAGGCTTGCTATGGGGACACTGAAAAGAGAGGAGGAGCAGAAAGCACTGGCAGGGGGCTGCCAAAGAGGAGGTAAGAAGCCATACCTTATTTTAATAAAAAAGACAAATTAAGATAATTTTAAGATAAAATATCCTGCAATAATCATACAGACACACATTCACTAGTCAGTTTTGGGTGGGAGCCAACCTGAATGGTTAGGACTTTTTACATAAAAATGGAAAGTGCATAAAAGTTAGTGTTCTTGGAGGGAACTGAACCCAGGACTCCAAGTTCAAACCCACATCTTTACTTTGTGGTTTAAAGATAGGCATGAATTCACCAAGGGAGTAACATATTAAACATATTTGCTCTACTTATTTCTTTCGTAATGCCAGTTCTACATGTGTTAAGTATAGCTCAACCCTTTTGTATACCTTTTAGCATTCCTGATATATTTCTTTTGCATAATTTATTGTGACATAACCTGATTGGCATCTTTCCTTCTGCAAAAGGTAATCATGACTCTTACGATCTCATTAGCAGCTACATTAACTTATAATGTAATACCAAAATAGCTCTATATATATTTTATGTGTAGCTTTTTGTAGCCATAAGGTGGGGGTCAGACATGCACAATCTTCTTGCCACAAGATCACTTTTTAAAGTGGAATTCAATTAAAAAAACTATCAGGTAGTATTTTTATGACAGAAAATACCCTATTGGTCTCCCTGCCTGTCAGTGTTTGTTTACTCCTAGCCACACATGTGCAGCTCAGCATACATTTATGGCACTGATCTGTGCCGTGATGATGTAAGTTGCAAGTAAAATCATCATGGCTCAGTCAACCAAGCAGCTGAAGAGTCTGGACCCAGAAGGACAATAAGGAAAGGATAGCAGCACCCATGAATGATGGAGGCTCTGACAGGGCAATGCTGGAGGGGATTACTAGCCAAGTAAGTTTGCCATAATATGCCAATATGCTGTGCATATTAGTACATTATAGCTAAAAGCTCCATTCTTTTTAGTGGAGATTTAATTCCACTTAAAATTTTTGGTGCAATAATAAATAAGCAAGAACAGTAAAACCTTGTATTGCGAGCATAATACGTTTCGGAAACATGCTTGTAATCCAAAGCACTTTTATATCAAAGTGAATTTCCCCATAAGAAGTAATGGAAACTCAGAGGATTCGTTCCCCAACCATTTTTTCATAAGTCCTTCAGTTTATATTCCATACAAAAAGATTATAGCAATGTGATAGGTTGTGTAAACATAAAATGTCCATCCACAAATGACAGCCTCCACAAAAGGATTAGAATCAAAATCCAGCAGGAGCTACAGAGTATAAAAGAGAAGAGAGGCACCTCTAATGCGGCGTACACCCGCTCAGACTTTCCGGCGGGATTGTCCGCCGGACCTAGTCCAGCGGACAAACCGCCGGACTTTCCAGCGGAGGTCCGCCGGACTTTCCGAGCGTGTGGACTTGCCCACACACGCCCGGACTTTTCCGGTGGACAATCCGCGGGAAAAAGTCCGCGCGACTTTTGGAAATGAACGGACTTGCCGACACACGATCGGAAAGTCCGTTCATTTCGAACGTGACTCCAAGTAGACGGGACTAGCGAAGGCAGTGAATGCCGCCACGCTAGCCCTGTCACCTGGCATGGATTTAAAGGGAATCCCTACGCCGAAAAAAACGACGTGGGGTTCCCCCCCAAATCCATCTCAGACCCTTATCCGAGCATGCAGCCCGGCCGGCCAGGAAAGGGGGTGGGGACGAGTGAGCGCCCCCCCCCCCTCCTGAGCCGTACCAGGCCGCGTGCCCTCAACATGGGGGGTGCCCTGGGTAAAGGGGGGCTGTGTGGCCCCCCCACCCCAAAGCACCTTGTCCCCATGTTGATGAGGACAAGGGCCTCTTCCCTACAACCCTGGCCGTTGGTTGTCAGGGTCTGCGGGCCGGGTGCTTATCGGAATCCGGGAGCCCCCTTTAATAAGGGGGCCCCCAAATCCCGGCCCCCCACCCTATGTGAATAAGTATGGGGTACAATGTACCCCTACCCATTCACCTAAAGTGTAAATAAAAAAAACACACAATTTTTTTAAACTATTTTATTGCACTGCTCCGGGGGTCTTCTTCCGTCTTGGGGGTCTTCTCGCCGGACTCCTCCGCTCTCTTCTGCTCTTTTACCTAGCTCTTTCACGAGCGGAGGAGCCCGGCTTTCTTCTTCTTCGTCATCGCCGCCGTCGTCTGGGGGTCTCGTTCCGCCTTCGGGGGTCTTCGGGGGTCTTCCGGGGTCTCTTCTGTTCTTGCCGCTGTCACCGCCTTCTGCGCCGTCGTCTTCTTCTTCTTCCTCTTCTGATGTTGACTCGTCGATGTCTCTGGCCGGAATGGCAGAGACGCGCGGTGTTGTGACTTATATAGGGACAAGGGGACGGGGTCACATGCTCATGTCACATGGTGACCCCGCCCCCCTATGATGTCACAATCCCGGAGGATGCTGGGACTGTGACATCATAGGGGGCAGGGTCACCATGTGACATGAGCATGTGACCCCGCCCCCTTGTCCCTATATAAGTCACAACACCGCGTGTCTCTGCCATTCCGGCCAGAGAGAGCGACGAGTCAACATCGGAAGAGGAAGAAGAAGAAGACGGCGCAGAAGACGGCGCAGAAGGCGGCGACAACGGAAAGAACAGAAGAGACCCTGGAAGACCCCCGAAGGCGGAACGAGACCCCCAGACGACGGCGGCGACGACGAAGAAGAAAGCCGGACTCCTCCGCTCGTGAAAGTGCTAGGTAAAAGAGCAGAAGAGAGCAGAGAAGTCCGGCGAGAAGACCCCCCAAGACGGAAGAAGACCCCCGGAGCAGTGCAATAAAATATTTTAAAAAAATTGTGTGTTTTTTTTTTATTTAGACTTTTACACCTTAGGGGTACATCGCCCGCAGACCCCGACAACCAATGGCCAGGGTTGTCGGGAAGAGGCCCTTTGTCCTCATCAACATGGGGACAAGGTGCTTTGGGGGGTGGGGGGGCCACACAGCCCCCCTTTCCCCAGGGCACCCCCCATGTTGAGGGCACGCGGCCTGGTACGGCTCAGGAGGGGGAGGAGATCGCTCGTCCCCACCCCTTTCCTGGCCGGCCGGGCTGCGTGCTCGGATAAGGGTCTGAGATGGATTTGGGGGGGACCCCCACGCCGTTTTTTCGGAGTAGGGATTCCCTTTAAATCCATACCAGGTGACGGGGCTAGCGCGGCTGCATTCACTGCCTTCGCTAGCCCGTCTACCTGCAGTTACGTTCTAAATGAACGGACTTTCCGATCTTGTGTCGGCAAGTCCGTTCATTTCCAAAAGTCCCGCGGACTAGCACACAGACCGCGGGATTGTCCGCTGGACTCGCGAGTCTGAACTTAAAACTTAGTCCGCAGGACTTTTGGCGGGAAAAAGTCCGTCCCACACACGGGCAGATTGTTCGGCGGACAATCCCGCGGGAAAGTCCACTCGTGTGTACACCGCATAAGTGTAGCAATATGGTGACATTTAATGAAGGTACAACATTTAGCAACTCACATGGTTGATGATTAAAACAGGCACATCTAAGTATGCAGGCATCCGGGGTAAAGCTGTTCACACAGACCATCCTCCGCACAGCCGGTTCCCACCGCAGTCAGTCTGCAATTGTGGCTGGGAAGACTTTCCTGCAGTAGAGTGATCTGAAAGTGAGGCTTGAAGCACTCATGGAGCACATCGTGTAAGGGATGACGTCAATCGTGGTGTGGAGGATGGTCTATATGGACAGCTTTCCCCGGATGCCTGCATAATTAGATGTGCCTCTTTTACTCATCAACCATGAGTTGCTACAGTAAATGTTGTACCTTCATTAAATGTAACCATATTGCTACACTCAGAGGCACCTCTCTTCTCTTTTATACTCAGTTGTGACATGACGCTACTTGTATATCAAGACATCGCTCGTTTATCAAGTCAAAATTGATAAAAAAAAATGTGCTTGTCTTGCAAACCACTCTCAGACCAAGTTACTCTCAATCCAAGGTTTTACTGTATAGCTTGAGCATTTGAGTTTATGCACCGGTAAAAAACTGCAAACCTTTTATTTCAAGGGAGACAACAGCAACAGACTAAAAGATACAGTATCTAACGTGAACAACCAATTGCTTCCACGAGGATTCTACAGTCCCTCATGTTTTGCTTTGTGTCTTTTAAGATCACTGTGCGGTAAAGCAAGGAAGCATAAAAAAAATCATCTGTAGTATACTAATGTGCTTTACACAAGAATTCTGCACACGCACAAACCATGTACAATTTTAGGAAAACAATACACAACATACAGAGTATCACAAAATATGCATATAATATACACATGCACAAGCTATCTATCCTTTCTAGCATGACAGCGTATGCGATAGGAATACACTAAACAATTACTTAACTTGGGTTGTAGATTTAGTGTCATCCCCACACTAGTCCTTTGTTCCCTTCCCCCTACTTCTTGCCAACATCACTTCCTGCTCCATGAGCTCTATGAAACCAGGCAAACTAGTTAATTATCATATGAATGGAGGAAGCCTAACTTCTAAAAACACATGGTAACTAAAATGTGTTATGTCATATATGTATGCTGTAAAAATCCCCAAAATAACCACAGCAACACATTCCACTTCTTGATTTTTGTAGCATAGCATAATATAGAAACAATTGGAAACTTAGCAATTATCAGTAGCTCTTAAAGCCTTTGTCCACAAAAGGGTGAAATAACCCCCCCCCCCCCCCCCATATTGTAAATGGGAGAAAAAAATCCCTTTTGACCCCCCTGGACGAGCTGCGATGTTCTTTGAAGCAGGTTTAGCAACATCCTTGGCAGTCTGTGTAACATAGATGGAAGGAAAATTCCAGAAAAAAGTTCATTGTCCTCCAGACCATATGGAAGTGCTCAGATGAAAGTCTAATCCAATTCAGCCATTATCAGGAAATCATCTGCATTTTCCCCTCACATTCTCATCTCTTCTTCTGGTCTGCCTCATCTTATCTGGCTTGGTCATCTGCTCTGCCTGCTCCACCTCTCAAGGACAAAGCAGATTATATGTTCCTTCCAACTGTGTCAAAACATATAGCTAACTGCTTACATTTCCCTATCTGCCCATTTCTGACTGCCCATTGTAGGGTGCCAACTGTTGCCTTGTAACGTTTTCACAGAAAGGCATCGATTTCCAGTGGAAAGAATAAATCTGCATCTCTCTTCATGCTGTCCTGGAAACACAAGCCTGCTGCTAGTTAGTCTTTACAGCATGGCAGACTCTAGCAATGTGCCTCAGTCTATGACAACAAAAACACCCAATGTGACTGAATGTAACGTTCCTAGCCATTTGCTTCCACCTCTTAAGCAAAGCTGGTGTAAGAATCCCATCTATTTCTACTCTAGGAACCCCCTCCATAAGTAAGTCCCTATTTGTCCCCTGGAGATCATAGGCCTTGCCTCCCTTTTGTCTGATTCAACTCAACCATCACTATTTGATTTGATAAGATTCAGTTTCCCGTGAAGTTACAGTGAAGTTACAGTGGCACATGTCCTACCTATAGGCTTTGGCCCTTTGTCCTTTTTTAGGGCATCATCAGACATGTTCATAAGGGCTGCACCCCACTTATTCAAATCTTCAGCTTTGCCTGCAGTAGTTTTGCCCTAATTTTTAAATTCCTTGCCTTGCTTGCAGTGTCTTATAAACACTTGGTAGCCACTGCACGCTGCTCGTTAACCACTTCAATACAGGGCACTTATACACCTTTCTGCCCAGACCAATTTTCAGCTTTCAGCGCACTCACATTTTGAATGACAATTGCGCGGTCTGCGAGGCTTTACCCAAACAAAATTTTTATCATTTTTTTTTTTGATCACCTCTGGGGTTTTTATTTTTTGCGCTACAAATAAAAAAGAATAAACATTTTGAAGAAAAAAAAAGTTTTTCTTCGTTTCTGTTACAAAGCTTTGTAAAGAAGTAAGTTTTCTCCTTCACTGATGAAGCTGCACTGATGGGCATTGATGAGGGAGTACTGATTGGCACTCATGAGGTGGCACTGATGAGGTGGCAATTATATGCAGCACTGATAGGTGGCACTGATAAGCAGCACTGATGGGCACTTATAGGTGGCACTGATGGGCACTGACAGGTGGCACTGATGGGCACCCATAGGTGGAACTGATAGGTGGCACTGGAGGGCACATATAGGTGGCACTGATGGGCGGCACTGATAGATGGCACTAATCAGAGGCGCTGTGAGGCATCACAGAGTGCCATCCCTAATGGGCAATGATTGCCATCCCGGGTGGGCTCTAGTGGGCTTACCTGGGGGTCATGGGTGGGCATCCCTGGTGGGCATCCTTGCTGGCAATGGGTGGGAATCCCTGGTGGCCATGGGTGGGCATCCTTGGGGGGCTGCACTGATAATCAATCAGTGCAGACCCCCCTGTCAGAATAGCAGCTGATCGGCTCTCCTTCACTCGCGTCTGTCAGCACGAGTATAGGAAAAACCGATCCATGGCTTTTCCTGTTTACACTGTGATCAGCTGTGATTGGACACAGCTGGTCACATGGTAAAGAGCCTCCGTCAGAGACTCTTTACCACAATCAGAGATGTGGCGTGTCAGACTGACACACCACCGATCGCCGAACCGCGCGCTCTCACAGGCATGTGATCGCGGCTTATCCTGCTGGACGTCATATGATGCCCAGTCAGGATAACTGAACCACTTTCCGGCCGTCATTCTGCTATAGGCCAGATGGGAAGTGGTTAAATTAGTCTTGTTCTACCTCTACCTTTCTCTTCATTTCAGATTCTGTATGTAGAGGAAGTGCCATCCAAACACAGTAACCGGCCGCATCGCTCCCTTACTGAACCCAAAACTTTTAAGACTAATTTATGAGAAAAAGTCATAGACTCTCTCACCCCAAGCTCTGTTCAAAGGAGAAGAATACCTAGCAAGTTCCCTGGCAACAGACATCCATTAATTGTCTATGGCCTAGGTAAGCAGGTTGCATGCTACCTCCTAGACAACAGAAATCGCTGTAGCCTTGCTTTTACTGCTTTTATTTTATTTTTTCGAGCACAAGCAACAGGAAACACTACAGAAAACAGGTCTGCTTCAATTGAAATTTAGTGCAAATCCCGGACAAGCCCCCGATTGTTTTGCTATGTGTATATTAACCGCTTGACGACCGGCGCACGCCGATGTACGTCGACAGAATGGCACGGACAGGCATAAGGGCGTACAGGTACATCCCCTTTAAGATGCCGCCGTGCCATCGGGCTCGCGCCGGTCGGGACCCCCGTAAGGCCGGTCGCGGGTCCCGCAGACTCTATCGCCGCGGGGATACCCGCGATCGTCTCACAGGAAGGCTGAACGGGGAGAAGCGGAAATAAACAGCATCTCCCCGTTCTGCCTAGCAACTAGTGACGCCGATCTCTGCTCCCTGTAATTGGAGCAGAGATCAGCATTCACTAGCTGACAGCCACGCCCCCCACAGTTAGAAACACGATTCTAGGAACATGTAACCCCTACACTGCCACTTAGTGGTTAACCCCTTCACTGCCAGTGTCATTTACACAGGAATCAATGCATTTAAATAGCATTGATTGCCGTATAAATGACAATGGTCCCAAAAATGTATCAAAAATGTCCGATGTGTCCGCCATGAAGTCGCAGTCACAATAAAAATCGCTGATCGCCGCCATTACTAGTAAAAAAAAATGATTAATAAAAATGCTATAAAACTATCCCCTATTTTGTAAACGCTATAACTTCTGCGCAAACCAATCAATAATCGCTTATTGCGATTTTTTTTACCAAAAATATGTAGAGGCATACGTATCGGCCTAAACTGAGGAAAAAAAAAATTTTCGATATATTTTTGGGGGATATTTATTATAGCAAAAAATAAAAAAGAATGCGTTTTTTTCAAAATTGCCGCTCTTTTTTGTTTATAGCGCAAAAAATAAAAACCGCAGGGGAGATCAAATACCACCAAAAGAAAGCTCTATTTGTGGGGAAAAAAGGACATCAATTTTGTTTGGGAGCCACGTCACACGACCGCGCAATTGTCAGTTAAAGCGACGCAGTGCCGAATCGCAAAAAAGGGCCTGGTCATTTGGCTGCAAATTGGTCCGGACTGAAAGTGGTTAAGGCAGTAAAGCAAGGAAGCATAGAAATAAAAACTCTGTAGTATATTAATGTGCTTTACTAAACAAGAATGCTGTACTCACACAAACTTTATTTATGATACAATTAATTAATTCATTTTTGTTTTGCCTTAATTAGAGCACAGGAGTGGATCAAGGATATGCTTTTCTAGAAAAAAAAAGATGCTTGGATTCAGCTCATCCAGATACTACCAAAGAATACAACGAAGACTTAAAAATGAAAAAACAAAGGCATCTGTGTAACATCATCCAGGAACTGGAAGACGTATATACCATTGAGCAGTGCATTATGGAGGAAAACCAAAAGATAAAGGAATTCCATGAACTGATGCAAAGGGAGCTTATTGACGAACAGCAGACTTTTTAGAAACAAGTGAAAGAAAAAGTTTTCTTTTTGAAGTCACTTGAAAGAGAAGTACATCAGGTAGAAAACCTGGAGAAAAAATAAGCACAAACAAAAAGAGCAAATGGACAAAATAAAAAAAATACTGCCAGAACGTAGTCAAGGAGAACATAAGATTGCA
Source organism: Lithobates sylvaticus (assembly GCA_028564925.1). Taxonomy (NCBI): domain Eukaryota; kingdom Metazoa; phylum Chordata; class Amphibia; order Anura; family Ranidae; genus Lithobates; species Lithobates sylvaticus. Next base: position 303,420,318 of record CM053028.1, on the reverse strand, counting down.
TACAGAGTCGTAGTGCCGCCATTTTAAAGAAACAGAACCTGAACCTGCTACAACTAAGCTTGTAAATAATCCTAAAAGCTATGTCTATGAGCCTGTCTATAAACCAGACTAATATGGGAGAGCTGGGCTTAGTTGCTATGCCTGGCTAAGACTTTTCTGAACTAGTAATATGGCATGCAGACTACAGAATAGTTCCATACATCTGTGAAAATATGCCCACACTATCCAGTAGTATCAGGACTAATCTGAGGACTATTACTTCATGTATGGTGCTTAGATAATTCTTGCAACCAATAGGGGTTTCATTTTATACCTACAGTAATAGGTGCAAATTTAAGCATATTATTTTCAAACCATAAAAACATGAAAAGCTCCTAAACTCGTCTTTAGGAGATGCCAGTGTAGGCTAGTCTACATGAAGCCTGAAGACATCTAATTCAAACCGGGGCCAATGAGCGGTGAAAGCAGGCAGTTGAGCCGCGGTGTTACCACCCCCTGAACGCCCACTGCAACGGGCTGTACAAATACCATAGCTTTGCTTTGTGGCAGTGGCAGTGGCAAAAATGAAACTGTGTGTTGCTTTCAGTGGGTGGTGCTGCCCAACGCAACCCATTTGTATGAGGCCACATCAAAGGCTGAACCACTATGCCACAATCACAACTGGGGCACAGTGGTTTAGCCTTTTCAGGTAAATAGACATATCACCTTCTCACCACCTGTCCAATGCACACTTTTTAGAGGGGCAGCAGATCGGAACGAGCCCTAGGTAATTTTTGTACCTCTCCACTGGCTGTCCAATTGCTTCACAATACTGCTGCAGATCTCCTTGTTCCTGCTGTGTTGCAGGGCTCTGATGAAGAGAGGACCCCCCTTGAAACTTGTCAGGCATTTAAGACCAGGAGGTGTCTCACTAATGCCACATACACACGGTCGGAATTTCCGATGGAAACAGTCCGATGGGAGCTTTTCAACGGATTTTCCGACCGTGTGTATGCCCATCGGTCTTTTTCTGTCGGAATTTCCGACGGACTTTGGATTGAGAACCTGTTCTAAATTTTTTGGATTTTCCGATCGTGTGTATGCAATTCCGACATGCAAAATTCCGACACATGCTCGGAAACAATTTGACACATGCTCGGAAGCATTAAACTTCCCTTTTATAGTGCTGTCGAACATGTTTTATGCCGCTGTGTTACTGACCGTCGGAATTTGGTGTGACCGTGTGTAGGCAAGACAGTTTGAGCGAAATTCCGTCGGAATTCCGACGGGAAAACCATCAGAGCTTTTTCCGACGAGAATTCCGACCGCGTGTACGCGGCATTAGACTAGAATTCATGAAGTGGATCGGGTGATATGGATCTCTGTTGATATTGATGAGCTTGATACTGCTTGCTGTTTGTAAAAAAATACATTACTTGAAAAAAAGATCTATAAAAGGTAATGTGCAAGGCTGGAATGCCCTCTTTATTTTTTATTTTTTTTTAGCATTGCATACTGCAAAGTCCTGCAAACATATTTATACTTGAACTGTGGAAGAGTAAAGGTCCATTGGCTCCGGAACCTCAATTTTGAGCGCAGGAGGCTGTTTCTTTTGTCTGCATTTTGGGAATAACTAGGAGGAGAAGGGTTGGAGACACGAGCTGAGGTCTATAAGACTTACAGCTCTCATGTCCACAATTGGCCAGAAATACAGGGGAAGCTGTATGATCTGCCAGAAAAACAAGGAGTTTAACTCTTTATACTTAGACATCTAGGTGTCCTGGTGTCATTGCAGTTCCTGTGCAGCAAAACTTAAACTGAGGGAGGGGGAAGCAGAACAAGAAGCCAATTAGCTGTGCTGCAATGCAAAGAGCATGTTGATAGGCGGAAAGAGCAGACTGACAGAGAGTTGAGTCAATCAGTCTGCTGCTTTTTTCACTGCTTAGTCACAGGCTGGGGAGGGGAGAGCTGCTGTGTGGTGGGGCAAAGCTGTGTGTATCTCAGGACTGGATGGACAGAAATACAAATATCTAAGCAGATAAAAGAGTTCCCAATAATGCATTTCATCTGTGTATTTAGGCTGTTTGTCTGCAGTTTAGCTTTAACCTAATGCTACCAAGGTAACACATACAGTATCTCACAAAAGTAAGTACACACCTCACATTTTTGTAAATATTTTATTATATCTTTCATGTGACAACACTGAAGAAATTACACTTTGCTACAATGTAAAGTAGTGAGTGTACAGCTTGTATAACAATTTGCTGCCCCCTCAAAATAAATCAACACACAGCCATTAATGTCTAAACTGCTGGCAACAAAAGTGAGTACACCCCTAAGTGAAAATGTCCAAATTGGGCCCAAAGTGTCAATATTTTGTGTGGCCACCATTATTTTCCAGCACTGCCTTAACCCTCTTGGGCATGGAGTTCACCAGAGCTTCACAGGTTACCACTGGAGTCCTCTTTCACTCCCCCCATGACGACATCACAGAGCTGGTGGATGTTAGAGACCTTGCGCTCCTCCACCTTCCGTTTGAAGATGCCCCACAGATGCTCAATAGGGTTTAGGTCTGAAGACATGCTTGGTGAGTCCATCACCTTTACCCTCAGCTTCTTTAGCAAGGCAGTAGTCATCTTGGAGGGTTTGGGGTCGTTATCATGTTGGAATACTGTCCTGTGTCCCAGTCTCCGAAGGGATGGGATCATGCTCTGCTTCAGTATGTCACAGTACATGTTGGCATTAATGGTTCCCTCAATGAACTGTAGCTCCCCAGTGCCAGCAGCACTCACGCAGCCCCAGACCATGACACTCCCACCACCATGCTTGACTGTAGGTAATAAACGCTTGTCTTTGTACTCCTCACCTGGTTGCCGCCACATACACTTGACACAATCTGAACCTAATAAGTTTATCTTAGTCTCATCAGGCCACAGGACATGGTTCCAGCAATCCATGTCCTTAGTCTGCTTGTCTTCAGCAAACAATTTTCGGGCTTTCTTGGGCATCATCTTTAGAAGAGGCTTCCTTCTGGAATGACAGCCATGCAGACCAATTTGATGCAGTGTGCGGCATATGGTCAGAGCACTGACAGGCTGACCCCCCACCCCTTCAACCTCTGCAGCAATGCTGGCAGCACTCATACATCTATTTTCCAAAGACAACTTCTGGATATGATGATTAGCATGTGCACTCCACTTCTTTGGTCGACCATGGCGAGGCCTGTTCTGAGTATAACCTGTCCTGTTAAACCGCTGTATGGTCTTGGCCACCATGCTGCAGCTCAGTTTCAGGGTCTTGGCAATCTTCTTATAGCCTAGGCCATCTTTATGTAGAGCAACAATTCTTTTTCTTAGATCCTCAGAGAGTTCATTGCCATGAAGTATAAAACTTCCAGTGACCAGTATGAGAGAGTGAGAGCGATAACACCAAATTTAACACACCTGCTCCCCATTCACACCTGAGACCTTGTAACACTAACGAGTCACATGACACCGGGGAGGGAAAATGGCTAATTGGGCCCAACTTGGAAATTTTCACTTAGGGGGTGTACTCACTTTTGTTGCCAGCGGTTTAGACATTAATGGCTGTGTGTTGAGTTATTTTGAGGGGACAGCAAATTTACACAGTTATACAAGCTGTACACTCACTACTTTACATAGTAGCAAAGTGTAATTTCTTATGTGTTGTCACATGAAAAGATATTACACAAAATACATATTTACAAAAATGTGAGGGGTGTACTCACTTTTGTGAGATACTGTATGTACGGTGACAAAATGGTGGGCATTAACGCCTAGATGCCACACATAAGCTTTGCTGGGTGGCAGGTGTTTCTGTGCTGAGAGCAAGCTCACTGCATGCTCCCAGCAAAGAGACTGAGCTGTCAAAGACAGCTCTCGGTCCCTACTAGCAGTCGCCAGCCAGCAGGACAGGCTCCTGATTGTGTGACCACGATGACAACTAAACACAGTGGTCACATGGTCATCGATCCTTCCTTTTTAAGGGTTACTGGTGTGGGTGGGAAGGGGTAAAGGAAAAGATGTACTGAAGGAAATATAAGGACTGCCATTGCTGACCTCCTAAAAGATTAACAGCCTGATTACCTTCGACATCAGTGTTCATGTGTATCAAAAGTCAGAGAGCTCAGAACTCTTGATCTACATATTTGTGTCAGTTCAGTGCCTTATAATGTATCGAAACAAATGGACTGTCAAGACAATCCACAGTCCAGTAATTTCAATTGGAAAGGTCAACAATGCCAGTTTGCATATTATCTCACTACGGATTTCCTTTACAGAGCATGGCAGAGCCTTTGACTATTATTATTAATTTCTATTTCCATGACACCATCATATTCCTTAGCACTTTACAGCAGACAGCAACGGAAACTTAAAGTAGAAGTACAGCCAAAGTTAGTTTGGCTGTACTTCCCCTGTCGATCACAGGAGTGCAGTTCGCTCTGCACTCCTGTGACCCGTTTTCAGCAGAGAGCGGGCCTGCCGGTCCAGGCTCAGGCAAGATCGTGACAATGGAGCCAGGATCTGCCCATATGCCTGGACCGGCACCCAGCTCAGCCTCTCATTAAGAGCCTGAGCCAGCCGCTCCGCCCCTCCACAGTAGGGATGAGCCGAACACCCCCCCGTTAGGCTCGCACCAGAACCCGCGAACGGACCTAAAGTCCGTGCGAGCTTTAGAACCCTATTAGTTATAATGGATGCGAACGTTCGAAATTAAAAGTGCTAATTTTAAAGGCTAATATGCATGTTAATGTCATAAAAAGTGTTTGGGGACCTGGGTCCTGCCCCAGGGGACATGTATCAATGCAAATTTTTTTTTTTTAAACGGACGTTTTTTCAGGAGCAGTGATTTAAATAATGCTTAAATTGAAACAATAAAAGTGTAATATTCCTTTAAATTTCGTACCTGGGGGGTGTCTATAGTATGCCTGTGAAGGGGCGCATGTTTCCCGTGTTTAGAACTGTCTCTGCGCAAAAGTGTCATTTTTGAAAGTAAAAAAGCTATTTAAAATCACTCGCGGCTAATGTTAATTCACGGCTCCCGTAACACAGAGAACAGTGATTCATTGAAACTCATTCATAAAAAAAAGTCATTGATAAAAAATAAAAAAAATGAAAAAAAAAAAGCGTAGGGGTCCCCCCAAATTCAATAACCAGGCCCTTCAGGTCTGGGATGGATATCAGCCAAAAAAAAATGGCGTAGGGTCCCCCTCAAAATCCATACCAGACCCTTGAGGTCTGGTATGGATTTTAAGGGGAACCCTAGCCAAAAAAAATGGCGTGGGGTCCCCCTCAAAATCCATACCAGACCCTTATCCGAGCACGCAACCTGGCAGGCCGCAGGAAAAGAGGGGGGGACGAGAGCGCCCCCCCCTCCCGCCTGAACCGTACCAGGCCACATGCCCTCAACATTGGGAGGATGCTTTGGGGGTCTAAGACCCCCAAAGCACCTTGTCCCCATGTTGATGAGGACAAGGGCCTCTTCCCCACAACCGTGCCCGGTGGTTGTGGGGGTCTGCGGGCGGGGGGCTTATCGGAATCTGGAAGCCCCCTTTAACAAGGGGACCCCCAGATCCCGCCCCCCCCTGTGTGAAATGGTAAGGGGGTACAAAAGTACCCCTACCATTTCACCAAAAAAGTGGCAAAAATTGTAAAAATGACAGGAGACAGTCTTTGACAATTCCTTTATTAAAATCTTCTTTCTTCTTTCTTCATCCTTCGGTTTCTTCATCTTCTCCTTCCTTCATCTTCTTCCATCTTCTTCTTCCATTTTCTTCTTCCTCCGATCCGCTTCTTCTTGCGCTGGTCTTCTCGTCCTTCTTGTCCGGCATCTTCTTCCGTCGGCGTCGGCGTCGGGGTCGGTGTCGGTGTCTTCTTGGGCCGCTCCGCGCAATGGGAGGCTCCCGCTGTGTGAGGCTCCGCTCCGTCTGACAGGTATTTTATAATGGAGGGCACCTGGTGACCCCGCCCCCTCTGACGCACAGGGACATCATGGGGAATTCCATGATGGCTTTCCCCATGACGTCAGAGGGGGGCGGGGTCACCAGGTGCCCTCCGTTTTAAAAGTTAGCGGGAGCGGGAGCCTCCCATTGCGCGGAGCGGCCCAAGAAGAGACAGAGACACCGACGCCGACGGAAGAAGATTTTAATAAAGGAATTGTCAAAGACCATCTCCTGTCATTTTTACAATTTTAGACACTTTTTTGGTGAAATGGTAGGGGGTACTTTTGTACCCCCTTACCATTTCACACAGGGGGGGGGGCCGGGATCTGGGGGTCCCCTTGTTAAAGGGGGCTTCCAGATTCTGATAAGCCCCCCGCCCGCAGACCCCCACAACCACCGGGCACGGTTGTGGGGAAGAGGCCCTTGTCCTCATCAACATGGGGACAAGGTGCTTTAGGGGTCTTAGACCCCCAAAGCATCCTCCCAATGTTGAGGGCATGTGGCCTGGTACGGTTCAGGCGAGAGGGGGGGCCGCTCTTGTCCCACCCTCTTTTCCTGCGGCCTGCCAGGTTGCGTGCTCGGATAAGGGTCTGGTATGGATTTTGAGGGGGACCCCACGCCATTTTTTTTGGCTAGGGTTCCCCTTAAAATCCATACCAGACCTCAAGGGTCTGGTATGGATTTTGAGGGGGACCCTACGCCATTTTTTTTTTTTTTTGGCTGGGGTTCCCCTTAATATCCATCCCAGACCTGAAGGGCCTGGTTATTGAATTTGGGGGGGACCCCTACGCTTTTTTTTTGTTTTTTATTAATGAATGACAGTTCTCTGTGTTACAGGAGCCATCAATTCATTAGCCGCAAGTGATTTTAAATAGCTTTTTTCCTGCAAAAATGACACTTTTTTGCAGGGAAAGTTCTAAGCACAGGAAACCTGCCCCCTTCACAGGCCACCTATAGACACCCCCCAGATGTGATACTGCAATGCTGTTCTAACAGCACGCACACACATATCCCCAGAAATAGAGCACATATTGTCAGCAGCACACTGACACGCTGACACTGACTGAAACATAATATGCGAGGCCGCTGGCGCGGCGGCCTCTTATACCGTGGGGCGTGTACTAAAGCCCCTGAGCTATAATTGGCTACAGGCATCCTGACTGTAGCCAATTATGGCTCTCCTCGCTGCCGGCGCTGTGATTGGACAAGCATGCGGGGTCACAGTGCATGCTTGGCCAATCATCAGCCAGCATTGCACTGCGCGAATTTGATGCGAGCGGCCCCAATAGTTCTGGGCTCGCCGAGCGAGCGAACGCCCGGTGCTCGATTCGAACATGGGTTCGAATCGAACACCGGGCTCATCCGTACTCCACAGCCCAGTGCTCCAGTGAGGGAAGGGGCAGAGCAGAGAGCGGCTGAATGACAGTGCCCAGCTCTCTGCTCAGGGAGCTCTGAGAACTGAGCTATTGGCTTTTGTTTGATCGCTCAGTCTTAGAGCCGGCAGGGGACAGATGCTGCATCCACCTAGGTAAGTATGATTCTTTAAAAAGAAAATCTTTACCTTACAAAGACCTAAGCGGATGGGGGGCCTGGGGGTAACGGGGTAACCACTAAGGTATGGGTCCCATTAGAAAAATGCTTGGCAGGACGCAATCTCTCACATGCCCCCTGGCTACCCCAGACACATAGAGGCCTATCAATGTATGTCTCCCCGTTGACAACCCACACCTTAAAATTGTGGGACACATTGAATAACACAGGTCAATTGGCCCCACAAATCTCACCACTTGCACCCTTGGGAGGGTTTCCGTGGTTTGCCCCTGGGGAACATCTGTCCTTCCTCCGCACCTGGACGGCGGATGGAGAAGTTAGATGCGGCCAGTTCTTTCAGGATCAGGGACTGATCCCATTAGAGGATCTTCAAGCCCAATACGGTGGTTTCCCTTTAGATGGGTGGAGACATGGGCAGCTTCAGCACTTTGTGCAGGGTCTGCAACAGGCCATACGCTCCCCCACTTCCTCCACCCCCTTTGAGAAGCTATGCATGTCTGCTAACCCGATTCTCCATGCTATTTACGTCCTCTATGAGCTCTTATTGAACCGGACACCCCTAGAGAAGCCCACATATATTAGAGAGTGGGAAAAAGACTTGGATTGTGAATTTACTGATATGCAACTGGACCACCTGTACCGTCTCACGCATACCACCTCTGTAGACACGAGAATGCAAGAGAACGGGTTTAAGGTGCTATCCAGGTGGTACAGGGTGCCCACCAAACTCGCCAAAATATTCCCAAATTCCTCTGATATGTGCTGGCGGGAATGTGGGCAAAAAGGTTCTTTCCTACACATATGGTGGGAATGCCCCAAGCTAAGGCCTTACTTGCAAGACATTAGGGACCAAATACACCACATACTGGATGTGGACCTCAGAGATTCCCTGAGAAACTTTCTCCTGCACTTCCCCACCATCCCTTTCAGTCTCTACCGGAAGTCGGTGCTACCGCATCTTTTGAATGCGGCTAGAAGACTGATCCCTATCCACTGGAAAAGCAGTCAGACCCCTAACCGATCGGATAGGATCCGATTGGTTAATGAAATTAAGACGGCAGAGGACTGGATGGCGAAGTGCAAGGACAGATACGACAAATGGTATGGGACATGGGCCACTTGGATTAACTACGTTGACGGGGTTAGGCCTCCGAGTGATGCCCCTCAGACAGCAAGGGTGTAGTTATCACCATAACTGCAAGTCCAACAACGGATAAGCTAGAAACACTTGAAATAATGGCTGTAGATCTACCACTACAATTATGATAAGTGCAGTATAACTCCTTTTCTTTTTTTTCCTCTTAAGTCTATTCTATGTATGTCTCCCAAGTGAACCGCTCCTTAAAATAAATATACGCCGGTTGGCTATGTTTACTTTCCTTAAACTCGGTTGAGCTAGCACCTATCTTTTACTTAGACCCAATGGCAGGGCTGGAAAAAAATTATTGATTCATAGGTTCCTATGTTTAAGTGACTGACATGTTTGTCCCCCACTCTGCAAATGTTGGTCAGCCTAATGGGCGTAAACCTGGACGAAATATGCAGGCATACGAGTTGATAGCTCGACATTGCGGATTATTTGGACTTATTTCTCTTGCTTTACAGTTTGATTTATTTTTTTGTCACCTGTTTGTACTTCTGTTGGAAAATGTTTACATAAATAAAGATTATATATAAAAAAAAAAAAAAAAAAAAGAAAATCTTGAATGTCTCTTTTAAGGTGAGTTGTGAAACCTCAAAATAGCAAAACAGCACTGTTGAGTGCCAGTGCTTCTCGGGACATTACAGCGGATCAGTAGGGGGTTCCGATTAGGACATAAAGTACCTGTCACATAGTAGTAGGGTATGTTAGCTAATCCCGCACACATCACTAACTGCACCCCCGCCCTCTGCCCTCAGGAGTTACAGAGAGATCAAAGGCAGACAGGCATCTCCTGCATATCTCTCCGCTAGATAGGGCAGGAACTTTAAACTTTAAAGATGAGGCATCGGTTGCCTACGATTCGAAATTAAACAAATAGTTCCTACTCTGTTAAAGCCTTCTGGGCCCTTCTGATGATATGATGGGGCCCAGGGAAATTCTATTTTTTTACTGGACATTCTAGGAGCTGGTCATGCATTGAAAACTGCATACAAGAGGACCCCCTTATCCCCCCTTATCTGTGGCCTTGATTTCAGCTGCTGGGAATTGCAGCATAGCTATGTATGTAGCCTTACTAGTTTGCTTATGCCAGCTCTCAACCAAATTGTCACGTCATCAAATAGCTGGTATCATAACTGATCACATGATCATCACCATGGCAAATACAGATCAAACAGAGGCTAAGATGGCAGCCTCCTTGGATGTAAAGGATAGCAGGGTAAGAGGATTGACTTAATTTTCACGCTGCCAACATCTCAAGACCAGGTTCATCATATAGGCAGAGGGCTGGGCCAATCCTAAAGCCAGACCTCCAAATAAGAGGGACCAGCACAAGGGAATATGAAATGAAACCCCTTCCTGCATAGTTTCCTAACTGCTAACACTTCAACTAGGGATCGACCGATTATCGGTGAGGCCGATTATTGGCGGCCAATATTCACTTTTTTTGAAGTATTGGTCTCGGACACAAACGTACCCGTAATTACTGATATTGCTTCAAGGGGTTTAAACCGGGGAGATGCATGCAGCTGCAGGCATCACCCCAGTACCATTCTTCAGCGCGGGCGGTCGACTTTATTGTAATATCAACCGATGCGGCTCAGCAGCCACTCGGCTGTTATTACAAGCAGCTGGAGGGGACGTCCCCCCTCCCGCCTCCTTCCTCTGTTTGCCTGGGTTCTCCCATCCCACCGGGAGGCCCGAGCAACCAGTCGGCTGGCCGAAGACCTGAACAAAGCCGATGCTTCGTTCGGGTCTCGGATTTAGTAACCCAGAAGCGATGTCATGACATCACTTCCCATATTACTGGCATCTTAATGGCGCCAGTTTTAAAAAATATAAAGTATTCAAAAACACCAATCATGACGTTTTGAATACTTTCAAGTGCAGAGGAGGGGTTTGGGGTCTTATAGACCCCAGATTCCGCCATAAAGAGTACCTGTCACTGCCTATTACTATCTCAAGGGATGTTTACATTCCTTGTGACAGCAATAACAGTGATAAAAAAAAATTTAATGTACAGAATATCGGCACACAATATCGGCTATCGGCCTGAGAGGTGGCCAAAATATCGGTATCATATTGGCACAAAAAAAAACAATATTGGTCGATCCCTAACTTCAACTAAGCTTTTAACTGAACGAATACTAAAGAATACACATATCAGGGTGGATATAAATCAATGATTTAAAAAAAAAAATTTTTTTTATTTAAATCTGATTTTTTTGATTTAAATCAATTTGTTTGATTTTTATCAAATTTATTTTATAATGCTTTTGAAGTAAAAATCTATCTAAAGAGAGTGTTCTATTTAAGATACATTAATAATTTAGTTTATTAAGAATGAAATGGAGCTTAGTTATGTAGCATGAGGCTGTATATTCTGCAATATTTACATTTTTGGTAAACTCATTCAATGAATCCAAGCTCTGAAAGCTGAGATAACATGCACTGCATTGATGCATTCACACAATTTCACAGTAACCATGAGATAAAACAAAGTTCAGGAATATTTCTTTATCCCATTGTATTGTCTATGTACACTACAAACTGTATGATTGAATTGGTTCTGATATCGCTGTTTTACTAATCTGACAGCTTATTATTCTAAATAGGAAGCCTTCATTTTGTTTGCAAATATTAAAGAGTCTAACTACCAGTAAGAATGAGTCCTTACATTGAAAGAGCACCTGTCATTTCCGATCCATCATGGCAGTGCCTGTTAGCGGGCATCCACTCACCTGCTGCCGCCACATCCCTCACCTTGTTGTGTCACTGCCGCATCACCAGCCGTCCCATTAAAGTGAATGGGACTGTCGGTGAGTCAGCAGCTGGTCAAAGGAGGAGCCGCTGTAGGACAGAGATGACAGTTGCTCTTTAAAAATTATGATTTAAATCGAGTTGATTAAAATCAAGCCTTTTTACTAGTGATTTAACTTGATTTGATTTAAATCCAATCCTCCCTGACACATAACCATTTGCCCCGTGAAAGTGCATAGTGAACATTGGTCAATTTAATCTAACACTAACGTAACCCCTAAAACACCTATGTTATCAGTACCAGATGTGTTGCCTGCATCATCATTACAGTACTCTTAGCTGCCACGAAGTGCCATAAAAATGATTGTCAGGATCACCTTAACCGCTTGCTGACCAGCGCACGCCGATTTACGTTAGCAGAATGGCACTGGTGGACAGGTACGTCCCCTTTAAGAAGAGGTTCTGCAGGCACCCGCACACCTGCCACGGTCTCCCTGACCGCGGGTCTCATGGACTCGATGTCCGCCGGGTGCCTGCGATCGTTTCATGAAGAGGTGGAACGGGGAGATGCTTTTGTAAACAAAGCATTTCCCCGTTCTGCCTAGTGTCATGACAGAGATCACTGCTCTCGAGATTGCTGTCATGTGAGGTGTAGCCCCTCCCCCCACAGAATCACTCCCTAGGACACACTTAACCCCTCTACCGCCCCTAGTGGTTAACCCCTTCACTGCCAGTGTCATTTACACAGTAATCAGTGCATTTTTATAGCACTGATCGCTGTATAAATGACAATGGTCCCAAAATAGTGTCAAAAGTGTCCAATCTGTCTGCCATAATGTCGCAGCCCCGATAAAAAAAAAATCGAAGATCGCCGCCATTAATATAAAAAAAAAATAATAATAAAAATGCTATAAATCTATCCCCTATTTTGTAGACGCTATAAATTTTGTGCAAACCAATCAATATACACTTGATTTTTTTTTTTTACCAAAAATATGTAGGAGAATACATATCGGCCTAAACTGAGGAAAATATATATATATTTTTGGGGGATAGTTACCGTATATACTCGAATATAAGCCGAGATTTTCAGCCCATTTTTAGGGCTGAAAGTCCCCCCCTCGGCTTATATTCGAGTCACCGCTGTCTGCCTACATGAACAGCGTGTCATGCAGACAGACGGCAGTTTTCAAAAGCCGTGCCGCCTCCTCCCGCCCGTCCATGATAGGCGGACACTAATTTTCCCAGCAGTACAGTGTTCCGCCTATCACGAATGTCCTGTCATTCTCATCTCATGGACGAGGATGAGAGAATGTCCGTGATTTTAATTTTAGAATGGCGCCGTACACGCTGTGGGGGGACAGAGCGAAGACCGATGACCGATGGCACAGGACGGAGGGCACAAGGACGGAGGGCACAAGGACGGATGACAGAGGACCCGCAGATCGGCACAGGTAGGCTGCAATGGGGACACAGGGGGGGGTCTGTACAGGGGACAGGCAGCTGCAGATGGGCATTGCTGACCCTCTTTTCCACTTACAGTAGCTGCTGCATTTTGTACCCTCGGCTTATACACGGGTCAATGCATTTTTCCCATTTTTTTGTGGTGAATTAGGGGCCTCGGCTTATACTCGGGACGGCCTATACTCGAGTATATACGGTACTATTGCAAAAAGTAAAAAATATTGCATTTTTTTTCAAAATTTACCTTTTTTATTTGCTTATAGCGCAAAAAATAAAAACCGCAGAGGCGATCAAATACCACCAAAAGAAAGCTCTATTTGTGGGGAAATAAGGACGTCAAATTTGTTTGGGTACAACGTTGCATGACCGCGCAATTGTCATTTAAAGCGACACAGAAGAACACATTAGTTGTGAATGCTTTTATCGTAACAAGTCTTCTTATCTGGCAAGGTACTCTGTTTCAGCCTAGGTTCACACTGGTGCATGGAAAACACTGCATGTGATGTGCACAGAAATCGCAGCGCAATCCTGTGCACATCAAATGCGATGTCTGTGTGGTGTGATTTGAGCCATTCATTTTACATAGCTCAAATTTCATTGCATGTGCACCAAAATGGTGCAGGACCCTTTTTTTCCCTGCACCTGAATTGCGTTGCATGGGTGTTCACACCCGTGCGATTTGATTCTGGCAATCGCACTGTATGTTGCAATCTGTTTCAGGGTGTCATTAATCTAACATTGACACCCGCAGCAGATGGCATGGGCACCATGCGATTTCTTTGGAGTGCAATGCGGGGAAATGCAGCAAATATTGTGCGTTTCCCACATCGCATTAATGTAAACCAGGGCTCAAGATAATTTTCGAATTCAGATGTCTTTAGGTAAGAAAGTGATCTGACCCTCACTGTAGGAGCCTATTCACACGTTTTTTGACATTCCCTATTGATTTCAATACAAATCACATCTGCCAAAAAAGAAAAGTGTAAATTATCCATTTCACACTAACAACGCAATTTTTGGCGCGATTTCAGGGAATGCCTGTGTAACTCTCATCAAAGTCGCACCAAAGTAGTGCAGGGACTACTTTGAAGTCAGCACGACTTGAAGTCGTACTAATATGAATGGTTGTCATTGAAATGACTTTTTATGCGACTTTGCAGCCCCAAATCGTGGGACGAGTCATACAAGTGTAAACGGGGCCTTAGTAGGACAGCACATTGTAGTGATACATCTCACCCTCTTGTGGTTAAAAGTAGGATTACAGCTGAAAAAAGTCTAACTAGGAGTATTAGTTTATCCTGTTTTGAAAGAAAGAAAAAAAACAGATTTAGTTATTATAGACTGAGCATATACACAGGTGAAAGTGTTGCAGACAATTTTAAGATTCTCCTGATCATATCACTGCACCAAGTTGCAAAAACAGCAGACAATTGTGACAAATCTTTTGTTTTATTATTAGGCATCAGGTTGCCTATGATACTTAATGACCCAATTCTACCTCCTGTGTTCATCAAGAGAACAGAGGGCACCTGTATGCATTTCTGTGACTCATCATCTGTCCACATATATAAGATGCAGGCAGAAGGGGCTGCTTGGTAGATACAGAGTCAGAATATTGAAGGTGATGAGAACAAAAAAAAATACTGATAATTTAATCTTGTTATCACAGTTTGAATGACTTGCTTGCTATTAATATAGTAGGATCTTGTAATCAGTTGCACGTGATTGGAGCATCTGGTCTTTTGAGATTATTTTGTTTCTTGAGTCCCTCAAGAGTTATCAAAACCATATGAGGTCAAACCTAAACGCTTTCAATTTGCATGTAATCAGGTAGACCCTTCTACCACATAGTTGAAGGTAAATCTAAAGGAAATGGGACAACAAAAGTTGTACAGTGTGTATCCAGCTTTATTTTTTAGGAAACAATTTGCTCATTTTGTTTAGCCATCAATTGCCACAACTAATGATTTAACTACTAGTAATTTATGTTGCATGAGTATGTTCCTAAAAACCACCTGTGAAGTTCCAGCTTAATGAGAACTGCTAGCAAGAGGTTAAATGTTGTTAAAATTGCAGATGTAGCTTAGCCCTATAGTTGCTAATAAGTAGGTTGCTTCTGGTAACCTCCTCTTCAAGTGCTAGTTGGTGTCCTACTGATCCAATGGCTGCAATACTTTGTAGGGCCTGAGCAAGTATGCATGTTTGAAAGAATGCAGTCAGCAGAGGAAGCTACCATTTCTCTTTACAGGTTTTCTTTTAAACTGTATTTGCATGTTCTCTAAATGTTTTATAAAATTCTAAAACTGATGCAGCATTTTTGCTCCCTAGGAAATAATGGACCGTTTAAGGAAAATGATCAACAAACTTGGCAAGCGTTTGTCCTCAAACAAGCTCTTAAAGGTAACATTTTAAACATTGCTTTCTGTTTGCATATTAACCGCTTCAATACAGGGCTTTTAAACACCCTTCCTTACCAGAGCACTTTTTGCGATTCGGCACTGCGTCGCTTTAACTAACAATTGCGCGGTCGTGCGACGTTACACCCAAACAAAATTGACGTCCTTTTTTTCCCACAAATAGAGCTTTCTTTTGGTGGTATTTGATCGCCCCTGCGGTTTTTATTTTTTGCGCTATAAACAAAAGAGCGACAATTTTGAAAAAAAACACAATATTTTTTACTTTTTGCTATAATAAATATCCCATTTTTTTTAAAAAAAAAACTATTTTTTTTCCTCAGTTTAGGCCGATACGTATTCTTCTACATATTTTTGGTAAAAAAAATCGCAATAATCGTATATTGATCGGTTTGCGCAAAAGTTATAGCGTCTACAAAATAGGGGATAGATTTATTGAATTTATTTTTTTTTTTTTTTTACTAGTAATGGCGGCGATTTGCGATTTTTTTTTTTTTTTTTTTTTTTTTTTTTCGTGACTGCGACATTGCGGCGGACACTTCGGACACTTTTGACACATTTTTGGAACCATTCACATTTACACAGCGATCGTTGCTATAAAATTGCAATGATTACTGTGTAAATGTGACTGTCAGGGAAGGGGTTAACACTAGAGGGCGCTGGAGGGGTTAATGTGTGTCCCTAATAGGAGTGATTCTAACTGTAGGGGGAGGGGACTTAAGGGGAGGAGACCGATCATGTGATCCTCTGTACTGGGATCACATGATCGGTCTCCTCCCCGCTGACAGGACGTGGAGCTGTGTGTTTACACACACAGCTCCACGGTCCCGCCCGGTCCCGTTGTTTTAACGGGCAATCGCGGGTGCCCGGCGGACATCGCGGCCGCCGGGCACTCGCACCGGGTCCCGAGCGATGCCGCGGGCGCGCGCCGGCGGCGCGCGCGCCCCCCAGGCGGCCGGGAACCCGAGGACGTCATATGACGCCCACCCAGGATGGTAGATCCAACTTGTGGGCGTCATATGACTATGGGCGGGTATTGAAGTGGTTAAAGATGTTCTCTACTAGTGGTTCTTAATCTTATTTAGACCAAGATGCAGCAAAATATCCCAAAATTCCATGTCCCATTTAAAATAAATATGGGGGTTAAGGGAATCTGCTGTAGACTTGGTGGCCTTGTAGGGGGATGAGGTTTCTGGAGGGAGCGAGGGGCAACTGTGGAGGATAGGACCACTGAAGGTCTTTCTGAGGCTGGGGACTTTGCATGGGGGACTAGAGTGCACTATGGAGGCTGGTCTGTGGGAGTAGGGAGGTGCTGTAGGAGTTTACAGAATCTACAGCTGGCTGGAAGTTTGGGAGAACTACTCTAATCCTAGTATCCTCTCTCCATTCAGAAATAAGGGGAGTGATGTATAATTTGTGTTTTATTTTTTATTTTTTTTTGTATTCCAAATGCCCCTCTAATAAGGATATTGCAGTAAATCTGTAGATGCATAAAAGAGCCCAGAACCTTTGCCAAGTGGAAGCATGGGTTTGGTAATAAAGTTGTCCTTTTCTGGGAAAGTATCCAGTAATCAAAGTAATTGGTAGCACTACTGCAACCAGCATATAAGCAGGACCATCTTTAATGTAGGGAAACTGCCCTGGGCCCAAAGCTGCTGCCCAGGTTTGCCACCAGTAAATTTAAGTGCAGTTTGTAAAAATCTATTTTTACAACTGTAAATGTCTAAGACATCGGCACCTCCACCAAAAGACACAGGGAGCATTGGGCAGGCACAAGCCACTGACTGGCTGCATTTCTCAATACTGCTCCTCTAGTCCTGGCTGCAGCCCTGTCATGGTGGCGTAATCTGTCCTCTGTTCCCTGTGGCCACACAGTGATGACTGGCACCTACCTGCTGTGGAGGGGTGAGCCAGACTGGTCTCAACTGAGTCAGCTCAGGTGAGACCACACGCTGGGCAGGCATCTTAACCCATAAACTGCTGAAAGGAGCAGTGTCTCTGCACTGTGTCTTTGCACTGATTTACTATCCCAGGGGCTTGCCATTCTATTGTCACTCTTTACAAATGGAGGAGGGCCCTGGACTGGAGAGATTAGTCTCTCAAATGGAGGGCCTCCATACATAGACTGCTACATTAACCTCTAGCAACCAATAAGTGGTAGTGATGCACAGTAACCTTTAGCAACAAATCAGCGAGTGGCAATGTGCTATAACCTCTGGCAACCAAAGAAAATTTTGCCCAATGTTAAAGCTGGCCCTGCATATAACATACAGATGCAAGTCAATATGAAAATGATTGCTTTATATGAGGAGATCAATAATAGTATGTACATTCAATGCACAAACAGATGTTAACAAAGGGCTTGACAGAAGTCCTGGTGGAATTTGTGCACATACACTATCCCTGGGTATATATGGTTATATCCCAGATAAATGTTGCCGCAAAGTTTAGTTGCGGGGTCCCTGAGGATGATCATGATGCGGCCTATGTCATGATACTGAAGCCAAGATCAGCATGGGAAGATCCTCCAACCAGCCTGGAACACAGTTTCTTGCCAGCTGACACTGGTGTGGCAATGTAACTTGGGAGTCAACCTATCTACTCTGCGTCTTAGTCGCTAGTAGATTCTAATCTGCCATGCAATCGGACCTCTATCAAGTGGCCATCGGATGGCTAACCTGGCTCTAGACTATGCTGGTTGAGCCCTGAGTAAAAATGGCTATAGAAGCCCTAAATCAAAAGGGGCATGCTTAATAAAATGACAGGAGCTGAAACTAAACAGTCTTGCAATAAACCAGTTCATCTGATAATACTTAAAGGTGACCATACACAATACAGTAGCCCAGACCTAGCTATCTGGCACTCTGTGAGAAAATAGGACATACACCTGTCACCAGAATTCAGATACTGTACACACTTGAAACTAATGGCAGCTGCAGTTAAACTATTAGACTAAAGGAATACATTCCTAATAGTCTCTGGTTCTGGTTTGGGTGAAGTACAGCAGCAGCCCCTATGTGTAAGGTCATGTGGCTCAGTTCTGTCACTAATTCTTAAACTCCCCTTTTATAAAACAGTTTTTACAATCAGGGTTTCTGACCCAGCTACTCAGGATGGAGTACTGATCTATAACCAAATAATTGTTAAGCACAGCCACTTACAAATGGACAGGGCAGCAGATCCCTACCCTTGGCTCTTTAAATTGTATACTGTGTATGTGACGTAATATAGTGTGTGTGTGTAAAAATGGCCTAATTTATATATTTCTTTTCTGTTTTCTTTGACATAGTGTGTTTTGTTGAACACTGCAGTTGAGCTCTTTGGTTGTATGAACTCTCCCTCTTTTGTTACACCAAATCAAAGCTATTACTGGGTAAGTTGTGGATTTTAAAATTGCTATCTTTAGATTTGCTTTAAAGAGTCTTTTACTAACCAATACTTAGAGTGATTATGATGCTTATTTGAAAAGCCTGTTTGCCTGGTGGTCTTTGGCATCATTACATGTTCACACAGAACATGCAGCAGTCAAAAGTCCATGCCTGATAAGATTGTGTGTTCTGGGTAAGTGGCTCAAGTTCTGAAGCTACTGAATCAGCATTATAGTCAGGAAACTAACTTTTGAAATTAACTTTCAGGAGGAATTTGTTACAAGATCACAAGCGGCTGAATCACTCGGCTGCTTTTGACTTGATATCAGTGGAAAATTCCTTACCATCTAGATCTGTCTACATCAGTGTTTCTCTTAAAAAAAAAAAAAAAAAAAAAAAAAGTACCCCTGTCTCAAGAGTAATTTCTATTGTTTGGGTGTCATGGTTTGTGTATGTCAGTTTGCGTTTGTTTCTGTGTTTTTGTGACGGTTTTTGTTTGTGTGCAATAAATATCGTATGTGTGCATGCTGCAAACACGCCCATAATCCCTTCCCAGTTCAGTCTTTCCCCCTATAATATTCCTCCAAGGGCTGCTAAGGTAGTACAGCCTGCCCTTCTGTACTGGGCCTTGGCCCTATCTGTTAAAAAGGGGGGCCTGCGCACCTGCTGAGCAGTATGGCTGTACTGTCTTATTGCTGACACCAATACTCTTCTGCCTCCCTCTGCAGCACTGCTAGCTTCTCCTCCTTTTGCACTGCAGGGGGATTGGTCCTAGCACATGTGCCCCTTCCATCTGCTGTCTGGGCCCCCCGTTAGCTACTTTCCCCCACAGCGCTGCTGGCTTTCCTCCTCTCCCACTGGCAGCTGCTACAGGCACACGGGGATATTTCAGGATGGAGAGCAGAGGGACATTTACTGGCCATTTCTGAATAAACAGTGAGCAATCGGTACCAATCACACCTGTGTCCATTCATCACTGAAGCATAGTAAATGGTTTACTATGCTTCAGTTTGAGTGACAGGAAACCTCAGAGCGCTTCCTATTCATTCATCTGCAGCTGATAAACCTCTGTCCTTAGTCACTTTTGGCTGGGGGGGGAGGCCTGTCAGGTAGGCTGTATGGGGCCCTGTAATTTTGAACAGCAGCCCTGCCCACCCACTCCCCAGGTCAATCTATACCCCCCGGCCAGAGGACAGACTAACCCAAACCACCCCCCCAGGAAAATCCATGCAATAAGTACATTTTTTTTTTTTCTGAATTTGGGGGTGAGTTGCTAAGAGTGCTGGCAGGAGACCTGAGAAGTGAAGGCTGTGTCCATAGACCTAACAGAGCATGCCCCCCCCCCACTGGCTGTGATTGACAGCAGTGGAACCCAATGGGTCCTGCTATGTCTGTGCCAATGAGGGGGGAGAGAGCGCAGAGCTACTGCTCTCGGGCACATCGCTACTTCGAGATCGGGCTCGGGTAAGTATAAGTGGGGGGGGGGGGGGATGTGGGCAGCTGCACAGAATGTATTAAGGTAAAAAAGCCTTTGGCCTTAACCACTGTTTATGTAAAAATTATAATTTAGAGACAGGTGGTAACAACGCAACGAGGGGCTACTTTATGAAAGCAGAATAAATCTCCATTTTGACCAGAATACGCTTGTAATGTAGTAGGTGATCTGGTTGCATAGATGGTTTCAGACTAGCTTCAGGAAACTCGATAACAAGACGAAGACAAGATCCGCATGGGAAGATCCTCCAACCAGCCTGGAACACAGGTTCTTGCCAGCAGACACTGGTGTGGCAATGGAACTTGGGAATCAACCTAACTACTCTGCATCTTAGTCACTAGATTCTGATCTGCCATGCAATCGGACCTCTCAAGTGGCCATCAGATGGCTAACCTGGCTCTAGGCTATGCTGGTTATTGAGCCCTGAGTTAAAACTAGCTAAATAACTCAATAACAGGACCTGTTCACCGTACTGCAAGCATAATCTGAATCCAATGAAATATCTATTGTAAATAAAATGTAGCTTTATAAAATTGTAACTTTGCTATTCTTTCTAGGAAAGCTTTGATTTCTATTCTACACTACCAGGTGCACACTCACAATGTCCCGAAATCACTGACACAGCTTTATCAACCGAAAGGTATGCCTGCATAATACTTCAGGAAATATGTTGGTATAATCTGTTTGGAGGGTCATTCAGGTGAATGCCAATTTACAATCAGGAGCATAGATAAATTGGGGGGCAAAGGAGCTGACAGGCACTGCCCTTTCCTCAGGTCACACAACCCAGCCAAGATATGGCAGGTCCAGTGAGTAGATCATGGAGGGGGGGAGCTGTTGTGGGTAAGATCTGTACTGGTGGCAGTGGCGTTGTTAGCCAGGTGCGGGGGTGCGCGCCGCACCCGGGTGACACCCGCCAAAGGGGTGACACCCGTGGGTAGCAACACCGCCAGCCGCCGTGTCTCACCGTCGCCGCGGCTGTGTCCCTCAGCGTAGCAGAGCGGAACGAAGCCGCCTCCCCCTCCTTTGTTTACATCCACAAAGGAGGAGGAGCTCGAGGGACACACACCGCTGTCTGTATCTGAGGTCTGTGATGGGGGTGTCTGTATTGAGGGATGGGTCTGTACTTTGGGGTGTCTGTACTGGGGGTCTGCACTGAGGGGGGATATCTGCACTGGGGGGTCTGTACTGTCTGTCTTTTGGGGTGTCTGCACTGGGGGGGTCTGTACTGGGGGTCTGCACTGAGGGGGGATATCTGCACTGGGGGTCTGTACTGTCTGTCTTTTGTGTTTGGGGTGTCTGCACTGGGGGATATCTGCACTGAGGGGGGATATCTGTACTGCTGGGGGGGCCTGCCCTGGGGGGATCTGCACTGGGGGGGTCTGCACTGAGGGGGGATATCTGTACTGCTGGGGGGGCCTGCCCTGGGGGGGATCTGCACTGGGGGGGGGGTCTGCACTGAGGGGGGATATCTGTACTGCTGGGGGGGCCTGCCCTGAGGGGGGTTTCTGTAATTGGGGGGGGGGGGTCTGCACTGGGAGGGGTATCTGTACTGCTGGGGGGTGACTGCACTAATGGGGGGGGTGTCTGTACTGATGGAGGGGTCTGCACTGAAGGGGTGTCTGTACTGAGGGAGGAGGTTTATATTGATGGAGGGTGGTCTGTACTTAGTGTGGGGGTCTGTACTGAGGGAGGGGGATCTATACTGCGGGAGGGGGTCTGTACTGAGGGGGGACTATAGTTGGTGGGGGGGGGGGGTGACACCATTTTTTTTCGCACCGGGTGACACCAACCCTAGTGACGCCACTGACTGGTGGGGGTAGGGGCAAGTTAACTTTTTTTTTTTCGTGTGAGATCTGCATTTGTTGGGTAGGCTGTACTGGAAGATTTCTGGCTTTGGGAGGGAGGTCACTTTCGCTCTGGCCTGTGTATTGACATATCCCAAACTCTGCATTATGCTCTTCTGACTCTTGTGCTTTGTGCATTATGTACTCTTCAGCTTTGCACCATATAAACAAGGCTGAACATGACTTGTACATCACTATAGTGTATGGTATGCTTTACAGGCTTCCAGGGACACATTTCTCCTGTGCTCAATATTACAGCTCACACAGTGCCTTAAAATTGAATACCCCATTCAATTTTCCATTTTGTCATGGCACAACCAAAAACTTAAATGTGTTTTAGTGGGATTTTGTAGTAGACATAATTGTGAAGTGGAAGGAAAATGATAAAGGTTTTCAAAATTCACAAATGTGAAGTGTGTGGCGTGCATTTGTATTCAGCCCCCCTGAGTCCATACTTTGTAGAACCACCTTTCACTGCAAGTCTTTTTTAGGTATGTCTCTACCAACTTTGCACATCGGTGTGACATTTTTTTTTTGCCCATTCTTTGCAAAATGACTCACGCTCTGTTTGGATGGAGAGCGTCTGAACAACAATTTTCAAGTCTTGCCACAGAATCTTGGTTGGATTTAGGTCTAGACTTTGACTAGGCCATTCTAACACATGAATATACTTTGATCTAAACCATTCCATTGCAGCTCTGGCTGTATGTTTAGGGTTGTCATGCTGGAAGGTGAACCTCCACAGTCTGAAGTCTGTTGCAGACTAATGCCACACACGAGCAGATTTTTAGTCGGAAAAATATTGGATGGTTTTTCCGATGGCATTCCGCTCAAGCTTGCCTTGCATACACACGGTCACACAAGTTCGCTGAACTTTAGACCATCAAGAACACTGTGACGTACAACACTACGACGAGCCGAGAAAATTAAGTCCAAGAAAATTGTCAAATGCGCTACAGTCCATTTACCATGGTTTCCTATGGAACACGTTCTGTAGAGCAAATCTGCAAAAAGCACTAAAAATGCAGAGGTGTGAATCAGCCCTAAGTGTGGTCTCTTCCCAGGCCCTATGAGTGACATGTTTTGCTAGATGACTTGCTAGTCCTAGGGCATTGTATAGGGGTGCTGTGTTAAGTATCACTTGTGGTTTGTACAGAGGAAAAGAAACTCAACACTTTAGACTACTTGGTTTTGTCTGCGTGCATGGAAGGGACATGTAAAACTTTTGCTTTTAGGTCACCTTCTCTCAACATTTTGTAAAGTATTAAATGTCTTGTTTCCTGTAACTTTTTTCCCTCTTCGTCTTTCAGGACAGCCTACTTTGAGATGTAGTCTCCTCCCCTTCCTTCAGGAAACACTGCGCCAGCCCATAAATATTTCCTTCCCCTGCCGGACTTCAGTTTTAGTGTTTCCTCCGGTGGGGAGACACTGTGCTAGGAACCTGGTCGCATCAGTCAGAGGACTGTGACCTGTTTTTTTGTTTCACTGCAGGGGTCTTCCTATGTGGAAGGTGCGGTACTCACCCACCATGGCTAGCCACCCCATCCCAGCCGAGCGCGGTGGTGGTATGTGGGGGTCCCTTATCGTGTCCACCGGGACTTTGCTGGGAGACAGCTCCGCTCTCCCTGTGTCTGCATGGGCCGCAATGTTTGGAACTCGCGGGCTGGACGACGGGCGACGTCACTTCCGGTAGAGGGCGGAGGTTGACTCTGACCCGCGACTTCCGGTTCCGGGTCGCGGAGCCGATAAAAGGACCAGGCACAGGCTGGAGATGGGTCGTGAGCGCGCACAGGCAGTGCAAGACTCAGGGAACAACCACCTCAGGATGTCCGAAGCTGAGCCTCAAACGGACGTTCCCTCCAGCCTTCCAAAGGTAAGAGCGCCCTGGGGAAGGTAGCTCTATACCCAAGGACTGTCCATCCTAGGCTTAGTTCCGGTTTTAGGGGGGGCAGACCCCCTGGGTGGTCGGGGTGTGGGAGGCCCAGATTCCTGCACATAAAGGGTCTAGGGCACTCCCTGGTGGTATCCTACAAAAGCCTGTATGCTGATTTTTTGTCTGTCTTTTTTTTGTTTCCTTACTATGTTTCAGAAAGCTACGGAAAAATCTAAATCTACTCACAGTTCCAGAAGGAAGTGTGCCTCCTGTAGGGAGATTCTAGGGGAGACATGGACAAAGGTCCTGTGCAAGAGCTGTATAGATTCCCTAGTCAGGGAAAGAGACTCTGAGCAGGAATCAGGTCTCGCAGCCTCGGTCAAGGAGCTTTCATCCACTTTCTCCTCATTTAAAACTTTGTTTGAAAGTTTCCAGCTCCCCACCAGTCTCCCTACTCAGGATAACACCCCGCCACAGGCTCAGGGTTCCACACCTGCTAGATCTGCCACTAAGATTAGAGCAGGGGAATTTTCAGGCCCTTCCGAGGTGGAGCCCAGGCAGCCAGACAGTACCTCCTCCGATTCACAGGAGGGGTCTGAGGGGGAGGACCAGGACGGGGAGTCCAGAAAGCCATCCAGATACAAGTTATCCCTGGATGAGGTAGAGGACCTCTTGGGAGCAATACATACTACCCTTGGTATCCAGGCGGACAGAAAGCCCCTAACCCTACATGATCTTGGGGGAACCAAAGAAAAGAGTGTTTCCTGTGCACGAGGTGCTAATAGAAACAATCAAGAAGGAGTGGCAGGATCCGGAAAGAAAGCCCTTCTCCAGATCCTTGAAGAGAAGGTTCCCTTTCTCAGAGGATCCTGATTCTATTTGGAATAAAAATCACAAATTAGACGCTGCCTTCAGTCAAGTTTCCAGACACACAGATCTGGCATTTGAGGACATGGGGGCCTTAGCAGACGTAATGGACAAGAGGATAGATTCCCTTCTTAAAAAGACTTGGGACTCTACAGTGGGTAATTTAAAACCCGAGATGGCCGTTACTGTGGTGGCCCGCAACCTTGAGCACTGGCTTTCCCAAATACAGGCGCACATTGAGGCGGGCACTGCTAAGGATACTATACTAGCCTCCTTTCCCACCATTCTGCGAGGAGTCGCGTACATTGCAGACGCCTCGGCAGAGTCAGTTCGGATGTCTGCCAGGTCTGCAGCTCTGGCCAACTCCGCTAGACGAGCTCTTTGGCTCAAAACTTGGCCTGGTGACAGCGCCTCCAAGGCTAAGTTATGCGGACTCTAATAGTGCACCTACAGTTCCAGGCACTGCCCTTCGGGCTATCCTCCTCGCCCCGCATTTTCACAAAGGTGTTGGCGGAGGCTATGGCCTTTCTTCATCTCCAGGGGGTGGCTGTAATAGCTTACCTAGACGATCTGCTTCTTTTTGCAATGTCTCCAGATCAACTAATAAAGGATCTCGAGGTAACAAAAAGTCTTGTTGAGCCTGGGGTGGCTGCTGAATTTGGGAAAAATCCAATTTGATCCCCTCTCAGCGCATCACATACCTAGGGTATTTGCTAGAATCAACACTATTAAGGGTGTTTCTTCCCCTAGAAAAGGTTCACAAGCTGGAAAAGGCAGTGGCCTTCCTTCAGTGCAGCCATCAGGTCACTATAAGATACCTGATGTCAACTCTGGGCCTACTAACCTCCACCCTCCCGGCTGTACAGTGGGCAGCCCTGCACTTCAGGCCCCTTCAGTCCTTTATCCTAAAGGTATGGGACCACAGCCAGGAAGAGCTAGACAGACTAGTGTACGTCCCAGGCCAGGTAAAAAGATCCCTGTGGTGGTGGAGGAAGGTAACAAACCTGTCACAAGGTCGCCTGTGGATTATACCGACCTCACAGGTGGTAACCACGGATGCAAGCAGCAGGGGCTGGGGAGCGCATCTGGGACCCCTGCTAGCCCAGGGCACCTGGAAGGACGACGAGGTAGAAAAATCGTCCAACTGGAAGGAATTAAGGGCAGTAGGACTAGCCCTCAAATCTTTCGAAAGAGCTCCATGGCCACCACACTCAGGTGCGGTCGGACAATTCATGCACCGTGGCCTACCTAAACAAGCAGGGCGGCACAAGAAGCAAGGTCCTGTTAGCCCTAGCGTCAGAAATACTGAACTGGGCAGAGGCCAACACCCTCTCGTTATCGGCAGTATTCCTAAGAGGCGAGAAAAATACTATAGCAGATTTTCTCAGCCGCAGGAGTCTGAGAGAGGGTGACTGGGTTCTCAGCCAGGAGGCCTTCGATCTCATCTCAGGATGGTGGGGACTCCCGGAGATAGACCTCTTTGCATCAAAGACCAACGCAAAGACCCACTGTTTTTTCTCCCTAAACGGGGGAGAAGGTGCATTGGGGGTGGACGCCCTATCTCAGAGCTGGCACTTCAGGGTATGTTATGCCTTTCCGCCTCCAGCCCTGTTGCCAGCTGTCCTGAGGAAATTTCAGATGGAGAACACAGATCTGATTTTAGTGGCACCACACTGGCCCAAGAGGGCTTGGTTCTCACTGCTAAAACAGTTGACAGTAGAACCTCCCCTTGTCCTTCCACCTCGAGAAGATCTTCTTTCCCAGGGCCCAGTCCTTTGTCCACAGGTTCATCGGTGGAAGCTTGCGGCCTGGCTACTGAGGAGGGCATACCAAGATCCAAAGGATTTTCAGAGAAATTGGTCTCTACCCTCCTCGGTAGCAGGAAAAAGGAGACGCGCAGCATATACAGGAAGGTCTGGCTCCGCTTTAATGCATGGTGCTTGGAGTACTCCTTTTCAGTGCAGAATCCCACGGCCGTATTGGAATTCCTACAATGTGGGGCAGACAAGGGCCTGTATTAGCACCCTTAAGGGTCAAGTGTCAGCATTAAGCTCATACTTAGAAAAACCTCTGGCCTCCAACCCCTGGGTGGCCAGGTTCTTCAGGGCTCTGTCCAGGCAGAGACCAGTCAGAGGTCCCCCTTTTCCTAAGTGGGACCTGTCATTGGTCTTGCAGACCCTGACGGGACTCCCCTTTGAACCTCTGGGAGAGTGTTCACTAAGGGAACTTACCCTAAAAACAGCATTTTTAGTTGCAGTAACTACTGCCAGGAGGGTTAGTGAAATTGAGGCATTATCAATTAGACCCCCCTTTTTTGTTGTTTTTCCAGATCGGATTGTCTTCAAAACTGATCCGGCTTTTTTACCTAAAGTGACTTCCAGTTTTCACAGGAGTCAAGAGATAGTTTTACCTTCTTTTTGTTCTAACCCCTCAGGTGAAAGGGAGTTAAAATTTAGTTTTTTGGACGTAAGGAGATGTATCCTTCACTACCTAGAACTGACCAAAGAATTTAGAAAGTCGGATTCCCTTTTTGTTTTGTTTTCGGGAACCAGAAAAGGGCACAAAGCGTCCCGACGCACTATCGCCAGGTGGCTCAGACTGACCGTTAGCCAAGCTTACACCCTAGCGGGGAAAGAAATCCCTACAGGTATAAAGGCCATAGGGCCATAGCAGCCTCTCAAGCAGAGAAGGCTGGAGCAACGCCTGAACAGATATGCAGGGCAGCAACATGGTCCAGCTACTCCACCTTCGTAAGGCATTACAGGGTGGATCTGGTGTCAGCAGGCGAGCAAGCCTTTGGGCGAAAGGTTTTGCAAGCTGTAGTCCCACCCTAACTGGTAAGTGCTCGTTTTTCATCTCAAAGTAGGCTGTCCTGAAAGACGAAGAGGGAAAATTAGAGTTACGTACCGGTAACATCCTTTTCCAGTAGTCTTTCAGGACAGCCCCAGTTACCCACCCGAAGAATCATGGGAGGGTCTTATACAAGACCAGAACGCAGCATGATAAATGTACTGTTAATGTCATTAACGTGTTCTTGTGTCTCCCCAGCTGGCCGGAGGTGATCTTATAATAACTGAAGTCCGGCAGGGGAAGGAAAGATTTATGGGCTGGCGCAGTGTTTCCTGAAGGAAGGGGAGGAGACTACATCTCAAAGTAGGCTGTCCTGAAAGACTACTGGAAAAGGATGTTACCGGTACGTAACTCTAATTTTTTTTTTTTTTTTACTTTTTCCCCCAGCTCAGACACCTTGGCAAATTTAGATGAGGATGCCTTGTCATGCACAGCTGCAGAGAATGAACCAACAATTGATACTGAGCCACAGGTTACACAACAGATCTTCTATTTCTTGGTTCCTGTAGATTTAATTTCACATGTTGTCATACATGACCATTGTGATACAGAAGCCATGTATGATTTACTGAATTGTGTACAAGAAATTGATATTACACCTAGTATTGTCTGGGACAGTTATGATCTCCATGAATCAAACAAGACAAATAATTGTGTGCTTGGAAATGAAACCATACGAACCCTGGATGATTGTGATGCAGAAATCTCCTTGTATGATATACTGAACTATGTAGATGAAATGGATGCTACACCTAGTATCTTCTGGGACAGTTATGATCTCCATGAATCAAACAAGGAAATGAGCCATATGCCTGAAAATAAGTGAGTATGGTGATTTGTTTGACATGTTCACAAATAATTTTAGAACCTATTTTATACCAATACAAATGTACAAAAAAAACATGTACCATAGCGTAAGGCTCAATTTACGTCTATGCATGTCGCTTTAGGGCTGGACTTTGACTGTCCATTCTAACACATGACTATGCTTTGATCTAAAACATTCCATTGTAGCTCTGGCTGTATGTTTAGGGTTGTTGTCCTGCTGGAAGGTGAACCTCCACAGTCAAGTATTTTGCAGAATAACAGGTTTTCTTCTAAGATTGCTCTGTATTTGGCTCCATCCATCTTCCCATCAACGGACCAGTTTCCCTGTCCCTGATGAAAAAAAGCATCTCCACATGATGCTGTTACCACCATGTTTCATGGTGGGGATGGTGTGTCCAGGGTGATATGCAGTGTTTTTCCTTTGTTTTAAAAAAAAGAAAAAAAAAAAAAAGAAAAAAAAAATGTGTAGCACCAAAAAAACTATTGACAATAAAGTACAAGTGAAAAAAAAAAAAAACGTGCAGTGAGAAACTTAATAAAATAAGTCCTTTGTGATAAAAGGCAAAAACAATTAAACAGTCCAGTGAGACAATGACGACTCCATAAGGAAGTCCAAAAAGAGAAACTGCAAAAAATCCAACACCAGCTGAACAAGTGGTTTGAAATCAAGTGCTCAGCAGGCAGTCACCGCATCCCAGTGAAATGGACACTCACCAGAAAAGATGGCTACCATTACAGCAGCATGCACGTATTGGCTAAATGTCTCATCCAGTGAAGAATATACCCTATAAATAGGAAAAAGATTCTGAATAAATAGCGGCGCTAATATAAATCATAAAAACAATTATAATCACATGTGACTATACATAAAATAACTAAGCTAAATAATTTTACCTTCTAGTGCTCAGTGAAAAAATATATAAAATGTATCCAATATACAAAACCTGTGCGTGAGGAAAAAATAAAACAAATAAGTGCACTCTATAGTGCATCAACCAGTATAATACCAGTTGCTACAAAGCAAACAGTGATCGTAAACAACATAAAGTTCGTGTAATCCACACAACTTGCAAAAATTAAATGTGTATATTCTTCTTTCAATCTTCCACCACACCACAGTGATCCGTGTTTCCACTCCCCAAAAGAAACGCACTCACCAAATGATTTGCCCGCACTCTCGTGTCAGGCTACTGCGCTTTAAAATTCCACCACAAAGGATAAGTGGTCACTCCCAAACAATTGTGTTACTGGATCTCTCCATATGTGAATAAAAGAAATTCTCCAATAGTGTAAAACCACTTAAACTTTTATTCAGACCAAAATAAATCTTCAATCATCTCGCTCACATTTAACAAAGTAAAAGCCAGCATAGGTTAATTTCAAACAGCACTGCACGCTCCAAATTAGCACACTTGTTAAGAAAACTTGCAGTCACGGCGGACTCTAGGTGTACACAGGCTGTGTAAGATGTAGCTCACCCCCTCCTTACTGCTCGTGCTCCAAGATTAGGGACTGCCTTTTCTCAGTAGATTTCTGGCGCTGTGTCTCACAAGATTAGTTGCCTCTCAGCCAAGCCCCCTACATGTTTCGTCATTAAACCGACTTATTCATGGGGTTAGCTGTATAGCTGTGCTGTCCCATTGATTTCAATGGGCAGGAGCGGTGTATACACCACTCCTTCACTGCTCCAAAGATGCTGCTAACAAATTTATTTTATTTTATTTATTTTATTTTTTTTTATTTTTTATCGCCCTTCCAGTGCACCGCTCCAGTGTGAAAGCTCTTGGGGCTTTCACATTGGAGACACAGCAGCTGCTCTTTCAGGGTGCTTTGCAGGCGCCATTTTTAGCGCAGTAGCGCCTGCAAAGTGCCCCAGTGTGAAAGGGGTCTAAAGGCAAGATTTGTGGAGCACACGACTATTTTGCCCTGTGGACAGATTCTCCCACCTGATCTGTGGATCTCTGCAGCTCCTCCAGAGTTTGCAGTGGGCCTCTTGGCAGCTTCTGATGCTCTCCTTGCCCGGCCTGTCTGTTTAGGTGGACGGCCATGTCTCAGTAGGTTTGCAGTTGTGCCATACCGTTTTTGAATAATGGATTGAGCAGTGCTCCATGGGCTGTTCAAAGCTTAGTGTATGTCTGTTCCTTGGCCTTCATGATGCTGTTTGTTCATGAAGGTTCTCTAACAAACCTGAGGGCTTTACAGAACAGCTGGATTCATACTGAGATTAAATTACACACAGGTGGACTCTATTTACTAATTAGGTGACTTCTGAAGGCAATTGGTTCCACTAGATTTTAGTTGGGGGGGGGGGGGGGAGTCTTATTTTGAAAGACTTCATAAATGATTTAAATGTACTGTTGAGAATTTAGGCCATAAACCCTATACTAAGTGCTTTATATATCCTTTTATTTTTTTCCCCAATTTTAGCTGGAGCACATTGCATGAAGAATTCTGCAGCTATGATGATTTGATGCTCATGGTATAGTAACCGCTACTAAACGCATGTATCTGTAGTAATCGACGGTAAAGCAGCGCTAAATATAGCGCTGCTTTACCGTCACCGCGGCTCACCGCCCCAGTGTGAAAGGGGCCTTATTAGGCAATTGACATTAACATAGTTAAGCTAAGTTATGATATAGATATCCCAATAGCTAAATGTACTTTTTTTTTTTTTTTTTTAAAAGACTCAGGTCACGTGATGGCTTTTCCTAACTCAGCGCATCACAGACCTGCGGGTGGGAGTGTCCACATCTATGGGCATGTGTCACTTTTGTAAATGACCTTTGCTTGCAAGCATTGGCATTTTCAAGGTAAACTAATTCAAGCACACACGTATGTCCACGATCATGTTAACCTGCGTTCTGGGAAAGTCGCTGTGAATTAAGGAAGGATGGGCAGGGCCATGGCTACATGTTATGTAAGAGACAGGCAGGCTGTGCACTTGCATAGCCTGCCTGTATCTCAGGATGACAAGGGAAGCAAACTGACCACTCTAGAACAGATCAGCATCCGTGTGTAGCGTGGGCAGTTATTAACCAGGTGAATTGGCAGGATCAACCAAGTAATCAAGCACAAATGACTTGTTTTATATCAAAATCGTATACAATCCTTCTTTTTTTTTTTTTTTTTTTTTTTAACAAGAAAATATACAATCCTTTTAAAGAGACAGATGTATTACATTTTATTTTTAGGTTTACAAACACTTCAAAGCTGAACTCCAGGTATTGATTTTATTGCATAGTTACATTGGTCCAGCTTGAACTATATTAGGTTAAGTATGCATTTGCCATACCTGTGAGATGGCTGCAGAAGGTGGAACCACTGTAGAGGCCAATGCTACGAACCTAAAGGTGAACCTTGCATTCTTCAGGATCATGTGCTGAGTGGCTGTCTTGCTACAGAGTACCATGGGGTTTGCTTGCTTGGCATGTGCACTATTCATAGAATTTACTTGTGTGGTTTTATTTTATGAATGCAAAGTGGGGAGTTGATGTCCCTGTCTCTACCTCACCGAATCAAAGAGCCTTGCAATCCTTGTGAAAAATGTAAGGTGTTCTGTGAATGGCTCCAATGCTGATCAAGTCCCCCTCCACTGTGGTTAGTAAACAGCACCTTGGTATGGGTTTCTGGAGATGGGAATTGCGTTGTAGACTTTTGCATAATGGCGCTCCTGAGAATGCAGCACCATAGATTGCAGAGACCTGAGGGTGATTTTTATAAATGATAACCTGTAAAGCCCGATTGTAATAACTTCCTGGCTATTAAGATCTTCCTCCCTCTTCCTCTTCAAGGTAAAATTGTAACGGATTGCATTTGCCTCTTGCTGTTCTGTTAAAAATGATCTCCTTTTTTAAATGTTACAATTTTTTTTTTTTTTTTTTTTTTTTTTTTTTTTTTTAGGATGTATCCACGCTATTCGAAGATGAAACACCAGTGTCATCTACACCATGGATTCGTAGAAGAAAAAAGTGTCTTTCATTTTTTTAGGACTCAGCTATGTACATCTGCAATATGTCCCATTGATCTAAATGTATAGGGGACCTCTAGCCAGAATTTATATTTTACAAAGTTCCAAGTCACAGCTACTGTCAGACCTACTATTAACACCACCTACTCCACTAGGCACACTGGGGTTGATTTTACTAAAAAAAAAAAAATTGGTGCAGCTCTGCATGGTAGCCAATCTCCTAATGTCGGCCTGTTTAAGCTTTGACCAAAAAAAAAAACCTGCAAGCTGATTGATTTCTATGCAGAGCTGCACCAGATTTTGTACTCTAGTCAATCAACCCAGTCTGCTCCTGATCATCTATCTTTCTCCTCCTTCACAGAAGCTCACTGATTAAGCACAGGAGATTGCTCCTGATCATGTCTATACCTTTCTGATTGGTGTGTACCTATTTGTTTTTGAGGCCGCCCTCCCATTACTATAAACAATATTTATTGTGGGAAATGATCTAACCAGTTCTAGTTGCCTCTACTGTGCATGTCCTTCAATATTTTTAGATTTCAGAGAACCTGCAATTTTGCACTAACCTGTCGTGTTGATTGCAGAATTCAATTTTCATGGTTCTTCTTAGTTTACCTGGACCTTTTAGGATGAACTGTTTGTCCATGGAGGGCAAAGCAACAGGGTCACTTTAAAGCCCAGTCCCTGCTTGGCTGTTGGGTATGATCCCTAGTCAGTTTGCACATTTGTCACTGCGCCTAAGGGATGGCGCATTGGCCCTATTGTAAAGGATCAGTGGTGTCCAGCTGTAACTATCGGGTATTTCAGTTACTCATGGCAGGGAGAAAACATGACTATAGGGTACTGGTCTTTAAAAGAAAACCAGTGTTTTGCCTGTTGACTGGGTTCGCCGATCCAGGGACATGTAGCTGAATATATAAAGCTCTACTAAGTCATACCATCATTATCACATATTTCACTGAAGTTTGATTGCATGCACAATGATTTTACAGTTTGTTTGTTTTTTTTTCACTCGCACAGGTGGTATAAATGTACTATGACTTTTTCACGTGTTTGGTTGTTGTGGTGTGTTTTTTTTTTAATAGATTTTTTTGTGAATTTTGTTTGATCTCCTCACCCTTCCCAATTGAACAAATACCCCCCCCCCCCCCCAACAAACCTAAAAATGGTGGTTTGCACTTAAGTGCACAAGGACAATTGCACATAATTTACTTCACTATCACTTTATTTTTTTTTTTATTTAAATGGTTGACAAGAAAATGTTTTATTTATATGCACGATTGTTAACATGTGAACCCTAGGGTTTTAGAAAGCTGTGTAGTCTGACTGTATATCATAGCAATTAGATTTTTAATAAAATGTATTTTATATAAAGTATCTTTTCTTTTTGTATTTTTAAAGACCATATTTGACTTCCTGTTGGCTTGATAGACCACATGTATTTGGTGTTCTAATTTAAGTGCTTTAAGAATCTGGTGTTGGTGGAAGTACAGTGGGGAAAATATTTGATCCCCTGCAGATTTTGTAGGTTTGCCCACTTGCAAAGAAATGAAGGGTCTCTTGTCTGTGTAATTTTAAATGGAGACAGAAAATCAACCAAAAATACAGAAAAAACACAATATAAATGTTTTATAAATAGAGTTGCAGTTTAGTGAGTGAAGTATCTGATCCCCAAGCAAAACATGACTTGGTACTTGGTGGAGAAACCCTTGTTGGCCAGCACAGAGGCAGTGGTGGTGCTGGGAATTTTTATTTATTTATTGGGTGGTAAGGGGTTGCAAACTGAAATTCAGAAACGTCAATTGCAGCCTCACTGTGACCCCCCCCCCCAGCGTGCCGTCTGCCCGACACTTGCCCTATCTCATGGGGCAGTGGGTGACGACAGAGCTGTGGCCGCCATGCGTCTCCTCACCGCCTCCTGATAGGCATCCAATCACAGCACCTGTCTAGTAACACACCCATGCTTCCTGATTGGCAGAGAGGAGGTTCAGTGTTAGAACTGCAAAATATTCAGTCGCTGTTCGAACACACTTTTTTTGGAGCCTATTGGAGCTTATGGCTCTCATCGGGTGCTTTAATGGGGGTGGCAGCGGCAGCCATGGATGGATTCATGCTATGCATGAATCTATCAATTATTCATATGGGGTGGCTGGAGAGGGGGGCAGCACCCTTAATGGATGCACCGCCACTGCAGAGGTAAGATGTTTCTTGAATACCAGGTTTGAACACATCTCAGGAGGGCTTTTGGTCCACTCTTTAGGCTACTTTCACGTTGGGGGCATCGCTGGTAAAGCGCGGCTAGCGGGGCGCTTTTAACCTGTGCTTGCATCTGAAAAAAAGGGTTAAAAGCGGCGGTTTGGCTGCACTGCCCATTGATTTCAATGGGCAGGGGCGCTTTAAGAGCAGTGCATACACCGCTCCTACAGCGTTGCAAAGATCCTGCTTGCAGGACTTTTTCTACCATCCTGCAAGCACACCGCTCCAGTGTGAAAGCACTCAGGCTTCCACACTGGAGTGAGGAGAGGCTCTTTACAGGCGCTATTTTTAGCGCTGTAGCGCCTGTAAAGCGCCTCAGTGTGAAAGCAGCGTAAAAGATCTTTTCTAAATCCTTAAAGTGGATGTAAACCCTCACATATACCCAGTGAAGTAAACAGCCTCAGATGATACACAGGGATGAAACTGATTTCCCTACATAGGGTTTGCATGTATATTTGCTGTCTTCATTTTTATATACTGTTTAGAATGTGCACATTGTGTTGGGAGATTTTCTCTTCCTGGTTGGCACGGCAGTGAAGCCTGGCCATACAGCTGATTGGAGGAAAGGTGCGCGCACACACCCACTCTCCTCATAGGTAGACTTTCAGCTCTGTTGAATAGTTCAGGGCTTTGCAAATCTGTTTATGGCATCCTCCCCAAAACAACTCGGCTGCTTTTATCATGTGACAGAGAACACGTCAGTTCTTATTGGGCTCATAACAGAAGAACAGAGCAGGAGACAGCTATGGGACATAGTGCTTTGAAGGGTTAACAAAACGCTGCAGATATGTGCCCAGCTCAAATTTCATGAATCGGGTTTACATCCACTTTAAGGTCTCCTGGCTGTTGCTTGCCAACTCAGTTTCAGCTTCCGCCATCAATTTTCTATAGGATTAAGGTCTGGAGAGTGGCTAGGCCACTCAATGACCCCTTAATGTGCTTCTTGTTGCGCCACTCCTTTGTTGCCTTGGCAGTTTTTTTTTTTTTTGGTCATTGCCATGCTGGAAGACCCATCCACGACAAATTTTCAGCCTCCTGGCTGAGGAAGAAAGTTTTCATCCAAGATTATACAATTCAAGGCCCTCAATGCGGCA
Organism: Lithobates sylvaticus; assembly: GCA_028564925.1. NCBI lineage: Eukaryota > Metazoa > Chordata > Amphibia > Anura > Ranidae > Lithobates > Lithobates sylvaticus. Next base: position 303,384,602 of record CM053028.1, on the reverse strand, counting down.
AAGGCCTGTACCTTTAGCAGAGAAACAGCCCCAAAGCATAAGGTTTCCACCTTGGTGCTTGACTGTAGGGATGGTGTTCTGGGGGGGGGGGGGGGGCATAGTTTGAAGATCCCTGATTTAGATGTTCATTTGCAAACTACAGACAGGCCTGTACATGCCTTCTTTAGGAGGACCTTGCAGGCACCTTTTCAATACATGGCAGTGAATTTTTACCAATTATGTCACCAATGCTTGGTGACTGGTCCCACCTGCCTTGATCAGTCACCAGCGCCTCCTGTGTAGTGCTGATCCCTCACTTTTCTCATGATCATCCTTGCCACATGAGGTGAAATCTTGCATGGAGCTCCAGACCAAGGGCGATTGATGCTTATTTCGTATTTCTGCCATTTGCGAATAATCCCTTCAAAGGTTTTCTCGCCAAGCTTCTTGATGGCCTTGTCACCCATTCCAGCTTTGTTCAGGTCTACAATCATAAAAAAACAAGACATGGCACAATACTGGATTTTATTTTTAAAACTGCATATACATAAAAGATGTCTGCTTGCATTTGTGGGTGCCTAACCTGGCACTGAGAATAGCCTGCAAAACTGTACCAGCTTGCCACTGGGCTTGCGTCTAGAGCTGGCATTCCACTTGTGGATAAGGAGAAACCGGAAGCTGGGATCCGGAAGTCACGTGACTGGAAGTGCCTCGACGTACGTTTCTTGGTTAATGCGTAATCAGGAAGCGTACCAGTCACTAGGCATGCTCGTCGCCACCCTATATGGCTAGGAAGTGGCTGTGATTGGTGGCGCCTCATATCTCCACTCTTGCAATGTTCTTACTTGGCTCTCCATTAATCACAATACATTATGCCTTTGGCAAGCAGTTCCCCCACACCAATACTCAAGCCTGTGATTTCGGCAGATGCAAGAATAATTGTACAATCAAAATGTACAATATGTACTGCATTGCTAAATCTGCTCATACCAAAGATGAGAATTGTGGCGGAGACAATATTGGTACAATAATTTTAATAAAAAATGGTTAAACGTTGTATAATATACGCAGACTAATCATTTAATAAACCCCAAAAATATCTAAAAAAAGCAATGGAAAATTAGGAATACATGTTTTTTAATTTGTGGAAATGATCCTATGATTTGACAGATGTTTATTTCACTCATTGGTCAAAAATAAATCCAGCTCAATGTTCATACCAGCTGGTTGCATGGTACCAAGTTGGTAACCGCTGAGTTTCATTCTTAGAGATCGCTTGTTTGAGATGCGTGCCTCTCCAGTGTTTGGATATCTTGTCTATCCCATAGAAGGTTAACAACCTTGGGTCCCTATTGTGAAATATTCTAAAATGTTTAGATACGCTATGTTTGGTGAATCCTTTGACAATATTAGTAATGTGCTCATTGATCCTGGTACGTAGTTTACACGTGGATCTGCCCGCGTATTGCTTGGGACAGGGGCATTCCAACATGTGTGTCACGTATTTAATTTTGTGTTCTTGTCGATTAGTCGATAGGACAGATTGAAACCTGTCCTATCTTTTTGTAGTTTTACAAGCTTTGCATCTAGTGCAGTAATAACCCTTCTCTATCCAAAAAAGTCCCTGTTTTTTTTTGGAGGGTCTGAAATATTAGGTGCTTTATTTCTCAGGCCCGGCGCCCTCATTCTCATATTATATATATATATATATATATGTGTATGAATGAATTTTGTTGGGAGGAGGGGCCCAGGATCTTTATCCTTGAGGATTGGCCAGTGTTTGAAGATATTTTCAACCTCTTTATACTGTCTGTGGAAACCTCTAAAAAAAAAAGGCTAGTTCACCCTTATACTTTCTTGGTTTGCTATTGGTTAAAAGTGAGTCTCTATCCATGGCAGATACTTTGTTTTTATAACATTCTAATTCCTTGGTTATATCCCTTTTCCCTAAACCTGGTTGTGAGAATGTCTGGATGTTAAAATCAACTGTCATTCCACCTCACTTGTATAAACTGGCTTTTGGGTATCCCACTAAGCCATTGTGAGTGATGGCAACTATGGATGGGTACGTACCCGTTTCTGTCCGTTTCTTTAAAAAACGTATTTATTTTTGTTTAAGTATCAATCCAGGTAATTTAACTGTTCAAAACATATACATTGGTATTTAGCATCCCTATAAATTAATCTAGACTATCTTTAGAACCCTCCCACAATAACACAATATTGATGTATTTCTTATAGAATAAGAGCTCCTCCCATTTATTAGCATATGTATTTTCTTCTTCCCATTTATTAAGAACCAAGTTGGCCATACTGGGGGCATAACGTGCCCCCATGGCTATTTCCTTTTGTCTGTTTGTAAAACTGGTTTTGAAACCAAAAATTACTGTCACTCGTAATTTTTAGTTCCTCCAATCAGAAAATGGATTTGTGCCTGTGAAAAAGGCAAACCTTGCGCCACACAATACTCAAAAGCTACCTTATATAAAAAAGTTGCTTCCCAAAACAGTGAACAGATCACTGTGCAATTGGGTAAAAAAGGGGTGATGGGGGTGCTGGATGAAAATATGTAAAACCCTTATCTCCCCAGCCAGAACGTGGATTTGTGTGTTTACACGCACAGATCCTCATTCTGGCTCTGTCAGGAGTGATCGCGGGTGCCCAGGGAACATCACGACTGCCAGGAATGAGCTTCGGCTCCTCAGTACCACGGCAGGTGCGTGCGCCCCCTATACCCCTTAAAGCAGCCACCATACAGCTACGGCAAATCGCGCAGGGGAGACATTCTGCCGTGTCAAACTATGGTGGGTGGTCAGCAAGCGGTTAACCTTGTTGTCTGACTAGAGATCTATTTTCTTCCCAAGCATGTTTGAAACCATTTACTGCTGACTGTCTCGCTACCTCCTACAATGTGTTTCCATTTCATATGTAACGCATTTGAAAAACCGCTGCACAAATATCGCATTACATAAAAAAATTTACCATTTTATTCTCTAGGGCCTCTGCAAAAAAAAAATATTTGGGGTTCTATTTTCTATCAAAAAAGTGTACATTTTTACATACTGTAAATGTGGGAGGTGTCAGAATTGGCCTGGGTATCAAGTAGTTTAGGCCATTTTGTGCTCAGAAATAAAATATAAAACATTGAGGCTACTTTAACACTGAGGTGCTTTGCACTTAGCACTATAGCGCCTGCAGGCCGCTCAATTCACTCCAATGTGAAAGCCCGATGGCTTTCACACTGGAGCAGTGCGCTTGCAGGATGGTCAAAAAAGTCCTACAGAGCAAGATTTCTACTGAAAGGAGAAGAATCAGCACACTGGACACATCATACCAAACTGAAATGCTAATTTTTTTGTTTGTAAATTCAGGTCAACCTAGGACTTTTTTGACCATCCTGCAAGCGCACTGCTCCAGTGTGAAAGCCATCGGGCTTTCACATTGGAGTGAATTGAGCGGCCTGCAGGCCATCATGTGAGCACTAAGCCAAGGGAAAAAAAATAAAAAAGTGTGTGTGTATGTATGTATGTGTGTGTGTGTGTGTATATATATATATATATATATATATATATATATATATATATATATATATATATATATATATATATATATATATATATATATATATATATATATATATATATATATATATATATATATATATATATATATATATATATATATATAATGTATGTATGTATGTATTCTCTCTCGTGTGAGTAACGCGGTTAACCGCTTCAACACCGGGCTATTTTACACCCTTCCTTACCAGAGCACTTTTTGCGATTCGGCACTGCGTCGCTTTAACTGACAATTGCACGGTCGTGCGACGTTACACCCAAACAAAATTATTACATATTTTTGGTAAAAATAATCGCAATAAGCGTATATTGAGCGGTTTGCACAAAAGTTATAGCGTCTACAAAATAGGGGATAGATTTATTGCATTTTTTTACTAGTAATGGCGGCGATCTGCGATTTTATTTATTTTTTTTTATTGTGATTGCGGCGGACACTTTTGACACATTTTTGGGACCATCCACATTTACACAGCGATCGTTGCTATAAAATTGCATTGATTACTGTGTAAATGTGACTGGCAGGGAAGGGGTTAACACTAGGGGGTGCTGCAGGGGTTAATGTATTCCCTAAATGTGTGATTCTAACTATGGGGGGAGGGGACTCAAGGGGAGGAGACCGATCATGTGTTCCTCCGTACTGGGATCACATGATTGGTCTCTTCTCCGCTGACAGGACGTGGAGCTGTGTGTTTTTTAACGGGCAATCGCGGGTGTCTGGCGGACATCGCGGCCGCCGGGCACTCGCACCGGGTCCCGAGCGACACCGGCGGCGTGCGCGCCCCCCAGGCGGCTGGGAATGGGAGGACGTCATATGACGCCCACCCAGGATGGGAGATCCACCTTGTGGGCGTCATATGACTATGGGCGGGTAGTGAAGGGGTTAAGGAGCGTTTTGCAATACAAGCTGTTATTTTTAAACACCCCCCCCCCTTACATCAGGGTTCCCCCCCTCTTACATTAAGGCCCTGATTGGAGTCCCACCTTTACATTAGGGTCCCCAGCAGAGTTCAACCTTAATACTATTACTACTATTTTTTAAATAGTGTGTCCCCCTTTGCTGTATTAAGGAACTTTCTCTTGGTATTTGCTCATCTCTGCGGTTTTTACTTTCCGCTATATCAAATATCCAATGAAAAACTTCATCAATTTTTTCCAATATGTATTCTGCTACATATTACTGGTAAAAACATCCCAATAAGTGTATATTGATTGGTTTGCGCAAAAGTTATAGCGTCTACAAACTATGGGATATTTTTATTTATTTTATTAAAAATCTTTACTAGTAATGGCGGTGATCAGAGACTAATAGCAGGACTGCGATATTGCAGCGGATAAATTGGACACTAAGTGACACTTTTAGGGGACCAGTGACACCAATACAGTGATTAGTGCTAAAAATATGCACTGTCACTGTACCAATGACACTGGCTAGGAAGGGGTTAACATCAGGGGTGATCAAAGAGTTAAATGTGTTCCCTGGGAGTGATTACTGACTGGGGGGAAGACAGAGATCCGTGTTCCTGCTTAGTAGAAACACATGATCGGCACATTTCCCTCTCTCAGAATGGCGATCTGCCTTTACATAAGCAGACCACGGTTCTGCCTGTCAAATCGGCAGCAATTGCCGTCAATGGCGCAGTTCTAATCGGTTTGACGCCACATCTGCGGCGCTGCACCTATTTCAAAAAGTAGTTCCTGTACTACTTTTTGAGATTTCAGGCTGCGATTTACATTGACATCTGTGCAGAAACCTGCACAGATGTCTCTGAAATTTCGGCTGTAATCGGGACTGACATGCAGGAGTGAAATCGTGCGAGTTCAGGCTTCATTCCTGCAGCTTGGTGTGAACCTGGGCTAATTTTAAGTTGGTGTGACTTAAAGTCGCACAGATATGAATGTACTCATTGGAAATCATGGGGTATGACTTGTCATGCGACTTTTGCAGTCCCAAGTCACAGGACAAGGCACACAAGTGTGAAAGGGGCGTAAGTCTTTGTTCATGTTTGTTGTGTTTTAGGAACACACACAATATCACCCGCTATCCCACACTGCACAAAAATGCGCTGCTCTTTTAGACCTCATTCACATGGGTGTACTACAGCATACACCCATGTGACAGCTGGGTTTGCCTGCACAGGGATGTACAGGTGTTCTGTGTGTAGCGATGTGGACTACAGTCATAATATTGTACAATTTCCCGTCACTCTTCACCTATAGACACATCCCTCTAGTGCTGGGTGTCATCACATCTGTAAACCCAACCAAAAAGGATTGTGGGATTAGTAGTCTTTCGGACCGGCAATTCCTTTGTGTTTGTGTTGACATCTGGACTACACATCCCAGGGATCCTTGCTACAACCCGAAGTGTGAAATATAAAAGAGTCTGGATATCCGCGCCGTGCTCTCTTCTTCTTGGGCCCTGCTGTGCACACATCTCCCTGTGCAGGGAGAGAGGCTGCAGCCTACCACGCAGTGATCGAGTGATTCCAACCCGGCCCCAGAGGGCTTTAAGCCTGCCTGCTGTTCGTCGGACATCCACACGGCACCTACCCAGCAGATCTACACTACGGCCGCCTGCATCCATCAGCCGTGAGTCATCGCCGGTCGCTTTGCTGGGGGAAATCTCTTCCAGGATCGCTGTCTGTGAGGTGTAAGCCGGTCTGGTCATTGGTGAGAGGGCAATTGCCCATCATTTGCAACCCTTTCATGATACTTTATCTGAACACTGTGTACAGACACCTTTACCTTGTGAACACTTTACTGCAATACTGTTTGGAACACTGTACATAGACATCTTTACTTAAAACCACTTCAAGGAGTATCCTGTTAAGCCCTTTGACTATTACCACACATTGTGCCTTATTGGATACAATCTAATGAGCTTCAACTGCCGGTGAAGACTATGAGGCCTGCATTGTGGACATGGCTGTTATCACCATTTAAAGGGCCCTATTCTATCCCTGATTCTGTCTGAACTCTCATTAGGATAAAAAGGTTGAATTGGCCAGCCTGGGGTTCCCCTTTAGTGTGTGACTGCCTGTCCTAGATAGCTAACATTTTACTGTCCCTACAGGTTATGCTCCAGGTGGTAATTCATTGTACATACTTTTGTGCTGTTGAACTGTTCCTAAAGTGTCTTTTAGGGAAATTATTCTTCTGAGTCTGGCCTGTTATCCAGCATAGTTCCTAACTGTCCCTGATTTGGAGCAATGTCCCTCTGTCCCTCTTTCCTCCTCATTTGTCCTTCATTTTGGTCTGATCCTCATAGTTGTATATAAAATGTACTTTTTATCTTTCAAAAAGTGTTTCCAAGTACTCAACCTTCCATCCAATTTCTAAACTGCTACATTTGTACATTTTAAGAGCCAATGTAAAGGAATAGTAGTGGTAAAAAAAATTCCTTGTGGATTTAATTAAACTTTTTTTTTTGTTAAGGGGGAGTGTCCTATGCCTACATAAATTTGTTAGTAGGTGTCCCTCATTTTCATCTCAAAATGTTGGAAGGTATGTATCCAGCACTCCGTTGACCAATTACCCTCTTCTGTGTATCAATACCACATTACTTACTCCAGTAAAAGCTTAGATAATGTAAACATATTTGACTTATGTGAGGTGTCATTTAAAGGGGGTGTATAAAATGTCTGAACCCAGAGTGTCAGGTGGGTTGGAATGTTCACAGGGTCATGTCGATGCAGAAGAACAGGTACATCCAAGCAGTCCCCAAGGGGGCCGTGTTACATGTGCATCCTTGTGCAGGCAGTCCCATTCATGTCAACTGGGATGCAGTGGCTACACGGACACAGCCCTGCTCCCAATTTGACAGCCTTGCTGGTGCGAATGCATGGCCCAGAATGTAGACTGTGTGTGTCTGGAGCAGTGCACCTGCACCACTGTCAGCTTTGGAGCAGTGGCTGTGTCCTTGCATCCACTGCATCTCAATTGAAAATTAATCGGACTGTCTGCAGAACAGCAGAACACGTGTGCATCTCCATGTGGGCAAATGTGGCCCTTGCACAGGTGTACGCTGTAGGCCTTGCAGAGATGGGGCAGAGCCATTAATTCCTAATGGCACCCTAACCCCTCTTGCTAGTGTGCATGTTCGAAAACAACAAAACAAATGGTACCGCAGCTTGTTGAGAAGCGCTTTTTAAAATGGTGTAGACACCTTTTTGCACGTTTCTTGCATAGGGCAGTCCACTGAAATAATGGGCTGCCCTAAACGCGATATGGAGAAACGCGCAAAAATGCTTGCATGCTCAGTCGCACCTTCCTGGTGTGAATGGAGTCTTAAAGCGCAGTTCCACCCACTTTTCGATGTCCACATCATCCGCTTCAGACTTTGCCATACGCACGACAATGGGCATTTTTTTTTTCTACACACTTTCTTTACCTTGTTTATAAGGCATTCTTCACGACTCCCTGTCTCTTCCACCTGCGTCTATGTGCGCAATATCCGGCTGCGCACGGGCTCCTGGGAGATGTTTGTCATAATTCCCAGAAGTCAGTGGGCATCGCTGCCACTCAGCAGCGCTGGGAGGTGTGTATACTGTGCATGTGCGAGATCAGGCAGTGCATGCTGGTTATTCAACAGCACTGTATCCTGGAAGAGTATCCTTGTGGGCTTTGCATGCCTACAAGTGAGATGGAACCGCGCAAGACATGGAAATTATAAGGTTAGTTTTAAAAAGATAAATAAAAATATAGCGGCGCTATTAGTGAGAATAGTGATTGCAGCATTGCATTAAGATCATCTTACCAGATGGCTTTAGAAAAAAAAAATGAATATGTCGGTGGAACTCCGCTTTAAGGCCGGCCATACAAAGTTCGAATCCTGTTAAACTGGCCGAGATTTGAACCGTTAATGGCCAGGCTGAATGTACCCAGTTGATCGATCATCTTGGGTACAACCAGCCTGCCAGATTCTCTTGCGATTATTGCTAGCTGCTATAGCTAGCAAAAATGACTGTCTTCTCCCGACGAGTGTGGCTTCCCTCGCCCACCCCCTTCCCCCTGCCGGGAGAAGACAATTGCTAATTCCCCTGTCAGCACTGTCTGTGTTGATCGGGGGATCATGTGAATTTCTTTCCTGCAACCTGCGTATGAGTTCCATGGGTTCACTAATCTGACAGAACAGCGGCATCGGACGTCTTACTACACCCAGCTACGGCTTGAATTTCTGAGTAATTTTAGCAATAAAGTGAGCGTATATAAGTAAATATTTTATAGTGACATCTGTGATGCTGTTTCGATGTTTAATTTTGAAAGCCTAAAGGTTTAGCGCAGACTAATGCAGGTTGTACCAACATGGCCTCTGCCACCTTCCTACTGCTGGTGTCCAGCTTCTTTCAAAATGTAACATCAAAACAGCATCACAGATGTGAACATATTATATTTATTTATATACGCTCACTTTATTGCTAAAATGACTCTGAAATTCAAGACGTAGCTGGGTGTAGTAAGATGTCCGCTGCGGCCTTCTGACTGCAGGTGTTCTGTCAGATTAGCAAACATATTAGCGGTGAACGCATGCGCAGCTGACGGAACATCATTAAAGTTCGCTGATCTGATAGAACACCGGCTGCTGACCTCTTCAGGCTGGCAGCTTCCAGGTATTGATTTCTGGCTGTTTTTAATTGGCCAGCCCGGGATGACCTCACTCCTGCGCATGCCACCATAATTCTACACTGGACTGTGTGTGCCCAGCTCAGTGTACAGTGTGGGCAGGCAGATAAGGGAACTCAAATGCAGAAGAATCATGGCATGGCTCTACTGCTGTGTCCACAATTGTTTGTTTTTTACATTTTCAAGCCATTTTAGTATGTAAAAGTAAAAGAGGAAGTAAACCTTCCTGTATTATTTGTACCTATAGGGAAGCCTAGAATAAGGCTTCCCTATAGGTACTGTAAATGTCTCCTAAATGTGCGCCGTTTAAGAGATATTTACTGTATACTGCGCCAATGATGTCATCGGTGCATGCACTCTGAAGGAACGGCTGGCCATGCCCTTTCTTCAGGAGCGTGTGCTGCGACAGCATCACGTGGCTCTGGCCAGTTGCAGAGCCGGAGTTTGCGACCCAGGAAGGATGACGGGGGAAGATGGATGTGGCCTCCAGCAGGGATGACGTGGGCTTCGTTTGCAGGTAGGTGTCACATAGTGGGCTAGTATGCGATGCATACTAGCACATTATGCCTTTACTTTGCAGGGAAGAAAATTTTTTAAAAAATCTGAGTTTATTTCCTCTTTAACCACTTGCCGCCCGCCCTATTGTCAAAAGACGTTGGCAAAGTGGTTTTAAAATCCTGACCGGACGTCATATGATGTCCTCAGGATTTTGAGCCACTGCGCGCCCCCGGGGGCGAGCATCGCATTGATCGCTGTTGCGGGTGTTAGTCCGACACCCCGCAACTAGGATCTTGGTAAAGAGTCTCCGACGGAGACTCTTTACCATGTGATCAGCTGTGTCCAATCACGGCTGATCACAGTGTAAATAGGAAGAGCCGGTGATCAGCTTTTCCTCACTCGTGTCTGTCAGACGCGAGTAGAGGAGAGCCGATCGGCTGCTCCTCTGACAGGGGGGGTCTGTGCTGATCGATTATCAGCGCATCCCCCCGAGGATGCCCACACTGGACCACCAGGGACGCCACCAGACCACCAGGGATGCCCAGCACAAGGTATGCCACCCTAGACCACCAGGGATGACACACAGTGCCCACAATGGATGCCAATAAGTGCCCACAATGGATGCGAATCAGTGCCCACAATGGGCATCACTGATTGGCATGCATTATTGTTTGGCACTAACAGGCAGCATTGTTTTGTACTGATGGATGCCAATCAGTGCCAATCCGTGCCACCTATCAGTGCCTATCTGTGCCACCTATCAGTGCCCATCCATGCCGCCTATCCATGCCCATCCATGCCGCCTATCCATGCCCATCCATGCCGCCTATCCATGCCAATCCGTGCCAGCTATCAGTGCCAATTTGTGCCACCTATCAGTGCCCATCCGTGTCGCCTATCAGTGCCGCCTATCAGTGCCCATCAATGCCACCTCAGTGCCACTTCATTGGTGCCACCTCATCGGTGCCCATCAGTGCTGCCTTATCACTGCAGCCCCATCAGTGAAGGAGAAAACTTACTTATTTAAAAAGTTTTAAAACTGAAACAAAAAAAAAACATTTTTTTTCAAAATGTTCGGTCTCTTTTTATTTGTTTTAGCAAAAAATAAAAACCGCAGAGGTGATCAAATACCACCAAAAGAAAGCTCTATTTGTGGGAAAAAAATGATAAAAATGTCATTTGGGTACAGTGTAGCATGACCGCGCAATTGTCATTCAAAGTGCGACAGCGCTGAAAGCTCAAAATTAGTCTCAAGTGCCCTGTATTGAAGTGGTTAAAAAATAGTTTGGCAGTGGAACAGTAAAGTATAAAAAAAAAAAAAAAACAATGCAAGTAAGCGCCTACAGTTTCCCAACCCTGGACATTCCTGCTACATTCTGTAGAGGAAACTAAGTTGCAGATACTCTCCTTAGCTTCACATGAAGCCGGTCACATGACACTGACACTGCCTAAGGTCCTCCAACCACAGGACGGCGGAAGCTTAGCCCCGAGTGTCTCCATGACAACATGTAAACAAGCAGCGTCCATATACTGAAGGCTCCTCTGTACATTGCAAGGTAAGATGTGTGTGAAGGATTATCTCAGGTAGCTCAGTATGGCTGCAAAGCCTGATAATATGGCTGTGCTCTTATCTAATTCTTTCCTAACTTTACTGCTGTAGAAGAAACCCCTCACCAGAGTTTTAGGCAAACCTAATTGTTGGAATCACCTATAGGGAAACCAAAAGGAATTTTACCTAAATGTTGCCTCCTTTTAAATGTATGTTGTTGTTTACATTTTAAATGCGTTAAGGCAATCTAAAATAACCTGATTTATTTTGTTTATTCATTGTTTATGTATAATCGGTATTACATAAAAACCTAACAGTGTCATATATATTGTAGTTTACCAATCATTAGATGTCGTGATTGCATTGGTTTCTTGCCAGGTCACACCACTCCAACACGCACTCCAGATCCGTTCCGAATGCGTGTCTGCATGTGCGTTTTTGATGCATTATGGTACGTTTTTTATGCGTTTTTGATGCATTTATAGATGCATTCCATGTGCTTTTTTTTTTTCTTTTTCTTTTTCCCAGTGCGTTTTTGCATTCTAGTGCGTTTCAGTGCATTTTTGTATTTCAATGTTTTTATTGAAAGAATAACAGAATGCAGAGTAGCCAGACGCATAGGCAAAATGGCGGTAAGTTTTGAAACCATTACATACCAATACAGAAAAATAAAGTATGTAATCGTACTACTTATCCATCATCTAACGCAATAACAGAGCATAGCGAGCGTGATAAGTATCCAAAAATTGATGGAGTTTAACAATAGCCTCCCAGTTATGATTCAGGGGGGGGGGGGGCAATGTCAGGGGATAGTAGAGACCCAGAGTCCTTGTGTTTTTGATGCGTTTTACTGCATTCCAGTGCAGGAAAGATGCAGCATGTTCTTCCTTTTTTTTCTGGAACTGGAAAGCCTGGAACTAACTGCACTAGTGTGAACTATGCCATTGGAAACCATATAACCTACTTTCCATGTGTTTTTGATGCAGAACAAAAACGCACTGGACTGCATCTGATGTGAACTGGCCCTTAGGCTTTTATATATCTGGTGATTTAACCAGTAACACACCCACCCCTTGTATTAGTGTCCCTGCTCTGGATGGGGGAGCAATGGAGACACGGAGACACCTTTGGACAGCAGCAATGTCTGTCAGTCTGGATAGGGGTAGTGTTAGATGCACTATCAGATTTAGATGGTTTAAGCTAAACTCCAGCTAATACTTTATAGGCAGTTACAGCAAACATCTTTTTTTCCCCCTTTGGGATAAGGATTTTACATAAATAAATGAAAGCTGATCATTGTAAGCACCACTGTTAGTGGTAAATGACTTGTCTCAACACTCTAACTGCTACATCTGCAGGACAGCTTGTTCTGTTGAAAAACAACAGACAAAGGCTCGGTTCACACCTATGCGTTTTTTTTATACTTACACTACAGTCCATTTAACATGGTTTCCTATGGGATACATTCACATCTATGTTTTTTTCAGCTGCTGCTTTTTTTCTTTTTTAAAGCAAAACGATGCATTTTTTTTGTTTAATAGACTTCAATGGAAAAGCTGCAGAAAAGCAATGTTGCGCTTTTTAATCCACCCAACAACAAATTGCATAAAAGGTATAAAACGCATCAAAAAATGCATCAAAAACGCGTGTGCAAAAAATACACGATCCACCACAAAAAGCACTGCAGAAACGGGTCAAAAGCAAACTGCATAGGTGTGAACCAAGCCTTACCTGCTGAATCACCAGGTAAAAATAAAAGAAAAAAAAAAAAAAAAAAAAACTATTGGAAAAAAAAAAGAAAACTATTGCAGCCATCACATCTAAGAATTGGTCAGCTTGGCATCGTGAGCCACTGTCAGATATGGGTAAAGGGAGGACAAGGGTCGGCCCATGGTGCTAGAGGTCAGGAGACGTTCGGTCGAGTCCATTTCTAGTGTTATAGGCTGGGGGAACTGCGATTTATATGCGTGTCGAAGCTGCCAGTATCTAAAGGTCCAGGCTCGCGGAAGCGCGTGCGAGGACCTCAACTCCTGGAAGGAGGCTATTTTGCCACGTTTGGTGATATGTTTCAAAGTGAGTATTCCCTTCCCCGCCCATTCCGAGGGATTTGGTAGTGAGTTAAAGTGGGGCAACAGGGGGTTACCCCACAGAGGTGTATTCGGGGAAACATGGTGAGGCCTACGGTACACCCTCCTGGCATCCTGCCACGCTTGTATGGTGGTCTTCATAGGGGTGGTGACAGCAGGGAGCACTGTTTAGAAAAATCATAAACCTGGATAAAAATGTAGGTAAAGAGGAGCTCCAGCCTCAGTCAGCAGATCCAAATACTGTAGCTGCTGACTTTTTAATATAAGGACACTTACCTGTCCAGGGATCCAGCAATGTCCTCACCCAAACTGATTCTTCAGTCGGCTTCCAGTGCAGGCTCTGGCATCTCTAGTAAGGGAAACAGGAAGTGAAGCCTTGCGGCTTCACAGCATGTTTCCTACTGCGCATGTGCAAGACGTGCTGAGTCTTGTGAATGGTCCCATAGTCGTCTCAGAAGACTGCGGGGGGAAGGAGGGGGGGGGGGCAAACTTCCGGCTTAGATCCCTGTGGGGATCTGAGCCGAAAGCGGGAGTGACTACCTATCAAAAAAGATGCCCCCCCCCCAAAAAAAGTACCAAATGTTGCTGTTGCTGTGGGCTCCTCCTTTAGTTGCCTCCTGTAGCATGCTGGTTACTAAAGAGCACTCATGCATGCACACTCCTGTTTGGTCCCACATCAAGCCGTGTGTATCCATTGACACACAAAGTGCCAGGAAGCCAGCCGCCCACCCCCACTTCTTCACAGGAGCTTGACTGATGGCAGCAGGTGCCTATGGCATCACTGCCTTTAGTTTTTCCTGTGAACCCAGGAAGTGAGAGGAGCATTGCTGGAGCCAGAGACAAGGCTGGGGACGTGGAGCCAGGTAAGTGTTTAGGGATGGATGGGGGGTAGGACAGGTAGTATTTTTTTTTTTTGCCTCAATGCAGCAAATGCATTAAGGTAAAAAAACGCATAGGCTTTAGTACTACTTTAAAGCAAAATACACATATAAAAAAACATAAGGTGTGTAAAAGTCTTCTAAATGCCCCCACACCAAAAATGTCTGGTTGGGGCACTGCAAGTTTTTTTTTTTTTTTTTGTTGCCAGAGTTCCAAACATTGTTTTCAATCTTTTTTAAATATGCAGCCTTCACTAAAATAATACCTGGTAAACCTACCATTTGCAGGCATGGTCTACCATTGTCACTATCGGGAAGGTGGTCCTTTGCATCACTATAGGACAGTGATGGAAAACATTGGCACCCCACAGGTTTTGCTCATGCACTCTTCAGTGTATTTGAGCATCATGGGAAATGTAGTTCCAAAACATCTGGGGTGCCAAGGTTCGCCATCACTGCTATAGGATGTACGAGCCGGCGTAGGGATCACAACGGCTGGGGATCTGCTATGCGGCACATTTTTAAGACACGGGCTACTAGGAAAGTAATTATACAGCATCTCCATCTAAAGCAGGGGTCTTCAAACTATGGCCCTCCAGTTGTTCAAGAACTACGATTCCCATCATGCCAAGTCATGTCTGTGAATGTCAGAGTTTTACAATGCCTCATGGGATGTGTAGTTCCGCAACAGCTGGAGGGCCGTAGTTTGAGGATCCCTGATCTAAAGGATGCCTTTCTTTTATTTTGGACCCTAAAGAAACAGGAGCACTTTAATGCTTCTTTTTTTTTTTCTTCAAAATACATACAATTCTTCAATACATATTGCATTGTATGTAACATTTGAGTAGGGGGAGTTTATGAGGGAGGTGTTGAGGCAGAGGCTAACATGAACCTTTTCCACACAATAAATATGTCACTCTATAGATCAGTTTATACTTGCGGTTTTGGGGGTGGAAAAAAACATGCAGTTGAGCCGCGTTTTTACTGCTTCCTCTAACCTGCAAAGGCAGTCCTACGGGGCTATATATAAGCTTTCCAGCGCCGCAAAATGATCTCTGCTGTTGGATTCAGTACCACCCACCAAATGTAATCCATTCAAATGAATGCACCACGCCACAACTTCCCCACAACCGCATGCAGATTTTAGGGGTTAGGGGGCAACATTACATCTCCTACTTCCTGTCAAACGCCCTATGAAAAGCGATCAATCTGTGACATCTCTTCAGTTCAGCTATGCTCATAAAAAGGCTAAATCATCACCTAATACTCCATTGTGGACAGATACCAGATAATCTCAGTTTGCTAAACTCCCAGATCCAGTTATTTGGTCATCCAAGGGTATTTAAAAACTTAGAAGGTTCTACTGATAATAAAGCCATTATACCCTTGGAGAGTTTGAAAGATAAATGCTCCTTGCCAAACTCTAATCTTTTCTCATACATTGAATTAAGACATGCTTACTTGATGCAGTTCCACACTTAGCCCTGGTTCACATTGCAGCGATTTGGCATGCGATTTGACAAATCAGCGGCTA
Organism: Lithobates sylvaticus; assembly: GCA_028564925.1. Classification (NCBI taxonomy): domain Eukaryota; kingdom Metazoa; phylum Chordata; class Amphibia; order Anura; family Ranidae; genus Lithobates; species Lithobates sylvaticus. The sequence goes on along the minus strand of CM053028.1, from coordinate 303,368,874 downwards.
TTGCCAGCAGTGGCACTGTCCGAATCGGTGCGACTCTGCATTTGCTGCTCTGCACTGATTCCCAAAAGTAGTTTCTGTACTACTTTTGGCAACTTTGGATTTGTCCTTGGCCCTGTTTATACTTAATACTTTATACTTATGTTGCCCTCCAATGCTGCTTACTGCGATGGTCAGCTATAGATGAGGGCAGTGGCACCTTTTTTTATATCACTGTATATTGGTCAGGCAACGCACTGACACCTTCGCAGCCATTGAGCTACATGCTGGGTGCTCAGTGTGCTCTTGTACCTTTAAGAAGGGGTGGGCTCCCCTTCAGTCCACCTGCCCTCCATCTGTCCATCATAATGCATGTGCTTCCACTGTGGAGACACTTATAAGTTAGTGTTAGGGACCACAGATACCAGGGTGCCGTGGCGAGGCTTTGTGGGTTACACATGCATTTGCAAATGCGTGCAGACTAAACCCCTGTTTTAACGCTTACTGTTAGACAGGTTAATTTGGTTGTCTGCAAGCTGGTTGGTAAGTACCGTATATACTCGAATATAAGCCGAGATTTTCAGACCCTTTTTTGGGTCTGAAAGTCCACCTCTCGGCTTATATTCGAGTCACCGCCGTCTGCCTACATGAACAGCGTGTCATGCAGACAGACGGCGGTGTTCAAAAGCCGCGCCACCTCCTCCCGCCCGTCCGTGATAGGTGGACACTAATTTTCCCAGCAGTACAGTGTTCCGCCTATCACGGATGGCCTGTCATTCTCATCTCATGGACGAGGATGAGAGAATGTCCGTGATAGGCGGAACACTGCACACTGAGTGCTGGGAGAAAAGTGTTCCTCCTATCACGGACGAGGAGGCGCGGCTTTTAAATTGTAATGGCGCCTTTAATACACGCTGTGGGGAGGACCGAGGACCCCGGACACAGGACACAGGACACAGGACACAGGACCCAGGACCCAGGACCCACGGACCCACGGACCCACGGATCGGCACAGGTAGGCTGCAATGGGGACACGGGGGTCTGTACAGGGGACATTCAGATTGGCATTGCTGACCCTTTTTCCACTTACAGTAGCTGCTGCATTTTTGCCCCTCGACTTATACACGGGTCAATACGTTTCCCCATTTTTTTTGTGGTGATTTAGGGGCCTCGGCTTATACTCGGGACGGCCTATACTCGAAGAAAAATACGGTAAGCTTGTTTTTTTTTCCCTTGGATTTATCCTTGGCCCTGTTTATATTTATTATACATGATTTATATAGCACCAACAGTTCCCACAGCGCTTAAAAAGGTGAGGGCAACCAGTACAGTTATAATACAGATCTATACAAGAGGAATCCAAGTGCCCAGATTGTTAGCTTACAATCTAAAAGGGAGGGTCAAGTGATACAAAAGGTGATTACTGAGGTGGCAGCTCATTGAGAAAAAAATTGTTAGGTAGAGGAAGAATAAGCTTCTCTATAGAGAAGGTTTTTTAGGACATTAAAGAAAGGTGGTAAGGCCCCTTTCACACCGGGGCGGTGAGCCGCGGTGACGGTAAAGCAGCGCTATATTTAGCGCTGCTTTACTGTCGTTTTCACCGCGGTTTTCGGCCGCTCGCGGTGCGGTTTTACCCCCCGCGAGCGGCCGAAAAAAAAAAAAAAAAGGGTTAAACACCCCCCGCAGAGCGCCGCCGTAGCCGCGGTATTGCCGCGGTAACCGCGGTATTCCTGCGGTTTTACCGCGGTCTCCCATTGTAATCAATGGGAAGGAGCGGTATAGGAGCGGTGAACACACCGCTCCTATCCCGCTCCAAAGATGCTGCTAGCAGGACTTTTTTTGTCATCCTGCTAGCGCACCGCTCCAGTGTGAAAGCCCGCCGGCTTTCACACTGGAGTTAAAGGGGCCGGATTTTTTCATGCGGTGAACAGGCGCTATTTTTAGCGCTGCACCGCATGAAAAACGCCCGGTGTGAAAGGGGCCTTAGAGTAGGAGACAGTCGGACTGATTGGCGTAAGAAGTTCTAGAGGATAGGAGAGACTCTGGAGAAGTCCTGGAGGCGAGCATGGGAGGAGGTGAAGAAAGAGCTAGTGCGCAGAAGGTCTTGGGGGGAGCAAAGAGAACGGTTTGGTTGGTATTTTGAGACAAGGTTAGTGATGTAGCTAGGGACACTGGAGTGGGTAGCTTTGTTAGTATTTTAAATTGTATTCACTGGATGAATGGATGCCAGTGGAGGGATCGGCAGAGAGGGGTAGAAGACACTGAAGGGTTGGTAACGTGAATGAGTTTGGCAGTAGCATTCACGATGGACTGAGGGATGGCCTATGTAAAGGTAAGCAAAAGAGGAGGGAATTGCAGTAGCTGAAGCGAGAGATGACCAGAGAGTGAATTAGAAGCTTTGTGGTGTGATTAGTTAAGAAGGAGCATATTTTGGAGATGTTGCTAAGGTTGAGACAGCAAGATTTGGACAATGATTGGATATGAAGCTGAAAGGAGAGTTCAGATTCTAGGATTACACCTACACCCTGGCATGCAGGGATGGGCTGATAGTTGTGCCATCAATCTCAACAGAGAAGTCGGGAAGGGGCACATGAGGGAGGAAATATTATACGTTTTGGATAGACTTGAGTTTGAGGAAGTGGTGTAACATCCATATTGATAGGTCTGTTAGTAAATTAGTGATGTCTGATGGAGTGAGCTGAGTAGTAGAAAGATTGATTTGGGTGTCACAGCATAGAAATGGCATCGGAGGCCGTGGGAGGCTGACCTAAAAAGGACATGTAGATCAAGAATAATAGAGGTCCAAAGACAGAGCCTCAGGTGGCCCCGACACTAGAAGGAAGAGAAAAAGAGGAGGTAGAGTTGTAAGGACACTGATGGTGTGGTAAAATAGGTAAGAAGGGAATAAACGAAGAGTATAGTTACGGAGACCAACGAAGTGGAGTTTTTTTGAGAAGAAGGGGGTGGTCAAATGTGTCAGTGGCAGCAGAGAGGTCAAAGTGTAAGAGTACAGAATAGTGACCATTGGTTTTAGCTGTTAGTATATCGTTGGTAAGTTTTAGGAGAGCAATTTCTGTGAAGTGTTGTGGGTGAAATCCAGACTGAAGGGGATCAACAAGGATTGTCAGTAAGTTGGTAGCTCAGACAGTTGTAGACTAGGCAAGGAGTCTGTTCAAGGAGTTTTGAGGTAAAAGGGATCAAGGAAATGGGTTTTATTTGATAAGATTGGTGGCGTTCAACGAGGGCTTGTTAAGTATGGGGGTGACCAGTGCCTGTTTTAGAGGGTTGGGTAAAGTGCCAGTAGAGAGGGACTGAAGATGTGAGTTGGAGACTGTAGGGTAGAGCAAGAGGGTGACTGTAGTAATTGCGAGGATATAGGGTCCAGGGGCAGGTGGTTAGCTGGGCATTAGAGAAGGTTGGTGACCTCCTCTAAAGTAACAGGGTTAAACGAGGTAAGTAATGAGTGTGCAGGTGAACATGGAATGTTAGGCGGGGAAGATATGTGTACAGTGGAGATCTTATCATAAATTGTATCAATCTAATTTTTGAAGTGATTGGCAATCTCCCAGGCAGTGAGTGAGTTAGTGGGTGGAGGCAGTGGAGGACTAAGTAGAGGGTTAAAGGCAGAAAAGAGTTGACAGAGACTGCGTAAGAGGGTGGTAGCAAGAGTGATAAAATAGGTCTGTTTAGCAGCGTGGAGGTAGGAATTGTATTTTTGGAGGGCAGATTTATACTGGGTGAAGTCTTGCTGGTACTTAGTCTTACGCCACAGACACTCAAGAGTGTGACTATGTTTTTTGAGCCTTCTGGAGTCATCTGTTTGCCAAGGTTTTAGTGTCCGGGGTCTGATTCTGTGTGTAGCGTCTAATGAACAGAACTCTCCTGTAAATCCCAGCAAGAGAGCTGAACCCCTGTTCAACTGAATACAACTTCAGCTACTACCTCCAGTGGCGCAGTCGAAAATTCTGCAATTTATGCAGGCTTTACATGTCAGAAACTGGACGCAGGCCATGAGGGAAATTGTGCCAAAGAGAATTGTTAATCCTGTATGGTCACCCCTAACATGCAAATGCCACAAATAACCTGAATTCAGTGGAAACCCAGGACAATGTCCCCACAGAGAATTTTATTCCAGTGGATTTCTTTCAGTTATTTGTAACTGATACACTGTAAAGCCCCATACACACGGTCGGACAATCCGCGGACCAGGTCCGTCGGACCATGTCCGTCATACTTTGTCCGATGTTGGTTTTGCGTACACACGGTCGGACAAAGTTGTCGGAAAATCCGATCATTCTGAACGTGGTGACGTTTGTTGCCTACGACGGGACTACGTAGAGGCTAGTAGCCAATAGCTTTGGTCTTGTAATGTGATCTGAGCATGCGTAGCACTTTGTCCGGTCGGACAACCGTACACACGATCGGATTTGGTGTGATCGGACCGTGTTGACGGCAAAGATTTCCAGCAGGAGATAAGACTTTGTCCGTCGGTCAAACCGACGAACACTGTCCGATGGTGCATACACACGGTCTGATTTTTCAACAACCTTGTCCGATCGGACAGAATCCATGAAAAAGTCCGACCGTGTGTATGGGGCTTTAGAGGAGATTGCGGATGGGAAGGGGTAAATACAAATGTAGTTCCAGTGCTGCCAACCATCGTTTTTTTATGGACAGTTTGGAAAAAATAAAGCCTATTTGTTCCTGTCCATACATTTACGTGAATGAAAGCAAGTGCTATTAAGTGTATCTATTTGGCCAACACTGTGCAAGTGATGTGCTAAAATCCACCAGATCAAAATCAGCTGAGCTTTTGGGACGCATCATGCGTAGCGTGATGTGATGATGCCAGCCGCACATGTGTATAAATAGCATGCCCAACTGGAAAATTCCCACTGGTAAATACAAAGCTTGAATAGGTCAGATGTTGCCTTAGATGTGTCTATCTGACTCCAAAGAAATCTTTATTTTTCCTGTTATACTTGTTACATAACATAATATGTAGACCTAAAATGGTAAGCAGAGGTTTCCATCATATTCCAAACCTGATATATTTGCACGTGCATAAAAGGAGCATATAAAAGGGAGCAAATACTGAAGGAATTTGGCAGGAGGAACCACTGAGTACACCAGGGAACCAGGACATTGATGCTACCAACAGTGTTGGTTTCTGAGGAAATTTAGAGGAGTATTGCTCTTCAAGGAAGAGGTGTTCATGGCATGAGCAGCAAGAGAGGTAAGTATTTTTTCTATGCTTTTGCGGGGACAGCTTTTTGGCTTTTTTGTATTTGTTTTTTTCTTGACAGGGTCTCTTAAAGCAAATGCTAGCAGATATTTCATCCATGGGCCATAAGTATCGAAATGCATTTGAATAATGATTTTTGTCTTATTATAGGATCTTCCAGCTTGAAGTCGCTAAAAGACTTTCTCCAATAAATCTTGTAGCATTTATGCAGCCAGTTGAGTTTAACATTACCGCTAGTGCATTGCAGTGCTACACTTTATCTGCATACTGTATATCTATACACAGTGAATATGTGTTTGTACTTGGGTAGTAATGGAATGTAGGAGCCGGACCCAAGAATTGCTTTTGCACATGAACCTTTGTTGACTAGTGGCTTCTTGCACTCTTTGGACATGTTGGTGACCCCCAAGATCTCTTGTATTGTGTCATAGGTCTTTTGTGATGCATATGGTAAAAAGCCTTACTTACTACACCACACTATTTACCATCTTTTTTATGATTTAGCCTCAATCGTCAACCCTGTTTGGTTTATTTTTTTGCCTTTTTCAGTTTGGCTTTTACTTGTTTCCCACCAGCTACCATAATTATGATATAAAAATATGGCATTTTTTATGGACTCTGATCTAATTATTAAAATATTTGTTTTCCTTATCAGAATGTCGCATGCTCAGGCTGAAAGTGTGATAAAAAATATTATACGGGAAATTGCTCAAGAATGTGCAGAAAAAGGACACACTGTATCTGAAACCATGGTAGCGTTTGTGGTAAGCTATACCCGTGTTTTGTTTCTGCAGTCAAAATAACTTAATTTGGACAAACTTTTTTATTTTGCATAATTAAAGTGGAACTCCAAGCAAACAGCTGAATGCACAGTTGAAATACATATACTGTATGACCTTTTTTTTAACCGGCCAAAGGATTCACGTTCTTGTTCTGGCTGTCTTGTGATTTATGCACACCTAATCAGAGATCACCAGAAATACAGCCCTGTCCAGGGTCCACTGTGATTAGGCAATGAAGCACCGATGACTTTCCTCTGATCTCCCCTTCTGTAAACATATTAACGATGTTAAATAGCAGTGTGCAATGTATTAATAGATTAACCACTTGCTGCCCGCCCACAGTACATTTACTGTGAGTGGGCAGCACAGCCAGGCACTGCGTCATACCCGTTTTGTTGCGGTGTACTTCCTGGTTTTCAGTCCCGTGCGCAGTCCCCCTGACGACCTGTGCTGTGATTGGACACCGTACGAATTTGTCAGTAGGTTACAGTCAACCATTTAGATCAGTGGTCCCCAAACTGCGGCATGGGGGCTGAATGTGGCCCTTTTCTTGCTTTTATCTGGACTTTGGGGCAATATTTCATCCTCTGTCACAACAATGGGGCGTAATTCCCCCCCTTGACACCAACAAAGGGGCACAATTCCTCCCAACGATGGGGCACAGTTTCTCCCAGTGACACCAACGATGGGGCATGATTCTTCCCACCCAATGACACAAACAATGGGGCTAGGGCTGCAACCTCATCCCTTTAAACCCAAACAAATATGAATTGCACAGGTTCTGAGGCTAATTTAATCCAGATAAGGCACCAAGTGAGTTTAATTACCACCTTAATTAGCCACAAAACCTGTGTAATTAATATGTGTTTGGGTTTAAAGGGATGAGGTGGCAACCCTAGATGGGGCACATTTCCTCTCACTGACGCCAAAAAGTGGGCATTTGTTTACTCCCACTGATGCCGGGACATTTTCTAATTCCAATGGCCACAGTCCGGTCCCCCTAAAGTCTGAAGGACAGTAAACTGGCCCGTTGTTTGGAAAGTTTGGAGGCCCCTGATTTTGATTTAGACTGTATACAGTGGCGGCTGGTGCTCAAAATTTTTGGGAGGGTGCAAACAAACTGAAAAATACTGGAAAAAAAACCCATCAAATGCCGCCACTTGTGCCCATCATATGCAGCCACTTGTGCCCATCATATGCAGCCACTTGTGCCCCATCATATGCAGCTACCTGTGCCCCATCAAATGCTGCCACTTGTGCCCCATCAAATGCTGCCACTTGTGCCCCATCAAATGCTGCCACTTGTGCCCCATCATATGCAGCCACTTGTGCCCCATCATATGCAGCCACTTGTGCCCCATCAAATTCTGCCACTTTTGCCCATCATATGCTGCTACTGTGACCCCCCACCAACTGTCTGCCCAGCACTTACCCCATTTTTGGGAGGGTGCAAACAAACTGAAAAATACTGGAAAAAGAAAACATCAAATGCCGCCACTTGTGCCCATCATATGCAGCCACTTGTGCCCCATCATATGCAGCCACTTGTGCCCCATCATATGCAGCCACTTGTGCCCCATCATATGCAGCCACTTGTGCCCCATCAAATGCTGCCACTTGTGCCCCATCAAATGCTGCCACTTGTGCCCCATCAAATGCTGCCACTTGTGCCCCATCAAATTCTGCCACTTGTGCCCCATCATATGCAGCCACTTGTGCCCATCATATGCAGCCACTTGTGCCCATCATATGCTGCTACTGTGACCCCCCACCAACTGTCTGCCCAGCACTTACCCCATCTTAGTGGCGGGTCAGGCAGCGGGTGACGGCGGCGAGCTGTGGGACAGCTCCTGTGTCCTCCATTCTTCCCCCTCCTCTGTTTTTCCATTCTGCTAGGCATCCAATCAGAGTGCCTGTGCCTTCAGCCAATCAGGTAACAGGTATTAGACCCGCGCTACCTGATTTGGCTGAGAGGCAGTTCAGTGTTAAAAAAAGCAATTATTCATTTGCTTTTCTAACACCTCTGGGTGGACTGGGAGCGCAATGCTCTGTGCTCTAAGTCCATCTTTTTCAAAGCCTATTAGAGCCTATGGCTCTAATCGGTGCTTCAAAAAAACACCCCTGCCACTGGAATTCAGGCGCCAGGCGTCTGAAAAGGGGTCGGATGCCTGAATGGGGGTGGTAGCGGCAGCCATGGATAGCCAATCCCTGCACAGATCTCGGTTTTTGTAAACACAGGCTCTGGCTGAATTTCCCCCTGCCATTCAGAAATAAATGCAAGGAGAGAAACTCAGCCAGATCAGTGAGTAAAAGCAGCACACGTACACTTGCATTCAATTGTTAGTTAAACAATCAACACCTTGATTACCCTCCTAATCAGCCTTGTCACCCGACCAGTGACATTAATACAATGTCAGTGTACAGATGTAGCTTACGTTTGGTATTGTGTTTTCAACTGTTGCTCTCTGTTACTTTAATTATTATTCTTTTGTGTTTGCTTTTGACATTCTTTAGGTAAAGGCTATAGTATTAGACACAAGAAATGGCTTTAATGTGGATCGAGTTCTCACAAAGAATGATGTACAAAAGCTCATTAAGGTAACAACTGTAGCAATTATATATATTATTTTTGTATATCTTTGGTCAGAGTGACTATATTGTGGTTTTGTGTAAATGTCATTCTTTATTGTCAGGACTTAAAGATATAACTAGAAGAAAAAAATATTTTTTAGACAGGTAAATATGAAATATTACATACAGTTGTGCTTAAAAGTTTGCATACCCTGGCAGAAATTGTGAAATGTTGGCATTGATATTGAAAATATGACTGATCACGCTGAAAAAGCTGTCTTTTATTTAAGGATAGTGATCATATGAAGCCATTTATTATCACATACTTGTTTGGCTCCTTTTTACATAACCATAACAGAAATCGCCCAAATGGCCCTTATCATAAGTATACATACCCTGGAATGTTTGGCTTTGGTACAGACACACAAGGTGACACACACAGGTTAAAATGTCAATTAAACGTTAATTTCCCACATCTGTGGCTTTTTAAATTGCAATTAATGTCTGTGTATAAATAGTTAATGAGTTTGTTAGTTCTCACGTTGATGAACTGAGCAGGCTAGATACTGAGCCATGGGGAAAAGAACTGTTAAAAGACCTGCATAACAAGGTAATAGGACTTTATAAAGATGAAAAAGGCTATAAAAAGATATCAAAAGCCTTGAATATGCCAGTCAGTACTGTTCAATCTTTTAAGAAGTGGAAAATTCAGGGATCTCTTGATACAAAGCCAAGGTCAGATAGACCAAGAAAGATTGCAGCCACAACTGCCAGAAGAATTGTTTGAGATACAAAGAATAATCCACAGGTAACCTCAGGAGAAGTTCAGGCTGCTCTGGAAAAAGATGGTGTGATTGTTTCAAGGAGCACAATACGATGATACTAGAACAAAAGTGAGCTGCATGGTCAAGTTTCCCTAAAGAAGTCTTTACTGTGCCAATATCACAAAAAAGCCTGGTTACAATATGCCCGGCAACACCTTGACACACTGTATTCTGGAGTAATGAGACCAAAATAGAGCTTTATGGTCATAACCATAAGCACCAAGTTTGGATAGAGGTCAACAAGGCCTATAGCGTCAAGAATACCATTCCCACTGTGAAGCATTTTGGTGGCTCATTGGTGTTTTGGGGGTGTGTGTGCTCTAACGGCACCGGTAATCCTGTGAAAATTGATAGCAAGATGAATGCAGTATGTTATCAGAAAATACTGGCAGACATTTTGCTATCTTCTGCACCAAAACTGCGCATGGGATGCTCTTGGACTTTGCAGCACAACATTGAACCTAAGCACAAGACTAATGCCGCGTACACACGTACGGACTTTTGCCGGCGGACCTAAGTCCAGCGGACAATCCGCTGGACTTTCCAGCTGGGTCCGCTGGACTAAAAAGCGAACGGACTTGACCACACACGATCACGCAAAAAGTCCGACGGTTCACGCGATGACGTACAGCACGTACGACGGGACTAGAAAACGAAAAATCCTAGAAAAATACTTGCTACTGAGCATGCGTCCTTTTTGGTCCGCCGGACCATACTACACACGGCCGGATTGTCCGCCGGACTGCCAAGTCCAGCGGATAATTTTAAAACAAAACTTAAAACTTTAGTCCGCCGTACTTTGGGCAAAAAAAGTCCGCTGGCGCCCACACACGAGGGGATTATCCGCTCGACTTCGGTCCAGCGGATAATCCCGCGGGATAGTCCCTTCGTGTGTACGCGGCATAAGTTGACCCTCCGGTGGTTACAGCAGAAAAAGGTGAAGGTTCTGGTGTGGCCATCACAGTCTCCTGACCCTAATATCATCGAGCCACTCTGGGGAGATTTCAAACGTGTGGTTCATGCAAGACGACCAAAGACTTTGCCTGACCTGGAGGCATTTTTCCAAGGCGAATGGGCAGCTATACCACCTGAAAGAATTCAGGGCCTCATGGACAACTATTACAAAAGACTGCACGCTGTCATTAATGCTAAAGGGATCAATATACAGTATCAAGAACTAAGGGTATGCAGACTTTTGTGCCATTTTGTTATGACCTACAGTTGAATATGAATTCCATAAAAAATACAGTAAAAGAAATGTATTTTGCCTGCTCACTCGTGTTTTCTTTGAAAATGGTACATACTGTTTATACCCAATTCTACAAAGGTATGCTGACTTTTGAGCACAACTGTATTTATACTATATAGTCTTTTATCTAGCCAGCAGTTGGATTTGGGTTTTCCTTTGCACATTATTACGCAATAGCGTTCCAGCTTCTCCTTTACAGAACTTTAATGAGATGTCAAAGCTTGGAGCAATAGCTCATGTCTGATCTGACTGCCCAGTCTGAAGTCAGTCAGACAAAAGAGCTGCAAAGCAAGGTGCTCAGCTGTGCCATCTCTTTATGAAATCGATATACTCCACAGGATCTGGAGCCATCTACCATGTATTAAATGTTTAGGTTGTATGATTGTGATGATTGGATAAAAACTGTTAGACATATAACCTAAAAAAATAAAGCTGATCTCAAAGTGACACTGAATCATATCCTCGTTCTCCAAAAATAATCCATACACATCATCATCTACTTCAAAGAGATGTATGGGTTTTCTTTTTTTTTAATCATACTTACCTCCGATGCTGCATCTTTCCGCTGGCGTCTCTACACTGAGAACCGCCGATCGCACGGTTCTCACAGCTCCATGTGACTGTCAGTCAGAAGCTCTCTGCCCCCCCCCCCCCCCCATGCTCACTGGAGCTCAGGCTCTCAGTGGCTTGCTGTGAAGCTGAGCTGGGTGCCAGTCCAGGCATGTGGGCAGATCCCGACTTCATTGTCATGATCTTGCCTGAGCCTGGACCGGCGGGCTGAAGTCCGTTGTCTGCTGAAAACGAGTCACAGGAGTGCCAAACGAACTGCACTTCTGTGATCCACAAGCTTTGGCTGTACTTCTCCTTTAATGGCCCTGTCATTAAATTAGTTCTCTGCAACCTTGTCCATGTCGTCAGTGAGTTCCTGGACTGTTCCTTTTCCCCCTCACTTCCAGCTTAGCCATGCATATTCGTTGTGGCTATGTGCACTGCTCTATGCACACTACAAATCCCATAGCTTATAGTCCCTAGTCCATCTGAGGAGCGAGCAAGAGAGGGAGACTAAGTTCCTACATACAGTGAGACCATGGAGAAGGAACTTATGCCGTGTACACACGGTTCGACTTTCCAATGAAAAAGCCTCCGTCGGAATTTCCGACGGAAAAATAGAGAACCTGCTCTCTATCTAAGTCCGTCGAAAAAGTCCGATGGAGCATACACACAGTCGGAATATCCGCCCCAAAAGCTCCCATCGGACCTTATTTCTGAAAGTAGCACAGTTGGGGCTCATTTACACTTGCACTGCCCTTTAAAGAATGGTAATGGTACCGCCTCACCTCTTGTTTTAACCCCTAAAAATCTGTACCACAATACAGCCCTATTTTAGGGTGAATGTGACAGGGGAGATAATTTTTGCAGCTTCAAGTGGTTTTAAACCTCAGACATGAAATATGAACAAAGCACATCCCTCCATGGTAAGTACATGTCTCAATCCAGAAAACGAAGTGTCATTTCTTTGCTGCTTCCTTCCTCTGCTATCAGCATGAATCACTTCTGACAAGCTTTCCTGACACCAAGCGAAGAACGGTGATGGGGAGGGAGCTCCAGCTGATTGATAGCATCAGCTCTGTTTCTATGAGCTGTGTGAAGGGGGTGTGTTCCTTCCCTCCAATCAGCTCTCAGAGGTCTCATTACTGAGCTCTGCGGAGTGTAACTTTAGCTCTCTGCCCCCTTTTTTTCTGAACGCTCAGACAAGCTTTGTAAATTATAGACTTTGAGCCCCCATTCACACCTATGCGAATTAGATGTGCGTTTCCCCACATCTAATTTGCATAGTAGGAGAATGTGACTGGCTCCCTATGGAGCCGGTTCACATATCTCCGGGGCGGCTGCGGAGCGCACTGTGCGTCTTTGGCTCAGTTTCAGGGCCGAATTCAGGCATAGAATCGACCCTGATCGCTCCTGTGCGATCCGCAGCGTGCTATAGTGTGAACCCGTGCTCAATGGATGTAGAGAAGAGAAAACTGCAGATAAACAGGTAGAGAAGACTACAGATAAACAGATACAACTTATGAAGAAGTATTTATTTCATCTCTTCTTCATCTCTGTATCACCTGAGGCCAGTCACTTCACTGGGTATATGTAAGGGTATACAACCACTTTAAGCAGAAGTGGTTGGAAGCAGAAAAAACGTGGCTCAAAAGCATGTTGTTACTGCCCCCCCCAACCACGAGTGTAAATAAGGCCTTAATAATTTTCTAGCGCTGGTTAGATAGCTAAAAAAAAATTATACTAGTTTCTCTAAAAAAATTATTTTCTTTCAGCCTTGTTTCATTGATTTAATGTCATACACAAACATCGTGCTTCTCTCAATGATTCATAAAAGCAAAATGATTAAGACAACAGAAATGGTATGGACTGATTTCTCATGTGCACTACAGTGATGGTTGGAGCCATGTCTTTTTTGTCATTTATGTACCATCATATCATTACCCATCATCTGCGGGACGCTTTTATGTAAGAATAGTCGCTAGACTTCAGTGGGAGAGCTGATGCTGAGCTGATGGACACTTTCCCAGTTGTTTCCGCATTGTTTTACTGACCTAGAGCGACAAGGATGTGGAATTCCCTTCCACAGGCGGTGGTCTCAGCGGCGGGAATTGATAGTTTCAAGAAACTATTAGATAAACACCTGAACGACCGCAACATACAGGGATATACAATGTAATACTGACATAATCACACACTCACACTTGTGTCTTTTTTCGACCTCACCTACTATGTAACTAGTCAGTAGAAAGCAGCACCAACAGGGGTTATATTTTGAAACTTGGCATAACATCTCTTGGGCTCTCAGCAATTTGCACAGTTTGAATTGCCCCTTTGCACAGCCTTTCAGTCATGTGAAGAACACTTACAATTTTCCAGGATCATTGAGGACTAAAGAGACAGCATTCATGTGGATGTAGGAAGTTGATGAGCATTTGGCAAAAGCTCTGGGAATGTTGCCATAAGTACTCCTTGTTCTTTAGGCATCTGGCCTGCTAGGAATAACATTGGACTGTTTTCATATAAAATCATTCAGATTCAACACAGAATAAAAAAAGTTGCTTATCTGCAGACTTTACTTGGTAGAAATTTAAAGAGGAGTGCAGCATCCCTTAAGCCCCATACACACGGTCGGACTTTTTCATGGATTCTGTCCGATCGGACAAGGTTGTTGAAAAATCAGACCGTGTGTATGCACCATCGGACAGTGTACGTCGGTTTGTCCGACGGACAAAGTCTTATCTCCTGCTGGAAAGATTTGCCGTCAACACGGTCCGATCACACCAAATCCGATCGTGTGTACGGTTGTCCGACCGGATAAAGTGCTACGCATGCTCAGATCACATTACAAGACCAAAGCTATTGGCTACTAGCCTCTACGTAGTCCCGTCGTAGGCAACAAACGTCACCACGTTCAGAATGATCGGATTTTCCGACAACTTTGTCCGACCGTGTGTACGCAAAACCAACATCGGACAAAGTATGACGGACATGGTCCGACGGACCTGGTCCGCGGATTGTCTGACCGTGTGTATGGGGCTTTAAAGTGATTGTAAACCCTCACCTTGTAAAACAACACTTTAAAATAGAAATGAAAGGCAAAACGTTTGTGTATAGATATAAATACGTTTTCCCCCTTTTTATAAGTGATCACATTCCCTCTGTACTCAGCTTCATAAAAGCTGGGGAGAGGAGAAACAGCAGTACAGTGATCTTCCCAGTAAATGTCTGTGCAGGGAGGGGAGAGGTTGTCAGGACAAGTCTGATCATTGGAGGAGAGCACACTGGGAGGGATTTACTAAAAATGGAGCACTCAGAATTTGGGGCAGCTGTGCCAACCAGCTTATAATTTCACCTTGTTGAGTTAACCACTTTAAGACCACCCACCGCACATATACTGCGGCAGGGCGGCACTATTGCGCGAAATGATGTACCTGTACGTCTTCTCATGCAATAGATACTGTGGGTGCTTGTCTGCCGGCCACCCGCGGTCGCTGCACAGAGAGGCAGACCAGGGATCTGCCTATGTAAACAAGGGGGATTCCCATTCTGACAGGGGACAACATGGAGATCTGCTGTTCCTAGTGATCAGGAACAGCGATCTCTGTGTTGTCCCAGTGAGCCCATCCCCCACACAGTTAGAACACACCCAGGGAACACAGTTAACCCCTTGATCGCCCCTAGTGTTAACCCCTTCTCTGCCAGTGTCATTTATACATTGATCAGTTATTTTTTTTTTTAGCGCTGATCACTGTATTGGTGTCACTGGTCCCCAAAAAGTGTCACTTGGAGTCAGATTTGTCCGCCGCAATGTTGCAGGTCCTGCTAAAAGTCGCAGATCGCCACCATTACCAGTAAAAACATAAAAAAATGTAAAAGTCCATAAATCTATCCCCTATTTTGTAGATGCTATTATTAATAATAATAATTAATAATTATGCTATTATTATTATACAGGATTTATATAGCGCCAACAGTTTGCGCAGTGCTTTACAACTATAACTTTTGCGCAAACCAATCAATATAGGCTTAGTACGATTTTTTTTTTTTTTTTTTACCAAAAATATGTAGCTGAATACATATTGGCCTAAACTGATGAATAAATAGTTTGAAATAAAAAAAATTAAAAAAATTTGGCATATGTATTATAGCAGAAAGTAAAAAATATTGTTTGTTTTCAAAATTGTCAGTCTTTTTATAGCGCAAAAAATAAATACCGCCAAAAGCGAAATATTTGTGGGGGGAAAATTTTTGTTCGGGTAAAACGTCGCACGACCGCGCAATTGTCAGTTAAAGCGACGCAGTTGCGTATCGCAAAAAATTGCCTGGTCATTAAGGGGGTAAATTCTTCCGGAGCTGAAGTGGTTAATCTTTGCCAATAAAACCTGGAATCTGATTGGTTTCTATGCAGAGCTGCACTCTCTAATTTTAGTAAATCAACTCCACTGGTCCCTGTACAGCTAGAGAACTGACCACGGTGTGTATTGCTTAGTGTGGACAGTTTTTAATAGGAAATCAGAAGGACTGGCAGGAACATCAGGGATTTCACACAAAGAAAGCAATGCAAAGATAACAGGATACTTTCTAATACAAGTACATGGTACACCAGGCACATATCAGGAATATGAAATATTGAGTTTACATACTCCCTAAATCTAGCTTTATTTACAATTCAGAGAATACAGCCTGAAGAGTGCAAATCAGAGCAAAGTAGCAGGCCTCTGGCATGTGGAAATTGACTTTGTTTATTGAGAAATATAAAAATCGACCAACACCCAGAGTCTTGTTTTATGTGGAACAACCTTTCAGATATATCTGAATACTACTGTGTGTCTTGTGCTAAGATTTAGTTGGTTATTTTCCTTCTTTTTTTTTTTTTTTAAGCTTTGTGTGGACCGATTGCTGGACACAAGAAGTCCTTCACTAGAAACAATAAAAATGCAATTGTATTTTGACATGAATTATACAAGTAGAGGTAAGCATTAAACTTTTCCTGCCCTTTACTACACATTTACTGCTAAAGAAGATGGCAGCTTCACTGTAAACATATTGCAAAAATATATTGTAAATAGCTATGATGTACTACGTTTTTTTATTTATCATAAATAAATTTTATTGAGTAGCTTTTTCCTTCACAGTTCTAAATACACAAACCATATAGCTGTGTAATTTGTAATGCTGTTTGCATGGTAGTCCAACACCCAAAGATCATTTAACAGCTTTTGTTAAAATAATGTCTGGTGATCCTTATCCAGGCACTTCCTGTAAGGCCATTTACACAGGGCGGACTGATCGGGTCCACCTGTCCGTTTTTTAGGCGGTCCCGATCGGACCATCCATTGCCCTCTATTGACCCAACATCTGATCATATCCGCTAAAAACAGATGGATTTGGGATCCGTTCCCCTTCCATCTGGCAGATCGGATGAGTCAGATGGAAATGGACAGGTGGTCTGCTTCCATCCGACCGCCCATAGAGGAAAAAGGGCTTTATCCGTGCCCACTCTGTGTAAGACACTGACCTGTCATTTGCCTGCTCAGCAGGGATCAGCGGACAGATTCCCCGATGAGCAGGCAGATCCGCTGGCAGAGTCCACCCATCTGAAAGGGACCTTATGGGGGGACAATTGTCTTACAGTTGTTCTTCTGTCACCCTAGTGGAGATCACAGGCGGCCATGCTCGCACACATCGCACAGGCATAGTCTACCATGGTAACTAGCAGGAGGCCATTCCAGAATAATAATGTGCAGCTGCCTGTGAAGCAAGTAAATGAAGATTGGCTGAAAGGGGCTGGAGGAGATCAATTGTGCTTAAATGCTTAAAAAAAAAAAAAACTGTATTGGTTAGAAAAAAAAATGCATTATAGGATTACAGATAAAAGTATAGACTTAATAAAAAAAGAAAAAAGTATAGCCTTAATGTGGGAAAACATGTACGCTCAATATAAAGAATTCTTAGCATCTGTGATATTTTTCTATGGTAACAGTCAGGCCCGGATTTACTCCCTTTGCCGCCCCAAGGCCGGGTCCTTCAATGCCGCCCCCCCCCCCCCCCCCCACCCACCCCCCCTGCTACCCCCCCCCACACACACACACACACCACCATTCTTATCCTTTATCGATGACTGCTACAATAGATCGATTAAAAACATCTCCACACCCGAGAACACTGATCCTATCCCGGCTCCAACCATCCCCCGATCCCATCTCGGCTCTATCCATCACCCGATCCCATTCCGGCTCCATCCTTCCCTTAATCCCATCCCAGCTCCATACTTCTTGCCCCCCTTCCTCATCCCATCCCAGCTCCACCTTTCTTGCCCCCCTTCCTCATCCCATCCCAGCTCCACCTTTCTTGTCCCCCTTCCTCATCCCATCCCAGCTCCATCCTTCTTGTCCCCCCTTCATCCCATCTCTATCCTTCTTGTCCCCCCTTCATCCCATCCCAGCTCCATCCTTTTTGTCCCCCCCCTCATCCCATCCCAGCTCCACCTTTCTTGTCCCCCCCCTCATCCCATCTCCACCTTTCTTGTCCCCCCCTCATCCCATCCCAGCTTCATCCTTCTTGTGCCCCCCCCCCTCTCATCCCATAACATCCCCCATGCCTCCCTCCTCTGAAAGTCCCACGGAAATTTTCACAGACCTGGCAGAAGAGAGAGCACATTCAGCTGCATGAGCGGGGGAGCTGCGCCGCCCCTGCACCCCTGCCGCCCCGAGGCCTGGCCTCGGTGGCCTTGTGGGAAATCCGGCCCTGGTAACAGTGCAAAGTTAATCAACATCTTATAGTATAGGAACAGACTGCAAGAGAAATTACCATGATTTACATATGGAGTCTGTAGGCCAGTGCAACTTTCAGAGGTAATGGCAGTACCCATGTTTTTATTCTGACTGATTCCCCTTAAATTGGAACTAAACCCATAGATTTAAAGTGGAACTAAACCCATAGATTTAAAGTGGAACTAAACTCATAGATTTAAAGTGGAACTAAACCCATCGATTTAAAGTGGAACTAAACTCATAGATTTAAAGTGGAACTAAACTTATAGATTTAAAGTGGAACTAAACTCATAGATTTAAAGTGGAACTAAACTCATAGATTTAAAGTGGAACTAAACTCATAGATTTAAAGTGGAACTAAACCCACAGATTTAAAGTGGAACTAAACCCATCAATGTAATGGATTCCCAAAGCAGTTTTATTCAAGGAATGTCCTAAATGATAACAAGCACAGCTGCTTCTGCTCTCAACTAAACTATCAAGTTATCAAATTGCTGGTGTCATAATTGTTCACACGTGCAGTACCATGGCAACTAAAGTTCAAACAGAGGCTAAGATGGCAGCTTCCTTGACTGTAAAGGACAGGAGGGTTTGGTCCCACTAACAAATAATGTAAAAAAAAGTGTGTGTGCATTTATATATATATATATATATATTGTGACGATCCGGGGTGATTAGGTACAAGTGGTGCATGCGATTTTCCAGAAACGTGCCACTCCAGACTGTTTTTAGGGCATGGCAGCCCACTTTTATTTAAAGGAAACGAAAAAGTTCAAACAAACAGAAATCTTCCCTCGCAGGGGGTTCCACCATCACTGTACTCCAAAACAATAGCCTCCTGGCTTACTCACTGTCAGCTTCGTGCTGCTTTAGTCACAGGCTACACCTACTGGCTTCAAACGTACGCACAGACTGCCACCTGCAATCTTAGGCTCCGAGACCTCCTGTCTCTTTCTCCTGACCTCCTAGCCAGACGTCCTGTCTGCTGGGCGGAGCCATCTCCAAGTCTGAGCACAGACTTCTCTTCCTGGGTTGTTTTTGAACCCAGCCCACAGGTGTGTAATTAGTATACCTGCAAAATCAGGCATATACTGCTTATATGCACCTGTGAGATGGGGCCGCATCTCCACTATATATATATATATATATATATATATATATATATATATATATATATAATATAATATAATATAAGATGGATAGATATATTGCACTTCTGTCCTAAAAATCAATGCATATTAAAAAAGATAGGCCATGATATCTTTGGTAGATCTCGACTGAAGGATATTACCTAAAACATAAATATTATCCTGTATTGAATGTTAATACAGGGTGACCGAAGTGACTATATTTTTCTCTGTTGTCCGATTTCTATGTTAACAAAACTTAATAAAACATGCCTTAAAAAAAAGACACTTTATATTTTGAAGGAGAATTTTTAATTTTTTTTGGACTTTAAATTTGTAGGAGAATTTTTAGATGAACACCATCACGTCCTGGAATCTCGACTTGCGCCTGTGAGCAGGGAGATCACTGACAGCCGAGCTCGTACAGCTGAAGAGTTGGAAAGCCTCTATCGCAAAATTGTTAGCTATGTGCTCCTCAGATCTGGCCTCGGCTCCCCAACTGATATCAAAGTTGTTAGAGAAGCCACAGGTCAGTCGAATAAAAGATAAATGAATTGGTTTATCAAAACCTAAAATGCAGGTGTATCCTGAATGATGCAGGGACCTGGTAAGTGATGATAGCATGGTAGAATAGGAGGAACTAAAACTGTATAATACATTTTAAATCCAGTGTCATATAAATCCAGTATTTTTTTTTGTAATAGTATGGAGGCCTTTTACCAACATATTTGTCAGTGTAATAATTGAGTTAGTAGTTATTTGTGAATGTTAGTTCTGCTGGCTTGCCACATAGCCCACTGGAATACATGTGACATATGTCAATGGAAAAATGTCATGATAAATATATTATTATTTATGGTGTGAATTCCTGTATTTCTTTAGCTGCTCTTCAGAGTATCTTCCCACACACAGAGCTAGGCACCTTTTTGTCTTTAGCAAAGAGGGATAAAGAGCGTCAGCTGAAGGAACTCACTATGATCGTCACTGGCATTCGTTTGTTTAACAAAGACTGCGGAAAAGGTGGAGAGGGCATCGATGATTGTAAGTATTCAGGACATAATATTTACTGTAAATGTTCTGTGACTGTGATATTTGTGACTCTCCTTCACACATCAGCATAATTAAATTTCAATGTTAACTAATGAAAGAACAGGCTGTGAATATTTGCAAAACATTTTAAAGTGTGACTCCATTTCTGTCAAGAAAAAAAACCCTCTGGGTGTCAGAACCTTGATCTCTGTTGTGTCTGGCAGTAACTCTTCCTGCTCAGCCACATGAGATGATGAACAGCTCCTTTCCTGATCTTTTGGACAACCCTACTTTCTATCTTGAACTCCTTGCTCCTCCCATCAACTTCCTATTTAAGCCATGCCTTGCACTTCCTGTTTAACAGATTGTTGTGCTCATCTCCAGACAATATCTTGCTCTTTACACTCCTGCTGCCATCTGTATCTTCATTACCATTTGTTTTGGACCTTCAAATTGTTCCTCGACAATGGTTTCGCTTGATCCCAACTAGCAACCACCTGTTAATGACCTTTGGCTAATTTACCAATTCGATTTCTGCTTGATTCCCATATGCTATATCTGCATTGGCTTCCCAGCTTTCTCACCTTCTGGTGGGGTGATCCTGAGAACTGCCACCTGGTACTAGCACACAGCGAAACCCATCTCCACCATCAGGTGCTTTGGTGAAGCTAGTGCTTAGACCCCATGCCTTGGGTGAGCCCACGTCACCCGCCAAAGGGACCTGCTTGTGTATTTATCCTGCTGGCTCCTTGTGAGTCTTTCCACTGCTATAGTTACTGGATCCTGAGCCTGACCCCTGACCATGACACTGGGTGATCTCTGTACGCTGCATGCATTTTAACCACTTGCCGACCAGCTGCCGTCATTATATTGCGGCAGGTCAGCACGTTCCCGCGAGCCATCATAGATGTACGTCAGCCCTTTAAGTGGGGATAGCAGGCGCCTTGGAGGTGCCGATGCACGTGACCGCCGGCCACGCGTGATTGCGGGCACGAGAGCCAGAACAGGGACATGTGTGTGTGTGTGTGTGTGTGTGTGTGTGTGTGTGTGTGTGTGTGTGTGTGTAAACACACAAATCCCTGTTCTGTGAGGAGAGGAGAGACAAATTGCCTGTTCCTACTAGCTAGGAACAACGATCTGTCATCTCCTCTAGACAGTTCCATCCTCCTACAGTTAGAACACACAGAGTTAACCCCTTGATCGGCCCCTAGTGTTAACCCCTTCCCTGCCAGTGACATTTACACAGTAATCAGTGCATTTTTATAGCACTGATCGCTGAATATATGTCAGTGGTCCCAAAAATGTGTCAAAAGTTTTCGATCTTTCCCCCATAATGTCGCAGTCCCGATAAAAATCGCAGCTCACCGCCATTACTAGTAAAAAGAAAATAGTAATAAAAATGCCATAAATCTTTCCCATAGTTTGTAGACGCTATAAATTTTGCACAAACCAATCAATATGCACTTTCAGTGTTCTAACTAGGTAAATTGCAGTGTCTGCATCCATTTAGAAGTATTTAACCCTTAGGGGGTAGCTAAATAAAAATTAAATTCCTATTGCAGAGCATGCCTACATTTTTTTGCTGGAAAATTTGTTAAAACCCCCCAAACATTATATATCACACAGTATTTGTGCAGCTGTTTTTTAAATTTTTTTGGTAAAATATAAAAGATGATGTTATGCTGAGTAAACAGCTACCACTTTTAAATTTACACTTTAAAGTCACACTTTGAAATTGCGCACTCCCGTGGAACAGCGACAAGGTACATACATTATATTATCCATAGGCAATGCTTTAAAAGCCTTTACAGGCTACCACTTTAGATTTACCCAGGAGGTCTCATACTAGAATTATGGCTCTCGATCTGACATTTGTGGTGATACCTCACATGTGTGGTGTGATCGCTGTTCACACACCGATGTGGGACCGACGCATTCATTCGCCATTGGGTGTAAGCACAGGGGGCCGGGGTTGCTTTAAAAATTATTTTATTAGATTTTCATACACTTATACCTTTTTAATTTTTTTTACCCCAAATCTCTCCTCTGCCCTTAAAAGATTTATACCAAGATGCTTTTTTCAAACCAGTAATGGTTTGTTTACAACTGGCAAAACCAGAATACACGTTGTTTCCGGTTTCTAAGACCAGTGTTTCTCAACCTTTTACGATGAAGTTCCCCTGCAGGTCTAAAAAAGATTCCTAAGTCCCCCTGTCTCGAGAAATGTATTTCTTTTGTTTAGGTATCATGGTTTCTGTGTGTGTGTAATGTCAGTATGTGTTTGTGATCATTTCTGTGTCTGTTTGTGATGGTTTTTGTTAGTGTTCAAGCTGCAATGATAGATACTCACATACTGATAATCACACACATTCACAAATAAACAAATTGACACCCACACAATCCCAAACTAACAAATTAACACACTCGGAAGTGTACACACACATAATCCCAAATTAGCACACTTGCAGAAACACAATCCGAAAATTAACACACGGTAAACACATGCACGCACATGCAGCCTACCAGTTCAGTGCCCACCAAATGCAGCCTCATCAGTGCAGTGCCCACCAAATGCAGCCTCATCAGTGCAGTGCCCACCAAATGCAGCCTCATCAGTGCAGTGCCCATCAAATGCAGCCTCATCAGTGCAGTGCCCACAAAATGCAGCCTCATCAGTGCAGTGCCCACCAAATGCAGCCTACCAGTGCAGACGCTATGGTTGGTGTCACCCAGTATGGTAAAACATGGTGTTACCCCCTCCCCTCCACCAACTATAGTCGCCCCTCAGTACAGGCCCCCCTCCCTCAGTACAGACCCCCCTCCCCTAAGTAGAGACCTCCATCAGTACAGACGCCCCCCAGGACAAACCTCCCCCTCCATCAATACAGATCCCCCTCAGGATAAACCCCCCATCTCTATCAGTGCAGCCCCCCCAGAATAACCCCCCTATCAGTGCAGACCCCCCTCAGGATAACCCCCCATCCATCAGTGCAGACCCCCCTCAGGATAACCCATCAATCATGATGACCCCCCCTCAGGATTAACTCCCCCATCCATCAGTGCATACCCCCCTCAGGATAACCCCCCCATCAATTATGCAGACCCCCCTCAGGATAAACCCCCCTCCTCCATCAGTGCAGACCCCCCATCAGTGCAGACCCCCCCAGGATAGCTCCCTATCCATCAGTGCAGACCCCCTCTCAGGATAATCCCCCCATCCATCAGTGCAGACCCCCCCTCAGGATAACCGCCCCCCATCAATCATGCAGACCCCCCTCAGGATAAACCCCCACCCACCCATCAGTGCATACCCCCCTTTAGGATAAACCCCCCCATCCATCAGTGCAGACCCCCCCTCAGGACAAACCCCCCTCCCCTCATGCACCTGGGTGGCGGGCAGGGGAGGATTCAGTGAGCAGCCACCCGGAGAATGGCTTGCTCAGACTGTCACTGTCCAGGCTGCGGGCTTCTGTATAGTGAAAGGAGGCAGCCGCAGCAGGAGTGAGTGAGGAGTCTCCCTCAGGGCTAGCGTGGCACCAGCATGTTTCGGCTGAAGAGCCCTGCCCCCGGGACTCTCCGCCGCTCCCCAGAATGGTGCCACCCAGCCCAAAACACCCCCCACCCCCGCGCCAGCATTGCCACTGAGCCGCCCAGAGAGTTGTTTGCTCAGACTTTCACTGTCCGGATGGCGGGCTTGTGCATTGTGAAAGAAGTGAGAGTGAAGAGTCTCACTCGGCTCTGGGCGGCGTACCCCCTGCCCTTGGTGTGCGTACTCCCAGGGGTACTCGTACCACGGGTTGAGAAACACTAATCGGAGCTGTTTCGGTCCCCGATCATCTCTATAGTCAGTGGGTGGAACCGCCAGCGACACTCCCGGATTCCCTGGTGGGAGGGGAGAGCCCAGGAAGGCGGCAGAAGGTGGCAGGGGAAGGCCCCTTACCTCCGCTTGTAAAAGCAATCCAGTGGCTATTTAGGCGCTGGGATTGCTTTTTCATGAAAGTGCTCCACCAGCTGAAGAAAAAAATACCGGGCATCATCCCGGGAATTAACCACCTAAAGTGGTTTCAGTGCAAGTGGTTAAGGTATTTGAAAACAAATATTGCAATATGGGCACTAGACACATTTTTTGACAGTTTTAGAAAATCACAACAGTTTCAGATTGAAATGGTAAGGGAATTCTTAATAACTTTAAGACACAAAATGGCTTGTGTAGCAATTTTTTATTGTATATTATTTCTTTAATGAAAGTGCAATTCCCCTTTAAAGAAGAAACATGTAAACTATTTAAATATATCCACATTAATTTTCAAATAATTATTTTGTTTAAACCAAGTAATTTACTTGTTTACTCATATAGATGTTAACATGCACAAAAAACTAGCTTCAACTCATTCTTAACCTGCGGTCTTGTGCTTGGTTTATTAACAAATGTCACTGCTGGGGTTCATGAGTAGCTCCAGAAATGCACTTATCCCAGGCACTGAGGTTTGTGATTAATAATCTATCAGGAAAATGGTAGCTCTGGTAGGAGCCAATTACAGCAAATAAAAAAAGTAAACATTGTGGCTTGGTCCCCAATCAGCAAAGGTGCCAATTTATAAAAAGTATGTGTCAAATGAACCAAGAAACCAGTTACGAAGAAAAGTTTACATCTGTCTGCCCATAAAACGGAGTGGGCTGTGTCCGTTCTGCATAATACTAGCGGCATAAGGATTAAAAATAGTCAATAATGATTGTGAGAGTGAAGTTCTGCTTACATTTTTCACAAGAGCATATTCTTATTTTGTTTCACCTTATTGCTGGTTTCCTCTTTTTCTTTTCCCTTCAATTTTTACAAACATACAGTAATTTGTCTTTTCCAGTGAGTTAGTTCTTCTTATAACGTCCAAAATAAGACAGCGTCACCCCAGTCATCTGAGCTTCTAGTGATAAGATAGGCTTGATTTGTTGAAGGATCCATTTGTTTGTTAACCTAGCTGTCCTTGCCGTCCACATTATGATTGTCAATACTTTTCCTGTATTGCTTTTTCATTGTCCAGTTTGTTCATTCATAGGCTTCATGTAAATTGGCTGCTCCTAAGTGTGAGTTTAGGAGCTTTTGTTGTTTTTTTGCCAAAGCCCCTAAACTCAACTCAATAAAAGCCTACTGTATGTGTCCATGTACACATAGGCTTTTAGCAGAGTTTAGGAGCTGCCAAGGTTAGGGGAGGTTAAACCTCCGTCTCCTGAAGAATCGCGTTCAGGAGAGGAACGTTTGGCTAAAGACCGATAAGCGCTGATGTTTTTGTGCACATGTTTCTTACACAAGGGGATATGTAAGGGAATTTTTTTTTTTTTGGACGGTGAATTTAAAAAAAATCAATGCATCCAGCATTGATTTTTTATTTTTTTTATTTATGTTTTTCATTTTTGTAAATGACCTACACTAGTTAGTCATTTATTTGTATTGGTTATAGTTTTTTCGTTTAGGAGAATATTAAGATAGGGGTATGTTTAAGGAAGTATTGTATGTATGTTAACCACTTGATGCCCGTGCTATAACCGAAAGACGGCTACAGCGCGGGCTTAAATTGCTGGGAGGGCGTACATGGACTTGGTCCTTGGGACTCGGCTGATCACAGATCGGAGTAAAGGACCGATCTCGGCCCTTTACAACGTGATCAGCTGTCAGACAATGACAGTTGTTCACATGATGTAAATATAAGCCAATTACCGGCTTGTGTAAATGGGACATCGGTCCCACACACTGACAGCCACTGCTGCTAAGCAGTGCCCACCCGTGCCACCTGCCAGTGCCCATCAGTGCCACCTACCAGTGCCTATCAGTACTGGTAAGCAGTACCACCTATCAGTGGCAATCAGTGCCTCATCAATGCCGCCTATCAGTGCCACCTATCAGTGCCACCTATTAGTTCAGCCTCATCAGTACCCACCCATGCCGCCTTATCAGTGCCCATCAGTGCCACCTTATCAGTGCCCATCAGTGCAGCCTATCAGTGCAGCCTCATCAGCGCACATCAATGAAGAAGAAAAATTACCTGTTTGCCAACAAAAAAATTAGCGAACTATGAAAGTTACGATTTTTGGTCTTTTTTTGTTTGTTTAGCAAAAAATAAAAAACCCAGTGGTGATTATATACCACCAAAATAAATCTTTATTTGTGTGAAAAAAAAATGATAAAAATTTCATATGGGTACAGTATTGTATGACCGTGCAATTGTCATTCAAAGAGTGACGTGCTGAAAGTTGGCCTGGGCAGGAAGGGGATATAAGTTTCCAGTAAGCAAGTGGTTCATATATCTTTTTAATAATTATACAGCTGCTTAGTGGGATATTTTTGATATTATTTAGAGTGCAGAATATTTATTTATCATTAAACTGACTTTTTGCCTTGATAGTACCAGTTGTTCTGAAGGAGGCAATACCGGCTACAACAAAGCACATTGATTCTGAGCTCCAGTCATCTCGGGAGATGATGTACAAATACACTGCTATCTTGGAGCAGATGTATGAAAAACTGGCAAAAAACAATCTGGTCAGTTTAACCCAGATGAAAGAAACACTTTACAATGCAAGACAACATGAGGCATTTTTAAACATTATTTTGGTAAGTGCTGCATGTGGTCTAGAGTGGGGTTTGTATTATAGATTTGTTTTAAATCTTTGATTAAAGTAAACCTAGCTTCAGTTACATTTTGTCACGCTAAGTTCCTATCACAGAGATCACAGTACTTTCCCTGACAATTACTTCATCTGCTTTTCTTCCCATAAGGAAACCACTATCTTTGTTTAAAGCAGAACTCCATGAAAAAAATGTATTCTCCCATGGGGCTTTGATCGCACTCAATAGGTAAACTGCTTGTTTTGTCTAGGGGTGCAAGGAAAAGCTGTACTTGCCCAGTCCTTCTATCCTCTAGGAAACTGCACTCCCTCTTGTCCAGCGGTGGACTTGTTCCTGCCATTCGTCTATGGGCGTGATGATGTCAGGAACGGTCCATTCACAAGACCGCTAGCGTGCGAGGGGCAGGAGCAGCGGGGTCTAGTCTTGCGCTTGGAGGATGGGTGGATTAGGTAAGTATACTGTATATCCGCTCCGAAATCCCCTAGACAAAAATGAGCAGTTACATAGTAGGTGAGGTTGAAAAAAGACACAAGACCATCAAGTACAACCTATGTGTGTGATTATATGTCAGTATTACATTGTATATCCCTGTATGTATAACAATGATATCCGTGGGAATCCACCATATCTTGATCCTCCCTAGTAGGGGACATGAATGTAGGTGATATACATGGATTGTTACCATGCACCTTTTATTATGTATTTGGATATCCTGCGTTTATAATTTTTTGTACTAATATAAAAACCAAATTTTTTACTAAACCTTGAGTATACGCTGTATAAGTCAGTACCGAGATAGTCCTTCTAAAATGTTCCCAAAAAGGTAATAGATTGCAGTATGCTAGGTATGGACTGTTTTGCAGAGTTGCATTGGTATAATTTGAACCAATGTACGAATGCACGTTTCATACCTGTGGCATCCCTGTGGAAGCTACTAAAGTGATCTCTTGTTGTCCTCTTGGGTCCCTTGCATGGGCATCATTCAGAAAGTACTTTGCATTTTCTCAATGAAACCAAAGCATTTTCTGATTGGATAAGGTGGAAGGGCAGTGATGTCACAATCTCCACCTTGTCCAATCAGACAACACTTTGCATTCATTGAGAAAAGATCACTGTAGTAGTGGTGCCTACTACAATGATTTTCAGCTTCCGTGGTGATTGGCGCAGGTATGGCACTTGCATACTTACAATGACCCAAGCCAGACCAATGTAACTATGCAAAAATAGTCCATACCTAAACTTCAGCTTTTAATTTATTGTGTTCACACCACAGAAATATGGATTCCTGTGAATGAATGCACTTTGCACAGATCTTTGACACAAACCACATTGCGCTAATTCTGAAACATTAAAATGTACCATATTATTGCACTAGTGTATGGTCACTTATTATGCTACAGTGATGTATGTTTATTTTATTCATTTAGTCAGATATCATCACATGTGCCAAACAAGTTGATGTAATTGATAAGCAGTACTGGGCACAAATGGAACAATTAAGGGATACAGTCCGGTCAAAATCTGCAGTTCCCACAGCACAGGTCTATGTAAGTAATGGCAGCTGTCAATATCACATTATGTTACAATGTTATTAATGGAAGATGACAACAATGAGAAAAATGAGAGAACATTTGCATCAGTAAACATTCCGGACCTATGTAAAAATAATGCTAGTGGTTCTTTTGGGGCCAGTAGTCATGCATAGGTGACCTAAACCACTGGTTGGAAAGGTAGGTCCAGAAAAGAACAGGGAGGGCAGGATAGGGGGCAGTGGGAATTTTTGGGGGGCACAAACAAACTGAAAAGTACTGAAACCAAAACATCATATGCAGCCAATGTGCCCATCATATTCAGCCAACTGTGCCCATCACTTCCGCCCAATGGTCTTAAAGGGGAATTTTTTTATTTTTTTGCAAAAAAATAAATTTTATTTATTTTTTATTGCATTTAAGAGTAAATGTGAGACCTGAGGTCTTTTTTTACCCCAAATCTCACATTTAAGAGGTCCTGTCATGTTTTTTTTTCTATTACAGGGGATGTTTACATTCCTTGTAATAGGAATAAAAGTGACCCAAAATTAAAATAAATAGGAAAAAAAGAGCAATAATTCTAGCACTAGACCTCCTCTGTAACTCAAAACTGGTAACCTGTAGACATTTTTAGACTTCACCTATGGAGATTTTTAAGGGTCAAGGTTTGTCGCCATTCCACGAGCGGTTGCAATTTTGAAGCATGACATGTTGGGTATAAATTTACTCGGCGTATCATTATCTTACACAATATAAAAAAAGTGGGCTAACTTTACTGTTGTCTTATTTTTTTATAATTTTTTTTTTATTTTATTCCCAAAAAATTGCGCTTGTAAGACCGCTGCGCAAATACGGTGTGACGTAAAGTATTGCAACGACCGCCATTTTATTCTCTAGAGTGTCTGAAAAAACACATAATGTTTGGGGTTCTAAGTAATTTTCTAGCAAAAAGAACAGATTTTAACTGAAAAACAGGCTGTCCTTAACTAAATTTGAGAATTGATTTCTACTACCTATTACTAGTATCATCTGTACTGTTATTTTGAGTATTCATCAAATTTTTGTTTGGACCATAGAAGGGATTTATCGATCTTGCTAATTTTTAGAGAGAGATAGTTTTTAGTTTCTGGGGCAGTGGCGGCCCGTCCATAGGGGGAGCCCGGGCGCCGCCCCCCCCCCCCCCCCCCCCCCCCCCCTCCTTGCAGTTAAAAAAAATAAAAAATAAAATAAAAAAAAAAAAGTTCAAAAAAAAAAAAAACATTATTTAAACATGTACCTTTAAGGGCGCCTTGCACAGTGCACTGCAGTATGCACCGCTCTATCACCAATAGAAAGATTCATGCATTGCATGAATCTATCTATTGTCACCTCTGCCGCCCCCTATTCAGGTGTCGGCCCCTGATCGGGCGCCGGGCATCTGAATTACAGTGGGGGGGGTGTTGCGGGAAGCGCCCCTATTAGAGCTGTAAGCTCTAATAGGGGACCCTATTAGATCAGTGTGCTCTAATAGGCTTCCCTAAGTGTAAACAGCGGGCGCACGGCTGTGCGTTCGCTGATTACACAGTATTGTGTTAGGGAAGCGAATACATCGCTTCCCTAACACAGACCCGCCTCTCAGCCAATCAGGTTGCCAGGTCTGTTACCTGTCACCTGATTGGCTGAAGTCACAGGCGCTGTGATTGGACGCTAGGCGTCCAATCACCTAGCGTCCAATCACAGCAGAAGAAGACAGGAGGAGCGCGGGAGAAGACATCCGACGGAGACACCGCTCGTCGCCTGACGCCGTCACCAGCTGCACACCGGGACAAGGTAAGTGCAGAGGGCAGGCAGGGGGCACAGTGGCAGCACTTAAGGGGCACAGTGGCAGAACTTGGGGCACAATGGCAGCACTTAAGGGGCACAATGGCAGAACTTGGGGCACAATGGCAGAACTTAAGGGGCACAATGGCAGAACTTAAGGGGCACAATGGCAGAACTTGGGGGCACAATGGCAGCACTTGGGGCACAATGGCAGCACTTGGGGCACAATGGCAGCACTTAAGGGGCACAATGGCAGCACTTAAGGGGCACAATGGCAGAACTTGGGGCACAATGGCAGAACTTGGGGCACAGTGGCAGAACTTGGGGCACAGTGGCAGAACTTGGGGCACAGTGGCAGAACTTGGGGCACAGTGGCAGCGTTTGATGGGCACAGTGGCAGCGTTTGATGGGCACAGTGGCAGTGTTTGATGGGCACAGTGGCAGCGTTTGATGGGCACAGTGGCAGCGTTTGATGGGCACAGTGGCAGCGTTTGATGGGCACAGTGGCAGCGTTTTAATGGGCACAGTGGCAGCGTTTGATGGGCACAGTGGCAGCGTTTGATGGCACAGTGAGGCTGTTTGTTTGCGCCCCCCCAAAAATTTTGAGCACCAGCCGCCACTGTTCTGGGGTACGGAGTAAGGTCTCATTGAGTCGCCAGTGACAGATTCTGGGGGAAGCTGAGGAAAGGGCAATGTCAAGAGATACAGAGGAATGATCTGACCAGGTTATGGGGTTGATTTCAGAGGAGACCGTAGATGTCAGAAGGGGTGGGGAGACAAAGAAATTATCTAATCTAGCTGTACTGTTATTTTGAAGCATGAGTATTCATGACATTTTTGTTTGGACCATAGAAGGAATTTATCGATCTTTCTAATTTTTAATGATCTAAGTTGATTTCGCAAGGAAACTACAGCTCGGAGCCTGGCCACCGTGAGGGAAGACAACAAGAGTCTCTCTGCCCTGCGGAGTTTGGACAGTATAGATCAGTGTTGAAATGTTGCGTCTTTCTTTAAACGTGAACCTGTAGGAATGCAATGTCCCCGTAAGACAGCCTTGTGTGCCTCCCACAGGGTGGAGGGCCCCGAGACCGTGTTTGTGTTGAGTTGGAAGTATTCCGTCAAGACGTTAGAGAAATAGTTTTTAGTTTTTGGGGTATGGAGTAAGGTCTCATTGAGTCACCAGTGACAGATTCTGGGGGAAGCTGAGGAAAGGGCAATGTCAAGATATACAGAGGAATGATCTGACCAGGTTATGGGGTTGATTTCAGAGGAGACCGTAGATGTCAGAAGGGGTGGGGAGACAAAGAAATGATTCAATCTAGCTGTACTGTTATTTTGAAGCATGCTTGGGAACCTCTCTGACAAATTTTGTAGACATGGGTTGTACCTGTGCCTGTTTTTGCTTGTAACTTGTGTACTGGCAGTAATCAGAAGACATATGCTTAGTTTCACTGGTGTAGTAACACAGGTAAATGGAGTTTAATGATTAGTTTAATTCCAAAATGTCCAGTCTGGCCGAATCTGTGAAACACCATGTTGAAATCAGATCTAAAAACTGGTCTCATGAAACAGTTTATTTATGCTGTATGAGTCTATAACCTAGTATAACTCTAGTCCTATTCTGTGCAATGTACAGTAGAGAACAAGACTAAATTATTCATAAACTCTTGGACTATAAAGGTTATATGTGTCTTTTGCAGCCACTCTTTATTTCACTATCTAACCTATGGAACAGCTTCCAGGATGAAATTGTCTTATTAAGTGTCCTTAGCAATATGACTACAAACCTGCAGCCCTTTCTAGGACTCCACGAAGAGCTCTTTCCTGATCACATCCTTCAGCCATTATTAAGTGATTTAACAATAAAAACTGACGAGGAAAGGAATAAAGAAAGCGAAGGTGAGAAATCAATCAATCAATACTCAGCTTTCTCTAAAATTCACCTGGATAATATAACATGGACTCTGATTAATTGCTGACGAAAACAGCTTTATTTTCCTTGCTTCAAGTTTGATAAGCTAAGCTCACTGGTAATGTAAAAAAATGTAAAAACATGCATACAAGTATCTGTCAGATTTGCACTAACATGGTATGCAGGGCCGGACTTACTATTGGGCTTGACTGGGCTGAAGCCCATGGGCCCCGCCCAATAGGGGGCCCCGTCAGCCCCGCCGAGATACATAGCTGAGTGTACGCGACTTGCGGGAGAGGGCCACTGTCATCTGCTAGGAGCTTTGGAATAGCAGAGAGAGAGACAGACGAGCGGTGGCAGGGGCTGTGAACAGGAGGCGGGGCTGAGTAAATGTCTAACAGCGAGGGCTGGAGGAGCAAGTGTATCATGCAGCAGACAGAGTGTAACCCTCCCCCTTTCCAGCCCACCACATTTGATTACACAGGTGCTGAATGGGGGCCCCCGGGAGGGAGATGCACAGTACCTGAAGCCCGAGGAGGACATAGCAGAGGAAGGTACAACCACAGCAAAATCCTGCAGCACTGAGCACACACAGCATTCTGGCTGAATGGAAACAAGATCGTGGGGAGCCCTGCACAGTCACATGTAATGCTGGCTGGACAGTGTCTTCCAGAAATGTATGTCTTCAGGCAGTGCAATGCTACTGATCAGCCTCCCCCTCGCTCTGTAATCTTTCTTTTTCTTTTCTTTTTGTAGCTGCACAATGCACTGATAAGATCTCTGGAAGACCCTGCAGCCCACCTTCATTCTGTGTCCAGTGAGGGGTCACACATGGCTGGCTGTTAACCATTTCAGCTCAGCTAGTAAGCCAGAGCTCTGTGTGTGCTGCAGAGTGTGATGTTTTTGTGAAGAATTTAATGCTGATTCAGGCTAGAAGTTTCACAGACCCATTAACTGTCCTCCACTAATCCTGACCAGATCACTGTTTGTAAGAAACATTTTATTTTGGAAATTAAATGTGCTGCTGCCTTGTCACTTGGTTGTACTTTTCAAAGGAGGATCACTGACTTGATCTTGCAGAGCTGGTTTAAATAGAGTGGCACAGCCCTGCAATACTATATACATGTACACTGAGTTCAACCATAAACGCAGTCTCTGACCATCTCCTGTACCAATTCTGCAGTCTCTGACCATCTCCTGTATCATGTCTGCAGTCTCTGACCATCTCCTGTACCAATTCTGCAGTCTCTGACCATCTCTTGTACCAAGTCTGCAGTCTCTGACCATCTCTTGTACCAAGTCTGCAGTCTCTGACCATCTCTTGTACCAATTCTGCAGTCTCTGACCATCACTTGTACCAATTCTGCAGTCTCTGACCATCTCTTGTACCAAGTCTGCAGTCTCTGACCATCTCTTGTACCAATTCTGCAGTCTCTGACCATCTCTTGTACCAAGTCTGCAGTCTCTGACCATCTCTTGTACCAAGTCTGCAGTCTCTGACCATCTCTTGTACCAAGTTTGCAGTCTCTGGCCATCTCTTGTACCAAGTCTGCAGTCCCTGACCATCTCTTGTACCAAGTCTGCAGTCTCTGACCATCACTTGTACCAAGTCTGCAGTCTCTGACCATCTCTTGTACCAAGTCTGCAGTCTCTGACCATCTCTTGTACCAAGTCTGCAGTCTCTGACCATCTCTTGTACCAAGTCTGCAGTCTCTGACCATCTCTTGTACCAAGTCTGCAGTCTCTGACCATCTCTTGTACCAAGTCTGCAGTCTCTGACCATCTCTTGTACCAAGTCTGCAGTCTCTGACCATCTCTTGTACCAAGTCTGCAGTCTCTGACCATCTCTTGTACCAAGTCTGCAGTCTCTGACCATCTCTTGTACCAAGTCTGCAGTCTCTGACCATCTCTTGTACCAAGTCTGCAGTCTCTGACCATCTCTTGTACCAAGTCTGCAGTCTCTGACCATCTCTTGTACCAAGTCTGCAGTCTCTGACCATCTCTTGTACCAAGTCTGCAGTCTCTGACCATCTCTTGTACCAAGTCTGCAGTCTCTGACCATCTCTTGTACCAATTCTGCAGTCTCTGACCATCTCTTGTACCAATTCTGCAGTCTCTGACCATCTCTTGTACCAAGTCTGCAGTCTCTGACCATCTCCTGTAGTGTGTCTTACACTTATATAACTCACATCACTCACACACAGCCCACATAGGCTGTATGTGAGTGATATGAGGTGTATATGTGTGACACAGGCTGCATATGAGGGACATTATATACACACACACAGAAAATGTTCACACATATACTAACGTGTCATGGAGGGGGGGGGGGGGGGTCTTGTCACGTCACCTCCCTGAAATTAGTTTTTGCAGGTCTGGTTGTCTGTGCGCCGAGCCGAGTACACTCGGCTACTCTCGGCTGTGCTTGGGACTGCGAGAGGACCAGAGAGCCACAAGATACACATGACTCTGTATCTCGGCGGCGCCATTTTTAAACTTCAAGACTGCAATGACAAGGCTACACTGACAAGGCTGCAATGACACTGGACAAGGCTGCAGATGGACACTGATAAGGATGCATTGATGGGCATTTAAATGTAAGTTTTTATTTTTTCCCCCGCAACTTCCCTCTTAAAAGTTTTTTTCCTTAAAATTCCCTCCTAAAATTGGGGTGCGTGTTATATGCCGATAAATACAGTAATGTATAGAAGGTAGGGCCCGGAAGTGACTCAAGCCCAGGGGCCCCCACCACCCTAAGTCCTGCCCTGATGGTATGCTTTGTACTCAAAAGCAAAACAAATCATGTATCCCTGCTTCTGCCTGAAAAGATTGTTGTATAATCTGGGTTAGTGCTATCCAAGGCTGATTTTAGGAAGAATTGGTGAGAGCTATGGTTCCCAAGTATACAGTGTGTTAGGTTCATGGAAAGGTGGTATATTATCTGTAAATATTTTTTCACTCTAAGGTGATTGGATACTTTCTGCACTGTGACTCAAACAAAAGCCTGGGTTCATTAAACAGATTTTAGTATCTGCTCCTAGTGTATAAACATACATTTACCTTGATCTGCATTTAACTCCAGGAAGTTCACCCCATGGAATTGCACCCCCCTATCCCTTTTCCCATTTACCCTTCACAGCAATTTTGTTAATATAAGCTGAAAGTGGTTGTAAACCCTCGTTTACAACTTTAGGTTACAGGTAAGCCTATATTAAGGCTTACCTGTAGCCAGTGTTGGTCATCTTATTTAAAAAAAGTAATTAGTTAAGTTACAAATTACTTCTCCCAAAAAGTAATTGCGTTAGTAACTCAGTTACTACATTGGAAAAGTAATTAGTTACACAGCAAAGTAACTGACTTTTTTTTTAAATATTCTATACGTGTAACTAAGGGGCGGGTCTAGTATTACTGTAACCAAGGGGCGCATTTATTATTGTTATATATCGTGTAACCAAGGGGCTGCTCTATTATTACTCTAACCAAGGGACAGATCTGTTATAGCGTAGGGTAGCGTTAGGGGCGGGTCTATTATTATTATATCGTGTAAGGGGCGGATGGCTACAGAAGAGGGCGAATGTTAAATTAATGGACAGAGCTCGATATATAACAATAATAATTAATGCGCCCCTTGGTTACAGTAATACTAGACCCGCCCCTTACTTACACGATAGATGCCCCTTGCAGAGTAGCACGAGCATCAGGAGCGTGCGACATCACCTCGTACAATTACATGTTAACTGCGCCTGCGCGGTGTAGAGTTCACTCAGAGCTGTTTAGGTTCGGCAATTTTTGGAAGCTCTGTAGTCCTTCGTACTGCGCAAGCCCTGCGCCTGTGCAGTACAGGGGGTCCTTATCCGGCGGGGGAACTTTTTCGGCAGGACACTGGAATTACACTTCTGCCATCTAGTGTCGGTAGAAGTAATTGAGGTAACTAAGCCAAAGTAATGGGAACTGAGTTACCATGAGGGGAAAAGTAATCAGTTAGATTACTCGTTACCCTCTAAAGTAACTGCGTTAGGTAACTCAGTTTATTTTAACTCAGTTACTTACATCACTGCCTGTAGCTAACAAGGATATCTCCTAAACCTGCACGGTTTAGGAGATATACCTGTATTTGCATGTGCCGACGTCATGCGGCACATGCGCACTTGCGACAACTAAAGCAACGGCGCTATATGCCGATGCTTCAGTTGTACTGTGCCGATCTCGTGCGCATGCGCGGAGTGACGGCATTGCGGCTCTGGCAAATCACAGCGCCAGAGCCGCAATACCCGGAAGTCACTCCGGGAGAACATGTCGGCGGTCGGAGGGGGAGAAGAGGACCGATGCCGGGGCTTCGATCTCAGGTAAGTGATACATAATTAGCTAGTATGCTATGCATACTAGCTAATTATGCCTTTGTCTTGCAGGTTTTTTTTTTTTTTTTTTTTTTTTTTTTAAGAGGGTTTACTTCCTCTTTAAGATGGTAGAATATATCGGCTCCCTGTTCTGCCAGGGCCGGGATACTGTTTCTGTTCTCTGGTGTTTCCAGCAAGCTGTTGAAAAATGGATGTGCCTGGTGTACATGCAAAGCAAATTGAAGAAACCGCTATTATTTTTTATGGTGGATTTTAAAGTTTGCTTGGAATACCAAAGAAATACTCTGATGGCCCTAGGAAAGACAGGCAGTGTAATTATCTCTGACATATACTATACAGTATATATGGATAAAATTGTCTCAAAAGGTAGGAGGGTGCATCTTTATTAGAGTTGATAAAGTGTGTGTATATATACAGTTGTGATCATAAGTTTACATACATTTTTCAGAGAATATGAATGATAACACAAAAACTTTTCTTCCACTCATGATTAGTGATTGGCTGAAGCGAATTATTATCAATCAACTGTGTTTACTCTTTTTAAATCATAATGGCAACAGAAACTACCCAAATGACCCTGAGCCAAAAAGTTTACATACCCCAGTTTTTAATACCGTGTATTGCCCCCTTTAACATCAATGATAGCTTGAAGTCTTTTGTGGTATTTGTGGATGAGGCTCTTTATCTTCTCAGATGGTAAAGCTGCCCATTACTCTTGGCTAAAAGCCTCCAGTTCCTGTAAATTATTGGGCTGTCTTGAACTGCACGTTTGAGATCTCCCCAGAGTGGCTCAATGATATTGAGGTCAGGAGACTGAGATGGCCACTCCAGAACCTTCATTTTATTCTGCTGTAGCCAATGACGGATCGACTTGGCCTTGTGTTTTAGATCATTGTCATATTGGAATGTCCAAGTATGTCCCATGCGCAGCTTCCTGGCTGATGAATGCAAATGTTCCTCCAGTTTTTTTTTGATAACATACTGCATTCATCTTGCCATCAATTTTGACCAAATTTCCTGTGCCTTTGTAGCTCACACATCCTCAAAACATCAGCGATCCACCTCCATGTTTCACAGTAGGAATAATGTACCTTTCATCATAGGCTTTGTTGACTCCTCTCCAAATTAAGTGTTTATGGTTGTGGCCAAAAAGCTCAATTTTGGTCTCTTCGCTCCAAATGACTTTGTGCCAGAAGATTTGAGGCTTGTCTCTGTGCTGTTTGGCATATTGTTAGCAGGATACTTTTTGGCATTTGCGTAGTAATGGCTTTCTTCTGGCGGCTCAACCATGCAGCCCATCTTTCTTCAAGTGCTTCCTTATTGTGCATCTTGAAACATTCACACCACATGTTTTCAGAGAGTCCTGTGTTTCACCTAAAGTCATTTGTGTGTTTTTCCTGGCAGTTGTGAAATTTTAGTTTCTGTTGGGTAGTTTCTGTTATTTTTATTCTGTGATTATGATTTAAAAAGAGTAAACACAGTTGATTGATAATAAATGGCTTCAGCCAAAAACTAACCATGAGCGTAAGTAAAGTTTTTGTGTTATTATTCATATTCTCTGAAAAATGCCCAAGAAATCATAAATTCGCCCAGGGTAAGTAAACTTTATGAGCACAACTGTGTATGTGTATAATATATATATATATATATATATAGAAACATACACACACACACAAAAATGACTCACATAATTTACATAATTTATTCATTGTCATCATCTAAATTCTGAAAATACGAGTCTGTCAAATCTGTAAAAAGTAAACACACCCTGCATTTATAACCATTTCTAATCCATGAAATCAAAATCAGGCTTTCAAGATTAGGTGCCAATGATTAGAACTTCCAAAGGGAGTATGCAGGTGGAACCTGTCATATATAAATATCACATATCTCGGGGCTGGTGTTCTCTTAAGCGATCTAAGGCCTACAAGTCTGGTAAGGGGTTTAAAATGATCACTATATTATTTTATAATCAATCCACTGTAAGAAAAATAGTCTATAAGTGGTGTTGATTTCAAACAACTGCTTAATTGTCCAGGACTGGCCAGCCTAGCAAATTAAGCGCAAGAGCTGATCATTTGCTGCTAAACAAATTCTCCAAGAACCTCAAAGGCCAATTGTGGGATCTGCAGGTACTGTAACTCTTGCAACAGTTGGTGGCAAAGTGCATGTATGTACAATCCGAGATTGCACCAAATCCAACCTGCATAGGAGGTGTACAAAGAACAAACCCTTGCTGTTGAAAAAGAGCATTGGTGCAAGATTGCAATTGAACATATAGGTAAAGAACAGGCCTTCTAGAACAGTGTGTGCTGGCTCAAAGATAGGGTTGGCTTGCCACAGTTACAGTAGACATGTTTCATGCAAACCAAAGACAGAAGAAGGAGAAGCTTAACTATTAAGCGTAATGGTAGAAATGTTATGGTCTGGGGTTTGTTTTGCTGCCTCAGGGCCTGGGCAGTGGCAGCCATCAAGTCAACTATGAATTATGCAATATATCAAAGTGTGCTTTATGAAAATGTTAGGCCATCTGTGTAAAATTGTAGGATGAACTGGAAAATGATTATTTAACATAATAATATTCTGAAGCACACGGAATAGCTCAAAAAGATAAAATGGAGGGTTATGGATTGGCCTAGTCAAAGCCATGAATTGAACCCTGCTAAAATGTTGTTGGGGCACGGGATTCAAATGGGCACCAAAGGAATTTTTCACAAAATAGTGGTCAAAAATTATGATATCAAAGACTGGTAGGCAAGTATGCAAAACGTCAACAAGAAATAAATTTGCTAAAGGGAGCAATACCAGCATTTGAGGAAAAGGGTGTTATTTTTTCCAGGGTACATCATTATATCTGTTCATATTTTTGGTGAATAAATTGTTGAAAAGGTAAATTTTTCCTTGTGTTTTTATTCAGGTCTATCACCTTTATTTGTAGGCACTGTCTAAGGCCTGATTCACACCTATGCATTTTTAGTGCTTTTTGCATTTTGCAGATTTGCACTACAGAACGTGTCCCATAGGAAACCATGGTAAATGGACTGTAGTGCAAATCTGCAAAATGCCAAAAGCACTAAAAATGCATAGGTGTGAATCCAGCCTAAGTGAAGATATGTTTGCCTATTCACATATTTCTAAAAAGTCAATAATTTCAATGGGTTGTATCGACTTTTTCATATTTTCTGTATAATTATAATGTTTTATATGCACACTGCAATAATTTGATAAAATAAATGTAATGCTTTTTCAGAATATATAAAATGATATGTTTGTACTACAGAACAAACACACCTTTCAGTGCAATTCATCAGTTATATACAGTAGAACTAGTGTTGATGGTATACTGATAGCAAATGGAGGTCTGTTATTAGGTTTTATTCTTTGTGGATTTAAAATGAACTTTTGAAATACACAACTTAAAAATAACTAAGATTTAATGGATATATCAAGAGAAATAAAATATATTTTCGAAATCCCATTTATGACAGACCAGTTGTAAATAAAATCTTATGGTAGGTTCTATGGCCACTGTATATAACAATGCTATTTTATTTATTTTCAATTATTAACGATACAATTTATTTTTTTACTTAGGCATTCATATAACTCCATCAGATTTTCCAACACAGGAGTGGTATTTCCCAGAAAACACAGCTAATTATGAACGGCTCCCAATTCAATACCGTGGATTTTGTGGCTATACTGTTGCTACAAAAGATGGTCTCTTGTTGCCAGGTGTGAACTGTTTTAATGTGATAATCCTGGCTATTCAATACGTATGGATTCACATTGTACACTATGACTAAATACTGCATTTAATTGAGAAAACTCTTTAAGATGTACAGATATTGATCAGTTCCCTCAGCCTTGACAGATATGCCATGGCTGAGCCTTCTCAAGAGGAGTGAAGACTTGCTAGGTTAGATTGGTTGGATCTTTCACTATTAGTTTCCTCCAAGATAGACTAGTGGCAGACATATCTACTGTATCTAATCTATCTGCTTCCTTTCCTGTCTCCATATTTTCTAGGACATTCTTGATGTGAAAGTGTATGATTGTAGTATGGACTTTCGTATGAAAGATTATTCAGTTGGCTGGTTCATCCATGATTGACTGGTGACCTAAAATCTGTAGGGGCAATATGCGCCCCAGGGCAAAACTCACAATTTAGGTAGAAGTTCAACAGTAACCCAGCCTAAAGGCCTACATATTTTTTCAAGCCTTAAGAATTCATTACCTTTTTTTATTTACAATTTTTTACTTTTAAAAATTTTTTTGTATAATACTTTTTTGAAGACAGCAACAACAGCTTAAAAGGTAACTCCACCTTTGTTGAGAAAAAAAACATTCCCCTGTGATCAATGTACATTGCATGGATTTTAACATACTTTGTTGCAAATACCTACCTATTTCTGCTCTGAAGAAATAGCTGTTTGTTGTCTGCAGGGTAAATTTTTTTATTTTCTATATTTTTTTCCTACGAATGTGGAGTTACCCTTAAATCCACCAGAGTAGATTTAATGAAAAATATAAAAAGCAACTCCAAATGAAACAGATTTCCACTTTTAGGTGAAGCATGACAAGGTTTATTTACCTGTTGGGCCTTCAGTCCTTAATAGAGATTTCTCTTCCAACCCTCAGGAAAACTGTAATAGGCTGGGAGCTTAAATGAAAATCTAGCTACCAATACCACTAGCTGTAGGTTCTCCATACAGTATATTCCAAAACTACTAGAGGCTATATGATAGCTTTCCATGCTCTGCTCTTCCTGTTGGATTCTTTATAGAACTGTATGGAGAACTTACTTAGGCCAGTATCAACACTGTGGGGGAGATTTACAAAAAAAACTAGTGCATACAGAATCTGGCGAAGCTGTGCATTGTAACTAATCAGTTTCCAGTTTTTATTAACAAAGCTAAATTGAACAAGCCTAAGTTAGAAGCTGATTGGTTACTATGCACAGATGCACCAGATTCCCTGTGCACCAGTTGTAGTAATTCTCCCCCACAGTTATAGAGTCCTGGGCATATAGCGAAGACCAGAAGGGGGATTTAGCACTAACCCTCATTATTCCCAGAATTATGAAATCAGTTTTGAGTTGCCCTATAATGGATTGCATGGTAGCTGCAGATGAGTTTGGCATGTACGTAATTATTAGCTCAGTGCTTCTATACCACCACTTTTCACTGTGCCATATACAACCCCTGTTCCAAAAAAGTTGCGATGTTGTGTAAAATCTACATAAAAACAGAATGCAATGATTTGCAAATCTCATCAGTAAATGCATGATTTGTCAATAATGTAATATAGCTGCTCCATTTAATTTAACCTTAGCGCAGGAAAAAGGTTCAAAGTAAGTGTTATATTTTGCTGTTTATGGGAAATTTTGCATCATCTTTTACAATAGAAATTTGATTTTGCATTATAAAATACAGTTTTATAAACAGCCATTAAAAACGCGGTGTTATATATTGTATTATTCATCTACATACGTAAATGTGTTTGTGTGGAATTGATTTAAATTTCACAATCGATGTATGTTTGCCATTGCATTATTCATATTTGCTGTTGCATTACTCATATATTTATTTTTTAACAGGAAACTCAAACATTGGCATTCTGAAGCACAGAGAAAGTTATTATATTTTCAGCTCCAAGGAAGCTGCTTCCATGTTTGCTCAAGATCCAGATCACTATATCAGTTTAATTGGAGAGAAAGCAAAACAGCGTGCAGAGCTCATACAGTTATTGGAGCTGCACCAGCAGTTTGCATCCATCACACCCTATTCCCAGGTAAAGAAATGTAGAGCACAGATTTAGACCTGATACTACCATCAGCACAACCAATACAAATGATATACCGCACATGCTTAAACATACCCAAGGTTGTTACATACTTTTATACATTATGCTAGCAATTTTGACACTTTTTTTTTTTATATCTAATGCCGCGTACACAAGACCGGACTTTCCGGCAAACTAGGTCCGACAGGATTAGTCAGTCGGACAATCCGATCGTGTAGGCTAATCCGTTCGTTTTTTGGGAGAAAATTCCGGCGGACCTATAAATAGAACATGTCTCAAATCTATCCGACGGACTCAATGCCGACGGACTAGAATCGGGAAAAACGTTTGTCTGTGTGCTGGTCCGACGAACCAAATACGACGCAAGGGCAGCTATTGGCTACTGGCTATTTTTTTGTCCCGTTTACGTCACCACGTTCGAACGAACGGACTTTCGACCGGACTTAGTCTGTTTGTATGTGGCCAAGTCCGTTCGGAAAGTCCGTCAGAACTCCACTGAAAGTCCGTCGGGAAG
The DNA here is from genome assembly GCA_028564925.1 of Lithobates sylvaticus. Taxonomy (NCBI): domain Eukaryota; kingdom Metazoa; phylum Chordata; class Amphibia; order Anura; family Ranidae; genus Lithobates; species Lithobates sylvaticus. Next base: position 303,326,206 of record CM053028.1, on the reverse strand, counting down.
ACCGTTGGACCTAGTTTGCCAGAAAGTCCGGTCGTGTGTACGTGGCATAAGTCTTATGTGGTACGGAAAAACACTCCAGTAAACCTCAAGACTAATATTTAATCAGCATTAATCCCTTTTATAGGCAGCTTGCTATGGGGGCACACGAGCTGAGCCACAGCTCCCTGTTTCCATTCAGACATGGAGCCCCGACCCAGCCCCGTCCCCGCTCTCCCTTGATTGGCTAGCTGACTTTGATTGACAGCAGCGGGAGCCAGTGGCGCCACTGCTGTGTCTCAGCCAATCAGGAAGGAGAATCAGACGGCTAAGACATTCGTGGACATCGCAGGACAGAGGGGCCTTAGGTAAGTATTAGGGGGGCCGCTGCTCACAGAAGGCTTTTTATCTTAATGCATTAAGATAAAAAACCTTCTGCCTTTACAACCCCTTTAACTCTGTAATGTCAGGTGACTCTGGAATGTATGTCCTTGTGATGTGGCTGTAATGCTGTTTCCTGAACTCCACAAGTAAAGTGCAGCAAAACTACTCTTGCGTGTGCACATTCCTTCCTTGGGTATACAATGGTTTATGGCTGGAAATGTTGTGTGGAGGCCTAAGGCAAGGGACCGGGCACAAGTTGGCAGAGGCTTCAGCCTCAGCAGGAGGGGCAGTGTTCTAGCAGGGCTGGAAAGGGGATAAGTACTTGTGCTTTGGTGCCAAATTCAGCCAACCACGAAGCCCCTCTTACATGTCAGTATGTTAAATTTGGCAGACAAAGGATGTGACCCCTTTATCAGGCAAGGCAGTTGGTTTGTAAAATCTGCAAGCCACGAGATACCCACAAGTGAGTATGTAAAATTTGGTATGCAAGAGACATAATTAAAGTTTTACCCCTTTATCATGCAAGGCAGTTAGTAAGTAAAATCTGGAGGCCATGATTTGGCCACAAGTTAGTATGTAAAATGTTGGTATGTGGGAAACATAACCTGAAGTTTAGTTTTACAAAAAAATGTTTTTTCTCTCTACAGCTTTAGTTACATGATTTATGTCCCACGATGTGCAGGCTGTTGCATTCTGTAGAAATCTTCACTGCAGAACTGCCCTGTCTTCTTCCTGCTGCTGAACTTTCGGAACTGTAGGGGTTAACAGCTTCGGGTCTCCGGACTTAGATGCTCTAAAGATGATCTGACAGGGACACCCCCCCCCTCCCCCTTTTGCCCTCTCATCCAAGGAGAAAGTCTTTCACTGCCTGTAACGTTAATTATGTCCATGCAGTTTACGTCATCCCAGGCTGGCCAATAACTGATGACGCCTAACCTGGAATATGATGGACTCAGTACTCAGTATTTACATACAGCCTGACTGCATTACAGCAATAAAGGGGATTCAATTGAGCTCTAGAATGAAAAAAAAAATAGGCTTTGACCTTGTTTTAATTTTTTAAAATACTCATAGTTTTGTTCTTGTTTAGCTCCTCCAATCCCATCACCTACATAAGAGGGAGTATGGCTGGGTGTATGTGATACATCCTTGACAGTCAAGGGTGTTAAGCAGTCAGTCAACCCAAACCATATATCAAGAAAGGGTCAGAATTGTCAGTGCAAACAATACAATACAAGCAAAAACTTTGTAATATAAGGGAAATATAGTGCCTTGAAAAAGTATTCATACCCCTTGACCCATTTTGTCATGTTACAACAAAAAAACGTACCGTATATACTCGAGTATAAGCCGAGTTTTTCAGCACATTTTTTTGTGCTGAAAGTGCCCCCCTCGGCTTGTACTCGAGTCAAGCACTTTTCTGCAGCAAAGAATGACATTTTCCGACCCGAATTTGGGGTTCCTAGCACCAAGTGGCCCAGAGATATGGGGCCCCAAAGTCAGTTCGGAAAATGTAATTCTCTGCTGCAGAAAAGTGCTTGACATTTTCTGACCCAACTTTGGGGCCTTGTATCTCGGGGCCACTTGGAGCTAGGAACCCCAAATGTGGTGTGCAAACCCAGTGGAACCAGGGCCCCAAAGTCAGTCAACTGTGTCCATCTGCAGCAATGTCATTTCAGGACCCTTTGGGTCCAGAGACCCCAAATTTTGGCTGCAGCTAGGGGGCATCTAGGAACCCTTAACTACCAGGTTTGAAGTTTGGGGGACCTATGGCTGCAAATGGGCACAGTGAGGCATGCAAATGGCGCACAGTGAGGCTGCAAATGGGCATTGTTGACACTCTTTTACAATTACAGTAGCTGTGCATTTCTCACCCTAAGCTTATACTCGAGTCAATACGTTTTTCCCAGTTTTTTGTGGTAAAATTAGGTGCCTCAGCTTATATTCGGGTCAGCTTATACTCAAGTATATACAGTAAATGTATTTTATTGAGATTTTATGTGATAGAACAACACAAAATGGCACATAATTGTGAAGTGGAAGGATAATGATGAATGGTTTTATATATTTTTTTACAAATATGTGAAAAGTGGGGCATGCATTTGTATTCAGCCCCACTGAGTCAATACTTTGTAGAACCACCTTTTGCTGCAATTACAGCTGCAAGTCTTTTTGGGGGTGTCTCTACCAGCTTTGCACATCTAGAGAGTGACATTTTTGCCCATTCTTCTTTGCAAAATAGCTCAAGCTCTGTCAGATTGGATGGAGAGCATCTGTGAACAAAAAAAGACTCCTGAGCTTCTGTGAACATAAAAAGACTCCTGTGATTTATGACATTATTTTGACCTAAGCCATGAGCAAGGAAGCAACTGAAGAAATGTTAACCTCTTAAGGACCGAATTTACTTAGAACCCCCAAACATTATATATATTTATTAGCAGAGAATCTAGAAAATAAAATGGAGATTGTTGCAATATTTTATGTCACACCGTATTTGCGCAAATTTTTGGGGAAAAATATCATTTTTTGAATAAAAAAAAAAAGAAAACAGTAAAGTTAGCCCAATTTTTTTGTATAATGTGAAAGATGATGTTACGCCGCGTAAATAGATATCTAACATATCATGCTTTAAAATTGCGTGCGCTCGTGGAATGGCGACAAACTACAGTCCTTAAAAATTTCCATAGACGACTTTTTAATTTTTTTTACAGGTTACCTGTTTAGAGTTACAGAGTAGGAATTATTGCTCTCCCTCTAACGATCATGGCGATACCTCACATGTGTGGTTTGAACACCGTTTACATATGTGGGCGCAACTTACATATATGTTCACTTCTGCATGCGAGCTCGGAGGGGTGGGGCACTTTTTTTTTTATTATTTATTTTACTTTTTATTTTTACACTGTCCCTTTAATTTTATTTTTTTTTATCACTTTTATTCCTATTACAAGGAATGTAAACATCCCTTGTAATAGAAATAAGCATGACCGGGCCTCTTTATTGCGAGTTCTGGGGTCAAAAAGACCTCAGATCTCACATTTACATTTAAAAGCAAAAGAAACAAAGTAGTTTTGCCTTTAAGAAATGAAAAAAATCATCCCTTTAAGGCCAGATTGCGGAAGTGACGTCGGACGTTGCTCCGTTACTCCAAGGCCATAGAGCTGAGTAGGGGTTAGCTTGCCCTCACTTGGCTTCCTGCCCAGCCACACAGAGGATCGGCCCCGGGCTTACTGAAAGGTCCGATAAGTCCAGAGACAACCGGAAAGCAGCAGCGGGGAAGGCGCAACCTCTTCCGCTGCCTCTAAAAGTAATCCCATGGCGAATCCGCCGCCGGGACCACTTTTATCGGAAAGAGGATTGCCCGCTATATAAAAAAAATACCAGGGTTATGACAGCTAGCTGCTGCCATAACCACAGTACATAACGTCAACCTAATGACGTACAATATATATATATATATATATATATATATATATAACAACTTTGTGCTGTATCACAAAAAATGTCCTGGTCATGAAGGGGGGTAAATCTTCCTGGGGCTGAAGTGGTTAGAAAGTCATTGATCGCTGCCATTAGTAGTACAAATAAAAATGGAAAAAATAGAAATTCCTGTATATATACACCATAGTTTTTAGGCGCTATAATTTTCACGCAAACCAGTCAATATATACTTGTTGGAATTTTGTTTTATCAAAAACATGTAACAGAATACATTTTGGCCAAATTAGATTTTTTTTATTTGATATGTTTTGTAGCAGAAAGTAAAAAATATGGTTTATTTTTTTCAAAATTTTCGGTCTTTTATCGTTTATATCGCAAATAATAAAAACCCAGTGGTGATCAAATGCCACCAAAAGAAAGCTCTATTTGTGTGAAAAAAATATAAATTCCGTTTGGGTACAGCATTGCATGACTGCGCAATTGCCAGTTAAAGTAGCACAATGCTGAATAGCAAAAAAATGGCCTGGTCATAAGGGGGTAAAACCCTCCGGGGTTGAAGTGGTTAAACCAAGCAACAAAAATGTAATCTATTGTACTGTCACTTAAAAGCCCTTGTGGTAAGTGGATTTGTTTTTTTCAGACTCTTTTCCCCTTTATTTTCACCTGGTCATCCTACCAGTAGCACACTTCCTGTCCTAGGATGTTGGCTCAAACTTGTCTTGCATACACACGGTCACACAAAGTTGGTCGGAAATTCCGAACGTCAAGAACGCGGTGACGTACAACACTTACAACGAGAGAAATGAAGTTCAATAGCCAGTGGGGCTCTGCTGCTTGATTCTGAGCATGCATGGCACTTTGTGCGTCGGAATTGTGTACACACGATCGGAATTTACGCAAACAGATTTTGTTGTCGGAAAATTTGAGATCCAGCTCTCAAATTTTGTGTGACAGAAATTCCGCTGGAGCCCATACACGGTCGGCATTTCCGACAACAAGGTCCTATCAAACATTTTCCGTTGGAAAAACCTATCGTGTGTACGGGGCATTACTTTGGGGGAGCAACATTGTAACTCTAGGCTTGTATTCAAATACGCATAATAGAATAAACGTTACATTATATTCTAGTCTGTCGCCTGTTTACAGTTTTTTTTGTGTTTTAGTTGTATATTTTTTTTCAAGCTTGTATTATTTCAGGTTTAGATGTATTTCCGAAACAATTTCACCCTTTACATTTAATAAGAATTTATTTATTTTTATTTTTTATTTTTTTAAAACAGGTTTACAGTGTTTTGTGGAAAGTACAAAATCATAATTTCCTTTTAATTGTTCAGAAAATATGTGGTTTAGAGAATCATGCATGATCTTTAATGTATTCATCAACAATTTTATTAGTGCTTGTAAGAATAAAAAAAACTGTGTTTTGGCCAATTAGCTACTAGCCATGCATGCGTTCTAATGGTATTACTTTTTTTACTCAAGGCTCAAGCTACTGAAAAACTCTTGATGAAACCAATCACTAAATGTAATAGTGGCACCCAGACTGATACACACTTCATGGAAAGCAACATTGTCAAATCATATGAGTGGAATGAATGGGAGCTGCGCAGGAAAGCAATTAAACTGGTTTGTATTGATTATTAAAGCAGAATTAAACAGAAATTGATAGAAGGACCGATATTTTGGAAGAAGACGTTTTTTTTGTTCTCTTCTGACAAAAAAACTCTTTTGCTTTTGTACCAGCCAAAAGTGTTTTAACCACTTGCTTACCGGGCCTATTTTGGCCTGTTTTCCTTCATGTAAACATCATCATTTTTTTTGCTAGAAAATTACTCGGAACCCCCAAACATTATGTACGTTTTTTTTAGCAGACACCCTAGGTAATAAAATGGCGGTCATTGCAACTTTTTATCTCACACGGTATTTGCGCAATAATTTTTCAAACGCCTTTTTTTTTGGAAAAAAAAAAAAACGGTTTCATGAATTAAAAAATAACAAAACAGTAAAGTTAGCCCAATTTTTTTTTTATATAATATGAAAGATAATGCTACGCCGAGTAAATAGATACTGAACATGTCACGCTTTAAAATTGCGCACAATCGTGGAATGGCGCCAAACTTCGGTACTTAATAATCTCCATAGGCGAAGCTTTAAATTTTTTTACAGGTTACCAGTTTAGAGTTACAGAGGAGGTCTAGTGTTAGAATTGTTGCATGCGCTCTAACGCAAGCGGCGATACCTCACATGTGTGGTTTGAGCGGCGTTTACATATGTGGGCGGGACTTGCGTGTGCGTTAGCTTCTGAGCGCGAGCTACAGGGGACAGGGGCGTTTTGACATTTTTTTTATTTATTTATTTTTATTTTACTTAATTTTTTTTATTTTTACACTTTAAAAAAAAAAAATATTTTTGGATCACTTTTATTCCTATTACATGGAATGTAAATATCCCTTGTAATAGGAATGTTTGTGACAGGTCCTCTTTATGGAGAGATGTGGGGTCAATAAGACCCCACATCTCTCCTCCAGGCTGAAAAGCATGAGATCGGTAAAAAAAAAATTACCGATCTCATGCTGACAGCCGCGATCGCGGCTTTGTTTACTTCCGGGTACCGGGCGTGACGTCATAACGTCGCGCCTGGTCCTCCGACGGTCATAGAGATGACTGGTGACCTTCTAGTCATCGGAAATCTCTATGCTCATCATCCGGCGGTGAGCGATTCTTTCTCCGGGCCCCCGATGGCACGGGAGAGCCCGGAGAAGCACCGGATGGCGGCGGGAGGGGGGGGACGTCCCCTCCCGCTGCCTATAAGAACGATCAGGCGGCGGAATTGCTGCTATGATCATTCTTATGGTGCACAGAATCGCCGGCTGGAAAGAATGATAGCTGAATGATGCCTATAGCTGCACGCATCATTCAGATATTCCCACTCAAAGTCAAGGACGTCATATGACGTCCTTGGTAATCAACTAACACTACCTGCTGCACATGTGCAGTGAGGTGTGTGTAGCGTCACATATGGCTTTACATCACATTTGGCTACCCACTGGACTGCGCATTGTGACGCTGCTATATGCGCTCCAACACTGTTGAACCACAGGGCCCCTCGCGGGCTCGCTTCGCTCACCACGCTTCGGGCATGGCCTTGCTTCTCTTGGCATTATTTTATTCTAACTCTATGTCCACTTGGATGGTGGAGCTTGAACCTGGACTCAGGGGTGTGGCCACAAAATTCTGCGCAAGCGCAGATCGCCACAGTGTTGGAACACATATGGTGGCGTCGTGCATGTGCAGTCCAGAGGGTAGCCAAATGTGATGGGTCGCTGTAGTATGCACTCGCAATATCTATCAGATTTTGAAAATTAGAGCCCAGTGCCAGGATGCTTATACTTTACTGTGCATTTGGTGTTTCATTTCTGGACACCTTATGGCCAGTGAGAAAACGTCCCTCAGTGGAATCTTCATTTATTAAACCCTCCTATCGCTTTCAGCCAAGGAAGCCGCCATCTTGGCCTCTTTTTTACTCTGCAACTGCTATGATGCTGCACATGTGATCCTTTATGACTCCAGCCATTGGATGGTTTGACAGTTTGGTTAAGAGCACAACAAATGTGACAGTTAGCATTTCCGGCATGCCAGGAAATTGAAACTGTCAAATCGATGGGTTTACTTCCGCTTTAAATAGATCCTATAAGGTTCTCCGGACATACAGATTGTCAGCTAGGGGAACTCTGAATTGAGTGCTGTGTCTGTTGAACTTCCGTGGAAGAATGGAAATAACAAAATAGATATTTTCTGAGAAAGGAAAATAAGTTTTAATAGAGAAAGCAACCCTTACAGAATAAGAAGGGAAATTCAAGAGCAGGGATCATGAAAAATTCTCAAGAGTTGAGTCCTGCATGGCATATTGTATACACTATATTAGACCACTATAGCAGTCTGGTGTTAAGAAAAATGCATTAAACAAGAACTATAGGAAAAACTTTTTTATTTTGGATAGGGTAAAACCTCATACACACGATCGGATTTTCCGCAGACAAGGGGCCATGAACTTGTCTTGAATACAAACGGCACACAATTGTCGGCCAAAAAACACGAACGTAGTGACGTACTATGTGGCTTTTCAGCTCTTTAGCGCTACCCTTTGGGCACCTTCTGCTAATGTTGTGTTTGGTGAGCATTGATTCCGAGCATGCGTGTTTGTACTTTGGACTTTTGTCTGATGGACTTGTGTACCCACGATCGGAAAATCTGACAACAGACAGTTGTCCACGGAAAATTTACAAGCCTGCCATCCAACATTTGTCCGTGGAAAATCCGATAACAATTGTCTGAGCGTACAAACAGTCGGATTTTAGGCCAACAGTCTGTCTACACACAATTCCTGTTGGAAAATCCGATTGTGTGTACTAGGCTTAAGGGAGGGTTGTAACCCCTGTCAGATTTTTTTTCGCCATCTGTTTGCCATTGGGGAGATTTCCCTTCACTTCCTGTCCCATAGCCAAACAAGAAGTGAGAGGAAATCCCTACAAATTAAAGGAATTCCTTGAGGCCCCCAGGTCACCAGAACTAGTGTCCCCATTGGAAGATTTCCCCTCTATTACTTTTCTGGGGGCAACCCAAAATTTGAGATTTTCTTTTACTATCATTCAATGATAATGGTACACAAGACAAATAGAGAGGGTGAATCTCCCTAATGGCGGCACAGACAGCAATAAAAACTGACAGGTGTTCTAATCCCTCTGCACTCTATCCAAAACAAAAAATACGTTTTGCCTCTAGTTATCCTTCAACCACTTAAAGACCAACCGCCAGGTTGGCTCTCCTGGGTGAATAACCGCCATTGTACGTTGGACGCTTTAAGACCTCTAGGGGGTGTGCGATGTCCGCTGGCCACCCCTGATCACTCCTGAGAGAGATGGAATGGGGATCTGTCAATGTAAACGGACAAATACCCTTAATTTTGTAGATTTATTTTCTCCACTTCTTGCCGTCAATGATATTTCTCTATAACGCTAATACGCCTGTGCACTTTTCTAAGTACCTTTGCTAAATGTTTGTATTGAGAGCTGATTCGGATGACATCTCGTGGTAAGAGATAGGAATTACATCATTAATGGCCTATTTATACCTGTTTTTTCTGACTCCTCCTTGCTCTGAAGAAACCACCATTGGCTGGTGAAACGCGTCAGCAGCATGACATCAGCACATCACAGGGGAACAGCACACTCTTTGATTTTGACTGCCAGCACGGAGCAAACAGCTGACGGCTTGTCTTTTCCCCGGTTGCATGTGGATACGTACGGGAGGCAACGTCTACACAGCGAGGGATTTCCCTCTTTGGTTGAATACAGCCATCAGCTGATACGGAGTGCAGCTCTTTGCCAGATGTTCTTAGGGGTAGACGCCCTTAGGGGTAGATGACTGTGGCCAATTATAGCTCAGGGGGGTTTAGTACACTCCCCACACTATATAAGGCCACCAGCGCGGCGGCCTTGTGTAGTGTGTTGGCGTGCAGGGAGAGAGCAGGATAGGCAGGGACAGTGTCAGCTGTGCTTTTCTTGTAAACCTTGCGCTGTTACAGTGGGTGTAGTGTGTTGGCGTTCAGGGAGAGAGCAGGATAGGCAGGGACAGTTCTAAACACGGGAAACACATGCCACTTCACAGGCATACTTTAGACACCCCCCATGTACCATATTTAATGGAATATTTCACTTTTTTTTTTCACTTTATGCATCATTAAAATGACTGCTCCCGAAAAAACAGCCGTTTTTAAAACTTTTTTTTGCATTGATACATGTCCCCTGGGGCAGGACCCGGGGTCCCCAAACCCTCTTTAGGACAATAACATGCATATTAGCCGTTATAATTAGCACTTTAGATTTCGAACATTTGCGTCCATTGTATTTAATAGGGTTCTAATGTTCGCACAAACTTTTGGTCCGTTCGCAGGTTCTGGTGCAAACCGAACCGGGGAGGTGTTCGGCTCATCCCTACTGCATACGTATGTATATGGATGCGCTCTATCCGTTTATAGCACTCCCCCTGTTGATAACTGCCTGAATACCTACTTCATTGCCAGTGCCTCTGTGTACCCTATCCGGGAATTATGAACATTTAAATCAAGCTGTGTGCTATATTTGTTGCAATCTTTTGCCTGACCGTTATCTAATAATGAGGGTCTGAAGTTCCATGTCAGAATGACCCCGCTGAACTGATATTTTCAATCCACGATCGGCACTCCTAATCACTCATCCATCCACCCAGTATACCACTTATATGGCTCATGACTGAATAACTTGACATACTAGGAGTCTCCTTTTTCAGAAGTCATCTTTGATTATTTAGTATTAGCTTCTGCCAATGGTGCTTGTGGTGTGTTTCTGGGATGTGTAGCCGCGGCTCCCTATGTTTTTAACAATTTGACATTGTCATATTTTTAATTGGTCTGTGTCAGCCACTTATCTGTGCCCTTCCCTTATTAAGTTTAATTTGGTTTGTTGTGAAATTTTGTTCTAATAAACCAGTTTGTATTTACCACAATGTTCTGTTTTTGAACTCTTAAGAAAACTTTTTTTGTATGCCTATAGGGCAACCAGAACTGCATCCTACGTGGTCTGTTTGGATGAAGGTTTATGTACTTGCTCGCTAATTTCCTCCATAGTCACTAGTACCCATTTAAGGTCAATTCAGGCAACCACTTGTTGTTTTCTAGACAGAACAATGAGCATATAATTATCCTCCATGATCAAATTAAAAATAAATTCCACAGGAAAAGCTGTGATGTATCTGAACAGTAGTCAGAAATGATAGGAGCTTCAGGTATACATAAGGGCTGAGCTCAAACCGGTTTGAAGGGATTTGCTGACAAAAGAGGTAGCAGTAGAAAAGACTGAATCATTAATCCCACACAAACTGACAGAATGTGGAGATTAGAAAAGTGAAAAATCCAGCACAGGTTGTAGGTTGAGGTAGTGCCAAAGAAGCTTAACTTCTTAACTGAGATTGTTGCTTCAAGTCTTACAAGCGTGGGAATCTCTGTTTAACCACACAGTTTCGTTTAGACCTTGCTAAGTCAGGAGTCTGTTCAGGCCAGTCAAGTTCCTCCACCCCAAACTCGCTTTTTCATGTCTTTATGGACCTTGCTTTGTGCACTGGTGCGCAGTCCTATTGGAAGAGGAAGGGGCCATCTCCAAACTGTTCCCACAAAGTTGGGAGCAGGAAATTGTCCAAAATGTTCCTCCACTCCAAACTGGCTCTTTCATGTCTTTATGGACCTTGCTTTGTGCACTGGTGCGCAGTCATATTGGAAGAGGAAGGGGCCATCCCCAAACTGTTCCCACAAAGTTGGGAGCAGGAAATTGTCCAAAATGTTCCTCCACCCCAAACTGGCTCTTTCATGTCTTTATGGACCTTGCTTTGTGCACTGGAGCGCAGTCATATTAGAAGAGGAAAGGGCCATCTCCAAACTGTTCCCACAAAGTTGGGAGCAGGAAATTGTCCAAAATGTTCCTGCACCCCAAACTGGCTCTTTCATGTCTTTATGGACCTTGCTTTGTGCACTGGTGCGCAGTCATATTGGAAGAGGAAGGGGCCATCCCCAAACTGTTCCCACAAAGTTGGGAGCAGGAAATTATCCAAAATGTTCCTCCACCCCAAACTGGCTCTTTCATGTCTTTATGGACCTTGCTTTGTACACTGGAGCGCAGTCATATTGGAAGAGGAAAGGGCCATCTCCAAACTGTTCCCACAAAGTTGGGAGCAGGAAATTGTCCAAAATGTCTTAGTATGCTGACGCCTTAAGCGTTCCCTTCACTGGAACTAAGGGGCCAAGCCCAACCCCTGAAAATCAACCCCACACCATAATCCCCCCTCCACCAAATGATTTGGACCAGTGCACAATACAAGGTCCATAAAGACATGGATGAGTGAGTTTTGGGTGGAGGAAATTGACTGTCCTGACCTCAACCCTATAGAACACCTTTGGGATGAATTAAAGCAAATCCATGTCTATATATATCGTTACAGGAACGGGCCATCCCCAAATTGTTCCCACAAAATGTCTTGGTATGCTGACGCCTTAAGAGTTCCCTTCATTGGAACTAAGGGGCCAAGCCCAACCCCTGGAAAACAACAATAATCCACCATAATCCCCCCTCCACCAAATGATTTGGACCAGTGCACAAAGATCCATGAATACATGGATGTGGAGTAACTTGACTGTACTGCACAGAATCCTAACCTCAACCCGATAGAACACCTTTGGATGAATTAGAGTGGAGACTGCGAGCCAGGCCTTCTCAACCACATCAGTGCCTGACTTCACAAATGCGCTCAAACATTCCCATAGACACATTCTTAAACCTTGTGGACAGCCTTCCCAGAAGAGTTGAAGCTGTTATAGCTGCAGAGGGTGGGCCAACTCAATATTGAACCCTATGGACATTTTTCAGACGGAAATTCCGCTCGTGTGTACACGGCATGCGTGTACACACGAGCGGAATTTCCGTCGGAAAAATGTTGGATGGTTTTTGCGACAGAATTCCACTCAAGCTTGGCTTGCATACACACGGTCACACAAAAGTTCGCTGAACTTTCGACCGCCAAGAGCGTGGTGACGAACAAAACTACGACGAGCCGAGAAAATGAAGTTCAATGCTTCCGAGCATGCGTCAAATTGTTTCGGAGCATGCGTAGGAATTTTGAACTTTGGAATTGGTACAGACGATCGGAATTTTTGACCGTAAAAATTGAGAACCTGCTCTCAATCTTTTGCTGGCTGGAATTCCGCCAGCAAAAGTCTGATGGAGCATACACACGGACACATTTTTGGACCAAAGGCTCTCACCTGACTTTTGCTGGCAGAATTTCCGCTCGTGTACGGGGCATAAGACTTGGACGCCATTAAAGTTCATGTGCGTATAAAGGCAGGTGTCTCAATACTTTTGGCAATATAGTTTGTATTTCTTGCCAGCTGGACCCAGTAATCAAGGTTTCACCCACCTATATCAAAGCAGTAATTGCCTGCAAGGTTTTGTGTGTTCATTTACATCTTTACTAGTGTGCTTCCTCACTAAGTATTTTTTAATTACCAAATATCTGTGTGTGTGCCAAGATACATGATCACACAAGCAGTCTACTACCACTATGAGCTGAGAAGCCATACCTCCTAGTCTTATCTTCTAGTATATTTTAGGTATTCACAGGAGCAGATACAGATAGAACTTTTCTGGCTAGAATTTGGATATCATTTCTTCAAAAGCTGTTGTGATCACACTGTTTCCATTTTTTTTTCTCTTGCAGACCAATTTGCGTCAGAAAGTGACACACTCGATGCAGACTCATAGTAGCCACATGAGAAGAGAGAACTTTTCACAGGTGTATCTTCCAAAGCAAGTGAGCACTCAGACAAAGCAGGACAATTCAAGCAATGTCCCCAAGCCTCAAGTTTTTCTAGCTGGACTTCGTGGATGTGGTTTATTAAAGCCGACAAACATGGTTAAAGTAAATCTAACCAGAGACATTGAAGAATCCTAAGGCCCCAATCACATCTGAGTGATTGTAGCTCGAGGCTTCAAAACAAAAGTGCATGAGCTTCTATTGAGCTACAAGCTTCATGCAATTTGGCGCCAGTAGACTTCATTGGGAACACCTGAAAAATGCACATACTGAGGTTGGTTTGCCAAAGGAAAATGTACTGTGCACTGCAAGTGCACCCGCAAGTGCAGTTGCGCTAGATCTGAAGGGAAGCTTTGAAATGAGGGGAAGCTCTGCTGATTGCTATTATCCAATCTTTTGCAAGCAAACATGCTGTTTTTTTTTTGTTTTTGTTTTTTCTTTGGCTGTTCCCCTCACATCTAGAGCAACTGCACTTGCAATGCACAGCCTATTTGCCTTTAGTAAATCAACCCCCTGCAAAAACATTTAAAAAAATTCTATTACAAACGCAAAAAAAAAGCCTGTAAAACGATCAAAGACACTCACCTCAAATATGAATACAGCCACTCATGTGATAAGTACACTATGGGGGTTATTTACGAAAGGCAAATCCACTTTGCACTGAAAGTGCACTTGGAAGTGCAGTCGCTCTAAATCTAAGGGCTAGATCTGAAATGAGTGGAAGCTTTGCTGATTTTATCATCCAATCATGTGCAAGCTAAAATGCTGTTTTTTATTTCCCTTGCATGTCCCCCTTCGGATCTACAGCAACTTTACTTCCAAGTGCACTTGCAGTGCAAAGCGGATTTTCCTTTAGTAATAACCCCCTATATTACCAAGAGTATATGGACGCCTGCCTTTATACGCACACATACTTTAATGGCATCCTAGTCTTTGGTCCATAGGGTTCAATATTGAGTTTGCCCACCCTTTGCTGATATAACAGCTTCAACTCTTCTGGGAAGGCTGTCCACAAGGTTTAGGAGTGTGTCTATGGGAATGTTTGACCATTCTTCCAAAAGTGCATTTGTGAGGTCAGGCACTGATGTGAACGAGAAGGCCTGGCTTGCAGTCTCCCCTTTAATTCCTCCCAAAGGTGTTGAGGTCAGGACTCTGTGCAGGCCAGTCAAGTTCCTCCACCCCAAACTCACTCATCCATGTCTTTATGGACCTTGCTTTGTGCACTGGTCCAAATCATTTGGTGGAGGGGGATTATGGTGTGGGGTTGTTTTTCAGGGGTTCGGCTTGTTACCTTAGTTCCAGTGAAGGGAACTCTTAGGCCCCATTCACACCTGAGTGTAGGGTTTTCAGGCAGAAAAACATGCAATTTTGCTGCATTTTTTTACAGCGTTTTGTCCCGATTTTGTGCAGGTCAAAAGGTCACCAATGTAAAAAACTGAAAAACGCCCTAATCTGCCTAAAAAAAAAAGTTCCAGAACTTGTTTGAGCTTCAGGCGTTTTGGAGTGGAGATGTGAACCATCTCCATAGAGAATAATTGATTTTTTTTTCCCCCTCCAGCGTTTTGTAGCTTCAGGCTTCAAGCTACAAAACACTCAGGTGTGAATGGGGCCTTAAAGCGTCAGCATACCAAGACATTTTGGACAATTTCATACTCCCAACTTTGTGGGAACAGTTTTGGGATGGCCACTTCCCGTTCCAACATGACTGCGCACCAGTTCACACTTCTAAACCTTGTGGACAGCATTCCCAGAAGAGTCAAAGCTGGTATAGCTGCAAAGGGTGGACCAACACAATATTAAGCCCTATTGACTAAGACTGGGATGCCATTAAAGTTCATGTGCGAGTAAAGGCAGGCATCCTAATACTTTTGGTAATATAGTGTATTTCCTATTAGGTCATTATTAGCCACAAACTCTGTATTTTCTTGTAAAAGAAGCATAATAGCATTGTAACATAGAATTGGTAATTGACTGTCAAAGAGAGTCTGGCTGATTTAGACTACTCTATAGTGTAAGTCCACCCTAAAACTAAAATCCCTGCATCTACAGACATCCACATTCTAATGCCACGTACACACAAGCGGAATTTCCGTCCAAAATATCTTGGATGGTTTTTCCGACGGAATTCCGCTCAAGCTTGCATACACACGGTCACACAAAAGTTCTCTGAACTTTTGACCATCGAGAACGCTACAACAACACTACGATGAGCCGAGAAAATGAAGTTCAATGCTTCCGAGCATGCGTTGAATTGTTTCCGAGCATGCGTGATTTTTTGCGTGTCCGAATTGCATGCAGACGATCGCATTTTCGGATAGGAACTTTTCCCGACTGAAAAATAGAGAACATGCTCTCAATCTTTTGCTGGCTGGAATTCCGCCAGCAAAAGACTGATGGAGCATACACACGGTCGCATTTTCCGACAAAAAGCTCTCATCGGAGTTTTGCTGGCGGCATTTCCGATAATGTGTACGCGGCAGAAGACTAGCCTATTTAGCCCTGTATAGAAAAAAAAAATCAGTATACATACCTTTTCTGAAGCTGCACTAGTCCAGTCTCCAGTGGCAGAATCTCTGCAGAGGACACAGCCGACAATGGCTGTGAAATTAATGTGGAGTGACATCACCCAAAAGGCCCGTACACACGATCTGACTTTTTGACAACCAACATGCAAATTAGCTGTTTTGGACCAACATCCGACCGTGTGTACGCTCCATCGGACCAACTTTTCCTGGTTTCATCTGACTTTTGTTGGCTGTGGGAACGGACCAACTTTCTGCCAACAAAAGTCCGATGGACCAAAGTCCAACCGTGTTTACACAAAACCAACGGACTTTTGTACAAACCAATGCAGAACCAATGCAAAAGATCAGACAACAATACAGAAGTTGACCAAAGGTGGCGGTAAAGAGCAGAAAAACCAAGTGATTTGGTGAAAGTTGGCTGAAAAAGTCCTGCCGTGTGTATGCAATACCAACTTGGGGCCAACGCCCTTTGGACAAAAATCCACGGGAAAGTTGGTCCACGGTCCGATCGTGTGTATGAGGCTATAGAGTTACTATGTGGCTTCCGTTGTCGGACATGTCCTCTGCACCCACTTCCACAGCGAAGCTCAGCTGTGGAAGCTCAGCTGACAGCTCAGCGTGGAATCGGGTTGGATTGGCTGCAGAAAAGATATGTATACTGATTTCTTCTTTACAGGGCTAGATAGGTTAGTATTCGATCGTCTATGTCTGTAGATGCAGGGATTTTAGTTTTAGGGTGGACATCTACTAAAATAAGCAAAGATAATCTTGGTGACTTTATGCATTAGGAACATGTATTAAACTCCATGCAGTATATATTTGAACTGCCTATGTGTTTTCTTGTCTACTTGTAGGAGTGTACATATGCCTTCCACATACTGAGTCTGACACTTGATGCATTTACTTCTTATAAACTACTGTTCTATTGGGGGCAAAGAGGCAGTGCCATGCTCCCTGCTTATCCATTCATCGGACAGACCTCTAAAATACTGTACATGGTGCTTCATGGGGATAGGGGAGAATGTCCTCTTCCTCCCAGGATGCAGTGTCTAGACTTGAACACTGATATGGGAAAGGAGAGAAGGTCAGTAACCCAGTGCAAGCTCCAACACTGACCTATAGAAAGTTTACACTGAGTTGTAACCCACAATTCCAACAGACAAATGAAGCGCAGGGAGCGCACAGTCCTTCAACCCTATGATGTTGCTGCTGTAGGAACGTAAATTCACAGTAACAGGTCATAAACAAACTTGCGGCCCGAGTATGTTTACATATGCTTTAGCAAGCTCCCAGCTGCTCAATAGAAGTGATTCAGACAGTTGTAAAGCCACCTTATCATTTCTGGCAGGCCTTTTCATTTCCTGTTTAAAAATAAACAGGTTATTCACAATTGCCTCTACAATATTTGCAGATAAAACTTATGGTATATTCTCTTCATTGTATTCAAGTCCTAATACTATACATGGGACAGAAGGCTGCACCATTATATTAACTTGAATATAACAATTATTTAATAAATTAGAATAAATAGAAAAAAAACACACACAAATTATTTTTTTGGCATATAAATGGCCGCGGCACTTTATTGATTTAAAGATGAATAAACAAATCTGTATTAAGTTCAAATAAACACTGACATATATAATAAAATTTAACAGATATCGCTTAGTCACACAACTCAAGCGAAACATAATCAAGAATAATCATAAACAAATGTTCGCTTGAATTAAGGTTGACATACCACATAAAGTGCCTGCGACAGAGTGGGAGGGAGAGGAGCTGGCTGATTCGATGCCAGTCAACTGTAACAGACAGATAAATAGGTTTCATTTCAATTCTGAAGAATTTTAAGTAAAGCAGTCACAATTGGGCTTATGCAGGTATCAGGGATCGGCAAGATGTTCGCACACGGACACTGGTGAGTCCATGAGCGGTCCTTGCAGGATCCGCGGCCACCGCAGACTTTTTTTTGTACTAACCTGAGTCTGCTGCACTCTGTCTGTCTTACTGAGACCGTCCCTCCCTCACCCCTGATGCAATGGCTCCGCTTGGCCGCTCAACTCCTGTCCCTCCTGTGTACTGTAGAGATGTAGATCCGGTCGGTGCTGCCCACTCAAGTGGAGTGGTGAGGGAGTCCTGCGTGCAGAGTGATCTGTTGAAGGGACTGTCTGGGAGGGGTTATGTTGTGCAGCGGCCGCTGTCACATAGGCTGAAGTGAGGAGAGGGCTTCCCTTGTGGCTAAGTGCAGAGTACCCCTGAAGGTGATGGCAGAGGGTGCTATGCCCAAATATACACGGGTTGCCTGAAGGTGAAGCTGCCTGATGGTTTCAGATGTGAGAAAACCTAGAAGTAGAGGAGTAGTCACAGCAGGTGATTCTCTGGATGTGCTGGCAGATCTTGACAGATGGGTAAGCAGAAGCAAGGTCAGAAGCCAGGCCGGAGGTCAAACACAGGAAGTCAGTCAGCAGCAGAGGCAGAAGCATGGTGGTCGAACACAGGAAGTCAATCAGGAACAAGGCAGGAGCAGGTCCATGGAGCAAGCCGGGGTCAGAGCCAGGAGAGAAGCCAGAGCAGCTCAGGGGTAAGCTGAATTGGTAACAGGTAGACAAGCAAAGCACAAGGCACAGGAACACAAGATACAAGGTTGGCGATAATCCAGCAACTTGTAAGAGCCACTGCTGTCCTTATATAGGCCAGTGGATGCTGGCAATTAGCGCACTTTGTGTACGTCTATGCGCTGATTGAAGATTCGCCATTGTGTGCCATTCGCTAATGCGCATGCGTAAATTAGGGCGGCCATGCTGGATATTGCCATGTTTGCCAGATCTTCTTAGAATTCTTCCCTGACAGTCGCCCAGCGCAGGAGAACCGGAGAACAGGCAGTCTGAGCCGAGGAGGAGGAGGAAGCAAGTAGTGGCCAGTAACACACCTCTTGTATTAGTTTCCCCACTCAGCAGCTCTCTGCTCTGCCCCCCCTCCCCCCACGCTAATTGGAGAACTGAGCTGTGGAGGGATGGGCAGCAGCTATCTCAGGCTCTCAGCTGCTCACTGAGAGGCTGAGATGGGTATCAGTCCAGGCACCTGGCAAATCCAGACTTTATAGTCACGATGATGCGGTGCCTGGACTGATCCTGTGATGTCAGCAGAGAGTGATCTTCAGTCCGCTCTCTGCTGAAAACGGGTCACAGGAGTGCAAAATAATTGCACTCCTGTGACCCATAGGCGAAGCCCAGCCAAACAAGCTCAGGCTGGACTTCTCCTTTAACAAATTTTGGATACCAATAAATATTTAATACTACAATACTTTACTTTTGTACATTCCTTGAGCCCATAAAGTCCCAATCCTTTGATGGGACTATTCCTTTTCTATATATCGGGGGTCATTTACTAAAGGCAAATGCACATGAAAGTGCACTTGAAAGTAAAGTTGCTGTAGATCCGAGGGGGACATGCAAGGAAAATAAAAAACAGCATTTTAGCTTGCACATGATTGGATGATAAAATCAGCAGAGCTTCCCCTCATTTCAGATCTACCCCTTAGATTTAGAGCGACTGCACTTTCAAGTGCACTTGTAGTGCAAAGTGCATATGCCTTTCGTAAATAACCCCCATTGCGTTTGTGTGCATTAAAATTCATGTGTTCAAGTATATTTTTTCCCAAAAATTAGCATTTGAAAAACCGCTGCGCAAATACCATGTGACATAAAAAAAATTGCAAAACCCACCATTTTATTCTCCAGGGTATCTGCTAAAAAATATATACTGTTTGGGGTTCTAATATTTTGAGGGGACAGCAAATTTACACTGTTATACAAGCTGTACACTTACTACTTTACATTGTATCAAAGTGCAATTTCTTCAGTGTTGTCACATGAAAAGATATAATAAAATATTTACAAAAATGTGAGGGGTGTACTCACTTTTGTGAGATACTGTATAGGTATATATATATATATATTTGTACTCTGAAGATAATCAAGAAAATGTAATGGAGGAACGTGGGAAAGTGACCTGGGGTGTGCCGTGGTCACGTGGTCAGTGTGCCTAAAAGGGGGCAAAAAGAAAGACAGTAGGATGAGCATGAAAAGGAGGTTTATTTGAAACAACTGCACAACAGATTAATCAGCCAAGTGTGCAAATGCATGGGACATATCGACGTGTGGATCTGGAATATACCTGGAGTAGCATAACGACTTCCACCTATCTAACCTCTTAATAATGTGACCGGGAACCCCCTGGGGAGAAGCTGCTGAAGCAGTCTCTATCCTGAAAAGGACCTGAGTATGACTTATGCGGCGTACACACCAGCGGACTTTCCCGCGGGATTGTCCGCCGGACGCGCTGGGGAAAGGGGGGTGCCCTGGGGAAAGGGGGGCCCCCCCACCCCAAAGCACCTTGTCCCCATGTTGATGAGGACAAGGGCCTCTTCCCGACAACCCTGTCCGTTGGTTGTCGGGGTCTGCAGGCGGGGGGCTTATCGGAATCAGGGAGCCCCCTTTAATAAGGGGGCCCCCAGATCCCGGCCCCCCACCCTATGTGAATGAGTATGGGGTACGATGTACCCCTACCCATTCACCTGAGGTATAAAAGTGTAAATAAAAAAAAAACAACATTTTTAAAAAGTATTTTATTGCACTGCTCCGGGGGTCTTCTTCCGTCTTGGGGGGTCTTCTCGCCGGACTCCTCTGCTCTCTTCTGCTCTTTTAACTAGCTCTTTCACGAGCGGAGGAGCCCGGCTTTCTTCTTCGTCGTCGCCGCCGTCATCTGGGGATCTCGTTCCGCCTTCAGGGGTCTTCCGTGGTCTCTTCTGTTCTTGCCGCTGTCGCCGCCTTCTGCGCCTTCTTCTTCTTCTTCCTCTTCTTCTTCTTCTTCTGATGTTGACTCGTTGCTGTCTCTGGCCGGAATGGCAAAGACACGCGGTGTTGTAAAATTATATAGGGACAAGGGGGTGGGGTCACATGCTCATGGAAGAAGAAGAAGATCCGCTCGTAAGAGAGCGGAGGAGTCCGGCGAGAAGACCCCCGGAGCTGTGCAATAAAATATTTTAAAAAAAATTTGTGTTTTTTTTATTTACACTTTTACACCTTAGGTGAATGGGTAGGGGTACATCGTACCCCATACTCATTCACATAGGGTGGGGGGCCGGGATCTGGGGGGGCCCCTTATTAAAGGGGGCTCCCGGATTCCGATAAGCCCCCCGCCCGCAGACCCCGACAACCAACGGCCAGGCTTGTCGGGAAGAGGCCCTTGTCCTCATCAACATGGGGACAAGGTGCTTTGGGGAGGGGTGGGGGGGCCCTTTCCCCAGGGCACCCCCCATGTTTGCCTGGTACGGCTCAGGAGGGGGGGGGGGGGCTCGCTCGTCCCCACCCCTTTCCTGGCCGGCCGGGCTGCGTGCTCGGATAAGGGTCTGAGATGGATTTTCGGCGTGGGGATTCCCCTTTAAATCCATACCAGGTGACGGGGCTAGCGCGGCGGCATTCACTGCCTTTGCTAGTCCCGTCTACCTGAAGTCACGTTCTAAATGAACGGACTTTCCAATCGTGTGTCGGCAAGTCCATTCATTTCCAAAAGTCATGCAGACTTTTTCCTGTGGATTGTCCGCCGGAAAAGTCCGGGCGTGTGTGGGCAAGTCCACACGCTTGGAAAGTCCGGCGGACCTCTGCTGGATAGTCCGGCGGTTTGTCCGAGCGTGTGCACGCTGCATTAGGGTTCAACCCCATTTGTGTTTAACTATAAAAAAAAAAAAAAACATTATTAAATACCTTTTTTCCCCCCTTTTTTTTTTAAATGATCACATGTTCTCAGCTGCATAAAGCCCCTTTCACACTGGGGCGTTTTTCAGGCGCTACAGTGCTAAAAATTGCGCCAGTAAAAATCCAGCCCCTTTCACTCCAGTGTGAAAGCCGAAGGGCTTTCACACTGGAGCGGTGCGCTAGCAGGACGGTCAAAAAAGTCCTGCTAGCAGCATCTTTGGAGCGGTGAAGGAGCGGTGTATTCACCGCTCCTATACCGCTCCTACCCATTGATTTCAATGGGACACTGTGGTAATTAACCAATGGGACACTGCGGTTTTAACCTTTTTTCGGCCTTTTTCGGCCGCTAGTGGGGTTAAAACCGCACCGCTAGCGGCCGAATACCGCGGCTAAAACTACGGTAAAGCAGCGCTAAATGTAGCGCTGCTTTACCGCCGACGCCGCTCCCACCCCAGTGTGAAAGGTGCCTAAGAGCTGAGGAGAGGAGAAGTAGGCATACACTGTTCTTCACAGTGAAAGGCCACATCTGATCTTTGGA
The DNA here is from genome assembly GCA_028564925.1 of Lithobates sylvaticus. Lineage (NCBI taxonomy): Eukaryota > Metazoa > Chordata > Amphibia > Anura > Ranidae > Lithobates > Lithobates sylvaticus. The sequence goes on along the minus strand of CM053028.1, from coordinate 303,304,187 downwards.
GGCAATCTGGGTTCCCAGCATAGCTAGAGAACTGACCATGGTGTGTTCTCATGCTTAGCATGGTCAGTTTTTAATAGGAAAACAGAGAAGCAGGCAGGAACACCAGGGATTTCATACAAAGGAAGCAATACAAAGAGAACAGGATACCTTTTCAGACAGTACAGCAGACACTTATCATTAATATGAAATGTTGGGTTTACATATTCTTTAATAGCTCGAACTTCAGATACAATGACACTGAAAAGTCACAATAATTGGCTGAAGTCCTCACCTTGAATTGCTGATGGGCGTATACAGAAATATAAGATCAAACTCCCTTCAAGAAGTGACCACCAACCACACCGTGTTTTAATGGTAGCTGCTAGTGAAGCTAACAACCCACTCTGGGATTGTTGCTGACTGTTCAGGATGGCTGTCATCCTTTTTCTGGAGGCCCCCTATAGGGCTGGTGGAAAAGCTAGAGTCCCAAGCAGTAGTGCCATGGGTCCTTTTAGTGGACATAGGGTCTTGGAGGAATTAATTTGGGTCCATATTTGTATAGTTTGTCTGGTGAGATCGCAAGGCGTATCCCGCCCTTCAGGAATTCAGCGGGGGTCCACGGCAAAGTGCGGAGATCTATTGGATTGAGATGGCTCTCTATTTGTACCCATAATTTGGTGGAGGAATTGTGGAACCAGTTAAGTATACGCTTGAGTACTGCTGCTCTATAGTATATAGAGGGATCTGGATCTTGGGGCGCAATAGAGTCTCATAGCGTATCTAAGGACGAGCCCCCTCCATATAAAGGAGGGAAACAGTTGGCGGAGCTTCCCAAAGAACCAGGAGGGTATGGAAATGGGAATAGTCTGGAACAAATATAGAAACCAAGGGAGGACGTCCTTTTTTAGAGCATTCACCCTGCCTTGCCATGATAGGCGTTTCTTCATGTTGGTTCTAAGCAGAAGGGTAGCAAAGTTCATGGAGAACAATTGGGACCCTTCTGTGGGTATTTGGATTCTGAGATAACGGATGGAAGTGGAACCTGTTTTAAAGGGAAACTTAGTGGAGACTTGGCGGAGGGCCTCCTGGGACAGTGTGATGTTCAAGATTTATGACTTAGTATGATTTACTTTGAAGTTGCTCAGCTTCCCAAACCTCGCAAACTCCTGCATTATATGTGGTAAGGATAGATGGGTTGGGTTACAAAACATTAACAGGTCATCTGCAAAGAGAGCCAGTTTGGAATGAGTGGGGCCTACTGACACACCTGAGATGTTGGGGTTATTGCGCAAGGCAATTGCCAGGTGTTCCATGACAAGAACATAGAGAAGGGGAGATAAAGGACAGCCTTGTCATGTTCCATTGTGGATGGAAAATGTAGGGGACAATGAGCCGTTCACCCGAATTCTAGTGGAGGGAGAGGAGTAGAAGGACATAATTCGGGATAGCATATTGGGGCCCAGACCTATCTGCGCCAGAGACATCTGGAGGAATTGCCAGTTGACAGGGTCAAATGCTTTTTCCGCATCGACCGTCAAAAGGCATAGAGCTTGTGGAGAAGTTTAAATTAGGGTTAGGTTATAAAAAAATATCCCAAGCCTTAAACAGCTCATGGAGAACTGTTCAATCCATCATCCAAAAATGGAAAGAGTATGGCACAACTGCAAACCTACCAAGACATGGCTGTCCACCTAAACTGACAGGCCGAGCAAGGAGAGCATTAATCAGAGAAGCAGCCAAAAACAAACTGAAGAGGATCCGTTCCTCTCCATCTGGCCAGATTGGATCAGAGGGCAGTCGGAAATGAACAGACAGCTAGTCCGTTTACATCTGACTTCCCATAAAGCAGAGTGGGCTGTGTCCGTATCTCTACTGCATAAGCAGAGTGGACATGGACCTATTATCTGGCTGCTCTGCTCAGCTCAGCAGGGGATCAGCGGACGGATCCCCTGCTAAGAAAAAATTGATCTGGCCCCTGTCAAAGGGGCCTTATGGGGACTGCAATCCTATGTTGTCACTGTCCATGGAAGAAAATGTAGTGCTGTCACAGTGAGCTAAAATAAATATAGTAATGTCACTGTGCATCATAGCAAATGTAGTGCTTGTTGTCAATGTGCACCGAAGCAAATGTAGTGTTGCCACTGTGCACCAGAACAAATGTAGTGTTGTCACTGCGCACCAGAACAAATATAGTGTTGTCACTGCGCACCAGAACAAATGTAGTGTTGTCACTGCGCACCAGAACAAATGTAGTGTTGTCACTGTGCACCTGAACAAATGTAGTGTTGTCACTGCGCACCAGAACAAATATAGTGTTGTCACTGCGCACCAGAACAAATGTAGTGTTGTCACTGCGCACCAGAACAAATGTAGTGTTGTCACTGCGCACCAGAGCAAATGTAGTGTTGTCACTGCGCACCAGAGCAAATGTAGTGTTGTCACTGCGCACCAGAACAAATGTAGTGTTGTCACTGCGCACCAGAACAAATGTAGTGTTGTCACTGCGCACCAGAACAAATGTAGTGTTGTCACTGCGCACCAGAACAAATGTAGTGTTGTCACTGCGCACCAGAACAAATGTAGTGTTGTCACTGCGCACCAGAACAAATGTAGTGTTGTCACTGCGCACCAGAACAAATGTAGTGTTGTCACTGCGCACCAGAACAAATGTAGTGTTGTCACTGCGCACCAGAACAAATGTAGTGTTGTCACTGCGCACCAGAGCAAATGTAGTGTTGTCACTGCGCACCAGAACAAATGTAGTGTTGTCACTGCGCACCAGAACAAATGTAGTGTTGTCACTGCGCACCAGAACAAATGTAGTGTTGTCACTGCGCACCAGAGCAAATGTAGTGTTGTCACTGCGCACCAGAACAAATGTAGTGTTGTCACTGCGCACCAGAACAAATGTAGTGTTGTCACTGCGCACCAGAACAAATGTAGTGTTGTCACTGCGCACCAGAGCAAATGTAGTGTTGTCACTGCGCACCAGAGCAAATGTAGTGTTGTCACTGCGCACCAGAACAAATGTAGTGTTGTCACTGCGCACCAGAACAAATGTAGTGTTGTCACTGCGCACCAGAGCAAATGTAGTGTTGTCACTGCGCACCAGAACAAATGTAGTGTTGTCACTGCGCACCAGAGCAAATGTAGTGTTGTCACTGCGCACCAGAACAAATGTAGTGTTGTCACTGCGCACCAGAACAAATGTAGTGTTGTCACTGCGCACCAGAACAAATGTAGTGTTGTCACTGCGCACCAGAGCAAATGTAGTGTTGTCACTGCACACCAGAACAAATGTAGTGTTGTCACTGCGCACCAGAACAAATGTAGTGTTGTCACTGCGCACCAGAGCAAATGTAGTGTTGTCACTGCGCACCAGAACAAATGTAGTGTTGTCACTGCGCACCAGAACAAATGTAGTGTTGTCACTGCGCACCAGAACAAATGTAGTGTTGTCACTGCGCACCAGAACACATGTAGTGTTGTCACTGCGCACCAGAACAAATGTAGTGTTGTCACTGCGCACCAGAACAAATGTAGTGTCACCACTGCGCACCAGAACAAATGTAGTGTTGTCACTGCGCACCAGAACAAATGTAGTGTTGTCACTGCGCACCAGAACAAATGTAGTGTTGTCACTGCGCACCAGAACAAATGTAGTGTTGTCACTGCGCACCAGAACAAATGTAGTGTTGTCACTGCGCACCAGAACAAATGTAGTGTTGTCACTGCGCACCAGAACAAATGTAGTGTTGTCACTGCGCACCAGAACAAATGTAGTGTTGTCACTGCGCACCAGAGCAAATGTAGTGTTGTCACTGCGCACCAGAACAAATGTAGTGTTGTCACTGCGCACCAGAACAAATGTAGTGTTGTCACTGCGCACCAGAACAAATGTAGTGTTGTCACTGCGCACCAGAGCAAATGTAGTGTTGTCACTGCGCACCAGAACAAATGTAGTGTTGTCACTGCGCACCAGAACAAATGTAGTGTTGTCACTGCGCACCAGAACAAATGTAGTGTTGTCACTGCGCACCAGAGCAAATGTAGTGTTGTCACTGCGCACCAGAACAAATGTAGTGTTGTCACTGCGCACCAGAACAAATGTAGTGTTGTCACTGCGCACCAGAACAAATGTAGTGTTGTCACTGCGCACCAGAACAAATGTAGTGTTGTCACTGCGCACCAGAACAAATGTAGTGTTGTCACTGCGCACCAGAGCAAATGTAGTGTTGTCACTGCGCACCAGAACAAATGTAGTGTTGTCACTGCGCACCAGAACAAATGTAGTGTTGTCACTGCGCACCAGAACAAATGTAGTGTTGTCACTGCGCACCAGAACAAATGTAGTGTTGTCACTGCGCACCAGAACAAATGTAGTGTTGTCACTGCGCACCAGAACAAATGTAGTGTTGTCACTGCGCACCAGAACAAATGTAGTGTTGTCACTGCGCACCAGAGCAAATGTAGTGTTGTCACTGCGCACCAGAACAAATGTAGTGTTGTCACTGCGCACCAGAGCAAATGTAGTGTTGTCACTGCGCACCAGAACAAATGTAGTGTTGTCACTGCGCACCAGAACAAATGTAGTGTTGTCACTGCGCACCAGAACAAATGTAGTGTTGTCACTGCGCACCAGAACAAATGTAGTGTTGTCACTGCGCACCAGAACAAATGTAGTGTTGTCACTGCGCACCAGAGCAAATGTAGTGTTGTCACTGCGCACCAGAACAAATGTAGTGTTGTCACTGCGCACCAGAACAAATGTAGTGTTGTCACTGCGCACCAGAGCAAATGTAGTGTTGTCACTGCGCACCAGAACAAATGTAGTGTTGTCACTGCGCACCAGAACAAATGTAGTGTTGTCACTGCGCACCAGAACAAATGTAGTGTTGTCACTGCGCACCAGAGCAAATGTAGTGTTGTCACTGCGCACCAGAACAAATGTAGTGTTGTCACTGCGCACCAGAACAAATGTAGTGTTGTCACTGCGCACCAGAACAAATGTAGTGTTGTCACTGCGCACCAGAGCAAATGTAGTGTTGTCACTGCGCACCAGAGCAAATGTAGTGTTGTCACTGCGCACCAGAACAAATGTAGTGTTGTCACTGCGCACCAGAACAAATGTAGTGTTGTCACTGCGCACCAGAGCAAATGTAGTGTTGTCACTGCGCACCAGAACAAATGTAGTGTTGTCACTGCGCACCAGAGCAAATGTAGTGTTGTCACTGCGCACCAGAACAAATGTAGTGTTGTCACTGCGCACCAGAACAAATGTAGTGTTGTCACTGCGCACCAGAACAAATGTAGTGTTGTCACTGCGCACCAGAGCAAATGTAGTGTTGTCACTGCACACCAGAGCAAATGTAGTGTTGTCACTGCGCACCAGAACAAATGTAGTGTTGTCACTGCGCACCAGAACAAATGTAGTGTTGTCACTGCGCACCAGAGCAAATGTAGTGTTGTCACTGCGCACCAGAACAAATGTAGTGTTGTCACTGCGCACCAGAACAAATGTAGTGTTGTCACTGCGCACCAGAACAAATGTAGTGTTGTCACTGCGCACCAGAACAAATGTAGTGTTGTCACTGCGCACCAGAACAAATGTAGTGTTGTCACTGCGCACCAGAACAAATGTAGTGTTGTCACTGCGCACCAGAACAAATGTAGTGTTGTCACTGCGCACCACAACAAATGTAGTGTTGTCACTGCACACCAGAGCAAATGTAGTGTTGTCACTGCGCACCAGAACAAATGTAGTGTTGTCACTGCGCACCAGAACAAATGTAGTGTTGTCACTGCGCACCAGAGCAAATGTAGTGTTGTCACTGCGCACCAGAACAAATGTAGTGTTGTCACTGCGCACCAGAACAAATGTAGTGTTGTCACTGCGCACCAGAACAAATGTAGTGTTGTCACTGCGCACCAGAGCAAATGTAGTGTTGTCACTGCGCACCAGAGCAAATGTAGTGTTGTCACTGCGCACCAGAACAAATGTAGTGTTGTCACTGCGCACCAGAACAAATGTAGTGTTGTCACTGCGCACCAGAGCAAATGTAGTGTTGTCACTGCGCACCAGAACAAATGTAGTGTTGTCACTGCGCACCAGAGCAAATGTAGTGTTGTCACTGCGCACCAGAACAAATGTAGTGTTGTCACTGCGCACCAGAACAAATGTAGTGTTGTCACTGCGCACCAGAACAAATGTAGTGTTGTCACTGCGCACCAGAACAAATGTAGTGTTGTCACTGCGCACCAGAGCAAATGTAGTGTTGTCACTGCGCACCAGAACAAATGTAGTGTTGTCACTGCGCACCAGAACAAATGTAGTGTTGTCACTGCGCACCAGAGCAAATGTAGTGTTGTCACTGCGCACCAGAACAAATGTAGTGTTGTCACTGCGCACCAGAACAAATGTAGTGTTGTCACTGCGCACCAGAACAAATGTAGTGTTGTCACTGCGCACCAGAACAAATGTAGTGTTGTCACTGCGCACCAGAACAAATTTAGTGTTGTCACTGCGCACCAGAACAAATGTAGTGTTGTCACTGCACACCAGAACAAATGTAGTGTTGTCACTGCGCACCAGAAAAAATGTAGTGTTGTCACTGCGCACCACAGCAAATGTAGTGTTGTCACTGCGCACCAGAGCAAATGTAGTGTTGTCACTGCGCACCACAGCAAATGTAGTGTTGTCACTGTGCAATAAAGCAATTCCATGGGTACTTTTATTCTTTAATCACATCCACAACTCACTGCTTACATTAAACTAACAATCTGTGAGCTGTCCCCAAGCCCTGTACAGTTAGCCGTATAGATGCTTAGTACAGTCTCTCATACATAGACACCTTCCATTTCTATTAACGGTTTCCTCAGCCTCAGAGGCAGAACACGCCTCACACACAGTACAGGGAACGTCACTTCCGGGCTCCGCTGATGTGAGTGTGTGTGCATATGGAAGTGAGTCCCGTGGTGTACACACCGCTATGGCAGCCCGGGGTGAGTTCTACCTATACTCCTAGTGCTGGGACACAGCAGACTATGGGAAGTAGCTGTAGTGTCTCGTTATAGAAGTGTGTGAGACATGGAATTAATGAGAGTATACACTCCATGGAAATGTGCAGTCACAAGTAGTGTGTGTGTGTGTGTGTGAATGGCTGGGCGTACAGAAGAGAAGGCTGACTGCTGCTTTGTGGTGCAATGAGCTTTCTTCATACACAGACTGGGAGGACTGCAGTGGAGTGTCAGTGTAATACTTTGGTGCTGGAATGGTAAATGTCTTGTGGATCGAGACTTCTATTGGTGTCAAGTATACATGGCTGATCTCTTTCTGTGGGTGAGATGTCATCATAGGACTCTTATCCTAAGTCTATGTGCTTCTTTAGACCAGGGGGAGTAGTGTGTGTTCCACTATCAGTACTGGGGTCATTATTTAGAGATATACTGAGAACATCTGCAGAACCTACAGTTATCAACCAGGGTTATTTCAGGGGTTACCAGGGCTGCCTTGAACAATGACAGATTGATCTTCCACTAGTGTAAAGGTAGCTTTTATACAGTCTGATTACACATTATACAGTCAGATTACACAATCTACTTTAGATTTACCAAGACTATATCATTGGATTATTTAGGTGTGTACTCCAATCATTTTGTATAATATCTGACAGGCCCTTGCCTTACATAGTTGTGGGTAGATCTAAAGAAGATTGCGCAATGAGATTGGATAGTATGGTCACCTTAACCACTTGCCTGCTGGGCACTTTCACCTCCTTCCTGCCCAGGCCAATTTTCAACTTTCAGCGCTGTCGCACTTTGACAATTGCGCGGTCAGGCAACACTGCACCCAAATTAAATTATCTTTTTTTTTTTTTTTTTTTTTTTTTTAGATCTTTATTTTGGTGGTATTTTATCACCACTGTTTTTTTTTTTTTATTATTTATTTCTTTGCTAAACAAACAAAGAATTGAAAAAAATAAAATAATTTTTTTTCTCAGTTTCTGTTATACAATTTTGTAAATAAGTAATTTTTCTCCTTCACTGATGTGCATTGATTGGCAGCACTGGTGGGCACTGTTGGGGCTGCACTGATCATCAGGACACTGATGATCAGTGCCCTGACTATCCGTGTAGATGTCCCCTGGATTGCCACTTATCGGCTCTCCTTATGCTCTGTCAGCGTGAGGAGAGGATTGCTGATAACCAGCAAATCCTATTTACACTGTGATCAGCTCTGATTGAACACAGCTGGTCACGTGGTACCGAGCTGCTGTGATTGGCTTTTTTACCCTGAGAACACAGCGATCACAGATCACTGCTGATGCGTACCACAGGGGGCACACAGCGCGATCACAGGAGGACATCATATGACACCCTCCCAGCAATGTACAAACCCACTGTAGCCATCATTTGGCTATAGCACAGGCGTGAAGAGGTTAAATTGGAACTTTAGTCAGAAAATGAGGTCCTGCTACATTCTTTCAGGCTGGCTCCTTTTGCAGGTATAGATAGCTATGTAAAACATTAAAAATAAGCGCCAGTGATACACTCTCACCCAGCTCTGCACATGCTCAGTTGCTTTCCATTTTTAGGCACTGAGTTTGTAGAGGCTGATGTGCTTTACAGCCAAGGAAGCTGCTTCTGTTTGATCTTCAAATGTCATGATCCCGCCCATGTGATAAGTTATGACACCAGCTGTTTGACAGTTTGGTTGAGGACACAAGCAAATTGACAGTTGGCAGTCCTGGCATTCCAGGGATGTAACTGTTTTCTTAATCCATTAACAACTGGGAACTTAAACCCCCTTCCTAACCAAACCAATTTTCATTTTTCAGCACTCTCATATTTTGAATGACAACTACTCAGTCATGCAACATTTGTACCCATATTACATTTTTGTCCTTTATTCACGCAAATAGAGCTTTCTTTTGGTGGTATTTAATCGCCACTGGGTTTTTTTATTTTTTGTGCTATAAATGAAAAAAGATCAAAATTTTGTAAAAAAATTAAAAAAAATGTATTTTTCTTCGTTTTCTGTTTTAACATTTTGCAAATTAGTAATTTTTCATCATACATTTTGGCCAAAATTTATACTTCTACATATCTTTGGTAAAAATAACCAGAATCCGTGTATATTATTTAGTCTTTGTGAAAGTTATAGAGTCTACAAGCTATGGTGCAAATCTCTGAAAATTGATCACACCTGATGTACTGACGTCCTATCTCCTTTCTTGAGACACTAACAAGCCAGGAAAGTACAGATACCCCTTTTTGGAAAGTAGATATTCCAAAGTATTTTGGCATGGTGAGTTTTTTCAAAGTTGTAATTTTTTACCACAATTCTTTGCAAAATGATGTTTTTTTCCTTTTTCACAAAATTGGCATAACAGGTTATTTCTCACTCACAGCGTATGCATACTTGCAACTACACCCCAGAACACATTCTGCTACTCCTCCCGAGTATGGCGATACCACATGTGTAAGGCTACTTGCACACTGAGGCGCTGGCGGTAAAGCGGCGCTATATTTAGCGCCGCTTTATCGTCGTTTTAGTGGCGCTTTTTGACCGCTAGCGGGGCTAGCAGTTTTACCCCCCCCCCCCCCCCCGCGAGCAGCCAAAAAAGGGTTAAAACCGCCTGCAAAGTGCCGCTGCAGCGGCGCTTTGCAGGCGGGTTTGGAGCGCTGCCCCATTGTTTTCAATGGGAAGGGGTGCTTTATGTGTGGTAAATACACCGCTCCTACAGTGCTCCAAAGATGCGGCTTGCAGGACATTTGTCAGCATCCTGCAAGCGCATCGCTCCAGTGTGAAAGCCCTCAGGCTTTCACACTGGAGACACAGCAGCGGCTGTTTGAAGGCGCTTTGCAGGTGCTATTTTTAGAACTTTAGCGCCTGCAAAGCGCCTCAGTGTAAAAGGGGCCTAAGACTTTTTCAACGGCCGGGCCACATAGCGAGGCCCAACAGTCAGGGAGCACCGTCAGGTGTTCTAGGGACATAAATTACACATATAATTTCTAGACTACCTCTTATACTTTTGAAGGTCCTGGAGCACCAGGACAATGGAAACGTCCCCAAAAAAAAAAATATTTTGGAAAGTAAACACCCCAACATATATTCTGAGTCTTTTGAACATGTCATTTTTTTTTCCACAAGTTTTTGGGAAATGTGGAGAGAAAATGAAACGCCCTTTTTTTTTTTATTTTTTTTACACAAAGTTGTCCATTTATAAGAGATTTCTAACACCTAGCATGTACATAGCAAAACACCCCAAAATACATTCTGCTACTCCTCCTTAGTGACGATACCACATGTGTGGGACTTTTCCACAGCCTGGCCACATTACAGAGGCCCAACATTCAAGGAGCACCAGCAGTTGTTCTAGGGACATACAGTATCTCACAAAAGGGAATACACACCTCACATTTTTATATATATTTTATTATATATTTTCATGTGGAAACCCTGATGAAATTAGACTTTGATACAATGTGAATTAGTGAGTGTACAGTTTGTATAACAGTGTAAATTTGCTGTTCCCTCAAAATAACTCAACACACATCCATTAATGTCTAAAAAGCCAGCAACAAAAGTGAGTACACCCTAAGTGAAAATGTCCAAATTGGGCCCAAAGTGTCAATATTTTGTGTGGTCGTCATTATTTTCCAGCACTGCGTTAACCATCTTGGGCATGGAGTTCTCCAGAGCTTCACAGGTTGCCACTGGAGCTCTCTTCCACTCCTCCATGACGACATCACAGGGCTGGTGGATGTTAGAAACCTTGCGCTCCTCCACCTTCCATTTGAGGATGCCCAACAGATGCTCAATAGGGTTTATGTCTGGAGACATACTTGGCCAGTCCATCACCTTTACCCTCAGCTTCTTTAGCAAGGCAGTGGTCGCCTTGGAGGTGTGTTTGGGGTCCTTATCATGTTGGAATACTGCCCTGCGGCCCAGTCTCCGAAGGGAGGGGAATCCTGCTCTGCTTCAGTATGTCACAGTACATGTTGGCATTCATGGTTCCCTCAATGACCTGTAGCTCCACAGTGTGGGCATCACTTATGCAGCCCCAGATCATGACACTCCCACCATCATGGTTGACTGTAGGAAAGACACACTTGTCTTTGTACTCCTCACCTGGTTGCCGCCACACACGCTTGAAACCATCTGAACCAAATAAGTTTATCTTGGCCTTAGACCACAGGACATGGTTCCAGTAATCCACGTCCATAGTCTGCTTGTCTTCAGCAAGCTGTTTGCAGGCTTTCTTGTGCATCATCTTTAGAAGAGGCTTTCTTCTGGGATGACAGCCATGCAGACCAATTTGATGCAGTGTGCAGCATATGGTTTGAGCACTGACAGGCTGACACCCCACCCATTCAACCTCTGCAGCAATTCTGGCAGCAATCACATCTATTTCCCAAAGACAACCTCTGAAAACGATGCTGAGCATGTGCACTCAACTTCTTTGGTTGACCATGGCGAGGCCTGTTCTGAGTGGAACTTGTCCTGGTAAACCGCAGTATGGTCTTGGTCACCGCACTGCAGCCCAGTTTCAGGGTCTTGGCAATCTTCTTATAGCCTAGGCCTTCTTTATGTAGAGCAACAATTCTTTTTTTTTTTTCAGATCCTCCTAGAGTTCTTTGCCATTAAATGCCATGTTGAACTTCCAGTGACCAGTATGAAAGGGGGAGAGTGATGACACCAAATTTAACACACCTGCTCCCCGTTCACACCTGAGACCTTGTAACACTAATGAGTTGCATGACATCGGGGAGGGAAAATGGCTAATTGGGCACAATTTGGACATTTTCACTTAGGGGTGTACTCACTTATTTATTTATTTTATTTATTTATTACAGGATTTATATAGCGCCAACAGTTTACGCAGCGCTTTACAATATAAAAAGGGAGACAATACAGTTATAATACAATAAAATACAAGAGGATTAAGGGGGCCCTGCTCAGAAGAGCTTACAATCTAATAGGGTGGGGAGGTGATACAAAAGGTTGTAACTGTGGGGAATGAGCTGATGGAAGTGGTAGAAGATTAGTTGGAGACATGATAGGCTTCCCTGAAGAGATGAGTTTTCAGGGATCGCCTGAAGGTAGCTAGAGTAGAGGATAGCCGGACAGGTTGAGGTAGCGAGTTCCAGAGGATAGGAGAGGCTCTGGAGAAATCCTGGAGACGAGCATGGGGAGGAGGAAACAAGAGAGCTTGACAGGAGGAGATCTTGAGAAGAGCGGAGAGGACGGTTTGGGATATGTTTGGAGACAAGATTGGTGATGTAGCTCGGGGCAGAGCTGTGGATGGCTTTGTAAGTTGTGGTTAGTATTTTGAATTTAATTCGCTGGGTGATTGGGAGCCAGTGTAGGGATTGGAGGAGAGGGTTGGCAGACACTGAACGGTTGGTAAGGTGGATAAGTCTGGCAGCAGCATTCATGACAGACTGAAGAGGGTAGAGCCTATGGAGAGGCAGGCCAATGAGAAGGGAGTTGCAATAGTCAAGGCGAGAGATAACAAGGGAGTGAATGAGGAGCTTGGTGGTGTCATTTGTTAAAAAGGGGCGAATTTTAGAGATGTTACGGAGGTGAAACATCAACTTTTGTTGCCAGTGGTTTAGACATTAATAGCTGTGTGTTCAGTTATTTTGAGGGGACAGCAAATTTACACTGTTGTACAAGCTGTACACTCATTACTTTACATTATAGCAAATGTTGCATGAAAAGGTATAATAAAATAATTACAAAAGTGTGAGGGGTGTACTTACTATTGTGAGATACTGTAAATTTCAAATCTAATTTGAAAAAATGAATATGATACGCCGCGCTTAGGTAGGATGTATCTAGGTTGCAGCCACCTCAGGGGAAAGAATGGGGGCTATCCTTGGAGTGAGCCCCAATACTTAAGAGATAATAATTGATAATGCTGGGGTCAGGCGCTACCTGTATTATGAGTAAGAAGATAAAAATAAAGTGTGTCACCTAATTGGAATTGATGGTAACAAGAGTCCCAATGTTACTATATGAACGGCTATAATAAGCACCAGAGTTCAAAAAAGTGTTGTATAATTAAAGTGCTAGGTGAGACATATAATAATGTACGACCCAATGTTATTTGACTCAATATTAATCGCCTGAGCCAGCATGAAAAACCAGTGTATAGCGATACCCAGAAAACCGGGATATAAACCATAAAAGTGTTTGTGCCTACATCAACTGCACAATGTACACCAATGTAATTAGCACAGTGCTGAGTGACGTGCACATTTAATAACAGAGTGTTTCATATGTGGTGATATTCCATAAGTGAGTCACCATATATAAGGGTCTTTACCCAACTAGAAACAAATTTACGTGATAAGTTTAGAGTATCTCCGTGTGTGTAATAACAATGCGAATATGTGCTACTCCGTGCTAAACAATCATATACAAAATAATAATAAAAATAAACAAAACCATAAAGCACCTAGATGTGTGTGCTGTGAATGTGGGGAATGCAGTATATAAACCAATCATAAATGAACAGTATGCAAAATTGGAGAAGTCCAACACATGCACTGATAAGGTTTAGGCAGTCCAAGATTGGAGTTTCCAGAGCTTTTTTTTTATTTTGTGACTGGGTTGTGCTCATAAACAAACAATTCTTCATGTGACTTCGGTGCTCCCCCTCCGGGTTTCCCACTCACCAGCTGCCTGCACCCCTACAGGGGTAACAAGCCCGTAGAACACATCGTAGCTCAGTCAGATCTTTACCAGGTCTTGGATCCAAACCTTATTTCTCCTCTGCTGGGCTCATGTAGATGCACTTGGATATAGTGCAATATTGGATAAAAATCCTCAAAGGGGGAAGAACAAAAAAAACCCCATAGTGCAGTAGTTGGTCAAGTAAAAAGTAATTTATTAAAAAGTATATAAATCAAAAGAAAAAAGGGTTTTAACTGAAAGTTACATATATATATATGTGATGGGATTAAAAAGTGTTGCCAGAGGTCCCTATTAAATGCCAAAGCCAGGGGAAAATAAGTAAAGATCCCTGCTTGCAGGGCTTAGCGGCAAACACTGACGTCCTTCAAAGAGAAGCTAACAGCTGTGGTCGGAACGTTTGCGCTCCACCTGCGCACCAACAGCTCGTGCTTCCCAGAAGGAACGTGATGGCGTAATTGCGTAGTTACGTCGGACGCGTTTCGTCATGTGACGTCCTCAGCGACGATAAGGATGTGACATGACGAAACGCGTCCGACGTAACTACGCAATTACTGATTCCCCCCCCCCCCCCAGTGTATAGATTGCGTTCATATTTTTGCCACCCAAATGCATTATTTTACATTTTTTCCACATTAAACCTCATTTGCTATGTAGTTGCCCACCCCATTAATTTGTTCAGATCTTTTTGCAAGGTTTCCACATCCTACAGAGAAGTTATTGCCCTGCTTAGCTTAGTATCATCCGCAAATACAGAGATTGAACTGTTTACCCCATCCTCCATGTCGTTTATGAACAAATTAAATAGGATTTGTTCCAGCACAGAACCCTGGGGGACCCCACTACCCACCCCTGACCATTCTGAGTACTCCCTATTTATCACCACCCTCTGAACTTGCCCTTGTAGCCTTGTTTTGAATCCATGTACTCACCCTATGGTCCATGCCAATGAACCTTACTTTGTACAGTAAATGTTTATGGGGAACTGTCAAATGCTTTTAAAAAATCCAGATAAACCACGTCTACGGGTCTTCCTTTATCTAGATGGCACTTCACCTCCTCACACAAGGTTAATAGATTGGTTTGGCAAGAACGATTCTTCATGAATCCATGCTGATTACTGCTAATGATACCATTCTCATTACTAAAATCATGTATATAGTTCCTTATCCCCTCTCAAGAGCTTGCATACTATTGATGTTAGGCTAATTGGTCTAAAATTCCCAGGGGTGTATTTTGGGCCCTTTTTAAATATTGGTGCTACATAGGCTTTTCTGTTCTCTGGCGGCTGTGGTTACCAGACCCCCTTCTACGTGCTCAGACTGGGTGTGCTTGGAGTTTGCCTGCCTTATGCTAGGATTCCTCTTTTACGCTGTACTTGCCTTCAGGTTTGAAAGGCAACTACTGTAGCCCGTCAGTCGACTAAGGCTTCTGGAATGCTTCACGTTTGGTGGAAGCATGTCCCAAGAGTCCTAACATGGCGGCGGCATCATTTCGGGGATATGTATTCTTTTTGGTGCTTTTCCTATTACTCCCACTTTATACCCACAGCCACCTAAGACACTTATGTTACAGATCCCAGGAGGCTTCCATGCTGTCTTGTTCTCCTGGTGATGTCAGGAAAGAAAATAAAGACACAGGGGTGCCAGATAACAGCAGGACAAAACTGAATTTGCTGGAGTATGCGTGGTTTAAGGATAATTCGGTGAATGTTTTAAAAAGAGTAGAAAAGGGTTAAATCAATAATTTTTTTTTTCTGTCCCACTGGGGGTGGTTGACCTTCACTTTCTGTCCTGAAAATGCAACAGGAAATGAGAGTAAATCTCTCTAAAGTGAAGGAGGCTCTAATTTCTTAAAGTGTCTTTGGAAGATGATTTTCCCTTTTAGATGTTCATTGCTGGTGCATTGCTTTGTGGATCCACTATAAGTTGGCTTGGCTATCAGTCACACCAAGCATAGGGGTAATCTCCCAAGTAAGGTCAGAGTCAGCAATACCCATTCTCAGTTTTTTTGGATCAACTTCTGCTTTGGAGATTTATAACCTGGAAGGTTCTTCATTCAAGAAAAGACCTTTGTACTTTTGAATTTATTACTCAAGTATACAGTATGTATTCACCGTAATGTGATCTCAGTTTTATCATTTAATTTGTCTCTTTTTATTTTTTTCCTTTTCAGCAGAGAATGTCAGCCTGCTTTTTAAGCTGTATTGTTTGTTGGTAATGACTCTGGTGGCTGCTGCATATACTGTAGCTCTACGATACACAAGAACAGTAACAACGGAAATGTACTTTTCTACGACGGCTGTTTGTGTGACAGAAGTTATAAAGTTATCAGTGAGTGTGGTTATCCTTGGAAGGTAAGTCACACATTTCTTATTATTCTGTTATACTATCCAAAAAAGTGACATCAAAAATGTGTTTTGTTTTTATTTTGTTATGATTTACCTGGGTGTGCTTGACTACAGTTAGAGAATGCTTTAAAAATGTTGCTATAGTTTCTGATGGAAGAGGACGCATACTTGTTCTAGGTCAGTGGGCCAGAAAGATATTCCATATCTAACATCAATAGTTTCACTCTCTGGATTGTGCGGTGTGGCAGGAGTGTGCAAATCACAAAGTAGCTGTATGTATATGTGTGTAAATTAAATTTCTAGGGCATATACCCTATACCCTGCACCCTGCTTCTCTGTCCCTATCATTGACAGTGTATAAAATAGCAGCCAAAATGCATCCACTCCTGGGGAAAATTACAATAACAGATTGCCTGCAAGCTACGTTAAAGCGGTAGTAAACCACAGTCTTTTAGATTAAAAAAAGAACCTGCTAGACAATGGCATAATGTGCTAGCTTGCATCACATACTAGAACATTATGAAATGCTTTCCTTAGAACAAAGCCCTCCAAGGGCGCGTTGTCAGGTCTTCCTTATGGGTTCTCAGGCCGCCTTCATTTGATTGGCTGAGCCGCGATGACGTCACTTCCGTGGCACAGAGTTCTGAAGGGACCGCACGGGCATGCATATGCCGTCCCTTCAGAGCTCATATGAGTACATGTGAACATCACCTTAGCAGTGCAAGTTTAGAAGATATTCACTTATTATAGGCTTACCTGTAGGTAAAGTAAAAAAAAAAAGACTTTACTACAACTTTAAGTAATATAATATATGTTTACATTGTATTTATTATTTCTTCCTATGTAAAGTAATGGGGGTAACTTTTATAATGGTAGTAACGGCTTTTTAAAAAAAAAAAAGACTGTATACCTACAGGTAAGCCTATAATAGAGCTGCACGATTCTGGATAAAATAAGAATCACTATTTTTTTGCTTACAATAAAGATCACGATCCTCTCATGATTCTCGCGTAACATCATCTTTCACATTGTACAAAAAAATTGGGCTAACTTTACTGTTTAGCTTTTATTTTAAATTAATTGAAGAAAGAGCCTTGTGCATTATCGTTTAGTTTTTAATTCATTCTTTTATTAAAACTTCTCACAAATGTGCGAAAGGGAACCGCAATATAAAGCCTTAATTGGTCTGGTATCAACAGTCTCCAGGTGACAAAGAGAGGACACGGGAACCACTATTCTGTCGAATAGTGCAGATTGTCTTCCGCCTGTGACGTAATCAGTGATGTCTCGTGCATGCGCAAAGAGAGCAAGGCAGAATGTGACTATTAGATTCTCCCTCTGCGCTTTGCTGATTGTCGGATACTGCCTCTGATGATCTGCGCATGCGCACTGTTGAGATCACGCTAGCTGATCGGGAGATCAGTTGGAGTGACCTTACGTACTGCGCATATGCAGATTGTCGGAGGTATTATCCGACGATCTGCACTATTTGATAGAACATTGGCTGTCTGTGAGCAGAGAACAGCTCTGCACTTGTTACATGAATTGTGGAAATGCCAGGTTAAGATCGTGAGGGGGGTTGAATCGAGATTACAATTTTTCGAGATTTACGAATTATCATGCAGCTCTAGCTTATAATAAGGCTTACCTTTTTAGGTACAGTAAATATCTCCTAAACATGCAC
Source organism: Lithobates sylvaticus (assembly GCA_028564925.1). NCBI lineage: Eukaryota > Metazoa > Chordata > Amphibia > Anura > Ranidae > Lithobates > Lithobates sylvaticus. The sequence continues at coordinate 303,286,472 of CM053028.1, read as the reverse complement.
TGTTTAGGAAATATTTACTTTAGCAGCGCTGGTGATGTCATTGCGCCATCCATAGAGTGCCGTGCCGCGTGCATGAGCAGGAGTGACGACGTCAGTGGTGACAGTGTGCTGCTGGAGGGCTTCGTTTTCAGGTAAGTCTTTCATAATGTGCTGGTATGCTATGCACATTATAATATTCATTTGCAGGGAAATATTTTTTTTTCTTTTGCTGTTTACTACCGCTTTAAATGACCTAAAACATATTCCTATTTGAATTGTAGCTACAGCCAAAACTTTTTTACTTTTTTAAGTTGTGTGAGTGGGGAAGATTTAGGCCCCGTTCACACCTGGGCATTTGCGATCATGATCTGACAAATTGCACCACGCTTGTTCAGGTGGCATTCATTTTCAATGGTACCTAAGCGCAGGTGCAATTCTTGTGACAAACCGCATCATGTGAAGCTTGTCGCTCAAAAAGAAGCAGGAGCTTCTTTTGGGAGACCAGCTTTGCGCAATGCGGTTTGCTGCGATTGCAGAGCGTTGAATTGCACTCTTGCAATTTGTCAGTTTTGCAAAGCGTTTTGGGATCGTGGACAGAATTATGATTCTGTCTGCAATTGTGAATGGGGCGTTAGGCCTCATGCACATGGGCTTATGAAAAAATGCCTCTAGTATTGTGGTGTTTTTTTGTTTGTACGTTTATGAGCATACCTATGCGCATTTATGCATTTACTGCATTTAGAGGTGTATGAGTGTAAACTCTTTTGATTGGCTAGAATATTATTTTATTCTAGCCATTAGAATAAATTTACGTGCATATGCCTTTGTTTAGGTGCGTTTATGAGCATATGGGCGTAAATTACGTTTGAAAACTCCTCTCTGAATGCAGGTTTGGTGCATTTTTTTTTTCTATGCCTCTGAAAGGTACTATTTGGCTCCATGCACACTGGGCTTAAAAAAATTCCAGTTCCCTCATATAGAGCGTTTTTTTGTCCACAATTTAGACGAGTTTAGGAGAGTTCAAGTTTTTTTTTTTTTTTTTTTTTTCTGCCAGAAAGTTCCATTCAGAAAGGTTTTTTTTTTTTTTCCTACCTCTAAACGCTGAATTTAAAATATGCCTGTAATCGTCCTAATGTGCATGGACACATAAGATAACATTGCACTGCTTCTACAGGCAGAACACTAAACTCCTGTAGAAGCAACGGTTTTTAAGCCATGGAGCCTAAAATACATCTGTAAATGACACAATGGGGGTTATTTACTAAAGGCAAATCCACTTTGCACTACAAGTGCACTTGGACATGCAGTCGCTGTAGATCTGAGGGGAAGCTCTGAAATGAGGGGAAGATCTTCTGATTTCTATTATCCAATCGTGTACAAGCAAAAATGCTGTTTTTTTTATGTCCCCCTCAGATCTACAGCACTTCCAAGCGCACTTTCAGTGCAGAGTGGATTTGCCTTTAGTAAATCACCCCCAATGTGCATATGCACATTAGATAACCCATAGTTACTTTCAGGGGCATAAAAAATGCCAGATGCCTCTAACGGCAACATTTTTTCTGCCCATGTGCAGGAGTTCTTAGAACCCCTGCCAAGTTTTCACTTGGTTTAGATTCTGGGGACAACCTTTTACCAGATGGGGAAATAAGGGAGAAATCAGAAACAGGGGAATGGACAACAATACAAGATGCTGACCGAGGTTCTACCATTTCCCTACATAACTTAAAGCCCACCTCCCATGAAAATGAAAAAATCCACCCTTGCGATGGGCAACGCCTCCTCTACCCCTGCACTGCAAGGATTAAATGCTAATCATGTCTAGGGGCTAAAGAGCAGGCTGTAGTACTTACCTTACACCCCTTTCCTCATGGTCTTCTTTGTCCACCCTTATTCTTTCCTTACTCATAACCACTACACGTCTATACCAGTTGTTGTGATACACAGGTGTATGTTTGATCTTGTGAACCTAGGGATAACAGATCCTTCCTAGACACCATTTTCATATTTGCACAATCTCATTCTGGATTCCTCAGCATCCTAGTTACTGTATTTGGTTGTATTCCTAAGTGTTGTTTTCATCTGCTCAGGATGTGGAAAGTGTATTCTGCTACCTCCTAGGGCAGTGATGGCAAACCTTGGCACCCGGGATGTTTGGGAACTACATTTCCCATGATGCTCATGCACTCTGCAGTGTAGTTGAGATTCATGGGAAATGTAGTTCCAAAACATCTGGGGTGCCAAGGTTCGCCATTACCGGCCTAGGGTATACTCTGATGTCTTGCTCAGTTTGCCTTCTATGACGACAAACTGTGTGTTTTTCATGAGTTATCTATGTTTATTTCTATGCTGAACTGGATGTTCTTTTTTTTTTTTGAGATGCTAAAATACAATAAAAACAGATTAAACCTAATTAAAGAACATGGGAAGTAAGATGAGAGTTTACTTCCCGTTTTTTAAAAGTTTTTGTTCATTGTTGTCATACAGATATAGTGGTGAAAATAGTGCTGAGTTACTGACCGGCCCATGTTGTATGTAGAAATAAATATGGCAACGGTGTTGCTGCTATTTTGTCATTGTAAACTGACAAAAGTATCCTACGTATGCACAGTGCTGTATATGATGTGGGCACGCTTGTACATTGTGTATACCCCATAATGTGTGCTGTTTCCTCCCTTCTGTCTCCTGTATTATGTAGATGGAAACAGATGATTTTGCCACCATAGTGAACTGATCATCATCCATATGATGGGAGTCACAATACAATGAGCATATGCTCCACAATGGTATTTATTTGGTTGAGGGGCGCCCCCGATATTTACATTTAATTTTTTTTTTTTACTGCACCTGCATGGGCATATTTATAGATTTGGGAAGTATATATCTTTGCGCATTTTGCAGTTGGCAATTACCTTTTCAAATGTTGGAAAGAAATCAATCCTTGCACACAAATGCTATATTTCATAAATGCTGATCAGCTGGTCTGCCATGCCGTTCTCAGTTCAAAGGTCGGTTTCTGCTAATATACCTGAGCTGATTGGACTTCTTACTGCTTCAGGTAATCTATAACTATATTACTTTCCAGCCTCCTACAGATCATGTGATTACATTAAATGCTTATAACCTGCATCCTTGGAACTTGATTAACCCATATATTAGCAGGTTCTCTTGACTTAAACATATCATATTTTGGAAATCGTGCAGCATGTTAATAGGTACTTGTTAATACCATGATGCTTGTGTTAACACACACTGAACATGTTAATTTGTTAAATGGCTACAAATTTTTGTTAATGATAATTAGTGCCTCTTATATAGTCATGCCTGTTCATTTAATACTGTACCCCTCGATTAAATAGTCAGTGTCGTACTACTCCTTTACATACAATTCACTTCAATGAGCTCCATGGCTCTCACTTACAGTATATCATCTGTCCTTCAATTTGTATTCCTTATCAATCAATATTGTGCCCCTTATTTTCTGTTTGGAAATCAGCATGGCACAATTGTAGGCACTTTGGCTGGGCCTGCCACTTCATGTCCCATGAGTGTGTGCTGTGCTACTTCCATCTTTCTGTGTGAGAAATTAAATGGTTCCTAAAAGGGGCAAATATGTGGCCTGCTCATTCTCATGGCACAACCGTTGTTGCTGCTGTTCCATGGGAGGACTTCAACTTCTAGCAACAGCTTTCTCATTAAAGGAGTTGTAAAGGTTCGTTTTTTATTTTCTAAATAGGTTCCTTTAAGCTAGTGCATTGTTGGTTCACTTTCCTTTTCCTTAAATTTCCCTTCTAAATGTTTTTTTTCTTTGTCTGAAGTTCTCACTTCCTGTTCCTCCTCAGTAAGCTGTTCTGGCTGACTAAACACCACTCGGATTTTCTTGTTAAAAAAAAACACCACTCGGATGATGGTGTGAAGTTTACTGAGGAGAAACAGGAAGTGAGAAATTCAGACAAAGAAAAAAAACATTTAGAAGGGAAATCGAAGGAAAAGGTAAGTGAACCAACAATGCACTAGCTTAAAGGAACCTATTTAGAAAATAAAAAACAAACCTTTACAACCCCTTTTAAGGCCACATTCGCACGTCTGAAAAGGGCCGTCAGCCGATGACTGCAGCAATAATCATTTAACTTGCAGTATGCGGCGGTACCTACGTAGCAGATTCCTGCGGCTGGAAACCTAGGTATATGCAAAAAATGTCAGCATGTACAAAGCAATGACAGGCTGACAGGAGCCATTGTCTACCTCCCAGGTACATTTGTCTCTAGTCACAGGTAACCACCGGATGTGCGAATGAATACATGTGAACAGAGGCATAGAGCGACAGCCCCTGTCAGCCTGTCATTGCTTTTTACAGGCTAAACAGCCACTGTTGTTTACAGACACCTGTTACTCAAGCTGCAGGAATACACTGTCCAGCCTGTCTACCAAATAGTGGGGCTGGAGGCTGAGCTTTGCCCCAGAATGGGGACCTTGTGATAATGCCCTTTACTTAAACAGACCTTTTAGTATTGAAATATTAGAAAGGCTGGTAGGTTTGGCTTAAACGGTTTTAATTGTACATCTGATTTGAAAGCTTATGACAATCCATTGCTTTTGTTCACATTGCAAAATTATTTCTGTGTCACTGAAACAAAGATTTCTTCAAAGGAACATAAAACCTCAGTAATAAAAGTAAACCCCAAATCAATATATTTTACCTTTTTTTTTTTAAAGTAAAACTTTTTTTTCATTTTAGATGGAGTAAGGATAGGTTTTAAACCCTGTCCGTTTTTTTTTTTTTTTGCCATCTGTGTCCCATTGGGGAGATTTCCCATCACTTCCTGTCCCATAGTTAGTACAGGTAGTGAGAGGAAATCCCCAAGGTCACCAGAATTGGTGTCCCCATTGGAAGATTTCCCTTCTATTACTTTTCTGGGGACAACCTAAAATTTGGGATTTCCTTTTACTTTCACTGATAAAGTTTAAGAAGACATATAGAGAGGGTGAATCTCCCTAACGAAAGCACAGATCGCAAAAAAAAATACCTAATCGATGTTCTAATCCATCTCTACTCTATTCAAAAATAAAAAAAATTAAGTTTTTTTTTTTCGATTTATTGTTTACTTTGCTGCATGTTTTGAAAATGAAATAATATACTGATTATTTTTCATAGAGAAACTGGCAGTGTGAGTAGACTGATCAGTTCTTTAAAGGAGAATGTGTTGGAAAGTCCAATGGAGATGATGAAGTTAGCTATACCTTCCCTGGTGTATGCTTTACAGAACAATATGGCCTTTTTGGCTCTTAGTAATCTTGATGCAGCTGTGTACCAGGTAAGTAGCAGTGATAGAAAGTGCTTAGGAGAGTAATACATTTTCTAATACCATTTGACCTTTAAAGGATAAGTTCACCTTTTTTTATTTTATTTTTATTTATTTATTTATTTTTTAATGCACATCTTTTTGCAGGTAAAAAAAAAAATTTGAATTTTATTTTATTTTTTTTTATTTTTATTTGGAGCCTGTAAAGAATTGCACCCGGGGTCAGAAGGTTGCTGGTACCATGCAGGACTCCTGCAGACTTGTCAGTGTATCTGTCTGCTCATACCTCATATGGGCAGACAGATACACAGTGAATGAACTACCAGAGCGCTCAACCGCACAATGGTAGTTCTTTTCAAACCATGACAGTGGGCACCTGGAAAGATTCCTGCTTGCAGTCACTGGGAAGTGGGTGGGAGAGGCTACAGCTGCTGGAACGTGTTACCCCTAAATATGGGTGGAACATGTAACATTCCAAATGGTGAACTTGTCCTTTAAGAATGTATGCAGCAAAATCCTAAACTTGTCCCCCCATGTATTTTTTCCATCTTTTTAGGTGACTTATCAGTTGAAAATCCCATGCACAGCTTTATGTACTGTTTTAATGTTAAACCGCACTTTAAGCAAACTTCAGTGGCTTTCTGTTTTCATTCTGTGTGGAGGGGTCACTCTAGTCCAATATGGTCCAGCAGAGACTACCAAGGTTCAGGCAAGTATCTTCACTTTTCTTTTTAATATGCTGAATGAGATTTATAGACTTAATTTTTTACACTGCTCACATTTGATAGACTGCTTCATTTGTCCCTGGTTCTTAGACTAAACACGTTTAGTGTTTTTAGCTAGAAAACAGACAATAAAAATATACTGTATATTAGAGCACCGTTATACTGGGTCAGCAAAATGTATAACCTGTTCATGTTTGTTAAGATACACTTATCCAGAGATAAAAAGAATACCAGGCCTTTCTGGTGGGCAAAGCTCTTAAGTTTGCCTTTCTGTTTCCCAGACATTCCTAAAGGGCCAGCGAGGCAGCCCAACATAGTGATGATAAGATGGGACCCAGAAATTTGTGTGACCTATGCCTTCATAGGTGAACATCTTAGACTAAATTACAATAATGGATATGAGAATTGGAATAGTATTATGTTCTTCTATGTTCTTATTTTATCTAAGCTGGCTTTAAACCTGTGTTTTCATGCATTTAAGTGCATTATGCATCATTTTCCAAATGTTGCTAGGGTAAGAGGATGTGGCTGTTCCTAAGACATACATTGCAGCTCATGACAAAGTTTGTATTGTGCGTTTTTCATGTGCTCCAATTGTCTTCCAATTTCTGACCCCTTACTGCACACTGCCATAAAACCTGGATATTACCTGAATATTCTACATGATGTACCACAGTACATATATGTGAATCATCCCACTATTGCAAACAGTGGGATACCAAGTAACACGTCTTTTGATACATAGGTGTGAACAGGTCCTAAATGTGTACCAGCTGCAAAATGTTTACTTTTTAGGGGGGAAAAAATTGTAATGTATTCACTAATTAATCTTATATAATGATATGAATACTATGTGTTCCCAAAAATACATAAAAAAGTAATGTAATGCTAAAGTAGAATTATATTCACTAACCCAGTACTTTTAAAGGCAACGTTGCCCACTTTAAGCAGCCTTTCACTAAGTGGAAGTAAAGGCAAAACCTAGCTAAATCTAATGCCCCGTACACAAGATCGGAAATTCCGCCAGCAAAAGTCCGATGTGAGCTTTTGGTCGGAAATTCCGACCGTGTGTATGCTCCATGGCGGAATTCCTGCCAGCAAAAGATTGAGAGCAGGTTCTCTATTTTTCCGACAGAAAAAGTTCCGATCAGAAATTCCGATTGTCTGTAGCAATTCCGACACGCAAAATTCCTACGCATGTTCGGAAACAATTTGACGCATACTCGGAAGCATTGAACTTAATTTTTTTAGCTCGTCATAGTGTTGTACGTCACCACGTTCTTGACTGTCGAAAGTTTAGAGAACTTTTGTGTGACCGTGTGTACGCAAGCCAAGCTTGAGCCATCCAAGATTTTTTCCAACGGAAATTCCGCTCGTGTGTACGGGGCATAAGCCTACTCCCACCCACATTCTAAGCTTACTCTATCTAGCCCTGTAAAAAAAAGATCTGTATATTTACCTATTATGAAGCTGGTCTGGTCCCAGGTTGAGCTGTCAGTGGCAGCTTCAGTGTGTGGGAGAGGCAGCCGACAATGGAAGCCCCATAGTAAGTCAATGGGTGATGTCACTTCCCAGGCAGTTCCCAGCCATTGTCGGTTTTCTCCTGCACACAGAGGGCATTGCTGGAGACCGGACCAGAGTGGCCTCAGAATAGGTAAGTATAGCGATCTTTTCATTACAGGGTTAGATAGATCAGGCTTAGAATGGGGGTGGGAGTAGGTTTAGAGTTAGTTAGGTTTTGCCTTTTTGCATTTTAAATGATAACTTCACCTTTTAAAAAAAATAATGCTAATTTTTTTGATGTGGAAAGCATTGCACCAATGATCAGCAGATCGCTGGTGCCATGCAGGTCTTCTGCAGACTGTCAGTGTGAGATGTCAGCCCGTTCCTTGTAGCAGTTTCACACTGACAGGCAGAATCAATAAACTACCACAGCGCTCAACAGCACCAAGGTAGTTCATTGAGAACTACAAGCGGACAACCGCAAAGGCTTGCCGGTACTTGTTCGTTCGTTCATTCATTCCAGTTTTTTTTTTAAATTAATGATCTATAGGCTGGACCATTATGCTTTGTGATGCTATTATGTGATAGGGAGGAAATGCTTGGCATAGAAACTCACTGAAAACTGAGCATGTGCAGAGTTGCCAACACTGCTCTGCAAAATCCTTAGCTGACTTGGACAGAAGGTGGAGATAGAGAACAGCAGAATCAACCAGGTTTTTTGCAGAATACAGAAAAGGAATCTCATAGTGACCAATGAGTGTGAACAGCATGTAATACACCATTTATTGATAGTTTTTTTATGCTGGTGGGTTTCGTGACACTTTAACCACTTCCCGACCGCCCCATGTAGATATACGTCAGCAGAATGGCACGTACAGGCAGAATCACGTACCTGTACGTGCCATTCTTCAGGCGGTTGGGGTCGGGGACGGTCGGGATCGTGTCAGGAGCGATCCGGGACGAGGGGACGGCCAGTGGTTTCTGGCCACCCCCTCGCGATCGCTCCTGGCCAATGAAAAGCTTCCCCTTCCTGTCTATTGTATAGACAGGAAGGCGGAAGTGATGTCACGCTCGGTGCGCCGGTCTATGTGACCGGAGACGCCGAGCTGTGAACATGTAAAGGTTAGTGCACAACAGTACACTGACACCAGTACAGTTAGGCACATATTCCACCCCCCTGTCACCCCCTGATCACCCCCCAGATCACCCCCTCCCCCCCCAGTCACAGTGTCACTAATTGCAGTGATCATTTATTTACTGATCACTGCATTTAGTGTCAGTGTGACTGTAATAACTGTCAGGGCAGTTAGTTTTAGGTCCAAGGTAGCCCCCTACCCCCCCCTAATAAAGGTTTAACCCCCTGATTGCCCCTAGTTAACCCCTTCACCCCCTTTTGCCAGTGTCACTAAGCGATCGGTTTTCTGATCGCTGCATTAGTGTCGCTAGGTAACCATTTTTTTTTTTTTTTTAACCGCCATGTTTATATAGGTTCATAAATAGGTTTATAGGTCAGGTACCCCCATATTACAACCTAAATAAAGGTTTTAACCCCCTGATTGCCCCTAGAGTTAACCCTTTCACCAGTGATCACTGTATAAATGTCACTGGTGACGCTGGTTAGCCAGTTAGTTATTTCGTTATTTAGGTTCCCCGTCAGGTTTTTATATAGCGTCAGGTACCCCCATATATTACCTAATAAAGGTTTTAACCCCCTGATTGCCCCTAGTTAACCCTTTCACCCCCTTTTGCCAGTGTCACTAAGCGATCGTTTTTCTGATCGCTGCATTAGTGTCGCTAGGTAACCAGTTTTTTTTTTTTTTTTTTACCGCCATGTTTATATAGGTTCATAAATAGGTTTATAGGTCAGGTACCCCCATATTACAACCTAAATAAAGGTTTTAACCCCCTGATTGCCCCTAGAGTTAACCCTTTCACCAGTGATCACCGTATAACTGTCACTGGTGACGCTGGTTAGCCAGTTAGTTATTTCGTTATTTAGGTTCCCCGTCAGGTTTTTATATAGCGTCAGGTACCCCCATATATTACCTAATAAAGGTTTTAACCCCCTGATTGCCCCTAGTTAACCCTTTCACCCCCTTTTGCCAGTGTCACTAAGCGATCGTTTTTCTGATCGCTGCATTAGTGTCGCTAGGTAACCAGTTTTTTTTTTTTTTTTTACCGCCATGTTTATATAGGTTCATAAATAGGTTTATAGGTCAGGTACCCCCATATTACAACCTAAATAAAGGTTTTAACCCCCTGATTGCCCCTAGAGTTAACCCTTTCACCAGTGATCACTTTATAAATGTCACTGGTGACGCTGGTCAGCCAGTTAGTTATTTAGGTTCCCCGTCAGGTTTTTATATAGCGTCAGGTACCCCCATATATTACCTAATAAAGGTTTTAACCCCCTGATTGCCCCTAGTTAACCCTTTCACCCCCTTTTGCCAGTGTCACTAAGTGATCGTTTTTCTGATCGCTGCATTAGTGTCGCTAGGTAACCAGTTTTTTTTTGTATTACTGTTACGGGTGACGCTGGTTAGTTAGCTTGTTTTTTATACTGTCAGGGCACCCGCCATTTATTACCCAATAACGGTTTAACCCCCTGATCGCCCGGCGGGTGATATCAATTAGGTTTTAGGGTCTAATAAGGTCTGCGTCGCCCCAGGTTAGTGCCAGTACCGCAAACACCCACGCGCAAAGCATACACCTCCCTTAGTGGCACAGTATCTGAACAGATCAATATCTGATCTGATCAGATCTATACTAGCGTCCCAGCAGTTTAGGGTTCCAAAAAAAACGCATTGTTAGCGGGATCAGCCCAGATACCTGCTAGCACCTGCGTTTTCCCCCTCCGCCCAGCCCAGCCCACCCAAGTGCAGTATCGATCGATCACTGTCACTTACAAAACACTAAGCACACATAACTGCAGCGTTCGCAGAGTCAGGCCTGATCCCTGCGATCGCTAACATTTTTTTTTTGTGGTAGCGTTTTGATTCAGTCGCTTCAGTCAGGAGCTTTTTTACCTGTGAATCTCAAAAAAAAAAAAAAAAAAAAAAAATAGTTGTCGTTTTATTGTTCTCTCTCTCTCTCTCTCTATTGTTGCTCTTTTTTTACTCCATTCTATTCTGCAATGTTTTATTATGTTTTATCATGTTTTATCATGCTTGCTTTTCAGGTATGTAATTTTGTTTACTGTGTTTTTAGTGTTAAGCATTTTTTTGTTTTCAGGTGCGCCATTCAGTTGCAACGCGGATTTATTTATCTTGACAGCAACAGCGTTTGCTCCCACGATACATAAAGCCGCGACTCCAACGCTGTAGGAGGTGATTTCACCACCACAGTTAAAAAAAAAGAGCATATATGCCGAAGCATGGGGGCAGCATTGGGGGGGGGGGGGGGGAGCGATTGGCTCCTAATGCCACGTACATACGGTCGAAATTCCGACCGTGTGTACACGGCATAACTTTTGCGGGAGGATGCCCCCATGCATCGGCATATATAAATGGTGCATGTATGCCCATCATTAGAAGTGGGTGGATGAAGGGAGGTATTCTAATGGTGGGCACACCCACCAATCAATCTCTTTTTTTCGTTCAGCCAAGAGGCTGCATGAAAAAAAAAAGATTACAATATATGTCCAGTATGTTGCTGGACTTTGAATGGTTATACCAGAATGATGCCTGCAGGTTTAGGTATCATCTTGGTATCATTCTTTTCAGCCAGTGATCGGCTTTCATGTAAAAGCAATTCTAGCGGGTAATTAGCCTCTAGACTGCTTTTACAAGCAGTGGGAGGGAATGTCCCCCCTCCCGGATATAAACCGCGCCATTGGGAAATTGGGAAAGCATTTTATCACACCAATCTTGGTGTGGTCAGATGCTTTGAGGGCAGAGGAAAGATCTAGGGTCTAATAGACCCCAATTTTTTTCAAAAAAAGAGTACCTGTCACTGCCTATTGCTATCATAGGGGATATTTACATTCCCTGAGATAACAATAAAAATCATAACAAAGAAAAAAAATGGAAGGAACAGTTTAAAAATAAAATAAAAAAGCTAAATAAATAAAAAAAAACCCCCCCCAAAAAAAAAAAAAGCACCCCTGCCCCCCCTTCTCTTGCGCAAAGGCGTACACAAGCGTTGGTCTGGCGTCATATGTAAACAGCAATTGCACCATGCATGTGAGGTATCACCGCGAAGGTCAGATCGAGGGCAGTAATTTTAGCAGTAGACCTCCTCCGTGAATCTAATGTGGTATCATGTAAAGGCTTTTAAAGGCTTTTAAAAATGTATGTAGTTTGTCGCCACTGCGTGTTTGTGCGCAATTTTAAAGCATGTCGTGTTTGGTATCCATGTACTCGGCCTAAGATCATATTTTTTATTTCATCAAAAATTTGAGCAATATAGTGTGTTTTAGTGCATTAAAATAAAAAAAAGTGTATTTTTTCCACAAAAAATGCGTTTGAAAAATCGCTGCGCAAATACTGTGTGGAAAAAAAAAATGCAACACCCACCATTTTAATCTGTAGGGCCTTTGCTTTAACATTATATATAGTGTTTGGGGGTTCAACGTAATTTTCTTGCAAAAAAAAATATGTTTTCATGTAAACAAAAAGTGTCAGAAAGGGCTTTATCTTCAAGTGGTTAGAAGAGTGGGTGACGTGTGACATAGGCTTCTAAATGTTGTGCACAGTTCAAACCCCCCCCCAAATGACCCCATTTTGGAAAGTAGACACCCCAAGCTATTTGATGAGAGCAATGTTGAGCCCATTAAATATTTTTTTTTTTTGTCCCAAGAGATTGAATAATGAAAAAAAAAAAAATATATATTTTTTTTACAAAAAGTTGTCACTAAATGATATATTGCTCAAACATGTCATGGGCATATGTGGAAATACACCCCAAAATACATTCTGTTGCTTCTCCTGAGTACGGGGATACCACATGTGTGGGACTTTTGGGAGCCTAGCTGCGTACGGAACCCCAAAAACCAATCACCGCCTTCAGGCTTTCTAAGGGTGTAATTTTTTTTATTTCACTTCTCACTGCCAATCACAGTTTCGGAGGCCATGGAATGCCCAGATGGCATAAAAACCCCCCAAAATGACCCCATTTTGGAAAGTAGACACCCCAAGCTATTTGCTGAGAGGTATTGTGAGTATTTTGCAGATCTCGCTTTTTGTCACAAAGTTTTGAAAATTGAAAAAAAGAAAAAAAAATGTTTTTTTCTTTACTTTCTTCATTTTCAAAAACAAATGAGAGCTGTAAAATACTCACCATGCCTCTCAACAAATAGCTTGGGTGTCTACTTTCCAAAATGGGGTCATTTGGGGGGGTTTTGTGCTATTTTGGCATTTTATGGCCTTCGAAACGGTGATAGGTAGTGAGGAGTGAAATCAAAAATTTGCACCCTTAGAAATCCTGAAGGCGGTGCTTGGGTTTCGGGGCCCCGTACGCGGCTAGGCTCCCAAAAAGTCCCACACATGTGGTATCCCCATACTCAGGAGAAGCAGCAAAATGTATTTTGGGGTGCAATTCCACATATAACTATGGCATGTGTGAGCAATATATCATTTAGTGACAACTTTTTGAAAAAAAAAAAAATCTTTTTTATTTTTGTCTTTATTCAATCACTTGGGACTAAAAAAAAAAATATTCAATGGGCTCAACATGCCTCTCAGCAAATAGCTTGGGGTGTCTACTTTCCAAAATGGGGTCATTTGGGGGGGTTTTGTACTTCTCTGCCATTTTAGCACCTCAAGAAATGAAATAGGCAGTCATAAATTAAAAGCGGTGTAAATTCCAGAAAATGTACTCTAGTTTGTAGACGCTATAACTTTTGCGCAAACCAATAAATATACGCTTATTGGCATTTTTTTTACTAAAGACATGTGGCTGAATACATTTTGGCCCAAATGTTTGACTAAAATTGAGTTTATTAGATTTTTTTTATAACAAAAAGTAGAAAATCTCTTTTTTTTTCCAAATTTTCGCTCTTTTTCCGTTTATATCGCAAAAAATAAAAATCACAGAGGCAATCAAATACCATCAAAAGAAAGCTCTATTTGTGGGAAGAAAAGGACGCAAATTTCGTTTGGTTACAAAATTGCATGACCGCGCAATTACCAGTTAAAGTAGTGCAGTGCGAAATTGAAAAAAGACCTCTGGTCCTTTGGCTGCCAAATGGTCCGGGGCTGAAGTGGTTAAAGTAAACCTGTCCTGAGAGACAAGAGCTGCCACTGCTGACCTCCTGAAAATTCTAGTTGCCTGGCTATGCCTAGCTTTAAAGCTTTGTTAACCCCCCCAAAAAATCATATTCTGGTCCCTTGAAGCAGATTAAGCAGCACAGCGCTTGTGCTGTGTAATCTCCCCCCCCCCCCTTCTAAACTGTAAAAAAAAAAAAAAACCTGAATATTCCACTGTATGGCCTCTCTAAACAGACCACGATAACCAGGGCTGCTCCGCCCTGATCACTGTGGTCAAAGTGCCTCCCTCTGTGATAGGCTGCCCTGCTCTGCTCTCCTCTCTCCCCCTCACCCCCTCCTTCCTGCCTGTCATCCCCCTCTCTGTCTCCGCTAAGCCCCCCCCCCCCCCCCCCGCCGCTATTATTGAGGAAAAAAAACCCCAATAATTGTCACTGTTAAGCATTTCTAAAAATGAGCGCTGTAAATACCCACTTTCGGCTGACTTCAGGCCGGTCACGTGACTCGCGGCCGCTTTACAGCTGAGACAGAGCTTCTGTGTGTGGAGCCGAGCGGCCACGTGATCTCCCCGGCTGTTGTCAGAGGGAGATCACGGCTCCTCCCACAGAAGCCATCTGTCGGAGCTGGAAAGCGGCCACGAGTCACGTGACCGCCCTGAGGACAGCTGGAAATTGGTATTTTGCAACGCTCGTTTTAAAAAATATTTAACACAGTGTGCTATGCCAGCCTCTTATGGAGGGGCTGGCATAGAATTTTACAAATGGGTTCACAAACACTTTAATGTGTTTTAGTCACAATCCTTGAGCCAAGCATGTTTTAAATGATTTTCAGAAAAGTATCAGAACTCTTGTTCTCTTTGTGCTAGGTTATTTAATCAAAGTATGATGGCCAGGGAACTAACTAACGATATTTTTTTATTTTTATTAATATTTTTTTTTTTTATTGATATTTTTTATTTATTATTTCTTTTTTTTTTTATGGTTGAACTGGATGGACTTGTAACTTTTTTTGGTCTCGCTAACTATGTAACTATGTAACATTCTCAAAAGTAAAGGTCAGCAATGGCGGCTTAAAAATGTTCTGATGACAGGTGTAGTTGGAATACCTGTGCAAAGTATTTGTTGATTCCTTTAGGTATAGACATTGCCGTGTTTATATAGAAGGTGTGGTGACTATTCCCGGGTGTCCTGTTCCATAGCAGGAACTGAATTATTAACCCAAAGCTTTAACTAAGGGCAGTAAAAACACTTAACCTCAACAAATGAACCTTTTATTCGTTTATTCTGTGTATGTTTTATGCATTTAGCCATGTCAAATCACAATATACTATGCATATTGCATGAAGCCAAATATTAACTCTGGGACACAACTGTAACTTAAACTACACGCAACAAAGTATAACTGTTTAGAACTCTGTTCTCAGCTGTATTACATTAATCGTTAAGAATACCATTTTCCAGGTGTATCCTGCCCTGCTTTGTCCCTCCATGTATTGGGACAGTGACGCTACTGTATTAAATGTCATAGTTTTGGCTTGCTTCCCAAAGTTTTTTTGGGATAGGATGGACACACATTCCACTAATTTCAAAATAAGTTATCCAATTAGTTGACTCATGGAATAATGATGATATGTAACAATCGGCTTATCCAGAATGTCAGAACCAGTCATTTTATATTGAACAAAGAGGTGCATTATTTACAGTGCCTTGAAAAAGTATTCATATGAAATCGACCACATTTTGTCATGTAACAACCAACATTTTATTGTGATTTTATGTGATAGACCAACACAAAGTGGCACATAACTGAAGTGGAGGGAAAATTATAAATGGTTTTCCAAATTTTTAACAAATATCTGAAAAGTGTGGCGTGCATTTGTATTCAGCCCCCTTTACACTGATACCCCTAACTAAAATCTAGTGGAACCAATTGCCTTCAGAAGTCACCTAATTAGTAAATGGAGTCCACCTGTGTGTAATATAATCTCAGTATAAATACAGCTGTTCTGTGAAGCCCTCGGAGGTTTGTTAGAGAACCCTAGTGAACAAACAGCATCATGAAGGCCAAGGAACACACCAGACAGGTCAGAGATAAAGTGGAGAAGTTTAAAGCAGGGTTAGGTTATAAAAAAAATATCCCAAGCTTTGAACATCTCACAAAGCACTGTTCAATCCATAATCCGAAAATGGAAAGAGTATGGCACAACTGAAAACCTACCAAGACATGGCCGTCCACCTAAACTGACAGGTCAGGCAAGGGGAGCATTAATTACAGAAGCAGCCAAGAGGCCCATGGTTACTCTGGAGGAGAGCTGCAGAGATCCACAGTTCAGGTGGGAGAATCTGTTCACAGGACAACTATTAGTTGTGCACTCCACAAATCTGGCCATTATGGAAGAGTGGCAAGAAGAAAGCCATTGTTGAAAGAAAGCCATAAGAAGTCCCATTTGCAGTTTGCGAGAAGCCATGTGGGGGACACAGCAAACATGCGGAAACATGCGCAAACATGCGGAAGAAGGTGCTCTGGTCAGATGAGACCAAAATGTACTTTTTGGCCTAAAAGCAAAAGGCTATGTGTGGGAGAAAACTAACCCTGCGCTTCACCCTGAACACACCATCCCTACTGTGAAACATGGTGGCAGCATCATTTTGTGGGGATGCTTTTCTTCAGCAGGGACAGGGAAGCTGGTCAGAGTTGATGGGAAGAGGGATGGAGCCAAATACAGGGCAATCTTAGAAGAAAACCTTTTAAGAGTCTGCAGAAGACTTGAGAGAGGGGCGGAGGTTCACCTTTCAGCAAGACAACGACCCTTAACATACAGCCAGAGCTACAATGGAATGGAATACAATGATCCAGTCAAAGTCCAGACCTAAATCCAATTGAGAATCTGTGACAAGACTTGAAAATTGCTGTTTACAGACGCTCTCCATCCAATCTGACAGCGCTTGAGCTTTTTTGCGAAGAAGAATGGGCAAAAATGCTACTCTCTAGATGTGCAAAGCTGGTAGAGACATACCCCAAAAGACTTGACGCTGTAATTACAGCAACAGGCGGTTCTACAAAGTATTGACTTGTGCTGAATACAAATGCATGCCACACTTTTCACATTTATTTGTAAAAAAAATTGAAAACCATTTATCATTTTCCTTCCACTTCACAATTATGTGCCACTTTGTGTTGGTCTATCGGATAAAATACATTTATGTTTTTGGTTGTAACATGACAAAATGTGGAAAAGTTCAAGGGGTATGAATGCTTTTTCAAGGCACTGTATATACATATGCGACTTGTAGGCTGTACTTAAAAATGTAATGCTGAGTAGATGGTCATACTATGAATTGAATTGCTTATCAGATCTGGTAAACCTGAATGTGTATGAATGTGTAAACCTGTATGTGTATGGTAAACCAACATGTGTATCGACTATTTTGCTGCTTAAGCTGGCCATACTGATGAACTTGCTGAAAATTCACTCGGTGGGTGTCCCTGTCGGCACCCTTGTGTCCAACACGGTTTTATTGAAAGAAGGAAGGAACTGCTGGAAAATTGGCAGCTTAACGGCATCTGCATTCAATCTGTTCAGGGCGGGACTAGCTTTCAGCATACAATAGCTGCAATGAGAGATTTGTCCATGTGTCCTGATAGATGTAAGAATACTTGTGGGATTTTTAAAGTGCATACAAGTGAATTGATCAAGGGAGGTGTATTAAAAAAGTATACATTTTATTTAAACAAAGATTAAGGAAAATTGTCTAAAAGCAATTCTATAGCAAGTACAGAGGGGGGTACAATCTATATGGGTACAGCACATTTGATGGAGTTCCCAACATGTTTCGCCCTCAATCTGGTCTTCCTCAGGGGGAAGAAAGTATATAGAATACAGAACATTTTTGAGCACCAACAACAAAAAATACAACAGCAAAAAAAACCATAAAAGGATAGGTTTACATATATGTGCATACTCTACTCGAAGGTATCCCTACTCACCCTAGGATTTAAAACAGTTGTACGCTACAAATTAATGATGGTTTAAAGAGTGTACAACCGCCACATCACATAAAGGACTCCAGGTGACCATAGGAGGCATTTAGGGACCAGCTAAATATAAACAATCAAAAATGAAAATTAAATACATAATAGGTTAAATGGGGAACAAGTGTCTCCAAAAAAATAAACATACACTTACAAAAAATGTTCTTATGAAAACGCAGAACACTCGGGACATAAAGTTTCCAAGGCAGGACACTCGCATATGGAGCTTCATAATCCTAATCAATTTGATTATGATTATGACTTGCTATAAAATTGCTTTTAGACAATTTTTCTTAATCTTTGTTTAAATAAAATGTATACTTTTTAATACACCTCCCTGGATCAATTTATTTGTATATGCACCTTAAAAATCCCACAAGTATTCCTAAATCTATCTTAACTAGGGATGGGGTGCTAATTTCTGTGATTTGTCCATGTGTCCTGTTTAGCATGGATGCAGGAATCTGTTGGGGCCCATTAACAATGATGCTCTTTTGATGTGTTCCCATTGACGCACAATAGAATGTGCCTTTTTGGTGCACTTTTGCAAACCTACACCAAAGATGCAGCATTTCAAAGCACAGCTCACCTGTGGTATGGAGCGTTACATAGGATTTAATGGGGATGGCCAATGTGCGTGGCCTAAACATTTAAAAAGGTTTCTGTCCCCTTTGAAGGGGGTCTTCCTAGTGATATGTAAATGCCTGGAGGGGAGTAGGGTGGATGTGATGCAGAAAGAGATGCTATGTGTGGACTGTGGTGTGTGTTTGGTTCATTTCTTTTTTAATCTTGGGTACTACATAGATGGGGAGTGTGTTTTGTTTTGTTATGATCAGCTGTATCCAAAATGTAAAAGTTTTGGCTGTTGGTGCAATGTGAGCTAGGTTAACCTGCACTTTCTGCCAACTCCTAAAAATGTATTATGTATGTATGTAGCAAATCAACATTGGATATAAAAAGTCTACACACCCCTGTTAAAATGTCAAGTTTCTGTGATGTAAAAAAATGAGACAAAGATAACTAATTTCAGAACTTTTTCCACCTTTTTTAATGTGACCTAGAAACTGTACAACTCAGTTGAACAACAAACTGACATCCTTTTAGGTGGAGGGAAGTAAAAATAAAAAAAATAAAATAATATGCTTGCATAAGTGCGCACACCCTTAAACGAATACTTTGAAGCACCTTTTGATTTTATTACAGCACTCAGTCTTTTTGCGTATGAGTCAGCATGGCGCATCTTGACTTGGCAATATTTGCCCACTCTTCTTTGCAAAAACACTCCAAATCTGTCAGATTGCGAGGGCATCTCCTGTGCACAGCCCTCTTCAGATCACCCCACAGATTTTTGGATCGGATTCAGGTCTGGGCTCTGGCTGGGCCCTTCCAAAACGTGTTCTTCATGTTCAGCTTTCTAGCAGAAGCCTGAAGGTTTTGTGCCAATATTGACTGGTATTTGGAACTGTTCAAAATTCCATCTACCTTGACTAAGGCTCCTGCAGCTGAAGAAAAATGGCCCCAAAGCATGATGCTGCCACCATTGTGGGTATGGTGTTCTTTTGGTGATGTGTTGTTTTTGCGCCAAACATATATCTTATGTCCAAAAAGTTCAGCCTTGGTTTCATCAGACCATAACATGTTTTCCCATATGCTTTTGGGAGACTTCAGATGTGTTTTTGCAAAATTTAGCCAGGCTTGGATGTTATTCTTTGTAAGAAAAGGCTTCCGTCTTGCCACTCTACCCCATAGCCCAGACAGATAAAGAATATGGGAGATTGTTGTCACATGTACCACACAGCCAGTACTTGCCATATTCCCGCATCTCCCTTAGGCCCCTTTCACACTGGGGCGGTGCGGGCGTCGGCAGTAAAGCAGCGCTATATTTAGCGCTGCTTTACCGTTGTTTTAGCAGCGGCCGAAAAAGGGTTAAAACCCCCCGCAAAGCACCGCTGCAGCGTCGCTTTGCCGGTGGTATTGCTGTGCTGCCCCATTGATTTCAATGGGTAGGAGCGATATAGGAGCGGTGAATACACCTCTCCTTCGCTGCTCCAAAAATGCTACTAGCATGACTTTTTTTTTACCGTCCTGCTAGTGCACTGCTCCGGTATGAAAGCCCTCCAGCTTTCACACTGGAGTGAAAGGACTCGCTTTTTTCAGGCGCTATACAGTCACTATTTTTAGCGCTGTAGCGGCTGAAAAACACTTCAGTGTGAAAGGGGCCTTAATGTTGCTGTAAGCCTCTTGGCAGTCTTCCTGACCAGTTTTCTTCTCATATTTTCTTCAATTTTGGAGGGACGTCCAGTTCTTGGTAATGTCACTGTTGTGCCATATTTTCTCCACTTGATGATGACTGTCTTCACCGTGTGCCATGATATATCTAATGCCTTGGAAATTCTTTTGTACCCTTCTTCTGACTGATACCTTTTAACAATGCAATCCCTCTGATGCTTTGGAAGCTCTCTGGGGACCATGGCTTTTGCTGTAGGATGCGACTAAGAAAATGTCAGGGAAGACCTATTAGAACAGCTGAACTTTATTTGGGGTTAATCAGAGGCACATTAAATGATTGCAGGTGTGTACTGACTCCTATTTAAATGTGATTGCTTAATTTTGAACACAGCTACATCCCCATTAATAAGAGGGTGTGCACACGTATGCAACCACATTATAATTTTTTTTAATTTTTACTCCCTTTGTTCTGAAATTATTTATCTTTGTTTCATTTTTTTTTTTTAACATCACGTAGACTTTTTTTATCCACTGTATTTTTTTAAAAATGCCATAAGAAAGCAGTGATGTCATGGTGATAGGAGTTAGCATACCTTACATATTAATTAGTATAGTGAACTTTACATTTTGTTGTTTCACAGATTGAACAAAATCATTTGTTGGGAATTTCTGCTGTGGCTGTTGCAGTGCTGTGCTCAGGATTTGCCGGTATATGTAATTTGCTGTTTTATCTCTTGTAACTTTAAAAACTTTGTGTGTTGATTCCCGGGTATGGTATAATTTTCTTTCCTACATGCAACGAATTTATATTAAGTATTGACATTTATCTGTCTGTCCTCTGTACAGGGAAAAAGTTTGAGGGGAATGTTGCCCAGTTATCATTATATGAACATTTTTGCTGAACATTAAGGCTGGTGTGCAATATGAACATTTTTGCTGAACATTAAGGCTGGTGTGCAATGTGATCTGGCTGAGTTTAGCCCAGTGATGATCTTTTTTTTTTTTCTTTTTTTTTTTTTTTAATACAAACTTTATTGAGATGTCACACAAACAACTCATACAGTTTAATCGCAAGCTACGTGGTGCAAGGCAGTGGATTGCCTCACGCTGTGCTGGAAAAAAACAAGGCACGGGCACATAGGAGATGAGGCATTTTGCCTTTTCCGTTCGGTGGGACTGTGCAGCAATAGCCACCCAACGCAGTCCCACCTCTTCTGGCATGAACCAAATTAGTTTACTTATTTTAACAAAAGCATACACTGCATAAATGTTACAGTATTTGTGTATCACATGCCACATTTACGTTTTCCCAAATTATCCTCCAGGACAGTTCATTGGAGAAATAGCTCCACTCACCTATAAGAAACACAAGATCAGGGAGTTAAAAAGTCTCCCAACAGCCATCGCATTCGGGTCTTGTGTTTCTTGCCTCCTGCAAACACTCCATGTACCAGCTCCTGGTTTGATTTTTTTTTTTTTTTTCTCCAACGGGTCAGCTGCAGAGGTCAGACAGCTGAAGACTAGGATTGCAAGCCACATGGATATAGCAATCTTAAGGCAGTCAGGATGGAGGAAAGGCGGTCACAACCTATACCTTTCTTCTCCTGAGACCTTTTCCTGACTGTCTACCTGCTTGTTGGTAGTACCTGCCTCTTGTGCACATGGTCTTCTCAGGGTTTATGGACCTCTGTCCCATCCAGCTCTCCTAGCTCCCATGCTGGGGGAGCTTGTGTGGGGGGTGGATTTTGACTTGCATAGGTACCTGAATGTAACAGAACGTCCCACACTCCGCTTGAGTGCTTCCATCAGTATATCGCTTCCTAAGTCCTGGAACTTCCGATATTGTAAGAACCAGGCGAGACTAGCTCAGTTACACAGCTTGAACATGGAATGATTTATTGTTCAAGAATACAGCCTTTTATACATTTGAGAAGTATGTCAGTCCCTTACATGCACAATAATCCCAAAACATAACACAATGGTTTAGCTAACGAGGTAGGGCTGGCTCATGGCTAATCCCATCACATCACTTAATTAACCACCTGGATGACTCAGACATCACATTTCAGACCCGCCTTGCCGACTTCAAGCTAACTGCAGACAATACACATTATCATAAGCGCATACCTTCAAACAATAGCAGATGACCTAATTACAATTAACAATACAAACAGTGATCTCCCCCTCCTCAGCCTAGTAGGCAACAAATTATAGTAGGCGTAGACTGTTGCATGGGGAGCTGAAACATGCGTTTCCCAACCTCTACAAGGGATTCTGGGTTCCATGGGCCCTCCCGTCACACCTGGCCTTGACCCAGTGCTAATCCTGGAAAGCGTCCCCCCTGTGGAGCGCACAGTGGTGGCCTAGCCTCTCCTTGCCATAGGCGGGCCCTGGAATCATGCAGCAGTAGCTGCTGGTTCCTCATGCTGTCATGCAGGTGGGAGACCCCATTAACGTGGGCCGATGATGCACTGCCAGTGGTTACTGCAACTGAGGGTAATGGTGCCTGGAAGTGATGTCTGTGGGATACTGCTGTCCAGGATGGAGTGCATAGGCACTCGCACCTGATGCACTTCCAGTGCAGATGGACAGGAGGGAGGTAGGAGGTGTCCATTTGCCCGTGGGTCCTGTCTTGTTGAGGCACGCACGCATTCTAGCCTTAAGTGACTGTGCAGGATCAGTGGACGTTAGGTGGTCCAGACCTCCACTGTGTTATGATCTCTGCTATAGAGGAACCATAGGCAGCAGCTCCATCGGTTGCATACTAGTAAGACTACCCCCCCCCCCCCCCCTTGTGTGTTCAGTCAGTAGGGGTATTTGGGTTAGGTGCACTTTGGAGTTATCTTGCACTCCCTTCTGGCATGGGTACAGGTTAGTGGAGGTTATGTTGTGGTAGTGTCCTCTCAACCCATTCACCCATCCTACCTCTGCCTGTTAGGTACCAAGGGCTGTTTTGGCTGTGTCTCCTTGTCTTACAGACCATCAAGGAGACCATCAAGGAGACCAAAAAGAGATGTGAAAGTTGTGGCTCTCAAGCTTGTGGAAGAAATGCCTGTGCCAGTCGTCGTGTTTCGAAAAAGTTGTGTGGACAGAGACTTTTTTTTGCTTTAAGGGTTTTATAGGCTTTCTAAATCAGGACATTTTCTCTGCATTTCAGTCTTCTGTTGAGTTCTAGAAAACGTTTTAATTGTCATCCTCATGTTCCGCAGGCAGTGGGACCTGCGCAAGCGCCACTGCATAGGATGGCATTCTCATGTTCCGCAGGCAGTGGGACCTGCGCAAGCGCCGCTGCATAGGAACCTGAGTAAGCCTAATTAGAGGTGGACTCTAGATCAAAGGGATATATTCCAGAGAGCAGATCCAAAAGCAGACAAGGTGTGGAGGAAACCATAGATCAATGTTTAACTGTGCACCAGTTGGTAAAAAATATTATTTTCAGGGAATGGAAAGACCCAGTAAATAGGCACATTTTTCCAAAGGCTTGGAAAAGATTTACCTTTGATGAAGAGCCTTTGGGATGGCAAGTCAAGTTCCCCAAATTGGGAGCCTACATCACCATGATGTATAAAATATTTATTCCCTCCTTTTGAGGGCTTGAGACAATTTAAACATCCAATGAACAGAAAGGTGGACGTTCTTCCGCCTCAGCTTTTAAACATATAGTTGCCTGCATCTATAGGAAGTTTCATTTCTGTAGTGAACAGTTACAGGCGCATCATTCCCAAACCTCCTTAGGAGAAAAAGTCTATCCGGTTAATCTCTGAAGCAGAAGCATTTATTGCGGATGCCAGAGCAGAGCATGGTCACCTGTACCACCTGCCTTAGTAAATTCTACATGCCATAAAGGTTTGGGCAGGCAAAGCAGCTTCCAAAGGCTGACTCTATGGCCTTTCATTCGACAGTAAGCTGATCTTTAGGTGTGGATCAGGGAGGGGCCAGAAATGAAATATTTTTTTAACCTTCGTATCTTTCTTAGAAAAAAACCTTCAAAAGTTTTGTCTAATAATCAAATTAAGGAAATTTTAAAGCAGTGAGGTACAGAAGCTTCAGAATGAAGAGTTTATATACAGTATGAAATCTTCCTCCAGACTTCTTCATGGCAAACTTCTAGGCCCTCTCCCTAGGCTTAGTCTTAGCCGAGAATTTTCATGAAGATAATGTCAGAAGTGATCTTAGAAAACCAAGTGTTTTTGGTGAGATAGTTTCCGTTCGCATCTAGAGAGTAAAATGCTTAGGTAGGGCAAAGAGTTGGGCCAGGTGAAGTTGTAATTCTAATGGAGATGATAGGGACTTTAAGGTTAGGTTTAGGGCTTTGGATTCATTTGTGTTTACCTGAAGACATGAGAGTTGCAAGGGTGCTTATTAAGTTTGGTTACTATGTATATAAAGTTTTGGTTTCACCCAGTGTAACTGCATTTTGCCTGCAAAACTCTAGCTTTAGTTCCTGTGCCTCCCTATTGGTTAGCAAGACTACCCATCACAATAAAGAGAACCTGTGAGAATAGAAATATAACAGTTAAATCTAGTATTTGCAATACTGATTACAGTTATGATCCTCTGTATATGTTGTTTAGGGTCAAATGTGCAAAACTCTCCTATGGTTGTGAGGTTGTTTGTTTTTTATTAATGTTTTCAGCTGTGCCATGTTTTTAACATTTACCTTGCTCATCTGTCCTACGTGATGGATTCTCAGTTTTTCTATGTTCAGTGAACAGATATTCAAACATAAAATATGATTAAGAAAATTAGATTAGTGTTGCTAATGTGGTTTTATGTTTCCAATTGCAGGCTCAGGGGCTGACATACAGTGTGTGTGCAGACTTCACCCTATGAGTAATTGAATTTGTAATTGGAAAAGAAAATAATTCACACATTCTAAAAATATTTTTTTTTTTTGGGGGGGGGGGGGGGGGCTTTTGATGGAGAGGTCTGGTGGACTTTGGAACACAGGAGGGAAATTGGAAAAGGTATCCATGCTTTAAACATTGTGGTTTGTCCCATTGTCCCATATTCTTTTCTTTTTTTTATGCAATGAAAGCTGGAAACTATATGTACAATGTGGGTATATGGAACCACTCTGGATTTTAAATGTTTTATCCTATTTATATTTCAGGGATGTCACCTGTGTCTTTGACTGTTTTGTGTTGTTATGGCTTTTTTTTCCCCTTGTTTTGTTGTTTTTAAAAATAACTTGAACAAGTGTGCAACCAATGAAATTTTGAAAAGTCTGACACAACCACTTAACAGGATCAGGATAATAATCTTGTATGGTAAATCCCATAAATTTCTTCTGATAGGTTCCCTTTAAAGTAGAACTTTGCTGTTTGGGGCTCTCGTGAGCTCTTGCAATAATGTGCAAGCATCAGTGTATTTGCAAATTACTTTATTAACTTATTTCCATACGATGCTCTCCTTTTCTCAGTCACCACTGCTGCCTTCTTGGTCTGGAATATTCTTTGTTTTCTATCAACTGGACTTAAATAATCTAACTCCCACACATGCACATGGGAATTACTTCATCCTGTATCTATTCTACAGATGCCAGGGTTGTCCGATTAAATTACCGCAGACCAGGAAAAAGTTTTTATGGCAACAGAGACAGTCTTTTCTACCATAAATACCTACTGGCTTACAAGACAGTCCTGGATTTCCTTAGAGAATAGAAACCAGTGGTAACTCAGGTCATCGCTATCCATCCAGAAATTGAAGGACAAGCTCACCTTTGTTCAAAAATGCTCCCTCCCTGCAGAACCTTACTTGCCTCCTCTGGTTGTGGTCCCTGTGTTGTCTGCATCCCAACTGGTACAAATTTAGTATAGGGCTGCCTATGCTTACACAGCAATGCCCCCTAGACCAAAATGGGATTTTTCTCCTGTAGTAGGCGTATGGCCCATTTAAGTTTTGGGACATTAGTGCACCTTCACTAAATTTTTAACAGTAGAGCTGCAAACAGCACAGGAGCTACAGCCTTCAGAGAAGCTAAATATGGACCTGCTAGGAGAAGCAGGTGTTGGCACGGCTGAATGTATTGATTGGGTATAGAGGGGTGCTGGGGGACAGAGGGTGAACAAAAGGAAATCTTGAACGTTTACATCAGTTAAAGCGGAGGTCCGCCCACCTCTGCAAAAATTAAAAGCCAGCAGCTGCACATACTGCAGCTGCTGACTTTTAATAATCGGACACTTGCCTGTCTTGGAGTCCAGCGATGTTGGCACCGCAGCTGATGTTTCCATCAGCTGTCGGGTGCTGCCGCCTCCATTGCGAGTAAGGGAACCCGGCAGTGTAGCCTTTTGGCTTCACGCCGGGAACCCTACTGCGCATGGAGGGAGCCCCAGCCGTGACGTCAATACCCACAGCTGAGGCTCCCGGAAGTGGGGAAAGCATACCTGTGAAAGACAGGTATGCTTTTCCCCTCTCCCCCCCGAAAGGTGCCAATTGTGGCAC
The DNA here is from genome assembly GCA_028564925.1 of Lithobates sylvaticus. Lineage (NCBI taxonomy): Eukaryota > Metazoa > Chordata > Amphibia > Anura > Ranidae > Lithobates > Lithobates sylvaticus. The sequence goes on along the minus strand of CM053028.1, from coordinate 303,260,057 downwards.
CGGAGGGGGGGAGGAGTACAATGAGCGGAAGTTCCACTTTTTGGTGGAACTCTGCTCTAAGAATGCTAAGAATATAGAAAATAAACAAATAGACCTGCCTGATTAACTTTGTCCTGTTGACTAATTTGTCTTTTTCAGGAGTGTATTTTGAGAAGGTGTTGAAAAGTTCGGACACATCCCTATGGGTGAGGAACATCCAGATGTATATCTCTGGCATCATAGTTACACTAGCTGGTGTCTTTCTGTCTGAAAGAGAAGGTGTTATGGAAAAGGGATTTTTCTATGGCTACAATTACCTTGTCTGGTTTGTAGTATGTAAGTACAGCCTCTTACACTAGCGACACTTCTTCTGCCTGTAGAAGTACAATTTTTCATATTTAATATGAAGAAAATGATTCGGCTGTTTGGAAAATGTTTTTAGTCTCTCGGCCAAATGGTTAGTTATATGGCACTTGAGCAGAATTGATGTAACGGTAAGATGTATTATTTCAAACCTGGCCTTGGCACACATAAGCTGTAGCATGAGTAATGAGGCCTGCTTTATAAGATTTTCAGTGGTCATTTGTCAGTATTTCTATAGACATAATTTCAGTATTGTTATAAAGTTTAAGTAATCTTGTGAAATATAATTAAATTTGTGTTTTTTACCTTCTGGTTTGATTGCTATAATATGATTATGACACACAATTGATAATTGTGTACTTCATGTTCTTCTCACAGTTCTGGCTAGTATTGGCGGCCTTTATACTTCAGTTGTTGTAAAATACACAGATAACATTATGAAGGGCTTCTCTGCAGCTGCAGCGATTGTCATATCAACCATTGCATCGGTGTTGCTGTTCGGCTTACAGATAAGTATGTTTTTTTGAAAACTTTTTTTTTTTTTTTTTTTTCAGAAGCGCATTAAAATGTTCTTCCTTTCTTCTTGATTATAGCATGTTTCCAAAAAGTATAATGCACTTAATTCCATTGCCTAAATAAAGCTACTTCTTTGCAGTTAGTTATCAGATCATTTGTATGTGCAGTTTTAAATGTGGTAATTTGGTCTTATACAGCAATATTTCTCACAGACTATCAATTTTGTTACACAGTTGTGCAGAAGTGGAGTTATTCCTCAACCCTAACAATCTTATTTAGTTCCTGTTTATCTTGACAGCCATCTTGTCACCTAACTACCTATGCTGTGTAAAGATAAGTTCACCTTTGGGAATAGGTTACAGTTTTCACCTGTACTTAGGGTGGAAGTTGGAACATGTAACATGTTCCAGCTCCTGCCTCCCTGTGACAGCAGGTGAGTGATCATCTCCCCACACCCACTGTCAGAATTGAACCACTTCCCATCCCGGCTATAGTCAAATGACATCCGTAGATAGGCCCTCCTATCCTGGGCGGGCGTCATATGACGTCCTCAGCTTAACATCGGTATAGGGGGCGCGCGCCTGCAGCGTCACTGAGGAGCTTATGCGCGTGCCCGGTGGCCCCGATCACTCGTGACAGAGCAGGAACGGGGATCTGTGTGTGTAAACACAGATCCATGTCCTATCGGGGAAGAGGAGACAGATCGCGTGTACCTAGTATATAGGAACACCGATTGGTCTCCTCCCCCAGTCAGTCCCATCCCCCTACAGTTAGAACACACAGTGACCCCCTTCCCTGCCAGTGGCATTTACACAGTAATTAGTGCATATTTATAGCTCTGATCACTGTATAAATGTCAATGGTGTCCGATCTGTCTGCTGCAATGTCGCAGTCACGATAAAAATCGCAGATCCCCGCCATTACTAAAAAAAAAAAAATAAAATAATAATGCCATAAATCAATAACCTATCAATATACACTTATTGCGATTTTTGTTTTATTTATTTATTTATTTTACCAAAAATATGTAGAAGAGTCGCTCTTTTTTTTGTTTGTTTATAGCGCAAAAAATAAAAACCGCAGAGGTGATCCAATACCACCAAAATAAAGCTCGATTTGTGAGGGAAAAAAAAGGATGCCAATTACCATGACCGTGCAATTGTGCAACAGTTAAAGCGAGGCAGTGCCATATCACAACAAATGGCCTGGGCAGGAAGGGGGTCAATTCTTCCGGGGCTGAAGTGGTTAAAAACAGTGCAGCCATGTGGGGCTCTGTCCAAACAGCTGCATCATTGGTTCACAGAGTTCTGTGAATGAATAAACTTGAGCGCTCTTGTAGTCCATTGGTACTTCCTGCCATTCAGGAACTGTCTTCCTGTTTTGAAGTATGGTCAGACAGCTGCAATTAGTGTTGGCAGAATCCTGGCATTGCACCTGTAGTCTGCTGATCACAGATGAAATTTAGCCTTACAAGCTACAGAGAGAAGAAAATGATAAATGCACTTTTTTTTCCACTGCAAAAAGATGTGCATTTATTATTTATTTTAATTAAAGGTGAACTTGGCCTTAAAGCGGAAGTAAACCCATCGATTTAACAGTCTAAAAAAAAAAGGCATGCCGTGAATGCTAACTGCACATTGGCTGTGCTCTCAACCAAACAGTCAAACCATCCAATGGCTGGTGCCATAATGGATCACATGTGCAGCACTGTGGCAGTTGAAGATTAAACAGAGGCAAAGATGGCAGCTTCCTTGGCTGAAAATGATAGGGGGGTTTACTTCCACTTTAAATATTTCCATCTAAATTTTCTATTAATCATCTGACTACTTATTGCCTTGTGCTACCTGTCAGTTTCCAGATCCCCTAGGTGTGGACCTTGGGACTGTACCAGCATCTCACTGTTTGAGGCTGGCCTATAATAATAAATGCTTTGGACTCTGGTTCCTGCATTAGGCACTCACCTTGGAATGAAGTGCAACATGTGCAGGGTGCTATACAGGTCCAGCGCTGTGGCCCATTTCTGTGATTCCCAGACATCAAAGACCCCTTTGGGTGTGCCCATCGTGACAGGAGAAGCCTGGCCTTTATTATGGTGCAGGGTTGTGGACAAAGTAAGACAGGGTTTCCATGTAGATGGACTCTGATGTTTGACTTTAACAACACTATCCCCAGGTCATAGCGTTTAGTGGGCAGAGGTCCGTATTTACTTATTTTTCCTCTAACATTTCTCAGTGAACACTTTTGAAATTTGGCATTTTTCTCTCCTATTTAGACTAAAGCTGGCCATACGTGTGGTTTAACAAAGAAACTGACCTGATTTCCCCATACACACATTTAACGTGGATGCAGAAATCCTCCCCGTTGTTGTAGTGTATTCTGACAGCGGGGAGACTCCCGTACCGTCAGAATACACAGATCAGTGCTGCAGCCTATTTCTAGCAGCGCTGATCATGTGGAAATATATTAACAGGGCAGTTCAACCACAGTGTCCACACGTGGATCAAAATTGAGCTGCTCTTTTTGAACAGGCCAAATTTTGATCCATGTATGTTCAGCTATAGTCTGAGAAGGATGATGTATCTGCGTCATGCCTCCTGGCTGATGTATTTCCACCCTCCTGTTCCACCGAGAATGGACTCAGTACATTGACCCAGCAATAGGGACTCTTACTCGTTCATTTACTTAAACTGGAGAGTGCAAAATCTGGCGCAGCTGTGCATGGTAGCCAGTCGGCTTCTAACTTCAGCTTGTTCAATTAAGCTTTGACAATAAAACCTGAAAACTGATTGGTTTTGATGCAGTTTTAGTGAATAAACCCCTTAGCGTCTCTATATGCACATGCAAAATCTCATCCATTTTACTCTAATGAATTGAGTACCCCACTGGGGATTCCCTCACTAACTGTGGTGGATCACAGGTGCAAAGAATGTTGTGACAAAAGGAACTATTATAGCACATGTTCCACAGACAGCCTACAGAAACCACTATTACCCTGTGTGTGGTTTTGTTCCCCTCATCTGACTCTGTCTTCTAGAGATGGTAGAGATTTCTCTGCTACTATTAAATATAAACTAATTCTGCAGTGAGCAAAATAAAAAAATCAGTACAATAAATGTAATTCATTGTCAATTCATACATACAAAATATTAATGCTTTAAAGTGCTTATGTAGTATAAAAGTTCATATGGTATGAAATAAAGTTCATGTAATAAACTTTATTTCATGAGTGCTCAGGCATGGTGTCGTCTTGTGCAATTTTCACACATAAACATGAGCCCTCTGTGCCTAACACCACCCATTAGACAGCAACTCGCCAAATCAACATGCCTTTTCTATTTCTAGATTGGAATTAGAAGCATAAGATTTCTCCAGGCAGTCAGCTACCCTTTAGAAATGGCTGTTGATTTGGTGACTCCTCTGTGCGCAAAACACCACCACACTGTGCTGTGATCACAATCTGCTCACCATTGACCCCTTAATTACAGGAGGTCAAATCAAGCCTGGTTGCAAACCATGGTAAGATGTTGCCACACACCTCCACACTATTCTCTTTTCGGTATAGCAAATGTCCTTGAATTTTTGTGTGTTTCTTCTAGATCTATGCAGTAAGTCAGTAGGAAACGTTGCATCTGTACAGGGGCTTCCTTTAATAAAGACCAGTTGGTGCTGTCCTCGCTCCTTGTGCAAGATGACTGGTAGGGATGAGCAAATTCAAGATAGGTTCAGGTGCAAAAACCAAGCCCCGCTGAAGTCCAAGCCGAATGTAAAAAAAAAAACTGAATAAACAAAAAAAGTAACATTCATTTTCAAGGTGGTGGGCTGGACACTGCCATTCCCCTGGGTAGGTGTTGCAGTCTTTAATTGAGAGCTTGGTCTCTTCTGCGCGGTCACAAGATTAGCCCTCTCCCTGTCAGACTGCCTCCTCAGACACTAGCAAAAAAAAAAAAAAAAAACATGGGGCTTGACAGTTGGACGTGGAGTTTTACCCTTCTATTCCTTGCACCCAAGGAAGTTGCCATCTTAGCCTCTGTTTAAGCTGTAGTTGCCATGCTGCACCAGCCATTTGGTTATTTGACAGCTTAGTTGAGAGCGACCGTAAGCACACTAGTAAATGTAAGTTATCATTTTAAGCGGAGTTCTGCCAAAAAAGAGAAAAAAAATTAAAGTCAGCAGCTACAAATACTGCAGCTGCTGACTTTTAAAAATAAGGACACTTACCTGTCCAGGGAACCCGCAATGTCCTCACCCGAAGCCAACCCGTCCCTCAGCTCCAAGTGCAGGCACCAGCATTTTCAGTAAGGGAAACGGGAAGTAAAGCCTTGCGGCTTCGCAGCCTGGTTCCCTACTGCGCATGCCTGAGTCACGATGTGCGTTCTGAATGGTCCTTGCTGTCTTCAGGGACCGGAGGAGGGGCTGGACATGGCGTAGTTCGCCATAGATTCTGTAGCGCTCTTTAGCCAGAAGTGGGAGCAAATACCTGTATCCCCCCTGAAAGGTGCCAAATGTGACATGGGGGGGGGGGGGCCGGAGTAGCGGAAGTTCCATTTCTGGGTATTACTCCGCTTCAAAGCACGCCTTGAATTTATCCCTTTTGGGGAACTGTTCTGTTAAATTGGTTCTGGTTTATAATGTTTTTCTTGCCAGTGTCCCAACCCCCTAAACGCAGCTGTATAACCCAACTATAAGAATTTCTCTTTTCCCTCAGTGGACCATAAAGAAATTACTTTTTTTTTTTTGTAGGAAACTTAAATTCTAGTACTGCAATCCTGCCAGGCTCTCTTCAGTGTTGCGTTTGAACTGTGCTTTTCTAATGTAGTACGTAGTTCATCATGCAGATCAGTTGTGAAAAGAAAAATTCCCTACAAGTATCTGTCTTTGTTAATCGAGTTCGACAATTTCACATGGATATTCTTGTATAATTAATGATAAAAAAAGGTCAGTCTTTTCACAAAAAGTATACCGATATATATTTATTTTAATTTTTTTACCCCCAGCGTTCACATTTTCAATCGGTGCTCTGCTTGTGTGTGCGTCCATATATACCTATGGATTACCCAGGAAAGACACAACCAAGGTTGAAATACAGCACAGCAGTAACTCCAATGAAAAATCGATCAACGTCTGACTAAAAAAAGAACTTGACTGTGAAGACCATGTAATATATGATTCTATTGATGCTTCAGTCGAGAGAGGCCATTGCAGTAGAGGAGATACTGCTCAACTATGGAAAGCACATCTGCCAGTGAATGTAATATATGCAGTGCCATTTTAAGCAAAAAAGTCAATCAATAGTTTCTCATGCTGTCGTGATTTTGTATAAAGTATATTATGATGACCTGACTTGTTTAATGAACTATACATTCCAGTTTTGAAGTGGAATGAACAGACTTTAAAGACAAGTGTTTGTAGTCTTGAAAGGACTAAACCATGAGCTGTCCTACAGTCAGCGTAGACAGTCTAAATGTCTGCTTACAGATGAGACTCGCAGTTGTTTAAAGACTACAGCCTCCCTGTTTGTATTATTCTTCCCTGCATTTACCAATGATTAAGCAGTACCACCTTGGAAGATACCACAATAATTTATTTTGCACCTCGTTTTTGTATAGACATGGAAGAGATGAATATGGATTTAGTTTTTTTTTTTAAATAAAACCTTTTATTAAAGTCTTGCATTAACTTTTTTCCAGAATGTGTACAGTCTACATAAAGGTCATGTGCCCACTATAGTGGTATATGTGTCAGCAATCACTGTTTCTTGCACAAATTACCATAGAAAATGTGTCAGGCTGGGTTCACACTTATGCAAATTGAATACGGATTTTCCCGCATCCAATTCACAAGACAGGAGACTGACTGGCTCTCAATGGAGCCAGATCACACATCTTCGAGGCGGCTGCGGAGCGTATTGCACAGGGGTCTCTGTGCGTCTTTGGGTTCGTTTCAGGTCCGAATTCAGGTAAAAATGTGTGCCCGATTTGTCCCTGAAACAGAGAACAGGCCCCTGCTGTGAGCTACATCTGAATTCAGTGTAAACCCAGCCTTAAACATAGGATGCAGTTTTAGGACATTTCCGATGTAAATTCATGAACTTGTCTAGGGCTGCAACTAATGATTATTTTCATAATGTTTTGATTAATCCAAGTGTTGTGTATAATTTAATTTGTCAAGTTTAAAAAGACAATTTTTGAATAGCTACCGGTATATGCAGTGGTAAATAGAAATTACCAGCTATATGGTTAGGGAACAAAATATCTAATCCACCATGAGAATAGAAGACAGAAGATTGCACATTATATATATATATATATATATATATATATATATATATACATATATATATACACACACACACACACACACACACACACACACACTCTTAGAGGTTGAATCTGATACATATAGATACAAGGAATTATGGGCTATATTGGTACCTCGTCCCCATTTTATTCTAGAAAACTTGTAGAGAACAGCTAAATGGACTATGACAGTACCAGAGAGGACAATAACCAGCAGTTTATATAATATTGTCTTTATTCCAAAAAGTAAAATCCAAACATAACATTATTCATAAAACATTGGTTCAATACAGATAGTATAGGCCAATTGGATACTATGATATTGACTATTTTTACGGTGTCAAGAGGTCCACGCATTTCGCAAAAATTGCTTCTTCAGGGCCTCAATGTCTTGACCACAAAATAGAGGTGGCCTATCCAAAAGAAAGCATAACTATTAATTATGTTCATGTCTACTGAAGTAGACATGTTCATCAGCCTCCATTGTCACGCCGCCCAACTGCCCATATACATATATACAGAGAAGCACCACTTACATGCTTCTAAGGTGAACCAGTAGATAAAGAGGAAGGAATGGTGTGTCATATGTATTTGGGAAGTGGCTTAGTATGTGATGCCGTTACATTAAAGTCATACAGGAAGATATTAACCTAGATAGTCCTATTATAAAGGAAAATGAGCAAAACACTGGTTGGCTTTTATATTACAGCACAGACCAGCCAAAAAAATTACACACTTACTAGATATTTAATCACTAAAGCATGACGCCCAAGTCCCAGACTAAGCGATAACTGCAAGTATCACGATATTCAGTTCCATACAGGACATGACCTATAATATACAATAAATACAAATCCAGCATTACAATTGTATATGATATTCCTTTTGCTAAAAAAAAAAAAAAAAAGAAATAGTAATAAAATCCATAGACATTAGTCTATACCTAAATTAGTCTATCCCTTTCCTGGCCCATATCTGCGGGTCCGGAACTTTATTCATGTGCATTGAGATTTCCCCAGAGGGGAGAACGTCTCTGGAGAGCGATAACGGGCTCTAGCCCTATGCCACACCGTGATGGTAGTGCGCATCAGCTTCGTAATGCTAGGGTGGGACCCTGCCCCCCTGAACACTAGGTTGCTAAGGGTGGAATAGGATCCCATAATAGCTGCCTCGAGGGTTACAGCTGGGTTATCTCTAGGTTGGGAGAACCACCACCTTACCGTCACCAGGACTGCCGTCCAGAAATAGGCCAGAAAATTAGGCAAGGATAGACCTCACTGCGTGAGAGGCAACTGTAGCGTGGAAATAGCCAAAGGTGGAGGTCTCCCATTCAACACAAAGGAAGATATAATGCCATTCAATTTATCAAAAAAAGGAAGCTGGGGTAACAGAGGAGAGTGAGGAAAAAGATATAGGAACTTAGGCAAATACACCATCTTTACTAAATTCACTCTGCCCACCTGAGAGAGCGGGAGACACCTCCCGGCCATACATTTCTGGGAGAAGGTCCTTAGCAGCGACAACAGGTTTAGGCTAAAGTATGAGGACAAAAGGGGCTCGTACCACTACACCCAAATATTTGAATTCATTAACCCAAGCTAATGGGGTATTAGCCTGGGGAAGGGGGTCCGAAACATGCAGAGGAAACAGGATTGATTTACCCCAGTTGATTCTTATACCTGAAAAAAAGCCCCAAAGGCCTCAAAAATTCATAGGGCTGCAGGTAGAGATGAGATGTCTTTGAAATACAAGAGGGTATCATCTGCGTACAGAGATATATTATCAATCGCCACCCCCAACTGGATGACTTCTACCGATGGGGCAGATCGAACACAAACTGCCAGAGGATACATTGCCAGCGCAATCAGGCCCGGGGAGAGTGGGCAGCCCTGCCTGGTACCTCGGGTCAGGGGAAAGGAGGGTGACAGAGATGTTTATCATAATCCTAAGGCCAGTATTCGTACTAAGTAACTGAATCCATTTAATGAATCAGGGACCAAACCCAAATTTACATAGGGTAGCCCAGAGGTAGCGCCACTCCACTGAAGCAAAAGCCTTTTCAGCATCCAGAGAGGCCACCACCCCTGAGCTGTCCCCCCTCGAAAGATGGGCAAGAAGCCTTCAGCTATTAATATCTGTTCCCCTACCCGGCATGAATCCGGATTTGAGTAAGCACTCTTGGTAGTGTGAAACGCATCAGTGACTTTGCTTTGCTGTGACCCATTTTTGTGTGTAGTTTTACAAAGGCACTTGAATTTTTCTTGGAGTGCGGCTGTCCAGAGTCTTTAATTACATCGTCATGAATCCAGATTTGTCAGCATGTAACAGAGCGGTGATCACAGTGTTCAGTCGACCAGCTAAGTAAGACCGTTGCCCAAATATTTGCATCCACATTAAAGAGGGAAATAGGCTGATATGAGAATCACTGATCCGGGGTTTTCTCAGGTTTTAGAAGGACCACCACAACTGCCTGACATAGAAAGGGGGGAGAGATTCCTCCTCCACTGCCTTCAGAAGCACAGCCCTAAATGTCAGAAGCAACTCCTCCGTATATGTTTTAAAAAACTCGTCCGGAAGGCCATCAGGGCCTGGAATCTTACCAGCCTGCAGAGAGGCCACTGCCCCCTGAAGCTCTTTAAAACTGATGGGGCTTTCCACGCCTCTGGGAAGGTAGATGTTAAGCATGGCAACTCAATCTCCTCTAGATAATTATGCAGTTCCTCATCTGTAACCGACCCCTGAGAGCTGTAGATAGGACGTGAAACGGTTATTAATAGAGGTGGGATCAGTCAAAAGCAATCAATCTGCATTTCTAATGCCGAAGATGGACACAGGCGAGCAGCTCTCCCTAGCCAGCCATGCCAACATGTGACCATTCTTTTCCCTGTGTTTGAAAATACGTTGAGATGGATGCAAGAGCTAGTTTTTAGTGGCAGACGTACGAAGGAGGAGAGCAGCCTGAAAAGAGGAATACACTCGGGAGTCCCTGGACTGGGAGTATTCCACCTCAAGAGCCGCAACACTCTCCTCAGCCTGCCCCAACTCTACTCTCGAATCCCTATGGACCGTACTTATGTGTGATTGAAAGACTTTAAAGGCACCCCAAATGTTGGACAAAGAAATAGAGTGATCCTGGTCATTCCAATACCGTATCATAGCAGATCTATATGGTTCAGAAAGCCTTGAGTCTGATAACCAAAACCTGCACAGATGCCAAAGACTGTCCGTCGGAGCCGTATACACAGTTAATTGTAAGGCAATTTGTGCATGATCTGAGATGCCACGAGGAAGAATAGAGACGTCCCGAACCCTGGGAGAACATACCCCCCAGCATAGACTAGGTCTATGTGAGAGGTTTTGTGTGAAGCAGAGTGGCATGTATAGAGACGTTGATGAGGACGACGCCACCGCCACACATCTGTAAAGTTGGAGGCCTCCGCCCATGCAGCCAACTCAGAGGTGGCACAAGCCCCCGAGGAGAGTCTGTCCACCCCAGCATCCGGGACCAGATTAAAGTCCCCGAAAATCAGCATTGTCAGTAGAATAAGTCACAGTTTTTGCCAGCAGCTGATTAAGTAGTCTAACAAGGGCAGGGGGAGGTAAGTATAGCCCCACCAGAACCACCTCCATTCTATCCAACATGGAATGCAGTATAACATAGCGGCCATATGGGTCCAGCTCCAAACGCCAGTAATCAAAACGGAAGAGGTTTATGAACCAGGATGCTAACCCCCCCTGGGAGTATTTGGTATATGAGGAGTGGTAATGGTGACCCACCCAGGGTTCCTTAAGACTCAACAATTTACTCCCTATCAGGTGGGTCTCCTGCAAAATACAAATCTGTGAGGGATAGGAGTTCAGGAATTAAAAAAACCTGGACCTCTTCACTGGTGTTCCAAGACACAATATTGCAGTTAGCCATAGTCAGTAGACAAAACGAGGTTCAATATGATGGACAGAGATGGGGTTAAGAACAGAACCTGGACCACTGCACATAACAGGTCAGTTAGAATATGGTATCCCAGAATAGCATATGTAACACCACTTGTAGAAAAACAATAACATAACAACCTCAACCAAACCCCCCAACCCAAACTTTGGGGAGGTTTTAGACCCACACACAGAACAAAGGCAGAGACGCCTTTCAGAGGGAAACGTGTGCAAAATTACATCTATAGTCTGGCAGTCAATTGGCAAACATTTGTTGTGAAACTTAAAACCGGTAGAAAAAAAAAAAGAGTGGGTGCAGTCGCCCAGCGGTACAAAACTTAAGTATCAGGTATGAAAAGAACAGCCTATAGGCATATGAACACAGGCCATAAGGATATGGGAGAAGGCTAGGCAGCTTGTATCCAGTCAGGAACAACAGAGAATAAGCCAGTAGGGTGACACCATAGCCTCCAGAGGAACAGCTTGAACAAAAAATCCAGTCGGCAACAGAGTAGGTAGTGGATATAGTTCCAACTTACAGGCGGACCAGGAACGCAGAACAAGCCAGAATTGCATATTCTTGGTGTGAAACAGAGAGCACTTAGCAGAATTTATTCAGCGCCTGGGCAGTGTATCAATCCAAGCAGAGGCTTCCTCAGGGGGTGTGAAAAACGGGACAGATTCGCCATCCTCCACACGCAATCTAGCCGGAAACAGCATGCTCTTGGTGTGGAGTCTCGCTCCCACCGAATCAAATGATTTCCTTTGATGCTGCGTTTCCAACGAATAATCCAGGAAAAGCAGCAGTTTAGCATTCTCAAAACGCAACTCTCCCAGGGCTCTGGCCTCCGTCATTACCAGGTCACGGTCTCAGAAGTGCAATAATTTAAAGATGTAGGTACGAGGTGGTGCTCCTTAAGGCCCCCTAGTAGAGGGTATACGATGAGCCCTTTACACAGTGAAAAATTTAGAAAAACATGCTGAGGGAAACAACTGCTGCAAGAGGCAATCAGTAAAGGTGGTAGCATTGGAGCCCTCAGCCCCTTCAGGGAGTCCTATATTGCGCAAATTGTTCCGCGTGTTGCAATTTTCAGCATCCTCAGCTTGTGCCTCTAGCGCTTTGACCTTAGTCCTTAGGCCAGTGATTGGCACCCCAGATGTTTTTAAACTACATTTCCCATGATGCTCATGCACTCTGCAGTGTAGTTGAGCATCATGGGGAATGTAGTTCCAAAACATCTGGGGTGCCAAGGTTCGCCATCACTGCTTTAGGCTATGTAAATCAGCGGTATGGTCTTCAGTCTGCAAGACCCTCTGTTCCACCTCAGACACCCGGCTGCGAGAGTCGAGATCCTTACGGATGAATTCCACATTCGTCTTGTATGTTTTCTGAAAGCAGACACCCTGGAGAATAACATAGTGGAGTGGTAGTTCCAGTTTTTTATGTCACTTGATATTACAGCAAAAATTCAGTGCAAACAAACGCTATAAATCTACTTTCAATTTTGGTAAAGTTTAAAAAAAAGACAGGGTTGCACCGAGGAAATAGATATCCAAATGTGTCAAACCTTTAATCTGTGTGCACCCGTGAAATGGTGACAATTTTCAGTACCTTATATTTACTATAAGCGACACTTCTAAAGCCCCCTGCTCGAGATCGAGCGCATGCGCCGTGCAAAGTGGGACGGTACCACCTGTGATCGGCCGTGACTTCATCACGGCCGATCACGTGGTAAACAGCCATGCCCAATGGCTGTTCACCCCCCTCAGTGGCGAGCGGTGTCTCTGTGACACGCCGCCACCAAAGGAACAGGGATACTCGCGCGCATTCCCTGTTTAAATGGAGGGCCGTCATACGACACCCTCCTAGAACGAGAGCCGCACCACCTGGCCGTCATATGACGGCCGGCGGACGGCAAACGGTTGAAGGGTATTTGCCTTTACCATATTGTTAGTGTGCTAATTCACTGTGTTTTAATGCCTAACGCTTAACCACTTCAATACCGTGCACTTTCACCCCCATAGATCATCAGTTGCAATTTAAGTTTTCACGCATAGGTGCCCCCGGGACGTGCCTCTGTCAGAACACATTAGCACAGAAGGAGATCGCTGCACTAGCATTACTTAGTATGGCAACCTCTCAGTATTTCAGCGGGGGGGGGGGGGGCGCCTTCCCTTGCTAAAACACGGACTACGTCACTTCCGGTTAAACAAAAAGAGGCTTGGGACGCACGCTGACACAGGAGAGACAGGCAATACCCTCAGCCATCTGTACCCATTCGAGCAGCTGGATAAGTTTGGTGCCAACTGATAGGCACTTAAAAATGTGAGTGAACCCATTTGTTTTTACCTTTTTATAAATAAAAGCACAGACATACTGCGCAATGATCGTTGTTCATTTTTTATGAGGTTGGACATTGGTAAATCTGTATATTGGAAACAGCATAGACCTGAGAGGAGTGGAGTGGTTATCCCTACTAATGAACCAAAGGCATTCATTATATTAACATCTGGTGAGTGGCCAATTCTTATGGTGGTGGTGGTATCGTCACTATAGTGGTGGATAAAGGCAGCACGGACACAGGAATTAGGAAGATTGAAACACTTTTATGCTGAAGATTGCTTTCTCAGCACCAGCAGAAATTACTACGGACATTTATTGTTTTTTGGTTTTGTTTGGTTTGTTTTGCCTAAATTAATTTAGTTTTTTTGGCAAGCAATAATTAATATTGGAAGTCACGGGTGAACAGCAGAAGAAAATATTGATTTTTATTAATTATTATTATTACTTCTATTATCACTAATGTATACAAACTTATAAATTTATTGTGGTATATTTAAATGCATATTTTGCTTGAAGCACTTTAAAAACACGTAATACAAGGGAGCGCAGTCAACACATATATATTTTTTATATATTTTTTTCTCATACTTTTTTACAGGTTTTAATTTTAGTAGAACCTTATTTGACTGCACACCACACAAATTCACACATTCACACATCTTCACAAATTTGGATGGTTTGATTATAATATTATTTTAATTTGCGCCGGGAGACACTTATTTTAGACTTCCCTTGTGTACCTAGCTTAAAGTGGTTGTTAAGTCATATAGCCCCATTATTTGTATCCTCTGTTTTACCACGCTATTAAGTACTGTGTGTCAAGTTTTTAAAAAACAAAAGTTACTTACTGGTAACGTTCTTTCCTGGATTCTTTCAGGACAGCCACCTGAGAGACCTTGAGGCTCCTCCCTTCTGTAGGAAACACTGCACCAGCCATCTTTAAATTTCCTCCTCCCCTGCTGGATCCTCAGTTTAAAGAGCACCTCCAGTCCGCTGGGGAGACACAAGAACATGTGATATATGTGTATCATATTCCCTGTAAGGAAATCTTAAGTATTTTATACATTTGGGTGGGTACCGGTGCTGTCCTGAAAGACTCCGGGAAAGAACGTTACCAGTAAGTAACTTTGTTTTTCCACTAATCGTTTTTCAGGACAGCCACCTGGGAGGATAATCGGGCACTTACCCTTAGGGTGGGACTACGGCTTGTAAGACCTTGCATCCAAAGGTCTGATCCTTTGCAGACCAAAGGTCCACCCTGTAGTGTTTTACAAAAGTGGCAAAGCTGGACCATGTTGCTGCTTTACAAATCTGTTCCGGTGTTGCTCCAGCTCTTTGCCTGCGACGCTGCCACTGATTTCTTAGAGTGTGCCCTGATACCCTCTGGGATCTGCATACCTCCCAACGTATAGGCCTGGCCAATAGCCTCTCTAAGTCACCTGGCTAAGGTGCGCTTTGAGGCCTTGTGCCCTTTCTTGATCCCTGAAATTAAATTAAATAAGGAATCTGTCTTCCTAAAGAGTTTGGTCTCATCTAAATAATGTAGGACATATGGAACTTAATTTCTTGTTCCCTGGAAGGATTTGTACAAAAAGAAGGTAAAATAACATCTTGGCCTCTGTGAAATGTTGAGGCCACTTTAGGCAAAAAGGCTGGATCCATCTTAAAAACTATGTGGTCCGGGAAAACCTGAAAAAAGGAGGCGGTCTGATTGATCTTCTGGCTGTACCAACTGCCACCAAAAAGACTGCTTTAAGTGTCAGCCTTTTCAAAGTGCAATTTTCCTGTGGTTCGAAAGGGTTCGCTGTCATAGTTTGTAGCACTAATGACAGGTCCCATTTTTAAGGCCAGAACTTGCATCAGTCTGCCTGCTTAAAATGGTTGTAAACCCTTACAAATCACTTGGACCTACAGGTAAGCCTAGATTAAGGCTTACCTGTAGGTCAAAGAAATATCTCCTACACGGTTTAGGAGATATTTGCCAAAAGACAGGCACCGCTGTCTATGGCGCATGCGCCGTAGATAGCGGCGCGCAGGAGCACTGAGTGCGCCGCTCTCAACGGCGATATGCTGCAAATGGCGGCTCCTGTGCGCATGCGCGGGAGTGACGTCATCGCAGCGCCGTCCAATGACAGCGCTGGAGCCGTGAGACCCACCAAGAAGATGGAGGCACCGTACACGAGGGGACAGCAGTGACTTTGCTGGCTCCTGTGTCAGGTAAGTGACACATAATGGACTACTATGCGATGCATAGTAGTCCATTATGCTTTACCTTTGCAGGGAAACAAAGAGGAAGTAAACCCATTAGGGTTTACGAAATTTATTTTTCCCTGTGAGAAACTTCAAAGCATCATTTACATGCCCCCTGACCAGGACATCTCTGTGGACGAATCCCTGGTCCATTTTACAGGCCGGCTGGGAATCAAGCAGTATATCCCCAGTAAGAGGGCGAGGTACGGATTGAAGCTCAACAAACTCTGTGAAAGTTCCTCTGGATATGTGAATGCCTTTCGTGTGTATGAAGGCAAAGACTCCCAGCTCCAGCCCCCTGAGTGTCCAACGTACATGGGAATAAGCGGGAAAATTGTCTGGGAGTTGGCATTCCCACTCTTCCAAAAGAGGTATCACATTTATATGGACAATTACTACACCAGTTTGCCCCTTTTTCGCCACCTATACCAGAAGAAAACTTTGGCCTGTGGTACAGCAAGAAAAAAACAGGAAAGGCTTCCCACAGAGTCTAGTCAAAACAAGGCTACAAAGGGGAGAATCAGCAAGCATGAGAAACGAGGAAGTGTTGGCCATGAAGTGGAGGGATAAGAATACAATAAGTTCATGGGGGGGGGGGGGTGGATTTAAACGATCAAATGCTGCAGCTCTATCTTTCAACACGAAAGTCCCTCTTCTGGTACAAAAAAAAAAGTCGCAATATAATCCTTCCATTTAGCCATTTATAATGCATACGTCGCTTATCAAAAATCAATAGAAATGCCCAACCCTTTTATCAAATTTATTGAAAATATTGTCACTGCCCTGATCTATCAGCAAGGCTCCCCCCCAGAAAGCATTCGCTACAATTGTGTCAGCAGACTGCATGAGTGACATTTTCCCGAAAATATTCCACCATCAGCAACAGGAAGATGCCAAAAAGATGTTGGGTATGCAGCAAAAGAGGAGTTAGGAAAGACACCAGTTTCTATTGTCCCCAATGTCCCTCCCAACCTGGCCTATGCATCGGCGAATGCTTCAAGCGCCATCACACTGTCGTAAACTATTAGCCCAAATTTCGAATAGACTGCCATTTCCCCAGTTTCAATTTATGTGCTGATTATTTCCCTGGTGCCTCAACCCATCAACCTAGTGCCTCAACTCAACTGACCATGGCCTGTTTATCAATTATGCCTCTGCCTGCCGTCTGCATTGTTTATCCGCCATGTTTCTGCCTTTCACATGAACTGACCCTGGACTATCGATTATGCCTCTGCCTGCTGTCTGCATTGTTTATCCGCCATGTTTCTGCCTTTTACGTGAACTGACCCTGGACTATCGACTATGCCTCTGCCTACCGTCTATTTCTGTCTTTTACCTGCACTGACCTCGGCTTGTTGACCATGTTTTTTCCTGCCCCTTGGACTGATCTTGCACCCTGCTACAGGGGTCTCACACATGTGAGGGGCTCCAGAATAGTGTTCTGAGTTGAGAAAAACTGTTTTTGGTTTTCTCTTTGTTTTGTAATTCCCAGAACAGGGTCTGGTTGTCTGGAGGCTTCAAAGCGATTTGGGTGGGAGAAGCCTCTACCCCCCTCCCCATTCTTCCCTGACTGAAGCCCTAAACTTGATGGTCCCGTCTGCTGCCTGGACCAATACTTTGGCTGTGCTGACAATAACTCTACCTGCACTGACCCAGGACTTTTCATGGACATGTGCCTGTTGCCTGGACCAATACTTTGGCTGCACTGACCATATCTCTGCCTGCTGCCTGTACTATGGACAGTATTCCTGCCTGCTGCATGGACGAGCCTTTCTTTTTTTTGACTAAGAAAAAACAAAAAGTTTATTGAGATGCAATCAAAATGTACATATACACATTGTATTAAGCGATAAAACACTACAGAAAGAAAAGTTCCAACAAAACACATAAAAAAAATTATAAAAAGTAGATTACAAGGGGAGTATGACCCAAATCGACATAGGATATAGTCCCAAGTGTCCTGTACACCTAAGAGCAGTATTAAAAAGTGCAAGTCTCTCCATCCTCCAGCCATCTATCCCAAACATTAGAGAATTTCTGCAGGCGACCTCTGTGGATGTATATTATTTTCCTATACGGATGGGTATTATTAATTTCCCTTTTCCACCCCTGCAGTGTCAGAGGTAATGCCTGCATCCAAACCTTGGCAACAACTTTCCATGCTAAAAATAGGGTTTCATATACAAATATTGCCTGATATTTGTCCACATCTATGTCAGGTAGTAGACCCAGGAGGCATAACTTCAGGTCCAGACCCACAGGGGAGCCCATATGATCATGCAGAAACTGGATCACCTGTAGCCAAGAAGTCTGTATATTCGGGCAACTCCGTTCAGCCAATGAGACTACCATGGGCGGCTTGTCATCTAGGTGGGCAAGATAAGCTAGTAGCTTCCCTGGCTTTTATCCCATGTTCATATACACGCATTTTACAAAAGAACAGGTGTTTGGCTTTTTTCAAATATAACTGCGATACCACTCGGGCCTGCATTCTAACTTTAAGTTGTCAGGTGAAGGAAGGATGTTATACGCTTCCTCTAATTCCCGTAGTTTTTCTGCTGACATGTGCACTATCACTTTAGAAGATTTTATGAGTCTAGTTACCCTAGTGTCCAGTACCCTTCGTGCATGGAGTTTAAACGCATCCACCGGGAGTTAAACGTGAAAGAGTTTTGGCCTCCGGTAAAGTAAAATTGTAGTTCTCTTTCTATGGTGTTGTGATCCGTCAGCGCTGATAGCCAGTACGGGTTAAGACTCCACACATACTTTGGGGCCGTGTTCAGAAGGGACACTAGCAGCCAGCATGGGGAGTGGTCTGAAAGCCCTAGATGTAAACCCCACCTTGGGGAGTAGCGTTTTAGTAATCAATATGTAGTCTATTCTAGACATAGTAGCATGGCTACTGGAGTGGCATGTATATGCCCTGGCTGTAGGGTTCCTATGCCACCAGACATCAATAAGGGCAAATTCCGCCAATATGCGACTCAGTCTGGTCTGCCGTGTCTCATTAACTACATCAGTAGTCTGCACTGGGCGATCCAAAAACGGGTTCATGGTCATGTTGAAATCCCCCATCCACACAGCCGGAACCGTCAGATGCTGGGTCATATATGACAGACCCGCCATGATGACCTCCGAGCTGTATGGAGGGGGGGATGTAGCATGCAATCAGTAGTACAGGCATCCCTCCTATAGATGCATGTAAAAACAAGTACCTACCCTATTGGTCCGACTCCATAGATATGAGTTCAATTGGGGTGGCTTTAGTAAACCCCCAGAGACTGCAAATGACCGGTGACATGCGTTTCTGTTAATGCTATGACATTTGCTTTCTGCAATTTTAGATATGCGAGGGCCACAGTGTGCCTAATTCTGTCTCTCACCCCCCTCACGTTCCATGTCAAGAATTTAATCGTGGTCATTTAAACAATGTGTGGTATTTAGTGGAGCGGACCAACACTGCCACAATATATACGAGCATTTTAATCTGCAGTATACCAGTTCTTGTAGTGTATATAAAACATCCATATGTGATCAAAAGTGCATCCCAGAACCAAAACTAACAGTCATTGTAACAGTTAAAACCATAATTTTGCCCTTAATCCGGGCAACATCCCTCCCTCTCAGCTCTGCACCCCCCCAACATGGTGAGAGCATCAGACACCCGAATTTAAACACAGCAACAGTCTTTCAGCAGCTAAATCTAGCTGGAGTCGCAGGGCTTGTTTCCAGTAGTTGGTACGTTGCAACAGTAAATGTAATTTCTAGGGGGGGAGATTATTCACTGTACAGTGCATGGTAAGGTAGTGGGAAAAGAGCCATTTAACATGCTGAACTCAGTATATTATACCCAATGGGATATTTAGATCTGGAATAAGCAATTAAAGTGCTGTACGCCACATAAGTACAGGGGGCACACAGGAGGTCTGCCAATCTAGGAGTGAAAGTCCATCCAGGCCACCCCCCGAGCAATATATCACAGGACACAGTATATGCGGGTCCCCGCCTGTACTCCCTCCCCCTCACTGCATGTCCAGAGCTGTGGGGAACCCCAGGCTCCATATATCAACAGATGGAAAGAAGGCACTGTGGGCTAAGTAGGGGGCAGGGGGGAGACAAGCATGAACAACTATTAGCAGAGGGGTTCATCAAAAGTATTCACTGTAGCGACCATCCAGCAGAGCCGTTAGGCAGGCCTCCCACGCCGGTCAAGCAATGCCGCAGCCGCAGCGTGGGTTTCAAAAAACTGCACCAGGTCATCCTCCTCCACTCCAAGTCTGGTCGGAAATAACATGGCGTACTTGAGGTGTAGCGCCCTGAGGCGGCGCTTGGCGTCCTGGAACTGAGACCTTTTCCGTTGCTCTTCATTAGAAAAGTCCGGGAACACCGCCACATGACCATTACCCACTTGTATATTTCCATTCTCTCTGGAGAGCCGCATAATCTTGTCCCGGTCTCTAAAATTCCAAAATTTGGCAATAAAAAGTGCGGGGGGGGGGGGGAGCTCCAGCAGGTGGAGGCTTTGCTGGTATACAGTGTGTCCTCTCCACCGCAAAAATGACTGAGAAGGCCTCCCTGCCATACGCTGCTATGAGGAGATTTTCTAGGTACTCTGCTGTCAGCTCGTTCGGGCAATACAATGAATCTGAGGTTGCAGCGGCAAATTCTTTTCTCCATTTCATCTTGGTGGGAATGGAGCTGCTGGATTTGCCTTTGCATGTCCTCAGTGGTATGTTGCAAGGGATGTAGAATGTCATTGGCATTGCCGTTTCTGTAACTCTGTCTTTAAGTTTAGAGAGGTCCTGACTCAGGAGCAAGATATCGATTTTCACCTAGTCTATTTTGGCTGTTAGGGTGCCCTGGAGAGCGGCTATAGCATCCAGTACCTTAGCAGTTTCTGCGGCATGGCGGTCTTCCTCTGGACATGCAGCGGCACCATCTTTGGCCTGCCCGTCATGGTGGTATTTTGCCAATTTATCCACTGTTGCTGATAGTCTTTTTGGGCGGGGACATAGTGTGTCCTGCTCCCGGGATCCACCGGCTGCTTTGCGGGTGAGGAATCACTCGGATTCACGGTCAGGCTGTTTCACAGGAGAATCGGCAAGAGGAGCTCCTGCTATCAACGTCTTACTCCATCGCTTGCCAGGCCACGCCCCCATGGACGACCCTGTCGCATCCCTGCCTGCTACCTGGACCGATGCTCTCCTCTGTGGACCACTGCACTACTAAAACCGCAGGTAATCTTTTCTTTACTCTTTGCTCAGAAAAATGTATTTTGGTTTGGAATTGATATGTACAGTACATGCTATGGGTTAGAAATTTGAAGGGCCTTCAACAATGTGATAGGTTGGCAGGAATGTGTGTGCAATTTATGCTCCTAGAACGCCTGGAGGTGCTACTTGGATGTTGGGCCTCTGTATGTGGCCAGGCTATGTTAAAAGAAAAAAAAAAAAAGTGGTATTGCCATACTCAGGAGGAATAGCAGAATGTATTTTGGGGTGTCATTTTTGCTATGTACATGCTGTGTGTTGGAAATATCTTATAAATGGACAACTTTGTGTAAAAAAAAAAAAAAAAAAACATTTTCCAAAAATTTCTGGGCTTTCGTCGTCCTCCTCGTTTCTGAGATTATCATGCACCTGCTCTGTCTCCACCATGTGCTCTCCCATTGCGCCAAAAGAGAAGAGGCGGGGTATATACTAGAAAGAAGGTCAGGGGCGGAGTTTCACGCATGTGTAGATAAAGCATTACACACGCGAGTCGTACGTACGATCTGTGAGTGGAGGACGGAGGATCGTAAGCACTGATCGTGTTAACGAAGGTACAATTTTAACTTGGGGCATCAGTGGCCTATACTGCTTATAGATTGAGGCCTATATTGGGACAAGATTAGGAGAGTTTAACCTGATATTAGGGTTTGTCTTGTGTTGTATCTTGCAGAGAATATGGATAAATTCAATGACCATGATTTCCTACCCAACTTCATTGATAAATACAGAGAGCTGCCCTGTCTGGCAGGTGAAAACACCCTTTTTATAACAAAATAAAAGAGGAAGGCAGCGGTGGATCAACTGTTGGAATTGGTGAAGCCGGTGATTCCCACGGCAGACATGAACTATTTGAAGTGCAAAATTGATGGCCTGAGGAGCACATATAATAGGGAACACAAGAAGGTCCAGGATTCCATGAGATCAGGAGCAGCAGCAGATGACATTTATGTCCCCAGGCTCTGGTACTATGACAGACTGCGTTTTTTGTCAGACCAGACTGAAAATCAGGCCATCACTCTCAACCCTTCCTTCCACTCTTCCTTCCACCTCAGCTGATGCTTCCCAAGTCCAACCTGGGCCTTCCACCCAGGAAGATGTAGAGGAGCCCAGCGAGAGCCAGGTATAGCATTGTTCAACATATTTCTTGTAAAAAAATGAATGATGTTAACTAGATGTTATTATTGATCACCAATTTCAGATTTAACAAAGTGGTTTACACATCAATAGACAGTAGTAGCCAAAAATTATTGAGACAAGAATGAAAAATGCTGGGGTTAGAATCATAGTCTTTTCTATTTGTTAACATTCAATTTGCAACAGTCATGAGCTCAAAATTGTGTGTGATTGATGACCAAAAAAAAATAGAACTATGTCCCATTTTCATACACAAAAAAGTCTCAGCCAGGAGGTGGCGGGGGAAGTGGCGGGGGAAGTGGCAGCCAGGAGGTGGCGGGGGAAAGTGGCAGCCAGGAAGTGGCCGTGCCCAGTAGCCTGACCGAATCGCAGGTTCCTCTCCTCCGCCTTCCAACAAAAAGGCCCAGGAAGGGGAGGAATGTGGAGGAGTCTGCGCTTGGTTTGATTTGGCAGGCTACTGCGGTCCTCACAACAACCTCCAGTGTTCAAGAGGCCTTTACCTGTATGACAGTCAGTAAGATGCAGGAAATGGAGGTGGGCCAACGCCTCAGTGAGGAGCTCATATATTTCAGGTCCTAAATAAGTGGGGTGATGGGCGAACTCACAAAATAAGTCACTTATGTGAGTTGGACCATACTCCTCCTCCACCTCCTGCCACAACTTCAAGACCACAGCCACAGCCTGGAAGGAAACGTGCAAAGACGACAAGAGAGTGATGGCCTGTGTTCGGTCTGGTCTGGCAAAAGACGTAGGCTGTTTTAAGACCACAGCCTTGGGACATACATGTCATCTGCTGCTGCTCCCGATCTTTAGGAGTGGGCTCCCTATTAAAATAAAGATTTTGCCTGTCAAATAATTGATGTTTGCCCTGGGGTACAAAGGCTTCGCCAATTTCAACAGTTTATCCAGCGTTGCCTTCCTCATTATTTTGTTATGACCCCTAATAAATTTCTAATTTTTTTTCTTTTTTTTTAATCCTTGGCTATGTGTTTTACTTCAAAAAGGACAGTTTGTGAGTAGGCAGGTACATTTCAAAAATACAAAGCGAAATTAACAAGGGACACCACCACCAACCAGCCTCTTTGAGGTTAAAAAATAAAAGATAATAATGGTGTTGTGGTAACTTGACACACAAAATGACAAAAAATATTATGGAGATCACTAGAAAAAAAAAAAAAAATTAAGAAGATCTTGATAAAAAAAAAAAAAAAGTAAAACTAAAAAAAACATTCTGGAGATCTGGCGAAAAATAAAATAAAAAGAAGATTATTCAGGAGATCAAGAGAAATACTAAAGAAATCAGTTTGTCAAATCTCTGTGTGAATATCAGCAGCAAAGCAACTTCATTATTCTAGCATTATAAAGAAGAAGAGAATGCGCTGCATTGATTGCAAAGATTTAAAAATTTGCAGCGTGACGAATGTGCTAGCTTCATTACGAACGCTAGTTTTACCAGACCGAGCGCTTCCGTCTCGTACTTGATTCAGAGGATGCGTGGAATTTTGTGCATCGGAATGGTGTACACATGCTTGGAATTTCCGACAGGTTTTTTTGGCGGAAAATTTGAGAACCAGCTCTAACATTTGGCGTCGGAAATTCCGTCAGCAAAATGTCTGATGGAGCATACATACGATCGGAATTTCTGACAACAAGCTTACATCGAACATTTGTTGATGGTAATTCTGATTGTGTGTACGCGGCATAAGAGATATATATCATTGTTAAAAATGTAGTTGAACCACCTCCCAAGAATCAATTTTCTTTTTTTTAGTGCGAAAGGTTTTTACCCATGTAAATATTGTTTTGCTTGCCAACATTCAAAAAAATTCCAGGGAAAAAAGAATAATTGAAGAAGAAGCTGCTAGTACAAGAAGTAATCACCCGATTAGGGTTTTTTATTAGTTGCCATACTGAGGGAGTCGTGTATGTTTTGCAATGCTCCTGCAAATTGCAGTATGTGGGGAGGACAAAAAGGGCCCTAAAAGTTAGAGTTAAAAGGAGCATGTGCAAAACATTATTAATGAATGCCCAAAGCATAATGTATCTAGACATTTTGCTCTAGTGTGTAATACAAATCCAGAACACCTAATATTTTGGGGGATAGAGAGGTAACATTAGACCCTGGAGAGGCAATCATAAAATTAGATCCTTGAGCCAGAAAGAATCAAAATGGATACACAAAATGCGAACTTTAGTGCCTGATAAATTGATTAAACGTTGAGTTTAATCTCAATTGTTTCAATTTATTAGTAATTATTGACTTTTTTCTTGACTTGCCTTAGACATTTTGTTTCTATGTAAGCTTCACATTGCATTTCTGACGTGCGTGTAGCTGCTTAGTGTCCCACTTCATTTTGTACTTTTATTTAATCCCTCCATTGATCAGTATGAACAACTCAATTATGTACCGCTACCTATGACTTAAAACAAAAATCAGAAAATGTCATTCTCTGCTGCAGAAAAGTGCTTGACATTTTCCGACCTGACTGCGGCCCTGTATCTCAGGGCCACTTGGTGCTAGGGACCCCAAAGTCAAGATACAGAGATACAGAGCCCCAAAGTCGGTCCATCTGCAGCAATGTCATTTTGGGACCCTTTGGGTCCAGAGACCCCAAATTTTGGCTGCAGCTAGGGGGCATCTAGGAACCCTTAACTACCAAGTTAACCCTCTTTTCCACTTACAGTAGCTGCGCATTTCTCACCCTAGGCTTATACTCGAGTCAGTAAGTTTTCCCAGTTTTTTGTGGTAAAATTATGTGCCTCTGCTTATATTCGGGTCGGCTTATACTCGAGTATATACGGTAGTTTATTCGTGTTTTTTCAGACAACACAGCAAAAACACTAATAGACTACTCTTTTCACCATTTACATCCCTTGGATTACTGGATAAATCATATGAATGGACTTTATTTTCTATAATTAAGCAAACCTTCACATTTATGTTTGATACACTGTTTATTATTATTATTATTATTATTGCGACACTGAAGGTTTTGCGCAAGATCACTGTATATTATGTGGTTATGTACTGCAGCAGAATAGAGGCAGCAGGGGCATGGATGAGATCGTCTCTCACTTCACGGACTCAAAATGACAGGGAGAGAGGGGAGACACTGCAAAAGCACTATGCTGTTATTCACGCTTTAAAGAAACCATAACATTTTTAGCATAATGTGCATGAATTGCAGTGATGTACTGCATGTTTTTTTATTTTGACATCTGCTTTAATGGAAAATCAAAAATCGCTAAGTAGACCATTGTCCACTACCACAGGCCCTGGCAGAATGATAGAGTGCAGTAGCTACAGACAGGCAGAGCAGCGAGAAGGGTATTAAAAAGAAAAAAAATAAATAAATCACATTTGAAGTCCCCCCCCCCCCCCCCCCCCATTAACAGACTTGCAGGTAACACTATTGTGGTTTCAGAACCAATGAGCTATGGCTGCTAAAATAGTAAATGAACGAGTAAAAGAAAAAACAAATATAATTTTCCAGTTTTATTAAAAATAACCTCACTACATGGTGCTTAAACTACATTTTATTAAGTGGGGTAATTCCCAAAAGTCTCATTCCATTAGCCAAAACTATACGTATACTGTTGAAAAAGAGAAGCCGAGCCTGTGGGGAGAAAAAAAAAAAAAAATACAAATTTATGTACATAAACATACAACAGAAAAACAGTTGCAATATGGCAAACAAATGAACCTATTGGAACTTTTTTGCAGTTTTGAGTAAAACATAAAAAAATTTAGAATGTCTGCCAAGTTTTTATTACTATGTTCCCCTATTTTGCATGGGATCTCTGAAAAAAATTTTTTGTAATTGTTGGGCAGCATAGGGAAGTTGCAATCTGTCAGTTGTTTATTGTTGTCTGTCTCCTGCAGCCCAAGGATACACTGGCTATTAGTACATTAAAAAATATATATATGTTTTTTTTAAGTGGATCGTGGGTGCAATGCCAGGCTCATGCAAACTTTCCCCAGCCCCCTGCTCGGACAGAGGTCAAAAACTTCAACATTAGCATTCAAATCTCTTTGCTGTGTAGCCTGAGCAGGATTCCGATAATTTCCTGTCCAGGTTAATGGCTTAGGAAGTGGAATTTCCCTTCCTTATTTTGAAGATCCATAGAAGTAAACCCCAGAGGGACACAGCTATAAAAACATGAAAGGTTCTAACCCCTCTCTATGGCATCCAAAAATTCATGAACTGCAGCCCAAAAGGGATCCCAAACCATTTTGGGCAGAACAATTTAAATGCAGTCTTGTACAGGCTCCTCATAGGGGAATCCTTTTACATTTGAACTTGTAAAAACGGATGACATTATTGGAATGCGGAGTGACCAACTCCAGGCACTCATTTTCCCTCTCCATTTAAATATATATACAGTGATCAGCACACATGAGTATTTTCAGAATCAACATTTTCTATGGGACACTATACTACAAAATACTCCCACAACTGCGGGCCAATGATTGTAACCAAGAGTTGATAATTTGCACACACAAAAAATTTGATTTTTCCTACATACTAACCTGTAAAATCCATTCCTTGGAGTGCATCACAGGACACAGAGCAGGCCATAGTAATTACTATCTGGGTTATGTGCAGGACTCTGGCAGATCAATAAAAAAGGACGTCCTCCCCTATATAACCCTTAAACAGGAAGTCCCTCAGTTTTGTAGCAAGCAATAAATTCCCAGAAAGAGGGGAGGGACCTCTGTGTCATGTGATGGATTTTACAGGTAAAGTATGCAAGAAAAATCTAAATTTTTTTAAACATACATTACAGGACCATAGTAATTACTATGTGGGATATCCCAAAGCAATATACTTGAAAAGGAGGGCGACACAAACTGTCACCTGACCTATTCTGCCGCCGTAACATACTGTGGCCAAGGCAGTTCCTCCGTGGCTCTGATATCCATGTGGTAAAACCTTGTGAATGTATGAACCAAAGACCATGTAGCGCCCATGAAAACCTGAGCCCCTGATGGCAGATAGTCTGAGATGCCCCCACACACCTGGTAGCAAACATGCTCACCAGAAAGGGTAGGGATCTTGCCCTTTCAAGACATATGCTTGAAAGATTAACCGGCAGATCCAATGAGAAATAGTGGCCCTTCCTTGCCCTTCCTGGACTCTTCTGGCAGCACAAACCAGGATTTCTGACCAATCCAAGTAAATCCCGACCGCCTGAACGACAAAGAAGCCACCTTTCTGAGTCAAAGGACTGTATATTGTATGGTATCCGAAAGGTGAGGAGTAAAAAGAATAATGCATGGTGCCTACAGTGAAACATTGTGGTGGCAGTGTCCTTCTGTGGGGCAGCATGAATGCTTCTGGTGTTGGGGAGCTGCATTTCATTGATGGTATCATGAATTCACAGAAGTACTGCTCTATTCTGAAAGAGAAGATGCTACCATCACTCCGTGCCCTTGGTCGTCATGCACTTTTCCAACATGACAATGACCCAAGACACACATCTAAGGCCACTGTTGCATTTGAAGAAGAACAGGGTGAAAGTGAATCCGTAGTACAGTGTATGTCTACCGATCTGAACCCAAACACCTATGGGGAATTCTGAAGACAAGTTGAGCATCACTCTCCATCCAGCATCCAGATTTCTAAAAGAGGTCGTTCTTGAAGAATGAAATAAATAGATTTCGAAATATGTCGCCAAATGTGTTTATTCTATGCCTAGAAGACTCAGTGCTGTCCTTACAAATCATGGAGGTCCTACAAAATACTAGATGTAGTCATTTTTGTTGTGCGGTGTATTCATTTTTGCATCAACTAATTTAAGTAAAACTGAAGGTTTTGTAATCCAAGTTATATTATTAACCTTACTTTCATTTAATAAGCTAAACATATGTTCTATAAAACTTAGTTTTGTCAAATTTTTGGAAAAAAGTGTTCATTGAGCTATTGAATAAAATCTTACTTTTCAAAAGGAGTGTACTCATTTATGCTGAGCACTGTATATATAAAATACACACTATAATATAAATATTAGATATAGAGACAGAGACACACAGTATATATCAGGGATCCTCAGCTCCAGTCCTCAAGCTGCTCCCCAACAGGTCATGTTTTCAGGATTTCTCTCAGATGAAACAGCTGTGGTAATTACTAAGGCAGTGAAACTGATCAAATCACCAATGCAAAATAATGGAAAGCCTGAAAACATGAGCTGTTGGGGCGCCTTGAGGACTGGTATATATACATACAAACAGTGCTCCCCCTATACAGGGTTTTATTCGCAAGACTTGTATTAGGTGGAAAAACTTTTTAGATGACAAATATTGTCCAAATACAAGAGGCGTATGTATGATTACTTACACCAATGGGCCATACCTTTATCACCACCCATCTAATATGGAGTAGGTCCCGGTTTGCCAACAAAACAGCCCTGACCCATCGAGGCATGGACATCCTTAAAACTCGAAGTTGCAAGGTGGGGCCTGCATGGGTTGAACTTGTTTTTCCAGTACATCCCACAGATGCTCAATGGATTGAGAGCTGGAGAATTTGGAGGTCAAGTCAAGTCAACACCTCAAACTCGTCGTGTTCCTCGACCCATTTTTGCAGTGTGGCAGGACACATCATCTTGCTGAAAGAGGCCACTGCCAAAGTTTATGTAGGTGGCATGTCATGTAACAGCCACATGAATGGCAGGATCCAAGATTTCCCAGCAGAATATTGCCAAAAGCATCACATTGCTTCCACCAGCTTGCCTTCTGGTACCATGTCCTCCCCGTGTGATGCACACTCGCCTGGCCATCCACATGATGTAAAAGAAAATGTGATTCATGAGACCAGGCCCCCCTTCCTCCATGGTCCACTTCTGATGCTCACATGCCCATTGTAGGAGCTTTTGGATGTGGACACAAGCTAGCCTAGGCACTCTGGCCAGTCTGTTGCTATGCAGCCCCATACACAACAAACTGATATTTTTTCTGCTTTTAAAACATTAACTTGAGTAACAACAATGTTTGCTTGCTGCTGAATATATCCCCCCACCAACTTTCAGATGTCATTGTAATGAGATAATCAATTCAATTCACTTAACCTGTCGTAAAGTTATGGCCGATCGGTGCGCTTTGCATATTTCTTCCAGATTTTGGCAGTAATCGAGTCTGAAACTGCCTCTGTGCAGGATCTCCCTGTATTAGAGTGGTCACTGCTGTGCTCTATCCTTGTGCAGGGTTACTGGACTTGTATCCACCCCTTCCTGTAGTTTTCTGCAGGCAGCCTCTAATTGGAGGACCCGCTGAGTCTGTCCCACAGCTCTCTGCTCAGGCTTTGTACAACACTGATGGGGTCCCTGCTGCTTTTACAAGGTACTAGCTGGGTTTTCAAAAGGTATTCAGTACACACAAATGATTTATTTTCTTTTTGGCTAATGAGAAATATATTTAAATCAAAAGGTTTTGAGCCTTGAGTTCAGTATTAAAGTTCAGTAAATAGTTTAAAGTAATATATTTTAAAGACTTACATGTGCCACATCAGGGCTGCTTCCTTTGACATGAAGAGAGTGATGTGCCACATTAGCTAAATGACTATTAAAAAAAAAAAAAAAAAAAAAACATATCATCAGCAATGAAACAAACAGTTTGAGACAATAAAAGCATTAGGCCTCTTGCACATGATACTCCTGTTTGACCATCTACTTTTTCAGACTTTTTTTTGTATGTATTTGTGCGTATTTACCCACATTTTCACGCATTTCCACACACACTCTCGTGCAAACGTATTCTCGTGTTCTCCTTCTGCACAATACGTAAATGGGCATTTGCGCTCATGAGGCGTAAATTACTGACCAAAAAAGGTTATTTTTGATTTTTTTATCTTTTATTGGATGAATGCTCGGCGCTCGTTTACGTGCGGGCAATTAATGGGCTCAGTGAAAAAAAAAGCTGTGCTTAGCTTTTTCAAGCTGCAGTGTGCAAGAGGCCTTATGCTGCAAAATGTATCAGCACATCTGGAAAATGATATAAGAGTAACTAAATGCTTCTACAAGCTGCAATATAAAGTATTACGTCTGTAAATCATTGCTGAGTAACAAATGGAAAGATTTAGACAGACTCCTTTTTTTACTGGTTAATCAGTTGAAAGCTGACAGGTTGGATTTTAATAACCAAATATAAATAATAAAAAGGACGGGGAAGCAGTTACAATATTATGAAATGTGTCCCTAGAGAGCCCCTGGTGACATCTTTGCAGCTTCTCCCCCCTACTGATGTCCTCCTCCGTAAATAGGGGGCATGTGATATTGCAACTCCCACTCACATGTGAAGCAGCCTCTGCTCTTTGGCATCTACCAAATGCTGGGAATGTATAACCCCAATTAAAAAAAAGTAGTGTAAAATCGACATTAAAACATAAATCCATATTTTATTCACACTAGAAATAGAAAACATTAAAACTAAAAGGAAAATGTACCATTGTAAGAAAAAATAAGGTAATTTTGAAAATGAAGGCAGCAACATATCTCAAAAAAATTGGGACAGGGCCATGTGTACCACAGTGTAGCATCCTCTCTCCTTTTAACAACACTGTGTAGATGTCTAGGAACTGATGGGACCAGTTGCTGGAATTTTGAGAGGAACGTTGTTCCATTCTTGCCCGATATAGGATTCAAACTGCTCAACAGTGCTGGGTTCTCTGTCATTTTTTGGTTTCAAGATGCTCTAAATACTTTCAATTGGTGAAAGGTCTGGACTGCAGGCAGGCCAGTGTAGCACCCAGGATCTTCTACTATGAAGCCATGCTGTTGCCATAGATGCAGCATTCGGTTTAGCATTATCCTGCTGAAATATGCAAGGCCTTCCCTGAAAAAGCAGTTGTCTTGATGGGATCATATGCTACTCTAAAACCTGGATTTAAGCATTGATAGTGCCCCAACTTTTTTGGAATTGGGGTTGTAAATAGCACTGCGCATATGATTGCATTGAAAAAAAAAAAAACATTTTTCAAGAAGAAAAAAAAAAAAAAAAGGAAAAAAGTGTTTTGTCAGAGAAGAAACAGAAAATCTATTCTCCCAAAAAATAAGCAGCATATAATTTTTTTATTTTTCAGTATATTTTCATCTTAAAAAGCACTTGTTGACCACCCCACACAGATATACTGAGGAAGGGCGGCCTCTCTGTGCTGGATCACGTATATGATATGTGGTCTAGCATTTCCGGGTAGAGGGAGCTCGTGCGTGCCCACAGCCCCTGTGCTGTGGTTTGTCACAGCACAAGCCGATCAGTGGGTCACTGGCATCTGCTGATCGGATCTGTCACTTCAGGGAAGAGAATCCTGTAATATAAACAATACAGAGCTCCGAACACCAACAAGCAATCTTGCTGTTCCCTTGCAAAGCAGGGAAAAAAAACACAGCAAGATCGTTTGGTAAAAGCATCACAGAACACACACATCACACATAGTTAGGTACATATTTAACCCCTCGATCGCCTCTAGATGTTAACCCCTTCCCAGCCAGTGTCATTAGTACAGTGACAGTGTATAGCATTAGCACTGATCACTGTATTAGTAGTGTCACTATTGATTGTGTACCCCCAGCCAGCTTCAGTGTCAGATTGCACCGCCATACTATAACAGTCCCACTATAAGTCGCTGATCACTGCCATTACAAATTATATATATATATATATATATATATATATATATATCTATATACACACACACACACACACACACACACACACACACACACACACACACACACACACACACACACACACAAATAACTGACGCAAAAGTGGTTAAGCTTCATGTTTTTTTGTACTGGTTAAGTTTGTGCTCAAGATAGTTTATTGCTGTGACCAATGTGCATTACAGCCTTTGATTACCATAGAGCAAATTGTAAGCATCAGCTATACATAAGCATGCATCCGACAGCACCTCACAGGAAGGGACACCTGGAAAACGTTAACTTGCGTTTAAGAGCCTCAATCTGAAGGAGGTTTGTACTGGACAGAAACAAGAGATGCTTACAGATTTGCAATCACAAAACTCCTAAATTATATTACTAAATGTTTGCATGATTTGCAATAAGTGTGAAAGTAATGAAGAGCATCTGATAAAGTTTTATTAACTTTTAGGGATTCCCATATTATCCACTGATAATTTCCTAATCCCAGCTTTAATTAACATAGTCCTTCCTGGTGCAACTCTTCTATTATTCCAAGGTTTGTGGAATACTTGGGAAAAAAAAATAAAATCAGGGAATGATACCTAGAACAATAAAAGTTTGATCTTTTAGCATATTCTCTACTTTGGCTTGAAACACAACCCAATGTATTTGGAATTTCTCTACATATAGTACATATACATTGTGGAGGTGCTTTCTGTATTAACTTGAAGTGTACTAGAACCAGATTCTTGATATTTTGTTTCTATGTCTACTCTGTCTTACTTTGAAGTACTTGTATAAAACCTAATAAAAAAAAAATATATATTTTGTTAAAAAAAAAAAAACAAAAAAAACAAAAAACAAAAAAAAAAAAAAAACACTTTTATGCTTCATGAGGGTCTGAATCCAGACCCTTTATGCTTATCTACAGCAACAGATCACTTAAAATGTTCTTCTGCTTAAACAAGGACATCTATTACTGCATGGACATTGACATTAGAGACGTGGCTGGAATTTCCCATATTACAAAAATGCAGAAAAACTTTCCATGTACAGGCTATTTCCACACTGAAAAATGCAGTTCTGCTGCTGCCCTTAAGTTACTAGGTGTGTCCTTTTAAAGAAAATTGTGCAGGAAGGCTTACTCTGCTCTTGAATATACAGTACGTAAAACAGACAATTTACAAAGAGGCATTATGGTTGTTTACTGTATAATTACCCTAGGCCCATGAGGTAAGAAACCAAGTATCGTGGCTGAAGCTCCTTCAGTGTCTTGTGAATTACTTCATCATACCTATGTAACAAGAACATTCTTAAAAAACACTAAACAATAGACAATTTGAAAGTTTGAGTATGCTCCAAAAGCTGTACCCTTGCACAAAAAAACAAAAAAAGAATTGCATGTTTAGTAAAAGTTGGGGGATTTTCTTTCCCCATATAGTTAAAAATATAGGTAAATTAGCAGTATTTAACCACACCAGGGGACTTGGGTACGAGCAGCCCCCCCGTGGACATTTTAACCACCTTGCGCCTGCACTATAGCCGAAAGATAGATACAGCATGGGCCTCAATTGCCGGGAGGGCGTCCATGTACGTACTCCCAGAAACACAGAGCATGCCCCCGCGGGTGCGCATCGGGGAAAATCTATGATGACCATGTCCTTTGGACACAGCCAATCACAGATCATGGTAAATGGCCAATCGCAGCTGCCATTTACCATGTGATCGCCTCATCCAATGAGAGATGATCTTAAATGTAAACATATGAGATCATCGCTCATTGACGGCTGTCCTTCCTCACACAGAGACCGCATGCGATGAGGGAGAGTGATATCGGTTAAGTGTTTTGTCCTTGCCAAAACAGTGCCCACAGTGCCACTGTATTACTGTTATAAATGTTTAAAAGTAAATGTTTTTCAAAGTTTCTTGTATTTTGTTCATCAACATCATCATCCAGAGGGAGAGGGATCAGGGAACTGCTATAAAGTGAAAACCATCTTAACCGCTTGCCGACCAGCCGCCGCAGTTGCACTGCGGCTGAATGGCACAGGCAGGCGAATCGCTGTTATGTTACCTTGGTTCCTAAGGCAGCCACTAGGGGCGTGCAAGCCCACTGCTCGCCCCCGGAGCCGATGTGAGTGCTCCCGCGATCACTCGTAACATGGCAAGAGGGGAGAAGTAACAGATGGTCTGTTCATACAAAGTATGAACAGCGATCTGTCATCTCCCCTAGTCAGTCCCCTGCCCCCTTAAGTTATAACACACATTAGGAAACAATTAACCGCTTGTTCGCCCCCTAGTGTTAACCCCTTCACTGCCAGTGACATTTTTACAGTAATCAATGCATTTTTATAGCACTAATCGCTGTATTAATGCCAATGGTCCCAAAAATGTGTCAAAATAGTCCGATGTGTCCGCCATAATGTCGCAGTCACAATAAAAAAATAAAAATAAAAATGCTATAAAAATATCCCCTATTTTGTAGACGCTACAACTTTTGCACAAACCAATCAATATACGCTTATTGCGATTTTTTTTACCAAAAATATGTAGAAGACCTAAACTGAGAAAAAATTAGCTTTTAAAAAAAAAAAAAAAAAAAAAAAAAGGAGCGATTTATTATAGCAAAAAGTACAAAATAGTGTTTTTTTTTCAAAATTTCGCTCTTGTTTATAGCGCAACAAATAAAAAAAACCGCAAAGACGATCAAATACCACCAAAAGAAAGCTCTATTTGTGGGGAAAGAAGGGACGTCAATTTTGTTTGGGTACAACGTCGCATGACCGTGCAATTGTCAGTTAAAGCGACGTAGTGCAGAATCGCAAAAAGTGCTCTGGTCAGGAAGGGGGTAAAATCTTTCGGGGGTGAATGCACAAGACAGTTTTCACTTTATAACACCAGCATCAGTGGCCAGGTGTCACAAGGAAAGGGTCCGGAGACATGCTGCAGCTGCATGAGAGCAATGGAGAGGTTGAGTATAAGTTGAAAAAATTAATCGCTGCAGGGAAGGGGGGTTATGCGTGGGAGACCCATCAGCGATACCAGAGCCTCGAGGGAGTGAACCTGCATGCTCCCTCAGGGTGAACTGGCTTTGTATTAGTGAAGCACCTTATAAAAAGTGAGGTAAACCTATATACTGTTATTATTACTATGTTAGGATTATTATTATCTTCATTTATTAGCAGGAGAATGCAGCACTACATGCATTCACATACATTAAATCGGGCCCTTAAGTGGAAAAAAGTTGCTGACCTCTGAACGACACAATGGCAATCTTATTAAAGGTTTGTGAAACGAATTAAGGCTCTATTCATACTTTTCATGCAACTTTGATGTCCAAGTCGCACTTTATGTTTTCCAATGAGTACTGTTCCTATCTATTAAAGTCGTTCAAGCACTTTAATGCTAACCCTCACAAGTTGCATTATAGTCGCACCTGAATGTTTTGCATGCAACAGTTTTGTCTGACTTTGGAGGCACACCCTGGTTGCCAAGGAGTCGGCACCCACCGGCGTCCTTAACAACCAGTAAACAACATGGATGTTAGAGGAGCGGGTGGCCGCTGGCATCCTTAACCAGTGAATAGCAGGCCGCCAAGTCCTTAACAAAATCAATGACACATCAGCCAGCATTTAAAAAAAATAATAATAAATTGTGCGAGTCTGGTACAGATTTTATGCCATTTTTTTTTTTTTTTTTTTTAAGTTTTGTCAAGGGGTTCCCCTCAAAATTCATACCAGACCCGAACAGGTACACATTTTTTTTATGCCGGTATTCTTTTTCTTTTATTCAGCTGTTAGCGGGCAAGCCCCCAAAGTAATTACACAGGAAAGTTTGTGAAATGTATTGATACATGTATACAATAATATATGTCTTATAGATCACATGTATAAGGACAGTTATATTTATTGACCTCCAGTGTTAAAATCACAACGTGTACGATCCACATATTAATGAGGAAAAATTTGAATACCTGAGAAAGTGCCGCAAGGTTGAGGATACAGAGGGGTCTTGTAAACAGTTTGCATCAAACTCTTCATTCTCTCTGGTTTCCCACAGATTCAGTAAACTGGCAACACACAACAGGTACATTGCTGAATCCATCCAAGTTATTAAGGACACAAAACGCACATATTAAAAAGAGAAACTGCAGTCTGCTCACATAATTTGTAATAAAAACATCTTTTCCATTCTGAAGCTTCCTTCCAATCACTTTACATATTATTTTATATATACTGTGATTCTGTACTTGCCAAATATGCTGCAGAAATCTCCCTCCACTAAGTCTGGCTGCATCCATTTTAACTGTGGGCAGCTGAAACTTCTGCCTGTTCACTTCCTGGATTTACACTGACACACACCACCAGCTCTGTAGCTCTCATTGGCCCCCTTAGGTCTCATCCCCCTCCCTTCCTGGCAAACTCACGAGAGTGAGAGAGAGAGCGCTATGCATAGTGTCATAAGCCAAGGCCAGTGATGGCGAACCTATGGCACGCGTGCCACAGCTGGCACACAGAAGCTCCGGCACACAAAGGCTCCTCACACTTCACTAGGAGAACAAAGCGCCCAGTGTCCCCATATTGTCCAGCACCAACTACCTCCTCCGTATCACATACAGCACTTTGACTCAGTGGACAACTCTTTGGAGAAAGCGCTGAGGGACCAATTCACAGACGGGCAGGAAAGTTGGCCAATCACCTCCCTTGGCCAGGGAATGAACAGCCAATTGACTGGCGCGGGAGGAGAAGTGGGTGTTTGTTTGCCTGGGGGTCGGCCTGTGTGCAGCCGCTTCCTTCCATTGGAGAGAAAGCCAAGAGATGTGGACGGAGCAACCGGTGATGAGATGATAGCAGGAGAGTTGTGTATGGGCAGAGGGAGCAAGACGGGCTACATGAGTGTCACTGCACCACTGCTGTACCACAGCAGAGGGGGGAGGGAGTGGTGAGTTGCAGAGGGGGGGACCGGATGTGTGATTGAGTGTGCCATGAGCTACATGGAGGGGTGTGATGCATGGTGAGGAGGTGTGCTATGAGTTACATGGCGATATATAATGTGCTGTAGCTCACTGATGTGATGTGGCCGGACAACAGAGAGGTGTGAGCTGAAGGCCCATACATAATATGTGCTAGAAGTTTACATTGTGATGGAGATGTTGGCACTTTAAAATTAATAAGTTGGTTTTATGTTGCAGTTTGGGCACTCGGGCTCAAAAAGGTTCACCATCACTGGCCTAGGCTAACGACCATACAAGAAACAGGAAGTGGGCTGTAAGTTATTTACTATCCAAAAGTTAAAACAACAAGGGCAGAAGATTTAATAGATGAAAAAATTACTGAAGGTCCTTTGTAATGCTATATTTGATGCTGATATTGCATACACCAGGTGTGTCAAACTCCATTTCATAGCAGGCCGCATCAGCATTATGGTTGCCCTTAAAAAGGGCCGGTTGTATCTGTAAGACCATATAACTGTATCTACTCCTTTATAATATTAAATAATTGCCTCTGCATTTGATTATTACTGGTTTTAGTAATAACCAATACTTAAAGTGAATGATAATAACTAATACTCACATATGCCCAGTGAAGTGAAAAGCCTCAGATGATACACAGGGATGAAACAAATCTCCCTATATAAGTTTTACATGTACAGTGCCTTGAAAAGGTATTCATACCCCTTGAAATTTTCCACATTTTGTCATGTTACAACCAAAAATGTAAATGTATTTTATTGGGATTTTATGTGATAGACCAACACAAAGTGTCACAATTGTGCAGTGGAAGGAAAATGATAAATGGTTTTAATTTTAATTTTTTTTACAAATAAATATGTGAAAAGTGTGGGGGGCATTTGTATTCAGCCCCCCTGAGTCAATACTTTGTAGAACCACCTTTCGCTGCAATTGCAGCTGCAAGTCTTTTGGGTATGTCTCTACCAGATTTGCACATCTAGAAAGAGTGACATTTTTGCCCATTCTTCTTTGCAAAATAGCCCAAGCTCTGTCAGATTGGATGGAGAGCGTATGAACAGCAATTTTAAAGTCTTGCCACAGATTGTCAATTGGATTTAGGTCTGGACTTTGACTGGGTCATTCTAACACATGAATATGCTTTGATCTAATCCATTCCATTGTAGCTCTGGCTGTATGTTTAGGGTCGTTGTCTTGCTGGAAGGTGAACCTCCACCCCAGGCTCAAGCCTTTTGCAGACTCTAAAGCTCTGTACACACGAGTGAATTTTCCGTCGGAAAAATCTTGGATGTTTTTTCCCGACAGAATTCCGCTCAAGCTTAGCATGCATACACACGGTCACACAAAAGTTTGCTGAACTTTCAACCGTCAAGAATGCAGTGACGTACAACACTACGATGAGCCGAGAAAATTAAGCTCAATGCTTCCGTGCATGCGTTGATTTGTTTCCAAGCATGCGTAGGAATTTTGCGCGTCAGAATTGCTACATACAGATGAACTTTTTCCGACCGAAAAATTGAGAACCTGCTCTCAATCTTTTTGCTGGCTGGAATTCGGCCAGCAAAAGTCTGATGGAGCATACACACGGTTGCATTTTCTACCAAAAGCTCTCATCTATCTTTTGCTGCCTGAATTTCCGATCGTGTGTACGTGGTATTATTGGTTTTCGTCTAAGATTGCCCTGTATTATGCTCCATCCATCTTCCCATTAACTCTGACCAGCTTCCCTATCCCTGCTGAAGAAAAGCATCCCTACAACATGATGTGCCACCACCATGTTTCACGGTGTGGATGGTGTGTTCGGGGTGAAGTGCAGTGTTAGTTTTCCGTCACACATAGCGTTTTGCTTTTAGGCCAAAAAGTTCAATTTTGGTCTCATCTGACCAGAGCACCTTCTTTCACATGTTTGCTGTGTCCCCCACATGGCTTCTCGCAAACTGCAAAAGGGACTTCTTATGGCTTTCTTTTAACAATGGCTTTCTTCTTGCCACTCTCTTATTATTATTATAGAAGGGCAGATTTGTGGAGTGCATGACTAATAGTTGCCCTGTGGAAAGATTCTCCCACCTGAGCTGTGGATCTTTGCAGCTCCTCCAAAGTTACCATGGGCCTCTTGGCTGCTTCTCTGCGTAATGCTCTCCTTGCCCGGCCTGTCAGTTTAGGTGGACGGCCATGTCTTTGTAGGTTTGCACTTACTCTTTCCATTTTCAGATGGTGGATTGAACAGTGCTCTGCGAGATGTTCAGAGGTTGGAATATATTTTATAACCTAACCCAGCTTTTAACTTCTCTAAAACGTTAACCCTGACCTGTCTGGTGTGTTCCTTGGACTTCATGATGCTGTTTGTTCACTAAGGTTCTATAACAAACCACCAAGGGCTTCACAGAACATCTATATTTATACTAAGATTAAAATGCACACAGGTGGACTCAACTGGTTCCACTAGATTTTAGTTAGGTGTATTATGTTTTCTTTATTTGCCATTTTTCCCCCCCCCTGAAAGTGGAGTTACCCTTAAACAATTATGTGCCACTTTGTGTTGGTCTATCACATAAAATCCCAATAAAATACATTCATGTTTTTGGTTGTAACATGACAAAATGTGGAAAATATCAAAAGGGGTATGAATACTTTTTCAAGGCACTATACATTTGCTGTCTTCAGCTGTAAATATCCTTTAGAAAGTGCTCTACCTGTTAGATTTTCTCTTCCTGGTTAACACTGCAGAGAAGCCTGGGCATACAGCCACGACATCTGATTGGAGGAAAGGCACAGACCCCCTCTCCTCATATGCAAAGGAAGAAAGGAATGTGCATAGCTCTGCTCTTAGATGGCAAGCTGACTGCTAATTTATTTATAGCAACCTCCCCAACACACACTTCCATCTCCTGTCTCAGCAAATGTGTGAGAAGTTATCAGGCTGATAACAGAGCTACAGAGAGACAGCTACAGGACACAGTGCTTTGGAGAGAGATAAGAAAACACTACAGAGATATGTGCCCAGCTCAAATTTCATGAATCAGGTTTACATCCACTTTAAGCTGTGAAGGGCAGGTACAGACCAGCACGGAGCCCACTCACACTCCTGTAGCAGATGATGCAAGGCTGAAAAGGAGGGTTGCACACCGGTGGCATCATCCACAAGAAACTTTACTGGAGACATTCAGAAATCTACTCTCCATCCTGACAGATCTGGGACGGGGGGGGGGGGGGTGACTGGAGGAAGACACAGAGGGGGACCTGGAGAGGGACTGAAGGACGACCCAGAAGACCCGGGGAGCCGGAAGAGGATACAAGGGACAGTCGGGGGGTAATTGATGCAGCGGTGTGGGGGAGTTACAATCACCGATCTCCCTGTGTGGCTTTTAATAAAGCAGCTGAAAGCCACAGGAGGGAGAGAAGCGGCTGTTAGCTGCTTTATTGAAAGCCACACAGGGAGATCAGTGCTTGTAACTCCCCCACCACCACACCGATCATCTCTAATGCCGCGTACACACGAAGGAACTATCCCGCGGGATTGTCCGCTGGACTCAAGTCCACCGGACAATCCCCTCGTGTGTGGGCGCCGGCTGACTTTTTGGCGCCAAAAGTCCGGCGGACTAGGTTTTAAGTTTTGTTTTAAAATTGTCCGCTGGACTTGGCAGTCCGGCGGACAATCCCGCCGTTAGTAGGCTAGTCCGCCGGACTTTTGAAATGAACGGACTTGCCGCTCATTGGAAAGTCCGTTCATTCCCGCTGACTTTTTCCAGCGGATTGTCCGCCGGAGAAGTCCGGGCGTGTGTGGGCAAGTCACACGCTCGGAAGTCCGGGCGTGTGTGGGGAAGTCCCTAGGTCCGGCGGACAAAGTCCGAACGTGTGTACGCGGCATAAGGCTGCCCAGGTATCAGATTAGGCCCCTGGAGCATTTGCACGAGTACAAGTACTCGTGCAAATGCTCGGTATGTGCACCGACACTAGTATAAGTGCAACCCTAGTTAACAGCTTTATCAAAGTATTCTTAGGTCTCGTAAACAATAACCTCTTTGTTGCCGTAAAGGGACTTACAAACCCCAGACCACTTAATATTCAAAATTGATCAGCACTGTAGATGTGCTACGACCTAATAAATTAGTTTATATCACTGTGTATTGTGCACTATTTTTTGTCCATACCACCACCACCACCCCCTTAACCACTTCAGCCCGGTACCCCCTTAATGACCAGGCAATTTTTTGTGACTTTTTTTTAATATATTTTTGGGGGATATTTATTATAGCAAAAAAGAATGCGTTTTTTTCAAAATTGACGCTCTTTTTTTGTTTATAGCGAAAAAAATTAAAAAACGCAGAGGTGATCAAATACCACCAAAAGAAAGCTCTATTTGTGGGAAAAATAGGACGTCAATTTTGTTTGGGAGCCACGTCGCACGACCGCGCAATTGTCAGTTAAAGCGACGCAGTGCCGAATCGGAAAAAGTGCTCTGGTCTTAAGCCAGCAAAATGGTCGGTCTGAAAGTGGTTAAAAAAAACGTGTAATACAGAAAAAGGAAAACATATAAGATATCAACATATTGATAAATTTTTCATTCATACAATAGACCTTTCCATAAGACCTGGATATGTCATACAGATGACTGTCAGTATTCTGGGATGGCTGTGCTAGGTCTCAACGCATTTCGTGAGAGGAGTCTCGCTTCTTCGGGAGA
This sequence comes from Lithobates sylvaticus, assembly GCA_028564925.1. NCBI lineage: Eukaryota > Metazoa > Chordata > Amphibia > Anura > Ranidae > Lithobates > Lithobates sylvaticus. The sequence goes on along the minus strand of CM053028.1, from coordinate 303,218,683 downwards.
AGCACAGATAGATGCCTGGAGATCAAGAGCACAAGTAAGTAAATGACAAAAAAAAAAAAAGGAAAAGCGCCGAGCATATGCATACAAGTTTAATATGTTCCACTTACGATTAATGGAGGACTCCTGGCCTACTAGCTGGTATAGATGACTCTTTGTAAAGTAGTCAAAGGATCAATATATTATATAATATAATATAATAATTTTTATTTGTCTCATTGTATTGTTTGGTTAGGTTTTCATTATGGCTCATTTGCTTGGACAGGTGTGGGTACTTTTGGTGTGGTATTCACATCCTCCGCTCCAGTTCTGGGTCCTTGCGGCTTCCCACTGGTTTCCATCTCCCCGTCCTCCCACAGTTCCCGGGGGGGGAAGCTTAGTGGCATGGTTGGCATTTATCCATCTACTTTTATGGACATTCCATTTTGAAGTTTCTTTTGTAAATGCAGGATAGCATACCCACCTATATATACTGATCTTTTGACTACTTCACAAAGAGTCAGCTATACCAGCTAGTAGGTCAGGAGTCCTCCATTAATCATAAGTGGAACATATTTAACTTATATGCATATGCTTTGCACTTTTCCTTTTTTTTTTTTCTCTTATTTACTTACCTGTGCTCTTGATCTCCATGCATCTATCTGTGCTTCTCCCAAAGAAGCGAGACTCCTCTTGCGAAACGCGTCGAGACCTAGCACAGCCATCCCAGACTACTGGCAGTAATCCGTATGACATATCCAGGTCTTATGGAAAGGTATATTATATGAATGCAAAATCTACCAATATGTTGATATCTAATACGTTTTCCTTTTTCTGTATTACATGTTGTGTGTTAAATAAATCATTTATACATTTTACCTGAGGTGTGCTCTTTAAAAGTCCCATGGGCAATCTTGTTTTTTGTGTGCATACTATTGGGGACTGAGTATCACCCTTCTCTTGCCAGCTCTATTCTCGCTGCAACATAATCCTCACCTGAAGTGACTAACTAGCTCTCTTAGCATTGAGACTGCTATAAAAGCATCCCTACCACTGTACAAACTGACAAACCCAGAAATAAGCCCCAGAGTTTTGAAAAATATGGAACCTTTGACTTTAAGGCAACATGATACCATTTCTGACCCAACCACTAGGGAACAAGATTTTTCATTAAAGTGGGGTTGCAACCAAAAAACAAAAAGGGGCTTAAAAATCATAAAAAAAATTAAAAAAAAATAATTGGAAAAAAAAAAATTTTTTACTCACCTCTAAATGCCTGTTGCTAGGGGGTCCCTCGAAGTCTGCCACCTTCATTGCCCGGGCTAAAAGTCACTTCCTGTAGGCAACGCACAGTCATCTGGGACATGTCATGTGTCCCAGATGAGTGAGCGTCGAATCACGGCGCACGGCGCCGCTCGCGCATGCGCAGTGGGTGCCCGGCTGTGAAGCCCAGCCGGGTTCCCACATTAAGAATGCCGGCGTCGTGAGCGGAGCGGGGAACGAGGGGGGGGTCTCGTTCCCCCGCATCGCTGGACCCCGGGACAGGTAAGTGTCCGATTATTAAAAGTCAGCAGCTGCAGTATTTGTAGCTGCTGACTTTTATTTTTTTTTTTTTTGCCCGGCCCTCCTCTTTAACTATACCTAAGGCTCCCTAAAATTCTAACAGGATAGATACTGGGTTTTGTATGCAAGAATACAGATAACAATTTTAGTAGATAAAGACTCACCTGTGTAACCGCGCATGGGTGTACTGTAAAAAGACACCAGTATCTCCACTGCTCTGCAATGCTTGATCCCATTGAAATTTGTAATCTGACAAAAGTGGACCCTTAAAATCCTGAAATAAAAAACAAAGCCAACATTTAAGAGTATTCAGCACTGGATAGAACCATCAATAAATGATGCAAGTAGTTTTAAACTGCAGATGTCCAATCACCAAAAGGTAAATGAATACAAGAGAGCTTTACCTGAATTATATTGATGAAAAAAAATAAAAATCACTGAAAAAGTTGCAGTTCTTCAAGTGTTTGTAAACCTCAGACATGAAACAAAAAAACATACCCCTGTATAGTTTGTGAGTGCTATAGTGTGTATGGGGCATTCAACACATCCAAAAGTGGTGAATGTTGAAGACTTTGCTGGAGGCTGCAGTGCTGAAAGATGACAGAGTTTGGACTCGCCTCTCACTAGATTTAAAATTTGTTTGGGAAATATTTTTATTGTCTATTGAGGTACACAGGAAGATAGAAATTCTTAAGACATTTGGCACATTCAAAAGCAGTCCAACTGAGGGATGGGCAACAGTCACAGAGATCCAACAGATGTGGCAATTATACTACCAGAGTATCAGAAGTGCCCAAACCTTGAACAAAGGCTAGGCAATCCACATCAATCAAATTTGAAAAAAATTCACTACCTAAGAGAAGGGTATCGGGAATAAACCTTGTGCTCCACACTAGAACAGGTATTCACCACCAAGGTGAAACTGTTACCTGAAAGAATGGGCCTGAAAAGCAATGTGGAGGAGAAAAACAATCCTTCAGCCCAGGTTCACACTGCTGCAGGATTGAAATTGTGCTGAACTCGCACGATTTCATACCCACATTTCAGTCTGACTTCGGGGGGCGATTTCAGAGATATCTGTGCAGGTTCCTGCACAGATGTCTATTAAAATCGCACCTGAGTCGCCAAAAGTAGTACAGAAACTGGGAATCGGTGCAGCACCGCAAAGTAGTTAGCACACCGCTTCAGACAGTGCCATTGTGGGCAATATCATGCCAATAGGTGTGATATCCCCAATGCAAACCTGCTAAATAGTTAAATATATGATTTTTAGAATCAAAACATTTTTTCTAAAAAAGGACAGAATCCTCGATAAAAGAGCTAGGGGCAGGAATCCTAACACTAGCATCAGGAATTTTAGCTTGATAAGAGTAGGTAAGGGAAGGAAAGAAAGGAAAAACTTCCTTTAAGACCAGAGTTGAAATAGTTAGTGCCCACAAAAGCTTTTGGACGTGCACTGCCCCCCTCTTAGAGGAATTGTTGTAATAAGGAAGAATAGTCTAAGAAAGAATAGTTCTGTCTACTGGCCCTCCAGAGAAGTATAGAAAGAAGAGATAGAGAGATACACACTCATGAGTAGAACTCTTGCTCCTAAAAAAAAGTGTGGCAACATCAGATGGAGGAATCCAGACGTCAAAAACTTGACCCCGAATAAGAAATGATGTAGACACAAATTTCATAATCAAGACTGTCCAGCGCAGGGTGCAATTCACCCAGTCAGTTACTGGGGGGAGATCTAACATCTTTCCAGAGAAGAATCCATAGGTTGTTTCCAGTCCTGGCAAATCCAACTGTTCCCCTGTCCCAAAAACATGTTTCCTTCAAACCCTCTCCATGCCCCTCCCACCCATTTCCTGTATACACCAACTTCCTCTGCTCATATCCAAAACCTAGCTTTCTGGTTTATTTACATATCAATGGAGGGTAAGGGCCTCGGTAAACATATGCTGTTACTAAATCTAAACTCTATATTATTGCAATAAAGTCACTATATAAATGCCCATAGCAACACAGTAGAGGAATGTTTTACATACCAAGTGTACTGGGAAGGTCTTTGGAGCTGTAAGAACTCTAAAAAAAAGACCCTATGCCTGGAACAGCAGGCTGATACTCCAACTGCAAGGTACAAATGTACTGCATTAATTCTAATTAGCTAAGATTCCTTATAAATCTGAGTCAGTCATACAAAATTTGCTCAAATACAGTATTTTGAAGAGTAGCATGAGGGCTCTAAATCTGAATCACAATTTGTAGTAAGAAGACGTTTTCTTGGTGTACAGTTCAAGGCATCATTTTTCATTTTGAGTGGGGTACACATTAGGAGCACCTTTAAGATTTTGGTACAATATACACAACTTCCTATTTCCAATAAACTAAAGAATAACTTACAAAATAAAGTACATCTTGAAGGGTACTATACCTGTACAATTAGAGCTGCAATCCCAATCTTTTCAGCTGTGTCAGCAGGGTCTTCAGTTGTTTTACTTGCTAAAAAAGTAAAAAAAAAAAAAAAAAGAGCTTAAGCTAATTTTGCTACTTAAATGTCAATTCAACAAATTGCTACTTTTGATTTGTTGCCCATTACGCGTATGATAAGGTTAACAGGGCTTTGTAAATAACCACTTGTTGAACATGAATTATTTAAAAATCTATGTGATATCACAAAGGACCTTATGCTTGTATGACATCAAAGGGTTTCTCCTCAGTAGCCAAATATTGTTGGGCTTGGGTTTTAAAGTGGTTGTAAAGGCTGAAGGCTCTTTACCTTAATGCATTCTCTGCATTAAGGTAAAAAGATCTTCTATGGTTTGCTTCCCCAAACACTTATCTGAGCCTGATCTCGATCCAGTGGCGTGCCCGAGAGCAGCTGCGCTGTTATTTCTCTATCTCCCTCACCACTGGCTCCTGCTGCTGTCAATCAAATCCAGTGACAGGAGGGCAGGGCCGAGCCACACTGTTTGCAATGGACACACAAAGCAAGGCTTGGGATTGAGCCTGCACGTGTGCCACCGTAAGAAGTAGCTTCCTATGGTGGCAGATGGAGAAGAGCAACCAAAAGCACAGACGGGGGCCATAGAAGAGGAGGATCAGGGCTGCTCTGTGCAAATCTATCTAAAAATTACTTTAAGTACCTGAAAGGGAGCCTGGCTGGTATAGGCCACACTGGCAGCATATTTCATTACACTAAAAAGACCCTGCTGCCAGACCATCATTAAAAAATAAAAATATTCCCATTAATTATTTTTGATGTTAACATATTTTATGCCTGTGTAAACTGCTGCTGGGTGCTGCCATTTTGAATGTGGTGTCAGCAGCATGAGAGTGGTCAATCAAGCGACACTCTATAAATATTCCCCTTTGCTCCCCCCCTTGCTACAAAAAGGTTATTTATGAACTAGCAAAATAAAAAAAATAGATAAAAAAAACAAAAAACACTACAAAACAAGACATACTCTCACTATTTGCCATATTTTGTAGCATTCTAGAACGGGCTTCATCCAAAACATCTTCCAGAAAGATAACATCTCCTCTTCTTGTCTGCATTCCCTGTACACGTCCAAATTTAACATGCTGACAACTAAGAAAATTAGGAAAAAAGCAATGTTACCAAGTGCAAAACAGAATAGTTCAGACGCATAAGCCATCATTACATTTTGACAAGGTAACCATTTGACAATATGCATTATCTTCAACTGTTCCTCTAATGCACCTATGTAGATAAATCACCTTGAGCTGAATTTTTAAAAAAAAAAATCTATTAATTTCCCCATCCATGCTAATCGGTGTGGCTGGAGGAAACTCCACTGCAGGTTATGGTGTCTCTAAACACCACAACTTCCAGAATGCAGTCACACTGGGGTTATTTACTAAAAAAAAATGGAGTGCAAAGTCTGGTGCAGTTCTGCATAGTAACCAATCAGCTTCCAGGTTTTATTGTCAAACCTAAATTGAGCAAGCTGAAGTTAGAAGCTACCATGCACAGCTGCACCAGATTCCGGGTGCACCAGTTTGAATAAAGCTCTGCCACTGTTTCGTTGATATAGACCCCCAGCTCAGTTGATTTTTAAATCAACTTTTGTTGAGCAGGGTAGTGCTGACAGAGCTACTCCTGGCTCAAATTCCATCCGATTCATCAGGATTCGGCAAAGACATCTATGGCTAGCTCATAACTACCCAGGCGTTTCTTTAGATGACAATCAAATTCTTTGGTAAAACATGATAGCTCTAGTAAAGTTTTTTTTTTTAAATAAGAGACACTTAAGGAATTTGTATATCATTGCACAATGTAAAATATCAGTACAAAACAAAAAACTCAAATCACAGTTAAGGCTATGGATACAGCTGTTGCAACCTTTAGGGCTCATTTTCACTTGCTTCGACTTGAACACACATTAAAGCACCTACTGCTTCAACACGCTTTTATGATGTATTTTTGATTTTTTTTCTATTCGTTTTAAATGGGCCCAGTAGAACCCGAGCTCATAAATACCCATGTTCTGCAGAACCCCAGCTCATTAGTATCCCCATTCAGCAAATCCACAGCTTATTAGTACCCTCATTCAGCAGATCCCTTGTTCAAAGGTACCCCAAGCTCTGCTGATGCCCCACTCAGTAGTACCCCAGCTTTGCTGTTCCCCCACTCAGCAGTAACCCCCAGCTCTGCTGATCCTCTGCTCAGTAGTGACTCCCAGCTCTGCTGATCATCTGGTTTTCCGATTCTCCTCACTCGCCTCCCGTTATGTTGATTTCATGCTGCACACCATGTGTGATATCTGCTAGTTTCTCCTGCTCTCTTTCCCTAGCTCTCCTGATCCTCTGCCACTCAGTCCTCACTCTCCAGTCCTGGGTTACCTTCGGCTATAGCGTTTCCATGTTGCCGTCTGCTAGTTGCTCACTTCAATCCGGACCCTGCTCACCTTCCTGCTGCTTCATGCTGCACACCAGATGTGACGTCTGCACCAGACACTTCCAGAATATATACACATGAACCTGAAGTGCCTGCTGATGACGTCCTTCTGAATCTTGTTGGTTTCTCAATGCACCCTGGGCTATCTCATACCTGGCTATACCTCCAAAGCAAAGCTAAAAGATTAATAAAGTCCTTTTAAATCCTTCAGGTACTGTAAAGCGAGCTTTGTTAGACTTCTATGGAGGCTTTGGAGACGCTTTGAAGCGCCAATAAAGTGACATATGAATATAAAGTGACATATGAATAAAGTGAATAAAGTGAATATAGTTTTTGAAGCAAAGCAAACACGTGTAAACAGGACTGTAAAGTAACCATTTTATTTAGTGACAGGTGATTTCATTGGCACAGTGCTTAAAAAAAAAAAAAAGCATGTCCAATGCTCTGTTTTGAAGCAAGTATAAACAAGCTCAAACCAATAAAACAGCGCTGGCAAACAAAAATTGTGACAAAATAATAAATGATCCCACAAAATTGACAAACATCAATAATGTGTGTGAAGTGGTTACATGTCTGACACAAACCAATCCCATAATCCCATAATCCCATACGCGTTTCGCCCCTCCTCCAGGGCGTCATCAAAAGACATTGTCTTTTGATGACGCCCTGGAGGAGGGGCGAAACGCGTCGACGTAATTTCCGGCCAAGGATCTAACCACTGACGCCACTTCCTGTTCCCGTGGAGCGCACGCTAAACCAGCTGCAACCGCGGAAGTATCTGAGAAGTTTGCCTTCCTTTATGCATCCTGTAAGTAGCGCAGAGCGCGCATTTTAAAAATCCTTCTACAACACTTTAAAATTTGCTCTCTTCTATTATCGGTACAATATCTCCAAGAACATCACTGTGCCTTGTGTGCATGCATCGCTCCCTGGATCCTCTCATCCCACTGGCTTGTTTATTCAGCTCTGCTTTTGTGCCTACTTGCCGAACCACAGTTTGTCTGCATATATGCCCTCTGCTTTGCTGCTCTGTCTGTCTGCTAGCCCGGTGAGTCTATTCCAAGAAGGAGCTCATATGTACATTTATTTTGGTTCTTGTTTTTTTGGGACAATAACTGGACTTACTCACATTCTTTTTTTTTTTTTTTTTTTTATATATTTTCTTACCACATTGATCACTTATTCAATTTTGGTATCTATTAAATAATTTTATGGTTATTATTCAATCATGTCACTTATGTAATAATTTATCACACATATTATTTGATGCTAGTTCATTTTTTATGGGATTGGTTTGTGTCAGACATGTAACCACTTCACACACATTATTGATGTTTGTCAATTTTGTGGGATCATTTATTATTTTGTCACAATTTTTGTTTGCCAGCGCTGTTTTATTGGTTTGAGCATTTTTTGAAGGTTATAGCACTTTCTTATCAGCAGCTGCACATTTTTGTGTTTTCTTTTTCTCGTTCAATATTGCACACGTCTATTCCAGCGCCGTTTCTTTGTTTATAAAGTATAAACAAGCCCTAGGGGTTCATACACACCAGCTGCTGTGTGGCACACACACACTGCTTTGCACATTTTGTCTTGTCATACAGTGGGACTGCATTGGAATAGCCACCCAATGCAGTTCCACCACATCTGGCATAAATCTATCCTTAGGCAGTATATTAGTGGTAATACACGGGTATCTGTGCAAGCTATAGGTAGCAATGGGAACAATACATAAGCATATGGAAAGAAGCAAATAGAAAATGTATTGCTTACTTGCTTACATGTTCTTTCCCAAGAATCTCCAAAATTTTAAACAAATGTTCAAAATGTGTTTCTTGACTTTTATCTGTCTTAAAGAGACAAAAAAAGAAAAAATTAAAAATACAAAATGTTTATATGAAATTTTGGCTAGTTCAAGCTTTGTCTATGCAAAAAAAGTCATCAAAGCCTGTTCCTTAGGGCAGGAGTAGGCAATCTGAGAGGTGGAAATATACCCAAGCAACATGGAAGTGATCACCGTGGTGCAGCAACCTTTTTTTTTTTTTTTAATATATAAAGAATATATCTATCAAGGCCCCATTAAAAAGGATGACCTGAAGAAAACTTATAATAAAACAAAATGTAAAAAGAAAAACGTAAGCCTACTGAAGTTGGTTTCAGTGATAAACTTGGCATTCACCTTCATTTCACAATTTTTCCATGTTCGGAGAGTAATTGTTCACTCCCACAAGTGAATTGGGTGGCATAGTGGTGTAGTGGTTAGCACTGTCACCTAACAGTAAGAAGGGTCGCTGGTTCGAATCCCAACCACGACACTGCCTGCCTGGAGTTTGCATGTTCTCCCTGTGCCTGCGTGGGTTTCCTCCGGGTACTCCGGTTTCCTACCACAATCCAAAGACATGCTGGTAGGTTAATTGGCTTGTGTCCAAAAAATTGGCCCTAGTATATGAATGGAGACCTTGGATTGTGGGCTCCTTGAGGATAGGGACCGATGTGAGTGTGCAATGTGCAGGGATAGGGACAATTGTAGACACTCACTCAGGTTGAACTGGATGGACTGGAGTCTTTATTTAACCTTACTAACTATGAAAACTATGAAAGTCTGATGCTGTTTGTAGGGCAGTGAACACAGATCAGTAGTAGATAGGTCAGCAGTATGTAGGGCAATGTACATATGTCAGCAGTATGTAGGGCAGCATACAGGAGGTCAGTGATATGTAGGGAAGTGTTCAGACATCACCAGGGAAGAGGACAAGGGTCAGGGCAGAGGACATTGCAACAGTCAGTGGTGTGCAACAAGCAGCTGCATGTTTATATCTACAGCCCTGGCCATTAAATCACTTCCTACTCCCAGGCAGCTGCCACTTGAGGTGGCAGGCGTGGTCAGAAGCTGGCAGCATATCGGGTCTCGATCTACGTGTTAGATGCCCATAATCAACAAGTACATCACAATCGACGGCTTGCCGACCCCCACTTTAGAGTACCTAAACCCAAAAAAAAAAAAAAAAGTTATATATTGCAGCTTACCAGTCCTTAGATGTGCTGGTGGCATTCGTTATCTTCTTTATTACTACCAAAAATATTTTTCCTTATTTTCAATTAACGTGCAAATCCAAAAATTGTAGCGCTATTACATGTGCGAGAGTGTATGTGTATCACAGCACTCCAAAAAACAATAGATAAACCATATAGCAGATAATGGTGCTGGAAATGACTCCAGTAGGAACAAAATAATGTGAATCAAGTTCATAAGGTGATGACATCAAACAGTAAGTCCTTCTGGTCGACTCAATGTAAAAACAGACTGGAAACATAAGCTTGACTGATGTCGCTGTAAGGCGCAAGTACTCTTACCGGAAACGTTGGATGTGGGTACCGTACGGCATCCACATCAGACAGGCTTAGAGATGAAACGTCTTGCATCTAGGGGACACCACCGCGGGCTGGAACTCGAACGATTTCCGGGACCAGGCACTGGATCAGTCAGCAAAGGTTTAGTATACTCAGCATTCGATCATCCGATGGTCACAAGAATGTTGATGGAGACCGGGAAAATGGAATAAAAAATGGAGACCACTCCAATGGTGCAGGTCAAATGGACATAAATTTATTCACATGTGTATGTGAAAATAAAAAGTAAATAAAATCTCGAGACAATATAAAAAAAGAGAAAAATTCGGCAATATGAGGGGCGTAAGATAGCAGGCCCGACGCGTTTCGACTAAAGTCTTCCACAGGGGCATATCCGAGATATGCCCCTGTGGAAGACTTTAGTCGAAACGCGTCGGGCCTGCTATCTTACGCCCCTCATATTGCCGAATTTTTCTCTTTTTTATATTGTCTCGAGATTTTATTTACTTTTTATTTTCACATACACATGTGAATAAATTTATGTCCATTTGACCTGCACCATTGGAGTGGTCTCCATTTTTTATTCCATTTTCCCGGTCTCCATCAACATTCTTGTGACCATCGGATGATCGAATGCTGAGTATACTAAACCTTTGCTGACTGATCCAGTGCCTGGTCCCGGAAATCGTTCGAGTTCCAGCCCGCGGTGGTGTCCCCTAGATGCAAGACGTTTCATCTCTAAGCCTGTCTGATGTGGATGCCGTACGGTACCCACATCCAACGTTTCCGGTAAGAGTACTTACGCCTTACAGCGACATCAGTCAAGCTTATGTTTCCAGTCTGTTTTTACATTGAGTCGACCAGAAGGACTTACTGTTTGATGTCATCACCTTATGAACTTGATTCACATTATTTTGTTCCTACTGGAGTCATTTCCAGCACCATTATCTGCTATATGGTTTATCTATTGTTTTTTGGAGTGCTGTGATACACATACACTCTCGCACATGTAATAGCGCTACAATTTTTGGATTTGCACGTTACTTTGACTTTGTTTGTTTTGTTTGTTGGCAGCTTTTACTTTGTTTCTATTGATTAGCGCAGTTTTTCCCCAATCCATTCTTATTTTCAATTAGCCTCATTTAGTTACTACTAGTGGTTTTAATTTTTTTTTTTTAAAACTGAGACATAAAACTAGTACATTTATAAAGAAGTGTAATTGCATACCACATAGATCATTTCATCAAAGTTATATTTCTCCATGCGATCAATTGCAGCTGCTAGATCCCTATAATAATAAAAATAATAATAAATAAGCAAACAAGTAAAAAGGATGTTTAAAACATGAAAAACAAAAAATTAGGATTAATGATTTTGGTTATCGGTGATATTTCTAAATGTCTGCCGATAATAAATCACATGGTCAATTACAATCTCAACTGACAGCTGATCATTTCTTGCTTCTCTACATCCTACAACTGCCACAAGTTGATAGTGAGGAGCACATGGATGTCAGAGAACTGAAACTTGACAGCAACAATCCAGTATTGTATTTTGTAAAAGTAAAATGTGAAAAAAATGGCAAAGCATATCAGTCATGAAGGTGCCAGTTAAGGTGCTTTGTAAACTTGCTGAACTGCCAAGTAAAAATCTCTTTAGGGGGATACTTTTTCTTGTGCAGTACCCTAATTTAACGAGCATTGCAATAGGGACAATTTACATGTTTTAGGGAAAGGTGAAATTAAGGCCTCACACACAGGATGTTTTGCTAATTCTCCTAGACTCCTTTCCTCCCGACAGTAGAGTTTTAGCATAAAAAAAACATTTGACTCTTGTAAACTCGTATATAGCGTTTAGGCGCATCAACCGTTTTTTCTGCCAAAATTCTGCTGCTCATGGACAGACTGGATGTAGCTTTTTTTCTGCTTTTGAACATGTGCATAGCCTCTAGAAGAAGCTGAAAATACATCCCATGTGCATGAGTCCAGAAGCGGACCACCAAGAAGAAAGACACAAGAAGCGTGCTGACAGAAGAAGAGAAAGAGAGAGCTAGAAGCTCATTCATATACTGCTTCTCCTTCCACTGTCTAGTCACAGGGTGTGTGAGGGACAAGTGTTATTTAAAAAGAGAAAGTCAGGATGTGGAAAAAAAAAAAAAAAAAAACAGAAAAAAACCCCATCAAAAAAACATTTATACCTGCCACCTTTGCACTGAGAAATGACTGATCAAAGACCACTGATCACTTAGTTCTCAGTGACTGTCAGTTACCGGCTCTTTGCTCTTCTCCTCCAGCGCTCACTGGAGCGCTGGGCTGAAGAAGAGGTGGGAGTGGCTGGGTCAGGCTCTCAGGGGCTCAATGAAGAGGCTGAACCAGCTTCCGGTCCAGGGTTCTGGGTGGATCTCATAATTCTTGCAGAGCCTAGACTAGCTGAGTGACCTCAGGAGTGCATAATGAAGTGAACCCCTGTGATCCCCAGGAGAGGTAGGGCCAAAAGAGCTTTGGTTCTACTTCTCCTTCAACTGCAGCAGAGAAAAGACCAAAAACTAAATTTTTGTTGCAGGGGATGCCTTAAATCTGACTTGTATCTTAGTGCAGACTTCTGGGAAAATTGGTGAGCCAATCACACAAGCAGGAAATTATGTTTCTGGGGGGCATCCTGTACACATTCTGTGTACAGAACACCTTCAGGTAGCCATATTGCATTTTCAGAAAATTACAAAGCTGCAGATTGAAAAGGGAAAGGTCATTTTTAATAACATTCAACTTGTGTCGCAATTGTATACGCTATATTATTTTTTTTATCTACTATTTTTTTTCCCCCACAAGAAGCGGAGTTACCCTTTAAGTAAAAGAAGGAAGAAAAGCAAGATGGCAAAAAAACAAAAAAACAGTGCATGTTTAATACAGGACTGATGACGTTTTTAAAATTATTGATGCCAGGTTTTATGGTGGTTTTTGTAATGGGTTAATTGAAATGCATTATCAACCTTAAAGTACTTTAGTAGTAACCTTAAAAAGTACTTTATAATTTTTTTTGCAAAATGTTGAATTGTAAACACTGAAAACCACTCAATCAATGATCATACCTTGTAATATATAAAGATGTCCCATCACTACGCATCACAGTACAGTAAGTGGAAAGATCACCTTGCTCTGAAAGATCCACTACGAGTTTACCATCACTAAATAAAAATAAAAAAAAATAAGGAAGGATGAAGAATATTTTTATTTTATTTTTTTAAGATCAATTTGTGTATTGCCCAATCAATCAGGAATGAAAATATTATAACCATACGATTCCTTGGCTGCTAACAGTCAAATGGACTATAACAGAGAAAAACTCACCCTGCTGTCTTTAGAATGTCTTTGCTTTTAAGCAACTTCAGAATATCTTGCGCCTTTTCTGTGTAAAAGGACTCACCAGAGTATTCATCAAACCGCACACCAAGGCGCTAAAAATAGGCAGGAAATGTATAAATTGTATTGTCAATATTTTTAAAATATATTTTACAAATAGATTTATTGATATAACAGGCAAAATCTAAACCACTTGAAGATTTATTTTGGGTGCAATATAGGTATATTGCACAATTCATTTTGGCACTATTAGTTTTGTCACCTTTTCCAATAATAAAAAAAACACAACATGGGAGATAAATATTTACATGCTTCAGACCTAGCCCACAAGCATTTGCAGCGAAATATCTTAAAAACTCAGCTGTCTAAGCTTGGGTTGAGAGGCCAGAAGTGCTAATACTTTGGCAGCTTTAGGCCTTGCTAATCCACTTGTGATAGTGAAGCTTACTTTATAGACTTTGGCATATTCCTCAATGCTCAGATCTCTGAAGTGCGTCCACAGGGAAAGAGCTTGCGGATGTCCATTCTCAAGTCTCTGCATAAAATCCTCTGCAGACCGCTTCACATCGTCATCTTTTTCTGCTGTAGCACTGACTTTCACGTACACCTAGGTAAGTATAAACAACATAATTAGTGAAAATTGCCTACTATTCATTCTCATTTGATTCTCTGATCTTTAAATGCAAAACACTGGTTCTTTCAGCCAGTCAAGAAGTGGCTCAACTGAAACCAAATACTAGCTGTCCTCCTAATACCACATGAATGCATGCATCTTAAATGTGGCGATTAGCCAATCATACCAGTAAATATAAATGCATATTTAACCACTTCAGCCCCGGAAGATTTGACTGCTCAATGACCAGGCTATTTTTTGCGATACGGCACTGCGTCGCTTTAAACTGACAATTGTGCAGTCGTGCGACGCTGTACCCAAACAAGATTGACGTCCTTTTTAGGGTTGCAACTAACGATTATTTTCATAATCGATTAATAGGCCGATTATTTTTTCGATCGGATAAAATCATAAAAAAAAAAAAAAATTGTTTATTTTAAATAATAATGACAAAAGAAATGTTACACTCAAACTGCATCACAACATAACTAAGTAAATTCCTCATTCATTACTGACAATGCAGTGAGGGGGCTGACCCTGAATGGGAGAGGGGACCGTACTGGAGGGTGGGAGGGAGTTAGTTAGTTAGTTAGTTTGGAGACCAAGCATTAGAGGGAGTAGTTTGGGAGGGAGTTTGGAAGAGAGGCATGTGGGAGAGGAACCGGACCAGAGGGGGTTGCGATAGAAAGGGAGTTTGGTTGGACAAAGAACCAGACCCAAAAGGGGGGGAGTGGGCTGGGGCAAGGGAGCGGACCAAAGCCAGCTGGAGGAACCGGACCGGACTGTGGGAAGGAGTGGTGTGTGTATTCCTCAAACTGGCACCATCTCCCCCCCCCCCCAGGAACACCAATGATGTGGCACTACCCCCCCCCCCAGGAACAGCAATGATGGGGAACTATCCCCCCCCCCAGGAACAGAAATGATGGGGAACTATTCCCCCCCCCCAGGAACAGCAATGATGGGGCGCTATTCCCCCCCCCCCCAGGAACAGCAATGAAGGGGCACTATCCCCCCCCAGAACACCAATGATGGGGCACTATCCCCCCCCCCCCCAGAACACCAATGATGGGGGACTATCCCCCCCCCCAGAACACCAATGATGGGGGACTATCCCCCCCCCAGAACACCAATGATGGGCCACTATTCCCCCCCCCCCCCCACAGAACACCAGTGATGGGGCACTTGTCCTCCCATAAATACTGAGATGAGAGCAAAGCAAGCTGCTACCTTATTGCAGCTCGGCGCTCACATGACCGGTCGCCGGATGCTGCATCTCTCCTCTCTCTCTCTCTCTTCTCCCTCGAGGCAGCAAAGCGAGCAGGGCTGAGAATACCGCGCTGACGTCACGTCAGCAGAGAGAGGAGGAGAGAGGCGGAGCCTGGTCACATGAGAGCCGCTATGAAAGGCATACAGCGGCGCCGGCTTTTTACACAGGGGATTGTAATACTCGTACGGACGTGGGACTGAAAGGCAGCCGTTAGCAGACCAACTAACCGATAATGAAAATCGTTGACAACGATTTTCATTATCGATTATTATCGATTTATCGTTTCAGCCCTAGTCCTTTTTATCCCACAAATGGAGCTTTCTTTTGGTGGTATTTGATCATCTCTGCGGTTTTTTATTTTTTGCGCTATAAAACAAAAAAATTAGCGACAATTAAAAAAAAAAAAAAAAAAACACCACGGTATATTGTACTTTTTGCTATAATAAATATCCCCAATTCTTTTTAAAAAAAAAAAGCAATTTTTTTTCTCAGTTTAGGCCGATATGTATTCTTCTACATATTTTTGGTAATAAAAAAAAAAATAATAAATCGCAATAAGCATATATAGATTGGTTTGCACAAAAATTATAGCGTCTACAAAATAGGGGATAGATTCATGGCATTTTTCTTATTTTTATTTTTTACTAGCAATGGTGGCGATCAGCGATTTTTATCATGACTGCGACATTATGGCAGACAGATCAGACACTTTTGACACATTTTTGGGACGATCGACAATTATACATGGATCAGTGCTATAAAAATGCACGGATTACTGTATCAATGTCACTGGCAGGGAAGGGGTTAACACTAGGGGCGATCAAGGGGTTAACTGTGTTCCCTGACTGTGTTCTAACTGTAGGGGAGGTGGGACTGACTATAGGAGATGGACAGATCATGGTTCCTAGCTATTAGGAACTCACAATCTGCATCTCCTCTCCTCACAGAACAGGGATTTGTGCGTTTAAACACAGACACACACGTCCCTGTTCTGCCTCTCATGCCCACAATCTCTCACGGCCAGCAGTTTTCGCGACCGCCGGTCATGAGCATCGGCACCCCCGCAGTGCAGTAATTGATACCGCCCGCCTGCTATCCTGCTTAACCACTTCCCGACCGGCGACTGCATATATACGTCAGCAGAATGGCACGGGCAGGCAGAATCACGTACCTGTACGTGATCGTGCATGTGCCTGCCCGTGGGTCGCGCGCTCGCGACCCGGTCAGGAGCTCCGTGACCCCGGCCGCGGGACCAGCGGACCCGATCGCCACTGGTATCCCGCGATCGGGTTACGGAGCTGAAGAACGGGGAGAGGTCTATGTAAACAAACCTCTCCCCGCGCTTCCTACACTGACTGTCAGTGGTCGGCTGTTCCCTGTCATCGGGAACGCCGATCAATGACGTCAGACGTACAGCCACGCCCCCCTACTGTAAAAAAAAACACAACACGTCACACTGACTCCTCCCCGCCCCCTAGTGGTTAACCCCCTAACTACAACTGTCATTTACATAGGAATCAGTGCTATTTAAATAGCAGTGATTGCTGTATAAATGACAAATGTCCCAAAAATGTGTCAAAAATGTCCGATGTGTCCGCCAAAATGTCGCAGTCACAATAAAAATCGCTGATCGCCGCCATTACTAATAAAAAAAAAAAAATATTAATAAAAAAGCTATAAAACTATCCCCTATTTTGTAAACGCTATAACTTTTGCGCAAACTAATCAATAATCGCTAATTGCGATTTTTTTTACCAAAAATATGTAGAAGAATACGTATCGGCCTAAACTGAGGAAAAAAAATGTTTTTTTATATATTTTTTGGGGATATTTATTATAGCAAAAAGTAAAAAATATTAAATTTTTTTCAAAATTGTAGCTCTATTTTTGTTTATAGCGCAAAAAATAAAAACCGCAGGGGCGATCAAATACCACCAAAAGAAAGCTCAATTTGTGGGAAAAAAAGGACGCCAATTTTGTTTTGGAGCCACGTCGCATGACCGCGCAATTGTTAGTTAAAGCGACGCAGTGCCGAATTGCAAAAAGGGGCCTGGTCCTTTGGCTGCCAATTGGTCCGGGGCTGAAGTGGTTAAAGGACCCGGCGTATAGCTGCGCGTTCTGGCTGGTCCCTGCCATCTTCTAGGACCTGTGTGTCTCCCAGAAGACAGCTGGGGGGGACGGAGGAGGGGCCGGACAAGGCGATCTACGCCATAAGGTGGGAGCACATACCCGTATTAGACCGGTATCGGCTCCCCACTAAAATGTGCCAAATGTGACAACGATGGGGGGGGGGGGGGGACCGGATCAGCGGAAGTTCAATTTTTAGGTGAAACTCTGCTTTAACACCCATATAACTTCTTTATCAGATCTTTGTATATTGTGAGAATTAGTAACCTGTACGCCAGCTAAAATATATACACACACACACACACACACACACACACACACACACATATAGAAATACATGCATGCATACACAGCTGGTAAGATGAGTATTATGAGTATTGAACACGTCACAATTTTTTTAGGTAAATATATTTCTAAAAGGTGCCATTAACAACATTTTCACCACGTCGGTAACAACCCAAGCAATCCATACAAAGAAAGCAAAATAAAAAGTTCAGAAATTAAAGTTATGTGCAATAACATGGAATGACACAGGGAAAAAGTATTGAACACACTAACTGAAATGTATTGAATACTTCGTACAAAATGCTTTGTTGGTAATGACCACTTCAAGACACCTCCTGTATGTAGAAACTAGTCACATGCATTGCTCAGGTGCGATTTTGGCCCATTCTTCCACACAAGTCTTCAAATCTTGAAGGTTTTGCGGGCCTCTTCTATGAACTCTGATCTTTAGTTCTTTCCATAGATTTTCTATTTGATTCAAGTCAGGCGATTGGCTGGGCCATTCTAGCAGCTTTATTTTCTCTTTCTTTGAAACCAGTTGAGAGTTTCCTTGGCTTTGTGTTTGGGATCATTGTCTTGCGAAAATGTCCACCCTCATTTGATCTTCATCATCCTGGTAGATGGCAGCAGATTTTTATAGAAAATGTCTTGGTACATTTTTCCATCCTTCCTGCCTTCCTTCAATGATATGACGTTAGCCAGTACCGTATGCTGAAAAATAGCCCCACACCATGGTGTATATTATGGCATCCAAAGAGTTCAATTTTGGTCTCATCTGACCAGACTATATTCTCCCAGTATTTCACAGGCTTGTCTGAATGTTGTACACCAAACTTTATAAACAAGCTTCAACATGCTTTTTCTTCAGCAATGGAGTCTTGCGTGGTAAGCGTGCATACAGGCCATGGCGATTGAGTGCATTACTTGTGTTCTTTGAAACCACTGTACCTGCTAATTCCAAGTCTTCCTGAAGCTCTCCACAAGTGGTCCTTGGCTCTTGGACAAAGCTTCTGATAATTCTTTTCACTTCTCTGTCTGAAATCTTGCAAGGAGCACCTGGTCGTGGCTGGTTTATGGTGAAATTATATGTGCTTTCCACTCCCCAACCATGCCCACTGGAACATTCAGAAGTTTAGAAATCATTCTGTAACCAATGCCATCAGTATGTTTTGCAACAATAATGTTGCAACGGTCTTGACAGAGCTCTTTGCTTTTACTCATCATGAGATGTATCTTGTGCGACACCTTTGTAATAAGACACCTTTCTATAGGCCATCAGTTGGAACTGAACCAGCTAATATTAAATTTGCACTGGCAAGTGGCAGGATTGCTTTCTTATTACTGATAGATGGTGTCTAGGCTTTCCATGCCTTTTTGCACCTAACTTTCTTCAAGTGTTCAATACTTTTTCCCTGTGTCATTCCATTTTATTACACATAAAACTTAATTTCTGAACTTATTTGTTTTGGTTTCTTGTATGCATGGGTTGTACTGACATGTGGTGAACATTTCATGTCAATAGCACCTTTAGAAATATATTTACCTAGAAAAATGGTGACGTGTTCAATACTTATTTTACCCGCTCTATATCTCGCTCTCATATTATATATCTCTCTGTATAGAGCTCTCTCTATCATATTTTTTTACACACACACATATACTATATTGCCAAAAGTATTCGGACGTCTGCCTTTACAAACTTGAATGGCGTCTTAGTCCATAGAGTTCAATATTTAGTAATATACATACAGTATCTCACAAAAGTGAGTACACCCCTCACATTTTTGTAAAAGTTTTATTATATCTTTTAATGTGACAACACTGAAGAAATTACACTTTGCTACAATGTAAAGTAGTCAGTGTACAGCTTGTATAACAGTGTAAATTTGCTGTCCCCTCAAAATAACTCAAACAGACAGCCGTTATTGTCTAAACCGCTGGCAACAAAAGTGAGTACACCTCTAAGTGAAAATGTCCAAACTGGAGCCAAGTCGCCTTTTTCCCTCCCTGGTGTCATGTGACTCATTAGTGTTACAAGGTGTGAATGGGGAGCAGGTGTGTTAAATTTGGTGTTATCGCTCTCACTCTCTCATACTGGTCACTGGAAGTTCAACATGACACTTCATGGCAAAGAACTCTGAGGATCTGAAAAAAATAAGTGTTGCTCTACATAAAGATGGCCTAGGCTATAAGAAGATTGTCAAGACCCTGAAACTGAGCTGCAGCACGGTGGCCAAGACCTTACAGCGGTTTAACAGGACAGGGTCCACTAATAACAGGCCTTGTCATGGTCAACCAAAGAAGTTGAGTGCACCTGCTCAGCCTCATATCCAGGAGGTTGTCTTTGGGAAATAAACATATAAGTGCTGCCAGCATTGCTGCAGAGGTTGAAGGGGTGGGGGGGGGGGGTCAGCCGGTCAGTGCTCAGACCATACGCTGCACACTGCATCAAATTGATCTGCATGGCTGTCGTCCCAGAAGAAAGCCTCTTCTGAAGATTATGCACAGGAAAGCCTGCAAACAGTTTGCTAAAGACAAGCAGACTAAGGACATGGATTACTGGAACCATGTCCTGCGGTCTGAAGAGACCAAGATAAACTTATTTGGTTCAGATGGTGTAAAGAGTGTGTGGCGGCAACCAGGTGAGGAGTACAAAGACAAGTGTGTCTTGCCTACAGTCAAGCATGGTGGTGGGAGTGTCATGGTCTGGGGCTGCATGAGTGCTGCTGGCACTGGGGAGCTACAGTTCATTGAGGGAACCATGAATGCCAACATGTACTGTGACATACTGAAGCAGAGCAGGATCCCCTCCCTTCGGAGACTGGACTGCAGGGCAGTAGTCCAACATCATAAAGACTCCATACACACCTCCAAGACGACCACTGCCTTGCTAAAGAATCTGGATAAAAGGTGAAGGACTGGCCAAGCATGTCTCCAGACCTAAAGGCTATTGAGCATCTGTGGGGCATCCTCAAAACGGAAGGTGGAGGCAGGCAAGGTCTCCAACATCCACCAACTTCGTGATGTCATCATTGAGTAGTGGAAGAGGACTCCAGTGGAAACCTGTGAAGTTCTGGTGAACTCCATGCCCAAGAGGATTAAGGCAGTGCTGGAAAATAATGGGTGGCCACACAAAATATTGACACTTTGGGCCCAAATTGGAAATTTTCACTGTTATACAATCTGTAAACTCACTACTTTACTTTGTAGCAAAGTGTAATTTCTTCAGTGTTGTCACATTAAAATATATAATAAAACTATTTACAAAAATGTGAGGGGTGTACTCACTTTTGTGAGATACTGTATGTAAACCTACATAGGTTTATTTATATCACTTTTTGTACGATATACTGTATGTTTTTATTCATGCAGAACAATATGCCTAAGCTCCTGAAGAAGCGCTTACGTGCGTAACATGTAGAGCTGAGCCACATCATGCTACACCAAGCCTGATGGAACATTGTTAATCATCTTGACACGCTCTTACGACCATACAGGATACAAACAATTTGGTGTAATTGGTGGTGTGATTTATGCCGTTTAGGCAATATTTATACTGTGGAAAATTATTTAACAAGGTTTGTTTATTCTCTTTTTTAAAATAACTGTGTAATAAAGAAGTTGAACATAGAGTCCCGGGCTGGGGAAAAAGCCATAGGCGATTTTCGATCTCCTTAAAAAGAGATCATTTAGCTGGTAAGCAGCAGTCAAATCTTAGGTGGAGGAATCTTTCCTATCCCAATCAAGTCACTATTTCTTGGGTGTTGTTTTTCTTGACATCACCATCAACCAATGAATGGAGGATTTTGTGTTTGAACTTTTTCTGGAAATGTTTCTCATATAGAACTCTTTGGATAGTTTCTGGACTTTTACAATTGAGTTCTGCAAAGAATAATGTTTTTAGTTTTATGCTTTTAGTGTTATTGTTTCTGCCATATGCTCATTTTGGCAGCAACGGTGTACAGCAAGAGGTTTGGGAGCCAGTACAGTCTCCCTAGTTATTGTTATTATACACAAGAGTATTTTGGATAGTCAATTCAAGTCAGCTCTAAAATATCTCTTAAGTACACATAGGTGAATACACAACATTATTTTTGCAAATTCTTATTGTGTGTGTCTCACATTTTAAGTTGCAGCAGTATTTTATATGTTTATCACATACACAATAGAGTGGTTCAACAGACAGCGCAGTATTTTCAACTTTTCACGTGTATATCAGTGCCTACAAAATACTCACCATGCCTCTCAACAAATAGCTTGGGGTGTCTACTTTCCAAAATGGGGTCATTTGGGGGGGTTTTGTGCTATTTTGGCATTTTATGGCCTTCGAAACTGTGATAGGTAGTGAGGAGTGAAATCAAAAATTTGCACCCTTAGAAATCCTGAAGGCGGTGCTTGGGTTTCGGGGCCCCGTACGCGGCTAGGCTCCCAAAAAGTCCCACACATGTGGTATCCCCATACTCAGGAGAAGCAGCAAAATGTATTTTGGGGTGCAATTCCACATATAACTATGGCATGTGTGAGCAATATATCATTTAGTGACAACTTTTTGAAGAAAAAAAAAAAATTATTTTTTATTTTTGTCTTTATTCAATCACTTGGGACTAAAAAAAAAAATATTCAATGGGCTCAACATGCCTCTCAGCAAATAGCTTGGGGTGTCTACTTTCCAAAATGGGGTCATTTGGGGGGTTTGTACTTCTCTGCCATTTTAGCACCTCAAGAAATGAAATAGGCAGTCATAAATTAAAAGCGGTGTAAATTCCAGAAAATGTACTCTAGTTTGTAGACGCTATAACTTTTGCGCAAACCAATAAATATACGCTTATTGGCATTTTTTTTACTAAAGACATGTGGCTGAATACATTTTGGCCCAAATGTTTGACTAAAATTGAGTTTATTAGATTTTTCTTATAACAAAAAGTAGAAAATCTCTTTTTTTTTCAAAATTTTCGCTCTTTTTCCGTTTATATCGCAAAAAATAAAAATCACAGAGGCAATCAAATACCATCAAAAGAAAGCTCTATTTGTGGGAAGAAAAGGACGCAAATTTCGTTTCGTTACAAAATTGCATGACCGCACAATTACCAGTTAAAGTAGTGCAGTGCGAAATTGAAAAAAGACCTCTGGTCCTAAGCTGACAATTGGTCCGGGGCTGAAGTGGTTAAGTTGCAACAGTATTTTATATGTTTATCACATACACAATAGAGTGGTTCAACAGACAGCGCAGTATTTTCAACTTTTCACGTGTATATCAGTGCCTACAAAATCCATTTCAAATGTTTTCATAATAGTATTCCCTCTATAAGTTTGCTATAGGATTAAAGTGTTACTAAACGCAGAACCTGCATTCATTATCTGGTCTCACACAGTACACACAGTACACAGAACATGGAAATGCAATAGTTTTAGTAAATATAAACTGATAAATACCCTTTTTCATCGGCTGTATATAAATCAATTTGAGCAATCTTGTGGCTTGTATCAGTGTGTGCAGATAGATTGTAGGAGGAGTTTTCATTTCTCCCACGCTTCAGGACCCCTGACCCTGTGTCTGGACAGTGCCGATTTTCCCTGTGCTGATCACATGCACCTTTCCAAAAAAAAAAAAAAATACCTCCTCCTCTCTAGCAATACACACCAAACTGAACACTCCCTAGACACTTTAAATATCAGGGTATTTTTTGGAGCCTTTTTACACAATGCGCAGGATTAACCCCTTAGGTTCCACACTAAGGGGGTATAACAAGCTTGCTTTACTGCATATAAACTGATTTTACTGTTGTGGGTTTAGTAACACTTTAATCATTCACCTGGGGTGGCATCTTTATCGTTAACATAGTGTTCCATATTTCAATAAGCCCCCGTCCACAGACCATGTTGCCCGCCATAGGATATTTGTGGGGAAGAGACCCCTGTCCTCTCAACATTGGAATAAACTGCTTTGTTAATGCAGGAGTTTGGAAGCTGGCATTGGGTTATGGGGGGGGGGGGGGGGGGGTGACAGGGAATAGGGTGTTAGTAAGGTTGCAGTGGGGTGCCAGGTGTGATGAAGAAGACGAGGATGACAGGGGGTAGTGTGTTAGCAAGGTTGCAGTGGGGTGTCAGGTGATAGGAGGATGACAGGGGTACAGTTTGTTAGGAAGGTTGCAAACACATTTTTGGCACGATCTGTATTGTTTAGAAATTGGGAAATAAATGTATTTTTAAAAGTTTAGAAATATCGAATTCCTCATATGCACGTCTGCAGACTGTAACTGATGCTTGGAGAGGTACAAAAAAAAAAAAAACAACACAACAGTGCAGTAGCATGTATGTGTCATCTCGTTTATGGGAATCACTGCCTCTTGAAATCCACTACAGTCTGTGTCCTCATGCTGTTATGGGAGGTGGAGCATCTATCAAGATGTGACATCCCACCCACTGTGTTCTTTTTTTTTAGTTTAGTGGACATGTAGGAGAAGGGAGGGACTGGGCTGTCATTTAGAATCTGTATACACACCCAAATGTGTGATGACAATATCATGCGACCTGAAAAGCTCAAATGAAAAACAGGAAATGTTCTCTCCAGCAATAGAGACCACACTGAGCATGTGAAGCAGGACTACTCGGTCTTATCTGGACTTGTCCAAAGTGACCCTGCAGGAAGAGGAGGATCTGTGCATACAATGCGAAGGATTAATCACTTACGCTACACAGTGAGTATAACAAGCATGCTATTCTGCATATACAAACTGATTTTACTGTTGTGGGTTTAGTAACACTTTAGGTCTAGGAGACTGGCTAGGCCACTCCATGACCTTAATGTGCTTCTTCTTGAGCCACTCCTTTGTTGCCTTGGTGGTATGTTTTGGGCGATTTTCATGCTGGAAGTTCCATCCACGACACATCTTCAGTGTTTTGGGAAGAAGGTTCTCATCCAAGATTTTACAATAAAAATATGTATAAAAGAATACAGAGCAAAATAAACGAATAAATAAGAACAAGCAGCAGCTTAAAAGTAAGATAAACACATATACAAAATTAGTAATAGGACGGAGTCGCACTGAAAATGGTATTGTGATATTAAATTAATCCATATGCCACAAAAAAGCTTCTTTTTAAACCCAAACAGAGCTCCTCTCTCTGATTCCCTTCTGAGTCTCAGGCCAGAGCTCAGAAGGGAACCAGAGAGAGAAGCTCTGTTTGGACTTAAAAAGAAGCTCCTTTCCATTTTGGGTAATACTTGGTCTACATCTATGACTATTGAATGATTGAGTCTCCCTGGTCGTTTGCCGTGTGTTTTTACCTCACCCATCAAGTATCCTTGAGCTGCTACTCCAAAAACCCCTGGATAAAGCTTACGATAGCTTGCCTTCCGGTAAGCACGCACTTTATGTGGTGAAGGTGCACAAATTTTATGGTGGTGTCGGACGTCATTTCAAGAATTCACAAATTTGTGTTTTATTGACTAATTATTTATGCATCTCACAATTTTTGGTGTTGAGTAATTTTTTGATTTATGCACAATTATTTGTGGCATATGGATGAATTGTTTATCACAATACCATTTTCAGCGCGGCTCCGTACTATTACTAAAATTTTACAATACATGGCCTCGGCAAAGTGGGCATGTACCTTTAGCAGAGAAAGAGCCACAAAGCACATTGTTTCCACCTCCGTGCTTGACTGTAGGGATGTTGTTCTTAGGGTTATAGTCAGCATTTTTCCTCCACCAAACACAGCAAGTCGAGTTAATACCAAAGAGCTAAATTTTGGCCTCATCTGACCACAGCACTTTCTCCCAATTCTTCTCTGAATCGTTTAGATGTTCACTGGCAAACTTCAGACAGGCCTGTACATTGCCTTCTTGAGGAGGGGGACCATGAGGACACAGCAGGATTTCAATTCATGGCAGCGTATTGTGTTACCAATGGTTTGTTTGGCGACTGTGGTCCCAACTGCCTTGAGATAATTCACAAGCTCCTCCCATGTAGTTCTGGGCTGATTCCTCACTTTTCTCATGATCATCCTTACCCCACGAGGCAAAATCTTGCATGGAGCTCCAGAACGAGAGCGATTGATGGTCAATTTTGTATTTCTTCTATTTGCGAATAATCGCTCCAACAGTCGTCTTCTTCTCACCAAGCTTCTTGCTGATGGTCTTGTAGCCCATTCCAACCTTCGGCAAGTCTACAATCTTGTCCCTGACGTCCTTTGGTCTTGCCCACGATGGTGAAGTTTGAATGGAAGAAAAAATTGTGTACCACATGAGCACATACCATAGCCAGTCTGTGGGAGCCAGAATTATTGTTGGTTTGTAGGGGATCAAATACTTTGTTTATTCACTGAGCTGCAAATCAATTTCACTTGTATCATATGTTTTTTCTGGATTTTTGGTTGATATTCTGTCTCCATCATTTAAAATACACCTATGATAAAAATGATAGACCCTTCATTTCTTTGTAAGTGGGCAAACTTACAAAATCTGCAGGGGATCAATTTATTTCCCCCACTGTAGGTTTCTACTCCCATTTTCCAGCAGGATCAACAGTATATGGACTAGCTGTGATTTATTGTAAATACAACTTACCTCAAAAAGGTGTTGTAAAGGATTAGCTCCAAGTTTCTCTTCACATCCATACTTGCTGAATCCAGCACCCAATAGGCCTAGATTAAGAGAGGTTTGAAAACTATCAGAAACATTTTACATATTCCAGTTACTTGTTTTTTGTCAAAATCATTTCAACTCTTATGTGGTGGTACAAACCTATTAACCAAGATTAACCACCTCTCACCCTGTGCATCCTCCCACTTCTGGCACTCATGCTCCACCTTCGATCCATGCAGTGGCGAGATCTGTGACTGCTGTGTCCACTGGACAAAGTGAATCACTAATCGCAGTATCGGGTGGCTGTGATTGGCCCATAGGAGAGCCTTCTACAACGTGGACACTGGATGCGGGGGAGGAGGCACCAACACTGAGGAGGGACACCAGAAGAGGTGAATCGGGGCCACTCTGTGCAAAACGAACTGCACAGTGGAGGCAAGTATGACATTTTTTTAAAATAACAAAACACCACACAACCCCTTTATGGCCTGGTTCACAACTATGCATGTTTTAGTACATTTTCAGTTTTGCAGAAACACACGACAGTCCATTTAACAGGGTTTCCTATGAGTCATGTTCACATCTGTGCATTTTATGGAAAGGGCCAGGGACTTTTTTCTGGTTATTGGTTCCATAGACTTCAATGGATCAAAAACGTGCATTAAAAATGCAAAATGCACCTGCAATATGCAAACTG
The DNA here is from genome assembly GCA_028564925.1 of Lithobates sylvaticus. Classification (NCBI taxonomy): domain Eukaryota; kingdom Metazoa; phylum Chordata; class Amphibia; order Anura; family Ranidae; genus Lithobates; species Lithobates sylvaticus. The sequence goes on along the minus strand of CM053028.1, from coordinate 303,191,949 downwards.
CAACCTGTAGTTTTAGTCTTGGGACTAAAATAGCATTTTATTTTTAGTCTTCTGCAAGTGTTTTAGTCATATTTAGTCGACTAAATCCACAGTACATTTTAGTCGACTAAAAATCAAATGGGTTTAGTTACATTGTAATGCATTATTTAAGCATTTCTCTACAATTTCCAAACTCCTTATATACTCCTGGAGTAAAAAATCGAATAAGTTAATATTTATGGTATTAATGGTTTGAACGTGATACAGATTTAGTGGTTATATAAAAGGTCTTTAAGGTAAACCAATAAAAAAAAAACTCATTGCGTGATGATGCTACCATGCAGTGCACGTTTACATAAACTTGTATATAATGTTGGGGGGGGGGGGGGGCTGTTTATGTAATCTTCAGGCCTAAATTGATTTTTGTAAGCATGGGTGCAAAAACAGCACGAGTTAGCAGCACTCTTAAAACAAGAGACAAAACGTGCATTTCATTAAAGTCTCAAAGGCCAGCTATCAATGGGGGAACAAACAAGGAAAATGGCTGGCAAAAGCAGACAGGGAAAAAAAAAAAAAAAAAAAAAAAAACGCCTCCTATACCACAAAAATGAAAAGAGGAAATAGTGCATTCATCATCTCCAGAGATTGCTGATGTATACCACTTAACGTTAGATAGAAAGAGGAAGGAAGGAGGGGAGCAAGGATGATTTTGTGATACAGTACTACCTTCAGGGACTAGACCTCCCAAAAGTGCTTAAAGATGAATTAAAATAACCTGAAGACCCAATCACTCAGAAGGAAGTGATACGGGCAATACAAAACATGGCACTGGGGAAGATCTCAGGACCGGATGGGTACTCAATAGTGTATTATAAAAGGTTTCAAAAACTATTAGCCCCCAAATTATGCGAATATCTGAACACACTTGGAAAGGGGGCGAATCTGTGGGAGGAGTCACTGCTGGCCTATTTAAAACTCTTATTTTAAAAAGGAGGGAAAGGACCCTGCGGCCCCTACGAGCTATAGGCCAATATCAATATTAAATACACATATTTGCCAAAATAATAGTAGAAAGGTTAAAATCATTACTGCCAAGATGGATCCATAACGATCGGGTAGGATTTGTGGCGGGACGGGAGGGGAGGGATAACTGCCTCAAATCGCTATTTGTGATCCATGAGGTGAAAAATAGAGGTTCCAGTTGTACTTCTGTCGATAGATGCCGAAATGGCCTTCAACAGGGTAGACTGGAGTTTCATGTTAGATACCTTGAAACATGTAGGTATTGGTAACAGGATGATGCTATGGATTTTTGCATTTTAGTAAATGCAGAACTATCCCCCACTTTTGAATTATTTAATGGTACCAGGCAGGGATCCCTCCTCTCTCCAATGCTATTTGTAACCCCTGCTGCTGGCTGCGATTTGTAAAAAGGCAGACATCAGAGGGGTAAGAATAGGGGACGAGGAGTATAAAGTGGCTGCGTATGCAGGCGATGTACTCGTTTACATTTCCGATCCTAGGAGCTGGACCAGTACGGGAAGATCTCAAACGTTAAAGATAAACACAGCCAAATCAGAGATTCTGAATATAACAACTAGAAAGAACAGCAGGCAATACAACCTAAATTCCCCGTTGTATGGTTTAGGGAGGAACTAGGATAACTTGGAGGTTCTACAGGTACAGGAAGTGATGAAGGAATAGAATTTGCACGTTTTTACACATACACACAATTATCACACTTTTTACAGTCACTACCACAGCTGCTATGGGGAAAAGAGAATTTGAGAACTGTTCAGTTTCCCCTTATGCATAATGCAAAGTATATCCAAAATATATAAAGATATTGGGGAATGACGTAGAACCTGTATACCCGCCATATCTAGGTAAATGGGAACAGGAACTAGGGCCCATACAAGATGAGAAAAAAAAAGGTCCTGAGACTGGCTTGCTTTTCATCGATTGATGCTAAGACAATAGAAATGTGTTTTAAGCTTCTTGATAGTTGGTACGTTGTTCTGCAGAGAGCGAAAAGGTTTGGAGCAGACTCGCCCCCAACGTGCTGGAGGGGGTGCAATGCCCTGGGAACCTTTGCCCATCTGTGGTAGGAATGCATACAAGATACAGCCCTACTGGGAGGGGATTAAGGCAAATTTATCAAATTACAGGAGAACACATACAAGCAGAACCATGGTGCTGTCTGTTCTATGATACGGAAAAAAACAGTATCTCAAAACAGGAATACTCTAGTTCCGCATTTATTAAACGTGGCTAAAAGTCAGATACCAAGATACTGGCGAACACCAGATATCCCAAGTATGTGTGAATAGGTTGTAAAGATTGATTGGGTAAGATCCATTGAAGAAACAATGTATACAGGGGAGGACTCCTTAGAGAAGTATTATGCTATAGGGGGGAAGTGGTTGAATTTGAAAAAAATCTAGGGGATATATGGATATGCTGGAGGTTTGAGACTGTTGATAAAATGAGGAATGAGGTTGAGCCACTGGGGACAATGGGGAGTGGCCCAGACCTTGAGATTGGTATGAAAGACGAGGTAAATTTTGGGGGAGGTGAAGACATAGGGTTATTCTCTTTTTTCCCCTGTTATTGGGGTGGGAGGGTAAGGGATATGGGAATGATTTTGAATTGGATGTATATGGAAGCATTAGATATTGATGAAAGCATTTAAAGCGGGATTCCACCCTAAAGTGGAACTCCCGCTTTTCGGAACCCTCCCCCCCTCCGGTGTCACATTTGGCACCTTTCAGGGGGGAGGGGGGTGCAGATACCTGTCTAAGACAGGTATCTGCACCCACTTCTGGCATAAACTCCCGTGGGAGTTTACGCAAATTCCTGTCCCGGCGCGCTGTCTGCCGGGACACACACATGTCCCAGCAGACAGCGCTGAAGATTCTCATTGCGCCGCGCGACTCGCGCATGCGCAGTAGGGAATCGGGAAGTGAAGCCACTTCCTGATTCCCTCACCGAGAATGGCGCCGGCTACAGCAGAGAGCCGAGCGAGCGATCGGCCTCTGCTGCCGACACCGCTGGAACCAGGGACAGGTAAGTGTCCATTTTTTTTAAAAGTCAGCAGCTGCAGTATTTGTAGCTGCTGGCTTTTAAAAAAAAAAAAATTTCAGTACAGTCCCGCTTTAACAACAAACAATACAAATATAAAATATATATATTCAATAGGTGTAGATTTATCACAAAAAGCATTCATTGCTTTAATATGCTAAGTAACACTCACCAAACTGAAAGCCCCAGTCACCCAGGTAATTCATTCTTATAACTTTACAACCAACTGCCTCCTTCAGATTAGCAATAAAGTTTCCTGGAAACAGAAAAAAACTATTAAGGTTCAGACATTCTTCATTTGGTGTAGAAGAGGATGAAGAAAGCGCAGAGCTGGGAAATTATAGATTTATAAGAAAGCCAAGCCATTCCAAAACGAACACAATTTTGATAGGAAATTAAACAAAAAAAGTGTTTCTCACCAATTATTGTGGAACGCAAGTGTCCAACATGAAATTTTTTGGCAATATTGGGTGAACTGCAAAGGTAAGCAAAAAAGACAATGTACTGTGATGTATCCCATAACACTCACATTGTGAACACATGGTATTCAAGCTGTCAGATTTCCAAAGTGATTTTCTTTTTTTTTTTTTTATTTAACAGACAGACAAAACTTTACATTTTTGGGCAGATTGGAAGAGGGGTTAGGTTTTTGTTGTCTACCTAGTAATCACTGACCTAGAGCTAGCATTAAACCAGTCACACCTGAAAAGTCTTGCTGTCACATGGCGCCAAGATCAAGATGACAGATAAGTCTGCACGTAAAAAAATAAAAAATAAAATCTGCAGTGGCAGCTCATTGGCTCACTTTAGACAGCTGAGTGCGAGTATTGACATATTTGTGCTTTCTACTCCATTGAGCATCTTTAGTTGTGTCAAGAGACAGTGTAAAAAGAATATACAGTATAATTGAGATCACAAAAATGAAATTTTTTCAAGCTCATTTTTTTTAAACGCCCAACATCTGGATTGTTTTAAACACTGTTGCATCGAGGAGAATAGGAGTCATTTTAAAACGAAAATTGCTCTGCGGTCTTCCAAAAGAAATATTTTTGGGAAAAAATACACTTCAAATGAACTAAGATAAAAAAAAAAAAGAAATAAAACAGTAAGGTAAGCTCATTTTTTTTTTATACAAAAGTGAAAAAAATGTTACACCGAGAATCTTAACCTTTATTCCAAGCCAAAAAAAATAAAAAATAAATCATGATTCTGATTTTATCCAGAATTGTGCAGCTCTAATGCATAGGAGTGTTTACTGCAAATAAAATAGCCATAGAAAATATAAAATAAGCATTTTCAATAAATGTACCTGTATTCCACAAGGGTGAGACCCCTAGGGGTGTTAGACAGAAGCTCAGAATTCATTCCATATGAGGAGCCATCTTGGTTTATTTTTCTCAAAATTGTCTAAGAAATATTTGTAAATTAAAAAGGATTACAAATTGCAAGATCTATTGTTATTTTCAAAGCTTTTACACCTGCGTTTTAACTACAAAATTTAAATAGGGCTCTTAAAGTAAAAGTAAAACCATGACAAACCTAGGGCTCACTGGAAAACCTTTACTTCTCTGTACTTTCTACTAATAAGGTAGATCAGTGTTCACATTCTAGAGTCTCATAACATGGAAGTGCAAAACACAAATGGTGTTGCCAGCATGTTAGAAAGACACAAGCACTCCATTGCCATAGCATGTTGTGTGACACTAGTGAATATAATTGCTACTACACATGTGGGAATTTCTCTGTCTTGACGTGGAGAGACCACTGAGGCAGAAGGAAGCAGGTGATGTTGCCAGTGTATTAATTTCCCTCAGGGCTTATTTCCTTAAAGTGATTGTAAAGGAAACATTTTTATAAAAAAAAAAAAAAAAAAAAAAAACATACATGTCATACTTACCTGCTTGGTGCAGTGGTTTTGCACAGAGCAGCCCCGGTCCTCCTCTTCTCGGGTTCCCCGCTGGTGTTCTGGGCCCCTCCCCTTGCCAAGTGCCCCAATAGCAAGCTGCTTGCTGTGGGGGGGGGCACTCGTGTGTGCTTGCTTCCCATGCTGGCTCTCTACGTCCATAAGACACAGGATGGCTCAAGCCCAATCCCCTGCTCCTGTTTCACTTGCTGTGATTGACAGCAGAGGGAGCCAACCAGGAGGGAGAGACCCGAGGGAGCCTCTGGTCTCGTGCACATCGCTGGATCGAGATCAGGCTTAGGCAAGAGGGTTGAGGGGAGAGCTGCACACTGAAGGTTTTTACCTTCAATGCAAAGAATGCATGAAGGTAAAAAAACCTTAAGCCTTTACAACCACTTTAACTTAGCTTTAAGAATGTGAAATATCGCAAACTAATTAGTTAAACCAATCCATTACATGTCATAAATCAAACAAATACAACTGTCTCAAAAGTGTATTTAATACATACAAAGCCCTAGAATTTTCATTGAGAAGTCTTTCTTTAGGCATATCTGCAGATACATACATACATAGTGGTAACAGATGACAAAGGAGTGGAAGGTCAGAACCATCAAAAACTATCAGCATGCCACTGGATTTCATTCTGCGTTTTCTGTTTTAACACAATAAGTTATTGTATTAAATATTTACTCCTACTTTTAATCCACTCTGGAAACTCACCTTTGTTAATAAATCTCTGTTGATTCTGAAGGTCACAGATCCCCGACCAGTACCTATTTGACTTATAACAGAGTTTCCAGCCAGCTGAAATTCATAGAATTGACATGTTAGTGCCGACAAAACAATGTTTAACAAGCACCATTTAGTCAATGAGTAATTCTATGATGTTACACCATAACCTTTTAAAGTGTATCACACACACACACACACACACACACACACACACACACACACACACACACACACACACACACACACACACACACACACTTAAAAACTTAATGGCTTGCTGGCACACAAAATAGGTGCAGCATGTGAAGAAAAAAAAGTTTTTTTTCTTTTCTTGGATTCCAATGAAGTAAACCCTGTTTTTTAACTTGTAACTTCAGGTAAGCCTATAAGAAGGGCTTACCTGTAGGTACAGTGAATATATCCTAAACCTGCACGGTTTAGGGGATATTCACACTGCATGCAGCCAGGGATGTCTCCGGGACATGCACTCTGAAAGGACGGCATACAGTGCTGTCCCTTCAGAGCTCCATGCCGTGGTCCGTGACACCAGGGCACATGCAAGGAAGTAACGTCGTCACGGCGCAGCCAATCAGAAGGCTGGAAGACATGAACCTGAAAGGAAGACTGGGTGGAGAGGGAGGGCTTTGTTCTAAGGCAGACATTTCATAATGTGCTAGTATGCGATGCATACTAGCACATTATGCCTTTACCTTGAAGGAATAAAAAAAGGCTGTGGCTTACTAACAGGTTAAAAAGTGTTTCTAAAAGGCAGGAGGTTTTTTAGCTTAATGCATTCTATGCATTAAGATTAAAAAAAAAAAAAAAAAACGTCTGTGTGTAGCAGCCTTCCCAGCACCCCCTATTTACTTACCTGAGCGCCATTGGCTCCTGCAACTGTCAAAGTCAGTCAGCCAATCAGGGGAGAGAGGGGCAGGGGCAGGGGCGGGGCCGGGGCTCCGTGTCTGAATGGACACACAGAGCTGTGACTCGGCTCCAGTGCTGCCATAGGAAGCTGCTGACACTGGGGGCACTCCACAGGAGAGAGGGGCCAGAAGCAGCAAGAGTTTTTCACAAATACCCATAAAAAAAGATTCCTGATGACACGAATAGTAAAAAGGAATCTTATACAGTCAAGAAATATTTATACAAATATCATGGCAATACCTTAGATGCAAGCTTTTGTGCGTTCTCCATTTGACATGCTGCATTAAATTGGCCTCCAGGCACAGAATTAACATAAAGCTGAAAATCAGGGGAGTCTCTGGAGATCAAATTAAAAAAGGCAAACCATTTATGCAAGTCTTTCGCTTACTGAACACTATAGTTGTTTTAATGTAACTAGTGCAATCGTTCAATATTAGATACAAAATCCTCAATGGTTCTTGAAAGCCTCGCCATTCCTTTAACATAGACAACTCAGAGATGACAAGATAAATTGCAGCTTATGTGAAGACCTTCTAAAATTATTTTTAAAATAAAAAGTATGAATTGCTTATTGTACATATTTTTTTTCCATTTGTACACAACAAAAAGACCTTAAGTGTTTAAATTTCAGGTGACAGTTCTTTTCTGAGGGCGGGGCCACACAGTGACGTACCCGGGTGACCCCACCCCCTACGACGCACAGGGACTTCCAAATGGCTTCCCCGTGGCGTCAGAGGGGGCGGGGTCACCTGGGTACGTCACTGTGTGGCCCCGCATTCAGTTATAAAAGAACTGTCACCTGAGAGGACGGTCATTATGGTGGGTGCCTCCCATGGAGGCGGATCGTGGGCAGCGTGCAGGGTTTTTTTTTTGGTCCGTCGGCGGAGTGAGAGAAGAAGATGAATGGACTTCATGGGACATTTCTATTTTTTTAATAAAAGGACTTGTCCCAAGATGTTGTCTACTTTTTCTGTGAAATGGTAGGGGTACAATGTACCCGTTACCATTTCAAACGGGTGGGGGACGGGATCTGGGGGTCCCCTTGTTAAAGGGGGCTTCCAGATTCCGATAAGCCCCCCGCCCGCAGATCCCCACAACCACCGTGCAAGGGTTCCGGGGATGAGGCCCTTGTCCCCATCAACATGGAAACAAGGTGCTTTGGGGGGCCCAAAGCACCCATCCCATGTTGAGGGCATGTGGCCTGGTACGGTTCAGGAGGAGGCGGCTCTCTCGTCCCCTCCCCCCTCTTTTCCTGCGGTCTGCCAGGTTGCATGCTCTGGTATGGATTTTTGGGGCGGGGTTCACATTAAAATCTATACCAGATCTGAAGGGTCTGGTATGGATTTTGAGGGGGACCCCTACGCCATTTAAAAAAAATTGGCCCAGGGTCCCCCTTAATATCCATACCAGACCTGAAGTGCCTGGTATGGAATTTGGGGGGACCCCAACACAGTTTTTTTTTTTTTACATTTTGGTTCGGGGTTCCCCTTAATATTCATACCAGAGCCAAAGGGCCTGGTATGGATTTTTGGGGGGACCTCCATGCCGTTTTTTTCAACGACTTTCATCTGTATTGCCGAGACCCAACAATTCATTATAGCCGCGAGTAGTTTTAAATGACTTTTTCCTTTAGAAATGTAATGTTGTGCAGGGACTGTTCTAAAACACGGGAAACATGCGCCACTTTACAGGCATACTATAGACACCCCCCCACCCCCAGGTACGAAATGTAAAGGAATATTTCACTTTTATGGTTTCACTTAAGGCATTAAAATATCACTGCTCCCGAAAAAAACGGCCATTTTTAAAACTTTTTTTTTGCATCGATACATGTCCCCTGGGGCAGGACCCGGGTCCCCAAACACTTTTTATGACAATACTAAGCATACAAGCCTTTAAAATTAGCTCTTTTGCACTTAGCACTTTTGATTTCTCCCATAGAGTTTTAAAGGGTGTTCCGCGAACTCCCCAAAATTGTTCGCTATTCGAACACCCCAAATAGTTCGCTATTTGGCGAACACCCGATGTTCGACTCGAACAATGGGCTCATCCCTAAAATAGTGACCAGCTGGTGAAATCATAGCACCTAGCTGAGAGATGCAGCCATCTGACATAGCAATAAGTGTTGGTTGCTGGGATAGCTCTTTTTTTTTGTTTTAGAGAGATTTGCTTTAACATACACTTCAAATACTTTCAACATGAGGAAAAAAAAAAAAAGTTTGTCATTAATGATTAAGAACAAAACACAGACAGAATGTATAAAAAATTAATTATTAGGTACATTATTACAAAATTTAAATTCGCTACAGTATATACAGTGATGAAAATTATTATATGATCCCCTGCAGATTTTGTTAGCTTGCCCACCTACATAGAAATAAAGGGTCTGCAATTGTTATCAAAGGTGTATTTTAAATGATAGAGACAGAATATCAACCAAAAAGCTAGAAAAAAAAAAAAAAAACACGTTACAAATGCTATAAATTGAGTTGCAAATCAGTGAGTAAAATAAGTATTTGATCCCCTACCAACCAACAATAATTCGGTCTCCCACAGACTGGCTACAGTATATGCTCATGTGGTACACAGATTAGTCCTGTCAATTTAAGAAGGTGCTCCTAACGACAACAGGTTATGTGTATAAAAGACACCTGTCCACAGAATATCTTTCTTCCATTCAAAGTGCACCATCATGGTCAAGACCAAAGAGCGGTCAAAAGGATGTCAGGGACGAGATTGTAGACCTGCACAAGCCCATCAGCAAGAAGCTTGGTGAGAAGGAGACAACTGTTGCAGCGATTATTCGCAAATGGAGGAAATACAAAATAACCATCAATCGCTCTCAGTCTGGAGCTCCATGCAAGATTTCGCCTCATGGGGTAAGGATAATCATAAGTGAGGATCAGGCAAGAACTACACAGGAGGGATCTTGTGAATGATCTCAAGGCAGTTGAGACCACAGTCACCAAACAAACCATTGGTAACGCAATCTGCCACCATGGATTTAAATCCTGCAGTGCCCGCAAGGTCCCTCTCCTCAAGAAGGCACATGTACAGTGAGGGAGAAAAAAAAAAAAAGGATTTGATCCATAGTTACATAGTAGGTGAAGTTGAAAAAAAAAAAGACACAAGTCCAACCCATGTGTGCGATTATATATATATGTCAGTATTACATTGTATATCCCTGTATGTTGTGGTTGTTCAGGTGCTTATCTAATAGTTTTTTTAAACTATACATGCTCTCCAAAGGAAAACCACCACCTGTGGAAGGGAATTGCAAATCCTTGCCACTCTCAGTAAAGAACCCTCTACGTAGTTTAAGGTTAAACCTCTTTTCTTCTAATCTTAATGAGTGGCCACATGTCTTATTAAACTCCCTTCCTATGAATAGTTTTATCCCTATTGTGGGGTCACCAGTACGGCATTTGTAAATTGAAATCATATCCCCTCTCAAGGGTCTCTTCTCCAGAGAGAATAAGTTCAGTGCTCGCAACCTTTCCTCATAACTAATATCCTCCAGTCCCTTTATTAGCTTTGTTGCCTTTCTCAGTACTCGCGCCATTTCCAGTACATCCTTCCTGAGGACTGATGCCCAGAACGGGACAGCATACTGCAGGTGAGGCTGGACCAGAGTCTTGTAGAGCGGGAGAATTATTGTTTTATCTCTGGAGTTAATCCCTTTTTAAAGCGGAGCTCCACCCGCACCAAAAATATTAAAAGTCAGCAGCTACAAATACTGCAGCTGCTGACTTTTAATAAATGGACACTTACCTGTTCCAGGTTCCAGCGGTGTCGGCAGAATGTGACGAGCGACCGCTCGTCTCTCGGCTGCCCCGCCGCTATCCTCTGTCAGGGAATCAGGAAGTGAAGACGCAACGTCTTCATTGCCCGGTTCCCTACTACGCATGCGCGAGTCGCGCTGCGCGTCTCTATTGGTCCCCGTTGTGTCCTGGGAACTGTGTTTCCCAAGACACAACGGGGCATCCTCTGATATAGGCGGGGCAGCTCCGGATAGCTCATCCCAGAAGTGGGTGCAGATACCTGTATTAAACAGGTATCTGCACCCCCCCCTCCCCCCTGAAAAGGTGCCAATTGTGGCACCGGAGGGGGGGAGGAATCCGATAAGCGATAGTTCCACTTTAGGGTGGAGCTCCACTTTAAATGCATGCAAATATTCTGTTTGCTTTGTTAGCAACAGCTTGGCATTGCATGCCATTGCTGAGCCTATCATCTACTAGGACCCCTAGATCATTTTCCATCCTAGATTCCCCCAGAGGTTCTCCCCCCAGTGAGTAGATTGCATTCATATTTTTGCCACCCAAATGCATTATTTTACATTATTAAACCTCATTTGCCATGTAGTTGCCCACCCCATTAATTTGTTCAGAACTTCTTGAAAATTTTCCACATCTTGCGGAGAAGTTATTGCCCTGCTTAGCTTAGCATCATCCGCAAATAGAGAGATTGAACTGTTTATCCCATCCTCCATGTCGTTTATGAACAAATTAAATAGGATTGGTCCCAGCACAAAACCCTGGGGGATCCCCTGCTGATTCTGTACATTTCCCCACTTACAATGAAATGATCAGTCTCTAATTGTAACGGTAGGTTTATTTTAACAATGAGAGACAGAAAAACAAAAATATCCAGAAAAACGCATTTCAAGAAAGTTATAAAATCGATTTGCATTTTAATGAGTGAAATAATTATTTGATTTGCAAAACATGTCTTAGTACTTGGTGGCAAAACCCTTGTTGGCAATCACAAAAGGTCAGAAGTTTCTTGTAGTTGGTCACCAGGTTTGCACACATCTCAGGAGGGATTTTGCCCACTGCTCTTTGCAGATCCTCTCCAAGTCATTAAGGTTTCAAGGCTGACGTTTGGAAACTCGAACCTTCAGCTCCCTCCACATATTTTATGGGATTAAGGCCTGGAGACTGACTAGGCCACTCCATGATCTTAATGTGCTTCTTCTTGAGCCACTCCTTTGTTGCCTTGGGTTTTGGGTCATTGTCATGCTAGAATACCCATCCACGACCCATTTTCAATGCCCCGGCTGACAGAAATAGGTTCTCACCCAAGACTTGACAGTACATGGCCCCACCCATCCTCCCTTTGATGCAGTGAAGTTGTCCTGTTCCCGTAGCAGAAAAACACCCCCAAAGCATATTGTTTCCACTTCCATGTTTGATGGTAGGGATGGTGTTCTTGAGGTCATAGGCAGCATTCCTCCTCCTCCAAACACGGCGAGTTGAGTTGATACCAAAGAGCTTGATTTTGATCTCATCTGACCACAAACTTTCACCCAGTTCTCCTCTGAATCATTCAGATGTTCATTAGCAAACTTCAGACGGGCCTGTACATGTGCTTTTTGAGCAGGGGGATCTTGTGGGCGCTGCATGATTTCAGTCCTTTGCGGCGTAGTGTGTTACCAATTGTTTTCTTAGTGACTATGGTCCCAGCTGCTTTAAGATCATTGACAAGATTCTCCTGTGTAGTTCTGGGCTGATTCCTCACCGTTCTCATGATCATGGAAACTACACAAGGTGAGATCTTGCATGGAGCCCCAGACTGAGGGAGATTTACAGTTATTTTGCGTTTCTTCCATTCGCAAATAATCGCACAAACTGGTCACCCTCTCACCAAGCTGCTTGGTGATGGTCTTGTAGCCCATTACAGCCTTGTGTAGGTCTACAATCTTGTCCCTGAAATCCTTGGACAGCCCTTTGGTCTTGGCCATAGTGGAGAGATAGGAATCCGATTAATTCTGTCGACAGGGGTCTTATACAGGCAGCAAGCTGAGATTAGGAGCACTGCCTTTAAGAGAGTGCTCCCAATCTCAGCTCGTTACCTGTAATGAAGACACCTGGGAGCCAGAAATCTTGCTGATTGATAGGGGGATCAAAGACTTATTTCGCTCATTAAAATGCAAATCAATTTATAACATTTTTGAAATGGGTTTTCTGGATATTTTTATTGTTATTCTGTCTCTCACTGTTAAAATAAACCTACCATTAAAATTATAGACTGATCATTTCTTTGTCAGTAGGCAAACGTACAAAATCAGCAGGGGGTTCTTATACTTTTTTTTCCCCCCACTGTACAGGCAAGTCTGAAGTGTGCCAATAAACATTTACATGATTCAGAGGAAGATTGGGAGAAAGTTTTGTGGTCAGATGAGACCAAAATTAAGCTCTTTTGCATTAACTCGACACCATGTTTGGAGGAAGAAAAATGCTGCTTATGACCCTAACACCATCCCTACAGTCAAGCACAGAGTTGGAAACGTTATGCTGTGGATCGGTTTCTCTGCTAAAGGTACAGGCCGACTTTGCCGCATTGAGGGGCCAATGGACAGGGCCATGTATTCTAAAATCTTGGATGAGAACATTCTTCCCTCAGCCAGAACACCTAGCCAGTGTCCAGACCTTAATCCTATAGAAAATGTATGGAGGAAGCTGAAACTTCGAGTTGCCAAGTGACAGCCAAGAAACCTTAAGGATTTAGAGAAGATCTGTAAAATCCCTCAAGAGATGTGTGCAAATTTGGTAACCAACTACAAGAAACATCTTACCTATGTGCGTGCCAACAAGTGTTTCTCCACCAAGTACAAAGTCATGTTTTGCTTGGGGATCAAATTATTATTTTACTCACTGAACTGCAACTCAATTTATAATATTTTTGCCTGATATTCTGTCTCTATCATTTAAAATACACCTATGATAAAAATGATAGACCCTTCATTTCTTGTAAAGTGAGCAAACTTACAAAATCTGCAGGGGATAGAATAATTATTTTCCCCACTGTAAAGTGCTTAACCACTTAGCAACCGGCCCATAGCCGAAAAACGGCTACAGGGCGGTTGCTTAACTCTGGGAGGCCGTTAATTAACGGCCTCACAGAATTCTGCTCTTGCGCGCCCCCTGGTGCGCGCACTCGAGAGCATCCATGATCGCCGGGTCCAGAGGACCCGGCGGATCATGGATCACGGTAAACGGCCGCTCATCGCGGCCGTTTACCACGTGATCGCTCCGTCAAATGACGGAGTGATCACATGTAAGCAAACCGGCGTCATTTGATGACGCCGGTTCCTCTCTCCTCCTCTCTCTGTACCGATCGGTACAGTATGAGAGGAGAGGGGGAGGGATCGGTGGCAGCAGTGCTGTGGGCGGGATCTGTAGTGCCCACAGCCTGCTCTGCCACCACCGATCCATCCATCCATCCATGCTCAGCCATCCCTCCATACCCTGCAATACCCAGCAATAGCCTGCAGTGTATTGCTGGGTATTGCAGGGTATGGAGGGATGGCTGAGCATGGATGGATTCTCTGCCATCCCCCCCAATACTGTGCCATACCCCCCTATACTGTGCCATACCCCCAATACTCTGCCATACCCCCCAATACTCTGCCATACCCCCCAATACTCTGCCATACCCCCCAATACTCTGCCATACCCCCCAATACTCTGCCATACCCCGCAAAACTCTGCCATACCCCGCAAAACTCTGCCATACCCCCCAATACTCTGCCATACCCCCCAATACTCTGCCATACCCCTCCCATACTCTGCCATACCCCGCAATACTCTGCCATACCCCGCAATACTCTGCCATACCCCGCAATACTCTGCCATACCCCGCAATACTCTGCCATACCCCGCAATACTCTGCCATACCCCGCAATACCCTGCGATACTCTGCCATACCCTGCGATGCTCTGCCATACCCTGCGATGCTCTGCCATACCCTGCGATGCTCTGCCATACCCTACGATGCTCTGCCATACCCTGCGATACCCTGCCATACCCTGCGATACTCTGCCATACCCTGCCATACCCTGCAATACCCTGCGATACTCTGCGATGCTCTGCCATACCCTGCGATACTCTACCATACCCGGCGATACTCTACCATACCCGGCGATACTCTGCAATACCCGGCGATACTCTGCAATACTCTACCATACCCTGCGATACTCTGCAATACCCTGCGATACTCTGCAATACCCGGCGATACTCTGCAATACCCTGCGATACTCTGCCATACCCTGCAATACCCAACAATACCCTGCGATACTCGCTACGATCAAAGCCAGGATCGTTTTTTTTTTTTTTTTATTTCAGGCTTTCCAGCCTAGAGGTCAGATGTGGGGTCTTATTGACCCCATATCTCACTGTAAAGAGGACCTGTCATGCCATATTCCTATTACAAGGGATGTTTACATTCCTTGTAATAGGAATAAAAGTGATCAAAAAAATTTTTTGGGGGAAAAAAAAGGGTCAAACTAAAATAAATAAAGTAAAATGAACAATAAAATATATATATATTTTTTTAAAGCGTCCCTGTCCCCGTGTGCTCGCACGCAGAAGCGAACGCATACGTAAGTCCCGCCCACATATGAAAACGGTGTTCAAACCACACATGTGAGGTATCGCTGCGAACGTTAGAGCGAGAACAATAATTTTGGTCCTAGACCTCCTCTGTAACTCAAAACATGTAACCAGTAAACAAAATTAAAGCCTATGGGGATTTTTAAGTAGCGAAGTTTGGCGCCATTTCACGAGTGTGTGCAATTTTGAAGCGTGACATGTTGGGTATCTATTTACTCGGCGTAACTTCATCTTTCACATTATGCAAAAACATTGGGCTAAATTTACAGTTTTTTTTTTTGTAAAGCACAAAACATTTTTTTTCCAAATAAAACACGTTCGAAAAATTGCTGCGCAAGTAGCGTGCTAGATAAAAAGTTGCAACGACCGCCATTGTATTCTCTAGGGTCTTTGCTAAAAAAACATATATATTGTTTTGGGGTTCTATGTAATTTTCTAGCAAATAAATGATGATTTTTTACATGTAGGAGAGAAATGTCAGAATTGTCCTGGGTGCTCCAGAACGCCTGATGGTGCTCCCTGCATGTTGGGCCTCTGTATGTGGCCACGCTGTGTAAAAGTCTCACACATGTGGTATCGCCGTACTCAGGAGTAATAGCAGAATGTGTTTTGGGGTGTAATTTGTGGTATGCATATGCTGTGTGTGAGAAATAACCTGCTAATATGACAATTTTGTGAAAAAAAAAATAAATTAAAAAAAATCTTGATATTGCAAAGAATTGTGGGAAAAAATGACAACTTCAAAAAACTCACCATGCCTCTTTCCAAATACCTTGGAATGTCTTCTTTCCAAAAAGGGGTCATTTGGGGGGTATTTGTACTTTTATGGCTTGTTAGGGTCTCAAGAAATTAGATAGGCCGTCAGTACTTCAGGTGTGATCAATTTTCAGATATTGGCACCATAGCTTGTGGACTCTATAACTTTCACAAAGACCAAATAATATACCCCAATTTGTACTTATTTTTACCAAAGATATGTAGCAGTATAAATTTTGGCCAAAATTTATCAAGAAAAATTACAAATTTGCTAAATTTTATAACAAAAACGAAGAAAAATTCATTTTTTTACTGAATTTTCAGTCATTTTTCTTTTATAGCGCAAAAAATAAAAAACCCAGAGGTGATTAAATACCACCAAAAGAAAGCTCTATTTGTGTGAAAAAAAGGACAAAAAATTCATATGGGTACAGTGTTGTATGACTGAGTAATTGTCATTCAAAGTGTGAGAGCACCGAAAGCTGAAAATTGGTCTGGTTATTAAGGGTGTTTAAGTGCCCAGTGGTCAAGTGGTTAAAATGGGTAGATACTGCAAATACACCAAAGTTCTAGACCAGAGAGAGAGAAGCCAGGTACAAAGAAAAAAAATAAAAATAAAAAAAAAGATGTCTTACTGTTTTCTGTGGACTTGAATTGCGTGAATGTGTGGGATCAGTTTTTCTGGTGGTAACCCTAAAACTTGAGAAACCTGCAAAAAAAAAAAAAAAAAAAAAAAGTTGAGTAAGTTGTCAGTTTATATGACAGGACCACAAGCACAATCCTGAAGCTTATTTTTTTCCTCTTACAGGCTGTAAGAAGAAAGTGTAACCTTAATTTGACATGATTTTTCCTAAACATTTCCATTTTCCATGACACTATTTATCCAATTGATCTCAGGAAGGTTTTACCCCCTTCATGACCAGGGCATTTTTTTTCTATTTAGCACGGTAAATACTTCAACTATTTTCTGTTATAAAACACATACAGTAAAAACTTTTTTTTTTTTTTATAAATTTAGGCCAAAAAGTATTCTGCTATGTCTTTGGTAACAAAAAAAAAAAAAAAAAAAATTCCAATAAGTGTATATTAATTGGTTTGTGCGAGTTATAGCATCTACAAAATATGGTATATATACTTCCATTTATAGAGCTATGATGCTATACTGGTAATGGCGGTGATCAGCGACTTAAAGTGTGACTGTGATAGTGTCTGTTAGCGCCAGATTGCCTGGCACCCTACCTGGAAGGGTCACTGGCTGGTTTTACACTGGGGCGGTTTGCAGGCGCTATTGTGCTAAAAATAGCACCTGCAAACCGACCTGAAACAGCTGCTGCTGTGTCTCTAGTGTGAAAGCCTTGAGGGCTTTCACACTGGAGCGGTGCGCTAGCAAGACAGTAAAAAAAAAGTCCTGCTAGCAGCATCTTTGGAGCGGTGAAGGAGCGGTGTATTCACCGCTCCTACCCATTGAAATCAATGGGACAACGTGGGGATACCGCGGTAACATCGCTGGCAAAGCGCCGCTTTGCGGGGGTTTTAACCCTTTTTCGGCCGCTAGCGGGGGTTACAACCACCTCGCTAGCGGCCGCATACCTCGGCTAAAACGTCGGTAAAGCAGCGCTAAATATATCGCTGCTTTACCGCCGCTGCCCGCACCGCTCCGGTGTGAAACCAGCCTCATATAGTGATAATCCTGTACATTGCTGTTCTAAACACATTGGTTGGGAAGTGGTTAACATCTAGGGACAAAGGGTTAACTGTGTGCCTAACAATGTGTAACGTGTGTTTGTTTATTTTTCCTCAAATTTAGTAAAGTAAAACTAACAGCCAGATTGCTGTTCCTATACACACAGAGTGCTGTGTTTTTGTAAACACGTGGCATTGGCTGAAAGCTGCCAAACACAGCACAGGTCAGCAGACCAAACCCAGAAGGCCAATCACGTACATGTTCATGCCTGTACCTGCTGCCCGCTAACAGTATATTTACTGCGAGCAGTCAGCAGCTAGCTAAATTACATCTGCAAAGAAGAAGAAAGAACATATAAAATATTTAACCCAAAAAGTAAACATTTACGAACATTTAACAATACATAGCGTAAATTCTACTCATCCTCAAAATAAAATTGATACAAAGATTCTAATATGTTTCCCCTAGGGACATTTAAATGTAGACAAATACTTTCATTATTAAATTACATTATAACTATTAGTACAAAATGAAAACGTTACAATTTAAAAAAAATAAATAAAAGAAATTTGAGTCCTAGTATGCACCCCAATTTGTACACTTATGTCCCTGTCTAGTATAGGGCTACAACACTGGTCCATTTTACAATTTCTCCAACAGACTGCCCTGCAAAAGAAAAAAAACAAAAAAAAAAAAAAACAAACACCAATATGTCCAACGTGTTTCAAGTACAGCAATCAAAATCTTCTTCAGGGGGTGAAAAAGATGTATCTAATTAATTATAATACAGTTGTACGATACATATAAAAAATGAAGTAGCCAAAACACCTCAAAATTAGGCTACTGAGAAATCTAAACATTCCAGTGAAAGTTTGATTTGTTTAAGAATATACGAGAATCATTTACAGTGTACAAAATCCAAGGCCCTTAAAACTCAGGTGTCATTTTCCAGGATCTATGGACCACTGTCAGGTCGGTGGTGTCCATCATGATAACCCCCCAAAGAAAATTTGCAGATTATAATGGTTTACATTTTTTTTTTTCAACTGGGGCTTGTTTTTCCATTATTGTGGCCAATAGGGATGAGGTCAGGTGTGTTCTATTTGCAGCAGCGTCCAGAGGGGTGACGGAAGTTGGAAAAGCTGCACACTGGAACTCAGCCACTATATAGACCCGTGAACCATGTCAAAGGAGCATAGCCAGTTGGGGTTTCAGGCTGAAGCTGTATCTCTCAATATAGCGACTCTAATCTGGTGTGCAGTGTTTCTACCTTCTGATCCGCTTCAGCCCGGGTGTTACCCCCTGATCCGTTTCAGCCCGGGTGTTACCCCCTGATCCGCTTCAGCCCGGGTGTTACCCCCTGATCCGTTTCACAGGGGTAGTCAGGATATTTATAGTTAGTTCATCTTTTATTTTTTTGTGAAAAGGTGAACTTACCTGTTAGGATGTGCGTCATAAGGTGTGTTATGATGGGTGACAACATTCAACATAAAGGGTGTTGAAAACATGCATCTTCACTTTTTTTATGAAGTTAAAAAAATAATAATAATAATAATTGCACTGGTAAGCAGATCACATAGGTGTAAATCTAACATGGATTAGCAGTTTTCCTCTCCCCCATATGTATCTGTAAGCTTGTACAGCACTGCTGATGATGGTGGCGCTACAATAGTAACAAATAAGAACATGCAGCGGACAGTCTCACTGCATTACTAATATTTTCCTTGTACAATACTGTTGCATTGTGCCCCTGAGTATCCTGTCATGTAGTGCAGACACAAGGAGTGTGAGGTTATGCGGTATAGATAGGAGGAAGGGCACAGCTCTTACCTGCTCTGCTATTGCTCTCCTGAACAGACAAGCCATGTCTCCCCCTGTGTAGTGTCACAGCCCCGCCGTATGAGAAGTCAGTAGAGGAGACCAGCACCAGGTCATTGGGAACACATGAAGGAAGGACAGGCAGGAAGCAGCATGTGGGATGCTAGTGACCCGCAACAGTCCCGCCCCCGGAACATGCTCTCCACCAATCGTAGGCTCGCTCTCCGCTCTGACCTCTCTGTGGAGGGAAGTGTAACGGTGTGGAGACTGAGCAGTGTGTGTCTCCCAGGACGGGTATGTTTATGTATTGTATGTTCTGTGCGGTGTGTGAGGACTTTCTATCATATTTTCCTGTTTATTTAGAGGTGGCACACTGAGCCGAGGGGGGTGGGCACTTATATTATGAAAACACACTACACATAGGGTTGCCAGTTGCCACCTTTTACTTCAAGCCAAACCCGAACACTTTACTTTAGTGTCTCACAGCAATTGCTTTTTGTAGTAGACACTATAAGATTGTAAAAGACCTGGAGCACTGGTGTCCCTATGAGAGCAGTAATGCGGCGTGCCATGGCGAACAGTAGGCGAGTCCAAATTGCATTAACTTATAGTGGCATGGTTAAATAAAACAAAAACATTTTTGTATCCATAAAATATTCTTAGATTAAAAAAACAAATGTCACTGTAAATATAGGAACTTAGCCTACCCTAACCACTTCAATACTGGGCATACCCCCTTCCTGCCCAGGCCAATTTTCAGCTTTCAGGGCTGTCACTTTTTAAATGACAATTGCACGGTCATGCTACACTGTACCCACTGTATGATTTTGTTCCCACAAATAGAGCTTTCTTTTGAAGGTATTTGATAACTAAACTAATAAAAAAAGACAGACATTTTTGAAAAAAAAAAGTTTTTCTTTGTTTTTGTTTTGTAAATAAGTATGTTTTTTCCTTCACTGGTGGGCACTGATAAGCTGAACTGATGGGCACTGATAAGGTGGCACCGATGAGATAGCACTGATAGGTGGCAATGAAAGGCTGCACTGATGGGTACTTATGGGTGGCACTGAAAGGCGGCACTGATGGCTGGTACTGATTTTACTGTCAGGCATCACTGGTGGCATTGGCAGGCATTTTTCATGGCACTGATTGGCATTTCCCTGGTGGTCTAGGGTGGCATACCTGGTGGTCCAGTGTGGTGGTCCTGGACGGGCATCCGAGGGGAGGCTGTGCTGATAAACAATCAGCACAGACCCCCCCCCCCCACTGTCAGAAGAGCAGCCAATCGGCTCTCCTCTACTCACGTCTGTCAGACGCAAGCGAGGAAAAGCCGATCAACGGCTCTTTCTGTTTACATGGTGATCAGCTGTGATTGGACACGGCTGATCACGTGGTAAAGAGTCTCTGTCAGAGACTTTACCTAGATCAGAGTTGCGGTGTGTCATACTGACACACCGCAACAACGATCGCCGGGGGGCGCGCATCGGCTTGATGTCAAATGACGTCCGGTCAGGATATCGCAACCAGTTTGCCGATGTATTTTTGCTATATTGTGGGCGGCAAGTGGTTAACCACTTCAGCCCCGGACCAATTTGCAGCTAAAGGACCAGGCCCCTTTTTGCAATTCGGCACTGCGTCGCTTTAACTAACAATTGCGCGGTCATGCGACGTGGCTCCAAAACAAAATTGGCGTCCTTTTTTTCCCACAAATAGAGCTTTCTTTTGGTGGTATTTGATCGCCCCTGCGGTTTTTATTTTTTGCGCTATAAACAAAAATAGAGCGACAATTTTGAAAAAAATGCAATATTTTTTACTTTTTGCTATAATAAATATCCCCAAAAAATATATAAAAAAACATTTTTTTTCCTCAGTTTAGGCCGATACGTATTCTTCTACATATTTTTGGTAAAAAAAATCGCAATTAGCGATTATTGATTAGTTTGCGCAAAAGTTATAGCGTTTACAAAATAGGGGATAGTTTTATAGCATTTTTATTAATATTTTTTTTTTTTATTAGTAATGGCGGCGATCAGCGATTTTTATTGTGACTGCGACATTTTGGCGGACACATCGGACATTTTTGACACATTTTTGGGACATTTGTCATTTATACAGCAATCAGTGCTATTTAAATAGCACTGATTCCTATGTAAATGACAGTTGTAGTTAGGGGGTTAACCACTAGGGGGCGGGGAGGAGTCAGTGTGACGTGTTATGTTTTTTTTACAGTAGGGGGGCGTGGCTGTACGTGTGACGTCATTGATCGGCGTTCCCGATGACAGGGAACCGCCGATCACTGACAGTCAGTGTAGGAAGCGCGGGGAGAGGTTTGTTTACATAGACCTCTCCCCGTTCTTCCGCTCCGTAACCCGATCGCGGGATACCAGCGGCGATCGGGTCCGCTGGTCCCGCGGCCGGGGTCACGGAGCTCCCGACCGGGTCGCGAGCGCGCCGCTAGCGGCGCGCGTGCGACCCACGGGCAGGCACATGCACGATCACGTACAGGTACGTGATTCTGCCTGCCCGAGCCATTCTGCTGACGTATATATGCAGTGGCCGGTCGGGAAGCGGTTAAAAGTGGGCAGTGTCAGTCAGCTAAACAGTGGACAGTGTCAGTAGGGCATTGGATCGTAGACGTAGCTTAGTGGACGGCACCAGTATGAGAGTGGACACATGATTCAAAACCTGGACTGTCCGGGTAAATCTCGAACAGGTGGCAACCCTAACTACTGCTCGCTTAACCCATTCCATTTAATCAAATGCAATGAGGAAGCAATAAAACACCTCCTCCCTGCCTGTCAAATGCCTTCTGAAGAGCAATCCAAATGTGGATTGCTCTTCAGAGGGCACCACGTGTGTAAAGGAGCCCTAAGGCCCCATATACACTATTAGATTTTCTGCATAGTTTTGTCTTCAGGTTTACCAAAACCATGTAGTGCAAGGGCCTGCCTGATTGCATCCAAATTGAAACTCCTAAGGTCTGACCTCATATTATATGGTTTTAGTAAATCTGAAGACGAAAATCTGCAGAAAATGTAATAGTGTGTGTGTGTATGGGGCTTAAGTCTATTCAGCCATTCCAGTATTTTCTGTCAATTCAGTAGATAACTGGGGACAGGAACTTGCTAATTGCTAATGTACTGCACATTACTGGAGGTGGACTTTAAAAAAAATGGGCAGGGAGGAAAAGAAGCTGGAGATGGGCTTTAGGCTCGGTTTACACTGGAACCGGCTGCGGATCGCACAGGAACAATGTGCATCGCTGGTCCCTGTTTCAGGGACGAATCTTTGCCTAAATCCAGCCCTGAAACGGAGCCAAAGACGCACAGCGTTTCTGTGTAGTGAGTTCCGCTGCCGCCCCAGAGATAAGAAAAAACAGCTCCATAGAGAGCCAATCACAATCTCCTGTCATGCGAATTGGATGCGGTGAAACCGACATCCAATTCGCATAGGTGTGGACTGGACATTCCCTAAAACTTTCTACGGTAACAAAAGATGCCTAAGTTGCTCAGGCACCTTAGCAGGACTAGTTAAAGCTTATCAGGGAGCAGCGGAGTAATCCTTAATGCAGTGGTTCTGGCAAATAAATCAGAGTCCCGGCAATTCACCGGGGGGCATGTAAAAAAATCAGAAGGCAGAGGTCAGTAGTATGGCAGAGGTAAGTAATATGTAATGCAGAGCGTAACCATCACTGCCCCACACACAATCACAGGCTGCCCCTGTGCCCATCAGTCTTGTCCATCCTGCCCCCCAAGTTCACATCCTCACAGATGCACACAGGCAGCCCCTGAGTTTTGTTTTTTGTCCATCATGCACCTCCTCATCTTACCCGCAGAGACAAGCAAGGCAGTGACTCTTCATTAACTCCTCACCTCCTGGTCAAGTGATTACTCTGTAGATCAAATCCACGCACAAATGTGAACAGGGACAATTAAAAAGAATGGGATTCTGCATGCCGAGCGTTGGTAGACTAGCAGAAAAATTTAACGTAGGGGATTAAAAGAGAAGTACGGTATGTGTTTTTTTTTTTTAAAGAAATCATACTTACCTAGGTGGACGCTGCACCTGTCCCCCGCCAGCTCTAAGGCTGAGAACTGAGCGACCAAACACCGCTGATCGCTCAGTTCTTAGAGCTCCGCAAGCAGAAAGCTGGTGACTGTCAAAGGCTCTGAGGAATAAGGTACTCTTTCAGCCAGTAACGGTCCTGATGTCCTCACCCTCTGTCATCTGGAAACTGTTGGTTTCAGGACTGTTTGCCACAAATAAGTGGCTTTTACAAGCATTTTTTCTTCACATGTTTGTGAGTATTTTTTACCTTTTATCAATAAATATATGTAATTGGGATAATGCACTAGGCTGGTCCAGGTTTTGACAGGTACCCACTCCCACCTCTGGTCAGATCGCCACGGTGATCTGTGCAGAAGTTTGCCCCCCCCCTCATTCTCCCCTAAAGCCTTCTGGGACACATCACAGGTCCCAGAAGACTTCAGGACCATTTACAAAGTGAAGCGTGGCCTGCGCATGCACAGTAAGAAACCAGCTGCAAGACTTTACTGCCATTTTCCCTTACCTAAGATGCTGTTGTCTGCACCTGAAACCGATTGAAGAATTTGCTTGGGTGAGGACATCGCTGAATTCCTGGACAGGTGTCCTTATATTAAAATTTATCTGTAGCTGCTGACTTTTAACTTTTTTGAAGGGGAGACTAGAGCTCCCTTTTAAATAAATTGTCTATGTTTCTCCTTTTAAATAGTTAGGGTAAATGATAAAGTAAAAAGCTATTTGTTGTATACAAACTTAAAAATATATCCACAATATGCCCAAATTTGTGTACACAGGGAGAAACCAGACACACAGTGGTGTAAGAAAATTTACGCTAAGATCGACAAAGACTTTTGTGCAGTTAGGCTGCTTTCACACTGGGGTGGGCGGGTGTTGATGGTAAAACGTCGCTAGTTTTAGCAGCGCTTTACCGTCCTCTTAGCAATGCTATTCGGCTGCTAGCGGCCAAAAAAAGGGTTAAATGTGCCATGTAGCGCCACTGCCAAAGCGTTTTTATTTTATTTTATTTTATTTTTTTAACATCCTGCCAGCGCAGCACCCCAGTGTGAAAGCACTTTGGCTTTCACACTGGGACTGCAGGGGAGGCGTTTTTCAGGCGCTTTACAGGCACTATTTTTAGCCTAAAAGCACCTGAAAAACACCTCAGTGTGAAAGGGGTCTTGGGCTAAATTCACACCTGAGCGTAGCGTTTTCAGGCAGAAAATCACGCAAATTGTGCGGCGTTTTTTTACAGAGTTTTGCCGCGATTTTGTGCAGGGAAAAGGGTCACCAATGTAGAGAGAAGAAAAACGCCCAAATCTGCCCGATTCGAGCGACAAAAAAGGGTCCGGAACTTGTTTGAGCTTCAGGCGTTCGCTTCAGGCGACATGGAGTGGAGATGTGAACCATCTCCATTGAGAATAATGGATTTTTTCCCCTCTAGCGTTTTGTAGCTTCAGGCTTCAGGTGTGAATGCAGCCTTAAAGTATAAGTTCACTTGTTGGAACATGTTACATGGTCCACCCGTTTTTAGGATGGAACGTTCCAGCTCCTGCAGCCGTTCCCCTCTCCTGTGACAGTGGGTGGGGGATTTCCTCCGCTCGCCCTCTGTCACAATTTAAATATATAATGCAGTCATGCGGGGCTCCGCCTACGTATCATCGTCATCCATTCACAGTTTTCTGTGCATAAATGCCTACAAGTGCCGTCAGCCATTGCGGCTAATGGCATGTAGTTCTCAATGGACTGTGAGGGGACTGGTGAGCTCTGTCGTAGTCCATCAAGCTTCCTGGACTTCAGTAACTGCCTGCAGGTACAGGGAGACAGTGTACTAACAGTCTGCAAGAGCCTGACATTGCATCCTGCTGTTTGCAGGTGCAATGCTTTACAGGCTCCCAAGAAAAAAAATGCATTCATTATTATTTTCAACTGCTTGCTGACTGTATAACTTACATAGAAGGTGGCAAGGCGGCTCTTCTGCGCCAGTTCACTTACTTGGTACATGATCCAGCACTTCAGGGTAGGGGGGCGCACGCTGCTGGCGACCTGGCTGTGCTCTGATTATACACAGCAGATGCCAACCAGTGGGTGCCGACCAATGGATGATCAGGAAGACACACAGGACAGAGCCTTGCCTATGTAAACAAGGCAGAGCTTTGTCCTGTCAGCCGGGAAGTAATAGATTTTCTTTCCCCACAAAGCAGGGAATAAAATCCATTTTCATATTGTACATCACGGGACACAGAGCCATAGTAGTTACTATGTGGGTTATAGGCCACCTTCAGGTGATGGACAGTGGCACACCCTAAGACAGGAAGTCCACTCTCTATATAACCCCTCCCACTACTGGGAGTACCTCAGTTTTTTTGCCAGTGTCTTAGGTGTTGGTCACGAGTGAAGATGTGCTGTGCTGAGCTCCACTGGAAGATTCCTTTGCTGGGGCAAGCTATGCAACCGGATCCATTCAAAGTGTCTTTTTTAGGCCTAATTGAATGGTACCCGGGCCTCGTGTTCGAAGAAACAACATTTTGCCTGTAACGCTTCTATTTTTAGAGAGCTGGACCCCGGGATCCAGAGCTTTGTTTTTTTCAGCCATAAAGTTTTACTGGTGGGGTGCTTTACAGGTCCAGGAGTGTGGGTTCCCGAGGGTCCCCGGTTCCTGAAGGTTTGGTAACAGAGGGGTGAGGATTGGGTCTGTCGGTTTTATCACAGAGAACTCTGCTGTGGGAAAGGTAAGTGGAGACTTCTAAGAAATAAAAAAAAAAAGGAGAAATGTCTCCTTTAAAAAAGTAAATGTTGTCATGCCTAAGAATCAACACTGGGGGCTGTATAGAGCATGTACCTTGCCATGCTTTCCTCAGAGATCACGCTGTGCAGCAGAAACAGCAGGCTTCCCTCCGGCAAGCAGCTCAGAACTTTGGTAAGATTGGGGGGGGGGGGGGGGGTTCTTCACTGAATCACCCCCCACCTGGTCCAAGCTTCCCCTCTTCTTAGGGGGAAGCCAAAAAACGATCGGCGTGGCCGCTCCGTTTGTTTCACCGCCCTTGCATGGCGGCCGGTCTCAGGTCTTCTCCTCGCCATTTCCCTCCCCACACATAAGCCGATTCCGTCGGATCGGAGGCCCGCGCTCGCACGGGAAAGCCCTCTTTCAAAAAAAGAGGGGGGGGGGCGCAATGTGACGGAAGCGCGGCATTGGCGTCCTGCAACGTCCAGCGTTGGAGTTTGTTTAAAAGCTCCATTTTTGCTGGCTGCAGATGTCGGAGGGACAAAGAGCAGAAAGGGGCATATAAGAGGTTGGTGACAGGCATTTCCTTGGCACATTTACTAAAAGCATCAGACTGAGCATTAATAGCAGCGGCAGTGGCTGGACTATTGCTCAAGCAGTGGATGCGATTTCTTCTGTTAGTACCTCTGCATTTGTGCATCGGGCTATAGTCAGAAGAAGGCGTTGAAACTAGGGCTGAAACAACTAATCAATAAATCGACAACTAATCGAATATGAAATTATTCTATTACTATTTTCATAATTGATTAATCGGCCAGTAAGATAATGGGGTAAAAAAAAAACTAAAATGAGCCCTTTATAGTACAAAGAGCAACTAATCGCTACTGTAAATTATACTTTCACAGTTCTACAGTAAAAAAAATTAACCCCTTACAGTAGTGATTATATGCTTTTTTGTAAAGGGCTCATTTTAGTTTATTTTTAACCCCATCGTGTTACTAAACGTCTTAGAATAAAGTATAAAATAAAATAGATTGTCACTTTGAGTTGACTTGAATATCATTCATAGTCTCTAGCGCCGCACTATATTATATTCACATCATTTACTAAACGTCTTAGACCTGGTTTTCATCTATGTGTTTTTTGGTGCTTTTTGCAGAAACACACTACAGTTCATTTAACATGGTTTCCTATGGGACACGTTCACATCAATGCTTTTTTCAGCCGCTGCGTATTTGGAAAGGGTCAGGGACTTCTTTTTTTTAACGCAAAATGGTGCTTTTTTGGTTCAATATACTTCAATGGAGAAGCTGCAGAAAAGCATGTAATGTGTTTTTGCAGTAATTTGTGTTTTTTAATCTGCCCAACAACAAATTGGCCAAAAAACTGCATGTCTCTTCTAATAGTATATACAGTATATCTCCTCTAATAGCGTATATACAGTATATCTCTTCTGTCTGTTATTCTCAGAGTGGATTCAATATTTTGCTCCCTAACCATATAGTTGGTTGTTTATTTACCACTGCATAGAGATATTTAAGAATAAATTGCCTTTTTTTTTTAAACTTTACATATTAAAGCGGTTCTGCACAGTTTTTTTTTTTTTTTTGGGCTATATGCCAAGGGCATATAGCTCAATTGGGGGACTTACCTGTTCCATCTTCCATCTCGATCGCCGCCGGTTTTCCTCCGATAAAATTCTTTATCTTCTTCTTGTCTGCTGGGGGCCATCTTGCCTGTGGGCATGTGAAACCCCACAGGCACTTTAGATGGCCCAGCATGCACCGCCGTTACTGCGCCGAGCTCGCACGTGCGCACTAACGGCAAAGTGCAGCTCGCGTTCTCCGAAATCTCGCGAGATGTCGGCACATCTGCCGACATCTCGCGAGATTTTGGAAAATGTGGAAGATGTGGCCGAAATCTCGCGAGATTTCGGAAGATGCCCGCACTGACTCCTGGAATCGATGACACCAGATCCCAGGAGACAGTGCGGTGTGACGAGGATCCCCGCACAGACCCCGTCCACCCCCGAAAAGACAGGAAGTCATCGATTACAAGGTAAGTAAAAAAAAAAAAAAAAAAACATTTCATTTAGTACTCTTTGCCTGATTTGGAAGGCAAAGAGATTTACTAAATGAAATGTGTGCCGAACCGCTTTAACTAAATTATACACCATTATTAACCATTAGGTTATTAACTGATTAATCGAAACAATAATCGGCCAACTAATCGATTATGAAAATAATTGTTAGTTGCAGCCCTAGTTGAAACACCCCCAAAAAGGGCTAAAATGGTCTCCCTCAAGCTCTGGAAAGCCTACTCATCTCTACAATGGCATCCTCCCCTGAGAGGGGGTGACTGGTCAGAGTGAGCATCGGGGCCATGAAATGTTTGCAATTTCAATTCTGCAGCCCCTGTCTATTTTACTAAAGAGGTTTTTTCCCCAGCCATGAAATGTGTGAAAAAAATAAAATAAAAAGGTTAGCGGCTTTAATCGCATCCCAGTGTGGGACAAAATGCGACAGGTTCCCTTCCATTACTCAGGACCCTCAAACTGAGGAACTGGGGCGGGAGAAGATGAATTTCCCTCAGGGGACCGTGGTGAGGCTGATGACCCCACTTCTGAGGGGTCAAATGCAGGGGGATCAGCAATTTTTTACTGAACGGTCTGCTCCACATTTATGTACCCTTAACTCAGGGCTTGACAAACCCTGGGCGCCAGGTCGCATTTGCGACTAGAATTAGTGACCTGGCGCCTGGGGTGACACAGCTGAGGCATCCTGTCTCCGTGCGCACCCCCCCCCCCTCCTGGGCGCGATCGCGTTGGCCCGTGCCGGCCGGTAGTTGAGGCCGTGGCTTTGCAGCCTTCTGCAGTCCTAGGATTCCTTTTGGAATCTGTCGCCCTCTTGTGGTGGCATGGTATTTTTAATTTTTTCACTGTTCTTTTGAAAATAAAAAAATTGTGTCACTTTTATTCCTATTACAAGGAATGTAAAAATCCCTTGTAATAGAAAAAAGCACGACAGGTCCTCTTAAATATGAGATCCAGCAATTGACGCTGCTATATCCTCTGTGTTTAAAATTTTGACTTGTCCAGCAGACAATGCTCAAATGCTTAGGGATCCAACGGATAAAAAAGTTGGAATTCCTATTAAAAGACACTTTTTCTCTGGCAGGTTGAGTGTTTCAGCCTGCGCTGACAGTAATTGGTCGATCCTTGAGAGACCAGTTAAACAGGTGCTCAAGGTTATCCTGTTCAGCAGGCCCAGGATCTGGCAAGCTACTAGCAGCTTTATGATTGCCATAGTCGCTATGAGAGATTCTATCCTTCAGGCCTCGCACCTTTCGCTAAGCGTCATGCAAGAAGCTCCTGGCTAGTCTTCCTTTTTGCGGTGAAACGTGGTTCTCAAGTGAGGGTGCAGCCTTATTGTGCCCATCTGCAGCTGTACCCTTGATAACCAAAACAGCAGGTGTCTCCCACTGTGTCGTGCAGTCCACTGTAACAAAGCCCATTTATGCACTGCAGCACACCTTATTGACTGCTTGTGCTACTTCTTTCTCCCCAGTCTGAATTTTGCTGTACAAGGACTGTGCCAGGGTGATGCCAAGTAAATGAAGGTACTTTAGGTGTTTGAATAATAATAGTGATTACAGAGCTTCATTCATTTCTGTAATTTACTGTATATCTGCCTGGAGTTGAGCTTTAAAGCTAAATTGCTCTCCTCTGCCCCAAAGCCAAGAAACATGGAGCTTTAACCTTCTCACTTACAATATCAAGGCTCAGTTGTAAGGCCGATGTCACATTTGTTATCCTGGACAAATGAGCTATCACTCACTTGCTGGCATGTGACTTTCAGCAGTATTTATGTCAGCATAGGAGCAACACCTTGCAACAGAGCAATCTATGGAAACGGACAAAAAGACTATACAATTTGCTTGTGCAGTCTCCTTTAGATACATAATTAACTATTGTAGTGCAATAGCTTTCCTAATTTGATATTGACTGAATGGATTGTTTTGGTTGCTCACTTGCCTAATAAAGACTAATGGGCTGTTTGCATGCTGAATGATAACTATCAAGGACTGTTCGTGTGCTAAATAAATCTGTCAGGTGCTGCTCGCAAGCTAAATAAAGACTGTCGGGGTTGCTTGCATGCTAAATAAGAACTGAACTTTCTTGTTTAAAAGAGAAGCATGGGATTAAAAAATACATACTGACATAGGTGGCTGCAGCTTCAATCCGATGCTGCATCTGTCCCCTGCCACCACTAAGACCGAGAACTGAGTGATCAAAGACCACTGATTGCTCAGTTTTTTGTATTCAGCCTGCAGAGAGCTGGTGACTGTCACTCCAGTGCTCACTGGAACACCAGGCTGTGAAGGGGACGGGAGTGGGTGGCTCAGGCTCTCAGCAGCGCGCTGGTCAGGAATCTGGGCCTATATTAACCACTCCAGACCCACGCTATAGCTGAAAATCTCTGTTGTTCCGGAAGGGTGTCCATAGACATCCTCCCAGAACCACGCCCCCATGTGTACCTTGGGGTGAGAATTCGGTGTGCTCTATGATTGCTGTAAAGGGCCAATCACATCGGCCCTTTACCATGTGATCAGCTGTGTGACAGGAAACATGTACACAGATAATCAGAGCACTGATCATCACTTGGCCCATCACCCGAAGATGTAATTGGTGACAAAACGCGTCGGGAGTGGCCTAGAGGTGACGACATCATGCACGTCTAGCTGCTACCCAGCAGTATTGTACGAGCCGACAGCCTGCTGCATCTTACATCGGTGCTGTATGTATAGAGGTAAGAAGTTGCCACTTCTTTAGTTAAAGCATTTTGATCTTTTTATGGGCTTCACTATGGCAGTATTTTTTTTCTCTTTAATATCTTTGAGTCACTTTATGTCAGGGGTAAACAACCTTCGAGAGATCTATTTGAACAATCCACCCAAAAAAAAGACAGTAAGCCCACCCTTTTTTTTTTTTTTAATAAAGTATTTTTACTTAGAAATAAAATCAAAGTATTGCAAGAGTGCAGGGTTTAGGAGTGCGTTATCTAGATGATACAGTGTTCATCAGTGCATTACGCTTATAATGCAGTGATCATGAGTGCGTTGCTTCTAACTTCCCAGACTCTTATTAATAGGGTTTGAATATTGAGTAGTAAATATAGCATGGGTCAGGTAACCCACAAGTACAATAATAAAGTGTGCACGTACACAGACAGTTGTTTGTAAGGCTGGCTGCACTAAATAGCAACAAACTGCTGGTGTTGCTGTGAAATTGTTATTTTGTTGTGACTAAAGTATTCATCTTCGTGTTATCTTTATAGGTGTCTGAAGAATGACCACATCATCAGTTTCCAAGGTAACTTGAAATGTAAAAATTTTAAATTGCCATATTTTTATGAAAAAAAAAAAAAATGCTTTTGTGGACTTTGGTAAAGGCTGATTTTCCAGGCAAGGTCTGTATATCTTGGACCAATGCAAGTATGCATATTCAATACCTGTGAGATTCCAATGGAAGCTGAAAAGTCACTGTAGTAGTCTCCATGGTGAAGTATGCAGTAGCAGAGATGCTAAATTGGGGGGGGGGGGGGGGTGTTAGCTAGCAGAAGTTTGCAGTGTTTGGGGTGTTGGGGCGAAATGGTAGGAGTGCTGAGTGGCAAGGAGATGCTATGTCAGGATGCAGAGTGCCAGAGCTACTATGTTATTAATAAGCCTGCAGGGAGGCTTTTCTGACTGAGTGCCATATGAAATGGTTTAGGCTCGTGGATCGCATGAACTCATGGACACACCCACTGATGTAAGGTACAAGTACAAGGGGGTTTATCTAGTGTGGGAAGAGGTTTTCTTTCTATACCCAAAACCAAAAATGTTATCTATTGCAGCTTACCATGCCTTAGGTGTAGTGGCTGCCTTTTTAGGTTTTTTATTTTATTAAAATTTTTGTATTTTTTTTTAATAGTGTTTTTCATTTTTTCTCTATTTTCACCAGGTGATCTGGTCAGTAACACACTTCCTGTCTTTGGCTGGCTTCCTTATCTATTTAGGGAGCAACAGAGGCACCCTTGGCAGCAGCATTGTCCAGAGAGGGTAGTGTCAGGCTAGTAGATTTCTATAGACTTTACATAAGTAGTGAACAAAAGCCCAACTACAGTTAACACCAACTAAACTAACGCCAGCAGATATTGAAACATTTTTCCCTGATTTTACAGCACTGGGCACACTTTTTTTTAAAGGATAAGGTCAACTTTCAAAAAAAACAAATGAACATATTTTTGAGAATAAAAAAATGTGTATTTTTATTTAATTTTTTTATGCTGCAGCCTGTAAATCAGAAGATCATGGGTATGATGCCAGGATCCTGCAGACTCTCCCGCCAGCTGTCGCAGAACAGTTAGCGCTGGTGGGTGTATAGGAGCATGTTATGGGTGTAACATGGAACATGATGGGCTGTGTACAATTTACTTCAGGTGATTGGATGCTGACAAAAAGACTGCTGGGACATTCCTCATTTAACCCTTTACACCCTCAGCTGGCCTCAGTTTATGTGCTTGTGAGCTTAGGGGATCGACCTGTTCTCTCTACTGAGATGACCTTCTTTTTTTTTTTTTTTTTCTTCTTTGGATCCTTTCAATGGAAACCTTTCTATCAAGATTTTCTGCACCATAGCAACTGTGGCTTTTCTACAACATCTGGATCGGTTGACTCCTCAGCAGAGCCTTGGCGGACCATACCCTGACCCCGCAACATGAAAGCCTCGGGGCTGGCCTGTAATGTTGCTGCAGCACTGGATCCTGCTCTACAGATCCAGAGCTGTGGTCTGCCTGACACAGAGAGTCTCTGAATTCTGGTTGGCTGAAGGAGCCTACCTGTTGAGGGCGATTGCTTCTTGGGTCCCTCCTTGGACCTGGCAATACTGGCAAAACATTTTCTGTTAGGGAAGGAGAGTACTCTTAGTCCCCTTTCACACTGGGGCGGTTTGCAGGCGTTATTGCGCTAAAAATAGCGCCTGCAAACCGACCCGAAACAGCTGTTGCTGTGTCTTCAGTGTGAAAGCCCGAGGGCTTTCACACTGAAGCGGTGCGCTTGCAGGACGCTGGAAAATGTCCTGCAAGCCGCATCTTTGGCTCGCTATAGGAGCGGTATATTTACCGCTCCTATAGCGCCCCTTCCCATTGAAAACAATGGGGCAGCGCTCCGAACCCGCCCGCAAAACGCAGCTGCAGCAGCGGTTTGCGGGCGGTATTGACCCTTTTTCGGCAGCTCCCGGGGGGTAAAACCACCCCGCTAGCGGCCGAAATGCGTTGCTAAAACGACGGAAAAGCGGGCGCTAAATATAGTGCCGCTTTACCGCCAGCGCCCCCACCGCTCCAGTGTGAAAGTAGCCTTACCCTCATGATCTCCTTTCTGCAACAGGTGGCGGGAGAGTCTGCAGGAGGAGATCATGAGGGTAAGAGTACTCTCCTTCCCTAACAGAAAATGTTTTGCCAGTAGGCCTTCCATGCCTGTATTAGGGGAAGGGTTCATTTCATTTCTCTTAGTCTTCCTTTGCCAAGTCTAAGACAGAAACCTCTAAAATAAGTGTCTACCGGCGCAAATTAAAATAATATTATAATCAAACCATCCAAATTTGTGAAGATGTGTGAATTTGTGTGGTGTGCTGCAGTCAAATAAGGTTCTACTAAGATTAAAACCTGTAAAAAAGTATGAGAAAAAAATATATAAAAAATATATATATGTGTTGACTGCGCTCCCTTGTGTTATGTGTTTTTAAAGTGCTTCAAGCAAAATATGCATTTAAATATACCACAATAAATTTATAAGTTTGTATACATTAGTGATAATAGAAGTAATAATAATAATTAATAAAAATCAATAAAAATCAATATTTTCTTCTGCTGTTCACCCGTGACTTCCAATATTAATTATTGCGTGCCAAAAAAACAAAATTAATTTAGGCAAAACAAACCAAACGAAACCAAAAAACAACAAAACAATAAATGTCCGTAGTAATTTCTGCTGGTGCTGAGAAAGCAATCTTCAGCATAAAAGTGTTTCAACCTTCCTAATTCCTGTGTCCGTGCTGCCTTTATCCACCACTATAGTGACGATACCACCACCACCATAAGAATTGGCCACTCACCAGATGTTAATATAATGAATGCCTTTGGTTCATTAGTAGGGATAACCACTCCACTCCTCTCAGGTCTATGCTGTTTCCAATATACAGATTTACCAATGTCCAACCTCATAAAAAATGAACAACGATCATTGCGCAGTATGTCTGTGCTTTTATTTATAAAAAGGTAAAAACAAATGGGTTCACTCACATTTTTAAGTGCCTATCAGTTGGCACCAAACTTATCCAGCCGCTCGAATGGGTACAGATGGCTGAGGGTATTGCCTGTCTCTCCTGTGTCAGCGTGCGTCCCAAGCCTCCTTTTGTTTAACCGGAAGTGACGTAGTCCGTGTTTTAGCAGCCTCTATGCATTTCGCAAACACTCTTGCGTCCTCAGGAAGCTTCCTGAGGACGCAAGAGTGTTTGCGAAATGCATAGAGGCTGCTAAAACACGGACTACGTCACTTCCGGTTAAACAAAAGGAGGCTTGGGACGCACGCTGACATTTATTGTTTTGTTGTTTTTTGGTTTCGTTTGGTTTGTTTTGCCTAAATTAATTTTGTTTTTTTGGCACGCAATAATTAATATTGGAAGTCACGGGTGAACAGCAGAAGAAAATATTGATTTTTATTGATTTTTATTAATTATTATTATTACTTCTATTATCACTAATGTATACAAACTTATAAATTTATTGTGGTATATTTAAATGCATATTTTGCTTGAAGCACTTTAAAAACACATAACACAAGGGAGCGCAGTCAACACATATATATATATTTTATATATATTTTTTTCTCATACTTTTAAGACAGAAACCTTCATAAAAAGTCATGACCTTTCAAGCCAGCCATGTCTGGAGCCAAGGCTTCTAATCAATGTTTGAGCGCCTCTACTGCTTGGAGTAGGGGGGCGTCTGTGTAGCCTTTGCAGCTTTGTGGTCCCAACACATCTCAGACCTGTGGGTTCAGAGTGTCATTTCCAAGGGCTCCAAGTTTGTGTTTCTTACTCTACCTCCCCCTTGCTTCGTACCCCCAAACATGCTATATTCCCTGTCTCGATAGGCAGGCCCTCCTGACTGTTGTGCAACAGCTTTTTGTCCCAGGAGGTTCACACCCCAGTTCCTACAGCAGAACACATTCAAAGTTTCTACTTGTTCCTCATCACCGTCCCAAAGCCCAATGGGGAAAGTCCATCTCATTCTGGACCTAACATTTCTCAAGCTCAAGTACATTATTATTGTCTGCCTCCATACACATCAAGGATACTTGCCTATACATCCCCAATGCTATCCGCAGCTTGCAGGGCGACCAGTACTACCAATTTTTCATTTTTCCATTTGGTCTGTCTGTGACCCCCTTAAGTTGTTATTACCAAGGTGGTTGACCCAGATTCAGCTCTGCTCTATGCTTGAGAGCTTTTTGTTGTGGTTTATGTGGGTGATCTGCTGAAGAACCAATCTGCCTTGTCCTTAAGGGACAGAACCTGCCAAATGGTACAAATTCTATAAAGTTTAGGTATCCTTGGTCTGAGGAAGTCATTGCTGGACCTGTCTCACTGGTTGGAGTATCTGAGCCTATCAGTTCACATGGGCCTGTCCAGGATTTCTCTGCCCTGGACAAACTTTTACCCATTCGCTCTCACGCCTGGGCTTAGCAGAAACCTTTGGTTAGTATCTGCATGATGGTTGTAAGTCTCATGGTTGTCTCCTTTTGAGGCTGTACTATATGGCCATTTCACTCCAGACCATTGGAACTCAACTTTCTGGCAGCGTGGGATGAACAGATTTTGTCATTTGACCACCCTATGTGTCTGACGCCCAGGGCCAGATTCTTCGCAGCATGGAGGATTTTAGAAGTTAGGAAAACTTTTTCTCCTCACTCGTGGAAAGATGTGATGGATGCCGGCTGGTCAAGCTTAAATGCAGTCTTGGCACCCTTCTAGTGCAAGGATGTTGTCATCGGCCATTAACATTCTGGAAGTGATTTGGTTGTTCCTTCAACACAGGGCTCCTTTCCAACACAGACACTTGATGAGAATTCAGTATGACAATGCAATGGTTGTGTCCTACATCAATAATTCAAAAGACACCAGGCGCTACACCTCCCAAACTGGACAGGTTTTTCGACAGATCCAGGGACACCTGGGCATTTGCAGTGGACGCTTTGGTGACTTCATGGGATTGGAGCCTAATCTATGCCTTTCCACCTCTCCAAATTCTCCCTTGTCTACTATAAAAACTCAAGGTAAGAGTGTATTCTGGTGATTAATTGCACAAAATTGGCCCAGGAGCACCTTTGTTCATGGACATACTCATACTCCTGGCAGACACTCACTGGAAATGTCTGGATTGTCCAGATCGCCTGTCCCAAAGGCCAGTGTTTTATCATGCTTCTTGGCTGCTGGCTTTGTTGGCATTGCTACTGTAGGACAGGGACCTCATAGATTCAGTGATCCCTAGACTTTTTAAGACTTGAAGTTCACTTCTTTCAAAGTTTGCCATCGCACCTTGAAATTCTACTTTGCTTTATGTGAGGTGAGAAAATTGCCTCCTTGAAAGCACTCAGTATTCTGTCCTTCCTCCAGTCTGGATTGGACCAACATCTGGCATTAAGTACCATCAGGGGACAAATTTTAACCTTGGCCATTCTGTTTCAGGGACCTCTGGCCTCTCACTCTAACCTATTAAGGGTATTCCCTTGTTGGACCTTTCATGTAAGGTGGTGTTTCTGGTTACAATCACTCTGCAGTTTGCACAGAGAATCTCTGAATTAGCAGCCTTATACTGTAAGTACCCTTTGCTCGTATAGAACAACTGCAAGGTTGTTTTTAAGTCTAGGGCCTCCTTCCTCCCCAAAGTGGTCACTGTCCTAAAGGCTAAGTTCACTTTTTGTTTCTCTAAATTCCAGCTTCCATATGTACCAATACATCATTAATGTACCTCTGTTGCAGAAAAGAAATCACTTCCTTTATATTGTAGGATAGGTATTGCCTCCAGGTTATTCTATTAAAAACTCCTTCATTACTTCCTGGTATCCGCAACAGTATTTGGGATGGGAAAACTGTTAGTGAACTAAGGAAGAAGTTCAGCAGCTGATATCATTAACACACACCTTGCCCTCCCCCTCTGGACTCAGTCAATTTCAGTGACCACTGTTTGCACTGAATACACAGCCAGGATGTTCCTCTGCTGACATATTGTTTTGTACCTTCATCTTGCATAGATTATTCATTTGGCAGCACATGCAGGAGCTGAGCCATCATATAACGGCCTATGTGGAGAAGAGTTGTAATATTGAAAACAGGAGAAGTTTGTCGCTGGAAGTCTGTAAAGCTCATTATACACTATACAGTCTGATTGTACAATCTCCTATAGATCTACCATAAAGTATGTAGTGCAAGGCCTACCCGATTGGATACAGAGTCTTTGGATAGATAGGCGTGTCCTATTATATAGTTTTGGTAAATCTAAAGGATTATACACCTAAAATGAACAAGTTGTGATTTTGGTGCCATTAAAATATGCGGAAGCAAATTCTCATTTTGTTGAGTGCAAGCGCACAGTAAAAAGTGGTTGCCACTGGCCTAAATGCCCAATGAGCTACTTTGCTGCATTTGTTCTCCTATTTATATATGCACTGGGAAGGAAGGCAGGACCAACAAAAAAGCCCAGGAAAAGAGTCCAGTCCCAATTAACCCCTTCTCAGCCTAGACAGACCAATTATCTTATGCACACAGAATACTCGTGGATACCGATTGCACCCAATATGTTACATCCCCCACCGTATGTCATGTGCTCAGCCCTGTGGAGAAATGCTAGGCCACCATGTCTCTGGGGGGTCCCAAAAATGCATCTAGGAGTCAAGGTGTACCACACATCAGTTGTCCAAAAAGTGATAGATACTAACTGTTGTTTTGAAGTTTTAATATTTTTACTATCGCACACCTGTTATCTGAAAATAAAGGATCTGCTGACACTATGGCTGTAGCTAGAACAGACCACTTGCTGGGCTGCTGTTTGGTTGTTTTACACAGCAGTGTCATCACAGTTAGACCCCTTTCACACCAAGGGCGTTTTGCAGGCGCTATAGCATTAGAAATAGCGCCTGCAATCCGCCCTAAAACAGCTGCACCATTGTCTGCAGTGCGAAAGCCCGATGGCTTTCACACTGCAGCGGTGCGCTGGCAGGACGTTAGGAAAAGTCCTGCCAGCAGCTTCTTTGGAGCGGTGAAGGAGCGGTGAACTCACCGCTCCTCCATCGCTGCTTCCCGTTGGAAACAATGGGGCAGCGCTGTAATGCCGCCGGCAGAACGCCGCTATTGCGGCGTTTTGCCGGGGGTTTTAACCCTTTCTCGGCCGCCAGCGGGGGGCAAAAGCGCCCCGCTAGCGGCCGAAATGCGCTGCAAATCCGACAGTATAACGCCGCTACTGCCGACGCTATGGGCGGTGTGGTGTGTAAACTTAATTTTAAAGTAAAACTGTAAATAAATAAGCTTTACAATGAGCCCTTACTGACTTCTGTAGTTATAGCCACTATGGAGCAATTCACCCTTCCTAAAAATTCACAATAGAAGCAGAGTCGTTCATGACAGGTCTCCACAATCTTCCTTCTTCCCATGCTTTAGATTTGTGTCTACATTATAGATTAGAAAGCGCTTTATAGATTAGCCACCTAATCTGCTTTTGTAGTGCTTAGTCCTGGGCAACCATGTCATCAATTAGAGTATAAGCTCAAAAACAGAGTGGCAGGTTAGGTGGGGAGTGCTGCAAAGGTGAGCATAAGTGGTTCGGCAATGGGCTAGTAAGGGTTGTCATTTTGTCCTGAATGAACAAAGAGGTGGTCTCTTTATATATAATTTTCTATTCGTTGTCTATTGTGAAGAGAAGATAAATGGATCAATTTCGGGAGGTGATAAAATAATTCATGAGATGAAATTGATTATTGAGAAAAAAATGCTTGTAGTAAAATAACTATTGTGAAAAACAGTTCCACAGCTTAAGTGTTTTTAATGAGAATTTAATATTTCAGTTTGAAAATTTTGTGTGAATTGATAGAAACTATGTTTGGAGTATGAATATTAATTTCTGTGTTTGCATTTTGTAAAGTTACTCTGCATCAGATTTCTTCTGATGGTCATGGGGAGATTTATGATTTCAATATTTATTTCCAGGGCTGCTTTGTGTTTAAACCAAGTGCAAAGAAAAAAAAAGTTTCTCTTACAGAAGGTAAATAAATATTTTTTTTCTTAAGATAAATAACCTGTATTGACAAAATTATGTTCGCTTTAAAAAAAAAAAATGTTGATTTATTAATAGTGAATTAATAGTGAATGATCCTTTTTATTCACCACCATAGTATTAAACTGATCAAAAATCGTAGGTAATATATTAACAATGTCATGACATTCATTTTTATTTCATATAACTATTGTAATTATCAGACTTCTCAGAATCCTCAATGTGATGCAATACCTGCTTTACAGACCTTTTGATATACTAGCTGTCACTTTTTGAAGATATTCAGGGAGAATTTCAACCAACCCTATTCCAATGCCGCGTACACACGATTGCACATTCCGACAACAAAATCCATGTTTTTTTTCCGACGGATGTTGGCTCAAACTTGTCTTGCATACACACGGTCACACAAAGTTGGTCAGAAATTGCAAACGTCAAGAACGCGGTGATCTACAACACGTACGACGGCACTATAAAAGGGAAGTTTCAAATCAAGTGCGCCACCCTTTGGGCTCCTTCTGCTAATCTCGTGTTTATCTCGTGTTTATCTCGTGTTAGTAGAAGTTTGGTGAGAGACGATTTGCGCTTTTCAGCCTTGTGCTTTTCAGATCGTTACTGCTCTTCAGTTTGTGCTTGTGGGTTCGTAGCTGTTCTTCAGTGCGTGTAGTCAGTTCGCTTTTGTTTGTCAGTGTGTATTATTATTATTATTATTATTATAGTACGTATTTGATTTGCAGTGTGTTCTTGTCTGCTCGTTTTCTGATTTTCAGCTCGCTCTTCTCAGGCCTTTCTGTTTTTCAGTGCTTTCTGTTAGTTTGTTCTGACCAGCCAACCGTTTTGAAGCCATGTTGCGGTTACGTACTCGTCGTAGAGTTCGTGCTGTGCAGGGGGCTTGGTGTTGGGGTTCTCGCTTTGACCCAAGCCCAATCCATGAACAGGGTGGGGAGGAGTTCATGGGCAAAGAATTGTTTGCTCCAGCGTGACCAATTCTCTCACATGCCTTTGTTGCGGGAGATCCATGAGAATAATCCTGACGATTTTAGGAGTTGTCTCCGGATGACGGACCCCGTTTTTCACCATTTGTTGGCTTTGCTTTCCCCTTATATTAGCAGGCAGGACACCTGCATGTGGCAAGCCATGACTCCTGAACAGAGGCTAGTCGCCACGTTACGATACTTGGCGACTGGGAGAAGTCTGCAGGACATCAAGTTCTTGACAGGCATCTCCCCTCCCATGCTCTGGGGATCATTATTCCAGAGACCTGTTCTGCCATCATTCATATCCTGCAGAAGGACTATATTAAGGTAAGATTTCACCTTTAACATCACATAATATGTATTTAATGTTTTCTAATGTATTGTATTTCTTTAATAATTCCCTAATTACCATGATTGTAATATGCTGTGAATGTCCCCTTTGTCCTCATGCATGCTGGGAGCTTTTAAACTTCCTTTTTTTTTTGTCCTTCATGCATATTTGCCTTCACTAACCTCCACAGCATGCTATCCTGGGCCCATGCACACCTAGCCTAGTCATTTAACAATGTATTTTGGCAGCTCCATAGTAGTGCTTTACACTAAACACCCCCTAAAATGTGTTTAAATGTTATTTGTGTCCTTAAATTCATGCAGAGTGCCGGAGGCTTTTTTTGTTGGTGTCCCAAAATCATTTTGTACCCCCCCTCCCCCAACCGCTAAGTCAACTGATACCAATCCTCTATCTGCTGACTTTGCCAAACCCATACACACTCTAACTACCTCTTTTGTGGTCAGATTTATGGATGAATTCACCAAAACATGTAGTACATGCCTGAATACTTTCTAATGGTACTGTTTTAAAGTTTTATTGATAGGTAATTGCATAATGTAAAAAAGTGCTTCAATTTGTACAGTGTGTATTCATATTTTTGTATTATGACACTTCTTACCTGTCCCGTGGGCTGCCAATAGTGTAAGTAAGGAAGGACTGGCCAAAGTAACACACATTATGTATGCATTCAGCTCTTAATGAAGTGGAGAGGGTTACCTGTCCAAAACATCCCCCCCCTAAAATGTTTACAATGGGCCATCAGAGGGGGTGAGTCATCTGATAAGTGGACCTTCTCTTTTTGTATTTAAATACTCCTTTAAAGAAATGTTATGCTGATGTTGGCCAAGAATGTTTGTGTCTAATCTGCTTGCAATGTTTATGTGCAAAATTACTCATTTTTTTTTTTCTTGTTTTGACTCCACAGTTTCCTTCAACGCCACAGGAATGGCAGACTGTGGCATCCCAGTTTGCCCAGGAGTGGGACTTTCCCAACGGCGGAGGGGCAATAGATGGGAAGCACGACCACATCATCCCACCCCCCAACTCGGGGGTCATACTATTATAACTATAAGGGGTTTAATAGTATTGTGGTGTCGGCGACATATGAGTTCCTGTATGTGGACCCAGGGGTAAGAATGGCCGGATGTTGGATGATGTAGTCATCACCCAGACCGAATTTTACAGACGGCTCCAGAATGGTGGCTTGGGATTGCCACCTGCTGAAGAGAATGTGAAAGGACTCCTGTTCATCTTTGTCACTGATGAAGCATTTGGTCTGGGTGAACACCTGATGCAGTTCCTGATGAGGAACCTCACCCCGGAGCAGAGGGTTTTTAAAGCGGTTTTGTACTCAAAATTTCAACTTAATCTTATTTAAATCACTTTGGACCATAGATGCTCAAATGACCATTAAAAAAAAAACATTATGCAGTAATTACCTTTTTAGAAGTAATTATTATATTGACTTCCGGGCTCTCCTCCCGTGGGAGTAGGCGTGTTTATCGCCTTTCCCCGGCTCCGCAAAGACCCCTGGGATCTTTGTTAGAGTCTTCCCAAGAATCAGTGGGGGACGCCGTCATGCCGAAATCACGGTCACGTGACGAGGCCGTCCGTTGTGATAGCAACCCAAAACGTTACGGCGCTGATATCACTGAACATGCGCGGGATCGGCAATCCACAGCATTCACTGCATCCCGGAACTAAGTGCTTGTGGGCTTCAAATGCCCACAATCAAAATGGAAACGGCCGGGAGGAATTTTTATGAGTTAAACTCGCGGACGAAATCGGCAAGCCGGGGATAAAAAAAAACAGGAACAAGTGAGGGCTAGACTAATAGTATCATCGGATATCAATGACACAAAAAAAAAAAAAAACATCGGTCAGCGGAATCCCACTTTAATCACCAGCTGGCCAGAGTCAGAAGAGTGGTGGAAAATGCCTTTGGAATAATGGCCAGCCGGTTCCACCTATTCCTCACTGCAATAAACATGGCAGAATATAAAATCAATCATATCGTTATGGCATGCTGCATATTGCATAACTTTTTAAGAAAAAATGCATCGAACTACGTGGCCTCAGTTGGGACTGAGGCCGGCTTATTCCCGGATACAACAACCCTGGCGGCTCTTGAAGCTGGCCGTCCTGGCTTGACCCCCAAAGCACCCGTGAAGTTTGTGAAAAGTATCTAGAGTACTTTGCTGGTAGGGGGGCTATTGATATGCCACAAAATGTTTAACAAACGTGAAAAATTTATTTTTTCCATAAACGGAAGTAATATTTACTTTGATTTACTGCTTGTGTTTCTTTTAGCTGGCTCCTAGGTTATCCAATATGCTTTTTCTTTTTTCCCTTTTTGTTCAATATTGTAAAGGAATTTTTTTGGATACATGAGGTGACAATCTCTTCTTCAGCAAACTACTGCGCCAAAAGAGAAGGGGTGGGGAAAATACTAGAAAGAACATCGGGCGGGCGTAGTTTCACGCATGCACAGTGTATATAAAGCGTAACATGCGTGCGTTGTACATACGATCTGTGAGCGGAGGACAGAGTAGCAGAAGCAATCGTTATAACAAAGGTTCAATTTTAACTTGGTGCATCAGTGGCATATACTGCTTATAGATTGAGGCCTATTTTGGGTCAAGATTAGGAGAATTTCGCCTGACATTAGGGTTTGTCTTGTGTTGTGTCTTGCAGAGAAAATGGATGGGTTCAAAGACCACAGCTTCCTCGAAATATTCATTGATAAATACAGGGCGCTGCCCTGTCTGTGGCAGGTCAAACACCCGCATTATAATAACAAAATAAAGAGGCAGGCAGCGATGGAGAAACTGCTGGAGTTGGTGAAGACGCAGGTCCCCACGGTAGACATCCCCTATTTAAAAAAAAAAAATTTGGTGGCCTGAGGAGCACATATAATCATGAGCGTACTAAGGTCCAGAAATCCATGAGATCAGGAGCAGCAACAGATGTCATTTATGTCCCCAGGCTGTGGTACTATGAGAGACTTCATTTTCTGGCAGACCAGACTAAAGTCAGGGAATCCTTCTCAACCCTACCTTTTACGCTTCCTTCCACCCCAGCTGAGGCTTCCGATGCCCACCCTGGGCCTTCCAGCCAGGAAGATGTGGAGGAGCCCAGCTTGAGTCAGGTATAGCATTGTTCAACATATTTCTTGTCGTAAAATAAATGATGTGATATAGATGTTATTATTGATAACTAATTGCTGATTTTAATAGTGTTTTGTATATCAATAGACAGTAGTAGCCAAAAATTATTGGGACAAGAATGAAAAATGCTGGGGTTAGAATGATAGTCTTTTCTATTTATTAACATTCAATTTGCAACAGTCATGAGCTGAAAATTGTGTGTGATTGATGAACAATAAACTAAAACTATGTCCTTTTTTCATACACATGAAAAACTTAGCAAGGAGGAGGCTGGGGAATGTGGCAGCCAGGAGGAGGCTGGGGAATGTGGCAGCCAGGAGGAGGCTGGGGAATGTGGCAGCCAGGAGGAGGCTGGGGAATGTGGCAGCCAGGAGGAGGCTGGGGAATGTGGCAGCCAGGAGGTGGCTGGGGTAAGTGGCAGCCAGGAGGTGGCCGGGCCCTTTTGGAGCCTCACAGAATCGCAAGTCCCTCCCCTCCGCCTTCCAACCAAAAGGGCCAGGAAGGGGAGTAACGTGGAGGAGGCTGATTAGGGAGGCTAATGAGGCCCTCAAAGCCAACCCCACTCTCCAAGAGGCCTTTGCATGCATGACTGCATACAAAATGCAGATTATGGAGGAGGGCCAACGCCTCTTGTGTGAGGAACTTATGGTGATCACCCAAAATAAGGGGCCAACTCGCAACCAAAACACACCTGTGTGAGATGGACCATCCTCCTCCTCCTGCC
This sequence comes from Lithobates sylvaticus, assembly GCA_028564925.1. Taxonomy (NCBI): domain Eukaryota; kingdom Metazoa; phylum Chordata; class Amphibia; order Anura; family Ranidae; genus Lithobates; species Lithobates sylvaticus. Next base: position 303,147,350 of record CM053028.1, on the reverse strand, counting down.
ACACCTCCAACACCATAGACACAGCCTGGAAGGAAGCGTGTAAGGAAGACAAAAAAGTGATGGCCTGGGTTCAGTCTGGTCTGGCAAAAGATTCAGGCTGTTGTATGACCACAGCCTGGGGACATAGATGTCATCTGCTGTTCCTGATCTCTTGGTGTCCTGGACCGGATTGTGCTCACTATTATATGGACTCCTCAGGCCACCAATTTTGGCTGGCAAATAGTTGATGTGTGCCCTGGGGTACAAAGTTTTCCAGTTTCTCCAGCGTTGCCTTCCTCTTTATTTTGTTATGACCCATAATAAATGTCTATTTTTTTTTTCACAAATACTTGCGTTGTGTTGTACTTCAAAAAAGACAGTTTGTTTGTGAGTAGACAGGTACATTTCCAAAATACAATGTCAAATTAACAAGGGACACCAACACCAAACAACCTCCTTGAGGTTAAAAAATATAAGATAATAATGGTGTTGTGGTAACTTGACACACAAAATGAGAAATAATATTATGGAGATCACTATAAAAAATAGGACATCTTGATAAAAAAAAAAAAAAATATATATATATTTATTATGGAGATCTGACGAAAAAAAATGTGATAGTATTATTCTTGAGATCACGAGAAATAAAGAAATCAGTTTGTGAGAACTCTGTGTGAATATCGGCAGCAAAACAACTTCATTATTCAAGTATTATAAAGAAGAAGATAATGCACTGCATTAAAAGATTTAAAAAGTTGCAGCGTGACGAATGTGCTATTTCCATTACAAATGCTGGTTTTACCACAACGAGCGCTTCCATCTCGTAGTTGATTCAGAGCAGAGTAAATTAGGACATCTAGACCCAATATCTACCTATTCCACGCCCGAAAAACCTAACAGAACCAACACGCCACACGTTAATTCCCAAATCGATCGCAATGTATCATATAGACCACCACATCAGAGTGAATCCTCCAACAGAAATAGAATGGACTCACCAAGACATCCACGTCCCAATGATGGCCCCAACAACTCCAAACACCAAACCCCACAAAGAAAACCACCCCATCATAATCAAACACCACATAATGGGGGTAAAAAACCGTTCTGGAAGAACAATAACAAAAAACCACATAATGGCAATAATTGGTACAAGCCCCCTTACGAACAAAGGGGCCCACCTCATAACATATATGGCCCACAAGCGAGACACCCTATGCCTTATTATGAGAACACTTATAGAGAAAGAGATAATTGGGGCCCCCCACCACAGGGATACAACCGACCGCATGAACAATACCCTGTATCCACCTATAACCATTATGCCCCTCTGAGAGGTTATCAAGAAGAAGACGATAGATACCATCAACCCTATCATCAAGAACCCCAGTATAATAAGTCTTTTTTAGGGAGGGGAGCAGAGAACTACCCACCCAGGTTAATGGAGGAAGGCTCATGGAGAAAGAGCCCCGGAAGAAGAGAGGATGCAGATCAGGAAAGAGATCACAAAAGAAAAAGAGAATGAAAGGAGAAGGCATTTTTAACCTAAGCGGAACCCCACTTACACATGAGGAAATTGGAGTACTAGATAGAGGTTTGAAATATGCACCGACAAAAAACCTCGACAAGTTCCAAACCTACATAGGTATACAAAAATACATAAGAAGTGTTAACATTAAAAAATATATCGCAAGCAATCCATTCAAACCTAAACCACCGAGAACAGACAACGAGACTGTACATAGTACACTAAGAAACAAATCGGTTTTTAATCCCCAGATTAGCAATAACAAATTCGTTGATGTTTTTAAAAAAGTAGTTTTAGAAGATCTTAAGACATTGAAAATTAAGAGAAAAGAAGAACCCAAGTCTATCAAAAGTGGCATTAGGAAGCTCACGAAGAGGAAAGACATAGTGATACGTCCAGCCGATAAGGGAGGCGGGATCGTAATTATGTCAAAAAATCAATATAATGACTGTATGGTAAACCTACTAAAAGATGAGGACACGTATAGAAAACTTCCAAGCAATCCCATTTTTAAATGTAGAAAAGAACTGGAACTAGTAGTTCATTTGGGACTTAAAAAGAATATTTTAAATAAAAAAGAGGCTAAATTCCTTATTCCAGAAGCATGCCGCACACCTATTATTTATTCATTACCAAAACTACATAAGGATAATATCAACCCTCCACCTAGACCCATAGTAAATGGGATCGACTCTCTCACCTCCAGAATGGGTCAATATATTGACAACTACCTACAACCAGCAGTGAAAAACACAGAAGCCTACTTAAGAGACACAAAACAAATCCTGCAGATAATAGAAGACTTACCTAAAAATGGAGGCCCATGGATCCTCGCCACTGCAGATGTATCTTCACTCTACACTATAATCTTTCATCACCAGGCTTGTGATGCCACAAAATGGGGTTTAAGAAATTATACGGGACTTCCATGCTTCCAGCGAAAATACTTAGTGAAGTGTTTAGACTTTTGTCTGAAGAATAGCTACTTTTGGTTTGACCGCAATTATTATTTCCAAAAAACAGGCGTTGCAATGGGTGCAAAGTTCGCACCCAGCGTAGCCAGCCTTTTTATGGCCAAATGGGAAGATGAGATGGTTTTTAAAGATACCCCTACTGAACTCGTCGTTTTTAAAAGATATATTGATGATATTATTATTTTATGGAAAGGAGCCGAATCCAGATTGGTACAATTTCTAGAAAATCTGAACAAGAACGATAAAAACATCAGACTCACATGGGATATAAGTACAAAAAGTGTAACATTCCTGGACTTAGAGATATTCCAAGAGAATAACACACTATGCACGAGCACGCACTTTAAAAATGTGGATAAGAACAGCTATCTACCTATTGACAGCTGTCACCACAGAAATTGGCTCTGCAATATCCCGAAAGGACAGCTGATGCGTTTAAGAAGGAATTGTACACATGACAGGGATTTTATCACCCAAGCTAAGAAGATAGGCGACAGATTCATCGACAAAGGCTACAGTAAACAAGATATTAACATCAAAATAGAAGAAGTAGAGAAAATGAATAGAACAGAGCTGATCAAAGATAAACCTAAAAACGACTCCAAAATTAGTGGGGTACCAATCTTTTTAGATTATAACGCCCAACACAAAGCGGTTGAAAAGATAATCCAGAACCACTGGCATATTTTAAGAAGCGATACACATTTAGGACCACTACTCCCAGAAAAACCGAAGTTCGTGTACAAAAGAGCACCAACCCTTAGAGACAAACTAGTGAAGAACATCCCGGATCCCCCAAAAATTGGCTATACGTTTTTTTCTGGCAAAGGATTCTATCCATGCAAAAAATGCTTCGCATGTACCAAAGCCAGAAAACCTGAAAAAGTATTCAACTTTAAATCGACAAGCACTGGCAAATCCTATGAAGTCTCTGATTTTATTTGTTGCAACACAGAAGGCGCCGTATACGCGCTGGAATGCAGCTGTGGCCTCCAGTATATTGGAAGAACAAAAAGACCCCTGAGAGTGAGAATAAAGGAACACGTACAAAATATCCTGAAGGGCTTTGATAAGCACAGTGTTTCTAAACACTTCGCCATACATCACAACAGAAACCCCAAACACCTCAAATTCTGGGGCATTGAACCCTATAAAAGACACTGGCGAGGTGGACATAAGGTCCGCACCCTCAGCCAGATTGAGTCTAAGTGGATTTTTATTTTAGACACAGCTACGCCACACGGTTTAAATATCGAATTTGACCTCAATTGTTTTATTAGTGATTTTTAACATTTAAAATTCCATTTTTGACGGTCAACATGCGATTCTAAGTTTTTTCATTCATCACCGACATGCCACTCCTCCATTCATTCTATAGAGAACTTGCGTTTCCAATAGTGCCGGTCAGCTGTACGCTCACCCATAGTCACTTTGCGAATTTTATGTGATGTTACTGCTGACACATGATTTAGCATTTTATGCCACTTTGTCATTTTTGTAACCTCTGTTTGCCTGACATCATTTCCGGAGTCCGTTAGTATCTATACACATGATTCCCTATCCTTTCACTATTTGAATTTTAATCTTTGATCAATCTACAATTTTAAATTTACCTTTTATTCAACAAATATTTTATTTGGGTTGTCCTGTAATTTTAATAAACAATTTTATTCAGGTTATCCCTAAATCTTAATTCATATATACGAATTTTATTCCTTTTAATATATCTCTCACACAGATATACTCTATTATTATCTGTACCAAACTACCATATATATTCCCCAGACCAATTTTTAATACATATAATTTTTTTTTATCATAATATATATATATATTTATACATATTTCATTCCTTTAAAAATATATCCAGTATTGCGTCCCACCACTGCGCATCATATCGAGCGCATTTATATATATGACCTTAGGTGCATTTTATTCTGTTGTGGCCGGGTCACACTCATCCCCGTTCTGCGCACAAGAATCCCATTACATTTGCGATTTGTTTCTCATCAGTATATAATTGTAATCCCACTATATTCTTTATTGTTTTTTGGTAATCATCACAGCGAGTTTCCATCGCCTGTGTCTCAAATAATCCACACAAATATGGCCGCGGTTGGAGCCTATCCCTAGGAAAATGGCCGCCCCATTATAAACATAGGATTTCCACAGGAAAATGGCCGACCGCTATACCCTATTTAAAGACACTTCCTACGGTCCATTTACTATCCCCGATGAAGTCACGTGACGGTGACGACACGCGTAGGACACGGACCCCGGAAGTGACGCATTGGACACGAGCTCGGCGCTCGTTTTGAAAATCTATTGCTGTTTTGTTATTTATTGTGAGTACCCCTTTTTTAAAAATAAAGCTGATTCTCTGTTTTACCACCAATTACTACACTATACGGCTCCCTTTTGTCACTCTCTCCCCCCCTCTATACCTATCAATCTGGGTACACACCGAGCGGAAACCTGGTCCTGAGCACCAGTAAGCCACAACCAGATAGGCTCCACATACTGCGGATAGGAGAGGAGCACTGTGACAGAGACCTATGGGCAACATCCCCTTGAGAGACCATCAAAGCATCCCCCAGAGTGAATCCACCTTCCTGGCTTCTACACATATGCTGCTTACCTTGCAGTAACAAGGTAATTAGGAAGGACACCCACGGGTGTCACTAGCACCGAAGACCTTAGCACCAGTTTCACCTTGGGCAAGCCATCCACCACCACCCACCCCCACCTAGCACTTGGCACCGTAGTGCAGCCCAGATTGGATCACTTTGGTTATCACCACCTCCACGCCGTCTATAATATCAGATGCTATATGGACTGCTTTGCATTGTTTTGTATATGTTGATTTTCTCCATCACAATACAAATTTCCTGATTACTTTTGTTTGTTAATTTTTTAGTACCACTGTTCACATTGGTCGCTATTTCCAGCACTTTTGATTGCTGCCATCACATCCACCAATACCCCATTGGTTTTTACCACTCCTTGTATTTCTTTGGTTTTATACCTTATGGTATCTCCACAAACCTGAACCACTCATCCCCTCTTTATGGTAAAAAATATTATTATTTTTTCACCATCCACTTCACTGCTTCACAGCGACCATAGGAAGTTTATTTACTTTTGAGTCACTTTCACTCATCCACTCTTGTGTTTTATATAGAACATTTTGTATGCACTTTAGTGTGTTTTTAATACACTTTTTGCACATTAGTCACTTTCTATATTTATAAGGATATATTTTATTGTTGCCTTACAGTTGATGCCAGCGTACTGCAATATATGTATATATTTTATTTGATTGTCTTACTGATGGTTTAGCTTGCGATGCACACAGTCACTTTAATTCGCATATCATTTCCTGTTTGCTGATGTGACATCACAGCAACTTTATGCGATTTTTATATACTGACATCAGTTCAGGAGCGCGACACCATACATTGATTTTTTTTTTTGATTCAGAGCATGCGTGGGATTTTGTGTGTCGGAATTGGCTACACACGATCGGAATTTACGAGAACGGATTTTGTGGTCGGAAAATTTAAGATCAAGATCTCAAATTTTGTGTGTCGGAAATTCCGATGGAAAAAGTCTGATGGAGCCTACACACGGAATTTCCAACAACAAGCTCCGATCGCACATTTGTGTCGGAAAGTCGGACCGTGTGTACGGGGACTAAGAGGTGTGAATGGCTTGCAGGGCATCTTTATAGGGCTTTACGCTGAAGGTTTTCTCACAGGAGCTTGGTTGTGTCGGCTGGTCCATGAAAGACCGAACTCTAGCTGCCTGTATCTTTATCATATAGGTTTTGCATAGCTTATATGTGTGTTTTGGATAATTGTCCTGCTATGTGATGAAACTTTTACCAATACAGCACTGACCCCAAGGAATGGTGACATTTACAGTTCATTATTCCAAGTAATCACAGCGTGCTTTCTCTGATGTATACCTCTAATACTGTATGTTGTTTTCCTTGATCCAGATACCTCAAATTTAGACTTGTCTGTCCATAAACCTCTTTTCTTTCTCATCCGTTAAGGACTTTAAATACTGACAGTTATACTACTGCCTAGAGATTTAGACACTGGAAAAACATGAAAAATTGTAATACAGGCCCTGTATGACCCACATTCTACCCAACATGACTCAGATTTTTTCTAGTGTTCTAGGACAGTGGTCTTCAAACTGCAGCCGATTGCTTTCTTTTATCTGACCCTTGGGATGCAATTTTTTCACTGATAACAATGAAGGGCACAATTCCTGCCAATGACATAAACGATGGAGCACAGTTCCTCCCAAGGACACCAACAATGGGGTCCAATGACACCAATGATATGCACAATTCCTCCCAATAACACCAATGATGGGGGATTGTTTATTCCCACTCATGCTGGGACATTTTGTACTCCCGATGGCCACTCCGGCCTCCCTAAAGTCTGGAGGATAGTAAACTGACCCTTTTTGTTTAGAAAGTTTGAAGACCCCTGTTCTAGGAGGTTGAACATGCTTCTCTCTCTCTCTCCTTCTTTTTTTTTTTTTTCTAACCTTTTTTCCTGTTTGTGGATTTCCCACCACCCCCCCCCCCCCCCCCCCGAGACTTCAATCAAGAATCCTGCTTGAGCTAGTCTGTCTAGAGCAGCTATCTGGACTGGTATTTAATCAGCAGTAGCTGAGGCTGTAGCCACACCCTGCTGGACTGGACATATGGATTTAGCCTGGAATGTTGCAATCAGGCACTGGGCTCTGCATTGTGGCACTTTCTAGAACTGTAATTTGTTAGCCGCTTTTTTAGGTCCGGAGCCTTGTCACAGCCCCTGGACCCAGTGACTCTGAAGATTCACATTGTGAGTAAGGTCATTCAGGCTGAAACACTGGTAGCTACCTCCTTGTTTATACCACTAAGCACCTTATAAAATTCTCCACCACTGCTGGTTTCATTGTGGTAAGGGTTAAGCACTCACGACATGCGCTAGGTACAGCTCATATTTCCCACTCTTTATCGCCATTCAGCCTTTAGGAGGCACCATCCTGCTGCTGCTACTGCAACATCTCATGAATTTCTACCTGTTTCTACTGTCTGCTTACAGCGACCTGGTCACCTTCCACCACTTATAACCCTCATTAGCACCAGCTGCTTGGGTTTGTGATTATCACACTGGGCCTTGTTGCAATACCACCACATGGAAGCAACATCACTTCACTAAGACACAGAGATGACACTCCTGCTGCCACTGTTAACTTTGGCCCATATTTACCTAGTGGCTCTGATGGGTTTACCTGGTATGCCCAAACAAAACCAATGCCTTTATTCTGGGGCCTTAGACCCCGATTGTTTATAGGGTCATTGACTTCATGTCCACTTGGGTCTTTAACAGTTTGTGCTTGGCTACTAGGGCACCCTATCAGCAGAGGTTCTAAGCATGATCAGGAATCCTCCCTTTGCAGAGTGGGTCTGTGTCCCTCATGAGCCCTTAAAAATTGTAATTTCTGGCCACAGCAATCCCCTTGCTTGCCCCTTTTCCACTCTACCATCTTTAAAAATTCAGTGCAGATGCGTCGCAGGTCTCTGTCAAGTATGTGGTATCTGGCAGAAACCTGTGGCACATCTGTGCGTGCATGTTGGATTTTTCAAAATATGCACAAATGTTTTTGCTATATTGGCAATGTAGTGACCCATGGTACTGGTGCACATGTGCAGCAACCATAAGACCAGTGACGTGCCTGCACATGCTAAAAGCTTGGGATGCACATGCGCCCTCAGTAACATACTGCCTTCTGTAATAGGTGTGACCTGTGACCAGGATGCAATAAGTCCAACACTAACGAGTCACATGACACTGGGAGGGAAAATTGCTAACTGATCCCAATTTGGACATTTTCACTTAGGGGTGTACTCACTCACCAGCGGTTTAGACATTAATGGCTGTGTATTGACTTATATTGAGGGGACAGCAAATTTACACTGTTATACAAGCTGTACACTCACTACTTTACATTATATCAAAGTGTAATTTCTTCAGTGTTGTCACATGAAAAGATGTAATAAAATATTTACAAAAATGTGAGATGTGTACTCACTTTTGTGAGATACTGTATATCTAAACTTCAATGCAGAGCTACACATACACAGAACGAGTGCTGCCTGTAGTTCAACACAGCATATTGCAAACTATGCCGTGTGCCCTGCATAAGATGTTTGGTTCCCTAAATGCAAGAAAATGGGATACTAAAACAGTCTGCCATATTTCTATTGTTAGACAGGTTTGTGAAGTTACTGCTCGGAGGTCCAGAGTGTAGATGAATATGACTTTTCCTTGCAGATACACTTTTGTTTGTACAGTAGCTCCCCTACTTGGGAACAACTTTGTACATCCAACAATGATGAATGCTTGCAGACAAAGGCTGTTCAGTGTTTTCTGGTGGAGGGAGTCCCCCTGTCAGAACACAAATGCAGAGCTGGGGAGATCACTGCACCAACATCTTTAAGCCCACTGGGTTGAATGGAAAAAAAACTGTGTAAACGTTGCATTTTTGAAAGTTTGCAATTTAAAGGTTTGCATGTAGGGGACTTACTATATGTATTTTACTATTAAGGAATACTCTGGTTGTTAGTTCTTATTTCTTCTTCCAATTAACACCTGCTTTGACACCATGGTTATTGGATTAAGGCGACTGGCTTACTGCTTTGGTATACATACTGGGGTATATTTCAGACACTCATTAGAAACGGCATAGATAATTTGCAAAATCTCTTTAACATTACAGAACAAGTCCAGTTGATTGTGATTAACCACTCCTGGGGTTATACCTGCTTTAACTGTGTGTTTCCTTTTACCTGCATTATCTCAAGAGATGGGCTACATCCCGCGATGCTTTTCTTTACACTTGCTTTCGTTTGGTCACCATTTTTAATTTTGCACCGGAGCCGCTCCGGAGATGTGTAGATCAGTTCGATGGAGAGCCGGTCAAAATCTCCTGACATGCGAATTGGATGCAGAGAAATCTGCATCCAATTCGCGAAAGTGTGAATCCAGCCTAACAGTACGTGGCTACGTAACATAGATACAGTATTTAACATTTGTATTCATGTATGCATGCAAAAAGCTTTGTATACTTCTTGTTTTTAAATTGGCATGTACATATTTTCTTGTAATGTACCATATTGTTGGCTTTACTACAAATCTAAATGTAACACGTCTCTTATGTGAGTACTACATTTTAATTGCATCTTTGTACTTCCAGCTGACTATTTTAATGAAGGTCTTAAGGATCCAGAAGATGGCAGGAAGCGTTTTGAGAGCTGCCAGTTGCTATGGCAGCAGATGAAATTACAGACAGAGGTCAGTGGAATTCATTATTACTTAAAGTGTATTAGGTGTGTTCTTGATAAACCATTGACTTTTTTTTTTTTTTTTTTTCCGACCTTTTGGAAAGTGTTATGAAAGCTTTCTCTTCTAAGAGTATGAAAAGCAGCATACTTTGTCAGTGTTCGGAAACCACACTAGAAAGTTTAGTAATTTTTCTGAAATGTATCGGTAAATTTGACTCAGAAGACAGGTAAGGAACTGTCTTTTTTTTATATTTAAATAAATGTAAAGATTGATTAAACACTACAAGAATACATTTTTTTTGCTGTGGTCAAACTGCGCTCAAATGAAAAATGTTCTATTTTTGTTTTACTGCTCTGTACTCAATGCTGTATTATTGATCAGATCAGTAAAAAACTGTGCAACGGGTCTTGGCATGTTGGGCATTTTACGTATAATTGTAAAGGCTACAAACTTATGCCCTGTACACACGGTCGGAAATTCCAACCACAATGAATTCGTCTGATTTTTTTACTGGCGTTGCATACACGCGGTCGGACAAAGTTGTCGGAAAATCCGATCATTCTGAACGTGGTGACGTTTGTTGCGTACGACGGAACTATGTAGAGGCTATTAGCCAATAGGTTTGGTCTCCTAATTTGATCTGAGCATGCGTGGCACTTTGTCCGTCGGAATTCTCTACACACGATCGGAAAAAGTCAGATCGGATTTTGTTGTCGGAAAAATTTGAGAGCAGGATCTCAAATTTTTTCCGGCCGAAATTTCGGCGGAAAAAGTCCAATGGAGCCCACACACGGTCGGATTTTCCGACAACATGGTCCGATCGAACATTTTCTGTCGGAATTTCCGACCGTGTGTACAGGGCATTAGTGTGTACCAGGCATAACCCTTTAAACTGTTTTCTGTTCAAAATGTTTTTGGTCTTTCAGTATATTTTCAGTTAGGGTCTTTGTTTTCATGTCCTAGTGTGAGGAAAAAAAGCTTAAAAATTGAATATATACACCATTGCTTCTATACCATATATTTTCCCTAAAACAAGCAAACTTGGTAAATCTTGGCATAGATAACATTCCTCCTGCCTTTAGAAATATTACAACTCATAGTCAATCTGTCAGCCAGTAGGATATGTGAGACACTGGAAATCCCTTCATAAACCTGATATACCTGAAACTATAGGATTAGTTTTCCTATATTACACTTATGAAGCTATGTTTGCCTTCAGTGTGTATCAGACCCCTGCCCTTCTTATCAACTCGTGACATAGGACTGGCCAATCTCACAGAGCGCTGTCACTTATGTAACAATGCCACTCTCAGCTGTACCCTGCACAAATATTTTCCAGCTAGCAGGATAGCTAAAATGGAGTTTAAAATGAAGAATACTTAACAATGTCCTGGTTGCAGCAGATTTCAGTCCGTGAGCAAAGTGATCAATTGGCTTTCATAACTTGACAGGTCTTTTTCTTGATGGTACACGAGAGCTGCCTCAATGTGTTGGCCTTCCCATTTTCTCTGGTATCAAAGGGGTGTTAACAGAGGCCATCTGACCAATAAAGCGTCTGAGGAGGGTTGCTGGGATGTCCCCACATTTATGACCAGGGCCCAGATAGTTTTCTATAGGTATTCATATCTCTGAATACCTGCCTTTTACAGTTGGCTAACATGCATATTATTGTCCAGCATGAAATTTGGCTTCAAAATGGCTATAAATATGTTCGGTCTCGGATGCCTAATTCGCCTAGGAAAGGAATTGGGCTGGCTCTGCTCCCGGTACTCCTAGGTTAACTATGTTTGCGCTCAAAATGGTACAAACAAACTGAGAAGCCCTCAAAATTTTCCTTCGCCTGCTCGCATTTGGCGAGTGGAGATCAGCTGAGGGCATGTGTGGAGCATGGGGCGGATTTGGCTGACAGTTTGCTGGCATTTTTTCTGCCCTGTAAAAATGTCGGCACCGCTTCTACCAGAAGCGATCATCCAGGAAACTTTCGGCCGGATGACACAGAGGATCTCCTGATGTGACAGCTTGGATCTGAAACGTCGGCCGCTGTCAAAGTCTCGCCTCCTAGACTGGCTCCTATAATAGACAGCACACTGGTCCAATGCCGGGAAATTGAATCACAGAAAAAATATACATATGCTCATGTGCGCTCTGTCAGCTTGATATAGAGAGCTTTCTAATTGCCCACTCTCTCGAACAGGGAGTCCATGTATGAAAGTTCAAAATGCAGCACAAGGTGTGTCGTGGTCACAGGTAGACTGACTGACTGTGGACGGCTGCCGGCTTATAACAACCTTTTTTGTTTACTGGGAAATGTAATCAGTGTGTTGTTTGCTAGCAGTATGGTGAGTTACACCAAGAGTGAGTAACTCTTAAGGCCTGGCTAGTAGCTCAGGACTGAGCGCTGAACTGAGAGAGGTAAATATGTCTATATCCTGGCTGTGCTGTCATGATTTTAGAAGTTATGGAATATACTGGGATTCTACCGAGAGACAGATGTGTGTATTCTGGGGATTTCAACTAAGGTATTTATGACCCAATGTCCGTTAACCTTCTAGTCACTGAAGCGGCTAAGTCAGACATTTTTATTAGGAATTTCAATCAACTCACAGGGTGCGCCTGCCCACGCACCAATAAACCTGGGGACGACAACTAAAATGTTTAGGACTTTATTAACCACTTACAGACCGCCGCACGCCGATATATGTCCTGACTTTGAAGAGGAATATAGTTGTTATGGCAGCAGTTGGCTGCCACAACCCCGTTATCCTCTTCTTTGGCCGGCGGTCCGCTTTCAGATAAAAGTGGTCTCTGCGGCGGATTTGCAAGATCACTTTTATAGGCAGCGGGAGAGGGCCCCCCGCTCCGGTGCCCTCCGCCGCTTACCAGAGCCGTTGGCAGCGGCGGAGGCGATCGGATGTTTATTCCCTTCCTTGGCATGGAGACGAGTGAGGGGAAGATGGCCCCCACCCGTCTCCATACCATTGCAGGGCGGAAGGGACATCAAAACGGCACTTCCACCCATAGCTCTTAAAGGGCCATTTAAAAAAAAAAAAAAAAATGTTAAATGACAAATTTTTTTATTTTTTTTTATTGCATTTTAGTGTAAATATGAGATCTGAGGTCTTTTTGACCCCAGATCTCATATTTAAGAGGTCCTGTCATGTTTTTTTTCTATTACAAGGGATGTTTACATTCCTTGTAATAGGAATAAAAGTGACAGAATTAATATATATATATTTTTTTTAAAAGAACAGTGTAAAAATAAAAGGTAAAATAAATAAGAAAGAGAAATCGAGCTTGCATGCAGAAGCAAACGCATATGTGAGTAGCGCCTGCATATGAGAATGGTGTTCAAACCACACATGTGAGTTATCGCTGTAATCGGTAGAGTGAAAGCAATAATTCTAGCCCTAAACCTCCTCTGTAACTCAAAACATGCAACCTGTAGAATTTTTTAAATGTCGCCTATGGAGATTTTTAAGGGTAAAAGTTTGTTTGCCATTCCACGAGCGGGGCGCAATTTTGAAGCGTGACCTGTTGGGTATCAATTTACTCGGCGTAACAATATCTTTCACAATATAAAAAAAAAAAATTGGGCTAACTTTACTGTTGCCATATTTTTTAATTGAAAAATGTGTATTTTTTCCAAAAAAAAAGTGCGCATGTAAGATCGCTGCGCAAATACGGTGTGACAAAGTATTGCAATGACCGCCATCTTATTCTCTAGAGTGTTAGGAAAAAAAGTATAATGTTTGGGGGTTTCTAAATAATTTTCTAGCAAAAAAAATGTAACTTGTAAACAACAAAGCTCAAAAAGAGGCTCGGTCCTTAAGTGGTTAAATTTAGATTTGTTTTTAAGTGTTTTTTTTACTTGTAGGAAGGGGTGAACTGAAATTCTACCTCAATTTACCATTGTACTCTATCTCCTCTTAGTGGCTCTGTACTGCAATATACAACTAAAGGAAGTACAAAAAGGAAGCATAAGGGTTCTAATCAACTAATAGAAATAAACCCTACTCTATGCTCCTAAATTCAATCAATTACTTCCATTCTTTTTGGACTTTAAAAGCGTCCTGACTGCAATAAAATACTGACTCCTGGGCACTGATGACTAAGAAATATGAGAGCAACTTGGAAATAAAACCCCTCCCCACCAACCAAAATACCATGTCTAAATGTGATAGTGCACCCAAACTCGCTAAGAAAAGCAGGGGTGTATAAAATAAGTGCTCAAAATGAAAAGTGCTGTAACCACCATAACATGGCATATGGCGACTCTGCTTGTCTACAAAATCTATTTATAGATACATTTCTAGTGGATTTTAAATAGAATGTTTTTGCCTTCATAATGATGGGGAAGAGAAATCCCTCACTCACCACTTTCAGTCTTACTCATTCTATATTTGTACCACTTATTCTATGAGTCACGATTTATGGGTTTATGCACATCAATTACCAAATCACTATATAGATAATTTGCAGATGCTAACAAGAACTATTCTCCCACAAAAGGTAGGTAGGTAAAACCTTCATTTATTCCCTGTGGGTCATGTGTTCGTAGCCGAAAGATCCATTTGGCTTCTGTTGGGTTTGTGGAAATGTGGCTTTGGGTAATGGACACAAGAGGGTCTGGATTTTTCCTCTCAAGGATCTGATAAGAAAATTCTGGCACGGCTAACCGTTGTATATTGCATAAACTGGAGGAGAAAGGTCACTGCAGCTGTGTCTCTGGTTCAACACAAAAAAAAAGACAGTGACAAATGCAATGTAATGGCTGTATTTGCAACAACATGGCTGCCACACACACAGCCCGTCGTGTGCCTAGTATGCATAACCATTACACTCAGTACTGGCAGACATGCCATTGTCAATAAAGTCTGGCAGCCATGGTTTTCTTGGTATACAGCTTCAATTTTTCATGTGTAAAACATTTCTTTATTGATGATGGATGGCATCTAGGTTTGTACATTCTTTGGGCTTGAATTTATGGCTTTGCGGAACTGATTATTCTTTTTCTTTTTCTATCTTTTGGACTACCTTACATATGTCCATGTATTTTATGTTCCATCTTTTTTCATATGGATCAGTATGTCATTTACTCCTTTCTACGCACTTGTACTTGTACCATTCTCAAGCATTTCCTTATTACTGGTGATGCATATCTTTTGGATATTTTGTATATCTGTTGTATATGTCTAGTGGATGCCTACTGTACCAACTCAAATATATTATTTTGTATATTCTTATTTTGCTTTTGAATTTTCATAAAGAAACATTGCAATTAAAAAACAAACAAGTGTTGTTTTGATTGCAGACATTTAAAAAAAAAAAATTGTTTAGAAATACAGTATGCCTCGTCTTTTTTGATGACGCCCTGGAGGAGGGGCGAAACCCGTCGACGTAATTTCCGGCCAAGGATCTAACCACTGACGCCACTTCCTGTTCCCGTGGAGCGCACGCTAAACCAGCTGCAACCGCGGGAGTATCTGAGAAGTTTGCCTTCCTTTATGCATCCTAACATCACTGTGCCTTGTGTGCATTCATCGCTCCCTGGATCCTCTCATCCCACTGGCTTGTTTATTCAGCTCTGCTTTTGTGCCTACTTGCCGAACCACAGTTTGTCTGCATATCTGCCCTCTGCTTTGCTGCTCTGTCTGTCTGCTAGCCCAGTGAGTCTATTCCAAGAAGGAGCTCATATGTACATTTATTTTGGTTCTTGGTTTTTTGGGACAATAACTGGACTTACTCACATTCTTTTTTTTTTTTTTTTATTTATATATTTTCTTACCACATTGATCACTTATTCAATTTTGGTATCTATGAAATAATTTTATGGTTATTATTCAATCATGTCACTTATGTAATAATTTATCACACATATTATTTGATGCTAGTTTATTTTTTATGGGATTGGT
Organism: Lithobates sylvaticus; assembly: GCA_028564925.1. Classification (NCBI taxonomy): domain Eukaryota; kingdom Metazoa; phylum Chordata; class Amphibia; order Anura; family Ranidae; genus Lithobates; species Lithobates sylvaticus. The sequence goes on along the minus strand of CM053028.1, from coordinate 303,131,608 downwards.
TTGTGTCAGACATGTAACCACTTCACACACATTATTGATGTTTGTCAATTTTGTGGGATCATTTATTATTTTGTCACAATTTTTGTTTGCCAGCGCTGTTTTATTGGTTTGAGCATTTTTTGAAGGTTATAGCACTTTCTTATCAGCAGCTGCACATTTTTTGTGTTTTCTTTTTCTTGTTCAATATTGCACACGTCTATTCCAGCGCCGTTTCTTTGTTTATATACTTTACAGTATGTGGTCAACAGAAAATTGCCCTTTTTTTTATATAATTTTCATAATTTTTTTCTCATTGCTTAAAAAAAAAAGTGTACAATTTTTAAGTATGACATCAAAAGAAAGTACTATCTGTCTCCGAAAAAACAATATCAGGATTAGCTAGGTTGACTGCAAAACAAAGCAAATATTGTAAGAGGTCACATGTTCAAAACCTGAAAAAAGCCCTGTGGCTCAAGGGGTTTTGCATAGATTAAAGGAGTTCTATGCATTAAGATTAAAAGTCTTCTGTGTGTAGCAGCCCCCCCCCCCCTCCCCGTGGTCGCACTCTTTCCAGCGATGTCACAAGGCCACCCAGGACTCTCCTCCTGATTGGCTGAGACACAGCAGTGGTGCCATTGGCTCCCACTGCTGTCAATCAAAGTCAGCCAATCACGAAAGAGAGAGCGGCAGGGCCAAACGGCAGCTCCGTGTCTGAAGTGTCCCCATAAATAGTGTCCCCAAAACCACTGCACATAGGAGGTAAGTATAACATGTTTGTTATTTAAAAAAATAAAATAAAGAGACTTTACAATCACTTCAAAGGTCCTGGAACTCGGGTGGTTACATTTATTTTTAACTCGTGGAATCTAATAGCAGATAAACATCTTCTCTGGCCTAGAAAGGTAATTGATTGTATATTTATTTTCATCCAGCAACTGCAAGAAGAACTCAACAGAAAACTTTTTGACAACTTACTATCTTTTCTGAAGAAGTCGCACGTAGATTTTCATGATAAAAGAAATGGTTGGAGTTGTAGAGTGAGATCTAGTGAAATCCCAACTGCTGCTCTTCTACTAGGTAGGTTACTCTTAAGTTATTCCTATTATTAATTCCAGAGTTAATTTGAAGGTGTTATTTTCTGTGTCATTTTAGAAAAAGGATTAAGGATTTGATGAATTTATTGATTAAAGTTTTGAAGGCATGCCTATTTTTATTGGAAGCTTATTTTTCGGATTATTTGTGAAATCATAATGTTTTATGTTGTAATGTAGGTAGTGCATAATCTTGTATGCTTTTGCCTTTTCCTTTCATGCCTTTTCCTTTTCCATTATCCATATCACCAAATAAATGTCCCTCCAGTCTTCCGACGGCATTCCGCTCAAGCTTGGCTTTCATACACATGGTCACACAAAAGTTTGCCGAAGTTTCGACCATGAATAACGCGGTGACTTACATCACTACGTCGAGCCGAGAAAATGAAGTTCAATGCTTCTGAGCATGCGTCAAATTGTTTCCGAGCATGCGTAGGAATTTTACACGTCGGAATTGGTACAGATGATCGGAATTTCCAATTGAAACTTTTTCCGACCGGAAAATTGAGAACCTGCTCTCAATCTTTTGCTAGCTGGAATTCCGCCAGCAAAAGTCTGATGGAGCATACACACGATCGCATTTTCAGACCAAAAGCTCTCATCTGACTTTTGCTGGCGGAATTTCATCTCGTGTGTACGGGGCATTATTCAATCAAAACATAACATTTACTTTGGTTGCTAAGGGGTTTGGATTTTGCCAAAGTTATTTCACCTACTTAATAAATACAGCCACATGTCTGCGTTACTTAACCACTTGCCGACCGCTGCGTACAGCATGACCATGCCTGCAGGTCCCGCGGACTCGATGTCACGCAATCGTGTCACGGAGCCGCAGAACGGGGAGGTGCCTATGTAAGCAAGGCATTTCCCCATTCCGCCTAGTGACATGACAGGGATCTACTGCTCCCTGTCATCGGAAGCAGTGATCGCTGTCATGTCAGTAGTAGCCAATCCCCCCCCCCCCACAGTTAGACTCACTGCCTAGGACACACTTGACCCCTTGATCGCCCCCTAGTGTTTAACCCCTTCCCTGCCCGTGTCATTTACACTGTATAAATGACAATGGTCCCAAAATAGTGTCAAAAGTATCCGATGTGTCCGCCATAATGTCGCAGTGATGATAAAAATCGCAGATCGCCGCCATTACTAATAAAAAAAATAATAATAATAAAAATGCCATAAAACAGAATATTGGCATGCATTAAAAGGGGGATCAACTCCAGAGATAAAGCGATAATTCTCCTGCTCTACAAGACTCTTGTCTGGCCACACCTATGCTGTCCAGCTATGGGCACCAGTCCTCAGGAAGGATGTACTGGAAATGGAGCGAGTACAAAGAAGGGCAACAAAGCTAATAAAGGGTCTGGAGGAAATGAGTTATGAGGAAAGGTTGCGAGCACTGAACTTATTCTCTCTGGAGAAGAGACGCTTGAGAGGGGATATGATTTCAATATACAAATACCATACTGGTGACCCCACAGTAGGGATAAAACTTTTTTCGCAAAAGGGAGTTTAACAAGACTCGTGGCCACTCATTAAAATTAGAAGAAAAGAGGTTTAACCTTAAACTACGTAGAGGGTTCTTACTGTAAGAGCGAATTCCCTTCCACAGGCTGTGGTCTCAGCTGGGAGCATTGATGGTTTCAAGAAACTATTAGATAAGCACCTGAACGACCGCAACATACAGGGATATGCAATGTAATACTGACATATAATCACACGCATCGGTTGGACTTTTACTTTTTTCAACCTCGCCTACTATGTAACTATCCCCTATTTTGTAGACGCTATAACTTTTGCGCAAACCAATCAATATACGCTTATTGCGATTTATTTATTTTTTTATATATTTTTTGGGGGATATTTATTATAGCAAAAAGTAAAAAATATTGCTTTTTATATTGCTTTTTTTGTTTATAACGCAAAAAATAAAAACCGCAGAGGTGATCAAATACCACCAAAAGAAAGCTCTATTTGTGGGGAAAAAAGGACGTCAATTTTGTTTTGGTATACTGTTGCACAGCCACGCAATTGGCAGTTAAAGCGACGCAGTGCCAAATCGCAAAAAGTGCTCTGGTCAGGAAGGGGGTAAAATCTTCCGGGGCTGAAGCTGTTATGCCGCGTACACACGATCGGAATTCTCGTCAGAAAAAACTGACGGTTTTTCCAACGGAATTCCGCTCAAGCTGTGTTGCCTACACACGATCACACCAAATTCCGACGGTCAATAACACAGCGGCATAACACACGTTCGACAGCACTATAAAAGGGAAGTTTAATGCGTCCGAGCATGCTTCGAATTGTTTCCGAGCATGTGTCGGAATTGCCTACACACGATTGGAAAATCCGATAGAAAGGTTTTCTGTCGGAAAAATTGAGAACAGGTTCTCAATTCAAAGTCCGTCGGAAATTCCGACAGAAAAAGACCGTTGACCATACACACGGTCGGAAAATCCGATGAAAAGCTCTCATCGGACTGTTTCCATCGGAAATTCCGACCGTGTGTACGCCGCATAAGATGCTAAATTTTACATTTCATAAAAACTGTGCTTCTGGCATGGGAAATAGAACAATATTGTCAGCACATTGTATGCTGCTGTTTCTAAGTGAGCTTAAAGCAATTTCTTAATAAATGAGGTTCGAGCCACTGTGTTTAACAAAGTTTTTATTGGTAAGTATTGATATCTTAAGAAAAAAGCATGCTCATAAACTGAAAATCATGCCTTTCCTAAGGGATTTGTGTCCTAAATACTAAACCTGGATTTTAAGCAGATATTTATCAGACTCTATCAACCTCACAGCAGCGCTGAGACTAGGAAAAGCAGAGGCAGTATTAGGAGCCAAAAAGGCTCTCCTGCATGTACATTTGACAGGAGGAGAGAGCATAGTAAACAGAGCTACTACTTCATTGTCTGCCATTGGGGAGGTGCCATCACTGTATTCTTTAACTAAGAGAAAGTGACATCCCTACTCAAGGTTGTGCTGTCTAGTGAAACAAGAGGTTGTACAGAATTTTAGCAGATAATGCAGTTCACATATGTGTATATCAACTATTTAGCTAATTTGCCTCAAGTTAGAAAAAATACACATACAAAGACAAAGCAAAATCCCACTCCCACACTTTTTTTTTTTCAATCCATGCTAATGCACATGCATTCATTTGTGTTTTTGTGCTTTTTAAACATGTATTTTTTAATTTCGTTATATAAATTTAAATACACAGATGACTTAGAAATGTATAAACAATGCATGGTACATGCATGTTCCATTTATTTGTGTGGATCTGCTTGTTGTGCATAAACATCTTCTTTTTTTTTTTTTCTTTTTTAATACACATAGTGCTGTAGTACTTACAGTATATGTAAACTAGCCATATAGCAACCAAAAGGATTTATATATGATATACACATTCAGACAGTAACATTTTAATGTTTTGGTTCAAGAACATGGACAAATGTGGATGGTACTTAAGGCGGACCATAGTTTATGCAATTTTTTTCTTTCCACGGGTTGCAGGAAAGAAAAACGCTTGATTCCCCCCTCAACATAGCCCAGTGTTAAGGGGCAATCCCTCCCACAGAGCTGTTGTGTTCTGGCGGCGGGGGAAGCTTTCCCTTTTTGAAAGAACACATTGATTATTGCTAGCAGTTATAGCCAGCCTGCTCATAGATGGTTCGAATCTCGGCCTGTCCCTGCTGAACTGGCCAAGATTCAAACCAGCTATGGCTGGCTTAATACTGAAGTAATGACCATTTGTGTTAAATAGTTACATAGTTAGTCTGGTTAAAAAAATACACAAATCCATCCAGTTCAACCAATAAACATCCTACTGTGAAGTGTGTGTGTGTGTGTGTTTTAATTTAATCCAACATACAATAACTGCATATTGTGATGGAAAGATGTATTGTTCTTAAAAAAATTTAGTAACCTTGTGTAATCTTTTTCTTTCCCAGGTGTCAATGTCACCGACCATGAGCTTACTTTTGAAAGCCTCTCAGAGATTCTTAATGATCAGGTTACTCCATTTGTGGTCTTACTGCAAGCTAAGGAATGTACAGGTATGAATATTGGTTGATCTTTGAGTGGTTGAGGTAGAGTTTACAAGTGCCTGAAATGTATTCCAGTGAAAAGATACATTTTGGTGTTACCAGTACAAAACATTTGAACTATAGAATGTAATCTTGAAGTATATACACCACACTAAGCCTAGGTTCACACTAAATGTGGGTTTGAAATCGTGCAAGTTTAGCTGTCTTTCAGCAGCATTTCAGTCCGACTTTGGGGGCGATTTGAGAGACATCTGTGCAGGTTCATGCATAGATGTCTATTGAAACCCCCCTCCGAAGTCGCCAAAAGTAGTGTAGGAACTACTTTTGGGAATCAGTGCAGCGATGCAATGTCGGCGTCGCACCGATTCAGATAGTGCCGTTGTTGGCAATAGGCTCCATTTTGGCTTGCGATTTGATGTGTCAAATCGGCCCGGTGTGGACGAGGGCTTAATAGCATTTTAAATCTTGTGGCAGTCCTATATGTAGAAGCCATAGATGTCAGTGGTATAGATACTAAACTACAGGAATCTTTTTTTTTTTTTTTTTTTTATTTAAAATAATTCTGTACATACATCACTTTATTGATATAAGCTTTCATCTAGAGTTTTCCTTTAGGAATCAAGCAGCTGCTTCAGAAACTGCTCTCACAGCTCATGGGATGCAGTGCAGACTTAGACCTCGATGAAGAAGAAGACCATGCAACAGTTTCACAGAGGAAAATGAACTGCTCTATGGCCTCTCTGTGTGGCTGGTATCAAAAAGCCACAAAGGTAATACACCAAAGGGGATCCCCTCACTTGAGTGTCAGAAAAGAGAATTATGCACAATACAGAGGATTTGGCTGCTCTAAAAATATAATTTTTCTAGCACCAATTTGATGTGAAGTTTACCTTACCTTTTTATTTCCTATCCTGTAATATTATTGCTGTAATTATTTGCTGTTGCTTCCTGAGATTAAAGAGGAATTCCAGATAATTATATAATATATACGAAGCTTTAGTTCAGTTACGTTTTCATTTAGAAAGCATGGAATATATATGTAAATAATGCTGGTATATATGCCCAAACTTTATTTTTCTGTTATGTTCACTTCATCTTCCACAGAACGCTGAGTAGACTGAAAGTAGCAGTGCCAACACTGGGAGACAGTTAGTACTGGCACAGTACTGTTATCTAAAATGTTTCAGTCCTAGGGCTAGGGGGTATGTGTAGACCCGCTAGCAGAAGGGGATGGGAAAATGTTTGCAGCTTCTCCATTCTTAGATATGGTAGCTTTAGCATTCATTTATTTTTATTTTTTTTAGACTTTTTTCCTTTTATTTTTACTCAGTAATTCTGGTAGTTACATACTTCCAGTAATCCCACACCTTCCTCGTCCTTCATCTCTATTATATATGGTGGAGCAGTTGCTTTGCAGTTCACAGGATTAAAGGGGTTGTAAAGGTTCATGTTTTTTTGCATTAAGTTGAAAAACATCTCGGTCTTCTCGGCTCTTCTAGGCTCTTCATTGGATAGATTGATAGCAGCACAGCCAATGAAGCAAGGGCCGGGGTGGGGCCGAGTCTTGTAGTTGGCAGCTATGGACGCCGAATACAATTCTCGGGAGAGCACCTGCAAGGTAACTCCCTTGGTAAAGCGCTTCCCAGAGGGGGTTATCAGAAGCGGGGAGGAGCCGAGACAGCCGGCGAGGGACCCCAGAAGACGAGGATCGGGGCCACTGTGTACAAAACAAGCTGCACAGTGGAGGTAAGTATGACATGTTGGTTAAAAAAATTAAATAAATATTTGAGCCTTTATTGTCACTTTTAAGTGCCTTTTTTTCATAGACCATGTTTTTTTTTTTTTGTTTTGTTTTCAATCAAAGAATTTTTTATTGAAATTTCCATACAAATAACCGAATAGTAACATCCCTGTTTACCCCATTGGGTTCTAACTGTAAACAGGCACTAACTAATATAATGACAACATTATCATGGACAATTCAAGAAATTAGAAAGAGAGAACTCTGAAACCTTGATATTACTCCTGAAATAATACTGAAATATGGTTTAAGAACTGCAGCTCATGTTTTTGAGTGAGGTAGAAGTTCTAGGGTGACTAGTCCCATATTTGCCATAGTTTCTCAAACTTGAACGTGTTGTAATTTTTATACGCTAACATTAACTCATATTGAGCTTGTGTATTCAACCGTATAACAGTATAACAACATCAGATAAATTTGGTGCTTCGTTGGATTTCCATAGTGTTGTTATAGTAAGCCTTGCTGCTATTAATACATTTGCTACTACTCTCTAAAGAGTAAAGATCCAGATTTATTCCTAAAAGGGCCGTTGCGGGAGTAAGGGGAAGTTAATTACCAGTGAGGTTGGCTATAAATGTTGAAACTGATTTTCAGAAACTACTAAGATTTTTGCAACGCCATAAAATATGATGAAGGGAACCAGTTTGTTCATTGCATCGCCAGCAAGGTTGACATATTAATTAAACTACTGTGAAATCCAAGTATTCACCGAGTTATGGGCTCTACAGTAGTCCAGCACTTTTAAGGGCACAGGAATTTTAATTCACCTAGTTCTTTTGATTTAGATAATGTGTTTCCAAGCTATCAATGTGGATTTGATAGTGATGAGTTTTGGTATTACGACTTTAGGAAGAAAAGCATACGCTATAGCTAATGCACACATGTCATTGCCCTTGGGACTTCTTTTTCAATATTTACCCAAAGTGAATTAGAAAAACAAAATTTAATTTGATCAAGGAGTGACGCATAGTAATACTGCATAGACCATGGTTTTTATGCAGGCTACCTTTTATGTGATTGGACACTTGCGAAAATCTAGCCTCCCCCAGGGGCATATTTAAACAACCTCGCCCATTCTTTGAAACGTTTTGTTTTTTGTTAGTGTCCTTAGTACGAAGGACCTCTTCTCTGGAGACATTTTTTTTTTAAGCCATTCTCTTTTTTTTTTTTTTTCCTCAGACACCTAGAACCCTTGGTGTTTACCTTGAGGACCATACCCAGACCCCACTGTTTGTGGGGCTGGCCTGTAATATTTGCTTTTGGCACTGGATCCCAAGGCCTTAGGCGCTCACCTTGGCGATCTATTGCAACTAGTGTAGTTAGTCAGGGTGTTACGCAGGTTCAGTGCCATAGTCCTTCCCTATGATTCCCAGAACCCTTCAAGGGTAAACACCCTAATGGGGTTTCCATGTAATATAGACCCATTCCTAGCTATACCGACCTGCAGTGCTTGGCACACAAGTGGATACATAGGTGCATGAATGGGCAGTTATTTACTTTAGTGTGCTAATCTATTTAATACTTGTTTCTAATGCTTTTGACAGTATAAATTATTTTTTTGTAATTCTTTTTATTAAAGGGGTTGGTAAACCCTTACAGACCACTTTGACCACAGGTAAGCCTAGATTAAGGCTTACCTGTAGGTCCAAGAAATATCTCCTAAACCTACATGGTGACGTCATCGCGGCTACGGCCAGTCACAGCACCGGAGCCGTGTTGCCCGGAAAGAAGATGGATGCTCCGTGATAGAGGGGACAGCAGTGACATTGCAGGCTCCAGTGTCAGGTAAGTGACACATAATGGGTGACTATGCGATGCATAGTAGCCCATTATGGTTTATCTTTGCAGGGAAACCAAGAGGAAGTTAAACCCATTAGGGTTTACTTCCTCCTTTAAGCTTTGTTGATGTAATCTTTATCTTTAACCACTTCACACCCAGGCCAATTCTGACATTTCTCTTCTACATGTAAAATTCATCATTTTTTTGCTAGAAAATTACATAGAACCCCCAAACATTATTTATGTTTTTTTAGCAAAGACCCTAGTGAATACAATGGTGGCCGTTGCAACTTTTTATCTCGCACGGTATCTGTGCAGCAATTTTTCGAAAACAAAAAAACTGTTTCATGCTTTAAAATAAACAAAACAGTAAAGTTAGCCCAATTTTTTTTGCATAATGTGAAAGATAAGCCGAGTAAATAGATACCCAACATGTCATGCTTCAAAATTGCATGCGCTTGTGGAATGGTGCCAAACTTTGGTACTTAAAAATCCCCATAGGCGACGCTTTAAATTTTTTTACTGGTTGCATGTTTTGAGTTACAGAGGAGGTCTAGGGTTAGAATTCTTTCTCTCGCTCTAACGTTCGCAGCGATACCTCACATGTGTGGTTTGAACACCGTTAATTTTACTTTTATTCTTTTAGTTTGACAAAAAATTTGATCCCTTTTATTCCTATTACAAGGAATGTAAACATCCCTGTAATAGCAATGGCTTCCCAGCCAAGGCGGCGCAGTTTTTTGAATGCAGAGGCCGGGCGTGACGTCATAACAGCGCGCTCGGCCTCCAAACGATCATAAAGACTCCGGCGACCATCTGGTCCGCCGGAAATCTCTATGATCACCATCCGGGGGCCGGCGGATCCTGTGTCCGACTCACCGATGGAAGCGGTGAGTCAGTAGAAGCATCGGAGGGCGGCGGGAGGGGGGGGCATCCCCTCCCGCCGCCTGTAAGATCGATCAAGCGGCGGAACAGCCGCTATGATCGTTTTTATGGTGTAGGGAATCGCTGTAGCTGCAGGCATCATTCAGATATAACCCCGGAAAGTCAAGGACGTCTCAGGACATCCCTCCGGCGTGAAGTGGTTAAACTTAGCAGGCATACCCAGGCTTGAATTGAAAACAAGGTGGAAGATCAAAAACAAAAGGGGGAGGGAGAAGGGGGGGGCAGGGGGAACACAAAAACAAAACACAATTATAACCATATAATATTATATATAATTATAAATCAGCACAAGGTATTTGGTAACCAAGGCCTACGAAGACTTTGTTCGCCGTAGCTGGAAGGTGCGAAGCAGACATCTGAGGATTGTCCCTCGATGCATAAAACCCGACAAGAGAAATATTCAGAAGCAAGACAAAACATTCTATGGAGGCATTGCCAATGACTCAACAGTATCCCTGGACTCTGTCCCTATATCCCACACCTTTTGAGAATTTTTGCGGGCATCCCCTAGATTCATAAGTCAATTTGTACAATGGGATTGTTTTGTTAACAATAGACTTCCAATAATCTAAGGCAGGTGCCTGGGGAGATTTCCATTTAAGGAGTATGGACTTGCGTGCATAAAACAATAGTAGGCCTATTAGAGTTTTCATTACCCTGGAGGTAGCTAGTAAATGAGCTAGACCTAAGATGCATACATCTATTGACAGTGGCTCTGCTACAGTAGTGACCTTGCAGATACAATGAGAAACCGCTGACCAGAATAGCTTTATACCCGGACACCCTCAGAACATATGCAGATAGGTGGCAGAGTCCACCGTGCATTGCCAGCATTGCAAGGGGTGTGAGGGATAAATCCTATGTAAGGCATTAGATAAATTCTATGAAGAATTTTAAACTGTATTAGCCTGTCTCTGGCTGAGACCAAGCTACGCATGGGATAGTCCCATACGTCTTCCCAGTCCTCTGTATCTAATTCAGGAACCTCTGCACGCCAGCATGACAGGAGCCTATCTAAGCCGTCATGTGTGGTGGGTTGAAGGTTCCTATATACGGAGGAGAGTGGGTTCTCTAGTATGTCTGCATTTAGTAGGAATTCAATTCTTGACGGGGGGGATGGTTACAGACTGGTTACCAAATTGCATTTGAAAGCCATGTCACAGCTGGAGATATCTGAACAGATACGAATTAGGGAGGGCATATTTGGTTTTAAGGACTTCGAAGGTCAGGAGCACACCCCCTTCGCAAATTTGGCTAAGGTATTTAATCCTCTTAAAAGCCCACACAATAGGGTCAGGGAACAAGGAGAATTGTTTAAGGGAGAGGTTAAGCCACAACGGTGTATGAGATGAAAAAGTGTGCGAGGACTCCGGGTGCTGAAGTTGCCAAGCCTTAATAACTGCTCTCATAGACTGAGTAATTGGAAATAGGGCTGACGGACCTCTATATAGTATGTTACTGAGTGCTTCAAAAGAACCGAGCTGCGCTCCCTCGAGCACAATAGCAGCATTGGTCTCGTCTGCTACGAATCAATTGTGGGCCTGAGTCAGTAAAGCAGCAAGGTAGTAAGAAAATAAATATGTGCGCGCCAGTCCACCCTCAGTCCAAGGTCTTTGCAGTATCGTCAGCCGAAACCTATGTCTTTTGCGATCCCCACAGAAATGAGGTCATTACAGATTCAAATTGCCAAAAGTATCTCCTAGGGATCCACACCGGGGCATGGCGAAGGACGTACAGAATAGAGGGGAGCGACTTCATTATAATGAGGTTAATCCTTCCCACGAGGGAGAGGGGGAAGTTGGACCATGCCGATAAACATTGCTTCGTTAGAGCCAAAAGTGGCAGCAAATTCAGATTACTATAGTTTTTTGTGGTGGAGGATAGCACCACCTCCAAGTACTTGGCAGAAGAGGTCCACCTTGGGGGCAAATATGGCTCAGCCTTGGCCTCCGCCTCTTGATCTATGGGCAGAATGAGGGATTTATCCCAATTGAGGGCCCGGGGTCTTCCAAAAAGAGCAACATGTTGTCTGCATATTCAATAATGGCACCTACCTTTAATACCTTTTTAATAAGGGCAGAATTACGTATAGCCTGAGCTATTGGTTCCATCATCCAGCGCCGAGGAATAATGGGCACCACTGTCTGGTCCCCCTTCCAATGGCAAACACTTCAGACAATTCACCTCCCAATTTTGTTTGTGCCAGGGGAGCCCTATAAAGGATTTTGATCCAGTTACAGAAAAGTGGACCAAAGCCCATTACCTCTAGTACAGCAGACATGTAGACCTAGTCCACTGAGTCGAAAGCTTTCTCTATGTCAAGCAGGACCAGGACCCTAGAGGCTAGTTCGTCAGGGGGGAGCTACAAGTGTGTCAAAAATCTGCGTAAGTTAATGTCTGTCGATTTTCCAGGGACAAAGCCAGTCTGATCAATACTAACTAAGGATGGTAGGAATTTGGTCAATCTCATGGCTAACACTGGTCAAGTTTTTAAAGTCGTAATTAAAAAGGGAAATCGGTCTATAAGACGCGCAAAGCTAGCGGTCTTTCCCTGGCTTGGGTATTAGTATAATGTGAGCCTGATGCATTGATGAGGGTAGGGCCTGGGACTCATAGCTCTCTAAAAACACCTCACAAAGCCTCTGGGCTGTGTTCAACTTTTAATTTATACCAGTCTCCCGGTAACCCGTCACGTCCGGGAGTTTTGTTGGGGGGGGTAGTCAGTTAAATTGCCTTTTCAATTTCGGTAACTGAGATGTCGGTGTCTAAAGAGGCAGCTTCCTCAGCGGAAAATGACAACAGAGAAAGACTGCTCAGCCGCCTCATCTGTGCCCACCAATAACGCCTTCCAGTGCCCATACAGTGCCACGAATCTTCATAAGTGCCAGCAATCAGTGCCCACGAGTGCCACCTATTAGTGCCACCCATCAATGCCCATCAGTGCCACCCATCAATGCCCACCAGTGCCACCTCATCATTACTCAACAGTGCCGCCTATTAGTGGCCATCAGTGCCGCCTTATCAGTGCCCATCAATGCAGCTTATCGGTGCCCATCAGTACAGCCTCATCAGCGTACATCAATGAAGGAGAAAAATGACCTGTTTGCTAAATTTATTAACAAAATGTAAAACGTTTTTGTCTTTTTTTGTTTTTTTATTTGAGTACAGTGTTGTATGACCTAAAAGCTGAAACTTGGTCTGGGCAGGAGGGGAGTTTAGGTGCCCAGTAAGCAAGTGGTTAAACTATTCTTATATCTTCATTAGTAATGCACATTTATTTGAGTTTGGGTAAAGAATAACTCTGCTTTCAAAGGGGGGGGGGGATTAGCAAATAAAAAAATACACAATAGCTACACAAGCCTTATTGTAATTGAATATTATTAACCACTTCGCATCCGCAGGCCGTCATATGACGGCCTCTACTTTCCGGGGGTATATCTGAATGATGCCTGTAGCTACAGACATCATTCAGATATTGCCGTTTTCAGCCGGCGATTCCCTGCACCATAAGAATGATCATAGCGGCTGTTCCGCCGCTTGATCGTTCTTATGGGAGGCGGGAGGGGACGCCCCCCCTCCCGCCGCCCTCCGATGCTTCTACCGACTCTCACCACTTCCATCGGTGAGTCGGACACAGGATCCGCCGGCCCCCGGATGGTGACCATAGAGATTTCCGGCGGACCAGATGGTCGCCGGAGTCTCTATGATCATTCGGAGGCCGGGCGCGATGTTATGACGTCACGCCCGGCCTCTGCATTCAAATAACGGCGCCGCCTCCGCTGGGAAGCGTTGATCGTTTTTTATTTTTTTATTTTAGGCTTCCCAGCCTAGAGGTGGGGTCTTATTGACCCCATATCTCACTTTAAATAGGTCCGATCATGTAATATTCCTATTACAAGGGATGTTTACATTCCTTGTAATAGGAATAAAAGTAATCAATTTATTTTTATTTTTATTTTTTTTTAAACTGTCAAACTCAAAAAATAAAAGTCAAATTAACAATAATAAAAAAAAGCGCCCCTGTCCCCGTGAGCTCGTACGCAGAAGTGAACGCATACATATGCCGCCCACATATAAAACGGTGTTCAAACCACACATGTGAGGTATCGCCGCGAACGTTAGAGCGAGAGCAATAATTCTAGCCCTAGACCTCCTCTGTAACTCAAAACATGTAACCAGTAAAAAATGTTAAAGCGTCGCCTATGGGGATTTGTAAATACCAAAGTTTGGCGCCATTCCACGAGCGCGTGCAATTTTGAAGCGTGACATGTTGGGTATCTATTTACTCGGCGTATCTTCATCTTTCACATTATGCAAAAAAAATTGGGCTAACTTTACTGTTTTGTTTTTTTTTAAGCATGAAATTGTTTTTTTTTTCTGAAAAAAACATGTTTGAAAAATTGCTGCGCAAATACCGTGCGAGATAAAAAGTTGCAACGACTGTCATTGTATTCTCTAGGGTCTTTGCTAAAAAAACATATATAATGTTTGGGGGTTCTATGTAATTTTCGAGCAAAAAAATTATGAATTTTACATGTAGGAGAGAAATGTCAGAATTGGCCTGGATGCCAAGTGGTTAAAAATGACCTTTCCTTTTTAAATCTGCAGCTCTGTCATTTTTTGTAAAATGAAATGCAATGTGGCAACCTGGAATTGTTCCATACACTATTGGTGTACGGAACACCTCAGAAATGTATTTCCTGCTTGTGTGATTTGGTCACTGATGGCTCCCAAAAGTCTGCACTAAGATACAAGTCAGATTTTTAGGCATCCTCTGCAACAAAAAAAATAATTATTTTGGTGAGATACTCCTAAAAGGAGTCCTAATTACTTCTAAAGGGAGGCAGACCATGCATTTTCTAGATTAGAATATTGCAAGTTCAAAAGCTGATTAATAAGTCACTCCCATTCAAATTCACTCTGCACACAAACCGCTTTTTCTTTAGAGCAGGAGCAAGTAGGGCTCTGCAAGAAAGTTTGTTGAAATTCTTGCAATGTACATAGATCACCCAGAGAAACAAAACTGGAATTACTCTTTAACTTCCATCACTATTTCTCACATGTTTAGAAATCGATTTCTCCAAAGAAAAAGAGATCGTCGTCCCCAGGACATTGGCAGGCACCTCCGGTGGTTGTGGTGTTCAAAGATCTTGAAAGCTTCTCAGCTAATGTTCTTCAAGAATTTATTGTAATAAGCAGGTTAGTGGTAACCTCACCCATTAAATGTCTTAGAGATGTTGAGGCTGTCGTATGACGTGTGTTACAAAAGAAACATATTGTTTCCCAAAGAAGCCAGTCATCTTTCGTCCTGGTTGCAAAGGATTTTCTCACCTATACACTTAATAAGAACTAAGCAACATTCTGCTATATAGTTTATTGTACTCTGGCCTCCTTTTCCCTTTTTTTTTGGCAAGGCCATTACAGGTAGAAAAATCTGTTTATGAATATAAATCTGTTGTTCCTTCCTTCTTTTATTCCATAATTCCAATCTAAGTAAATTATTTTTCTTTATCGTGCATCACAGGACACAGAGCAGCCATAATAACTAACTGGGTTATACGCCACCTATAGGTGAATGGACACAGGCAAACCAAAAAGACAGGAAGTCCTCCCCTATATAACACCTCCTACACAGGAATTACCTCATTTTTTTCATACAGATCCTGAAGGATTTAAGGGACTATATAATCGGATCCATCTGGGTGGTGTTACACTAAAATGGATAGTATCCAAACCTCGTCTACATAAGATTACGAGGCATTGCCTGTAATGTGACCCTTTGGGCACTGGACCCTAGGATCCGGACCCTTGGTTAAAAGACCCCAAAGGAATCCGACAGGGTGCTCTACAGGTCCAAGGGAATGGCCCCATATTCAGGGGGACCTGGTCCTTGAATTTTCAAGAGACCGAACCCGCTGTGATGGGGGAAGATTGTAATCTAGATTTTAAGCAGAATCCTACGGCAGGACTGGTAAGTGTTTTAAAAAAAAATAACTCTTTTGCACTTGCCTAAACTGGATGCATTGCACAGCCTCTTACTTTTAAGGGGACCATGTGTCAATTTGTTTCTGTCCACTGGGGGCAGTGGCGTCACAGTGCAGCAGCGCTTTCTCTGTGGAGGCTTCCAGCCTGGATTATACCAACAGGAGGCGGGCTCTTCAGATCCCCCTGCAACTGTACACCTAGCTTCTACTCTGGTGCCTTCGGTGGCCCTTTCCTGCTGCTGTTTATGCGGCTATAGGGGGCGCACACCTGGGAATGGCACGACAAGATGGACGTGCACGTAGGAGGGACGCGACAGTTGTCCAGGATGCTACAAATGTGACCGTGGCCAACGTGCACACCGGACATGCGCAGTAGGGGTTTTGAGGCAGCCATATTAGGAGGTGTTCCAGACCTAGGCTTCTGTAAGCAGGCTGGAGGGGACACAGAGCGGCGTCAGCTGGGCACGTGAGTCATTGTGGGTGGATGAACCAGGGCACTGCAGGTCCTGTAAGAGCTGTGTACTGCATGGACTGATTGTAGTATTTTGCAGGACAGTTGAAGTGCATAAGGTGTTTTTTTTTTATTACCTCCAAGTTTTTTGTCTCTGGCATGTCTTCCCGGAAGAGAAGTGGGGGAGGCACAGCAGGAAAGGGTGCAAGTCCACCACCATCAGTATTGGAGGATGGTAGCCTTACATCTGCTGTGCTTAACTCTCCTGAAAGACCTGAGGCAACTGGCCAGTCTGAACCATTAAGGTTGTCAGGCATTGTAGCGACAACTAATGCTTCTGCCTCAGCCTATGTCACTAAGGACGACTTAGCATCAGCTTTAGCTGGGCTGGAGGGAAAGATAGCAGGTATGATTGCTTTAGTTTCCCAAGGTGGAAGGAAACAGGATAGATCAACTTCACCTGAGCCCCCACCTGTATTGGAACAGGATTGGGCAGAAGATGTTGAAGTGGCAGTTAATGACCAGGAGGAATGTCAGGCCATGAACTCTACTTCTGAGGAGTCAGGTTCTGAAGAACCGTTTTCAGCCTCTCAATCCCAGAGACTGCTAATCCAGTCCCTCAAGGAGATGGTCCGATCAGGATTCAGATTGCCGCCTGTGGAGGTCCCTGAGGTTTCCTTTTCATCTTTAGGATCACTTCGGCCTCTGCAGAGTCTGCAGGCTTTTCCCTTGCATCCGTTGCTAGAGCAAATTGCATATGCTGACTGGGATCACCCCGATAAGCTTTTTATTCCTCCTAAGAGGTTTGCACTCGTGTATCCTATGGAGGAAACGTTTATAAAGAATTGGAGTATGCCATCTGTGGACACTGACATTTCTTCTGTGTATAAGAGTCTTACCTGTCCTGAAGATAATGCCTAGTGCTTCAGTACCCAGCTCTTCCAATTTCAGGCAGTTTCAACGGCCTCAGACGTCTGGAGCTAGAGGAAAGCCTCAAGGGCAGGGGCAGAAGAACCCCTGGGCCCAGAGGCCCCCTAAATCCAGTCCCAAGACCTCCTTATAAAAGGGGGCCCCCACTCATGTGGGTGGGGGGAGGCTATTAGAGTTCTCAGACGCCTGGGAAGAAGTGATCCAAGACAAGTAGGTCGGTTGGTAGATCATAAGCTCAATAATAGCATGCAATGTCAAGCTGCGGTTTCCAAAGCAAGCAAAGTTCTTTCTTGTATTAAGAGAGGTATGGACTCCAATGAGAGAGATATAATTTTGCCCCTGTTCAAATCATTAGTAAGACCTCATCTGGAATATGCAGTTCAGTTTTGGGCACCAGTTCTCAAAAAGGTTATCGGGGAACTGGAGAAAGTGCAGAGAAGGGCAACCAAACTGATAAAAGGCATGGAGGAGCTCAGCTATGAGGAAAGATTAGAGGAACTGAATTTATTCACTCTTGAGAAGAGGAGAATAAGGGGGGATATGATCAACATGTACAAATATGTAAGGGGTCCATATAGTGAACTTGGTGTTGAGTTATTCACTTTACGGTCAACAAAAAGGACAAGGGGGCACTCCTTGCGTCTAGAGGAAAAGAGATTTCATCTCCAAATACGGAAAGGTTTCTTCACAGTAAGAGCTGTGAAAATATGGAATAGACTCCCTCCAGAGGTGGTTCTGGCTAACTCAGTAGATTGCTTTAAGAAAGGCCTGGATACTTTCCTAAATGTACATAATATAACTGGGTACTGACATTTATAGGTAAAGTTGATCCAGGGAAAATCCGATTGCCTCTAGGGGGATCAGGAAGTGATTTTTTTTTCCCCTGCTGTAGCAGATTGGAGCATGCTCTTTTGGGGGTTTTTTTTGCCTTCCTCTGGATCAACTGTGTGTATAGAATTGGGTATATTGGATTGTACGATATATTTTATTTTTATTATTTCTTTTTTTTATGGTTGAACTGGATGGACTTTTGTCTTTTTTCGACCTAGCTAACTATGTAACTATGTAACAAGTGGGCGATTTCTACGGTGTCTTGGGTACAAAATAGAATTCCGGGGGCTTCCCGCCTCTCGGTTCTTAAGGTCCAATGTCCCCAAAGATCTGGGAAAGAAAAGGTCTTTTCTTCAGGCAATAGATCATCTAAGGTCACAAGGAGTGATTTCAGAGGTTCCAGCCAATGAGAGATTCGGGGGTTTTTACTCAAATCTTTTCATAGTCCCAAAGCCAAATGGAGATGTAAGGCCTATTCTGGATCTCAAGGCTCTGAATCAGTTTCTAGACATTCGTTCTTTCCGGATGGAGTCAATTCGTTCAGTCGTAGCCTACTTGCACGGAAAGGAATTTTTGGCATCCATAGACATCAAGGACACGTACCTACGTGTGCCAATCTGCAGATCCCATCAAAGGTTTTCTGTGATTCGCAGTAGGCAACCAGCATTTTCAATTTGTGGCACGGTTCAACACCTAGAGTATCTGGGGCTAATATTAGACACGGTAAAGACAAAAGTTTTTTTTGCCTCCATGGAAGGTCAAAGCCATGAAAAACCTTGTCCAGGTCATAAAAGGGAAAAAGTATCCCTCCATTCGCCTGTGTATAGCAGTCCCTTATGCACAATTCCACTAAAGAACAACATTCTATCTGTCTGGAACAAGACTGCCCAGGCTCTGGACTGGCACATGCCTCTTCGGCTAAAAGTGCGTCAGAGTCTCAGTTGGTGGATGATAACCAAGAATCTGGAAAAAGGAAAGTCCTTTTTACCTGTGTTCTGGAGGGTGGAGATGACAGACGCCAGTCTCTCTGGACGAGGGCAGTCCTAGAGGAGGCCATCATCCACAGAGGGTGGTTCTGGAGAGAGAGGAGTTTGCCCATCAAAATTTTTAGCTCGCTTGGCCCTAAGCTTCTGGACTTCCAGACTACAGGGATGTCCTGTGAGGGTCTAGTCGGACAATGCCACGGCTGTGGCATATATCAATCACCAGGGAGACATCAGGAGTCAGACGGCCCAGAAGGAAGTAGATCACATACTGACCTGGGCAGAAAGATTCAGTGACCTGGGCAGTGGAGAATTGGCAGGCAGACTGTCTGAGTCGCCAGCAAATATTTCCAGGGGAGTGGTCCCTAAATTCCTAGATGATGTTTTGTAAATTTAAATGATGCAAATCCTCAAACCATCCATGTTTAATTACAGGTTGTGAATGCCAAGGGGGTGAATACTTTTGCAAGGCACTGTACATCACGGGACACAGATCCCTCCCGTCTTGTCTGGGAAGTTTATTGCTTGCTACAAAACTGAGGTACTTCCTATGTAGGAGGGGTTATATAGGGGAGGACTTCCTGTCTTTTTGGTTTGCCAGTGTCCATTCACCTATAGGTGGCATATAACCCAGTTAGTTATTATGGCTGCTCTGTGTACCGTGATGTACTCCAAGAAAAGGATTTTACAGGTAAGCTGTAGAAAAAATCCTAATTTTAAAAATGTCAATCTTGCACTGCAGCCCTATAGTAAGTTTTTTGTTCAGGGTCGCAAAGTGGTTATTTCTGGTTAAAGGAGAACAGATTAGCAGATCTTCGTGCATCATAACCCAATTCAACTTTTTAGTTTTAATCTGTTAAATACATATAAAGTGCATCAAAGCAAAAGTCATGCAAGATCTTACTGTTTGCTTTCTTGAAAACGGCCACTCTCTGAGCAGAGACGACTTTTCCCCGTCAGCACTCTATGGAAGAGGACAGCAGTCTCTCTGCAGAGATCAGACACGTCTGCTGAGTCAGAGCTAGAGTCAGAGCTAGAGCTCCTAAATCAGCATGAGCTTTGCAGGAAGGGGGATTATGCTTTCACTCAAAGGCCTGCCTAGTGTGTCACTCACCAAGTATGGAGGACAGAAGTTCATGTTGCCTGTATGCTTGCTTTCAGGTAAGTAACTCACTAGGTAGAAGACAGGGGTGACCTCTTTAAAAAGATTAGAGCAGTTAGAGTGGGTACTGAGCTGTTTGGCTCTCTACAACCTTATAGATGCCGTGCTTAGGGGCACTTGGTGTTAAAGATACTCCTGCTTAAACCCTCTGTGAATGTAACTTGATGCAAACACAAGACAAATTACCTCTACTTTACCACGTAGGGCTCTAGTAAACGCATATCTGTTTTTTAACAGTATAGCATTTAGAACATAGTGTACATAGTGTAAATGTTTGAATTTGGATTGCACTTGTGTTTTACTAAGTTTGACCCCTAATTATGTGTTTGCAAAAGGATCAAATATATACTTTCCTTATGGTTTTAACAATGCCTTAATTCATGGAAAGTTCAGGCATGCTATTAATCCCAGTAAAAACAATTTATGCTTGTACTGTTTACTAAATTCTTATAAAAATGTAAATGTACTAAGGTGTTGTTTTTTTTTTTTTTTTTTTTTATTCTAGCCGATATATAAAAGAATTACCATTAGTCCTGGTATTTGGTATTGCCACGTCTCCGATGATAATTCATAGGCTCCTGTCTCATTCTGTAACCTCACTGCTGTGCATAGAACTATTCCAGTCCTTATCTTGCACAGAGCATTTGGCTACCGTTGTTGATAAGGTAATTTTTTCTTAATAGATACTTGAAGTGATTGTTCCAGATTAACTTAACCACTTCTTCAGCCCTGGAAGATTTGGCTGCTCAATGACTAGAGCATTTTTTGCGATACGGCACTGCGTCGCTTTAACTGACAATTGCGCGGTCGTGTGACGCTGTACCCAAACAAAATTGACATCCTTTTTTTTATCATACATCATGGGACACAGAGTCAGGCTAATACTCATTACCTGCTGGGTTAAACTTCATCATTAGGTGAATGGACACTGGTAGACCAAAGGTCTTCAGACAGGAAGTGATCCCCTATATAACCCCTCCCATACAGGAAGCACTTCAGTTTTTTTACCAGTGTCTGCAAGGTGGATGGCACGGTTTGTTTGAGCTCTCTAAGATCCAGGTCTTTAGTCCCACAAACGGTTCCAAAAATGAATCAAGGGATTGACCGATCAAATACATTTGACACAGGCTTTTATGCTTGGATAAATGGTACCCGAGCCTCGCAAAGAAGACTCAAGATCATGCAAGGTTTTGCCTGTAATGTGGCCTCTGGGCGCTGGACCCTGCGGGAAGCAGTGGTAGAACTCTAGACAGACAGCCGCACAACGGAAAAAGATAAAATCTTGTGTAGTTTATTAAAAAATGGAAATCACATCGCATCCAATGGTCCACAGCAAAACGAAAGAGGGGGTACAAAAGCTGACGTGTTTCGCACTAAATAAAGTGCTCGCTTGACCCTGCGGAGTGGAAATCCTGGACACTACAGCGCTAAGACATTTCCTGCAGGGTGCTATACAGGTCCAAGGGAGTGGACCATAAACATGAAAGGGTACCCAGTCCTTTAAGGTCCAAGTGACAGGAACCCGCCGTGAAGGGTGAAGATTAGGCCCTTCGCTTCTAAGTGTCTCTGCGCCTGGACGGGTAAGTGAAACCCCTTTATTTTATTTTTGTGGTATGTCCCAGTGATTGTAACAATCAGTCAAGCTAGCTAGAGGCTGGATACCTATGTGCAGTGACCATATGGGGGAATTCTGGGCTAGCTGGTGGGTGTTTGCAAAGTGTACCTTTTTTTTTGCTTGTGTCTGGCTGTTTTTTACCTGTATGATGGCGCAAGATGGTGCCCATTTCGCCTTGGTTCACCATGGCGCATGTGTGTTCACAGGAGCGCTGTTGGGCTCAGCAATTTGTTTGGCCGCCATGGCATACGCGGCTTCGCCCGCACATGCGCCAAAGCTTTTATCTGGCCCCCGAAAATTTGCGTCGTTCGCGAATATAGTCACGCCGGCTCGCTGGGACCACGCACATGCTTGCGCACACACGCATAGAACGGTCCGGCACACACCTAGCTCATTTAAGCTGCGCAGGCCAAGCATGTGGTTCTTCAAGAGGGCAGCTTTGGGACACAGAGCAGGCTCTAAACAAACATTTGCAGTGGTTCATTGTTCCTTATCCAGGTCACGTGAGTCACCGGGTGTTGCTTGGCAGGCTAAAGGTGCTTAGCAGGATTGAGAAGTTATCCACTCAATGTCTGCCCCTCAGTCACAGAGGTTTTTGATCCTGACACTGACTGAAATGGTTTGTTCTGCCTTTAAGTTGCCTTTTGCAGAGGTGACTGAGCCCCCCTGGTCCTCTTTGGGATCTCTGAGACCTTTTCAGGTCACACAGACTTTCCTGCTACACCCCCTGTTGGAACAGGCGGTGTATGCTGATTGGGAACATCCTGACTTTTTTGCCTCCTAAAAGGTTTTCCCTTTTATATCCCGTAGATGAAAAGTTTGTTAAATGGAGCATGCCAGCCATAGATGCAGCAGTCTCTCCCTTAAACAAGAACTTAAACTTGTCCGGTTGATAACGCACGCGGCTTGAAAGACCCTGTTGACAAGAAATTGGAATTATTATTATTATTATTAAAAGCTTCCTTTTTCTTGGCCAGTTCAGCTATTCAGCCAGCTGTTGCAGCAATTGGTATTTGCCAGTCTGTAAAGCAGGGCTCGACAAATCCCAGGCGCCAGGTCGCCATGGCAACTAGAAATTGTGTCCTGGCGCGTGGGCTGTGGGGTCTTGGCTGGCCTTCCAGACACAGAGTACTGCCCGGCACTGTCATCATTAGGGAACGCGGTTAGCGGCGGCAGCGGGGATGGAGCAGTAATAGAGCAGCGCGGCAGCCACTGACATGGCTGGAGGAGCAAGCAGCCATCAGAGTGCAGTCCAGCTGGGGATCCCCGGCGGCTCGTCATCCAGCTGCTGTCGCTCTCACCCAGGGTATTACTGGAGCAGGAACAGCTGAGGGAGGCAGCGACCGGGCTCAGGGACATGGGGGCTCCGGAGTCGGTGGTTTTCCGTTACAAGAGCTCTGGGTGGAAGAGAAGCTGAGCCGGGAGAAGAGGTGCTGAGCCAGGAGCAGTTCATTGAAATGCTGGAGATCCAGGCCAGCGGCTGGGAGGAGTGCAAGGAGCTAATCCCCTGCCTGCCGGCATGCCGGGCACACACTGCACACAGCAAAAGTAATTTTTTTATCAATTAGATGCAGAATTTATAAATCTGTTTTTTTTTTAATTGCTTTAAAAGGATCAGATCAAATGGCCTGATAGGCCTAACCAGGAGTATCATCTGCCTGAAAGTAAGACGGATATTCCTCAAGTGCTGTGTTTTGCTGTTGATGCTTTAAAGGATTCAAAACAGCAGGCTTTTTGTCTAGCTCTCTTGTCTGTACATATGCGCAGACTTTTATGGCTTAACTGGTCAGCCGAGCTTCCTTGTAAAAAGTTATTGGCTGGTTTCCCATTTCATGGGGAATGTTTATTCGGTGATCACTTGGACAAATATATCCAAAAGATTTCCGGAGGGAAGAGATCTCTACTTCCTGTGAAGAAAAGCACCAAACATCCCTCGTTTAAAAAAAACCCAGGGACTGCTTCCTCAAATGTTTCAACATCAGGGCGGTTCTTCCGCCAACAGGGCGCTAGGGCCAGGGGCAAGCCACAAGGCCAGGGCTAGAAAAGGTCCTGGGTCCAAAATTCTTCTAAAACCAGAACCAAGCCCTCCTTTTGAGGGGACACCCCCCACTCCATCGGGTGGGGGAAAGGCTGCTGCACTTTGCGGACATTTGGAAAGCAACAATTCTGGACAAGTGGGTCACCTCAATTATATCTTGCGGTTAAAAGCTGGAGTTACGAGGGGTGCCCCCTCAGAGGTTTCTAAGATCCAGTGTTCCCTCGGATCCTCCAAAAAGAAACTCATTGCTTCAGGCACTACATCATCTAGTGCCTCAAGGAGTGATTGTAGAGGTTCCGGTATCCGAAAGGGGCAGAGGGTCTTGCTCAAACCTATTTATGTTTCAGAAACCAAATGGGGCCACAAGGCCCATTTTGGACCCAAGATCCCTGAACGTGTATCTTTTGATACAGTCCTTTTCGGATGGAGTCTGTCCGCTCAGTAGTAACCTCGCTCCAGAGGGTAGACTTTTTTTTAGCCTCCTTTGCTATAAAGGGCGTGTACCTACACGTACCTATCTTTCAGCTTCATCAGAGGTTCCTACACTTTGCAGTAGAGGAACGTCATTTTCAGTTTGTGGCTCTACCCTTCGGGCTTGCTACAGCAGCCCGGGTGTTCACAAAGGTCCTAGCACCAGTACCAGGTCGCTTAAGGGCCCAAGGGATCCTGGTGCTTGACCAGCTCAAAGTCTAGGATATTTAGGTCTGATTCTAAACACAGTCCAAGCAGGAATATTCTTGCCACCCGTAAGGATCTGTGCCCTAAAAGATCAGGTGCGTCAGATAAGGGGCACCCGACAACCCTCCATTCGGCTCTGTATGAGTCTTCTAGGGAGGATGGTATCCTCCTTCGAGGCAGTGCCCTATGCCCAGTTCCATTCCAGGCCTTTACTACAAGACATCTTGTTTGCTTGGAACAGAGGAAGAAAAGCCCTGGATTATCCAATGTGCTTATCTCCTCAGGCATGCTTAAGCCTAAACTGGTGGTTGCAGGATCAGAACCTGCGACAGGGAAAATCCTTTCCCCCGGTAACTTGGAGAGTACTGACTACAGATGCCAGTCTCTCAGGCTGGGGAGCGACCCTATATGGGCGCACAGCTCAGGGGAAATGGTCAGGAACTGAACAGACCCTGCCCATCAACGTCCTAGAATTACGGGCAGTACGTCTGGCCCTGCGGTCCTGGACGGTGGAGCTTCAGGACTGCCCCATCAGGGTTCAGTCCAACAATGCCACGGCAGTGGCCTATATAAACCACCAAGGTGGTACCAGGAGTCGTTCAGCTCTGAAGGAGGTGAACTACATACTAGCCTGGGCAGAGGGACATGTGCCAATTATATCGGCAGTCCATATCCTGGGAGTAGAGAACGGGAAGTCATATTATCTCAGCCGCCAGCAGATCTGCCAGGGGAATGGTCCCTACACCCAGAGGTGTTCCAGGAAATTTGCCAACATTGGGGATGGCCAGAGGTTGACCTACTGGCATCCAGTTTCAACAACAAGCTACAGCAGTTTGTGTCTCGAACAAGAGATCCTCTGGCAATGGGAGCAGATGCTCTGATAGTTCCATGGAGCCAGTACTGGTTTATGCTTTCCCTCCGATCCATCTCCTTCCACATTTGTTGCGCATGATTCGGAGAGAGGGGATTCCAGTCATTCTGGTGGCACCAGCCTGGCCCAGAAGGCCCTGGTTCCTGGAGATTGTGAGACTGACAATAGACGGGCCATGGACGCTTCCTCATCACCCCGATCTACTGTCTCAAGGTTCTATATTCCACCTCAATTTACAGTCTCTAAATTTGACGGCATAGCTATTGAAGCCAGGGTGTTAAAGGACCTTGGCATCTCAGGACCAGTGGTGTCTACTCTAGTGAATGCTAGAAAAGCTGTCACTAGGAAGATTTATCATAAGGTCTGGAAGGTCTGGATTGGGAGAATTCTCTCTTTTCTACAGTCAGCTGTGGAAATCAAATTGGCTTGGAGTACAATCAGAGGTCAAGTTTCTGCCCTATCAGTATTTTTCCAAAGGCACAAAAGCCTCCTATTCACTGATCCGAACCTTTATGCAAGGGGCAACTCGCTTCCCCGCTTTAGGTCACCTATGTGTCCTTGGGACCTGAACTTGGTACTGTCTGTGTTACAGAAACAACCATTTGAACCTATTAAGGAAATTCCATTAGACTTGCTGTCACACAAGCTAACCTTCCTGGTGGCTATCGCCTCGGCTAGAAGTGTGTCGGAGTTGGTGGCCCTTTCATGCAGAGAGCCGTACTTGATCCTTCACCTTCATCCTTCCTGTCACGACCCATTTCATCCTTTTTGCCAAAAGTGATGTCGGCCTTTCATTTAAATCAGGACATTATTATGCCTTCTTTTTTCTCTCAGCCTCTTTCGGCGAAAGAGAGATGACTGCATTCTTTGGACGTTGTCCGGGCAGTCAAGGTTCATTTGTCTAGATCTGTGGAGATCCGAGGATTAGACTTCTTTTTTTTTTTTTTGCTTTACAAAAAGGACCCAAGAAGGAGCAGGCAGCTTCCATTGTAATTGTGTCCATCAATTGGTCATTCAGGCCTACGGTCTGAAACATAAAGCTCCTTCATTTAGGGTGAGAGCTCATTCTACCAGGGGTGTAGGAACCTCCTAGGCTTTTCGTCATTGGGTATCTGTGGCTCAGATTTGTAAGGCTGCTACCTGGTCTTCAGTGCATGCGTTCACAAAATTTTATCAAGTGGATGTTCGAGCAGCCGAGGATTCGGCTTTCGGCCACAGTGTACTGCGGGCTGCTGTATAAGTTCTGATGGCTATTGTTTGGCGGGGTGTCTCCCTCCCCTTAAGTCTATTGCTCTGTGAAGTCCCAGCAGGTAATGAATATTAGCCTGACTCTGTGTCCCATGATGTATGAAAAAGAAAATAGGATTTTTACGTCATACTTACATGTAAAATCCTTTTTTTTAGTACATCATGGGACACTCTTTTTTGAGGATTCAGTGCTTGCTACAAAACTGAAGTGCTTCCTGTATGGGAGGGGTTATATAGGGGATCACTTCCTGTCTAAAGACCTTTGGTCCACCAGTGTCCATTCACCTAATGATGAAGTATAACCCAGCAGGTAATGAATATTAGCCTGACTGTGTCCCATGATGTACTCAAAGAAAAGGATTTTACAGGTAAGTATAACGTAAAAATCCTATTATTTTCCCACAAATAGAGTTTGCTTTGGTGGTATTTGATCATCTCTGAGGTTTTTATTTTTTGCGCTATAAACAAAAAAAAAGGTTGCAATTTTGAAAACAAAAAACACAATATTTTGTAATTTTTGCTATAATAAATTTGCCCAATTTTTTTATTTAAATTTTTTTTAAAAAGCAATTTTTTTTTCTCAGTTTAGGCCAATATATATTCTTCTACATATTTTTGGTAAAAAAAATTGCAGTAAGCGTATGTTGATTGGTTTGCGCAAAAGTTATAGTGTACAAATTTTTTTTACTAGTAATGGCTGCGATCTGCGATTTTTATCGTGACTGCAACATTATGGTGGACACAGCGGACACTTTCGACACATTTTTGTGACGATTTTTGTGACGATTGACAATTATACAGCAATCCGTGCTATAAAAATGCACTGATTACTGTATAAATGTCACTTGCAGGGAAGGGGTTAACACTAGGGGGTGATCAAGGGATTAACTGTGTTCCCTGACTGTGTGTTCTAACTGCAGGGGGAGGGGACTGACTATAGGAGATGACAGATGTGGTTCCTAGCTATTAAGAACTCATGATCTGCATCTCCTCTCCTCTCAGAACAGGGATTTGGTTTCACACACACGTCCCTGTTCTGCCTCTCATGCCCGCAATCACTCGTGGCCGGCAGTTATCGCGACTGCCGGTCACGAGCATCAACACCCCCACCCCGAGTGCAACGGGCACGTGTGCGCCTGCTATCCCGCTTAAAGGAACCAACATATAGCTACGTCGGCTCGCGGGATCGTGCCGACCTGCCGCAGTATAATAACGGTGGCTGGTCGGCAAGTGGTTAAAGAAACCCTGAGAAACATGTAGGCTGCCACTGCTGAGCTGCTGCTGGAATTGCTGGTTGCCCAGTTATCCCTGAATTCAATATTGTTCAAGCTACTCGCCCAGAACATGCATGCTGCCAGTGAAGTAAAAAAATTTCAGCCTCCACATTATTTTTGTTGTTTATGTAAATAATCTGGTTTTATTGCATAGGTTCAGTGTTAAAGTGTACTTTCTACAGGTTATCCCTTTTACATACATCCAAGACAGTTCTCTGTCTTAGGCTTTGGCGTTTGTTTTTTAAGTATACTAGCAAAATTGTACCTATTTCCTAATGTGGTACTAAACCCCAAAGCAAACATTTATTATATTGCAGTTTACCAATTCTTAGATTGTTGTGGTTGCGATGGTTTCCTTTTTTAGGCTTTATTTCTCTATTTTGGTGATCTGGTCAATAAGTCCGTTATTTTTCAAAAAAACAAGCTGTCTTGCAGATATTACACCACCACTGACAGGGGTGCTTACAATGATCATCTTTTATTTATGTAAAACCTTTATCCCAAAAGATAAACAAATGGTTAGCTGTAACTTCTTGTAAAATCTTAGCTGGAATTTGGCTTCTGTTTGTTACTGTATATCTGCTAGTACATCCAACACTCCCCTCCCCCCAGACTTACAATTCTGCTGTCCAAAGATGCCCTCTGTGCTCAAATATCCAGTGTGGGAGCACTCCATTACAAGAGGTGTGTTACTGACCAGATCACCAAGTGAAAACAGAGGGAAAAGCCTAAATAAGAAAACTAATGCAGACACCACATCTGATGAGATTTGCAAGCTGCAATATATTTAATTTTTGTTTTGGATTTAACCCCCTGGCATTGGCTGCCGCCGGCTCTTTAGGGGTTTACTATGTCGGGAGGCAGAGCAGGGCTTATGGCCATGTGACCACCGTGATTGGCTCTATCAGTGGTCACATGATCGGGAACTTTCCGTGAGCTGCCAGGAGCTCGCTCTCGGCACAGTGCTGTCGGCGCTATTGCACACAAATATGCAGCCACATATTTGCGTGCGCTCGGGGCCAAGAGGTTAATACTGCTTTAACTGAAAATGGTCTGTGACAATTAAAGCATTTATACTGTATTGCGAGTCTCAGGTTGACCAACAGACAATGTCAAAGTTTGTACAATATAAAGTATAATGTATACAATATAGATGTGTGCCATATGTAACTGACAGCAGAGCGCTTCTCTTAGTCGTTTTTCTTTTTTTTTTTTTTTTGATCATGAGAGTTTAACATAAAAAGGACAAACTTTTTCATACTATATTGTTTTCTTCCAGCTTCTCCTCTCTAATAGTTTTCCATTTAAGCTTGGTGGAAAAGTCTTGCAGGTCCTCATCACTATATTTTTGTACCATGATTTTTCAGTGCAAAATTTCATCAAAGGCCTTCAGGTAAATACGAACATAAAACTATATGCAAATTATATTAGAGCATCACCCTGTTGCCTTTTTATTTACTGTGGCTTAATAACCAAGGGCGTTACACAAAACAGAAACATTGGTCCTGTTTGTGTAGATTAATATTTGAGGCTGCTGACTGAAAATCCCCATCCATAAGAACAATAACCAGACACGACACAAACATTTTGTCACCACCCACCGACTTCTTCAAAGTCAGCATCTTAAATTGGAAAATCTCTGTCACTTTTTAAAGTGTGACATTGGGTGGTCTGGCTCTGTTCTTAAAGCGGAGCTTCATTCCCGTCTCCCTGTGTTGATTCTTAAATCTCGTCTTAACTTTTACCCTGAAGTAACACACTCCCCACCAGCCCAGAGAATACAACATTGTCCTGTTGTAATCCACTGCTCCGCTGCCACCATGTTTCTGTCTGACATTACCTGGAGCAGGCTGCCTGTTACTTATTCTTGCAGCTGACCCCCTGATGACAGTTGGAGTCAACTTTTTAGATTAGGGGATGGGGGGCTACAATGGTGAAAAGTTTTTTTTTTTTTTTCTGTATTTAGGTTCACTTAAACTCCATCCAACACCAATACTTTCATTCAATTGATTGTAACCATCCTCCAATTACCCTGCTTTCAGAGATCTGGGTAGGGTTGATCATAAGCAATATGGGTTGAATCTTAATGAAATTATTTTAGTTGTGATCTTCTTTGCATGCTGCACTCTGTATTATAAACTCTGCATTGTGCTTTCCATCAATGCTTTTTACAGCTAGTAAATACATCATTTAATCAGTATGCTTTTACACATACAGAATTTGCTATTTCGCTTTCTTCATAGACAGATTGGAAAATTAAATTGTTCATTACTTTTGTCTTGCAGCTGTCAGTAGTAGAACATTTTTACTCCCAGACACTTAGTGTTTTGTGTTGTGACCTTCCAGAGATGAGGAATCGTGTGAAGACCTTATCTCATAATCAGTGTGAAAACGTTCGTCATTTGGCATCTTTTATGAGGCAAGTAGGCATGTTCATATATTTGAGAAATTGTTAATCCTTATAGGCTGTGCTATCAGGTTCCACTTGCATAATTGTTGGATCAAATGTTGGTATCTTACAGTAAATGTTATGGCAGCTGTTAGTGCAGGTTACTCATTCCATTAAAAACCTATAGAGCGCTACAGGAAGAGGGCATTTTACCATACATATATGTGTAATTTCAGGAGCATGGGGAGTGAAAACTGTAATTCAGTTACACTCAAAAAGCACAGGGCACAGATCATATGCAACAAACACATGCAACAAATGTGTCCAGCACAGAGCACACACACCATGTGCACCAAATTCATACAGTCAGTGTACCTAGTACAGAGCAAACACTGCAAGTGCCTAACTCCAGTGTATAATTGATAGTCTTAGTTAGACCAGTGCCAGATCCTGATATAGTCCTATCAAGAAGGTTAATTAATGGCCTGTGATTTTAAATTGGCACAGAGAATACAAATTCTTGGTGCTAAATATAAAATTCCAGGCCACTAATTCACCTACTTGATACAAAACTCCAGTGTACTCAGCACAGAAAGCATACAGCCCAGTGTTCACACCCTGCCCACATCAGACAGGCCACCTAGCATGGTGCATATGAAATACCCAGCACATACAAAAGTTACCTCCAGTTTGGTAGTTGAACATTAAGAAGCTATTTTAATGATTCTTTGATGAGTCTATGCAAAAATATGAGAATAATGTTATGAGATAACAAGATCATGATACAAGATAATAGTTCCCATTGAGTCAGTGTGTATTGAGGGGACCTTTTTACAACCATTGTAGTGGTTGTTACTACACGATACGCATAGGTAACGATACTGGAGGTAATTGGGGACCAACTCAAAGTGGTGTACTGAGACTGACAGAGTGCCTGTCTCTGTACACTTTGTAGCCGAGTGGTATGTTTGTTGCTGCTATCACCTATCCTCCACACCTGTCACTGGCTGTCAAGGACACTGTCGGCATCACAGCATCAGGCTCCTACTAACCAGTGATGCTAACAGTGGGTGGAAGCTGAGGGACTAGTTATTCTATCAGCTGCGCTCTCCTTGTGATTGACAGCAGACAATGGGCAGAGTCCATAGTCAAGAGTAGGCTGTCTATTGGCTATAGCAGGGGGTCTCAAACTGGTGGCCCTCCAGCTGTTGTGAAACTACAAGTCCCATGAGGCATTGCAAGGCTGACAGTTACAAGCATGACTCCTCACAGGCAGAGGCATGATGGGACTTGTAGATTCGCAACAGCTGGAGGGCCGCTAGTTCGAGACCCCTGGTAGCATCCGCCTGCTGTCAGTCACAAGGGGAGTGGACCTGATGTGGAACTGGTGTCTTTAAATCCCTATCGCCCAGGTAAAAAACTCTTTGGGCACTGTCCTGTCTGTGTGTATGTTGTAAACCCACCTTTTTTTTTCCTGGAAGGAAAGGTGCTCCTACATCAGTCGCATACGATCAATGTGTTCACATTTTTTTTTTCTTTTTTTTTTTTTAAATCGGTTAATGTAACTGTTTTGTTTTTAGTTATGTTGAGAACCAGACACCTGAAATACAAGTGAAGCTTCTTACCAAAGACAGTTATTTAAAAGTAAGTGTCCTCTTTGCTTATGTAAGTGATTTGTATACAGTACAAGTTAAAGGGCAAGTTCACTTTTAAAAAAATTTATAAATGCACATTTTTTGCAGGTAACATACAAAATTGGCTTTTTTTTTATTTGACATTTTTTTAGGAGCCTGCAGAGCATTGCACTTGCAATGAGCAGATCCACAGGTGCAACATCGGTCTCCTGCAGACTCTCAGTACAGCTGTCTGCTTGTACCCCCAGACAGGCAGACAGTTACTACAATGCAGGAAAAATTAACAAACTACAAGGGTGCTTACCAGCGCCCTTACAGTTTATTGAGATCTATAAGCCATCTGCCGCGGTTGCAGATGGGTCTTTTGGTTCATTCAGTCACAGATCTCTGTGAATGAATGACGCAGCTGTGTGTGCAGAGCCTTGCACAGCTGGACTGTGTTTGAATTGCGACAGCAGTGTCGGGAGAGGATCCTCCAACCGCTGTCACAGTGGGGGATTAGGGGGGACTGCATTCAACATCAGTAACATGGGTATAACATATTACGAAAGGTGACATTTTTCTTTGAAGCAGTGAATATGACATTTACCAACCAATCATGCAGGTTTATTTCTTGGTTTGTGTTTTTTAAATTAGCAATCGATTCAACAGTGAATGTTTGGCAATGTCACATTCCTTGCTTTATAAATATGCCCCTAGTTTTACTTGTTTTTTTTATTAGCTCCGATGCCCCGCTTGTCTGATCGCTAGGTGCATTACATATGTAAAAGTAGACAAAGACAATGTTACAGTTCCCCGAGCTTTGCTTTTCACAGATAGTCTTGCTTAAAGTGTATGTAAAAGCAAAACTTCGCAAGACATAGGACACTGGGACTGGCTGAATTTTTATCTGTCTGTGTCCCTCCCCGATCGGCTTCTGTCAAACAGACTTGCTAGAAAACCTTTTCTCTTTCGTTCATTGGGCACAGCTGATATCTTGATATCTGACCATTGGGTTATAGCCACTGCTAGGGGTGGCCCCTAGCAGTGGCTATATGCCACCACCCCAGCCCACTAGCTAGAGGCAGCTCAGTTTTTTTGCCTGTTATCAAGCAGTAAGGACCTAAGTTCCCTGCTGGGAATCTTAGTCACCTTTTTATGCAGGGAAATGTATTTATTTTTTGCTTCCTTAAGTCTTCTAGACCCTCTATCAACAGCTGAACTGGATGACAGGCTGGATAATATAGATCCAGTAGTCACCCCAGTTCAGCCTACGCTTGCATGCAGGCCTTTAGCGAAGTGCTGTGTCAGCTGTGACATCCTGATCTGCGCAACAGGCAGCCTGTGAGTGTTTCTCACTGGGGGCGCATATGACTGGATCCAAGCTGGTTTCTCACAGTCGCTGAGAGGCCTTCTGTCATGGGGAAAGTACCTCTTTTGTCTTCAAGATGAGGTGTGTTGACACACCCACCTTGTTCCCTATATCTTCTTGGGTGGATAGGTGGGGTTTTTGGGTACTTAGTTAACCTGTGTTCAGTATAGGGTTGCACTGATACTAGTATCGGTATCGAGGCCGATACTGAGCAGTTGCATAAGTACTTGTGCAAATGCTAGACCCAATAATTGGGCAGCCTCAGTGTCCTCCTCCGGGTCCCCCTGCGTCCTCCCCGGCTCTTTGTGTTCTGCTCCGGGTCCCGATCTATTTTATCCTCTGGGTCCCCCTTTGTGTCATCCTCCGGGTCCCCCTGCGTCCTCCCCGGCTTTTCATGTGCTCTTCCAGTCCCCCCCATGTCCCGGATCTTTCAAGATGTCGAGCAGAGGAAGGAGTCGGTAAATCTGTCATTTACCGGCTTCTTCCTTTTCCGAATGCACAGAGTAATCAGACTCTGTCCATTCATAGCTGAAACATCGTCAACTGTGTTTACGATGCTTTAGTTTATGAATGGAGAGGACCCACTGTCTCCTGTCCATTCACCTTCAGTGCAGCTGAGGCTGCTGAGAAAGGGACTGGGGAATCTTGGTCCTCAGTCCCTTTCTCTGTCTCAAAGGGGAGTGTGACAGACCTAGCCGGGACAGAGGCTGTTGGAGGAGACTGAATGCGAGCCTCTTGCCTTGAGATTATGGGCCCTGGCATTTGGGGGAACGGTGCTCTTTGTGAGCTGCATGCCTGGGGACCCCTGAGCTGGTGTTACTTGGATTCAGGTCCATGCCACCCCCCAAGACACAAAGACTCTTGATATGTATTTGCCATATTAGCAATAGACTGAATGACACTGTTGGGACACAAGCTGTCAGATGCTAATGTCATGAACTCCAGCCACCTGTCTGTTGTGTAAATGAGTCTAGTCTGGCTTGTAAGAATATTCCACAAATTGTTGTTGTGCTAATTAACCATGTGTTGATGTTTATGGTAATGTGTATTGAATAGTCAGTCAAGTGAGCTAGGAGATGTACCCTGAAAAGTCTCATCTCTCAGTCAACTAGTCTGGGTCAATGATTAGATAATTAGCTCATGCTAATTAGGTTAGGTTTTAGTCATCCGGCTGTATATATTTGTGTGACATCTCAAAAAAAGTAATTCCTGATGTACTCCAAGACTGGTGTTGTCTAGTTCTTGGGGGTTCCTATAGCCAGATCCATTGGACTCATGTTCCAGGACTTAGGAAGCGGTATACTGAGGGAAGCCCTCAAGCCGAGTGTAGGGAAGTTCCTTCACAGGGAGATATCAGGGGTCTGTCTAGATCCCAGATATCTCCTCAAAGAACCCCCCCCCCCCCCCCCCCCCCCAACAGGGCTGAAAAAAAATGTAACAAATATTTCAAATTTAACAATGTAACAAAAATGTAACAAAGAGTCTGGAAGGCATATGTCTCCTGATGTGAATCCAGGGGTTGGCACCCCAGGAAATATGTCATAGGTAGGATCCTTGAATTCCTGCAGATGGGATTGCAAGGGCCAAGTCTCGGCCTTATCAGTATTCTTTCAACGGCCTCTTGCTTCTCACTCTCTGGTTTATAGCTTTATTCAGGGGGTAATGCGGATTAATCCTCCCGTCAGGGCACTCCTGAATCATTGGAATTTGAATTTAATCTTATCGGCGTTACAGAAACATCCTTTTGAGCCTATACGGGATATTCCCTTGGTTCTTTTGACGAGAAAGATAATCTTTTTGGTTGCCATATCCTCTGCCAGAAGGGTCGGAATTGGCGGCTCTGTGTTGTAAAGAGCCATATTTGATTATTGATAAGGAGAAGGTGGTATTGCGGCCTCATCCTGAATTCCTACCAAAGGTAGTGACAGGTTTTCATTTAAACGAGGATATTGTTCTGCCTTCCTTTTTCCCAGAGCCTCGACCTAGGGAAGAGAAGTCACTACATTCTCTTGATGTAGTGAGAGCGGTCAAGGTCTATTTAAGACCCCTTTCACACTGCCAGCGTTTTTCAGGCGCTACAGCGCTAAAAATAGCGCCTGAAAAAAGATGCTCCATGCACCCCAGTGTGAAAGCCC
The DNA here is from genome assembly GCA_028564925.1 of Lithobates sylvaticus. NCBI lineage: Eukaryota > Metazoa > Chordata > Amphibia > Anura > Ranidae > Lithobates > Lithobates sylvaticus. The sequence goes on along the minus strand of CM053028.1, from coordinate 303,096,390 downwards.
ACTGCAGCGGTGTGTTGGCAGGGCGTCACAAAAAGTCCTGCCAGCAGCTTCTTTGGAGCAGTGAAGGAGCTGTGAACTCACTTCTGCTCCCCATTGAAATCAATGGCTCCCCATTAAACCGCAGGCAAAACGCCGCTCCAGCTGCTTTTTGCGGCCGGATTTAACCCGCTAGCGGGCGAATAACGCCGGTAAAGCGGCGCTAAAATATCGCTGCTTGACCGCCGACGCCGGCCGCAGCTTGGTGTGAAAGCCGCCTAAAGGAGACCACTCAGATTTGCAAAACAGATGTTTTGTTGTACTGCCAGAAGGTTCTAAAAGGGGACAGGCAGCATCAAAATCTACTATTTACAAATGGATTCGTCAAGTGATTGTTCAAGCTTATGGTCTAAAGAAGAAAATTCCTCCTTTTTATGTTAAAGCGCACTCCACCAGAGCTGTTAGTGCCTCTTGGGCGGTGCATCACCAGGCCTCTATGGCTCAGATCTGCAAGGCCGCAACTTGGTCTTCAGTCCATACATTTACCAGATTCTATCAAATCGATGTAAAAGGTCATGAGGATATTGCCTTTGGGCGTAGTGTACTGCAGGCTGCAGTATGAGTCCTCTAGTCTCTTAATGTCCTACTTTTTTTGTTGTCTCCCTCCCTTCAGTTGCCATTGCTATGGGACATCCCACATAGTAACTACTATGGCTCTGTGTCCCCTGATGTATGAAAAGAAAACAGGATTTTTTAAAAACAGCTTACTTGTAAAATCCTTTTCTTTGAAGTACATCAGGGGACACCGAGGTCCCTCCCTTCTTTTTGTATACACGTGTATTGCTTGGCTACAAAACTGAGGTACTCCCAGTAGTGGGAGGGGTTATATAGGAAGTGCACTTTTTGTCTTAGTGTGTGCCAGTGTCCATCACCTGAAGGTGGCCTATAACCCACATAGTAACTACTATGGCTCTGTGTCCCCTGATGTCCTTCAAAGAAAAGGATTTTACAGGCAAGCTGTTTTTTTTAAAATCCTGTTTTCTCAAGTCTGTAAGACTCACTGGATCACTCACTGGACGGCCGTGAGAGGGACATCAGTCCCGATCACGGCGAGCTGGCGCCAGCTCATCAGTGCCCACCTGTGCCCCCTGCCATTGCCATCTAAGAATAGTCAACAGTGCCGCCCATCAGTGCCCACAGTGCCACCCATCAGTGCCACCTATCGATGACACAATCTGCCTCAACAGTGCTGCACCTCAGTGCCACATATCAGTGCCATCTATCAGTGGTACCCATCAGTGCCACCCATCTGTGCCCATCAGTGCCGTCTTATCTGTGCCCATCAGTATTGCCTTATTTGTCCCCATCAGTGCCACCTTAACTGTGCCTATCAGTGCCCATCAGTGCAGCCTATCAGTTGCCACCAGTGCCGCCACATCAGCGCATATCAATGAAGGAGAAAAATGACCTGTTTGCAAAATTTTATAAAAAACTATTAAACATGATCTTTTTTTTTTTTTTTTTTTCCATCTTTTTTTGTTTGTTTAGCAAAAAATAAAAACCCCAGCTGTGATTAAATACCACCAAAAAAAAAGCTCTATTTGTGGGAAAAAAATCATTTTGGTACATAGTTGTATGCAATTGTCATTCAAAGTGCATCAGCGCTGAAAGCTGAAAATTGGTCTGGGCAGGAGGGGGGTTTAAGTGCCCAGTAAGCAAGTGGTTAAAAAAAATCATATATGTTGGTGGAACTTCGCTTTAACCGATGAACAACAATTTTGAAATGTTGTATGCTATGTGAACAATATAACAATATAAGGTAGCTGTCCATCCTAATTTGGCTGCAATGGTGTAAATACACTTTAACCACTTGCCTACTGTGCACTTAAACACCCTTCCTGCCCAGACCAATTTTCAGCTTTCAGCGCTCGCGCACTTTCAGTGACAATTGCGCGGTCATGCAATGCTGTAACCAAATGAATTTTTTATCATTTTGTTCGCACAAATAGAGCTTTAGTTTGGTGGTATTTATTCGCGACTCCGTTTTTTATTTTTTGCGATATAAGCGAAAACATAGCGGAAATTTTGAAAAAAAACAATATTTTCTCCTTTCTTTTTTAAAAGAAATCCAATAAAATCAAATTTTGTCATAAATTTAAGCCAAAATGTATTCTGCTACATGTTTTTTTGTAAAAAAAATTCCGTTAAGTGTATAATAATTGGTTCGCGTGATCACGGACATATGTACGCAAATGATCATGTAAAAGGGGTGTGCAGGTGATCACGGACATATGTGTGCAGATAATCATTGGCACATGTGATTTTAGTGGGACATGTGTTTTTATTATTTAGGGACATGTATGTTTTGGGGACATGTGTGTTTTGGGGACATGTGTGTTTTACTGTGGGGACATGTGTGTCTTACTGTGGGGACATGTGTGTTTTACTATGGGGACATGTGTGTTTTACTATGGGGACATGTGTGTTTTACTATGGGGGACCCTAGACTGGTGATCAGTGAGTAAAAAAACATCTCATACTCACTGATCACCAGCCGGCTGCAGCGATCCGCTCTCCTCTCCTCACCGACGACTTCCGTGTGAGGAGAGGAGGGCCGATTGCCTAGCAACCGGCTGTTTGTTTACATCACATGACAGCCGTGATTCGTCACGGCCGTCATGTGATCAGGAGGGCCGATCACCGAGCCCTCCTGCCGATTCGAGATGCGCCGTGTCCGGGTGACACGGCCGCATCGGGATCGCGCCGCTGCGCGGGCACGCGCGCGCGCGCGATCCCTCTACTTCTGAAGGACGTTCCTGAACGTCCTATCAGAAGTAGATGGCTCCCACCCGGCCGTATATCTACATTGGCCGGGTGGGAAGTGGTTAAAGCAGAATTTTAGGCACTTTAGGCTACCCCCAAACCCCCTAAGCCCCCTCAGAGGCACAGCTTTTCGTGATTATTCAAGCTGTCAATCAGCAGGTTCTAGCAAGAGCAAGAAACTTGTAATAAAAGAGCACCAGATACATGATGGAAAAAATAGAAACTGAAGCAAAATTAAAAAATGAAATCATTTGGGAAGCGGGTGTGCTGTACTAGTCAGTTCTGCATGCCACACATTGCTACCAACGACAGATCGGTTTGTAAACAAGTGATATCAGCCAGCTAGAAATATTTCATTTTACATGAATATATGAATGCTAGTTTGCACAGTCCATGGGGAATCACAAAATGAATCATTTGCACTGCACAAATCGGTCAGATCTACGTGCAAGCGTCTTGATCATGTGATGTGACCAGACCGAAGCAGCTTCAGAATAGGTAAGTATAGACATCTTTCCTTTTAGAAGAGGGTATAGTATAGTCTTATGCCGCGTACACACGATCGGAAATGCTGCCCGCAAAAGAACGATGTGCGCTTTTGGTCGGAAAATGCGACCGTGTGTATGCGCCAGCTGACTTTTTCTGGCGGCATTTCTGCCAGCAAAAGATTGAGAGCAGGTTCTCTATTTTTCCGACTGAATAAATTCAGAAGCACAAAATTCCTACGCATGCTCGGAAACAATTCGACGCATGCTTGGATGCATTGAACTTCATTTTCTCGGCTCGTGGTAGTGTTGTACGTCACCGCTTTCTTGACGGTCGAAAGTTCAGAGACATTTTGTGTGACCGTGTGTATGCAAGCCAAGCTTGAGCGGAATTCCGTCGGAAAAACCATCCAAGATTTTTCTGACGGAAATTTTGCTTGTGTGTATGGGGGAAATTAGAATGGGGGTTGTAATAGATTTAGACTTAGTTAGAATTTGACTGGAGTTCCACTTCACCCAATCTCCTGTTACTTATTAATAGCTTCTTCACTGAGGTTACCTAATTTAAATAAAAGAAACAATGTTTAAGGGACTTTGCTTAATGTTGCCAGCAGTTAACAGAGAAGAGTAATAGGCAGTTTAAGTTGAACACTTCATTGCTTTTGCAAGTTCAGATTCAGATAGAGCAGATAATATGGCTGATGAAAGCCAAATTGTGACTTAATAATAGATACATTTCTTTCTGTTTGAACGCTTTGCCTGTGCTCACAAAAGAGAAAATGACTAATTGCATGTTTTAGAGTCTCTCATGGCATATCACAAAGTATGGATTTTTTTCTCCCTCTGTCATGCTCAATTGATGTAGCTTTTTCTGTCTTTCAGCTGCTGCTAGTTTTTATCATTTCACAATTGCTTTTCTGGACTCCTGTGGGGGTGCTTGAGTATGCTTGTCTTATTCTCTAGGAGTAATTGGCAGTCTATTGATTCTTTTTTTTTTTTTTTTTTTTTATATAATGTATTACTGCTTAACTCCTTCAGCAGCAGCTTCTATGAAGTACAGCTATAAACTGGTTGTACTTTGATTATAACAATGGAAGTATTATGCCACATTTTTAGCTTAGTCATTGACCAATTCTTTTTAGAATTTTGAGCCAGCTGGAAAATCTCGAGCTTTGCTAGCTGGTCATTCTCTCCAATGCTGCTTTTGCTAATCTTTTCACACCAATAATCTGCAGTAAACATTTTTTTTAGGTTGTGACAGCAACTGTACAGTCTGCTTTAAATTATTTTTTTGTAACGGTTACAAATCTACTCTAGACTAGTTTGTTTCCTATAGTAATAGTTGACAACAGCTTTCTATAAAAAAATATCCTTAAAATTCATCACTTGAAGCCAAAATAAAGTCTGAACACCCTTTTTTTGTCTCTTTTTAATCTTGTACTATGATTTTTAACTCCTTTTTAGATTTGAAATCTTATAAAATACCATTTTATTTAAAGCGGGTCTACACACACTAATTATTTTTTTCTTCTCATGTTAAAAATATTATGAGTCTAACAATGAACTCACTTGTTAGGTGTCCGTCCGTTATCCATGTCCGTTTTTTCAGAAAAAAATGCACTTCTAAAATAAAAAGAACAGCATTGTTTGAAGCCCACAAGCAGTCACTTCCTTGTTCCCTTTCAGTGGTTCCCGCACATGCGCACGGGTAACAGCGCCGAGCTGTGTAAACACTTCACGTCCTTAAAATCTCGCAAGATTTCGGGTCGGATGTCCGCAAATCTCGCGAGATTTCGGGTCGGTGTCCGCAAATCTCGCGAGATGTCCGCACTGGATCCTGGGATAAATGACACCAGATCTCAGGAGACAGTGCGGCACTCAAAAGAAAATGCCGAGGATCCCCGCACCGACCCCGCCCACCCCCACAGGGAGAACAACAAAGATGATGCCAGCATTCAAGGTAGGCTTAAATATGCAGAATTGAACCATCAATTCTGTCATCTAACATGCTAGAGAAGAGATAGGAAGTAAGATTATGGGATGGGTGCAGAACTGCTTTAAGTCGACATGCGAAAGAAAGAAAGAAAAATTGAAGCACCTTACACCCCAGCTTACCTAAAGAGGGTGATGTCACTGGGCATTCTCTTCTGGGGAAAAATATCCATATAAAATGTACTCCTACATACTGCAGGGATATCTTTTCATGGGATTTTGGATCCTAAACTTTTCCCAGGATCACGTGCTAAGGCCTAGTATAATTTTCGACACCTGTGGAAAGTGGACAAAACTTGGGATGCAGTACTAATATTTGTACATTTTTCATTCAGTGCTTTGTTTATGGCTTTCATTCATCATTTTTTAATCAAAGGGTGAAGGGCTTACAGTTAAGTGTACCATGAATTTTCATGCAAGGTCGCATAAAACCTCTCATGTTGTAATGTGCTGTAAATCTAATGAAAGGTTTTAGAGGGTGGTCAGGTCGTTCCCACATGTCAGTTCAAACAAAAATTTTTTAGACCACTTCAAAGTGCTCCACTAATTATATGCTCCTCTCTACTGAGTCCACAGTTTTTTAAATGAACGGAGAAGGTAGTGTGAGAAGAAGACACATGAGGGAAGACATTGAAAGCTCCAGTTTATCAGAACAATATAGTTTAGGATCACTTGGCTATTGACATTTGCAGTCACAGACATGAGATATATGCTTTATCTGGCTTTAAATTTCAAGATGGGGTGACATCTGGGGTGACAATAGGGTATTTGGTGTCTAACAAATTGGGATATCTTAAAGTGTTACTAAACGCACAAAGATCAGTGTGTAAATGCAGCAAAGCATGCTTGTTATACCCACTGTGGAACCTAATGGGTTAAATCTCTGCATTGTGTAAAAAGACTGTTTGATCATGTCTCCTTTGATCCTCACCTTCTTCCAGTGTCTCCAACTCATATCTGGATATTATAGAGGCCAGGGGACATGCTGCCCAGACAGAGGGTCAGGGGTCCTGCTGTCTTATAGGACAGTAAGAGCAGTATGAAAAATCCTCCTACAAGCTTTAACCAGACACTGATGGAAGTCACAAGACTGCTATATACTGCTAATGAGAAAAGGTATTTAGCAGTTTATATTTACTAAAACTGTTGCATGTCCATGCACTGTTAGAGACCAGATATAGTGAATGCAGGGTCCTGGGGTTAGTTACACTTTAAGGCCTTATGCACACAGACGTTTTTACAGCCGCTTTTTTGAGCGGTTTTTGCAGCTTAAAAACGCCTGTCCATGTTAGTCTATGGCTTCATGCCCACCTAGGCGTTTTTGAGTTGCAAATGGCATAGGCGTTTTTAAGCTGTAAAAAAACCCAGGACCAGGAGGCGGCGAGGGAGAAGACCAGGCCAACGCTAGTAAAAGAGCTGGAAGAAGATAGCGGAAGAGCCCGGCAGAAGGCACCAGAGAGCAGGAGAAGAGGCCGGAGAAGTCGGAAGAAGACCCCCGGAGCTGCCTAATAAATTGCGACTCGCGCATGCGCAGTAGGGAACCGGGCAGTGAAGCCGTTGTGTCTTCACTTCCTGATTCCCTGACAGAGGATGGCGGCAGGGCAGCCGAGAGATGAGCAGTCGCTTGTCACATTCTGCCGACACCGCTGGAACCTGGAACAGGTAAGTGTCCATTTATTAAAAGTCAGCAGCTGCAGTATTTGTAGCTGCTGACTTTTTTAATATTTTTGGTGCGGGTGGCCATCCTCTTTAACTAGTTTTCTGCATCTTACAAAATGGGACACAGAGCATTTTCATTTCCATGATAATAGGGTTCTGGTGCCACCTTTAGATGATTGAACACTGGTAAAAAAAAAAAAAAAAAAAGGAAATCCCTTCCTAGGCATAACACCGTTAGGCAAGGCTTTGTTTTTTTCCTAGCGTCTGCACTAAAGTATGGCTAGCTGCTCAACCATTCCATCTGGGATTAGGAGACTGTCTTTTTCTGGTTCCATTACATACGGCTTTCCAGTGCTTAGAGGAATGATGCTTAGCCCCTGCTCTAGCCATATGGGGATAGCCTGTAACATTGCTGGTCAGCACTGAATAGGACCCTGTACAATAATATTTGTCCTATTCGGCTCGGGAAAAATCCTGGAGGCGAGCATGGAAGGAAGTGATGAAGGAACTAGAGAGCAGGAGGTCTTGGGAGGAACAAAGGGAACGAGTAGGTTGGTATTGTGAGTCTAGGTTAGTGATGTCGCTGGGGGCCAAGTTGTGGATGGCTTTGTAAGTTGTTGTTAGAGTTTTGAATTGAATTTGTTGGGTGAGTGGAAGCCAGTGGAGGAATTGACAGAGAAGGGGTAGCAGACACAGGGCCGTCTTTAACACAGGGAAAAGGGGGCAGCTGCCCTGGGTCCTGTGATTGCTGTGGGGCCCAAAACAGCCCCTTGCTGTCCGCAGTTTTAACGGCGTAGCAGGTGCAGCCGATCCTCACCCTGCTCTGCCTCCCCCTGCTTGAGTCCGCTCGTCCCGCTTCTCCCTCTGTCAGGAGCTGTGGACTGGAGTGACAGGGAATGAAGAAGAGCAGCGCTCCATGTTCCTCATGCCCCACCCCCGCCTGGCAGATTTGTGTAGCACACAGGCGAGTGAAGTGTTCTGGCTGTGTGCTACAGGTCTGATAGTTGGAGACTGCACTGTGTTGCACCGCCGTGAAGATTAAAAGTTCTTGGATGGGGGGTACTGAGATGAGCTGTTGATGAAGGGCGGGGTACTGAGGTGAGCTGTGGATGGGGGGGGGGGGGGGTACTGAGGTGAGCTGTGGATCGGGGGGTACTGAGGTGAGCTGTGGAAAGGGGGGGTACAGAGTTGAGCTGTGGATGGGGGGGTACAGAAGTCAGTTGTGGATGGGGGCATACAGAGGTGAGCTGTAGATGGGGGTGGGAGATGATGAGCTTTGGATTGGTGACACAGAGGTGGACGAGGGGTACAGAGGTGAGCTGTGGATGGGGGATACAGAGGTGAACGTGGACGGGGGAAACAGAGGTGAACTGTGGATGGGGGGGGGGGGGGATACAGAGGTGGATGGTGGATACAGAGCTGAGCTCCCCCCCAATCCTCCTGGACTCCGCTATCCTCCCCCAATCATCCTGGACTCCCCTATCTCTCCCCTCCATCATCCCAGACTTTTCTATCTCTCTCCCTCATCATTATTATTATTATTATACAGGATTTACAGTTGTGCTCATAAATTTACATACCCATTTTTCAGAGAATATGGATGATAACACAAAAACTTTTCTTTCACTCGTAGTGTTTGGCTGAAGCCATTTATTATCAATCAACTGTGTTTACTCTTTTTTTTTTTTTTTAATCATAATGGCAACAGAAACTACCCAAATTACCCTGATCAAAAGTTTACATACTTCAGTTCTTAATACCGTGTATTGCCCCTTTTAACATCAATGACAGCTTGAAGTCTTTTGTGGTATTTGTGGATGAGGATCTTTAAAAACCTCCAGTTCCTGTAAATTCTTGGATTGTCTTGCATGAACTGCACGTTTGAGATCTCCCCAGAGTGGCTCAATGTTATTAAGATCAGGAGATAGAGATGGCCACTCCAAAACCTTCATGTTATTCTGCTGTAGCCAATGACAGGTCAACTTGGCCTTGTGTTTTGGGTCATTGTCATGTTGGAATGTCCAATTATGTCCCATGCGCAGCTTCCTGGCTGATGAATGAATGAATGAATGAATGATTTGTATAGCGCTGCAACTGCGAACTGAATCGCCTCGAGGCGCTTGACTGCTCATGTTGGGATGCCATGTATTAGAAGAGGTGGGTCTTGAGTTTTTTCCTGAAGGCCTGATGGTTTTCTTCCATGCGGATGTTGTTTGCATGATGCATGCAAATCAATTTTGACCAGATTTCCAGTGCCTTTGTAGCTCACACATCCCCAAAACATCAGCGCTCCACCTCCCATGCTTCACAGTTGGAATGGTCTACCTTTCACCATAGGCCTTGTTGACTCCTTTCTAAATGTTGCGTTTATGGTTGTGGCCAAAAAGCTAAATTTTGGTCTCATCACTCCAAATGATATTGTGCCCGAAAGTTTGAGGCTTGTCTCTGTGCTGTTTGGTGTATTGTAAACGGGATACTTTGTGGCATTTGCATAGTAATGGCTTTCTTCTGGCGACTCGACCATGCAGCCCATCTTTCTTCAAGTACCTCCTTATTGTGCATCTTGAAACAGCCACACCACATTTTTTCGGAGTCCTGTATTTCACCTGAAGTTATTTGTGGGTTATCCTTGCATCCCAAACAATTTTCCTGGCAGTTGTGGCTGACATTTTATTTGGTCTACCTGACTGTGGTTTGGTTTCAACAGAACCCCTCATTTTCCACTTCTTGATTAGAGTTTGAACACTGCTGATTTGCCTTTTCAATTCCTTTGGATATTTTTATATATCCCTTTCATGTTTTATACAGTTCAACTACCTTTTCCTGCAGATCCTTTGACAATTCTTTTGCTTTCCCCATGACTCAGAATCCAGAAACATCAGTGCAGCACTGGATTAAAGATGCAAAGGTCTGTCAGGAGTCCAGAAACTCATTGACCTTTTATACACACACACTAATTACAAGCAAACAGATCACAGGTGAGGAGGGTTACCTTTTTAATAGCCATTCAAACCCCTTTGTGTCAACTTGTGTGCATTTTATCAGGCCAAAATCACCAGGGTATGTAAACTTTTGGTCAGGGTCATTTGGGTAGTTTCTGTTGCCATTATGATCCCAACTGCCTTGAGATCATTCAAGCTCCTCCCGTGTAGTTCTGGGCTGATCCCTCACTTTTCTCATGGTCATCCTTATCCGATGAGGCAAAATCTTGCATGGAGCTCCAAACTGAGGGTGATTGATAGTTATTTTGTATTTCTTTCATTTGCAAAAAATCGCTCAAACAGTTGTCTCCTTCTCACCAAGCTTCTTGCTGTTGGTCTTGTAGCCCATTCCAGCCTTGTGCAGGTCTACAATCTTGTCCCTGATGTCCTTTGACATCTCTTTGGTCTTGCCCATGATGGTCAGGTTTGAATGGAAGAAAGAGATTCTGTGGACAGGTGTCTTTTATACAGTTGTTGTTAAGAGCACCTTCTTAAATTGACAGGACTAATCTATGTACCACATGAGCACATACTGTAGCCAGGCTGTGGGAGCCAGAATTATTGTTGGTTGGTAGGGGATCAAATACTTATTTTACTCCCTGAACTGCAACTCAATTTATAACATTTGGATCAAGGTAGAATAAATGGTATTGAGGGAGTATCCACTGGAACATCTTAACACTTCAACACCCCTTCACATGTAAATGCCCTCTTCGCAGAGAGCTCTCCTTCATAGTTTAAACTATAAAAGAATGCCAACAACCATTCACGAGAGCCGGTGACTGTAGCCCATCAGATTAGATTGTTTCTGAAAATGAATTAGACTCTGCACAAAACGAAAGACCAGGTAAACTTTTTTTTCACCTTTTTTAATACAATTTATTTTACGTTTTCGAATTCTCTGTTTTGTAATATCTGTAAATAATTTTGTGTACTGTTTTTTTATTTATATTTTATTAAAACAATACTTAAAAATCATTAAGCTGAATCTCTCAATGCTCTAACCTGAAATTAAAGCATCTATTGCCTCTTTGAAGAAAGCAAACATATTTTAAAATACTCTGTGCAGATTGAGGCTGAGAGTGTAATGCATCACAGCAGAGTTTATTTTAAATAATAATGTAAAACAGAAAAATGTATTAAAGAACAATACATCAATGGATACACTTTCACTTTAAAAGTAGAGTTTTGGTAGGAAAGACTGAGGTGTACAACCTTTGACAAACTTTTCATGCCTAAACTATTGCGATCTTCTGATATAAGATGTAGGTAAGTTAGAAGAAAAGGATTTGTGCAAAGGACATTTTGGCTGTAGAACATTTAGATTAATAATCAAAGGACCAATAGCTTAAATGTAATCAAGATGCGCTTTTTCACCCTTTCCTGCATATATGACTATAGTACATTTATCTTTCTATTGCAGGAAATAACTCAAACATTTCTGGAAAATTTGCACTCCTACCATGAGAATTTCATTCCAGTGTTAAGATGTCTCCATCAATTTACTTGTATTCTCCCTAAATATCCCCTAGGAAAACAGGTGAGTATCAATGTGTTCCAATGTTCTTCTTTTAGGACACATGCATACACAGGGGCTTTGACAGCACTCAATAAGCCTTTTGCTATACATATTGTAGCTGCAGCTGACGTCTTGTTATGTTCATTAAAGTGGTTGTAAAGGCTAAAGGTTTTTTTTTTTTTAATGCATTCTCTACATTAGTGAAAAACCTTTTAGGTGCAGCTTCCCCTAAACACTTACCTGAGCCTGATCACTGTCCAGCATTGTGCCTGAGAGCAGCGGTGCTGCTCTCGCTCTCCTCACTTGACTCAATGAGAGCAGTGGGAACCATTGGCTCCTGGTGCTGTCAATCAAATCCAGTGACAAGGGAGCAGGGGGCGGCAAGGCCGCACGAGTACCCTTCCTTAGCAAGTGACTTGCAGGTGGGGTACTCGAAGGCAGGAGAAGCCAGGAGCGCCAGCAGGGGACCACAGAAGAGGAGGATCAGGACTGCTCTGTGCAAAACCATTGCACAGAGCTGATAAATACACCATGTGTGTTTTAAAAAAAAAACAATATCACAGTGGGGAGATAGCTGTATTAACATTGCATGGTTAGTACAGAGCCTCATTTTTTTTTTTTTTCGTTTAGTCCACTGGGTTGAACGAAAGAAAACCTTACCATGTGTACCAACAGATCTGGCTTGCTTGATTATATGAAAGTGCTCAGAGATGATTTCATCAGTGAGCTGCTCCTTTTTTACCATCCAGTCGGCCTTAACCAAGCTTGCTGTATTGCTTTGCCCATACACGATGAAGTGCTCAGGACCAGGCTATGTTGTCTGACAGGGTTTTCTAAGTGATAACATTGACGTAATAAAATTACATATTTTTTGGAAGGCAAAACAGTGTATGCATCTCCTGTTTTCCTATACTTACACTTTAAAGTTTAGAACTACTGTGATGTATGTGTATTTAGCTGTTTTCTTACCTTTACACCTCAAACTTCATAAACTGTGTGTGTGTGTGTGTGTGTGTGTGTGTGTGTGTGTGTGTGTGTGTGTGTGTATATATGGTTCTTTAAGTTAATTACCAAAGTGCAAGTTAATAGAAAATTTTCACTTGCTGGGCATTGTATTTGGCAGAGAAACAATTTTAATTGGACCTTGTGAAATATGCCTATTTTTTTTAACAATAAAGCTTGGGAGATACATTTTGTCCCATGATTTTTAAGAGATAAGCATCACTTGCCATATCGGATGTATTTACTGAACTAGTGTGATATGCTAACTGGGTTGCAGTACTCAAAATAGCCAGAAGATGGCACTAATGATAGACAGACAGCAGTCATCTTTCATGTTCACCAAATGCTGTATGTTATGCTTTAATATATAAAGTCTTGATAAGGCTTTGCATACTGTAAACTTGGTGAGCTGTAATTTTTAATTTTAAATATTGGAGAATCTTGGATTTTTTTTTTTTTTTTTCATTAACTTTTTTTACATAGTAATACATTAAACATGTTTGAGCAGAGAAAGCATTATCAAAACGTACTCATTGTTTGCTCAAATACTTTTGATTGACTGTGAATAGTTGCATGCAATTTAGGGTAATATCTTGCTTATGCTGGTGGAGCTGAAACTTTTGCTGCTAACATTTTTTTTCATAAAAGGTTTGTGTGACAGTATATTAAAAATTATATTTAATTCAGGCAGTGAGCAGTAATGTGCTGTTGCCTACATTCAATGCCAGAACAAGGACATTTGACACCTAAGGTAAAGATGCCAAAGTGCAGAAAGCACCCAGGTAGCCAAATTGGTACATGGTGCAAAGATTTCACCCCTTAATTTAAAAAAAAATAATTTGCTCTCTTATAAGGGAACATCTTGTGGAGCTGAAACTTAGAGGTGCTTCAGTTATATTTAAAAAAAAAAAAAAAACTGTAGCTGCTGACTTTTAATAAACACACTCACCTGTCCCAGGATTCAGCAGTGTTCTCACTCAGCTGGTTTCTTCACTGGGCTTCGGCCGGCGGTGGTGGCATACTAAGTGTGGGCAGCAGGCTGTGACTGCTTGCTGCTTCTCAGCCAGCTGCTCGTGCGCATTGATGGGCACTGATGAGGCTACACTTATGGGCACTGATGAGGCTACACTTATGGGCACTGATAAGCTGCACTGATGAGGCTACACTTATGGGCACTGATAAGCTGGACTGATGAGGCTACGCTTATGAACACTGATAAGCAGCAGACACCGTCCACTGCCAAATATCTGTAGGAGGGGTTTCCACCATCCCTGCAAAGTTTCATTATTTATGTCTTATTTTCAGTTTGATATGTATTATATGTGACGTTGCATATCACAGAGACCGGTTTTGTAGAAATATTGAAGTTTACTGATGATGTAAAGCAGCATGTCCCGGCTCTCTCTTTCTGTGTTGCGACAAGGGATGTGCTCATATACACCATACAAGCACTGATTGCTGTTAGATCTCAAAGCTACAGCAGGAGCAGGAATATTTATAATATGAAATTACAGCAGAGTTTCATTATAGTGTAGAGCGAGAGGAGATGATATGATGTAATCCCTGTTGTAACACCTCCTCCTTGGCAGAATAGATGCTGCATCTTTTGAATTAGAGAATGGACTTTCTGAAAATTCAGTTCGATTTTTCTCTTCAATGGTAAAGAATTTCACTAATGTAATAACTGTTTAGCGTTTTGTGTAGGGGGGTGTACTAATGGGGGATTTTTTTGCCGATCCCGGAGTTCTACTTTAAATACAAAATTACTTGTGTATTCATTATATACAGTAGGGTATATCTTCTTTTTTGTAAAATTGGGGTCTTTTCTTTCAAAAGGGTGGTTTGAACATATGCAACTAAAAAACAAACACATTTTAATGGTATTATTCTGTAGGATTTTAGGGGACCCATAATGATTGTTAATAATTAATAGCTTGTGATAAGTTTGAGTACAACTGATTATTCAAACATTATGCAGTTTCAGATTGTGCGTGTGGATTTGTAGATCCCTTTGTTTTTTCTTCTTTGCACAACTAAAGTGCAGATTTCTTTTGTTATACCTTTTGTGAAAATTACTTTTTTTTTTTTTTACTGATCTGTCCTATCACATTTCTAGATCAGAGAACTTTACTGTGCTTGTCTAGAAAAGAAAGTATGGGAAACCGAAGATTACATCTCAGCTTTGCAGCTTCTTGGGTGTGTATATACCATTTTATTCACTTCCTTCAACTGGTAAGTTGCATTTGCATAGCTTTGCTTCCTAAACTGCTTTTATCCTTCATATCAGTCAATGTAAAAGTAAGTAATTAAAAGTAGATTAAAATCCAAAACATTACCCTCAAGCCTTGCTGCAATATACATTATTACATAATTATTAATAGATTAGGCCCCTTTTACACTGGTATTCAGTTTAGATCCACCTGCCTGTTTTTCTAACGGATTCAGACTGAACCACAATGTATGTCTATGGGTGGGTGGATGTAAACAGATGATGATCTGTTTACATCAGCATTCATCCGAATCTGTTTTTTTTTTCCTTAAACTCAACAAGGCTGTGTCTTTTTACATTTAGACGAATCTGAACGGATATAAACATGACTGAACTGATGACACCCGTGTGAAAGGGGCCATTATTATCTTTTTTCAGGCTTTTAGCCTTTGTTTTAACCTAGTGATCTGACCAGTAACACACCACCTGTATTAGATTGCCTCCACTCCGGATGAAGGAGTACAGCAGACAGCAAAATTGTTAATCTGGGGGAAGGGGAGTGTTAGATGACTGGGCAGATTTAAATACACTAACAAACTGAAGCCAAGCTTTTAAGATAAAGATCTTCCATGAATAAATAAACACTGATCATTTCAAGCACCCCCGTCAGAGGTAAATGGTTTGACTCAACACTCTAAACTGATATATTTGTAGCAGAGAATTACTGGCTAGATCAGTAGGTGAAAATAAAGGGAAGAAAGCCTAAAAAAAGGAAAAGCTTTAACGAGCTGGGCCCTCTGATTCCTCCTGTATTGAATTGTATTGTAACTGTACTGTCTGTCTCATGTTGTAAAGCGCTGCGCAAACTGTTGGCGCTATACAAATCCTGTACAAAAACGAATGCACCCATCACATCTAAGAATTGGTAAGCTGCAATATAATAAATGCTTGATTTCAGGTTTAATGCCACTTTAACTCAGGCTACAGAGGTTGACAAATAGGATCACCTGTCAAACTTGCCCATTGAAATCAATGAGGACTCACCGCAATTGCAGGTCAAACGCTGGGCTCCACGTTGTGGCGCAGTACCACAATGTAAAATTGTTATCAGTGCAGCCTCATCAGTGCCCATCAGTGAAGAAGAAAAATTACTTATTTGCTAAATTTTATAACAGAAACCAAGAAATACATATTTTTTTCAAATTTTTCAGTCTTTCATTTGTTTTGCAAAAAATGAAAAACCCAACAGTGATTAAATACCAACAATAGAAAGCTCTGTCCAAAAATTATAAAAAAATGTAATTTGGGTACAGTGTTGCATGACCACACAATTTTCATTCAATTGGGGCAGCGATGAAAGCGGAAAATTGGCCTGGGCAGGAAGGGGGTGAAAGTGCCTGGTATTGAAGTGGTTAATATAATGATAATCTTGTCCATTATTCACATATATTTCAAGACCTCGAAGGATCCCTTTTTGAAGGCCGAGTGACAAGAATATCTTAAGTTATTGACCTCTTCCTTTTTGGAGAAGTTTTTTCTTTTTAACCAGCTGTTTCAAGGTTGGTAACCCTTGGTGTGTAACTTTATGCACTGGATCCTGCATTAAGCACTCACCTTGGCACAAAGTGCAATGTGTAGTTAACTGCAGGGTTCTAAACAGGTCCCAAGCTGTGGTCCAACTGTATGGTTCCCAGACCCTGAAAACCCCTAACAGGCCCAGCAATGTGGATAAGGAAACACAGGTACAGTACATTCACTCTTTAACTGTCTCTAACCTTTTTGGCACAGTAAATAATATCTAATTATATAATTATTATTTTTTTTCCTCTCCCATCTGGATTTAGTTCCAGGACGGTAATAGCCGTGATACGCCTTCTGGCTAACACACTTCCACCCGCCATACCCACCTAAAACCCACACGACACATTGCTGCACTTCATATTTCTACAGAAACACAGCCACTGGAACACAGTCAGGTCCTGGGTTATCATGGCTGCTGCAACCAGACACACAAAACCCCATACCTTCCACATCCTTCCTTGAGTAATCCACTGGGGATTCACCCACTTTAACAATGGCAGATCACAGTCATAAGGGAGCTTGGACAAAAGAGCTGGCTAACAAATGTTCTGCTAATGGCCTACAGGAAACAAACACCACTTAGAATAATGACAGTGGTTCATGAGAAAATTTTGGTGGTTCCTAGGGGTTCTGCCATAAATCAACATTGTAATCAACATTGTGGTGGATCTATACCGCCCAGTGTTTTTCAGTGTTGTTCTCAATGCATACGGACAGTCAATGTCCAGTGCACATTGATACCCAATGCCTCCTCTGTAGTTCCGGCTCCTGTATACTCAGAGGGAGGCGCCAGGAGTAGTGCAGCGATCAGGAGGTGAAGAAAGAGAGGGCTTCCAATGGCAGCACTAATCAGACTGTGGGAGGGAGCATAGAGCTTGAGAACATGGCTGGATAAGGAGGCGAGATCCAATGATGACCCTGTTTAAGGCAGCCACTATGAATTCTTCTGAAAACCTTTGGCACTCCTAGAATCTTTGTTTTCCAGGGGGCCAAAAATGCTACACTCCCCTCTCGGGCATGCAGAGACGTTAGTGGAAGCTGCAGTGCATTTCTCAGCTGCATTTTATAAGATGCAAACTATGGCTTCTCGACAAATGCGCTCCACTATCTACACACCGATTGACGTGGCGCAATCTAACCTTTGTCAAAAAGCAACCACAGCCAAAACAATCCCACATGTGCATGAAGAGTCTTCCAAAAAAATACTTGTCCCATCCATGCACAAATTGATTGTGCACTACATGAAGATTGGCTTAATCCTAAAAAGATATTCACTCCTAAGCCTTTTGCTGAAATTTATCCTATGTAAAAAAGTATTTAGGAAAAAATGGGCTGCACATTAGATCCTCATAAAACACTTGACAGTTCTTGTTGAGGGTGTTCCTCTATTAAGGATTCTGTTGATAGGTGTTTTGAAGCCCTCTTAACAACTTGACCTCCGGAAGATTTACCCCCCTTTAAAACAGGTAATTTTTTGCGATACGGCACTGTGATACTTTAACTGATAGTTGCACGGTCATGCGACACTGTATCAAAATAAAATTTATGTCCTTTTTTTCCCCACAAATAGAGCTTTCTTTGATGGTACAGTATTTGATCACCTCTGCGTTTTTTATTTTTTGCGCCATAAACAAATTTTAAAACAAAATATATTTCTTTTACTTTCTGCTTTAACCACTTCAGCCCCGGAAGAATTTAGCCCCTTCCTGACCGGAGCACTTTTTGCGATTTGGCACTGCGTCGCTTTTGATATTGATTGGTTTGCAAAATAGGAGATAGATTTATAGCATTTTTATTATTATTTTTTATTAGCGATCTGCGATTTTTATCGTGACTGCGACATTATGGCGGACACATCACACACTTTTGACACATTTTTGGCACCATTGGCATTAATACAGCGATCAATGCTATAAAATTGCATTGATTACTGTAAAAATTAGGTGATTCAAACTGAAGGGGGAGGGGAGGGGACTGACTGAAGGAAGTGATGGATCATGGTTCCTAGCTAATAGGAACACACGTTCTGTCACTCCTGTCAGAACAGGGAAGTGTGTGTTTACACACACTTGTCCCTGTTCTGTCTCTCCTGCTCACGATCGCTCGTGGCGGATGGTCATCGCGGCCACGAGCAGCGGCACCCCCGCTGTGCGTGTATAGCTACGAGGGCTCATGCAAGGGAGCCAACCTGCTGCAGTATAACTGCGGCGGTTGGTCGGGAAGCGGTTAAACATATCCAATAAAAAAATGAAAAAAAAATCATAACTCAAATTTCTTCATAAATTTGGGCCAATATGTATTCCGGTACATATTTTTTGTAAAAAAAAATCTCAACTAGTGTATATTGGTTTGCACAAAAGTTATAGCGTCTATAAACTATGTAATATTTTTATTTATTTGTTTTTACTAATAATGGCGGCAATCAGCGACTTATAGCGGGACTACTAAATTGCAGCAGATATTCTGACACTTTTGACACTTTTTGGGAACCAGTGACCCTAATACAGTGATCAGTGCTAAGAATATGCACTGTCATTGTACTAATGACACTGGCTGGGAAGGGGTTAACATCAGGGGCAATCAAAGGGTTAACTGTGTGCCTAACCAGTGTTATGTGAACTGTGTGATGTGCTTTTACTAGAGGAAGATCTGGAAATTATTCCCTGCTTTGCAGGGACACAAACTCCCTCCCTTCCTCCCCTGTCAGAACCGCAATCTGCCTTGTTTACATAGGCAGATCACAGTCCTGTGTCTCTGCTTGACGATTGGCGGGTACCGGTGGACATCGAACACCTGCCAAACAGCTTCCACTGTGTGTAAACACGCAGCGCGCCCCCCTAGCTGTAAGTGCGGGATCACGTGTATACATACGTGATTCGCACACAGCTGCCACCCTGGCAGTAAAACTGCTATAGGGCGGACAGCAAGTGGTTAAAGGCCCTTTTTGCTCTGGCAGGTCCAGCCCTGCAACTGGCAACTGCTGCCTTGTCTATTTGCCAGACTATTGCTAACTGGACGAAACAAGTGAATAGAGAACATGAACCTGTCTTTAACCACTTCCCGACCGCCCCATGTACATATACGTCGGCAGAATGGCACGTACAGGCAGAACCACGTACCTGTACGTGCCATTCTTCAGGCGCGTGGGGGGTCCGATCGGACCCCCCCCCGGCCGGCGGGGACGGTCGGGATCGCTTCAGGAGCGATCCGGGATGAGGGGACGGCCAGTGGTTTCTGGCCACCCCCTCGCGATCGCTCCTGGCCAATCAGATGCTTCCTCTGTCTGTGTCAATCAAAACACAGGCAGAGGAAGTGATGTCACGCTCGGTGCGCCGGTCTATGTGACCGGAACGCCGAGCTGTCAACACACACAGGTTAGTGCACCAACAGTACACTGACACCAGTACACATAGGCACACAAAACACCCCCCTGTCACCCCCAGATCACCCCCCAGATCACCCCCTCCCCCCCCAGTCACAGTGTCACTAATTGCAGTGATCATTTTTTTACTGATCACTGCATTTAGTGTCAGTGTGACTGTAATAACTGTCAGTGCAGTTAGTTTTAGGTCCAAGGTAGCCCCCCACCCCCCCCTAATAAAGGTTTAACCCCTTGATTGCCCCCCAGGTAACCCTTTCACCCCCTTTTGCCAGTGTCACTAAGCGATCGTTTTTCTGATCGCTGTATTAGTGTCACTGCTGTCGCTAGGTAACCATTTTTTTTTTTTAGGTAACCGCCATGTTTATATAGGTTCATAAATAGGTTTATAGGTCAGGTACCCCCATATTACAACCTAAATAAAGGTTTTAACCCCCTGATTGCCCCTAGAGTTAACCCTTTCACCAGTGATCACTGTATAACTGTCACTGGTGACGCTGGTTAGCCAGTTAGTTATTTCGTTATTTAGGTTCCCCGTCAGGTTTTTATATAGCGTCAGGTACCCCCATATATTACCTAATAAAGGTTTTAACCCCCTGATTGCCCCTAGTTAACCCTTTCACCCCCTTTTGCCAGTGTCACTAAGCGATCGTTTTTCTGATCGCTGCATTAGTGTCGCTAGGTAACCAGTTTTTTTTTTGTATTACTGTTACGGGTGACGCTGGTTAGTTAGCTTGTTTTTTATACTGTCAGGGCACCCGCCATTTATTACCCAATAACGGTTTAACCCCCTGATCGCCCGGCGGGTGATATCAATTAGGTTTTAGGGTCAAATAAGGTCTGCGTCGCCCCAGGTTAGTGCCAGTACCGCAAACACCCACGCACAAAGCATACACCTCCCTTAGTGGCACAGTATCTGAACAGATCAATATCTGATCTGATCAGATCTATACTAGCGTCCCAGCAGTTTAGGGTTCCAAAAAAAACCGCATTGTTAGCGGGATCAGCCCAGATACCTGCTAGCACCTGCGTTTTCCCCCTCCACCCAGCCCAGCCCACCCAAGTGCAGTATCGATCGATCACTGTCACTTACAAAACACTAAGCACACATAACTGCAGCGTTCGCAGAGTCAGGCCTGATCCCTGCGATCGCTAACATTTTTTTTGTGGTAGCGTTTTGATTCAGTCGCTTCAGTCAGGAGCTTTTTTACCTGTGAATCTCAAAAAAATAAAAAAAAATAAAATAGTTGTCGTTTTATTGTTCTCTCTCTCACTCTATTCTCTCTCTATTGTTGCTCTTTTTTTACTCCATTCTATTCTGCAATGTTTTATTATGTTTTATCATGCTTGCTTTTCAGGTATGTAATTTTGTTTACTGTGTTTTAGTGTTAAGCATTTTTTTGTTTTCAGGTGCGCCATTCAGTTGCAATGCGGATTTATTTATCTTGACAGCAACAGCGTTTGCTCCCACGATACATAAAGCCGCGACTCCAACGCTGTAGGAGGTGATTTCACCACCACAGTTAAAAAAAAGAGCATATATGCCGAAGCATGGGGGCAGCAGGGGGGGGGGAGGAGCGATTGGCTCCTAATGCCACGTACATACGGTCGAAATTCCGACCGTGTGTACACGGCATAACTTTTGCGGGAGGATGCCCCCATGCATCGGCATATATAAATGGTGCATGTATGCCCATCATTAGAAGTGGGTGGATGAAGGGAGGTATTCTAATGGTGGGCATACCCACCAATCAATCTCTTTTTTTCGTTCAGCCAAGAGGCTGCATGAAAAAAAAAAGATTACAATATATGTCCAGTATGTTGCTGGACTTTGAATGGTTATACCAGAATGATGCCTGCAGGTTTAGGTATCATCTTGGTATCATTCTTTTCAGCCAGTGATCGGCTTTCATGTAAAAGCAATTCTAGCGGGTAATTAGCCTCTAGACTGCTTTTACAAGCAGTGGGAGGGAATGTCCCCCCTCCCGGATATAAACCGTGCCATTGGGAAATTGGGAAAGCATTTTATCACACCAATCTTGGTGTGGTCAGATGCTTTGAGGGCAGAGGAAAGATCTAGGGTCTAATAGACCCCAATTTTTTCAAAAAAAGAGTACCTGTCACTGCCTATTGCTATCATAGGGGATATTTACATTCCCTGAGATAACAATAAAAATCATAACAAAGAAAAAAAATGGAAGTAACCCTTTAAAAATAAAATAAAAAACCTAAATAAATAAAAAAAAAAACAAAAAAAAAAAAAAAAAAGCACCCCTGCCCCCCCTTCTCTTGCGCAAAGGCGTACACAAGCGTTGGTCTGGCGTCATATGTAAACAGCAATTGCACCATGCATGTGAGGTATCACCGCGAAGGTCAGATCGAGGGCAGTAATTTTAGCAGTAGACCTCCTCCGTGAATCTAATGTGGTATCATGTAAAGGCTTTTAAAGGCTTTTAAAAATGTATGTAGTTTGTCGCCACTGCGTGTTTGTGCGCAATTTTAAAGCATGTCGTGTTTGGTATCCATGTACTCGGCCTAAGATCATATTTTTTATTTCATCAAAAATTTGAGCAATATAGTGTGTTTTAGTGCATTAAAATAAAAAAAAGTGTATTTTTTCCACAAAAAATGCGTTTGAAAAATCGCTGCGCAAATACTGTGTGGAAAAAAAAAATGCAACACCCACCATTTTAATCTGTAGGGCCTTTGCTTTAACATTATATATAGTGTTTGGGGGTTCAACGTAATTTTCTTGCAAAAAAAAAAATATGTTTTCATGTAAACAAAAAGTGTCAGAAAGGGCTTTGTCTACAAGTGGTTAGAAGAGTGGGTGACGTGTGACATAGGCTTCTAAATGTTGTGCATAAAATGCCAGGACAGTTCAAACCCCCCCCCAAATGACCCCATTTTGGAAAGTAGACACCCCAAGCTATTTGATGAGAGCAATGTTGAGCCCATTAAATATTTTTTTTTTTGTCCCAAGAGATTGAAATATGAAAAAAAAAAAAAAATATATATATTTTTTTTACAAAAAGTTGTCACTAAATGATATATTGCTCAAACATGTCATGGGCATATGTGGAAATACACCCCAAAATACATTCTGTTGCTTCTCCTGAGTACGGGGATACCACATGTGTGGGACTTTTTGGGAGCCTAGCTGCGTACGGAACCCCAAAAACCAATCACCGCCTTCAGGCTTTCTAAGGGTGTAATTTTTTTATTTCACTTCTCACTGCCAATCACAGTTTCGGAGGCCATGGAATGCCCAGATGGCATAAAACCCCCCAAAATGACCCCATTTTGGAAAGTAGACACCCCAAGCTATTTGCTCAGAGGTATGGTGAGTATTTTGCAGATCTCGCTTTTTGTCACAAAGTTTTGAAAATTGAAAAAAAGAAAAAAAAAAAAATTTTTTTCTTTACTTTCTTCATTTTCAAAAACAAATGAGAGCTGTAAAATACTCACCATGCCTCTCAGCAAATAGCTTGGGGTGTCTACTTTCCAAAATGGGGTCATTTGGGGGGGTTTTGTGCTATTTTGGCATTTTATGGCCTTCGAAACGGTGATAGGTAGTGAGGAGTGAAATCAAAAATTTGCACCCTTAGAAATCCTGAAGGCGGTGCTTGGGTTTCGGGGCCCCGTACGCGGCTAGGCTCCCAAAAAGTCCCACACATGTGGTATCCCCATACTCAGGAGAAGCAGCAAAATGTATTTTGGGGTGCAATTCCACATATAACTATGGCATGTGTGAGCAATATATCATTTAGTGACAACTTTTTGAAAAAAAAAAAAAATCTTTTTTATTTTTGTCTTTATTCAATCACTTGGGACTAAAAAAAAAAAAATATTCAATGGGCTCAACATGCCTCTCAGCAAATAGCTTGGGGTGTCTACTTTCCAAAATGGGGTCATTTGGGGGGGTTTTGTACTTCTCTGCCATTTTAGCACCTCAAGAAATGAAATAGGCAGTCATAAATTAAAAGCGGTGTAAATTCCAGAAAATGTACTCTAGTTTGTAGACGCTATAACTTTTGCGCAAACCAATAAATATACGCTTATTGGCATTTTTTTTTTTACTAAAGACATGTGGCTGAATACATTTTGGCCCAAATGTTTGACTAAAATTGAGTTTATTAGATTTTTTTTATAACAAAAAGTAGAAAATCTCTTTTTTTTTCAAAATTTTCGCTCTTTTTCCGTTTATATCGCAAAAAATAAAAATCACAGAGGCAATCAAATACCATCAAAAGAAAGCTCTATTTGTGGGAAGAAAAGGACGCAAATTTCGTTTGGTTACAAAATTGCATGACCGCGCAATTACCAGTTAAAGTAGTGCAGTGCGAAATTGAAAAAAGACCTCTGGTCCTTTGGCTGCCAAATGGTCCGGGGCTGAAGTGGTTAAGGACCCCATTCCATTAGAACAATTGCAGCTCATGCCCTCAGCCTTAATGCTTTGTGTTGGCGCACAGAATATAATTTGCCAAGTCTCTAGAATGTCTTCTATATCTGTGCACATGATTTTGTGTTTAAAAACATGCATGTGAGAGGTCCCTTTGACAGTGATAAATTCATCAAGGATCAACCCTTCCAATTTGCATTTGTACCAACCCGGCTTTCCTCTTTGAACGTGAACCCTGAATAGTCATAAAAGTCTTTGCCTGCTTCTTGCTCTTCTGCGGATCCTGGGCATTCATACCACAGGGTACCCGGATGACTTTCTGATGAAGGATACCTTAGCCACAACCTTGTTTGCCAACACCCAAAGAAAGATTCAGCTTCTTTAGACCTATAGCTGTTTAATAAACTTTCTGAAGTCAGCCACCCTTTCCTCATACTGTCTGGAGTACCTAGGACTCACCCCCAGCCAGAATTTCCCTTCCTCCCGAAAATGGTATGTGTGATGACCCGTGGGCTTTCCTTAAATACTCACCCCTGCTCTTTGTACTGTCCATTGAACCTCTTTTGCCAGGCCCCTGACATTACTGGGATAGAAATAGTAAGTTATCACCACAAATTGTGTAT
Source organism: Lithobates sylvaticus (assembly GCA_028564925.1). NCBI lineage: Eukaryota > Metazoa > Chordata > Amphibia > Anura > Ranidae > Lithobates > Lithobates sylvaticus. The sequence continues at coordinate 303,071,759 of CM053028.1, read as the reverse complement.
GGTTGCGGATGACGTTGTTCTTCTGCTTAACAGCTTCTAACTTAAACAGAAACCTCTCCTGGGGGCCTACCAGAGTATCCAGGACAACTTTCAGTCTACTTTTGACCCCCCAACAAACTTTCCTATTTGGGAATCTACCTAAGTAACCCCTATGACACATTATTTCAGGACAACTACCCAGCTTTGATTTGACTTTGAGAATGGCTTCTGGAGTGGAAATGATACCCTAGCTACTGGCTCTGTAGAATCAGAGATCAAAGTGACCATCTTGTCTAAACTGTTATTTTACTTCCAAGTACTTCCAGGACTTTTTCTGGGGTCACTGGACAAACCCTTGACCAAAACTACATGGAGGTCTTGGGGTTCCCCATGTTATTAGCTACTTTCAAGCTGTGCAAATTTCCCAAGTAGTTTTCCCTCACTTAATGAGTTTTCCCTCATTAAGTGATTGTTCCCCTGTGGGTAAGCCTAGAAGATTTTTTTTAATATATGGCTACTCCATTCTTATTGCAGGCATCTCTCTAATCCTGTCGCTTTCCATTCTAAAGCATGGGGCAGAAGTAAGTCAACTTTTATCTCCACTTCTCCTTCTTTCTTCCTTTGTGGTAAATCCACTTTTTGCTTGAGGATGACATTCTCTTAGAAGTTTTACCTGGTGGTTGGTGGTTACACTCCGACATATTCTGTATTTATGATTTGCTGCAACCCTTGGGCTTTATTTCCCTTGAATCTTTTAAAGGTTGACACACTATACCGCCTAGAGAAATATTTTCATAAATGCAAATCAAACAGTATGATTCTTCCCTGTTCTGACTTTCTGATGCCACAATGCAGCTTACCATATTCAAACATATCTATAATACACACCCCAGGGATTATTTCAACCAGCTATCTGTCAATTGGTATACACTACCTACTGGGAACTAGATTTAGTCTCCTATTTTTCCAGAAGACTGGCAAGATATCTGTTTCAACACTTCAAAAAGCTCCATCAATGTCCTAGCCATGGTTGGTGGGATTGCCCGAAGAGCCAACTTACCGGTAGATTTTGACTGGATCCATCTTCTTACTATTTAAGATTTCCTAACGAGGCCCTTAACATCAGGATCCTATTTTTAAATTCGCACTGGCTTTTCTTTCTTCTGTTCCAAATTCCCCTAATCCCCTTCTCGCCACCACTTTTTTTTTCTTTGCCTTCCTGTTTACTTTTTATCTCTTTCCCACCTACCAATTTCTTCCTGCCATCTTCTCCTTCATTTACCTCACTGATCTTTACTAGTTACTCTCCATTTCATGCCCCCTTTTGGTTGCCCTCCACAGAAGCTATTTTCTCAAGTGTTCTTTTTACTAACCCCCCAGTTCTGTGATGAGCTAACCCTAGGATTGTTACTTCTAGTGTTACTTCTGAATACTGAAATAACATAAGGTTGATAACGTGTTTCATTCTGTTGTACAATAGCCTTGTGATGTCTTCTATACACAGTTATTTTGAGCATAGTGTAAAGATTAAAGGATAAGTTTACCTTTCCTAACTTGTTACATGTTACACCCATATTCAGGGTGTAACATGTTATGGACGGGCTGGCCCCCGCTCCTCCCTAAATCCCGATCTGATAGCTAGCTGGGATCCCCCCCCCCCCCCCTCACACTGCCTGCCCGTCTGCATCACTCATTCACAGTGTCTTGTGAATGGAAAACTACAAGGTCCGGCAGCCTTTGCAGCTTTGTCTCTTCCTATTAGATTGTTTCTGCTTGCCCGTATGGATACACTGGCAGATCTGCTGGAGACCTGCATGGCACCCGCAATATGCTGATCGCTGGTGCAATGCTTTACAGGCCCCAAAAAATAATAAAAAAATGCCAACAAGTCTGGTGATAGGCTTGAATGGAAGGAGTTGAGCTACTTCAACTCCTTTCAAACTACACATATTTTGAAACAAAGTGATGCGATGCTAACGCTTCACATCTTGATAGTGTGAACAGCTCTGTGTGCTGTCCATATTATCAATTGCATAGGAGTTTGAGGCGCGTTAAAAACACGCCTCGAACTCCAACTTTAGAGCCCTGTTCACACTGGCATTGAAAGCAGGACTCCAGGCAAACGGCATAATACAGTTTTGAAATGCTTACAGTGCATAAGAATTGCCACCCCCTTGGACAGCAATGGGAGAGATTTACTAAAACTGGCACACACAATCTGGTGCAGCTGTGCATAGTACCCAATCAGCTTCTAGGTTTAGGCCGGGTTCACACTGGTACGACATATGCTCCTTTGGGAGCACGTTGCATGATGTGTGTAAATGAGTGATTCCATATGAGAGCTGTCTTAACTGGTCCGACACAAGTCGGTCCGACTTTGAAAAAGGTTCCTGCACTGCTTTGGTTTGACTTTGGTCCTACTTTAGCCCATTAAATATCATTGACGTTGGATCATTGTCCTAACCATCCGACTTGTGACATCTGACATGGTGACTATAGCAGCAGTAAAAGGAATTTGCCACACTGGGATTGTTTTGATTGGTCAAAGGACAAGTCAGACTATCTCAAAGTCAGAGCAAAATCTTATCCTGTTCATTCAAGTCGGATTGAAGTAGGACCAATGTCGCAGGGAAAAGTAGGATGATAGTCTTACAGCAGTCGTGTCGTACCAGTGTGAAACCGGCCTTAGTTGTCAAAGCTTAATTGAACAATCTGAAGTTAGAAGCTGAATTGTTACTATGCACAGCTGCACCATATTCTGTGTGCACTAGTTTTTGTAAATCTCCCATTGTATACCGTATTTATTGGCATATAACATGCACCTTTTTACCCTGAAAGCAGAGGGTAAACCATGCCTGCGTGTTATACGCTAATATCTGTTTGTTTGTTTTTTTCCAACGGATGGCAGGGATCGGGCTGGCCGCCCCACCTCTCCTGGCCCTGGGACAGTACTGGAAGGATACTCCAAACTACAGAAAACACCACTGCCAGCCACCTCCCACACACCGCTTCCCCCGTGCCACTATCAATGCAAATCCAAGCCTCCAAATCCCTCCAAAGCCGCTCATTCTGCCCGTTCTCCTCCTCCCGCTCCGCCCCCTCCTTGAGTGTAGATTTTGATTGGAGGAGGAGAGCGGTCATGTGACCGTCAATGAAAAAGAGGAGAGCAGTCACATGACCGGGTCCACGGCGCTGATGGAGGTATTCAGAAGCTCCAATCCACGAGTGACACAAGAGGAGCAACGCACGAGAAGGGGCCGGCAGCCATGCCCTCTATACTCCATAGCATGCTGGCAATGCCATCCCAGGAGACTGAGGGTCTCCTGAGAGTGCAGAGGAGGTGGGGGGCTTTATAATCAAGAGAGTCTGTGTACTATGCGGGGGTCTGTGTACTATGCAGGGGGCTGTAAAAAGTTTTTTTTCCTGAAACTTCCCTTTAAAGTTAAGGTGTGTGTTAAATGCCGATAAATATCCTAATTCTCTCAAGCTAGTCTTTTGATCCTTGCATCTATGGCAATGCACACCCCAGCTCCCTAGTCTGCAGTGCAGTTAGGTAGCGCAGTTTGAGAATATAAAATATATTTTTTAAATTGTGCTTTTATAGCTTCCTGAAGTTCAGCTTTAAGCTTTAATTTTTGATCAGATGACAGACAAAGCAGTCTTAATTTATTGATTATTTATTGAATAGCTTCTTTTGTATGTTTTGTAGGATGTTGGCAAAAGATGAACTTGTAGCTACACTTCAAAAATGTGTGGAACTTTTAAAACCATATTCTGAAAAGCAACTTGGCAGCGCACTCAAAAAGCTGGAGGAGTTCCTGGTTCAATTCCAGTGTCTTGAAGGTAAATATGTGGTGCTGCAGCCCACTTTACTGACTGAAGTTTGAAATAAAAACAAGTAGTAGATGTTTAGCCAGTGTCTGCCCACAACTACCACTAGTTATTTCTTGTAGCTGTATATACTCTATATACTTGACTACATAGGGAATTATGATTGATAAACGGGAAGCACTTTGGTAACAAAAAAAAATGGAGTTGTACTGTTTATCAAGTACAGTTTAATGTGCTGTGAGGTAAATTTTAAGCACCATGCCAACAGGTAAGATAATATTGATTTTATTTTGTTTTCTAAAGCACCTTATAGAGTAACTAAATGTATTACTGCAGTCATACTGATGTACACACACTAATTTTGAATGAAAGCTAGGTAACTTAACTGCATGTTTTTGGATTTATAAAAAAAACAAACCTTAATCAGAGAGAAAAAAAACATGCAAACCACATTCATATTCTATAACTGGTAAAAAACAGAACCTATCACTGCATGTTCACAGTATGGGGCATATTTATAAAGTCATAAAAACCACGTGGTTTAATCATTGAGCCAGCATTGATGTCAGGTTGACCTCATCTGTAATACCATTGGGGGATGAGCCACATACTATACCTGCCTACCACTCCTACTTTCCATCAACCACTCAACGCATAGTCTTGTCGTCGGTTACCAGACATCACAAATTGGAACAACTGCCCACATCGGTGTATTGCAAACACCATACAGCAATTTTGACTCATATGGCGTAAGCCTACCTGAGTCCACGATAGTCGGTAAGCCTTCCATTAATCGGTGACGGAGTACATCAGACAAGCCGCACAAGTCACTTTATGTTTTACTGTATTCACTTAAGTCACTATTATGGTGTAATATTGATTTTTATAACAATTATTTTTATATTTTGAGACACTATACTGTTTATTTGTGATGGTCTCAATTCAGTCACGTTTTGTCTGTAATCAGTATATTTCACCATTTGTAATTTAATGGATATTCTATATGGAATATAGTTCCACTATTGGTCACTTATATTTATTTATTTTGGTGATATATAATTTTTAAAGAATTTTTTCTATTATTATATATTATTTCACAGTATATGTTTAATAATCACTATTGAACACTTTGAGCACCGCACTATATACTTATCCAAGCACTGGTTAAAGCTTGTAGGAGGAGTTTTCATTCTCCTCCGACTGTCCGATGAGCCTGCATGACTCATGATCCTCTATCTGGACAGTGCTGATTGGCCCAAGTGCAAAATGTGCAAGTTTGTACAGCACTGTCAAAAAAAATTTACGGACTTTTCTGGGGAACCTATTAAATCAAGAGTTTTTTCACCTGCTCCACAGACTATGTGGTCTACTGTTTGTCCTGCCCCTGTGGTCTCCTCTATGTGGGCTGCACAATTCCTATGGTGAGGGCCCGTTTCGGGGAACACAGGAGGTTTATTAAGGGTAGTAGTGAGGATCATAGTGTCCCCAGACATTTCCTCATCCACCACAATAAATCAGCAGTGGGCCTCAGGGTCTGGGTGGTCGAGTCTATCCTTCCTTGTGATTCCCTGGCAGAAAGGTTTCAAAAGCTCTGTTGCAGAGAGACCCTTTGGATACACACTCTGAATACTTTAGCACCCAAGGGATTAAATTAGGAGCTCAATATTAACGCAATCATCTAGTATCCAGGTTGCTTAATATCAGGTCTATTGATTCACTTATCCATTTCAATTCTCATTATTATGCCATTGCTATTACTCCTACTGTTGGGTGTGTACTCCAGATGCATTATTAATATGACAATATCACACTGTGAGCATTTCCTATTACCATTCTCCATTAGTATTATCCTTTTTTACTTATAAGCCCATTTATTTATATGGGTTTGTTTCACTTGTGCAGTTCTTATTTGCTGTTTGTGTGTGCATGAATATGCACGCACACATCTTTACACACAGACTATTACAGTGTGTAAATATATTTTAACCACTTCCCGCTCGCCGTATAGCAGAATGACGTGCGCAAAGTGGTTAAGTTATCCTTACTGGACGTCATATGGTGTCCTGCAGGATAAGCCGCGATCGCATGCAGCACAGGGAACGTTGGTGTGTTGTGTCAGTCTGACACACCCATCACCGATCTTGGTAAAGAGCCTCTGACGTAGGCTCTTTACCATATGATCAGCTGTGTCCAATCACAGCTGATCACAGAGTAAACAGGAAGAGCTGTGTATCGGCTTCTCCTCCACTCACACTGACAGACTCGAGTAGAGGAGAGCCGATTGGCTGCTCTCCTGACAGGGGAGGTCTGCGCTGATTGATTATCAGTGCAGCCCCCCCAAGGATACCCACCAGGGATATCCACAAGTTAGGCCCACCCATGACCACCAGGGTTGCCAATCAGTGCCCATTAGAGGTGCCCATCAGTAATGCAGTAATGCCTGCCAGTGCCTCCTCAGTGCTGCCTATCAGAGCCATCTATCAGTGCCACCTATCAGTGCAGCATTTCAGTGCTTATCAGTGCTGCATATTGGTGCCTCATCATCAGTGCCACCTCATCAGTGCCCATCGGTGAAGGAGAAAACTTATTTACAAAATTCAGAACAGAAACAAAAACTTTTTTTTTTTTTTCAAAATCTTCGGTCTTTTTTTATTTGGTTAGCAAAAAATAAAACCCCCAGTGGTGATCAAATACCACCAAAAGAAAACACTATTTGTGAGAACAAAATTATAAAAATTTAGTTTGGGTACAGTCTTGCATGACTGCGCAATTGTCATTTAAAATGCAACAGCGCTGAAAGCTGAAAATTTGCCTGGACAGGAAGGGGGGAACGTGCCCTGTATTGAAGTGGTTAATTTCATCATCATTATTCTTATCCATTTAATATTAATCTTTTTATTCAACCTTATTTCACAATGACCATAAAAATAATTTTAATACATATTTGTTTTTCCACTACATAAGGATTTGTCCACTGAAGTATTTGGGCCATTATTGGAAGAAAATCTTCCATATATTTGCCATTTGTTTTTTAAGATGTATGTTTACATGTATGTTAATTTTAGAAATTTGGAATGACATTTTGTACCTGAGAGGTCCGACATATCAGCTGCAAGGCTGCTTTTTATGCTTAGTTTTTTATTTAGTCTATGAGGTATTTGAATGCACAACACATCGAACCTTGAAGCAGATGGGCTACAGCAGCAGAAAATCACCCCGGTGCCACTCCTATCAGCTAAGAACAGGAAACTGAGGCTACAATTCACACAGGCTCAAAATTGGACAATAGAAGATTGGAAAAACGTTGCCTGGTCAGATGAGTCTCAATTTCAGATGCAACATTCAGTAGGTAGGCTCAGAATTTGCCATAAACAACATGAAAGCATGGATCCATCCTGCCTTGTATCAACGGTTCAGGCTGGTGGTGTAAGGGTGAGAGATTTTTTGGCACACTTTGGGCCCCTTAGTACCAATTGAGCATTGTGTAAACGCCACGGCCTACCTGAGTATTGCTGCTGAACATGTCGATCCCTTTATGACTACATTGTACCCATCTTCTGATGACGACTTCTGGCTGGATAATGCCCCATGTCACAAAGCTCAAATCATCTCACTACTGGTTTCTTGAACACGACAATGAGGTCACTGTACTCCCATTGCCTCCACAGTCACCAGATCTCAATCCAACAGAGCACCTTTTGGGATGGGGTGGAACGTGAGATTCATGGATGTGCAGCCAACAAATCTGAAGCTTGATGCTATCATACCAATGGACCAAAATCTCTGAGGAATGTTTCCAACATCTTGTTGAATTAAGGCATTTCTGAAGGCAAAAGGGGGTCTCACCCAGTACTAGCAAGGTGCAGCTAATAAAGTGGCCGGTGATTGTATGTCAAGCCACATTAAGGGATGAGATTGGGTGTCTTCTGAACGTACTTTTTACTTCAATGAGCTGGAAGCTGGGTCATTCTGCCCTGCAGCCTGCTTCTTTCTTTATTCACGTGAGCTGTGGGGTGGGAATGGTCCAGGCTGCAGCAGATTGGCTGTAAAAATGAGCACAAGTTCAGCTAGAGATGAGTTCAGATAATGCCTGAGTTCATATCTAGCCACGCACAGTGCATTCCCTTGTATCTTACTGTTGTCTAGATAGCATGTGACAGCAGGTACTGGAGGAATAAATCCAGCTTGACAGTAAGGTATTAAATTACTAAGTATATGTCAGAAACTAAACATGAATGTTAAAGTGGTTGTTAAGGCAATATTAAAAGACTATGCCAGCCCCTCTATTAGAGACTGGCATAGCACACTGTGTAAGTTGTATTTAAAAACGAGCAGTGTAAATACTGAATTTCAGCTGTCTTCAGGCCGGTCACATCACTCGCAGCCGCTTTCCAGCTCTGATAGATGTCTTCTGTGGGATCTCCCTCTGACGTCAGTGGGGGGATCACTTGGCCACTCGTCTCCTCCGCAGAAGCCACCCATCGGAGCTGGAAAGTGGCTGCGAAACACGTTACCGGCCTCAAGACAGCTGAAATTCAGTATTTACACTGCTCGTTTTTAAATACAACTTACACAGTGTGCTATGCCAGCCTCTAATAGAGGGGCTGGCAGTGACAAATTTAATATTTTATTATTACAATAATAGCGGCAGGGGGGGCCGGGAGACAGACAGAGAGAGCACTGACAGGCAGGAAGGAGGGGGTTGAGGGGGGGAGAGAGGAGAGCAGAGAGCAGGCAGCCTATCACGGAGGGAGGCACTTTGACCACTGTGATCAGGGCGGAGCTGCCCTGGTTATCGTGGTCTGTTTAGAGAGGGCATACAGGAAGTGGTAGGTTTAGGTTTTTTTTTTTTTTTTAGTTTAGAGGAGGTGGGGGGGGGGGGGGGGGGGGGGGGGGGACAGATTACATAGCACAAGCCCTGTGCTGTGTAATCTGCTTTAGGGGCCAGAATCTAATTATTATTTTTTGGGGGGGTTAACAAACACTTTAATGGAAAACACATGAACATTTGCAACAAATAAAGCCAGTCATTTTGCCACTGGAATTATTGAAACGTACAGTACTTTGTATTTTGTTAAACAGAATACAAAATAGCTTCAGAGATCAAGGACACACCATACTCTTTTTCATAGTCTGTCAGTGTAATGAAAATGAGACAGTCAGGGTATCACAGAAGGGGGATAAAAGGATTTTCTTGTGTCTCTTTGCAGAAATAACCTGATTTGCACAGTTGGCAAGCAAGAATAGGCAGAAATCTCCTCTTATCCTCAGTTGTCATATTATCTTACCTGTGATTTTTTTTCATAATCAGATGGTGCTCTGAAGTTCTGGCAGCATCCACAGAGAATTTCTTCTCTTGTTCTTTGGTCTCCATTCTGTATTACATTATTTTACATCTTAGATATTTGCTAGTGTTGAGCCTAATACAGAATGGTGTAAATACATAGACCGTGTGTTTCTCAAGCCTTTCATGTCATAAGCTAAAACAAGTTAGGCATTTGCAATTACTTCACCAATTCATTTTGACTAGGAGCATTTTGCAAGTAGGTATAATTTCCTTTTTAAAGATTTGTGACTGAGGTGAAATATGATTGGTAACTATTCTAGATTGGTGGACGACAACTACAAAACCTTGATTAATATAGGAGCATAATCTTGCATTGTGGAAAGGAAGTTTAGGATTGTTGTTGATTTTTATTTTATTTTTTTTAATTGGTTGAATTAGATGGACTTTTTTTTTTTCCACCTGACTATGTGAAAGTAAAGTTATGGCCCAAAGTAGCCAATCGGGCATTAGCTGTATTCTCTACCATGTACATAAAATTAGGTCATTTCGTTTTGGATTGCGTGGAGAAGGGTAAAAAAAAACCCTATCTGTTTTTTACTGATATCTGGGGCTCCATTAGACAAGTTTACTCTCACTTCCTGTCTTGCTGACAATGGGTTTACCAGACAGAAACAGACATCAATAAAAATTGAAAGGGGTTTTAGCAACTCTATTAAATAAAAGTTTTCTTTGTTGTCAATGGAATGGGAAGGGAGGATTCATTTTTGTAAGAGAGCCCTGGATAAGAAAAAAATATCTGACAGGACAAGGACATCTCTTCCACCAAGGAATATTGATATAATACAGTGTTTTCTAAAGTGTTGGAAAAAAATTAGAATTTTTAAAACCATAGCGCGCTTAATATTATTAAAAATGTTTTAGATCTACATCAGACATGTTTTTACATTATACACAATAAAATGTAATCTGGTGCACAATAATATATTGCAATACGGTACAGTTGCCAGTTAGTTTAACATACAAAGTACTTAATATTGAGAGTCCCCTGGAAGCAAGGTTCATATTGGAGAGCGAGTTGTATTTGTATCAATCTTTTTCCTCTCTTTTCTGATTTTTAGGCCCCTTTCACACTGAGGCGTTTTTCAGGCGCTACAGCGCTAAAAATAGTGCCTGTATAGCGCCTGAAAAAAAATGGCCAGTTTGAAAGCCGGAGGGCTTTCACAACGGAGTGGTGCGCTAGCAGGGCGGTCAAAAAAGTCCTGCTAGCAGCATCTTTGGAGCGGTGAAGGAGCTTCTAAACCTCTCCTACCCATTGAAATCAGTGGGGCAGCGCGGCTATACCGCCTGCAAAGCGCCACTGCAGCGGCGCTTTGCGGGTGGATTTTACCCTTTTCGGCCACTAGCGGGGGTTAAAACCGCACCGATAGTGGCCGAATACCGCAGCTAAAACTACGGTAAAGCGGCGCTAAAAATATCGCTGCTTTACTGCCGCTCCTGCCCTAGTGTGAAAGGGGCCTACGTGATCTACTGTGGGGGTCTTTCCCATCATTTTAGTTAGAAGCCATTGTGTATGTTAAAAAGATCTAATTATTTTCTATTTTGTTTCATTTGGTACAATATCAATTCCCTGGCTATAAAAAATGCATTCCTTTGTGTCATCTTTCCAGAGATGATGACACATTTATTGCTTTTTGGCTTATGGATGCTAGTTTTTCTTTAAAAAAAAAAAAGTCTTAGTGATGTAGGTTCAATATGGATCCATTTATGTTTTCTCCATGTTTCTCTACCTTTGATAAATGAAACTAGAGAAGCAGAAGATGAGAATTGTGTTTTAACAAAGACAGATTTTGTTTTTGCTTTAAAGCTGAACTAAGGTGAAAAAAAAATACCAATGCAGTGGGTTAACTGCTTGCTTTGCCAAGAGATGATTAAGGTGCTATACTTATTCCTTGCTGCCCTTTAAAGCCAGCACCCTCCTGAGACACAACATGGATTGTGAGCAAGTCCTCTGCATTGTATGAAATAACATCAGAGAGCTGCAACTAGTGACTTCATGAGAAAAGATGCATGAGGACAAAGAAGCTGGTGGGAGCGAGGAATTGGGTAAGTTTATCAACCTTATCCATGTTCACTAGACAAAATGAGCAGTTAACCCTTGTAGTGGGGAGGGAATCCCACTGCAAGGACAAACGGCTCTACAGTGATGAGTAAAGTATGGTGCTTTGCAGGCAATTGATTTGGGTCTGTTTCTAGTACTGACTTCTGAATTAACACTGTTATACAGCTGTATCTGTAGAGTTTTTAAAAGAGTCAGAAAAACTGATCATAAATCTTTCCTAAACACACAAATCACATTCTTTTTAAAAGTCAGTTTTTTGCTAATGTTCTAGGAGGATGGACATCTTCTCTTCAGCTCTGCAGTGTAGAAGATTGACCTGCTTTTTGCTAGCACTTTTTAATTTTTTTGGCCTTGGTGCTCAGCAATTAGTAATTGGGACTATGATTCTGAGATGCTCCAGACTTTGATGGGCTTGCACCTGAGAACTCTTAGTCCACTTCTGTTACTTCCAAAATAAGAGACTATTTGATGCACACCACTGTGCAACTAGAGGATCGGCCTGTTGCTTCTAATGGTGCCGTTTACAGTCTTGGGTTCTTTTAGAGCCCCTAATGTCGCAAAGACTTCCCAATTGCACACACTGTTTAAACTCTTTAGCCCTATTAGCCTTTTGCACAAAACTAGTCTATACGCACTCTGGATTTAGCAGTGTCCCAACTTAAAAAAAACGACTGCCATATCAGAGAAGAATACTCCTGTCCTTAAAGGGGTTGTAAACCTTCGTGTTTTTTCACCTTAATGCATCCTATGCATCAAGGTGAAAAAACACCTGGCAGTGAGTGGCCCCTTAGCCCCCCGTTTTACTTACCTGAGTCCTAGAAGTTGACCCAATGGGGGCGCGCTGTCTCTGCCCGGGGTTCTCGGCTCTTGATTGGATAGATTGATAGCAGTGCAGCCATTGGTTCCCGCTGCGGTCAATCAAATCCAATGATTTAGGGGGGGCCGAGTCCAGCATTCGGCAGCTATGGACGCCAAATGCTGGACTCGGGAGTGCACCTGCAAGGTAATCCCCCGGGAGAGAGCTTCTCCCAGGGGTTATCTGATGTGGGGAGGAGCCGCGAGAGCCACCGGGGGACCCCAGAAGAGCAGGTTCGGGGCCACTCTGTGCAAAACGAGCTGCACAGTGGAGGCAAGTATGATATGTTTGTTATTTTTTTTTAAAACAAACACTTATAATCACTTTAAGGATCCAACAGACACGTAGTTGGAAGCCCCCTCTAGTGCTTTGTTCTCTCTGGTGGACTCTGCTCTTTACCCCATCGTGGCTGAGACATTACTGTCCTGAACTATGGCTGACTGGTAAATGTTCATTAAAGAGATCTTGTATGGAGCAAATGGCTGGAGCTTTAAACATTAGTGATTACAGCCTGCTGGAGGCTTACCTCCCACTTGAGTTTACTATCAGTACGTAATATTATTATTATAATACAGGATTTATATAGCACCAACAGTTTGTGCAGCGCTTTACAATCTAAAGGCAAACAATACAATAAAATACAAGTGTTAAGAGGGCCCTGCTCATACAAGCTTACAATCTAAAAGAGTGGGGCAAGTGGTACAAAAGGTTAGAACTGTGGGGGATGAGCTGATGGAAGTGATAAAAGTTCAGTTAGTTGGAGGCGTAATAGACTTCCCTGAAGAGATTTGTTTTTAGGATCTGCCTAAAGGCAGCCAGAGTAGCAGATAGCACAACAGGCTTACCTCCCACTTGAGTTTCCTATTGGTACATTTTATTATTATTATTATTATATGGGATTTATATACCACCAACAATTTGTGCAGTGCTTTACAATCCAAAGGGAAAAAATACAATAAAATACAAGAATGTTAAGAGAGCCCTGCTCATACGAGCTTACAATTTAAAAGGGTGGGGCAAGTGGTACAAAAGGTTATAACTGGGGGATGAGCTGGTGGAAGTGATGAAAGCTCAGTTAGTTGGAGGCGTAATAGGCTTGCCTGAGGAGATTCGTTTTTAGGGATCGCCTAAAGGCAACCAGGGTAGCAGATAGCACGACAGATTGAGGTAGAGAGTTCCAGAGAATGGGAGAGGTGCTTGGGAAGTCCAGGGGACCAGCATGGGAGGAGAAGACAATTTGAAAGCAGAAGGTCCTAGAAGAAGCAGAGAAGACGGTTTGGGTGATATTTGGAGACATTTGTAGCTTGAGGAAGAGTCCTGGATGACTTTGTATGATGCGGTTAGTATTTTGAATTTACTTCACTGGGCAATAGGAAACCAGTGGAGGGATTGGCAGAGATGGGTGGCAGACACTGAGCGCTTGGTAAGGTAGATGAGTCTGGCAGCACCATTCATGATAGAACTGAAGAGAGGATAGCTTTTGGAGAGGTAGGCCTATGAGAATGGAGTTGCATTAGGCAAGGCAAGAGATAACAAGCGAGTGATTGAGCAGCTTGGTGGCTTCATTAGTTAAAAAGAGGTGAATTTTAGAGATGTTATGCAGGTGAAGTGTACAAGCTTTCGAGGGTGATTGGATTTGGGGCCGAAAGATTAGTCATGGTCTAGGATTACACCTAGTATCCTGGCATGAGAGGAGGGACTGATAGTTGTATTGATCTTGATGGAAAAGTCATGGAAGAGGGGTGGATATGATCAGTTCAGTTTTAGAGAGATTTAGTTTAAGGAAGTGGTGCAACATCCATGCTGATATGTCAGTTAGTAATGCAAGAGGAGCCTGAAGCAGCAAGGTGAGGAGTAGAGAGATATATTTGGGTGTCATCGGCATAGAGATGGTGTTGAAAGTAGTGGGATGTTATCAAGTGACCAAGAGAAGTGTTTAGATGGAGAAGAGAAGGGGTCTAAAAATAGAGCCTTGGGGGACCCTTACAGAAAGGGGAAGTGGAGAGGAGACAGAGTTATAGGTAACGCTGAAGGAGCGCTGTGATAGATAGGAGGAGAACCAGGAAAAAGACAAATCTTTGAGGCCAAGGGAGGGGTTTATTGAGGAGGAGGATGGTCAACAGTATCAAGATCTAGTAGTAAGAGTATGGAGTAGTGGCTATTGGTTTCAGCCGTTAGTAAATCGTTAGTGAGTTTTAGTAGTTTCTGTGGAGTGCTGCAGGGGTCGAGCATGTTGTTTTCAGTTAGGTAGGAGCTCAGACGGTAGCAGATTAAGCGTTCTCAAAATTTAGAGGTGAATGAGAGCAAGGAAATAAGTCTTAAGTTGTTAAGGTTGGTGGGGTAAAGTGAGGGCTTTGTAAATATGGGGGTGATCTGTGCATGCTTTAGAAAGGAGGAGAGGGGTAGGTTCCAATAGATAGGGAGAGATTGAAGATGTAAATAAGAGAGCATAGGATAGAAGAGGGTGACTGTAGTAGTTGCGAGGGAACAAATGTGTAGGATACTTTGGTTAAAGTGTTGAACTAGAATGTTGAAGCGTCTGATCCACATGGTCTTTGAAGAAGATCTTTGTAAATAAACTCTTGATACCATTATCATTGCCATTATTATCGCAAGAGCACCTATCTTCAGCAGAAGAAGCCTAAGGAACAGACTGAAACGTTTTCCTTCTCTTTAATTGTTAAACACCTTCTTTTGTTTCCCTACTTCTGCACCCTCCATGTTGAGACCCTCCCAAGCTTTTTTCTTAGTCCACCCACATGGTTTGGGGCCCAAAGTTTGACAAATCTTCAAACAAGCCTTCCGCTGTACTTTCAAGATTGGGGGAACATTTGTTAAGCTTTGCAGACACTTGAGCAGTTTGCATCCCAAAAGCTTGGGTGTAGGAGGTTGTTTCCCAGGGCTACAAACTGGAGTTTCACTCTCTGCTCCCTCCTTGGTTTCTCACCTCCAATTTTCCTGTGTCACCACACAGATTAGCAGATCTCCATTGTGCCCGCTTGGTTCCTCTGGACCAATGTGTCATTGCCCTAGTTCCTGATTTTTAAGGATTTTACTCCAACATTTTCACTGTTACCAAAACCCAGAGGGGGCATCTGCCCCCTCTTGGGTTTCAAAGTTCTGAATGTCTTCATTAAAGCTCAGAAATTCAACATGGAATTCACCAGTGCTACCATTGTCTCCATTTATGAGGGAGACTTTTTTGTTTCTATGGACATCAATGACATGTACCTAAACATCCCCATTTTGCTTTGCTGTGGGACTGCTACCTTACCAGTTTGTGGTGTTGACCTTTAGTCGCTAGTCTGCACCTGGGTGTTCACCAAGTATTATGCCTAACGCTCTCTTGTGGCATCCCCATTGTGAGATACGTAGACGACCTCCTTTTGAGAGAACAGCAACCGTGGATTCTGTTGGACACCATAGCTTTGACTGTCCAGATGTTACAGAGGTTTGGATGGATCCTGAACCTTACAAACGTTTTGCTGGAACTGATCCATTGTTTCAAGTATCAGGGTCTAGTTCTGGACAAAGCTCAGGCCAGAGTGTTTCTTCCACAGGAGAAACTTCGGACTGGCCAATCTCATATTACAGCTCTCCAGTCTGGTAGTTGTTAGACTTCCTGCTATTGCATGAGATTCTTGCGCCTGATGGTAGCCTCATTCAAGATAGTCCCATTTGCCCAATTTCACTGTAGACCATTACCATACAACAATCAGTGATCATGTCTATAAAGTCTATAAATTGGCCAATTTGTTCAGAACCGAGGAGCAAGTTGTCTCTGGAATCAGGAAATTTCTTTAGATCTTCTGAAAGAAATTCTTGATGGATATCAGCCTGTCGTCAGGCTGGGGAGGAGTCCTGGGCACCCTTTCAGTGCAAGAGACTTGGTCATCGGAGGGACGTCATTTGCTCAAAAACATCCTGGAACTTCCGGCAGTTTGGTTCTGCAGCATTTGACCATCCAGCTGGAGAGTCCTCTGAATTGGATTCAGTCAGACAGCACTACAGTTTTGGTGTATGTTAACATTGAGGGAGGAACCAGAAGTCTCACAGCAGCAAGAGAGGCACATCAGATCCTGTCCTGGGCAAAGCTTATGTTCTGTCCTTGTTCACATTCCAATGTCTGGACTAGGGGAATTGTCTCTACATGCAGAGGTGTTTCAGGGTCTGTATCGTGGGTGGGGGACACAGATTGTGAGTCTTCTGGCTTCCAGATTCAACAGCAAACTGGACTTTTTTTTTTCCAAGTACAAGGATCCCCTAGTGGAAGCATCGGATTGCTCTGTGGACTCAGTACACGCTAAACTATATTTTTCCTCCACAAAGTTTCTTCATCTGTATCTCAGGAGATGGAGAGCATTCCTGTGATCCTCTTTGCTTCAGGTTGGCCTGGGTGGATGTGGTACGGCAATCTGGCAAAACAGCTTGAGAATGCTTTGTAGGCTCTTTCATATCATCAGATTATCAGAATCCTAATGTCTTAACCACTTGCTTACTGGGCACCTAAACCCCCCCTCCTGCCCAGACCAATTTTCAGATTTTAGCGCTGTCACTCTTTGAACGACAATTGCACGGTCATACAACACTGTACCCAAATTAAATTTGTATAATTTTTTTCCCACAAATAGAGCTTTCTTTTGATGGTATTTGATCACCTCCTGGGTTTTTCATTTTTTGTTAAAAAAAATTAAAGACCGATTTAAAAAAAAAAAAAACGACAAAGCCGTTTTATATTTTGTTAATAAATTTGCAAAGAGGTCATTTTTCTCCTTCATTGATGTACGCCGATGAGGCTACACTGGGCACCGATAGGCACTGATAGGCATTAAGGCGGCACTGATGGGCACTAATAGGAGGCATTGGTGGGCTCTGACGGGCGACACCGATGGGTGGCAATGATGGGCACTGATCGGCACTGGTAGCTGACACTGGTAGGCAGCACTGCTAGGTGGCACTGATGAGGCACTGATTTGCACCACTGGTGGGCATTGATAGGTGGCACTTATGGGCACGGATAGGTGGCAGTGATATACTGTGGGCACTAATTGCTGGCATTGGCAGGCGGTACTGGTGGGCACAGAGGCTCTTCCTCTTCGGGACCGATGTCCCTGCAAACAGAAGCAGGAGATTGGCTTTTTTTCTTCTCACTCTGTCAGCGTGAGAAGAAAAAATAAATGATTACCGAGCCTCTGTTTACATCACGTGATCAGCTGTCATTGGCTGACCGCTGATCATATGGTAAGGGGCCAGGATCGGCCCCTTACTCGGATCTGTGATCACCCAAGTCTTATTGACAGTGCACGCCGCCAGCCCCGTTCAGGGGGGCGTGGCCAGCTTTAAAAGGGGAGGACATCAATAGACGGTCTCCCGGAAAAGCAGATCCGCGCTGTAGCCGTCATTCGGCTATAGCGAGGATCTGAACAGGTTAAGCACTAATTTACCATGCAGCTTCACAGTCGCTGGCTTTAACAGTTGGCTTTTAGAAACCCAGATTTTGAGAGATGGGGCATCTCTGAATCTGAGTCTTATAATATGAAAGCGTAACATGTAAGGCATACTTCAATTAATGTGTGTCTTAGGGCTTCCACCCTAGGAGTTTCTCCGTGATACAAATCCTCTCCTTCCTATTTCCTCCTCCTTCCTGGACCAGCATTTTGTCTCTCACCACTATTAAGGACCAGATTTCTGCCCTTTTTAGCCTGTTCCTGAGACCATTGGCCTTGATTAAGATCTTTGTAGGAGTTTCCTGTGCAGCTCCCCCTTTTTGCGACTCGAAAGCATCTGAATCTGGTTCTTTCTGCCCTTCAGAAATCACCATTTTATTTGAGACAATCCTTTTTCACCCGCAAAGTGGTTTTCCGTGTAGCCATTACCTCTGAGAGGCGAATGTTTGACCTGATCGCCTTATCCTGCAAGGAGCCCTTTCTGATTTTGCAAAAGGGCAAGGTGATGTTAAAGCCCAGGGCTTCCTTCCTGCCTAAGGTCGTTTCTGCCTTTCACATTAACCAGGACATTGTTCTCTCTAGCTGCAGTCCACCAAAAGGAAATTTCTCTCCATTGCCGCTGCTATTTTCCAGGCAGATTTATTCCCTATTTTTTATTCTTGATGGTTCACATGAGGGTACACTGGCTTCTTGATCCCCCATATCTATTTGGCTCAAGCACACAATCATCCAAACTTATGATCTCAAGAACTGGGTTTGAGCCTTTCCTGTCAAGGCACAGTCTACTAGATCCGTGAATGCTTCTTGGTCTGTTTGGTATCAAGCAACTGTTTCCCAGGTTTGCAAGGCCTGCCACCTGGTTTTTGGTTCACACATTCTCTAGATTCTACCAGGTGAGCTTCATCCAGCTTTGTATGTAAGGTCCTTGAATTGGCTCTTTGAGCTACAGGCAGACCTTCGTTCTCTGTTTTTTTTTTCTTGGGCTGGTTAGTGTTTGCTGCTTTTGGACATCCTGAAGTTAAAGACATCCTGTGCCCCGCAATGGATGAGAAAGAAAATTGTTATTGCCATAAAATCTTTTTTTTCTTGGAGTCTATTGTGGGACACAGGTCCCACAACTCTGTTTATGATTATGGTCTTGGTTTGGTACTGTTTTGCTACAAAATTCCAGGCATGCTGGTTGAGGGAGGGGTTATTCCAGGCTAGCCTGCCTACAGTTTTTTGTTTGCCAGTGTCCACTGCTTTTGTAACAGCAGTATAGTCCTAAGGTTGAAGACTTCCTTTGTCCATTAATGGTCTCCAAAAAAAATATTTTACTGTGAGCACAAAGATTCTATTTTTATTTTCTTATTTTTTTATATATATATATATATATATATATATATATATATATATATATATATAATACACACACACACACACACACACACACACACACACACACACACACACACACACACACACACACACACACACACACACACACACACAGTTGTGCTCAAAAGTTTACATACCCTGGCAGAATTTGATTTCTTGGCAAATTTTCAGAGAATATGAATAACACAAAAACTTTTCTTTCACTCATGGTTAGTGTTTGGCTGAAGCCATTAATTATCAATCAACTGTATTTACTCTTTTTAAATCATAATGGCAACAGAAACTACCCAAATGACCCTGATTAAAAGTTTACATACCCTGTTGATTTTGGCCTGCTAACATGCACACAAGTTAACACAAAGGGGTTTGAATGGCTAATAAAGGTAACCATCCTCCCCTCTGATCTGTTTGCTTGTAATAAGTGTGTGTGTATAAAAGGTCAATGAGTGTCTGGACTCCTGATGGACCCTTGCATCTTTCATCCAGTGCTGCACTGACGATTCTGGATTCTAAATCATGGGAAAAGCAAAAGAATTGTCAAAGGATCTGCGGTAAAAGGTAGTTGAACTGTATAAAACAGAAAAAGGGTTATAAAAAGATATCCAAGGAATTGAGAATGCCAATCAGCAGTGTTCAAACTCTAATCAAGAAGTGGAAAATGAGGGGTTCTGTTGAAACCAAACCATGGTCAGGTAGACCAACGAAAATTTCAGCCACAACTGCCAGGAAAATAGTTTCGCTGCAAAGAAAAATCCACAAATAACTTCAGGTGAAATACAGGACTCTCTGAAAACTTGGTGTGGCTGTTTCAAGATGCACAATAAGAAGTCTCCTGACCTCAATATCATTGAGCCACTCTGGGGAGATCTCAAACGTGCAGTTCATGCAAGACAGCTCAAGAATTTACAGGAACTGGAGGCTTTTTACCAAGAGCAATGGGCAGCTTTACCATCTGAGAAGATAAAGAGCCTCATCCACAAATACCACAAAAGACTTGAAGCTGTCCATGATGTTAAAGGGGGCAATACACGGTATTAAGAACTGGGGTATGTAAACTTTTGATCAGGGTTATTTGGGTAGTTTCTGTTGCCGTTATGATTTAAAAAGAGTAAACACAGTTGATTGATAATAAATGGCTTCAGCCAAACACTAACCCATGAGGGAAAGAAAAGTTTTTGTGTTATCATTCATATTCTCTGAAAAATGGCTCAGAAATTATAAATTCTGCCAGGGTATGTAAACTTGTGAGCACAACTATATACAGGGGGTCCCCGAGTCTGCCTGTATGGAAGTCGGAAATGTTCGTAAGTCGGCCGCGCATGCGCAGACCGACAAATACGGACATTTCCGGACATTTCCGATGTTCCGTCTAATGCCGTTCTGCGCATGCGCCGCAAATTACGGACATATCCGGCATTTTCCGAGGCTCCGTATGGCCGCGCATGCGCAGAACGGCCAGAAGACGGCAAAAAAACAGCGAAAAATGGCGGTGGGTCCCCGCAGCGCCCCGTTCGTAAGTAGGGGTTGTTCGTAGGTCGGGCGTTCGTAAGTCTGGGACCCCCTGTATATATAAAAAATTTACCTTTAAAACTCATTGGCTGTTTTCCTGGGATCCCAGGCAACTTTGCAAACATAACTCCTTACTACTTTAATTTTCTCTGAGTCTTGATTGCTGGCATCCCAGGTCCATTCTAGTGCAAAGCGTTGCTTTGTTACACTCATCTGATCAACATTAGCAAGTATGTCTTCTGATCCACATGCTTTCTGATTCAATTAAAAAAACAGAATTATAGCCCTAGGCACTTCGGAAACCTTATAGTATAGAAAAATATCCATATCATTCATAAGGGGTAGCAGAAATCCACCAGCTTCAAAAGAATTAGAGTCTTGCGGACCCTCCTGTTTCTATATGCACTAGGTTTCCCTGGGTTCTCAGTCCAGCGCAAAGGCAGCAGCAGTGGTCTTGTGCCCCCTTCTGTTTTTCTTTGGAATTTCTGATTCTGTTCTGTTTTGATGATTTCTGCGCTGCTTAGCACTCTTGCACAGTCACTGGAAAAACAGAACATGCATTGATGAAAGAAAGCTCCTGCAAAATGTAGCTACAGTGTAAAGAGAACAGAACTAAGATATGAAGCAAGGCACCAAGGATCCCTGTAGATCAGGGTAGGCAGCCTTTGAGAGGTGGGAATCTACCTGTGCAACATGGAAGAGCACGACAATCACCAGGGTGCGGTGCGCTTTTTTTTTTTTTTTTTTATAAGGAAATAATCTAGCAAGGCATCATTAAAATGAAGGTTTGACGAAAGCTTTGAATATGTGATAATACAAATGTTACTGTAAAAATATAAATTTATCTTAACCTTTTTAGCTTCAGTACAAAACTTGAAATTCACTTTATTCATAGTTTTGCTAGGCAACAATTGTATCAGGCTGGGCTGGCTGTTTTAAGGTCTGGCCTGCCTGCCTGGTTTAAGTTCTGGACTGGCTGGATGGTTTGGGTTCTGGCCTGGCTGACTGGATTGTGTGTTGGCCTGGCTGGCTGGGTTGAATGCTAGATCCAGAAAAAGGAGCTGGCACAACGACATATGTCAGCAGTGTGATGAGCCACAAATAAGTCAACATGTTTCGGCCATCTAGGCCTTATTCATGACTCCCTTTAAATGGGTTAAATGCCAGTTTGGCTGGCTGGCCTGAGTTTTGCCCTGGCTGGCTGGTTTAAGGTTTGGCCCGGCTGGCTGGCTGACAGCTTTGAATTTTGGCTTTGCTGGCTGAGTTCAGCCAGTCAAAGCGGTATGCATTTTGGTTAAGACTGTACAGAGGTCAGGAGTAAATTATACAGAGCTCATAAGTCAGTAGTATCTAACGCAGAGTGCAGGGGTCAGGAGTAGGTAACACAGAGTGAAGTGGTCAGGAGTTAGCAATTCAGAGCAAAGGGGTCAGGATTAATGTAGAGTTCAGTAGGCAGTAACAAAGAGTGAAGGGGTCAGGAATAAATAATAAAGTATAGAGGTCCATAGTAAGTAACGCAGAAGACAGTAAAGACTTATGTGTATGAGTCAAGAGTAAAACCATGTGTACCCTGACATGTCCAGCTGACAGGATTTCTCTGTACACAGTTTTCCCCCAGTACCATCATTATGTTTCCCCCTTCACATGCAGAGTAGCGCAGGGAAGCAGTGGTGAGACGTAGCTACCTGTTCTGCCATGTTGGTCCATGCCAGTCCACCTCTTGCTACTATCCCAGCTGCTTGTATGTGATGTCACATATAAGTTTCTTTGTGCCACTTTGCATATGGGGAGGAAAAGCACTAATGACAGAGGGTCAGTAAGGTATGGCACTATCTAAAAAAACACTTGGCTGCAATCGACAGGTAAATTACATTCAATTAATTGCCGACTTCCGATTTAGATGGTGCTAAAAGGATGAAGGAATGAGCAATGACTATCTAAATGTATGCAGGGTCTGCATTCTTTCAGTACTTTGTGATTTGAAAATGTGCTTGGGAAATCATTTATGGCTCCTGGCTTCAAAGATTATGAGTGAAAATATGTCAATCAGATGCCTTCCTTGTTGTTCTCAGACCTGAACTGCTCTTAACAAAGGTACAGAAATTGGTTGTACACATGTTGTCCAGTCTATAACTGGACATACTTTAGAGGCACCCAAGGAATTAAGGAAGTACCCCAGTACTGAATAGGTATTACTAGAAGGAGAGGATTGGGCAGCACAGTGGTTTAAGTAGTTAGCACTTCCACCTAGCAACACTAGTATCGTTGGTTTAAATCCCAACCATGGCACTACCTGCCTGTAGTTTGCATATTCTCCCTGTGCCTGCGTGGGTTTCCTCTGGGTAATTCGGTTTCCTCCTGCACTGCAAAGACATCCTGGTAGGTTAATTGGCTTCTGTGTAAACTGGCCCTAGCATATGTATGAATGTGAGTTAGCGACCTTAGATTGTAAGCAACGTGATGGCAGGCACTGATGTGTATGTATAATATATATGTGTAAAATTGCTTTGTAAATTGACAGCTATATACAAATACTTGTAATAAATACATTTAAAAACTGGTTATTTAAAATATCTCCATTAATTTCAGGGGAATATTTGGAAAATATGGATGATGAAGAGAGTGCAGCACAAAAGGGCCTACAGAAGAAGATAGACCTTTATAGCCTTCAAAAGGTCAGCCTTCAAACTGTGTAGTTGTTATATAGTCTGTACTTAAAGTGTTATACTGATTATTTTATATTCTTCTGTATTGTAGACTCATTCTCACAGTCTGCCAGTGTTTGCAGTGGAAAAGTAGAAAAAAAATTAACCTTAAAAGTTTGAGTTTTCTAAATGTTATTAAGGTTGACATTTAGCCGCAAAATGGAAGAAAAAAAAAAAAACATTCTCTCTAGCTTTAGTGAGCTAACTTATCAAAAATGAAGTATGTCCTACATTGGTCAGGCAACTGCAAATCTGTGAAGGGAAGTCTTATCCTCTTCCTGAACTTCCTGAGAGGTAAAAACTTCAGGTTTTTTGTGCTGCTGTGAAAGTTCCCAATGAGGAAGTGCTCATTCCTCCATTGAGGAACATTCTTTCATTGCTCCCACTGCCTGTAACACAATCTGTGAAAGGTAAAGAGAAACCTGTGACTTATCAGACTCTCCCCCATTCACAGATCATTTTACAGGCAGTGAAAGCAATAGAGGAATATTTCTTGATGGGACACCCAAGATCTTTGATTCATTCCCGCTGTCCATCTACAATGACTTTTGTCACCTCTGACCATCCGACCAGTTGTTTGGGTTTTATGAATCCATGCCCCGTACTCTGAACCTTACCACCACATGGTTGCAACATGTCTTATTCTAGACATGGACAAGTTGTGTAGGCCCCACTGTAACGTGTCCCCAGCTCATACACTGCTAACAGTTCTAAGACTGCTTGCAGTGAGCCAATGTCTGCAGCTAAAATCTTGTTTCCCTTTCCTCCTAGAATCTATTCCATCATCGGAATCCTCTATATAGTTTTTCTCAATAGTTCACATTCCCTGGCAGAAATCGTGACATTTTGGCATTGATATTGAGAATATAACTGATCACGCCAAAAAAATATTTTTTTATGTAAGGATAGTAATCATATCAAGCCATTTATTAGCAGTTGCTTTGCTCATTTTTAATTCATAATAACAGAAATAACCCAAATGGCCCTGATCAAAAGTTTACATGCCCTGGAATGTTTGCCCTTGGTAGAGAGACACAAGGTGACACACACAGGTTAAACTAGCAATTAAAGTTTAATTTCCCAATTTTTAAATTGCAATTGGTGTCTGTGTGTAAATGGTCAAAGAGTTTGTTACCTTTCACATGGATGCACTGAGTAGGCTAAATAGTGAGCCATTGGGAGCAGAAAAGAACTGTCAAAAGATGTGCATAACAAGGTAATAGAACTTTATAAAGATGGAAAATGCTATAAAAAGATATCAAAACCTTTGAATATGCCAGTCAGTACTGTTCAATCGCTTATTAAGAAGTAGAAAATTTGGGGATCTCTTGATACCAAGCCAAGGTCAGGTAGACCAAGAAAGATTGCATTCGCAAACTGCCAGAAGAATGGTTTGGGATACAAAGAAGAATCCACAGGTAACCTCAGGAGAAGTTCAGGCTGCTCTGGAAAAAGATGTTGTGGTTGTTTCAAGGAGCAAAATACGATGATACTTGAACAAAAATGAGCTGCATGGTCAAGTTGCAAGAAAGACGTCTTTACTGAGCCAAGAGCAACAAAAAAAGCTTGGTTACACTGAAACAAAAAAAAAGAAGCTTGGTTACAATACGCCCGACAACACCTTGACCTGCCTAGCAGCTTCTGGCACACTGTAATCTGTAGTGACGAGACCAAAAGAGAGCTTTATGATCACAACCACAAGTGCCATGTTTGGAGAGAGGTCAACAAGGCCTATTGCGACAAGAATACAATCCCCACTGTGAAGCATGGTGGTGGCTCACTGTTTTTTTTTTTGGGGGGGGGGGTGAGCTCCAAAGGCAAGGGGAATCTTGTGAAAATTTATGGCAAGATGAATGCAGAATGTTACCATCATATTCATTATTTTAATTATTACAAAAAACTGCACCTTGCCTTTAAGTACAGTCTTCAGAACTAAGGGTATGCCGACTTTTAAACGGGTTACTGGGTTCGTAGAAGACCCAGAAAAGGGGCAAGCACTTTAGTAAACACTTGGTGTGCAGAGGAGAGACTGAAATGGTAGTGCTACAAATTGGAAGGGTTAATCTCTCACGGCAATAAGCAGTGGGAGGAGAAAGAGTGGGGAAATAGGTATGTGTAGCTAGCCATCTTGATGCCAGAAATTCCCCTTGTCTAGAATTTTTGGTACACATAACGTCAACTCCGCCCATAGCTCTTAAAGGGCCATTTTATTTATTTTATTTTTTTAAATGACAAAATTATTATTATTTTTTTGTTAATGCATTTTAGTGTAAATATGAGATCTGAGGTCTTTTTGACCCCAGATCTCATATTTAGGAATTCCTGTCATGCTTTTTTTCTATTACAAGGGATGTTTACATTCCTTGTAATGGGAATAAAAGTGACACTTTTTTTTTTTAAAAACAGTGTAATAATAAAAAGTAAAAGGTAAAATAAATAAGTACAATTTTTAAACGCGCCCCGTCCCGCCGAGTTCGCCTTCAGAAACGAACGCATACGTGAGTAGCGCCCATATATGAAAACAGTGCTCAAACCACACATGTGAGGTATTACCGCGATCGGTAGAGCGAGAGCAATAGCCCTAGACCTCCTCTGTAACGCAAAACATGCAACCGGTAGAATTTTTTAAATGTCGCCTATGGAGATTTTTAAGGGTAAAAGTTTGTCACCATTCCCGAGCGGGTGCAATTTTGAAGCGTGATATGTTGGATATCAATTTACTCGGCGTAACATTATCTTGCCCAATATAAAAAAAATTGGGCTAACTTTACTGTCGTCTTATTTTTTAATTCAAAAAAGTGTATTTTTAAAAAAAAAGTGCGCTTGTAAGACCGCTGCGCAAATATGGAGTGACAAAGTATTGCAACAACCGACATTTTATTGTCTAGGATGTTAGAAAAAAATGTATAATGTTTGGGGGTTCTAAGTAATTTTCTAGCAAAAAAATGTTTTAACTTGTAAACAGCACATCTAAAAAAGAGGCCTGGTCTTACAGTGGTTAAGGAACTCGACAGGTTGTTCCAAACATCTTGGAGAACTAAACAGTAGATGTAGGCTGTCTCAAATACTTCTGTCTGTACATGTAATCCCAAACGGATGATGTTGAGATCGGGGCTAAGGCCCCTTTCACACTGGGGCGGTGAGCCGCGGTGACGGTAAAGCAGCGCTATATTTAGCGCTGCTTTACCGTCGTTTTCACCGCGGTTTTCGGCCGCTCGCGGTGCGGTTTTACCCCCCGCAAGCGGCCGAAAACGGTTAAACACCCCCCGCAGAGCGCCGCCGTAGCCGCGGTATTGCCGCGGTTTTACCGCGGTCTCCCATTGTAATCAATGGGAAGGAGCGGTATAGGAGCGGTGAACACACCGCTCCTATCCCGCTCCAAAGATGCTGCTAGCAGGACTTTTTTTGTCATCCTGCTAGCGCACCGCTCCAGTGTGAAAGCCCGCCGGCTTTCACACTGGAGTTAAAGGGGCCGGATTTTTTCATGCGGTGAACAGGCGCTATTTTTAGCGCTGCACCACATGAAAAACGCCCCGGTGTGAAAGGGGCCTAAGTGGGAGCCAAAACAATACTTCCAGGACTCCTTGTTCTTCTGTACACTGAAGATCTTAAAGATACCCAATCAAATGAATAAAAGGTAAAAGGTAAACTTACCCCAAAAAAATGCCCGAATGTCTCCATTGTTCTTATATGGTTATAATCGAGTATCAATTATGTTGTTTTATTATGCACTTTCAAATAGTACCTAGAGACCGGGTGGCTTTTGAAGACTCTCTTAAAGTGGTTGTAAACCCTTACAAACCACTTTGGCCTACAGGTAAGCCTAGATTAAGGCTTACCTGTAGGTCCAATAAATATCTCCTAAACCTACATGGTTTAGGAGATATTTAGAAAAAAAAGAGGCATCGCTGTCTACGGTGTGCATGCGCCGTAGACAGCGGCGCGCAGGCGCACTGCGCATGCCAAGATCACGGCGATATGCCGCTTTCGTGCGCATGCGCGGGAGTGACGTCATCGCCGCTCCAGCGAATGACAGCGCTGGAGCGGCGAGACCCAGAAGTCACTCCAGGCTTGATGGCGCCGGAGAAGGTTATGGATGAGGACCGCTTCGGGGGCTTCGTTCTCAGGTAAGTCATTCATAATAAGCTAGTATGCTATTGAGGAAGGTTTACTTCCTCTTTAATGTTACCTGTGCTCGTTAAGTCTAAACTGCAATGGATGTATAGTGCGTCCAATATACTGAAATCCACAAGGGCAGGTAAGAAGATGAACTACGTTAGCGGTAGAACATGTTATGAAAGTCTTAATATTGAAGGCTTGAGCTGTACTATAAGAACTAAACTGGGTGGTCTTCTTATTAGTAATCCCGTTAATTGAGCATACAGAACATTTATTGCACTTATAAAAACCTGTCATGTTCTGAAAGAACATCAATTTAGTGGTAGGTGGCTCACTAGGAGCCACCAAGTCTCGAAGGGACTAGGCTCCCCTAAACACCACCTGTGGTTGATCAGGTAAAGTTTTGCCCAAAACACTGTAATTTTTTAATATATACCGGTGTTTACGAACAAACTTTTTGATTTGAATAATGTTGATGGGAGTAAGATGTAATGAATGGCATAGAGAAATCAGTCCCTGAGCTCCCATTATTAGGTCTTTCGGACAGGAATAGACCTCTGTTCATTACTTGAGTGCCCGCCATTGCCCGTTCTAAAGTGGCAACAGAGTATCCCTTGTTAATAAATCTTTCAGTAAGTACCGCAGCCTGTAATTCGAAATTTGCAGCTCTACTACAGTTTCGTCTTAGACGCATATATTGGCTCTCGGGGACTGAGTTGAACCAAGATGGTGGTGACAGCTATCCATGGGGATGAAAGAGTTTTGACTGGTAGGTTTAAAATATGTAGCGGTCAAAAGTTGATCTCCCTCTGCCCAAATTTTGAGGTCCAAAAAATGTACTGAACATTGATCAGCCTCATATTTAAACTCTATCCCTAAATATGAGCCTGATCAATGTTCAGTACATTTTTTTTTGTACATAATTTTTTTTGATCAGAAACTTCTAGTGTGGTGGGCAATCTGTTGCTAACTGACACTGGCTAGGAGGGATACTGACGTCGTTAGTGACACTAAAATAGTGATCGTGATAATACTGACTTTGTGCTAATGGCAATGACTGGGTTGACCAGGAGGGAAAACACGTGCATGCAAGTTTATGTGTGCTGCTTATACTCACTGATCTGGCTGGGTTTCTCTCCTTGCTTTCATTTCGGAACAACAGGAAGAAATCCAGCCAAAGCCAGTGTTTACAAGCTCACAGATCTGTGTTGTGATTGGCCACAGCCTATCAGCAGGTATACAGCCTAAATGATTGTCAGTGGGTTACAGCCAAACTCGTGCTGTCCAGTCATAGCACAGGTCAGCAGGAGATGCAAACATGCCTCTAAACCAAGAAGTACCTGTACGTTGCTGTGCTGCCCACTAGCAGTAAATGTACTGTTGGTGGGCGGCAGGTGGATAAAGAGGCTAAACGTAAAAGTTGGTTAAACTGTGGGCAGATAAAAATGTGCTGAAGTAATCTTGATTAAATAATTTCATTAGAAAGCTCTGTAGGCATTCCATCAAACACTTCTGAGTAAGCCCAACAGTGTTCTATTAGGCCGGCTTCACACTGGGGCGGTGCGGGGCGGCGACGGTAAAGCAGCGCTATATTTAGCGCTGCTTTACCATTGTTTTACCCGCGGTATGCGGCCGGGTTAAAAGGGTTAAAAACCTCCGCAAAGCGCCGCTTGCCGGTGGTATCCCCGCGGTCTCCCTCAGGGCTTTCACACTGGAGACACAGCAACAGCTGTTTCGGGTCGGTTTGCAGGCGCTATTTTTAGCGCAATAGCGCCTGCAAACCGCCCCAGTGTGAAAGCAGCCTTAGTTAAGCAACTGTAAAAAAGATGTCTTTCTACAGACGACTTAAGAATGAAAAAGCAGCATTGTAATGATATTTGTGTGCCCTTAGGAATTGTTTCTATGATAAATCTACAAGGGACATTCTCATTCACATATACATCTCAATAGTGTGATGATTTACAGTGCCTTGAAAAGTATTCACCCCCCTTAGCATTTTTCGTGTTTTCTTGCCTCACAACCTGGAATTAACATGGATTGTTTCAGGATTTGCATCATTTAATTTACAAAACATGTCCACAACCTTGAAGATGTGTTTTTTTATTTTTTTTGTGAAGCAAACAACAAATAGGACAAAATAACAGAAAAGGTCAATGTGCATAACTATTCACCCCCCTAAAGTCAATACTTTGTAGAGCCACCTTTTGCGGCTATCACAGCTCCAAGTTGCTTTGGATAAGTCTCTATAAGCTGGCCACATCTTACCACTGGGATTTTTGCCAATTCCTCCTTGCAAAACTGCTCCAGCCCCTTCAAGTTGGATGGTTTGCACTTGTGAACAGCAATCTTTAAGTCTGACCACAGATTTTATATTGGATTGAGGTCTGGGCTTTGACTAGGCCATCCCAATTATCAGTGTTTTATTTCTCAAAAATTGTTTTGTGTATATATTTTTCTAATACTTCACCAACTTAGACTATTGTGTTCTGATCCATCACATATAATTTAGATTTAAAAAAACATTGAACTAAAGGCTGTAATATAACAAAATAGGTAAAAAGCCAAGGGGGTGAATACTTTTGCAAGACACTGTATCCCTTCACTTTCTGCTGCAAGATCATTTATAGCCCTGTAGATTTAAACATGAGTTTGCCAGTAGGTCAGAAGAATGTTTGATTGGATCCTGATGTCGGAGGTTTATTTAGACATGCTCTATTTGATGTTTATCACTTTGTTCTTTTCTAGACTTTGTTAGAAATGAAAGAAACAAGGAGAACAAAGAAACCAAGCAGGTTTGAATCCTTGCGAGTCGAAGTCACAGACTTTCTGAATAGTCTTGTAAGGTGTGTGTCAGAGCTTGACTTCTTAATTTCCTAGTTATTTTCATGTCTAAGAAATTATTCTGTGCCATCTGTTGCACCCTGTTTTTATTACAAGTCAGAAGCCTGGTACACATGGGATGTTTTTTTTTCATTCAACCCAGTGGGCTTGGTCGTTGTACTAACTAAGGGATGTTAATGTGTTAATCTTCCCTGCTGAGCTATTGTGTTCTGAAAGGAGTACTGCCCACTGCCAGAACACACCGATCAGCGCTTGTAGTCATTTGCTGCCAGAGCTAATCAGATGTTGGTTTTCCAGCATGCTTGTTCGACAGAAGGGGACAGGCTACTGTACACACTGGCTGAATTTTGTCCTTTTTCTGTTGAACTGAACGATTCTGAGTGATATTCAGCACGTGTATACCAGCCTTAAAGTGATTGTAAAGTGATTTTTTTTCTTTAAATAACAAACATGTTGTACTTACCTGCTCTGTGCAAGGGTTTTGCTCAGAGCAGCCCAGATCCTCCTCTTCTGGGGTGCCACGGTGGCGCTCCTGGCTCCTCCTCTTCATTGGATGCCCCCACGGAGAGCCTCTTTCATGGGGGCACCCGTGCTGCTGCATCCATGGACACAGACAGCAAGACTCGTCCTTGCCCCCTGCTCTCTTGTCACTGGATTAGATTGACCCACTGCTATCAATCTATCCAATGAGGACAGGGACAGCGGCTGGAGCCGCTGGGCTCGTGCTTGTCGCTGGAACAAACTGGTTCAGGTAAGAAAAAGGTGGGGCTCGGGAGTGCAGCTGCAGCACAGAAGGTTTTTCACCTTTAATACATAGAATGCATTAAGGTGAAAAACCTTGAGACTTTACAACCCCTTTAAGATGAATCTATGGCAGACAGTTCACCTGCTGTTTTACTGTCCTCTGACCACCCACCTAAATTCTTCCTTTGCAGTCTGACGGGGCTGTACACATGCTACGGCCGTGTTTCTTTGCGGCCACAAAAATGTTAACTCTGCTTGCAGAGTTTGACAGGCAGCACCGCTTGTCAAGCTTGTCCATTAAGGTTGATGGATGCAAGACCCAACCATGAGCCAAATGCATAGCTCTTATTTTAACACCAACCCCCTGTGGAATAAAAAAAAAAAGGACATTCAGGAGCCAGCCCCACTACTCTACTGCCTTCTGAAAAGTGGCAGACCATGGTTATGTATTTAAACATTAAATGTTACAAGGATACAGGTTTCCAATATTCTAAGTACAGTGCCCTAAAAAAGTATTCATACCCCTTGAAATTTTCCACATTTTTTCATGTTACAACCAATAACGTAAATGTATTATATTGGGATTTTATGTGATAGACCAACACAAAGTGACACATAATTGTGAAGTGGAAGCAAAATGATGAATAGTTTTAAACATTTTTTACAAATAAATATGTGAAAAGTGTGGTGTGCATTTGTATTCAGCCCCTCTGAGTCAATACTTAGAACTGTAGAACCACCTTTCTCTGCAATTACAGCTGCAAGTCTTTTTGGGGATGTCTCTACCAGCTTTGCACATCTAGAGAGTGAAATTTTTTGCCCATTCTTCTTTGCAAAATATCTCAATCTCTGTCAAATTGCATGGAGAGCATCTGTGAATAGCGATTGTCAAGTCTTGCCACAGATTCTCAATTGGATTTAAATCTGGACTTTGAGCCATTCTAACACATGAATATGCTTTGATCTAACCCATTCCATTGTAGCTCTGGCTGTATGTTTAGGTTCGTTGTCGTGCTGGAAGGTGA
This sequence comes from Lithobates sylvaticus, assembly GCA_028564925.1. NCBI lineage: Eukaryota > Metazoa > Chordata > Amphibia > Anura > Ranidae > Lithobates > Lithobates sylvaticus. The sequence goes on along the minus strand of CM053028.1, from coordinate 303,039,920 downwards.
ACCTCCACCCCAGTCTCAAGTCTTTTGCAGACTCTAACAGGATTTTTTCTAAGATTGCCATGTATTTGGCTCCATCCATCTTCCCATCAACTCTTACCAGCTTCCCTGTCCCTGCTGAAGAAAAGCATTCCCACAACATGATGGTGCCACCACTATGATTCACGATAGGGATGGTGTGTTCAGGGTGATGTGCAGTGTTAGATTTCCGCCACACATAACATTTTAACTTTAGGCCAAAAGTTCAATTTTGGTCTCATCTGATCAGAGCACCTTCTTCCACATGTTTGCTGTGTCCCCCACATGGCTTCTCGCAAACAGCAAGTTGGACTTCTTATGGCTTTCTTTCAACAATGGCTTTCTTCTTGCCACTCTTCCATAAAGGCCAGATTTGTGAAGTGCACAACTAATAGTTGTCCTGTGGACAGATTCTGCCATCTGAGCTGTGGATCTCTGCAGCTCCTCCAGAGATACCATGGGCCTCTTGGCTGCTTCTCTGATTAATGCTCTCCTTGCCCGACCTGTCAGTTTAGGTGGACAGCCATGTCTTGGTAGGTCTGCAGTTGTGCCATACTCTTTCCATTTTCAGATGATGGATTGAACAGTGCTCCGTGAAATGTTCAAAGCTGGGGACTTTTTTTTTTATAACCTAACCATGCTTTAAACTTCTCCACAACTTTATCTCTGACCTGTCTGGTGTGTTCCTTGGCCCTGATAATGCTGTTTGTTTACTATGGTTCTCTAACAAACATGAAGGCTCCACAGAACAGCTGTATTTATATATAATTGAGATTAAATTACACATAGGTGGACTCTATTTACTAATTAGAAGACTTCTGAAGGCAATTGATTCCGTTAGATTTTAGTTAGGGGTATCAGAGTAAAGGGGGCTGAATACAATTGCACGCCACACTTTTGACATATTTAAATGTAAAACATTTGGAAAACCATTTATCATTTTCCTTCCACTTAACAATTATGAGCCATTTTGTGTTGGTCTATCACATAAAATCCCAATAAAATACATTTACGTTTTTGGTTATAACATGACAAAATGTGGAAAATTTAAAGGGGTGTGAATACTTTTTCAAGGCACTGTAGATGTACCTTCAGTTTTTCCATTATTGAAAACAAAGTAAAAGTACAATCTCAACTCCTGATGCCCGTTTTTATGTTATGGGATATAGCAAAGTTTGCAGTGCATTTGGTGTAGAACACTTGCATTTGTATTATATGAGAAAATGCCATGCGTGGCACATGTGATACAGCTATGTCAAGGAAAGGGGGGGGGGGGGGTGGAGATGGAAAGCTTGAAGAAATTCTCTGGCCTTATACAGAAGATATAAAAAGTCTACACACCCCTGTTAAAATGTCAAATTTCTGTAATGCAAAAAATGTGACAAAGGTAAATCATTTAAGAACTTTTTCCACGCTTAATGTGACCTATAAACTGTACAAATCTGTTGAACAACAAACTGAAATATTTTAGGTGGAGGGAAGTAAAAATAATAATATGGTTGCATAAGTGTGCACACCCTTAAACTAATACTTTGTTGAAGCACCTTTTGATTTTATTACAGCACTCAGTCTTTTGGGGTATGAGTCATGCATGGCACATCTTGACTTGCCAATAATTGCCCACTCTAATTTGCAAAAACCTCCAAATCTGTCAGCTTCTGTGCACAGCCCTCTTCAGATCACACCACAGATTTTCACTCGGATTCAGGTCTGGGCTCTGGCTGGGCCATTCCAAAACTTGAATTTTTTTCTGGTGAAGAAATGGATGTGTTGATTTGAATGTATGCTTTGGGTCGTTGTCATGCTAAAAGATGAAGTTCCTCTTCATGTTCAGCTTTCTAGCAGAAGCCTGAAGGTTTTGCCAATATTGACTCGTATTGTATGGTATGGTATTGGTATTTTGGTACAGCCAGTACTTGCCAGATATTCCTGCAGCTCCTTTTATGTTGCTGTAGGCCTCTTGGCAGCTTTCCTGACCAGTTTTCTTCTCGTATGTTCATACATTTTGGAGGGACGTCCAGGTCTTGGTAATGTCACTGTTGTGCCATATTTTCTCCACTTGGTGATGACTGTCTTCACTGTGTTCCCTGGTATAGCTAATGCCTTGGAAATTCTATTGTACCCTTCTCCTGACTGATACCTTTTAATAATGAGATCCCTCTGATGCTGTGGAAGCTCTTTGCGGACCATGGATTTTGCTATAGGATGCTACTAAGAAAATGTCAGGAAAGACCTACTGGAACAGCTGAACTTTATTTGGGGTTAATCACAAGCTCTTTAACCACTTCAGCCCTGGAAGGTTTTACCCCCTTAATGACGAGGATTTTTTGCGATACGGTCGTGCAACGCTGTACCCAAACAAAATTTTTTTCTTCCACAAATAGAGCATTCTTTTGGTGGTATTTGATCACCTCTGCGGTTTTTATTTTTGCCCTATACACAAAAAAAACGACAATTTTAAAAAAAAAGAACTTTTTTTTTTACTTTCTGCTATAATGCATATCCAAAAAAAAAAAATGTATTCATATATTTAGGGCGATATATATTCTTCTACATGTTTTTGGTAAAAAAAAATATCGCAATAGGCGTATATTGATTGGTTTGTGCAAAAGTTATCACATCTACAAACTACGGGATCGGTTTAGGGGCTTTTATTTTTATTGTTTCTACTGGTAATGGCAGCGATCTGCAATTTTTAGCGGGACTGCAGCGGACAAATCTGACCTCAACGTTTTTTGGGGACCAGTGACATTATTACATTGATCAGTGCTATAAAAATTCACTGATCAATGTAAAAATGACAGTGGCAGGGAAGGGGTTAACACTAGGGGGTGATCAAGGGGTTGAGTGTTTTCCCTCAGCGTGTTCTAACTGTAGGGGGATGGGCTTACTGAAACATGATAGAGATCACTGGGAGCAGTAGATCTCTGTCATGTCACTAAGCAGAACGGGGAAATGCCTTGTTTACGTAGGCAGTTCCCTGTTCTGCCTCTCGGGCTGCGATTGCGGGCCGCCGGTTGACGTCGAGTCTGCAGACATGCTCCCACACACCCGCTATCCTGCTTTTAGGGATTTATGTACAGGTACGTCAGTTTATGCAGGAGAGCCATTCTGCCGAGGTATATCGGCTTAAGCCTGTCAGCAAGTTTGAATGTGATTGCTTAATTCTGAACACGGCTACATCCCCAGTTATAAGAGGGTGTGCACACTTAACCACATTATTTTAGTTTTTAATTTTTACATTTCTGTACATTCTGGATATATGTCTATAGCCATTATTTAGTTAGTTTGAGATGTTGAAGATTAGTTATGAGATTTCCTCCACAGGTGCTTTTGGCCTCTTCCTAAGCCATGTCAAGTTGCTTAAAGGATCTTCTGATGGAAACAAAAGCCCATGTGTACTGGATTTAATACTGCTTTAAGTTTGTAGGAGAGCCACAAGCATGTCATAGAAATATGGTTAAAGCTTTACTTCTAACATGAATAAAAGCGTTGTGTAAAGTGTGTAAAGAACAGCTTAATAAACCAGATGGCATACACCTCTTCCACCACCATTTTGTTACCCAGCTGATTTTTAAACATGCAAGCTAGGATTTTCTGAGAAGGTGATTGGGACCAAAGTAAGAGGGAAAAATGTATTTATGTTTTAAATATATTTATATATTTTTATTTATTTTTTTGAAAACTGGGTATGTCTTAGCAAATAAGTGTTCACCGCAGTTAGTATTTGCATTAACAAATCTACACTGGTTTAATTTTGATGTATTAACTTCTGTTTCCAGAGATTATTTGGCACCCCCCGAAACACAGCCTTTGTATGAAGTTGTATATTTTCATTCTGCAAACATTCTCCGTAAACATCTTAATGCTCTGCCACGGATCGCTCTACACACAGCTCTGAACAATCCTTCATCTTACCTGAAGGTAGCAAAACTAACTTGTGTTTTTTGTTTTGTGCTTCTTATCAACACACCCCAGCAAGTAGAAGGTTACAGTTTTTCATCTTTGACAATTACATTTAATTCTTCTTCCTGTTCAGTCTTTGGAAAGTGAAGGAGGAGCCTTAACCAGCACAGCTCCAGATATTTGCATTGCATATAAGCTGCATCTTGAATGTGGACGACTTATTAACCTCTATGATTGGTTGGAGGTAAGAAAGCACTGTACCTACATAAGCAGAGAATATATGACCAATTAATCTTAAGTTTGGAGGTGCTGGCATTGAAACTGCACATATAAATCCAGCTAAATAGCCTATGTCAGCTGTTTTTGTTCACTTCAGAGGGGTTTTGCATCGGCTTACAGGAATGCAAAACCCGCTTGAAGCAGGTCAAATGAAGGTCAGGAGGTAGTCAACTGCAGGTAAAATGCACCTGTCCTTGAACGCTGAATGATCGCAGAGGTGTCTTAAACTGATGTCAACAAAAGTCCAAAGCCTGTCGACACAGGCCCCTAGTCATAATATGGTTGTTGACTTAGTTACTCTTAAATATTTAGCTTTTTGTTGCTGGCTTAATGTGATGAGTATACGAAATTGTCATGTGCAGTATTTCATGTTTATGAGATAAAAGTTTTATGTTGTTTTTTTTTTTAATTGAACATAAGAAAAAAAAATTATACAGTACGCTGCAAAAGTTTTAGGCAAGTGTGAAGAAGTGATGCCATTCTGAAGGCAAAGGGTGGTCACACCAAATATTGATTTGGATTTTTCTGTTCATTGACTTTCCATTTTGCTAATTGATAAAAATTCAACTATTAACACTTCTACTTCTGAATGCATTCTTAATTTACAGCATTTTTTCACACCTGCCTAAAATGTTTGCCCAGTACTGTATATAACACCCTACATTACCTTTAAGGAGAAGCATACATCTTTTTATCCTCTATCTACCCTTTCATATTGGCGTATACTGTATACTACCCATAATTTTTATTGCACATTTTCTGTTTGTGGAGGCAGAGGATGTGAACTCCTTCACATGTTTTTAGGATGATATCTGAATATCCCAAATCACTGTAAGCTTTCTTGTTGCAAGCACAGAGGGGACCTCATACTGACAGACTGTAGGGATTTGCCAAAGGCCTGACCTAATCATATAAGACTTGTAAGAGAAATTGTTAGAATTGAAGCATATCCAAGCCCAAAACCAACATTTAGTACCTTTCATTCCTTTTCTTTTTTTCAAGTTTTTTTTTTCCCTTATTTTCACCTGGCAATGCACTTCCAGACAGGGATAACAACACACTCATATTTGTCTTTTTGTGTCAGGACAACAGAAACAAGATAGTACTAAGAAAGTTTGCTTCTCTTATTGTGCATAACACAGATGTGTATAGTTATGTAGTCCTCTGAGCACAATTTTACTGATAACAGTCAGTACAGACAGAGCACAGACAGGGCTGCTGATGAGGCAGGACAGTCAGCCCTCTTGTACCAGCCCCAGGCCCAATTCGTTCAAAAGGAGGTCCCAGGCATCTGCCGAGCAGGAGGCCAACTGTATTGCCTTATTGCAGACACTGATCCTCTTGTGCCTCCCCATGCAGTGCTGGTGGCTTCTACTCCTCTGTCTCTCCAGCTGTGGTGCAGGGTGATCGTTCTCGTATGTCCACCCCCTCCTCCCTGGTGTCTGGGGCCCCTGTGTGCCCCCCTTTCATCTGGTGTTTGGGCCCCCTTGTGTGCCTCTTTCCCCCTGCAGCGCTTCCGGCAACTGCTGTGGGCACAAAAAGATTGTTTCAGGATGGAGTGCAGGGGAAGGGGCCAGTAAACCTGTCATATTTACCAATATGAATTAACACAGTGAGAAACTGGTACTGATCGCTCCTGTGTCCATTCACCACTTAAGCATAGTAAACTTTTTACTATGCTTTCGTTTGTGAATGAAAAGGATGCCTCAGAGTGCTCCCTATTACTTTATCTGTGCAGCGGAGGCTGCAGAGAAAGGGACTGATGAATCTATGTCCTCAGTCTCTTTCTCGGTCTCAAATGTGAGACATCAGGGTTCTGTTTAGACCCCTGATATTTCACCAATGCCCCCCCCCAACAAGGCAGTGAAAAATTTTAAAAAATAACAAAAATTCTAAAATAAAAAAAAAAAAAAAAAGACTCAATCAGATGTGCTGTTTTCTCTATAATTTCTGCCATGGCTGTGAAGTAAACCATGCTGTTGCATGTGCACACCCCTAGGCACTGGCTCCATTGCTAAAGGGGGTAGAGGTTGGTGGCCATTAAAAGTGCAGCTCAACTATATAGTTCTTACTGCCCCCAACCTAATATGTGAATGAGCCCTAATTACTCATTCAGACAGGTACTTTGGCCGTGTGAATGAGTGGATTGTTCCTGCCGTTAGAGCCATGTGTTACTCTAAGGGGACACCGCAGCTGTATGAACACAGCTGCGGGTCCTAATTTGGCAGGTGTTCAGGCATGGGTGAGTGGCCCTGAATACACACTGTCTTTGTTTGGGGGCAGTACACCTGCACCCACACACCTGTCAAATTAGGGCCTGTGGCCGTGTTGGAACAACTGCTGTGTCCCCAGAGAGTAACATAGGCTGCTCTAGCCACTACTCTGTCAGGTAGGCTGTACAGGGTCCCATGATTTCTAATGGCAGCCCTGAGCGCAGGACATTATTGGCTTACAAGATTTCTGACAAGATCACCAGGTTTTTTTTTTTTTTTACTTATTAAACAGATATAACACAATGCTTTCATTGGGGTATTTAACAAGCAAAGGGAACCCAAGAAGAGAAGCTTAATGTCCAGGTTTACATACACTAGAAATATTCAGCTTCTCCTTTGTGAACTGTATTGAGTCAGCCTGTTCAAAATGCTACCAGCATGGTGACCAAGCTGTCACAGGGAGTTCCCTGTTCACTTTTTGAATGAATTGTTATGATCAGCTTGTCAGCCGCTGATTATAGCTTTTATTTAATCAGAACAGTCAGGAGGACTGTTTTGATATAAGTTCAAGTTTGCCATGAATTTTTAGCAGGGTGGGGGAAAAATTCTAAGGAGCAATAGGGAAAATTTTCTTGAATAAACAAATTTCCAAAAGCTTTTTTTTTCATTCCACAAATCAAATGTTAAAAGCAAGTAAAATGTGAAGTACTTTTGAAGAATATTCATCCAGTCATCGACAGCTGCACTCTACTATAGAACTGGAACAATATCTGTGTTTAAAATCCAAATGACTTACATTTATAACATAATGGGTGCTAAAGGGGTGTGACCACATGTTAATCACCTTTAACACCTTCCGTGTTATAAATATGTAAGCTGTTTAGACTTAAGCACAGATGTTTGTTCATTTATATGACAGTGGCTCGGGAATGAGTGTAGTGACCTATCTGGCTGAGCAGTGTGGTAGAGATACAGTATATGAATCAAAAGACTGGATGAACAGAATTAAAATCAGATCATATATGTGTACTTAGCTGTCTACTCTGAGTTCCTTTTAATAGTTTTTTTTGTTGTGATATACTTATAAACCTCACATAATAAAAAAAAATGTCATGCATGTCTTTTCAGGCATTTGCAACAGTTGTCAATACTAATGATGACAATGACTCGGATTCCCTGCAGCCAGTGGATGAAATGACTCAGTATCCTTTTATTTGCCTGAGTAAGGTAAATAGAATGTGGAAGCAGCAGCTGAACATGTACAAATGCCGCACGTGCACCGACTTGTCCTCAGCTCAAAATTTGGATGCATTTCTTTCGGCTCATTAATAACACGAACATGTTCAGTCTTTAAATCCTCTTTTCCCAGATCGGCTGTCACATCTAATAAATCATGAGTAGTCTTGGCTGAACAAGCAAAGTATATTGTGTTTCAAAGTGGCATAGCTGTGGAGGATATTAAAAGAGACATGACAAAGAGCTAGGCAGCGTCCAATTGAAGTGTATCCATGGTAGCCAAAATGTACTATAGATATTCAGTGTTTAATTCTTAAGGATCCACTCATGCATTTCTGAGACCTTTAACCTTCTCTCATAATTTGTATGATCCATTTCATTGTAACTTAAAGTGGAACTGAACTCAAAAAGTGAGGATAAGCTATGATGGCAATATCTAGAAGTTTTATTTTACCTAATCAGTGTACATGTTATGTGAATATGCCTACACACCTTTGTGCTTACGTCGTCATAGCTGTATGTCTGCAGTGTGAATCTAAGGCACTGCTGTCCCCAACTGCTGGTCTCAGGAGATTTGGAATGATATTTAGGGCTTGTTCATACCAGGAGGTGTGTCCAAACATGTACGCTTCTTTGCACAGTCCCACATGTCGCATTGTAGGCCAGACCTTTCATTTTATTGGGCTGCCCTATGTGTATGAAATGCACAAAAAGGTGCGACCACTATTTTTAAAACTGCATCTCACCAAAACGTATGGTACTGCAGTGCCATGTGTTTTTGTGGGCATGATCGTGCGCGCATTTGCTAGATGTGTGTGGGGGGTGCTTTTAAGAATTAATGGCACTTGCATGCATCTGCAAAAGGCAAAGCGTTTTTGTGCAGTCCTGGAATACGTGCAACTTTGCACGCATTCCCACACTGCACCTGGTGTTAACAAGCCCTTAATGTCACTGCTGTGCTGCTAACAGTTCTCCTTGCTACATGCTCTGACATAAAGAAGCAAAGCCCTGCCTATACCAAGATAAACCACTCACAGAGACACAGTGCAGAAGAAGGCATGGTAAGTCAAAAATCTGGAGAAATTTGCTACAGAGAGACCACAGACAATACTACTGACTAGTCCTTTGCCCTATCCCTTCCTTTCTTGGGTATAGCTTCCAGAGATTCATTTCTATTTAATGCACACTCTGTATATTTTTTCTGCAAGCAAAAAGACCCTGGAGAATAAAATGGTGGTAGTTGCAATTGTTTATGTCACGATATTAGTGCTCATGTTTATCAAATGCAATTCTTTAGTAAAAAATATACATGAACATAAATAGTACCCATTTTATGTAACATATAAAAAAGAGGTTTTGACAAACAAAAAAGATACAAGCCTTAAACTTGTGCCTGCCCGTAAAATGGCAAAGAAACGTTGATACCCAAAAATAAACAATAGATGTTACATTAAAAGCCTTTGCTTGTTATCAGTTTAGAATTAATCATGAATGATGGCACTGGAATTATATAAATACAACCCCAATTCCCCAAAAATTGGGATCCTATGTAAAAACAAAATGCAATGATCTCATAAACCCATATTTTATTCACAATAGAAAAAAAATAAAATGTTTAAACTGAAAAAATTTTACCATTTTAAGAATTTTTTTTATTTTGAACTTGATGGCAACAAAATGCTGGCAAAGTAAGTGGTAATGACAAAAGAGCTTGAAGAGCATTTTGCAACTAATTAAGTTAATTGGCAACAGGTCAGTAACATAATTGAGTATAAAAAGAGGCCCTGATCAAAAGTTTACATTGGTGTGACACACACGTGTTAAAATGTCAGTTAAAGCATTGATTCCCACATCTGTGGCTTTTTTAAATTGTAACTAGTGTCCGTGTATAAATAGGCAGTGAGTTTGTTAGCTCTCACGTGGATGCAGTGAGCAAAGCTAGATACTGAGCCATGGGGGGCAGAAAAGAACTGTCAAAAGCCCTGCGTAACAAGGTAATGGAATGTTCCAAAGATGGAAAAGGATATTAAAAGATATCCAAACCTTGAATATGCCAGTCAGTGCTGTTCAATCACTTATTAAGAAGTGGAGAATTCTGGGATCTCTTAATACCAATCCCAAGGTCAGGTAGACCCTGAAAGATTGCAGCCACAACTGCCAGAAGAATTGTTTGGGAAAAAAAGCAAAATCCACAGGTTACCTTAGAAGAAATGCAGGCTGCTTTGGAAAAAGATGGTGTGGTTGTTTCAAGGAGCACAATACGATGATACTTGAGAAAAAATAAGCTGCATGGTCAAAGTGCCAATGCCACAAAAAGACAGATTCCAATTGCCTGACAACACCTTGACATGCCTCACAGCTTTTGGCACAATGTAATCTGGAGTGACAAGACCAAAATAGAGTTATGATCACAACCATAAGTGCTATGTTTGGAGAGGGGTTAACAAGGCCTATAGCAACAAGAATACCATCTCCACTGTGAAGCATTGTGGTGGCTCACTGATGTTTTTTTGGGGGGGGGGGGGGTGAGCACTAAAGGTACGGGGAATCTTTGCATTCTTCTGCACGAAAGCTTCACACTGGATGCTATTGGAATTTCCAGCATGACAATGACCCTAAGCACAAGGGCAAATTGACAAGGGCAAGTGGTTACAGCAGAAAAAGGAAAAGGTTCTGGAGTGGCTATCACAGTCTCCTGACCTTAATATCATCGAGCCATTCTGGGGAGATATTTTAAATGTGCAGTTCATTCAAGACGACCAAAGACTTTTGCATGACCTGGAGGCATTGTGCCAAGACGAATGGGCAGCTATGCCACCTGCAAGAATTCTGGGCCTCATAGAGAACTATTACAAAAGACTGCATGCTGTCATTGATGCTAAAGGGGGCAATATACAGTATTAACCCCTTCCATACCATGCCAATTCCTGGCATTCCTCTCCTACATGTAAAATCATAATTATTTTGCTAGAAAATTACTCTGAACCCCCAAACATTATATATATATATATGTATATATATATATATTTTTTTTTTTTTTTTTTTTACCAGAGACCCTAGCAAATAAAATGGCGATCGTGGCAATTTATGTCACAGGGTATTTGCGCAGCAATTTTTCAAACAAATTTTTTTTTCTAAAAAAATACTTTCATGAATAAAAAAAAAAAACACAATATTTACCCCAATTTTTTTGTATAATATGAAACGTGATGTTACGCTGAGTAAATAGATACCCAACATGTTACTCTTTAAAATTGCACACTCGTGGAATGGCGAATTCGGTACCTAAAAATCTACATAGTCTATGCTTTCAATTTTTTTTGCAGGTTATCCATTTAGAGTTACAGAGGAGGTCTTGTGCTAGAATTGCATATGCAAGCACAACCTAGGTATGCTTATGTGTGCAAGCACGAGGGGATGTGGGCACTTTAAATTTTTTTTTTTTTTTTTATTTATTTTTTTACACTGTCATTATCATTTTTTTTTTTTTTTAGCACTTTTCTTCCTATCCCAAGAAATGTAAACATCCCTTGTAATAGGAATGACAGGTCCTCTTTATGGAGACATCTGGGGTCAATGAGACCCAAGATATCTCCTCTACCCTGGAAAGCATGAGAGTTGCATGCACTGTGGACCGTTCACAACAGAAACACTAATTTCCCATCCCCCCCCCCCCCCCCCCCCACCTCCTATTAGTGACATGGCAGCTTTTCAGCCTCCCAATTTGTAATGTAAACACAGAGCAGGTGTTGTGAGCTGATAAGAGGGCCTTGAATGACTTCAGTGTTTCTATTTTGAACCTTGAGGACAAATTGACACTCCTTGCATGTTCATAGCCTGGCCAGAAATGTATTTTTAATCAGGAAAACTGTTCAGGAAGTAATGCTGACATGCTAAGTGTTCCATATAAACAAGATTTCCGTTTTCCATAGTTAGTGAAAGATGTCCAAATGTTCTCCACAGTTCACTGTGCATCATTTACCTTACCAAATAAGATCGCTTGTTTAAAAATGAAACTTGGAGACATTTTGGGACAGATGTAGGAGACTGCATGCAGGTAGCTTTAGCAGTCTTGAGGGTGCCCATAAGAACCCTAGAATACTTTATTATGCTAATAACTTAATCTAGGAAGTCTGAACGTTGCCCTGCCCAGCCCACCGCATTTTTACAGGTTTTGAAGAAAAATGTATTTGGATTTTAAATGTAATTTTCATGTTGATGTAAATAACCTTACAGGAGTGTTGATGTTTTAAAACCCCCAGTTTGTGTGTGTGTGTGTGTTTGTGTGTGTGTGTGTATATGTGCAAATATCTTATTCAAATTGTGTATAGTGAATTGTTAGGGGGAAGCAGCAAACAATACTATGAGATCTAAACACACAGTGAGGGAAACAAGGATTCGACTCCCCTGCTGATTTTGTACGTTTGCCCACTGACAAAGAAATGATCAGTCTATAATTTAATGGTAGTTTTATTTTAACAGTGAGAGACGGAATAAAAACAAAAATATCCTGGAAAAACACATTTCCACTCTCCTATCATAAGGAAGTCATGGCTATCTGGTAAGCCTCTCTGGATGCACTTTGGTGGAGGGAGCTTTGTTTCATCTTCTTTCAAGCACTATTTTCATTTTATCCACTGGGAATACCGTCCATTTCTCGGATCACCTCACACTTTTTTTTCTCTTTAGCTTGAACTTTATCTTTGGCTTGAACTTATGGACTGTTTATCACTTGAATAGAGTTTATGATGTTTTTTTTATTAATGGTGGGGTTAGTGCAACATGTGATTATTACTATTTGTAGCACTACAGTGAGGGGAAAAAGTAGTTGATCCCCTGCTGATTTTGTACATTTGCCCACAAAGAAATTATCAGTCTATAACTTTAATAGTAGGTTTATTTTAACAGTGAGACAGAATAACAACAAAAATATCCCTTTCAAAAAGTTATAAATTGATTTGCATTTTAATGAGTGAAATGAGTATTTGATCCCCCATCAGTCAGCAAGATTTCTGGCTCCCAGGTGTCTTATTTACAGGTAACAAGCTGAGATTAGGAGCTCTATTAAAAGGAGTGCTCCTAATCTCAGCCTGTTACCTGTATAAAAGACACCTGTCCACAGAAGCAATCCATCAGATTCCAATCTCTCCCGCATGGCCAAGACCAAAGAGCTGTCCAAGGATGTCAGGGACAAGATTGTAGGGAATGGCTGGAATGGGCTACAAGACCCTCACCAAACAGCTTGGTGAGAGGTTGACAACAGTTGGTGCGATTATACGCAAATGGAAAAAACACAAAATAACTGTCAATCTCCCTCGGTCTGGGGTTCCATGCAAGATCTAACTTCATGGAGTTTCAATGATCATGAGAAAGGTGAGGAATCGGCCCAGAATTGCACAGGAGAATCTTGTCAATGATCTCAATGCAGCTGGGACAATAGTCCCAGATGTTAACACACTACGCCGCATAGTGTGTTAACAGAAAACTGTTAACACACTATGCCGCGAAGGACTGAAATCCTGCAGCGCCGACAAGATCCCCTGCTCAAGAAAGCACATGTACAGGCCCGTCTGAAGTTTGCTAATGAACATCTGAATGATTCAGAGGAGAACTGGGTGAAAGTGTTGTGGTCAGATGAGACCAGAATAGGGCTCTTTGACATTAACTCAACTCGCCATGTTTGGAGGAGGAGGAATGCTGCCTATGACCCTAAGAAAACCATCCCCACCGTCAAATATGGAGGTGGAAACAATATGCTTTGGGGTGTTTTTCTGCTAAGGAGACAGGAGAACTTCACCACATCAAAGGGACGATGGACGGGGCCATGTACTGAAAAACTTCCTTCCCTCAGCCAGGGCATTGATAATGGGTTGTGGATGAGTATTCCAGCATGAGAATGACCCAAAACACATGGCCAAGCCAACAAAGGAGTGGCTCAAGAAGAAGCACATTAAGGTCCTGGGGTGGCTCAGCCAGTCTCCAGACCTTAATCCCATAGAAAATATGTGGAGGGAGCTGAAGGTTCGAGTTAACAAACATGAGCCTCAAATCTTAATGGCTTGGAGAGGATCTGCAAAGAGGAGTGGGACAAAATCCCTTCTGAGATGTTTGTAAACCTGGTGACCAACTACAAGAAACATCTGACCTCTGTGATTACCAACAAGGGTTTTGCGAAGGGGTCAAATACTTATTTCACTCATGCAAATGCAAATCAATTTGTAACTTTTTTGAAATGCATTTTTCGGGATTTTTTTGTTGTTGTTATTCTGTCTCCCACTGTTAAAATAAACCTACCATTAAAATTATAGACTGGTCATTTCTTTGTGGGCAAACGTACAAAATCAGCAGGGGATCAAATACCTTTTCCCTCACTGTAGTGCTACAAATAGTAATAATCACATGTTGCACTAACCCCACCATTAATATAAAACATCATAAACTCTATTTAAACAGTCCATAAGTTCTTAAAGACTCTGTGATCACAGAGCGTGCCATGCTTGACGGCCTCCCAGCATTTAAGGCCCACGCTGTAGTCATTTGGCTATAGCGCGGGCAAGAGGTGGTTAATGTCTAAACCGCTGGCAACAAAAGTGAGTACAACCCTAAGTGAAAATGTCCAAATTGGGACCAATTGGCCATTTTCCCTCCCCAGTGTCATGTGACTCGTTAGTGTTACAAGGTCTCAGGTGTGTTAAATTGGGTGTTACCACTCTCACGCTCTCATACTGGTCACTGAAAGTTCAACATAGCACCTCATGGCAAAGAACTCTCTGAGGATCTGAAAAAAATAATTATTGCTCTACATAAAGATGGCCCAGGCTATAAGAAGATTGCCAAGACCCTAAAACTGAGCTGCAGCACGGTGGCCAAGACCATACAGTGGTTTAACAGGACAGGCTTCACTCAGAACAGGCCTTGCCATGGTCGACCAAAGAAGTTTGAGTGCACGTGCTCAGCGTCCTATACAGAGGTTGTCTTTGGGAAATAGACTTATGAGTGTTGCCAGCATTGCTTCAGAGGTTGAAGGGGTGGGGGGGTCAGCCTGTCAGTGCTCAGACCATACGCCGCACACTGCATCAAATTGGTCTGCATGGCTGTCATCCCAGAAGAAAGCCTCTTCTAAAGATGATGCACAAGAAAGCGGGAGCTATAGTTCATTGAGGGAACCATGAATGCCAACATGTACTGTGACATACTGAATCGGAGCATGATCCCTTCCCTTTGGAGACTGGGCCGCAGGGCAGTATTCCAACATAACGGCCGCAAGCACACCTCCAAGACAACCACTGCCTTACTAAAGAACCTGAGGGCAAGGGTGCTGGAATGGCCAAGTATGTCTCCAGACCTAAACCCTATTAAGCATCTGTGGGGCATCCTCAAACGGAAGGTGGAGGAGCGCAAGGTCTCTAACATCCACCAGCTCTGTGATGTCTTCATGGAGGAGTGGAAGAGGACTCCAGTGGCAACCTGTGAAGCTCTGGTGATCTCCATGCCCAAGAGGCTTAAGGTAGTGCTGGAAAATAATGGTGGCCACACAAAATATTGACACTTTGGACCCAATTTGGACATTTTCACTTAGGGGTGTACTCACTTTTGTTGCCAGCGGTTTATACATTAATGGCTGTGTGTTGAGTTATTTTGAGGGGACAGCACATTTACACTGTTATACAAGCTGCACACTCACTACTTTACATTGTAGCAAAGTGTCATTTCTTCAGTGGTGTCACATGAAAAGATATTTTAGAATATTTACAAAAATGTGAGGGGTGTACTCACTTTTGTGAGATACTGTATAGTATTTAAAAAAAAAATGTATCACAAATATTTAGATTTTGTGTAGGCACATAAATCCTCACATAGCCCTGAAAGGTGTTAGCGCTAAATAAATCAATAAAGCGTTTACTCTACAATGTTACTCAGTCATATAAAGTATTGCACACAGAAAAAATGTAAACAGGCAAATTTATAACAAATTATCTACAGAGAAAAAAAAGATTCCTTAACCAATTTTTTTCCAGCGCTCGTTTTATCAGGGCAGTCTCTGAGTTGGAACTCCTAGGCTTCGTAAAGCCCTCAAAACAGAAGACGGATCATGTGGCACGTTTGACATGGGGTGGATGTTAACACCCAAGAGGTGTATAATTTTTCTTGAAAATAAAGATTATCTGCATTCTGTTAAAATATATTGTTTTGCTCTGGTGCCACATGCCAAATAAAATGAATTAACATTGTGCTGTTGTGATGGTTATTTTTGGCATCATGATCAATACTAATTTAAATGGTTATGCATTCCCAATTTTTAGAACTTCTATTAAACAGTATATGCAGTGTACTTTAATAGGGTTTCTAGCAGCTGGTGTGCAATTCAGTTTCTCAGAATTGGCATGTTTTATTTTTGGCATTAGAGTAGAAAAGCAGACCGCTTTTATTGCATGTATCGCACCAAGAAATTCACTTTTTATACCATCATATACCGTTTCAGTTTTTTTTAATTTTTTTTATATATATATGTATAGTTCACTGTAGAACTGTAAAGTGCGTGGGAAAAAAACTGTGCTAACTACAAATTTGTGAAAGAAAAGAAGCTAACATACAAAACAAACAAAGTCTAAAGTGATGAATATACAGAAAATGTAGCGCTAATCATATGCACAATATAAACAGTGAATACCACACATGACATGTGAGTGGGGGTAACCCCAAAAACAAACCAAATAGCAATAGGTTAAAAGTGAGTGCAAGATAAATGTAAACACAAAATAAATAGTCCCAAACTAATACAAGTGAGGCACTGATGTTCACGGATCTCTCAAAGGACTCAAAAGCGTATAAAGACCGGACAATGATGTCTTAAGACTTGACAAACGATGTAGAGAGATTGAATACTCGCATTACTCGAATTACCGCAAAAGTTGGATACAACTGCCATACGACATTGTATCTGGAAGGCTTGTGCGCTTAGCCTCTTGCGCTGGAGGGTACCGGATCGGGCAGGACCAGGTCAGGCAGGACCGAAGCAGCAGGGCAGAAGAGCAGCACGACCAATGGACAGCATGCACCCAAGGCAGGAACTCCCAACGATTCAATCGATGGACTCCCCAAGGCAAAAAGGAAAAGGGTACAAACAAAAAGCGCAAGCGACTCCGATGGTGCAGGTCAAAAGATAACTAAAATGTATTCACATAATACATGTGACAAATAAAATTTTGAGAATGAAGGATAAAAAATTTGGATCAGCAATGTGAAAGACACGAGATAGCTGGCCCGACGTGTTTCGACACAATGCGGTCTTCTACTGGGGCATATCTCTCAAATATAATATGACCTTAAGAGTTTCAATTTGTATGCAATCAGGCAGGCCCTTGCACGACATGGTTTTGGTAAATCTGAATACAAAAATCTGTAGAAAATCTAATAGTGTTTATGGGGTCTATGGAATTTAGGAAATCGAGATCTGTCTTTATACAAGGACACTGTCATGCTCATTCATTTAAGTGACTGGTAATGCTTCACAAATTCTGCCCTCTTCTGATTATCTTTCTGCTGAACAAAAAAAAAAAAAAAGAGGGCGCAAAGGCCTAGTGCATTAACAAATGAAAAGTTATAATAAAAATGCTAAAATGTACAAACTGGCTAAAAGTGTTGAATATTACACATTCTAATGGTACATTATATTGAATGTTAGTCACGAGAGACAATTAAGTCAATTATAGGGATTCACAGTGAGATTTTAATGTTGGACAAGAATAATAGACAAATTCAGGGCACAACAGACAGCACCCAGGATGAGATGGGTAGTACTTAAGAGTGAGTTAAAACTAGGTGGGCATGGGATGATAGGTGGAGAGAGTAGCAAAGAGCCAACGTGTATGCGGGAATGGTTGTGAGAGGTGAAATGAAAATGTAAAATGTGGGCACACAGGTTTGCTTAGGGAGGGCGATGGGGGGGATTAATTTGTAGGTTGGATGATGTATAAGAAAAACTTTACCAATGGAAAATACGTTGGTGAAATGTTTTAAATGTATGTTTTATAAATGGAAAAAACTTTAATAAAGTATATTTAAATTTAAAAAAAAAAGTCATTTATATTGCTGAACATTCATTTTTTTCTTGTTCAACTATTTTTTATTGAAATTTTCAATACAAAGTTGGAATCGCAAATCTTCACGTACACATATGTTAACACAACATCATATAGTTGACAGGGCTGTAGCGTGGGAAAGGAATTCCATGAAATTAAAGTGGATCTTCACTGCATCTGAGCACAACAAATCGAAAACGCTATTTAATTCATTTTTAATATTTAAAGTAAACTCCCCCATTCATCCTTGTCTCCATGCTTTATTTTGTGGAGAAATCACTTTGAAAAATGCCCCCCTTTTGTTTCTGGCCATGGCCATTTTAAGTAAGTGCAAATGATACATATCTCAAGCATGCATGGAGGAGAGAGTTCTTAGCTGAGAACACCCTTCCCTCCTGAAGACTACTGGCATGTAAGACACACTTTGCCTAGGCAAGAAACCAGGAAGTTATTGAATAAATGTAAAAAAAAAAAAAGTTTAAAACAAGTAAAATATGATATACTTTCCTATCTGATTACTAATGCTATCAGCATGATGATTAAAAACAATGTTGATTGGGAGAGTGAAGTTGCACTTTAATGGCCCAAATATTAAAGCCAAAATGTGTATGTCAAAAAAAAAGGTAACCCAATAGCCTCTCAATGATGAAGTCAAGATACAAGTCAACAGGAAAATGTTTTAGTGTATCAAACTGCATTTGTTTTTTTAATAAATTCTCATTTGGTATTGCACTAGGCCTTTTCACCCTCTTGCTGTTATTTTGTTGGTCTCCATCAGAAGCTCCTGTGATGGGCTGACAATACAGAAGCACAACTGGGAAACAGAAAAAGAGCATTGCCATCCTATAACAGGAAGTGCCACAGATTTAAAAACATTGAAACTTACGTTTGAAATTACATTAACATGGTAAAGCTTATGTGAGATTTTAGTGCTTGGATTTACATACACTCTAACTTACCTCCCTAACCCTAAAGGCATTGTACATATTCAAACTTTTTTTTTTGTGACCTTGTAACTAGGGTTGCTCCAATACTAGTATTGGTATCGTTGCCGAGTATCGGTACTCATGCAAATGCACGATACCTGAAACCGATACTTTCAGGCTCGGCTCTTTGAGCTGTCAGTGGGTCTCCCCAGTGTTAAAGAAGTCTGGTAATTGGAGCTGTCAAATAAAAAGCAGCTGGCAATGTTTATTAACCTCCCTGGCGGTATGATTCTGGCTGGAATTTTGTGCTGAAAGCGGTACAATTATTTTGCATGGAAATTTGGCGTTTTTATATTGTAGGCATGCAATTCTTATGAATAACTCACTTAAATCTGTCCGAACCAGAGTCTAGTAGACATCCCGGGTGTGATAAAGTTTGAAACACAAAATCATAAATTATAATATAATAAAAAATATATATAAAAATTATTCAATAATGTAATCAAATCAAAAACACTGAAATTTGCTCAGTTGCAGAATAGTCGCTGTCATTAAGTTTATTGTTTGATGATAAATTGTGATTCTAATTTATTATCGCTGTTTTCTAGCTGGTCTAAAACCACTTTTGACATAAAGGGACACTTTTTGGTTGCTATGGACAATCTCCAGTTTCCAGGCAGAAAAAAAAAATTGTATTATATAAAATGACATGCAGGGCACTGGGCAGACCACTAGGGACAAAGGGGATGTGTATTTTTTGTATACAGTACTGTAATCTGTAAA
Organism: Lithobates sylvaticus; assembly: GCA_028564925.1. Taxonomy (NCBI): domain Eukaryota; kingdom Metazoa; phylum Chordata; class Amphibia; order Anura; family Ranidae; genus Lithobates; species Lithobates sylvaticus. Next base: position 303,020,480 of record CM053028.1, on the reverse strand, counting down.
ATTACAGTGTTGTATATGTGTTGTGTTTTAAAACTTTTTTAAATTTGGCGCCGATCTCCGCTCCCGTGTGTCGTAACGTCGCAGGGAACGGAGATCAGCGGCACCCGGCACTGTGTGAATCGAGCGAGCGGACGGCTCGCTCACACAGCGGGGAGACATCGCAGGATCCAGGGGACAAGGTAAGTAACTTCCCCCTGTATCCTGCAATGCCAGCCCGAGTCTGGCTCGGGGTTACCGCTCTCAGCATAAAAAACTGGACCCGAGCCAGACTCGGGGTTACCGCTAGGCAGGTTAACAACATTGCTCAGCCCTGAAACACTCAAATAAAAAAAAACATTGTTTCTTTTTGTATCTTTCTGTTTCTTCATCTGCAGATTAAAAGATGAATAAATAGTCCTCTGTTTAAAGTGGAGTTCCACCCACTTTTACAACTCTTCAGCATCCCTCACTAAACTGTGCACTGTAAACAAATTGGATATTTTTTTTATTTTTTTTTAGCACAGACTGTATATCTGCTCTATTCATTTTTCACTTCCTCCTCCCTGGCCGCGGCCCATCGCATCATTTCCTGTTTGCAATGCCTCCTGGGAAGGGGCAGCAACTTCCTCTCAAACTGCCGTTTCTATGGAAACCTGACCTGAAACCTATTGCACTGCTTATGCTGCACTGAGCATGTACGAGATCTGCAAGGATGAGATCCAGGAAGAAATAGTCTGGCTTCAGATGCCCACACTTAAGATGGCCACGGCCTGCTGCAAGTTTATAAAATAACAAACTACTGCTAAAAACTAACAAAACAGACCTTAGTTTACAGACTAACTTTACTAGAATACATTGAGCTTGTGTATTATAGGGGTATTCTTATTTAAAAAGTATAATTTCGGCCGGAACACCGCTTTAACCCCTTCATTATCCTTAATTTACTCTAATCAGCCTGAATTAACTCCCTATTCTCCATTTAATCATTTCCCTGCATTTTTTCTTTTGTTCACATCCATTTTATAAACGATAAACAATTAAAACGTTTTTTTTTGTTTGCTTTGTTAGTGAATATTTTTACACATTTCACATTGAAAAAGTGCAAAATTAAAAAAAAACAATCTATATTTCATTTGTAAATAAATGTTCAATGCTATGTACCATTGCTGACAGCTGAAGTTAAAACAAAACAGTTGTGGTAGGTATCGGTAATAGGTTTGGCGAGTACTTAAAAAATATCGGTACTTGTACTCATTGTAAAAAATGGTATTGATGCATCCCTACTTGTAACCACATATTGTGGTTGCATGTTACATGTATTGTTTCGGCTAGCTGGTCCCTATGCGTCAAATGGTCTAGACACCTTCTTGTTCTGGATTGCACAGCATCTAGTGCATGTCTCACTATCCCCTCTGTGTTGTATCACAAATGTGAGAGTGCTAATGTGATGAAATAGATCATGCCCCACCTGCATGACTGGACTCTGTGAATGCTCTGCCTGCATGTGTCTGTGTTGGATCTAAATACCATGTATTACCTGTACAGAGCCATACCTCTGGCCTCATGTTTCAACACAACCTGAAATTGCTGACACAGAAATGTGAAGATTTACTCTATAGCTATAAAGGAAAAGGAACTAATGCGCAAAACCAAAGTGTACTGGACAAAACAAAGAATTTAAAGCGGTAGTAAACCCACTGAAATTTTTTTTTATTGTAGTACATCTGTAAGGCAAAAGGCATAATGAGCTAGTATGCACCGCATACTAGCTCATTATGAAATACTTACCTTAGAACGAGGCTTCGGTAACTCACCTGGTCCACGCCGAGGTCGCTGACATGTTGCCTCGGCGTGTCTTCTGGGTATCGCGACTCCATCGCTGTGAGTGGCTAGAGGCGCGATGTCGTCACTCCCGCGCATGCGCACGGGGGACTTCTTTCCGGCAGGGTTTGGATTCTGCCGGTCTTTCAGCCGAGAATCCCTGTGCGCATGCGGGGAATATCTCCTAAACCGTATAGGTTTAGGAGATATTTTTTTTACCTACAGGTAAGCCTCATTATAGGCTTGCCTGTAGGTAAAAGTCATTTTTTTCACTTTACAACCACTTTAAGGATAGGAGAAGCTGCCAAACATATATGTGTTCCCACACAGAAAAAGCATTATAGATAATAAGAAGTATGTGGCACTAACTATAATGTGAAGATGGATAAACACAATAAATAGATCTAAAACGTAAATCTAATAATCCTACAATGTGATAACAAACTAAATAAGACTGTAATGTAAACAACAATACATAATATCCAATAATAATATTCTTAAAGTGCATAAAAGTGAAAAAAATCCCCAAAAAATGAAAAAATCGCAACAAGTGAAAAAAGTCGCATCAGTTGGGGGAAAAAATTGCATGAATTGCAAAAAAGTGAAAAAACACACTAAATATATAATTGTGGGTGCCCAAGATGTCTGCCGGCCGCCCGTGATCGCTATACACAGGCAAAACGGGGATCTGCCTTTGGAAACAAGGCGGATCCCCGTTCTGACAGGAGAGATCTCAGAGATCTGCTGTTCCCAGTGATCGGAAACGGCAATCTCTATCATGTCCCAGGCAGCCCATCCCCCCTACAGTTAGAACACGCTGAGGGAACACATTTAACCTCCTGATCGCCCCCAAGTGTTAACCCCTTCCCTGCCAGTGTAATTTATACATTGATCAGTGCATTTTTATAGCACTGATCAAAGTAATAATGTCTATTGTCCCCAAAAAGTGTCATTTAGGTTCAGATTTGTCTGCTGCAATGTCGCAGTCCAGCTAAAAATCACCAACATTACCAGTAAAAAACAATAAAAAAAGTCCCTAAATCTATCCCATTGTTTGTAGATGCGATAACTTTTGCACAAACATATCAATATATTTTTTTGATGAATACATTTTTTTATATATATATATATTTTTTTTTTTTTCTAAAAGACATCAATTGTGTTTGGGTACAACGTTGCACGACCGCACTATTGTCAGTTAAAGCGACACAAAAAATTGCGTATCACAAAAAATGAAAAATGTAATGTTTTTATGGTAATACACAATGCCAGTTCCCTTATCTTTGCCCAATATCTAAGGAACCACTGGATTATCATTCATACCAGTGTATGGGAAGACTCTCAGAGTGGTGAATTCTGAGCGATTTATACAACCCCTGGATACTACTCTTGGAAAATGTTCATTCAATTGTATGGAAAAAAAAACTAATCATAGACATGCAAAACCTCAAAACTATTTTTTTAATTTAACATTCGAACCTTCTGGCTTTAAGAAACACATACAAAAATTAAGAAAACTGTAGTCAATTGCAACTGTTTTTGCAAATCAAGCAGAGAAAAAAATATAAAATCACTCAATTCTGAGGAAAATATTATGGAATCACGAAAAAAATAAATAAATACAGTACACCACTAGTACTTTGTTGCACCACCGCTGGCTTTTATAACAGCTTGAATTCTCTGAGGCACTCAGAACAGTATTCTTCATCAATCCGGCTCCAACTTTCTCTTATTGCAGTTGCCAGATCTGTTTTTCAGGTTGGAGCCTTGCCGTGGACCATTTTCAATTGGATTGAGGTCTGGACTATTTGCAGGCCATGCCATTGACAATATATGTCTTTCATGAAGGAAAGTTTTCACAGCCTTTCCCCTATGGCAAGATGCATTATCATCCTGAAAAATGATGTCTTCATCGAACATCCTTTAAATTAATGAAATAGGAAGTGTCCAAAATCTCAATATAAACTTGTGCATTTATTGAAAATTGAATGAATGTCATCTCCGCCGTACCTTTACTTGACATGCAACCCCATATCATCAATGATTGTGGAAATTTGCTTTGTTTTCTTCAGGCAGTCGTCTTCATACATTTCATTGGAATGGCACCAAACAAAAGTTCCAGCATCATCACCCTGCCCAATGCAGATTCATGTGATTTATCACTGAATATCCCTTTCATCCAGTCATCCACAGTCCATGATTGCTTTTATTTAGCCCACTGTAACCTTGTTTTTTTCTGTTTAGGTGTTAATGATGGTTTTCTGTATGCAGGTCCCATTTCCTTTAGGCGATATCTTACAGTTCGCTCACAGACATTGAGTTTCTGACCATTTGTTCCTCATTTGTTTTGTTATGCATTTTCTTTTCAAGGCATATTGCTTTAAGTTTACTATCTTGATGTCTTCCTTGGTCTATCAGTACGCTTCACTTTAACAACCTTCCCATTTGATTTCTACTTGGTCCAGATTTTAGACACAGCTGACTGGGAACAACCAACATATTTTGCAACATTCTGTGATGATTTACCTTCTTGAAGTCGTTTTATAATCCTCTCCTTTGTTTAAACTGACATCTATCATGTTGGAGCCATGATTCATGTCAATCAGGTTGGTGCAGCAGTTCACCAAGGTGTGCAAGCACTCTTTTTTTAACTGCAGACTAATTAGCAGATGTAATCTGATGCAGATGTTTGTTTTAGAACTGCAAAGTACATGGTGATTCCATAATATATTCCTCAGAATTGAGTGATTCCATATTTTTTCTCCTTTATCTGCAAAAACAGTTGCAATTGACTACAGTTTTCTTTCTTTTTTTATTTTTTTTAAGTGTTTCCTAAAGCCAGAAGGTTGGAATGTTAAATGAAAATAGTTTTGAGGCATGTCTGAGATTAGTTTTTTTTCTACACAATTAAATGAACATTTCCCAAGGGTGCTGATTCAATTTTTATGTGCTGGGCAGTTCCAGTCTTTTCAAACTGCATAGGCAGGTTTCCTCAGCTGGCAGTGCCTGGATGCGGGGAGTGGTCCCTTCGGTGGTGTTCAGGACCTGGGTTGTAGGTGGAGAACACCAGATGTGGAACTCCTAACCTCCAGGTTCAACAGTAAATGGACAGATTTGTCTCCAGTTGAAAGAATCCTCTAGCAGGAGCAGTGAATTCTTTGGTAACTTCATTGAAGCTTCGTCCTCATCTTCTTCTCAGGAGCAAGGTGGAAGATATTCTGGTGAAACTCATTGCTCTGGACTGGCCCAGACAGTTGTGATATGCTGACTTGGTGAGACTTCCGATAGATGCTTCCAGATTGCAAAATGATCATTTGGACCAGGGGTCTCAAACTAGCGGCCCTCCAGCTGTTGCGAAACTACAAGTCCCATCATGCCTCTTCCTGTGGTAATCATGCTTGTAACTATCAGCCTTGCAATGCCTCATGGGACTTGTAGTTTCACAACAGCTGGAGGGCCACCAGTTTGAGACCTCTGATTTGGACAGGAGATCCTGACAAACCGCTTCATGGTTTTTGGCTTTGACGGCATCCGCCTCTTTCAAATCGCAGCATTGTTAACTTAGTGTTTTTTTTTTTAACTATGCAGCTTCAGGCAACTATTTCTCAGATTTACAAGGCTGCCAGGTGTTTTTTTTTTTTTTTCTCTGTCCTGTTTGTTGTGGTGCCCACTCCTCAATTGGACCTCTTTCAGCTGTTCCACTTCCACTGTGTCCCTCAGTTGATGGGAAAGTAAATTGTACCCACCATTAAGTCCTTTTCTTGGAGTTTTCAGGGACACAGGTGCCACCCTGATATGATTATGATCATGCTCTCAGAGTACTTCTACTTTGCTAAAAAAAACTGAGGATATATTCACTGGTCTTGTTTTGATAAGGCATTTTGCTGCATGAAAATCTATGCCAAGCAGAAATCTTTTTTTTCCTTTTCTTGTGCTCCAATGCATACAGCAAAGTGTAAATCCCCCCTTATGCAAGCTGGTAGTAGGAGGGGTTATCCTGTAGGTTTCCCTTTCCAGGGTCCAATCCTCCTGTAAGGTAGGATGAAAGAAAACTCTGGACAACCAGACTCCGAATAGAATCTGTTATATCTTGTGCCTTTTATTTCAAAGTAAAAAATCACATCACACGAAACACAGCAAAGGTGATTTAGAACAGAAATTACTGACACGTTTCGCACTGAAATCAGCACTTACTCATAGCTATGAGCAAGCGCTGATTTCAGTGCGAAACGCATCAGAATTTCTGTTCTATATAACCTTTGCGGTGTTTCGTGTGATGTGATTTTTACTTTGAAATAAAAGGCACAAGATATAACAGATTTTATTCGGAGTCTGGTTGTCCAGAGTTTTCTTTCATCCTATCTCACTTGCTTGTGCATTAGCCAGCACCTGGGACACCTTATCTGGAAACCAAGCCATTATCTCTATGTGGATCAGCCTGGAGCGGTGGTGCTCTTTCTCTCATCCAATCCTCCTGTAGATGGTAGTATAACCCAAAGGTTAAAGACTTCCCTGTGTCTCTTAATGGACTATAAGGAAAATACTTGTGAGTACAAAAATCCTATGTTCTTTTTCCAGATTTTCTGCCATGCAATTTATTACTTTCCTGGTTTGAACTCCAAATCTCTCATTACAGGGTTGTGCCTAAAACAAAACCTTTCCTGAAAGAAACATGAAAGCTGTCATTGCAAAGTAGATAAGCAACCAGCATTTTCAAAAGGTCAGCCATGGCTTAGTTTCATTGTGATTATAAAGCTTTAAAAATTGTTCAGATGGACTAGTATATTTAAAACCTTTTTTCCTCCTTTTATACGTTGCCAATTTTTTTCTGCCTTTGCAACTCTTCCATGACATTAAGCGCCACCTCTTTAGCTTAATGTTCTTCCTCTACTATATTTCATGTAATGTATGGCATACAAATATATTAACACAGCCTAAGCACTTAGCATTTGATTTTTAAATGTAAAATTATCTGTTGTTTTGTTGAGATTTTTCTGCAATGTCTTAAAGCAAGTTTTTCATATTTCTGCATGATCATAGATTATCACCAAGAATTGCCGCATACTTTCTATCGCATCAAGCAGTATTCAACTTGCTCTGCTGACAGGCAGAATGTTTTAGAATGGAAGAGACTCTAGTGAGCTAGTTTTTTGAATTCATGATTTTCATGTTTTTTTTTTTTTGAAGAGGACTATTTTACAGCATCCTACCTCATGTGATATACTTTTCCAAGTCTTTTCCTAAAATACATTATGGAACACAGGATGAGTATTCAGGTATATAGGGTTCAGATTGTTAGCCATTCTATATGTATACATAGACACAGTTGTCTTTTTTCATGTGAACATGTGTGGCTTAACACAGCTGGCAGACTAGTTGCATTTTTACATATCAAAAGGGCCAAAGCAGTTACCTTAAGGGGATTGTAAGTTTTTTTTTTTTTCTGATCACACTTGAAAGGAACTCATGGCAAATGGTGGCTTGTTTGTTATTGCCAGTAACTAAAAGTAGAGTCTTTTCATCAAGTATTTTGATCTTCCCCCAGTGTCCGACTAGTGTTTCAGGGGAAGATTTGAGCTGTTAATCATTCATCAAGATAAAAGACACAGATCTAAATAATAAACAGTATTGCATGCATTTAAGCTATATAGGTGCATATTATAGATGGGACATATGCTGGATTGTATTGTCTCTGTGCTTGCGATTAGGGATGAGCCGAACACCCCCGGGTTCGGTTCGCACCAGAACCTTCGAACCGACCGAAAGTTTGCGCAAATTTTCGAACCCTATACGTTATAATGGACGCAAACGTTCTAAATCAAAAGTGCTAATTACAACGGCCAATATGCATGTTAATGTCATAAAACAGGTTTGGGGACCCGGGTCCTGCCCCAGGGGACATATATCAATGCAAAAAGAACTTTTAAAAACTAACGTTTTTTCGGGAGCAGTCATTTTAATGATGCATAAAGTGAAAAAAAAAAGTGAAATTTTCCTTTAAATATGGTACCCTGGGGGGTGTCTAAAGTATGCCTGTGAAGTGGCATGTGTTTCCCGTGTTTAGAACTGTCCTTGCACAAAATGACATTTGTAAAGGAAAAAAAGAAGCCATTTAAAACCACTTGCGGCTTTAATGTCATATCTTGTCCTGGCCGCCATATGACTGGAAATCTTTGAGAAAAATGGCATGGCTACCCCAGCCCCTTTGGGTCTTGTATGGATATTAAGGGGGACCCCGCAACCAAAATATGGGAGCTCTGTGTGATGCCACTAACACACAATTGAAGTCCTATGGGTGCTTCTGGGAAGAAAATATGGGAGCTCTGTGTGATGCCACTAACACACTAGAAGTCCTGTGGGTGCTGCTGAGAAGAAAATATAGGAGCGCTGTGTGATGCCACTAACACACTAGAAGTCCTATGGGTGCTTCTGGGAAGAAAATATGGGAGCTCTGTGTGATGCCACTAACACACAATTGAAGTCCTATGGGTGCTTCTGGGAAGAAAATATAGGAGCTCTGTGTGATGCCACTAACACACTAGAAGTCCTATGGGTGCTTCTGGGAAGAAAATATAGGAGCTCTGTGTGATGCCACTAACACACTAGAAGTCCTATGGGTGCTTCTGGGAAGAAAATATGGGAGCTCTGTGTGATGCCACTAACACACTAGAAGTCCTATGGGTGCTTCTGGGAAGAAAATATGGGAGCTCTGTGTGATGCCACTAACACACTAGAAGTCCTGTGGGTGCTTCTGGGAAGAAAATATGGGAGCTCTGTGTGATGCCACTCACACACTAGAAGTCCTGTGGGTGCTTCTGGGAAGAAAATATGGGAGCTCTGTGTGATGCTACTAACACACAATTGAAGTCCTATGGGTGCTTCTGGGAAGAAAATATAGGAACTCTGTGTGATGCCACTAACACAGTAGAAGTCCTATGGGTGCTTCTGGGAAGAAAATATGGGAACTCTGTGTGATGCCACTAACACAGTAGAAGTCCTATGGGTGCTTCTGGGAAGAAAATATGGGAGCTCTGTGTGATGCCACTAACACACTAGAAGTCCTGTGGGTGCTGCTGAGAAGAAAATATAGGAGCTGTTTGCTGCCACTAACACACTAGAAGTCCTATGGGTGCTTTTGGGGTGCAATGCTGTGCTAACAGCACTGCGGTTGGTACTACTGAAATACTGTACTAACAGTAAAACACGCACCAGACTAATCCCCAGCAGCAGCTAATAACACACTAACCAGCAGCAATGGACGATCAATGACAGGTAGCAATGGTTTAGCAAATAAATAGCCAATGGTTTAGCAAAGTAGAGCAAATCTTTCTATATGAATGAATCTAGCAAAGACACAGAATCAGACTGATCTCTCCTAAAGCCGGAACTCATGTGACCGTCGCCGACGGCGTGGCGGCCTTTTAAATGGTGGGGCGTGTACTAAAGCCCCTGAGCTTTAATTGGCTACAGGCGTCCTGCCTGTAGCCAATTATGGCTCTCCGAGTTTCCGGCGCTGTGATTGGCCAAGCATGCAGGGTCACAGTGCATGCTTGGCCAATCATCAGCCAGCAATGCACTGCGCCGGCCGCAATGCATTGCGGGGCCGCTCGCATCACACGAATGTGATGCGAACGGCCCAAATAGTTCTGGGCTCGCAGATCGAGCGAACGCCCGGTGCTCGATGCGAACGTGGGTTCGTATCGAGCACCGGCCCCATCCCTACTTGCGATAACATGAATGACGGATGGGACTCTGAAGGCTGCTGTTCATTGTCATATTTACAAATTATCTGTGGTATTATGTCATCTGTTGACAGTATCTTGTGTACTTTATGCTGTGCTGGGACTCAAATGCATCTCTCTGGATGAACCAAGTTGCTGTGGGAATAAATTGAATTCTAACAATCATCATTCTACTACATCACTACACAGATGCTGCCTGAGGTTGCACACTGGTAAAGCAAAACACCACTTTGGATAAATGAGCACAGGGGGTAGCTCTGGACAGCAGCATTATCGGTCTGGGGGGAGGGGGGGTGTTAGATGTACTAGCAGATATAAATACAGTAACACATTTAAACTGAAATTCAGATACGTTATGTTATTTTTTTCTTTGGGGGGGGGGGGGGGGGGGTCATGTATAAAATAAAAAAGGTGATCATTTTAAGCACCCCTGCCAGTGCCAAATGGCCAATAGAAGAAAGCCTAAAAAAAGGAAACTAATACAGCCATCACATCCAAAAATTGGTGGGCTGCAATATAATAATGTTTGCTTTTAACACTGCTTTAATTTTATGGGACACAAGATGAATATTCAGGTACATAGGGACATCCAAAGCAATCAATCCAACTGAAGTGTTGGCAACAGAGCAAAGGCTAATGGCCCGAGAGGAAAAAATAAAAAAGGTTAACAGAGCTGCCTGAAGAACTTTTGGACCAAAGCCAGTTGAGGCCTGAACATCCACCTGGTAAAACTTGGGAGAATATAACAGAAGATCAGGTAGCAGCCTTGCAAATCAAACAAAGATACCCAAATACTGAAAAGCCCCTGAAGCACCTACTTATCTAGTGGAGTACAGAAATTGATCCAGAGACATTATGGACTGTCAAGGTGCTTAAAGATGAGAAATAATTTTTACAAAGTTGATGCGCAATGGTAAGTATTGCAGGAATTGGATTTGCTAGCTCTAAATCACTGCCCTCAGACATCACTGAGTAATGCAGTGACATCTGAGGGCCCAAAGACCATGGGCATCCAATATTTCGACCTAGTATCGTAAACACAGATTACCCCAGCTTCTCAGAATCTTTTGATATTCTGCACTGTAGATGAGATTTATGGACTTTGCAATTTCACATTGAAGAACATTGTTCTAATTTGACGCACCCTTTCTCAGGGTTGAACCTGTGCTCATCTTTATTTCTGAGACACTGACTCTAAGGCCCCTTTCACATTGGGCAAATTCGTTATTAGGTCTCCGCTAGCTGAGCAGGTGGATGACAGGTCCGTCTACGCTCACCGTGCTGAGACGGACCTGTCAGAGTTCTGCTCTCTTCTGTGGGGAGATCGGATGCAAAACAGACCGCCTGTCCATTTTCATCAGATCCCATCCGCTGGACAGATGACGAACGCATCACCATACATATGTTTTGAGCAGATCTTGTTGGATCGGATTGCAGGCAGGTGTCAGTGTACACTTATCCAGACATCCATCTCCGCATAGAAGTCAATGGGTGGGTGGATCAGATCTACCTGAAAAATGTACAGGCAGACCAATCGTGTTAAAGGGGCCATAGATGCATTTTTTTTTAATTCCAATAATTTTTATTGATTTTGTCAGACAAAAGAAAAGCAATAAAGATACATCTAAGTACATATATCTTGCAATGGTGTCTTGACATTTTGTAACGGTAGGTGAACTCAGAACAGAAAAAACAAACAGAATAAGCTATTCATCACTATGTTTCAATATGAGAGCAGTATTCATTCTTTATTTCTATACCTGTTACCCTAGGGGTTATTCACTTTATACCAATTAGTCCAAGTTTTCCACGTCAATGAGGCTTGTGAGAAGCGGTTTTGCATACTAGCATACATTAGTTCGTATGTGGCATGTGTGTTGGTAGTCGACACTACTTCATGTATGGCGGGAGCTGGCTGTTTTTTCCAGTATCGGGTCAGTACTAGTCTTGCACTCAAGTATATGTGTTAGCACCATCCTCTGTTCTCCCGGGATAGAGTCAATGGACAGGGAAAGAAGAGCCATCTCAGGGGTTGTGTTGACTGCAAGTCCGAAAGACTGCTTCCCAGTATTGTTTGATGACCGGGCAGGACCATAGAGTGTGATATAAAGTTCCCACCTCACCACACTGTCGCCAGCAAAGGGCGGTGGAATGCGGTGTGAACTGCGCGATTCTGTGTGGCGTTAAATACCAGCGAAGTGATATCTTATGGGTTTAGTTCCCACAGGTTAACACTCTTGGTTGACATATAATTCACTTTAAAAGCCTTTCGCCATTGTTCTGGTGTGAAAGTTTGGCCCAAGTCAGCTTCCCAGTGAGACATTGCTGAAGTTTTATTAAACACTTTTTTGTTTAACATTCTGTAGAATAATGTATTACCTATGATTTTGGTAGAAGAGCTCCTATAGTATTGATTTAGGTTCCATGGGATAGATAGTGGTATGTAAGGGTTTGTATGGAGGAAGTGGGTGATTCGGAGGTAGGTGTATAAGTCGTGAGGGAGCAGGTCATATTCTATTTGTAGAGATCTAAAAGTCTTGGGGGTAGGTCCACTCATTAAGTCATCAATCTCATTTATGCCCTTTTTCACCCACTCGTCACTGTTCAGGTCTGGAATAGGTATTTTTAGACTTTGTATTGGTATAATTGTTGATTTAGTTTGTTGGAATGTATGTTTTGTCAGAAAATCCCAGGCTCGTAGGGAAGCTATCATAGTTGGAGATAGGGAGGTATCTTTCAAGTGAATGTGTTTTTGTTGGAGCAGTATATGGTAGAGGTTGTGGTGTTGTAGTTGGGCTTCCTCTGTTTCTGTCCATCTATTGGTTACATTAAGAGGGAACCATGTCTTTAATTGTGTAAGAATCGTGGCTAAGTGGTAATCTTTCAGGTTTACCATACCTATTCCTCCCACCCCTCTGGAAGTGACAAGACGTGTAAAAGGGATGCATTTTTTTTTTTTTAATCCCAATCATGTTAGTTACTGACCTGTTGCCAACTGCAAAATGTTTTTCCAGCTCTTAGCACTACTTAGTCATCTTTTTGTTGCCCTGTCAAACTTTTGAGACGTTACTTCTGTGAATTTCAAAGTTACCTTTTTTCCTCACTTTCATACTGCTGAACATCATATGATGTCCTCGGCTTTCAGTGGTGACATCCGAATGATACCTGCAGCTATCAGATATCAGATATTTTTTTTCAGCCAGCAATTCCCTACACCATAAGAACAATCATAGCGGCTGTACAGCCTTGATCGTTCTTACAGGCAGCGTGACTGGTCAATAAATCTGCTTTACTTTGGTCCCAAGCTGGCAGTTTGGCAAGGAAAAAAAAAACCCAAGGAGAAATTATATTCTATTCTAATTTTGTAGGAGATACTTTTTTTCCTTATGGGGGAGGGGTACCTTTCCCCCAGTTAGTTCCTATTTAAAATGTCAGATTCTTCAAAGAATAGAAAACACTTCTTCCAAGCATGTTCCCTGGCAAGGATCCTGAGGTCTTTCATTGGTGGCTGAATGAAAGCCTGTATAGAACTGGACATTTCCTGACCCTGTGAGGTCTGTTCACATTATGTCATTTTCAGTCTAAAGGCCCCCTTTGGAAAATTTTTGCTTTCACCAAATTTCCCCATTTGCTGCACTCTAGGCCCATCTATAAAACTTAAGATCCTAAAGTCACCCACCCTATGAGACTTGGTGTAACCAGGAGGTAGATCTGATTTATGGGTTGCTGCTTGACTTCCCTGATAAATTCTCTTACATACGGGCATGGGGGTCAGATCTGGCATCAGAGCCAGGTGGATTGTTGGCATTCGTCCTTCCATCAAGCTTACCAAGGTATAGTGAAGGTTTCTATAGTGGAGGCCAATGTCAAGGTAATGAATCAATGGTATAGGGTTCCTTTCGGCTTGTTGGGGCTTTACCAGTCTTCCCATGGCTGCCATTCCCTTGGCACCATGTATCATATCTGGTGGGAGTTCAAGGTTTGTGGAACAAGTTTGCCTTAATATGAAACATTTCAGAGCTCCCGGTCCCCCAGCAACCTCATATTGCTTTGTTGAAGTAACCAGTTGAGAAATTACCTCGCTCTAAGCATTCTCCTTGTGTTAATATAGTGACAGGTTTAGTTACTCTCCTCAAGAGGCAGGTAAGTACCTTATGTTTTTTTTTCGTCACTTCAGCTTACTGGACAGAAATGGATTGTGCCTTTTCAAGCTTTGTCTTGTTCTAGCTAGTACTTTGGATGCGTTTTTATGTGTTGTTTCTGTTAGCCTGGGTCAGGGCTCTGGCTGTTGTAACAATTGATATGTCCTGTCTCCATCATTTTCAACTAATAAATGATTGAAAGTAAAATACATCTGAAAAAGGAGCGCTTTTCTTTTTTTATTTATTTTTTTCAACTAAATTCCAGTACTACAAGGCAGTTAAACAATGATAGACGGGAAAAAATTGCATTAAACATTTGTTAAAGAATGATAGAATAAATAAAAACTAACAAAACAAAATCAAAAATCCATCTTTACCATTTCTCCCAAAGTCCTTTAAAATAGACATGCCCTTTTTATTGTAATCTCTTGGTCAAATATGTTGAATGTAACTTGGAAATTGTCCCATGAATGATGTCACCATATTGGCGATTGATACTGCTTTGTAGTGCACTGTTAAAACCTTCCTGAAAATCCATCAAAAAAAAAAAAAAAAAAAAAAAAAAAAAAAAAAAAAGCTATTTTCACTTATTTACACAACTAGCATAGGGCATGTTCTTGAACATCAGCTTTAAACCATTAAAAAAAAAAAAAAAAAAATACATTAACAAAAGAAGCCAGATTTTAATGATACAGCAAATGAGGCCACTGGTATATCAATACAGGTAGCTTAGATCCACATCCAGGTGGCACTGACATCAGGGAACACTCCAAAACCAGTTGCTGCATAAGAGTGGTTGCCACTGACAAAAGCTTGAAATAAGCTGTGTTCACAGGGGAGGGGATTATGGCATTGCCGCAGTTCTTAACTAGGACATCTTGCAGCAATAAAAAAGGAGCACAGCCAAGGAAGGCATAGAACAATTCATGAGACATCTGTGGGTAAAAATAAAAAATAAAGCAGTTAGAAAATATAATTAACTCACAAATCACCTTGCAGATTAGTAACAAGTCTATGCCAACATTAGGTAGAAACGTGCAGGACAAACCTGTTAGTCTGTATATTCAAACCAACCTCTCACCAATGCTTTTAAAACACGATTTTTCATATAACTGAGCATGATTAAACAGTGCCTTCTCTGCAGGAATGCCATGACCTCATTGGTATTCAAAAACGTATCCATTATTGATCTGAGAATAGTGTTTGGTAAAATACAAAGTACACAAAACAGAACCAAGATTCTGGCGTTTAACAGTACAATGAGTACAGAGAAACCGTCCCCTGTAGCAATAATACATCACTTTTTTGATGTCTGCATCTGCCAAGTGGTAACCCAGGAGTATGGAAACCAAGGGATTAATAGTTCCAAGAATGTAACAGTGGTTGGACAAGAAATGGCTGCCAGCCAAAAAAAAAAGTCTGGTGTACAAACTCTTTGTAAAACTCTGATATATTAAAACTGTGTACCAGACAGCAAGTTATTTGCAGTATAGTGCAACCAGAGTACAGAAAGCCATAAAAAAAAAAAAAAAAAAAAAAAAATTTACCTTAATGTAGAAATTGCATAAAAAAATAAAAAATAAAAAAAAGGTTTCGGTTTTAGAACCACTTTCAAAATGAAATCATATATTTTACACAGCAGTAGGCACAAAAAAAATAAAAAATAAGTAAACCGATGTTTTGGAAACTCATTACAAATAAACGAAAAAGTCTACAAAATAAGGGATAGATTTTTTTTTTTCTAGTAATAGTGGCGATCTGCAATTATCGTGACTGCGACATTATGGTGGACACATTTTCAGGACGATTGACAACTATATATTGATCAGTGCTATAAAAATGCACGATTACTGTATAAATGTCACTGGCAGGGAAGGGGGTTAACACTAGGGGGGTGATCAAGGAGTTAACTGTGTTCCCTGACTGTTTTAACTGCAGGGGGAGGGGACTGACTACAGGAGATTACAGATCGTGGTTCCTAGACATTAGGAACTTGCGATCTGCATCTCAGAACAGGGATTTGTGCGCACACACACACACACACACACACACACACACACACACACACACACACACACACACACACACACACACACACACACGCCCCTGTTCTGCCTCTTGTGCCCACAGGTCATGAGCATCGGCACCTCCCGAGTGCAGGGGCCCACATGTGTGCGCGCGCCTGCTATGCCGCTTAAAGGAGCAGATGTATAGCTACAACGGCTCGTGCCGACCTGCCGCAATATGACTGTGGCTGGTCGGCAAGTGGTTAAACACAGCCCTTCCATGGGTGTACACTTCATCTGTGTGAACGAGGCCTTAGACTGAACAGACTTGTGACTCATGTGTAGCTAGAAGATGATCTGGGATTTCAAGGTATAAATAATTTGATAAGAAAACACTAACCATACACGTTAAGATTCTTGAGGATCTGAAGTTGGTTACAAAAAATAATTTGTATGCTGGATGAACATTCACAGCCTGGAGAGCAACTATAGGAAGGGACACAAGCCTGGCATTGTGTGCAAAAAGATCACTAAAATGTTGGATAATTTCTTTAAGAATGTGAAGCCATCTATGGAAAGCAGGCCAGTTTACTTCACACAGCAATTCTGAATTACCACTGTACTACTATAGCATAACATTCTAAAACAAGGCATGAAGACTGATGCAGAACTACAATGTATTATGAGTCGGCAGTATGAGCAGAGCAAAAAAAAAAAAGAAGTCAAGAAGATATACTTACAGCTAGCAGGCTGTTCTCCATATCGTCGCATAATCTGATCATGAGTGAACTTCACAAAAGCATCATATTGCTCTTTAGAGAGAAGAGGAAAAAAAAAAAAAAGGAATTTACCACCAAGATACAATTCGATGTTCATTTTAAAAAAGTAGCAATGCAAAATGGACATGTTATGTTATACGAGCCATCTCCTACAGCAAGAAGACAAGTTCAACAAAATGTTGAGAAAATTATGATTTTCTTCATCATACTTACCTGTAAAATCCTTTTCTTTGAGTACATCATGGGACACAGAGTCAGGCTAATATTCATTACCTGCTGGGACGTTCCAGAGCAATAGCCTTGAGGGGAGACACTCTGCCAAACAATAGCCATCAGAACTTATACGGGAGCCCGCAGTACACTGTGGCCAAAAGCCGAATCCTCAGCTGCTCCAATATCCACTTGAGAAAATTTGGTGAACATATGCACTGAAGATCAGGTAGCAGCCTTATATATGGGAGACACAGATACCTTATGGCGAAAAGCCAAGGGGTTCCTACACCTCAGGTAGAATGAGCCCTCACCCTAAAGGGAGGAGCTTTATTTTTCAGACCATAGGCCTGAATGACCAATTGGCAATGGAAGCTGCCTGCCTTTTCATGGGTCTTTTTGGTAAAACAAAAAAAATTTGTCTGATCCTTGGATCTCTGCGGATCTAGATAAATAAACCTTGACTGCCTGGACAACGTCCAATGAGTACAGTCGCCTCTCTCCTGCCGAACGAGGCTGAGAGGGGAAAAAAATAAAAGGCAAAATAAAGTTTTGATTTAAATGAAAGGCCGGCACCACTTTTGGTAAAAAGGATGGAACAGGTCGTAACGACCATCGTGGTGAAGGATCAAGTACGGTTCTCTGTATGAAAGGGCTGCCAAACTGACACCCTTCTAGCCGTGGTGATAGCCATCAGGAAGGCTAGCTTGCGTGACAGCAAGTCTAATGGAATTTCCTTGATAGGTTCAAATAAACTTGGTGCTGTCTGTTACAGAAACAACTAAGTCCCAAGGACACATAGGTGACCTAATGGGGGAAGCAAGCAAGTTGCCCCCTGCATAAAAGGTTTGGACCAGTAAATGAGGCTAAAGGCCTTTGGAAGAATATTAATAGGACCAGAACGTGACCTCCAATTGTACTCAAAGCCAATTTAATTTTCACAGCTGACTGTAGAAAAGAGAATTCTCCCAATCACGTATTTCCGAGGATGCCATTTTTTGGCTTCACACCAAGCAATACAAGTCTTCCAGACAGATCTTCCTAGTGACAGCTTTTCTAGCATTCAATAGGGTAGATACCACGATCCTTTCTTCAATAGCCAAGCCGGCAAATTTAGAGACTGTAAATTGGGGTGGAGTATAGGACCTTGAGACAGTAGATCGGGGCGACATGGAAGCATCCATGGCCAGTCTATTGTCAGTCTCACAATCTCCAGGAACCAGGGCCTCCACAAAATGTGGAAGGAGAGGGATCGGAGGGAAAGCATAAACCAGGGGAGTACTGGTTCCATGGAACTACCAGAGCATCTGCTCCGATTGCCAGAGGATCTCTTGTTCAGGACACAAACTTCTGTAGCTTGTTGTTGAACCTGGGTGCCAGTAGGTCGACCTCTGGCCATCCCAAACGTTGGCAAATTTCCTGGAACACCCCTGGGTGTAGGGACCATTCCCCTGGGCAGATCTGCTGGCGGCTGAGATAATCTGCCTTCCGGTTCTCTACTCGTGGGATATGGACTGCTGATAGAATCGGCACATGTCCCTCTGCCCAGGCTAGTATGTGGTTCGCCTCCTTCAGAGCTGAACAACTCCTGGTACCTCCTTGGTGGTTTATATAGGCCACTGCAGTGGCATTGTCGGACTGAACCCCGCTAGGGCAGTCCTGAAGCTCCACCGTCCATGACCATAGGGCCAGTCGTACTGCCCGTAATTCCAGGACGTTGATGGGCAGGATCTGTTCTATCCTTGACCATTTCCTTTGAGCTGCGAGCCCCTCTAGGGCCGCTCCCCAGCCTGAGAGACTGGCATCTGTAGTCAGAACCACCAGTTTTGGCTTAAGCGTGCCCGAGGAGATAAGAACATTGAATAATCCAGGGCTTGTCCGCTCCTGTTCCAATCCAACAAGATGTCCTGTTGTAGAGGCCTGGAATGAAGCTGGGCATAGGGCACCGCCTCAAAAGAGGATGCCATCCTCCCTAAAAGACTCATACAGAGCCGAATGGAGGGTTGTCTGCTGCCCCTGATTCTTCAGGGCACAGATCCTTTGCAGTTGGCAAGAATACTGTTGCTTGGACCGTATCTAGGATCAGACCTAAATACTTTAGACCTTGAGCTGTCTTCAAGGCTGACTTTTTGGCATTTATGATCCAGCCTAAGCTTTTCAAATACCACACACTGTATTGTGCTCTGTTATAGAGCCTGTAATGAGTGATCTCTGAGCAGGAGGTGGTCCAGATACCCAAGGCACCTGGATCCCTTGGGCCCTTAAAAGACCCAGTACTGGTGCTATGAAGGGATGTAGGGAAGAGATTGCTGCAGATAAACAAGTAAGGCCGCTTTCACACGAGGCGGACTCCACTTGCACGGAGTCCGCCGGCTCAGCGGGAGATCTCTCTGTTGATCTTTACTGAGCCGGCGGACAACAAGTCCCTCTCTGCTCACTGAGCGGGGAGGGGCTTGTCGAGCGGCGCTGGTCTATGGAGAGATCGGATGAAAACGGACAGCGTGTCAGTTTTCATCAGATCTCACCCAATCTGATAGCGACGGATCTGGACATGTGTCTGCTTTTGGCGTATCGGACCGGGTCGGATGTCAGCGGACATGTCTCCGTTGCTCCATAGACTAGCATGGAGCGCCCGTTTAGGTCCGCCGTCAAAACTGACAGGCGGATCTGAACGGACCATTCGCGTGAAAGGGGCCTTAAACCTATATAGGAGGATTTATTTAATCTCTCCATCATGAGGCATGATAGACATATGTGAGGGTTTACCACCACTTTACTACCAAAAGAAAGCTCTGTCTCAAAAAGATGATACAAATTTCATTTAGTACAGTTAACATGACTACATACCAACGTGTGAGCACTGAAAGCTGAATATTGGCCTGCAAAGGATGGGGGTGCAAGTGTCCAGTCTTGAGATGGTTAAAAGGTTAAGGACAAGTTCTATACAGGGCAATAACAAGAAAAGGCAACCTTATGGGAAGAGGGAGGGAAATAGGTTCAAAAGGGCAGCCTTTGAAGTACTGACAACACCAGGTTGAGGTCCTGCAGAGTCAACAGAGCTAGCATAAGTGGTGCTATGTGAGCAACCTCCTGGAAGGGGGGGGGGGGGGGAACGCAGCTCTGACCAAGGAAAGAGTACCGTATATACTAGAGTATAAGCCAAGTTTTTCAGCTCCTTTTTTTGTGCTGAAAACTCCCCCCTTGGCTTATACTGGAGTCAAGCACTTTTCTGCATTTTCCGACCCGACTTTGGGGTTCCTAGCACCAAGTGACCCCGAGATACGGGGCCCCAAAGTCAGTTCGGAAAATGTCATTCTCTGCTGCAGAAAAGTACTTGACATTTTCCGACCCGACTAGGCACCTCAAAGTTGGCGTGCAAACCCAGTGGAACTAGCACGAAAACATATCCAAATTTAGAGTTCCTAGCACCAAGTGGCCCCGAGATACAGGGCCCCAAAGACGGTCCATCTGCAGCAATGTCATTTCGGGACCCTTTGGGTCCAGAGACCCCAAATTTGGCTGCAGCAAGGGGGCATATAGGAACCCTTAACTACCAAGTTTAAAAGTTCGAAGGACCTATGGCTGCAAAATGGGCATTGTTGACCCTCTTTTCCCACTTACAGTAGCTGCGCATTTCTCACCCTAGGCTTATACTCGAGTCAATAAGTTTTCCCAGTTTTTTGTGGTAAAATTAGGTGCCTCGGCTTATATTCGAGTATATACGGTAGTAGTTTCTGAAAAAGTACAGCCAAAGTGGAAACCTGACCCTTAACCACTTCAGCCCCGGACCAATTGTCAGCTTAAGGACCAGAGGTCTTTTTTCAATTTCGCACTGCACTACTTTAACTGGTAATTGTGCGGTCATGCAATTTTGTAACGAAACGAAATTTGCGTCCTTTTCTTCCCACAAATAGAGCTTTCTTTTGATGGTATTTGATTGCCTCTGTGATTTTTATTTTTTGCGATATAAACGGAAAAAAAAAAAAAAAAAAAAGAGCGAAAATTTTGAAAAAAAAAGAGATTTTCTACTTTTTGTTATAAGAAAAATCTAATAAACTCAATTTTAGTCAAACATTTGGGCCAAAATGTATTCAGCCACATGTCTTTAGTAAAAAAAATGCCAATAAGCGTATATTTATTGGTTTGCGCAAAAGTTATAGCGTCTACAAACTAGAGTACATTTTCTGGAATTTACACCGCTTTTAATTTATGACTGCCTATTTCATTTCTTGAGGTGCTAAAATGGCAGAGAAGTACAAAACCCCCCCAAATGACCCCATTTTGGAAAGTAGACACCCCAAGCTATTTGCTGAGAGGCATGTTGAGCCCATTGAATATTTTTTTTTTTAGTCCCAAGTGATTGAATAAAGACAAAAATAAAAAATAATTTTTTTTTTCTTCAAAAAGTTGTCACTAAATGATATATTGCTCACACATGCCATAGTTATATGTGGAATTGCACCCAAAATACATTTTGCTGCTTCTCCTGAGTATGGGGATACCACATGTGTGGGACTTTTTGGGAGCCTAGCCGCGTACGGGGCCCCGAAACCCAAGCACCGCCTTCAGGATTTCTAAAGGGTGCAAATTTTTGATTTCACTCCTCACTACCTATCACAGTTTCGAAGGCCATAAAATGCCAAAATAGCACAAAACCCCCCCAAATGACCCCATTTTGGAAAGTAGACACCCCAAGCTATTTGTTGAGAGGCATGGTGAGTATTTTACAGCTCTCATTTGTTTTTGAAAATGAAGAAAGTAAAGAAAAAAAATTTTTTTTTTTCTTTTTTCAATTTTCAAAACTTTGTGACAAAAAGCGACATCTGCAAAATACTCACAATACCTCTCAGCAAATAGCTTGGGGTGTCTACTTTCCAAAATGGGTCATTTTGGGGGGTTTTATGCCATCTGGGCATTCCATGGCCTCCGAAACTGTGATTGGCAGTGAGAAGTGAAATAAAAAAATTACTCCCTTAGAAAGCCTGAAGGCGGTGCTTGGTTTTTTGGGGTTCCGTACGCAGCTAGGCTCCCAAAAAGTCCCACACATGTGGTATCCCCGTACTCAGGAGAAGCAACAGAATGTATTTTGGGGTGTATTTCCACATATGCCCATGACATGTTTGAGCAATATATCATTTAGTGACAACTTTTTGTAAAAAAATATATATATTTTTTTTTTTTTCATTATTCAATCTCTTAGGACAAAAAAAAAAAATATTTAATGGGCTCAACATTGCTCTCAGCAAATAGCTTGGGGTGTCTACTTTCCAAAATGGGGTCATTTGGGGGG
This sequence comes from Lithobates sylvaticus, assembly GCA_028564925.1. Taxonomy (NCBI): domain Eukaryota; kingdom Metazoa; phylum Chordata; class Amphibia; order Anura; family Ranidae; genus Lithobates; species Lithobates sylvaticus. The sequence goes on along the minus strand of CM053028.1, from coordinate 302,998,511 downwards.
GGTTTGAACTGTCCTGGCATTTTATGCACAACATTTAGAAGCCTATGTCACACGTCACCCACTCTTCTAACCACTTGAAGACAAAGCCCTTTCTGACACTTTTTGTTTACATGAAAACATATTTTTTTTTTGCAAGAAAATTACGTTGAACCCCCAAACACTATATATATTGTTAAAGCAAAGGCCCTACAGATTAAAATGGTGGGTGTTGCATTTTTTTTTTCCACACAGTATTTGCGCAGCGATTTTTCAAACGCATTTTTTTGTGGAAAAAATACACTTTTTTTTTATTTTAATGCACTAAAACACACTATATTGCTCAAATTTTTGATGAAATAAAAAATATGATCTTAGGCCGAGTACATGGATACCAAACACGACATGCTTTTAAAATTGCGCACAAACACGCAGTGGCGACAAACTACATACATTTTTAAAAGCCTTTACATGATACCACATTAGATTCACGGAGGAGGTCTACTGCTAAAATTACTGCCCTCGATCTGACCTTCGCGGTGATACCTCACATGCATGGTGCAATTGCTGTTTACATATGACGCCAGACCAACGCTTGTGTACGCCTTTGCGCAAGAGAAGGGGGGGCAGGGGTGCTTTTTTTTTTTTTTTTTTAGTTTTTTTTTTATTTATTTAGCTTTTTTATTCTATTTTTAAACTGTTCCTTCCATTTTTTTTCTTTGTTATGATTTTTATTGTTATCTCAGGGAATGTAAATATCCCCTATGATAGCAATAGGCAGTGACAGGTACTCTTTTTTTGAAAAAATTGGGGTCTATTAGACCCTAGATCTTTCCTCTGCCCTCAAAGCATCTGACCACACCAAGATTGGTGTGATAAAATGCTTTCCCAATTTCCCAATGGCGCGGTTTATATCCGGGAGGGGGGACATTCCCTCCTACTGCTTGTAAAAGCAGTCTAGAGGCTAATTACCCGCTAGAATTGCTTTTACATGAAAGCCGATCACTGGCTGAAAAGAATGATACCAAGATGATACCTAAACCTGCAGGCATCATTCTGGTATAACCATTCAAAGTCCAGCAACATACTGGACATATATTGTAATCTTTTTTTTTTCATGCAGCCTCTTGGCTGAACGAAAAAAGAGATTGATTGGTGGGTATGCCCACCATTAGAATACCTCCCTTCATCCACCCACTTCTAATGATGGGCATACATGCACCATTTATATATGCCGATGCATGGGGGCATCCTCCCGCAAAAGTTATGCCGTGTACACACGGTCGGAATTTCGACCGTATGTACGTGGCATTAGGAGCCAATCGCTCCTCCGCCCCCCCTGCTGCCCCATGCTTCGGCACATATGCTCTTTTTTTTTAACTGTGGTGGTGAAATCACCTCCTACAGCGTTGGAGTCGCGGCTTTATGTATCGTGGGAGCAAACGCTGTTGCTGTCAAGATAAATAAATCCGCGCTGCAACTGAATGGCGCACCTGAAAACAAAAAAAAATGCTTAACACTAAAACACAGTAAACAAAATTACATACCTGAAAAGCAAGCATGATAAAACATAATAAAAACATTGCAGAATAGAATGGAGTAAAAAAAGAGCAACAATAGAGAGAGAGAGAGAACAATAAAACGACAACTATTTTTGTTTTTTTTATTTTTTTGAGATTCACAGGTAAAAAAGCTCCTGACTGTTAGCGACTGAATCAAAACGCTACCACAAAAAAAATGTTAGCGATCGCAGGGATCAGGCCTGACTCTGCGAACACTGCAGTTATGTGTGCTTAGTGTTTTGTAAGTGACAGTGATCGATCGATACTGCACTTGGGTGGGCTGGGCTGGGCGGAGGGGGAAAACGCAGGTGCTAGCAGGTATCTGGGCTGATCCCGCTAACAATGCGTTTTTTTGGAACCCTAAACTGCTGGGACGCTAGTATAGATCTGATCAGATCAGATATTGATCTGTTCAGATACTATACCACTAAGGGAGGTGTATGCTTTGCGCGTGGGTGTTTGCGGTACTGGCACTAACCTGGGGCGACGCAGACCTTATTTGACCCTAAAACCTAATTGATATCACCCGCCGGGCGATCAGGGGGTTAAACCGTTATTGGGTAATAAATGGCGGGTGCCCTGACAGTATAAAAAACAAGCTAACTAACCAGCGTCACCCGTAACAGTAATACAAAAAAAAACTGGTTACCTAGCGACACTAATGCAGCGATCAGAAAAACGATCGCTTAGTGACACTGGCAAAAGGGGGTGAAAGGGTTAACTAGGGGCAATCAGGGGGTTAAACCTTTATTAGGTAATATATGGGGGTACCTGACGCTATATAAAAACCTGACGGGGAACCTAAATAACGAAATAACTAACTGGCTAACCAGCGTCACCAGTGACAGTTATACGGTGATTACTGGTGAAAGGGTTAACTCTAGGGGCAATCAGGGGGTTAAAACCTTTATTTAGGTTGTAATATGGGGGTACCTGACCTATAAAACTATTTATGAACCTATATAAAACATGGCGGTTAAAATAAAAAAAAATGGTTACCTAGCGACACAATGCAGCGATCAGAAAAACGATCGCTTAGTGACACTGGCAAAAGGGGGTGAAGGGGTTAACTAGGGGCAATCAGGGGGTTAAACCTTTATTAGGGGGGGGTAGGGGGCTACCTAGGACCTAAAACTAACTGCCCTGACAGTTATTACAGTCACACTGACACTAAATGCAGTGATCAGTAAATAAATGATCACTGCAATCAGTGACACTGTGACTGGGGGGGGAGGGGGTGATCTGGGGGGTGATCTGGGGGTGACAGGGGGGTGGATTGTGTGCCTATGTGTACTGGTGTCAGTGTACTGTTTGTGCACTAACCTTTACATCTTCTCTGCTCGGCGTTCCGGTCACATAGACCGGCGCACCGAGCGTGACATCACTTCCGCCTTCCTGTCTATACAATAGACAGGAAGGGGAAGCTTTTCATTCGCCAGGAGCGATCGCGAGGGGGTGGCCAGAAACCACTGGCCGTCCCCTCGTCCCGGATCGCTCCTGAAGCGATGCCGACCGTCCCCGCCGGCGGAGGGGGGTCCGATCGGACCCCCCAACCGCCTGAAGAATGGCACGTACAGGTACGTGGTTCTGCCTGTACGTGCCATTCTGCCGACGTATATCTACATGGGGCGGTCGGCAAGTGGTTAAAGATAAAACAAAAAAAAAAAAAAAAAAAAATCTATTATAAAGCCGTTGATCGCCGCCAAATAGTAGAATATATAAAAAAAAAATTTTTTTAATTATACTATTTGGTGGCGATCAACGGCTTTATGAGAGATATATATATATATATATATATATATATATATATATATATATATATATATATTTTTTTTTTTTTTTTTTGTGTACACACTATGGTGTGTGTGTGTGGCTATAGATATATAGGTGTGTGTGGGGAAATTTTTTTTATTAGAGATAGATATAGAATATATCTAGAGAAAGAGAAAAAGAGAAAATAACATACCCGCCAGTTTTGTGGTCAATATTTCTTCATATTCTTCACGAACTTTATCTTCCCTTTCTTTCAGAAGACGTTCACATATCATTCCAACTTGTCTTAGAGTAAACAAAGGCTGTTCTTTACGCAACTGTGATGACGATGTGGATGTGCCTACAAAGACATTTTGATATTGAAAGTTTGAACATCATTTACTGAAACCACAAAAAAAATAAAAATAAAAAAAAAAAAAGAAGGGGGGGGGGGGGTACGTCGCAACTGGCACTAAAACATATCAACGTTTTCTGACTCATTGCATGTGTTTGCAACTATTCTGACAATATGTTACACATATAAAAGAAATAACAACATCCAACAAGTTAAATGCTACATCACAGTTGGGACCCATTCACACTATAGCATCACGGTAACACACAGACACACTCTAGCTCAATGCATGTTATGTGCACTGGTGCAATGCACAGCCATTAAAAATGACCTTGTCAACTGACATTCATTTTGGTAGCGTACTGCAACAAGTCTGTCAGCAATGCACTGGGGTGACATTCATGAATCACGAACACATAGGGTCCATGAACACTAGGCAGCTGAAAAGAAATGCCAGAACCTCTGGTAGAAAAAGCAGCATAGAAAAATGCTCAGGGGCTCGTATTGCACAGGAGTTTAAACGTTTGTGGGCATTTGCTTTTATAACCGTTTTTTCAAAAAACATTTTCCTCTGCTCTTTTTTCACTAATCAATGTACACTTGAAAACGCAGAAAACTTCTAAACGCAGCATGTATGAGCATCAAGCGTTTTTTTTTTTCTGCCCAAAAGCTACTCTCAAACGTAATTCTGATGTTTGTCTCCTGCCTTAAAGTGACAATTTTAGGCAAATTTTTTTTATTTAATTTTCGATAGAGTAAGTGATGGTTATAGCCAGTCAGATTCCCCCCCCCCCCCCCCTTATCTTTGTGCCATTACAGAGATTTCCCTTTGCTTCCTGTCCCATAGCCAAGCTGGAGGGGGGTCCTTGCAAAATGAAAGCAGAGTTCCACCCAAAAGTGAAGCTCCGCTGATCTGCCTGCCCCCCCCCCCCCATAGTGCCTGTCCCCACTTTCGGGAGACGGCACCATCCCTCTGAAGTTTGGCCACCTTTGTCCGCCGCCGGGCTAGTTAGAAAGCGCAGTGCGCTTCGTGCATTTGCAGTATGGAACCGGCTGTGAAACCAAAATGCTTCACTGCCCGTCTCCTTTTCTACGAATGGCAGAAAGCCGGCGAAAATCGGCTGGGGTGCAGACACTGCAGGCTCCTTCCTGGGAAGGTAAGTGTCTATATATTAAAAAGTCACCAGCTACAGTATTTGTAGCTGCCAACTTCTATTTTTTCCTTGGAGATCCCCAGGTCACTAGGACTAGTGTCCCTGTTGGAAGATTTCCCCTATATTACTTTACTGGTAAGGAACCAAATTTTTGGATATTCACCAAATGCCTTTATAAGCAGCATTTTATTATGCCGACTGTACAATGACCCGGAATGTGCGCTGCACTAAAATCACACATTGCCATGGACACTGCGTTGTGTAAATGAGTCCCTTACACATCAGTCTATATGGATGACAAAAATCAAATGTATTTTACGTGTCAAGTTAGGGGAAAGAAAAAAAAATTAAATTGATCAAGTTATTGAAGAGAAGGTACTTACAGTGGAACTATAGGCAAAAAAAAAAAAATTCTCTCCCATTTTGGATAGAGCAAGGAAGAGTTATAACCCTGTAAGATTTTTTTTTTTTGCCATCCATCATTGTGGAGATTTCCCTTCATTTCCTGTCCTAAAGCCAACCAGGAAGCAAGATAAAATCCCTGGAAATTAAAGTGAATTCCTTGGGGGCCCCCAGGTCACCAGAACTAGTGTCCCTGTTGGAAGATTTCCCCTCTTACTTTTCTGGGGACAACCCACAATGTGGGATTTTTTTACTTTCAAAATTTATTGGTAAACAGGACAAATGGAGAGAATGAAACTAAAAAGAAAAAAAAAAAAAGTTTTGTCTTTGGTTATACTTTAGGTTAGGGTCCCTATATGTACATCCAGAAGTGAGCCAATCAGTTATTGGCCAATATGGTAAACACTGTTCATTTCTCATCAAGCAGAACTGCTGAGGAAAAAAAAAAATAAAAATAAAAAAAAAAAACACTACTTTTGGACATTTGCAATGTAAGAATACGGTTCCAAAGTAAATCTGTTCATCACTCCCGTAACACTACAGTAAGAGCTAAAAGATCAGGTGCTGAAATTGTGTACAGTTTTCATAGCAGGTCACACACTCTCCGCCTCATCTCTTCATACGTCTTGTATTTTTTTTCCCCCACTGAATATAAGATGTTCTGTGATTTGAGGGGAGAACATGACCTTCATTCACCTCTCCAATCATTCCAATTAAAATGAATTAATTTGTGAACGAAAAAAAAAAAAAAAAAAAAAAAAAAAAAACCAGACATCATACACTGTCTGAAAATTCCTTTGCCAAGTTTTCCATTTCCAAATTTTCCCGTCACTGTGGTTGAAAATGAACGTCGATTTGAACCCACTAATGATTGGATAAAATGACTTTTTTGAAGGAAGGAAGATAGTGTTTAAATATAAAAAATTTGCTCTGAGTCTGATGATATTTACCAGATTCACCCTTTAACCACTTAAGGACCGCCTCACGCCGATATAAGTCGTCAGAATGGCACGGCTGGGCACAATCACGTACCTGTACGTGTCTCTTTAAGAGGCCAGCCGTGGGTCACGCTCGCGACCTGATCCCGAGCTCCGCGACTGCGAAACCAGCGGACCCGATCGCCGCTGGTGTCCCTCAATCGGGTCACAGATCTGAAGAACGAGGAGAGGTCTGTGTAAACAAACCTCTCCCGTGCTTCCTAGTGCGACTGACACTGATCGTCTGTTCCGTCATCGGGAAAGACGATCAGTGACGTCAGATGCCAAGCCACGCCCCCCTACAGTTAAAAATATTTTTTGGGGGTATTATAGCAAAAAGTAAAAAATATTGCATTTTTTTCAAAATTGTTGCTCTATTTTTGTTTATAGCGCAAAAAAAACAAAAAAAAAAATAAAAAACGCAGAGGCGATCAAATACCACCAAAAGAAAGCTCTATTTGTGTGGGGAAAAAAAAAAGGATGCAAATTGTTTGGGAGCCACGTCGCATGACCGCGCAATTGTCAGTTAAAGCGACGCAGTGCCGAATCGCAAAAAGGGGCCTGGTCCTTTGGCTGCAAATTCGTCCGGGGCTTAAGTGGTTAATAGTATATAGCCTCTAATAGTATAAAGTAAAGTATATCTCTGTGTCATTCTTAGAGTGGATTTGATATTTTGCTCCCTAACCATATAGTTGGTTATTTATACTTACCACTGCATAGAGATATTTAAGATTAAATTGCCTTTTTTTGTTATACGAGCTGTACACTCACTACTTTATAGTGTAGCAATGTGTTACTTCTTCAGTGTTGTCACATAAGATAAAATATTTACAAAAATGTGAGGGGTGTACTCACTTTTGTGAGATACTGTATAATATCAAACAGGGGTTACAATCCTCCCTTGCTCCATCTAAATAGAAGTTTTGCCTATAGTTCTACTTTGAGGCTTATGCCCTAAAGGATAGGCATCCTCCTTTCCCTGTTAAGGACTCATTCACAGAGGATGTACAATATCGTACGCCCATGTAGAATAGTGTTTTAACAGCACAGGGATGAACATGTGTTCCATGCAGGCAATCCCACAGACAGTGTTCCAATAGGACATCCGTGTTTGTGCAGGTCCCCAAATGCAGACAGCATGTGTTTGACGACCCGCAAGTACCTTCTGTGTCCCAATAGACAATGGGGCTGTGGGGGGATTTACAGCCCTGCAGTGTCGTATGGTACTGTATTGAATGAAGCCTTAAAGTGGTTGTAAACCCTTACAGACCACTTTTACCTACAGGTAAGCCTAGCTTAAGGGGCAAGAAATACCTCCTAAACCTACACGGTTTAGGAGATATTTGCAAAGGACAGGCACCGCGGTCTACATGGCATGCTCTGTAGACAGCTGCGCGCAGGCGCACTGAGCGTGCCGCTGCACGCGGGAGTGACATCGCGGCTCCGGCCAATCACAGCGCAGGAGCCGCGATATGTAGAAGGAAGATGGACGCTTCGTGGAAGAGGGGACAGCGGTGACATTGCAGGCTCCTGTGTCAGGTAAGTGACACATCGCTAGTAGCCCATTATGCTTTAACTTTGCAGGGAAAGAGGAAGTAAAACCCATAAGGGTTTACTTCCTCTTTAACAAGGAAAGGAAGATTCCTATTAAGGCATAAGCCTTAAAGTAAAACTTTTGTCAAAAAATTAGGGTCTGCTAGATCTGTTGAGGTTGGCCCCTTTTGCAAGTATAGCTATGTATTAAAACATTAAAAAATACGTGTCTGTACTGTTCAAAATCCAGTAATACGTGGTCTCACCCTGCTCTGCACATGCTCAGTTGATCTCATGCTTTTTTTGATCTCTATATTTAGGTACTGTACCAAACTTTGTAGAGGACGATCTGCAGACAACCTAAAGATTTACGGCTGTTAAGCTCTGGGATTCAGCAAAATGGCAGCTTCCAGCAAGAAGGAACAGGAACAATGCTGGATGCAATTTACAGAACACCAATTATGGTAGCATAAATATTAACCACTTTACGGACCGCCGCACGCCGATATACATCCTAACTTTGAAGAGGAATATCGTTACGACAGCAGCTAGCTACCATAACCCCGGTATCTTCTTCCTCGGCCGGCGGTCCGCTATTTAATAGGTGGTCTCTGCAGGGGATTTGTCGCAAGATCACAGTTATCGGCGGCGGGAGAGGGGCCTCCCACAGCGATCCAGTGCCCTCCGCCAGAGGTGATCGGATCTTTTTCCTTGCTGGGTATGGAGACTACTGAAGAGGGGGGGGGGGAATGGAAACGTCACTTCCGCCCATAGCGCTTAAAGCAGAGTTCCCACAAAAAAAAAAAAAAATAAATAAAAAAAAAAAACTGCAGCTGCTGACTTTTAATAATTGGATAATTACCTATCCCAGGGTCCAGCGATGCGGGGGAATCGAAGCCCCCTCTCATTCCCCAGTACGCTCATCGGCATTTTAACTGTGGGCACCCGGCTGTGGCTTCAAAGCCGAGCACCTACTGCGCATGCGCAAGCTGCGCGCCGTGACTGGCCGCGCAATCATCTGGGACCTGTCACGTGTCCCAGATGATTGCCTAGAGGGGGGGAACTGATCTCCCTTCCTGCCCTGAGGGAAGTGACGTCAGGAGCCCAGGCGCCGAAGGAGTCATATTATGAGTGACCCCCCCTGGCAACAGGCATTAAAGAGGCACATTAATGATTTTTTGGGGTGGAACTCCACTTTAAAAAAAAATAAAAAAAATTGTATTTATTTTTTATTGCATTTTATTGTAAATATGAGATCTGAGGTCTTTTTGACCCCAGAAAAATATTTAAGAGGTCCTGTCATGCTTTTTTTCTATTACAAGGGATGTTTATATTCCTTGCAATAGGAATAAGTGACAAAGGAAAAAAAAAAAAAAAGGTTTTAAACACGCCCCGTCCCGCTCGCGTGCAGAAGCAAACGCATACGCGAGTAGCGCCGAATATGAAAACGGTGTTCAAACCACACGTGAGGTATCGATGCGATCGGTAGAGCAAGAGCAATAATTAGAGCCCTAGACCTCCTCTTTAACTCAAAACATGAAACCTGTAGAATTTTTTAAATGTCGCCTATGGAGATTAAGGGTAAAAGTTTGTCACCATTCCACAAGCGGGCGCAATTGTGTGAACCAGGCCTGAAAGGCATATCTATTTGGTGATTAGTGTATCCTAAGGGAGAGGAAAATCGATGTGGTGCACCAAGAGGTGATCGCTGGAAGATTAGCATGAAAATGCGTGAAGACATTGTTTGGACTTTTTATTCACGGACACTTAAATGTTCTTTCACATTGGAGGAGCATGTATAATTAGTGGGTGTCAAGTATAAATTAATTTAATTTTGTTTATTGTTTATTTGTGCAGCCTAGAGGTTAAATTAAAAAAAAAAAATAAAAAAAAAAAAAAAAAAAAAAAAAACTTTAAAAAGGTGATTAGCCTGAGCTCGTTTGGCTAGGCTTCTCCTATGGGTCACAGGAGTGCAATTTTTTTTTGCACTCCTCTGACCAGTTTCCATCACGAATGACGTCTGGATCCGCCAGGTGCCTGGACTGATGCCCATCTCAGCAAGCCACTGAGAGACAGACGGCCGCTCCCGCCCCTCACTGAGCGTGGGGGAGCAGAGAGGAGAGCTGGGGGAGCATGGGGGAGCAGAGAGGAGATCCCAGAGCTCTCTGCTCTGGGATCTGTGATAACTGAGCCATTGGATGTTCGATCACTCAGTTCTCAGTGCAGAGGCAGCGGAGGACAGATGATGCATCCACCTAGATAAGTATAAATGGTCCAAAAAAAAAAAAAAAAACATACTTCTCTTCAGATTTTTTGGTTAACATAGATTTGTCAACTTTAGGGACGGTAGAATGAGATGCAGGAGGGCCTTGCAAGAGCCCGCAGGCAGGAAAGGATGGATGCAGTGGCAGAGAAATCCCTAAAGAATGTCCTAAAGTGGATGTAAACCCTCACATATACCCAGTGAAGTGAACAGCCTCAGATGATACAGATAAAACAAATCCTCCTATATAAAGTTACACTTGTATATCCTGCGGTCGTCAGCTTTCTACACTGTTTAGAAAGTGCACATTGTGTTAGAAATCTTGTTTCCTCATTCAGCAATGGGAGGGGAGTCTAGGCATACACTGTGTGCGAGCTGATTGGAGGAAAGGCACAACCCCCCCTCCATATAGGAGCTGCAAACTAAATAGAGATAGATAAGCAGAGAGCTTGTCCATCTCCAAGCTCCCTCCCCGAGACAAATTTCCAGCTGCTTTCATCTTTTGTCGGAAAAATTGTCAGACGTTATGCTGATAACAGAGGAACAGAGCAGCAGAAAGACATGACAGAGCTTTGGAGGGAGATAAGTAAACACTACAGATATACATGCCCTGTTTAGATTTCATTAATAGGGTTTACAACCACTTTAAGGAAGGAGGTTCGGGGCTTCAAACCCACCTTGTCTTTATGAAGAACAAGGAAGTTATTTACAGGATAAAACTGCCAGTTCTAATACTCTAAAGATGATCAGGAGATGTTGACAGGGTGAAGGCGACTGTATTAAATACATTATTCTCAGTTTATAGAAATGGAAAGAAAGGGGTAATAAACAAGACAGTAAGGATAATAACCAACACCGAATGGAAATTTGTGGCGAATTCAAAAATGCAGGATGCAATTTTTTTATATACAATTGTATTAAATTCAATTTTTTAATATCAAATTAATATGAATTTATTGGTCCAAGAAAAGCTCAAGAGAAATGCAGTTTCTGACCATCTCTTGTATCTGCAATCTCTTACTTAAACACACTGCTAAAAGTATTAGCAAAATTTTCATTCAGTGCACCTCTAGCAGACATGATACAGATTGCTGCAGCCTCACCAGTGTCCGGTCAGAAGTTTCAAAATGAATGGCAATTCCGGTTTTCATAAAATCTGATTGTGTCATACACAGCAAATCCACCAAAACTGTAAAAATCCTTGCCCTTATATGACATGTATAATCTAACTAGGCCACACATGACTACAGAACAATTTTGGAAGAAAATAGGAAGTGAGCGCTAGAAGCGCTGCAGAATCATATGCCAAGTAATGTAACCCATAGATGAAGACAGCCTGTTGCACGAGTCCTCTAAACAGGTGTTACAACACAGGCCAACCTCAACATCCATGTCTAGCTGTCACCAAGGATGCAAATACAATAGAGTATATGACATCTTCACTCACCGGGTAAAGTAGGCCCAGAAGGCAGGAACGTGTGTGGTTGGCCTTCACTGGAACAGCAAGGTTCTGAAGTTTGCTGAAAGCTGCTTTCCAAATGTCTTCTCTTTTGCATACGTTTATACTCTTGTTTGATGTTGTAAAGGATTTGTTCTGTAAAGATACACAAGTCAACATCAACCCATCTCATATTACCAAAGCCATGTTTAACTATTTATAGAATTGATATGAGTTTAACGCTTTCTGTAGTTTTAAATCCTAAACCAGGAACTTATGAAACCTTACGCGTTTTTTATTTTTTATAAAAACTAGAAATTTGAGACCATGCAAAGGCCAAATATTTATGCTCACTTACAATGAAACATTAAGGTGTATTTAAACCCCAAAATGCTGAAGCTCATCCAGTTTGTTACCCCAACACTTCATATTACTGATATGTGCCTACTGTACCATGTACTTGTATGAGAAAGTATGTTTGCTTTGTATTGCTTCATGTGAAATCCCTGGGTGTTCCAGTCATTCCCGTTGCTTTCCTATTAAAAACTGAGGACACCAAGCATGAGAGCACAGTATGGTCAGTTCTCTAGCTTTGCTGGGAACTCGGCCTTCTCGCCAATGATCAGACTTGTCCTGACACGCTCCACAGCCATTCAAGGAGAAGCTCAGTGTGCTGCTTCTCCTCCCCCAGCTCTTATGCAGCTGAGAACAGGGAATATGAGAAATGGATAGATATATAGGATAGAGAATATATATCCTTCTATCAACGCTGACCAGCTGCTCTGTCCCTGCTGAAGAAAAGCTTCCCCACAACATGATGCTGCCACACCAATGTTTCATGGTGGGGATGGTGTGTTCAGGGTGATGTGCAGTGTTCCTTTTCCCCCCCACACATAGCATTTTGCTTTTAGGACAAAAAGTTCAATTTTGGTCTCATCTGACCAGAGCGCCTTCTTCCACGTGTTTGCGGTTTACCCCCACATGGCTTCTCGCATATAGCAAATGGGACTTATGGCTTTTTAAAAAAAAAATGCTTTCGTCCTGCCACTTCCATAAAGGCCAGATTTGTGGAGTGTATGACTAATGGTTGTCCTGTGGACAGATTCTCCAACCTGAGCTGTAGATCTTTGCAGCTCCTCCAGAGTTACCATGGGACTCTTGCCTGCTTCTCCAATTAATTCTCTACTTGCCCGGCCTGACAGTTTAGGTGGACGGTCATGTCTTGGTAGGTTTGCAGTTGTGCCATACTCTCCATTTTCAGATGTTGGATTGAACAGTGCCCCATAAGATGTTCAAAGCTTGGGATATTTTTTTTTTTTTTTTTATAACCCCAACCCTGCTTTAAACTTCTCCACAACTTTATCCCTGACCTGTCTAGTGTGTTCACTGGCATTCATAATGCTGTTTGTTCACGAAGGTTCTCTAACAAAAGAGCTTCACAGAACAGCTGTATTTATACTGGGATTAAATTACACAGTTGGACTATTTACTAATTGGGTAACTTCTGAAGGCAATTGGTTCCACTAGATTTTAGTAATAGGTATCAGAGTAGGGGGCTGAATGCACGCCACACTTTAGATATTTGTAAACAATTTGGAAAAAACATTTATAAATTTTCCTTCCACTTAACAATTATGTGTCACTTTGTGTTGGTCTATCACATAAAATCCCAATAAAATAAATTTACATTTTTGGTTGTAACATGACAAAATGTGGAAAATGTCAAGGGGGTATGAATACTTTTTCAGGGCACTGCAATATGCTGCATTGTAGGTACATTGCACACTGTTCTACACGGTGTTGCAGCATCTAGGTGGAATTGTACAATATTTGAATAAGAAAAAAAAGAAAACTAAAATTGCAAAATGCTATAAAATGTATAAAAAATAAAAGAAGCTAGAGTTATGACCAATTTGTACTGACTGTACTTATATGCCTTGAGGCCCCTTTCACACTGGGGCGTTTTTCATGCGGTGCAGCGCTAAAAATAGCACCTGTTCACCGCATGAAAAAATCCTGCCCCTTTAACTCCAGTGTGAAAGCCGGCGGGCTTTCACACTGGAGCGGTGCGCTAGCAGGATGACAAAAAAAGTCCTGCTAGCAGCATCTTTGGAGCGGGATAGGAGCGGTGTGTTCACCGCTCCTATACCGCTCCTTCCCATTGAAAAGAATGGGAGACCGCGGTAAAACCGCGGCAATACCGCCGCAAAGCGCCGCTACGGCGGCGCTCTGCGGGGGGTGTTTAACCCTTTTTTTCGGCCGCTCGCGGGGGGTAAAACCGCACCGCGAGCGGCCGAAAAACCGCGGTAAAAACGACGGTAAAGCAGCGCTAAATATAGCGCTGCTTTACCGTCACCGCGGCTCACCGCCCCAGTGTGAAAGGGGCCTTAGAGGACATTTCTTCACCCACCTATGAAGGGGGATTTACTAAAACTAGTGTATACAAAATCTGGTGTATGCTGTGCATAGTAACGAATCAGCTTCCAGGTTTTATTGTCAAAGCCTAACTGAACAAGCTGCTCCAGATTCTGTGGTCACCAGTTTTAATAAATCACCCCCAATGTATCCATGCACACATACAAGTTTAGAGGCAGTCAAAGCACCTTCTCCTGAACGAGGAGAGGAGCTTTTGGGCAGATAAACCCCACTTGGAATTTGCATACATGTCCATCTGTGGCCCCCAAAGCTCGAGTGTGTTCGTTTTTTTTTTTTTTGCTGTTAATATATCCACCTTCTTTAGCCTGACAAATCCTGAGCACCGCGCTCATTCTTGGTATGAGCTGGGGCATGTGCCTGGGCGTGTTCACAAGTCTATGTGCCTGAACCACTATGAAGCAGACAGCGCGAAGAGCCAATCACAGGCACTGACTATTCCCGATCTCTGCATCTGTGGACTGCACAGGCAGAGTTCGAGGAAATGTCACAGTGCCTGTGATTGGCAGTGGCGCTGTCAGCTTCCTTGTGGGCTCAGGCACAAAGACTTGTGAACATGCCCAGCCATACCAAGAATGAGCGTGGCGCTCGGGATTTATCAGGCTAAAGAAGATAATTATATCTAACAGTAAAAAAAAAATAAAAAAAAAAAAATAAAAAAAAAAAAAAATCGAGCTTTGGGGGCCACAGACAGATATACTTGGGGGGGGGGGGGCATATCAAACCGGAATGCAGTTCCTTTCCGATAGAGATATATATTTTTTTATTTTTAACATAACACGCCTGAGCTCATCGTTGCCCTGAGCTGAGAAATTACGTCTGTATATATTATATATAATCGATGTTATGAAATGAATAGTATGCCGTTTGCAATAAACTTTGCATAAAATATTTAATTTGCATTTAATTTTAATGGTTCAAAAAAAAAAAAAAAAAAAAGGTCAGGCAAAATGGTTGGCTCGCACGCATATTAATTTCATGAAATCTTGCCCTCTTTGAAAAAAGTTTGGACACCCCTGGTCTAAACCCTGGGTAAGCTTCATGTTGGGAGTATACACAGTCATTGCCCCCCCCCCCCCCCCCCCCCCCTCAGGTGACAGTGTTAGGGCTTGGTAACTACCAACTCAGACCAAGGCACTGGGAGGAAGGGGAGAAGGTAACATGCTCTACTCTACCTGCAAACATCAGTTATTTTCAAGGGCTCCGACAGGCAACAAAGGAGAGCGGTGCAGACATGAATGAGTGGCATTCCAGGAAAGCGTGTCCTTTTGCCTTGTTTATACTCTTTCAATTAGTATTCTTGCTTCACTTAGGCCCCTTTTCTGTCCGCCGGCTCAGCTGGAGATCTCTCCGTTGATCTCCGCTGAGCCGGTGGATGACAGGTCCCTCTCTGCTCACTGAGCGGGGACGGGCTTGTCCAGTGCCGCTGGTCTCTATGGAGAGATCAGATGAAAACGGACAGCGTGTCCGTTTTCATCAGATTTCACCCAATCCGATAGCGACGGATCCGGACGTAGAGACATACGTCTGCTTTTGGCGGATTGGACCGGGTCGGATGTGAGCGGACATGTCTCCGCTGACATCCGCCGCTTCATAGACTAACATGGAGCGCCCGTTCAGATCCGCTGTCAAAACTGACAGGCGGATCTGAATGGCTCGATCGTATGAAAGGAGCCTTACTTTATTCAACACAGGTATGTTTGAACTTCTCAACGTCCAGCCAAAACGTAAGGCCTCGTTCACACTTGTATGACTTGTCCCACGATTTGGGACTGCAAAGTAGCATGACAAGTCGTTCCCCATGATTTCCAATAACAACCATTCATATTAGTACGACTTCAAGTCGTGCCAATGTTAAAGTAGTCCCTGCACTACTTTGGTCCAACTTAGATGCGAGTTACACAGGGCATTCCCTGAAATGGTAGCAAAATATTGTGGAAAAATAGCGCAACTTTGAAGTCGCAGTAGTGTGAAAGGGGCCCATCAGTGAGGAAAACTGAAAGTATGTGTTAAAATATGCTGCTTGTTGCAAACTTTAATTTAGCAAAGACCGCTATAACTACTGTATATAGACAGAGCTTGCATCTTATACAGATGTTTGGAGCTGCAGTCATCAAGTATCTGCAACTAATAAAAAGGACAGGCAGATTTCTCACCTCTAACAAAAGGAAAGCCTTTAGCTAACATCTTTACCATGTACCAAATTCTTATTATGCATGCTTTAGTTGCTGCTGAATACGTACTACTGTAATGATTGGCAGCCACTTAACCACCATGAAGATCGACATTTGCAGAAAACAGCACTTAAAATTATCCTGAACCTAAAATGGTAGAACAAAAGCCATTACCATTTTTCATTCACTAAACAGCTGATTACATTCCTCAAATCCCACAGGGGAGGCAAGTACATGGAAGAACTTAAGGCAATCACAACATACAAAGGAATATATGCCACCATGCTTGGTTACAAACCTGAGCAATATTTAAAAAAAAGAATATAAAAAAAAAAAGAGAAAAAAAAAAAAGGAAGCAGGGACATAAACAGGATCAGAGATCACAATCATTTAAATAGAAGCATATTATGTAGTCCTAAAACTGCATTATACTGGCAAAAGTCACTCACCTGGACACAAAATCCAGCTGTTTATGTTGCTATGCAGCCAAATGTAACATCTGGCTATTGGCAAACATGACACAGTCTAGCCAGCAGTGCTAATAGAAAAACACCACAGGGTTAGTGACGCCATGACTACCCGTCACCATTTCCAAAATCTGGCCAGAAAAAGGAAATAAGATTTCCTCAGCAATAATGGTTTCAGAGACACTGCAACTAAAAGGTGCTGATTTACAACATTTCCAAGTGCTGACAAGTACTGACAGTGGCTGTGTAAAAGGTTTGGGCTGGGTTCACACCTCCAATGGATGCAGCTTGCAGCAGGGGTCCGCTGCGTCGCTGTTCTCCATTTCAGGGACGAATGTTTGCCTGAAATTCAGCCCTGAAACGGAGCCAAAGCCAAAGTGCAAGCTGCTCCGCAGCCGCAATGGAGATATGTGAACTGGCTCTATAGAGAGCAGGTTGCAATCTCCTGTCATGTGAATTGGATGTGAAGATTTCTCCACATCCAATTCGCATAGGTGTGAACCCAGCCTTGCTCATGTTATGACAGTGGGTTGTCACCTTATGCTGTACAAACGGAACTACTCATCCTACAAAGAATACAAACAACCTGCATAAAAAATAACCCTTAGGCTGCATTCACACCTTTCAGGCAGAAAATCGCGCGAATTGCGGCGTTTTTTCGCGGCGTTTTTTACCGCGATTTGCGGCGTTTTTTTACCGCGATTCGCGGCGTTTTTTACCGCGTTTTGCCGCGAATTTTCTGCAGAGCAAAAGGTCACCAATGTAAAAAGAATAAAAACGTCCAAATCTGCCCGATTCGCGCGACAAAAAAGGGTCCGGAACTTGTTTGAGCTTCAGGCGTAGGGCTTCAGGCGTTTTGGAGTGGAGATGTGAACCATCTCCATAGAGAATAATGTATTTTTTCCCCTCTAGCTTTTGTAGCTTCAGGCTTCAAGCTACAAAACGCCCAGGTGTGAATGCAGCCTTAGACTTACCGGTAACAGTATTTATACAAGTCTCAGGAAAGCGCCTGGAGCTGCACTCTCTTCAGGTGCTGTCCTGAAAGACGAGGCGAGGGGAAAAAAAAAAACACAACAGCAACCAGGCCATTTCTTTGTATTGGTCTACAGGAGTATAAAGAAATTCACCAAAATAGTAATGTCCATGCCTGTTCAGTGACTGAGTCACAGGCAGTGTAAAGGGGTTAAAGCAGTATTAACCACTTAAGCCCTGGACCATTTTGCTGCCAAAGACCAGAGCACTTTTTGCGATTCCGCACTGCGTCGCTTTAACTGATAATTGCGCAGGCGTGCGGCATGGCTTTCAAACAAAATTGACGTCCTTTTTTTCCCCCACAAATAGAGCTTTCTTTTGGTGGTATTTGATCACCTTTGCAGTTTTTATTTTTTGCACTATAAAACAAAAAATAAAGAAGATAAAAAATAAAAAAATAGAGGCAATTTTGAAAACGCATAATTTACTTTTTGCTTTCATAAATATCCCCAAAAAATTATTATATATATATATATATATAAAATAATATATATATATATATATATATATATATATATATATATATATATATATATATATATATAAAAATAGTTTAGACCGATAGGTATTCAACATTTTTGGTAAAAAAAATAAATAAAAATTATCGCAATAAGCATTTGGTTTGCGCAAAAGTTATAGCATCTACAAAACAGGAGGAGATAGATTTGTGGCATTTTTATTAATTTTTTTATTTTAGTTTTTCACTAGTAAAATGGTAGAGACCAGCGACTTTTATCGTGACTGCGACATTATGGAGGACACATCGGACAATTTTGACAAATTTTTGGGACCATTGGCATTAATACAACGATCGATGCTATAAAACTGCATTGATTACTGTAAAAATGTCACTGAAGGGGTTAACCACTGGGGGAGGGGTTAAGGGTGTCCTGGGGAGTGATTAACTGTCTGGGGGATGGGCTAGCAGTGACACGACACTGATCGCTGCTCCCGATGACAGGGAGCAGACGATCAGTGTCCTGTCACTAGGCAGAATGGGGAGATGCTGAATTTACATCGGCATCTCCCTGTTCTTCAGCTCCGTGACACGATGGCGGGTATTCCCGCAGACATAGAGTCCACGGGTCCCGCGGGCACGGCGCTCGCGGCAGGCAAGCGCACCGGCGGCAAATTCAAAGTAACGTACAGGTACGTTACTTTGCCCAGCCGTGCAAATTCTGCTGATATATATGTGTAGGACACGGTCGGCAAGCGGTTAAACCGAAAACGCAAGCTTACCAATTCATAGATGTGGTGGCTGCAATTAGGCTTTTTTTCACCTGGTGATCTAGCTGGTAAGTCATTTTTCAGAAGTAAAATCTCTCCTGAAAAATGTATCAGTTAACGTGATACTAAAGAATTAAACATAAAACACACACCAAAAAAAGATTATACTAATCTGCTCTGTGCAATGGTTTTGCACAGTGCAGCACTTATCCTTTTTAGGGTCCCACACTGGCAGTCCTGGATCCTTCCCCCTGCCCCCATAGCAAGTCTCTTGCTATGGGGGTACTCGAGCAGGCTCACTCCTGAGCAGTGCTCTGCATCTCCATATACGGCAGGTTGGCACCCCTGGGCGAAATTATGTAACTGTAGGTCGGTTTTCCTTTTGACCACCGTGGTGCCACAGCCGATGCAATTGCTAAACATATCGGCCTAAACTGTCAATTATCAGTTAAAGCGATGAAGTGCCATATGGCAAAAAATGGCATGGTCATTGAGTAGCCAAATCTTCCAGGGCTGAAGTGGTTAAAGAGACATCAGGGATATATTTGTCCCCAATTTCCCTCTGTACTCTGTTGAAACTAATTGGGAATAGACTGTACTCAGCTTCTTTCCAGAGTGGCTGATGCTTGTCTGAACCAAGTAGTGCTCACTTCCGGGTTCAAGCTACTTACAGGAGATCTGAGAATCACTTCTGAATGTCTTTTTGGATGAACTTTATATTTTGAAGCAATGTGCCATGCAACACTGCGACAAGAAGTAAGCTTAGCAGGGAGCTGTCCTGATGCTGTTGGCCGCACTGAAAGCAACTCACAAATCACATCAGTCTGGGTATGTTCACACCAGCTGCTGCATTACAATCAATTCCAATTGTAATTCCATTACAATTCCAACCAATACCCACCACATCTGGTGTGAACATACCCCCAAGCTGAAAGTCCCAGTGCTGTGTGAATCACCATTTTGCTTGTACTGCAGCATGGGTGCAAGACCTAGGGTGACAGCTCAATAGACTACAATCTAAAGCGCACCGCCCATTACAATCTTCTATAGTGCTACTAACTATGTAGTGCCAGGGTCTTGATTGGACAGTTCATGGATGCCATCATCCTACACGGATTTGGTTCATTTAAAGGAGATAGTATGGTCTGATTGCAATGTGTATGGTGACCCTAAAGGTTACATATACATTATAAATTAGGGATGCACTGATGCCATATTTTTAACACCAAATACCAATACTTTTTGGCAATACCACATGTGTGAGACTTTTACACAGCGTGGCCACATACAGAGTCCTAACATGCAGGGAGCGCCATCAGGCGTTCTAGGAGCATAAATTACACATCTAATTTCTTGACTACCTCTTACAATTTTGAAGGTCCTGGAGCACCAGGACAATGGAAATGCCCAAATAATTACCCCATTTCGGAAAGAAAACAACCCAATGTATAATCTATGAGGTATAGCGAGTCTTTTGAACATGTCATTTTTTTGTCTACACGTTTTTAAAAAATGTGGAAAGAAAAAATTAAAAACGCATATTTCTTTTTTTTTGTTATACAAAACTGTCCATTTATACAATATTTCTAACACATAGCATGTACATACCAAAAATAACACCCCAAAATAGATTCTCCTACTCCTCCCGAGTACGGCGATACCACATGTGTGAGACTTTTACACAGCCTGACCACATACAGAGGCCCAACATGCAGGGAGCTAGAGCTGGAAGATTTTCTCCAAAAAAAAAAAAAAAAAAAAAAAGCTGCAATTTTTTTTAAAAAGAAGCTCGATTCAGAGTTTTTTTATTTATTTATTTTTGATGGACACAGCGCAGGTCCTGAGAAGCTGCGGGCAGGAGCTTTTAGGCTAGGCCGGCCGCCAAGGACTAGGCCAAAGCTGCGGCCTTGCCTAAAAACCCCTGCCCGCAGCTCCTCAGGACCGGTGTCAGCGCCGTTCCTGGTGGGAAAAAAAATAAATAAATCAATTTGTTTTGACCTCTCAACTCGATTCAAGACCTATTACACTTTGAGGCACTGTAGTTGCATGGATGCGAACTGATGTGGCATGGAAAAGCTGTGGACGGGGATGGCTAAGCATGGTTGAGCCATGAATGTGTATGGCTGGGTATGGCCGAGTATGGATAGGATGGCTGAGTACAGCTGGGTGGGTATGGACGAGGATGGATAAGTATAGGTGGCTGAGCATGGATGGATGGATGAGTACTGCTGAGCATGAATGAGTACTGCTGAGCATGGATGGCTGGAATGGGCACAGATGAGTGCTGTGGGCACTACACATACAGTGCCTGCTGCACCCGATCTCTCCCCTCGCTGCTCACACTGTACCAATAGGTAGGGGGAGGGGAGAGAGGAACCGGACGTGGCACTGGTTTGTTTACAAGTGATCACTCCGTCATTTGACGGAGCGATCACCTGGTAAATGTCCGAAGTCAGTGGCCATTTACCGTGATCCGCTGGGTCCGGTCACAGATATTCCTGTGTGCACGCACCAGTCCATGGGCGCCCTCCCAGAATAAGCCGACCGCACTGTAGCCGTCTTTCAGCTATGACCCGGTCGGCATGTGGTTAAGTATCAGTGAATTTGCACGAGTACCGATACCCGTGCAAATGGCTAGTATCAGCATCGATACTGGCATCGGTGCAACCCTAATTGCAATCAAATTTAAATGTACCAAAAACTATATAAAGATGACCTACCTTAAGGCTGGGTTCACACATGTGCGGTGCAAATTCCAGCTTCATTTTCTCTGCAAAGAGAAAAAACAGCTGTTCAGCAGTTCCTCTCCATTGTAGCTGCGGATCAGCTGAGCAGGGAGAGGGGGAATGCCTGTTCAAAATGGAACGCATCTGCAAATCAGATGCGTTACCATAGAAGATAACGTGCTTGCAATTTGCACCGCAATGTCCCGAAAACGCACTTTTTTGGGCAATGCGGAGTGCAAATGCAACACACATGTGAACCAGCCTCATTCAAATGAAAGTTTTTTTAAAAGTCATGCGAATTGGATGCGGTGTAAGCTGCATCCAATTTGCATAGGTGTAAACCCAGCCTAAAGAGGAAGTAAACCCTGATGGGTTTCATTTTTCTTTTTTTCCCCCTGCAAAGTAAAAGCATAATGGGCTAGTAAGGGCATCGCATACTAGCCCATTATGTTGCACTTACCTGTAAACGAAGCCCGTGATGTCCTATCGATCTTCATCCCTCTTCCTTCCAGGGCCCCTTGACATCACTTTTATCAGGACTGCGATATTGCGGTGAACAAGAGAGGTGTTCATACATAGTATAAACACACAATCCATCTCTACTCCCCTGAAAGAACCGGGATTTGTGTGTTTACACAAAGT
The DNA here is from genome assembly GCA_028564925.1 of Lithobates sylvaticus. Lineage (NCBI taxonomy): Eukaryota > Metazoa > Chordata > Amphibia > Anura > Ranidae > Lithobates > Lithobates sylvaticus. The sequence continues at coordinate 302,976,398 of CM053028.1, read as the reverse complement.
TCTTGCTCTGTCACGATCGCCCCGACGGTCATCACTGGGCTCTCGCATCGGCTCCAGGCACACGCTGTGGGCGCCCCTAGTGGCCAAAAGGCAAAGTGACGTAAGGCAACATCGTTTTGCCCAGCTGTGCCATTCTGCCGCAGTAAAACTGCGGCAGCTGGTCGGCAAGCAGTTAACCACTTCAATACTGGGCACTTTCACCCCTTTCCTTCCCAGGCCAATTTTCAGCGCTCTTGCACTTTCAATAAGAATTGCGTGGTCATGCAACACTGTACCCAAATTAAATTTTTATCATTTTGTTCACACAAATAGAGCTTTCTTTTGGTGGTATTTACTCACAAATCATTTTTTTTTTGCGATACAAGCAAAAAAAAAGAGTGGAAATTTTTAATAAAACACAATATTTTCTACTTTATTTTAAAAGAAATCCAATAAAATCGAATTTTGTCAAAAATGTAAGCCAAAATGTATTCTGTCTTTGGTAAAAAAAATCCTGTTAAGTGTATAATAATGGGTTTGTGTGATCATGGACATGTGCGCAGATGATCATTGGGACAAACGATTTTACTGTTACATATGTGGGGGACAGGTGTTTTTACTGTGTGGGGACATTGATTTTTACATTGTGTGGGGACACTGGGCCGATGATCAGTATGTAAAAAAACAGCTCATACTCACTGATCACCGGCTGGCTTCAGCGATCCGCTCTCCTCACCGACAACTTCCGCGCGAGGAGAGGACAGCTGATCGCCTAGCAACCGGCTCTCTATTTACATCACATGACGGCTGTGATTGGACACAGCCGTCATGTGATCATGAGGGCCAATCACAGAGCCCTCCTGCCGATCGGAGATGCGCCGTGTCCGGGTGACATGAGTGCATCAGGATTGTGTCGCTGCGCGCGTGCGTGTGTGTGCACACACACACACATAGATAGACACATAGATAGATAGATATCTATCTATCTCACACATACATACATACCCACGCAGTGGCCAGGTGGTTAAAGAGGATCTTCAGTCCACCCCAACAAAGAATTGAAAACCAACAGCTACAAATCCTGTAGCTGCTGACTTTTAGCCCTCTTCGACACCAGTGTGGCTTTGAAGTCGTGCTACTTCAGCGTGACTTCAAAGCCGACGATCAGTGTAATTTCATATGCGGCTTGCTGACAGTTATGTGACTTCATTCAACAGATGTCAATGCAAGTAGCACTGAAATCGCACATAAATAGTGCAGGAACCTTTTTAAAAGTCACCGCAGCTTGAGTTGGGTTCCATTGCTGCAAATAGTGTGCAACTTGTCATGCGACTTTGAACTGTCCAGTCGCACTGGTGTGAACCAGGGCTAAATAAAAGGACACTTACCTGTCCAGGGATCCAATGCTGTCCTCACCTGGACCAGTACACCCAGTCTTTGCGTTCCTGGCATGTTTACCAAGGGCAGGCAGTGCTGGCTTCCCACTATGCATGTGTGAGCTGCGCTTAGTGAATGGTCCTGCGGCCTGTTTCCCAGAAGGCTGTGAGCAATGGTGTGTGTGTGTGTGTGTGTGTGTGTGTGTGTGTGTGTGTGTGTGTGTGTGTGTGTGTGTGTGTGTGTGTCAAACTTCTGCTCAGATCGCTTCGGCAATCCAAGCTGAAGTGGGTATCTTTTGAAACCAGATAAACCCCACCCCCCCCCCCCCAAAAAAAAAAAAAAAAAAAAGTGTCTAGAAGTGGTGGATCCGTTTAATCCATCCAATGAAAGGAATACTTGTAGTTAGAGACATGTTTCTGTCTATTACATAGGCCTGAGACCCTGATAGTTTAAGACAGTGTTGCCACCCCAGCTACTGGGAAGGCTAATAGTGGCAGGAACCCCAGTTCTACAAAGGATAAGAGGGGGCAGTGTGTGTTTTGAGGGGGGGGGGGGGGGGGTTGAGCAGCCATTAGATGGAAAAAAAAAAAAAACTGAAGGTCCACTTGAACCATCTTTCCATCTAATACATCTTCTGCCCTTGTTGTTTTAACTTTGGATAGTAGAACATTTTTTTTCTGCCAGTAAATACCTTATACGGTCCACTTCCTGTTTCTTGTCTGGTCATTAGCCTAGGCCAGTGATGGTGAACCTTGCACCCCAGATGTTTTGTAACTACATTTCCCATGATGCTCATGCACTCTGCAGTGTAGGTGAGCATCATGGGAAATGCAGCTCCAAAACATCTAGAATGCCAAGGTTCGCCATCACTGGCCTAGGCTTATGACGACATGCACAGCGCTCATGAGAGTATGCCAGGAGGGGGGGGGGGGGGATTATATGAGGGCCAATGAGCACTGCAGAGCTGGGAGGTGAGCCTCTGTGTAAATCCAGGAAGTGAACAGGCAGCAGCTTCAGCTGCCCACAGTTAAAATGGCTGCAGCCAGACTTAGTGGAGATTTCTGCAGCATATTTGGCAAGTACAGAATCACAGTATATATAAAATAATATGCAGTGGTTGGAGGGAAGCTTCAGAATGACAAAGATGAGCAGACTGCAGTTCCTCTTTAACACTCAAGTGAAATAACCAGCAGCTTCCAGGACCTTTAGCAGTTCTCTTCCCACAGCTAAGGTTCCAGCACAACCATTACAAGGTGGTCTGAGCCTTTAGATTTCTACATTGACATTACAAAATAAAAATGCAGCAAGAAGAGTGAGACTTGGCAGTAGGCGTGCAGAGACGATCCTGGCTTGGATGGAAGTCCCAGCAGGTGTGAGATTCCAGCATAGGGATAGCCAAGCCTTAGCACCATCGTCCTTTCCCCATCTCCTGGCACCGAGTACAAGGACAGCCCCCCTCCCCCACCATCAGTGACTGGCCTCTTACCTGCAGTGAGCCGGGAGGACACCTCTCCGAAGGGAGACGGCTCCATGCGGAGGTATTTCTGTGGGGAAGGGCCGGAGGGGGAGAGGGGGGCGCATCTCCTTCTCTTCGGGGAGGCGGCCGGGCTGTGGAGAGGGTCGAAGTCGATAGTCCTTTTGAGCGTGGCTCCGCAGGCCATGTCCTGAGCTGTGGGCCCTGCCCCGGGGACAACGTTATTACAGCGGCGGCGGTGGTGGCACCTCTAGTGGGCTTCCCAAGTGGGCTCCTCTCCCAGGAATTGCCGGCCTCTGGGCGCTTCCTGCCTCTCCCTCTCAGCTAATACCGAGGCCGCCGGCTTCACCACAACGCCTCACACACTGCGGGGGTGTCCGGGGAGTTCCGGGCTCCTGTAGCGGATAGGATGGCTCTGGATACCCTTCGCTGCTTGCTCTAATCCCGTGCCTGTACCAGCAACCACCGCACTCCCTCAGCTCGCAATATGGCGTTAATAACAACGCCACTGATTCATTCTCACGCAGACACTCACAGGCAGCTCTAGGTGGTTGCTGGGAAATGTAGTCCTCTCCGCCTACTCGGCTGCTGCTGGAAGGCGACCAATAGACTACAGGGCCGTCATGCATTGCGCTTAGGCCGTTACTTCCGTGTTTGAATTTAAATCCCCACTAGTTGTTTTCACATCACTGGGAGGAAGTGTTTGTGGGGCTGGCTATATGCTTGTAGATTTGTGTCATCGATGGTTAGTGTAACAGGGTAAAAGTACAACTGAGGACAACGCTTTTATATGTTTTGGATAGAGTAGAGAGGGATTAGACCCCTGTTAGATTTGTATTGCTGTCTGTGTCCTTATTCAAATTCAAATAAGCTTTATTGGCAGGACCACATACATGTAAAGCTGGCCATACACGGTTAGAAAATCATTCGGAAAAAACGTTTGAAAATTGCAAAATTTGTCGAACGTGCATTCGAGAACGCCAACATCGTATCAATAGATGCCCAATATTCGACATATTATCGATTGCTAACAACATATATAGTACAATTGTCCTTGATCGATTATATAAGCAGTGTAACTTCCGGGGGTTAGATTTTAGCATGCGCTGTAAATTTTTCGAACTCTTTTCGTTCGATTACACTACTAATCGTTCGAAAATCCAACATGTTGGATTCATTTTTGGGCACGAAATTTGCATTTCGAGAATAGAAATGTAACCACTAACGTTTCGAACGTCGAACGATCGAGCGTTGCGGACGTATTTCCGAACGATTTTCTAACCGTGTATGGCCAGCTTTAGCATTGCCAAAGCAGTTGAGTTTCTATAAGAAAAGGGAGGGGGTAATGGGTAATAAAGAGCAGAATAGGCATAAGTCCGTGTAAAGAATTTTTAAGTCCTCAATCTTTCATGTCCCTCTCAGTCATGACACGCTGTCGCATACTGGGCAGAAATTTTCACCATTGGCTCCTCTTCTCCCAGTAGAAATTGGAGTTTCCTCCTCTATATAATTGAAGTCTTAAAAACATTTGGAATTTTTTTTTTTTTTTTAACTCACCTCTAAATGGCTGTTGCTAGGGGGTCCCTCGTAGTCTGCCTCCTTCAGTGCCTGGGCTGGTGACATCCCTTCCCCTCGGCGCAGGAAGGGCTCAGCTCTGCCTCCCCCCTCCTGACAGTCATCTGGGACACGTGGCAGGTCCCAGATGACTGCGCGGCCAATCGCGGCGCCGCTCACGCCTGCGCAGTGGGTGCCCGGCTGTGAAGCCACAGCCGGGTGCCGACAGTTACAATGCTGGCGCCACCGAGCAGAGGGGGGGGACGAGCGGGGCTTCGATCCCCCGCATCGCTGGACCCTGGAACAGGTAAGTGTCCGATTATTAAAAGTCAGAAGCTGCAGTATTTGTAGCTGCTGACTTTTTTTTTTTTTTTTTGCTAGAAAATTACTTAGAACCCCCAAACATTATAAAAAAAATTTCAAACACCCTAGAGCAGTGATGGCGAACCTTGGCACCCCAGATGTTTTGGAACTACATTTCCCATGAGGCTCAACTAAACTGCAGGGTGCATAAGCATCATGGGAAATGTAGCTCCAAAACATCTTGGGGTGCCAAGGTTCGCCATCACTGACCTAGAGAATAAAATAGCGGTTGTTGCAATACTTTCTGTCACACCGTATTTGCACAGCAGTCTTACAAGCGCACTATTTTTGGAAAAAAATACACTTTTTTTGAATAAAAAAATAAGACAGCAGTAAAGTTAGCCCAATTTTTTTTATATTGTGAAAGATAAAGTTACGCCAAGTAAATTGATACCCAACATGTCACGCTTTAAAATTGCGACCGCGGGGCGTGGCCAAGATGGCGACCTAGGAGGACGTGTGGGACAGGAGCTCCGCGCCTGGAGGCTAACTTATCCGGCTATTCAGACACAAATACAAGCCTAAACTAACCTACAAGCACAGGCACTGACTGGGCATGAGAAGAGGCAACTCCGGAACCCCTCGGAAGCGCGCCCCGGCCAAGAAGTCCTCTCAAACACCCTGGGGCCCACGTGTACTGTGTGCGGCAGACATGGCGTCCCAAACAGAACAAGCGGAGCCATCCACGCTGGGAACGGACCAATTCAACGCCCTGATGCAGGCAATCACGGGTTGCCAAACCTCGCTGACAGCCAAAATTGAACAGGTGCAGCTGGAGATGGGACTGGTCAGGAGGGACATGGACAAGGTCCGCGACCGGCTCTCGGAGGCTGAGAGAAGGGTCGGTGACGCCGAGGATACCCTCCGGGAGCATGACTCCTCCATACGTACTCTGCAGGTTAAAATGAAGGCGGTGGAATCGCGTGCGGAGGATCAGGAAAACAGAAACAGGAGGAAGAACCTCCGAGTGGTGGGACTCCCGGAGGGGGTAGAAGGCCGAGACCCAGTGCCGTACACCGAGCAGCTCCTTCGCGCGTTATTCCCGCAGGCGCCATTCTCCCCCCACTTCGTGGTGGAGAGAGCTCATCGGATGCCATCAGTTAGAGGCCCACCCGGGACTCCGCCGAGGACATTCATATTCAGGCTACTTAATTTCCGTGACCGAGACCTAATACTCAGAGAAGCAAGAAAGCTGGGGGAACTGCGACATGCAAATGCTAAAATCATGCTGTTCCCTGACTATTCTGTGGAGACCCAGAGGCAGAGGCGCACGTTTGACCATGTGAAGGCTTTACTCCGCGCGAGAGGGATGAAGTACAACATGCTCTTTCCTGCTCGGCTCAAGGTGCTAGATGGGGAAACATCAAGGTTTTTTACCTCACCTGAAGAGGCCTCGCGCTGGGTGGAGTCCCTCCCCAGGGACCGATAGCACTCCGGAACGTGATCTCACCTCCTCTCCGACCCTGACACCAGCTGCCTTTACCGCCCTCGGCTGAGGGATCCTCTCCTCCATGCTCCGGCGGCGCTATAACTCCACCGGGGACTGAAGACAAGACGGCCCTGCCAAGGATCGCGAATTTGCTCCCATCATTAAGGTACATTCCCTGGGGCCCAAGGGGCGGCAGTACTTCCCACTGATAGCCCGGACGCAATGCACGGGGTCTGGCCGCAGTGCACTGAGACGGTCCCGATCGTACGGGTAGGAGTTTATGGGGAGGGGGGCTGACCCCTGCCGGTTCATCGCACCGCTCTCCCGTATGGAACTCACATTCCCCCGATGACTGCTACATGAGGTGTGAGAGCGGGAGGTTAGAACGTGGACTCGATTGCCCCCCCCCCATCCCCCATGCCTATTCTGAACGGCCCGGAACGAAGCCCGTGCGGGTATGTAACTCACACGGCCGTGCACTGACCCCCGGGGGAGTCCCTAATAAACTGCCATACTCGGAGGATTTGTCTGACGGGGAGGGGATGGAGGGGAGGATGTGATGGGGGAGGGGGGGAGCCCCTACGTGATCCTGGACCCCCTGTGTGCTTTTTATTTTTTTCACAACCCCCCCCCATTTTACTTTTTCTTTTCTCCTTTGTATTTGTCCCCCTCGCTTTCCCTCCTGGAGGAGGGGTTTGGGGGGGGGGGGGGGGGTCTCCTCCTCGATTGACTCAGGTTGTCCCAATTATGGGACTGAACTCTTCCTGCACAGGAGGAAAAACTCCTAAGGACTCATTTGGTATGCCTACATAGCAATGTAACTAAGTTTGTGCCCTTAGATCAGTCTAAGAGTTGGGTGCTAATCACCCCATGCAATGTTATTAAGGGTTTTTTATTTTATTTTTTCCCTTTTTTTTTCCTTTTTATTTCTCATGTGTCTTTTGCTTATTCCCTCTGATGGCCGGGACCGCGGAGTCCCATACCCACGTAATTGAGAACTGTGTCCTTGGTGTGCTCTAGGTACACACCGCCCCCATAGGAATATTTCCTTAGACCTATAGTTTTGGGTTAAGTTTGGGTAATCAAGCGCCCTGTGATATGTTTATTACGGCGCGGGGTGGGTTGGGAGGGGAGTTATGTTCGCTGGTTTTGTTTTTGTTTAGTTTTTTCTTTTCTCATTTTTGCTGTCTCTATGGTCTTAGACGACCGCACTCAGACCTACACAATATGCAAGCTGTGATATATGGTATTATGCTTAATGTCCATTTATATCGACGGAGGTATACGACTGACTTGCGGGTGGGGGGGAGGAATGCCCCCACGGATGGATGGATGGAGGAATACCCCTATACTTATCCAACCCTAAATGAACCATGGCCCCCTTAAAGATACTATCATGGAACGTGAGGGGAATGAACGATAAAATAAAGCGCTCCTTAGTATTCCACTATGTGCAGAAATACAATCCCCAAATCTGTATATTCCAGGAAACACACCTGCTGGGTGGGAGGGTCATGGGCCTTAAACGTCCCTGGGTGAACCACCACTACCATGCCACCTATTCTAGTCACGCCAGGGGCGTCAGCATACTGATCCACAAGTCTCTAGCCTTTGAATTGCTTACGGTTAAACTAGATCCAGAAGGACGGTACGTGCTCCTGCACGCTATTGTCGACACGGTGGAGATGGTGATAGTGGGTTTATACGCCCCCCCGTCAGCCACCCTCACATTCCTGAGGTCCATTACTACCCTACTGGCCCAATTCCCTACGGATAACATACTGGTGGTAGGGGACTTCAACGCGACCCCGAACCCCTCCCTAGACAAACTTTCCCCCGACCCTGACACGGACTCGTCCTTATCCAGATGGGCACAAAATTATGGTTTGGTGGATATATGGCGGTGGAAGCACCCCCTGGAGCGTATGTATACATGTCACTCCCTGACGCATAATACGCTATCCCGCATAGACCTGATATATGGTAGCACCGGGGTGCTACCCAAAGTTCAGGACATTAAGATGCTCCCCCGTGGTATCTCTGACCATTCCCCCCTACTCTGCTCCATACAGACCATGACCCCTCAGGCAGACAGGATCTGGCGACTATCTAAGTTCTGGATCAGTCACCCTACGCTAGAAATAGAGATAGCCAAACAGATAGCGCAGTACTGGCTATTGAATGGGGGTACCACATCACCTAGTAATGACTGGGAGGCCTTCAAGGCATACACTAGGGGTTGCTACATTTCCTCTATTAACCGGGAACGTAGGAACGACCAGATCATATTGGAAGAGGCGGAGGAGAAGGCCCAGGCACTTGAGGCACGCTTTGCCCAAACGGCCAACCCCATCACAGCTCAGGACATGAGGGTGGCGTACAGGGAAGTAATGCTGCTCCGAGTGGCAAAGGTCGAGAAAAAACAATTGGTTCAAACGCAGCGTATATTCGAACAGGGTGACAAGACTGGGAGGATGTTAGCATGGATCTCTAAGGAACAGTCCACGGTTTCCGCTATCCCCCGAATATTGCGAGACGACGGCACGCTGGCGTCGGACCCTGGTGCAGTTAATACCTGCTTTGTAAATTATTACACTAAACTATATTCCTCCCGAGCACATTGCACGGACGTGGAATTAGCTAATTACCTGGACTCCGTGTCATTCCCAACCTTGACACTCCCCGCGAGGGAACTCTTAGACGCCCCGATCTCCACAGAGGAAGTTCGTATAGCGCTGGGCTCATTATAGGCGGGTAAAACCCCGGGCCTAGACGGTTTGCCACCAGAGTTCTACAAGCAATATGCTGAGGAACTAGTGCCCAGATTACATAATATGATTACCAAAACGCTAGAGGACAGGGTCCTCCCCCCATCAATGGCTCAAACCATAATAGTAGTGATCCCTAAGCCTGGGAAGGACCCTCAGCTGTGTTCGTCCTACAGGCCTATTTCCCTTTTAAATTCAGATGCCAAAATCTTGACCAAGATCCTGGCCAGACGCCTAAACGAAGTAATACTCACCCTAATCCACGAAGATCAGTCGGGTTTCATGCCCGGTAAGGGGACGGATATCAATCTCCGAAGATTATATGCGGTCCTGGCCTCGGGTAGGGGGGACGCCCAGCCTGCGGTGGTAGCCTCTCTTGACGCAGAGAAGGCCTTCGACTCGGTCGAATGGCCCTATCTGTGGGAGGTCCTCCGCAGGTTCGGTTTTGGCCCAATCTTTATTTCCTGGGTAGAGGCAGTCTATAAGAACCCCACAGCTAGAGTCCGCACAGGTTCGGCGTTATCACCACCTTTCGCCCTGGGTAGAGGTACGAGACAGGGGTGCCCCCTGTCACCAGGGTTGTTCGCACTGGCCATAGAACCGATGGCAATACTCCTGAGGTCCAGCCAAGACATACAGGGTGTCACGATAGGCCCAATACACGAAAAAGTTTCGCTTTATGCTGATGACACCCTTCTGTACCTCAAAGATGACGGTGTCTCTCTCCAAAAGGCTCTAACAGTCATCAACACCTTCGGGGAATACTCGGGGTTGTGCATTAACTGGGGCAAATCTATACTATTCCCCCTACATCCTGATAATGCTCCACGGCTATCGGATGCACAGCTGCAGAGGGTCCCTCAGTTCAGGTACCTAGGGGTTGAAATACACCGCGATCTAGGCCAATTCATCAAACTAAACCTGACCCCGATAGTATCCCACTTGTCACAAAGATGTGCGGTTTGGAAGTCCCTCCCGCTCACACCGGTGGGGCGCGTCAATCTTCTTAAGATGACAATACTTCCAAAATTTACGTACCTCTTCAGGCAGACACCTGTAGCGGTGCCCGTCTCCTTTTTCAAAAAGGTAGATAGTATCCTAACCAATTTCATATGGAAAGGGGCCACACCTAGAATAGCAAAGACAACCCTTCAACTTCCACTGGCGCTGGGAGGGCTGGCCCTGCCGAATCTCATAAAATATTATTGGGCGGCGGTTTTAGTCACTGTTCAGTGGTGGCTATCTGAACAACTGCCCAACCCTGCGTCCGCACTGGAAGCCGCACTGCTGGGCTCTCAGGTGGAACTCAGGGACCTGGTATTTAAGGGTCCCACATCCAACCCGGAGGTGTCCACCCCCATGAAGGCTACCCTCAAAGTGTGGGACAAGGTATATGCGCTGCTGCAGGAACCAGATGTGTGGTCCCCTCACACCCCACTGTGGGGTAACCCCCGACTGCCCCACTTCCAGTCTATTCCTGATCCGATTATATGGATCAGGCATGGAATTACACACCTGGGGGATGTGGTCACTGGGGGACGTTTGACCTCCTTTGACGACCTAAAGAGAGATAGGGGCCTACCAAACCATATGTTCTTTAGATTTATCCAGCTGCGTCATGCATACCAAACTCAATTTCCTAGGGCGATAGCGCTGCGGATGTCGACTTTAGAGTCTAATCTGAGATCCGCTGAAAAAGGGGGCATGCTCTCTACGCTATATAACATGCTGGCAGCTCTGGACACCTCTAAAGTAACACAGTTGTATAATAGCTGGCAGGCGGATATCCCTGAACTGGCTGACGATGACTGGGAGGAGGGCATTCAGCAATTCCTGCCACTAATGATTTCCGCTAGGGATAGGTTCGCACAGCTGAAATTCCTACACCGTACTCAATACTCACCCGCTCGCCTGGCAAGGATCTATCCTGGTCGCTCAGCGGTGTGCCCGAGGTGTGGACAGGATGGCGCGGGCTTCTTCCATGTTGTCTGGTCTTGTCCTCGAATAGAGGTATTCTGGAGAGAAGTGCTGGCAGATATTAACTCCATAGGGAAAATTAGAGTCCCCTATAGCCCCATTCCCCTCCTGTTGGGGGTCTGCGACTTCCTTGAAGCCCCCCAGAAGAGGAAGCTCTTTGTCTTTTACGCATCTTACTACGCCAGGAAAGCCATCCTTTTGTTCTGGAACCAAACCCAACCCCCCACTAGACAGTTATGGATGAAACTAATTAATGATGCATTACCCCTCTACAAGCTGACGTACCTGGGTAGGAATTGGCCGAACAAATTCGACAAAATCTGGGCCCCTTGGGTATCAGCACGAGACCTGACCCTTGACTAAAAAAAAAATGGTCCATCCCATCTGACTCATACATGACTGGAGCGCTACAGCAGGTATCATAGCTTTGCCATGGGGTACTCTCCCCCCTTAGTTGGGTAATATGCCTTGATCCACTAGTCATCCTACTATTCGCTACGAATTGGGAAAGTTAAGTGATGAAGTGTAATCTTACTCTAAACCACCCGCGTACATGTACAAATGTTTTTGTTTCCCTACTAATGTATGAAGTGTACCGTGCATAATACTCTGTTGGTCTGTTGAAAAATAAATAAAGTTTATGTTAAAAAAAAAAAAAAAAATTGCGACCGCTCGTGGAATGGCGACAAACTTTTACCCTTAAAAATCTCCATAGGCGACGTTTAAAAAAAATTGTACAGGTTGCATGTTTTGAGTTAGGCTGGATTCACACCTAGGCATTTTTTTGTGCTTTTTGCATTTTGCAGATTTGCCCTACAGAACGTGTGTCCATAGGAAACCATGTTAAATAGACTGTAGTGCAAATCTTCAAAATTCAAAAAGCACTAAAACTGCATAGGTGTGAATCCAGCCTTACAGAGGTGGTCTGGGGCTAGAATTATTGCTCTCCCTCTACCAATCGCGGCGATACCTCACATGTGTGGTTTGAACACCGTTTTCATATGAGGGCGCTACTCACGGATGCGTTCGCTTCTGCACGCAAGCTCGTCGGGACGGGGCACGTTTAAATTATTTTATTTATTTTACCTTTTATTTTTTATTGTTACACTGTTTTTAAAATAAATACATCCCTTGTAATAGAAAAAAAAGCATGACAGGACCTCTTAAATATGAGATCTGAGGCCAAAAAGACCCCAGATCTCATATTTACACTAAAATGCAATAAAAAAAAAAAAATTGTCATTTAAAAAAAATGGCCCTTTAAGAACTATGGGAGGAAGTGACATTTTGACGTTGCTTCCGCCCTGCAATGTCATGGAGATGGGTGGGGGCCATCTTCCCCTCACTCGTCTCCATGGCCAGCCAGGAGAAGGACCGGATCGCCTCTGCCGCTGCCGACGGCTCCGGTAAGCGGTGGAGGGCACTGGAGCATGGCGGGAGGGGGGGCCCTCTCCCGCCGCCGATAAAAGTGATCTTGCGGCGAATCTGCCACAAAAAACGACTTTTATCTTGTAACCGCCCGCTGAATACGAGGATACTGGGGTTATGGCAGCTAGCTAAAAAGGACTTCAATTTTGTTAGTATACAACGTCGCACGACCGCGCAATTGTCAGTTAAAGGAGAAGTCCAGCCTGAGCTTTTTGGGCTGGGCTTCTCCTCTGGGTCACAGGAGTGCAATGCGTTTTGCACTCCCGTGACCCGTTTTCAGTAGAGAGCGGTCTGAGGTCCGCTCTCTGCTGACGTCACTGCCATCAGTCGAGCCAGCGCATCATCCCGACTTCCCAAGTCTGGATCTGCCAGCTACCGCAACTGATGGCAGTCTCAGCGAGCGGTGTGAGCCGCTGAGACAGCCGCTTCCCGCCCCTCCACAGCTCATCAGTCCAATGAGCGTAGAGGGCCAGAACAGGAGAGATGCTGACTGACAGGTAGCAGCTCTCCGCTTGGTGAGGGGATAGAACCGAGCTATCAGCGGTGCTCGGTGGCTCGATTCTCAGTGCAGAGATGCCAGGGGACAGCTACAGCATCGGTCTGATGCTGCATCCACCTAGGTAAGTATGAATATATAAAAAAGGAAAACCCATACTACTTTTAAAGCGACGCAGTGCCGTATCACAAAAAATGGCCTGGTCTTTAAGGGGGCAAATCCTTCTGGGGCTGAAGTGGTTAAAACAACAAGGGCAGAAAATGTAATAGATGGAAAGATGAAAAAAATTACTGATGTTACGCTTTAAGAAGGCTAATCTTCTTTGTTTCCCCTGGTGACCATTACCACCAGTAGTGAATATAAAAAAAAGAAAATCCCACATTTCAGGCTATCACCACAACAGTAAAAGGGGGGAAATCTTCCAATGGGGACACTAGTTCTGGTTCCCCCCGTTGAGGTTTTGCCCTTTTCTTGTTATGGCTATGGGACAGAAAGTAAGGCTACATTCACACATGATCGCCCAATTCCACCCCGCAATTTCAAACAGCTGCAGAACGCAGGACACGTTTGCGATGCCATTACTTCTAATGGCACCCCAATTGCGCTGTAAATCGCAACACAGTCGCCCAAAAGAAGGTCATGTTCCTTTTTGAAGGACAAGTGTTGCAATTGTTACCCATGTTTTCCCATGTTACAAACTGCCATTGGAAACCATAGTGCCATTTGTACTACTAAAAATTATATGAAAAACACCAGAGCAAAATGTAGTAATGCATTAAAGTGTTTGTTCACCAATGCCAGAAGTCTGCCAAGCAAAATAGGTGAGTTGGAAGCTCTGGTGCATGAGGAGAGCTATGATGTAATTGGTATTGCTGAAACTTGGCTTCAATCTTCACATGACTGGGCTATTAATATACCTGGCTATGCACTCTTTCGGAGAGAGACAGGGTAAAAAGGAAAAGTGGCGGGGTCTGTCTCTATGTGAGAAGTGATCTCAAAGCAAGCGTGAAAGAGGACCTGGTTGATGGAGAGTGTGATGAGTCTGAAGCATTATGGGTGGAACTGCATATAGATGTGCATAGTTCTAAGTTAATCATTGGGGTTTGTTATAGACCACCCAATGTTCACGAGGAGGTGGAGACTCAGCTCCTTGCACAGATGGAAAGGGCTGCAAGGGCTGGGACGGTGATAGTAATGGGGGATTTTAACTACCCAGAAAGTGGAGTAATGGCACTGCTGGGACAGTTAAAGGGCCAAAATGTATGAACCTATTACAGGACAATTTTATGGTCCAGTTTGAGGCCCCAACGAGGAATGATGCTCTGCTGGATCTGGTAATCTCAAACCATGCAGAGCTTATTACTAATGTTCAGATAAAGGAACACCTGGGTAGCAGTGACCATAACATGATTTCATTTGATGTTAGCTGTAAGCAAGAAATAAATACAGGAAAGATAAAAACGCTCAACTTCAAGAGAGCAAATTTTCCAAGGATGAGGGCTGCTCTCCAGGACTTGGACTTTATAGGGAATATTGGCATCAATGAGCACAGAACAGAAATGGGAATTCTTCAAAAAGACTGTTTGGGACCTCACTGCACTGTATTCCGATGGGCAATAAGTTTAAAAGGCTTAAAATAAAACCTATGTGGCTCACGGTCAAAGTTAAAGCAGCTATAAACAATAAGAAAAGCGCTTTTATAAAATATAAAAATGAAGGAACACTAGTGTTGTTTAAATGTTACAAAGAATTTAACAGAATATAAAAAAAGGAAATCAAGGATGCAAAAATTCAAAACGAACGACAGATTGCAAAAGATAGTAGGACAAACCCAAAAAAATTCTTCAAATATATTAATAGTAAAAAGGTCAGGTCTGAGCATGAAGGCCCTTTCCAAAATAATCTAGAGTGGGTGACAGGGGACAAAGAGAAGGCTAATTTATGAAATACTTTCTTCAGCTCTGTGTATACAAAAGAGCATGGGGAGCTCATGTCCATGGGGGTGGTATTGACACAGCCCCGAATGATCCACAATGGCTCAAAAGTGATATGGTCCAGAAATATTTAGACAGAATAAAGGTGGATAAAGCACCTGGACCAGATGGCATCCACCCACGGATCCTAAAAGAATTGAGCTCTGTAATTTCAAAGCCATTGTATTTCATTTTTAGTGACTCATTAATGACGGGAATAGTACCACTGGATTGGCGCAGGGCGAACGTGGTGCCTATATTAAAAAAGGGAACAAAGTCTTTACCAAGTAACTATAGACCTGTTAGTTTAACTTCTATAGTCGGGAAGATACTGGTGCGTTTAACCACTTTCCGACCTGCGCACGACGATGTACGTCCCTTTTTTGAAGAGGGATATCTCGGTAACGGCAGCAGCTGCTGCCACAACCGAGATATCCATCTCTTCAGGCGCCGGTCGGCATTCCGATAATGGTGGTCATCGTGGCGTATTCGCCGCGAGATCACCGTTATCGGCAGCGGGAGAGGTGCCCCCCCTTCCCGCCGCTCTCCCGCGCCTTCTGCCGCTTACCGGAACCGTCGGCAGCGGCGGAGGCGATTGGGTCCTTTCTCCTCCTGTGCATAGAGATGAGTGACGCTAAGATGGCCGCCACTCATCTCTATACCATAGGAGGGCGGAAGCGACGTCAAAAACGTCACTTCCGCCCATACCTCTTAAAGAGGAATTTTCAAATGTCATTTTTTTAAATGACATTTTTTTTTTTTTTTTTCATTGAAGTCCAAATATGAGATCTGAGGACTTTTTGACCCCAGATCTCATATTTAAGAGGACCTGTCATGCTTTTTTCTATTACAAGGAATGTTTACATTCCTTGTAATAGGAATAAAAGTGAGCCAATTACATTTTTTTTAAAAACAGTGTAAAAATAAATAAAATCAAGAAAAATAAATAAGAAAAACAAAAAAAAAATTTTTTAAAGCGCCCCGTCCCGACGAGCTCGTGCGCAGAAGCGAACGCATACGTGAGTAGCGCCCGCATATGAAAACGGTGGTCAAACCACACATGTGAGGTATCGCCGCGATCGGTAGAGCGAGAGCAATAATTATAGCCATAGACCTCCTCTGTAACGCAAAATATGCAACCTGTAGAATTTTTTAAACGTCGCCTATGGAGATTTTTGAGGGTAAAAGTTTGATGCCATTCCACGAGCGGGCGCAATTTTGAAGCGTGACATGTTAGGTATCAATTTACTCGGCGTAACATTATCTTTCACAATATATAAAAAAATTGGACTAACTTTACTGTTGTCTTATTTTTTTATTCAAAAAAGTGAATTTTTTCCAAAAAAAGTGCGCTTGCAAGACCGCTGCGCAAATAAAGTGTGAAAAAAAGTATTGCAACGACCGCCATTTTATTCTCTAGGGTGTTAGAAAAAAAAACAATATATAATGTTTGGGGGTTCTAAGTTTTTTTTCTAGCAAAAAAAACAGTTTTAAACATGTAAACACCTAAAATCCAAAACGAGGCTGGTCTTAAAGTGGTTAATAAAAGACCACATAGACGAGTTCTTGCTGGAAAAAAACATTTTAAGCAACAGACAACATGGGTTCATCAAAGACAGAAGCTGTCAGACAAACCTGATTTCTTTTTATGAAGAGGTAAGTAAAACCTTGGACAGAGGCGTGGCTGTGGACGTGGTATACTTGGATTTTGCAAAAGCGCTCGATACAGTTCCCCACACACGGCTCATGTGTAAGGTAAGGTCTACAGGTTTGGAAATATCAGTTTGTAAATGGATAGAAAACTGGCTAAAAGACAGAATTCAGAGAGTAGTGGTTAATGATTCTAAAGCCCCATACACACGGTCGGACTTTTTCATGGATTCTGTCCGATCGGACAAGGTTGTCGAAAAATCAGACCGTGTGTATGCACCATCGGACAGTGTTCGTCGGTTTGTCCGACGGACAAAGTCTTATCTCCTGCTGGAAATCTTTGCCGTCAACACGGTCCGATCACACCAAGTCCGATCGTGTGTATCGAATTCCTGACGGACAAAGTGCCACGCATGCTCAGATCACATTACAAGACCAAAGCTATTGGCTACTAGCCTCTACGTAGTCCCGTCGTAGGCAACAAACGTCACCACGTTCAGAATGATCGGATTTTTCGACAACTTTGTCCGACCGTGTGTACGCAACACCAACATCGGACAAAGTATGACGGACATGATCCGACGGACCTGGTCCTCGGATTGTCCGACCGTGTGTATGGGGCTTTACTCTGAATGGTCTAAGGTTATCAGTGGTGTACCCCAAGGTTCAGTGCTGGGACCCTTACTTTTTAATATCTTTATAAATGATTTTGGGTCTGGGATCAAAAGTAACATTTCTGTCTTTGCAGATGACACCAAGCTATGCAGTGGAATAACGTCCTTACAGGAGGTCTCCAATTTACAAGCTGACCTCAATGCTCTGTCTAATTGGGCAACTATGTGGCAGATGAGGTTTAATGTTGATAAATGTAAAGTTATGCACTTGGGGGCTAAGAATATGCATGCATCATACATGCTAGGGGGAGTACAAATGGGGGAATCCGTAGTGGAGAAGGATCTTGGGGTTTTGGTAGATCATAAGCTCAATAATAGCATGCAATGTCAAGCTGCGGTTTCCAAAGCAAGCAAAGTCCTTTCTTGTAGTAAGAGAGGTATGGACTCCAGAGAGAGAGATATCATTTTGCCCCTGTTCAAATCATTAGTAAGACCTCATCTGGAAAATGCAGTTCAGTTTTAGGCACCAGTTCTCAAAAAGGATATCGGGGAACTGGAGAAAGTGCAGAGAAGGGCAACCAAACTGATAAGAGGCATGGAGGAGCTCAGCTATGAGGAAACTGAATGGAGGATTTATTCACACTTGAAAAGAGGAGAATAAGGGGGGATATGATCAACATGTACAAATATATAAGGGGTCCATATAGTGAACTTGGTGTTGAGTTATTCACTTTAGGGTCAACACAGAGGACAAGGGGGCACTCTTTACGTCTAGAGGAAAAGAGATTTCATCTCCAAATACGGAAAGGTTTTTTCACAGTAATGCCCCGTACACACGGTCGGAAAATCCGACCACAAAATCCATCGGATTTTTTCTGACGGATTTTGTCCGACACTGGTGTTGCATACACACGGTCGGACAAAGTTGTCGGAAAATCCGATCATTCTGAACGTGGTGACGTTTGTTGACTACGTAGAGGCTAGTAGCCAATAGCTTTGGTCTTGTAATGTGATCTGAGCATGCGTAGCACTTTGTCCGTCGGACTAGGCTACACACGATCGGAATTGGTGTGATCGGACTTTGTTGTCGGAAAATTTGAGAGCAGGAGATAAAACTTTGTCCGTCGGAAAATCCGATGGAAAATGTCCGATGGTGCGTACACACGGTCGGAATTTCCGACAACATTGTCCGATAGGACAGAATCCATCGGAAAATCCGACCGTGTGTATGGGGCTTAAGAGCTGTGAACATGTGGAATAGACTCCCTCCAGAGGTGGTTCTGGCTAACTCAGTAGATTGCTTTAAGAAAGGCCTGGATACTTTCCTAAATGTACATAATATAACTGGGTACTGACATTTATAGGTAAAGTTGATCCAGGGAAAATCCTATTGCCTCTAGGGGAATCAGGAAGGGATTTTTTTCCCCTGCTGTAGCAGATTGGAGCATGCTCTTCTGTTTTTTTTTTGCCTTTCTCTGGATCAACTGTGGGTATAGAATTGGGTATATTGGATTGTACGATATTTTTTTATTTTTATTTATTATTTCTTTTTTTTTTATGGTTGAACTGGATGGACTTGTGTCTTTTTTCGGCCTAGCTAACTATGTAACTATGTAATTGCAGCACAATTTACCGCGCCATGATTAGGGTGCTATTAAAAGTAATGGCATTGTAAACGCGTCCTGTGTTTTGCAGCTATTTGAAGTCATGGGGCAGAATTGCGGCAATTCAGCCTGTGATCATGTATGAATTCAGCCCTAAAGGGAACTCTGCACAATGAAACACAGGTAAAAACTTCCTTAGCCACTTACCTACTAGCCACTTACACACCCTTCCTGCCCAGGCTAATGTTCAGATTTCAGTGCTGTCGCACTTTAAATGACAATTGCGCGGTCATGCAACGCTGTACCCAAATGAGGATGCAGAGGTGGCTCTCTGTGTGAGGGACCAATGTCCCTCTGACAGTAGCCGGTGATCGTTTTTTTTTCTCCTCACACTGTCAGCGTGATAGCCAATTACCGGCTCTGTTTGCATCACGTCATTGGCTGACAGCTGACCACGTGATAAGGGCTCGGAATGGGCCCCTTACTTCTTCTTGAATCACTGATCACAAAGCGTGCCGTGCGCGCCTTGCAGGGGGCGCACAGGCCGCTCGAGCATGGGAAGACGTACATGGACGTCCTTCCGGCAATTTAGGCCTGCGCTGTAGCCGTCTTTTGGCTATAGCAGGGGCGGGAAGGTATTTAAGTGGAACTTTAGCCTAAGGCAGTGGTCTCCAAACTGCAGCCTGCGGGCCAGATGTGGCTCTTTGGTCACCTTTATCTGGCCCTCGGGTAGCTATTTCTTCTACTGACACCAATAATGAGGCACTATTCCTCCCACTGACACCAATAATGAGGCACTATTCCTCCCACTGACACCAACAATGGGGCACTATTCCTCCCATCGATACCAATGATGGGGCACGATTTCTTCCACTGGTCCCAAAAAAGTGTCACTTTGTGTCCAATTTGTCTGCCTCAATGTTGCAGTCCCATGAAAAAGTCCCATGAAAAATCGCTGATCACTGATATTACTTACCTAAAACCTAAATCTATCCCGTAGGTTGTAGAAGCTATAACATTTGTGCAAACCAATCAAATATACTCTTATTGAGATTTTGTTTTACCAAAAATATGTAGCAGAATAAATAATTAATTTAGGAAGACATTTTTTTTTTTTTTTATTTATTGGAAATGTTTTATAGTTTTCCAAAATTGACGGTATATCTTTGTTTAGAGCGCAAAAAATAAAAACCGCAGAGGTGATGAAATACCACCAAAAGAAAGCTCTACTTGTGAGAAAAAAAATACATAAATTTTATTTGGTTACAGTATCATATGACCGGGCAATTATCAGTTAAAGTAACGCAGTGCCGTTTTGCAAAAAATGGCCTGGTCAGGAAGGGGGTAAAACCTCCCGGAGTTGAAGTGGTTACCGTCGTGTCGGCCGCTTGCTCAGTAAAAAATATGGTTGTTAAGGACACTGATACTGCAGAAAGGGATCAAAAGCAACTGCATAGGTGGGAACCCAGGATAACGCCTGTCCATGTGGTATTTACCAAGCGTTTTCAGCATTTTGCAGTAAACACAGCAGAATGGTATAGTAAATTCACAGTTTGAGGATCACATTCGGTATTTAGGGAAAATGTGTCTGGGCACCTACATACCACATGCGATTTGGTTTTGTGAATGGAGCCCATTGCATTTTATTCTTCTCTCCCTCTACTGAGATACTGATGTTATGCTGCACCATACTCCTCAGCAACCATTAGGGGGAGAGATAAAGCCAAGCAAGCCCCTAGACTTCTATGCAGAGTGCTGGGAATTTTGGGGGTGGTAGCTTGACATGGAAGCCATATATTGGGACCAATGGAATCTTTACAATACAAATCTCAATAGGTTTTGTGCAGTAGGAGGAGTGGGGAAATGATTTTTTATTAAACTGTCTGGCAAAGCACTTCCTCTAGGCACTGTGCTCTAGCGGCAGCATTCCAGCACTAGGTAGATTAAAGCATTTGTTACCCCCAACATTTCATATTCCTGATGTGTGCCTGCTGTACTATGTGCTTGTATGAGAAAGTATCCTGTTCTCTTTGTATTGCTTCCTCTGAGTGAAATCCCTGGTGATCCTGCCAGTCTCCCTGATTTCCTATTAAAAACTGACCACACTAAGCAGGAGAGCACATTGTGGTCAGATCTCTAGCTATGCTGGGAATTCGGTGTGCTCTCCTCCAATGATGGCAGGATGAGGAAGTAATTGGGTGGGTTTAGGGTGAGGAGACAGTGGGGGAATTGTGTAATAGGTTGAGGAGATAATGGAGAATGAGTAAATGGGGTGGGGAGATAATGGAGGGACACTGGGGGGGGGGGGGGGGGGAGATATCTCCTATACATGGCTGTACTGTGAGGATATTTTTCAGACGTTCAGTAAATTGTGTATTAGGTGTGAGAATTGTGTTATTTATCTGGCAGTTTCCTCTCCTATAGGTGCTTCTGGGAAGAAAATATAGGTCTGTGTGATGGGACTAACACACTTCAAGTCCTATTTCTGGGAACAAATATAGGATCTCTGTGTTGGGACTAACACACTTGAGGTGCTTCTGGGAAAAGAAAATGTGTGACTAAACACCTCAAGTCCTATAGGTGTGGGAACAAAATATAGGATCTCTGTGTGATGGGATGTCCTATGCTCTGTAGGATGTGAGACTAACACACTACAAGTATGGGTGCTTCCTGTGTGATGGGGGGGGGACTGTTCCTATAGGTGCTTCTCAAAATATAGGATTTGTGATGGGACTAACACACTGCTATGGGTGCTTCTCTGTGTGAAGGGGACTAACACACTTCAAGAGTGATCTCTGTGTGATGGGACTAACACACATTACAAGTCCTATGGGTGCTTCTGGGGAAAATATAGGTGATAACACACTTCAAGTCCTGCTGGGAACAAAATATAGTGGGACTAACACACTACAAGTCTACCTATGGGTGCCTGATATAGCTCCTAACACACTTCACGTTATAGGTGCTTCTGGGAACAAAAATAGGATCTCTGGGACCACACTAAGTCCCAGCTTCTGGGAAGAAAATATAGGTCTGTGTGAGCACAGTCCTTGTGGGTCTGTGTGAGATCAAGTCTATAGCTGGGGAAGAAAATATAGGTCTGTGTGATGGGACTAACACACTTCAAGTCCTGGAACAAATATAGGATCTCTGTGTGAATAACACACTTCAAGTCTATAGGTGCTTCTGGGAAGAAAATATAGGTCTGTGTGGTGGGACTAACACACTTCAAGTCCTATAGGTGCTCTCCTCCAATGATGGTGCTTCTGGATTAACACACTTCAAGTCCAGGTGCTTCTAGGGAACAAAATATAGGATCTCTGTGTGATGGGACTAACACACTACAAGTCCTAGTGGGAAGAAAATTAGGTCTGGTGGGACTAACACACTTCAAGTTAGGTGGGAACAAAATATAGGAGGATGGGACTAACCTGAACAAAATATAGGAGCTCTGTTCAGTGCCTGCCTACTACAAGTTCCTATAGGGCTTCTGAACAAAATATAGGACTGTGCCTGCCACGAACACACTACAAGCCCCTCTTTCTAAATGAATCTTTCTAAATGAATCTTTCTAAATGAATTTCCAGAGTGACACAGAAAGCCTGCTCTCTCTGCATGTACCGGCGCCGACGCGTGGCGGCCTTTTATAAGAGGGGGCGTGTACTAAAGCCCCTGAGCTGTAATTGCTACAGGCGTCCTGCCTGTAGCCAATTATGGCTCTCCGAGTTTCCGGGGCGCTGTGATTGGCCAAGCATGCGGGGTCACAGTGCATGCTTGGCCAATCATTGCACTGCGCCGGCCGCGCGGCCGCAATGCATTGCGGGGCCGCTCGCATCACACGAATGTTGCGAACGGCCCAAATAGTTCTGGGCTCGCCGATCGAGGCGATCGCCCGGTGCTCGATGCGAAAATGGGTTCGCATACCGTTATTTATCTGGCAGTTTCCTCTCCATGTCAATACCTCTGCCTGCCCCTGCGTGCACGCCAGAGCCCATGATAGATTTCTGTCCTGTACCATCACACTCTCTACCAACCGCTCAACATGGTGGACAAAATCCTGAGCCACTTTAACCTGGGAATTTATGTGACTTTGTTATTAAGGATGCCACCAATCTCTCTGAGTAACAAAGCCCTGCTTATTGTCTGAAGCTATGGCTGAGAGTTTTTTCCTCAGGATACTGACGTCCACTTCATTAAAGCGGAGCGACACCTGAAATTTTTTTTTTAAAAGTCAGCAGCTACAAATACTGCAGCTGCTGACTTTTAATAAATGGACACTTACCTGTTCCAGCGGTGTCGGCAGAAGATGATGAGCGATCGCTCGTCTCTCGCTGCCCCGCCGCCATCCTCTGTCAGGGAATCAGGAAGTGAAGACGCAGTCTTCACTGCCCGGTTCCCTACTGCGCATGCGCGAGTCGCGCTGCGCGCCTCTATTGGTCCCCGCTGTGTCCTGGGAACTGTGTTTCCCAAGACACAACGGGGCATTCTCGGATAGGGGCGGGCCAGCTCGGATAATGTGTCCCGGAAGTGGGTGCAGATACCTGTATTATACAGGTATCTGCACCCCCCCCCCCTGAAAGGTGCCAATTGTGGCACCGGAGGGGGGGAGGAATCCGATAAGCGGAAGTTCCACTTTAGGGTGGAACTCCGCTTTAACAACACCCATTCCAGACAATATTCCCCCCAATATAGTGCTTAATACATCCCTCTTCTTTCGGGTACTCCTCAGAAATAAGCATCCTGAATTAATCTCATTCTGTGTCTGCACAGCTCTGGGAGTAAGTCACTGGTACAATGACCGCACTTGATTCAGTGTGTACTCAACACATATAGGGTAATAGTTTTTTATCAACCACTGTGAGATCTTGAAGCGCCATGTGGTGAAGGCATACTGTACCCTGGTAGCCAGCTTTTTTTCCTTTTATCTAACGGAGCATGCTCCTGTGTGTAGTCACTGGCATTACCTGTGCAAGGTTCCAACCTCTCAGGTGAGACATCAACCAGGTGTATCTCCCCCATATCCAGCTCTGGTGTCCCACATGTCCAGTAACTGAGAACCTCTCTGTAGGACTGCTAAGATTGAGACACCACCCCTACAAGGAAATTTTCACCCCATTGATGTGTCACTTGGCACCCTCTAGTCTGGCCAACAGACACCTTATTATGCATAAGTGCCCGCCTCCTGGGTACCTGCACCATATTAATTCAGTTATGTCAATACATGTCACACATTAAATACACATTAAATAAAAAATAACATATTATACATTTCTTGTTCTGAAGGATTGGACAGGTTATATTCCTTCCCCAACCTCCAACCCATTGCACTTGTATTCACAGTACGTTTGCATCCATAAATGACAGGAGAGACTCAAAATGTTTCACGTCTTGTTGCTGGGCAAAGTCTTTAAGATTCAGCATTAGCACTAAATTGTCCATAAAAAAAAGAAACCTTATATTGCAATTATTAATCTGAATCTTTTTAGTTTTTGTCCCTTCTCTCCTGAATGTTTATCAGAACAAATTTGCGGGTTTGTATGGCACAGACAAACTGCCAACCAGATGAACATCTTTCACCTCTGTTCCAGAAACCTCTCCAATCTTGCTCCACCAGGACTCTGGAAGTGAAAAACAAGAGCAGAATCAAATTCTTATCCACAATATCTACTCACTTGCTATGTTTACTTATAGTTCCCTCCTTGGAACCCAGGAACTTAGTGTTCCTGGCTTCTGCAACTCTGAACAAATTATCAAAACAACCATGATTTCTTTAGGATGAACCCACTCTAAAATGGATCCCCATGGTAAGAGCAAAAAATAGAAAATGAACGTGAATGTTGCTTCTTAAAAATTCTCAATGCTAAAAGAAACAATGCATTTATCTATACCTTAGGACCTATGCACTAACTCCCCTTTCAGGTGGACAAAGCCTAAACCTTTTGGAACTGTTTCCACCTGAATGAAAATAAAAACAAAGAAAAAAAAACTACAATAACTCCAGCGGCTAGAATGGCTTCCTACCAATTCTTGTCTGAAACAAAATGTGTTCAGCTGCTAATTGAGGCCATAGCCAATGACCCCCCTTTCAGGTGAACTAAACCTAACAATTTTTCCACCTGAACAAAACAAAAATAAAATAAATTAATAAACAAATAACAAAAAAAAAATGAAGGGCAAATCTCTGAAACTCACATCTAAACCTTATTCATAGCAAAGAAACATTAATCAGAAAATTTTTACCATCCATGCAGCTCATTGAGGGCTGCTAACATTGTTTCCCCCAGTGCTATATTTGAATGAACATGCGGCTACCTCCAATTTGAGTTTATGCTTCTGTCCTATTGTAATGCCTTTCCTGTCTTAATTGACTATTTTCGGTTTGTAGTCTCAGCATTTGGGTCTTAAAAGGGAAACGGGTTTGATTACTATGGCCTCTATGCCTTGGATTGCTACCCCATCTCACAGAGTAAGCTTCATAACGCCTTGGTGTAGTTTTCTAGTAGTGCGATTTCCTTTGCATATCATAATTTGCCACCAAACAATACCTAGCTATGTGACCCCCCTTTTTACAAACAAAGCATTTGAGAGCTGTTCACCCTGCATAGACCCTTCTGTGAGCATGTTGCGATGGAGACTCGCATTGCTGCATAACATTACTATGATTGGAATCAACAGACTTTACACTTTCATTGTCTGAGTATTTACTAGCAATGGACTCATCAGAAGTCTCCACTATTAATGTGTTACTCTTGTTTGGATCTGTTGTATCTTTTGCCTCCCCTCCTCATTTTCCTTTCTTCTTTCCTTTTTTGCTGTGTCCACCGCCACCCGGGTTTAACGCCAGTGCATTGTCTTTACGTGTATGTCCTGTTACCAGGCTAGTATCAGGAGAGTTGTCTGATCCTGTTGCTGCTAGAGTGTCATTAACTGGATCTCCCTCAGCTGAAACACTCGCTTTTTAGAAGAAGATCTCCTTTGGCGATTCGGATAAAAAGTATATTGGAGCTGCTCATACCTTATAGAATACAGATGATCAGTGGATGTCCTCAAGAAGTGGAAACATAAAGCTATATTTGAAAGATGCTTGATTTTGCCAGATTTCTGGTGAGTTTAACCCCAAAGAGGAGAGCTTTCTACTCACGTGGTGACAAGCCTGGTGTTTGGCGCATGGAGTGATGAACTTTTACCACCTTAAGAATAATATATCTTTTTACTCACCTGAAATCACTTCAATGGACTGACTCATTTATTTACCTATTTATTTTATTTCATCTACTGTATGTGTACAAGGAATTGTATATAAGCATGTCATAGACATTTGATTGACATGAGCGCTGCTATGATGGTTTAAAGCTGTACAATTCTTTTATTTCATCATCTGTTTACATACCGTATATACTCGAATATAAGCCGAGTTTTTCCAGCACATTTTTTTTGTGCTGAAAGTGCCCCCCTCGGCTTATACTTGAGTCAAGCATTTTTTGTGCAGCAGAAAATAAAATTTTGTGACCCGACTTTGGGGCCCCGCATGGGGCCAAATTTGGTATGCCAACCTAGTGGAATCAGCACTACAACATATCCAAATTTGGGTTTTCTAGCACCAAGTGTCCCCAAGATATGGGGCCGCAAAGTCGGTTCGGAAAATGTCATTCTCTGCTGCAGAAAAGGGCTTGACATTTTCCGACTCGACTTTGGGGCCCGCATCTCGGGGCCACTTGGTGCTAGGAACCCCAAATTTGGCGTGCAAACCCGGTGGAACTAGCAATACAACATATCCTTCCTAGCACCAAGTGGCCTCAAGATACAGGGCCCCAAAGTCGGTCAACTGTGTCCATCTGCAGCAATGTAATTTTGGGACCCTTTGGGTCCAGAGACCCCAAATTTTGGCTGCAGCTAGGGGGCATCTAGGAACCATTAACTACCAAGTTTGGGGGACCTATGGCTGCAAATGGGCACAGTGAGGCATGCAAATGGGCACAGTGAGGCTGCAAATGGGCATTGTTGACCCTCTTTTACACTTACAGTAGCTGTGCATTTCTCACCCTAGGCTTATAGTCGAGTCAATAAGTTTTCCCATTTTTTTGTGGTAAAATTAGGTGCCTCGTCTTATATTCTGGTCAGCTTATACTCGAGTATATACGGTATTTGTTTGATTTTTATTAGCCGCTATTTAGGATTTAAGATCACAAGCAGTGATATAGACATCTATTACCTTAAAGAGGATTATTCATCTTTAGCGCTGAGCAGTGCGTTTGGGCCTTTTTGTGCACTTTTTTATTTTAATGTGTTACAATTATTGAAAACATCAGGCTCGCTTTCCATTTCAACTCCTGAATCAATTTCAAGTGTAGTTACTGCAATTTTATTTAAATAGTCCTCATTCAGATCTCCAACATTGATTCCCACCATAGCAACATAACTTGCAGTAACACTAGCATTTGGCTTTTCTACATGTTGTTCCAGAGCCTCTATCTTTGCAAAGCACTGAGCATGTGTGGAGGAGAACCCCATGGCAGACTGGGATTCATGTAATTCCTTCCTAAGCAGTATTATAATACGCTCATTATCAGCCTCTCTCTTATTCAGAGAGGCAATATAACTTTCTCTTTGTTTACACATTTCCTCTAATTCATTATTTTCTGTTCCAATACACATTTCTCACTCACTAATTGTTCAATGTGATCACAAACATTTGCATCTGCCTTTGCAACCATTTCTAATATATTCTTATGCCGTGTACACACGACCGGACTTTTCGACGGAGTGAATTCCGGAGGACTTTTCTACACACAATCGCACCAAAGTCTGACGGATTCGACCGCGATGACGTACGACCAGGCTAGAATAAGGAAGTTCATAGCCAGTAGCCAATAGCTGCCCTAGCGTCGGGTTTCCTCCGTCGGACTAGCATACAGACAAACGGATTTTTCGACCGGACTCGAGTCCGTCGTAAAGATTTGAAACATGTTCTAAATCTAAAGTCCGTCTGATTTTTCGACAGCAAAGGTCCGATGAAACCCACACACGGTCAAATTGTCCGACGAATTAATTCCGAAAAATCTTCAATGACCTCCATTGATGTGCTAATTACCGTATTTATTGGCGTTTTCGTGGGTCGTGGGTGCGTGTTATACGCCGATCCCCCAAATAAATGTGACAAAAAAAATCGCCGCCAAAAAAGAACGAGTGCCGCCGAAAAAGAACGAGCCGACTGCTCGGCTCCGCTCGCAGTTCCGCCTCCCTGCACTCGCTCCCGAAACAGCAGCAGCTGCAAATGACGCTGGGCAAGCTGCAAATGACGCTGGGCAAGCTGCAAACGACGCTGGGCAAGCTGCAAACGACGCTGGGCAAGCTGCAAATGACGCTTAAATGTAAGTTTTTTTTTTTTTTCCCCCTAAACTTCCCTCCTAAAACGTTTTTTCCTTAAAATACCCTCCTAAACTTGGGGTACGTGTTATACGCTGGTACGTGTTATACGCCGGTGTGTGTTATACGCAGATAAATAAGGTAGTCTAGACTGAAGGTTCCTCAACCTCTATACACAGCAGCTGCTTAGACAATGCACACAGACAAAACACACAGATAAAAAGCTGCTTAAAAGCTAACTTTTACTTCTTTTACTTGTAGTTCTACACCACACAAGGCAGAGCACACTCTTAATCAATGCTCTACTATTACCACTGACTTTAGCCCTCTTAGATCGTAGGCCACATTTAACTTCTATTGGAACAGAGAGCTATTTCACTCTCACGTGGGGAAAATTAAATAAAAAGTAAACTAATAAATAAAAAATAAAATATATATCGTTCTCCCACTTTCTATTCAAAGATGTCTGGTTTATTCTGTCAAAATGCAGGCTACATCAGATAACCAAGGGTGATCAGCCCCTCACTCGCCAGTCCACTTGACCAGCTACACAGGCCTAAAATAATTTGCATTAGCCAAAAATCTCACCAGGTTTTGGGCGTCTGCTCACTGATGAAACATTTCATAGAAATTTCAGGACCACTCAAGCAGGGCTTCCTGGGTTTACGAACCAGGGCAAATCTTGTCCACAGTAGAGAAGGCTTTCAGTTATAGGTGTAGTTGATTCCTTAGCTTATAGGGACTCAAGACAAAAATACTTCAGGATTTTGGTTCTGTGCAGAAATAAATTATACACACCTTCTGGGGTGCCAATTGAAATAAAATACTAAAATAAATATTATCCGAGGGTGGTTACGGAGTCCCTCTATTTATTCCATATATGTATTAATTTGTCTATTCCTATAGTTAACTAGTCTATTAAAACTCTGATAATGTTAGGCTGGTTTCACACTGGGGCTGTTTGCAGGCGCTATTGCGCTAAAAATAGCGCCTGCAAACCAACCTGAAACAGCTGCTGCTGTGTCTCCAGTGTGAAAGCCCTGAGGGCTTTCACGAGCGGTGCGCTAGCAGGACGGTAAAAAAAAAGTCCTGCTAGCAGCATCTTTGGAGCGGTGTATTCACCGCTCCTATACCGCTCCTACCCATTGAAATCAATGGGACACCGCGGGGATACCGTGGTAATACCGCCGGAAAAGCGCCGCTGCTAGTGGCCGCATACCGCGGCTAAAACGTTGGTAAAGCAGCGCTAAAATATAGCGCTGCTTTACCGCCACCGTCCTCAACGCTCCGGTGTGAAACCAGCCTTACTGTTAATAGCACAATAATATAAGGTTAGCTATGAAAACAAACACACTGATTAATAAAACAACATCTTATTTATTTCCCAAGAAAATAGGAAAATGCTAACATGATAATACTATAGAGCATATAACAAAAAAAATCAAAGGTATTTATCGCAAGGCTATCCCCTAGACATGGTCTCATCAGCTGGGCTCAAGATGGGAACAGAGAGAGCCATGAGGCTCAGAGAGCCACCAGGAAATGTGTAACACAAACCGATGATTACCTTTGTAGTACACACACCCATGTGCAGTTCCATCCATAATGCTTTAGCTTCATCACACTCCCCATCAACTAGGTCCTCTTTCACACTTGCTTTGAGATCACTTATCACATAGAGGCAGATACCACCTGTTTACCCCATCTCTGCAAAAGAGAGCATAGCCAGATATATTAATATCCCAGTAATGTGAAGAATGAAGCCACGATTCAGCAACACCCATTACATCATAGTTCTCTTCATGTACCAAAGCTTCCAACTCAACTATTTTTATTGGCAGTCTTCTGGCATTGGTGATGGTGAACAAACACTTTAATTCATTGTCACATTTTGCACATGTATTTTTTATATTGTTTATTTTAGTACAAATAGTACTGTTTCCAATGGTTTTTTGTTATATGGGAACCTTCTTATTGCCTGCCATAGCCCTCCCACTCATCTTTCCCCATTCCACCCACCAATAGGTACTGACCCCTCTCTGACCTGTCGGCCCCATTATAATCTAATTCTCCCTTCCCCCTCATTTGTAGTTTAAATACTCCTCCAGCCTTTCCATAAACCTCTCCCCCAGCACAGCAGACCCCCTTTTTATTTAGGTGCAAACCTTCTTTAGATTATAGGTTGTACCCCAATGAAAAGCCAGCCCAGTGCTCTAGAAACCCAAATACTTCCCTCTTACACCAGGTCTTTAGCCATGCATTCAGTTCTCTGCTATCCCCCTGTCTTGCATTTGGTGCGCATGGCACAGGCAATATTTCAGAGAATATCACCTTGGAGGTCCTTCCCTTCAACTTGCAGCCTAGTTCTTTAAATTATAATATAAAGGGTAGCGCCCATAAATGGAGTAAGAAATAATGAAACATTCAGAACACCAATAGATAGAAATCACATATTTAAAATAAAAGTAATTTGGCTGAAGGTAAGTAATCCATAAACAGGGATTCCTTTAGCACAAACAATATTCCATAGTATAAAACACCATTCCAGTGAGAAAGATGTGAAGCAATTGCAGAGTACCTGTCATGGGGAAGGGGATCCAGAGAAGCCCGAATTACAAGTCCCAGAAGAGGGGGGGGGGGCAGAGGGGCTCATGAGGGTCAACAAAGTATTAATTACACCCGACCACCTACTATGACTGACCCAAGTCCTGCTGCCCCTAGATAAAACAACAAAAATAAAAACTACTGACACCAGTGGTGGAACTGCCAGGGTAGGAAAGGTCGGCCTTGTGACTGGGCCATGGCATTATGCCACCGTGGGGTGGCCCCAAGACAGCAGGAAGGGGGCCCACTGCAGAACATGTGAAAGGGTCCCGCTACGGGACTGTAATAAAGGGCCCTGCGATGGGAGTAAAGGGCCTCGGGCCCAGAGGAAAGGGCCCCAGCTGGGGGTCAGGGGGGCCTTTTTATGGTTTCTTGCACCAGGGCCCTTGAAGGTTCTAGTTACGCCTTTGGCCAGAACCACTAGCAAAGTGGTGAAGTGCTTGTGCGGGGGTTGGGAAATGAAGGTGGGCTCAAAAGGGGACCTGAGAACTTGGCTACACCGAAAGGAGGGAGAGGAAGACACTGGCAGCACCCCTCTCCTCTACAGAGCTGCTAGGATGGGCAAGTACCCTGGTGCCCTGACTGTCAGCCACACACAGAGAGGAAATGATGACAGACCCTGGTTAGAGGGGAGAGCCCTTTAAGTCTGCTGCTGTGTATACCTATTCACCATTTTATTCATGTCTTCCCATGCCAATCACCTTCCCTGCTTACAACCTATTTATTTTGGATATTTACATAGGTAGGCAGCACTTTAGTTTTGTTACTTTCATGTTTTTCATGAAATAGGCTACATCCGAATGGAACTGGTTTTATCCAATCTGTGACGCTCTTGTCAGACCATGGACACAAATACTAATTTAGGGAAAACCAATTAGATTGTGTACATGCTGGATGCTGCAAAGAATCCAGTGCGCATCTATCCATAGCTCAGAGTTGTGCCACATCCATGTCTATGATATGTACAGATCTGGATTCCTCACAAAAGCCAGTGTAAATTATTAATTTTATTGAGGAAGGGAGCCTAATTTATGATCTTGTACACAAGCCCACTGCATTTAGAAATTGCTTCTGCTCTTCTCCCACTGTCTTCATCTCCAAAACATAGGCACTAACTAAAGAAGAGATCTGGATTTTGGTCGACCATGTGTTCAAGGCTAACCCAAGTTGTTCACAGTTCTGTAAAACGGCAAACTAGTGATATCATTCATCGCTATAGAAACCAATTACAGATTATGCACTTCCTTTAAACTGTGGTCAGGTGACTTTGAATGGCCAATAATGAGAGTTCTCTTATGTTCCAGCCCCCTTCCCATAAATGGCAGGTTTCCCAGCAGTCTTTTGTCAGGCTGACAGTGTGTGATTAGGGTGAGCTGGTTGCTGCTATACAGTGCTATATGCAGGGCTATATTGTTCTACATTTTGCAAGGAGAGATGGTTGCTGATATACAGTGCTATACACAGTGCTGTATTGAGCTACTTTATTGTGAACTTCAGTATGGTGGGCTACATCTAATGTGTATCCCCACTGTGTTCACTATGCATAAATCCAACAGGCATTTTAAGAGGTACCTTTTTGTGTATCAGCAGCAACTTTTACAGTATCTCACAAAAGTGAGTACACCCCTCACATTTTGTAAATATTTTATTCTATCTTTTCATGTGACACCACAGAAGAAATTACTTTTCTCCAATGTAAAGTAGTGAGTGTACAGCTTGTAAACAGTGTACACTTTCTGTCCCCTCAAAATAACTCAACACACATTAATGTCTAAACTGCTGGCCACCAAAGTGAGTACACCCCTCAGTGAAAATGCCCAAATTGGGCCCAATTAGCCATTTTCTCTGTGACTCGTTAGTGTTACAAGGTCTCAGGTGTGAATGGGAAGCAGGTGTGTTAAATTTGGTGTTATCGCTCTCACTCTCTCATACTGGTCACTGGAAGTTCAACATGGTACCTCATGGCAAAGAACTCTCTGAGGATCTGAAAAAAAAAAAAATGTATGCTCTACATAAAGATGGCCTAGGCTATAAGAAGATTGCCAAGACCCTGAAACTGAGCTGCAGCATGGTGGCCAAGACCATACAGCGGTTTAACAGGACAAGTTCCACTCAGAACAGGCCTCGCCATGGTTGACCCAAGATGTTGAGTGCACGTTCTCAGCATTATATCCAGAGGTTGTCTTTGGGAAATAGACGTATGAGTGCTGCCAGTATTGCTGCAGAGGTTGAAGGGGTGGGGGGTTAGCCTGTCAATGCTCAGACCATATGCTGCACACTGCATCAAATAGGTTTGTATGGCTGTCATCCCAGAAGGAAGCCTCTTCTAAAGATGATGCACAAGAAAGCGCACAAACAGTTTGCTGAAGACAAGCAGACTAAGGACATGGAACCATGTCCTGTGGTCTGATGAGACCAAGATAAACTTATTTGCTTCAGATGGTGTCAAGCGTTTGTGGCGGGAGTGTCTTGCCAACAGTCAAGCATGGTGGTGGGAGTGTCATGGTCTGGGGCTGCATGAGTGCTGTTGGCACTGGGGAGCTACAGTTCATTGAGGGAACCATGAATGCCAACATGTACTGTGACATACTGAAGCAGAGCATGATCCCCCTCCCTTCGGAGACTGGCTGCAGGGCAGTATTCCAACATGATAACGACCCAAAACACAGCTCCGAGACGACAATTGCCTTTCTAAAAAAGCTGAGGGTAAAGGTGATGGACTGGCCAAGCATGTCCACAGACATAAACCCTATTGAGCATCTGTGGTGCATCCTCAAATGGAAGGTGGAGGAGCGCAAGGTCTCTAAAATCCACCAGCTCTGTGATGTCATCATGGAGGAGTGGAGAAGGACTCCAGTGGCAACCTGTGAAGCTCTGGTGAAATCCATGCCCAAGAGGGTTAAGGCAGTGCTGGAAAATAATGGTGGCCACACAAAATATTGACACTTTGGGCCCAATTTGGAAATTTTTACTTAGCTGTGTACTCACTTTTGTTGCCAGCGGTTTAGACATTAATGGCTGTGTGTGGAGTTATTGTGAGGGGACAGCAAATTTACACTCTTATACAAGCAGTACACTCACTACTTTACATAGTAGCAAAGTGTCATTTCTTCAGTGTTGTCACATGAAAAGATATAATAAAATATTTACAAAAATGTGAGGGATGTACTCACTTTTGTGAGAAACTGTGTGTGTGTGTGTGTGTGTATATATATATATATATATATATATATATATATATATATATATATATATATATATATATATATACACACACCGTATTTGCAACCTCTCCTTCCTTCTTTCACTGTTTTGCACTGGCAGTTCCACAGCTGGGCCTTAGCTGCAAATTTTCTAATATTTGCTGCAGGGTAAATCATTCTCCGCGCCGCCTCGTTTTTGGCATATTTCAGTGCTTAGACACTCAAAAATATTTGTGGCTGTTGTTTCTCTGTAATAATGTACTCTGTTTTTTATTTTAAGATTATAACTTACATTTAAATACCTGTACCTGCAGCTGAGAATTGCTGCTGCCTGGGGTTCTGAGCGATGCAAGGTTTGCTGCTTAAAGTGCATTGCTGTTTTTAGATTATCTTTAATTTTAGATTATCACTAGGAGATAGAGAATATCACAGCAAGGTAAAGCTTTGAAACTATACTATTAGTGTGTGGGGGCTGTGTTTGCAGTGAGTGGGCAGAAATAGTTGTGAGAGGACTGTGTAAGGCTTTCTCTGTATTGTATATTGCCACAATAAAAGCATAGTTAAAACAAAGACTTAGCACACCCCTGGGGATAATGGAACAGGGAAAAAACCTGTAGCAATATTGTAAAATGTAGCAGGGTTTACATTTTCAGCTATCTTCAGCTAGAGGTAACCATTTCTTCCCAGATTGCTAAAGTAATTCAATGTACATCTTGTTCTATGTATGAATTCTTTGAACAACTGTTCAAGGACAAATACTGTTGTGCAAGGTACTATATGAACTAATTGTTTGGAAGCTCAGATCCTGTATCTAAAGAATCAACTGACGTCTTGGCAGCGCATTAACAACATGGAGAAATGTTTGGAACTCCCTCATCAAGTGCTGACTGGGGCTAGTATAAGGGAGGGTGGTTAAATGGAAGAGATGTGGTCACAGGTAGGTAACTAGATTATAGTTAGAAGATTGGGGAGAGGAGAAACTGTTAGAGAAGCTAGTCCTCAGTTTATACATCCCCATAAACATGCCTAGTTGCATGATATTGGGGACATCAGTTCAGAAGTAGTATTGTTGGAGTGGAATATCTCCTCTACAATTAGGATAGAAACAGGTGTGTAGACAAAGACAGGCAGATACTTATGGTGGGGGACTAATTAGAAGGGCGGACAGGGTAATCTTTAACAAGGACTGTGATCGCCATACAGTTTTCTGTTTACCAGGTGCCAGCTGTCATGGTACACATTGGTACAGATGACAAAATTAGAGGAAGATAGAGCTTTAAAATAAAAAAAAAAGATTTCAGAGACCTCCAAGGTAGTATTTTCAGAAATACTAATGTAATGAAAGCACACGTGCCACCTGTGCTACTGTGTGCAGCTGCTGTCCAATAACAATGGTGTTTGCAAAAGTGACTCACTAGTATATTGAACCTGTGCGCTTACAAAATAAATAGATTACTGACATACAAAACTTGTTGCTATAATAATAAAATTAGTACATAGTAAAGTGCTCAGTCCCAAATAAATTTGAGATAATACCAAAATGCGAGAGTCCTTTCAACATATATTTGTGAAAATAAGTGCTGTGCTCTGTTGTTAACAACAATATCCGCTCGGTGTCACCAAATCACCACGTGTTAAAGTGAAGATCCCCACTCAATGAACTGAAATGCAGCAGCGCTGCTGAAAAAAAGCTGTGACTACATGGGCTATGGGCACTGCTGGGCTTGGGATGTCCTCAGAGGAGAGTCTAAGGGATCTCCACTACTGCTGGAGGGCTCGGCTATCCCCCACTTCTGCACCAGTGTATTTCTATTTCCAGTGGTGTAACTAGAACCTTCAGGGCCCCGGTGCAAGAAACCATGAAGGCCCCCCCTGAACCCCAGCCGAGGCCCTTCCCTCCAAGTCTGGTGGTGGAACTCCAGGGCTCGGTCACAGGTACGACTTTTGTGAGCCCTGTAGTTCCACCACTGGAATTAGGAGTCCCGTTAGGGGACTTTGGTGAGATATCAGGGGTCTAAACAGACCTATGATGTTACACCTTTGAGACAAAGAGGAAGAAGGGAAAGGAAAGTTGGGACCTGTCCTCTGGGAGAAGTGGGCCCTGTCCCCAGGAGAAATTGTGTCCTTGTCCTTAGGGGAGATGGGGTCCCTGTCCCCACGTAAGTAGGAATCCCTGTCCCTAAGGGAAATGGGGTCCCTGTCCTCTGGGGAGAATTGGGTCACTGTCCCCTGGGGAGAAGTGGGCCCTGTCCCCAGGGAAGAGATGGGGTCCCTGACCTTTTCGGGAGATGAGGTCCTTGTCCCCAAGGGAAATGGGGTCCCTGTCCTCTGGGGAGAAGTGGGTCCTGTCCCCAGAGGAGATGGGGTCCCTGTGCTTAGGGAAGATAGGGTCCCTGTCCCCATGTGAGAAGGGGTTCCTGCCCCCAAGGGAAATGAGATCTCCCAGAAAGACCTGTCAACATCTGTGTATGATGGGGAGGAGGGGGGTGGGGGCAGACAAGCCTGCAGTGTCCTTTGGGGAGCCGGCCATCATAGGGCTGCACTGCATCTGTGTGCTTAAAGTTTGTTTGCCCGGGAGAAGCATGCAGTGCAGTGTGAGCCGGACTCAGAGGGTGGGACTCTGGCTGGGGAGGACAGACTGAGCAGCACTGCATGGAGCAGGAGAGGGGGACCCGGAAGAGGGGCAGAAGACACAGGTTGTGTGGGGAATGCACAACTGAAGAGTGCAGTAGTTGAGCATGGAGCTCTGCTAGTCACCCCCCACCTCCAGCCACCCAGGCCTAACCGCCTATGCTGGCAACGGCCATATGTAGAAGGGGGCGGCACGGGCCCCGTTGCGCTCGCAACTGCTGCGCCCCCTATAGTTACGCCCCTGTCTATTTCTGTGACACTGTTTCTGTGACACTGTTATTTCTGCTACTGTGAAGCAGGTTCTTGATAAGATCTCTCCACACTGTGCACACATATCTCTCACCCCAAATCTTTCTGTCTTGGCTCTGTTCGCTTCCCGTGCACTTTTTCGTTTTCATAAATACTACCTATTGCAGGAGCCACACTAGAGAAGCAAAAGTGGCTGAGAAATTGGTGAAAGAATGGAAAATTGGTTTCTTGGAGAACCAAGTCAAGTTTTTGGATGATTACTGGCTCTTCTGTAGGGCTGGACGGCATCTAAACAGGGAGGATGCAGCTCTGTTAGGGGGAAAAGTGGTTAGAAGGCTAAAGAACCTTTTAAACTAGGATCTGATGGGGAGGGTTTAGAAATAATATACCATATGGATAGCAAGATGTTATGGGGGAACAGGATATTGGTGGGGTGGAATAGTGAAAGTAGAGGGGCTCAAACTAGATCACAGAGAAATTGCATCACATACAAAAAAAGTAGAGGCATCACGTTATAGCTCAAAAGTGAGTAATAATAGAATATTAAATGCTAATCCAAAACTATTGTGGGATAATTTCAAGGAACATATGGACGAGGTCCCAACAAAGAAAAATGCTCTGTTGGATCTATTACATTGTATTTCAAACAACTTGGAGCTTATTACAAATGTGCAAGTTAGAGACAACTTGGGTAGTAGTGATCATGATGTTCTCACATTTGCCATAAGTTACAGGAAAGGAAAGCATGTTGCTATGACAAGAATTCTAATTAGAAACAAAGTTAACTTCTGTAAGCTGTAGTCCTTACTGCCCAACACTCAATGGGACCAAATATTTGCAACAAAGAGCATACAAGGCAATAAATTCAGTTCCACTTATATTTCCTCATGGCTGAGCTCCTTCATGCCTCTTATCAGTTTGGTTGCTCTTCTCTGTGCTTTCTTCAGTTCCCCGATATGCTGGTGCCCAAAACTACATATTTTAGATTAGGGCTTACTAATTACTTGTACAGGGGCAAAATGAACTCCCTCTGGAGTCTATACCTCTCTTAATACAAGAAAGTATTTGGCTTGCTTTGGAAACCACTACTTGGCTTTGCATGCCATTATTAAGCTTATGATCTACCAGAAAACCCAGATCCTTCTCCACCATTGGATTCCCCTAGTTGTCCTCCCCTAGTATGTATGATGCATGCATATTCTTAGCCCTCAAGTGGATAACTTTACATTTATCAACATTAAACCTCATTTGCCCCATGGTTGCCCAATTAAACAGTGCATTGAGGTCAGCTTGTACGTTTGGAGACATCCTGTAAGGACAATACTCCACTGCATAGCTTGGTGCCATCTGCAAACACTGAAATAGTACTTTTAATTCCAGACCCTATATAATTTATAACTATATTAAAAAGTAAGGGTTCCAACACTGAACCTTGGGGTACACCACTACCAACCCTAGACCATAGTATGAATCATTAACAACTACTGAATTCAGTCTTTTAGCCAGTTTTCTATCCATTTACAAATTGATTTATCCAGGCCTGTAGACTTAAAGAGGTTGTAGTAGTGGTAGTAGTACCTATAGGTAAGCCTAGAATAAAGCTTACCTATAGGTACTGTAAATATCTCCTAAACGTGCACCGTTTGGGAGATATTTACTGTGTTTTGCGCCGATGATGTCATCGGCGAATGCGCTGTTAAAAATGGCCCCCCGTGCCATTTCTTCACAAGCGAATGCCGTGACTGGTGGCTCCTGAGCACAAGCTCGTGAGTGACATCACGCGGCTCCGGCCAGTCACAGAGCTGGAGTCCACAGCCTCGGAAGGAAGAGGGGCAAACATGGATGTGGCCTACAGTGGGGATGGCGCTGGCTTAGTTTGCAGGCAAGTGTCACATAATTTGCTAGTATGCAGTGCATACTAGCACATTATGCTTTTACTTTGCAGGGGCAAAGGAAGCAAGTAAAACCCATCAGGGTTTTACTTCCTCTTTAACCTTACATATTAGCCTTGTGTGAGAAACTGTGTCAAGCGCTTTTGCAAAATCCAAGTATGCTAAGTCTACAGCCATTCCTTTGTCTAAGGTTTTACTTACCTCATAAAAAAAATCTGATTTGTCTGACAACTTCTGTATTTTACGAACCCATGTTGTCTGTTGCTTAAAATACTTTTTTTCAAGCAAAAACTCATCTATGTGCTCCCACGATACATAAAGCCGCGACTCCAACGCTGTAGGAGGTGATTTCACCACCACATTAAAAAAAAAGCTCTCCAATATCTTCCCAACTATAGAATTTAAATGAACAGGTCTATAGTTACTGGGTAAAAAACACAAAAAAAACAGGCAGCGCAGATCAAACATAAACTTCTTGGATGGGGAAGCAGTCTGTGTTAATAGTTCACATAGTCTAGGGGTTGCAGCTCCCTTTAATATCCACTGGGAAAGGGACTGGAATATGTAGAAAATAGAGGAAAGGAGAGCGTACAGCTACCCTAGTGTAGTAACGTTTAATTAGTAACATATAGACCAATAAAGTTGCACTCACAGCGGAAGACTTGGTGTTTACATGATGGACAGAATTATGCCTCCTCTCTTGGCCTGTCCCTTGGGATATCACCCAATGGTCTAGGGAATGAGCAGGGGATGAAAGCCAGAGAGTCCCAGCTGCAGCATCCCGCTGAACAGCTCTGGGAGCCGCGCCTGTGCCCGGACCAACCAGCGCCACGTGACGTCAATCCCGGCTGCGATATGGAAGAAGTAACAAATAAAAACCGTCTGCCAGAAGGGTTGCTAGGACAACATGTTTCTGAGGCGTCGCCTCCGACTTCAGGACACACACCTCCCCTAGTTAAGGGAACCACCGCTCCAGGATACAACTGAGGTTTACAGCTTCTCCTAAGATAGAGAAACCCAGGTGCAGGCACGGCACATACTAATGACGATAGATTGAAAGACTCTGGACGGCCGCACTCCAAAATAAATTTCAATGCCTTTTATTTGTGAAACAAAATCACACAAATGTGGGTCACAGCAAAGCAAAAATTACTAACGCGTTTCACACTACCAGGAGTGCTTACTCATACCTCACACCTCCCCTACCACACCGCACTATAAGAGGGAACCCCAACCCCTCTCTGGGATGAGATCCTAAAAGGACCAGGCCAGAAGTATAGAGTTCCCACAAAAAGCAGCCAATGGGGTGGGTAACCAACAGCCTCATTGTGCAACCAAACTCAATAACCAATCTACTACTGAGTTATAATTCTAGATAAAAAAAATATAAATATGCAATTAAAATCAAATGCATTAAAAAATTAAAAAAACACCACAAAGACAATTTTTCCAACTCTTCATTTAACCCCTCAGGTGACATACTGTTTAAGGTAAATATCCAAAAGGACTCCTGCCTACATAGACGGATGAACCTCTCTCCTTCAGTGTCATAGGTATATATTTGATATACTGAAATGTTCCAAGCCATCAGTGCTGCCCCCCATGTGTCTGTGTAAAGTGACATCGGACACTATGCTTGCCTTTTTTCTGTTCTATAAATCTACGGTGCTTGCCAAAACGGGTTCACTTGGCTCACACTGTCCTACCTGCATATAAGAACCCAAAAGGGCACCTCAAGGGTACACAACAAATTAAGTACTGCAACAAATGAATTGTTTAATGTAAAATATCCGTCTGTCT
The DNA here is from genome assembly GCA_028564925.1 of Lithobates sylvaticus. Classification (NCBI taxonomy): domain Eukaryota; kingdom Metazoa; phylum Chordata; class Amphibia; order Anura; family Ranidae; genus Lithobates; species Lithobates sylvaticus. Next base: position 302,935,967 of record CM053028.1, on the reverse strand, counting down.
CTGCTGGCAAAAGTCTTCTGGCAATGAGAAATGAACTTACAAGCCTTACATCTACTTATTTTGCACTTATAGCACTCTATCATATTGATAAAAGTGGAAATGTTATTGGCCTTGGGACGTGTTTATCTATTAGGTTACTGGGCACGATAAGACTCTTAACATTAGTGGCCAGTCTAAACACTACCTTAAGTCTTTTTGGGAGGACTCTACTCAGTGCTTAATCTTGTCCTAATATGGGCCAATATTTCTGAACAGCTTCCTTAATGGCCCAATGTTGGTCATTAAATTTGGTGATAAACATGACCTCATAATGTTCATTATCAGATGTTATATTTATCTTATTAATAATACCTTTCTATACCTGTCTGCTGCCTTACAGATATGAGTGGAGTCATATCCTTTTTCTTGAAATTTCTTTGTAAGTGTGACTGCCTGATGGTCATAGTTGGCAGTATTGCTACAATTTCTACATAACCACCCATAATACACCAGGTGCCTGGCAAATGGGTTCTGTAACCATATGTGGAACTCCCAGAACTACATAAACAGATTGGCAAAGCATGGTGCAGTGCCTGATATCTGTCTATAAAACCGGTCCAGGAATAGGAAATAATTTCTCTCTAACGCAAAGTGTGTATATCGGCAAATAAATTGGGATTGCGTGGGATGCATATAATCTGCTTCAGAGAGAAAATATTCCACTGCCCTTGGTCCACTCTCATGAGGAATCAATATATATAAGGAACACACATCTAGAGACAGCCAAAGGTAGCCTGATTCCCATTTGTAATGTTGCAATGTATCCAACACATGAGCAGAGCATGAGTTAGAGAAATGTATCCACATATTGGGGTATTCTGCTGGTAATACCATCCATACTGGCCACTATAGGCCTACCAGGAGGACATACAGGGTGTTTATGAACTTTAGGTATATGGTAGAAATAAGGTGTCTTAAAGAAATTACTCAAAAATAATTGTTTTTCCGGTCTCTGTATTATACTTTGAGAAAGTGCTTGGTCAATCAGTTCCGTTAGATCTAATTTGTACCTGGGAAGGGGATCAGAAAGAAGTACATAGATTGTATTGTCCAAAAGAACCCTATATCTTTCTTTCAGGTAGTCTGTTTTATTCTGGACCACTATGCCTCCCCCTTTATTGGCCATGCGAATGACCAGCTCATGATTGTTTTTAAGAGTAATTAAGGCCTGTTTCTCAGCTACAGAAAGATTACACATATTAACCTTCCGTTGAGCTTGTTTACACAAATTCCTAAATTCCGCATATATCATAGTATAAAATGTTTTGATGTATTCATTTTTGATATGATGTGGGTAAAATGTGGATTTAGGGCGGAAGGTAGTGTGTAAGATGCTATTATCAAATGGTGTAGATCTGGAGAAATCTCCTTCTGGTCCTCCCTCCAGGAGTAATTCCTCCAAAATATTAAGCGCTTCTTTGTCTATATCATACATAACATGCCTATCAGCATCATTCAGCTCCACAAGGGTGAGCACTATTTTTGTGTCTAAAGATGGAGTATCGTTGGGATTTCCACCTGATTTAAGGCCATAACGTTTAACTGTAATGTCACGAATATATTTGTGCAAGTCCTTAAACAGGTCAAATAAATTGGCATTACAGCTAGGGACAAAATTGAGACCCTTCTGAAAATTTTAACCACTTCCCACTAGCCATATAACAGAATGACGTGCGCAAAGTGGTTAAGTTATCCTGACTGGACGTCATATAACATCCAGCAGGATAAGCCGTGATCGTGCAGTCTGACACACTGCATCACCGCTCTCGGTAAAGAGCCTCTGACGTGTCCAATCACAGCTGACCACAGCGTAAACAGGAGGAGCCGTGTATCAGCTTTTCCTCCACTCGCGCTGACAGACGCGAGTATAGGAGAGCTAATTGGCTGCTCTCCTGACAGGGTATAATCAATCAGCGCAGCCCCCCGAGGATGCCCACAAGGGATGCCCACCCAGGACCACCAGGTATGCTCACCCATGCCAATTAGTGCTCATTAGAGGTGCCAATCAGTGCTCATCAGTATTGCCTGCCAGTGCCTCCTCATTAGTTCTGCCTCTCAGAGCCATCTATCAGTGCCCATCAGTGCTACTTATCAGTGCCCATCAGAGCTCCCTATAAGTGCCCATCAGTGAAGCCTTTCAGTGCCCATCAGTTTAACCTATCAGTGCCCATCAATGCCGCCTATCAGTGATGCCTATAAGTGCCCATCAGTGCCACCTATAAGTGCCTATCAGTGTGGCCTTTCAGTGCCCATCAGTGCCGCCTATCAATGCCAATCAGTGCCACCTATCAGTGCCTGATGGGCACTGATGCTGCCACCTATCAGTGCTGCATATTAGTGCCCCCTCATTAGTGCCACCTTATCAGTGCCCCTTAGTGCAGCCTCATCAGTGCTCACCAGTGAAGGAGAAAACTTACTTATATACAAAATAGAAATAAATAAAACCTTTTTTTTTTTAAAAGAAATAAACACCCCAGTGGTGATCAAATACCACCAAAAGAAAGCTCTATTGTGAGAACAAAATGATAAAAAATGTGTTTGAGTACAGTGTTGCATGATCGTGCAATTGTCATTTAAAATGCAACAGTGCTGAAAGCTGAAAATTGGCCTGGGCAGGGAGGGGGGAAGTGACCTGTATTGCAGTGGATAATAGTGGAATTTACACTCCTAATTTTCCTCTTTTTGGCATGTTTATTTCTTCCCCCTCTGACTCCCCTGGGTCTTCTATTTTTCTTTTTCAGGGGGAGGAGGAGGAAGACACACAAAAACATTATTATCCTCAGCCACAGGAATAAGATCAACAGCTTGGCCCAGAGAGGCCATAGCTGGAGAATTATTGATATGAACATCTATTCCAGGTGGATGAGGCTGTATACCACATTCAAGTGTGGAGGTTATCATACCATCCATATGCCTCAGGGAATCAAAGGAATTAAAGGTCGAAATGGTAAACTCATAGACCCTCTCGCATCCATCTGAAAGTTGGGAACTAGAGGAAGGCCCATGTAGTTCATATGTAGATGGATGAAGGACGAGAGAATCTGGATGTTGTTGGGGAAGCTCAATCACCCCCTGTACTGGCTTCCCAACAGGATTGGGATTAGGTGACTCACATTGATCCTACACCAATCCAGCGGTACTATTCCAGTCATTAAAGAGTCCCTAAAAATTAGAAACAATGGCTTTGAAATGACAGGGCTCAACTCTTTAAGGATCCATGGGTGTATGCCATCTGGTCCAGGTGCTTTAATCATCTTTATTCTGTCTAAATATTTTTGGTGGACCATATCAATTTCAAGCCATTTTTGATCATTTGGGGCTCTGTATACACAGAGCTGAAGAAGGTATTTAATACGATTTGCCTTCCCTTTTGTCCCCAGTCACCCACTGTAGATTATTTAGTAAAGCGTCTACATGCTCAGACCTGACCTTTTTAACTATTAATATATTTTTTTGTAAATTAAAATTGTAAAACTGTTTTTTTTTCAATAAAAGTATATGATTCAAATATATATATATATATATATATAGTAGCTCATAATAGTAAGTACACCCCTCACATTTTTGTAAATATTTTATTATATCTTTTCATGTGACAACACTGAAGAAATTACAGCTTGTATAACAGTGTAAATTTGCTTTCCCCTCAAAATAACTCAACACACAACCATTAATGTCTAAACTGCTGGCAACAAAAGTGAGTACACCCCTAAGTGAAAATGTCCAACTTGCGCCCAAGTAGCTATTTTCTTTCCCCGGTGTCATGGGACTGGTTTGTGTTACAAGGTCTCAGGTGTGAATGTTGAGCAGGTGTGTTAAATTCGGAGTTATCACTCTCACTCTCTCATACTGGTCACCGGAAGTTCAACATGGCACCTCATGACAAAGAACTCTCTGAAAAAAAGAGTAAAGATGGCCTAGGCTATAAGAAGATCGCCAAGACCCTGAAACTGAGCTGCAGCACGGTGGACAAGACCATACAGCAGTTTAACAGGACAGGTTCCAATCAGAACAGTCCTTACCATGATCGACCAAAGTAGTAGAGTGCACGTGCTCAGCGTCATTTCCAGTGGTTGTCTTTGGGAAATAGACATATGAGTGCTGCCAGCATTGCTGCAGAGGTTAAAGGGGTGGGGGCGTCAGCCTGTCAGTGCTCAGACCATACGCCGCACACTGCATCAAATTGGTCTGCATGGCTGTCATCCCAGAAGGAAGCCTCTTCTAAAGATGATGCACAAGAAAACCCACAAACAGTTTGCTGAAGACAAGCAGACTAAGGACATGGATTAACTGAGCCATGTCCTGTGATATGATGAGACCAAGATAAACTTATTTGGTTCAGATGGTGTCAAGTGTGTGTGGCAGCAACCAGGTGAGGAGTACAAAGACAAGTGTATCTTGCCTACAGTCAAGCATTATGGTGGGAATGTCATTGTCTGAGTGCTGCCGGCACTGGGGAGCTACAGTTCATTGAGAGAACCATGAATTTCAACATGTACTGTGACATACTGAAGCAGAGCATGATCCCCTCCCTTCGGAAACTGGGCCGAAGGGCAGTATTGCAACATGATAACAACCCCAAACACACCTCCAAGACGACCACTGCCTTGCTAAAGAAGCTGAGGGTAAAGGTGATGGACTGGTCAATCATGTCTTCAGACCTAAACCCTATTGAGCGTCTGTGGGACATCCTCAAATGCAAGGTGGAGGAGTGCAAGGTCTCTAACATCCACCAGCTCCGTGATGTCATAATGGAGGTGTGGAATAGGACTCCAGTGGCAACCCGTGAAGCTCTTGTGAACTCCATGCCCAAGAGGGTTAAGGCAGTGCTGGAAAATAATGATGGCCACCCAAAATATTGGCACTTTGGGCCCAATTTGGACATTTTCACCTAGCGGTATACTTACTTTTGTTGCCAGCGGTTTAGACATTAATGGCTGTGTGTTGAGTTATTTTGAGGGGGCAGAAAATTTACACTGTTATACAAGCTGTACACTCCCTACTTTACATTGTAGCAAAGTTTCATTTCTTCAGTGTTGTCACATGGAAAGATAAAATAAAATATTTACAAAAATGCGAGGGGTGTACTCACTTTTGTGAGATACTGTATATATATATTTGAAGAATTTCTGGGGTTTGTCCTACTACCTTTTGCAATCTGTCATTAGTTTTGGATTTTTACCGCCTTGATTTCCTTTTTATATATTCTGTTATATTCTTTGGGACATTTAAACGACGATAGTGTTCCTTCATTTTCTGCTAAAGCAGAATTTTAGAAACACATTGCTACAGCAAATTTTGATATATTTTTTCAAATATATCAATAGTAAAAAGGTTCTGAAAGAACGGATAGGCCCCATAACAGATGTACATAGGAGATTGGTCACAAATGACAGGGAAAAAGCAGGTGAATTAAAGTGGTATTAAACCTAAAACCAAAAATGTGATATATTGCAGCTTACCAATCATTAGATGTAGTGGCTGCATTCGTTTTCTTTTTTAGGCTTTCTTCCCTCTGTTTTGACCTTGTGAAAACCAGTAACACATCTCCTGTATTAGGGTACCTACTCTCTGGATGAACGAGCAACAGAGACACCTTTGGACAGCCACATTGTCAGTCTGGGGGAAGGGGAGCAGATTTAAATACACTTACAAATTGAAGCTAAGCTCATGTTAACATTTTTAAAGCAGTTACAGTAACCTTTTTTTTCCTATTTGTATAAAGGTTTTACATAAATAAAAGATGACCTTTGTAAGCACCTATGTCAGTATTTAATGGATTAGTAAGCTACAACATATTGCAATATACTTCTTTAAATCTTTTTTTTTTTCTTCAGTTTTTACAGATGAAAAAGATGGATTTGATAGTCTTAACAGTAATATTACTGATGTTTCAACAAACGTATTCCTGTGGTTTCCTGAAAACCAGGTATAAAAACGACTAGAGAAACTTAACCTAAACAAATCACCAGGTCCATATAGATTGCACCAGCAAGTCCTTAGGAAACACAGCTCAGTTATAGTCAAGCCACTATTTCAAATTTTTAAAGACACCTTATGGACTGTAATGGTACCAACTGAAGGGTGCAGAGCAAATATGGTACCAATAAAAAAAGGATTGAGATGTATACCAGAAAACTACAAACCAGTCAGCCTAACATCGAGCCATTTTACTGTAAGGTATTTGAGGGACTGGTAAACAGAAATTTGTCTCTGAAAAAATAAGTGACAACCAGAATTACAGTGGCCATAGTTTATCTAGATTTTGCTAAGGCATTTGATACTGTACCCATAAATGTTTAATCTACAAAATAATATCAGTTGGAGCTGATGAAATTGTATCTGCATAGATAAGAAACTGGTTACATAAACAGGTCCAGAGAGTAGTGATACATTACCCATTCCCTGAATGGTCTAACTTTGTGAGTCTTGTGCCCCAGGGTTCTGTCTTGGGGTCAATGCTGCTTAACTACTTCTGTTTTCGTACAAAGCACTGTGGGTGTCATTTACATAAGTCAAATCCGCTATGCTCTACAAGTGCATTGAAAAAGTTCCCGGGAAAGAAAATTGGAGTGCAAAGTGGATTTGCCTTTAGTAAATAAAACATATTCATTTTACATACATAATGCATTGTGTTTTTTAAATAAGGAAGCCACACATTTAGAAAAATAAAAGTTTACTAGGAAAACATTCCCAAGTGCGTTTTCAATCTTCACGCCAAAACTGACAACATCTTGGTTATTTACAACATTGTCAACTGGACATACTGCATACATATAGAGAGTAAACGGTGACGGGTTTGGCCAGTTTACAAATGTCAACTACATGAATGAAGTCACTTTGTAAAGGTGCTAAACTGACTAGCTTTTTGGAGAAGTTTGTGTGATGGAGACCCCCCTCTAGTATCCAACATGTGTGGAAAAGCTGGCTTTACATTGTCTTGATGACATTTCTAGTGAGAACAAAACTTCCTTTCCCCAAAAAAAACACCAACATCGTATTATAAGTTACGATCGAATGCACACACACAACGGACCAAACTCATACATATAGAGAACGAGCCTAGACTGGATGAGAACTTGAGGCTTCTTTATGGGAGTAAGATTAGGGAGAGTTTAGCCTGACATAATTTATATAGGGTTTGGTGTGTTTGTTGTGTCTTGCAGAGATTGATATGACGGGATTCAACGACATGGAGTTTTCACCCCTCTTACTCATTTGCCAAATACAGGGATTTTCACCATATTTGTGGGCAGTGGTATACACACCACATTTACAACCAACAAACCAAAGAGGCACGCAGCCCTGGAGGAACTGTGGGATATGTCCAAGTCCAAGGTTTCCCCACGGCATCTGTTGATGATAATTAGAAAGAAAATTGCAGCCTGAGGAGTGCGTATACTCTGGGAGAGGAAGAAGGTCGTGAAGTCCTGATGAAACTGCAACTTCACAAATAGGTCTATGTCCCCAAGCTCTGGTACTAGTCTTCCATTTCACTGAAAGACCATGCTTGATTCACGGAGCCAACCACAACTCCTCCTTCCCACGCTTCCTTGCGCACATCCCACCCTCTGATTAGGCTTCCGGGAGCAGCCGCCTTCCAGTGTGGTGGAGGAGCCCAGCTTTTTCCAAGGTATAGTAGTTTTTTGTTTTTGATGTTCACTTACCATTATTTTTTTTCCTCAAGACCTCATGGCTGTGAAGGTGTCCATAGCAGCACTGAGGGGCCTAGGCCTCGGAGCCTGACTGACACCCAAATCCTTGTTTCCAGCTTCCTCCTGGCTGTAAAGTAAAAGTGATCTGGACAGCTGTATAGCCCTCTGATCACTTTTACAGTGCAGGCAGCGTGGCCCGCTGTGCTGTCAACTACCTCCGTAGTTCCCAGGCTCCTCCGCTGTTCCCCGGAGCCTGGGACCACATCAAATGGATTCAGGATGGGGAGCAGGAGTAGATTGTGGAGTATTTGTTCCTTGATCTTCTCAGCAGTGAATGTCCTCTTTAGAAGAAAGTGAGGATCTATTTGTGGATCAACAATATTTCCTTTATTGTTTAAAATTTGGACTCAGTCATAATTATTTTTAATTTGATAACAAATTTTATTTACAAACCACTAGTGCAGTGATGGGTGCAAAATTTGAGCCCATGCTGACTAATTTATTTATGATATATTGGAAAAATCATCATGTTCATTTTTGTGCTGCCCTGAGTTGTTATTATGGGGAGGTACATCAACGATATATTGATTTTGTAGCAAGGTAACAGTGTATCATTGGAGCATTTTCTATGGTAATTGAATCAAAAACAAGAAAATGTTAAGTCTCACTAGAAAAATATTTTCAAAGAATTTCTTTAAAGAGGTTAATAGGAATGGAAGTATACCAATAGAGAGTTGTCATCATCCATTATGGATTAAAAATATCCCTAATGAGCAATTTATTAGAATTCAACAAAATTGTATCTTTGAACAAGAATATTGAAGACAGACTATTATGTTAAATGATAAATGTGTCCAAAAGGGATATTGTGGTCCCATTTTGCACAAGGTAATTAAACAGGTGGCTAAAATAAATAGTCAAATATAGGAATTTCAAATAGAGGCATAATGATAATGTGGAGTGATCTTTTCTTACTGGATTTATTTGACATTTTAGAAGTGTAGAACAAATTTTGCACAGACACGTTTTAAAGAAAGATAAGGTGCTGGGTCTTCATTTACCAGATAAACTGAAGTTTATTGATAGAAAAACACTGTCATTGCATTTTTTTTTTTTGCTTGAAATATAGAAGATTCTCCAGTACAACAACAATAATTATTTTTCCTGTAAACTATGTACAGCATGCAAATTATGTAGTCCATTTGGAAACAAATGTTTCATCATTTTCTAATGGAAAAGATTTTTAATTTACTAAGCTCTAGAGCAACTGCACTTTGCAAAGTGCACAGTCTATATGCCTTTAGTAAATCAACCCCAATATGTCCCCAACGCAACCCCCTGCACCTGGAGGTAATGGGAGCAATTAAAAATTTTAATATTGCATGTCAGAATGTGTTGGAGCAACTCAAGTACAAAATTATTTATAGGCCAACTGGTCCTGCCCCTCTCCTTCAAAATCTGTTCTATAATCCCTGACCCCTTAATGTGTGGGATGCTGCAATATAATGATTCCACATCTATTGCAGTAAGGAATCCACCAGGTGGTGCCCTCACATCCTCAATAATCCTAAGGAGGTCCCGAGTGTCCCATAAAGACCCATAACATGGGGATGAAGATTTGTACCAACAAGCCATTTCTGTAGCGGACCAGATACCGGCTGCAATAGAGCACCCAAAGGGGTTATGAACGCTTTTGTGGAATTTCAGAAGGGCATAGAACATGGGAACCTTGGGGAATTTGACATTCAAAAACTTGAAGAGATCCTTATCTATAACAGCCTCAGTATATGCCCTTAGTACAATCATACAATCTCCATGAAGTCCTTCTAGCCTTTCGCTACCATAAATTCTGATATAGGTCTATAGCACACTGGGTTATTTAAAATTTCAAAACTCTTTTATTCATAATCATAATGGTGCATCAGGCCTATGTGGCCCCCTTATTGGAGGGCTTGATAACTATATTATTGCTATTTCTTAAACCTGTTTAGGCTTGTTGTTATAATTGTTTTTTTCAGTTAAGACCAGCTGCTCAATATCATGTACTGATTGTTTAAAAAATTTAGAAGATTTGGATGTAAAATGCTGAATATCTTCGTTAATAGGCTACAAGTGTTTGAAGGTGCAAAAAATGTGAAGGTCCTTTGTGAATAGTCCATGACCCCTCTGTATTCTTCTACCCCAGGGGTGCCCAAAGATTAGTAGTGTCTTACTAAAGTTTAGGTATGTACAGTATGTACATCCAGATTGTCTTTGTATGTGTATTTATGTGCATGTGAGGAGGGGGAGTTGGAATACATTGTTCATGTATTTTGTGCAACAACTACATCAGCCAGTAGATGACGGTGTTTATATATATGTAGCGCACTACCTCTTTGGGAGCTGCAGTGTTGTTCATTACCTTTTTGTCAGTTAGCCCCGTTCTTCCTGTCCCATGCAATTTCAAACCCCAGACGACTTTAAAGTTTATAATGCTTTATTCTGGGGTAAATCAATGAGCAATTAAATGGATGATATGAGATGCCCCGTTTTCTTATCGTATTGGCATGTTACAATTTACTCCTGGTGACTCCCTCCTGGTCTCAAATTTTGTTTCAGAACTTGAACATTTCCATTATAGACCGACCAGCATCACTCTGAATAATGCGTTGAGGTTAGACTTCAAAGTCACAGGCCACAATGCCTATTTCCATGACTCTTGTCGTCCAGTCTCCATGAGTCCTGAAAATGTATAACACTGTAGTCCTTGGACACACAGCATGTTCACGGAATAGCACCACTGGGTTGCACTCCCTTTGCTCACTCCCATTTAACAGTCCATGTTACTCACAGAAAGCCAATTCCCAGTTTCCTCTGTCCGCTTGACTCCTAATTCCTCCTTCTTTGATGTCCAGTACATCTCCGCATTAGACGCCCGGTCCTCATTAGGTTTCTACATGGTGTCTTTATTCCAGGGGCCAGATGTTGGCTGACCTGGACTCCTTCTCCTCCGGTTATCCAGCTCTGGGGTCTCTGAACCCCCAGGCCTTCAAACCTCTGCCCGGAGCCTCCGGGGCCTCTGAACCCCCGGCCCTCCGGCCCTCCTTATCTCCTGTGCACCCTTGTCTCTGTTCCTTCCCTCTCCCTGAGCATGGGACCCCCCCTTTTATATGAGAGACACCCATTGACCAAATAAATTAACTATTGGTCCCTTCTCTCACATGGGTTTCCTGACACCCAGGCCTCAGTCCTTCCTCTCTTTCCAGTCCTACCCACTTTCCAGCAGAGGAGGTATCCCTGAGCCCAAGTGTAGGCGGTCACACCCCATTCTACACTAACACTCCCATCCCCAAATAAACGACCAGGCCTAGGAAAAAGAACAAGGCCCTGGCCAAATTTTACCTACATCTAAACTACACTATCAAGGGAACCCATACTAAGCACCTATCTAAGCGTAGGGGCTGCTACATATGTTTGTAGCATCAATTGATGCTATTAATGTTTGTAGCACTCTATTATCTCTGATATTAATGTTTCCTGTTTCCTGTCTGCAGTTATGCAGCAGCAAAGCCCATGTGGACTGTGCACTGTCTATTCTGTAGGGTTATATACATCATTTATAACAAGGTTATGGGTCCAGACATAGCCAAGACACCCACCAAGAGAAAATCTGAGAACCCAGTCATAGCCCAGTCATAGCCAGCTACAGCAAATAATTGCAAGATACAGCAACAGAAAGAACACTGCAACAGAATATAAAAAGAAATGACTAGCAACACAGTTGCAATTAAGCTTTCATTTGCAAATCCGACAAACCAGAACTACCAATCTTATAAATTGAAGATGAAGATGTTGCTAATAAAAGAAGGTAAAGTATAAATTAAGTCAGGCCAGAAATGAGATGAGTGGATAGAAAAAAATCTGAAAGCTCAGAGCACAATCTCTCTTAGCATAGATGATTAAATCATACATATATGTAAGTGTGAAACTGCTAAAGAAGTGTGTGAAGGATTACAAAAGGTGCACAAAAGAGCCTATCTCAGCAATAAACTGTAGTTGATTAGAAAGCTATACCAAACCAAGCTGATTAAAGGCCAGGATATGCATGATTACTGAAGAAACCTTGGAAATGGTTGAACGCCTGAGAGGCATAGGAGAAGAAATAAAAGATTTTCATGTTGCAGCACTATTACTCAGTGGCTTACTAGAAAGTTATTAATCACTTGTCACAGCACTTGATGCACGTCCAGATGATGAACTGAAATTGGAATATGTGAAGGGCAAGCTTGTGGATGAATATAAGCATAAATCATAAAGCATTAACAGTGATGGTGCTTCTGTTGCATAGTCTGCATTAAAGGATAAGTTAACTTTTTTGTAAAAAAACTATAAATGCAAATTTTTGTTGCATTAATTTTTTTGGGGCCTGTAAAGCATTGCACCACTTCTGCCATGCAGGTCTCCAGCAGATCTGCCAGTGTATCTGCTTGCCCATACATCCTGTACGGGATTCACAGTGCTGTGGTAGTTCATTGAATTTTACAAGCCAACAGCCACAAAGGATAGGGGACCTTGTAGTTTTCTATGCGAAGAGCCCTGTTAATCATTGCAGCAGCCAGGCGGGCGGAGCCCCGCTCAGCTATGTTTTTTAAATTGTTACAGCTAGCGGGGAGGGAGAAGGACCCCGCTAGCTGTCAAAGCGGGGTTCAGTGAGGTACGGGGGCTGGTCCATTCATAACATGTTACATGTTACACCCTGAATATGGGTGTAACATGTTACGAAAGGTGAACTTATCCTTTAAAGATGAAAAATAGGAATAAAAATAGTAACATGTAACAAGAAACACGTGAATGTTTTGTATGTAGAAACATTTTTTTTTTTAAAGCAAATTGCAGAATCTGGAAAGCTAAAATGCAAAAACTAACTAAACTACAAAAGGCCAAAATTGTGAAGGAAAAAAATGATTTTGCTTCAGATAATGAATATGTTTTTCAATCCAAAAGTCAAACCTCATTTTTGCAGGCATGGTGTGTTGATTCAGGAGCTACAAGTCACATGACAAATGACAGAAATTTCTTTGTTTACCTTGACCAGTATAAAACAGAAAAAAGCACTACAGCTAATAGGAAAATATTGGAATCAGAAGGAATTGGAGACGGTTTTCTTTATTGTCCTATTTCCCAGAATGTCACCCGAAAGATACCTGTGAAAAATGTCCCTGCTTTTGAAACGAATCTCTTCTCAGTGAAGGAGCTCACAAAACAAGAAAATGTAGTGACATTGCAAGATAACAGTTGTGCCATCACAAAAGAAGATATTTTACTTGAAAAGGCTAAAATTACAAATTAACTATATTAGCTGAACTGCAATGATGTGGTTAATACTGCCAAGGAGTTAAAACTTTCAAACTGCATTCACACATGGCACAGATGATTTGGGCACAGAAGTCCTGATATAATAAAGAAATTAACTGAGAATGACTATGCAAGTGGAATTAAAAATTAGTCCATGTGATCAAACAATGAAATGTACCAGCTGTATAAAAAAATGACAAGAAAAGCCTTTCCAAAGCAGAGTAACAACTGAGCTAAGAAACCTCTGGACTTAATTAATTCGGATCTCTGCGGTCCAATGGAAAAATTTACTCTAGGAAAGAAGAGGTATTTTCTCACTTTTTTGGAGGCTTACACCAGGAATACTACACTATGGGGGTCATTTACTATAGCGCTGCGTGCTAATTAGCACTCAAATTACCACGATCGCTGTAATTAGCACCCAAACGGAATTCACACTAGCGCTGGGGCAAAAATACTCCCAAAACAGAATTTACTATAGTGCCCAGAAAACAGATAGTGCCCAAACTCTTACTCGTGCTAGGACCTAGACCAGTGATGGCGAACCTTTTTGAGCCCGAGTGCCCAAATTGCGACGCAAAACCAACTTATTTCTTTCAAAGTGCCAACACAGAAGTAAACCTTGCCAGTGTCTTGGAATGAGCCCCAAGGGACCACAAACTTAAGATTCTGCCAGAATCGCTCAGAAGGCACTGTGCAACATGCACTGACCTACCTGACACATGCACTCATCTACCTGACCATTTAACTCACCTACCTGACCATTACACTAACCTACCTGACACATGCACTCACCTACCTGACTATTGCACTCACCTGACCATTACACTCACCTACCTGACACATGCACTCACCTACCTGACACATGCATTCACCTGACCATTGCACTCACCTACCTGACACATGCACTCACCTGACCATTACACTCACCTACCTGACACATGCACTCACCTACCTGACACATGCATTCACCTGACCATTGCACTCACCTACCTGACACATGCACTCACCTGACCATTACACTCACCTACCTGACACATGCATTCACCTGACCATTACACTCACCTACCTGACACATGCATTCACCTACCTGACACATGCATTCACCTGACCATTGCACTCACCTACCTGACCATTGCACTCACCTACCTGACCATTGCACTCACCTACCTGACCATTGCACTCACCTACCTGACCATTGCACTCACCTACCTGACCATTGCACTAACCTACCTGACCATTGCACTAACCTACCTGACCATTGCACTAACCTACCTGACCATTGCACTCACCTACCTGACCAATACACTCACCTACCTGACCAATACACTCACCTATCTGACACATGCACTCACCAAATTAACACCTTCTATTGTGCAAAATTTAGTCAAATCTGTAACTTGTCCACTCCACATGGATCTTACCTGTCTCCAGTCTCTCCGGCAGCTCATTCCCGCCCGCAATTCTCCTCTGATCCCAGCCGCGTGTTCCCCCAGTCATGCCCAGTATGTCACCGCTGATTTGTTTGGTGGGTGCGGTGTAGATGAGACGGCTTCTACGATTGGATTAGTGTGCGCACGTCACCCGGGCGCTTATTCTTTGTCACGCCCACTCGCCGCCGTCACCGCTAGCCTACAGAACTGTGGGAGATGTAGTTTGCGGTCCGGTGTGGACGATTTGATTTTTTCACTGTGTGCATTTCTCATTTCATGGCGTGCCACCCGGGACGGCTCGGCGTGCCGGCGGCGGCACGCGTGCCACAGGTTCGCCATCACTGACCTAGACTATTGCACATGGAAATAATGTTTCAAGCATGATATGATCGCTTAAATAGTACTGAAATATATGGTTTATTGTTTAAAGATAGTCAGATTTTTTTTATCCAAGAACTTTTTTGATTTTCAAGAGTATAGCACATATAACAGGGTTGACATTCGCGGACACAGCCGCTTTGGATCAATGTAGTTTAACATTGCCAAAATTTATGTGAATAAACAGTAAATATTTCTCATATTGTCTGTGGTGTATGTATGAGAGAAACAACGGAAAAAAAAACATAATCATAACCCCCTCAAGAAAGACCAGTATACTAGGCATGTAACAACTGGACTCTGTAACCATATTTCTGTGTTACAAAAGGTGGAAGCAGATCTTGCTCTTTTGAGAATTATCATTCCATGAATATCAGGACACTGGGCCGCTGACTAAACCTATTCTGAGCTATTTCAATTGCCAATCTGGTGTTGGGTTCATTAACGCGTCAACACTTACTGGATGTGCTTGAGATGTGGCTCTATGAAAGAGAAAAGGGGGTGGGGGTGGATTAAGGGTAGATGGTCATGACATTCTAAAGGAGGGGGAGCGAAAGAGGCAAAAGAACAAAACAAAAAAAAAAACCTCAGGAAGAATAAGGTTAATGAAAGAGGTGTAAAATGAAGGGTAGAGACAGCATTTATTTCCAAAGGCCCCAGGTACTTAGTCGTTTGGGTTAGTTTGAGGAGTACTCAGGGAAGATTTGCAGATTTCATATAATCTATCCAGCAAGCCCACATTTTGTAGAATTTCGATGGAGTATCTCTGGCTTGGTGTACTAGATCCTCCAGCTCCGCTATTTTCTGAGTTTTCTGGATCCATTCCGCAATAGTAGGGGAATTTGTTTCTTTCCAGTGAAGACAATACACATTTTAGCCACATTGATCAGATGGAGGGAAAGAGACTTAAGGTAGTGCTTCTGAGGTAATGAGGTATGATGAAGGAGGTATTGGGTTGCTGTGTAGTCTGGTGTAAAGGTTGTGATATTGGAAATGAGTCGATGAACCTCCATCCAGAAAGGCTGTATGTCTGGACATGACCACCATATGTGGAGGAGTGTTCCAAGTTCTTTATTACAACACCAGTATAGGGTAGAGTTTGTATAGTTTAACAGGTGTTCTGTACCATTTTAAATAGACTGTAAACCCTTTTTCCTGGGCTGATACGTTAACCACTTGCCGACCAGCCGACGTCATGAGCGCACGCGGATGCGCAATGGCTCTACTAGACAAACGACCGGCTCCGCGATTGGGCGAATGGGTGTGCGCAATAGTGCCGCAATCGGGCGAATGCATGTGCGCAATAGCGGCGCGGTCGGGCGAATACGCGTGCGCAACAACGCTGCGGTTGTGCGAACGCGTGTACGCAGTGGCACGCACACGACATGACACAGGCACCTTGTTTATTTTAACGTTCCACTGACAGTGCCGCGTCACTGGATTATCATCAGCTTTCCCTGTATACCTGTGTTTGCGATTCCTGTTACCTGATCACCTGTGTACCGACCCCCGGCTTGTTTGACCTGCTCCTGCTGATCTCCTGGCTCTACCTACTGGCTTGCATCTGACTTCTCCCTGCCTGCTTCTTGCATCTGACCCCGACCTGGCTAACGGACTCCTTGTTTTCCTGTCTCCTGTACCTGGACTTCTGGCTCTGATCTTGGACTGTCTTACCGTGTTTGACCCCTGGCCTGGCTTCTGATTCTGCTACTGGACTTTCATTGGTCCTCTCCTCTGGACCTCCTAAGCACGTTTGCCTCCAGTGACTTTGCTCTACCGAGTTCCTGGCATCAGCTGCTACTACCAGGCAACCCGTGCTTCTGTGGGCACCACATCCCTGTGCCACTTTCAGGGTTGTACTGCATTCGGCCGCAAGGGGAGCCCTCCCGGCATCTCTGCCTCTTACCAAGTTCCTGACATTGACATTGTATATTAATCCTTGTGATTATTTCTCTCACTGTTGGTATATGAGAAGTTTTCCTTTTACTCGCTAATGCTGTCTTAGCTTCGATTAGGACATGAGCGATTACTGTTTTTACTGTATTATGATATGAATCTAGTCCTATGTTCAAGAGGGCTAATTCCAGGGTTAGTGGTATATATTGGCCTGTGATTTCACTAAAGACTATGGCTAAATTTTCCCAAAAGGACACTATGTGAGGGCAATTCCATAGAACATGGAACAGGTTTCCTGTGTGGCTACACTGTCTCCAAAAACTGTTTGAGGAATCCTTGAATATTTTTGACAGCCTGTAAGGTGTCGTGTACCACCTATGATTTTTGGAAAATGATCCCAGTGCTCAACACAAGAGGACATACTGAAGCTCAATTGTATGGCTTTTAACCACTTCCCGACCGCCCCCTGTATATTTACGTCGGCAGAATGGCACGTACAGGCAGAATCACGTACCTGTACGTGACATTCTTCTGGCGGTTGGGGGGTCCGATCGGACCCCCCTCCGCCGGCGGGGACGGTCGGGATCGCTTCAGAAGCGATGCGGGACGAGGTAACGGCCAGTCGTTTCTGGCCACCCCCTCCCGATCGCTCTGGCCAATAGGATTCGTCCGCTTCCTTCCCCTTCCTGTGTAATTGTAAACACAGGCAAGGGGAAGTGATGTCACGCTCCTCGTGTCGGTCTTTCTGACCGGGACGCCGAGCGGAGAAGACATCAAGTAAGTGCACAAACACTACACTGACACCAGGTACACATAGGCACACATTTCACCCCCCTGTCACCCCCTGATCACCCCCCAGATCACCCCCTGCCCCCCCTGTCACAGTGTCACTGATTGCAGTGATCATTTATTTTACTGATCACTGCATTTAGTGTCAGTGTGACTGCAATAACTGTCAGGGCAGTTAGTTTTAGGCCCCTTTAGGTCCAAGGTAGCCCCCTACCCCCCCCCAATAAAGGTTTAACCCCTTGATTGCCCCCTAGGTAACCCTTTCACCCCCTTTTGCCAGTGTCACTAAGCGATCGTTTATTTTGATCGCTCTATTAGTGTCACTGCTGTCGCTAGGTAGCCAGTTTTTTTTTTAGGTAACCGCCAGGTTTATATAGGATTATAAATAGGTTTATAGGTCAGGTACCCCCATATTACAACCTAAATAAAGGTTTTAACCCCTTGATTGCCCCTAGAGTTAACTCTTTCACCAGTGATCACAGTATAAGTGTCACTGGTGACGCTGGTTAGCCAGTTAGTTATTTAGTTATTTAGGTTCCCCGTCAGGTTTTTATATATCGTCAGGTACCCCCATATATTACCTAATAAAGGTTTTAACCCCCTGATTGCCCCTAGTTAACCCTTTCACCAGTGATCACCGTATAACTGTTACGGGTGACGCTGGTTAGTTAGCTTGTTTTTTTATACTGTCAGGGCACCCGCCATTTATTACCCAACTATCGGTTTAACCCCCTGATCGCCCGGCGGGTGATATCAATTAGGTGTTAGGGTCAAATAAGGTCTGCGTCGCCCCAGGTTAGTGCCAGTACCGCAAACACCCACGCGCAAAGCATACACCTCCCTTAGTGGTATAGTATCTGAACAGATCAATATCTGATCTGATCAGATCTATACTAGCGTCCCAGCAGTTTAGGGTTCCAAAAAACGCATTGTTAGCGGGATCAGCCCAGATACCTGCTAGCACCTGCGTTTTCCCCCTCCGCCCAGCCCAGCCCAGCCCACCCAAGTGCAGTATCGATCGATCACTGTCACTTCCAAAACACTAAGCACACATAACTGCAGCGTTCGCAGAGTCAGGCCTGATCCCTGCGATCGCTAACAGTTTTTTTGGTAGCGTTTTGATTCATTCGCCAGCAGCCTAGGAGCTTTTTTTCCTGTGAATCTCACTAGTGTACTACTAAATTTAGAGCCCAAAATGGCAAATCGCAAGTACACTAGTGAACAGGCCTACTTGTTTCTGAGTATGTCAGATAGTGAAGAGGAGGTCACTCATCTGTCAGAATCAGGCTCAGAATACGATCCAGTAGACGACAGCGGCTCCATGACAGATAGCTCTGGCGACGAAGGTGTGGTCCCTGCTAAGGTCAGGCGTACCCGATCCCGATCTTCTGATGTTGTTGAGGTGCAGGAACCGCAGGTCTCTCGTATGGAGCAGAGAAGTACTAGCGCCGCTATTCCTTCTGGTGAACTGGCAAGCACCAGCGGCCTAGTACACCCTGGACGTAGTCAAACCAGCACTGCAGTAACACTTGGTGACGTGGCGAGTCCCATAAGTGCAGTTCAAGCTGGCGAGGTGGCAAGCACAAGTAGTGTCCCGCTGCCACCAAGAAGAAGACAAAGGCAGGCCCGTCGATCACATAGTGTCCTTCCTGCAGAATTCGCCAATCCTGATTGGGTGCCCACCACTTCTGCAGAACCCGTACTTCCCCCATTCACTGGCCAACCCGGTATTCAGGTGGAAACAGCTGATTTTAAGCCATCCGATTTTTATTCGCTGTTTTTCACGGAAGATCTCTATAGATCTATTGTGGACCAAAGTAATATATACGCTGGTCAACACATCGCCGCTAATCCCCAAGTGCCTTCCCTTGCCAGAGATTGGAAACCAATTACGGTTTCCGAATTTAAGACCTTTCTGGGCCTTTCCCTCAACATGGGCATACACAAATTCCCGACGCTGAGGTCTTATTGGTCCACCTCACCGCACCACCATATGCCCGTGTTCTCTGCCTCCATGTCCAGGGCACGATACGAACAGATCTTGCGGTTCATGCACTTCAGTGACAATGAACTTTGTCGTCCTCGTGGAGACCCTGAATTTGATCGGCTCTACAAAATTCGGCCCCTCATAAACCACTTCAACCAATGTTTTGCAGCCTTGTTTACGCCCAATCAAGTTGTCTGCGTTGACGAGTCCCTGATTAAGTTTTCTGGCCGCTTGTCTTTCAAACAGTTCCTTCCCAGCAAGCGTGCCAGATACGGGGTCAAGCTCTACAAGCTCTGTGACAGGGCAACAGGCTATACGTGGAGCTTTTCGGTTTATGAGGGAAAAGATAGTCACGTAGAGCCGGAGAACTGTCCAGATTACATAGGGAGCGCTGGCAAGATAGTGTGGAACTTGGTGTCACCCTTATTCGGAAAGGGGTACCACTTGTACGTGGACAATTATTACACGAGCGTGCCACTGTTTAGTCACTTGTTTGATCATCAGATTGGAGCATGTGGCACCGTGCGACCTAATCGCCGGGGCTTTCCCCAGCGGCTTGTAGATTCCCGTCTTAGGCTGGGGGAGAGAGCCTGCTTGAAGTGTAATAACTTGCTCGCTGTGAAGTGGAGGGATAATAGGAATGTTTTCGTTCTTACCTCCCTTCATGCAGACACGACAGTCCAAATTCGTACGGCGGCTGGTGTTGTGACGAAACCCCTCTGTATCCACGAATACAACCTTAATATGGGGGGGGTGGACCTCAACGACCAGTTGTTGGCGCCGTACCTAGTTGTCCGTAAGGCTAGACGCTGGTACAAAAAAGTGTCTATTTATTTATTCCAATTGGCTTTGCTGAATGCTCATGTGCTATACGGAGCTTCAGGCGGGAAGTTACCCTTCCTTGAATTCCAGGGAGCGGTTGTCATGGAACTCCTGTATCCAGGCGATTCCACACCTCACCATCCCCTACCAAATGCAGTAAGCCGGCTGCATGAGAGGCATTATCCTCATGCCCTCCAGAGTACCCCTACCCAACGAGCCCCCCAAAGAAGATGTCGTGTCTGTAGCAAGCGCGGATTTAGGCGTGACACCCGTTATTATTGTCCACGCTGTCCTGACAATCCTGGTCTCTGCGTTGGTGAATGCTTTGAACGCTACCACGAACTAGTGAGGTATTAGCGTAGGGTACAGCATTTCACAGGCTAGGATACACTTTCACAGGGTCTCAAGAATGCCATCGCATTTTGAGACCCGACCGTTGCAGTTCAAATTATAGTTACAGGGTCTCAAGAATGCCATCGCATTTTGAGACCCGACCGTTACAGTTAAAATTATAGTTATAGTTTAAAAAAAAAAGTGTAAAAATAAAAAAAAAAAAAAAAAGTACAAAAAAAAAAAAAAAACCCCAAAAAAAATATAAAATAAAAAACCAAAAATAGTTGTCGTTTTATTGTTCTCTCTCTATTGTTGCTCTTTTTTACTCTATTCTATTCTGCAATGTTTTATTATGTTTTATCATGCTTGCTTTTCAGGTATGTTTTATTGTTAACCATTTTTTTGTTTTCAGGTGCGCCATTCAGTTGCAGCGCGGATTTATTTATCTTGACAGCAACAGCGTTTGCTCCCACGATACATAAAGCCGCGACTCCAACACTGTAGGAGGTGATTTCACCACCACAGTTAAAAAAAAGAGCATATATGCCGAAGCATGGGGGCAGCAGAGGGCGGAGGAGCGATTTTGCTCCTAATGCCACGTACATACGGTCGAAAAAAGTCCGACCATGTGTACGTGGCATAACTTTTTTGCGGGAGGATGCCCCCATGCTTCGGCATATATATATTTTAGGCACCGGTTGCGTTAACAAAATGTTTTATTTTTTACTATGTTTTTTTTTTGGTATTTGCTTTGCAGGTATGGTATGGTAAGGTCTTACTGTTATACTCTAATGTTACTTTGTTTTAATGTTAACCATTATTTGCTTAGCAGGTACGCCATTCAGTTGCAGCGTGGATTTATTTATCTTGACAGCAACAGCGTTTGCTCCCACGATACATAAAGCCGCGACTCCAACGCTGTAGGAGGTGATTTCACCACCACAGTTAAAAAAAAGAGCATATATGCCGAAGCATGGGGGCAGCAGAGGGCGGAGGAGCGATTTTGCTCCTAATGCCACGTACATACGGTCGAAAAAAGTCCGACCATGTGTACGTGGCATAACTTTTTTGCGGGAGGATGCCCCCATGCTTCGGCATATATATATTTTAGGCACCGGTTGCGTTAACAAAATGTTTTATTTTTTACTATGTTTTTTTTTTGGTATTTGCTTTGCAGGTATGGTATGGTAAGGTCTTACTGTTATACTGTAATGTTACTTTGTTTTAATGTTAACCATTATTTGCTTAGCAGGTACGCCATTCAGTTGCAGCGTGGATTTATTTATCTTGACAGCAACAGCGTTTGCTCCCACGATACATAAAGCCGCGACTCCAATGCTGTAGGAGGTGATTTCACCACCACAGTTAAAAAAAAGAGCATATATGCCGAAGCATGGGGGCAGCAGAGGGCGGAGGAGCGATTTTGCTCCTAATGCCACGTACATACGGTCGAAAAAAGTTCGACCATGTATACGTGGCATAACTTTTTTTGCGGGAGGATGCCCCCATGCTTCGGCATATATAAATGGTGCATGTATGCCCATCATTAGAAGTGGGTGGATGAAGGGAGGTATTCTAATGGTGGGCATACCCACCGCGCCATTGGGAAATTGGGAAAGCATTTTATCACACCGATCTTGGTGTGGTCAGATGCTTTGAGGGCACAGGAAAGATCTAGGGTCTAATAGACCCCAATTTTTTCAAAAAAAGAGTACCTGTCACTGCCTATTGCTATCATAGGGGATATTTACATTCCCTGCGATAACAATAAAAATGACAACTAAGAAAAAAAAAATGGAAGGAACAGTTTAAAAATAAAATAAAAAAGCTAAATAAAAAGAAAAACTAAAAAAAAAAAAAAAAAAGCACCCCTGCCCCCCCCTTCTTTTGCGCAAAGGCGAACACAAGCGTTGGTCTGGCGTCATATGTAAACAGCAATTGCACCATGCATGTGAGGTATCACCGCGAAGGTCAGATCGAGGGCAGTAATTTTAGCAGTAGACCTCCTCCGTGAATCTAATGTGGTAACCTGTAAAGGCTTTTAAAGGCTTTTAAAAATGTATGTAGTTTGTCGCCACTGCGTGTTTGTGCGCAATTTTAAAGCATGTCGTGTTTGGTATCCATGTACTCGGCCTAAGATCATATTTTTTATTTCATCAAAAATTTGAGCAATATAGTGTGTTTTAGTGCATTAAAATAAAAAAAAGTGTATTTTTTCCACAAAAAATGCGTTTGAAAAATCGCTGCGCAAATACTGTGTGGAAAAAAAAAATGCAACACCCACCATTTTAATCTGTAGGGCCTTTGCTTTAACAATATATATAGTGTTTGGGGGTTCAACGTAATTTTCTTGCAAAAAAAAAATATGTTTTCATGTAAACAAAAAGTGTCAGAAAGGGCTTTATCTTCAAGTGGTTAGAAGAGTGGGTGACGTGTGACATAGGCTTTTAAATGTTGTGCATAAAATGCCAGGACAGTTCAACCCCCCCCCAAATGACCCCATTTTGGAAAGTAGACACCCCAAGCTATTTGCTGAGAGCAATGTTGAGCCCATTAAATATTTTTTTTTTTGGTCCCAAGAGATTGAATAATGAAAAAAAAAAAAATAATATTTTTTTTTACAAAAACTTGTCACTAAATGATATATTGCTCAAACATGCCATGGGCATATGTGGAGATACACCCCAAAATACATTCTGTTGCTTCTCCTGAGTACGGGGATACCACATGTGTGGGACTTTTTGGGAGCCTAGCCGCGTACGGGACCCCAAAATCCAAGCACCGCTTTCAGGCTTTCTAAGGGTGTAATTTTTTTATTTCACTCCTCACTGCCAATCACAGTTTCGGAGGCCATGGAATGCCCAGATGGCACAAACCACCCCCAAATGACCCCATTTTGGAAAGTAGACACCCCAAGCTATTTGCTGAGAGGTATGGTGAGTATTTTGCAGATCTCGCTTTTTGTCACAATGTTTTGAAAATTGAAAAAAGAAAAAAAAAAAATTTTTTTTTCTTTTTACTTTCTTCATTTTCAAAAACACATGAGAGCTGTAAAATACTCACCATGCCTCTCAACAAATAGCTTGGGGTGTCTACTTTCCAAAATGGGGTCATTTGGGGGGGTTTTGTGCTATTTTGGCATTTTATGGCCTTCGAAACTGTGATAGGTAGTGAGGAGTGAAATCAAAAATTTGCACCCTTAGAAATCCTGAAGGCGGTGCTTGGGTTTCGGGGCCCCGTACGCGGCTAGGCTCCCAAAAAGTCCCACACATGTGGTATCCCCATACTCAGGAGAAGCAGCAAAATGTATTTTGGGGTGCAATTCCACATATAACCATGGCATGTGTGAGCAATATATCATTTAGTGACAACTTTTTGAATAAATTTTTTTTATTTTTTTTTTTTGTCTTTATTCAATCACTTGGGACTAAAAAAAAAAATATTCAACGGGCTCAACATGCCTCTCAGCAAATAGCTTGGGGTGTCTACTTTCCAAAATGGGGTCATTTGGGGGGGTTTTGTGCCATCTTGGCATTTTATGGCCTTCAAAACTGTGATAGGTAGTGATAGGTAGTGAGGAGTGAAATCAAAAATTTATGCCCTTAGAAATCCTGAAGGCGGTGCTTGGTTTTCGGGGTCCCGTATGCGGATAGGCTCCCAAAAAGTCCCACACATGTGGTATCCCCGTACTCAGGAGAAGCAGCAGAATGTATTTTGGGGTGTAATTCCACATATGCCCATGGCATGTGTGGGCAATATATCATTTAGTGACAACTTTGGGCAAAAAAAAAAAAGTTTGTAATATTCCCGCAACTTGTGGCAAAATATAAAATATTCCATGTACTCAACATGCCTCTCAGCAAATAGCTTGGGGTGTCTACTTTCCAAAATGGGGTCATTTGGGGGGGTTTTGTGCAATTTTGGCATTTTATGGCCTTCGAAACTGTGATAGGTAGTGAGGAGTGAAATCAAAAATTTACACCCTTAGAAATGCTGAAGGTGGTGCTTGGGTTTCGGGGCCCCGTACGCGGCTAGGCTCCCAAAAAGTCCCACACATGTGGTATCCCCGTACTCAGGAGAAGTGGCAAAATGTATTTTGGGGTGCAATTCCACATATAACCATGGCATGTGTGAGCAATATATCATTTAGTGACAACTTTTTGAATACATTTTTTTTTTTTTTTTTTTTTTTTGTCTTTATTCAATCACTTGGGACTAAAAAAAAAAAAATATTCAATGGGCTCAACATGCCTCTCAGCAAATAGCTTGGGGTGTCTACTTTCCAAAATGGGGTCATTTGGGGGGGTTTTGTGCCATCTTGGCATTTTATGGCCTTCAAAACTGTGATAGGTAGTGATAGGTAGTGAGGAGTGAAATCAAAAATTTATGCCCTTAGAAATCCTGAAGGCGGTGCTTGGTTTTCGGGGTCCCGTATGCGGATAGGCTCCCAAAAAGTCCCACACATGTGGTATCCTCGTACTCAGGAGAAGCAGCAGAATGTATTTTGGGGTGTAATTCCACATATGCCCATGGCATGTGTGGGCAATATATCATTTAGTGTCAACTTTGGGCAAAAAAAAAAAAAAGTTTGTAATATTCCCGCAACTTGTGGCAAAATATAAAATATTCCATGTACTCAACATGCCTCTCAGCAAATAGCTTGGGGTGTCTACTTTCCAAAATGGGGTCATTTGGGGGGGTTTTGTGCTATTTTGGCATTTTATGGCCTTCAAAACTGTGATAGGTAGTGAGGAGTGAAATCAAAAATTTGCACCCTTAGAAACCCTGAAGGCGTTGATTGGGTTTCGGGGCCCCGTGCGCGGCTAGGCTCCCAAAAAGTCCCACACATGTGGTATCCCCATACTCGGGAGAAGCAGCAAAATGTATTTTGGGGTGCATCTCCACATATAACCATGGCATGTGTGAGCAATATATCATTTAGTGACAACTTTATGAAAAAAAATTTTTTTTTTTTTTTTTTTTTTTGTCTTTATTAAATCCCTTGGGACTAAAAAAAAAAATATTAAATGGGCTCAACATGCCTCTCAGCAAATAGCTGGGGGGTGTCTACTTTCCAAAATGGGGTCATTTGGGGGGGTTTTGTACTTCCCTGCCATTTTAGCACCTCAAGAAATGAGATAGGTAGTCATAAATTAAAAGCCGTGTAAATTCCAGAAAATGTACTCTAGTTTGTAGACGCTATAACTTTTGCGCAAACCAATAAATATACGCTTATTGGCATTTTTTTTACTAAAGACATGTGGCTGAATACATTTTGGCCCAAATGTTTGACTAAAATTGAGTTTATTAGATTTTTTTTATAACAAAAAGTAGAAAATCTCTTTTTTTTTCAAAATTTTCGCTCCTTTTCCGTTTATATCGCAAAAAATAAAAATCACAGAGGCAATCAAATACCATCAAAAGAAAGCTCTATTTGTGGGAAAAAAGGACGCAAATTTCGTTTGGTTACAAAATTGCATGACCGCGCAATTACCAGTTAAAGTAGTGCAGTGCGAAATTGAAAAAAGACCTCTGGTCCTTAAGCTGACAATTGGTCCGGGGCTAAAGTGGTTAACTATTGCTGTAGGAAGAATTCTTTCTGCAGATCTTTTTCCCATTTGCACATGTCAGGTGTTTTAGTCAATAATATGGGCCAATCAGGAAATTTTAAAAGAGAGAAATCCCACAGGTCGATTTGATTGACTTTCCCTGAAGGAATTCCCAAATAGAGTTTGGAATTTCTATGCTTTCTTTGCATTTGGTAGTTGAGTGACTAATTTGTAATGAACTAAAAATTTACCTTTAAAAAAAATAAAAATTTGTAATGACCTATAAGCATCATTAGGTAAACCGATTTGATGTAAGTTGTTAGTGAAGTTTATACCTCGTTTATGGCAATCTCTCGCATCAAAGTCCCTAATTAGCCATTCATATGAGCTCATGTACTTTTTTGAGGTTCAGGCATTTTGCTTCAGGCGACAGAACGCTCAGATATGAACAGGGGCCATTTAAATGAATGGGATTTTGCTTGTTGGAGCATTTTTGAACTTTTGAGATGATTGTTTTATGGTGTATATACAGTTATAAATGACGGCCCACTTCCCCCCTCCCTTCCATATCCACCTGCTGCTAAACACTATGTGGGTGTAATAGAGTACTGTAAAAATATTGATTACACTTATTAAGAAACTCAAAGAACGCTTAGTTTTATTATAACAAATGTAATTGCTAATTCCTGAAAAGTTAAAAAACAGCCTTGGATGCAGATGCCGTCTGAACAAAGGGAAAGCTAGTGTCAATCATCTTTGACTCTGTCTGCACTATATTAATGCAAAAAAAATACACATCTGATGTTAATAAAGTTTTTTTGGGAACTGTAAAGCAATTATTTGATATGTATAATCTAATTTGAATTGCTCTTCTAAAACTTTTTTTTAGTCATGTGACTGGCACAGCACCAAACAGGGCTGGCCAGACACAGACTCACACTGTGGAGCATACATCAGCAGAGTAAAGCCTGGTACATGTTTTTTTTTGTTTTATTCAACCCAGTGGGCTGAACAGAAAAAAAAACAGAGGAGCTCGCTGTACTAACTATGCAATGTAAGTACAGCGATCTCCCTGCTAAGCTATTGTGTTCTGCCCTGCTGATGAGATGCTAATCGGATGCTGGTTTTCCAGTTTTCAGGTTGCACATTCGGACAGCTTCTGTCAGACAGGCTGATGTACATACGGACTGGATATTGGCCATTTCTGTCGAACCGGATGATATTTAACCTGTGTGTACTAGGTATAATAGAAGCCCCTCCCAAAGATCTTTCCCTGCAGATGCCAAAAAACAAGAATTATGGCACTTAACACTTCTCTGTTTAGTATCACTTTAATTTTGCAATAATTGTTTGGTGTTACTATTCAGAAAGACAATTCTAAAGAAATATGATTCCTGTAACAGATGTTTACATTGTGTTCAAAAAATAAATTACTTTCCAAATACCTAGAAACAAAGGTAGGGAAAGGGCAAAGCTGTTTACTTTTGCAAGCACTTTCAAATATAGATAGTATCAGACCTTGTTAAGGTCTTTTTTGTTTTTGCTTCCCAATATAACAGATTTCAAGACAAGCTTTTGAGTATCTTCACACATCAATCAACCTAAATTATTTATAAAGATAAACTGTAAATTAAATTATGTGTTAGTCTTCAAAGCACTAAATCAGCTTGACAAATACAAAAACATCCATCTTAAGATATGCACTGCATTAACTTCACTCAATACTGTTGAGCTCTTTGGTTTCTAGAGTTGGGATACATCTGGCTGTTCTTTATTTTCCCAGTGGTTTACACCTTTTCCATGTCTCTAACTATACTTACTTTAGGTGGCAACAATTTTAAATAATTTACAGCTGCACTGTGTAGCTAAAGAACATTACCAATGTATTGGATGCCCTTTGAATGCTATATATTAAATTCTAACATGTTTGTTAGTTTGGTATCATAATTACTTTTTGTATTCCTAACAGCATTTTAGGTATGCTAAAAAACTTTAAATTGAATGTATATATATGCAAAACTTAATAAAATTAGGTTCAGGCTTGTTCTCAACTGGGGTTCTGCGCAACCCTATGGTTCTGCAAGAGGTCGCCCCCAGGGCTTCCACAGCGATCTCAATAAATACTGGTATCTGTCAGTCACACCTGGCAGCTTGTTAGCAGTCACTATGATTCCAGGATGACAATTGTCAATTATTCAATTAATCACATCCCCTCTGTTGACACATGCAGTCATTAATACACAAAAAACTAATAGAGAAATAGCCATGCATTTTTTTGGAAGTCACTGTCGATATTTTAGCACCCTCGTTTGGGACCCATTTGGTGTTTTACCGCACGAGGGGTGGGAATATTCAATCTGTGTGTTCCCACATCCAATATGGCTGTTCTAGCTTCAGCCATGGCGATCGCAAGTGAAACCTCCGGTTCGCGGGGCCACGTGCATGCGCGGTAGTTACCGCGGGAATTTTCACGCCGATTCTGTAGGTTGCCTCCCCTAATCCTAAACCTGGGTCATGCTGATTGGTTGCCAGCGACCCTGCGGTGGCGTCAGACGCCGTCGGGTCGGGAGCAAATATAAGGGCGGCTTGTAGCCGCAATTACTCTGATACTGTTTGCTGCCAGGTCGCTTCTAAGATTATACCAGTTACCTGCATGTGATCTCTCCAGTCTATTTACCATATTGGTGAGTGTATACACTGACATCTGTGGGTGGTCACTGGTCTATTGATACTAGTGTCACTCTGGAACCCCTTTTTGCTTTTTGATTCAGCTTTGGCTTGTTTTTTACTTAGATTATTCTGATCTGTTTTTTCAGATCTCTATCCCTAACCTGGGCTTACTGGGACAAGGCTATTCCAGCGCTGGTGTGCTGAGTGTTGCACACTGTCTGAGTTTGTTCAATACGTGAACAGGGTGAGATTTATTATCCTGTGTCTCTGCATGACAGTAGCAATTAATTTGGATTCAATGCTTTACTTACCTAGTTGGGGTGATTGGGCTTTTTGTAACCATGCACTGTTGACAAATCGGCAGTCCATGGATTAATTTGTTCATTTCCCTTTAAATTTTAAATATGTATTAATTTATCTTCATCCATAGTTTTGGATTCAACTCACTATATTTCCTCCTGTGACCCCCTATGGCTGTGGATGTTTGGTCCGTTAATTAGGATGGATTTCCGCTTCTACTGTACAATATTGATTGAAGCTTGAGCACAATTGGTCGTTCCTATCGACCTTTAGGCATTTTACTGGTAAGGGATCTGGTCTACTTTGATTGCACTTTGTTTATATGTAATTTTTTCATTGACCCATTTGACAAATCTGCTTTTTTGATTTATAGTTTACATTTATTGTTTTGGAGCATGTTTACATCGTATAGCATGTTCATGGTGTGTTTGCTATGTAACTTTACTGTTCCCTATCTATTTTCAATGAACAAAAATTCATATACCCTATTCCTGAAGAAGCTCAAATGGGCGAAACATGTTGAATGAAGTGGCATTTTATGAACATTGTTAACTCACTGTTTTAACCTCACACGTGTATTCTGGTGCTGGCATTATTTCCAGTTGTTATGAATATGCATGTTTTAATTGTCTCTTTCAACTATTATATATATCAATAGAACTATTTTTGTATGAATGCCATGTATTCATCTATGTGTTTACTATTAGCACCCTTAAAATACCGGGGTCAGTGAACCCCAAGCCCATATGTTTTTTTCTAAAGACAAAAACTTAATAAAATTAGGTTAATAAACTTAAAGCAATGTCTACCTTGTGGATAAAGATACATTTTGATTGAATTTGAGGAAATATATTTTGAGATATCCAATATCAGTGTATCTCAACTGGGGTTCTGCGCAACCCTATGGTTCTGCGAGAGGTCCCCAAGGCTTCCACAGCGATCTACCTGTTAGTCACAGGCAGCTGTCAAATCACATCCCCTCTGTTGACACATGCAGAAATAGCCAGGGAAGTGGCTGTGCTAGTGTTGGCTATGGTACGCTGTTCCCTGCCGGTGTCTTGCCGAGAAAGTTCCCCTGGCGGATAAGGACCCCCTTGCACAGTACGAACGACTACGGAGCCACCAAAAATAGCCGAAGCTGAACACAGTGAGTCAGCTGTACACGGCAGCTGCACACTACATTCTGCCCTCAGTCCAGGTTCAAGCCCCACAATCCAAGTGGACATAGAGTTAATATAATAATATGCCGAGTGCAGCAAGGCCGTGCCCGAACACTGTTACAGGCGCCGTGTACAGCTGACTCACTGTGTTCAACTTCGGTTATTTTCGGCGGCTCTGTTGTGGTTCGTAATGCGCAAGTGCTGCGCCTGTGAAGTACAGGGGGGTCCTTATCCCCGGGGGGGGGGGACTTTCTCGGCAGAACACCGGCCCCTCCTCCCCTCCTGTCTATTCCAGTGCTTGTATGTGATATCATCTGGGATGGACAGGATAGGAGGAGGGGGAGGAGTATCGACAGGAAAAAAAACGCACCACTAGAGGACTGATGAAAGCCGCCTCTGCATAAGAAGGAAGCCGGTACAGGAATCATCTTATACTCAAAAGACAAAGCTTTTCCTGACCATTTATGATCTGTAAGGTCATGAAGTTCAGGTGAGGGCACAACTGATATTAAGGATACAGATCACAGACACAGATCAGAAGAAAAGTGCAATACTTATGGTGAAAGGAAATACACACAAACACAACACTTTTGGAAGGTTTTTTATTTATGAATTTTTGAATGATTATTTGTGGACAATTATTTTTTTTTAACATTTATGAAAACATTTTCAGAGTTTTTTTTGTATTGTGAATTTCCGTTTGTTTCATAAGCGCTACATTTTCATATAATATCTAATTAGCAGAGGAAGTTTCCTAATTGTTAATCAGGAAAGGTTTACTTCTGGATTTATGTAATATTTAGTATGCTGTCTAGAATCTACAGAAGCCGGACATTATCTTGGATGGGCTTCTGGAGCAAAATTTTCAGTAAAAATAATTTTCCAGCAGAAATGAGTATTAAACCAGTTGATTGATTTTACTGCAAATAATAGCAGGGATAATGGACACCCTTGTCTTGTACTGTGATAAATAGGAAAAGGACTAGAAACCTGAGCATTTACCTGATCCTAGCTACTGATTGAGTATGTAAAAGTCAAATTCATGCAATTACACGTGGTCTAAAACCATACAGCTGACAAAACAGATATGGCCACTCCACGTTATTGACTGCTTTACGAGTGTCTAAGGACACAATTACTTGCATATGGGATTGGGTATGGGAATAGCTTTGATTTTGGAAAAGCTTACCAATATTCATTCTGGTGGACTATCCTGAGATAAATTCCCCCTCGTCACTGACCACCAGATGAATGATTACCTTAATCAGTTGGTCGGCCAGTACCTTTGCTAAGATCCTAATGTCCATGTTTATCTATGAGATAGGACAATACAAATCACATCTAGTGGGGTCTTTATGAGGTTTTAAAATAAGAAAAATTAGCACTTCCCTCATAGAGGGTATGAAAACACCATACGTCTCTAGAGCTACAACAAAAGTTTTAAGGAGATACAGGCTCGTGATATGTTTAAATTTGGCATACCACTCAGCTGAAAAACCATCTAGCCCAGGCATTTTATGGGAGGGCAGTTGCGAGATTGCAAATTCAATTTGGTCTGCAGATATGGGCAGCTTCCTGTCGCATTCATGGAGATAGGAAGGAGACTGTGGGGGTTATTTACGAAAGGCAAATCCACTTTGCACTACTGGAAGTGCAGTCGCTGTAAAACTGAGGGGTAGATCTGAAATGAGGGGAAGCTCTGCTGATTTTATCATCCAATCATGTGCCAGCTAAAATGCTGTTTTTTATTTTCCTTGCATGTCCCCCTCGGATCTACAGTGACTGTACTTCCAAGTGCACTTGCAGTGCAAAGTGGATTTTCATTTAGTAAATAACCCCCTGTATATCACAATATTGTAAAATACAGATAAGGGGGGGATATACTAAGAGAACCCAAAGGGGTTAAAATGGTTAGAATAAAAGTGGGGGACAAAAGGAGAAAGGAGGAAAGTGCCACTAAGTGTAGTAGATTTCAAAACTGTTTTCTTTTGCCCCATAATGGGCTACCCACATCATGATCAAGGGCATGTAAAGGCTCATCTGGTATGATGGTCCTGGGAACTGTAATCCATCTAGTGCCACAAGTGCTGCAGCAGTGTGGAAAGCATATGCTGATGCCAGGAGCCGGGGGGCATTCTGGTCTAGCCAGATATGCCAAGAGGCGGCCTGCCTTTTTATCATGCTTAAATACTTTCTGTTTTTTGGTAAGGTCTATTAATATGTTCTTCATCTATGGAGCCAATCACCATGAGTATCAGGTGAGGGTTCGGTGGCATAACAATGTTCTGTTCGAACCGTAGCTGATTTCAGCTTCTTTCTACTTCACGCTCATAGTTTTACTGTCTACATCTGTTCTATAAAGCATGCCATTGCCCTATGTATATGCTTATTTACAGCTGTGTATTATACACTTTCTGTGTCATACTGTATACAACATAATCATGGAAATTGGTAAGTTGGTACAACAAGTCCTTAAATCCTTACACATCTCACAGTTTTAATCTGCTGCTTCATGATGGAATGATGAAATCTCTGCAGGAATCATGTGGCAAGAATTTTAGAGACATAAAGAGAAACGCTCTGTGAATATATTTATCTATTAACAATAGTGGAAGTGTAGTTGAGTAACAAGCCAAAGGTTGGTAATGAGTGGTAGTGAAGATATGGACAGCAGCAGGAGCAAAGGGAGCAAGATATTGGCTGGAGAGGAGCACCATAATCTGACAAACAGGAAGTATAGAGACATGGCTCGAATCTGGAAGTTAATGGGAAGAATAAATGGTTTCACCAGAAACAGGACACAAAGTAAGGTTGTACAAGGAATCAGCTTATGGGCCCTTTACTATAATTCCTGGGCTACACTGGGGCAAAGAGGAACAGAGGAACTGTTTTTCTGACACAGTCCAGGTAGGTTCTTCCTCTTTGCACTGAGAGAACCGATGGGAGCACTGCTGCATACTGACCAGACTGCTGAGAGGCCAGACCAGTGGGGACACCTGAGGCAGTGCAGTACAGATAGCAGCAATTTCATCTGCACCGTTGCCACAGGGAGACCAGAGCATCCTCTTACTCCCTACTTCCCACCACTGATTCCCTGGAAGTATTCTGTGAGAGATCACAGCAGACCACAGGGCCCGGTGAGAGCACACTGCCCATTGTTCATACTGCTAGCAGGGGCTGAGTGAGTTACTGGAGGCAGGACATTGAGTATACCACACCTATACTGCACCCATACTACACCTATCATGCACGTTTTCTGCATTTTTACTGCATCTCTGCTGCATGCTGGTATATTAAAACTGTTGTTAAGTGGACCTATGCTTCTTAAAGGCAGTGGCTGGCAGGACAACATAAAGGACTGTCCCTCCTCTAAAGCCCCCCTGCAAGTCCCCAAAAATATATAGCAGAATATATATTGCCCTAAATTGATGAAGAAATTCGATTTTTTTTTTGCTGGATATGTCTTATAGCAAAAAGTAACAAATATATTTTTTTCAAACATTTTTGTTTATAGCGCAAAAAATAAAAACGCAGAGGTGATCAAATACCACCAAAAGAAAGCTCTATTTGTGGGGAAAAAAAGGACATACATTTTATTCAGGTACAGCATTGCACCACCGGGCAATTGTAAAAAAAAAAAAAAAAAAAAAGCAACGAAGTGCTGTATCGCAAAAAACGGCCAGGTCATTAAGGGGGTAAATCCTTCTGGGGCTGAAGTGGTTAAAAACACACATGACAGTATTGTTTACTGCAGGATGTAAATTTGCACTAATTAACTGGAATATGATACAGCCATTTAGTTATATATAAGAACTGTCAATATATGATGTGTCAAAGAAAAGCAAACTTGGCCAGTAATAACCCCCTTGGTTGTTTACAAAAGGCTAGTCAACTCCTGTGTATTGATCTCTCCTTGCTGTTATATCTGCCAGAATATCTCTTTTTGCTCAGGACTCTGATTAAATATTTTATCAAGATGATAACAAACACTTCAAGTTTGACTTTTAGTGCTTCTAACAACCAAAAAAATTTTCTGCAATTCTACACATCAGGTCCTGTGTAATAAAAATTGCTGCAGTGCTGCTAGAGAACAACAAATGTATCAATATGACCTTTTGAATAACAGAGTTTTAGTGAAAAATAAGTATCAAACACAAATTTACCTAATCACATTAGTATTTTAAACATTGGAGATACGTTATGAAAAACATCAACATAGTTTCTATGATGTATGTCCTATGTCCTACTCATCTATTGCCGCTCCACCCCTACAAAAATAACAGCTATGAATTGATATCTATTGAATAGCAGAAGCGGCTGTTACAATAACAATGAAACATAATCTGCAAGCGTCAGTGAGTAATACAATCTAACATTGTATTATTACACTGCAGTTACTCGTGTAGCAAGGTCCCAGGGCCCCAGCAGCCTAATGGTGACCTCACCGGTTAGGGAGAGCTGACATCCTTCCTTGTAGAATGGGTTACCAGGCATGATGGGTGTGATGCAAGAAGAAATTATGGGCGCCAGTCACTTTTGAATGCGAACAAGAGGTTTATTGTCTCTTAACAGAACTGTGGGAGAGAGGGTTACACCCTTGAGTAGATGCATAATAATTGGCAGAATCCGAGACTTCTAAATGTAGACAGCTATAAAGCGGAAGGCCTCCAGCCGCATAACACTGTATAGGTAGGACCGCTGTCTCCTATTGCAACTAATCTTACAACAGTCACTAAAGATAGTTGTACATAACCCTTGGTAAAACAGAACAGTCCTTTACTTATCTCACAGTATCCCACTGTAGATCTTCAGAAGTCTCTCACTAGACTTCCAGATCCCAGTCGTCACTGGATCCCCTGAGCTCTTCCACAGCTATCCCGCTGTATACTCCTAAAGCATCACCCCCCCGCTATCCTGCTGGGTCCCTAGCTTGCCACTTGCTGATGCTTTCCCACTTTTTCACTGTCCCTGGCTGGTGAGAAGACTGCTCAGGTACTTGCTTCAGCTTACTCACAGTAGCCTCCGGTAACAAGGTGGATGGTCCCTTGGTGGTGACAGCTTCCCCTCTACCTCCAACCACAACTGGTTTCCCATCCGGCTAAGCCTTCGCAACTCAGTTGGACTCCAATCCTGCAGTCCAAACCCTACATTGTTTCTCCTGCTCCTGGATAATACTCAGGCAGCCTAGCAGCCAGGAGTCCCCGGGATAGGTTTCAGTCTTCCGGCCTAACAAATCGGGACGACATAACACACGTCCACCCAGATAGCCGTCCAGGTGGCACAGAACCCCGATTACCTGATTCCACTCAAATAAATAAGCTCTCCCAGCAGTCCAAGGGATTGAAAGAAACCCTTGTTTAGACACCCCATCCATTCATGATCTAACCTTGCTAAGCCCCTGTCAATATAATGTCACCAGCCACAGTGCCACCTGGTAACAGAATAGAAAAGGTGCAGCAATTCCAGAATTTGGGGAGGAATCAGTGGATCTTCTATCAATCAGCCAGGACAATAACTACTTGGCAATCTAAATTTGTTAGCAACCCTGTCTAAACACCAGGGACACATTATTTTTTTTTTTTTAATTATATAATCTATATTTATTTTCTTCATTATCATACAAAATACATTCTTTACTTACATAGTACATACATTTAAAAAAAATCAATTTCTCACACTTTACAAGGAGTACCCTTCAACCTTTAGTCCCTCTTATCCTTCCCAACCTTCCCTCTTGACACCCGACTTGTTCTTTCTCTCTCTCTCCCCCCTCCCCCCTCCTCATAGTGGATTTTCCAGTTTGTCCAGCCATGGTCTCCACATAGTTTCAAACTCTCTCAGGTTTCCTCTCCTTATATACACTGTTCTTTCTTTCCATACTGTTTCTGTTGTTAACCTTATCCATTCTCCTACCGTTGGGGGTTTCTCAGCCTGCCACCTCTGCGCTATTAACTTTCTCGCCTGGAACAAACCTCTCATTACAGTGTTGATTACAGAGGGACCACCATTTATCCCCTCATCCAATCCCAATATACACAATCTGGGGTTCATTTCCAGTCTTACATCTAGTACGGTGTTCAAGGTATTAAGGATTTCTGTCCAATAACGGTACAATTTTGGGCACTTCCATACCATATGTGCTAAATCCCCAGTATCCTGACACCTAGGGCACCTGGCATCCGTTCTCCATCCAAACTCATATAGTCTCTTAGGTGTATAATATGTCCTATGTAGCAGCATCAAATATGAGACCTTCTGAGCAGGCGAGACCGATACTACGTGTCCTTTCTCCAGTATCCTCATCCACTGTTCATCGGAGAACGTTCCAAATTCTTTCTCCCATTTCCCCCTACACTTAAGCTGTTCTGGATTTTCTATACTACCTTCGCATATGTGCGAATAAATTTCTGCTATAAATCCTCTACTCTTGTTTTGGGAACCTATTCTTTGGTACACTGGGGAGTTGTTCCAAATTGGGCCTTGTTTCTCGAATTGACTATTTAAAGCATGTCTAATTTGTAGATATTTATAGAAGGAATGTTTGGGTATATCATATTTCACTCTCAGTGCTGTAAATGTCTTCAATACCTTTCCCTCGTACATCTGAGCCAACTTATCTATCCCTTTTATTTCCCACTCTCTAATTTTCCCTATCATTTCTACTTCCTGCAAGTTTTTATTATTCCAGAGGGGGGCGTATTTTGTCATACCCTCTAACCCTTTTACTACTTTTACTGCCTTCCACACTTTTAAAGCAAGTCTCACCGTGGGGATTCTGTGAAAAAATGAGTTTGCCTCGAGGGCTTCTACTATTGATTTATGCGGGGTTCCTGCAATCATTAATTCCTTGTTGCTTCCTCCTGTCATAGTTCCTAGATGTTGCAGTTGGGCTGCTAAGAAGTAGCTCCGTGGGTGCGGTACTGCCATTCCTCCCTTTCTTGTTGCTAGTTGTAGTGTTTGTAACCCAATCCTAGGCTGACCTCCCTTCCATATAAGTTCTCTAAACAACGTGTCTATCTTTCTGAACCATTTTTTATCTATCCATATTGGACAGTTATGCAGCAGGTACAGAAGCTGTGGCTGCCATAGCATTTTGATTAAGTTACACCTCCCTGCAATCGATAATGGGAGACGTCTCCAGATTGCAATTTTACTTTTAAATCTGGCTAGAAGCGGTGCTATAGTAGCATTTATGTAATTGTTAGGATTCCTTGTTATATATATGCCTAAGTATTTCATTTGTTCAACTACCTCTAGCTGTGAAATATCCTGTACGTTCTGGTTCCCTAGAGGATCTATAGGCAATAATGCGGATTTTTCCCAGTTTATGGTAAGTCCTGAGATTTTAACAAAGTCCATGAGGATGTTCATCACCTGCCTGAGGGATTGCCCCGTATCCCCCAGGAAGAGGAGGACGTCATCCGCATACAGTGCAATTCTCTCTTCACCCCCTGCTCTTCGGAACCCCTGCATATTTGTGTTTGATCTAATTACACTTGCTAAGGGTTCCATTGCAAGCGCGAAGAGCAGGGGGGACAGTGGACAGCCCTGCCTTGTCCCTCTCTCCAATTGAATCCCCTCGGAATACTCGCCATTAACCCTGATTTTAGCACTGGGACCCTTATACAGGGTTTTAATCCATTTAATAAACGAGGGGCCAAATCCAAATTCCTTTAAGACTCGCCATAAATATCCCCACTCTAAGCTATCGAAAGCTTTAACCACATCTAACGCCATGACTGCCCTTGTACCCATGTTCTCTATTGGTATCTGTAAATTAAGGTACAGTCTCCTAATATTCATACTAGTAGATCTACAGGGTATAAACCCTGTTTGGTCAGGGTGTATTAATCTAGAGATGATTTTGTTTAATCTAATTGCCATTGCTTTAGCTAATATTTTAGCGTCCGAGCAAAGTAGGGAAATAGGTCTATAAGACCTGGTCTCTAATGGGTCCTTCCCCTCTTTGTGCAGAACTATTATCATTGCCTCTGTCATAGACGTCGGCAACTTCCCCTCCTCCTTTGCCCAGTTTAATACCTTAAGAAGTTCTGGCAATAGAATTTTCCCATATTGCTTATAGGTTTCCGCGGGGAGACCATCTGGTCCTGGTGATTTCTGATTGGCCATTTCTTTCACCGCCAGCTGGATTTCCTCCAGCGTTAACGGTGCCTTCATTGCCTCCCTTTCTTCTTCAGTGAGAGCCGTAATTTCGACATTTCTAAAAAATGTGTCCGCTTCCCCTTCCTCCATCGTCCCCCGCGATTTATATAATTTATCATAGTATATTCTAAAAGTATCTATAATTACTGACGTCTTTAATGAGATTTCTCCTTTCTCCGTCCTAATCGCTGGGACGGTGGAGGGAGGGGAATTAGCTCTCACTAAATGTGCCAGCATCTTTCCTACCTTTTCCCCCTCCCCATAAGCCACTTGTTTCTGGAACAGTCTTTTATTCTCTGATTTCCTAATAATTACTTCTTTGTATTCCTGTTGTTTAATTAGCCATCTACTTTGTTTTTCTGGGGTGGGGTCTTCAACGTATTCTCTTTCTGCTTTCATCAGCTCCATCTTACTATTTTTCTCCCATTCTCTTGAAGACTTTTTGATTTTTGAAACTAATTGAATAAGGATACCTCGCAGATAGGCCTTCAGTGCATCCCACATTACTCCTCTTGTCACTGTCTCTTTGTTAAACTCTATAAATTCTTCCAGTTTTAACAGCACCTCATTTGGATCCCCTATTATTTCGAACCAAACTGGGTTCATTTTCCATGTTCTGGGAGGTCTTTTCCCTTCCAAATTTATTGAGACAATCAGCAAGGCATGATCCGATACCCCCCTAGGCTGATATTCTATGTCCCTTACTGTTTGACATGCTTCTCCATTTCCCAAAGCTAAATCGATCCTTGAAAGAGTAGAATAGGAACTTGAGAAACATGAGAATTGCAACACCCCCGGGTTTCTCACTCTCCACATATCAAACAGCCCCACTTCTTGTAAGAACTGGTGTAATCGGCTCTCATCTACCTTCTGCCTCTGTGTACCTAGAGGAAACCTGTCAAATTTTTTATTAATAACCTCATTAAACTGCTATGACTGGTATCCCAGCTTTGTCTGTTAAAAATTCCATTAGGCTATACATCACATCAAGCTTAAACGGAGGGGGGATATAAATATTGGCGAGAACATATT
The DNA here is from genome assembly GCA_028564925.1 of Lithobates sylvaticus. Taxonomy (NCBI): domain Eukaryota; kingdom Metazoa; phylum Chordata; class Amphibia; order Anura; family Ranidae; genus Lithobates; species Lithobates sylvaticus. The sequence continues at coordinate 302,896,427 of CM053028.1, read as the reverse complement.
CTCGGTTTTCTATTACACAGTGCAGAAAAATATACCGTCCTTCCCTATCTATACTGGTCTGCCGACAGGTGAAACCCACCTCTTTTCTTACCATCACCGCCACTCCCCTTGAATAGGAGGTGTGTACCGAGTGGTATTGAAGGGACACATTATTTTACACTATTTTATTACCATGTGGATCAAAGGTGTGCCATCAAGAAATCCATTAAGTAAAATAATTTTTAACCACTTGCCGACCGCTGCACACCAATATACATCGGCACAATGGCAGCAGGGGGCAAATGGACATACCTGTACTTCCCCTTTAATTGGCGAGGTTAGCACATGCGCCACCGCTCCTGCCACGTACAGCGTGACCGTGTCCGTGGGACTGGTGGACTCGATGTCCGCCAGTCTGCCGGCGATCGCGTCACAGAGCCGCAGAACGGGGAAGTGCCTATGTAATCAAGGCATTTCCCCATTCTGTCTTGTGTCATGACAGAGATCAAGGCCGGGTGCCTTTGGCCAATCATGGCTCAGGGGCTAAGTCCATGCCCCATGCTATATAAGGCTGCTTACACAGCAGCCGTATGTAGTGTGTTGGAGTGGAGATAGCGTAGACAGCTTAGTTAGTGAATAGAGCATGTAGTCAGTGTAGTATTATATATAGAGTGCAGGCAGTGTAGAATATATAATAAAGTGCAGTCAGTGTAAAATATATATCAAAATGCAGTCAGTGTAGTATACATATTACAGTGCAGGCATTGTATAATACATAACACTGTGCAGTCAGTGTAGTGTATATAACACAGTGCATAGTATATACTATAGTGCATTGCAGAGTCTATAAACTGCAGTGCAGAGTATATAGTGCAGTGCATAGTATATACTGCAGTGCAGAGTGTAAATACTACAGTGCAGTGCAGAGTATATATTGCAGTGCACAGTATATACTACACTGCAGTGCAGAGTGTATATACTGCAGTGCAGAGTACATAGTGCAGTGCATAGTATATACTACAGTGCAGTGTAGTGTATAGTAGATACTGCAGTGCATAGTATATACTACAGTGCAGTACAGAGTATATAGTGCAGTGCGTAGAATATACTACAGTGCAGAGTATATAGTACAGTGTGTAATATATAGTGCAGTGCATAGTACAGTGGTGTGAAAAAGTGTTTGCCCCCTTTCTCATTTCCTGTTCCTTTGCATGTTTGTCACACTTAAGTGTTTCGGAACATCAAACCAATTTAAAAAATAGTCAAGGACAACACAAGTAAACACAAAATGCAATTTGTAAATTAAGGTGTTTATTATTAAAGGTGAAAAAAAATCCAAACCATCATGGCCCTGTGTGAAAAAGTGATTGCCCCCCTTGTTAAAACATACTATAACTGTGGTTGTCCACACCTGAGTTCAATTTCTCTAGCCACACCCAGGCCTGATTATTGCCACACCTGTTCACAATCAAGGCATCACTTAAATAGGAGCTGCTTGACACAGTAAGGTCCACCAGAAGATCCTTAAAAGCTACACATCATGCCGAGACCCAAAGAAATTCAGAAACAATTGAGAAAGAAAGTAATTGAGATCTATCAGTCTGGAAAGGGTTATAAAGCCATTTCCAAAGCTTTGGGAATTCAGCGAACCACAGTGAGAGCCATTATCCACAAATGGCGAAGACATGGAACAGTGGTGAACCTTCCCAGGAGTGGCCGGCCGCCCAAAATTACCCCAGGAGCGCAGCGACGACTCATCCAAGAGGTCACAAAAGACCCCACAACAACGTCCAAGGAACTGCAGGCCTCACTTGTCTCAGTTAAGGTCAGCGTTCATGCCTCCACCATCAGGAAAAGACTGGGCAAAAATGGCCTGCATGGCAGAGTTCCAAGGAGAAAACCACTGCTGAGCAAAAAGAACATCAAAGCTCGTCTCAATTTCTCCACAACACATCTTGATGATCCCCAAGACTTTTGGGACAACATTCTGTGGACCGATGAGACAAAAGTGGAACTCTTTGGAAGGTGTGTGTCCAAGTATATCTGGCGTAGAAGGAACACTGCATTTCAGAAAAAGAACATTATACCAACAGTAAAATATGGTGGTGGTAGTGTGATGGTCTGGGGCTGTTTTGCTGCTTCAGGACCTGGAAGACTTGCCGTGATAAAAGGAACTATGAATTCTGCTGTCTACCAAGAGATCCTGAAGGAGAATGTCCGACCATCTGTTCGTGTACTCAAGCTGAAACGAACTTGGGTTCTGCAGAAGGACAATGATCCTAAACACACCAGCAAGTCCACCACCGAATGGCTGAAGAAAAACAAAATGAAGACTTTGGAGTGGCCTAGCCAAAGTCCTGACCTGAATCCTATTGAGATGTTGTGGTATGACCTTAAAAAGGCCGTTCATGCTCGAAAACCCTCTAATGTAACTGAATTAGGACAATTCTGCAAAGATGAGTGGGCCAAAATTCCTCCAGGACGCTGTAAAAGCCTCATTGCACGTTATCGCAAACGCTTGGTTGCAGTTGTTGCTGCTAAGGGTGGCCCAACCAGTTATTAGGTTTAGGGGGCAATCACTTTTTCACGCAGGGCCATGATGGTTTGGATTTTTTTTCACCTTTAATAATAAACACCTTCATTTACAAATTGCATTTTGTGTTTACTTGTGTTGTCCTTGACTATTGTTTAAATTGGTTTGATGTTCCGAAACACTTAAGTGTGACAAACATGCAAAGGAACAGGAAATGAGGAAGGGGGCAAACACTTTTTCACACCACTGTATATACTACAGTGCAGTGCATATTATATAGTGCAGTGCATAGAATATACTACAGTGCAGTGCAGAGTTTATAGTGCAGTGCATAGTATATACTACAGTGCAGTGCAGGGTATATAGTTCAGTGCATAGTATATACTACAGTGCAGTGCAAAGTATATAGTGCAGTGCATAGTATATACTACAGTGCAGTGTGGAGTGTATATACTGCAGTACAGAGTGCAGCCACCCTATTGCATCACACCACAAAGATTCACAGGTGCAGGGTGCTGCTGACTCCCCGCTGACTTCCAAAAGTTCATTGGTGTTGGCTTTGTTCAACACGTGCAGTAGATTGCAGCGTTTCTGTTTGCAATCTCTGTCTGAAGTGGATCAAGCGTGGCTAGAACACCAGCCGCTTGGGCACCGTATGCTTCACAAGATATATGACAGCCTGCCATGCAGCCAGTTGGCAACAGCACCTGAAACACCCACATCATAAAAAAATGCAGACTTCTCCTTGCTCCTCATCTGGGATCTCTACCCCTATTATACCTCAAGGCTTCTCAAAAACCTGCACTGAGAGGAATGATGTTATAGCAATGGGTGCCACAAATACTTGCAGCCAATCTACAAGAGGACTCTCATGCCTCTTTAAACTTATGCTGCATGGGCTCCCTGATTCTGCAAAGCCTGCAAAAGGACCCAAGGATTTGTGGTATCAAGGAGAGGGATCATTACCGGCTGGCAACCCTTCTTGATCCACGTTACAAGGGTAAAGTTGCAGAGCTCATCCTGCCTTCGCAGAGAGAGCAGAGGATGAAACATCTTCAGGACGCCTTAAAGAAAAATATGTGTAACACCTTTTCAGGCCCTGGATGGTTACCATTTTCTGGACAACGTGTTTCTGAGACTTAATTTGGTCAGAGGAAGAGCGGTGGAGAAGGTGGCCGGCTTACCGATGCCTTTAACCACTTCATTACTGGACACTTTCACTCCCTTCCCAGACCAATTTTCAGCTTTCCATGCACTTTCAGTGAGAATTGCGTGGTCATGCTACACTGTACCCTAATGAAATTTTTATAATTTTGTTCACACAAATAGAGCTTTCTTTTGGTGGTATTTATTCACCACTTGTTTTTTAATTTTAGGCAAAAAATAAAATAAAACACCCATTATTTTTTACTTTCTTTTTTTTTTTTAAATCCAATAAAATCAAATTTTGTCATAAATTTAGGCCAAAATGTATTCTGCTACATGTCTTTGGTAAAAAAAAAAAGTATAATAATTGGTTTATGTGTTCATGGAGAGATGTATGCAAATGATCATGTACAGATGTGCACAGATGTTTACTGGGACAGATGATTTTACTGGGATATATGTGGGACAGGTGTTTTTACTGTGAGGGGACATGTGTGGAGACACTGTTTTGGTGACACTATTGTGGTTACACTGTGTGGGGACACTGTTTTGGTGACACTGTTCTAGGGACACTGTGTAGGGACAATGGGCTGGTGATCAGTGTGTAAAAAGTGGTAAAAAAAAGCTCATACTCACTGATCACCACCTGCTGTGGCGATCTGCTCTCCCTCTTCTCACTGACAACTTCCATGTAAGGAGAGGGAGAGACAATCGCCTAGCAACCGGCTCTCTATTTACCTTACATGATGGCTGTGATTGGACAAAGCCATCATGTGAACAGGAAGGCCAATCACTTCTGCCGATCTGAGGTGTGCCGTGTCTGGGTGACACAAGCGCATCAGGATCACACGGCTGCACGGGCACGTGGCCGTGCAATCCCCCTCCTTCTAGCGGACGTTCCTGACTGTCCACTCAGAAGGGGGTTAAACAATTCTTTAGTCCTCAGCACCCAGGACTGTTGGGTAAGCAACCATCAGCAGCGTCTGCAATATATGATGCAGGAATATCTAGGGGCAAGTGCAGACTTGGAGACCTTTCCAACTGAGCATCCACTGGGTCTTGAGGATAGACCACTGGCCAGAACTTGCTCAATATGCAATCGATTTACTGGTCTATCCTGCATCCAGCGTGCTTTCTGAATGGACATTCAGTGCTGCTGGAGGGTTTGTGATGGATCAAAGAGTGCACCTGTCCACAGACTCCGTTGATAAGCTGACATTTATCAAAATTAATCAGTCCTGGATCAGCAGCTATCAAGCCCCAGGGTAACTGTGAGGGGTTACAGTGTTCAGGCACCACCAAGATCCAAGGCTCAATTTTTCTGCACCTGTTTGATAAGGGCCTGTAAGTTAAATATGTTTTAAAAATTTTAACAGCAGGGCCCTTTCCTACGCCCAACAGGTGTAACTGTTTTCAAGCACCACCAACACCCAAGGCCCAATTTTTCTGCACCTGTTTGACAGGGGCATGTAATTTCAATTTCTTTACAAATTTTTAACAGCAGGCCCGTTTCTGCACCCAACAAGAGTAACTGTGAGGGGTTACAGTGTTCAGGCACCACCAACACCGAAGGCCCAATTTTTCTGCCCCTGTTTGACAGGGGCATGTAATTTCAATTTTTTTTACAAATTTTTAACAGCTGGGCCCATTTCTGGGCCCAACAAGAGTAACTGTGAGGGGGTTACAGTGTTCAGGCACCACTTGGGATGGGCCTACGGTTTGGGCTGAGCATAAGTTTGGCCTGAACATCACCCATTCAGGTACTCGCCTAACACCAAAACTTTCTGGGCACTTAGTGGGATGTTCGCCTGCCGAGCGCACAGTCAATAGGTTGTTAAGGCTTCCCCGCTGAGAGCTAAATTGAAAAAAAAAAAATTATTGTACAAAAAAGAATGTAAATTAAAAAAAATTGAGGAAAAAACAGCTTGGGGGACACTTTGGGTCTGGTATGGATTTTAACCACTTCCCTACCATCGCATTGTAAAATAATGCCAGCAGGAACACTCCCTCCCTCCTGCAGCCCATTAGAGTACCAGAGTACCTATCTGCAGCCCATGCCTCATAGAATATACATGTTTTCTTTGCAAAATTGGGTCATTTTGTGGGTAATTCCACTCTTCTGGTGCTCCAGGACCTTCAAAAGTGTAGAAATTAAAATAGATGTGTAGTTTATGCTCCTAGAAAGCCTGATGGTGCTCCCTACATGTTGGGCCTCTCTATGTGGCCAGGCTGTGAAACAGTCTTGCACATGTGGTATTGCCATACTGATTTAGGAGGAGTAGCAGAATATATTTTGGGGTGTAATTGGAAGTATGCATATGCTGGATCTGAGAAATAACTTGTTATGACAATTTTGTAATTTCTTAATATTCACAATAATTGTGGGAAAATATTACAACTTCGAAAAACTCACTATGCCTCTTACTAAATACCTTGGACTGTCTACCTTCCAAAAATGAGTCATTTACAGGGTATTTGTACTGTCCTGGGGTTTCGGGGCCTCAAGAAATGAGATAAGCTGTCAGTATATCATGTGTGATCACATTTTTATGATATGCACCATAGCTTGTAGACTCTATAGCTTTCACACAGACTAAATAAAATCCACTAAGTTGGGTTATTTTGTTTACTAAAGATATGTATCAGTATACCTTTTGGCCCAAATTTATAAACAAAAATTACTTACTTAATTTTTGCTCTTTTTTTACTTATAAGGAAAAAAACTGTGGTGATTAAATACCTCCAAAAGAAAGTTCTATTTGTGTGAAAAAAATGATACAAATTTTGTTCGGGTACAGTGTTGCATGACTGAGTAATTGTCATTCAAAGTGTGAGAGTTCTGAAAGATTAAAATTGGTCTGGGTAGGAAGAGGTGAACATGCCCTGTATTGAAGTGTTTAAGGGGAACCCTAAGAAAGAATTAAGAAAAAAAGGGCATTGGCCATACCAATGAAGAAGGAGGATATGGACAGCCGCACTCTGATATACACGCCTTTATTGTATAAAATAACAAAAGTTCAAACAACAGCAGGGTATAGGATACATTAACTGACGCTTTCACACTCTTAATGGTGCTTAGTGATAGCTATGACTAAGCACTATTAAGAGTGTGATACGCGTCAGCTTGTACCCTGCTGTTGTTTGAACTTTTGTTATTTTATACAAGAAAGGCGTGTATATCAGAGTGCGGCTGTCCATATCCTCCTTCTTTATTGCTACATGCTTAGCCTGCACCTGCTGCTTCCACCCCAAGGAGAGTGTCATTATCAACACACCCACCTGGAGCGGTAATCTTTTCTCTCCCTTGCTTCTGGACTTTGCAAAATCCATACCAGGTCCTTTGGGTCTGGTATAGATTTTAAGGAGAACTCCACGCCAAAAAAAAAAAAAAAATGACGTGGGCCCCCTCCCCCCCAAAATCCACACCAGGCCCTTTATGTCTGGCATAGATTTTAAGGGGAACTCCACAGTAAAATGCATGCTCGGATAAGACCCTTATCCGAGCATGCAGCCTGGCAGGCCAGGAAAGGGAGCGGAAGGAAGAGTGAGCGCCCCCCCCTCCCGATGCATACCAGGCCGCTTGCCCCCCAAAGCACCTTGTCCCCATGTTGATAGAGCTTTATTTTGGTGGTATTCCTTTGGTGGTATTTGATCACCTCTGTGGTTTAATTTTTTTGCGCTATAAAAAAAAAAAAAGCGTCAATTTTGAAAAAAAAGCAATATTTTTTACTTTTTGTTATAATAAATTTCCCCAAAAATATATAAAAAAATAATTTTTTCCTCATTTTAGGCCAATATGTATTCTTCTACATATTTTTGGTAGAAAAATCGCAATAAACGTATATTGATTGGTTTGCGCAAAAGTTATAACGTCTTCAAAATAGGCGATAGTTTTATGGCATTTTTATTATTATATTTTTTTTTATTAGTAATGGCGGCGATCTGCGATTTTTAATCATGACTGCGACATTATGGCGGACACATCGGACACTTTTGACACTATTTTGGGACCATTGTAATTTATACAGCGATCAGAGCTATAAAAATGCGCTGATTACTGTATAAATGACATTGGCAAGGAAGGGGTTAAACTCTAGGGGACGATCAAGGGGTTAAATGTGTCCTAGGGAGTGATTCTAATTGTGGGGGGGATGGGCTTCCACTCACATGACAGCGATCACTGCTCCTGATGACAGGGAGCAGTGATCGCTGTCATGTCACAAGGCAGAACTGGGAAATGCCTTGTTTACAGAGGCATATCCCGGTTCTGCGGCTCCGTTAAACGATCAATGGGACACCCGCGGACAACAAGTCCCGCGGGCACGGTCACACTGTACGCTGCGGGCATGCACGCTAGCCCAGCCAATTAAAGGAGACGTACAGGTATGCCCATTTGCCCACCGCTGCCAATGTGCCGACGTATATCACCGCGAAGAGGTCGTCAAGTGGTTAAAATCACTGCTCCTGAATCCTTGGATCCAATATCTGTCTGAAGGTTCTAGGGCGGTGCTGATATAGATAGTCCGGAGGGGGGGGGGGGCAGGGGGCAGAGATTGGTTTACAAGAGTCTCCTTCTTCTTTACTTCTTCTTCTTCCTTTCATCTGGAGACACTGTTTTGGTGACACTATTGTGGTTACACTGTGTGGGGACACTGTGTGGGGACACTGTTTTGGTGACACTGTTCTAGGGACACTGTGTGGGGACAATGGGCTGGTGATCAGTGTGTAAAAAGTGGTAAAAAAAAGCTCATACTCACTGATCACCACCTGCTGTGGCGATCTGCTCTCCCTCTTCTCACTGACAACTTCCATGTAAGGAGAGGGAGAGACAATCGCCTAGCAACCGGCTCTCTATTTACCTTACATGATGGCTGTGATTGGACAAAGCCATCATGTGAACAGGAAGGCCAATCACAGAGCTCTTCTGCCGATCTGAGGTGTGCCGTGTCTGGGTGACACAAGCGCATCAGGATCACACGGCTGCACGGGCACGTGGCCGTGCAATCCCCCTCCTTCTAGCGGACGTTCCTGACTGTCCACTCAGAAGGGGGTTAAACAATTCTTTAGTCCTCAGCACCCAGGACTGTTGGGTAAGCAACCATCAGCAGCGTCTGCAATATATGATGCAGAAATATCTAGGGGCAAGTGCAGACTTGGAGACCTTTCCAACTGAGCATCCACTGGGTCTTGAGGATAGACCACTGGCAAGAACTTGCTCAATATGCAATCGATTTACTGGTCTATCCTGCATCCAGCGTGCTTTCTGAATGGACATTCAGTGCTGCTGGAGGGTTTGTGCTGGATCAAAGAGTGCACCTGTCCACAGACTCCGTTGATAAGCTGACATTTATCAAAATTAATCAGTCCTGGATCAGCAGCTATCAAGCCCCAGGGTAACTGTGAGGGGTTACAGTGTTCAGGCACCACCAAGATCCAAGGCTCAATTTTTCTGCACTGTACGCTGCGGGCATGCACGCTAGCCCAGCCAATTAAAGGAGACGTACAGGTATGCCCATTTGCCCACCGCTGCCAATGTGCCGACGTATATCAGCACGAAGAGGTCGTCAAGTGGTTAAAATCACTGCTCCTGAATCCTTGGATCCAATATCTGTCTGAAGGTTCTAGGGCGGTGCTGATATAGATAGTCCGGAGGGGGGGGGCAGGGGGCAGAGATTGGTTTACAAGAGTCTCCTTCCTTTTTACTTCTTCTTCTTCCTTTCATCTGACTTAACTTCATCTCTCTATTCTTTCCTTTTCTTTCTGCGGTACTATCAATGTTATAGATAGTTGATAGACTGGCTCCACATCTTTAAAAGTTTATATCAAGTGCTAATGTAGGAAGCCAGACATATAGTAATGAAACTGTTACAATAAGTAATAATTTATTTTTATTATGTTAACGTGGTAAATTTGTAAAACTTGAAATAAAAACCATTGAAACAAAAATCACTGCTCCTGAAAAAACGATAATTTTTTTTTTTTTTTTGCATTAATACATGTCCCCTAGGGCAGTACCCAGGCCCCCATACACTTTTTATGGCAATAACTTGCATATAAGCCTTTAAAATTAGGACTTTTGAATTTTCATGTTCATGTCCCATAGACTTTAATAGGGTTTGCATGTTCGCTAGAACTTTTTGCCTGTTTGATGTGTTCCGAATTAGGGGGGGGGGGGGGTAGGGGGGTTTGGCCCACCACTAGTGGTCATCTGCAGTAATACAAGTCTAATTTTTTGTGGGCAGCTTTCTGTGGCCCTCCTGCAGTGCGCCAAGGGACCTTTGGGTGCCCATTACCCAGTATGATTGGATGTGATCCAGAAAAATCTCTGTATACTAAACTGCAACGAAAAGTCACAAATTGCTCCTCTGTAATCCTTGGTTAGTCTTCATATTTGGGTAGGCTGCTGATAACCAATAATCCTGGAGTTTATCGAGATGTTATTTGGGACTTTTTACAATAAAAATTTGTAATTATGTTGTTTTCTATGTTTTTAACCGTATAACTTGATTTTATGTATCAAATAAAATTGTAGGTATTTTAATGGATTGGACTGGTACCTTTTGAAAGTCTAATTTTCTTCATGATGATTTGTTAATACTTAGGGACAATGGTACCTTGGTGCATGCTCAATGGGCTTCTTTGAAAATGTACTCCAAACTGCTTAGTGGCATTCATCTTTCCCTCCTTCCCTCTCAGTATCAACACTTAGGCCAGCCTCCAGCTATACGCTATACGCGGTTCGAATCTCGGCCGGTTCAGAAGGGTCAACTCGGGTACAACCAGGCTGCCTGCTGCCTGCTGTAGCCGCTTGCAACAATCACTGTCTTCTCCCAGCAGCGACGGCTTCCCTCGCCCGCCCCCCCCCCCCCACCGGGAGAAGACAATTGCTGATTCCCCTGTCAGCAATGCCTGTGTTGATGGGGAAAATGTGCAAATTTCTTTCCTGCAACCTATGGTTGCAGGAAAGAGATTCACACTGTGAATGGCCTGCCTTAGTTTCTATACCTCCCCTCCCAATAATGCCATTCATTTGCTCCCCTCTCCATATTGCCTTTCTTTACCTCCCTATGTTAATGGTGGTTATCTCTTCCACCTCCTCTCTCCATAGTGGTGCTTATGTACATCATTTACTGTCTACCATACTGACACTTATCTCCTCCCCACCCCCTCCCCTTTCCATAGCGTTATTCATAGTATCATTGCTCTCCTCCATCTCTCCTTACCCTACTATTGTTCCTGCCCTCCACCTCTCCTCTCCATAGTGTCACTGCTCTCCTCTGCTTTCCCTCTCTGTAGTGATGTTGCTCTCTTCCACTTTCCCATTCCATGGTGTTGCTGTTCTCTTCTGCCTTCCCTCTCTATATAACCACTTATCTTACACTAATTATTTGCCAAAATATCTTAACATAAGTAGTAGCAACACTTTGTAATTAGGAATGGCAAAACTGCCTCTGATGCTTAACATCTCTCAATGAATTCTTACAAATTGTCTGTTTAAAGTAACACAAAACTCTATTTTCTCTTTCTTACATTTGTGGATATTGTCTCTGAAATAATGCACTCTAGTTTTTTATCACATGAAAATAACTGCCTCATCTCTCCCATTTACATTGTGGCCCAAACAAGCTGCATACACACTCTCCAACAAATGCACAATATTTGATGGTTCTTGTTTCTGAAAAAAATACACTTTATTTTTTATTTCATGATAAAACATGCCTTATATTTCCCTCTTACATTGCAGCTTTATCAAAGTGCTTATATACTGTGCAGCATATATACAATATTTTTAGCTATTGTCTCTAAAATAATACTTCACTTTTTCTTTCATGATAAAACCTGCCTCTCTTTTACACTGGGGTCTAATTAAGCTGATTACATACTCTGCAGTGACGGTATGATATTTGTGTTTTTTTTTTTTCCTCTGATAAAAACAGTTTTATCTCCAGAATGCAAGGTTTTGGTTTGGAAGTGTTTTTGTGCACTCTGGTTTGACATTTTATGAAACATCTTTAAACCTTTAGAGAAGACAGTGTGATACTTTGAAAAAGATCAAAAACTATACTATAAAACTGCTTTATGACTGGCCAGTTGAGGGCTTTAGCTTTATTTTTTAAAAGTACACTTTCCACTTTGTGGTTAGACTCACCAAATCCAATGGACCCCTCAAGCAATACTGCGTTGAGGGTCAAAAAGGGTTAGTCTGGTGAGCAGGGTGATGAGACGCCAACTCCAGGATACAATCCTTCTGGTGATGTTTTAAACTTGGACATAAGGAGAAAGAGCCCACATAGTATAGATCGTCTTGTTTATTTAGTAGAAATCAAGTTTACAAAGTTCCATAGTAAAAAACAAGGATGTAGCATCAAAAGACAGTCTGCTAATTCCAGGAAGCAGCAGGAGCTCTCACAAACTTATCTGCATTCCAACACAGGACGTGATGTCACTGCAGTGCTGTAGTCTGCACCTAAACGTCTTAGAAAGTTTGCAATTGGAATTGTATATATGTTTTTTTGCACATTTATTTGAACTTTCACTGGCTACATGCTTGTTTATGAATCAAATTTTTTTTTTTTGTTTTTTTGGCACATTTAGTTCAAGCCTAGCCCTTGGTAAAGAAATGTAGTAATTGGAGTTGTATGCAATTGTGCACATATTTGAATTTTCACTGGCTTGTTTATGAAATTTCACAAATGTATTGTAATTTTTGCACATTTAGTCTATATTAACACTAGCACTTTACTAGTACCCAATTAAGTTTGTTTGCGCTGTGGTTTTACAATTTTTTTCCCATTTTGTAGGTGTTGCAGGCAATACTACCTATTAAAGATTTTTCTTCAAGTTGTAATGAATTATTGGGTTGATGCTGCTGCATTTAGGCCAAGCAATAATTTCAAATATTTAAAAAATCAAATACACATGCAAAATATGTGATGCCAGAATGCAGTGTAGCTAATGATGTCTGTGGGAATTGTTCTGTTCTGTAACGCCTATTACAGCTTTAAGGCTACTCCCAAGCATGTATTTGAAATGATTGGGGATTTTCCCATGTCACCCTCAACATTACATTAAAAGGAGGACCTGCTCCCCACTGTACTGTATTTTTTTTTTTGCATTGGTACATGTCATCCATGAAATTGCCTAGCTCCTCATTTCCTTTGTTTGACAATCCCCTGCCTATTAGCCTTGAAAATGGTAGGAACTGACTTTTAAGAACCATATCCTCGTAGACCTAAATTGGGTTAGGATTTAAGTTCACAATTTTTCAACTTCACTATTTGTTCGACAAACACCATGCAAGCTGAACCCTGACACATTTACTTATCCCTACCATGAAGGTTGAGAAGTACTGTATATGTAATGGATTCATATTGCAAGCCAGCTGAAGAATACCCCTACAAAATGTATTCAATTGTTAGCAGCTATGCTATATTCACACAGACAAAAAGGCTGGGCTAGCTGTTTTATCACTCTATAACTAAAACAACTGTAGACGTGTGTATGTACTGTAACTGATTATAAGTTACTTGGCATCAATCTTTGTAGCACAAGATGGGCACTAGGGCAGTAAATTGACAGTGTCTTGTGTCAGATTATGATACTCGGCTGACATAAAAGATTCTCCATAGTCTTGTTATCATAGATGAGACTTTTTTCAGTCTCAGTGAAGACATATTATCATAACTAAACACCCTGTTAGAAGATAAATTCAGGGCTGTGTGTCTGCATGCATATATAATCTTACCAGCCTCAGAACCTCACTTATAAATGATGCTCAAAGATATTTCAAAATATTCCTTCAGTCTGTCCTAAAAATCCAATACTATGCAGATGCTGAACATGGAATGCTGCAAGATTTTAAATTCCTTTTGATCAGATTAAGATATAGTGTATATAATCCATAATCCTTAGTAATTTGGGGTATACAGAGGAGTGCTAACTCTAAATGGTACGAATAGTAGTCTACACTATACTATATTTACTAGCCCTACAGCTCAGTGTACTGACAAGGGATGGTATAACATCAAAGTGTAATAAGCACATTGACTATGAGAATAGTAGAAGCAAATTTCTTTGCTTTTTTAGCAAAAAAAAGTTTTTATGTCATATACCCCTCATATGCACTAATGGTTCACTATAAATGTACAGGGTGGGATTACTTGGAGTTCCCAGTTGTCCATGTTATTTTTTTCCAGTCTAAAGCCCCATACACACGCTCGGATTATCCGAGGACCAGGTCCGTCGGATCATGTCCGTCGTACTTTGTCTGATGTTGGTTTTGCCTACACACGGTCGGACAAAGTTGTCGGAAAATCCGATCATTCTGAACATGGTGACGTTTGTTGCCTACGACGGGACTACGTAGAGGCTAGTAGCCAATAGCTTTGGTCTTGTAATGTGATCTGAGCATGCGTAGCACTTTGTCCGTCGGAATTCGCTACACACGATCGGATTTGGTGTGATCGGACTTTGTTGTCAAAAAATCTATCCAGCAGGAGATAGGACTTTGTCCGTCGGACAATCCGATGGAAACTGTCCGATGGTGCCTACACATGGTCGGAATTTCCGACAACATTGTCTGATAGGACAGAATCCATCGGAAAATCTGACCGTGTGTATGGGGCTTAATGCTGAGTGAGATATTTAGGTTTCCCACATCATTTTTGGTTATTTGGTGAACTGTGCGTTGCCTATCTTGCTTTAAACCAAATAGCAATAACCCAAGCGAGTGTAAGCATGGCAAGTTTAAGATTAATTGGGGCCCTTGGCAAAATCAAAACTGGTCAAAAGTCCTAGTCAAAATCAAAAGTCCCCCCTTACTGGAATACTGCTGGCCCCCTGACCTGACCCACTTAAGAGGCTACAAAACAATCTACTGTACTCCTCTGTGTCTTCTTACCTTTCTGATTTTAATAACTTAGCAGAACATAATTAATAAACTAATAGATGGTACTTTTCTGAGTTAAAAATACATACTTGCAAAGACTGTTTAAACCAGGGGTTCTCTTGAAATAAACATCAGAGCTTATTATTTTAGAGGGACAGTAGCCACAAATATTTTTGAGAGCACTGTAAAAGGGAGCAAACTAAGAGACAGAGAACATCATTCACTGGGGCCCAGCTACGGAAACATTAGGTGTGACACCTTTTCAGTACCAGAATAGACTGCAAACTTTGAGATGCAATGCAGGATTATCCTGCAGCACACATTACCAATTTTGCACCTGAGACTAAACTACAGAAACATTGGGATTGATTTACTAAAGTTAAATTTACTGTGCACTTTTGCAAGTGCAGTTGCTCCAGAGCTTAGTTAATGAGGGAGTGCTCTGCTGATTTCTATCATCCAATCATGTGCAAGCAAAAATCAGTTTTTTATTTTCCATTCATGTCCCCCTCAGATCTACAGCAGTGACTGCACTTCCAAGTGCACTTGTAGTGCACAGTGGATTTGCCTTTAGTAAATGAACCCCATTGTGTGGCATTATTACAGTACCAGAGCACCAGATTAGGGAAGGAGCTGATAATGGTGGCAGGGCAGGAGAGATATCAGGAGCTGATAATGGTAGCAGGCCAGCAGAGGTGGAGGCAAGTAAGCAAAGGTGGCAGGCATCAGAGGTGGCAAAAGCTAGTATTTCAGAAGGTGGCAGTCCAGAAAAGGTGTCAGATGCTGTTAATGGTGGCAGGCCATCAGCAGTGGCAGGAGTGTTAGGTACCTTTTTTTTATGATTATAAGGAAATATTTAGTTGGTACCATCAGCTGCAAGTGTTTGTAATCATTGTTGATCCAGGATTCATTCCTTTTTATGATAGTCCTCAGGGGACAGGGGGATTAGTCTGCTGCTGTGAAAATCCCCACAGACAGTACACTGGCCACAAGGCAAGTGAGCTGCCTGTGATTGTTGCCTGCAGCTTGGCCTCTCTGCTATGGTTAAAAAAGCAACCTAAAGGCTAGGTTCAACTTTTTAGGAAAATGGGTTAGGCAGACAATTGTCCCCAGTAGATTAAACACACTGTATAATTGGAAAAATGTTGTTTAATTTAAATGTCATAGCTGTAGCCCATTGTCCCCCCAATGTTGGCTGAAAAACTCCCATAACTGTCATCGCTTGTCCTGCTTTATTTCCAGAACACTGCAGCAATTGGCCATTCACCCCCAGCATTCCAGGAGCAAGTCCCCCCCCCCCCATTCAAATCTCAGTTTATGCATATTATGCATCATTCTCTGACAGCGCGCCGAGGCCAGACCTCTGATATCACCTGGGATGACGGGCAATTTGAATGAGTAATGCTGCCCACTCCTGTGATGCTAGAGCCAAGGGGGCAATGATTGCAGTGTCCTCGCAAAAAGGAGTTTTTTAGCCAGGTTTTTCATCTAGGTTTTACAAACACCTTTGAGCCAGCCACCACCACCAATGCTGCTTCTCCTCCTTTCAGTGATCTGAGGATCAGAGGCATGTTGGATAAGAGAGGGGATCCTGACACTATCTGGAACGGTGGTCAAGTTCTTCCACAGCACATTTTTACTCCATCTAGGATAGTAGCATTAGATTTGCCATTTTCCGTATTAAGGTTCCAAAAGTATGGTCATCCTACAATGGTCCCAATCCTTCATGGCCTGAATCCTGGGATCCTCGTGCAGGCATTTTAGCATGAATGAACTCATTTGCCACAAATTGCCTTCAGCAGAGGGCCCATAGTCCCCGCTGTTGCTCTGGATGATCTTACCTCACCCATATACAATTCCCAGGGATTGGAAGTGGCAGAATATCACCCTAGAGGCCTGTCCCATTTCCTCCTCCCCTTCATGGCCAGTACCCCAAACCTTATGCTCCCCTTTGCACTTCTCCTCTGCCTCCTGATGCCTCTGCCTCACATGGATGAAGGCAGTAGGTAAATGATCCTGCTGGCTTTGAAACAGCAGGAAGTCCTCCTTTTCCTTCTGGTTGTGTGCCTCCAATGCCAAATCTATTGCATCACATATGATACTATTGCAAATTTCTGCCCTGTTGCAGCTCACCATTCTGGTCAGGAGCCACTGACAACGTGCCCTCATCTTGTATGGCCCAAGGTCAAGTTCCAGCACATTGCATATCTGGCAGCTGGCAGACAGCTTTTCAACCAGGTGAACACTTTCTGTGCCTCTGCCTGTGTCCTTTCCATCTGCAAGCAAATTTATCCAATGGGCCTTGAAGGAGATAAAACATGCTGAGTCTATGATCATGCAGACCCTGTTGCTGACAGCGTGGTCCAATGGCACAGACATATTACCTTTCACATGCTGGTGAAGGCCAGGGATAGCCTTCTAGGGACAAAATGGCTGCTGGGTACCGATTGTAGTGTGGAAAGGAGCCGACTTCAGCTGACTAGCACTGCATAGCTCAACTATCTCTCCTGTCAGCCTTATCTACTCCAATACATGCTGACAAAAAGCTGTTGTTACCCTGCCTTTTATAAAATAAGGATGCTGGCGCATAAGACTTTTGGAATTATTGTCCCTTCTAAGCCACCTGCCCACCGATCAAAGGCCAAGAAGTGCATTATTGGTAGCTGATCACTATGGCGATAAATGGCCACTTTAGTTTGCCAAATCTGTGAACTACAGGGTCTACAGGAGGCTTGAAAAGTAGCAGGATGAAATAAGCACCCATGTCAATGATGCAGAGTAGAGTAGTTCACAAGCTGTGAGCAAGCCTGAATGCTCTGGGAACTGACACTAGTTGCTGAACCTCTGCGGCCTGTATGGCTCCCTGAACCGAGGAGGAACTCTACCCCAGTGAGGAACCAAGAGATTGGCGGTTAGTCAGTTGTGTGGTTCCTTTTATTCTAGAATTGTTGCAAACTGTTTGACTTTTTGCTAGGAAGCTATTTAAGTTGACCTAATTTGAAGGAATTAATAAAGAACTGTTTGTTTTTACAAATGGCTGCTGGTGATCTCGGGTGCCCATTTGACACCAGATTGAATTTCAATCATTTCCAGCCTACTGCTTTTAATCTAAACAATGTTGTAGTTTGTAAACTTACTTTGTGAAGACCCCCACACCTTTACTCCTTGAAACACTTGCAGGCCGCAAGGATAATAGCTGCAAAAAATGCTGGAGATCCAGGAAGTTGTTGAAACAGATAGGCAGCAATCACAACATAAAAGTAAAATCTTAAGCTGATAATGGACTGTCAAAATAACAATAATTTATATTGTATAAAATGGACAGAGAGGATCCGCTAAGTTATACAGCACCTCATCCCTTGGTATTAGAGTATAGACGAAGGGGGGTAATGGACTAGGGATTATAGCGGTGCAAAAATAATATAGAATAGTCGGGGTTGACTCACAGTTCAATGCTCAGGAAACTTTCTTTTTTAGTACAAAATAATTTTATTACATATAAATACAATCATATAGACAATTACATAGAAAAAGGAAAAAATTGTTGATAAACATTGAACAGTACTTATTCATATAAGATCTTGACAAAGGTTAAATAATTGAATTTATCCTGAATGGCACATGGCCATTTATACAAAGATCAAACCAGAATTACCGATCATTTCAGAGATACACATAAGGTTTAAGGAAAAGTTCAAGATTACTGTAAATGGGATGACCTGAAGTAGGCTAGACGAGCCTTAGTAGACAATTCCGACATGTTTCGCCATAACAATGGCTTCCTCAGGGTGGGTCTACTGTACAAGGTAAGTGTATCTAATATAGAAGAAATTGTCATAATTAATTAAATTTACTATTAGATTAGGTAGAGAATAGCCCTTGCCGGTTAAAAAAGGGGGTTTGGAAAAAGATAACCAGGGAGGGAACCCAATGATTGGAATCCGGAAGGGATCACCCCCACCCCCAATCCCCTGGTGATGGAAACAGAGGTATCCCCTTAAATCGATCAGAACTTACCCAGGTCGGTATGGATGGTAAAAAAGATCGGACACAGGTCAAGTTGTGGAGTGAAGTGGTCCTAAGGGGTGCCTTCAATGCAAAGCAGAAGGTGAGTCACGCCGGGCCAGAAAAGGGAATTTTCTAGTCAGAGAAGGATATCAATGAGAAGGGTTGATAAATTTGTGTAAAAGTCAAGTAATATAGTGTTGTTAGTCCATGGTAAATTAATTCATGGACATAAAGCCACACACTATATAAAGTGGACACATGTCTCAAGTATTTACTTACTTCAACAATTAGTTAAAAGAATACTGGTAATGGGGATGGAGGAACCTTGTAGTTTGGAAAGAGATGGTCAAAGACGGGAGGCACCTGAAATGAATTAATATAGGTAAGGGTCTAGAGCTTAAACGTAAGAAGGTAAGTTGAGTGTAAATGCAAGTTTAAAGTTTAGTACCTGTTTCAATCTGTGAATTGGGAGCTAATTCAGCACAAATGAAAGCGTGAGTAGGCACCTTTAGATGGGAACGGTGTCCACAGTAGCCGAAGGTCCCTGGTGGAATTGAGAGAGTGGATAGTAAGGGCAATCTAAATTGGATTTGGCGAAGAGCCAGTTTGAAAATCAAAGGGTAGGTATAAAGGTAAACTGGAGTAGCTTACTTGATTCTGGAAGAGTTAGATGCGTCAGGTGCCTCCAAGGTCCCTTGGTGGACTGAGCTACAAGCCGGCTTTTAAACTCACCTTCCAGTCTGAGGAGGCGTGAGGAGGCATCTCTTTCCAAACTACAAGGTTCCTCCATCCCCATTACCAGTATTATTTTAACTAATTGTTGAAGTAAGTAAATACTTGAGACATGTGTCCACTTTATATAGTGTGTGGCTTTATGTCCATGAATTAATTTACCATGTACTAACAACACTATATTACTTGACTTTTACACAAATTTATCAACCCTTCTCATTGATATCCTTCTCTGACTAGAAAATTCCCTTTTCTGGCCCGGCGTGACTCACCTTCTGCTTTGCATTAAAGGCACCCCTTAGGACCACTTCACTCCACAACTTGACCTGTGTCCGATCTTTTTTACCATCAATACCGACCTGGGTAAGTTCTGATCGATTTAAGGGGATACCTCTGTTTCCATCACCAGGGGATTGGGGGTGGGGGTGATCCCTTCCGGATTCCAATCATTGGGTTCCCTCCCTGGTTATCTTTTTCCAAACCCCCTTTTTTAACCGGCAAGGGCTATTCTCTACCTAATCTAATAGTAAATTTAATTAATTATGACAATTTCTTCTATATTAGATACACTTACCTTGTACAGTAGACCCACCCTGAGGAAGTCATTGTTATGGCGAAACATGTCGGAATTGTCTACTAAGGCTCGTCTAGCCTACTTCAGGTCATCCCATTTACAGTAATCTTGAACTTTTCCTTAAACCTTATGTGTATCTCTGAAATGATCGGTAATTCTGGTTTGATCTTTGTATAAATGGCCATGTGCCATTCAGGATAAATTCAATTATTTAACCTTTGTCAAGATCTTATATGAATAAGTACTGTCCAATGTTTATCAACAATTTTTTCCTTTTTCTATGTAATTGTCTATATGATTGTATTTATATGTAATAAAATTATTTTGTACTAAAAAAGAAAGTTTCCTGAGCATTGAACTGTGAGTCAACCCCGACTATTCTATATTATTTTTGCACCGCTATAATCCCTAGTCCATTACCCCCCTTCGTCTATACAATAATTTATATTGCTTTTATAATTTTGATCTTATAAAATGCAAGGGTAAGCTGTGACTATAGAACTCCTTCAAGATGCTTCTTGGGAGCAAAGCTATGACAAATCAGGATGCCCAGACAGACCAATTGTATGTATTACTAATGATCCTCTCTTATCAGTTAAAGAAATATTACTTTAATGTAGCTGCTTTTTTTTATTAGTAATTTTGAATGCATGTGGGTGATGTGCATCATTAAAAAAGGGCAGCAATGACCATCTTCACACGGCCCGTCCATAGGGGCGCACGGGCACCGCCCCCCCCCAAGGTATTCACACAAAAAAAAGGGGGGCCCTTTAACCACTTCAGCCACCTTAATGACCAGGCCATTTTTTTTTATTAAATTTAAAAAAATGTAAGGATTTTTTTCCCCCACAAACAGAGCTTTCTTTTGGTGGTATTTGATTACCTTTGCGGTTTTTATTTTTTATGCTATAAACAAAGAGCAACAATTTTGAAAAAAAAAAAAAAAATTATTTATCAGTTTAGGCCAATATATATTCTTCTACATATTTTTGGTAAAAAAAATCCCAATAGGTGTAAATAGATTGGTTTGTGCAAAAGTTATCGTGTCTACAAACTATGGGATAGATTTAGGGACTTTTATTTTTTTTATTGTTTTTACTAGTAATGGCGATGATCTGCGATTTTTAGTGGGACTGCGACATTGCGGTTGACAAATCTGACCCCAAATGACACTTTTTGGGGACCAGTGATATTATTACATTTGCCACTATCATGGCGGTCTCCGCATGGCCTTCCCGGCCTTCCGGAAGGCTACTGCCCCGGCAATTGCCGCCATCTCCGTTGCAAACAGCGGGATGTTGTGACGTCACAAGCATGCACTGACATGCCGCACACGCCCGCAATGCTGCAAATGGTCCAGGGGTGATCAAGGGACACCGCCCAGCACTGTGATGCTTTTCCGGTCGAACCGCGTTGGGGTAATCATGTGGATGACCACATTGTAATATTATGTAAACAACGGGCTCCATACTGTGTGTGGTTTTACCATGAATGATGGATTATGTCATCTCCATGTCAATACCAGAGCTCATTTTTATAACTCAATGAATTTGTTATTCATCCTTTGATACAATAAAAGATTTTAAAAATTAATCAATAGTTCATTATTTTTGCTACTAAAAAATCCCTTGGGGGAATTCCCTATTTTGTATAATCTTTGGGGTGTGCAGCTCTATCAGCTCCCATATATGTGTTATTCTATTTTTGGTATAAGAACAGTAATGTGCACATTTCGTTTATTTTTCTTCTAGTCATATGAAATTACCTGTTGATTCTGCCAGTTGCTTGCTATTCACAGAATTTTCAGTGGAGGACCAATAATGCTTGCTGAACAGTACTGAAATTACTGCAGAACCTTCCAGTCTTTTCCACACTGCTTATGACCACGAGGAGTACATGGTGATGTTACATATTGATGCTACCTCCATATACAGGTATTGTCATCCTGATGGGAGCATTGATAATGCACAGTGCTAGCAACCATGAAACACTCTTTATTCATTCCTAGCCTAAGTTTTTTAAATCCAGCAGGGAGTGACACAGGACCCAATCCTAGCCTGCCAGCAGAGGTACAAAGTTCCACAAGGCCAGCTAAATACCATTGCTGACTGCAAGAGAAGAGGGTGTGCAGTAATATCAAAGCACCCATAGGGCCCTTTCACACGGGCAGTCCACCCAGCAGACTCCGCTTTGCTCAGCAGGGAATCGATCCGCTGATCCCGGCTGAGCAGGAGGGTGAATGAATGAATGAATGAATGATTTGTATAGCGCTGCAACTGCGAACTGAATCGCCTCGAGGCGCTTGATCCGACCTGCGTTGATTCCTTCTTAGAAGAGGTAGGTCTTGAGTTTTTTCCTGAAGGCCCGATGGTCTTTTTCCAAGCGGATGTTCGTAGGTAGAGCGTTCCATAGCCGTGGTCCTTGGACTGCAAATCTTCGTTCTCCCCTTGACTTGTACCGGGATTTGGGGACAAGGAGGAGGTTTTGGTCGTTAGATCGGAGGTTGCGATTGGGGGTGTAGTGTTGTATTTTTTCGCATAAGTATTGAGGAGCATCTCCTTGTGTGCATTTGTGGGTCAAGCAGAGGGTCTTGAATGTGATCCGATTCTTTACGGTTAGCCAATGGAGGGTCCTCAGGGATGGGGAGATGGATTCCCATGTTTTTTTTTTTTTTTTCCTGTGACTAGTCTTGCTGCCGTGTTTTGAACGACTTGTAGTCGTGCAATCTGGAATTTAGGTAGTCCTATGTAGAGGGAGTTTGCGTAGTCGAGTCGAGAGTTGATGATTGTTCCTACCACTACGGCTTTGTCCTTTTCTGGAATGAAGGGGATGAGTCTACGTAGCAGGCGTAGAAGGTGGTAGGATCCGCTGACTACTGATCCTATTTGTGCATTCATTGACATTTCTGAATCGAAGATGACACCGAGACTTTTGGCTTTTATGCTTAGGGGGATGGTCTGTCCAAGGATGGTGGGCGGAGTCCATGGTGTCGTAGATTTAGTTTTCCGGTTTGCATTTAGGAGAAGGAGTTCTGTTTTGGTACCGTTAAGTTTGAGGGAGTTTGTGGACATCCAGTCGTCTATTGATGCGAGGCATTTTTCTAATTCCTGATATTGGTCTTTTTGTCCGGGGATCCGAAGGTAGAGTTGAGTATCATCTGCGTATGAGTGGAAGCATAGATCAGATTTGCTGATGATTTTTAGGAGTGGACGGATGTAAATGTTGAAGAGCACGGGTGACAAAGGTGATCCTTGAGGGACTCCATAGGAGACTGCACGGGATTCAGATGTGAAGGCTCCAAGTTTCACTGTCTGTGACCGATTTCCTAAGAAGGAAGTGAACCATGGTAAGTCTGAAACTGTGACTCCTGCTACTTCTTTGAGGCGGGTGAGTAAAGTGTTGTGATCCAGTGTGTCAAATGCTGCACTAAGGTCCAGGAGTACCAGGAGACATGATTCTCCATCATCTGCTGCTTCCAAGGCATCATCCCATATTTTGAGGAGAGCTGTTTCTGTGCCATGGCCCGGGCGGAAGCCTGATTGCAGAGGGTCCAGGAGATTGTGTGTGTCCAGATGGAGTTGTAGCTGTTGTACCACTACTTTCTCCATAATCTTGGAGATGGTGTTCAAGCTAGTTATCGGTCTTCGGTGGTTGGGGTTTCTTGGATCCAAGTTGGGTTTCTTTAGGAGGGGTTTGACTATGCCTTGCTTGAGGGAGTTCGGAACAATTCCTTCTTTGAATGACTGATTTATGAGTAGTGTTATAGTAGGTGCCAAGATGTCAGAGCATTCTTTCAGAAGTTTTGTGGGGATGATATCGTTGGGTGAAGTGCTGTCCCGGAGGCTTCTGATGATGTTTCTTGTGGTCTCTATGGCGATCGGGGTCAGCGAAAAATTCGGTGGTTGTGCGATGTTTGAATCGGCTTCCTCTTTTTGGATGCAGTTGATTGTATTTTTCTGTTGGATATTTTCCCGAATGCTGTCGATTTTGTCGATAAAAAAATCCGATAACTCATTGCAAAATTCTTGAGTTTCGTTGGTAGGGGGCTCTAGGCAGGTAGGGTTCATAGTCTGGGCGACTAGTTTGAATAGTTCACGAGGGCGGTTTAGGGCTTTTGTGATGGTGTTTGAGAAGTGTTCTTTTTTTGCTTTGAAGATAGCTTTGTGATATTTCATTGTGAGAGTATTGTAGTTTGTGTGGTTTTCTTTAGAACAGTTTCTTCTCCAGGCTCTTTCAGCTCTTCTGCGTTCCTGCTTCAGTAGAGTAAGAGTTCCATTAAACCATCCAGAGTTTTTATTGCGGATGAGTGTTCTGCGTTTCGGAGCGATTGCGTCTGCTGTTTGTAGTAACGCTTTGTTTAAGGAGTTGAGTGTTTTTTCCGTCGAGTGGTTTAAATTTAAAGTTGTTATTTTGTTGGATAGTGTAGTTTTGAAGAGTTCCGAGTGTAGCTTCTTCTGAGATCTGGTCCAGTATGTCGTTGTTGAGTGGTTCGATTTCTGGAAGGTGTTGTTGGTGGTGATTTCGAATTTGATGGCGTGATGGTCAGTCCATGGTAGCGGCGAGTTGTTGAGTATGTTGATGATGATATTTTGTTTGAAGATGAGGTCCAGAGTGTGTCCTGAACCATGCGTTGGAGCATTTATCAGTTGTTGAAGACCTAGTTCTTCCAGTTGGTTTATGCAGGCAGAGGCGATGGGGTCTTCGGTGTTGTTTGCCCAGAGATTGAAATCTCCGAGTACTAGGACATTTTTGGTTTTCAGGGTGTGCATTGAAATAAATTCGGTGAAGGGTATCAGGAGATTTGTCTTTGGTCCTGGTGGTCTGTAGCATAGCAGTATATGAATGCTGTCTTGGGGTGTTGTTTGCAGCTGTAAAGAAAGTGTCTCCATAAAAGGCACTGGGTTCTGTAGCGTGGGTTTGCCGAGCGTAAGGTGAGATTTGAAGATCACTGCTAGGCCTCCTCCTTTTTTTCCTATTCTATGCTCCGTTAGGATCCTGTATTTTTCAGGGACCAATTCGGTTAGGATGGTGTTGCAGTCAGGTGTTAGCCAGCTTTCTGTGATGAAGAGACATGAGGGTGACAAGTCCGTCTTTGCTCAATGTGCAGAGATGGACCTGTCAGAGCCCTTCTCTCCTCTATGGGGAGATCAGATGAAAATGGACCGCCTGTCTGTCTGTTTTCATCCGATCCGTCTAGATTTGGCGGACAGGATCAGATAGCAGCGGGTGTCAGCGGACATGTCACCGATGACAACCCGCTGCCCCATAGGAGAGAATGGAGGCTCCGATCAGGTCCGCCTGAAAAACTGACAGGCGGACCTGATCGGAAAGCCCATGTGAAAGGGCCCTTAGTCTCCACCCATCAACAACAAAGGAAAAGGGATCGCATGCATGAACGGCAGCATGGGGGTTTGTGTGTGTAAACACACAAATCCCTGTACTGTCAGAGAAGAGAAGACAGATCATGTGTTTCTACAAAGTAGAAACAGCGATCTGTCATCTCTCTTCATTAGTCCCATTCCCCCACAGTTAGAATACACACATAGGGAACACAGTTAACCCCCTAGTACTAACCCCTTTCCTGCCAGTGACATTTACATAGTAATCAGTGCATATATATAGCACTGATCACTCTGTAAATGTCAATGGTCCCAAAAATGTGTCAAGTGTTCGACCTGTCCACCGTAATACTGCTAAAAATCGCAGATCACCGCCATTACTAGTAAAAAAAAATAATAATAATAATAACGCCATACAAATGCCATAAATCTTTCCCATAGTTTGTAGATGCTATAACTTTTGCGCAAACCAATCAATATACGCTTATTGCGTTTTTTTTTTTACCAAAAATATGTAGAATACATATTGGCCTAAACTGACGAAAAAATGTGTTTATTTAAAAAAAAAAAAAAAAATGGCATAATTACTATAGCAAAAAGTAAAAGATGGTGTGTTTTTTTCAAAATTGTCGCTCTTCTTTTGTTTATAGCGCAAAAAATAAAAACCGCAGAGGTGATCAAATACCACTAAAAGAAATCTCTATTCATGGAAAAGAAAGGACGTCAATTTTGTTCGGGTACAACATTGCACGACCGCGCAATTGTCAGTTAAAACGACGCAGTGCTGTATCGCAAAAAATGGCCCGGTCATTGAGCAGCCAAATCTTCCGGGGGTGAAGTGGTTAAGAAAAACATTGCAATAGTAACTCTAAATCGCTGCTCCCTAAATATATACTATACTTTCCTTTAAAAGTTAGTACAGATAATATTTGAGGCACAAGAAAATGTTTATCAATATTGTGTGACTTTGTATTTCAAACATATGTCATGTTTGCAAGTGCTTTCCTATGACTGGAAATAGTCAGTCAGTAGATTAAAATGTCTTCTATCCAGTGACTTGAGTAGGACATGCTGACAGCGTTATTATTCATATGGGCAGCATTATGTGTTGGGTCACTGAGCTAGTTCGTCTGTTTACTGCATTTCCTTTTTCATCACAGCAAGTTATCACAGTGCTTATATTAATTCTATAAAACACATTGGAGGTACTGTATATTTCATAGAGTTGAACAAACTAACGTAATCTCATGAATCATGAGTCAAAAGTGGTGGAAAATAAAAATATCTGCAATGAATTTCTCATTTGATATTTTTAAAATCTACTTTACCTTCTAATTTTATGATCACATTTTCAGCACTGCATAAACAAACACCAAAACAATCATTTTTTTTCCTGAATTTGTTAACTATCTACTTGCCGTTCGCCCACCGTCAAATGACGGCTGGGCAGTGCGGCTCTCATTCTGGGTGGACGTCATATGACAGCTTCCCAAAATGACCGCTCGCTAGGACACGGTGCGACCCCGATCTCTGTAAAGAGTCGCAATGTGAGGAGAGGAGAGCCAATCAGCGGTATCTCCTCACAGGGGACATCTAGGGATGTAATTAGGGCACTGATCATCAGTGCCCCGATTACAATTAAGTGCCCACCAGTGCCATAAATGTGTGCCCACCACTGCCAGCAAAAAACAATAATCTCCTGCGCTATGGTGTTGTTGCTATCCGCAAAAGGTGTATTCCACTCTTTGGTTTAACATTTTTTTAATATATAGTAAAGTCTCAGGTCTTGCTGCCTCCTCAGAACAATGGGTGTTCATACAACTGGAAGAAACAAAGGTGGGCGCACCGACCGAGTGCATTACCACAAATATTTTTAAATAAAACCTATATAAAAAGCAAAGGTACTACTCACAAAATGAGCATAGAAAAAGGCGTTTTCTTATCGGTCAAACTGCGTCTCATTGCAGCTACGAACAGAACCTGATGACAGGAAGGTCGGATGGTACCCCAAACGGCTGAACAGCTGATGCGTTTCAGGGGCACACCCCTTTCCTCAGAGCCTAGGCGGTCAGTTAGCACAAGGTCCCACTGCCAGGAATCAGTGCCCACCTTTGGCCACAAGTGCCAGCAATCAGTGCCCACAAGTGATGCTAGCTATCACTGTTGCCCATCAATTCCACCCATCAATGCCGCCTATCTGTGCCCATCAGTGCAGCCTATCGGTGCCTATACGTGCGGCATATTAGTGCCTCCTCCTCAGTGCCCATAAGTGCAGCCTATCGGTGCCCAAAGCTCTATTTGTGTGAAGAAAATGATAAAAATTTCACATGGGTACAGTGTTGCATGACAATGCTGAAAGCTGAAAAAGCTGAGGTACCTACAACTGAAATACTTTGTAACAACATTACCACTGCCAATTAGAACAGAAGAGAACCTGAATCCAATAGAAGGATTATGTAGTGTACAGACAACACTGAAAACATGGAATATCCCAGATCTATAAGATACTCACGGACCTAGAGGGTCAGGGAAAATCTCCATTTATTGAAAAATGGGAAGGGGAATTGGGTACATTGATGGACGAGCAACAGATGGCTAAAGTGATGGGAGGGATACACGAATACGTGACTGATCTAAAAACAATAGAAGTTAATTATAAGTGCTTAGCGAGATGGTATCTAACACCTGAGAAAGCTCAAAAAATTTCAACAGGACAAATCCCCACTATGCTGGAGAGGCTGCAACCAGATAGGTAATATGGCCCACATATGGTGGGAATGTACAAAAATAAAGTGAGTTTTACATAGTTAGTAAGGTTGAATAAAGACACCAGTCCATCCAGTTCAACCTGAGTGTGGGCGCGTGTCTACAATTATCCCTATCCCTGTACATTGTGTCTTTTTAAGATGCTCATCTATTATCTATTATCTCCACACATACATCGCACACTCACATCGTTCCCTACCCTCAAGGAGCCCACAATCCAAGGTCCCCAACTCACATTCATATACTAGGGCCAATTTTGCACAGAAGCAAATTAACCTACCAGCATGTCTTTGGAGAGAGATACAATACTATATAAGGGAAATTACAGGGAAGGAGATTTTAAATGATCCATGGACATCTTTATTACATAAAACAAGTAGTACAAAAAAACAATCTAAGAGAACAATGATGTTCTCTTAGAACATGGGCTGCAGGCACTGTTTGGTAGACAATTTTCAGCCCGGCACCTTCAACAAAAGTTGATTGGGTAACGAACTGTTACAATTTCAGCCAACTCCTCAAAATTCAAACAGTGAATTAGGCAGCTTTAGATGTGACAGGCTTATCTGTCATTTGGCATATGGTAACATTATCTAAACTAACTCCACACTCAAGCAGCCTTGTAAACTGGACAGTCCTAGCATCTCTATCCCCTCTTTTTTAATCAATTTTTATGGTCATCTGATCACTTACAGAAAGGGTGGATACTTCATTGATTAGGTTACCTGTGTGGGTGGGAGGAGGTTGATAAGAAAAACCTCTGGGCTTAAAAAAGATCCTCTGATAGCACAGACCTGTATACAAAAGCCCTATTGGGTACAGTTGCCTTAGTATTGTACTAACAGAAAAACCAACAATAATTTTCCCACTACCATAAGAATTAACAAAATTAAATTACAGATGGAATGCAGAGACATACAAAGTTATTAATGTTTACCGATATAGAAGACATCCCCGTTTTCTTCACTTTGGCACAGGTCTGACAATAATATTTAAAGTTAAAGACAAGCTGTGAAACATGGGCCGCCATTGCTGACCCCTCTGCTAATAACGCTAGCTGTCTTATAATGGCAAATTAATTGCAGCAGTGTGAGGAAAAATATTCAGTAGGAGATCAAGAAAAGTAAAGGCAACTGTATCAGTTGGCACTCCTACCTAGGGAAGAACTGGGCTGGGGGCCATTGACCTCCAGGAATAATACAATTAATATACAGTGGGTAAAATAAGTATTGAACACATCATAATTGTTCTAGGCAAATATTCTAAAGGTGCTATTGACATTTAATTTTCACCACATGTCAATAACAACCCATGCAATCCATACATACAAAGACACCAAAATAAATAAGTTCAGAAATTAAGTTATGTGTAACAAAATGGAATGACACAGGGAAAAGGTATTGAACATGCTAACTGAAATTTGATACTTGTATGGAGATACTCCATACATTGTGTATTGAACATATGAAGACAGGGAGGCACAAAAGGCATGGAAAGCCAAGACACCAGCTGAAATTATCAGTAATTAGAAAACAATCCTGCCCCTTGTCAGTGCAAATAATATCAGCTGGTTCAGCTGATGGCCTATAAAAAAGGTGTCTCATTACCAAGGTGTCACACGAGAAACATATTATGATGGGTAAAAGCAAAGAGCTCTCTCAAGACCTTTGCAACCTTATTGTTGCAAAACATACAGATGGTATTGGTTACAGAAAGATTTCTAAACTTATGAATGTTCCAGTGAGCACTGATGGGGCCATAATCCCGAAGTGGAAAGACCATCATTTCACCATAAACCGGCCATGGATAGGTGCACCTCACAAGATTTCTGACAGAGGAGTGAAAATAATTATCAGAACATTCATAGGAGCTTATAAATGGGATTTATATGCTGTAGTTAATTCGCCAGAAGGGTGTCCTGTTTGTTCCCTTTCCAGTAGAATTTATGTTTTGTTGTTTCTCAGTTTGGTCTACTAGTACAAGTTTGAGGTCACGCATATGCCGCGTACACACGAAGGGACAATCCCGTGGGATTATCCGCTGGACTGAAGTCCAGCGGATAATCCCCTCGTGTGTGGGCGCCAGCGGACTTTTTTTGGCCAAAGTACGGCGGACTACAGTTTTAAGTTTTGTTTTAAAATTATCCGCTGGACTTGGCAGTCCGGCGGACAATCCCGCCGTGTGTAGTATGGTCCGGCGTACCAAAAAGGACGCATGCTCAGTAGCTAGTATGTCACGGACTCGCTCGGTCTGGTAAAACTAGCCTTCGTTTTGAAGCTCGCACAATCGTCACGCTGCTGATCTTTTTTTGTTTTTTTCTGACAGCGGAATTTGTATGTTATCGTACTTGAAGAATGATTTTGCCTTGCTGCTTGTATATTCACGCAGAGTACTCCCGAACGTTTTTTCTTCAGCATTCTTTAGTGAAGTTATATATTTGTATATATATATATATATATATATATATATATATATATATATATATATATATATATATATATATCTGTATATATATATATATATATATATATATAGATATAGATATAGATATATATATCCAATTCACCAAATTAAAAATATATCTATATTTCTCAATAAACCAAAAAATATATATATCTATATATACATATATATATATATATTTATATATATAGATATATACGTGTATATATATATATATATATATATATATATATATATATATATATATATATATATATATATATATATATATATATATATATATCTATCTATAATATATATGTACATATATCTCTATTTAGATATATTTTATTATTTGTTGGTTATCAAAAGGATTTGTTATTACACATGATACAATTGTGGAGTCAGCAGAGCTTGCCCTTAATTCAGATCTTAACCCTCACCTTTCCAGCGACTGCACTTGCAGTTCCATTGAAGTTGCACTTTACACTTGTATTGTCAAATGAATGTGCGTTTTGGAAATGCCCTCCATATAATTTAGACATGTACCTGCCTACTCCTAAAGAAACTATGTTTTTGAATAACAAGCACGTATATCATTATTTTCTGAAAATTAAATTACCATTTATTCTGGTTTAAACAAACAAGGCAAAACAAAATAGGAAGGCAACACTGGAGCCACTTTGCGATTTGGAGAAGACTTTTTGCCCCAACGGCAGACATCAAGTTTGTGAAGCCAAAAATTAAGCTTGGACAGATTTCATCCAATATAGGGAGCACAAGAAGATTGACCAGGAATCAGACAGACCAGGAACAGCAGCAGATGACATCTATGTCCCCAAGCTGTGGCACTACAACAGCCTGTGTCTTCTGTGAGACCAGACTGAAGCCAGGCAATCACTTCCGACTCTTCCCACCACGCTGCCCTGCACTCTTCCCTGCACGCTTCCTTGGAGGCTGACTTGTGGTAGGAGGAGGAGGAGGAGGAGGAGGAGGAGGAGGAGAAGAAGGAAGAGGAGGAGGAGAAGAAGGAAGGAGGAGGAGGAGGAGGAGGAGAAGGAGGAGAAGTTGCTGTCGGGCCTTCATGTGTCAGGCGGGTGGATTCTCTTAATTGACCCCTCAAACCCCCCTTAATAGCCTCAAAAATGAGGCCCTCGCACAGGTGCAGTTGGCCCTTCTCCATTTCCAGCAACCTGCTGGCCAAGTAGGTGCCATAGGCCTCTTCTGGAATGGGGGGTCTTTCGAGAATCGCACTCGCCTTCCGAATAAGTTGGAGTGATTCCTCCTCAACAATGGTCATCCTCCTGGGCCTTCTTGGGGGTAAGGGCAGGGGTGGAGGTAGACTTCTTAATCCAGTCTGGCTCGTGCTGGGCCCAGCCACCTCCTGGCTCTCGCTGGTCATGTCCTCCTCCTCCATACCACTTGTCCCGGCATCATCCTGGGTCAGCTCATCCTGTGTGCAAATAAAAACAAAAATCAAACACCTGTTTTTTGGTTTATGGCCTCCTCAATCATCCAATTGTAAACTTATGAACGAGCAGATAAATTTTAAAAAAGATCCAAAAGGCTATCATTTGGACCCCTGCATTTTCCAAGCAGATCACCAATGTTGTATAAGGCATTTTTTAAAACTACTGGATGTATGTATACACTATATATGTATCGATATGTAGCACCAACACTTTTTCGAAGTGTGCGCAATTTTTGGCAGTTTTTTTTCACAATTCTGAGTTCAGGGTGTTAATTTTTTCACTTTTTAACGTTTACATCATTAATATTCACACAATCACTATTTAGGCTACTAAATATATACCTGGCTCCAGCTGGGCGCATCAGCCTGCTCCAAGGTGGAGGGGTCTTCTCCTTCCGTGGAAGCCTCAGCTGGGGTGGAGGGAAGAGTGGAGGGAAGAGTGGAGGGAAGGGTGGAGGGAAGAGTGGACAGTGATTGCCTGGGTTCCATCTGGTCACCTATAAAAGCCAGTTGGTTGTAGTACCACAGCTTGGGTACATAAACATTCTCTGCTGCTGCTCCTGATCTGACTGATTCCTCAATCTTCTTGCGCTCCCGCTTGTACATGTGCCTTAAACTTGAAATTCTGGCTTCAACAAACTTGGTGTCTGCGTTGGGGACTTGAGTCTTCACAAAATCCACAAGTGGCCCCAGTGTTGCCTTCCGGACATCCCTATTTCCATATAAAGGGTTCTTGAGCTGCCACAGGTTGGTATTTTTACGGTACAGCGCAATGAATTCTGACATGAACTGCTGGTCCTTGAATGGATTCAACTGGGCTGCTGACATGTTTGTTTCTGTTTTGTTAGTAATGGCAATACAAAAGACCAAAAACACAAATGTTACTAAAAACGCACATCCAGTTTTTCGAACCAAACATTACACAACACACCCACACAGGCAGCAACCCCTACACACAGGCAGCAACACACCCACACAGGCAGCAACCCCTACACACAGGCAGCAACACACCCACACAGACAGCAACCCCTACACACAGGCAGCAACACACCCACACAGGCAGCAACCCCTACACACAGGCAGCAACACACCCACACAGGCAGCAACCCCTACACACAGGCAGCAACACACACACACAGGCAGCAACACACCCACACAGGCAGCAACACACCCACACAGGCAGCAACCCCTACACACAGGCAGCAACACACCCACACACAGGCAGCAACACACACATATCCTTAAAAAATGCAGGCCCAAAACCCAATAAACCACAGTAATGCATCCTAGAAAACACTTACCTTCGTACAGAGCGCTCGCTACTTCCGTTCGGGAACACGTGGGGCCCTCAAACAGCCTTATATACACTGCGCACGCGTCGAAGTCCGCCTGCGTCCTCCGCGTCGCCCGCCCATGACGTTCCTCCTGACGAGTATTCCCCGTCCCGCTTCCCCTCGTTGCATTGTGGGTGAATAAATTCATGAAGATGGCGGACACATTCTCAGCCAGTAGCGCGGAGGAAAGCCCAGAAGCGAACACATCTGCATCCAGCAGCAGATATAAGGCCACCAATATGGCCTTTGAAGAGATGGTGGAGATGGTGGACATCCTCCAAAGGGAAGATTACGACGGGGAAAATGGCCCGTACCCTCGACCCAACTTGCGCAAGGACAAGATTCTCACTACAGTCGTCAGCACCCTGGAGCAGAAATTCGGCGTACGAAGGGGCAAGGATCAACTGCGCAAGCGATGGTCCGACATCAAATCCAGGGAGCACGATCAGTACAGGAGAATTCGAAAAGCCATCAAAAAAAGTAAGTCAAGCACGTGCGCTACTATGGTTATACTTGATATGTCTAATCTTGCGCAGATGTTATTACCATTCGTACGTGAAAAACTTGCGCAGCTGTTATTACCATTCGTACGTGAAACTTGCGCAGATGTTATTACCATTCGTACGTGAAACTTGCGCAGATGTTCTTAGCATTCGTACGTGAAACTTGCGCAGCTGTTATTACCATTCGTACGTGAAACTTGCGCAGATGTTATTACCATTCGTACGTGAAACTTGCGCAGATGTTCTTAGCATTCGTACGTGAAACTTGCGCAGCTGTTATTACCATTCGTACGTGAAACTTGCGCAGCTGTTATTACCATTCGTACGTGAAACTTGCACAGCTGTTATTACCATTCGTACGTGAAACTTGCGCAGATGTTCTTAGCATTCGTACGTGAAACTTGCGCAGATGTTCTTAGCATTCGTACGTGAAACTTGCGCAGCTGTAATTACCATTCGTACGTGAAACTTGCGCAGCTGTTATTACCATTCGTACGTGAAACTTGCGCAGACTTGATGAAAGTTCCGTTTGTCTTCATAACGTTTATTCAGTTTATGGTATAGTGCAAAGGTTATGGTATGAGCAAACTACGTCGCTTCCGGTATGCAAATTTTAAACCAAGACAATTTTAACCAGGATTTTTACCAAGATTTTTACTCAATAAAATGCCACAATTTTACTACATAGAGAGAATTATATCTCCTTTATATATTTTTTTATTTATTTCATTACCTCAAGATGTCGTATTATATCTATTGTTTTTATACCCCATTATGCTCATTTTTATATATATATATATATTTTTTTATATACATATATATTCTTATGTCCTCGTTTATCCTTTTATTAAAATAAGGCTATATAGCCAGATTTAACTATGGTATATTATGTATGCCGTTAATCTGCAGCTAGCCTCCACTGTATGAATATACTTCTCCTTAGCAAAACAACCGAACCACTTCCGGTGACCAGAGAATACTCTTGGCCGTAGAACGGATGTTTACATTACAGACTTTCATTAAAATGGCCGCCGGGCCGTCTCTGGCGACCAGACACAAAAAAAAAAAAATAAATAAATAAATAAATAAATAAAATGGCCGCCGAGACACTTCCTGTGGAAATGACCACAACAAAATGGCCACCGGCAATACCAATTAACAGCAAATAAAAGGACACTTCTGGCATCTAGTAACCACCTCTGAAGAAGTCATGTGACAGTGACGAATACGCGTAAAGGGACACTAGATACCGGAAGCGAGGTACGAGCTCGATGCTCGTTTATCCCATGCAATTTTGAGCAACATAAATGTGAGTTTACTGTATTTTACTTGGATTGAATAAAACCTTTTAAAAACGTACTACACTATCGAGACCATTCCTCTCCTTATCCATTTTTGCGAGACACATACACCTGAACTAGAGCGTACACCCCAGTAAAAGAGACGCCCAAACACCTGGATTTAAAGGGAGCTGCCCGCCATAGGACACAGAAGCCCCATTGAGAACCAGCTAACACATATACACGCTGTTACCTTACAGCGGTAAGGTAAGGGTACATCCATTACTATATTCCACGGAAGATCAGGAACCACCTGCAGCTACTGGTCACAATAACCACCAGCACCGATACCGTTATACCCCACCAGGATTTGTCACCAGCGCCATAGCAAACCACACTTTGCCCACACTAGGAAAGGGCTCACCCCCACGGACTGTTCTTGCACTTTTGCATTACTTATTTATTGATTGTATTCAATTTTTTTGGCTATGCTTACCTTTTACACATCCTTATCCACCTAGTTGGTTTTATGCACCGATGCAATTTTTATTGCGACTATTTTATGTGTCATATTTTTTAACCACTTGTACTTGACCGCAGCACTCTATGCACGCCCATCACAGATTCACCTTATTTTAATGTGACGCTTGATACAACTTTATGCGATTTTTATGCGTTTCTATGCAATTTTAAGAGATGTCATTTTTATATGATTTTATGTGATTCACCCACATCATTCTCACTTGATACACCTCTGCACACCTCTCACGGATTTATCCTTTGAATATGATGTTTTATGCGATTTCATGCGATTTTATGCAATTTTAAGCTATGTCACGTTTATGCGATTTTATGTGATTTATGCACAAAAATTCACACCTTTCACGGATTTATCCTTTGAATATGATGTTTTATGCGATTTCATGCAATTTTATGCAATTTTAAGCTATGTCACGTTTATGCGATTTTATGTGATTTAAGCAAAAAATTCACACCATCCACTATCTTCTGCATAATCAGCACTTACTTGTGTGCATACCTATTTAATATACCTTAGTCTCTACAGCTTTATTATACAGCGCAGCACTACCTCTTTACCTTACGTTTATTCAGTTTACCTGGCTTTGGGTTGTTGGAGTTGTAAGGTTGTTTATTATTGTCACTATCTATACAATTACTGCTGTAGTAAGGGTTTTAGGGGTAACTTACACAGGGACTCCAGAAGCTGTTTTGGGGGGGGGGGGGGGATAAATATGTTAAGCAGGGTGTCAAGCTCACAATTCCCGAAAAATGCTCATCATCTACAAATACTGTAGGTGGTGACTTTTCGAAGAAGTACACTCACCTGTCCCTTGGATGGTGCAGCTACAATCTCTGATCTTGCAATCATGAAATTAATCTTTGCGGCTTCACTTCCCGGGTCACTATTGGGCATGTGCCAGTTGCGCAATGCAATAGGACTGGTCCGCGCGAGCTCGGGGACCCCTGTGTGTCCCAGCAGACAGCACGGTGGGACGGGATGTGGCGTATACTTCTGTGGGAGTCTAGGGCCGGATGTGTGTGCAAATACCTGCCTTACACAGGTATCTGCAACCCCTCCCCCTAAAAGGTTCCAAATAAGACACCACAGGGGTGCAGGGATACAATGAGCGGAAGTTCAAATTTAGGGTTGAAGGGCGGTTTAAGTATTGGAGTTTCATTAGATAGACATTTCAATTCTGTCTTCAAGTAGGATCTTCTAACAAACTGCTAATAATTGGACAACACTTTTAAACAATGTTTAATAATCCTATTTTGGCACTCAAATATCAGTGTGATTAAAAGTGTACCTTTTTGTGTTCCATTACCATAGGGGGCAAAAGACTCAGACGTCAGTCCGAACCTACGAGGACCTCCCGGCCTCACCAGACTAATTGGGCAGTTAGCCCAAGCCCACGCGTGGATGTGGAGGAAGAGGTGGTTGAAGTGGATCAAATCTGCACCCCACCAAGTGAGTGTCTCAGAACACAGATTGAGCTAATAAATTAAGGTCTGCATGTTTTTGACACTTTTTTTTCTTGTGTTTTATCTACCCAACTTTTAGGTGATGCTGATCTGTTTGTGGAAGGACAAGCTGCGGAGCCATTTTCCACAGACAGTGCCCACAGGCTTATTGGCCAGATCATGGCCTGGAATCTGCAGCTGGAAAATATGCAGAAGGAGATGGCCACCATGCAGCAGGGAATGAAGGACATGATTGATGTTTTGGGGAGAATCTAAAGACCCCTTTTCCATTTCTTAACATCAATCATGTCCTTCATTCCCCTTTTGATGCGCTATTTTTTTAACATTTTAGAGGCCAAATTTTTAATATGCACATGGTGTGTCAACATGTGCTATGTGCCATCAGGGGATCTCAATGGACGCATTTGGTGTTTGCAACCCCTAATGCTAGTAGGTGAGAGGGAAGGGGTTTCACACACAAAACACGTCCATTGATTCCCCATGATGGAACATAGCACATGTTGACATTACCCATTTTCCTGTTAAATTAGTGTGCATATTCTAAATTTGGCTTCTACTGTTCATGGGTTACCTGTTGAACTTTGTAAGTTCTCGACTTTTACATTGTGTAAATATTTTCAAATGCTAACCCAAAATTTTTTACCATTTTAAAACATGTTTTTATGTTTGTTTAAAAAAATAAATCACAAAAAAAAAAAAATATATGTTGTGAGAAAAGGACCAAAACATTTTTAAAAAGATAAAAAAAAATAAAAAAAATATGTTGTTTAAAAAAAAAAAATAAAATAAAAAAAAACATATTAACAAAAAAGACCAAAAAAAAAAAAAAAAAAAACAATAAATAAAAAGGTTTGGATGTGCACTAGAATAAAAAAAAAAATGTTTGCACAAATTAAACAATGTGTGGCTTCTTCTTTTTAAATACTACCAGTTTGACCAAAACATGTTGTGGTTCATTGACAAAGGGGCTTATTTACTAAACGCAAACCAAGTTTGCCACTATTAAGAAGTGCACTAGGACAACATATAAAACAGGCAAAATTAAAAGCAAAACAATACGAAAATACCAATCTTTCAAACATAAATAACTGTATTTATTCTTTCAAAAAAAAAGATGTTTTAAGGGTCTGCTGCCATTGCAATGGCCCCCCTACCATTAAAATAATGTAAATAACGGTCCCGCACTTGCTGGGCTGATTGTGTGGTCAAACCAAGACGGCGAGTATCCAGCCCTGTCATGTCGCCTTCCACTCCGGCCTCAGGCCCGATTGGTAATGAGTAGGTTCCAGAATGTTTGCGTAAATAATTGTGCATTACACAGCATGCAAGAATAATAGTATTCAGTTTGTACTCTGCCAGATGTATGGATGTAAGGAGCAATCTGAAACGGTTGGCCATAATACCAAAGGCATTTTCCACAACCCTTCTTGCTCTGGCCAACCGAAAATTAAAAATCCTCCTCTCAGGGGTGAGGGATCTTTGGGGAAATGGCCTCATCAGGTGGTCACCCAGACCGAACGCCTCGTCGGCAATGAAAACGAACGGGAGTCCCTCCACATTATCTTCATCTGGTGGCAGCTCCAGGCCACCAGTCTGGAGACGATGACCGAACTCCGTGTGGTTGAAGACTCCTCCATCCGTCATCCGGCCGTTTTTCCCCACATCCACATAAAGAAAGTCATATTGTGCCGACACCACCGCCATCAACACTATACTATGGAACCCCTTATAATTCCAATAGTAAGACCCCGAATGGGGTGGGGGCACAATTCGCACATGTTTGCCGTCAATCGCCCCTCCGCAGTTGGGAAAGTCCCAACGGGCAGCAAACTGGGAAGCCACAGTCTGCCATTCCTGTGGCGTGGAAGGACACTGTGAAGTCAAACAGAAAGATACAATTCAAATTAAAAACCAGGCAAAACACCAAACTAAATGCAACAAATTAACAAACAATTTGGAAGAACATATGTATTTATTTTGTAAGTCCTTGAAATAAAGCCAAAAGATTAAGGATAAGGGACAAATCTCTGATTGATGACCCCTCTGATGGCCCAGAGAAGATAATAATGGGGATGTGGGTGGGGAGTAATTAATTGTAAGGTCACACAATACACATGCAATTAATTAAAGGGGTGTGTGTGGGGGGGTGGGTTAATTACAAGCTGACCCAAACCACATGCAATTAATTAAAGGGGTGTGTGTGGGGGGGGGGTGGGTTAATTACAAGCTTACCCAACCCACATGCAATTAATTAAAGGGGTGTGTGTGGGGGGTGGGTTAATTACAAGCTTACCCAAACCACATGCAATTAATTAAAGGGGTGTGTGTGGGGGGGTGGGTTAATTACAAGCTTACCCAAACCACATGCAATTAATTAAAGGGGTGTGTGTGGGGGGGTGGGTTAATTACAAGCTTACCCAAACCACATGCAATTAATTAAAGGGGTGTGTGTGGGGGGGTGGGTTAATTACAAGCTTACCGAAACCACATGCAATTAATTAAAGGGGTGTGTGTGGGGGGGTGGGTTAATTACAAGCTTACCCAAACCACATGCAATTAATTAAAGAGGGTGTGTGTGGGGGGGGGTTAATTACAAGCTGACCAAATCCACATGCAATCAATTTAAAAATGAGGGTCAAGGGGGGTGAAAGGGGTGAGGGTCAAGGGGGGTGAAAGGGGTGAGGGGCAAGGGGGGTGAAAGGGGGGGGGGGTGAGTAAAGCAGTACAATGGAGCTGGTAATATACATTTTTAAACAAAGAAAGTGACTAGGCTAGGGGTGTTTAGGGGGCCAAGATTCCATGCTGGGGAGGTTGGTGCAAGGAAATATGCATGTGACCCACTAAATAATACATTCTTAAAGCTATTTCGATAAGTCAACCATAAAATACTAGACAAAAAACAAAAATTAAAAAAAAAAAAGGAATAGGGGACATTCATAGAATAGTCCTATCATGGTAATTAGCTAATGATGACATTGATGCACTACATTAGCAAACATACAAGACATAGGTAATTTTAAAAGAGAAGACTTACCTTAATGTATTCCTCCTGCAGGACGTGGATAATGGCAGAACAGGTCTCTGGAATAATGAGCCCCAGAGCCTGGGGGGAGATGCCTGTCGTGAACTTGAGGTCCTGCAAGCTTCTCCCCGTCGCCAAGTAACGCAACGTGGCGACTAGCCTCTGCTCCGCACTGATGGCTTGCCGCATGCAGATATTCTGCCTGGTAATATAAGGGGACAGCGAAGCCAACAGACGGTGAAAAATGGGGTCCGTCATCCGGAGATAATTCCTGAAATCATCAGGATTATTCTCACGAATCTCACGGAGCAAAGGCATATGCGAGAATTGGTCACGCTGGCGCAACCAATTCTTGGTCCATGAACTCCTCCTCACCCTGTTCATGGACTGGGCTCGGGCCAAGGTGTTAACCGCAACACCGAGCCCCTGCACAGCACGAACTCGTTCCCGAGTACGTCCACACTCCATGGCTTTAAAACGGTCGGCTGATCAAACAAACAACTTAACCGAACGCACTGAAGAACAGCAAGGCCTATGAAGAACGACCTGAAAAACAGGAACGAGCGGACCAGAACGGCCTGAGAACAGGTAGGAACTGATCCACACGCACTGAAAGCCAGATACAAACCTCACAAGCACAAACTGAACGGCAGAAGCGAGCGAATTAAGCAGAAGTCTGAGAAGCGCGAATCGTCTCTAACCAAACGTCAACTAACACGCGATACACACGAGATCAGCTGACGGTGCCCAAAGGGTGTCGTTTGGGATCTCGAGCTTCCTTTTTCTAGTCCCGTCGTACGTGCTGTACGTCATCGCGTGAACCGCCGGACTTTTTGCGTGATCGTGTGTGGTCAAGTCCGTTCGCTTTTTAGTCCAGCGTACCCAGCTGGAAAGTCCAGCGGATTGTCCGCTGGACTTAGGTCCGCCGGGAAAAGTCCGTACGTGTGTACGCGGCAATAGTCTGATCTAGCTCCGTTTTATTACGGCACATTGAGGATTGTTTGAAGGCCTTTGCCTTCTCTTGAAAGTCACTTTCCAACTGTCGGAGATTATTGACATGTTCTTGTTTAAGGGGCGAGGCGAACTTAATGCAGTCACCCCTAATCACCACCTTATGGGCTTCTAATAGCATTAATGGAGAGGTTGATTCTCTGCGGATATTTTTAAGGTATCCAAAGATTGAGCAAGGGTTACAAGCTCTAGAGGACTCCTCCAACAGTAGAAAATCATTGACAGTTGAAGTACGCTCATCTGGGGACGCCCACAGTGAGGAGAGAGTAAGAGTCACTGCATCATGGTCTAACCACAGGACAGCTATTATGGCAGAGGCTTGAATGGAGGGAAGTGGGTTGGGTGCTCTGAGAAAGTGGTCAATTAGGGAGCACATGTTCTATTCTTTGGTCAATGGATGCATTTTGCAACAACAGTCAATAAGGTTATATTGTGCCAGTAAAATACAGAATCAGGTGGACAGATTAAGTACAGTTAGTTGCCTGGATCTATCAAGCGTCACGTAGATTTCTGTTTCCACAATGAGTGCACCTGCTTGGTGCATTTTTCCTAGCATGAATAAGTGTGTAAAAGGTAATCATTTGTTATTTGGCGCATAATAAGTAACAATAGTTACCTCTTGGTCTTATAGGTGGCCCATTAACTGTAGATAGCTCCCCAGGGGATAATTGATCCCTGTGATGCTCTAAACAGGGAGGGGGGTAGAAAAGGGAAACTTGGCTTTGGAATACACAGAAATTGTAAAACACCTATTTTCACTTGGTAAATGTGCAATAGAATACTGTCCACACATGAACACAATTTTCTGAGCAGCGACCTCTAGAATCAGGGAGTCACGGGGGACAGTGACTCCTTCATGGGGACAACGGGTACAAGTAATATGAACCTAACATATAACATTGCCATTATCGGGTTAGCCAAGTAAGCCTAATATCCTAGCCCAAGAGGGTCCAACCTGGGAGAGCCTTTCTCCAAGATTATGGACTGAAAGCAGATACATAATTATTAAAGTTAAAAAACAGTAATGCAAAACAAAAGTCCTCATGGTAATTGGATTATGAGCGTATTTCGAAGAACAAAAGTCCTCATGGTAATTGGACTATGAGCGTATTTCGAAGAAGAATTAACAGAAGGAATAAAGACCCTCTCGAAGGAGGAACAGTGGGTGTTGAAAATACAAATGCAATAAGAGGAACCAGGTCACACCCTGCCTGGAAGTGGGTCTGGTTAGCAAAGGAGCCTACACAGAGAATCAAAGCAAGGGGCCGTCAACCTCACCAACCATACTAGGGGAGTCTTCTATTGATTAGACCAATAAAATAAGGAAGGTGGCACTAGTCAAGTCTCCTACGGTAGAGCCAGCAGGTTACAGGTTAAATTTTGGTACTCGGTAAGTAAAAGTAGGGGAAGTCTCAGTATATTACAGGTTAGCACAACTGATGAAAACTGCAGTAATGCCCCACAAGCCGTGGTTTGAGACCACGGGTTCCCCCCCTGCCTCCCCCCTGTTTAATCCCGCATTATGCTTCAGACATAGCAACTGATACTCTCACGAGCGCACGACAAGAGGAATGTACATCTTCAACATGCCTAGATTAGTCTGTCTCTCGTGTATGGGTTACTCGGCCGCAGAATCTTACACATGCACGTCATATTAAACCAACCTTGCTATTACCTGGTATAGTCTAATGAATGTATTAGCTACCAGCAGTCAGGAATTACGATGATTAGTACACCCACTCGGCCCTGCGGGC
Source organism: Lithobates sylvaticus (assembly GCA_028564925.1). Lineage (NCBI taxonomy): Eukaryota > Metazoa > Chordata > Amphibia > Anura > Ranidae > Lithobates > Lithobates sylvaticus. The sequence continues at coordinate 302,853,641 of CM053028.1, read as the reverse complement.
AGTGGCATTGATCTGATGATGCATCCTTCCCAATATCGTGCCTTATGCCGGGAATTGGTTCGGTTAGCCCCAATGTTGCTTCTTACTCTGTATTGTTTTTCATTCTCTGACTTGTTACATGTATTTTGACAATGTTGACTATGCTGTTTTGTTGTACTTTTTATTACTTAAATAAAGGAATACATTTTTTTTTTTTTAAAAATGCAGTAATTAGGAGGTCAGAGTACTGATCCTTCCAGTCAGGCAACATCATGAGCGGTAGAGTAGGTGAAGGAGTTCCAGAGGGGTGCCAGATCTTTAGGGGGAGTATTTAGTAGGGTGTGGTGCTTCCCAGGTGCCGAAGCCAGTGGTGACCTTGTGGAGGACCTGCCTTCTCCAGAATAAGGGGATCCAGATTCCGGTAAAGGAAGGTGGGGACCTGGGGATACGGATGCTGTTGCAAACTGCAGGTCATCCAGATAATGTTGGATCTCTGGATGAGTAGTGCCTTGGTATTAGCTGTTGCAGTAAGTAAACTGGAGATGAAATGGAAATCTTTACTTGTACAGGATGTGGTTGGCTTAAATAATCTGTAAAGCTGGCTTCATTACTCATCTCTTGGCAATTGTAGAGGGTGCCAGGTGAGCAAAAACTTGATAAGCATGTCCTTGAAAGGCGAGTGATTCTTGGCTGTGACCAGACTGCTGGATTGTGTGGTAATATAATAATTTGATCATAATGTCCCTAGGAGGACCATCTTGTGTTCGCTGGGTCAGAGCATGATGTATGTGGTCAAAATCAAGACATTCGACTGGAATGAAAGGGATGTGCTCTTGGAGAAGAGCAGTTATAGTGACTTGCAGATCAAGGATTTTTTCTGGGATGCCACGGATACGATGGTTACTGCACCTTGATCTGTTTTCAAGTTTAGCATGCAGAAGCTGTTTTTTCTCTTTTATATTGTACAGCTCTTTATCGTGCCACTCCAAAGGCGATCCCAGCATCATACATGTGGGATTAAGATCAGCAGTTCTCAAACTGAGTTGCTGTATTTTCTTTGTGAGCTTATCAATAATTTGTTGAGATGTATACTGCAGAGCTCTCTGCAGCATCTTATCTATACATTTTAGCAGGTCAGCTTGATCCAGATAATCAGAGACAGGAGGGGGGAGCCCACACGGCAGTTGGTATCCTCTCTGGCCGAGTAGTGTGGACTAGAGGAGAAGCTTGGGAGGAAGGCAGATCTCTGCCTATAGGCACCATCTTTGCAGCCGCCCACTCCAAAGCTTCCTTGATTGGCTTTTGCTTGCTGCATGTAGTCAGATGCGGCATGGTGCGAGTCCTGGGATGACAGCTATATGGAGTGGTGTCAGGTCGTGCTCAGTTAGTACCCGACAGCAGCTAGAGCCCGGTAAGTCCCCATGAGGTGCGGAGCCTGTCCTGCATCGGTCACTGCACTTATGTGCCCTCCAGATATGCATTTTAGTAAACCGATACCTGCAATTTTGTTAGGACTGAGTAAGGGACAGGTAACTTGGGAGTACCAGTGCCTGAGAAAAAGCCTACTAAACGTAAAGCGGTAATAAAACCAAAACCAAAAATGAAATATATTGCAGCTTACCAATCATTAGATGTAGTGACTGCATCGGTTTTCTTTTTTTAGGCATTTCCCCCCTCTGTTTTCACTTAGTGATCCGGCCAGTAACACACTTCATGTATTAGGATGACTACACTCTGGATGAAGGAACAACAGTACTGACCTTTGGACATCAGCATTGTCAATCTGAGAGGAAGGAAGTGTTAGATGTATTAGCAGGTTTAAATACACTAACAAACTGATGCCAAACGCCAGCTAATACTTTTAGATCAACCATTATGTTCCTTTTGGAATAAAACTTTTAATTAACCACTTCAATACTGGGCACTTTCACCCCCTTCCTGCCCAGGCCAATTTTCTGCTTTCAGCGCTGTAACATTTTGAATGACAATTTCACGGTCATGCAACACTGTACCCAAATTAAATTTTGATAATTATTTTCAAATAAAGTTTTCTTTTGGTGTTATTTGATCACCTCTGCGTTTTTTTTTGCGCTATAAAAAAAAAACACAATATTGAAAAAAAAAAAAAAAAGAAAACACAAAATGTTTTATTTTTTGCTATAATAAATATCCCAAATTTATTAAAAAAAACATTTTTTTTTTCCTCAGTTTAGGTCAATATGTATTCTTCTACATATTTTTGGTAAAAAAAAAATCGCAATAAGTGTATATTGATTGGTTTGTGCAAAAGTTATTGCGTCCACAAAACAGGTTATTGATTTATGGCATTTTTATTATTATATATTTTTTTACTAGTAATGGCGGTGATCTGCGATTTTAATTGTGACTGAGACATTGCGGCGGTCAGATCAGACACTTTTGACACTTTTTTTAAACCAATGCGATTTATACAGATTTTAATTGTAAAAAAATAGAGCAAGCACCGCGCTAATGCATACCAATAACAAGTGAAGAAAATATTGAAACAGTAACACAAAATCAAAATGTGATAAAAAAATATCTGTGAATAGCAGCAGCTAAAAAAATGTGGACATACACATTAAACAGAAATAAACAATACAAAAAGCCGCGCTTAGTGACAATGGAAAAATTAAATGTCCTATAACATTATAAATGAAATAAAGTTCAAAATGAAAAAAGGTGACTGGTAAAGAAATATTAAATCAATCCTTCAAGTCCATATGGAAACAAAAATAAGGTGACTCTTTGAAAGGTGACAATGTGAAATCCAAGATCAGTGACTTGTGAAATGATCCACCAAAAAAAGACGTGATCCACCACCGCTCTACTAATATGCTTACCAAAAGGCAAGCTTGGATAAGCTTGTAATTCAATGTTATCCTGTTACGACCTGGACTACCAGACCTCCACAGCAGATCCAGACTTTCACAATGTGACTGACCACAGATCCAGATGAGAACAGTGTTTCCCTTCCTGTTTGCCTTAATGTGAAATATCTCCAGAGATGCAAAGCCAGGAATACCCAATCCGTTTCAGCCTCCCGGGTCCAATAAATGCACCTCTGTGTGAATGTTGGGAAAGCTCCTGCGTCTGGCTCTGGTTGCAGTGATTGATGGTGGTCATCAATCACTGCAACCAGAGCCAGACACAGGAGCTTTCCCAACATTCACACAGAGGTGCATTTATTGGACCCGGGAGGCTGTAAAGGATTGGGTATTCCTGGCTTTGCATCTCTGGAGATATTTCACATTAAGGCAAACAGGAAGGGAAACACTGTTCTCATCTGGATCTGTGGTCAGTCACATTGTGGAAGTCTGGATCTGCTGTGGAGGTCTGGTAGTCCGGGTCGTAACAGGATAACATTGAATTACAGGCTTATCCAAGCTTGCCTTTTGGTAAGCATATTAGTAGAGCGGTGGTGGATCACGTCTTTTTTTGGTGGATCATTTCACAAGTCACTGATTAATCTTGGATTTCACATTGTCACCTTTCAAAGAGTCACCTTATTTTTGTTTCCATATGGACTTGAAGGATTGATTTAAGATTTTAATTGTGACTGCGGCGGACAGATCGGACACTTTTGACACTTTTTTTAAACCACTGACATTTATACAGCGATCAGTGCTATAAATAGCCATTGATTACTGTATAAATGTCACTTGCAGGGAAGGGGTTAACACTAGGGGGCGATCAAGGGGTTAACTGTGTTCCCTGACTGTGTGTTCTAACTGTGGGGGGACTGACTAGGGGAGGAGACCGATCAGTGTTCATATATACCAGGAACACATGATCTGTCTCCTCTCCCCTGACAGGGCGTGGATCTGTGTGTTTTGGGTTTAATACGGCTTTACACTTTGGGCTGATACATCAGTGCTGAAAATACAAATCAACTAACAGTAATTTGGCAGTCAGTTCTAGAGATATTTTAGTTATAGGTAACCTTACAGCCATAGAGAGACAAATTAAATGTTTACTGAACACAAGCAAAAACTTCTAATTTGGGAATGTGAATGTTAATATTTATCCACTGGAATAATTTGAACGCCTCTTCAATAAATAAATTAGCACACTGCCAAAGAAAAGAAATTGCTTTGTGCACAACAAATTGCAATACTTTTGATTCACTACTGCATAGTATTAATGTTTCCAAAGGTTAATCACTGGGCATATTTCTAGTGCGCTAGGGAATGCACAGCATGATAGTTTTAGTTGCTGTATGATTAGAAAGTGCCATCCAAATGTGTTTACAGTAATTCTGCTTGTGGTTTCACATAGATTTTACAGAGCAGCTTACATGATATGTGTGACCATGCATAGCTTCATGTATTTTTATAGTGAACACTTAATGGTGCCTGCTAAATGTTCTGCACCAACTGATTTATTGGGAGGCAATTTAGAATAGGAAACATCATCATCATAACACATGTCCTATATAAGCAACATCTCAAACAAAGCTATTAACACTTCAGTAAAAGCATGCTCTGGCCCATGGCATTATTACAAGCCGATAACTCTTTTTCCTAATAGCATCCAGACCTGGTTAATGCCTGTAAAAGCTAAATCTTTATAATAAAATATTTCAAGGGAGCCCAGAAAGTGCACGCTACATTCCATAGACCTATGGTTTTTATATTTCACCACTTGCTTTATACAGTAGTCGACCATCTGAGAAGATTAAAAAGTGTTAACATTAATCTGTCACATACGAAACAAGATAATGCTGTTAAGTACATTGAATCAATGTTGAAATCTCTCACTTTCTAAATTCATGCTGCTGTTACACAATGATCAACTGAGAAAAATGACCAGTTTTGGCATCTTATAGGAAGGTCGTACAGCAATGGCGTTTTTCATTATTTAATACAGGTATTTATATAGCACAGTCAATTTACATGTCACTTTACATATGCTGTACAGGAGCTTATGATCTGAGGTCCCTAGCTCACACTTAAGGGAGAAAAGGACAAGCAGCATGCATAGCGTACCGCAGCACAGAATATTGGGTGTGTCTTTATAGTGGCAATTGCCGTATATACCAACCCATGCATATTCCACAATCCTTGTACAGTAAAACATTGCTATGAGTAAGTACTCCTGGTAGTGTGAAACGCATTAGCGATTGTTGCTTTGCTGTGACCCACTTTTGTGTGATTCTGTTTCACAAATAAAAGGCATTTGAATTTATCTTGTGTGCGGCCGTGCAGAGTCTTTCAACCAATTGTCATTAGTACGTGCTGTGCCTGCACCTGGGTATCTCTATCCCAGGAGAAGCTGCGAGTCTTAAGCCCCATACACACGGTAGGATTTTCCGATGGATTCTGTCCTATCGGACAATGTTGTCGGAAAATCAGACCGTGTGTAGGCACCATCGGACAGTTTCCATCAGATTGTCTGACGGACAAAGTCCTATCTCCTGCTGGATAGATTTTTTGACAGCAAAGTCCGATCACACCAAATCCGATCATGTGTAGCGAATTCCGACCGGACAAAGTGCTACGCATGCTCAGATCACATTACAAGACCCAAGCTATTGGCTACTAGCCTCTACGTAGTCCCGTCGTAGGCAACAAACGTCACCACGTTCAGAATGATCGGATTTTCCGACAACTTTATCCGACCGTGTGTACGCAAAACCAACATCAGACAAAGTATGACGGACATGGTCTGACGGACCTGGTCCTCGGATAATCCACGCGTGTGTATGGGGCTTTAGGGTCCTTTCACACGGGGCGGATCCGTAATGATCCACCCCTTGAAGATCCAAAAACGGATGGATGAAAAACGGACATACGGTCCGCATGTGTGAAAGGGGCCTAAGTCGTGTAAATTACCCTGGAGTGGTGGTTCCCCTACAGTAAAACCTTGAATTGCGAGCATAATTCGTTCTGGAAACATGCTTGTAATCCAAAGCACTCGTATATCAAAGCAAATTTCCCCATAAGAAATAATGTAAATTCAGAACCATTTATTCATAAGTCCTTCAGTTTATAGTCCACATAAAAATAGTATAGCAATGTGACCAGGTTGTGTAACCAAAAAATGTCCATCCACAAATGGAAGCCCCCACAAGGGGATTAGACGCAAAATCCATCAGAAGCTACAGAGTATAAAAGAGAAAAGAGGAGAAGTGTAGCAATATGGTTACATTTAACCGCTTCCCGACCGCCTAACGCAGATATACTGCGGCAAAATGGCATGGGCAGGCAAAATCACGTGCCTGTACGTGATCCTATAAATGCCTGCCCGTGGGTCGCGCTCGCGCCCCGTGACGCCGGCCGCGGGACCAGCGGAGCTGAAGAACGGGGAGAGGTATGTGTAAACAAACCTCTCCCCGCGCTTCCTACTCTGCCTGTCATTGATTGGCTGTTCCCGATCATCGGGAAAGCCAATCAATGACGTCAGCCCCGCCCCCTAATGTAAAAAAACACACACACACGTCACAGCCCATAAACCCTCCCCTCCCCCTAGTGGTTAACCCCTTCACTACAACTGTCATTTATACAGGAATCAATGCATTTAAATAGCATTGATTGCTGTATAAATGACAATGGTCCCAAAAATGTGTCAAAAATGTCCGATGTGTCCGCCATAATGTCGCAGTCACAATAAAAATCGCTGATCGCCGCCATTACTAGTAAAAAAAAAAAATATTAATAAAAATGCTATAAAACTATCCCCTATTTTGTAAACACTATAACTTTTGCGCAAAGCGATCAATAATCGCTAATTGCGATTTTTTTTACCAAAAATATGTAGAAGAATACGTATCGGCCGAAACTGAGGAAAAAAAATGTTTTTTTATATGTTTTTTGGGGATATTTATTATAGAAAAAAGCAAAAAATATTGCATTTTTTTCAAAATTGTCGCTCTATTTTTGTTTATAGCGCAAAAAAAAAAAACCGCAGGGGCAATCAAATACCACCAAAAGAAAGCTCTATTTGTGGGAAAAAAAGGACACCAATTTTGTTTTGGAGCCACGTCGCACGACCGCGCAATTGTCAGTTAAAGCAAAGCAGTGCCGAATCGCAAAAAGGTGCCTGGTCCTTTGGCTGCCAATTGGTCCGGGGCTGAAGTGGTTAATGAAGGTACAACATTTAGCATGTCACATGGTTGATGATTAAAAGAGGCACATGTAAGTATGCAGGCATCCGGGGTAAAGCTGTCCACATAGACCATTCTCCTAACCGCCGGCTCTCAATGCTGTCAGTCTGCAATCATGATAGGTAAGACTACTCTGCAGTAGAGCGATCTAAAAGCGAGGTTTGAAGTGGGATGACGTTGATCGCGTCGCAGAGGATGGTCTACATGGACAGCTTTATCCCGATGACTGCATATTATTTTGTGCCTCTTTTAATCATCAACCACGCGAGTTGCTAAATGTTGTACCATCATTAAATGTAACCATATTGCTAAACTTAGAGGCGCCGCTCTTCTCTTTTATACTCAGTTGTGACATCACGCTACTTGTATATCAAGACATCGCTTATTTAACAACATTTATAAAAAAAATATTGCTGGTCTTGCAAAACACTCTAAATCCAAGGTTTTACTGTACTCACAAAATCCTTTTAATTACAGTGGCACAAATGAGAGCCTTACAGACATACCTATCCCTTAGCACAAAGCTTTTTTTTCAAAGCTGAAACAGTTTACTTGTAGATGCCTTTCTCTGCAAATAATATAGGCAAAATATAAACAGAAAAATTTGTGTGCAAAAAGAGGTGATGCAGCAACCTTTAATTCTGGACACAAATGCGTGACGTGGTATCCCAGAAGGATGTGGGCAACTGGGAAGATCATTCTCATCTAGGAAAAAAAAACAATAGTTTTAACGACTTTTTTGTTTTGCATGCAGTAAGGAATGGATAAAAACTGTCACTTTTTTTGTCATATGCGTTCTATTTTGGAGATTTCAATTATCTTACTACCCTGTAGACACAACATGTTGGAAGGGTACATTGCTCTAACGTAAAGGAAAACCCTGCTTAGACAGCTGTCACTGAGGCAAATGTCATCTTCGGACAATTTCCCCACTATTCTTGTTCTGGTGGCAACTGAACATTTTGTATTTCCTCAGTAGTTGCAGGACAAATAAAGAATCTTTTGAGCGGACAAAGATAGCAATAAAAACCTAACTGGGATTCTAATCACTCTATCCAGAACTACAGAAATCAGGCTTGGCTTTAGATACGCTTTAAAGGACAAAATAAACTTCAAAACATCATTGGTCTAGACGAGAAATGCAAGCATAACATTGTTTACATTTAGTTTGTCAGTATCTTCATTGACACTGCATACTGGTTTGATTGTATGACCCCATATACACTATACAACTTTTGTTGTCTGATTTCCTTTAGATTTACCAAAACGATGTAGTGCAAGGGCCTGCCTGATTGCATACAAATTGAAACTCTTAAGGTTTGACCTCATATTATATAGTTTTGGTAAATCTGAAGGAAAAAATCTATGGAAAATTGTATAGTGTGTATCCAGCTTAAAGCCCCATACACACGCGCGGATTATCCGAGGACCAGGTCCGTCGGATCCTGTCCGTCGTACTTTGTCCGATGTTGGTGTTGCGTACACACGGTCGGACAACGTTGTCGGAATTTCCGGTCTGCAAGAACGTCGTGACGTAAGTCGTCTTCCACGAGACTAGAAAAGGGAAGTTCAGCACCACATCAGGCACTCGTTGGGCTCCTTCTGCTGATCCCGTGTTTATCACGAGTTAGTCGAAGTTTGGGGACTTAAGATTCGCGCTTCTCAGTTTTCTGACTCAGATCGTTACTGCTCTTCAGTTTGTGCTTGTCGTGCGTATCTGTTTATTAGTGCGTGTAGTCAGTTCGCATTTGTTGGTCATTGCGGCCTATATCTTGATATAGGACGCTTTGATTTGCACTGCTTATTGTCTGCTCGTTTCTGGTATTCATTTCGTTCTTTCAGGCCTTGCTGTTTATCGGTGCTTTCTGTTTGTCCGTTCTGACCAGCCGACCTTTTGTGAGCGATGTTTCCCGTACGTACTCGTCGCCGAGTTCGTGCTGTACGCGGAATTGGTGTCGGGCTTTTAGCTTTGACCCAAGACCCGTCCATGAACAGAGTGACGAGGAGTATGTGGACCAAGAATTGGTTGCTTCAGCGTGATCAGTTCTCGCACATGCCTTTGCTTCGTGAGATCCGGGAGAATAATCCTGATGATTTCAGGAACTTTCTCCGGATGACGGACCCCGTTTTTCACCATCTTTTGGCTTTGCTGACCCCTTTTATCAGCCGGCAGGATACATGCATGAGACAAGCCATCACTCCGGAGCAGAGGCTTGTTGCTACGTTGAGGTACTTGGCGACAGGGAGAAGCCTTCAGGATTTGAAGTTCTCTTCAGGTATCTCTCCCCAGGCCCTGGGAATCATTATTTCAGAGACCTGTTCTGCCATCATCCAGGTCCTGCAGGAGGACTATATTAAGGTAACATTTCTCCTTTACTATTCCCTTCTATGTATGCTCTGTTTGCTAATATCTTGTATTTTTGACCTCCTTCCCTAATTACCATGATTGCAATATGCTCTAATATGCTGTGCCCCTTTTCTCCTTCATGCATTTTTCCCTTCACTTACCTCCCCAGCATGCTCTTCTGCCCCAATAGACACCTATGGCCTAGTCACTTAAGCAATGTATTTTGTCTGCTGCATAGTATTGTTTTCCCCCAAACACCCCCTAAAATATGGACAAATGTTTGCTGTGTGGTTTACTTCATGTAGAGCCCCTTTTTTTCCCCTTTTTGTTGGTGGGGGGGGGGGTGCCCAATTCATTCTGAACCCCCTTCCCCAACTGCTCTGTCAGATGGTACCAATCCTCTATCTGCTGGCTTTTCAAAGGTCAATAGACACTATATACCTACCTCTTTATAGTGGGCATCTTTAGGGATGAATTCAGCAAAGCATGTAGTGCAAGGGGCTGGCTCCATACTTTCCATTTCCTCTTTTTTTGTGTTCTTTCCCTCCTATTAGCCTGCTAGGTAATTTCAGAATGTCCAAATGTGCGTTCCTTTTTTTTGGGGGGGGGGGGGGTGGCTGTGGGGATTTTGAATGTTATTTTATCTTTCCTGTGGGCTGCCAATAGTGTTAAGTAAGGAGGGTCTGGCCAAACTAGCACACATTATTGAGCCATTTGGCAATCAATGAAGTGCAGAGGGTTAACTGTCCAAACCCCCCCCCCCCAAACCGCTAGTGATTGGCAATGGGCCATCAGAAGTGGGGCGATTGATGGGGGGTGAGTCATCTGCTAGGGGGACCCTGTACTTTGCGTTGCAAATACTTTCCAGCTTTAAATGTAAAAGTCTGATCTTGTTCCAAGATGTTTAGTGTCTAATCTGCTTGCAATGTTTATGTGCAAAGTGACTAATTTTTTTTTCTTGTTTCACTCCACAGTTCCCTTCCACGCCACAGGAATGGCAGACTGTGGCCTCCCACTTTGCCACCCGTTGAGACTTTCCTAACTGCGGAGGTGCAATTGATGGGAAACACGTCCGGATCGTCCCACCCCCCAACTCGGGGTCCTACTATTATAATTACAAGGGGTTTAATAGTGTCATGATGTTGGCGGTGGTGTCGGCGACATACGAGTTTTTGTATGTGGACGTGGGGATGAACGGCCGGATCTCAGATGGTGGTGCCATTGCGCACACGGAGTTCTACTGGCGTCTCCAAAGTGGCAGTCTGTGCTTGCCACCTCCAGAGGAGAATGCTGAAGGACTCCCCTTCGTCTTTGTCGCAGATGAAGCGTTTGCGTTGACCCCCCATCTGATGAGGCCCTTCCCGATGAGGACCCTCACCCCAGACCAGAGGGTCTTCAATTACAGGCTGTCGAGAGCCCGCAGAGTGGTGGAGAACACCTTCGGGATCCTGGCCAGCCGCTTCCGCCTGTTTTTGACGGCTATTAACTTGGCGGAATACAAACTCAACCACATAGTTCTTGCCTCTTGCATATTGCACAACTTTTTGAAAAGACACAACACCAACTATGTGGTGACCGTTGGCCCAGATGTTGAGGGCCCTTCCAATGCCGACCTCACAGCCCTTCAAGCGGCACGTCCAGGCTTGCCCCCTCCAAATGCCCGCGTGGTCCGCAAGCAATATATGGACTACTTTGTGGGTAGGGGGGCCATTGCTCTGCCTGACGATGTGTGAGAGGCATTTTTAAATAAATATATTTTTTTAACAAACCTATGTTTTCTGGTCCTTTCCATATTCTAGCTTCTTTGAGATATACATTTTTGCCCTTTAGCTTCAACAGTGGGAATGCACTTTCTGGGCAAAAGGAGGTAACAGTCTCTTCTTCCCAAAAAGATTCTTCTCATGTTGTGTGTTTGATACCTAATCTTTGGTCTAGAGAAGGTTTGTAGTGCATAACTGACACCCAAAATACTCCTTTTCATCATGACAGAAATGTGTGTATTACCAAAAATGGTGTGCTACGTGTTTTCGTACAAATCACTGTGGGTGTCATTTACATAAGTCAAATCTACTATGCTCTACAAGTGCAGTGCAAAAGTGCCCTGGAAAAGAAACTTGCAGTGCAAACTGGACTTGCCTTTAGTAAATAACACCCATTGCCCCCCAAATCCTTTACATTTGACATACATAATGCTTTTTTTGTTTTTAAATAAGGAAGCCACACATTTAGAACATTTACCAAGTTTACTTGCAACACATTCACAAGTGCATTTACAAACTTCTTGCCAAAACTGACAAGATCTTGGTTCTTGACAACATTGTTTACAAACATTCTGCATTTGGTAAAACCAGGCATGGAGCAAAACAGAACATAGGAACTAGGAAAGTTCAACTTTCTAAAGTGAAGACAAGATCAGACATGACTACATGTTAAAAGTGTGTTTGATCTTGCCTTCATCACATGGTGGGTCACCCCTGGAAAGTGGAAATTTAGAACATGCACACAATTTGGGTCAGAAAATGGTCATTAGATGGTAAAACACATGCCTAGAAGCTTCAAAAGTGCCATTTTCCATCATGGGGATGAATGGACGTTTTTTGGGGGTGCAACCCCTTCACCACAACCACTTTAGTAGTTCGGAAAGTGGTTGCACCCCCAAAAAAACGTGGTCATTCATCCACCATGATGGGAGCTAGCACATGTGGACACAATGTGTGCATGTTCCAAATTTCACACAGTTCCTAAGTTGCAAATGTGTTCAGAAACAGCCACAAATGTGTGTTAATTACTTGGTGCGTTTTCAAATTTTTCCTAAAACTTCAATGATGTTCTTCAATTTTTTTGAACATCATTGATGTTTTGCTTTATGTCATCTAGATCTCGATTGCAGACCATTATCTCCCCGATGAGTATGTGGGCACTCTTTGTGGTAAAGTGCGATTCTTCTTCCACAACATCCACGTCACCTAAAAACAACCAAAAAAAACACAAATGTGTTTGGAAATAAGGCAGGCATACATTGATTACCTTACCAGTAGCTGTGTTCTCCCACACTCACCTGTTGTGGTGACAAGTTCTCCAATTTCTATGATCTCTCCTTCCTCCTCCTCCTCCTCTGCTTCTGGTCTTTCCCCTTCTTTGGGAGGTGTTGGTTTTGTGGTTTCCTCAGACGTCATGAGTTTTCGCTCCCCTATGAGAATGTACAAAAGGAAGATTTAGCAACACAATCTATTGAGGGCAGAAATAGGAAATGTCAAACATTGCTTGAAAGTGAGGGACAATATTTTTGTTTGGCCAGTTACAAATGACAACAACATGAATGTAGTCACTTTGTAAAGGTGCTAAACTTACTAGCTTTTTGGTAGAAGTTTGTCTGATGGAGACCCCCCTCTAGTATCCACTGGAGCACATGTGTGGAAAAGCATAATAAAAAGTGGGTTTGGGTGTCCCAGTACTAGTGCTCTAGAGTCCAGATGGGTAAACAGCTACTGGGTGACCTCTCCTTTACATTGAATAAATTGGCTTTACATTCTTGATGACATTTCTAGTGAGAACAAACTTCCTTTCCCCAAAAAAAAACACCAAACCTCGTATTATAAGTGGCCGAACGATCGAGGTTGAGTACGATCGAATGGACACACACGAACATGACAGTGGCAGAAAGATCGAGGTTGAGTACGATCGAATGCACAGACGAACATGAAAGTGGCCATTTTCTAATGTACAACTTTGTAAAAATACAAACACATGGAGCAGTATGCAAGCCAAAAATCAAACACAAAACACAACTACTTTCTTTTTTGAAGAACTCGCTTGATCTTTCTGTACTGATCGGGCTCCCTCAGTTTCAGGTCTGACCAGCGTTTCCTCAGTTGCTCCTTGGATCGTTGTACCCCAAAATGATTGTACAGCCTCCTCACAACTTTAGACATGATCTTGGCCTTGCGGACATTGGGGTTGAGGTAAGGCCCATACTTCCCATCATAGTCGCTCCTCTTTAATATGTCCACCATCTCCAACATTTCTCCAAATGACATATTGGAGGCCTTGAATTTCAGGCTCCGGGATCGGGACGTTTCTGCCTCCGGCCTTTCCTCGTCCTCCTCCTCGTTGCTGCAATATTTCGGGCGCACCTGCTGTGTCCCCGCCATGTGCTCTCCCCACTGCACCGTAAAGAGAAGGGGTGGGGAATAGCCGTGAAAGATCGTCAGGGGCGGGCGGAGTTTGACGCATGCGCACTGTATATAAAACGTCACACGTCTGTGTCGTAGCCACGATCTGTGAGACGAGGGGAGAGAAAGCTCACGCACAAGACGATCGCTATAACGAAGGTACAACTTGACGTTGGTACATAACTAGCCTAGACAGATTAGACCTTGAGGCTTCTTTCTGGAGAAGATTAGGAGAGTTTTGCCGGACATTATTTATAGTGTTTTGTGTGGTGTTGTGTCTTGCAGAGATTATGCAGGGATTCAACGACATGAGTTTTCTCCCCCTGTTCATTGATAAATACAGGGAAATTCCCCTTTTATGGCAGGCCAAACACCCCCATTACGGCCACAAAGCAAAGAGGTACGCAGCCCTGCTGAAACTTGTGGAATTTGTAAAGCCAACGTTCCCCACGGCAACTGTTGGTAAGATAAGAAATAAAATTGGCAGCCTGAGGAGTGCGTATATCAGGGAGCGCAAGAAGGTCCTGAAGTCCCAAGAATCTGGAGCTGCAGCAGATGGGGTCTATGCCCCCAAGCTCTGGTACTATGACAGGCTCCTATTTCTCAAAGACCAGACTGATGTCACGGAGCCACTCTCGCCTCCTCCTTCCATGCTTCCTTGCACGCAGGCCACCACTGATGAGGCTTCCGAGGAGCAACCTGGGCCTTCCAGTCTGGAAGATGTGGAGGAGCCCAGCTTGATCCAGGTATAGTAGTTTGGGAACCAATTTTGTGAAAAATAAATGATGTTCAGTTAATTCAGGATCCCCAATTGCTTAGTTCCTAACGTGTTTGACATTTCAACAGACAGTAGTGTTGGAGACATTTGGGGCAAGAATATAAGCTGCTGGGCTGAGAATTGTATGGTTTTCTATTTGTAACCATTTTGCAACAGTCACTAGATGAAATTTGTGTGTGTTTGATGAACAAATAACTGAAACTATGTCACTTTTTCATACACAGGAAGACCTCAGCCAGGAGGAGGCTGTGGAATGTGGCAGTCAGGAGGAGGAAGGGGTTAGTGGCAGCCAAGAGGTGGGTAGTGGCAGCCAAGAGGGGGGTAGGCGTAGGAGCCTGACTGACTCCCAAATCCCTTCCCTCCGCCTTCCCTACAAAAGGGCGAGAAGGGGGGGTGAGGCGGGAGAGTCAGCGCTCCGGATGATCAGAGAGGCTTCAGCCTCGCTACATGCCACACCCATCGACGAGGAGACCTTTGGCTCCTTGGTTGTGACGAAAATGATGGGTATGGAGGTGGGGCAACGCAACATGTGTGAGGATGTCATCCTCAAAGTCCTAAATAAGGGGATGGCTGGGGGGGTGACCCCACTCACACGTTTGCCATAGTGACCATGCTCCGCCTCCTCCTCCTCCTTCTGCCACCCCACCAGCAACACAGCTACAGCGTGCAAGGAAGCGTGGAAGGAAGACCTGAGAGTGACGACCTGGATTCAGTCTGGTCTGAGAGAAGATGGAGCCTCTCGTAGTACCAGAGCCTGGGTACCTAGATGGCATCTGCTGCAGTTCCGGATGTTTTGGACTTCAGGACCAGATAGCACTTCCTTATTATTTAGATAGGTACTCCTCAGGCCCCCAATTTTAGACGCTTCAAAAATGATGGTTGCCGTGGGGGTCCAAGGCTTTGCAAATTCCCCAAGTTTCTCCATCGCTGCGTTCCTCTTTGTTTTGTTGCTGAGACCTAAATAAAGGTATTTTTGATTTGAAATAATCATTGCCTATTGTGTTTGACTTTTCTACAATGACAGTTTATTTGTGAGTAGGCAGGTACATTTCACTAATCATAAAGTATAATTTTTTATTTTATTTTTTTTTTTCCACCTCAGCGAACATTAAAGAGACTTTCATTCAACTTAACGTTCATTTTCGTCTCTTCCTTTAAGTCACATCATTTGTGGTGTTTGTTTTTTCATTTATAAATTTATTGCAAATAATTTTCCATCTCCCCCTCCTCTTCCTTCCTGACCCCCTTTTTTTTTCCTTTCCCCCTTTTTCCCTATTATCTGCCCTTCTATGTGAAATTGTTTATCGTGTAATCTCCTCCACATATCTCCACGTGTCTTTAAATTCCTTCCATGCTGTCCATTTATCCCTCTCTTCTCCCCCCGTTTCTCTTTCCCCCCCAATCTCATCTATATTTTCTAGATTTTGTATCTTACTCATTTGGAATATTAAATCCCTGATGCTGGGGCTTTCTGCCTCCCTCCACTTTTTTGGAATGAGGCTTTTTGCAACGTTTAAAAAGGTGGGTATCAATGAATTTTTATAGTGTTTGACGGGGAGGTCTGTCCCGTGAAACAAACATGTCCATGGATCATCCGCTATTTCCACCCCTATAACTTCCTTTATAAGCTGGCGAACTTCCTTCCAATATTTCTTAATGATGGGACACTCCCACCAGATGTGAGCTGTAGTTCCTAATTGTTTGCATCCACGCCAGCACTCTGACGACTGATCTGTTACAAATCGGCTGGTTTTGTCTGGTGTCATGTACCATCTTGCGAGGCATTTGTAATTTGTCTCTATCATCTTATTATCTATCACCGAACTGTGTAGTAATTTTAAAATTTTCTTCACTTTCTGTGCACTGCAACGTGTCCCTAGATCGTTTTCCCATTTTTTGATGTAAGGCGGGTCCTCCAAGTCGTCACCCTCTGATTGAATTTTATATATCCGCCCTATGTTCTTCCTTGAATTCACCTTTAGACAGAGTTTTTCTAATGGTCTATACTGATCTTTGTCCCTTAATGGATGGGGAAGTTTTTCAGTAAAGTGACTCAATTGGAGGAACCGCCAGACATCTAATTTCATTAAGCCCGTGTCCTTATTTAGTGCTTGATACGTTTTAATTTTACCTTGGTGTATTATGTCCTTTAATTGTGCATTTTCTTTTTTCAACCAATTTCCCCCCACTTCCTTTTTTCCCGGTGCGAAAAAATCATTTTGCTTCAAATATATTAATGGGGAATTATATGTCCATTTTTTTTGTGCGTGAATCCGATCCCAAATTTTTAGTGCTGTATATGTGATTTCATGTGTCCCTGTTCCCATGCGCCTATAATGTGGAGGGTTCCAAATTATTCGTCCCAACTGTGTGCCACTCATTTCTTTTTCTAAACGTACCCATCTTTTTTCATTCGCCTCTTTTGCCCACTCTATTACCCGAGTGAGAGCAATCGCATTTTGGTATTTTTGAAAATCCGGTACCGCTAAGCCTCCTTGTTTCTTGCTCCTACTTAAAACATTAAAAGCTATTCTCGGTCTTTGGTTTTTCCAAATATACTTAGAGATTAGCCTTTTCAATGTTTTTAAATATATTTGTGGGAGTGATATAGGTAGCATTTGTAGCTTATAGAGTATTTTTGGGGCCAGAACCATCTTAATCACGTTGATCCTCCCAATCCAAGAGAGGGATGTCATTGAAAGTTTTTTAGTTTCACTTTTAATTTCGTCTAATAAGGGAATAAAGTTAGTATTATATATTGCTTTGACCGTGGGGGCCAGTTTGATTCCTAAGTACTTAATCTCTTTTTGCCAAGGGAAATGGAATTCTTTTATTAAGTTAGCTTCTTCCTGCTTACTGATACTGACATTTAAGATTTCAGATTTGCTGGGGTTTATTTTCAGATTTGAAATCTCCCCGTATTCCTTTAATATTTTTAACAGGATCGGGATCGTTGTCCTTGGGTGAGTTATATAAAAGAGAACATCGTCCGCAAAAGCTGCGAGTTTGTGTTCTTCTGTCCCGACCTTGATCCCTTTAATATCCGGGTTATTCCGGATAGCTGATAACAGGGGTTCGAGTGAAAGCACGAACAACAAGGGAGACAGCGGGCACCCCTGCCTGGTGCCGTTTTTCATTGTAAACGTTGAGGACAGAGTTCCGTTGACTTTAACGGATGCCTGAGGATCATTATACAGCGCCCCTATCCACTTGATCATTCGGGGGCCTATTCCCATTGCCTCCAGGGTTCCAAACATGAGTCCCCAGTCTACCCTATCGAACGCTTTTTCAGCGTCCGTTGACAGGAGTAGACCTGGGGACCCACCTTCTTCCAACACTCGGAGCAAAAGGAGGGAACGCACCCCGTTGTCCCTCCCCTCTCTCCCCGGGACAAATCCGACCTGATCCGGATGGACCAGGTCGGTTAGCCTCTCTTTCAACCTGGACGCAAGTACCTTGGCGTATAATTTGGTATCCGTGTTCAGGAGAGCTATAGGTCTGTAATTTGAGCAGAGTGTGCTATCCTTACCCTCCTTCAGGATTAAAGTTATTGAGGCCTGCAATGCCTCCCCTCCCATTTTATATTCCGATCCGAGACCGTTCATATACTGACACAACCTTGGAACTAGAATGTTACTAAATTTTTTAAGGTAAAGGGAAGAGAAGCCATCTGGGCCCGGGCTTTTACCTGCTACTGTTTCCTTCAAGGCTTTGTGTATTTCTGCTTCCGTAATGGGTCTGTCCATGAAGAGTTTTTCCTCCTCTGACAGGCAAGGTAGATTGCTTTTTTCCAAGAACCCTTTAATTTTTTTTTGGCTCTTTTTATCTTGTGCTCCATTCTGACCAACAGAATAGAGGGCCTCATAGTAGTTTTTAAAGACTTCGGCTATCTCCCCCGTTGAATGCGCCATCCCCCCGCCCCCATTTTGAATTTTTTCAATAAAATTAAGATCCCGCTTTTTTTTCAACTTTCCTGCTAAATATTTACTTATCTTATTATCCCAGCAATATCTCTCTCTTGCCCTAATATTGAATCTCCTATTTATTTCCTGTTCTCTCATATCTTTAAGTTCGTCTCTCTTTTTAACCAGTAAGTGGAAAAGTTCCTGTTGTTGCCCATTTTGTTTCTTGTGTTCTTGTTCTAGTCTATATATCTCATCGGTTACTCTCAACATTTTCCTTTTTTTTTCCCTTTTTTCCCCGGCGCCTATGGAGATGAGGACTCCCCTGATGTACACTTTATGCGCTTCCCATAGGGTAGCGCTAGTGATTTCTTCAGTATCGTTGACACTAAAGAAGAATTCAATTTCCTTTTGTATTTGTTCCAGTATTTTTCCGTCTTGTAATAGACTTTCATCAAGTTTCCAACTATACGGTTGTCTCTGTATTCCGGGTATCCCGATCTTCATTGACACCGGGGAATGGTCCGACAAGGTAGAAATCTCTATCTGTGTGGTCCTTATTTGGTCTAGCATTCTATGCTCTGTCAAAAAGTAGTCTAGTCTGGAATACGTCCCGTGCACAGGGGAGAAGAAGGTATAGTCTCTTATTTTCTCGTGTTGTACCCTCCACACATCTACCAATTGTAATTGTTTCAACTTATATTTTATCTTTCTTAATAAGCCCCTACTTGTCCCCTGTGCCCGGGACGTGCAGTCCTTCTCCGGTTCCAAACAAAAATTAAAGTCTTCGGCCAGTATTACCTCCCCCTTCTGGAATTTTGTAAGTCTATTCAATATCTGTATCAGGTAGTTTATAGGGTTTTTATTAGGACAGTAAACATTTGCCAGGGTCAAGTACCTATCCCCCAATTTCCCCTTTAGAAACAAATACCGTCCCTCTGGGTCAGTTATCCTGTCGGTTAGTGTGAATCTAGTCTGTTTCTCAAATCCTATTGCAACCCCCTTCGCCCTACTTATGGGAGAGTCAGAATAATACCACATCTGGTAGTTTTCAGAGTTCAGTTTGGTATTTGTTTCCAGAGATAAGTGGGTTTCCTGCAGGAATACCACATCTGCTCTGTACTCCTTTAATTCTTTAATTAATTTAAACCTCTTAGTCGGAGAGTTTAGTCCTTTTACATTATACGTTACCAAATTAACCTCCGTCATCTATACCTTTTAGATAGAGTGCTTCCATATTTTACTAACTCCTGCCCCCTTTTCTCTGACCCCGCTTTTTTTTTTTTTCTTTTTTTTTCTTTTTTTTATTAGCTTTTGCAAGGTGGATCTCCCCCCTCCCACCCTCCCCCCCCCCTTCCCTAACCCCCCCTTATACCCCCTCCCTAACCCCCCCTTACCCTCCCCCCCCCCCGGCCATCTTCCGGCCTTGGTACTTTATGTGGGCACCCAATCTTTGCCCAACCCATGAACCGTAGGGCTTAGGGTGAGGCTCTGGCTGCGGCCGCCTATGCCTATCCCGCCCCTATCCCTCTCACAGAGGGTACTGATAGGGAGAGAACATTCATTGGAGGCCCCCCTGTTCCCTTACAGGCCTTTGTTTTATTTTTTACTTTGATTTTGCTTTCCTGTTTCCCCCCCCCCCACCTCCCGCCACCCCCCCATCCCCTCTCAATAATTTTGTTTATTTCCCTTCATTGACTGTCCGACCCTCACTCCCCCCCTCATCCCCTAGGTATATCCGGGACCGGGATGTCTAATCTATGGCAGAAGTCCTCAAGTTCGTCCAAAAATTTAAGTCTAAATGTCCTTCCCTCTCTCGGAACTAGTAATGCTGCTGGAAAACCCCAACTGTACTTTATGTTCGCCAATCTCAGTTGCTCTAGTAAGGGTTTTAATTGCCTTCTCCGGGCCAAAGTTCCTGCTGAGAGATCTGAAAAGACCTGCAAAGCGGATCCGTCATATTGTAGGGGCGGGCTTCCTCTAAGTTTACTCCATATCCTTGCCTTATCTTCAAAGAGATGGAATTTGATGATTACGTCTCTTGGAATATCTTCTCTTAGGAGGTTTACGGACCCTATGTACCCGATCGATCTTCAGATCGTCATTTTCCCCTCTGCCCAATAATGGGTTAAAAATCCTCTTCATTTTAACAATCAGGTCTTCTCCCTGTTGTTCTGGGATTGCTCTTATTCTCAAATTTTGGCGTCGGCTTTGGTTTTCTTGTTCTTCCATTTTATACACTATGTCCCTATGTTCCATCTGCATCTTCCCAACTTGAGCTTTTAATTCTAGGATTTCCTGAGACTGTTTTTCCGTTCGTTCCTCCACCTCTTCTACTCTTCTTAAGAGGTGGCCCATATCAGTCCGTACATTTTCTATTTCCGTTTTTATTGAGTTCTCCAACTTAGCGAACATTTCTGACATCTCATCCTTTGTAGGGATCAGGGCGATGTTCCTCTGTATTTCTGTCCTACCCGTATTCGGGTCCAAGTCGCTATCTGTTTCTTCTCTAGCACAGGCTCCTAGCTCTTCTGTTGATGGTGTTATTAGAGGTTCCTTTCTTTTTTCCTTTGTCCTCTGTTTTTTATCGACTCCTGGGCTTTTTAAACTTGCTTCTTTTAAATATTTTTGCATCGTGCTTGAGTTTAAACTTTCTCTTGGGTTTTTGGGTTCGTTTGTTTTTTGTGCCCTTCCCTTCATTTTCCCCTCTGTAAGTTTTTTCCTCCCCAGGGTGATCTCCCTATCTTCCCCTTCTCCAAGGGGGGAGTCAAGGGGGGCAAAAAGCCCTGTTGAAGGGGGGAAAAAAGAAAAAAGAAAAAAGGAAAAAAAAATAAGCCTTTTTATGCGGGTGGGCTGAGGCGAGCCCTTTAGTAGGTTTATGAAGCGCTCTAAATCTTAATCCTGATGTTCGCTCCTCCCCCTAAGATATATAAAACTAGCTTGATCGATGTGAGCTTGTCTCCAGTTAGGCAGGGGTTACACTCACAGTAGGGCCAAGGGAACAAATCCCGAGGCAAAGAGAGACACAAGGAGAGAAAACAAAGATGGGACGAGGGCATGCGCACCGAGACACAGCACAAAGCTGCCCCTCCCTCCTCCTTTTCCTTTAGGTGGAAATCTGACAATTTAAGACTAAACGTTTGGTCGCTTTACTCCTGATTATAGAGCAGCCAGGTTTCAGGTGTCCCAGGGTAAAAGAGGTCAGTCCTGTCAGTCAAGACTATCCAGGTAGCTTGTTATCCGCTGCCTTTACGATAAAGATGTTTAAGGTCCTTCCTTCCTCCTACTCCTTTAGACAGTCTTATGACCAGTTATAATGTCTGTTCCCTCTGATACCCCCTCTCCTTACGTATCCCAATAGTTAGTATACAGCTCCAGTTTGGGAATACAGTATGGTAATAAACTTCACGCTGCGGTGCTTAAGACTCCAATTTTGCTCCTATTTACAGCAGTCCCTGGCAGTGCTTTTATACACGGCGTAATATGTCCTGGCCCGCATGTGCCAATCTGAGATTGCTATAAGTAGGTCACGGCTTTTACAACGAGAAAGCAGGTACTTGGATAATAACAGGTTAAGTTATACACACACTTATGTTATATCACACATAACCTCAGTCCTTAATCTGATATCCCTGTTAGATCTGAGACATGTGGTGCGATGAAATCAACAGCGTATATCTCTCCGATTTATCTTGCTGGGCCCCCCATACGCTTTCCTCAAGTATATCTTCAGTAGCAATAACTCATTACAGCAGATGACGCTATTCTTTTTTATCTTACCCAGCCAAGTCCAGGGATCTCCAGTGTTCAATATAAACAGTAATAAGAGGGGGTATACCGTCTCCAACCACCAGGGTTGCCTGCTGACTTCCCTCCCTCTGTCAGGTGCCGCTTGTTCACCTTTCAACTTGTAGGGCTTGTTCCCGGCTCCCACTTCAGGCAGCCCAGGCTCTTCCACTCTAGCTCCGACAGGAGAGAGACACCGACAGACAAAACATACCCAGCATATAGCATATAGGTGAGGAGCGGGGTGAGGAGCGGGGGGGAGGAGCGGGGGGCGGGGATTCGTTTATGCCGGCGGCTTCAGCTGCATTGGGCACAGTGTCAAGCGCTGTGATATGCCGCTCGTACCGCGTCTCTGACCTGCCCTTCTGTGCTCCGATGTACAGCCTCGCCCGATTCTCTGGTCTGTCTCTGAGTGGCGTGTGGCTGCCACCGCCTGCAGGTTCAAGGGGGGGATAGTGCGTCCCTCGGAGCTAGCGTTCTTCTCACCACGCGTCGCTCCTGCTGACCTTCCGGGACGGCCACCATCTCCTCACACCAGCGCCGCACTCAGGCCCCTCCCCTACGTCCTCTACGTCCGCGCCATCTCTCTAGAAACCGTCCCCTCCCTCTCCTCCATAAAGTATAATTAACAAGGGGCAACAACAACCAACAAACTCCTAGTAAATTTAAGCAACAAATAGAAATGTTAATAATATTGTTTTGCTAAGTTGAGACACACAACCCCCCCTCAAAAAAAAAAAAAAAAATCTCCTTAAAATATGTATTCCAAAAAAAATACAAAAATGAGAAATCATCCAAAAAATATAACAAAGATTCTTTTACGATCTGAGTAAAAATAAACATGTAGTCTAGAAATCCTGAAAAGTAATAAAGAACTAAGTTTGGGAGAAGTGTGGGTGAATAGGAGCAGCTAAAACATGTCATTCTTCTTGCATTGTAAAGAAAAAGAGAATGCGCTGCATTAAAGACATTTTAACATTGCAGCGTGACGAATGTGCTGTGTCGATTAGGAAAGGTAGTTTTACCTGACCGTGCGCTTCCGTCACAGAATTTCTTCTGAGCATGCGTAGCACTTTGTCCGTCGGACTACGCTACACACGATCGGATTTGGTGTGATCGGACTTTGTTGTCAAAAAATCTATCCAGCAGGAGATAGGACTTTGTCCGTCGGACAATCCGAGGTACACTGTCCGATGGTGCCTACACACGGTCGGAATTTCCGACAACATTGTCCGATAGGACAGAATCCATCGGAAAATCCGACCGTGTGTATGGGGCTTTAGTCTTCAATCTCATGAGATATAACTTATATTTGTCTGCTGCAATGCACTCATGCATTCACTATAGATTACAAACTGCAAAAGTGATGCAGTTCCTGCTTAAGTAGTATGTATAACCAATTTTTTTTATTGTTTTGTTTTAAATAAAGGAAAGAATAAAACTTCTGCCAAAATATTTGTTGCTGTCTACTTACTATTGAGGAAATTTCCCTTCACTTTTTGCCCCAGAGATGAAACAGGAAGTTAGAGGAAATCTCCAAAAGTGAGGTGAATTTCCTTCCTAGGCAGCTGTTCCCATTTGGGAGATTTTCTTTACCTTCTGTAGGAAACTCTAAACTGTTGGATTTCCCCTCAGTGACAATGGTCACCAAAACACAATTAGAGAGGCAAATCTCCCTAATGGGAACACAGGCAGCAATAAAAACTTAAAGCTGGATTCCACCCTAAAGTGGAACTTCCGCTTTTCGGAACCCTCCGGTGTCACATTTGGCACCTTTCAGGGGGAGGGGGGTGCAGATACCTGTCTAAGGGCTCTTTCACACGGACGGTCCGTATGTCTGTTTTTCATCCATCCGCTTTCGGATGAAAAACGGACATACATGTATCCCTATGGGATAGCGGGTGTCAGCGGATCCGCTGACACCCGATCGCGTCCATGCCCGCTATGGTCCGTTTCTGCAGACGGAGGAAAACCCTATTTTTTCATCCGTCTGCAGAGCGGATTGGATGACGACGGACTCTACGGTCCGTCGTCACCCGATCTACCATAGGGGAGAGCGGCGCCGTGACAGGTCCGTCCCTGCACAGAGTCCAGAGACGGACCTGTCATCTTCCTGCACAGTGGAGATCGCTCCGGCGATCCCCGAAGAGCAAGCGGCTATCCACGGGACTCCCACGGGAGTCTATGCCTCTTCCTGTCCCGCTGCACTTTCTGCCACAGACAGCGTGGACGATTCTCATTGCACTGCGCAGTAGGGAACTGGGAAGTGAAGACGCAACACTTCACTTCCTGATTCCCTCACAAGAATGGCGCCGGCAGCAGCAGAGAGATTGATCGGCCTCTGCTGCCGACATCGCTGGACCCTGGAAGAGGTAAGTGTCCATTTATTAAAAGTCAGCAGCTGCAGTATTTGTATCCCTTAACCACTTCGAAACTGCCCACCGTCATATGACGTCCACAAGGTGGATCTCCTATTACCGGCCGTCTAGGGGGTGATGCGCGTGCCCGGCGGCCGCGATGTTCCTGCCGGGTACCTGCGATTGCCCGGGAAAACAGCGGGACTGTGGAGCTGTGTGTGTAAACCAAGTACAGAGGAACACCGATCGGTCTCCTCCCCTTGTGAGTCCCCTCCCCCTACAGTTAGAATCACTTGCAGGGAACATATATTAACCCCTGCAGCGCCCCCTAGTGTTAACCCCTTCCCTGCCAGTCACATTTACACAGTAATCAGTGCAATTTTATAGCAATGATCACTGTGTAAATGTGAATGGTCCCAAAAATGTGTCAAAAGTGTTCGAAGTGTCAGCCATAAAGTCGCAGTCACGAAAAAAAAAAATTGCAGATCGCCGCCATTACTAGTAAAAAAAAAAATGAAAAATAAAAATGCAATAAATCTATCCCCTATTTTGTAAACGCTATAACTTTTGCGCAAACCAATCAATAAAGGCTTATTGCGATTTTTTTTTACCAAAAATATGTAGAAGAATACGTATCGGCCTAAACTGAGTAAAAAATTTATTTATCTTTTTGAAAAAAAATGGATATTTATTATAGCAAAAAGTAAAAAATATTGTGTTTTTTTCAAAATTGTCGCTCTTCTTTTGCTTATAGCGCAAAAAATAAAAACCGCAGAGGTGATCAAATACCACCAAAAGAAAGCTCTATTTGTGGGAAAAAAAATGACGTCAATTTTGTTTGGGTGCAACGTTGCATGACCGCGCAATTGTCAGTTAAAGTGACACAGTGCCGAATCGCAAAAAGTGCTCTGGTAAGGAAGGGGGTAAAATCGCCCGGGGCTGAAGCGGTTAACAGAAGATCTATTCCTTTATTTCACATAGAGATGCACTTTAACTATGGCATAGAAATGACTCATCTCCAAACCAGAACTGTAAACAAAGAAGCCACAAGGGATCCCTTTTAAGTGGGAATTGTACTTTTCACAGTTAGCTGTCCGAAATCACATGGAATAGGAGGTTGTCTGGCGCTCAGATAAACCTAAGCATGGTTGAACTGCTCTCAGTAGTTTGTGATCTTTAATGAATACATTACAGTTACAATGCAGCAGTAATACCATCCCTGAAGGTACTGAATCTAGAATGTGCAACTGGTGCTTTCTTGCTCTCTGCCCTTGTCTGCATTTTGAGTGCAGATGCAGGCAAGCCTAATATAAATAGATCAATACTTATATTGGTTTGGGTCTGTGACAGCACTCACAGCATAGGAAACAAAAAGGTTGATGTAAGAAGTTATATCATTAGGTGTTGGGATCCCTGGATAAATTAATAGATCTAATGTGTTTTAAAGGTGCAGTTATCATGCAAGCAATGATCTAGATAATTTTTTACATACATGTAAAGTCCTACAGTACAGGACACAGGCTATCATAATGAATGGGTTACAGTGGGTAAAGAAAATAATTATCCCCTTTAAAAAAATCTAATTTTGTTGCTTTGCATCCTGAAATGAAGACAAACGCAGTTTTTGTTTTATCCAGCTGTATTTACTCAGTGCAACTTATAACATCCAAGTGCAAGATAGAACACCAACAGGTCTGAAGCATGCGTGCAATCACGGGATATGGCTGCCTAGTCCCTGCACTCCGCACCGCCAGCCACTTCATACCTGGGATAGCGGACACCATCAGGCACCCACCAGGGTTGCCAACCTTCCGCAGCATTTTTTTTTTACTGACAAAACATGGAAGATTTACTGGCAGAGCACATTTTTTTACTGGCAACCTGAGAAATTACAGAACTCCTATTGAAAACTAACACAGTGAATATTTGAACAGTATAAACATGATATGGAAATACTGACAATTCCTATAACAAAGTAATTTGCTTGATTTACACTTAAAAAGCCAACACAGCATGAAATTATCAGCCCCTGATATTTACTGGCAGTTGTAAAAAAATCACAGATTTTTACAAACTGTCAGTAAATTTACTGGCGGTTGGCAACCCTGGCACCCACAGGTATGTACCGCTCGCAGAAAAGTAAAGCGAAACACCCCAAACAGCACAAGATGAATCCTGCAGCGGGGAAAGGCAAGATGGTGCCCGAGCCTCCTGAGCCTGACGACTCCACGAGGCTCTCTACAGCAGGCTCAGCGTCAGCGTCCTCCAGACAGTCTGCAGCAGTTCCCCATGGATCTGGTAAGCCCTGAGCAGCGTGTTTCAGAGGACATGCTGGCCAGGTTTCATTCCATAGTGAGGGATGAGATCTCTGCAGCCTCACGCAAGCTCTCCTCTGACCTCATGCGAGGCCTTAACCGCTTCCCGACCGCCCCATGTAGATATACGTCTACAGAATGGCACGGGCAGGCAAAACCACGTACCTGTACGTGGCCCTTTAAATGCCTGCCCGTGGGTCGCGCACGCGCCGCCTGCGGCGCGCTTGCGACCCGGCCGGGAGCTCCGTGACCCCGGCCGTGGGACCAGCGGACCCGATCGCCGCTGGTGTCCCGCTATCGGGTTACGGAGCTGAAGAACGGGGAGAGGTTTGTGTAAACAAACCTCTCCCCGCGCTTCCTACGCTGCCTGTCATTGATTGGCTGTTCCCGGTCATCGGGAAAGCCAATCAATGACGTCAGACGTCAGCCCCGCCCCCTAATGTAAAAAAACACACACGTCAGAGCCCATAACCCCTCCCCTCCCCCTAGTGGTTAACTCTTTCACTACAACTGTCATTTATACAGGAATCCATGCATTTAAATAGCATTGATTGCTGTATAAATGACAATCGTCCCAAAAATGTGTCAAAAATGTCCGATGTGTCCGCCGTAATGTCGCAGTCACAATAAAAATCGCTGATCGCCGCCATTACTAGTAAAAAAAAATAATATTAATAAAAATGCTATAAAACTATCCCCTATTTTGTAAACGCTATAACTTTTGCGCAAACCAATCAATAATCGCTAATTGCGATTTTTTTTTACCAAAAATATGTAGAAGAATATGTATCGGCCTAAACTGAGGAAAAAAAAAAAATTTTATATATTTTTGGGGGATATTTATTATAGCAAAAAGCAAAAAATATTGCATTGTTTTCAAAATTGTCACTCTATTTTTGTTTATAGCGCAAAAAATAAAAACCGCAGGGGCGATCAAATACCACCAAAAGAAAGCGTTTTTGTGGGAAAAAAAGGACGCCTATTTTGTTTTGGAGCCACGTCGCGCGACCGCGCAATTGTCAGTTAGAGCGACGCAGTGCCAAATCGCAAAAAGGGGCCTGGTCCTTTGGCTGCCAATTGGTCCGGGGCTGAAGTGGTTAAAGAGCTAGGCCACCGCACAAACCAGCTAGAACAGAGAATGGATTTAACTACCACAGTGCTGGAGGCCCATGAAGATGAAGTTGATAAACTCAATGCTGAGCTGGAACGCTTGCGTGACAAATTAGAGGACTCTGAAAATAGAACCCGGAGAGACAATCTTAGAATCTGCGGGATCCCTGAGGTCATAACTGACTTACAAGGTACAGCCACTGCTTTCTTTCAGGAGCTGGCCCCCGAGATTCCTCTAGAGCGCCTGGAATTCGACCGCATCCATAGGTCCCTTGCTCCTAAACCCTCGGAGGGCCCCCCACGGGATGTCATTATACAGCTACATTATTACCGCACTAAAGAGAGACTCCTGCAAACAGCAAGGGAACGCCCAGATCTCTCCTTTCAAAATTATTCCCTTCAACTGTTTGCGGAATGATCCCTGGCCACGACCGCAAATCAATGCAGGCTTCCCAGCAAGGCTCCCAGGCCCTCCCTTTGCTTCAGGCTCAACGCTACCAGGATGTCCCCATTGAATGAGGAGCTGAACCACCTTATACTCAGGATTTTTACTTCACCAGAGGCCTGAACTACAACACTTTTCCACAATTGTGGCCTACTTTGACCGGAACTACGGAAGACAATTTTATTACCCCACGGTCCTGGAGCGGCTTCCTACAGCTGTGTTGCTGGTATTGAACCTTTCCTCGGTTTCTTTTTTTTATTATTATTTTGACTAGTTTGATTGTTTTTAGGTTCACTGTTTTTTTCATTCTCTGTATCCTGCCCTGTCGGGTGTGGGCCTGCCACCCCAGGCTGCCCAATTAGAAGGATGGCGGACGGGGTGGAGGGTGGCCTACAGCTACGGAGCAGGTTGATGTCCTAGAGCCATTCTTGGCCTGCTGTCATTCACATTGTTTCGGGGCCTGCCCGGTGCTTATTATGGGTGGCGGGGTACGCCCCTATTTTCTATAGCCTTCCATGGATGGTCTCGGACAAGTCAGATAGTATACATTTATCTTTGGTTAGTATGGTTTGCTATACTAAGTTTTCAAGCTGGAAGCTGACTCCAGCATCAGAACTGCTTCTGTACTGTGCCAATTGCCTCCCACTGGCTCTTTCTAGATTTATCTGGGGAGCCCGCGGGGGGACTGTCCAAACCCTTGCCTGAGCTAAAAGTTACTGTTTCTTAGTTGATTGTTCGCGTCGAATAATATAAGTTACTCTATGTTATAGTTAGTGCTCATCACCATGCACTTTTGTGCTTTTCTTTTTTTTTCAAGATTTAAGCATGCCGAGTGGGCTCGATGGACCACTGCGCCCCCATAAAGTTAGCACTTGTATAGGATCATGATCCTAGCCAACCACCGACCTCTTGGTGGGTTCACAGACCCACGCCCAGTTGCACTATTGCTATATTTAAAATATTTCCTCCGATTTTCTCAGCCCTACTGTGCTTACCTTTCCTTCTCTTTTTCACTACCTTTCTCTTTTCTTCCCACGCTATCTCTTTTCATTTTTATCTTCCCTTTCCCCTGAGTCCATGGGGTTGCATCCGGAGTCAATGATAAGGTTTTAATTGCCTTTCCATCAGGACACTACACTGGTTGTCATTAAATGTACAGGGCATGAATTCGCCACAAAAAAGGGTAAAAGTATTTAAGTACCTTAAAAAACAGCAAATTGATGTTGCATGCTTACAGGAAACTCAATTTTCTTCCGCCTCTTACCCTAAATATTTGACGATCGATGCCCCCAAGTGTTTTAAGCCAATGGCCTGACCAAACAGAACGGAGTTTTGATAGCTTTTCGGAAGTCGGTCGCTTTTCGGTGTGATAAACCGATAGCAGACCCTGACGGCAGATGTTTCTTGCTTGTAGGTAATATTGAGGATACAGAGGTTACCATACTGACCTATTATGCTCCCAATTCTAACCCGGGACCCTTCTTGTCACACGTCTGTGCCCTGGTGACATTGCACCAAAGGGGGACCCTGTTGTTAGCAGGAGACTCAAATGTAGCCCTGGACCCCGTATTGGACAAATATCCCTCTGAAAGGGTAGACCTAGACTTCCTCCGCAGCGAAAACATTTTCTCATTCCCTACGCTCTCATGATCTAGTGGATTTCTGGAGGGAATTGCATCCTTCGAGTAAAGACTATACATATTATTCCCACCTGCACCATTCACACTCTAGAATAGATCATGTGATAATGCTTAGAAAACATCTCTCTTTAATAGAATCAGGTTCCATTTTAACAGCCCCCTGGACAGATCATAACCCCCTCCTAGTAATTTGCCGGTCCCTAATGCATAACCCGTAACACTCCCCCTGGGTCCTGAATGACTCGTTATCTCTGCAAGACATTTAAGAAGACCTGCTAAATACTTCAGTTGAATACTTTCGCCTTAATTCCACCTCTGTCTCCTCCCCAGTAAGCCTAGGGGAAGCCTATAAGGCTGTGCTGAGAGGCCACATCACACAAAAAGGAAAGATAAAAATTGCAGACAACATTGGAATCCCGGCTGGACTCTATTTCCAAGCTTTTAAGCAAACCCCCACACCTGCAAATCGTAGGCTCTTGGACCAGGTTTGCACAGAATTAGACCTGTGTCTTAATGATCAGGCAAAACGCACTTTGCGCTGGTCTCGCCAGCATTGGTACATTAAGGCTAATAAACCAAATGCGATGCTGGCCAAGAGACTACGTACATTTAATCCCAAACCCGCCCCTATTACCATACGTACTCGACATATTGTACTCACTAGTAGGGATGAGCTCGGTGTTCGATTCAAACTCATGTTCGAATGTTCGCAGTGCACTGCTGGCTGATGATTGGCCAAGCATGCACTGTGACCCTGCATGCTTGGCCAATCACAGCGCCGGCAGCGAGGAGAGCCATAATTGGCCACAGGCAGAATGCCTGTGGCCAATTATAGCTCAGGGGGGTTTAGTACACGCCTCACACTATATAAAGCCGCCAGTGTGGCGGCCTTGTGTAGTGTGTTGGCGTGCAGGGAGAGAGCAGGATAGGCAGGGACAGTGTCAGCTTTGCTTCTAAACCTAGCGCTGTTACAGTGGGTGTAGTGTGCCTCCTGCACAGTATACACCTGAAGCTACCCCTTATTGCTGGTGTTCTGTTGTGCAACACAGACATCTTCAGCATTTTCAGAGGGTGCAGGTGCCTCCTGCACAGTATACACCTGAAGTCCCTCGTCTCAATGTCATCAGTCACTCCTTCCCTAGACCCACCATGTCCTCCTGAGGAATCCCCCGAACTGTTTGACCACAGTGTTGGGTACATGCTCCAGGAAGATGCCCAGCGTTTTGAAGGCTCTGATGATACCCAGCTAGAGGAAGGCAGTAGCGTGAGCACAGAGAGAGGGGGTGCTCAAGGACAGCAATCTGGCAGTCATGTCCCACCAGCTGCAGCATACTGCCAGGTTTGCTCCAGTGATGAAGAGGGGGGATGATGAGGTCACTGACTCCACGTGGGTGCCTGATAGGAGAGAGGAGAAGGAGGAGGAGGAGGCACATCTCCAACGAGGCTTAAGCTTAAGGGCAGCACACCGACTGAATCACACCGCAGAGCTCCGCCTGTGCAGGGCGCTGCCTCTGTGCATTATTCCAAAAGTTCTTTGGTGTGGGCCTTTTTTGAGAAAGTGCAGCAGATCGCACCGCTATTTGCAACATAGGTCTCAAGCGTATCTCGCGTGACCAAAACATCAGCCGCTTGGGCACCACATGCTTGACCAGACATATGTTGACCTGCCATGCCGCTCATTGGCAAGCGTACCTTAAAGACCCACACCAAAGTACAAAGCAGACCTCTCCTTGCTCATCAGCTGGGATCTCCAACCCCATTATACCTTCAGTCCTCTCTGAAAGCTGCACTGAGAGGAATGAAGGTGTAGAATTAGGTGCGTCACAGCCAAGTACTTGCGGGCACTCTGCTAGCAGTACACTGACGTCTGATTGTACCAGGCAAATTTCCCTGCCCCAGCTGCTGGACCGTCAAAAGAAGTTCACTCCCAGCCATCCACATGCCCAGCAGTTGCATGCTAGCTTGGCTCCCAAATGCCACTTTTTCTCACGGAAGGCGATTCCGGCTCTCTACCGGCATGTAGATGGCAATGTCCATGCCTCGCTGGACAGGGCGGTCAGCGGTAAGGTGTATATTACCGCTGACTCAAGGTCCAGCAGGCATATCTTTCACGGCCCATTGGGTCACTCTTTTGGCAGCTGGGAAGGATGCAGGACAAGGTGCAGTAGTGTTGGAGGTTGTTCCGCCACCACGCCTCCAAAATGCTACTACTGGTTGTGACACACCTCTCTCCTCCACCCCTCCTCCTCTTCTTCCTCCATGGCCTCTTCCTGTGCTTTGTCCTCAGAACCAGCGGTGCTCCGTAGGCGTTCAAGGGGCTACGCAAGTACGCAGGCAAAAAAGATGCCATGCCGTGCTTGCGCTGGTGTGTTTGGGGGACAGGAGCCACAATGGGGCAGAGGTTCTGTCAGCTCTGCAGGGGCAGGCCGAGAGGTGGTTGACACCACGCCAGCTTAAGCCAGGAATGGTGGTTTGCGATAATGGCACCAACCTCCTCTCCGCCCTGTGACATGGACAACTGACCCATGTGCCCTGTGTGGCTCACATCCTTAACCTGGTGGTGCAGCGGTTCTTGGGCAGGTACCCAGGCTTACAGGATGTCCTGACGCAGGCCAGGAAAGTCTGTGTACATTTCCGCCAATCATATAATGCCAGTATAAAGGAGTTGAACCTGCCCAAGAACTGCCTTATATGTGACATGCCCACCAGGTGGAACTCAACGTTGGCCATGCTGCAGCGGCTGCACACGCAGCAGAGGGCCATCAATGAGTACCTGTGCGACTATGGCACCAGGACAGGGTCAGGGGAGCTCGTTTTTTTTCACCACACTATAGGGGCATGATCAGGGATGCATGCACTGTCCTGTCACCCTTTGAGGAGGCCACGAGGATGGTGAGCAGTGACTGTGCATGCATCAGTGACACTGTACCTCTTGTAGCATACGCTGCGTGGAATAATGGACAGGGCACTTGAGACAGAACAGAGGCAGGAAGAGGAGGACTTTCTTGCCTCTCAAGGCCCCCTTTATCCAAACAGTGTTCCTTCTGTCCCACACATCACACAGGAAGAGGACGAGGACGAAGAGGAGGAGGATTGTGTCAGCATGGAGGTGGAGCCTGGCACTCAGCATCAGCAACCTTTTAGGGATGATTTGCAGTACCAAGAAACCAGTGGACTTGTACGTGGCTGGGAGGAGGTGGCTGCGGATCATGTCGTCCTTAGTGACCCAGAGGACTCCGGACTGAATACCTCAGCTAACCTATGCTGCATGGCCTCCCTGATCCTGCAAAGCCTGCGAAAGGATCCTCGTATTCTTCAGATCAAGGAGAAGGACCAGTACTGGCTGGCCACTCTCCTTGAGCCACGGTACAAGGGCAAGGTTGCGGACCTTATCTTGCCATCACAGAGGGAGCATAGGATGAGACATCTCCGGGAGGCCTTGCAGAATGGTCTGTGCAATGCATTCCCAGATACTGGGAGGTTACAAACTCCTGGTCCTGGACAACGAGTTGCTGAGGCTTCGGTCAGTTACAGAAGGAGCGGTGGAGAAGGTGGCCATCTGACCGATGCGTTCAGACAATTTTTTAGTCCGAAGCCCCAAGGTATGATCGGTTCTAGCAACCATCACCAGCGTCTGATTTACATGGTGCAGAAATACCTAGGGGCAAGGTCAGACTTGGACACCTTTCCCACCGAAAATCCTCTGGCTTACTGGGTCTTGAGGATGGATCACTGGCCAGAGCTTGCACAGTATGCAATTGAGCTACTGGCCTGTCCTGCATCCAGCGTTCTTTTGGAACGCACATTCAGTGCTGCTGGAGGCTTTGTCACCGATCACAGGGTGCGCCTGTCCACCGACTTGGTTGATCAACTGACCTTCATAAAGATGAATCAGTCTTGGGTCACCACCAGCTACCAAGCACCTGAAGCTGATGTAACCGTATAATTTATTTTGGAATGTCACATCCCTTCAAGACTGCCTATGCTGATGCTGAGTGACTGTCCTGTTATGTTGACTGACTATCCTCTTCCTCCTCAATGATCCTGCTGATAGATTGGAAGAACATTTTTGGTTCTGGGTGCCGCCACCAGTGGCTAAGTTCCAATTTTCAGCCCCTGTTTAACAGGGGCATGCAATTACAGTTTTTTGTGCAATGCTTTGCAGCAGGGCTCATTCCTGCACTCCAACTAGAGTATCTGGGAGAGGTTGCAGTGTCGTGGCACCAGCACCTAAGGCCCAAATTTTCAGCCCCTGTTTAACAGGGGCATGCAATTACAATTTTTGATATAATATTTCAAAGCAGGGCCCGTTCCAGCGCCCACCGAGAGTAACTGTGAGGACTTACAGTGTTGTGGCACCAACTTTTTTTTTCACTTTAATTGTCATTAAAATCAGTGCTCCCGAAAAAACTGTAGTTTTAAAAAAAAAATTGCACTGATCTATGTCCCCTGGGGCAGGAGCCGGGTCCCCAAACCCTTTTTAGGACAATATCTTGCATATTAGCGTTTAAAATTAGCACTTTTGATTTCGAACGTTCGAGTCCCATAGACTTTAATGGGGTTCTAAAGTTCGCGCAAACTTTAGGTCCGTTCGAAGGTTCTGGTGTGAACCGAACCGGGGGGTGTTCGGCTCATCCCTACTCACTAGTAACCCGGTCCGTATACTGGACAAGTTCCGTCAGACTCACCACCTTGTATTCAGCCCAAGACCTTAAGACAGAACGGGATAGGATGGAGTTTCTGCCTCGTATTTCACTGCCTACCATATCCGAGGCACAGATGGACCTTATGGACCGTGATATCCAAGAGTCGGAAGTTTGACAATGTATTAGAGACCTAAAAATAGGGAAGAGGCCGGGTCTGGATGGCTTTACGGCACTTTACTATAGAAAGCTGGTGGAGGTGTTATCCGCTCCCTTGACGGCTATCTATAATTCCCTTAAAAACGGTCAGAATTTTTCGTCTGACCTTCTGATAGCTAATATAGTTATGTTGCCGAAGCCTGATCATGACCATACCTCTTGGGCTACTTTCCGACCCATATAGCTAATATTGATATGGAGACTCTCACAAAAATTTTAGCTAATTGTTTGAATTCGTTCCTTCCCCGATTAATTAAAAAGGATCAAGTAGGTTTCGTGCCGATGAGACAGGCAGGGGGCGCCATCCGGATAATTATACAACTACAGCATCTTGCCCATAACCGCTCCCTGGAAACAATGCTTTTGTCGCTGGATGTGAACAAGGGCTTTGACACCTTGTCCTGGCCATATATTATGACAGTACTCTGCCATTATGGCTTTGGTACTTCGTTTCTGCGTTGGCTGGCGGCACTGTACGATGCCCTTCAAGCTAAAATTAAATATTATGGGTTTGAATCCTCTATTTTCCCTATCGGAGGGGCACCCAGCAGGGCTGTCCACTTTCGCCGCTCTTGTTTGTCATGGCTATGGAGCCGCTGGCGGAGACGATTCGTTCACATGCAGATATAAATGGTATTGAAGTGGCAGGCTTTGCTCACCAAATCTCCTTATTCAAGGATGATATTTTATTGACAATGACATCATCTAGAATCTCATTGCCTAACCTGTTCCCCCTTCCGGAGACCTTTGCGTCCCTTTCGGGTCTACCCTACCAAATCGAAAGCAATGTCTGTAAATCTTTCCCCTCCAGAATTATCCTCTATAAAAGAAAACTTCCCATTTCAATGGCTCCCCTCGCTACCCTACTTAGGCATACGCATCACTCCTAAATATGATGGTTTGTATCAGGCTAATTTTCACCCTCTCTTTCGGAAACTTACTGCAATGTTATCCTCTTGGTCCCACTTCCCGTTATCCTGGATTTCTGCGGTTCGTATGACATACCTCCCAAAATTGTTGTATTTTTTTCGAGTATTACCTGTCCCAGTCACCTCCTACATATTACGAATCCACCAACGCAAACTCTTGAAATTTATATGGGGCTCCACTCGTCCAAAATTAATAAGCGGACATTGTACGCCCGGCGGATTAATGGGGGTCTCTCGGTCCCCAATCTTCAGGCATACAACACGGCAGCGAACATTGCTCCATTAACTCGCCTCCATGACACCTACCAAATGCCACTATGGGCCACTATTAATTTTGGTCGAATCACACCCTATACCCCTATCCTCTGTACCCTGGCTCCCTCCCTCGAAGCGCCTGCATGGGTTTGGGCCGTGTATGGTTCACTTCCTATGCCTATGGGGCTCAGTATAATTTTCAGCCGGCCTATTATGTCTCCACTTACCACTACTGCGCCTTGCCCATTGCCCACTATTTCCCCCTAGCAGTGAAAACCCTAAACAATTCTCGTGGTGGGCGGATAATGGATTCACAAATGTCCATTCTCTGTTCACCCCCATGAAAAAACTCACATTTGAAATGCTTAGATCTTCCCATGATATACCTTTTCGGGAACACTATAGCTATCTTCAACAACTTATATGGGCTCAACCTACCCCATACAGCTTGACTCCCTTTGAAAGAATTTGCAGGGCTACCGCTCACTCTCCGGGGGTAATATCCCTGCTTCACTCCTCCATCATCTCCATTAGAAAACCCCCAGTGAGAATATATCACCTCAAATGGGAGAAAGCTTTGGGGAAACAGTTGGACCCAGAGGACTGGCAGATCATGACAATATCCCTTATAAAGAGCTCTAGGAATGTTCTTACTCTAGAAAATGCATATAAGGTGTTTTATAGATGGTATTACATGCCTGTTAGGCTAGCTCGATTTATCCCTTCCTACTCTCCTCATTGTTACCGGGGTTGCCCGCTAGAAGGTACCATGTCACATATCTGGTGGACATGTTCAAAGGTTTGTAGACTTTGGGTCAGGGTCTATACTCTTTTACGTAATATGCTCCACTCCAACTTGAAGAGAGACCCGTATGAAGCCCTTCTATGTAAACCTATCCTTGAACTCCTCCGCCCTGAATGTCAATTAGCCCAACACCTTTTTAATGCAACTAAGCTGACCATTGCGCACTCCTGTACTTAGCTTTGAAGCAGTAAAAAACCGAATGAACAACATAATGATCAATGAGAAACTAATGTCCCTGGCTTCTGACATGCATAGTAAATTCCTTAGAGTCTGGCAACCATGGATATCATATAACCAACCCTCTAGATTCAATAGTCAGCTTTTATCAATCTAAAAAGGTCTTCGGATGCGCCCCCCCCCCCCCCCCCTGCGATGGACTCTCCCACCCTCTCTTTTTCCTTCCTCTTTTTCCTCTATATCCCCCCCAATTCTCAAAATTGTGGGTTTTTCCCACATTAGACCTAGCTATCTCTTGTCTTAATGTCCTCATGGTTCCAGTCAAGTACTTGCCTACTTTTAGGGACTCTGTGGATAAGTTTGCTCAAGACTAGAGTTTTTTTTTTTTTTACCCGAACTACACCACAGCCAATTGTGGTTGCTATGGTGGTATGTTAGACACTTAGGGTATGTTCCAGGCATTGGGGATTCCCCCCTCTAAAGTCAGATGAATCTTTTTTCCACAGCCTTACGTTTTTGTTGGAAGGAACAATCGATTTTCTCCATCACTTTTTTTTTTTACAACTCCAATTCCAAGAATTTTGGGAAGCTGTGTAAAATCTACATAAATACAGAATGCAATGATTTGCACATCTCATAAACCAATTTTTTCACAATAGAAAACATAAAACATATCAAATGTGCCATTTTAAGGTAAGTTTGAAATTGATGGAAGCAACATGTTTCAAAAATCTGGCAAAGTAAGTGGTATTAAAAAGGAAGAGCTGGAAGAATATTTTGGAAATTAATTAGGTTAACTGGCAAGAGGTCAGTTACATGATTGGGTATAAAAAGAGCATCTAGAAAGTCAGAGTGTCTCATAAGTAAAGATGGGCAGAGATTCACTAATCTGTGAAAAGTTGCATCTAAAAATTGTCAATTTCAGAAAAATGTCACTCAATGTAAAATTGCAATAAATTTAAATATATAATCCTCTACAGTGCATAATATGTTGTTGCACAAAGCACATTGTTGCACAAAGCACATTGATATTGTTGCACAAAGCACATTGAAGAACATAAACCTTTTCTGTGTGTTTACATTCCTTATACAAAACATTTTTCTCAAAGGGGTGAACAGGAAACACATTAGGGGTTTGTTTCCTAGAACCCATACTGATCATTTTTGGTCCCTTAGGCACAGCATAATCTAACTTAAAGTGGAAATAAACACATTGGTTTAACTCAAAATGAAAAACATATTACACTTAAAACAAATAACAAAAGTGCTCAGAAAAGCAACTAAAAGGTGTTGATCCTTTAAATGGTCCAGAATGAGATAGTCCCAAAATGTGGCTATCATAAAGTGCCTTGGTGCAGTATACAAAAGGAAAAGTGCATGGTACATCCACTCATCCGCTGGTGCAAATCCTCCACCACCATGCACTCACCAGAAGACTAATGGATATTAGCGTGTAATTAGTGGAGCGGATACCTATGGCATCCCTGTGAAGGTGGATTATCATTACAGGCTAATATCCATTAGTCTTCTGGTGAGTGCATGGTGGTAGAGGATTTGCACCAGCAGATGAATGGAAGTATCACACACTTTTCCTTTTGTATATTGCACCAAGGCACTTTATAAATGGCAACTTGAAGTGATATGGGAGAAAAGCAAGGTGCTCCAAAAACTAAGTGCACACCACCATCTATAAGCGTGAATAGCAATTTGGCTGATTTTAATTAAATATACCATATATTTGTTGCATCATCTGCTACACTTACACTGCTACACTTAGTTTCATTGTTTTCTCCCATTTTTCTTCCAGGGACTGCTTTGCTCCCAAGGGAGCTGCCACTAATGCAGCATACTTGTACTCCCTTAACTTTATAGACTTTTAGTTGTTTTATCAGTGTGTTTCGGTACCCTCTCATGCTCCATTCTGTTTTAACTTGAAGTGATAGCCACATTTCTGGACAGCCTCATTCTAGACTATTTAAAGGATCAGTCCTTTAGCTGCGTTTCTGAGCCCTTTTATTATTTGTTTTTAATGTGATATGTTTTCATTTTGACATATTTTTTTATGTAATCTGAAAAAAAGTTTTGGGCACTTGTCAGATATATATATGCACTTCCTGCAATATATTATTCATGAGGTATAATTTATGCTTTATAAGCGCTGCACTTCTTTTTCAATTTATGGTTTGCTAGAGTGGTCACATATTTAGTGCAAGCTTTTGAGCGCTCACTGTTTCTTTACTGCTTATAAGTACATCAATTAAACTGTTTCCCAACACAGGTAAATTCAAGGCGTGTGTTGAATGATAACTTTCACATTTGCTTGTGCTCTCAACCAAACTATAAAACCATCAAATGGCTGGTGTTGTATGGGACTGATCACATGTGCAGCACCATGGCAATGGCTGATCAAACAAAGACCAAAATGGCAGCTTCTTTGGCTGTAAGAGACAAGGGGGTTTAGTTTTGCTTTAACACATTTCTGCATCTTTTCTATAACTGGTGAAATAATATCTTTCAGTTTGTCGACACTGTATCAGAAGGACCTTCTCCCATAGACAAATAATCTGAATCAGAAGAGCCTCCCTCTGTTGCATTGTCCTCGTCCACATCCAACCAGTCTGAGGACTCTGAATCAGAAGGTTGAGAGGAAATCGAAGGGCATGGAGCCCTAACCTTTTCAGAAGATGTCACTGTTTTCCTTCTCATGGAATTGGGTGGAGTACTCTTATTTTTTTTCAGACAAGAAGACTGTAGTGTTTCAGACAATGCTGCCCCCCAAGTGTGAAGATGGGGGGAGCCCTGATTGAAGGGTAAGCCTAATGCCCCATACACACGAGCGGAAATTCCGCCAGCAAAAGTCCGATGTGAGCTTCCGCCAGCAAAAGATTAAGAGCAGGTTGTATGCAATGCGTTCGTCTGTATGCAATTCCGACGTGCAAAAAAACACTCATGCTCGGAAACAATTTGACGCATGCTCGGAAGCATCAAACTTTATTTTCTTGGCTCATTGTAGTGTTGTACGTCACCGCGGTCTTAATGGTCGAAAGTTCAGAGAACTTGTGTGACCGTGTGTATGCAAACCAAGCTTGAGCGAAAATTCTGCTAGTGTACGGAACATTAGTTCCCTGGTCCTCATAGGAAATAGAACAATGCCCAGGATTGTGAAAAGAGACCATGTGTCAGTCGAGCTGTCCATTTCTTTCCAGTTAGGGTCCTTAATTGTTCGTATGGGGTAAGCACGCTTTTGGGGTTCCTGCACAGTGCCTGGCCCCCTGAAGGTAAACCATCTCTAGACAAAAAACACCCGCTGCTCCTTGATACTGTGCAAGGCTGCCCAGCTTGGAGATTCGTGGTAAGGAACTGCCAGTTCCAGGTGAAAATGGTGCCTGCATATGCACCCTCCCATTCAATATGACAGTAGTGCCTGCACAACAAAGGGCAAAATGGTGTGTCGTAAACCACCAGGGGGTACCAAGATGGTGGCTGCACGTGTCCTGACCTACTAATAGTAGAGACATGGCAAACTCGCAAATGCGCCTGAGCACCCAAGGTGTTGGTCACAAGCCGTATGTGCAACATGCTGAAACCTGCCCAGAGCATTGGGCCCAGCCTCCTATGAGATGATGTAGGGCTCTCAAAAAGGGTAATACTATAGCACTTCTGATCCACCCGCTCCAGTACTAGGTAGTGCTGTACCACCAGCCACAGATCAACTTTTTATGGTCCGGCACCCAACTTACCACCACCTTGGAAAATTTTCCCAGAAACAACTTTGCCTACTTCAATCAGGTCCATCAACCCCTCTGAGTCAGATTTTCAAGGACTGGGCTTCCTCCCAGATGGACCACTGCCTTGGACCTGTATAGCAACAGGTAGCGATGAACACGCTGTACTAAGTGCTCAGGTAAGTCGCCTGTGTGCCTAGTCCAGTGCAGCTGCAACATCTGCTCGTGGTGTCTGGCTACATTAACCACAGTAAAAAACTGGGGGGGGGGGGGGTCACTGATCCATAAACCCTCTGCTGCAGTGGCTTGGTGCAGTTTGTAATCAATCTTAAATGAAAAATTCACTATTCCAACTAATCACTATCACTCACCCACAAAGATGCGTCCATCACCTGATTACACTAACCAAAAAACTGAGAAGCACATGGTGAGAAGTATTATATAAGGAAGTTTTAAAGCCTTGAGTGGCTTTGCCAGTGTCCAGTGCAGCATATAACCCATCCACTGATTGACAGCCTGTGATGGAACCTCCTGGTTATCCCACGAGTGTAGAAAAATGCACCAAAAAGACAGTGAATAGAAGTAGTCAATCATGTCCGTAAGAGAAGCTTTACAGGGATTAGCAGACAGAAAGAAAATAACCCACAAACTGCCTATTCTAGAAAGAAAGAAAATCCATGGCATCAGAGATTTGGATGTAAATGTATAGGAGTCTTTGCAACCTAACTGTGTTGGGGGACCTTGTTGAAGCCTGACTGCTAAAATAGTTCATACCAATGCATCTTGCACAGTGCAGTATGTAAGCCTTAAACAAGTTCCTACGTAGAGGTTGGCAAGCACTGAAATCTTTTCTTAAGCAGGTAAGGAGAACACACCCATTGTAATGAAAATGCAAGCATGGGGATAGGAAACCTTTACTTTCCTAGGTGAGTAGAAACATAGAAGAACTAGAGAGGGAAGAATAGGCTAATTGGGATAATTGTGCAAGCCCTGTTAAATAAACCCACTCAGGCAGTAAGTTAAAAACAGGCCAAACTTCTTGCATTCATCTTTACTGTGACTAAACAGACTATTGCCCACTCCTGGAAATTCCCCGTGCTTAGGTTCCAGAAGTTAAAAGCCGCCTAAATGGCATAATGGTTAACGAGAAATTGATGGCCATATTGGAGAACAAGAATGTCAATTCCTAAAAATCTGGACTCCGTGGATAGACTATTCCCAACCTGACTATAGGGCATAGCAATTAGATTTTCGCCCTTTTGCTGGGGCATGAGATAATTGGTCTAGGCATGTAGTGGCACCCCCTCCCTTTTCTTCCCGCTCTCCTTTTTCTCACTGTTTTGTTCGTTCCTCTTAGGCTTTCCTTTTCTTTTTCACCTCCTTGCTCTGCTCGATATGTTCTAACACACATTCACACAGTTATTTGTGATTTGAACTCAGATTCACTCATTTCCTTATAAGGCCTTTTCAATGGCCCACTCTTGTTTGATCATGAACACTGCTCTCTTCCAGGTATGGGGCTCTACTTGTTCTTTATGTTTTTTTGACTATAGATGGGAGTGGCAGATAGATAAGCCTCATGTGCTCTAGCTGGCATTTAGTAATTGCTCTTTGGCCATCTAGCCTTTGCTGTAATGTGTGTTCTCTCTCCCCTGTTAATATTACCTAATGTACTCTTGTAAAACTAACATTTATTGAACCAGGAATAATTGTGCATCTTCTGCAAAAGGAAAATAAATAGATGTTTTATTTATATTTTTCATTAGTGTCTGGAGATTTGACAAATCTGTTTCTCCATGGCATCCACACAGAATATTAAAAGGCAAAGTCAAAAGTTGTAACTGAGTAAGGATGAGTTGTTTATCCCAGGAGAAAGTTCAGTGTCTTAAGGATCTTGGTGCCATATTAAAAAAAAACATGCCCCTGGACCTATATAGCACCCTGAGGCGATCTACACTCATTGCACCATGTGCCAATGTAATCACCAAACACAGGATTCAGTGCCCAAATTAAGAATGTGTGCCCTTAGAAATCCTGAAGGCGGTGATTGGTTTCCAGGGTCCTGTACACGGCTAGACTCCCAAAAAGTCTTACATGTGGTATACCCATACTCAGGAGAAGCAGCAGAATGTATTTTGGGGTGTAATTCACATATACCCATGGCATGTGTGAGCAATATATCAAGTGATATATATGAAAGTGACAACTTTGTGTAAAACTTTTTTTTTTTTTTGTAAATTTTCAATCATTTGTGACAAAAAAAAAAACATTCAATGGGCTCAACATTCCTCTCAGCAAATTCCTTGGGGGTCTACTTTCCAAAAAGGGGTATTTTGGAGTGGTTTTGTACTGCCCTGTCATTTTAGCATCTCAAGAAAATAGATAGGCAGTCATAAACTAAAAGCTGCATAAATTCCAGTAAATGTACCATAGTTTGTAGACACTATAACTTTTTGAGAAAACCAATAAATATACGCTTATTGAATTTTGGCTGAATACATTTTGGCATAAATGTATGACTAAAATTGAGTTTATTGGATTCATTTTATAACAAAAAATAGAAAATATATATATATATTTTTTTTAAATTGTCTTTTTTCATTTATATTGCAAAGAAATTAAAATCCCAGAGGTGATCAAATACCACCAAAATAAAGCTCTATTTGTGGGAAAAAAAGGACGCAAATTTCATTTGGATACAGCATTGCATGACCACAAAAAGTGCTCTGGTCAGGAAGGGGGTAAATCCTTCTGGGGCTGAATTAAGTTTGGTTAAGTTTGTCATCCTTGTTCTTGCCTCACAATTTAGGAACAGACCTAAATCCCAATTTTACTGGCTGCATGCTTATTCCAGTTCATTGGTTCAGTATGTGGTAAAACAAAAATGATTTATGGAGTTCACACCTTTAACCACTTCCCGACCGGCGCATGATGATGTATGTCGGCAGAATGGCACGGACAGGCATAAGGGCGTACAGGTACATCCCTTTAAGAATGCCGCTGTGCCATCGCGGGCACGCCAGTCGGGACCCCGTGAGTCCGG
Organism: Lithobates sylvaticus; assembly: GCA_028564925.1. Classification (NCBI taxonomy): domain Eukaryota; kingdom Metazoa; phylum Chordata; class Amphibia; order Anura; family Ranidae; genus Lithobates; species Lithobates sylvaticus. The sequence goes on along the minus strand of CM053028.1, from coordinate 302,809,891 downwards.
TCGTGGGTCCTGCGGACTCGATCACCGCGGGGATACCAGCGATCGTCTCACAGGGAGGCTGAACAGGGAGATACAGAAGTAAAAAGCATCTCCCCGTTCTGCCTAGCAACAAGTGACACTGATCTCTGCTCCCTGTGATTGGAGCAGAGATCAGTGTTCACTAACACACAGCCATGCCCCCCATAGTTAGTAACACGCCCCTAGGACATACTTAACCCCTACACTGCCACCCACTGGTTAACCCCTTCACTGCCAGTGTCATTTACACAGGAATCAGTGCATTTGTATAGCACTGATTGCTGTATAAATGACAATGGTCCCAAAAATGTCTGATGTGTCTGCCATAATGTCGCAGTCATGATAAAAATCGCTGATCGCCGCCATTCCTAGTAAAAAAAAAAAAATTGTGAATAAAAATGCCATAAAACTATCCCCTATTTTATAAACGCTATAACTTTTGCGCAAACCAATCAATATTCGCTTATTGGGATTTTTTTACCAAAAATATATAGAATACGTTTCGGCCTAAACTGAGGAAAAAAAATGTTTTTTTATATATTTTTGGGGATATTTTTTATAGCAAAAAGTAAAAAATAATGAGTTTTTTTCAAAATTGACGCTCTTTTTTTGTTTATAGCGCAAAAAAAAATAAAAATCGCAGGAGTGATCAAATACCACCAAAAGAAAGCCCTATTTGTGGGAAAAAAAGGATGTCAATTTTATTTTAGAGCCACGTCGCACGACCGCACAGTTGTCAGTTAAAGCAGCGCAGTGCCAAACCGAAAAAAAGTGGTCTGGTCTTAAGCCAGCAAAATGGTCCGGTCTGAAAGTGGTTAAAAAAAACAACAACCTGGCAATGGAAACTTCCATATTTCTGTTTTGACAGATTACCTTTAACTCATACAGTGAGCAATATTAAGTGAGAAAATTAGCTTTCCATGTATTGTATTTTTGAGCTTGAGAACAAGTAAATTATAGTGAAAATTGATATATTTGGATACAAAACAAGATGTGAAGAATGTTGAAAAATCTATTGAAGATTGTGTGCTTTTCTGCACAAAAAAAGGACAGCATAAATGTGAGGCTCCTTGTTAAATGATGGAACAAAGGTAAGATTTCTCACGCTGTTTTGTCACTGTGTTTGGGTGAGCTGTAGGCATATTTATGATCTAATAAGCAATGTAGTACTTTAGAATTTATTACGTTTTCAGTTTGGAAAATGTTTATCTATATCATATAGTACAGGACATGGAAATCAATTGATATATCATGGGAGCACTCAAAATCTAGTGCAGCTGTACATGGTAGCCAACAGCTTCTAACCTCAGCTGGTTCGATCAGGCTTTGGCAATACAACCTGGAAGCTCATTTTCTATGCAGAAGAGAGCCTCAAGCCCCGTACACACGGGCAGACTGTCAGGATACATTTGCCGGGTTAAAAAAAAAAAACGCCGACATTCTACCGGTGCCAAACATCCAGCTTCTGTCAGACATGCATGCTGGAAAACCAGCAGCTCACCGACTCCTGATCAGCGCTCTCAGCCAATGGCAGACACATTTTTGATTTCACTCCTCACTAGTAGAGCCATAAAGGCAGAAAGCAGTCAGATCTTGATAGAAATGTCAAATTAAATCTGGTGACGATAGTAAAAAATCCTTCTCCAAGAGGTGCATGACATCACAAAGTTGTCACTAAATGATATATTGCTCAAACATGGCATGGGTATATGTGAAATTAGACACCAAAAATACATTCTGCTGCTTCTCCTGAGTACAGGGATACTCAGGAGAAGCAGCAGAATGTATTTTTGGTGTCTAATTTCACATATACCTTTTGGGAGCCCTTCTGGGAGCCTAGCTGCATACAGGACCCCGAAACCCAATCACCGCCTTTAGTCGGTGATTGTCATGAAATCCTGGAAGTAATTTTTTAGGCCATAGAGATTGGAGCCGTTCTAGTCTCCGATCAGCTCTATGGTCAGCTGGCGGAACCACCGGCTGCATTCTCGGGTTCCCTGGTGGGACAACAGAGCCTGAAAAAAAACATGGAAGACAGCGGGAGGGGGGGGGGGGGACATTCCTTCCCACTGCTTGTAAAAGCAGTCTAGCCACTAGGATTGCTTTTACATGAAAGCTGACGGCCAGCTGAAAAAAAAAACGATACCAAGATGATACCTAAACCTGCAGGCATCATTCTGGTATAACCACTCAAAGTCCAGCAACATACCAGTACGTCGCTGGTCCTTGTTGGGCATATATTGTAATGTTCTTTTTTTTCATGCAGCCTGTGGGCTGAACAAAAAAATAAGAGAACAAAACTGATTTATCCATTTAAATCAATTGATCGGTGGTATGCCAACCATTAAAATACCGCCCTGCCTCTACCCACTTCAAATGATGGGCATACAATAAATATAAAAATATATGCCGAAGCATAGGGGCGATTTGCCCTTATGTCCACCCCTGCCCCTATGCTTCAGCATATATGCTCTTTTTTTAAATGTTGTGGAGAAATCACCTCCTACAGCTCTGGAGTCACAGATGTATGTATCGTGAGAGCAAACTTTGGTGCTGACAAAATAAATAAATCAGTGCTGCAGCTGAATGGCGTACAGCATATATGCTCTTTTTTTAACTGTGGTGGTGAAATTACCTCCTACAGCACTGGAATCACAGATTTACGTATTGTGAAAGCAAAACCTGTTGCTGTCAAAATAAATAAACCCGTGCTGCAGCTGAATGGCGTACCTGCAAAGCAAATAATGGTTAATAAAACAACAAAGTAACATTACAGTATAACAGTAGGACATACCTGCAAAGTAAATACAATAAAACACAGTAACAATAAAACATTACAGTTACACATAAAATACAGTAAAACAGAGCAGAACAATAGAAAGTGAATAGAGAGAAGAACGATAAAACGTTAAATATTTTTGGCTTTTTTTATTTATTTATTTTTTACACTTTTATTATAACTTTGAACGTTCCAGGTTAGGGTCTCTCAAAATGCGATGGCTAACATCTTTCGAGACCCTGTGTAAGTGTGCCCTATTACTGTGCCATGCTGTACCCTATGCTAATACTCAACTAGTGTATGGTAGCAACGGAAACAGTCACCGATGCATAGGCCAGGTTGGTCAGGACTGGAAGGACAATAAAAGCAGGTGTCACGCCTATATCCGTGTTTTCTGCAGACACATCTTCTTTGGGGTGTTCTTTGGGTAGAGGTATCACAGAGGACATTCGAAAAATGCCTCATGCAGCCGGCTCACAGCATTTGCATTGGGAAGTTGGGCCACGGCACCGTCTGGAAACAGATAGGCTGTGATAATCTCTTCCTAGAATTTAAGGAAGGATCCAGTTAGTCCTGACAATTGGTATAGCACATAAGCGTTCAGCAGAGCCAATTGAAATAAGTATACAGACACTTTTTTATACCAGCGTCTGGCCTGATGGGCAATTAAGTATGGCGCCATTATCTGGTCACTGAAGAGGGGCTTCTCAACAACACCAGTCATCGTTGGAATTTGGACTGTCGTATCTACGTGAATGGAAGACAGAACAAAAACATTACGTAGGTCCCTCCTACTTCACTGCAAGTAATTTATTACACTTCAAGCAGATTCCCTCCCCCCATCTAAGTCGGGATTCTACAGGCCGTTGGGGGAAGCCCTGGCGAATAGATTGCATCGTGCCACATGTGCCAATTCCAGAATCATAAAGGTGACCAAAAAGTGTCACGCTTGTGTAATAATTGTCCACGTACAAGTGGTACCCCTTTCCGAATAAGGGTGACACCAAGTCCCAAATAATCTTACCGCTGCTCCTTATGTAGTCTGGGCAGTTGGGGGGCTCCAAATTGCTATCTTTTCCCTCGTAAACAAAAAAACTATATGCATAGCCTGTGTATCTGGCACGCTTGCTGGGGAGAAACTGTTTGAAAGACAGGCAGCCATAAAACTTAATCAGGGACTCATCAACGCAGGCAATTTGATCAGGAATAAACAAGGCTGCAAACCGTTGATTAACATGGTTTATGAAGGGCTGAATTTTGTGGAGCCAATCGTATTCAGGGTCACCCCGAGGACAACAGAGTTCATTGTCATTGAAATGCATGAACCGCAAAATTTGCTCATATCGACTCCTGGTTATGGAAGCAGAGAACACGGGCATATAGTGAATTGGGTCAGTGGACCAATATGACCGCAACTCAACCTGTTTAGTAAAGCCTATGAGGAGAGATAGGCCAAGAAAGGTCTTACATTTTGGGAACCGTTATAGGTTCCCAGCCAAATTCTCTGGCAAGGGTCAAATTAGGATTTGTGGCGATAAATTGACCAGCGTATAAATTGCTTAGATTGCAATAGATCTGTAGAGATCTTCCGTGAAAAAACACTTGTAAAACAGTCAAGGGTACTAAAATCCGCTGTTTCAACCTGAATTCTGGGTTGGCCAGTGAATGGGGGGGGGGGGGGGGGGGAGTACAGGCTCTGCAGAAGTGGTGGGCCGCCAATCAGTATTTGCAAATACATCAGGAAGGGCACTATGGGCTCTATGAATTCTTGAGTGGCTACGGGGCACTACTTGTCCTAACTACCGCACCAGCTTGAACTGCACTTATGGGACTCGCCACATCCCCAAGTGTTACTACAGTGCTGGTTTGTCTATGACTAGGATATACTAGGCCGCTGGTGCTTGCCAGTTCACCAGGTTGAGTGGCACTAGTACTGCTCTCTGCTCCACACAAGAACCCTGTGGTTGTTGCACCTCAGCAACAAAAGAACGGGGTTGTGTACGCCTGACCTTAGCAGGGAACACTACTCTGTCGTCAGAACCATCTGTCAGGGCCTGATTCTGACAGTGACAGTGTATACTGAGCCTGATTCTGACAGTGAGGCTTCCCCTTCGCTCTCATCTGTCATGCTCAGCAATGTGTAGGCCTCTTCACTAGTGTACCTCTGTTTGGACATACTGGCCACTAAATATATAGGTACAGCTAGTGCGACTCACAGGTAAAAGAGCAACTGGTTGTCAGCGACTGCTTGAATTGTTACAAAAAAAATAACTGTTAGCGCTAGCAGGGATCAGGCCTGACTCTGCCAACGCTGCAGTTTTGTAAGTGACAGTGATCTATTGATACTGGTGGGGTGGGCTGGGTGGAGGAGCTAAACACAGGTGCCTGGCAGGTGTCTGGGCTGATCCTGCGTTTTTGGGAACACTAAACTATTGGGGGCGCTAGTATAGATCTGATAAGATCAAGGATATTAATCAGTTCAAACACTATTCTAGTAAGGGAGGTGTATGGTGTGTGCGTGTGTGTGTGTTAGCGCTATTGACAATCAAAGGTTTAAAATTTGACGATGTCTGAGATTGAAGCTGACGCGGACACCTAACTGACGGAAACTAGCTTAACCCATGACACTAATACAGTGAAAAGAAAAAATATCTGTACAATATACTAATGCCACAGGAAGTGAAAGGGTTAACTGGGGGTGATCAAGGGGTTAAACCTTTATTAGGGACTATATGGCGGGTAGCCTTAACCTATCTGCTACTACCGCTAACTGCCCTAAGGATGTTTAGAGTCACAAGTGTCATAAATACAGTGATCAGAAAAGAGATCTGTACACTATACTAGTGACACTGACAGGGGGTGAAAGGGTTAACTGGGGGGTGATCAGAGGGTTAAACCTTTATTAGGTGGTTAATGGGGGGTACCCTAAACCTACCTGGGCCTACTAACTGCCCTAACGCTGATTAGTGTCATAAGTGACACCAGTACAGTGATCAGTGAAAAATCAGAAAACTACAATTGGTGCCACTGTGACAGGGATTGAAAGGGTTAATGGGGGGGGGGGCAATCGGGAGGTGAAAAGTGTGCCTACATGTATTGGTATTTGTGTAGTGCTTGGTGTACTCACAGTAGATGTCTTCTCCTCTCATGCTGGAACCAAAAAGGGCTCCATGAGGGGAGGTGACATCACTTCCTCTGCCTGTGTTTACATTACATCGGCAGTACCGATTAGCAGATCCAGACCAAAAATCATTGGCCTGGACCTGAAGACTGATCGCTTCTCTACAGAATCTGATTGCCGTGGGGATGGCGGGTGCATGCACGACCGACGTACACCTACGGCGGTTGGCGCAGGAGAGCCAACCTGCCGCAGTATGACAGCGGCTGGTCGGCAACAGGTTAAAGTGATACTAAAGTCTAATTTTTTTTTTGCCTAAAAATAACAAACATGTCATACTTACCTGCTCTGTGCAGGGGTTTTGCACAGAGCAGCCCAGATCCTCCTCTTCTCAGGCCCTCTGCGGCTCTCCCGGCCCCTCCCTTCTGATGAGTGCCCCTTACAGCAAGCAGCTTGCTATGGGGGCACCCAAGCCACAGCTCTATGTGTTCATCCACCCGAGTCTCTCCTGCAATAATCGCTGGATAGAGATGGGCTCAGGTAAGTATTAGGGGGGCTGCTGCACGCAGGTTTTTTTTATCTTAATGCATAGAATGCATTAAGATAAAAAAAAAACTTCTGCCTTTATAATCACTTTAAGTTTGCACCTTGAGCTGGGAATGGCAGCAAACATATTTATATCCTAGCAGGTTTCCTGGGATAATAATACACAAAAGAAAAGATGCATATATAGGTGGGGATCCAAGAAAACAGCTTCAAATATGCAAATTCAAAACAAGCCATTAGTGGAAGAATGTACAGTGGCAGGACAACATGCATGTCATTTGAATCAACGCACAGTTCCCGAAAATACGTTTTATTTATTATTATAGATGACCTTTATAGCAGAGGACATGCAGAAAGTCAGAAGTGGCGATCTGGTTCGCCTTAGCAAATGCAGAATTAATAAGTAAGAAATCCAGAAAATGTAAATGCATACCTGTCATAAGGGCATCTGTAAGCATATATTGACTTAATCAGCATGAATTAGCAACTTATACTAAGTGAAAATTATACTGCTGATTAGATTATGCAGATCGACGAAGCTGTTGAAAGACAAAATTAAATGATCTCCCGTTGAGAAATGGATTCATTCCAATAAGAATTACAATACTGTTGATGCACTGATCTATTACACGCATCCTCAAAGCAAACCCACTCACTTAAAAATTAAGGCAGTCTTAATAAAGAAGAAAGTAAAATAATGTTCCTTAGAAACAAGTATGTATTTTCTTAATAGTGCCCATACCAGCTCCTTACAGTATTCATAGTACATTTCTTTACATTAAAATGACCACCGGGGTTGGGAAAGTATGCAGGATATACATTAAATCTGAGTTCCACCCAAAAGTGGAGCTTCCACTCATTTGTCTCCACCCCCCTCCGGTGCCACATTTGGTACCTTTCGAGGGGAGGGGAAAGTGGATACCTGTCTTTGACAGGTATCCTTTCCGCACTCCTGGGAGTCCGGGCCACGGCGAAAAGCGTCAGCAACTCGGCTCCCTCCTCTTTCCCCTGCCGCCGGGCCAGTAGGTGAGCGCAGCGATGCCTCACGCATGCGCAGTAGGGACCCGGCGTGATGCCGGAATGCTGCACTGCCGGGTTCCCTTACTGGCAATGGCAATGGCAGCACTCAACAGCTGATGGAAACAGCTGCAGTGCTGACATCGCTGGACTCCAGGACAGGTAAGTCTATTATTAAAAGTCAGCAGCTGCAGCCTTTTAATTTTTGCAGTTGTGGGCGGACCTCCTCTTTAAAGGGTCAGTCTACCAAATACGAACATGTCAGTTATTGATGGATACTAGAGAGTGATACCACTGGATGGTTTCTTATATCTCTCTCAGGGACTCCATTTGTGAGATATATGCACATCACATTTTATTTTAACCACTTCAGCCCTGGAAGATTTGGCTGCTCAATGACCAGGCCATTTTTTGCGATACGGCACTGCGTCACGTTAACTGACAATTGCGTGGTCATGCAACGTTGTACCAAAACAAAATCAACGTCCTTTTTTTTCCCACAAATAGAGCTTTCTTTTGGTGGTATTTGATCATCTCTGTTTCTATTTTTGCACTATAAACAAAAAAAAAAAAAAAAAAAACACAATATTTTGTACTTTTTTCTATAATAAATATCCCCAATTTTTTTTTAAAAAGCAAATTTTTTCCTCAGTTTAGGCCAATATATATTCTTCTACATATTTTTGGTAATAAAAAAAATCACAATAAGCGTATATTGATTGGTTTGCACAAAAGTTATAGCATCTACAAAATAATGGAAAGATTTATGGCATTTTCATTCTTATTTTTTTTTACTAATAATGGTGATCAGCGATTTTTAATCGGGACAGCGACATTATGGAGGACAGAGCGGACACTTTTGACACATTTTTGGGACCATTGGCATTTATACAGCCACCAATGCTATAAAAATGCACTAATTATTGTGTAAATGTCACTGGCAAGGAAGTGGTTAAACACTAGGGGCGATCAAGGGGTTAACTGTGTTTCCTAGGGAGTGATTCTAAATGAGGGGGGATGGGACTGCTTGGGTGAGGAGACCTATCGTTGTTCATACTTAGTATGAACAACAGATCGCTCTCCTGACCCCTGACTGCACGGAGATCTGTCCGTTTACATTGACAGATCTCTGTTCTGTCTCTGTGTGGAGTGTTTGGGGCTGCCCGCAGGCTCATCGGCTCTGGAACCCTAGTGATCAAAAGGCGAGCCGACGTACAACTACGTTGGTTCGCCCAGGGGAGCCAACCTGCTGCAGTGGAACTGCGGCGGCTGGTCAGGAAGGGGTTAAAACAAAAAAAACAACAGAAGGCAGTACAAGACACCCAAAACTCCAACATGGACAGAACCAAAGGTTGGGAATTATGGTTAGTAGATTTCACTTTTAGTGTGTCATAAGAAGCTATGCTGACTAGCTAAGATCACTAGCAGCTTGTCCCCTTGTCCCCCGAAGACGTCCCTTTCGATGAAGCGCGTAGGAGTGGCTTGCATGTGACGTCATCACACACGAGTTGCTGATCGCAATCAAGTCCCCTTCCTCAAGAAGACACATGTACAGTCATGCCAATGAACATCTAAATAATTCAGAGAAGGATTGGGAGAAAGTGCTGGGGTTGGATGAGACAAAAATTAAGCTCTTTGGCATTAACTTGACTCGCCGTGTTTGGAGGAAGAAAAATGCTATGACCCTAAGAACACCTTCCCTACAGTCAAGCACAGAGGTGGAAACATGACGCTTTGGGACTGTTTCTTTGCTAAAGGTACAGGCCAACTTTGCCACATTGAGGGCCCAATAGACAGGCCCATGTATTGTAAAATCTTGGATGAGAACCTTCTTCCCTCAGCCAAAACACTGAAGATGGGTTGTGAATGGCTCTTCAAAAAGAAGCACATTTAGGTCATAGAGTGGCCTAAGCCAGTCTCCAGACATTAATCCTATAGAAAATTTTGGAGGGAGCTGAAATTTCAAGTTGCCAAGCGACAGCCAATAAACCTTAAAGGAGAAGTCCAGCCTTAGCTCGTTTGGCTGGGCTTCTCCTATGGGTCACAGGAGTGCAATTAGTTTTCTCTCTCTACGGACGTCCCACAGATCAGTCCAGACACCACGTCATCCAGACTCTGGGAGCCAGGTGCCTGGACTGATAGCCGTCTCAGCCTCTCAGGGAGCCGTTGAGATGGCTGCTCCCCACCCCTCCACAGCTCAGCGCTCCAGTGAGCGTGGAGGAGCAGAGCAGGAGAGCTGCTTATTGACAGGCAGCAGCTCTCTGCTCGGGGAGCCGAGAGAACTGAGCCATCGGCAAGGTTCGATGGCTCGGTTCTCAGTGCAGAGATGCCGGGGGACAGATGCAACATCCACCTAGATAAGTATGATTGCGGGGAAAAAAGCCAAACCCATACTCATGGACGGTTTATGAAACAGAGATGTTCTCCGCCAATGATCTCCACACACTGCAAATCCGTCATTGACTGACACAGAAACCATCCAGTTCAACCATAAAAAAATAAAAAATAAATAAAAATAAAAAATATCGTACAATCCAATATACCCAATTCTATACCCACAGTTGATCCAGAGGAAGGCAAAAAAAAAAAACAGCAGAACATGCTCCAATCTACTACAGCAGGGAAAAAAAAAAACCTTCCTGATCCCCCAAGAGGCAATCGGATTTTCCCTGGATCAACTTTACCTATAAATGTTAGTACCCAGTTATATTATGTACATTTAGGAAAGTATCCAGGCCTTTCTTAAAGCAATCTACTGAGTTAGCCAGAACCACCTCTGGAGGGAGTCTATTCCACATTTTCACAGCTCTTACTGTGAAGAAACCTTTCCGTATTTGGAAATTAAATCTCTTTTCCTCCAGACGTAAAGAGTGCCCCCTTGTCCTTTGTGTTGACCATAAAGTGAATAACTCAACACCAAGTTCACTATATGGACCCCTTATATATTGTAACATGTTGATCATATCCCCCTTATTCTCCTCTTCTCAAGAGTAAATAAATTCAGTTCCTCTAATCTTTCCTCATAGCGGAGTTCCTCCATGCCTCTTATCAGTTTGGTTGCCCTTCTCTGCACTTTCTCCAGTTCCCCGATATCCTTTTTGAGAACTGGTGCCCAAAACTGAACTGCATATTCCAGATGAGGTCTTACTAATGATTTGAACAGGGGAAAAATTATATCTCTCTCTCTGGAGTCCATACCTCTCTTAATACAAGAAAGGACTTTGCTCGCTTTGGAAACCGAAGCTTGGCATTGCATGCTATTATTGAGCTTATGATCTACCAGAACCCCCAGATCCTTCTCCAATACGGATTCCCCCAGTTGTACTCCCCCTAGCATGTATGATGCATGCATATTCTTAGCACCCAAGTGCATAACTTTACATTTATCAGCATTAAACCTCATCTGCCACATATTTGCCCAATTAGACAGTGCATTGAGGTCGGCTTGTAAATTGGAGACATCCTGTAAGGACGTTATTCCACTGCATAGCTTGGTGTCATCTGCAAAGACAGAAATGTTACTTTTGATCCCAGACCCAATATCATTTATAAAGATATTAAAAAGTAAGGGTCCCAGCACTGAACCTTGGGGTACACCACTGATAACCTTAGACCATTCAGAGTAATGCCCCATACACACGGTCGAAAAATTCCGACCACAAAATCCATCGGATTTTGTCCGACAATGGTGTTGCATACACACGGTTGGACAAAGTTGTCGGAAAATCCGATCATTCTGAACGTGGTGACGTTCGTTGCGTACGACGGAACTACGTAGAGGCTAGTAGCCAATATCTTTGGTCTTGTAATTTTTTTTTTTTAATTCTTTATTTCAAAATTTTTTTAGAAAATACTTACAAAATTATTCCATCCACAACAGCTGAAGGAGGATTCACCTCCAACAGTAAAACATATACTAAAGCATTTCACCTTTTCCAGAGGGCAGGGTGACATCCTTCTAATTTCTGTTTTAACTTCGTCCAGCAAGGGAGGGAAATTTAATTTATACATTTTCGTTATGGAAGACGCTAACTTAACTCCCAGATATTTAACCTCCGCTCTCCATGGGAAATGAAACTCTTGCGCAAGGCGAACCGCTTCAGCTTGCTTAATATTTATGTTTAAGATTTCAGACTTAGAAAAATTAATTTTAAAATTGGAAAAAGAACCATACAGTTTCAGTGTACTAAGAAGGTTGGGGAGAGTGGTCCTGGGATGAGTGATGAAAAAAAGCACATCATCTGCGTACGCCGCCATTTTGTGCTCTTCTCCCCCAACTCGTACTCCCCTTATATCAATGGTGTTCCTAATGGTAGAAAGAAGAGGTTCTAGGGATAGCACAAACAGGAGGGGAGAGAGCGGGCACCCCTGTCGTGTACCATTTCTCATGACAAGTGGCAATGATAACGTTCCGTTAATCCTTACCCTCGCCTGGGGAAAATCATACAGGACCTTTATCCAGCTAATCATTTTCTTTCCAACACCCATAGCCTCTAGTGTGTTAATCATGTGCCCCCAGTCGATCCTGTCGAAAGCCTTTTCGGCGTCCAATGACAGGAACAGACTGGGGACCTCCTCCTGTCTAGCCGCTTGAACTAATAACAGAGCCCTGATCCCATTGTCCCTCCCCTCTCTTCCCGGGATAAACCCGACTTGGTCCGGGTGTACCAATTCTGTCATATGGGTCTTAAATCTGTTTGCCAAAACTTTGGCGAACAGTTTTGTATCGATATTGAGCAGGGCAATGGGTCGGTAGCTGGAGCACGTTGTCCTGTCTTTACCTTCTTTTAAGATCACTGTGATAGACGCCATCAGCGCTTCAGTTTTCATCGCTCCCCCCGCTCCCAGCCCGTTCCAATATCGACACAATCGTGGAACAAGTGTCAGATATGGGTCTGTCCATATTCACGCTATCTACGTCAGATAGAGAGCTAAGCAAACTATTTTTTAAAAAGTCCTGACTCTGGGCAGAAGACCCCTCTTGGTTTTGTTCCTTTGATTTAACGTTATAGAGAGATTCATAGTATGTTCTAAACTCATTAGCAATATCCTTGGAGGAATGGAGCATTTGACCTGATACGTTTTGAATTTTCTCTATATAGTTAATTTCTCGTTTCTTTTTTAGTATTTTTGCCAGATGCTTCCCTGATTTATTTCCCAAGTGATGTCTTTCCTCCGCTATTTTATGGAACCATTTCCTTGCGTCTGCCTCGATAATAGATTTGAGTTCCTCCCTTTTATTAAGCAGTCTATGGAATATGTCCTGACTTTGTGCGCTTCCGTGCCTATGTTTTTGTTCTAAGTCTTGGATCTCTTTCCTTATCCCCTCGCCTAGTTCTTTTCTCTCTCGCTTCTTTGCAGCGCCGATCGAGATAAATATACCCCGGATATAGGCTTTATGTGCCTCCCATAATGTACCGTCTGATATTTCTCCCGTGTCGTTGGTCATGAAGAATGATTCAATCTCCCCTCTTATAGCTTCTTCTACTTCACGCTCTGAGATAAGGCTATCGTTCATGCGCCAAGTGAATGGGGGTCTCTGTACCCCTCGGAGCTTCATGACCATCGACACTGGCGCGTGATCCGACAGGGTCGTTATCTCGATCTGCGTTGTCTCCAATCGTTCCAGTGTTTTGTGTTCTACCAGGAAATAATCTAACCGTGAATGTGTACCGTGGACGGGTGAAAAGAAAGTGTAGTCTTTAATACCAGGATGTTGTACTCTCCAGGCATCGATCAACTGGTGCTGAAAAATTTTTGATTTTATTTTTTTGAGCTTTACATAGCTCGTTCTCAATTTGCCTGAGGAACTATCTAGTCTTGGGTCCAGAACAAAGTTCAGGTCCCCTGCCAAGATAATCTCGCCCTCAGGAAATTTCACCAGTCGACCCAGGGCCCTGTAGAGATACTCCATTGGGTTTTTATTTGGGGCGTACAGGTTCGCTAAGGTCAGCTTATGCTCCCCTATCTCACAGTTAAGAAACAGAAACCTCCCCTCCATATCAGTCAGTCTATTCAGCAATTTAAATTTTAAATTTTTTGCAACCCCTATGGCCACCCCTTTCGCTCCTCTCGTTGGGGAATCACTACAAAACCATGTTGGGTACTCTGGCGAGGAGATCCTAATGTTATCTTTATGTTGGAGGTGTGTTTCCTGTAAAAAAACAATATCTGCCTGATACTCGCTCATTTCTTTAAGAATCTTAAATTTTTTCTCTTGTGCTTTAATACCCCTAACATTGTACGTTACAATTTTCACTGCGCCGTCACCCATGTTTAAACCGTACACTTCTAATTTTCTTCTTTATTTTGCGTTTCTGCAGGACAGGGACCAGTTCCCCCCTCCCCCCTCCCGTACCCCTCCCCCCTTGTCCCCCCCACCCCCCTCCCCCCTCCCCCCGGTCCTATTCCGACCCTATGTGCACCGCGGGGCATCCCGTTGGGTTCCCCCTTGTGCACTATCCTCTATAGGGGTGACGCTCCATATCCGGCGGGAAAACCGGCTACTCTCCGCCTCCCTCCCCCCGCCACTGAGGGAGGAGGGCGGAGACCGCCCAAACCGTGCCCGTCTCTCCCGTACATCCCCCACCACCCTGCCCCCCCACTTTCCAACTCTCACTGATTATTTAGTTGCCTGCCCCCTATATAGGGGAGAGGCCCAGCACCCCCTTCCGGGGGGGAAAAAAAAAAAAAAAAAAAAAAAAAAAAAAAGCAAGAGGGGGGGAAAAAGAAACATGCCCACCCTCCCCCTCCTAACCCCCCCCCCCCCTTGTAAGAGCTATTTCAGTTCGTTGTAATTAGTCCGAGGGGCCAGGTATGGTAGGTGGGATAATCCCTAATTCCTGGCAAAAATTTGACATCTCATCCATAAATTTCATTCGGAATGTTCGACCTTCTCGAACGACAATCAAGGCTGCAGGGAAACCCCAACTGTATTTAATATTTGATATACGCAATATTTCTAGTAGGGGTCTCATCTGTCTTCTTCTTGCAAGAGTCCCTGGAGAGAGATCTGCAAAAATCTGGAGCTCTACTGTTTCGTATTTCAAAGGTGGACTGCCCCGAAGTTTACTCCACACCTGGGCCTTCTCTTCATATGAATGGAAACGAACCAGCACGTCTCTGGGGGCTTCTTCCCTTACCCCTAAAGGTTTTCTGACCCGGTGAACCCGATCAAATTTCAAATCTGGGTCTTCCGGTTTTCTTAGTAATGGTTTGAGAATACTGTTGATTTTTGTCACCAGGTCTTCGCCCCTTTGTTCAGGAAGAGACCTAATCCTCAGATTTTGACGTCTGTTCTGGTCCTCCAGACTCTCCATCTTGTAAGACATGTCTCTTTGCTTTATGTGCATTGTTTCCATTTGATTTCTGAGTTGCTGGAGATCTTTAGTTTGTTCAGAGGAGACGGTTTCAATAGTCTCCACTCTTTTTACTAGTTGACCCATGTCCAGACGAACATTCTCAATTTCAGTCTTGATTGAGTTTTCGAGACGGGCGAACATTTCTGCCATATCCGTTTTAGTGGGAATTTGTGTGAAGTCCCTGTTTGCCATTTGTGCCCCAGTGTCCCCAGGCCTTTCTTGTTCGATCTCTATTCTGGTTGCTTCGGCCTGCTCTTGTCTCTGTCTCTCTGTCTCTTTTTTCCTCTCCCTTGTCCCCTGTTGTTTCTTTTCCAACTCTGGACTTTTTATACTTATGTCTTTCAGATACCTCTGGATTGTGCTGTTATTAAGACTTTCTTTAGGGGTTTTTGGTTCTGTGACCTTTTGTGACCTCCCCTTCATTTTATCTGGGCCCAGCAGGGTTTAAATTATTCCTCCTCTCGACAAAACGAAAGTATTCCCCAAATCCTAAGCCCACAGTTATTTTTTCGATGGAGGGGTATGTGCTCCCTCGGTTGATGTCCAAAGGTTACTTTTGTTGGCTTTAGGTGGTTATAACTTTGTTTTCAGGGGGGAGAAAGATGAGAAAAGAATAAACAGACAGCTTTGCGCTATAATGTCCCTTTTCCAATCCCCTTTTATTATCTATGTCGTTCTGTTGCGTTGGTTAAAAAGGGCCTGGAGCAGGACACTTTGTTTTGCCTGTAACACCCTCAGGACCTCTGTCTATCTGTATGGGACCAAGTGTATTGTTCTCCTCAAACGAGTATGGTGGCCAGGAGGGGGGAGACGTACCCGCTCAGCTGTGCTTCCGTTATTCGTTCCTGAGTGTTTATCTGTTTAAGCACCCGCTTAGCACCTGTTTTCAAACTGTCAGCTTTTCAGGAAGTGCTATACAAATAGCCTCAAGTAACCGTCCGGCCTCGATCTGATAGCATATATTTAATGTTCCTGGCACACCTGTGGCTCACCCCCCGTAGACCGTGGGGCCCCCTAAGTATCCTGGAGTGCAATACAATTTATTTATGCGTTTATTTTTCGTTGGATGCCCTTCTTGCATAAGGGCTATTAAAGTGGGCTCCTCTTGAGAACCTGGGCTCTGTGGTCGCCAGGGGCTTTATATTGGCAAACCTATTACCTTATATCCCATGTAATCCTAGGTAGAACCAGTATGAGCAAAGGCAACCGTGGATCTTTTTACGTTATTTACTTCATACACTGTTTACGGTATATTGTACCCTCCTTTTTCCTTCCTTCCCTTGTTTCAATTATGTCCTACTAGGACCTGAACATATGTATAAAGAAAAAAAAAAAAAAAAAACATCCAAAAAAAAAAAAAAAAACCAGGGAGAATTGCCAAATGAAATTATACTCCATAAACAGTCCACGATTAAAATATTCTGAGGCAGATTGAAGAGGGATACTTATGATGTAAGACTGGGATGAGGGTACAAGTTCCAAGTTCCTTTTAAATCTGGCCACAGTCCACAAATCACCAGTTTCTTACTGGACTATCCTGACTGACAACCTTTAGCTTTCCATTTTTGTTCCAGAACCTTCATGCCCTCCACGGCAGAACCCCAAATGGCATACTTATTATCCCACCACCTGATGAAAATGATACAAATGAAGCACTGGGAATCGTTTGCATTAAGGTCATTCAGCGGTCATTCAGCGCTCTAATGGTTTCTTCAGGCATTCATTCGATTACTTCGATTACTTTCAATATTGTAAAGAAGAAAGTTCATACCTGGACGGAGGGGACCCACCGCGGGTAACCCCCCCGTCTGCTGTCTTTATCGTGGTCTGTCCGGCGGCTCTGCAATGTGTAGTAGGCAGGTTGTTTATCAGGAAAAACGGAGGGGTCCTGTGGTGGAAGCTAAGAATCAGCAGGTTGCAATGGATGTAATACTCTGCTCGGTTCTCTTCCCTATGGCGTCATATGACGAGTCTCGTCCTCGCTGTAGGAGCGTATCTCCTTCTGTCGGTTTCCCTCTCACCACCGCTTCACTCCCTGGGTCTCCAGACTCGCGTGACCCAGCACCTCTCCGCGCGGCTTGTGTCTCCGCCATCTCCGGGCGCCTCCCCCCTACGTCCTACGTCAGCGTCTCACGTCCGCATGACGGGCCGCAAGAACCCTTCCTGACCTTTGGTCTTGTAATTTGATCTGAGCATGCGTGGCACTTTGTCCGTCAGAATTCCCTACACACGATCGGAAAAAGTCCGATCGGACTTTGTTGTCGGAAAATTTGAGAGCAGGATCTCAATTTTTTTCCGACAGAAAAAGTCTGATGGTGCCCACACACGGTTGGATTTTCCGACAACATGGTCCGATAGGACATTTTCCGTCGGAAATTCCGACCCTGTGTACGGGGCATTAGAATCATTAACCACTACTCTCGGAATTCTGTCATTTAGCCAGTTTTCTGTCCATTTACAAACCGATATTTCCAAACCTGTAGACCTTACCTTACACATGAGCCGTGTGGGGAACTGTATTGAATGCTTTTGCAAAATCCAAGTATACCACGTCCACTGCCACCCCTCTGTCCAAGGTTTTACTTACATCTTCATCAAAAGAAATCAGGTTTGTCTGACAACTTCTGTCTTTGATGAATCCATGCTGTCTGTTGCTTAAAATGTTTTTTTCCAGCAAGAACTTGTCTATGTGGTCTTTTATTAAACGCTCCAGTATCTTCCTGACCATAGAAGTTAAACTAACAGGTCTATAGTTACTTGGTAAAGACTTTGTTCCCTTTTTAAATATGGGCACCACGTTCGCCCTGCGCCAATCCAGTGGTACTATTTCCATCATTAATGAGTCCCTAAAAAATTAAATACAATGGCTTTGAAATTACAGAGCTCAATTCTTTTAGGATCCGTGGGTGGATGCCATCAGGTCCAGGTGCTTTATCCACCTTTATTCTGTCTAAATATTTCTGGACCATATCAATTTTGAGCCATTGTGGATCATTCAGGGCTGTGTCAATACCACCCCATGGACATGAGCTCCCCATGCTCTTTTGTATACACAGAGCTGAAGAAAGTATTTCATAAATTAGCCTTCTCTTAGTCACCCACTCTAGATTATTTTGTAAAGCGCCTACATGCTCAGACCTGACCTTTTTACTATTAATATATTTGAAGAATTTTTGGGGGTTTGTCCTATCTTTTGCAATCTGTCTTTCGCTTTGAATTTTTGCATCCTTGATTTCCTTTTTACATATTCTATTAAATTCTTTGTAACATTTAAACAACACTACTGTTCCTTAATTTTTATATTTTTTAAAAGCTCTTTTCTTATTGTTTATAGCTTTTTTATCTTTGACCGTGAGCCACATAGGTTTTATTTTAAGCCTTTTTAACCTATTCCCCATGGGAATATACTTTGCAGTGAGGTCCCAAACAGTCTTTTTGAAGAATTCCCATTCTGTTCTGTGCTCACTGATGCCAATATTCCCTCCCAGTCTAAGTCCTGGAGAGCAGCCCTCATCCTTGGAAAATTTGCTCTTTTGAAGTTGAGCGTTTTTATCTTTCCCGTATGTATTTCTTGCTTACAGCTAACACCAAATGAAATCATGTTATGATCACTGTTACCCAGGTCTTCCTTTATCTGAACATTAGTAATACGCTCTGCATGGTTTGAGATTACCAGATCCAGCAGAGCATCATTCCTAGTTGGGGCCTCAATAAACTGGACCATAAAATTGTCCTGTAATAGGTTTATACATTTTTGCCCTTTAACTGTCCTAGCAGTGCCATTACTCCACTTTCTGGGTAGTTAAAATCCCCCATTACTATCACCGTCCCAGCCCTTGCAGCCCTTTCCATCTGTGCAAGGAGCTGAGTCTCCACCTCCTCGTTAACATTGGGTGGTCTATAACAAACTCCAATGATTAACTTTGAACTACGCACATCTATATGCAGTTCCACCCATAATGCTTCAGACTCATCACACTCTCCATCAACCAGGTCCTCTTTCACGCTTGCTTTGAGATCACTTCTCACATAGAGACAGACCCTGCCACCTTTTCTTTTTACCCTGTCTCTCCAAAAGAGTGCATAGCCAGGAATATTAATAGCCCAGTCATGTGAAGATTGAAGCCAAGTTTCAGCAATACCGATTACATCATAGCTCTCCTCATGCACCAGAGCTTCCAACTCACCTATTTTGCTTGGCAGACTTCTGGCATTGGTGAACAAACACTTTAACCACTTGCCGACCGCCCCATGTAGATATACGTCGGCAGAATGGCACGTACAGGCAGAACCACGTACCTGTACGTGCCATTCTTTAGGCGGTTGGGGGGTCCGATCGGACCCCCCTCCGCCGGCGGGGACGGTCGGCATCGCTTCAGGAGCGATCCGGGACGAGGGGACGGCCAGTGGTTTCTGGCCACCCCCTCGCGATCGCTCCTGGCGAATGAAAAGCTTCCCCTTCCTGTCTATTGTATAGACAGGAAGGCGGAAGTGATGTCACGCTCGGTGCGCCGGTCTATGTGACCGGAGACGCCGAGCGGCGAACATGTTAAGGTTAGTGCACAACACTACACTGACACCAGTACAGTTAGGCACACAAAACACCCCCCTGTCACCCCCTGATCACCCCCCAGATCACCCCCTCCCCCCCCAGTCACAGTGTCACTAATTGCAGTGATCATTTATTTACTGATCACTGCATTTAGTGTCAGTGTGACTGTAATAACTGTCAGGGCAGTTAGTTTTAGGTCCTAGGTAGCCCCCTACCCCCCCCTAATAAAGGTTTAACCCCCTGATTGCCCCTAGTTAACCCCTTCACCCCCTTTTGCCAGTGTCACTAAGCGATCGTTTTTCTGATCGCTGCATTGTGTCGCTAGGTAACCATTTTTTTTTTTATTTTAACCGCCATGTTTTATATAGGTTCATAAATAGTTTTATAGGTCAGGTACCCCCATATTACAACCTAAATAAAGGTTTTAACCCCCTGATTGCCCCTAGAGTTAACCCTTTCACCAGTAATCACCGTATAACTGTCACTGGTGACGCTGGTTAGCCAGTTAGTTATTTCGTTATTTAGGTTCCCCGTCAGGTTTTTATATAGCGTCAGGTACCCCCATATATTACCTAATAAAGGTTTAACCCCCTGATTGCCCCTAGTTAACCCTTTCACCCCCTTTTTTCCAGTGTCACTAAGCGATCGTTTTTCTGATCGCTGCATTAGTGTCGCTAGGTAACCAGTTTTTTTTTAGGTTAACCGCCATGTTTATATAGGTTCATAAATAGGTTTATAGGTCAGGTACCCCCATATTACAACCTAAATAAAGGTTTTAACCCCCTGATTGCCCCTAGAGTTAACCCTTTCACCAGTGATCACCGTATAAAATGTCACTGGTGACGCTGGTTAGCCAGTTAGTTATTTCGTTATTTAGGTTCCCCGTCAGGTTTTTATATAGCGTCAGGTACCCCCATATATTACCTAATAAAGGTTTAACCCCCTGATTGCCCCTAGTTAACCCTTTCACCCCCTTTTGCCAGTGTCACTAAGCGATCGTTTTTCTGATCCCTGCATTAGTGTCGCTAGGTAACCAGTTTTTTTTTTTGTATTACTGTTACGGGTGACGCTGGTTAGTTAGCTTGTTTTTTATACTGTCAGGGCACCCGCCATTTATTACCCAATAACGGTTTAACCCCCTGATCGCCCGGCGGGTGATATCAATTAGGTTTTAGGGTCAAATAAGGTCTGCGTCGCCCCAGGTTAGTGCCAGTACCGCAAACACCCACGCGCAAAGCATACACCTCCCTTAGTGGTATAGTATCTGAACAGATCAATATCTGATCTGATCAGATCTATACTAGCGTCCCAGCAGTTTAGGGTTCCAAAAAAACGCATTGTTAGCGGGATCAGCCCAGATACCTGCTAGCACCTGCGTTTTCCGCCTCCGCCCAGCCCAGCCCACCCAAGTGCAGTATCGATCGATCACTGTCACTTACAAAACACTAAGCACACATAACTGCAGTGTTCGCAGAGTCAGGCCTGATCCCTGCGATCGCTAACATTTTTTTTGTGGTAGCGTTTTGATTCAGTCGCTAACAGTCAGGAGCTTTTTTACCTGTGAATCTCAAAAAAATAAAAAAAACAAAAATAGTTGTCGTTTTATTGTTCTCTCTCTCTCTCTCTATTGTTGCTCTTTTTTTACTCCATTCTATTCTGCAATGTTTTATTATGTTTTATCATGTTTTATCATGCTTGCTTTTCAGGTATGTAATTTTGTTTACTGTGTTTTAGTGTTAAGCATTTTTTTGTTTTCAGGTGCGCCATTCAGTTGCAGCGCGGATTTATTTATCTTGACAGCAACAGCGTTTGCTCCCACGATACATAAAGCCGCGACTCCAACGCTGTAGGAGGTGATTTCACCACCACAGTTAAAAAAAAGAGCATATATGCCGAAGCATGGGGGCAGCAGGGGGCGGGGAGGAGCGATTGGCTCCTAATGCCACGTACATACGGTCGAAATTCCGACCGTGTGTACACGGCATAACTTTTGCGGGAGGATGCCCCCATGCATCGGCATATATAAATGGTGCATGTATGCCCATCATTAGAAGTGGGTGGATGAAGGGAGGTATTCTAATGGTGGGCATACCCACCAATCAATCTCTTTTTTTCGTTCAGCCAAGAGGCTGCATGAAAAAAAAAAAGATTACAATATATGTCCAGTATGTTGCTGGACTTTGAATGGTTATACCAGAATGATGCCTGCAGGTTTAGGTATCATCTTGGTATCATTCTTTTCAGCCAGTGATCGGCTTTCATGTAAAAGCAATTCTAGCGGGTAATTAGCCTCTAGACTGCTTTTACAAGCAGTAGGAGGGAATGTCCCCCCTCCCGGATATAAACCGCGCCATTGGGAAATTGGGAAAGCATTTTATCACACCAATCTTGGTGTGGTCAGATGCTTTGAGGGCAGAGGAAAGATCTAGGGTCTAATAGACCCCAATTTTTTCAAAAAAAGAGTACCTGTCACTGCCTATTGCTATCATAGGGGATATTTACATTCCCTGAGATAACAATAAAAATCATAACAAAGAAAAAAAATGGAAGGAACAGTTTAAAAATAGAATAAAAAAGCTAAATAAATAAAAAAAAAAACTAAAAAAAAAAAAAAAAAAAGCACCCCTGCCCCCCCTTCTCTTGCGCAAAGGCGTACACAAGCGTTGGTCTGGCGTCATATGTAAACAGCAATTGCAGCATGCATGTGAGGTATCACCGCGAAGGTCAGATCGAGGGCAGTAATTTTAGCAGTAGACCTCCTCCGTGAATCTAATGTGGTATCATGTAAAGGCTTTTAAAGGCTTTTAAAAATGTATGTAGTTTGTCGCCACTGCGTGTTTGTGCGCAATTTTAAAGCATGTCGTGTTTGGTATCCATGTACTCGGCCTAAGATCATATTTTTTATTTCATCAAAAATTTGAGCAATATAGTGTGTTTTAGTGCATTAAAAAATAAAAAAAAGTGTATTTTTTCCACAAAAAATGCGTTTGAAAAATCGCTGCGCAAATACTGTGTGGAAAAAAAAAATGCAACACCCACCATTTTAATCTGTAGGGCCTTTGCTTTAACAATATATATAGTGTTTGGGGGTTCAACGTAATTTTCTTGCAAAAAAAAAATATGTTTTCATGTAAACAAAAAGTGTCAGAAAGGGCTTTGTCTTCAAGTGGTTAGAAGAGTGGGTGACGTGTGACATAGGCTTCTAAATGTTGTGCATAAAATGCCAGGACAGTTCAAACCCCCCCAAATGACCCCATTTTGGAAAGTAGACACCCCAAGCTATTTGCTGAGAGCAATGTTGAGCCCATTAAATATTTTTTTTTTTTGTCCCAAGAGATTGAATAATGAAAAAAAAAAATATATATATTTTTTTTACAAAAAGTTGTCACTAAATGATATATTGCTCAAACATGTCATGGGCATATGTGGAAATACACCCCAAAATACATTCTGTTGCTTCTCCTGAGTACGGGGATACCACATGTGTGGGACTTTTTGGGAGCCTAGCTGCGTACGGAACCCCAAAAACCAAGCACCGCCTTCAGGCTTTCTAAGGGAGTAATTTTTTTATTTCACTTCTCACTGCCAATCACAGTTTCGGAGGCCATGGAATGCCCAGATGGCATAAAACCCCCCAAAATGACCCCATTTTGGAAAGTAGACACCCCAAGCTATTTGCTGAGAGGTATTGTGAGTATTTTGCAGATGTCGCTTTTTGTCACAAAGTTTTGAAAATTGAAAAAAGAAAAAAAAAAATTTTTTTTCTTTACTTTCTTCATTTTCAAAAACAAATGAGAGCTGTAAAATACTCACCATGCCTCTCAACAAATAGCTTGGGGTGTCTACTTTCCAAAATGGGGTCATTTGGGGGGGGTTTTGTGCTATTTTGGCATTTTATGGCCTTCGAAACTGTGATAGGTAGTGAGGAGTGAAATCAAAAATTTGCACCCTTAGAAATCCTGAAGGCGGTGCTTGGGTTTTGGGGCCCCGTACGCGGCTAGGCTCCCAAAAAGTCCCACACATGTGGTATCCCCATACTCAGGAGAAGCAGCAAAATGTATTTTGGGGTGCAATTCCACATATAACTATGGCATGTGTGAGCAATATATCATTTAGTGACAACTTTTTGAAGAAAAAAAAAATTATTTTTTATTTTTGTCTTTATTCAATCACTTGGGACTAAAAAAAAAAAATATTCAATGGGCTCAACATGCCTCTCAGCAAATAGCTTGGGGTGTCTACTTTCCAAAATGGGGTCATTTGGGGGGGTTTTGTACTTCTCTGCCATTTTAGCACCTCAAGAAATGAAATAGGCAGTCATAAATTAAAAGCGGTGTAAATTCCAGAAAATGTACTCTAGTTTGTAGACGCTATAACTTTTGCGCAAACCAATAAATATACGCTTATTGGCATTTTTTTTACTAAAGACATGTGGCTGAATACATTTTGGCCCAAATGTTTGACTAAAATTGAGTTTATTAGATTTTTTTTATAACAAAAAGTAGAAAATCTCTTTTTTTTTCAAAATTTTCGCTCTTTTTCCGTTTATATCGCAAAAAATAAAAATCACAGAGGCAATCAAATACCATCAAAAGAAAGCTCTATTTGTGGGAAGAAAAGGACGCAAATTTCGTTTCGTTACAAAATTGCATGACCGCACAATTACCAGTTAAAGTAGTGCAGTGCGAAATTGAAAAAAGACCTCTGGTCCTTAAGCTGACAATTGGTCCGGGGCTGAAGTGGTTAATGCATTACTACATTTTGCTCTGGTGTTTTTCATATAATTTTTAGTAGTACAAATGGCACTATAGTTTCCAATGTCAGGTTGCAACATGGGGAATTTCTTGTCACCTGCCATAACCCTCCCCCCCCCCCCATCTATTCCCATTCCACCCTCCATTAATGTCAGACCCCTAACTAACCTGTCTGCCCGATGTAATTCTAGTTCACCCGCCCCCCTCAATCCTAGTTTAAATACTCATCCAACCTTCCCATAAACCTCTTCCCCAGCATAGCAGACCTCCTTCCATTCAAGTGCTAACTCGTCTTTAGCATATAGGTTGCACCCCAATGAAAAGTCAGCCGAGTGTTCTAGAAACCCAAATCCCTCCTCCCTACACCAGGTATTTAACCATGCAGTCAGCTCTCTAATCACCCCCTGCCTTTCCTGTGTTGCGCATGGCACAGGCAATATTTCAGAGAATATCACCTTGGAGGTCCTTTCCTTCAACTTGCAGCCTAGTTCTTTAAATTGATTCTTAAGGATCCTCCACCTTCCATGTATACTGTCAACGTGGACCAAGACAGCTGGGTCATGCCCAGCCTCTCCCAGTAATTTATCCACCCGCTCCACCACATGCCGAACCCTAGCACCAGGGAGACAGCAAAACATTCAGTTGAGGCAATCCTGGCGACAAATTATTCTATCAGTCCTTCTGATTATAGAATCCCCTATTACCAGCAACTGTCTAGACCTACCTGCACTCCCCTCACCACCTCTACTAGATGGGCTGCTCTCCCGGCTGTTAGGGGTAGCAGTGACATCTAGGGCTGCCACCTCTGTTTGCCACCTCCACATCTTCACCCAACTTGGTAAATTTGTTTTGATGCACAAATGCAGGACTGGCCTTCCTTTTCTGCGAGCCCCTTCCACTCCCTCTAACTACATTAACCCATCTTCCGATCTGATAATCCTGACTTGCCCCTCCACATCAACCCTACTGACCACCTGCTCAGCGAGCAGAGGACCCCTTTCAAGGTTGTCCTTTCTGCCCAGTGTTGCAACTTGCTCCTCCAGATCTCTAATGTGAGCTTCCAGAAGGGCAACCCGCTCACATCTGTCACAGCGGTATCCATCCTGGAGCTGTTGCACCAATTTTGCATACATGTGGCACACTGTGAACTGAGCAAAACCTCCAACCCTGCTAGCACTCATTTTCCAGTTACAATCTAAATGCTTGTGTCAGGGTTCCGCTCGCTCTGTGTGGGGGAATCGGCGCGCGTGCATGCGCCGCTGGGGTGCCCAGGCATCAGCGCGTGTGCGCACCTCAAGCGCGCGCTAGCGCTGTTTGGCGCCAGTGGGCCTTTTTAAGAAGTGCCAGTTGCACCTTGCCGGTGCTGTTTGCCACGTCCCCTTTTTGATGATCTCCTCATATTTTCAAAATGTATGATCTCGCCCTAAATGGGTGTTTTTGTATATAGCAGAATACACGAACAGTGTCTAAAGCGTTTATGGAAACGCAGAAAATGCTATAGGGAAGAAAAAAAACACTGCAAAATTATATTTTTTTGCAATGTTTTTGCAATATCAGACTACACGGACAGTATGTAAAGCGTTTATGAAAACGCAGAAAATGCTATTTGGAAGAAAAAAAAAACACTGCAAAATTATATTTTTTTGCAATGTTTTTGCAATATCAGACTACACGGACAGTATGTAAAGCGTTTATGAAAACGCAGAAAATGCTATTGGGAAGAAAAAAAAAACACTGCAAAATTATATTTTTTTGCAAGGTTTTTGCAATATCAGACTACACGGACAGTATGTAAAGCGTTTATGAAAATGCAGAAAATGCTATTGGGAAGAAAAAAAAACACTGCAAAATTATATTTTTTTGCAATGTTTTTGCAATATCAGAATACACGGTTAGTGCCTACAGCGTGTATGTATGAACACGCAGAAAATGCTATTGGGGAAAAAAAAAAAAGCAAAATTCAATTTTTATGCAATGTTTTTCCAATAGCAGAATACACACAGACTGTGGTGTATCTCTTAGGATATGCAGTGCAGTAATGTTGCACTGAGCTTACAGGTAAAACGTTTATATTTTGTCTGGCACTGGCCTCATGGCACTGTTACTGTGACTGTGCACTGCACCCCAGCCAGGGTACAATTGATTTAGGAATCTCTTCAATAATTATCTCTGCCTCTTTCTTTTGATAAATAAAGAAACTCCCTACTGTAGCTATCTAGATCGCTCACTGATCTAACTAATTAGAATAAAATTCAAGGAATGTGGACTGACTTTAGCACACTAACTCTTAAAATCCTCTATCTATCTGCAGCACAGGAACCTGTCTAACAGTGTCTGTCTAACAGAATGACGCTGTGTGCTGTGTGTGTACTATTTATAGAGACTGGGTCACATGCTGCACTGGCCAATCACAGCCATGCCATTAGTAGGCATGGCTGTGATGGCTTCTAAAGGCACACTAGTGAAACGATCATCCATTGGCTGCCCTAAAGCTGTTAAAAAGGCGCCAATACAGTGCCGAACACCGGACCCGAACCCGAACTTACAGGCAATAGTTCGGGTCCGGGTCCCAGACACCCTTACACCTTTACAGTTCGGGTTCGCTCAACCCTAACCATGATCCAATACCTCTCCCCATCCCCTCCAAATGGCTTCAAACTTCTCATTGTTATTTCTATGTAAATAAATATATTACTCATTAACCATAGTTTCTCTTATTTGCGTCCTCCATTCCTCCACTGTTGGCGGGTATTTAGAAACCCATTTCTGAGCTATCAATTTCCGAGCCTGAAACATGCATCTCGTTATTGTGGTATATGTGTTATCTAATATACTCAGATCTTTTACTATATTTAACAAACATATTCTAGGATCCAGTACCAAGTTTATACCCAGTATATTATTTATATTTTTAATTATATCCTGCCAGCCTGCCATATGTATTAAGTTGGCCGGTGTTCCTTTACATCTTGGACATAGGGGAGAACCCTTACACTTCCATCTAAACAGTTTTTCTGGAGTGTAGTATGACCTATGTAAAATAAACAATTGTGTTAACTTTTGGGTCGAGGACAATATAACCTGTATTATTGCTGAAAGAGCCTCTGCCCACTGTGTCCCTGGATGACGTGAGGTATCACGAAATGCATCGGGCGAGCGGCGAACTGTTACCACCTCATTTTTAATCATTATAAGTGCCTATGCAAGAATCGGTTTATTGTGTACCCGGCCGGTACACCAGACCTTCTTTTCCGTGGCTGATCATCTTTTAATTTTATGGAAGTGTTTATGTTATTTTTAAAGAGCAAATTGAGTACTGTCCGTGATACATTTTTTATTTGCACTAACATATAATTTTTCATGGACGAGCTTTCGGGGTGTGTCCCCTTCTTCAAGGTCTAAGTATCACGGACAGTACTCAATTTTCTCTGTCACAATTGCACTAATACGGCTACAATCACTTCAAGTATTTTATTTTTAAATAAATATTGCTTGGAGTTAATGCACTATTTGGAGCATTCCAATTCTTCTTTCATGTTGTGCATTGTGGGTTGATCCCTTGGAGGGAGAGCTAAGGGTCCACCAAGCCTATTGCCAAATTTTCTTGGAGATCTGATGACATCTTTCCTGTGGAGGTCGCTATAGTGATAACCTAAACCATATGCCTGTTTGACCCTCTGTAACGGGGGGTCATTTATTTGCGGTAAGCGGCCATCTTTTACCTTTGGTGGTGGTGCAACTCACGTTATAAATTGAAGTGTTTGATGCAGGAAGTGGGCATTTCGAATCTCGTATGGGAGCACGAACATCGGAATTCTTTGTTTTTGTTTTTACAATCACTATAAATTTTCCACATTGGGACAATTTTTGGGCCGGATTTGCCCACTTATGAACTTATTTGATTGATTTTTCTCACACCATTACTTTTTGGTTCCACATATGTCACATAATATGTTTTGTATCACTGGGTGTTGATTTATCTTCTTTATATTATAATTTATATATCGTACATATCTTATGTTCAATGGTTATGCAATGTTTTACATTCACCAGATTTGATTTATTTGGTCACAAGTCAATTCACTATATTTGATTTATTGTGGTTCATTTTGGTATGCACAGCTTTTTCTTTTCTTAATTTGGTTTCACCGTTTGTATATGGTATAGTTGCTGCAGCCGTTTATGGTTTTAAAACAACTGGTTTAGGATTTTACGGTTTATCCGCATTTATTTGACCTATAGCGCAGTTTCTTGCCCTTCTTTTTTTCGTATCTGAGAAGGGGCCTAAGTCTCGTTCCCACTGTGACCTAGCTGGCAACATATTCTTTTCATTGATTTTACTATTCAATATCTGATACATTTTTGATACAAGGGCTTTTTTTTCCCCCCTCCCTTCTGAGTAATACTATAATTTTAGAGTTGTTAAATTTAAATTCCGATATACGTGATTGAGCCTGTATGGCATGTCTAAGTTGCAGGTACTGGAAAAACCTTTGTCTTGGTATATCAAATTCATCAGACAACTGGGCAAAAGATGTTATACTATCATTCAAAAATAATTGCTCCAAGTACCTCTGGGCTTCCTGCCATACCATACGTTTCTCTTCTATTCTGTATGCTTAACTTTTTTATTTGCGGTTTCCTCCCTTAATCTTGTTGCTGATTTAATTTTTGATTTTTCTTTAATAATTATCCCTCTTAAATATGCTTTCATTGTATCCCAAATTATTAATACTGAGGCTGACCCCCTATTAGGCATTCCTTTTTTACATTAAACAGCAGGTGATTGGTTGCTGGGTGATCCTAGCAACCAACCACCAGTCTGTTGATGTGAAAAGTTAACTTCAGTAGTTCCCACCCCCATCCAGATCTGTGATGCCGATCTCTGCTCTGCTGTTTACCTGTGTAAGGTAGGAGAGTTCTACCTACACAGTGTGTGTGTGGGGGGTGCAGAGGACACTACAGTGGGGTGGGGGGTGCAGGGAACAGAGGACACTGCTTTGAGGGACACAGGAATCTTGCTATGGGGGAGGGGGGCAGAGGACACTATGGGAGTGATGTAAAGGGGGACAGAGAACACCGATATAGGGGTACAGAGGACACTGCAATAGGGGGACCCCTTCTCCCCTGGGGACAAGAACCCCATCTAACCTGGGGACAGTGACCCCCTTCTCACTTGGGGACAGGGACCCATCACCCCTGGGGGCAGGGACCCCATCTCCCTTATGGGCAGGATACCCATCTCCAGACTATGCTGGCTGGCAGGGCTGGTGTCAGCCACCCTTGGGTGCCAGGATGGGGGAGGGGGCAGCAAAATCTGAATCGCCAGCCACATGCTACCTCAGGGTGAACTGGCTTTGTATTAGTGAAGCACCTTAAAGTGAGGTAAACCCGTACTGTTATTATTACTATGTTAACATTATTACTATCTTATTTATTAGCAGGTGAATGCGGCCCTCCATGCATTCACATACATTGATGTAGGCCCTTAAATGGAAAAAGGTTGCTGACCCCTGGGCTAAATGTATTTGCAAATCTACTTCCAATTATACCAATGCCATCATTTACTACACAATTACCATGTACTGTAGATATATCAATGACAAAATCATGAGCTTTCATTCATGTCCAAATCCTCAAACAATTGCTCTTAAAAGCAGATACAAACTATCTGATAAAATATCAAATTTTAATGAAAACTGCATGTTTTAAAGATTGCAAACAACTTCTGAAATATAATTAACATGTTAAATGTTAATATATTTCAGAAGTTGTTTGCAATATTTTAAAACATGCAGTTTTCATTAAAATAACACCTGGTAATTCTGAAGGACCTTGTTCAGGTACTTCCTGTTAGGGGGTGACAGCTGTCTCCCAATTGTGCTCCTGTAGTGACACGGTGTCACATGTCCCTGATGGAGACTACAAGGGGCTTTGCCGACACATTGGGCAGACATGGCCCACCATTGTCACTATCAAAAATGATATGAAGCAGACACTGAATACAATGCATGTAGACAGAAAGTGGCTGCAAAGAGGCTGGATGAGATTGCATCACTGAGATTGATCTATAATGAGCTATAAAAAGAAGAAATAATGTTTACTTAAAAGAACATAGCATACAGTATATTAGCATATTTATACAGTGAATAAGACTTTCCCCAAACATTTACAGGTGGTTAACCACTTGCTATCCACCCCATAGCAGATTTGCTGCTACAGGACGGCTCTCCTATGCAGAATGTTGTATCTATACATGAGTCTGCATTTCCGCCTTGGGGGCACGCACGCTTTGCTGGTGGTCTGCTTCTGCTGCGATTTCCACTGACACCTGCTGATCGTGTGTAAAACACACCGAATGGAGATATGCCTATGTAGACAAGGCAGATCTTCGTTCCGACAGGGGGGGGGGGTGTATTTTGTGTCCCTGCAGGAAATAAAATCCATCTCTTCCCCTAGTAAAAGCAGCACATACAGTACACAAAAACACCGGCTAGGCACACAGTTAACCTTTGATCACCCTAGATGTTTAATTGCCGCAATATCGCAGTCCGGCTATAAATTGCTGATCACTGCCATTACTAGTATTAAAAGACAAATTAATAAATAAAAGTTCCATAAAATATATCCCATAATTTGTAGACGCTATAATGTTTGCATAAACCAAACTATAGATATGCTTTTTGGGATTTTTTTTCCCAAAAAATATGTAGCAGATAACATACTGACCTAAATTTTTGAAGAAATTTGTTTTTAATTTTTTATTGGGTATGTTTTATAGCAGAAAGTAAAAAAATATTGTTTTGTTTTACAAAATTGGCAGTCTAAAAAAACGCAGAGGTGATCAAATACCACCAAAAGAAAGCTCTATTTATGGGAAAAAAAATTCAAATTTTATTTGTGTACAACATTGCAATTGTCAGTTAAAGTAACGCAGTGCCGTATCGGGGAAAATGGCCTGGTCATGAAGGGGGGAAAAGCCACAGTTCACACCACCGCGACTTTGAATGCGACCTCCCTGCACGACTTCATTGTGGCTTGCATACAACTTTTCTAACAGTAGTCAATGCAAGTCGTGTTGAAGTCACACCAAAAGTGGTGCAGGAACCTTTTTCTAAGTAAGAGCGACTTGAGTCACACCAATTAGAACGGTTCCATTGTCGTTAATGGGGCACGACTTGTCATGTGACTTTGAACTCTTAAGTTGCATGACAAGTCACGGCAGTGTGAACCGGGGCTTAATCTTCTGGAGGTCAAGTAGTTAATCAATTCTTGTAATGCATGCACAATGAATAATCACTTAACCCCTAAATTTTGTTCACTATGGGTTTAAAGTTACTCTCTCATGTACTGTGTTTAAATATTTATATCATCCATGGAGACTGAGTGATGAGCAAACTTTAAAATCTAAATAATATCCAATATTCTCTGCAATAAAATGTGTTATTTTACATTTTAAGATATCTATAAAGGTACGATTAAAGTCCCACTTTTTTGCACCCCTCCCCACCACTTTTGGTTTGGTGGTTGGAGAGGATATTGGATATTATTTGGATTAGGGATAGTATCTATGGAGAATAATGTACACATACAACGAACCAGCCCTTTAGTTTTGCTTGATGTTGTAGTCTGCTTGAAGTTATAGACATATTAAAAATCTGCTTGTCAGTTTTAGGTGTTTCAGTGAACTTACAGCCCTGTCAACTGCTTTTAGTGTAGGTGCTTTACGGACTGCACCTAGAAATAACTGCTAAATGTATGAGCTATCATAAAAATAGGATTTTTTCATCATACTTACCTGTAAAATCCTTTTCTTTGAGTACATCATGGGACACAGAGTTAGGCTAATATTCATTACCTACTGGGTTATACACCATCTCTAGGTGAATGGGCACTGGTAGACAAAGTCTCAGACAGGAAGTGATCCCCTATATAACCCCTCCCATACAGGAAGTACATGTTTTGTAGCAAGCACTAAATCCTCAAAAGAGGGGAGTGATCTCTGTGTCCCATGATGTATTCAAAGAAAAGGATTTTATAGGTAGGTATGATGAAAAAATCCTATTTTCTTTTTCAAACATCATGGGACAGAGAGTTAGGCTAATAAGCATTACCTACTGGGACTTCCCAGAGCAATAACCTTGCCAAACAATAGCCATCAGACTTTACACAGCAGCCCGCAGTACACTGCAGCCGAAAGCCGAATCCTCAGCTGCTTGAACACCCACTCGATAACATTTTGTGAACGTATGCACTAAAGACCAGGTAGCAGCTTTACAAATCTGAGCCACAGATACCTGATGGCAAAAGACCCAGGAGGTTCCTACACCCCTGGTAAAATGAGCTCTCACCCTAGGGGGGAGGAGGGAGGAGCTTTATGTTTCAGACCATAGGCCTGAATGACCAATTGGCTGACCCAATAGGCAATGGAAGCGTTGAAAGCTGCCTGCCCCTTCTTGGGTCCTTTTGGTAAAACAAAAAAGGAGTCTGATCTTCCGATCTCTGCAGATCTAGACAAATAAACCTTGACTGCCCGGACAACGTCCAAGGAATACAGTAGTCTCTCTTCCGCCGAACAAGGCTAAGAGAAAAAAGAAGGCAAAATAATGTCCTTATTTAAATAGAAGGCTGATACCACTTTTGGCAAAAAGGATGGAACAGGTCGCAACACAACCCTGTCATGGTGAAGGATCAAGTATGGTTCCTTGCACGAAAGGGAAGTCAACTCCGACACCCTTCTAGCCGAGGTGATGGCCATCAGGAAGGCTAGACAGCAAGTCTAATGGAATTTCCTTGATAGGCTCAAATGGTTGTTTCTGTAACATAGACAGCACCAAGTTTAAGTCCCAAGGACACATAGGTGACCTAATGGGGGTAAGCAAACGAGTTGTCCCCTGCATAAAGGTTCGGACCAGTGAATGGGAGGCTAAAGGCCTTTGGAAGAATACTGATAGGGCCAAAATTTGACCTCTGATTGTACTCAAAGCCAATCTGTTTTCCACAGCTGACTGTAGAAAAGAGAGAATTCTCCCAATCGCGTATTTCCAAGGAAGCCATTTTCTGGCTTCACACCAAGCAATACAAGTCTTCCAGACCTTATGATAGATCTTCCTAGCGACAGCTTTTCTAGCATTCACTAGGGTAGACACCACTGGTCCTGAGATGCCACAGTCCTTCAACACCCTGGTTTCAATAGCCATTCTGTCAAATTTAGAGAATGTAAAATGGGCTGGAATATAGAACCTTGATACAGTAGATAGGGGTGGCGTGGAAACGACCAAGGCCCATCTATTGCCAATCTCACAATCTCCAGAAACCAGGGCCTTCTTGGCCAGGCTGGTGCCACCAGAATAAATGGAACCCCCTCTTTCCGAATCCTGCGCAACAAATGTGGAAGGAGAGGGATCATGGGAAAGCATAAACCAGGGAGTACAGACTCCATGGAACTACCAGAGCATCTGCTCAGATTGCTCAGGATCCCTTGCTGGGGGCACAAACTGCTGTAGCTTGTTATTGAACCTGGATGCCAATAGGTCGACCTCTGGCCATCCCCAACGCTGGCAAATTTCTTGGAACACCCCTGGGTGTAGGGACCATTCCTCTGGGCAGATCTGCTGGCGCCTGAGATAATCTGCCTTCCAGTTCTCTATTCCCGGCATATGGACTGCTGATAGAATCTGCACATGTCCCTCTGCACAGGCTAGAATGTGGTTCATCTCCTTCAGAGCTGAACGACTCCTGGTACTGCCTTGGTAGTTTATTTAGGCCACTGCAGTGGCATTGTTGGACTGAACCCGATAGGGCAGTCCTGAAGCTCCACCGTCCAGAACCATAGGGCAAGACGTACTGCCAGTAACTCCAGGACGTTGCTGGGCAGGATCCGTTCTGTCCTTGACCATTTCCCCTGAGTTGTGAGCCCCTCTAGGGTCGCTCCCCAGCTTGAGAGACTGGCATCTGTGGTCAGTACTCTCCAAGTTGCCGGGAGGAAGGATCTTCCCTTTCCCAGGTTCTGATCCTGCAACCACCAGTTTAGGCTTAAGAGTGCCTGAGGAGATAAGAACATAGGATAATCCAGGGCTTGTCCTCTACTGTTCCAAGACAACAAGATGTCTTGTTGTAGAGGCCTGGAATGGAACTGGGCATAGGGCACTGCCTCGAAGGAAGACACCATCTTTCCTAGAAGACTCATACAGAGCCAAAAGGAGGGTTGTCTGGTGCGGCTTATCTGATGCACCTGATCCTTCAGGGTGGCAAAATACACTTGCTTGGACCGTATCTAGGATCAGACCTAAATACTTCAGACTTTGAGATGGTCTCAAGACAGACTTCGGTATTTATGACCCAGCCTAAGCTTTCCAAATACTGCAAAGGTTATGCTCTGTTCTAGAGCCTGTAGTGAGTAATCTCTGAGCAGGAGGTCGTCCAGCTACCCGAGCACCAAGATCCCTAGGGCCCTTAAAAGTCCCAGTACTGGTGCTAGGACCTTTGTGAACACCTGGGAAACTGTGGCAAGCCCGAAGGGTAGAGACGCAAACTGAAAATGACGTTCCTGTACTGCAAATCGCAGGAACCTCTGATGAGGCTGAAAGATAGTTAAGTGTAAATACGCGTCAGAAAGACTCCCATCTGGAGCGAGGCAACAACTGAGTCGACAGACTCCATCCAAAAGGACTGGATTAGTAGATACTGGTTCAGGGATCTTAGATCCAAAATGGGCCTTGTGTCCCAGTTTAGTTTTTAAACCATAAACAGGTTTGAATAAAGCCCCCCGCCCCTTTCGTTTACAGGAACCTGTACAATCACTCCTTGATGCACTAAATGATGTAGTGCCTGAAACGGTAAGTTTATTTTTGGAGGATCCGAGGGAATGCTGGATCTTAGAAACTTCTGAGGGGGAACCCCCGTAACTCGAGCTTGTAACCGCGGGAAATGGTCAAGGTGACACTCGTCCTTAACCACTGTTCTCCAAATGTCTGCAAAGTGCAGCATCCTTCCTCCCACGCAATAGAGTGGGAGCGTCATCTCAAAAGGAGGGCTTGGTGCCGGGTTTTTTTGAAGAGCTTTGAACCCAGGGCTTTTTTCTGGCCCTGGCCTTGTGGCTTGCCCCCGGCTCTAGGGCCCTGTTGGTGGCGGAACCGCCTCTGTGCTGAGACACCTGAGGAAGCAGTCCCCTCCGGGAATTTTTGGGCTATATTTGTCAGGGGAAACCTACCAATAAGGAAGCTCGGTTGAGCAGTTCTTAGGCCACAAAAGGCTGCGCATATGTACAGACAAGAGAGCCAAAAGAGAAACCTGTTGTATTGAATCCTTTAACCACTTAAGAACCGGGCCTCTTTTTTAGATGTGTTGTTTACAAGTTAAAACCTGTTTTTTTTTTTTGCTAGAAAATAACTTAGAACCCCCAAACATTATAAATTTTTTTCTAACACCCTAGAGAATAAAAGGTCGGTTGTTGCAATACTTTGACACACCGTATTTGGGCTGCGGTCCTACAAGCGCACTTTCTTTGGAAAAAATTAATTTTTTGAATAAAAAAATAAGACAACAGTAAAGTTAGCCCAATTTTTTTTTTTAGATTATGAAAGATAATGTTACGCTGAGTAAATTGATACCAAACATGTCACGCTTCAAAATTGGTGTAAACTTCTCTTGTAATAGAAAAAAAAGCATGACAGGACCTCCTAAATATAAGATCTGGGGTCAAAAAGACCTCAGATGTCATATTTACACTAAAATGTAATAAAAAAAAAAAAAAAAATTGTCATTTAAAAAATGATTTAAAAAAAAAATGGCCCTGTACATCGCTTCCGCCCTGTAGTGTCATGGAAACGGGTGGGGGCCATCTGCCCCTCACTCGTCTCCATGCACAGCCACCGAGAGGACCGGATCGCCTCCACCACTGCCGACAGCTCTGGTAAGGTCCCCTCTCTCGCCGCCGATAAAAGTGATCTCGCTGCGAATCCGCTGCAGAGACCACCTCCTGGTTAAGCCTGTCAGGCCGTCTGACCTGATCCTTTACGGACTGGCAGATACCAATTGCTGCAACAGCTAGCTGAATAGCTGAACTGGCCAAAGAAAAGGAAGCCTTTAATAATGACTCCAGTTTCTTGTCAACAGGGTCTTTCAAGCCCTGTGCATTATCCGGACAAGTTAAGTTCTTGTTTAAGAAAGACTGCGGCATCTATGGCTGGCATTCTCCACTTCTTAGTGAACTTTTCACCCACGGGATATAAAAGGAAAAACCTCTTAGGAGGAACAAAAATCCTGTCAGGATATTCCCAATCAGCCTAAAGAGGCTTCAGAGATCCCAAAGAGGACCAGGGGGGGCTCAGTAACCTTTGCAAGAGGCAACTTAAAGGCAAAACTAACCATCTCAGTAAAAGTCTGCATTTAAAGCCTCTACGACAGAGGCAGACACTAGCTGGATATCTTCTTGTCCAGATTGCTCAGCATACTCATCCGCCAAGCCCTCCACAGAATCCTGAGCTTTTAGCTCTTCCTCATGCTCAACCCATACCTGCTCCAAACTAGGAGGCTCATGGGAGGGGGATTTTTCACGCTTCTTGGCACCCTGCGGGGTGGAGGCAATCATACTAACAATCCTGTGCTCTAACCCGGCCAGGGCTAAGGACATCCTTGGTGATAAAGGGTGAAGCAGCATCGTTGACTATATGCACCATACCGGATAGGCACAGTGGCTCAGATTGCCCAGAAGCCTCTGGTCTTTCAGGGGATACAACACTAGGGATACGACTAGGTTCATAAAGGAGCTACTGACAACATAGGTGTGCCCTTCCCTGTAGTGTTAGTCCTGCTTCTCTTTTTTGAAGACATTTATAAGCCACAAAAAGGGATTACACCCACAGCCCAAAACTCCCCCATATGGTCACCGCACACAGGTGTCCAGCCTCTAGCAAGCTTGACTGATTGTTACAATCACTGGGACACCCCACAATAAAGGGGTTTCATTTGCCTGTCCAAGCGCAGGGCAGATTAGAAACTAAGAGCCCAATCTTCACCCATCACGACGGGTTCCTGTCACTTGAGGACTTTCAAGGACTGGGTACCCTTTTCCTGTGTAGGGTCCACTCCCTTGGACCTGTGCAGCACCCTGTAGGAATGCCTTAGTGCTGTGGTGTCCAGGATTCCACTTTGCAGGGTCCAGCGCTCAGAGGTCGCATTACAGGCAAGACCTTACAGGATCTTGTGTCTTCTATGCGAGGCTCAGGTACCATTTATCTAAGCATATAGAGCCTGTGTCAAATGGATCCAATCGGTCAATCCCTTGATTTATTTAAGAACCGTTTGTGGGACTAGAGAGCTCAAACAAACGTACCCATCCACCTCGCAGACAACGGTAAAAAAACTCATGTACTTCC
The DNA here is from genome assembly GCA_028564925.1 of Lithobates sylvaticus. Classification (NCBI taxonomy): domain Eukaryota; kingdom Metazoa; phylum Chordata; class Amphibia; order Anura; family Ranidae; genus Lithobates; species Lithobates sylvaticus. The sequence goes on along the minus strand of CM053028.1, from coordinate 302,772,367 downwards.
TGTATGGGAGGGGTTATAAAGGGGATCACTTCCTGTCTAAGACTTTGTCTACCAGTGTCCATTCACCTAGAGATGGCATATAACCCAGCAGGTAATGAATATTAGCCTAACTCTGTGTCCCATGAGGTATAAAAAAGAAAAGAAGATATTTCCCAGCAAGCTGGAAGCTTTTTATCCACAAATATACTTAGCTGTTTTCTATTCACTACCCAGTATTCACATCACAGCCTTCAAGGCCAGCGTTACACAAATCATAAACATACAGGAAATTATACAAAGATACAAATTTCCACTTTTTTTAATCTGAAAATATGAAGCAAAATTTAAAACAGGCAAAACTAGACAATGTTGTTTTCTATACAGGTCAATCAATATTTAGAGCCGGTCATCTTCATGTTGAAATAATGGAAAACAAATGCACATTAAATAATTCTTAACATACACTAACCAATTAAATAAAATAAAAATATATTTAAGGATGGAAGGGGGAAGCCATCCTTTTATATCCAAGGTGGACAAATACATGAGAAAAAGCAAAGTTGAGTTCTTTGAGCTGACTGTTCTTCTAGCTCATCTTCGGGGAAAAAACGTCTTTCAACGTCTCTAATTTGATGCTTTGCATTCTATGCACTTTCATGCTGGAGTCAAGGTAAATGCACTTAGTCTTTGATGTGCATTTTGAGAAAGTATCTTTGTGACATTAAGAGAGCTACAATAAGAACTATGTGCAAAAAGATTTTTTTTTTTTTTATGAAAAGGTACTTATTGCAAGAATGTGACACTGGAACATGTGTATGAACTTCCCCCTTGGAGATGCCTCTTGCTTCACACAATCTGCAGCTCAGTTAACATTCCATGAAATTTTAGGTGGTGCTGAATGCATGAACTTCCCCCTCCAAGATGATGTCTCTTTGCTTCACGTAATCTGCATCTCAGTTAACAACCCGTGATATTTTAGGTGGTGGTGGGGGCATAAGTTCAGCATCAGGATCCAGGGGCTGCTTCCGATTCTGTCCCTGAATAGCTCCTGTTTGTCGGTCAATTAATTCAAACAGCATATCCTTGGTTACTGGATTCTGGATACTGTTGCAAACAGCTACAAAACAGAATGTGTATGAGAAGTTGATACAACAGTTAGAGCGATATATTTCAAATACTGTATAGATCTTTATATTGCAATGCGATTGGCGAAAAGTGAGGACACCAATTTTTGCTTAAAACAACGTTTTTCTCAAAGAAATGAACGGTAGAATTTAATTGCGATTTAAAGAAAAATCACATTCCCCCAAGAATGCTTTTCGCATCGAAGAAATTCACAGTTCATAAAAAGAAGCTTGTGCTGAGTGAAATATGGAAGCTATGCTTTTTTTGGTGAAAATGCTAGCTGCTTGCCTATCTCTTCAATACTTTGAGCCACTGACTTGGAGCAAACATGTAGCCAGTGAACCAATTTGAAAACTAGTTCAGGGCCTGTATCCTAGAAAGCACTGAAGCCTTTTGATTACTGGCAGCCAGCATTTTCATACAGAGAGATCAGTAATGCCAACATTATCCTACAGTCTTCCATTCAGATCACAGTGCGCATGCACCAGTGATGTCATTGGCTGCAAAAATAGCGAATATCCCCTAAACGGTGCAGATTTAGGAGATATTGCTTGTAACTACAGGTAAACTTTATTATAAGCTTACCTATAGGTATAAGTCACCAAGAAGAGTTTACTACCACTTTAACAATCTGTAACCTGCCTAGAAATATAATCTGTCTAGAAATAGTTACGGAAATATTTAGGGTGTTCTTCAAGTGCAGACAATTAATTTCATAAAAGGTGCCTACAGATATTGGAAAATATTCACCCAATCCAGCCAATTACAGTCACATCAGTGAATGTGTGTTTGTATAGAACACTGGCTGATGCTACCTAACCAAGCCTACATGTGAAATAAATAGATGATCAGCTTGGGTGTATTTTCCTGGTTGATCACTACCGTTTCCCTCAGAGGTACAACCATCCATGCACATGCAACGTCAATGATTTTAGAAATCATAGAAAATGTTAAGTGGCTGGACACGATCTAATGTCTGTAGACCACTATATTTACCAGCAATCAATGTTTATGGCCAGTAAAAATATAGGAATAATGGTTTGCACACCTCTACTGTATCAGGGAAAGTACTTTTGAGAAATTATATAAAATGAATCTCTTCTTGGGTACATGTTTATAAAAAGTTTATGAAACAGTAGGTGGTCAGATAATTCAAAGCTAAACACCTGCTGAGAGGGAACTGGGAGCAACTTCAAAGAGAGCTGCAGGTCACTGGTTGCTTTAGATGAGCAAATTAATTTGCGGCTTTCTGTGAATATGAGAAATCTGATGCATTACAAGTTCATCACTATCTGGCTGATTATGCACATGGTTCTATCCTTATGTTTTACAGTAGATGGTACATTATTCCCATTGGGATGTAAAAAAGTAAATGTGAAAAGTCACCTTAATATTCTATTCCACTAATTTAAATATTTGCTGCATATTATTTACAGATGCCATCATCCTACAGTTTTTTTTAGGGCCTGTTCACAGGCTTTGGGGTTGTGTTGATGGCATTAGTTTAAAATGCTTCTAAGATAATTCAAAATTTACTGACGGGTATATTTGACCTCCTTCTGAGTTGCCTTTGACCAGCTTCAAGTAGGATTCACATCCTAAGAGACTTTTATGGGAACACAAATCCTGTCTAATGTGGACAAAATCTAGTCAACACAGGCACATAAAGTAAGCCAATCTTGAAAGAAATATAGGGGACACCCTTACTTTCTTTTAATAATGGTTATAAATCTCTAAACAGAAAAATTAAAGTATATCCTCATATAGTTATGCACTTGCCTCAGTTTATAGTACTTAGTGTGGATTATGTCGGCTCTCTCCTTCCTCTGATAACTAAATGAGTTTTTCCAGGCACCAGGGAATTCTGGGAGATGATCCCGTCCACCCTCCAGCACACAGCAGGTGACTGACAGCCTCAGATGTACATATTTCCTGGTGAGATTGTGTAGAGGGGGGTGTGTCCTTTTCTTCCACTCAGTTGTCCGATTACACTCAGCTCTGTGCTGTGTACTGTGTGACAGTATATCCCCACCCCGTGCCTCCAAGAAGCGAATAAATGCCATCTAAACGGTTTACTTTAAAACACTGTAGAGCCAAGAGGGCTGCAGATTAACAGGTACAGCTTTTGTAGGCGGTTTATTTTATCACTTGTGTATCACCTGAGGCTAGTCACTTCAGTGGGCTTATGTAAGTGTTATCACTTTAAAATATGGATTTGGAGCATTCAGATCAGGAAAGTCAAATTCTTATTTGCATACAAATGTTGTGTCAATAACTCAAAGTATTGTAGCAGAAGGAAAACCATAACAAAATTAATTTTTCAAGAGAAGTTTGCAAAGGCAGCATCTAAGTTTTTCTCAAGATAGATTACTTTAGTCAACCACATAAAGAAAACCTATCTCCATCACAGAGGAAATGTGTTAAAGAGTAATGATGGAAGTGTTCAAAGAAATATTATTTTTGTCTTACCTGTAGAATCGTTTTCTTGGAGTACATTACAGAGCACAGGATATTATTCTTAGACCATGGATTATGCAGCTTACTTTAGGAGATTAGACACTGGCAAAGCAAAGCTGTCATAATAGCCCAATGTAACCACTCCAACTCTCAGGAAGCCCCAGTTTTTCAGCAAGCAATTACAAAAGTGGATCAAAAGAAGCAAAGGGGAGGGACCTGAGCCCTATAATGTACTTCCTATTTTATTAATTGTACAGTACAGGACACAGGTCTTAGACCACGGGACATCCAAATGAGAACAAACCAACCTTAACAGGCCCACATAACATACAGGTCAAAATCGAACTCAAAGAGCAGCATGAAACATCTTATAGCTGAAACTTAACAAATGTACACAGAAGCTAACGTTTGTTAAACTAGGAAACAGGTGCTGAAAAGCCCATGAAGTGCTAACAGATCTAGTTGCATGCACCTTTACAAGGAAGGGTGGAACCTTATCCTTTAGACCAGGGGGGCGGATGTGGCCCTTTGCCTTAATCTGGCCTTTGGGGAACTATTTTACCAACTGACACCAGTGATGGGGCACCATTCCTCCCACTGACATGAACAATGGGTCACAATTCTTCCTTTGATATTGACAATTTTGTACTATTTGGATCTACTTGTATTTTGAATTTAATTTGTTGGTAGAGTGGAAGCCAGTGGAGGGATTGGCAGAGAGAGGTAGCAGACACTGTACAGGTTGGTAAGGTGGAGTCGTCTGGCGTGTGTGATGGGGCACCATTCCTTCTACTGACATTATCAATGGGTCACAATTCTTCCTTCAAAACTGACAATTTGGCACTATTTCTCCCATTAAAACCAATGACGGGGCACTGATGTTGGGACATTTTCTACTCCCACTGGCCACAGTCCAATCCCCCTAAAGCCTGAAGGACAGTAAACTGGCCCTTTGCTTGGAAAGTTTGGAGACCCCCTGCTTTAGACTATAAGCTTAAATCATGATTTCCCTAATCCACATGCAAATAGTGGAAGGAGAAGCAGGGGTCACCTATTGTATCCTCAAGGACGAAAAATGAATGAAAAAGAGTATCAGATTGTCTAAAATAAGCTGTAGCTAAGTGGTGTTAATGCAGAGTATGCACCACATCCAGATAGGTCCAAGACCCTCAGGACATGTGCTTTATCAGCCAATCTGTTAGAGCCAGTGATGAAGAAGCAGGATGGTGGACTGGCCCCCATGACAGACAATCTGGGTGATTTGTAAGAGCCCATGGAGAGTTCCCTTTAAGGAGTTTTTTTAGGGACAGGGTTCGCAGGTGGATGGACCACAGTTGTGGACCTGGATAGCACCCTGCAGTTAACACGTTGCACTACGTGCCTAGGTGAGCATATAATTTAGGATCCAGTCCCCAAAGCAACAATACAGGCCAGCCCTGCATCTTCCTTCCGGTGGTGTATGGTTCCCTACATGACTGAATCGAGGATTTAACAGATTCAGAAAGACGCAAAAAAAAAAAGGAGATGCTTTTGCATTGTAGCAGCTAAGGATCTTGCTAGAAAAAAAACCTTAAGAAAATAACAAAAGAATAAAACGAAATATTTTTGCTTTTTTCAGTTCAGCGAAAAGACAATCACTCTCCTGAGTACACTAGCAAAAAAAATTAAAAATTCTTGGGAACAGAAAGGGTTAGACAGGGCTGTCCTAACAGCTTTGGCACTGTCCAATCTCCTGAATGCATCTGTAAAACCCATGGCATAAGACTGTGATCCTATATCCTGCAATGTATGATTAAGAAAAGATTTTACACTGGAAGATAAATTACAAGGATAAGCTTGCCTTGCCCCTTCTTCACTTTAATTAAAATGCTCCTTTCCTTCAATTAAAGTAAATAAAAGGTTAAAGCTGGATACCAAGTAAACATATAAATACAAGGATTAAATACATATATTGGAGATATTTTACCTGCCAAATGAACACAGTTCTTCCACTTCTAGCAGGGCAGGAGACCTGTTTTTTTTTTTCTTTTGCAGTGACCTGACTAGAGTTTGGTTTAATTATACAAGTTGAAATTTAAAGCTCTTTCATTTTGTAAATGCAATCAGTCGATTAATTAGTGTTAGTGCAGTTAATGTAAGACCACACACATTAAGAATCTTGCTAAATAGACAAGAGCACATAGCGTGGAATGTAAAGCTAGCTCAAAGGGGCTGTAAGAACCGTAACCTACTTTTTTATTTTTTTTAAATTAGCTGAACTAAAATATATCTGGTAGTAAAAGACCATGCAACACATTTAAATGTTACCAATGTCCAAACTTTTTTCCTGTAGAGATTTACAAAAAAGAAAAGTGTAAGCTGATTTTGTATTACATTCTGTGACATTGAAACTGCTGGGTCAGTGTGATCCAGCCACTTCTAGCAGAGAATCCTGTTTAATTTAAGCAACTCGACAAAGTATAAGAGGCATTAAGGTAAATGCATTCTTGACAGAGATGTTGTACTCACCCAGAGCTGTTTTGTAGGCATTTGGAAAGCTTTTATCAACTCTTTGCCGCATGAAGACCCAGCAATTGTTCTCAAACTTGCACTCTATGATTTTATTGTCATATTGTTTTAAATCTCTTGTCACCTGTTCAGAAAGGGATGAGAATGAATGCACTCTCACATGGAAATTCATCATTACAGATCTCTGTGCTATGCAGTCTCTTAAGCTGTCATACGTAAACATTACTAAAGATGCACAGACACAACTTCTGCCTGAAGCACTGAAAATATCAAAGAAACAGGGCATGTAAAATCTCAGGATTGAATATATTTGTGAATGCACTGCTGATGCTTATTACTGTAAGTGAACCTGAATCAGAATGTACAGAAAGGGTATTGTTTAAGCTTAATGCATTCTTCTTAATGCTGGCTGGTTAACAGAATTCTATGGCTTGGCTAATACAATACGGAGCAAACAGGAAGAAAAAAAAAGAAGCATGCTTCATGCATCTTACATCATTTTTCATTGTGCTCATATTAAAAAAAAGAATTAAATAAGATACCATTGTTCCTTTTGTGCACTCCCAATTAATCAGTATCATTAGCTGTCTCCCTCTGCCTATATATATATATTTCACTGGCTGATCATTAGCAATCTGGAAGAGCAGTTGTTCTGGGGAAAAGGCTAGAATCAGCCAATGTAATGACCCATATGAATCTTCCTGTTAGAACACGGCTGATCATAGCTTTTAACACATGCATGTTGGAGCAATTATCTACACAAAAGCAGAGTGCTGCCATCAATCTTCTTTAAATGTTCTCATTTCATTTAATTTTGATTTCTTATTGGAATAATAATGACCAGAGGTAGTCACAAAAGTTATAGCAGTTGTTACTTTAGTATTCACTAGCTTGCATAAATAAAACAAACACTGTGCGATAAAGAAGTTAAAACATGTTCCTTGTATTGTACATACAAATTTTCAACTTTCCACCACTGGATTACTCATCTAAGCAACACCCCCTCAAACCTTAAAGTGATACTAAAGTCTATTTTTTAATAGTTAAAACCAAACATGTTATTCTTACCTGCTCTGTGCAGGGGTTTTGCACAGAGCAGCCTGGATCCTCCTCTTCTCGGGTCCCACTTCAGTGCTCCTGGCCCCTCCCTCCTGTTGAGTGCCCCCACAGCAAGCAGCTTGCTATGGGGACACCCGAGCCGAGTCACAGTTCCCTGTGTTTATTCAGACATGGAGCCGCGACCTAGCCTTGCCCCCTTTCTCTCCTCATTGGTCGACTGACTTTGATTGACAGCAGCGGGAGACAATGGCGCCGCACTGCTGTCTCAGCCAATGAGATGGGGCATCCCAGGCCGCCGGGACGCTCCTGCAACATCGCTGGATCTAGATGTGGCTCAGGTAAATATTAGGGGGGCTGCTGCACACAGAAGGTTTTTGATCTTCATGCATAGAATGTATGACGCTAAAAAAAAACGTCTGCCTTTACAACCACTTTAAATGGCAATGCAGAGAATCCCAACATTTGTAACAGGGAATGGGTCCAGTTTGTTAGGACTGCACAACGAATAACTGCGCTGCTTTCCATACGACCTTATCAGCAGTTCAGTGCAGTCAAATTAAAGTAGGTTAATCTATTTTTGCTTGTGACAGCCAGCTGCACAATCCTAACACATTTATATTGAATTCCCTAAAACATTATTTCAGCATAAAAATAAATTAAATTGCAAGATTATTTCAGTACAAAAGATGGTATAACTGCATATGCAATATAGTAAGTTTTAAGGGCGATACACATAATACAGTGGAAAGAATACATTTACATTATGCATGTTGTGACTATGTAGGTTCTGCAGAGAGGTGTTCAGATACCAGCCACAAAAGCCACTGACATAACACTAGCATTAACATTCTGAAGTAATACCATTCTACATACACTGAGTGCTTACAGGGGACTGTTTCCAGACACCAAAATAGACACTAGGTTTCACTTTAAATTTGGCTATACTTTTCAAAAGTTCTTAAATTAAGAAAGGAAAATTTTACTAAATGACTTAGCTAGCATAGATATGGCTTTCCAATGTACTATAAGTCCTGGTATGAATGAATATTCCTAACCTAAGTTAGCTGTAAACAGAATCAGGACAATTACAAAGCTACAAAAAAAGAAAAAGCAGCACTCGCAAATTTAAAGTGTCTCTTGTCATACAAGAGAAAATGTGACATTCATAACCTCTATCTATTAACATCTAACTCATACTGAAAGCATTATACTTACACTGGTAATGTTGAAGTATCAATAAATTTAACATCTCTAGATAAAATTCTTCTGGCTTCCTGGAAGCTCAGTGAAGCACAATAGAGTACAAAGAAGCCTGGGTTCCAGGAAACCCAATGTTCTAGCACTTCAGAATGTCATTACAAATTGTACAGACTTGACACTTACATTCTCGCCTTAAGAACAGTTAGGAACACTTTACTTCTGCTGAAGTTTTTGCACCTAATGCAAAGGCATAAGGTTTCCATGTACATTTTTTTAATAACCAATTACAAAAAATGGTTTTAAAAGAGTGTTTAAAGGGGTTTCCCTAAATATACTGAAATGGTGCAGTAATATGATGCACAAAGGACAAATGCTAAAACGAGACATACATAACAACAACAAAAAAAATTAACACAAATGGTCAATGAACAATCCTAACCAGTGGCAATAAACTACACAGCAAAAAGTTACATAAACCACAAATATCTCATTTTGGTTCTGACATGGGTAGATTTACATTTTGTAGTGTTAATTACAAGCCCACTTACATCATCATAATTCTTCTAATAGAATTACTGGTGCAGTTAAATCCGAGTAAGCAATTTTAGTACAAAAGAGAAGCTTGTACAACTATATATATATAAAAAAAAAAAAAATTAAACCAAGACTGGAGTTCAGCTTTAAAAGAGATGTATAGCCCAGAGGTCATAGGCTTTCCACTTTTTCCTCTTGTATATTACTGTACTCCTATATTTGAATAATCATGCATTAACTATCACCTCACAGTGATATCTACCTTTCCCAATCCCCCCCGAGTCCTCCCTTCCCATTTGTTGACAGTTGCATATTTTAAAATAAGGAACATGTGGTTGCAAAAGGCAAGGAGAAAGGGAGGATTAGGGAACTATCCTATCACATGCTAGTTACAGAACTTTCTGTTTCCATGATTACATTACTTCCCTGAGATGGTAGCAACTCTTCATCACCTCATACTAAGGCTGTTTTCACGCTAACGGACCAATTAGGTCCGCCTGTCCGTTTTTCAGGCGGACCCGATCTGACCATTCATTGCTCTCTATGGAGCAGCGGATCCGCTGACACCCCCAACATCCAATCCGACCTTATCTGCTAAAAACAGATGCATGGGGATCGGATGATAGTCAGATAGAAACAGACAGGCAGTCGGTTTCCATCTGACAGCCCCATAGAGAACAGCTGGCTGTGCCCGTGTCTACTTTGCATCAACAGAGCAGACACAAACCTGTCATCCGCCTGCTCAGTGGGGATTAGCAGCGAGATCCCCTGCTGAGTCCACCCCATGTGAAAGGGGCTTATTGCTGATGAACAGACTAGGCTAGATGGCAAGTATACAAGAATTACAAGACTACGCAAGTTACAACTTCAGTTTAATTTTGCTTTAATCCTGACATTTCTCACTAGTTTCACAAAACTACACGTTATCCCCCAGTGATATCTCCCAGTGGCCTTAAAATAAAAAACAGTTTGTAATAGACCACTAAAATCTACTTGGAATTCATATTGTTTAGCTACTAAACATAACTGTAAAAATCTAAAAAGTTGGACATTTTATTTTTCAGTAACAATTGAAGTTTTAACATAGTATAATCAATTAAGTTTCTCTTATTCTGCAAAAAATGGCTATATCATTACCCCCATTACTTTCAACACAATGTTAAACATTTGTGTGATGGCAACAGATTCAGCAACAGACTGACATGCCAAACGGTGTATAACGGTGTTTAGCAAATCAAATCGAAGACTTTTTTTACTAGCTTTAGAATCTTATTTTAACAAGTATGCAGTTGACATGAGATGGTGGGAACATACATATATTTTACTATTACAGTACAGACCATGATCTGAATTACTGAGTCACCAGGGAGGGGAAAAGGGAATTCAAGTTGTAAATTAAGCTGACAAAAACTTCTGTCACTCACTTGAGCTGTTCGTTCCCACGCCGGAGATGCGCTCACACTCTCTGCCCATTGTCTCGGCTCTTAAATAGGATTGATTGATAGCAGCGCAGCCATTGGCTCCCACTGCTGTCAATCAAATCCAATGACGTGGGCACCGGGGCCGAGCCTTGGCATTCTGTGTCTATGGATGCAAAGGCTGGACTCGGGAGGGGGTTACCAGATGCCAGGAGGAGCCACGAGCGCCGCTGGGGTATCCCCAGAAGACGAGGTTCAGGGCCACTCTGTGCAAAACGAACTGCACAGTGGAGGCAAGTATGAAAAGTTTGTTATTTTAAAAAAAAAAAAAAAGGAGGGTTTAGTAACCCTTTAATGCACACTACCAAAAAAGTAATACTATATATAATAATAATAATCTAAAGCTGAACTGCATGCTGTAGTCTCCAAAGTTCCTAATAGTCACAACAGGAAGTGCAATTGGGAGCTGACATACAGATATGAGAACAACACAGCAAAAAGCATAACAAGTTGATGTGTGGTCCATCTTGCCTACATTTGCTATTTTTGGGCAAGACCCCATTCACAAACTTAATTTGTAAACACAAAGTTCATTTGGTAACTTGTATAGATTATATATGTGCCTCAATGTTTTTTTCAGGTGCAACAATAAAGAAGAATTTTAGTCGAGACCATAAGGGCTCCTGCAGTAGAGTGAAACTGGGAATTTGACAACCGACAACTCATTACTGGAGTGCAAAAAATATGTATTAACTTGGTTGGAGATTCAACCCACTGGCATCCAGCCAACATTAAAAAAACAGTTCGGAGGGGCTTTATTAAGGAATCCATATACAAACACATTTTTACCACTGCATGATCTGCTGATTTGCACTGGGGCCCAAATGTCTAGATCCGTTAGAAATGCTCATACAGATCTACAGTATGGATGAATATCGAAGTCTGTAAGCCCCTGGGGGGGGGGGGGGGGTCAATCTGTCACAAAGGATTTTCCTATCTGATCGCTATTACCTCCACCATCCAAAAATAAGCCAGCAATTAAAGTGATACTAAACAGACATTGTTTAATTGTCATTATCCCTTTGGAATACAATACATAAAAATGGAAAAATAAATATAAAATGTTTTAAATCATACATATATGCATTTGAACCTAAATCGTTATTTGCATTCAAAAACCTGGTGTGAGGAATCTAGGGAGAGGTTCTGCCAATTACAGCCTGATTAACGCCCCTCCAGCCTGTGTCTATTGTTTGTATATGCTTGTAATTACAGAGGGGTGATGATTCCAATCAACATGTAATATCCCACCCCATAGTTTTTGGCTGTTTAGTGGGCATGGAGGAGGAGAAGGAAGGGAGTAGGCTGTCATTTATCCCTATGTATACACCCACAAGTGAGACTCTATAGTCATGTGGGCTGCACAGACAAGAAAAAGGAGGAAATGAACAGCTTAGAAGGAAATTGAAACTGGAGCATGCTCAGTAGGATGCGGCAATGGCTGCTCTACACAATCTCAGGTTGCAGCAGGGACACAGAAAAGGAGTGGCAGTGAACAGTAGGATCAACCAGGGTTTTTTCAGAATACAGAAAACAAATCCCATTGACAGTGAGTATAAACAGCATGTACTGACAGTTTTTAAATGACGTGGGTTTAATGACACTTTAACCGCTTCCCGACCGCCTCATGTAGATATACGTCTACAGAATGGCACGGGCAGGCAAAAGCACGTACGGGTACGTCCCCTTTAATTTGCCTGCCCGGGGGGCGCGCGCGCGCCGCCAGCGGCGCGCTCGCGACCCGGTCGGGAGCTCCGTGACCACGGCCGCGGGACCAGCGGACCCGATCGCCGCTGGTATCCCGCGATCGGGTTACGGAGCTGAAGAACGCGCGCTTCCTACACTGCCTGTCATTGATCGGCTGTTCCCTGTCATCGGGAAAGTCGATCAATGACGTCAGACGTACAGCCACGCCCCCCTACTGTAGAAAAAACACAACACGTCACACTGACTCCTCTCCGCCCCCTAGTGGTTAACCCCTTCACTACAACTGTCATTTACAAATAGCACTGATTTCTGTATAAATGACAAATGTCCCAAAAATGTCCGATGTGTCCGCCATAATGTCGCAGTCACAATAAAAATCGCTGATCGCCGCCATTACTAGTAAAAAAAAAAAAATTAATAAAAATGCTATAAAACTATCCCCTATTTTGTAAACGCTATAACTTTTGCGCAAACTAATCAATAATCGCTAATTGCGATTTTTTTTACCAAAAATATGTAGAAGAATACGTATCGGCCTAAACTGAGGAAAAAAAATGTTTTTTTATATATTTTTTGGGGATAGTTATTATAGCAAAAAGTAAAAAATATTGCATTTTTTTCAAAATTGTGCTCTATTTTTGTTTATAGCGCAAAAAATAAAAACCGCAGGGGCGATCAAATACCACCAAAAGAAAGCTCTATTTGTGGGGAAAAAAAGGACGCCAATTTTGTTTGGAAGCCACGTCACACGACCACGCAATTGTCAGTTAAAGCGACGCAGTGCCGAATCGCAAAAAGGGGCCTGGTCCTTTAGCTGCAAATTGGTCCGGGGCTGAAGTGGTTAAAGTGGTTGCAAACCACAGACATGAAATATAAACAAAGCATATCCTTCTATAATGTGTACTTGTCTCAATTAAGAGAATTAAGTGTCATTATTGCCCCATGCTTTTCTAACTCTGCTACCAGCATGAAACACTTCTGGCAAGTTTTCCTCATCCCAAGGGAAATAAGGTGACAGGGAAGGGACCTCCAGCACACAGATTGTGATTGATAGCCTCAGCACTGTTCCTGTGTGCTTTGTGAGGGGGAAGGGTGGTTTCGCTTTCCTCCAATCAGCTCTCAGGGCTCTTTTCACTGAGTGTAACTTCTGCTCCCGACCCCTGCTTTCTGGAAACGCAGACAAGCTGTGTGAATTCAGGACTTGGAACAGAAGTAGAGAAGAGATGTCTGCAGATAAACATGTGCAACCTATGTAGGAGGATCTCTGCGTATTACCTGAGGCCCGTCACTTAACTGAGTATATGTAAGGGTTTTCAACCACTTTAAGTGCTCCCATTTTCCAAACATGATTGTTATGTTATGTTACGTTACCATGCATATCAATAATATGCACAATAATCTTAAATGAAATCTTAAACGTACAATAATCTTAAATAAAAAGGTTAGTTCAGTGACCAGATTGTACATATGGATAGCCGCCATCAGGTGTCTCTGTGCACCACAATTACAGATGGCAACTCAGTGCTTCACCTTATATGCAAGTTTATACTTCAAAGTGATGCTGTGCCTTGACTATGCCACTAAAGTATTTACATTTTCTGAACAAGCTGTAAAAGCACTTGCCGACAGGCTCCTGTACATATATGTCGGCATTTTGAAGATGGATATCTCGGTAACAGCAGCAGCAGCGGCTGCCACAACCGAGGTATCCATCTCTTTAGGAGCCAGTCGTGTTTACGATAATGGTGGTCTCTGTGGCGGATTCGCTGCGAGATCACCGTTATCGGCTGCGGGAGAGGTGCCACCCCCTCCCGCTGATCTCCCGCGGCCTCCGCCACTTACCGGAGCCGTCGGCAGCCGCGGAGGAAATTGGGTCCTGTCCGTGGCCAGGTATGGAGACGAGTGAGGGGAAGATGGCCCCCACCCGTCTCCATACCATAGCAAGGTGGAAGCGACGTCATAACATCACTTCCGCCCATATGTCTTAAAGGTCCATTTTTTCTAAATAATTTTTTTTCAAATGACAAAATTAAATTATTTATTATTGCATTTTAGTCCAAATATGAGATCTGAGGACTTTTTAACCCCAGATCTCATATTTAAGAGGACCTGTCATGCTTTTTTTTCCTTTAGAAGGGATGTTTACATTCCTTGTAATAGGAATAAAAATGACCCAATTTTTATTTTTTTTTTAAAACAGTGAAAAAATAAATAAAATCAAGTAAAATAAATAAGAAAAAAAAACACAATTTTTTAAAAGCGCCCCATCCCGACGAGCTTGCGTGCAGAAGCGAACACGTAAGTGAGTAGCGCCCGCATATGAAAACGGTGGTCAAGCCAAACATGTGAGGTATCGGCGCAATCGTTAGAGCGAGAGCAATAATTCTAGACCTCCTGTAACTTAAAACATGCAACCTGTAGAATTTTTTAAACCTCGCCTATGGAGATTTTTAGATTTTTAAGGGTAAAAGTTTGATGCCATTCCACGAGCGGGTGCAATTTTGAAGCGTGACATGTTGAGTATAAATTTACTTAGCGTAAAATTAACGTTCACAATATAAAAAAAATTGGGCTAACTTTACTTTTCTTCAAAAAAGTGATTTTTTTCCAAAAAAGTGCGCTTGTAAGACCGCTGCGCAAATACGGTGTGAAAAAAAGTATTGCAATGACCGCCATTGTATTCTCTAGGGTGTTAGAAAAAAAAACAATATATAATGATTGGGGGTTTTAAGTAATTTTCTAGTAAAAAAAATGTTTTAAACTTGTAAACACCAAAATCTCAAAACAAGGCTAGTCCTTAAGTGGTTAAAACAAGTCATGATTCACCTATGTAGATACAGACATTGTGGAGAAATACATCTTCAAAGTTCATAAAGGCACAGAAATGTCTTAGGCCCCTTTCACACTGGGGCGTTTTTCATGCGGTGCAGCGCTAAAAATAGCGCCTGTTCACCGCATGAAAAAATCCTGCCCCTTTAACTCCAGTGTGAAAGCCGGCGGGCTTTCACACTGGAGCGGTGCGCTAGCAGGACGGCAAAAAAAGTCCTGCTAGCAGCATCTTTGGAGCGGAATAGGAGCGGTGTGTTCACCGCTCCTATACCGCTCCTTCCCATTGATTACAATGGGAGACCGCGGTAAAACCGCGGCAATACCGCGGTTACCGCGGCAATACCGAGGCTACGGCGGCGCTCTGCGGGGGGTGTTTAACCCTTTTTCGGCCGCTCGCGGGGGGGTAAAACCGCACCGCGAGCGGCCGAAAACCGCGGTGAAAACGACGGTAAAGCAGCGCTAAATATAGCGCTACTTTACCGTCACCGCGGCTCACCGCCCCAGTGTGAAAGGGGCCTTACTGTTTTAGATTTCACAAGACTATTGGCCTGTCAAGCACTTTATGTAAACATGCCACAATGTTTCTAACCTGCTAGTAACCAAATGAAGCCAAACTTTAGTGTCTTTGTTATGATCTTTGGGAATGAACTACATCACAGTAAAAGCAGTTAGAAAGGTCAGGAATGGCTTGTTTTTAACTATTTTACTGTAAATATATGTAAATAATACATTGTCCATAGTCTGGACACAGGTGCACTTTTTGGGCTCTTTCACACGGGGCGGATCAGTGCAGATCCGCCCCGTGTATAGCCGCTTGCTCAGCGGGGATCGCCGGAGCGATCTCCGCTGAGCAGAAAGATGACAGGTCCGTCTCTGAACTCCGTGCAGGGACGGACCTGTCAGAGCGCCGCTCTCCCCTATGGGGGATCGGGTGACGACGGACCGTAGAGTCCGTCGTCATCCGATCCGCTCTGCAGACGGATGAAAAAATTGGGTTTTCCTCCGTCTGCAGAAACGGACCATAGCGGACACGGACGAGAGCGGGTGTCAGCGGATGCTCATCCGCTGACACCCGCTATCCCATAGGGATACATGTATGTCCGTTTTTCATCCTAAAACGGAAGGATGAAAAACGGACATACGGTCTGTCAGTGTGAAAGAGCCCTAAGGGCTCTTTCACACGGACGGACCGTATGTCCGTTTTTCATCCATCCGTTTTTGGATGAAAAACGGACATACATGTATCCCTATGGGATAGCGGGTGTCAGCGGATGAGCATCCGCTGACACCCGCTCTCGTCCGTGCCCGCTATGCTCCGTTTCTGCAGACGGAGGAACACCCCATTTTTTCATCCGTCTGCAGAGCGGATCGGATGGCGACAGACTCTACGGCCCGTCGTCACCCGATCTCGCATAGGGGAGAGCGGCGCTCTGACAGGTCCGTCCCTGCACGGAGTGCAGAGACGGACGTGTCATCTTCCTGCTCAGCGGAGATCGCTCCGGCGATCCCCGCTGAGCAAGCGGCTATCCACGGGGCGGATTTGCACTGATCCGCCTCGTGTGAAAGAGCCCTTAAGCTTGTGTTAGCAGAATAGCCATCTGATTAAAGTTTATTTGCAACAAGCTTTATAAAAAAACAACATCAGTATAAATAATGAAAATTCAAGTAAACTTATTTACTTCAATAACTACACAGTTATGCTTTTCTTAGAGAACTGCTGAGATATAATACTGATAGCACCTTTATGTTGCCAAACAGCAAAATACAATCATGAAAGCTGTATATAGACAGGAGAATCTGTTAACAAAAAAAAAAAATGTGTACCCCCCATAGAAGTAACATATGCACTTTGTGAATCTCATCTGCTACTATCAATATATTGTGCAATTTGGACTGGGAGAATTGACATACTAATATTCAAAAGAATCTGTGGGCTGAAAGTTCTCCTAAAAGCACAAAGTTTTGTTTAAACAGCAGCAAATTATTTAATCAATAGAAGTGTATTAATACACAGCTAATTAGGATTTTTTATTTACCATGAAAACCTTTTCTTAGAGTACATTAGGGGAAACATGATCAAGTGATTCAGGTGCATTGGTACATTGCTACTGCCTTCAGGAGATTGGATACTGGCAAACAAAGCTGTAAGGATAGCCTAAAAAAAAAAAAAAAAAAAACTCCCATCATAATTTTGTTTTGAAACAAAGGCACTAGTAGGAGTGGATTATAAGAACATAGCTTTTCCAATTTCCTTATAATCCACTCATAATTATAATTTGTGGTCCCTAATGTACACCAAGAAAAAGGATTTTATGGTAAGTAAAAAAAAATATATATTATTTTGTTAATCGTACATTAAGGAACACAGGACATAGAGTACACTTGGACATCCAAGAGCAGTCCAACTGAGGGCTGGGCAACCCAACAAACTACACTATGGCCCAGGAAAAGTCTCAGGTTAACAGAGGGGACTCAACAGAGATGCCCAAAACAACCTTACACTTGAAGCTGGCATAAGGTGAGGCTTGAAAGTCCACCTGGAAAAACATAAAAGGTGTCAACTGAACAAAATGTGCCAGCCTTGCAAATATGAGAAACTTGATGTTAAAAAGCCAGAGAAGCACTAACTGAAAGTGAATTGAGGCAGAAATATGTAAGCCTGTCCTTCATTCTGAAGGCTTGAATAAGTCGTTGCCAAATCCACCTAATGATCATAAATGATTAGCAGGCTGGCTGTCCATTATGGGGACCTTCAGAAATGAGATTGTCTAAAGGAAGAGCTGAGAGATAGACTTTAACAGTGCATAGAACATTCAGACAATAGAGAGAAATCTCCTTTTGACTGCTATGAAGCAGGACATAAAGAAGGTGGGACAATGTCCTGGTTAAGGTGAAAAGAAGAAAAACCTTGGGAAGAAAAGAGACCTTGGCCCTAAAGACATCTAGTCTCTGTGTAAGAGAAGAAAGGGTTATTTACAGGTTTATGCCACCAACATAGAAACTCACATCACAGAGGTGATGGCAACAAGGAAGGCAACCTTATGAGTGAGGTTAGACAAAGGATTATCTCTTATGCCGCGTACACATGAAGGGACAATCCCGCGGGATTATCCTCTGGACCGAAGTCCAGCGGATAATCCCCTCGTGTGTGGGCGCCGGCGGACTTTTTTTGGCCAAAGTACGGCGGACTAAAGTTTGAAGTTTTGTTTTCAAATTATCCGCTGGACTTGGAAGTCCAGCGGACAATCCCGCCGTTAGTGGGCAAGTCCGCGGGACTTTTGAAATGAAGGGACTTGCCGCTCATCGGCAAGTCCGTTCATTTAGCACGTGACTTCAGGTTACGTAGCTAGCGTAGGCAGTTACTGCCGCCGCGCTAGCTCCGTGACCTGGCATGGATTTAAAGGGACTCCCCACGCCGAAAAAACGGCGTAGGGGTTCCCCCCAAATCCATGTCAGACCCTCATCCGAGCACGCAGCCTGGCAGGCCAGGAAAGGGGTGGGGACGAACGAGCGCCCCCCCCCCCCTCCTGAGCCGTACCAGGCCGCGTGCCCTCAACATGGGGGGTGCCCTGGGGAAAGGGGGGCCGTGCGGCCCCCCCACCCCAAAGCACCTTGTCCCCATGTTGATGAGGACAAGGGCCTCTTCCCGACAACCCTGGCCGTTGGTTGTCGGGGTCTGCGGGCGGGGGCTTATCGGAATCTGGGAACCCCCTTTAATAAGGGGGCCCCCAGATCCCGGCCCCCCACCCTATGTGAATGAGTATGGGGTACGATGTACCCCTACCCATTCACCTAAGGTGTAAAATGTAAAGTAAAAAAAAAACACCCACACTTTTGAAAAAATTGTTTATTGCACTGCTCCGGGGGTCTTCTTCCGTCTTGGGGGTCTTCTCGCCGGACTCCTCCGCTCTCTTCTGCTCTTTTACCTAGCTCTTTCACGAGCGGGGGGAGTCCGGCTACCTTCTTCGTCGTCGCCGCCGTCGTCTGGGGGTCTCGATCCGCCTTCGGGGGTCTTCCGGGGGTCTCTTCTGTTCTTGCGGCGGTCGTCGTCTTCCGCGCCGCCGGCGCCTTCTCCTTCTTCTTGTTCTTCTTCTTCTTCCGATGTTGACCCGTCGCTGTCTCTGCCCGGAATGCCTGTGCCGCTCTGCGCTGAGACTTATATAGGGACATGGGGGACAGGGTCACATGTTCATGTCACATGGTGACCCCGCCCCCTTGCGATGTCACAGTCCCGGAGGATGCTGGGACTGTGACATCGCAAGGGGGCGGGGTCACCATGTGACATGAACATGTGACCCTGTCCCCCATGTCCCTATATAAGTCTCAGCGCAGAGCGGCACAGGTATTCCGGGCAGAGACAGCGACGGGTCAACATCGGAAGAAGAAGAAGAACAAGAAGAAGGACAAGAAGAAGGAGAAGGCGCCGGCGGCGCGGAAGACGACGACCGCCGCAAGAACAGAAGAGACCCCCGGAAGACCCCCGAAGGCGGATCGAGACCCCCAGACGACGGCGGCGACGACGAAGAAGGTAGCCGGACTCCCCCCGCTCGTGAAAGAGCTAGGTAAAAGAGCAGAAGAGAGCGGAGGAGTCCGGCGAGAAGACCCCCAAGACGGAAGAAGACCCCGGAGCAGTGCAATAAACTATTTTTTCAAAAGTGTGGGTGTTTTTTTTTTACTTTACATTTTACACCTTAGGTGAATGGGTAGGGGTACATCGTACCCCATACTCATTCACATAGGGTGGGGGGCCGGGATCTGGGGGCCCCCTTATTAAAGGGGGTTCCCAGATTCCGATAAGCCCCCGCCCGCAGACCCCGACAACCAACGGCCAGGGTTGTCGGGAAGAGGCCCTTGTCCTCATCAACATGGGGACAAGGTGCTTTGGGGTGGGGGGGCCGCACGGCCCCCCTTTCCCCAGGGCACCCCCCATGTTGAGGGCACGCGGCCTGGTACGGCTCAGGAGGGGGGGGGGGCGCTCGTTCGTCCCCACCCATTTCCTGGCCTGCCAGGCTGCGTGCTCGGATGAGGGTCTGACTTGGATTTGGGGGGAACCCCCATGCCGTTTTTTCGGCGTGGGGATTCCCTTTAAATCCATGCCAGCTTGCGGAGCTAGCGCGGCGGCATTTACTGCCTACGCTAGCTACGTAACCTGAAGTTACGTTCGAAATGAACGGACTGCTCCGTGTGTGGGCAAGTCCGTTCATTTTCAAAAGTCCCGCGGACTTTTGGCCGGCGGATTATCCGCTGGAGAAGTCCGTGCGTGTGTGGGCAAGTCCACACCCTCGGAAAGTCCAGCGGACCTAGCTGGAAAGTCCCGCGGGATTGTCCGCTGGACTAGGTCCGCCGGCAAAAGTCCCTACGTGTGTACGAGGCATTAGAGGTTCAAAGGGCAGTTTCTGAAGAATTGACAGAACCAGTTTGAGATCTCACAGTGTCACTAGGTGATGTGATGTAATGTGAATGACACCCATGGTGTACTTTTGGGATAGATTTTCCTCACTTCACCATGAGAAATATGCAGGTACAAGGGTAAACTTTGTGTGAAAAAAATGTTATTGCTTTGAAAAGGGATAACTGAATATGATATGCCCCTATCCTTCAGGACCTGAGCTTTAAAAGACCTTCAATATCTGGAAAGTGTGGGAGGGCCCACAGAGATTCTACAAGGAGTCAGGTAGCAAGTACCTTGATGTCCACAGAGACCAGAACTGACTTGGCAGAATCCATGCAGAAATGTTTCCCTTCCAGGGAACAATGGCTATAACCTCTTCAGAGATGAGCTGCACCAGAACAGCATAGCGGTGCGGGGGTCTGTCAGTCTTTAAAAGGACGCTAGCAAGTTTGACAACTTGAAGTGGGGTGGAGCCACAGTCCAAAATGCAAGCTTGTAGCCTCTGTGTGCAATGTGTGTGGCCACAAAGATCTGAAATTACCAGATGGCCGCAAAGGCCCACAGACATCCTCCCCACTCTAACAAATGGGAGTGCCCCCTCATTTTGAGCAGGACTTTTTTTTTGCAGATTTGGAGATTTTGAGTGTCCAAGACCCACAGTTAAAGTTTGAAACTTTACCTTGGATTTGAAGGCCTGAGAAAAATATGCCTCAAGGCCATCAAAGTGCACCAGAAAATATTATAAGGAACGAAAGGACAGAAAGGAGAAGGAAAAGACGAAAGTAGTCATGAGAGACAATTTTCCAGGAGCTTTCTTTATCTATACATGGTGCATATATTTATCCAGAAATTCCTATATATGTCGCCCAGGGTTTCCAGGTCAACTCGAACCTAGCAACTGTATCTTTCAAAGAACCAATCATTTTCTCTTGGGCCATTATCCAGGAAATTTTCCTTTTAACTTTGGTTGTTTACATGCTTTTGCTATGGATAATTTTGTGCCCAAAAATATGAAAAAGATTGAATCCTGGGTATCTCTATTGGTGTCTGGTGCGTGTGCATTGAGCAATGCTACCGAGGGGTCTTTGGGGATTTGGCAGCTTGTTACCTTGCGGATCATGTGAAAAATTCTGTTCCAGAACCCTCTGATTTTCCGGCATTCCCACCAGATGTGGAGCATGAAACCCTGAGAATCACATCCTCTAAAACAAAGTGGGGAGGAAGAAGGAGACATTTTTGCCAGCCTTGTAGGGACTAGGTACCACCTGGTAACTAGCTTGAGGTTAGCCTTAATTAGTGCTGTATTGTGTATGCCTTTGTAGGCCCGAAAAAAGATTTTATGCCAGGTTTCTGCATTCCAGCTGACCTATTCACAATCCCAAGCGTGCATGTAAACTAATAAAGTGTTGTCTGATGCAAGAGACAGATAGATAGCCGAGATACCCTCCCCCCTTGCTCCGTGGTCTGACCACACCATTGTTTGTAGGCTGTCAATCTTGGGGGTTCAGGTTTATTCTTCCATAAGGAGTTTAGAAAGTGGAAGATTTGAAAGAATCTATACCGCTCCGATTCTGGCATTTCCAGTTTATTTTTACAATAGCTGAGCGAAATCGGGCCCAGGGGAGTTAGGTAGTGTCCAATGCGATATAACCCTTTATCCAACCACCATCTGAAGGCCTTAATGGGCATTCCCGGTGGGAAACTGGGGTTATAAAAAATATGCGCTAACAGTTGCATATTCAAAGTCAGGGAGGAGCGGCCTTTCAGGCTATCCCAAAGGGATATAGAGTGTGAGGGCACTGGTGACATAATAGGTGGGTGTAAATGGCTGGTTTTAGCACTTATATCATCCCAACACCATGCTTGATATGGTGTCAGGATGATCAAATCATATTATTTATATTACTACATTGTAATATATAAGTAGTAGTTAATAGTTCAACTCACCATAATGCTGAATCATTGGGAAACTTGAGCTTGTCGCCTGCCACCAGATGCAGCGTCCCAGCGTCGCCTGCCACCAGATACAGCGTGCCACTGTCGCCTGCCACCAGATGCAGCGTGTCCCTTGCCACTGCCACCTGCCATCAGATGCAATGCCACTTGTCCCCCATAGCCTGCCACCAGATGCAGTGTCACTTGCCACCAGCAGCCTGCCACCAGTCCGACACACCGGAGCCTTGGGAAGGTGTACACACCTCCCGCCGCTGGCTGCCGATGTGGCTCCTCCCAGGGGCAGTGCGGCCTGGGGACCCGTGCTTTAGAGCATGCTGTAGTGAGCCTGGAGAAGATGAAGGAGGTGGGTGGCAGTGGTTTTGCTAGGGTTGGCGTCACCCCACCGGTGCGGTAAAACATAGTGTCACCCCCCCTCCAAGTATAGTCCCCCCTCAATACAGACCCCCCTTCACTAAGTATAGACCCCCTCCCTCAGTACAGACCCACCCACTAAGTACAGACCCCCTCAGTATAGACCCCCACTAAGTACAGACCCCCTCAGTATAGGCCCTCCCACTAAGTACAGATCCCCCTCTCCACTTGTTCTAGTAGGGAGGTGGAGGGAATGGATATGTGCTGGGGGGGGCGATTTTGAACTTTTTACTGATCACTGTCACTGTCCCTGTCCCCCTCCTCTGTCCATCTAACTACAATAAAATAAGCTTAGAACATACCTCAGGTCAGCATGGGAAATGCACAGCAATATCCCTCTTCCAGCTCCTGTGTACATGTAATGATGTAAACAGCCGAGGAGGGGGTGGCGGCTTCGGTCAGCTCTGCTGATAGAGGCAGGGAGACAGCCGGGGGCGGAGACCATAGTGACCCAGAGTGCAGCGCCGGCATCAGTGTCTTTGGTGCTGCCCCTGCTGACAGGTTGTCCGGCATGGTGGAGAGCAGTGTCGCGGAGGAGGAGAAAGTTAACTTCTCCTCCGCTTTGCGTGCTCGTGCGAGTCGTGGCTGTTACGCCACTGGTTGCTAGATGCCAGGCGGCTCTAGCAACCAGTGGTCAGTTTCAGTTTCAGATGGAGTTGGAGGTGGAGCAAGTGCCAGCGCTATGGTGAAGTTTGCTCGCTCTGTCAATTTCATTCCGGGACACTGTATTGTCCCAGAATGAAGGTGCCCAAGACCCAGGACAGACCTGCTAATTGCAGGACTGTCCCGGGAAATCCGGGACACGTGGGCACCCTACTCAGGCCTCACTATTAACTGTAACAAGTCTACATTGCTGTTACTGGATGGCACATCGGAGCAGTCAGTATCACACGCATGCCCAATTCCCTCAGTAACCTCCTTTAGATACCTAGGTATCCATATCTCCCCTATAATTATGGATTACTGTCACCTCAATGTGCACCCCCTACTAACATGTTTTTGAGACAAAATTCATATTTGGAATTCACCTAAAATGTCCCTGCTAGGAAAACTAACATAATTAAAATAATACTCATCCCCCAACCCTTATATATCCTCCCCTGCAGCCACCCCCCATTTTGGGTGGCAAACTCCCTCTTTAGGCTACTGCTCTGTAATGTTGCTCCCCTAGGGATTAAACTGGAACAGTTACAGTGTCATAAAGATGGTGGGGGTCTGGCACTTCCAAACCCTTGGATCTTATATATAGCTGCCCAACTTCAGCATCTCATAGGATCCATGTTCCATACCCCAGCCAGTCCCCTCTGCCCGCCTGCTTGTTGGCACTGGTGCACACTCCATTCTGAAGTCTCAGTTGTTCCAAAAATCTAACAAGCAAATGCCTACCTATGCACCGCTTCAAAAAGTCTGGAATAAATTCAAACAATTGCAACATGTAATGGGTTTCATAGTATACAGCCCTATTTGGGACAATAGAACCTATACTGAACTAGGCAAACTCCAGCAGGGGTCCAGATGGCGTGCAATGGGAGTGACTCACCTCTCACAGATCTTTCAGAATGGGAGGCTTTTGGGTTTTCTAGATCTCCAGCGCAAATATGCCCTACCGTCACACACTGCTAATTTTTTACAATTATCTCATGCAGTTAGGGCTCAGGATGACGCAGTGGAAAGGACGCTCTCCCCTGCACCATCTTTCACCTACTTCAGTCTGTGACAGAAACGAAAGGTTTCATATCTCATTGTTACCACATTCTTTTGACGGAATATCTAAGGGCATACCCCACAAAGGCAATGTCCCAGTGGGAGGAGGAAGTGGGTACATTGACAGGTGATCAGTGGGAAGAGGCCTTTCATTCGGCCAATATATGCTCCCTTAACATATCTCAGAAGGTATACCAATTGTATATTATACTTAGAGTACACTATACCCCTGTGAAGCTCCACAAGATTGGTAGGCTCCCCGACTCACTATGTGGAAAATGTAGACGAACATCAGGGGATCTTATTCATCTCCTCTGGCGATGCCCAAAAGTACGTTCCTTTCCAAGCTTAATAGAGTATTCCAGGTGACTGTTCCCTTGAGTCCTATCCACGGCTTGCTTGGAATTCTTGAGGAGCAAGGGGGCGCGCAGTGCGATGAGCGGTAGTTCGGTGTGTCGGAAAGATTGTAGGCTCTTTACCGTGTGATCAGCTGTTTACAATAACAGCTGATCACAGCGTAACTATTGAGTGCCGGTTATCGGCATTCCTCTTTTCACGCTGACAGGGTGTGAGTAGAGGAGAGCTGATAAGGGGCTCTCCTGACAGAGGATCTGCACTGATAATCAGTGCAGTGATTATTAGTGCAGCCCCATCAGCAAAGCCCACCAGTGATGCCCATCAGTGGTGCCAGCCAGTGCCCATCACTAATGCCTGTCAGTGCCGCCTATCAGTGCAGCCTCATCAGTGCACATCAGTGAAGGATAAAACTTACTTATTTACAAAATGTTATAACAGAAAAAAAAGTAACTTTTTTTCAAAATTTGGGGTCTTTTTTTGTTTAGCAAAAAAAAACTGTGCAATTAAATACCACCAAAAACAAGCTCTATCAGTCTCAAAAAAATTATAAAAATTTTGTTTGGGTACAGCGTTGCATGACGTCATTCAAAGTGCGACAGCGCTGAGACACGAAAATTGGCCTGGGAGGGAAGGGGGTAAAAGAGTCCTGTACTGAAGAGGTTAAAACAGGGAGGCATTTCAGTATGTGCATCAGATCACAAGAAAATCTATATATAAAAAAAAAAGCATGTGCAATTTTTTTATATTTTTTGTGAAAGTGACCATGTAATAAGTATAAAATAGGTATTATTCCAACTTAGTCACACAAGTGGAAATATCCTTTAATGCAAGATTAAGAAAAACGGACAGATGTTAGTTAAAAACTATTTCTACATCAACATCCAGTGATCAAAAGTATGAAACAATTTAAAGAACATGATCGGGCAAACTGGACAGACCACGTTAAAATCTGGTAACAATATTCACAAAGTATCTACTGTCAATGGCACTGAATATGCAGAAATTATTAACTGCAAACACAAATATGAGAGAAATCACCAACGCAGAGCAAAAAAAAAAAATAGATGGAGGAGGTCTGTGTTACTTGGCTGGTTTCCTAGAATCAGGTCCAGAATAGTCAGCAACTGTGTAGGTAGTTAATTATACTGCGTAAGAATGCATCATTCCACCATACTAAAAATAATAAATGCTCGCTCCTGAAATAAAAAGTGACTATGGCTCTACCCATGGTGACTATTAAGTGACAGAAAGCACCAGTCAATGATAATGTGTCCATTAAAAATAGGATATAGGCAAATAATCTATCAGAGCCTGGTTAATGGGTAGAGTTAAAGTATTAGAAAACATAACAAAATAATAAAAAAAAGAAAAGAAAAAGAGGGTGTGTCGATCAGACATTTCCTATAAGATGAATAGAAGGGAAAATCATAGTATAGCTGTTACTCAGAGATTTACTAATAGAATTCCATTTTAAGATAAACAAAGAAATTGAGCAATAACTAGCATCTATTACTGTGCCAGCTGTTTGCAACATACATATACTCTTCCCAGCATGTGGCTGGAACAATTGATATATGTATTCTAATTAAGTATAATGATGTTAAAAGAATAATTAACTACAGCCATATGAATAACTATTCCCATAAGATCGTAACCAAGATTCAACTACATCATAAACTAGGACTCAACAGGAAGAGAAGTAAAGCAGCACACAACCTCTGCAAAGGGCTAATGAAGGCTAATCCGTTGATTTAGCATGCAAATTAGAGCTTCATCCTCAGTTCTCTGCATATAGGGGAAAATAAAACACAGTATTTCAAGTGTGTAATTTGCCGAAAGTCATTAAAAGAGAAGAAATCCTGAAATCCCAAACAAGAGTTTTGACACTCACAGAAATCAGTCTTTAGAGCAGGGGTCTAAAACTGGTGGCCCTCCAGTTGTTGTGAAACTACAAGTCCCATGAGGCATTGCAAGGCTGACAGTTACAAGAATGGCTCCCTCAGGCAGACGCATGATGGGAATTGTAGTTGCGCAACAGCTGGGGTGCCACCAGTTTGAGACCCCTGCTTTAGAGACTCGGCCAGGTAAGATATACTAAAAGTGCATAAACATTTTTATTTTCATTCTAACTTTTTTTTGTGTGTGATCTCGTTTAGAAACATAGAAAAGTGTTGGACAATTGTTTTGAATATAGTATAAAAGATTTCAAAAGCATTAGCAAGTGGGTATGAGAACACGGATGTTCTGAAAGAAAGTATAACAGCTCAAATGACTCTACGGCCAACCATATACTATACATGAAATGGTGGCTGGAGATCTGACTGCCAAAAGAACCTGCTAATGAATGATAACTATGCATAATAATAAACATGTACAGTCACATTTGTATGTTTATGCATTAAGCAGACATCACTCGAACATTATATCTTATGAATGCAAAATAAGGATAACGTATTACACTGAGCAGGGCCCTCCGATTCTTCCTGCATTGACATAGATTGTAACTGTACTGTTTGCCCTGTTGTAAAGCGATGTGCAAACTGTTGCCACTATATACATCCTCTATAATAATATTAATAATACACTACCAGAGATGAAGACTAAGACTGGGTTCACACTATTGCGAATTGGATGCATCCAATTCGCATGACAGGAGATTGTGACTGGCTCTCTATGGAGTGGGTTCACACATCTCTGGAGCAGCTTCATGGGGGATTGCACAGGAGTCCTGTGTGTCTTCTGGCCCATTTCAGGTCCAAATTCAGCCAAAAATTTGGACTGAAATCGGATCTGAAACAGTGAACAGGGACGCACCAGTTCCCTGCTCTGAGCTGCTCCATGCAGCAGTGTAAACCCAGCCTAAAAGTAAACTTGAAGGAACAATTATTTAGCAAGAATTTAAGTCATTGGTAGCACAGCAGTTGAAGTGTATCTATGGGCAAAAAATAAAATCATATAATGATGTTGTCCTCAGTGAATGTTATTGAATATTTTCCTGTTGCTCTATGAGCTCTCTTGTTGGGATGATTTACCTCCAGCATGCATACACAGGACTTACATTATCAGTGGATACCCAATGGCAGATCTGGAGGATGCCAGACCCAGATAATGCCAGTTGTCATATACAGAGTGACGAGGGGGGCGTGTGGAACTTACAGAACTGGAGGAGGACACAAATGTGCCATTATATACAAGGATGCTATGCCTACTTGCCTAGTATGCCCAAAAACTCTGGGAACCCAAAGAGAATTAGGTTCCAAGTAGGGCAGATTTGAATAGCAAAATCCCTGTGTAGCAGTGCAAAGAAGTAACTAGGGCCCACATACATAAAGACCAAACATGGCTGCCCCACGTACATGTATACAGTAATTGTGATTAGGGGGTATGGGTTTTTATAACACTACCCCATATTATTTTATTTACAATAAACTAAACTCTTTTACATGTTTATCTAGCTCTAACACTGACAGACCATTTACATTACATTTAATTAAGTCACTGGGGTTAAAGCCGGGAATAGACAGCTCAAATTGCGGCCGGTTCAGGAGGTACTGGCTGCAATTCAAACCATGTACTGTATGGGCAGGCTGAATGTAGCTAGGTTGATCAATCAACTTGGGTACAACCAAGCTGACAGATTTTACATGCGATTATCGCTAGCGCAACAATCACTCTGTTCTCCCGGCAGGGACGGCTTCCCCCGCGGGAGAACACAATGGCCCGGTGGGAGGTAATCAAGCAAGGAAACACACACAACAAACCAGCAAGGAAACACATTTGAAGTGCATGGTATATACATACTGTATGATTGCTAGAGTGTTGTAATGTTCGTATAACAAACATGTCAATAAAGTTTGTATTTTAGACTATTCCCATACACATTACAGAACCTAGGTTTAGTCCCCTCTACCCAAAACTGCTCTGAACATTCAAAGGCATTTTTTTTCCAGCAGGTCCACAGATATCAGTAGAAACACAGATTTCCATTCCACAAAACAAAAGCTTTTAACCTCAAAAACAAGCATGACATGCTCATCGTAAAAAAAAAGCTTAAGTGAAATATTTTTTTTTAATTCAATTACTCTAAAAAGTCAGTATAAGCTCGCTGCACCTTTGACATTTTAAATGGATTTAGTACAGACGAAATTATAAACTTTGTGACTTTGCTGCCAGGAAAAATACACAGTGTTCTCTGTCCTTCAAAACAACATTTTTCACAGGGGAAAATACTTACCAAAGATTTTAAATTATTAGATATTTACAAAAGTCATGGATTCAATTAAATTAGTTTTAGATGCTTTTGGGGAAAAGAAATTGAAGGTCATTTTATAAGCAAGGTTGTTTTAGTACAAAGCCAGGAAATACATACATTTTAACACAGTTTTTTCACCGCATTAAGAATTAAAATTGCAGACTGTTCTATTCAGGGTTCTTAGAACAATTCCATATCTCCTAAATAGAAGAACAAAACCCCAAAAAAGAGACCACATACCATTTAAACACTCCAGAACCAAGAAAACAATTTGAAGAGCTGGTTAATTCTAAAATGTGGAGTCTCCTTTGGGTGGATAATGGTGTGTGGACTGTATACCTGCACCAGATTTCTTTTATTTTTTTTAAATGGTAAACTTCTTGAAGGGTATCTAATAATTGAAAGAATGGATTTGCTACTGCTGGCTCAGGTGGGTACACAAGGGCAGTTATCCTAATCTTTGCTTCACTATTTACTAAGTCCAGTTAAAGCATGCCTATATCAAGTATTCTGACACCTGATATATGCATGCTTGCTCCAGATTACTGAACACACACACCTATGCAAAAAAGTCAGCCGTTGTAGAATTATATCTATATTGGCAGGATCCTTTATCGTGCGCTCTTCCAGCTTAGACCTAGGTAGACATTACTACAAATGGGTTTGGGGAAAAGGGAGTCTGCTTGACTATAACAAACTCTTGTCATAGGTATAGATCTTTAACAATATGTAGTTAAAAACATGTAATGGGTGGTGGATGGCATGCAACACCAATATACTAAAGTCAATGCCTCTAGTTCATTACCTAGAAAGTCATGTATTTTGCAAAGCTCCAGTATGACGTAGATAATGTAATTTGGCACATTAAAAGTTGTCAAGTGGTAAAATGATGTGTTCTAATTTCAGTGATCTTTGCTACGCTTGTCCCTATGGCATGTGCCAATCTGCTTAATAGATGCTGTTCAGACATCTTTGGAAGGACTGGAATTTTGTTTGTGGAAGCAAAGTGTATTTAATCATAAAAAAGCCCAGATAAATTTGAAACCTTGCTAGGTGGATGGACGTATGATCCAATATTGTGAAAGCACAAAAAAACATCTTGCCATTCAGTCCGACCCAAGTATTTTGGGATCTAAGCATACATATTTGTGAAACTGAATAACTAGTTATAGATTTAGTGTATACAGTGCCTTGCAAAAGTATTCACCCCCTTGGCTTTTTACCTATTTTGTTACATTACAGCCTTTAGTTCAATGTTTTTTTAATCTGAATTATATGTGATGGATCAGAACACAATAGCCTAAGTTGGTGAAGTAAAATTAGAAAAAATATATACATAAAACAATTTTTCAGAAATAAAAAACAGATAATTGGCATGTGCGTATGTATTCACCCCCTTTGTTAAGAAGCCCATAAAAAGCTCTGGTGCAACCAATTACCTTAGGAAGTGACATAATTTGTGAAATGATGTCCACCTGTGTGCAATCTAAGTGTCACATGATCTGTCATTACATATACAAACCTTTTTGAAAGGCCAGCAGAGTCTGCAGCACCTAAGCAAGAGGCACCACTAACCAAACACTGCCATGAAGACCAAGGAACTCTCCAAACAAGTAAGGGACAATGTTGTTGAGAAGTCAGGTTTAGGTTATAAAAAAATATTCAAATCTTTGATGATCCCTAGGAGCACCATCAAATCTATCATAACCAAATGGAAAGAACATGGCACAACAGCAAACCTACCAAGAGATGGCCGCACACCAAAACTCACGGACCGGGCAAGGAGGGCATTAATCAGAGAGGCAGCACAGAGACCTAAGGTAACCATGGAGAAGCTTCAGAATTCCACAACAGAGACTGGAGTATCTGTACATAGGACAACAATAAGCTGTACGCTCCATAGAGTTGGGCTCTATGGCAGAGTGGCCAGAAGAAAGCCATTACTTTTAGCAAAAAACAAAATGGCACGTTTTGAGTTTGCGAAAAGGCATGTGGGAGACTCTCAAAATATACAGAGGAAGGCGCACTGGTCTGATGAGACTAAAATTAAAATTTTTGGCCATCAAAGAAAACGCTATGTCTGGCGCAAATGCAACACATCACATCAACCAAAGAACACCATCCCCACAGTGAAACATTGTGGTGGCAGCATCATGCTGTGGGGATGTTTTTCAGCAGTCGGGACTGGGAAACTAGTCAGAGTTGAGGGAAGGATGGATGGTGCTAAATACAGGGATATTCTTGAGCAAAACCTGTACCACTCTGTGTGATTTGAGGCTAGGACGGAGGATCACCTTCCAGAAGGACAATGACCTCAAACACACTGCTAAAGCAACACTTGAGTGGTTTAAGGGGAAACATGTAAATATTTTGGAATGGCCAAGTCAAAGCCCAGACCTCAATCCAATAGAAAATCTGTGATCAGACAAAGATTGCTGTTCACAAGTGCAAACCATGCAACTTGAAGGAGCTGGAGCAGTTTTGCAAGGAGGAATGGGCAAAAATACCAGTGGTAAGATGTGGCAAGCTTATAGAGACTTATCCAAAGTGACTTGGAGATGTAATAGCCGCAAAAGGTGGCTCTACAAAGTATTGACTTTAGGGGGTGAATAGTTATGCACATTGACTTTCTGTTATTCTGTCCTTTTTTTTTATTTATTGTGAAGCAAACAACAAACATCTTTAAAGTTGTGGGCATGTTCTGATGTTCTGTAAATTAAATGATGCAAATCCTCAAACAATCCATGTTAATTCCATGTTGTGAGGCAACAAAACACGAAAAATGCCAAGGGGGGGTGAATACTTTTACAAGGCACTGTAGTAAAATATAGAGAAAACCTTGTAACTGTGCTAAAAGTGAAAACGTAAAAATATAGTAGCACGCACACCAAGAGATATAAATTGGTCACAACTAATACGCAAAAGTGCTGCACATATTCAAGTCCAAATTATAAATAAAGAAAAATGGGTGAATTCAATTAAATCAATAAATAAAGTCCAGTGAAAGTAAAAAGTCCAACAAAGTAGCAAATGTCAACGGTGAGAAATTGTCAGCAAGTGTTCATATATTAATACACCAATGTGTACCTCCAAACACTAAATGGCACTTGCTTACCATAACACTTTGACACCCTATTAAGAGCAGTCAAAACAAGCTTGTTAAATGGCTAGGCTTCCACCACAAAGCAGCCCACCATCATCACTTCAGGTCAGGACTCACAGATAACCCTCCGGTTCAACAGTGTATAATAATTAAAAGAAAAACCAGCGGAACCATAGTGTAAAACTGAAAAAAAGTACTACTCCTTTCCTCTGATCGCTGCACAATACATAACCCGGTTATACCTCACCCACTCTCTCTCTGGGACCGTCTTAAGTCCAAGCACTCACTTTAATCTCCTCATAACCCCATACTCTCCTTCCTATGCAACCCTTCATTCTACCTGGCCTGGACCTCATCCTCCTATCACAGATGGTCCTCCACTAACCTCATCGGAGGCCATACATTTATAACTTCCAATGGCATAAAGCCCTTTCCAACCCTCAGGGAGTCAAACAATATTCCAACCTCCTCAATCTTCCGATACCTCCAGTTAAAAAATGTCTTCATATCCTTAATTCCCAGAGATTCCTTCTCCCTCTCCATGTCCTTCTTTGAACAAGCCTGCAACAGCGACCCACACAGAAGGGGCCTAATCTCAACCCTTCACACCCAATTGCTTAACACAGGACCCTCTCTTGTCCCTTCCTACACCTCTAAATGGGAAAGAGAATTGGAAATCACATTAGAAGATGTAGACTGGCACCACATATGGCAGGCCACAAAATCCTCCTCCAAAAACATTGTGGCATTGGAAACTAATTACAAAGTCCTGACCCGTTGGTACTTGGTCCCAGCCAGGATTGCCAAATATGTTCCTCACTACCCCTCCACCTGCTTTAGAGGTTGTTCCGCACAAGGGAACTTCCACCATGTTTGGTGGTCAGGCCCAATTGCACAAACTTTTTGGTCCGACCTGTTCAACATACTCTCCACCCTCTTTGATACAGCTCTACAACCTGACCCAACTATAGCAGTTTTACATATCAAACCGCCAAACCTATCCCAGCGCCAGTTCAAACTCCTCTTGCGGGTCACAACGGCAGCCAAACAAATCATCGCCAAATCCTGGAAAACTTTCAACCTCTGTCAAAAACAAGGTCACACAAGCGATGATCCACACAAAAATACAAGCAGTCATTTCCGACAAGGTCGCTAAACAGGAAGCCCTTTGGTCCCCTTGGGTGACACACTTTCTCCCACCAAATGTTGATGAATCCCTCTTACACCCATAAGAAGCATCCTCTCCAACATATTTCTTGTCCAACCCGACATACAAACTAGAAACACCTGGGACCTCCCACCTTCCCTCACCCTCCGCACTCTTTCCCACCCTACTTCCCTACTAATCTTCTCCTTCTCCCCTCTTTACCCTATTCTCTCTTCTAAATATCCTACCTCGCCCTTCCAGTAAGTAGTTGATATTCCACAACTAATTTCTTTAGTTAAGCTTATCGCCAGGTCAAGCTAACAGCATTGTTAAACTTTGTGTATGTTTCTTAATTATACAGTTTCTTTGCAGCTAGCAAATGTATTATACACGTTGGTTTATTGGTTCTTTGGGATTTCATCCCTAGACTGAATAAATTATTTGCCCGTCCCCAAGGGCATGACCTTCTCGCAGCTCTCTGATACTGGCTATTCTAATGTTTCTAGCACATGTTTAGTCCATACTTGGACATTTGTTTGTCTACACTTTACTGTACATATTTATATATACTTATTCATCCTAATACAACTTCCGACATCTCAGGTAGGGCAAGTTGTCCTCTCCCAAGACACAGCGTGTACCCAAATGGGGTGTCTGGGGGCGTTGGACGATGACCCCACCTTCTGCCTAACTCTCGGAATAGAGTACATTGTTCCCACATGTTTACTACTAAGGTTCTGCCAATAATACACTTTCATGTGAACATGTTTACAATGAACTAATGTATGGCTAACACTGTTTCTCTTCTGTAATGTCTCTACTGAACCTTTAATCAAAATATTGAAAAAGAAAAAAGTACTTCAAATTTATTTAAAACAAGTAAAGCCCCATACACACGGTCGGACTTTTTCATGGATTCTGTCCGATCGGACAATGTTGTTGAAAAATCAGACCGTGTGTATGCACCATCGGACAGTGTACGTCGGATTGTCCGACGGACAAAGTCTTATCTCCTGCTGGAAAGATTTGCCGACAACACGGTCCGATCACACCAAATCCGATCGTGTGTACGGTTGTCCGACCGGACAAAGTGCTACGCATGCTCACATCACATTACAAGACCAAAGCTATTGGCTACTAGCCTCTACGTAGTCCCGTCGTAGGCAACAAACGTCACCACGTTCAGAATGATCGGATTTTCCGACAACTTTGTCCAACCGTGTGTACGCAAAACCAACATCAGACAAAG
Organism: Lithobates sylvaticus; assembly: GCA_028564925.1. Classification (NCBI taxonomy): domain Eukaryota; kingdom Metazoa; phylum Chordata; class Amphibia; order Anura; family Ranidae; genus Lithobates; species Lithobates sylvaticus. Next base: position 302,737,920 of record CM053028.1, on the reverse strand, counting down.
TATGACGGACAGGATCCGACCGACCTGGTCCGCGGATTGTCCGACCGTGTGTATGGGGCTTAACAGTTACAAAAAGTAGTAAAGACAGCACATACATGAATTGTGGCTAGATCCAATAGAGGGGCAGGACGCTTCCAGGACAAACTGGAAATCCATTTGTTTATTCAAAGCAGTAGCTTTGAGGAATTCTCTGATGGCTCCGACTACATCTAGCCAATGTAGAGAGAATTCCTTTGGCTACTTAGGAGCAGGGCAAAAGGATGGCAGCACAATGCCCTCATTAAGGCTCCATTCACACCAATGCGTTATTTAATGCTCTTTTGCAGAAATGTAGGACATTATTTTTAACATGGATTCCTATGAAACAAGTTCACAGGGCAAAAGGATGGCAGCACAATGCCCTCATTAAGGCTCCATTCACACCAATGCATTATTTAATGCTCTTTTACAAAAATGTAGGACATTATGTTTAACATGGATTCCTATCAAACAAGTTCACATAAATGTGTTCTTGTTCCCCCTGTTTTTTTGGAAAGGGTCAGTGACTTTTTTAAATGCAAAACTGTGCTTTTTGTTGCTGTAGTGTGTTTTTACTGCCTTTTACTGTGCTTTTGCCATGATTTGCGTTTTTCAATCTGCCCCCCCCCCCCCAAAAAAATGCAAAACGTGGCAAAATCACAGTAAACCAGCAAAAATTACTTCAGAAATGCTCAAAAGCAAACTGCATAGGTGTGAATGGAGCCTATGATAGAACACTACAACTACCTTTGCAAGAAAGGATGATCTTGGGCGTAACACAATCTGGTAGTTGTGAATTATCACAAAAAGCTTTTTACAAGGGCTGCCGGTTCAGATATTCACAGCCGACAGATCTGATGGCTACCAAAAAGGCTACTATGCTAGCAAGGAGATTTGAAAAAACTTCTCCCCAGCCTGAAAGACTCTTGTGTCTTTTGTATAAGCTTTCCACTCGTAAGGAAGGAAACATTTTCCCACTATTAGAGCTGGAAAGAGGATTTATCAAGACAAGGAAATTGCTTGGATGGATAGGAGGATGGATAAGTCGAGGGAAATAGCCTGTTTCCTCCATGATGACAGAATGTTTAGCTGGAGAGTTCTTGAGTAGAATTAGTGAGAAAGGTACTGCCTTGAAAAGAGGTGACCATTGGACCTAGAACCCATGTAGCAAATCTCACTGTGGGATTTCTCTTGGATCTCAGTTGTCGAGCACGAGCTGTTAAAGAAAAAAACATTCTTTTTATGAAGAAAGACTTTTGCTTGGGATGCATGCCAGATCAGATCCAAGTATTCTAGGTGCAGGGGAAGTTGGAAAATACATTTGTTGAAATTGATCAAGTAGCCAAAGGCCTGGAGCAGCTGAATTGTCTTTTGGGCATTTTCTCAGTGTTGAAAGGGAGATTAATCTTTTTTTTTTTTTTTGTAAATAGTTTTTATTAAAGATTAAACAGGTTACAAACAAAATACGGTATTTTTACAGTATGAGTGAGATATACATAGTCAAGTTATTAACCAATTGGCATGATAACATGATGACTTATTCCTCGGAAAGCTGCGGTAAACATTGCTCAATACTTGTAAATATCCCCGCAAGGGTGGCATAGTAAACTTTATAGATATATAAAAGTTAGAAAGGGAGGGATAAGCGAGAGGAAGAGGGAGAGAGAGGGGGGAAATAACAGGAGGGGGGGGGAAGGGGGGAGGGAGGGGGTGATCCGACCGACACCAGCCGCCGCCTAACAATTAAAGCTTTAAGCTAAAGGTTGAGATACATATACCATTAAACTTGTTTGGACCAAGTGGTCCAGATATCCCAGTGTTTAGTGAATGTTTTGGAGCTTCCTGATTTGGATGCTATTAAGGCTTCGTAGGCATAATGCGTTCTGGTGTTGGCTATGACCTCCGATACATTCGGTGCATTGTTATCTTTCCAGTGTCTGGCTATTAAGTTCCTAGCAACCAGGAGAATGTGAGTGATTACAGTCCTAAATTCAATGGGAAATTTATCTATTCCTAAGTTTAACACAGCCAAACTAGGACTAGGTTTGGTGAGACAGCCAGTGATGCTCGAGATTGTGCGAAAAACAGGGAGATTAATCTTTTATGAGAAGGTTATCTTGATAGCCTGTCACTTGGATGCCCTGAGTTATGAGAAGGGCAAGCAAGGCTGATGAGACCTTTGTAAACACCTTGCAAGCAGAGGGTAGGGTGAACAGCAGTGCGTCAAACTGAAAGTGGTGGTTTGCTACGGCAAAATGTAGAAATTGCTGGGTAGGGCATGGGAACATGCAAAAAGGCATCTTGGATGTCCACGGATGCCTTGGAAGGATGTACAGTGACAATGTGGGGTAGAGAAATCTGCCAAGTGCCGAAGTGAGTGCCCCCATCCAGGATTCAGTGCCGGAAGCAAAATTAAAGGCCATCTCCCCCCTGTGCGGGATTGGAGTATGGCGCCTAAAGTTCTACTAAGGAAGCACTGATCTGGACACACTGCTTCTGTATAGGGGTTAGAAAACAGTGACATGGTACTGGCCTTTCGATTGCAACCACTGTTGTGCCAGTTTGTGGATTTAGATCAGGTAGGATTTATTCCCTCCCGCGTGGCGATGGATAATACCATTAACGTACTTAATTTGGTTCACCATGCGAATAAAACAAATACTCCCTGTGTTTTTTTGAGTACAGACGCCGAAAAGGCGTTCGATAGAGTAAACTGGCATTTTCTGTTTGAGGTACTGAGGTATGTGGGTCTGGGGACCATATGATTCAGTGGATCTCAAGTGCCTACACCACCCCACAGGCTTCAGTGAGAGTGAATGGTGTGTTTTCAAAGCCTTTTAAAATTTCAAACGGTACGTGTCAGGGGTGTCCCCTTTCACCTTTGCTATTCGCTCTTTCGATAGAGCCCCTATTGAATAAAATCCATCAAAATCCGGACTTTCAGGGACTACGATTAGGAAACCATAACCACAAAGTCTCAGCCTATGCAGATGACCTGCTGTTTTCCATGTCTAATCCACATGTTTTGCTACCCAACCTCATGAAGGAGTTTGAAACCTATGGCACCCTATCAAATTTGAAAATAAATTGCACTAAATCACAAGTGATGGGGGTTGCATTACATCCTAGATTGCGTAATACTATTCAACCAAATTTTAAGTTTAAATGGGTGGCTGCTACACTGAACTACTTGGGCACATATATACCATCAAACGTAAAAAATACCTTTAAAGTAAATTTTCCACCGCTGTATAATTCGGTAAGGTCCTTGTTAGACAAATGGCACCACGGATTACATTTGTGGTTTGGTTGATGTAACATCATTAAAAAGAGTATCTTACCAAAATTCTTATACCTTTTCCAGGCGCTACCGATCACTATTCCAGCAGTCTTTCTTCGCCAAATCTGTTCCCTTTTTACTAAATTCATATGGACGAGGAAACGGCCAAGGATTAATAGAGGTCTGATGATGATGCCCAAGTGCTATGGTGGAGTAGCAGTCCCAGATATATTTAAATATTACCAAGCAGTTCATCTTGGTAGGGTAGCCGACTGGTGTAGACACAAAGAACTTAAACTGTGGATAGACATGGAATAACGGTTTAGTCCGGTACCTCTGCAAAGAGCACCTTGGTGCTATGCAGTCTTACTGACTTCTCTTAAAACACATCCTACTATATAGGCCCTATGCTGCAAATAAGTGCAAAGATTTGTCGCAATCCCAAACATTCCTCGAGACAATCTCCTTTGTTTCCTATGCTGGGAAACCCTGGCTTCCCACCAGGGATGGAGACAGGAGCATTTAATAATATTTTAAAAAGGGGCTGCTTTCAGGCTTCACACTTCCTCCTTTCAGAGTCAAATTACCAGCGTCAATTAACTACATTTGAACTATGTTTTGAAGGAAAAGAACCACTCCCTCGGGTGATTTCCAAGATGTATGCATTTTTAAATACTCCCTCTGAGGATTTTGTAATGCCAAGTATTAATAAATGGAAAAGGGATCTTAACAAGACTTTTACCCCAGCCCAGTGTAAGAAAATCATCCACCTTTCACTAAATTCGTCAATATGTACACGAGTCCAGGAATCTAATTACAAATTACTGACGCAATGGTATCTTACTCGATCAAGGCTTAGCAGATTTTCGGCAGAGGCCTCAGATCGTTGTTGGCGATGTGAGGATGAATTAGGGACACTATTCCATATATTTTGGTCTTGCCCCAAAATTAGACAATACTGGATAGAGGTCCAGAAGATCTCCCAAAAAAATCTACATATTTTGTTTTTTTTTTTTGTTTTTTTCCAAAGAGAAGTTTATTGTAAATAGTAAGAACAGTCAATACAACAGGTAAAAACTTGTGATAATTCAAAGTAGCAGGTACAGTAATAAACGTAGACATCAGCCATCTAAAACAGTGCGTTTATCAACATACAATTGACAGTCCTGCGAGGTATATCCACGTTCAGGTTGCCTTAAGTGCAGATAGTGGCTTAGATGTAAAACTAATGGATCATTACTAGAGGAAGGGCTAGGCCCGAAATCATGTGGTTTAACAAAATAACATATGAAACAATGCGATATGGTATTATCAAAAATTACCAGGCATCTGCTTGTGTCAGATTACTGTTCCGGTGTCCCAGTGGTTATAAAGTGGTGTAGGGAGTCCATGGATGCGGTCTCGGACCACAGGCATCCACAGATGTCTTACTTCTGGGAGACACGGGTAGGCCAGACCGTATGGCCTCATTGGAAGTCAGCTATCAACTGAGGTTGGGGAAAGGACGTCCCCCTAACCTAACTTAAAGTAACTTTGTTGTCTCAGATGGGAGAATGTGCGGAGTATGATATCGCTTGCGGGTAATGGGATTTGGTGTAATGGGATAGGGCGTGGGTGGATCCCTAGTGTGGGTTTTGGTGGCCCAGGAGTGAGGAGGGGGTAGGAGTTGTCTTTTATATTCATCCGTCGTAGTAAAGTGTTGCCAGCAAGACCAAACAGTACTGAATTTAGTGGGCGAATCTCTAGCTTGATGGATTAAATTTTCTAATTCTGCTATTTTGAAGACGCGTTTAAACCAGTCGGCGAGTGTCGGGGGGTCAGAAGCCTTCCAACGAGCGGGTATGCACATTTTAGCGGCATTTAGTAGGAGAAGTGTAAGGGACTTGTGATAGTGCCCGAAAGGTATGGGAGAGTGATGAAGAAGCATTTGTGCAGGGGAGAAATCTAAGTGATACGTAGTAATCTTTGAAGTAAGGCGGTGTACTTCTCGCCAGAAAGGTTGAAGAGCGGGGCACGACCACCATATGTGTAACATAGAGCCCTCCTCTGTAGAACATCTCCAACATACCGGGGGTATGGCCGGGGATATTTTGTGAAGTTTCGAGGGGGTTTTATACCACCTCGAGAAGATTTTGAAGCCCGTTTCTTGTGCAGATACGTTTGTGGAACCCTTGTGAATATGGGTGTAGATGCGCTCCCAATCTTCCGTTGAGAGATCCAGAGATAAATCCCTCTCCCATCTCTGGGTGGCAATGTTAGATTTAGCATCGATGTCAGAGAAGAGTAGGGAATATGTTTCAGAAATCATGTGTCGTCGTGGATCTGTTTTTGAACAGAGTGTCTCAAATGGGGTCAGATGTCTACTGAAGTCCGGGCGGTTGGTGGGGTCATTAAGAAAGTGTCGGATTTGAAGGTAAGTCCATAGTGGGCATGATTGGCTAGACTCGCGTCTGGGTACGTCGGATCTGTCGATAAATGAAGCATTGGAAAAGAAATGTCGTGCTTGTACAACAGCATGAGGCCAAAAGTCTGTCAGGAATGAGTCAGATAGACCTACTGGGAACCTCGGATTGTGCCGAATGGGTGTCAGAGGGCCTTGTGTCGTAGAGATGTGATGGGTTCTACAAGCTTTCAGGAAAATTTGCAGAGTGCATGCAATGAGTGGATGGTGTTTACATGTTTGTGGGATATCGTTGGGGGCAATCCAGGGCAGTTGTTGAATAGGGATCGGGGTGAACTTGTTTTCAAGGCTTATCCAAGCCTTGGAGCCCTTATGGACGTTCCAGTCTATAATTCTTGTCAAGTGGCAGGCCCAATGGTATTTCAAAATGTCAGGGAGGCCTATCCCACCCTTCAGTTTTGGTAGAGAGAGTCTTGCCAGACTAAGTCTAGGCCGATCCTTTCCCCACAGGAAGTCAGTGCACGCCTTGCGGTAAGATTTAAAGAAAGCTGGGGGTAAGTGTATTGGGACCGTTTGCATGACATATAGTATTCTAGGGAGAATGTTCATTTTTAGTATGGCAGCCCGACCAAACCACGAGAAAATGCCCGTTGACCATGTTTTCAGGTCTTTTTTGATGCGTTGGAGAATGGGGATGTAGTTTTTGGTGTATAGGTCCGATAAGCAGGATGGGAGCGAAATGACAAGGTAAGTAATTGCGTCTCGGTTCCACTTGAAAGGATAATTTGCTTGACATAACAGCAACATGTCTCGATTTAAGGAAATGTTCAAAGCTTCCGATTTTGAGAAGTTGATTTGGAGATTTGAGAGCGTGTGGAATGTGTGGAGATCCGAGAGTAGGTTGGGGAGAGTAATGTGAGGGTCCGTAAGGAATAATAATATATCATCCGCGAAGGCAGAGAGCTTATATGTATCATTCAGGATTGTCACACCCTTGATGTCAGGGTTTTCACGAAGACGTTGAAGTAGTGGTTCTAGTGTGAGTACAAATATTAATGGGGATAGGGGACAACCTTGACGAGTCCCGTTAGATATCAAGAAGGCATCCGACAGGTGGCCGTTGACTCGAACCTGTGCGGTTGGGGACGAGTAGAGTGCCATGATAAAGTGGAGCATACGGTCTCGTATCCCGATTAATTTCAGAACTTCTTCCATGTAGTCCCAGGCCACTCTGTCGAATGCCTTCTCCGCATCTAGTGAAAGGAAAAAACCCTGTTGATCAGTAGAGGATAGCCAATGTTGGATGTTAACTGCCTTGATCGTGTTGTCTCTCGCCTCTCTACCAGGTATAAAGCCTACCTGATCGAGACAGACGAGGTTGGGTAGGAGAGGCAAGAGACGGTTGGCCAAAATTTTTGCATAAATTTTTAGGTCGACATTAAGAAGGGAAATAGGTCGATAATTAGTCACCAAAGTAGTGTCCTTGTTTGGTTTTGGGATTACTGTGATGTGGGCAGCTAGGAGGTCTCTGGGAGGGGGGTTGTCAGGGGATATGGAATTAAAAGCATTGAGGAAGTGGGATTTTAGTGAGTGGACAAAAGTCTTATAATACGCAGTTGTCAGTCCATCTGGGCCAGGGCTCTTCCCGGGTTTTAGTTGTTTGAGTACCGTATCTAATTCACAGGGAAGAATAGGTTTGTTTAAGTTCGCCGATTCCTCATCAGTCAAGGGAGGAGGGCTGTATTTATTAAGAAATTCCTTGATGAATGACCGTCGGGGGGCGTCCGTGGCTTGGGGGTCCGTGGGGTGTAAATTGTAGAGTTGGGTATAGTATTTGACAAATTGCCTAGCTATTTGATCATTAGCCGTCGCTTTGTGTCCGTGGGAGTCCGTCACCGAATGAATAGTAGTAGAGGTTTTCTTAGCCCTAAGCGCTCTTGCCAGAAGCTTACCCGATTTATTGCCAAATTCGTAGAATGTTTTTTGTGAGAGGATATAGTTTCTCCTAATTTGTTTGTTGATAGTGTCTAGTAGTTCAGTGCGTGCTTGGAGCAGTTCAGGGAGGTTCTTTAAAGCGAGAGAATTTTTGTGCGTACGTTCTAGTACCCGTATGGTGTTAGATAATTTGGTGATATATGCCTGTCTATCTTTCTTCCGTTTGGCCGAGATCGCCATAAGTTCTCCCCTTATCGTACATTTGTGAGCTTCCCACAATGTCATCGGTGACGTTTCCGGGGACAAATTTTCTCTGAAATAAAGTTCCAGACGCTTCACGATATTGGCGGTGACAGTGTCATCAGTCAAGAGGGAGGGGTCCAGTCGCCAAATTCTCGCTCTGGGGGGAGTATGTGTCAGTGCCAGTGTCATTGAAATGGGGTTGTGGTCTGAGATGTACATGGGGTGAATTGAGGTCGAAGTTAAAGCAGGGAGGTCAGTCTGTGAGATAAAGATATAGTCCAATCTGGAGTACCTGTTATGAGGGGCGGAGTAGAACGTGAAATCCTTGACATTCGGATTAAGTGTACGCCATGCGTCGTGTAGGGCCAGATCTTGTAGGCGCATTTTAATCGACCGAAGAGCCCGGTACGGCATAGTTGAGGTGCCTGTCGACGTGTCTTGTGGGGGATTTAATGGGACATTGAAGTCTCCCCCAAGTATCAGCATTCCTTCTTGGAATGAGGCGAGTCGGTTTAAGGTGGTGGTAAAGAAGGAGACCTGTCCCGTATTGGGGGCATAAATATTGGCTAAAGTGATCGGTCTCCCGTGGAGGGAACCCTTTAGGAATAGAAAGCGGGCTTCCGTATCAATGCATGTGTCCTTAACCTGGAATGGACAGTGCTTGGCAATCAAGATTGTTACCCCTTTGGTCTTAGCGTCTTTGTTGGTGGCGTGGAAGGCAGTGGGGAAACGTGCATTAGAGAATTTGGGGACAGAAGTTGTTTTGAAGTGGGTTTCCTGAAGGAAGGCTATACTCGCTCTGTATCTGTGGAGTGAGATGAGGACCTGGGAGCGCTTCTCGGGGGTATTGAGTCCACGTGTGTTGAGAGAGACCACCTTAGTCTCCAAAGTGGAGGAACACCTATCGGGTCTTGACGTCATAGTCGAGAGTGCCCTGTCCCGGTGGGCTGGTGGAAGCGATCTGATAGGATCTGAGTCTGAGGGTGAACTGGGCTAAAACAGTACTGGTTCGTGATGTACACTATGAGATCCACTGGGGTCGGGGGCGGGCGGTATTGAGGGGGCAACTACAGAAAAGGTATGGGACACTGGGTGATAAGCAGGGTGAATGGGAGTGCGATATCAAGTACCTTTGTGTGTGAGGGGTGCTAAATGGAGGTAAAGAATGAGATTCGGAAGTTTGCAAGAGCCAGCTTGCGAACCTGCGGCGACAGGCAAGCTGTGTCCACGAGAAACCGAAGTGGTTCAGCGGCCGAGGATGAAACTAGCACTGAACAAAAAATAGTTAACGGGTCGCCGAGAGTGGGGGTTGGCTGAGGTCGATCGAGGGTGTAGTAGTTAGAAGTATATCAGTATAACCTGCCAGACGGAGAGACAGGTCTTAAGTAACAAGCAGGGGAGGAAAAGGCAGTTGAAAGGGGGAGCTCTTGAGCAGGTATTACAGCCCAAATAATATGGACGGGGGTGTCATGGTGTGAGAGATCCCTGGGAGGTCGCTAAGGATGGGAGAACCTGTATGACATCTGGGGTGGATAGGTAATAGGGTAGGTGCGTTGCGTGAGGTTGGTCCGGTGGGGGTGAGAGGGAGGAATACCTATCAGCGTACCTGACGCCTCATTGCATAGGGCGGGAGCTTAGGGGGGGGTTTTAGGAGTGTCCCATAAAGAAAAAGCTGATAGCTCCTCTATGAGCCTGTGTGTGATCTGGTAAAGTTACATCGTTCGATGGAGTAAATGTACCAGGGTTGAGATAGGGCACACTGGGCTATAATGAGTCAATGAAAGGGACAGGAGCACAAAAAAGTAAAGTAAAGTAAAACAAACATTACAGGGAGTAGAAGTAAGGTGGAGCGTATGTATCGTTCAGCAAACATATATATAGGCCCTAAGTAGTCAAGGGGTGATGCCCTTATGTTGTGGGTACATTTTCAATATTGATCTGAGCAACGTGGAGTGCGGGTTTGGGCTTGTGTCAGAATGGAGACAGTTCCATCCTCAGGGACCCTTTAAGTGGGGAGAGAGAGGTATAATGCGCGAGGGCTCGCAGGAGCGTGACCTACAGTTTTTCGGTAAGGTCAAATGTAAGGCCATGGCCGTATGGTCGTGCATATGCCGTTGTGTGAGAGTTTGTTGATTTAGTTGTGTGCTCAGGTGGGGGTCCTGTCATTACGCAAGAAGAGGCGATTCTATCAACTTAGAGGAGTATTGTTGCCGCCATAGATTATATGCCCATGGAACCGTGCCCGTGTTGAGGCATGAGAGTATAGTGGAAACATTTGTCTGTTCCTGGGCGACAACAGAACTCCCTAGGAGTGAGAGAAGGGTGTCCCCCCGTAACGTGCACATAACAGTAGTGACACATGTCGATGCAAAAGTGAAACCTAAAGCTCGCGTCGGGTCTGTGTGATAAGGGCCCGTTAGTATTAAGGGACAGAGAGTGCGCAGCAGGTTGCTTCAGGTAGGTATAAGAAAGTGCACAACATCTTAAGTTCAGAGCATGAGGACACCGAGCTTCGTTGGAACCATATCCCTATGGAGAACTGTGGAGCAGCAGAGTTTCCCATGTGCATTGATATATATGGTAAACGCCAGGGGCTTGGGTCCATACACAGTGCGTGTTTGAATCTTGGAGTCCCCTATGGATGGCTAGGGGGAATAGGCATATTGCAGCGGTAAGTATAAATCAATTTAGAACTGTCCCAAAAGACAGTATCGTACAAGGGGAATCGTGTAAAGACCATGTGTGCAGAATACTTCCTGCCTCCCTCAGGAATTCCTGAATTGTCAAGGTGGACTTTTGTATGTAGACTAATATAAGTAATACTGAGGAAGCTATTCATGTCTGAGCCAGGGTGTGGGATGCTTTTTGTCTGAGGTGGGGCAGGGGAAGTACCCCCATCAAGGAGTATTGGCAATGGTATGATTTACATGTAGTCTAAGGAGACCAAATGAGGTCCAACCTGTGTTAGATCCCTGCATTTGAGCATATAGACCAGTGCACATAGGACATACATAAGGCACGAGTATAGCACAGATGGTCTACAACAGTACATCGTGGGGAGAATCTAGTACTAGCATTATTAAGTGCAATTAAACCAGACCACATATTATCCTAGAAAACTGCATTGAGAAGATAAAAAAAAAAAAAAAAAAAAAGGGTTCTTTTTGAGACAACTCCAGCAGGACTGAACGTAGATACATGGGGGATACCGTAGACGGTATCTGATGCCAATAGTGCTCGAGCGGATGCCCGAGTATAGTGCAGTCGTTCCTTACTTGTACTGTCATCCGACCTGTAGGGGTGGGCTGCTCAGTCTCTGCCAAAAGCAAATGGCGCGGGACAATGTAAAATGGCGGGTAGGGCAGAATCCGAATAAATGAATAGAGTGCCCGATCGGCTGCCATACAAGTAAAAAATAAAGAATAAAAATAAAAGTGAGGGTCAGCGGCGTTTGTATGATCTTCACTGAGATCGGGGGTCAGGGTCGCGGGCGAGTCAACATGGGTACAGGATCCATCGGCAGGGCAAGCAGTGGGAGAAGAGTAGCGTGGCCACGCTATTAGGGTGATACCGGACCGTCAGCAAGATGGGATAGAGGGGAGCGGGTGGCGGAACAGGGAAGGGGAGCAAGGAGTACTTATCTGTTCCCGGGAGAAAGCTGGAGGTACCGATGGAGCAGGTTAGTGGTCACGGCGGGCCCTCCTGGGTTGCGGAGGAGTGGTCGGGCTGACTGCACGATTCCGGCTTGGTACTTGCGGTGACGACCGTTGAGTAGATGGCGAGCGTCTTCTTCTCGTTCGGGAGTCTTGCGTCTCCATGAGGTCATCATCCGGAACCGGTCTCCTGGTGGCGGGAGGTCGAAATTCGGCGTACCAATCCGGCGCATCGGTGAAGGGTATCTCGAGGGCTGCGCAGAAGTGGCGGAGGTCTTCGGGTACTCTGAGCAACGCCGTACGTCCGGACGAAGAGGCAGAGAGGCCGAAGGGGAATTTCCACCTGTACGGTATGGCTTTCGCTCTGAGCACTTCCAGCACTGGGCGCAGTTCCCTGCGGCGCTGCAGGGTGATGTTAGACAGGTCTTGGAAGAGGTGAATGTCTGTATTGTTGTGTGTTAGATGGTCGGCGGCTCGTGCCCGGCGGAGGATCTCTTCCTTCAGTTGGTAGTCAATCACGCAGCAAACAACATCCCGGGGAGTGTCTGTGTCTTTCCCCCTTGGGCGCAAAGCTCGGTGAATGCGCTCCATACCGATCTGAGTAGCCGGCGGTCTGTTTAGAAGGTTGTTGAAGAGGCCCGTTACCTCACGTTGTAGATTCTCGGCATCAATCGTTTCTGACAATCCTCTAATGCAGAGATTGTGGCGTCTTCCGCGATTGTCCAAGTCTTCCACATGGCGGTTAAGATCCCTCAATTGCAGGGTGTGGGAGTCCAGCACTTGGCACGATCTGCGGAGTACAGAGGAGTGGGTCGACGTGACCCGTTCAACCTCCTGGACTCGCCCCGCAATTGCTTGTAGGTCTACCCGGAGGTCAGAGATTGCCGCTGTGAGGGCTGCTGTGAGGGTATCCTTTATGTCTGCTGCAACCGGGCGCAGATCATGTAGGCTAGGTGATTGTTGAGGGGTAAGAATTATTCCACCCGTTTCAGAGGAGGTCCGTTGGGAAGGGCCCTGTGGCAGGCTTGAGGCCTGTGAGGTGCCTCGTGTCGGCGCCATGTTGCCCGTCTGGGTCCGGAACATCTCAGGGATGTTTTGGGTCAGACGTCCTGAGATTTCCCTTGGTGATCGGGAGCGGGAGGCAGAGGAGCCACGGGAAGAGGTCCCCATAGTTTCAAGAGAGAATCTGGATTAAAATCCTCCGTTGTAGGCAGAAAAGTCTCTCCGTCAGCAAGAGCTCTCAAGTTAAGCTGCCATTCTCTCTCAAGGTCAGGCCACCAAAAAATCTACATATTTTGTAACACCAGATGATCCCGGCTTTTTTTTTTTTACTTCATAGCTCACAAATCCCGGCGCAGAAGTATAAGAAGTCAGTGTTGAATGCGGCCAAAGCCTGTGTCACCTTGTGCTGGAGGGATTCTGGACCGCCCTCTATTGCAAGATGGTTAAATAAGGTAAGAGATAGGGGCCATGGAGGATTTAAGAGGGAAAGAGGAGGATGGTAGAGGCCTCTGAGAAATAGAATCCTGCCTAATATAAAAACCGAACCTTTTCATCTCTCTGGCGGAATAGAGGGGGAGGGGTTGTAGGGTTTTTTTTTCTGGGGGGGGGGGTTTAAAATAAAGAAGGGAGCTAGAGAATATAGAAATATGTGTGAGATGGGTGACAAACATTTAAAATATTTGGATCTCGATGTGGGGGAAAGATAGAGGTACACATAGTGGAATATTAAGTTAGTTTAAATGTCAATAAATATATATGTATGTACATCTATGTAATTGATGGAATGTGAAGGAATGTATTCTCTACCACTCTTTGAATAAAAGATTTAAATACGAAAAAAAAGAAAACAGTGAGATGCTGATTAACCACTCGCCGACCAGCCGCCATCATTATACAGTGGCAGGTTGGCTCACCTGCGTGAATCGCCAAACCTGTACGGCGACTTGCGCAGGTGTATCTGCGAGGGGGCACACCGCCGCACTCTCGCTGCACGAGCGTGCCCGCAGGTTGGGTGGACTCGATGTCTGCCAGTGACCTGCGATCGCCTAGTACAGAGGCAGAACAGGGATCTGCTAGTGTAAACAAACAGATCCCTGTTCTGACAGAGGACATGTCAGAGATTTTCTGTTCCCAGTGATCGGGAACAGTGATCTCCTTCATGTCCCAGTGAGCCCACCCCCCCTACAGTTAGAACACACCTAGGGAATACACACTTATCCCCTTGATCGCCTCCTAGTGTTAACCCCTTCCCTTCCAGTGTAATTTTTACATTGATTAGTGCATTTTTAAAGCACTGATCAATATAATGTCACTGGTCCCCAAAAAGTGTAATTTGGGGACAAAGTCGTCTGCCGCAATGTCGCAGTCCCACTAAAAATCGCAGATCGCCGACATTACTAGTAAAAACAAAAAATAAAGTCCCTAAATCTATCCCATAGTTTGTAGACGCGATACCTTTTGCGCAAACCAATCAATATATGCCTATTGCTATTTTTTTTTACCAAAAATATGTAGAAGAATATATATGGGCCTAAACTGATGAATAAATGTGTTTTTGGATAAGTATTATAGCAAAATGTTAAAAAAAAAAAAAAGTAAAAATGTTCGCTCTTTGTTTATAGTGCAAAAAAATAAAACCGTAGAGGTGATCAAATACCACCAAAAGAAATCTCTATTTGTGGACAAAGGACAACAATTTTGTTGCACTGCTTCACCTCCCTTTATGTGACAGCCGACTGACCAAGCCTCTCTCTGAGCTCCCAATCATCAGTAAGGCTCGCTCTGCCGGCCCAGTACTCGCGAGATCTGCAGCTCGCGTTACGCTGTTCACTAACAATACTGGCTATACAGTCATGATGGATTATTCCCACAGGGCCGCTGCAGCACTGTGTCATAATCCAGATGGAAAAAGAACTTTACTAAAATGAAGAAGACGGGTCAAAAAGACCATCACGCATCCAAGCCAACATGGCTATGGTGCATGAAAAAGGCATATACTATCTGCCCTCACTTAATTCCCGATCCATCAGCACAAGTGGTTCTAAACTGAGCGTGGGGGACACTAATATCTACCACATCATTTTAAACGTGTATGGTGTTATATACATTTAATTGGACAAGGCACATCACCAATGACGACATGAATAAATTGGCAATGTCAAAATAAACCTTAAAAGGATCATCTCTAAAATGGTTAAAAATTATTTAAAAAATGTTTGTTATTTTTGGAAATTAACACCGACTTCCCAAAATTCAGTCTACTGTAAAGGGCATAGATATATATATCAAAGCAATGCAACATTGCAATAAGCTTGTGTAAATTATTGGTGCATAGGTGTCATTCAAAAAATCCTAAAAAACATGTAAATAAAAATCTGGAGTCTTAATTAAAAATACTCCTAAAAAAATACGTGTTTTGCAGACTACGCCCCCTAGTGACAAGGTAGGGAAACACAAATGATAGGGGCATTAAATTGAATTTCGAGGCCAGTCTGAAGGAAATACATTTTCTCGACTTAAATATCAGGGTTGTAGATGATAGCTTTGTCACGTCAACATATTTCAAGTCGACTGACAGAAATTCATATATCCCTTTGGATAGCTGTCACTATCAACCATGGTTAAAAGCTGTCCCTCAGGGACAGTTCATGCGATTAAGGCATAACTGTACTGAGATTGAAATGTTTGACAGACAGGCAGCTGTTCTCTGGACTAGGTTTTTGGAGAAAGGCTACCATTGTGACTTTCTCTTGAAGGCAGTAAATATAGCCCGCGAGAAGAATAGAGCAACACTATTGTTGGATCGACAACCTGACCGTGTGGATACTCAATTTAGTTTACCATTCATTACTACCTTTTTCCATCTGGGTTATGACACAGTGCTGCAGCGGCCCTGTGGGAATAATCCATCATGACTGTATAGCCAGTATTGTTAGTGAACAGCGTACCGCGAGCTGCAGATCTTGCGAGTACTGGGCCGGCAGAGCGAGCCTTACTGATGATTGGGAGCTCAGAGTGAGGCTTGGTCAGTCGGCTGCCACATAAATGGAGGTGACGCAGTGCGCCACCCGTGCCCCTGGACGACGCAATTCTATTGCGAAACCGGTAGGGCGGAGCGACGCGCTGACGTCACCTTTGTTTTGATATCGGAACTCCAGGAAAGACGGGTCTGTGTTGAGTGCGTCCGGCCGGCACACTATACTTAAGGCTCGGATCTATCTGTTTTGATGCAAGTGCAATGTTTTTTAAGTATTTGAATAAAATCTTGGGTTTTACACTATCGGAGCCCCTTATCTCTTCTATGTAACTGGTACACACCGACGAGCTTTTGTTCATTGGAGGTGGACTGAGGAGTGTGGAGTGTTTTACCCAGGCTGTGGATATCTGCTGTATCACCTAAGAGTCAAGGAGAGGGTTATTTCTATGAAAGCTTACTATGACACTCTGTAACGGGGTGTCATGGATGTTTGGTAAGAAGTAAATCTTATCTTTTTCTTTGGTGGTGGATCACTTGCGGCTTATGATTTGAAGATTACTTTGGATGGATGGACTTCTTCTTGATCTATTCAGTTACATGCTGCACGGGTGGAATCATCCTTTATGATACATTCATTATATTTGGACTTTTTCTGTTTGATTTTTAGCACTATTGATTTATTGTTCATTTCATTCAATCTTTTATGTATAATTAATGGTTTAGTCACGATTTATACAATTCACATGTATGTGGTGGTATATCACATTGTCACTTATATAGCAATTTCAAACGTTTTCTTGATCACCGTCCACACCAGTCCCAGTACTGTCAGGACCTGAATCACCTGCTGATAGCCCTGTGGTTCCCAGAGCAGAAGGTTGTAGTTCTGGTGTCCGCCAGCGGGCGTCTCCCAGCAGATGCCAATAATCAGTCTCCACCTGATGCTGGGAGGGTATTTATACCTTCCTCTACATTTCCTTCTTGCTCCAGTGTTTTTGAGTGGTAGCTAGATTATGCTTGCAAGCCTTGAAGCCAATTAGCCTTGAAAAAGTATTCGTACCCCTTGAAATTTTACACATTTTGTCATGTTACAAACATCGTAAATGTATTTTATTGGGGATTTTTTGGAATAGACCAACACAAAGTGGCACATAATTGAAGTGGAAAGTGATGGAAGGTGAAATGATAAATGGTTTTCAAAATGTGTTACAAATAAATATGTGAAAAGTGTGGTGTGCATTTGTATTAAGCCCCCTTTACTCTGATACCCCTAACTTAAATCCAGTGTAACCAATTGCCTTCAGAAGTCACCTAATTAGTAAATAGAGTCCACCTGTGTGCAGCTGTTCTGTGAAGCCCTCAGAGGTTTGTTAGAGAACCTTAGTGAACAAACAGTATCATGAAGGCCAAGGAACACAGTGTGATGACCCCTATACCGACCAGATATTAGTATATCTGCAATGGTTATGAGGTTTGATGACAGAATCGGGAAGTATGGAATTTTAAAACCCCTCCCTTCTCTGTTTACAATTTGCATTTTGTGGTATTTTCCCATAAGGCCATTTCCATTTAGAAGTCTAAAAATGTTAATATATACATGCATTTATTTGCAGATATATATATCTAACTTTAGTTTTATTTACATTTTTATACCCTTATAGTTTTTCTCTGAATATGCGCTTGTCCTCGTCTGGCCGTGACAGATGCGGACTAGCGGCATTATACAGAGTGTGGCGCTGATATGGCATTGAGATCCGGACATCCAGACCACTTAGTGCTGTTTAGGGCAGCCTGGATTGCGGTCTATGTTTGCCCAATAAGGAGAGCTCTTTTCTCCGTCATACCTCTTATTGGGGAGCCTAGAGGATGATGAGAAATGTAGTTTTATATACTTTTTTCTTATACCGCTTCCTGGAGGCCCCGTAGAATGGCTACCCAAAAGTCCATATGTTATCCGGGATTTGCGATGCAAATTTAAATGCAATAACATATTTGTTCCTTCAATTTTTTGGTAATTAGAATACCTTTTATATGCTGAGATGTCATGTCAAATTGATAACATCTAATTGCCAGCCGCTATCTTTTTTGTTGCCAGACTCCAAGATGGAGTCTGAATTAATAGCCAATTGCCACTCAGATCGAGGCTTGGCTCTATGTATTTAAGGCGGTGCGTCAGTACGCCGCCCGTGCCCCATGATTACGTCATTTCTCTGACGAAACACGTAGGGAGGAGCGACGTGCTGACGTCACCGCGTTCTACGTCCCGGACAAGCACGGGCGTCTTGTTACTGCAGGCGGCCGGCCGCAAATTTTGAATTTTATTTTTTTACTTGGATGTTTGTACGCCTTCGGCGTTTTTAAAAAAAATAAATCAGTTGGATCCTACCTATGGTCTGTCCTCTTTTCCTCTTTTTTTTCGGCCTTGGGGAATTATTTTACCTGGCGAGATACAAGCTGCGGTGGATGGATTGAGCAATCCCTGATAAGGATACGGATGTCCTGACTTGCTGCACAGAAGGGAGATAGAGGAAAAAGGCCCTGGCTGGGTTGTAGCCACATGCGATTATTCGATCTACAGCTGGTAAGCCTTCAATTCATTTGGTGGTGGGACCACAGAGGAAAGTCACAAAATCACGGATGTTAATCTGATTCGAAAAAGTCACCTACTGCACGGATGTCACTTCTATGCTTGTAGTCCTAGTTGACTACCTTTGGACTGTATAGCATCAGTTAATTGTGTCTGTTTGGTTGACATCTATGTTTTTTTAATTCCTACTTATTGCCTTACAGTATATATGGGTATTTTTTCATCATATTGTATTTTTTATTTCCAATTTATTGTTTAATGGTTTAACATTTATTTCACAATATCTGTAGGTGTTATATATGAATCTGCATTTATTGTTGAGACACTATTGCCACACACAATTTTTTGATATTAGTATTTACAATACTTATGAAGGTTTTTTCATTATATATTTTCGCCAACACTTTTAAGTGTTGATGTAAACTAGAGGCTATTTTACTTATTGAGTTACACAATGGTTTCACATATGTTTGAGACATAACTGAGGTGCATGGTTAATCACTGATGTACATATACAATAATAATTTTGTTCTTATGAATAATTATTGACACATTACTTACACTATTTTGCGAAATACTTTTTATAGCGCAACCTTTCTTTTTACACTTAAAATTAAATTTACGTGTCTATCTCCTATTTCTTCTAAACTGTTTCAAAGTTGTCACAATGGTGTTTATTTATTAAAACTGGAGAGTGCAATATCTGGTGCAGCTCTGCATAGAAACCAATCAGCTTCTAACTTCAGCTTGTTCAATTAAGCTTTGACAAAAAAACAGATTTTGCACTCTCCAGTTTTAGTAAATCAACCCCATGAGTCAATTTAGAAAATCTAAAAAAAATCTAAAAAAAAAGGCTTAAAACATAGGATAGAATAGCACATTAAATCAAATTATGTATGAAAAAACAGAGTCGACTTATTGAAAATGTTTCATATTTGAATGGCTACAAGGTAATGCCATAATGGTATAAATGCACTTTAATAAATAAGAGTTACTCCCTAAAGAAAAACAGCAGCTGTTGCAAAGAGAAAACATACGGCTCGGTTAGAAAGCAGATGACCTGTGTGATCAAGTGCAGAATCTAGCACAAAGTGACTTCAAGGTTATCCTGCAGAATAAAACATGTGCAGAATAGTGCTACTATATAGGAAAAGCAATTTAACCACTTCAGATCCACGCTATAGCCGAATGACAGCTACAGCGTGGACCTACTTTGCCAGCAGGACGTCAACAGACCAAGATCACCGGCAGCTGCCAGAGGGACATTGGCACCGATCAAGGAGAGCAGCCGCCAGCTCATCTGTGCCCACCTGTGACACCCGCCAGTGCCACCTACCATTGCCCACCAGGGCCGCCTATCAATGTCACCAATCGGTGCCTCATCAACAGTGCTGCCCATCAGTGTCACCTACCAGTGCCCATCAGTGCCACCTATCAGTGCCATCAGTGGTACCTATCAGTAACACCTATCAGTGCCCTTCAGTACCACCTTATCAGTGGCCAGCAGTGCCGCCTTATCTGTGCCCATCAGTACCGCCTTATCTGTCCCCATCAGTGCTACCTCATCTGTGCGTATCAGCGCAGCCTATCAGTGGCGCCTCATCAGTGCATATCAATGAAGGAGAAAAATGATCTGTTTGCAAAATTTTATAACAAACTATGAAACCAGATTTTTTTTTTTTCACAGTTTTCTGTATTTTTTTTGTTGTTTTGCAAAAAATAAAAACCCCAGTGGTGATTAAATACCATCAAAAGAAATCTCTATTTTTGTGTGAAAAAAAAAGTGACAGCGCTGAAAGCTAAAAATTGGTCTGGGCAGGAGGGGGGTGTAAGTCCCCAGTAAGCAAGTGGTTAAATAAATGATGCCTGTATTTGATTATTTGTCCTTTATTCTTTAGAGCAAGATACTTCAACTGCCTATAGGGATTGTAGAAAGTCAATTTTCAATGCAGAACAAAAAAAGAAAAAAAAACGATGGGTTTTATATTTTGCTGAAGCATTCAAGACCAGTAGCTGAGAAAATGGGAGCTCTGCACAAGCCATGAGTGGTAAGAGCAAGGAGATGAAGCTATACTATATATAATCATCCTTCACCCTTGTAATCTATGGCCTTATTTACATGATACCTGGCAGTCACTGTGTCCGATAGCTTTCTATTCCTTTACTCATCAATCTTTTTGAATGGTAAAGACATCTCTGTTCTTTCCAAACTCCCTTTCCATTTCTGAAAAAGCAATTATTCTGGTAGGGTGTCATTCCTATCACTGCATCCTGATGTACTATAGTGCCGGTACTAGACTGTAATTTACCAGCTATATTTCCAGATATATATCAGTGAATAATTACTCTGGGTATTGTCACCTCCCTACAAATCAAAACAGTTTTCACTGACATTCTTTTTGTTCATACAGTGTACTATTGACAAAAAAAGGCCTTGGATGATGAAAAACAATGTGGCTGCAACTGCTTAGAGAGTATTAGCTGGAGTCAGGCTTTAATTTTATTATTACTTAGGTAAAGTCTATATAAATCCACTTGTCCATCTAACACTATCCAGGCTGTAAGTTCTATGGTTCAAAGGAGGCTATAGAAAGAGTGGATGAGTGACAGAAAGTATACTACTGGCCAGTTACTTCACCAGATACACGTTAACTCCTGTTTCCTTGTTTTACCATATTACTTTTGCTGTACATTTAGGAACAGTAGAGTGCTGGGGATTTATTTCTGATGTGCTGATTTTGATCATTAGTCACAATGATCATAAAAGGTATACATCACCTGTGTTTACATCTGAGAACCCGCCCCTTCTTGTGACAAGAGAAGAAGGATTTCTGAATGAAGGGAGCAGCAGTGACAGCAGCAGATTCAAACATGCAGGGTTATATTTAATTGTGGGATTTGGTTGTTCAACCCTTTTTTCCTGTACATCTCATCTCCATGCTGTCTCAATATGACCTGTATGTTAACCACTTCAATATCAGACACTTTCTACCCCTTCCTGACCAGGCAATTTTTTTTAAACTTTCTTTTGGTGGAATTTAATCACCATTTTTTTTTATTTGTACTATATAAACGAAAAATACTAAAAAACTTTTTTTTTGCAAAGATATTTTCTTCATAAATATTTCTCAAAATGTATGCTACATTTCTTTGGTAAAAATGCAAATCAGTGTATATAATTTAGACTGTGTGAAAACTACAAAGTATGGTATCTATAGTATCTCACATTTTTGTAAATATTTTTTTATATCTTTTCATGTGACAACACTTAAGAAATGACACTTTGCTACAATGTAAAGTAGTGAGTGTACAGCTTACATAACAGTGTCAATTTGCGGTCCCCTTTAAATAACTCAACACACAGCCATTAATGTCTAAACCACTGGCAACAAAAGTGAGTACACCCCTAAGTGAAAATGTCCAAATTGGGCCCAAAGTGTCAATATTCTGTGTGGCCACCATTATTTTCCAGCACTGCCTACACCAGAGTTTCACAGGTTTCCACTGGAGTCCTCTTCCACTCCTCCATGATGACATTACCCAGCTTGTGGATGTTAGAGACCTTGCGCTCCTCCACCCGTTCTGTTTGAGGATGCCCCACAGATGCTCAATAGGGTTTAGGTCTAGAGACAAGCTTGGACAGTGCATCAGCTTTAGCCTCAGCTTCTTTAGCAAGGCAGTGGTCGTCTTGGAGGTGTGTTTGGGGTCGTTATGTTGGAATACTGCCCTGCGGCTCAGTCTCCGAAGGAAGGGATCATGCTCTTCTTCAATATGCCACAGTACATGTTGGCATTCATGGTTCCCTCAATGAACTGTAGCTCCCCAGTGCTGGCAGCAGTCATGCAGCCCCAGACCATGACACTCCCACCACCATGCTTGACTGTAGGCAAGACACACTTGTCTTTGTACTCCTCACCTGTTTGCCACCACACACGCTTGACGCCATCTGAGCCAAATAAGTTTACCCTTGGTCTCATCAGATCACAGGACATGGTTCCATTAATCCATGTCCTTAGTCTGCTTGTCTTCCGCAAACTCTTTGCAGGCTTTGTGCATCATCTTTGGAAGAGGCTTCCTTTTGGGATGACAGAGATGCAGACCAATTTTATGCAGTGTGTGGCGTATGGACTGAGCACTGACAGGCTGACCCCCGCCCCTTCAACCTCTGCAGAAATGCTGGTAGCAGTCATATGTTTATTTCCCAAACACAACCTCTGGATATGACGTTGAGCACGTGAACTCAACATCTTTCGTCGATCATGGTGAGGCATGTTCTGAGTGGAACCTGTCCTGTTAAACCGCTGTATGGTCTTGGCCACCGTGCTGCAACTGAGTTTCAGGGTATTGGCAATCTTCTTATAGACTACGCCATCTTTATGTAGGGCAACGATTATTTTTTTCAGATCCTCAGAGAGTTCTTTGCCATGAGGTGCCATGTTGAACTTCCAGTGGCCAGTATGAGAGAGCAAGAGCGATAACACCAAATTTAACACACCTGAGATCTTGTAACACTAACGAGTCACATGACACCGGGAAGGGAAAACGGCTAATTGGGCCCAATTTGGATATTTTCACTTAGGGGTGTATTCATTTTTGTTGCCAGCTGTTTAGATATTGATGGCTGTGTGCCGAGTTATTTTGAGGGGACAGCAAATTTACACTATTATACAAGCTGTACACTCACTACATTACATTGTAGCAACGTGTAATTTCTTCAGTGTTGTCACATGAAAAGATATAATAAAATATTTACAAAAATGTGAGGGGTGTACTTACTTTTGTGAGATACTGTATATTTGAAAACAGTCCTGATGTGCTTACTGCCTTATCAAATTCCTTGAGGCCCTATGATGCCATGACAGTACAAATATCCCCCAAATTACTCCTTTTTGGAAATTAGACACCCCAAGGTTTTAAATAAGAGGCGTGGGGTTTTTGTAATTTTTTTTTCACAATTCTTTTTTACATACTGTCATCAAAGCAGAATACCATCATCATATGACTGGTATGTCCTTGATCAGAAATACTGACTGGTAAACATATGTAGGAAAATTTTATTTTTTTACATATAATGAGCAGAGCAGTACAGTGTTACCATAGTGACACCATACTACTGGGGAGGTGATCATTGTTATACATAGTTGGTAATGTTTAATAAAGGCATTTGTGTGTAGAAAAATAATTTCCCATATCCCCTTAGATTGTTTTCTCCAAGATGCACGTCCAAGAGTCATTTAAAACTATCTATACTTCCTGCCGACACCACCGATTATGGAAGAGAGTTACACATTCTTACCGCCCTGACAGTGAAAAACCCCTACGCAGCTTAAGGTTAAACCGCTTCTCTTCCAGTCTCATCGTGTGGCCCTGTGTCCTCTTACACTCCCTGGGACTAAAAAGTTTCATACTTACATCGGGATCACCGTTGAAATATTTGTATAATCGCCATCATATCTCCTCTCAAGCGTCTCTTCTCCAGGGAGATTAGGCAATCATTTTTATGAATGGCATCCATTCATTGCCAGTGTGTACTACTGTGATAGCTGTATTTGCCCACAGCTATCACATGGAACAGATGCACTGTGATTGCCCCTTCCTGTACCATGTGATCACTGACCAATCGCATAGATAATCACAAAAGTACACAATGAATGGCTAAAAATTAAAGTATAACTGACATGTGATCGCTGTGATTGGTCAGCCAGATACAACGATCTGTCAACTGCTGTGTCCGGTGGACACATCGAGCCACAACATGGCCACTAGAGTACACAGGAGGCCCGGAACTGGGAGGACATCATTTGATGCCCATCCAGGATGGAAAATCTCCCACACAAAAAAAAAAGCTCTTTAAAAAAAAAAAAAAAAAAAATGCACATTATTCATATGGGCAGAGTGGTATGACATCACTGAAAACTGAAACATGGACTGGTAATGAAGGGATAATACAGGCTGGTAATCAAGTGGTTAAACATTATGCAGGACCCTCCTTTATGACCAGTAGGTTTCAAAGGGAGAGGTAGGATTTATATATGTGCTAGACTGGATCATGACTGCTTACCAGAAATCAACTCTAAAAGTAGTCACAACTACAGTACATACAGTAAGCATTTTGAAGTAATTTTTCTAAAACAATCTTTATGTTACTGAAGAGCAAGAAACATTCTAAACATAACAGAAAAACGTACCTTTATCTGTGAAAAAGGGCGCTCATATTTTCCAACATAGAGTAATCCAACGTTCTGAGTCAAAAGGCTGAATCAGGAAAAAAAAAAGAAAGATAGAAGTTACTTTTACTACATTATATACATGAATAGAATAGAATAGAATACACATTAATAGGCCGAAGCCGCGGCCTTTCCTAAGGCCGAGGCCGCGGAGAGCTCCGCGGATCGCGGGGTGTGCCGATCCGAACGGGGTGACCCGTTCGGATCACGGATCGGCGACGATCCGTTGCACCCCTAACATTAATGGTACCCCAGTCGAGAGTCAAGATGTAACAGATAATGGGTAAAGTATGTTATGAAATGTAAAACATTATTACTAAAGTAACAAAAAAAATTAGGGACTGGATAGCCTTTTGTAGCAAATGCCGTTTTTGCAGCTCCTTGTTCTGTTGTGCAGGGTCTCACAAATGAACATGGCACCAAATTTTACATTGTACTTTCGAATTCAACTTCACCAAGAAATATTACTACTTTAATTATGAGCACCCTGTACATATATTTACAGTTTTGTCGTCAATAACTGCACAGAGTAACTTTAAACTTTGTTCTACATATGTAATGCAAGACTAATTGAAAGAAAAACAAGTGGAACACCAGCCAAACACACTGCTCAACCAAACAAAATAAACAGGAGAGTGGCCAATGTGTGCAACTGTATAGAGTACTGCATCTTGCATACAGCAAGTATGGTGTTGACATCATTTTCATTTAATACAGTGAGGGAAAAAAGTAGTTGATCCCCTGCTGATTTTGTACATTTTCCCACTGACAAAGAAATGACCAGTCTATAATTTTAATGGTAGGTTTATTTTAAGGCCTCATGCACACTGGACGTTATAAAAAAAAGTCAGTAACGTTAGCGGTAGAAAGCTTTAGCTGTAGAGTGAGTTTTGCAGTGTTTTTGTAGTAGCGTTTTTCAGACTTTTTTTTGCTGTAGCGTTTTTAGCAAAGCTATACTCCCATAAAAGCTTATGGCTCAAAAACGCTGATAAACGCTGAATAGCTGAATTTTTGGGGGTATTTTTAAGCTGGTTTCAGCTTTTTTCAGAGTTAGATAATTTTTACAGCTGAAAAACTCCTCACAAAACCCACTAGGTTCTGGTTTTTTTTTACCAGCTAGAAAACGCCCCTGCCAAAAAAGGTTTATAATAGGATAATATGCTGGGGAGTTTATGGACTGCAGAAAAAAAATGTCTGAAGCCAAAAACAGCAGCTTTAAAAACGTCCAGTGTGCATGAGGCCTAACAGTGAAAGACAGAACAACAATAATAGCCAGAAAAACACATTTCAAAAAAAGTTATAAATTGATTTGCATTTTAATGAGTGAAATACGTTTTTAATCCCCTTATTAATCAGCAAGATTTCTGACTCCCCAGTATCTTAAAATGAGTGCTCCTAATCTCGGCTTGTTACCTGTACAAAAGACACCTGTCCACAGAAGCAATCAGATTCCAATCTCTCCACTATGGCCAAGACCAAAAAGCTGTGCAAGGATGCCAGGGACAAGATTGTAGACCTACACAAGGCTGGAATGGGCTACAAGACCATCGCCAAGCAGTTTGGTGAGAGGGTGACAACAGTTGGTGCGATTATTCACTAATGGAAGAAACACAAAATAACTGTCAATCTCCCTTGAGCTGGGGATCCATAATAGATCTCACCTTGAAGAGTTTCAATGATCATGAGAATGGTGAGGAATCAGCCCAGAACTATATGGGAGAATCTTGTCAATGATCTCAAGGCAGCTGGGACCATATAGTCACCAAGAAAACAATTAGTAACACACTACACCGCAAAAGACTGAAATCCTGCAACACCAACATGGTCCCCCTGCTCAAGAAAGCACATGTACAGGCCACCTGAAGTTTCCTAATGAACATCTGAAAGATTCAGAGGAGAACTGGGTGAACGTGTTGTGGTCGGGTGAGACCAAAATAGAGCTCTTTGGCATCAATTCAACTTGCCGTGATTGGAGAAGGAGGAATTCTGCCTATGACCCCAAGAACACTATCCCTACCATCAAATAAAGTGGAAACATTATGCTTTGGGGGTGTTTTTCTGCTAAGGGAACAGAACAACTTCACCACATCAAAAGGGATGATGGACAAAGCCAAGTATCGTCAAATCCTGGGTGAGAACCTGGGTGAGAACCTACTTCACTCAGCCAGCGCATTGAAAATGGGTTGTGGATGAGTATTACAGCATGAAGATGACCCAAAACACACGGCCAAAAGCTACAAAGGAGTGGCTCAAGAAGAAGCACATTAAGGTCCTGGAGTGGCCTAGCCAGTCTTTAGACCTTAATCCCATAGAAAATATGTGGAGAGAGCTGAAAGTTCGAGTTACCAAACGTCAGCCTCTAAACCTTAATTACTTGGAGAGGATCTGCAAAATGGAGTGGGACAAAATCCCTCCTGAGATGTGTGCAAACCTGGGGCCAACTACAAGACCTCTGTGATTGCCAATGAGGGTTTTGCCACTAAGTGCCAAGTCATGTTTTGCAAAGGGATCAAACACTTATTTCACTTATTAAAATGCAAATCAATTAATAACTTGTTTTAAATGTGTTTCCTGGGATTTGCTGTTATTCTGTCTCTCACTTAAAATTTTCCTACCATTAAAATTGTAGACTGATCATTTGTCAGTGGGAAAACGTACAAAACCAGCAGGGAATCAAATACTTTTTTCCCACACTGTATATGTAAATTGTGACTTTTCCAGAAGAAGCTTTGTCTAGCCCTGCCTACAAGGGGTTTCTTGACGCTTCAAAATGATAGGTGACATTCACCAAAAAAGGATACCAGAGATCCAGGGCAGAGTAATCTTTACAAGAAAAGATTTGCATATAATTTCAGCAACAAATATCTCTGGATCGACTAATGTTCATGATATATTTTCTTTACTAGAGACTATTTGAGCTAAGCTTGAACTGGCCACCACTGTGACAGTAAGATAGGTACTGTTGCAGAACACTCTTCAAATAACTACTACAGTTCTCAATAAGAATTTCTGCTGTTACCTGAACCACAGTGCTTTAAATAAGGATGCATTAGTGCATGACCTGCAAACACCTCCAAGTGTCATTTATCATAAATTCACTGAAATGTAATTCTGTGTAGGCAGTCAGAGAATTGATGAATTACACCATCAACCTGCAGGCGTTTGAGAACAAAACAATGTTACCTCTAAAACAGTACTGGGAGTTCTTCAGAGTGCAGTGCCCAGGTTTTAGCCTCCATTCACTCTTGAGCATTTTTCAGCTCATCACCCTATGCCTTACAATGTTTATCATGCAGAATCACATCCTTCTAATTGTCCCAGTTTCCTCAGTCTCGCTATGATCTATGCCCATGCTCAAAAAAGTACATCAGCTTTTTTTTTTTCTGTGAGAATATGTCTGCAGTTTGGCTGGGCTGGGACATGTTTATATCCTCTCTTCCTTTAACAACACTCTGTAAATGTCTGGGAACTGAGACCAGTTACTTAAGTTTTGGGAGAGGAAAGTTGACCCCCATTCTTGAAGGTAGGATTCTAACAGCTCAACAGTCCTGGGTCACCTTTGTTGTGCAAAAGCATTATGTTGTCTTATGCCGCGTACACACGTGCGGACTTTTGCCGGCGGACCTAGTCCAGCGGACAATCCCGCGGGACTTTCCAGCTGGGTCCGCTGGACTTTCCGAGCGTGTGGACTTGCCCACACACGCACGGACTTCTCCAGCGGATAATCCGCCGGCCAAAAGTCCGCGGGACTTTTGAAAATGAACGGACTTGCCCACACACGGAGCAGTCCGTTCATTTCGAACGTAACTTCAGGTTACGTAGCTAGCGTAGGCAGTAAATGCCGCCGCGCTAGCTCCGCAAGCTGGCATGGATTTAAAGGGACTCCCCACGCCGAAAAAACGGCGTGGGGGTTCCCCCCAAATCCATGTCAGACCCTCATCCGAGCACGCAGCCTGGCAGGCCAGGAAAGGGGTGGGGACGAACGAGCGCCCCCCCCCTCCTGAGCCGTACCAGGCCGCGTGCCCTCAACATGGGGGGTGCCCTGGGGAAAGGGGGGCCGTGCGGCCCCCCCACCCCAAAGCACCTTGTCCCCATGTTGATGAGGACAAGGGCCTCTTCCCGACAACCCTGGCCGTTGGTTGTCGGGGTCTGCGGGCGGGGGCTTATCGGAATCTGGGAACCCCCTTTAATAAGGGGGCCCCCAGATCCCGGCCCCCCACCCTATGTGAATGAGTATGGGGTACGATGTACCCCTACCCATTCACCTAAGGTGTAAAATGTAAAGTACAAAAACACACACACTTTTGAAAAAATATTTTATTGCACTGCTCCGGGGGTCTTCTTCCGTCTTGGGGGTCTTCTCGCCGGACTCCTCCGCTCTCTTCTGCTCTTTCACGAGGGGAGGAGTCCGGCTACCTTCTTCGTCGTCGCCGCCGTCGTCTGGGGGTCTCGATCCGCCTTCGGGGGTCTTCCGGGGGTCTCTTCTGTTCTTGCGGCGGTCGTCGTCTTCCGCGCCGCCGGCGCCTTCTTCTTCTTGTCCTCCTTCTTGTCCTTCTTGTTCTTCTTCTTCTTCCGATGTTGACCCGACGCTCTCTCTGCCCGGAATGCCTGTGCCGCTCTGCGCTCGGACTTATATAGGGACATGGGGGACAGGGTCACATGCACATGTCACATGGTGACCCCGCCCCCTTGTGTTGTCACAGTCCCGGAGGATGCTGGGACTGTGACATCGCAAGGGGGCGGGGTCACCATGTGACATGAACATGTGACCCTGTCCCCCATGTCCCTATATAAGTCCGAGCGCAGAGCGGCACAGGCATTCCGGGCAGAGAGAGCGTCGGGTCAACATCGGAAGAAGAAGAAGAACAAGAAGGACAAGAAGAAGGACAAGAAGAAGAAGGCGCCGGCGGCGCGGAAGACGACGACCGCCGCAAGAACAGAAGAGACCCCCGGAAGACCCCCGAAGGCGGATCGAGACCCCCAGACGACGGCGGCGACGACGAAGAAGGTAGCCGGACTCCTCCCCTCGTGAAAGAGCTAGGTAAAAGAGCAGAAGAGAGCGGAGGAGTCCGGCGAGAAGACCCCCAAGACGGAAGAAGACCCCCGAAGGCGGATCGAGACCCCCAGACGGCGGCGACGACGAAGAAGGTAGCCGGACTTCCCCCGCTCGGTAAAAGAGCTTGGTAAATGGCGGGGGAGTCCGGCGAGAAGACCCCCAAGACGGAAGAAGACCCCCGGAGCAGTGCAATAAACTATTTTTTCAAAAGTGTGGGTGTTTTTTTTTTACTTTACATTTTACACCTTAGGTGAATGGGTAGGGGTACATCGTACCCCATACTCATTCACATAGGGTGGGGGGCCGGGATCTGGGGGCCCCCTTATTAAAGGGGGTTCCCAGATTCCGATAAGCCCCCGCCCGCAGACCCCGACAACCAACTGCCAGGGTTGTCGGGAAGAGGCCCTTGTCCTCATCAACATGGGGACAAGGTGCTTTGGGGTGGGGGGGCCGCACGGCCCCCCTTTCCCCAGGGCACCCCCCATGTTGAGGGCACGCGGCCTGGTACGGCTCAGGAGGGGGGGGGGCGCTCGTTCGTCCCCACCCCTTTCCTGGCCTGCCAGGCTGCGTGCTCGGATGAGGGTCTGACATGGATTTGGGGGGAACCCCCACGCCGTTTTTTCGGCGTGGGGAGTCCCTTTAAATCCATGCCAGGTCACGGAGCTAGCGCGGCGGCAGTAACTGCCTACGCTAGCTACGTAACCTGAAGTCACGTGCTAAATGAACGGACTTGCCGATGAGCGGCAAGTCCCTTCATTTCAAAAGTCCCGCGGACTTGCCCACTAACGGCGGGATTGTCCGCTGGACTTCCAAGTCCAGCGGATAATTTGAAAACAAAACTTCAAACTTTAGTCTGCCGTACTTTGGCGCCAAAAAGTCCGCCGGCGCCCACACACGAGGGGATTATCCGCTGGACTTCAGTCCAGAGGATAATCCCGCGGGATTGTCCCTTCGTGTGTACGCGGCATTAGATGCAGTATGTGGTTTAGCATTGTCCTGCTGAAATATGAAAGGCCTTTCCTGAAAAAAAAAAGTAATCTGGATGGGAGCATATGTGGCAATAAAACATGGATATATTTTATAGCATTGATGGTGCCTTTTCAGATGTGGAAGCTGCCCATTCCATTTGCACTAGTGCACCCACATACAAATCAGTATGCAGGCTTTTGAACTGAGAACAGATAACAAGCTGGAAGGTCTCTCTCCCCTTTCTGGAGGATGTGGCACACGTGGTTGCCAAAAAGAATGTAAATTTTAAATTCTTCTGACCACAGAACAGTTTTCAAAAGACTGGATTTGGTTCAGATTTCTCCAGATTCTTGGAATCTTTTGAGGATATTGAGTACTGTAGATGTTGATATATTAATAAGTCTTTTCCAATTTTTCGTTGAACATTATTCTGAAATTGACAATTTTTAGACACGGCTTCTCACAGATTGGTGAACGTCTGCCCATCTTTACTTATGAGACAATCTCTC
The DNA here is from genome assembly GCA_028564925.1 of Lithobates sylvaticus. Lineage (NCBI taxonomy): Eukaryota > Metazoa > Chordata > Amphibia > Anura > Ranidae > Lithobates > Lithobates sylvaticus. The sequence continues at coordinate 302,707,063 of CM053028.1, read as the reverse complement.
TAGGATACTCTTTTTAAACCTGTCACGGAACCCAGTCACACTCGGCTTGAGTGCTTCCGTCAGTATACAGCTTCCTCCAGTCTGAACATCAGAGATTAGATATTATATCCACCCGTACAACACCAGCTGACACTAGCTTGTAGGAACTTGGAATGTTTTATTGGACAAGGATACAGGATTTTTATACACTTGAAAAGTATGTCAGTCCCCCACATACCCAATAACCCAAATATTTACCCAAAACATCCCACAATGGATTACATCAGGGTTTCTCAACTCCAGTCCTCAAGGCGCCCCAACAGGTAATGTTTTCAGGCTTTCCATTATTTTTACAGGTGATTTGATCAGTTTCACTGCCTTAGTAATTACCACAGTCATTTCATCTGAGGGAAATCCTGAAAACATGACCTGTTGGGGCGCCTTGAGGACTGGAGTTGAGAAACACTGGATTAGATAACGAGGTAACGCTGACTCATGGCTACACCCCCTCCTTTAGCAACTACTAGCCAACAATGATATAATTAACATGCTAATTAATGCAACCCTTAAACCAGCCCAGGTGAACAGACTGCCCAGCAACAAGGGTAAAGCAGAGTACCTTATCTTAAGTATAAACACAGAACACCTTATTAAAACAGACAAAAGCAGGAGACCCCAGTAGCAGACTGTTCGACTCCTACCTACAATAGTCTGAGGCAAAACTCATACAATGTTCCATCATTCTGATACACTGGAATTAATGTATCATAGATTTCTTGAGGGATATTAAATAAATATTACTGTCCCATCTGTAGAAATCCAAACCACGTTCTCAGTGTCCATTAAGTGGTGGTCCATTAGATAATCATCTCCTCTCTCTCCCTGGGCCATAGTCAGTGGGTAAGAGGCTTGCTCCCAGTCCTCTCCAGAAGCCCCTATCTTGGTTAGGTCTGTCACAAAACCCAATCATGTTACCAAGCTGTTGCCAATTAACCTATTTAGTTGTAAAATGTTCTTGCAGCTCTTCCGTGTTAGTACACATGTAGTTTGCCAGTTTTTTGTTGCCCTGAGACGTGTTGCTGCCATGAATTTCAAAACTAACTTTTTTCTTAAAATGGTACATTTACCCTTTAAACATTTGATATACGTCTTCTATTTTCTATGGTGAATAAAATATGGGTTTATGAGATTTGCAAATCTTAGCATTTTGTTTTTATGTAGCTTTTACATAGCGTCCAAACTTTTTTGGAATTGGGGCTGTATATGTGCAAAAAAAAAAAAAAAAGCTTGAACAAAGCTCAAAAAAAAAAAAAGCCTGAAAAAACAGCAGGAAAATGCTTTGCTCAGATGTGAATGCAGGCTAAAAGGGCTTATAGCTTATATAAAATATAAATAAAGCAGGACACAGCTGGACTAAAATGTTTTATAAACATTCATAAATGTTTGCACCCAAATTAAATGAAATAAATATTATATTTAGGAAAAATTTATGTTTCCTAAATTGAGACTGATGAGAAAAGGCCAAGAAATATAAACTACACCTTACAAATTTTACAGAGTGAAGGTTATGCTGTATATTTTGCGCGATCAATAGTTTTCCAAACATTTATATGATTTCAGAGCTAATGGCGAACAAAAATGATACATTTGTAGGTATACACTTCGAAACCTGAACATATCAGAGATGTTCTGCAGCAATTTTTTCCTATGTACATAAGAAATCCTTTCAGCTTTGCCGAGTCTGAAAAGGCTGACAAATCATTAATGTTTTACAGCAGAGACTTTTATATTTTCCCAGAGCACAGTGAGTGTTTTGAGGTGATGAGTATTCTCATGCATTGACTTTTAAAAATGAAGCAACACAAAAGGCTGTAAAACCACATGAAGCAAAACTGTGCTAACGCATATGGTATTCAAATTTTTAACATCATTCACTAAACAAAGTAAAATTTCATGAACTGTGGACTTGGTCCTCCCCATTCCCTAAAACATCTCACTTCTTTTCATATTTTACTTTCTATAAAGGTTTTATGAAGACCACAATTACAAAATGGCATGCAAATAAAATACTTGCCCTTTTCAGTGCAAAAGAGAATAGCAAGGATATTAACAAGGTCATATAAAAGCAGTTTCAGCTCTTATTGACAAGATAAATAGAATCATGATTTGACATCCTGGGTACAGAAATGATGTATTTCAAACTGAGTTTGTATATCAAGAAAAATGAATACAATGGAGTCATCACTGCTCCAGTATTATGTATTGCATGTTGCAAGCATACTAATGGTAAAACAAAGAGCAACTCATGGCAACAAATGAAACAAGAAAACTGCTAAAGCAATCCAGGAAAATGGTAATAAATAGGACATGCACACCCATTTAATTTTCATCATTTAATATAGGCAGAAAAACAGCAACTAGTAGAAGTGTGGGTGCCAGACAAATAAGGGTAATCTGAGGATACTCCCAAACTATATCACATAGTAAGTAAAAAGTCAGCACAACAAATTGGAATTCTAAGTATGCGTATATTGTATCAAAAGCGTGCCACATAAAAAGTGTACAAATATTTGTTATATTGTACATAGCAGTACATAAAGTAGATGCAAAAAATAAAAAAAGCAAAATGTGCACGTTTGTTTTTGGGCCCTACTACAGGTACAAACAAATAGTATACACATATGTGGTGTTGTTGCTATTGTCAGGAGCAGGATAATTTGTTTTGGTTTGATCTTTGGTGGTCAAAAAATATGCATTTTTTTTTTCATTATTTTGCACAATTTTACTATCCACTTGAAGACAAGGCCTTTTTCTGAAATTGTTGCTTACAAGTTAAAATCTGTATTTTTTGCTAGAAAATTACTTAGAACCCCGAATCATTAAATATACTGTATATATATATTTTTTAGCAAAGACCTTAGAGAATAAAATGGCGGTCGTTGCAATATTTTATAATCACACTGTATTTGCACAGCGGTCTTTCTAACACAATTTTGGAAAAAAAATGCACTTTGATGAATTAACAAAAAAAAAACACAGTAAATTTAGCCCAAATTTTTTGTATAATGTGAAACATGATGTTACACCGAGCACATAGATACCCAACATGTCACGCTCTAAAATTGCATACACTACGACAAACTACGGTATTGAAAAATCTCCATTTCTCAATACCTCTTTAAAAATTTAAACCAATAAGTTACCATTTTTGAGTCACAGAAAAGTTCTAGTGCTAGAATTATTGCTCTCGATCTAACAATCGTGGCGATACCCGACATGTGGCTTAACCACTTGCCGACCGCGCTATAGCCGAATGATGGCTGCAGCGCGGTCGGATAACTCTGGAAGGGCATACAGTGACGTCCTCCCAGAATCCCGCTCTTGCGCGCACCCGAGAACATCCGTGATTATGGTAAACGGTCGCTGATAGCGGCCGTTTACCATGTTTTCGCTCCATCAAATGACGGCATGATCACTAGTAAATAAACTGGCTTCACGTCCGGTTCCTCTCTCCCCTCTCTGTACAAATCTGTACAGTGCAAGGGGAGAGAGGAGAGATTGTGGCAGCAGTGCTGTGGGCTGGATGTGTAGTGCCCACAGTGCTAATATGTGCGCATTGCAGCCAGCCATCCATCCATCCATCCATACATACATACATACCCAGCCATACATACATACCCAGCCATCCATACTTACTCAATCATCCATACTCCACATACTCATCCATCCTCAGCATACTCAGACATCCATCCATGTTCAGACATCCATACTCAGTATACCGATCCATCCTCATCCATACTCAGCATACTCATCCATCCATCCTCACCGATCCATACTCATCCATCCATACTGAGCATACTCATACATCCATGCTCAGCCATGCATACTCAGCCATCCATACTTGCTCACCCAGCCATACTCAGCATACTCATTCATCCATCCATGCTCAGCCATCCATCCATCCTCAGCAACACTCATCCATCCATGCTCAGCCATCCCATCCATAATTAGCCATACCCATCCATACTAAGCCATTGCCAACAATACTCAGCCGTACTCAGCCATCCCATCTATACCCAGCCATACTCAGCCATACCCGGCCATACTCATTCATGCTCAGCCATCCCCATCCACTGCTCATCCATTCCCATTCATGCTAATCCATGCCACATCAGTTATCATCCATGCCACTACAGTGCCTCACAAATGTGTAATAGGTAGTCAAATTAAATTTGAAACTTATGCCCCTAGAACACCCAACGGTGTTCCCTGCATGTTGATCCTCTGTATGTGGCCACGCCGTGGTATCGCTGTACTCCGGAGGCATAGGAGAATCTATTTTGGGGTTCAATTGTTGGTATGTACATGTTATGTGTTAGAAACATTGTGTAAAAAAAAAAATGCGTTTTCATTTTCTTTACACATCTTCCAAAAACTTGTAGAAAAAAATTACATGTTCAAAAGACGGGATATGCCTCATAGATCATACATTGGGGTGTTTTCTTTCCAAAATGTTTTTTTTTTTGGGGCGTTTCCATTGTCCTGGTTCTCCAAGGCCTTCAAAAGTGTAAGAGGTAGTCAAGAAATTGTGTTTAATTTATGCTCCAAGAACGTCTAATGGCGCTCCCTGCATGTTCGGCCTCTGTATGTGGCCACGGTGTGTAAAAGTCTCACACATTTATTATTGCCATACTCAGGAGGAGTAGTAGAAAGTGTTTTGGGGTGTAATTTGTGCTATGCATATGCTGTGTGTGAGAAATAACCTTCTAATATAACAATTTTGTGAGAAAAAATAAATCTTGATTTTGCAAAGAATTGTGGGAAAAAATTACAACTTAAAAAAACTCACCATGCCTCTTACTAAATACGTTGAAATGTCTACTTTCCAAAATGGGGTCATTTGGGGGGTATTTGTACTTTCCTGGCTGGTTAGAGTCTAAAGAAATGAGATAGGCCGCCAGTACTTCAGGTGTGATCAATTTTCAGAGATTGGCACCATAGCTTGTGGACTTTCACAAAGACCAAATAATATACACCAATTTGGGTTATTTTTTACCAAAGATATGCAGTGGTATAAATTCTGGCCAAAATATATGAAGAAAAATTACTAATTTGCAAAATTTTATAACAGAAACGAAGAAAAATGCATTTTGTTATAGAATTTTCAGTCTTTTTTCTTTTATATCGCAAAAAATAAAAAAAGCTCTATTTGTGTGAAAAAAAAAGGACACAAATTTCAAATTTCACAGGTAAAGTGTTGCATGACATGCATGTCATTCAAAATGTGAGAGCACCAAAAGCTTAAAATTGGTCTGGTTAGGAAGGGGGTTTAAGTGCCAAGTGGTCAAGTGGTTAAAAATGGTTTACATTGGCAGGCGCGACTTACGTATCCATTTGCTTCTGCACGTGAGCACGGAGGAAAGGAACACATTTAACCCCTTGATCGCTCCTGATGTTAGCCCCTTCCCTGCCAGTGACATTAGTACAACAGTGCATATTTTTAGCACAGATTACTGTAATAATGTCACTGGTCCCCAAAAAAAAGTGTCAAAAATGTCAGTTAGGTGTCCGATCTGTCCACCTTTATGTCGCAATCCCGCTAAAAATCACTGATCGCTGCCATCACTAGTAAAAGAATAAAAAAATGCCATAAATCTATTACCGATTTTGTAGCCGCAATAACTTTTATGCAAACCAATCAACATAAGCATTTTTTTGTTTCCAAACATATGTAGCAGAATGCATATCAGCCTAAACCGATGAATAAATTAGTTTTTTTTTACATTTTTTTTTGGAAAAATTTTCTAAATGATCACTTTTTTTGTTTATAGCGCAAAAAATTTAAAACGCGATCAAATACCACCAAATAAAAAAGCTCCATTTGTGTGAAAAAAAAAAAAAAAAAGTACATACATTTTGTTTGGGTACAGCGTCACATGACCACGCAATTATCAATTAAAGCAACTCAGTGCCGTATCACAAAAAATGGCCTGGTGTGGAAGTTGGTAAAGCCTTCCGGGTTTGAAGTGGTTAAGAGGCTTGTACATCACATTGTAACTGGATATGTACTTTTTAGTTTGTAATATAGGAGCCTTTAGTTGTACAAATTGCAGCCAGACTCACCAAGCACATCTTATGTTTTGCAGTCAGTCCCTTTGAAAACTACAAAGGTTAATGCTGGAAATCGAATGCGGCGTACACACGGTCGGAATTTCCGATGGAAACAGTCCGATGGGAGCTTTTCATCGGATTTTCCGACCATGTGTATGCCCAACGGTCTTTTTCTGTCGGAATTTCCGACGGACTTTGAATTGAGAACCTGTTCTCAATTTTTCCGACGGAAAACCTTTCTATCGGATTTTCCGATCGTGTGTATGCAATTCCGACGCATGCTCGGAAACAATTCGACGCATGCTCGGAAGCATTAAACTTCCCTTTTATAGTGCTGTCGAACGTGTTTTATGCCGCTGTGTTATTGACCGTCGGAATTTGGTGTGATCGTGTGTAGGCAACACAGCTTGAGCGGAATTCCGTCGGAATTCCGACAGAAAAACCGTCAAGAGTTTTTTCCGACGAGAATTCCGATCGTGTGTACGTGGCATTAGCTTACTTGGGTCAGCGTTTCCCAGTCTTGTATTCAAGAATCCTGCATCAAGAAAGTTAGTGATTGTAAAGGTTTACATTTTTTTCCTAAATTAACCAACATGTTATACTAACCTGCTCCGTGCAATGGTTTTGGATGAATAAGTATCTGCCTTCATTTCTCAGCATTGAAAACACCCATGATCCTGACTAAATTTCCAACGCTTTTTACAGGAATTCTGCCCAAAACTTGCAAGGAACCTCCACCATGCTTCACTGTTGCCTGCAGACACTCATTATTGTACCACGCTCCAGCCCTTTGTGAACAAATTTCCTTCTGCTACAGCCAATTATTTCCTGCTGCCATTTTTCTGCACCCAAGTTCATATGTTTTGGTGCATAGTTGAATCGCTTAGTCTTGTTTCCATGTCCTATGCATGAAAACATAGGAACTATTTTCATCTGCTAATCCAGCCAGCAAATCTGTTTTTCACAGCACAATCTTGCCAGCAGAATGTATCAGTTTACATGCAAGGAGAAAACAGGGAGGGGGAGGCACTGACCTCAGTGTAGTATTAAAATGACCCCTTTCATTTCCAATTACCCAACCTATGGATACATCACCATCCAGCTATTACAGCCACAGACTATACCCCTAAGGATTACTCCATCTGGAGTGCCAGATAAACACTGACTATACTGTATCAGTTTACATGGATGACCTGTTTGATTGCTTATGGTGCCATTCAAAGTAGAGGTGAAAGTATATCCCTTTATCTCAGAACACGGGGTGCAGGCTTGTCCTGATAAAAAGAAAAAAAAAAAAAACTCATGCAGGAACCACATCTAATTGGTAAGCTGCAATATAACACACTTTTGGTTTTGGCTTTAAATATTCATCTGGAGAGAAAGTGAACACACAATTTCTGCAGTGAAGAAATAGTGACTAAAAAGTTAAATAAAATGCTGAAAGTGCCCTTCCTTATCAACCCTATCTATAACTCAAAATAATAAAAATCTAGGCTGGAGTTTCATATTAAAGTGATAGTAAAGTGTATTTTTATTTATTTTTTAATGCCAAACATGATATACGTATCTGCTCTGTGCAATAGAATTGCACAGAGCGCCCCCCCCCAATCTCCTTTTCTCAGGTCCTTCGCTGACGCTCCTGGTCTCCTCTTCTTGGTGTGCCACCATAGGAAGCTGCTCATCATGGCACACCTGATCTCCTGGAGGACCTGGAATCCTAAACAATGCTGTCTGCTTCCATAAACACAGCGTGACTCGGCCCAGCCCCCTGCTCTATGGTCACGGGATTTGACTGACAGCAGCAGGAGCCAATGGCTCCCGCTGCCTCAGCAAATCCTGTAAGAGCAAAGACAGAAGACAGAACCTCTGCAGACAGGCACAATGTTAGATTAAGGGGGCAAAATTATCACCGAAACAGTTTTTACCTTAATGCAGAGAGGTAAAAAAAGTTTTAGCTTTAGAACTACTCTAAGCTTGAAATACATGATCAGATCCCTAATTGAAAGATACATATGTGGCTAATGTAAAGAACTTTTCACAATAGCCAATGCAACCTTGTTATCTTATCGCAAATATTTTCTTTTGCATAATTTCTACAAAATGTTACTTTGTTCTATAACTTTTTTTTGGCTGTATTAACTATTAATAAATGTGATCTCACTTCAAATAAACTGAAAAAAAAAAGTTTTTGTGTACATATTTATTACAGCAAGTCTACACCTGCAAACAGATTTAAATCTCCTTGGTTCCATTTCAGCACATCTGGCTTGTTGAGGATTCTACCTTTTACATTTAAATAATGTAGCACATTGACATTAGTGTATATTGCAATCAGTGTGCACCAGATTATGTTAAATAAATCACAGCAAATCTTCACTTTGCAGCTGCGCTATAACAATTACATTAATAAGCAAAGTGATAAAGTAGAAAACTTAGAGGAAGTCAGGGGATAGCAACTTTTTGAATTTATACAATTAAAATATAAAACAATACAAAAGGGCCCTTTGGCACCAATGCATATTGTACATGAGAGTCTATATTTTGTGAACCCAAAAACATGTTACTACAAGAAAAAAGTTATATTTTTGTTTTCTTTCTAAAACAACAAAACTGCAGCATATTAATATAGTCTTGATGCACATTAATAAACAAGATTTCAGCTGGCAATATCTTTGGTAGTAAAATGCATGCATTCTACCACAAGTGATACATATAACATAAGGATTGGTTCACACTTGTCCATTTTCCTGCAGGCCAAATACCTACTTTTTAGAAAAATCACAAACCGTGAGAGCAAATAAAGATATTCAATCATATGCATGACTTCGACATATTTTGGTTACAGATAGCTGCGTACTAATGATGCTGCCAAAAGATTGGATATGTGGAATTATGGGGTTGCCTCTTTTTAGTGCTTGTAATTCCTATTACAGAACAGGTTCAAAAAGATCACCTTTTTCTTCAAAGTAAAGCAGTTTATCAGAAATAATTTTTCACACATCTGCTGACTTAAAACTGACAACTGAAATCCTAGTTGCTGCAATGATTTTCTGTATTTGAAGGCGCCAAGTTACCTGGTTCCTCATATATCATATAGTATTTAGTCACATTACATAGCTTGTCCAAGCCACTTCTTCAGTTCTGAGTGTCATGAAAACATCCCAGCATTTATATCAAAACAAGTAGCACCAATGCCTTGATCCAATTACTATGGAAAGATATATGTTATTGTATACTAGCTGTATGTCTGAAATCGAACCACACAGAGATCGCATGTGATTTGCACTGCAGTGCGGTGCGAATCACATCCGTTGCCGGACATCACAAATGACTGCTTTTTGGAAAGTAGACACTCCAGGGTATTTAGTAAGAGGCATGGTGAGTTTTTTGAAGTCGTCACTTATTCCCACAATTCTTTGCAAAATAAAGATTTTTTTTCTCCCCACAAAATTGTCATATTTACAGGTTATTTCTCTCACATGGATACATTCTGCTACTCCTCCTGAGTATGGCAATACCACATGTTTGAGCCTGGTCACATACAGAGTAGGGATCGACTGATTATTGTACCCGATATTGCTTCAGGGGGTTTTACCAGGGTGATGTTTGCAGCTGCAGGCATCACACCCTGGTACCGTTCTTTAGAGCCGACGGTCGGCTTTATTGTAATAACAACTGATGCGGCTCAGCATCTGCTTGGTTGTTATTACAAGCAGCGGGAGGGGAAGTCCTTCCCCCCTACCGCCGCCTTCTGCCACTCCTCCGTCCTACTGGGAGACACGGACAACCAGCCGGCATGTCCGTCGGCTAGCCGAAGACCCAAACAAGCTCAGATCTAGTAACCCGGAAGCAATGTCATGACATCACTTCCCATATTAGTGGCTTTCTAAACACGCCAGTTTTAAAAAATATAAAGTATTCAAAAATGCCGATCTTGAAGTTTTGAATACTTTCAAGTGCAGAGGAGGGGTTTGGGGTCTTCTAGATCCCGATCCCTGCGTAAAGAGTACCTGTCACTGCCTGTTACTGTCCCAAGGGATGTTTACCCTGCAATAACAGTGCTAAAAAATTTTTTTTACGGAATGTCAGCACACAATATCGGCTATTGGCCTGAGAGGTGGCCACAATATTGGTATCGTATTGGCACCGAAAAAAAACAATATCGGTCGATCCCTAATACAGAGGCCCAACATGCATGTAGCACCTCCAGGCATTCTAGGAGCATAAATTACAGATGTAATTTCCTGACACCCTATCACCCTTTTGAAGGCCCTGGAGCACCAGGACAATGGAAACGCCTACAAAATGACACCATTTTGGAAAGCAAACACCCCAACGTATATTCTATGAGGCATTAGTCTTTTGAACACATTTTTTTCTACAGGTTTTTGGAAAACGTGGAAAGAAAAAGAAAATGCATTTTTTTTTTTTAAACAAAGTTGTCCATTTATAAGATATTTCTAACACATACAATGTGCATACCACAAATTACACCCCAAAATACATTCTGTTACTTCTCCTGAATATGGCGATACCACATGTGTGACACATACAGAGGACCAACATGCAAATAGCACCTTCAAGATCCACTGGTAGGGTGGCACTGATGAGAACTCACGTATGTGCACTATTGGGCACTGTAGTGTCACTGGTGGGCATTGTAGAGCCCTTTAGTGGTGCAGATGAGCACTGTAGTGGCACTGATGGGACTGTAGGACACAGGTGAGCACTGTAGTGGCACTAATGTGGTATGGTGGCACAAATGGCACTGATGAGCACTGTAGTGTCCTTGGTGGCACTGTAGAGCACTGTAGAGAACTGTAGTGGCACTGATGAGCACTGTAGAGCAATGATGTGGCACTGATAGGCACTGTAAAAAATCAATTAGACTTACTGTGCTTCACTTGATCTCTTTCCTCTCACTGTGTATCAGTGTGAGGAGAGGAGAGAGCTGAACCTCTGCATGACCCGAATTGTTTAAATGGTAAAGGGCTGCTGTCATTGGCCCTTTACCAAGATCCGTGATGAGCACGGACACTTCCCTGGACGCCCTCCCAGAACTAACCGACGGTTAAAACAAGCCATCACAAAACTTTTAGCAAGCTTGTTTTGTGTACACTTCAGCTGTCAGCAATGGTACAAAGCATTAAAAAGTTATTTACAATTGAAATAAATGTATTCTTTTTTTAAAGCAGGTAAATATACGTTTACCTCTTCGCGCCGAACGCATGGAAATATGCGGCCTCTTGACGACCAGGCCTTGGCACCGAGTGGCCGCATATTTGCATGCAATAGTGCCGAGTGTGTGCACCTTGCGTGCTCCCGGCACAGTGACTGGCAGCTCATGGAAAGTTCCAGATTGCAATTGCCATTTGCGATCAAGACTTTTCCGATCATGTGAACGCCCCATGACAGCAAATCACGGAGGTCACCTGGCCATAAGCCCTGCCCCCGCATAGCAAACCCCTTAAAACGCCGGCGCCAAGGGGTTAAAGGTGTGGAAATATTAGCAAACAAAAAAAAGTTGTAATTATTAATAGTTTATAAAATAGAAGTATAAACATAAAGAAACAATGTTTCTTTTTATCCATCTGTTTCAGCGGCTGAGGATGGTTGTTGGTAAACATCACCCGGCTGCTTTTTTTTTTGTTGACAGCTCCAATCGCCTTAGTGTTCACTTAGGTTGTCAACTGGGGAACCCCACTGACAGCTGAGGCTCCACTCCTTAACTTATAATTACCGGCTTTTTTTTTTTTTTTTAATTTCAGCTGTCAGCGGCGGAATCCCACTGACAGCTAAAATAACCGAGCCTGAAAGTATCGGTCTCAGGTATCGGAGCATTTGCCTAGTATCGATACTGATACCAGTATGGGTGCAACCCTAATGAATACACGTAAAACAGAAGGTGGCCATACACTATACAAAATGACTGTACAATCTCCTTTAGCTTTACCAAAACTACTGTATATAAAAAGGAGAACACACCTAATGTACCCAATAAATCTGTATCCCATCTGGCAGGGCCCCTGCACTGTGACCAAAAGTAGAATGTACAAATAAATTGTATAGTGAGCTTAAGGGATGCAATAAAGTGAACCGAAAGCCATGCAGTCCATTATAAATTCTATATGCTATGGTAAAAGCTACTAACCTTGCTACTTATCTATCAAAACTCCCAAGGGCTATTCCAAATCCACTGGTACCATACCATATAAATATTCATGAGTGTATCTCCTTCACATTTTGTAAATGCTTATTGTACATCATGCTCATTAACTGATGCATGGAAGCTAATGCCTGTGTAGCCTCGTTTAGCCTTGTGTAGCTAGCTGAACTTTTCAAGTTGATCAGGGAACAATAATATTCACAAAGGGCTACTAAATTATAACTAGATAACTCCACTTTCGTGGGAAAGAAATCTCATAAATAAAAAATATGTAACATACAACTGCAACACAAGCCATATTCTAATTTTGGTAAGATGCTCACTTCTGAAGAAATGCAGAGGCTTCCATTCGCCACCAGAACACTGCAAGTGCATTAGTCGATTATTAAAGAAAAGGTTACTTCTATTCAGAATTTGTATTCAAACAGCATAAAAGAACAAACATTTTTTTCTTCAAAGCAGAAACATGTAGGAGCAAAGTTTGTTAAAAACCTTACAATGCACATTAATCAACAGAGGGGATTACTTTTTCTCAACAACAGTAAGTGACACTTTAAGGCCTCTGGGTTTTATGTATTAAGATGTTTGGAAAATGGTTATGAAAAGTTTAGATTTCTTGGAAGTTATGAGGATATATGGAAAGTTCCTTTTGTGAAACATTCTATGAAATAAACCCCCAGTTATTAAATCCAGTGTGATCTAATGTGTAATCCATTGTGCTCCACTGAAAGACTCTGAAATATATGTTGCCTGGTATACGTAACTGATGATAGTTTAAAGAATGTTTTCCAAATAACATAGGATTTTGGTACAAATCAGCAAAGCATTATGAGAAAAGAAGATCGACAACAATCACATTCTTATATAAATAACTTTTTGGAATAAAAGAATTAGTTATGCAGCTTTCTTTCCTTGGGTGATGTCCTGGAACAAGGGTGGGTGATGCCAAACACAGAATTCTTTCTAGCAATGTATTACGCCACTTGAATGTGATCTGATTTTGTATAAAATATAAAACAAGTTACTGATTGCATTGCTTTCCAACTATTATGAAAGCTAGTTTTGCAACTTCATATGCTCCACTGTGACAATATATGGGTAATAACTGTGTTGACTTAGCAGACAGGGACAAAGGAAGTGCTGGTGTATATGAACAGAGGACATCAAGGCAGGAAGAAAGGAAAATGCTTTTGATTAATCAGCGTAGCACATATGTAATTTTTATAGTTTGAATTTGTACATACATTTTATGTTACGAGTTACTCTATAGATACCAGGAAGAGTTCTACCATAAAAATAAAAATCTATTATTGGATACCTTTGAGTCTGATTGGTGACCTACTAGTTAAACCTCTGAATTCCTAAAAACATGAGTTCCATTATCCATACTGTTGATCACAGATGTAGATTGCTACATATGCTAATATTGTAAAATGTTCATTCACTAAAATCACTGAAGAAGTTACACAGCCTGGTGCAAACTACAGTAATTTAAAATAAATTATTTTTGATTTCTAAGCTTTGTCTACAAACCCCAGAGCAATCAGAACATGTATAAGTGACACTGACTTGCTTTAAAAAAATGATTTAATGATAATTTATTTTATATTTAATTTGTCATGTCACATACATACTTTATCATACAAGCAAGATATCACAATGTATGCTTAGGCTAGAAAGAAGTAAAAACACATAAGAAAAACAATCTCAAGACTCCATCATCGTGTTTTACAATAGAATGTTTAACAAACTTTAATACTACATCATTTCAGTTATTTTCAAAACTACAAAAAAAGAGGACAAGACTGGATGAAAAACAAAGTAGACATTTAAAAAAAAAAAAAAAGGGTTTATTTGAAATATTAGTGCTAAATTAGATTAAAGTGTTACTGAACCCACAACAGTAAAATCAGTCTGCATATGCAGTAAAGCATGCTTGGTATACTCACTGAGGAACCTAAGGGGTTAATCCTCCGCATTGTGTAAAAAGGCTGTTTGATCCCGTCTTCTCTGATCTTCCGCTTCTTTTACTGTTACCAATCCATCTGCCGATAGCACAGAGCTCTAGGAGGCACTCTGCACATGCCCAGTTTGGTGTGTATTGCTGCTAGAGAGTTTTTTGAGAGGGTGCATGTGATCAGCACAGGGACAATCAGCACTGTCCAGACAGGGGGGTCAGGGGTCATGCAGCCTCATAGGACAATCAGAGGAAAATGAAAACTCCTCCTACAAGCTTTAATCGGACACTGATAGAAGTCCCAAGACTGCTATATACTGCAGATGAGAAAAGGTTTTAGAAGTTTATATTTACTAAAATAATTGCATTTCTACCTTATGTGTACTGTAGGAGACCAGATATAGTAACTGCAGGGTCCTGGGTTTAGTAACAATTTAAACCATCAGTACTATTTCTATCTTTCAGTTTGGGTCCACAAAAATGCTGTCATAAAAGTAATTTCTTCAGTATGACCCTTTTCCCTTACATTTTCAAGTTGAAAAAACGTCATGCTCTGGATCTCGATTCAGGGGAGGACAAATTAGTTACATTACATTATGGTCACATGTCCTCATCCATATTAAAGGGGTTGTAAACCCTCAAGGTTTTTCACCTTAATGCATTCTATGCATTAAGGTGAAAAACCTTTTGTAGTGCAACAGGCTTTTACTTACCCCAACCCTGTCTTTCCAACGACCGGGATGAGCAGAACAGCTCCAGCCCCTGTCTCGGGTCCTCATTGGCTGGATTGATAGCACCAGGAGCATTTTTCAGCAGCTGATGGGAACAGGAGGAGGAATTGTTCTTATAAGGATCTCCTAGAGAGGGAAAGGTTTGGAAAGATAGTGCTCAGCTTGGACACAAGGTTGTGCAGGAGTCCAGACAGGTGACAATGAATAGCCCACTGCAATAGAAAGCTGAGCAAGAGGTGCAAGGTCTCAAGAGACAGAGAGAGGATGTACAAGGTAGGCCAGACTACAAACTGGGCCAGGCTAATGGACATATAGAATTATGAACAGAGAACTCTGGATGAGGTTCGCTATCAGACCGCTAGATGGAACCATCTAACCAGAGATCTGGGAACTGGTATGTATAAGCGTACAGGGAAACCACAGCTTACCTTGTCCACATTGCTGGTCCCAGCCAGGGTCCAGGCCTTGCCAGGCATGGTGGGCATACCATCAGAGGGCTCTTTAGGATCTGGCTGCCTTAAGGATGGATGACACTGCACCTGTACAGTACCCCAAGGCTAACTCACTTGCACCACAAAACTGTTAATGAGCCAAGAAAGTAGTAAGCTGGTTAAAAATCATTAGGAAATTCTTCTCCAAGAGGACAAATACCGTGCTCTCAGCTAAAAACATCTAATATAAACCATACATTCAACAAACAATTGTGAATGAATTTAATATATGTGCAATGTCCATACACTGCCACCAGATGTCTCCAATCAAGTGAAAGTGATATCTTCTTTAAAGTCCATAGATAAATTTGAAATCAGAAGTGGCTTCTTCCACCAGCCCCTAGACAAACATCTAACTAACCAAACATACATGACACCCATTACAGGTAGTCATAAACAGAATGTCAAACAGAGATGTATTCTCAAGGGAAAGGAAACCGGCCCATGAAGTTACACACCCATCGGGCAAAAGGTATGGTATATCGCATATTTTAAGAAAAAAAAAGAAAGGCTTCTCATGGTGCAGTTTGTAAAATGTATTGCATCATATCTAAAAAATGCACTTAGTGTTACCGATCAAAACAAGCTCATTAAAACAAGCAGGGACATCAACTGCGTTCCACCTGCATTCCAAAAAATGGCGGAAGTGACATGGCATGTACTATCCGAACCAAAGCATTTGGTCAGCAACGTCTGACGTCATCAGGGGTCACGCAGTTCTATAGGAGGAGAGGAATTCTTCAGGCATTTCTATTGAAGTCTATGGAGCCAAAAATACCTGACTATGCTTGAAAAAAGCTTATGCATTTTCTCAAGCATTGGGGGACCAAGCATACAAATGTGCATAGTCAGTAGAGAAAGAAGCAGAAAAATGCTGAGGGGTGAATGGGGACTTAAGGAAACAACAGTCTGAAAGAAAAATACATTTAAACTGGTTTCTACATCGTATTTCTGTTCTAGGACTTAAAAACAACTAAATACCATTTCTGAAATCTGATGGGAGTTTTAAACCTGGTAAAAAGGAAATTGAGTAGTAGCGAAAGTAGACAAGGCTACAAGAAGTAAAATACATATTAATAATCCAGGAACTTTACATTTATTGATTTCTATGGATCAAGCTATATGGTTTTGTAAGCCTATAATAATAATAATTTTATAGCTACATAATGTGTCAAAGTCTCTTTTTGCATTCTTCCACTAAACTCAAGTAGCCAAACAACAATAAACTAACTCCACTCTAACAAGGCCACTAAAGAGTATTTACGATACACGGCATCTGAAACATGCCTTCAGCAATCCCTTCTTGCAGAAAAATCAATAAGTTACACTTACTATGAGAAAATTATATAGGTAACAGCACATACAATGAAAACACAGATTACATTTAGGTAGCACCCAGCATAAATTGCATTTTTATTTAATGCAAACTATTCATTTGTAAGGATGGAAAAATAATAATACACACATACAGTTTATGTACAAAGACAAACACTAAGCAAGATTCCAATTCAAACAAACTCTTGTACATGTTAACTACCCATGAATCAGAATTAGGAGAGAATGTGTAGGTGGGAAAATACGTAATGGTGAAAAAAGCCCATCTGTACACGGATAGTGACGAAATAAACCCAAAATTGAAAACATGTTTTCACCATGCTTTGGAAAATAAAATTAGAATGTACTATTTCATTGCTAGTGTAGTTATTTCTTAGTGACAAATGACTTGGCTCACATTGTTCAAACATTATCCAAAATGCTGTATTATAGTAGTACTGTAATATAGTATTTATGTAACACAGTTATGCACTGTACTTCAGACACAGAGGTCGATTTACTAAGGCCCCTTTCACACATATACGACTTGTCCCACGATTTGGGACTGCAAAGTAGCATGACAAGTTGTTCCCCATGATTTCCAATGACAGCCATTCATATTAGTACGACTTCAAGTCGTTCCGACTTCAAAGTAGTCCCTGCACTACTTTGGTCCAATTTTGATGCCACTTACACACATTCCTTGAAATTGCGGCAAAATGGCACGACTTTGAAGTCGCACAAGTGTGAAAGGGGCCTAAAGATTTTTGTGAAACTTCACGCAATGCATAAACATTCACTTCAATTATCCAATTATGTGAAAAGAAAATCTTTGTTTATTTATTTCATCTGCAGATGACTGGATCACTAAAGTGAATCCTCCCACATTTGATTGTGTGAGCAATTTCAAACCTTTTAGTCAAATCAGACCAATTGTATATTGCGCATTTCACTGTGATAAAATGCATTTCAGCTTATTTATTAGGAATGGGCTGTTTAATGCACTGTAATGTGCATCAATGCATGTGCTGCTGTGCACAGCGTTGTTGTGTAAAAGGGCCCTAAGACCCTTTGTTTGAATTTGACTAGGCCTGAACATTGAATAAAGTATGTCCTGGAGACCAGACACAAAGTGAGGGTAAAAATCAACAAAGAAAAGGCACACAGTAATAATAACCTTGTGGAAGTTCTAACATTTATCCAAGTTCTTAAAAAATAGCAAAGTATTCCCATTGCTTAAGTAACCTATTTGGTCTACTTTATTTAACCACTTACAGACCGCCCACTGTCGTTATACATCGGCTGTTTGCAGAGGAATATCGTTGTTATGGCAGCAGCTACCTGCCATAACCCCAGTATCTTCAGCGGGCGGTCCGCTTTCAGATAAAAGTGGTCTCTGCAGTGGATTCACTGCAAGATCACTTATCGGCAGCAGGAGAGGCCCCCTCTCCCGCCGCGCTCCGATGCCCTCCAGTGCGGAGCTCTTAAAGCAACATTTTTTTTTCATTGCATTTTAGAGTAAATATGAGATACTGACTGGTGATATGTAAAAAAACAAACAAAAAAAAAAACACATTTTAATAAAAAAAATTCTCATTTTTTTTTCTATTTTTTTTTTTGTTTTTGCATACTGATGACAGTATGAAAAGCTATTTTTTTCTTAATTTGCCAAAAGAAATGTGACAAAAAAATGACATCCCCACTTTAACCACTTTCAGACCGGACCAATTTTGAGATTCGGCACTGCGTCGCTTTAACTGACAATTGCGTGGTCGTGCGACGTGGCTCCCAAACAAAATTGACGTCCTTTTTTCCCCACAAATAGAGTTTTCTTTTGATGGTATTTGATCACCCCTGCGTTTTTTTTTTTTTGGGCTATAAACAAAAAAGAGCGTTAATTTTGAAAAAAAAAAACGCATTCTTTTTTATTTTTTGCTATAATAAATATCCCCCAAAAATATATAAAAAAACTTATTTTTTTCCTCAGTTTAGGCCGATACGTATTCTTCTACATATTTTTGGTAAAAAAAAAAAAATCGCAATAAGCGATTATTGATTGGTTTGCGCAGAAGTTATAGCGTTTACAAGATAGGGGATAGTTTTATAGCATTTTTATTAATAATTTCTTTTTACTAGTAATGGCGGCGATCAGCGTTTTTTATTGTGACTGCGACATTATGGAGGACACATCGGACATTTTTGACACATTTTTGGGACCATTGTCATTTATACAGCAATCAATGCTATTTAAATGCATTGATTCCTGTATAAATGACACTGGCAGTGAAGGGGTTAACCACTAGTGGGCAGTGTAGGGGTTAAGTATGCCTAGGGGTGTGTTTCTTACTGTGGGGGGGGGGGGTGGCTGTCAGCTAGTGAATGCTGATCTCTGCTCCAATCACAGGGAGCAGAGATCGGCGTCACTAGTTGCTAGGCAGAATGGGGAGATGCTGTTTATTTCCGCATCTCCCCGTTCAGCCTTCCCGTGAGACGATCGCGGGTGTCCCCACAGCGTTCAAGTCCGCGGGTCCCGCCTCACGGGGGTCCCGCCTCACGGGGGTCCCGACCGACGGGGGTCCCGACCGGCGCAGGAGCGCGCCGCTCCCGATGGCACGGAGGCATTTAAAAAGGGACTTATATATACTCCCTTATGCCTGTCCGTGCCATTCTGCCGACGTATATCGTCGTGCGCCAGTCGGGAACTGGTTAAAATCAACTAAAGTAAAAAAAAAAAAAAAAGAAGTTCATTACTCCAACCTTGCATACTCTATTCAAAAACTGATCCCCTTTATATAAAAAAAATGTCTGAGGAGTTAGTAAAATGGCAATTAAATCCTCCATCGTGGTTTGGTAGAATACTCTCAATACATTGGTGGCAATGCCCAAAAGTAAAACGTGTCTGGAATCGAGTTTATGATCTTATTTACTCCCTCACTCAAATAAATCTGAACAAATTCCCTAAACAACCAGTCCGGTGGAAAAAATACCAAGACTCCTAGGAAGATTGATTAATATTCTCTTTAACTGCAAAAATTACCTTAGCTAGGTCCTGGAAGACAATGACAATTCCTTTTAATATACTCAAAGCTGAACTGTCTGGGATTATGGTCAATGAGCGCCTGTCAGACATTTTAAAATGATAGGTTAGCATTGTTTGAGAAATCCTGGAAACCCTGGATTGATTATCTGGATAATGAATCCAAAGATGTATTGGCTTAAAAATCTCTCATACACATATAGATAAGTTGGCATACAGTACGTTATATCTGTCACTTCTTGCTTCCTTATCTCTTCCCTTCCCTATTTCTGACTTTCGTTATAAAATAATAGGGTCTCAGTTGGACCCGGTGAGACACCTATTTTTCATATTAGGATGACATATAAAAACCCATCCATATTTTATATTAAATGTTATTTTTTTTCATTGAAATTCTACACAATGAAAAAGGAAAAAAAAAATCCTACCATGTGGCCATGCCTGAGCGTTGTGCCTGCTTTTACTTGGGATGTGTGCGCCAACTTTGATTAGGTGTGTGTGCGCTGACTGAATGTGTGTCTCCTAACTGCGTCTATTCCAATCACAGTGTGCTGTAAGGATGATGGGGTTGGGGGTGTCCCACAGCCCTCACTTTCTGGGCATATAATGATTTGAGTCTATGTACTCCAGCTAGGAGAGGCAGACCGTAACAAAAAAAAAAAAAAAAAAAACGGACCATAGTTAAGCCATCCCCACATCCTATAGCCTTTGGCTTTGACATATTTTGTGTCTATTGTCTCCAACACAGAAAATTCACAAAATGTTATGTTCAGCCCGTTAGTGATGTCAAGGGCTGCACTTGAGGCCCCTCATATCAAGAAAATTGACCACCATTGTCATAGACACCAATGCTGCAGTCATGTCTCTGTCACGCTGTCCAAAACAGACCATTGATAATTCAAGCCTGAGGCGGTTTAGATTTGCTTTGTGAATGATAGGGAGAAGAGAGGGTCAGAAACATGACGACTGTAGAGCTCGGGGTCTGTGAGACCTGCAGTGCTTACATCTGTAGTGGCCTGGAAGTACAGCCTGTAACCAAACTAGATTTGAACTCGCTGAAGAAAGTCTGCATAATTGGGGGTTTTCAGCTGAGGTTAAAGCTGGTCACACACAAATCCAAATTTGGCAGTTTCAGCAGGGACCGTCCGAATTTTGCTCCATGTGTGACCACTATGGTTGAAGAGAAGTTGTTCTACTGATTGACCTCTGTTTAACAACCCTGTCAGTATATTTCTGCTCAAACAGTGGCACATGCAATAGGCTGCAGTGCTGGTCTCTGTATTCTGATGATGGGGGGAGTCTCCTCATTGTCAGGATATGACTCCGGGGATTCCTGCATCCACATTGAATGTGTGGATGGGGAAATCGCATGAACCTGCTGGTTGAATGAAAAAATCGGACCCTTGTATGGCCAGTTTAAGGCATGATTACTGCTCTATATTTTGAAGAATACTTGGGCCAATAAAGGCTATATTAATTAAAACAATACAGGTTTTTAGGTCAATTTTATTAGATTTTTTTTTTTATTATTGCGATCATGTGGTTATGTTATTAGTTCTAATCATCTAAGAAGAAAAAAAAAAGAGAATTTTATTATCGAGTTAAAATCCCTTCTTCAAGGAATGTTTGAGTATGAGAAGCTATATGCTTTTATCCTGATGCACTAAGAGATTTGTAAAATGATCCCATTCCCAGAGGCTCAGACTATTTTTTAGTCTCAGACAGTGAAGGTGAGCAAGATCGAGCAAAACCAGGGTGCTGTAATGCATCTAGTAGAGTTTAGAGACTCAATTTATCATTTTTGACTGTAGCAATAAAATTACATCATCATGCTAATACATTTTAATTACAAGTGGTTATAAATTGCCAGCAATGAGCCTCGCAGGGCACACTGAGATAACATTCAGCTGAACCTCAACAAGGTATATCACAGCTTTCATATTTTAGGAAGATGAATTTCTAATGCACTGACAAGGATAATTATGGGTAAAATGAATGTGTTATTAAAATGTAGCAATATGTACACTCTTGCTTCATATAGGCAGGGGGGGGGGGGGGCAAATATAAGTAACTTAATAGTAATTTAGCTCAGTAAGGAAAGTGTCATGACCTGCTATTTGGATAAAATAAAATATACCGCTCCTATAGCGAGCCAAAGATGCGGCTTGCCGGACATTTTTGAGCGTCCTGCAAGCGCACCGCTTCAGTGTGAAAGCCCTCGGGCTTTCACACTGAAGGAACAGCAACAGCTGTTTCGGGTCGGTTTGCAGGCGCTATTCTTAGCGCAATAACGCCTGCAAACCGCCCCAGTGTGAAAGCAGCCTAATAGTATATTACCAATTAATGTTCTTTAACAAAAGAACATACATTATAATAATAATAATTATGCTGTCACTTTCTTCAATTAAATTATGTACACTTTCAGCCTTGATTGCATGTTTTGGCTTAGCTAGAGAGGAAAGCTGACAGAAGCTTTACAGGCTGCCATGAGGGAGAAAAGTGAGAGAATAGGATAAGACACTGTACTTGTAAATGTAACTCTTGTTTCTCCCTGGCAGCAGTTTGTTCTGTCACCTCTCATGCTCCCCCCCCCCCCCAATATGCACTCCCTCCGTACAATTTGAATCATTCCTGTTACTCTCTTCCCCCTTTCCCCCTTGCCCCTCAGAGTCAATGGCTTGGTATTCTGGACAGCTATTTTATCTAAGAGAAATTCCCGAAATATGGCCTGTTGGGGGTATTTGAGGAATGAGGTTGAGAACCACTGATATAGGTGATGAGCTTTTCATCAAATACATGGCAGACTGGGTTCAATTTCCTTATATGGCTAAGCATGTCATTGGAAATCAGTCTCTTCTATGTATATTAACACTCCAAGTCAGTACATCAGGATAGAAATTCTTGCAGATGGATTTGTTGTGAGCACATTTATTAGAGCCTTATTATAAGTTCAGAATTACTTATTATAGAGTGGCGCTGTCTACCTGAGCGAACATAATGGGTGCTCACTTGAGGTACCTGTATTCCTCATAACATGAGCAAATATCAAAGAACAAAAAAGTGAGTGATCTTGTTTAAACAGGAACAATGATTAAAAGCGAGTCTTTTCTCTGCTGACACTTTGCTAGAACATAGCATGGGATCTCACGTTTCCTTAAGAGATGTGAATCTTATCAAATACCAACATTTCCATCAGGAGTTGGATGTCTGGGAAGGAATGAACTCTGTGAAGATGCTATTGTTGTGACACAAGGGAAGCTTTTCAGGGAAAAAACAGAATAATTTTAGAGCGCTGTAGGAAAGGCATGATCTTATGGGTTTTATTAACAGTAAACATATCTTTGTGACAGCATTATTTCCACTGTATGATACAGGTTTTAAATGAGTTTGCCTTTTTCTCAACACTGCTGGTAGAAATGTTAAGGAGGTGGGAAATCATTAAAACTCTCTGTGTCTTCTTTATGAATATACCAATGTCCTGATTCTTTACTAAAAAAGTACTAGTTGCACATCTTTTGGAATCTGCAGTGCGGCTGGTTATAAGCAAGGCCATTAACTGGCTGATATATTCCAAGAACAGTGGGTTGGAGAAAAAAAGTCAGCACTGGAAGAAGTCATCTGAGCGAAGAGACCCAAACAATTTCTCCTACGATTTGGCAGCAACTGCAACCCTACCATATAAAAGATTGAAGAATCAGGCCCACTCTCAAGGAGATTTTCAACAAGTTTGAACAACTTAATATGCAGTTACACACTAGGGGATCAGAAATAGTTTGCTTTTTACAGGCAAAGGTCAAAATGTGGAGTATTGTGTACTATTTTTGGGCCGTTTATAGCCATCTTAAGGCTTTGAACTATTATTATGATTATCTGTTTGCAAAGACAAGAGCATTTTTTAAAACAAATGTGAGTGTACAAATCACTACTGATTATAGACATGGTACAGGGCATGCTCACCCACAGTTATACACATGGCACCAGGATGTAAGCACAGACTAATAAATGTGTATATGGCATTGCCGACTTTGCACTCATAACTAGTGAAATGTGCAAATGGCCAGATGTTGTTTGTTTGCATATTCAAGTGTGGGTGGTGGAATATTAAGGTTATGTCAAGTTATGATATTGAGTGCTTTGAGATCAGATTATCGGGGTAGCCTGCTCTGGTTTGTTAGAGGGAGGAACTTGGGGAGGAAATTGGGGAGCAACTCATCTCAGGCAAAAATCAGGGCCAATTTGTCAGGATAAAAATCAAACCATCTGCAGTTCAGGACTCTGTGGTTAACAAAGAACTTGTACTCTATTGTAGAAAATAACCGCTTCAGGACTGAAAACCATATATGCCAGGTCGAGGAAGTGTGCTTTAATCCTGGGCGGCACATATATGCGCACCTCTGTCTGCAGTAGAAGCGTGTTCGATCATGCACTCCTAGCACTGAGATCAGGCTGTCAGTGGCCTACTCCCCTACCAAGGATCGGGACCTGGGGAAACTGGAGTTCAATCACATGAAAGAATATGGGACGGTAATTCTATGCGTTTATGGTGCCACATACAGTTTTGAGACTAAAGTGGAAAAAAAAACCCTATGATGGACTTTTAAGGCACACCTAATTAAAGCAGAAGTATCTAAGAGTATTTCAGTAAAAGGTTTTTATTATTTGTTAAACACATTACGTAAAACATACATATAAAAGGAATGTATTGTACATTTATAATATTGTCACCATCTATGCTATGCTATGTAGATAGTGACAATGTTATAGATGTACAATACATTCCTGCTTTATATGTATGATTACGTAATGTGTTTAACAAATAATAAAAAACTTTTACTAAAATGCTCTTAGATACTTCTACTTTAATTAGGGGTGCCTTAAAAGTCCATCATAGGGTTTTTTTTTTTTTGCTTTGGATTTAAATCACACACACTTTTCAGATATTTATTTGTAAACAATTTTGAAAACCATTCATCATTTTCCTTCCACTTCCAAATTATGTACAACTTTGTGTTGGTCTATCACATAAAATCCCAATAAAATACATTTACATTTTTGGTTGTAACTTGACAAAATGTGGAAAATTTCAAGAAGTAAGAAAACTTTATAAAGGCACTGTATACCCTTAGCTCTTTGACATAAACTGACATGTATACATTTTCTCTTTAAGTGTAGATTAAATTGTTCTATAAGAACAGCCTCTAGATCATTAATTTGTCCTGTTTTAGGTCTCTGCACCACCTGTGCCAGTTTCTGTTTCAGAATGAAGAGAGGGAATGCAGCAGTTCTCCATACAAAAAACTGCCGCAGATTCCCGCCAGGTGTGACCTTGTTGTACAGGATAAGAGCTGTCAGAAAACCACTTACATCCATTCTCTGCTCATGCATGGATTACACTAGACAAGCAGCACCTGCATGGCTAACAATCCTTCACAACCCTCCTGGCTCTGAGTTAGGAGGGGGGGGGGGGGGGGGGACAAGCAAGAAAATTGGAGCATGCAGCTTTAGCAATCATGTGCTCAGTACTTTGTTAGTGACGCACAGCAGAACAGAGAACTGACTGCAGCTACATACCAATGGCACTTGCACCAATCTTTGTTAGTTATCCCCACTATCTTAGTTTAAGTAGATTACGCAATGTTGCCTCAATAGATCAGTATCAAAGATAGGGGTAGGTACCATCATCCCATAATTGTATAGTAAAGCAAGGGGGATGTTATATTTGGGTACCGCAATAGTCCCCATCATTGATGTTCAAGGGTACCTTTTGGAGTAGCCCTTGATTTATCTCCCTCTTGCTTTAGCTCGAGTAGAGATGTTTTGATATATTTGATCTTTTTCTATGGATCCATTACCTACAAAAAAGCTAATTATATTAGCATATTACAGCATTCCAGTACTTGGGGCTCCTGGTCCAGGCTATACTCTGCTACACTATTTAATCGGCCAGTTTCCCAAGGTAATTATAATCACAAGTTTAAATGAATAGTGTCAGGAAGAAGCCAAGAAGTCACTCTAAAAAGTGGGGGGAAAAAGTCCAGGTTGCTGTAAAATTTCAGTTTGAGGGTCTATGGCAATGGAAGTTGTTTAAGTAGGGTGTATTTGACTAAACTGAGTAACAGCCGTTTCATAGCATAAAAAATGTGATATGATATGAAAAAGCGATCTGTTCACAAAACCACATGGAAAACAAAATGTTACTGCCGGAATGAAAATTATGCCTAAATTGGTCTCTTACTTTGAAAACAGTGTCTAAATTATTGCCTCTGTCGTACTAAATATTTATCACGTTAGAACAGCTAAATAACCACGATCCTAATCCAAAAGGCACTAGGGTAATCGATTAGTTAACTTTTAAATTCATTAACTATGTCATTATACAGCAAAAAAAATTACAAAAACAAGCTGGACTCATTAGCTGAAAACAATTAAATTATTTGCACAGCTTGGCTCACACAGCTTTATTAGGTGCCATAACTTTGACCTATCTTCTTGCTTTCTCAGTGTATTCTGGAACAGATTAATTAATTAGACTTACCAGTCACCCATAATTTGCACAAATGGGCATTCGTAGATTGTATATATATAAAAAAAAAAAGTGTATTCGATCATAATTAAGGATTCAAGTTCAAGCAAAAAAGGTTATGAATTTGAAACCAGTTGAATACTGTAGTTGAGAAGGAGGGAGATGTTGAACTGCCAACACACCCATTTGTTACTGTGTTTATATTCTTTTTATCCCAGTTTATTAAGCCAGATATGCCACTTATTATAGCAGGGGAAGGCAACCTTTTGAGCACAGTGTTCCAAAAAATATTTTCAAAGAAATTGAGAGTGCCTATTTTATAACAAATAAATATCAACTTCACACTCTCAATCATGAAAAGGATTTTTTATAAAGAAAATGCTATAAACTACTTGAGTAGTTCCTTTTTCAAAAAAGCACCCCTGTGATTCTTGCTAGTTGTACATTAAAATTAGGATACTGTTGTAAGCATAATCCTTCTTCTTAATTATAAATTTGTCATTACTCACAGGATCCCGGTAGGCAGGCAGCGACCATTGACTATGTGGGCATCTGAAGCCCGTTCCTATTTGCTTCTGATACTCCAGGCAGCTGGCTCACGCCTACGCAGTGATGACACTTTGCGGCGCACTGTGTTGTTTACAGTGTCCTATGACAATGGCAGCGTTGGTGGAATTTCCCACCCCGCTGTTATGGCAACCAGTCAATCAACGCAGAGCTTCCTGTCTCAAAATACTGCAAGATTTCATTATTAGGTGTCCCTAGGACTTCTGGAATAGATGGCGCCGATATCCCAAGAGGCCTAGGGAATTGCCTAATGACGAAATCACCTAGGCGGCAAGGGCAGGAAGTGCGGACTGCACAGAGAAAAATAAGGTATTTAGAAAAATATATATATTTTTTTAAATATTGCCATTACTGTTCTGGGGGTGGGCATGATCTTACAAGGAACATGAAAAAATGGGTGGAACTCCGCTTTAACATCCTGCACTCTCACTCCTCAGATCAGCCCCAATTCCTACACCTTCATACCTCAGATCACTGTCCCCCCTGTAAGTCTGTTTCACCACTGTACCCCCCTGCTCATCTGCCCCACCACTGTACCCCCCTGCTCATCTGCCCACCACTGTAACCCCCTGAACATCTGCCCCACCACTGTAACCCCCTGCACATCTGCCCCACCACTGTAACCCCATGCACATCTGCCCCACCACTGTAACCCCCTGCACATCTGCCCCACCACTGTAACCCCCTGCACATCTGCCCCACCACTGTAACCCCCTGCACATCTGCTCCACCATTGTACCACCCTACACATCTGCCCCACCACTGTACCACCCTGCACATCTGCCCCCACCTCTGAACCCCCTGCTCATCTGTCCCACCACTGTAACCCCCTACTCTTCTGCCCCACCACTGTACCCCCTTGCTCTTCTGTCCCACCACTGTACCCCCTTGCTCTTCTATCCCACCACTCTAACCCTGCTGCTCATCTGCCCCATCAATGTACCCTTTTTCTCATGTGCCCCACCACTGTACCTCCCTGAACATCTGCTCCACGACGTAACCCCATGCTCTTCTGTCTCACTACTGAATCAGCTTCTAATCTGTCGTAACACTGAACCAATCTTCTCATCTGCCCCATCACTGTAACCCGCTTTCTCATCTGCCCCACCAATGTACCTCCAGCACATATGTCTCACCTCTGTATCCCCCTGCTCTTCTGCCCCACCTCTGTTCCCCTGCTCATCTGTCCCACCAATACACCTCCTTTCACATCTGCCCTACTACTCTACCCCCCCTGCTTTTCTGTCCCACCACTTAACCCCCTTCTCATCTGCCCCAACACTGAACCCCCCTGATGATCTGTCCCACCACTGTAACCGCCTTCTCATTTGGCCCAACACTGTACCCCCCTGCTCATCTGTCCCACTGTTGAAGCCCCTTCATCTCACATACTATACCTCCCTACACATCTGCCCCCCCCCCCCCCCCCCCCGCTGTACCTCCCTGCTCTTTTGTCCCACCTCTGAACCCCTTCCGCTCATTTTCCCCACCGCTGTACCCTCCTGCTCATCTTCTCCACCTCCTGTGCATAGAGATGAGTGACGCTAAGATGGCCGCCACTCATCTCTATACCATAGGAGGGCGGAAGCGACGTCAAAAACGTCACTTCCGCCCATACCTCTTAAAGAGGAATTTTCAAATGTCATTTTTTTAAATGACATTTATTTTTATTTTTTTCATTGAAGTCCAAATATGAGATCTGAGGACTTTTTGACCCCAGATCTCATATTTAATGCTTTTTTCTATTACAAGGAATGTTTACATTCCTTGTAATAGGAATAAAAGTGAGCCAATTAAAAAATTTTTTAAAAACAGTGTAAAAATAAATAAAATCAAGAAAAATAAATAAGAAAAACAGAAATTTTTTTTTTTTTTAAAGTGCCCAGTCCAGACGAGCTCGTGCGCAGAAGCGAACGCATACGTGAGTAGCGCCCGCATATGAAAACGGTGGTCAAACCACACATGTGAGGTATCGCCGCGATCGGTAGAGCGAGAGCAATAATTATAGCCATAGACCTCCTCTGTAAAATATGCAACCTGTAGAATTTTTTAAACGTCGCCTATGGAGATTTTTGAGGGTAAAAGTTTGATGCCATTCCACGAG
This sequence comes from Lithobates sylvaticus, assembly GCA_028564925.1. NCBI lineage: Eukaryota > Metazoa > Chordata > Amphibia > Anura > Ranidae > Lithobates > Lithobates sylvaticus. The sequence continues at coordinate 302,678,083 of CM053028.1, read as the reverse complement.
CGGGCGCAATTTTGAAGCGTGACATGTTGGGTATCAATTTACTCGGCGTAACATTATCTTTCACAATATATAAAAAAATTGGACTAACTTTACTGTTGTCTTATTTTTTTATTCAAAAAAGTGAATTTTTTCCAAAAAAAGTGCGCTTGCAAGACCGCTGCGCAAATACGGTGTGAAAAAAAGTATTGCAACGACCGCCATTTTATTCTCTAGGGTGTTAGAAAAAAAACAATATATAATGTTTGGGGGTTCTAAGTTTTTTTCTAGCAAAAAAAACTGTTTTAAACATGTAAACACCTAAAATCCAAAACTAGGCTGGTCTTAAAGTGGTTAATGATACGGAAAATTATTAAAGAAATATAATCTTGGAGGGAAATAATTATGTAATAATATATGTACCATCTCGAAAAAATGTGAGGGAGGGAACTGAAATAGGGTTTGATGAGTGCAAATAGGGAATTTTGTTTTGTGCACGGATTTTGGGTAGGGAAACGTGATGGAAATGTTAAATGTGTTTTTCTTTTTCTTTTGTTGTATAATGTGAGAACTCAATAAAAACTATTTGAATGAAAAAAAAAAAGGAGGGTGAATCTCCTTAACAAGGTCACAGTTGGTAATAAAAACCTAATAGGTGTTTCAATCCCTCTAAAACTAGAAAGTTCTGCCTTTAGTCACTTTGGTTGGAATGGTTTTAGTTAAATATTACAGATGCAAAAAAAAAAAATGGTGAAATCTTTATCTGTATTAAGCCCAGGTTCACACTGAGCTGCGGGAATGAAGCTGTGCGAGTTGAGCTGAATGCGCACGATTTCACTCCTGCATGTCAGCCCCCATTTTGGCTGCGACTTCAGAGACATCTGCGCAGGTTTCTGCACAGATGTCAATGCAAATTGCAGCCGAAATAGCAAAAAGTAGTACAGTAACTACTTTTTGAAATCGGTGCAGTGCTGCAAATGCAGCGTCGCATCCATTAGGATGGTGCCATTGCCGCCGATTTGACATGCGATTTGGCATGTCAAATTGTACCAATGTGAACCAGGGGTTAATAATTGCTAAGCCAAAAGGTGAAAGACGTTGGATATTTGCCATTTAATGCTGAATTCCAGGCATATACACACAAACTTTTTCACTTTCTAAAAGATTTGTATTTCTGTCCATTCAAATCTGGGATTTACAAACCTCTGCTACACAGCACAGCCCTGTCTGGCAGGATTGGAAGCCTTATATTTTCTCAACTGCAGTTAAGTATCATTTACCAGTTTTGCCCCTCCTCCACCCTGTTACTGGACAGTAAATGAAAAAGCAGCAGACTGATGCAATCCGTAAGGCTCCATGCACACTAGCCTTTTTCTTTTTTTTTAAGCTTAAAAAAAAACATAGTAATAGCTTTTTGTAGTAACGTTTACGAGCGTAGTGTTTTATTAAAATTTTTGCAGTTCCATAAAAAAAAAGGAAAAAAACAAAAGTTCAAAAACCACTATTAATAGCATTTAGAAGTATTTCTGTGGGAAAAACGCTCCAAGAAAATCTACAACTTTTTTTCTGCTTCTAGACGCTGAAGCTCAAGAAACGCTAATAGCCTAAAGTAGTGTCTATGGACAGATAGGATAACACCATTTAGCTTCTAGGAGCCGAAAAAAAATTCAAATAACTTCTAGGAGCTTAAAAAAACACTAGTGTGCATAGAGCCTAAGCCTGGTACACACCATCATTTTTTTTTTTCGTTCAACCCACCGTTTGGCCGGTTTCTGTACATGCAAGCCGAACGTTGGCCGGTTTCTGTTGAACCATCCAACAATAGGCCGGTGTGCCAGGCTTTACTCTGCTTTCTCCTCCTTTCAGCATGTTCCTTGTTTCCAGTCTGAGCTAAGTTAGTATTGCAAAAGAGTGATACCAGTGCTTACATTCTTAAAAAAATTATATATTCATGAATACAGGGCTGCAATAGTTTGTATATCTTATCTTTTTGGAATTCAACATAAATCTGAGAAGACACTGAAAAGCTGTAGGTCACGTTTGCCTATCATTTGTAGATCATCTGGACCCTTTTCCAACTTCAAATGTGTCACACCACACTATTTAACAACCAACTTGTGATTTCTTTGTTTCTGCATGAGTCTCCTCACTAATTGCTTCCCTGTCTTTGTCTTGCAGTGATATATACTTTCAACACGACTGAGGCAATGTAACAATTAAATTTTGCTGCCTGGAGCTGCCACCCATGTTTATTACTTCGCTGAACCAATTTTTCAAATGCACAACACAAACCTGGAAACTCTGCAAAAGACACCCACTTCACAAACATTATACTTTATGAATGGTACAAACTTTATGAATAAAATGTAAAAAAAAAAAAATATATATATATATATATATATATATATATATTTTTTTTTTCCACATCCCATGATCAAATCAATACTTGCTTCTATTAGCTCACATAAACATAACAGAATCTCCAAAGGCCCTTCTAATTATGAAAGGAAAAAAATTTGTGTGTTATAAAATACAAATGTGGATTTAAAAAACATGCACTTTTGTAAAAATAAAGAAAATCAGTGAAGTGACGTACCAAATAAGTGACCTATGCTAAAAACCTACTTGTGCTATGTACTACACTAACAACATGTCTCTAAAATTATTTCTGAACAACCAACTTGTGGTAATACCTCATGTGTATAGTGTAATCACAGGTTGTGTATATATTTTTTTTTGTACAATATTCTGTATGATATTATTACTTAAAGCGGAGTTCTGCTTAAAAAAAAAATTAAAAGTCAGCAGCTACAAATACTGCAGCTGCTGACTTTTAATAATTGGACACTTACCTGTGCCAGGGTCCAGCGATGCCCCGCTCGTCTCCCCCTCCTCTCTGCTGTGCCGGCATTGTAACTGTGGGCATCAGCTGTGGATTCACAGCCAGGCACCCACTGCATATGCGCGAGCGGCGCCGCGGCGTGACTGGCCAGGCAATCATCTGGGACCTGTGATGTGTCAAAGATCATTGCCGAGAGGTAGGGGGGAGAGGTGATCTCCCTTCCGGTGCCGGAGTGCGTCGGGAGGAAGTGGGAGCTGGGACCCTCTGAAATGAAAAGAGGGTACCGCCCCCCCCCAAAAAATGACATGCCAAATGTGGCATGTCAAGGGGTCACCTCCCTTAAAGCGGAAGTTCCATTTTTGGGTGGAACTCCACTTTAACTTTATCACTGTTGAAAGGGGGCTTATGTGTCCTAGCATGACTGTGTATGAAGGTGATATGGTTGACTGGTCCACTTAATGGACATCATAACTGTGATGACACATCTCCTGTATGCTGCAGATGGAGCTTGGGGTCCCATTTACTTTCCCAGGAACCACACTAAAAATTAACCCAGAAGTGTTTAGGTCAGTTAAACAGAATGCTCAGTTAACAGGTTGCTTTACTATGTACAAAAATTAAAAAATCAACTAGCGCTTCCCTATTGAAAAAATGGCACAGACAACCTCGCCTATAAAATGTGCCTCTTATGTTTTTACTTTGAGTAACTAACCCTGAACAAGTATGGGGATAAAGAAATCTGACCTTTCCCTTACTTTCATATGCTGTATTCATGTTCCAGTTAACCCATTGCCGCTGGCCTCACACATATATGCAGCGTCACAATGGTGGGCCTTCTTATGTGGCAAACTTGTGTTAGTGTGGGCGTGCACATATTGCCCCCCATCCTCAGCAGGAAGACTGAACTGTCACTGACTGCTCCTAGTAGTGTAGTAACAATTGGGAGCAGGGAAGACTGAATCCTGATCACATGATCACTGTAATAGCCTACGATTGGCTAGCAGAGTGATCACTTATTGTGCAGCCCACACCTGTACTCATTCTTATATTGAATGGATAAACAAATGTCTATAAAAAATAGCTAGAGATCAGTGCTTGATCTAGGTTAGTGTCTGGGTATTTCAGGCAAAATTTAAAAAATAACATAAAAATGCACACTATTGTTGCTTTGCTCTACAAACAAATGCACATATATATGTTGCTGTGGGTAGGAGAATTTATTACTTTTTTATTATCAAAAAGGAAAATATATTCTATATTTCTTGCCGTCATGGCAATGGAAAGAAATATATAGAATACATTTTCCTTTTTGATAAAAAAAAATAAAAAAAACTCAGTAGATTTCCATTACCATTTACCACCAAATTCCAGCTCAAATTATCCTGAAAAAAGTATAACTTATCTGGATACGCAAAGTAGTTGAAAAGATATGTACAGTTTTACCAACATATACCAACTTTGCAAAACTGGGTTTGGCCATTAGGGTTTGTTTGATATTTAAAAATGAAGGTTTTAAAACTTTTTTTTGTTAGGAGGTAGGTGAGCAAATGCAGCATTCATATTTCTCCAACAGCTGCACTTTATGGCAGAAGATTAGGGTTAGGAATACAATGCTGCGTAAATTCAAAATAAAGGCATGCAGTTAAGGTAAAACATGTAATTATGCTCATGAAGATGGTGATGATTAGGGTTGATGGTTAGTTTTAGGTACTCAGCTCACACTTTCTGGCTTTAAAGCAGTATTAAAACTGCCAAAACCAAAAATGTATTAAAGAAACACACTGCTCAAGGACAATCACCTTTCCCATAGCTCAGCTACCTCTGCAATGAGGTGGGTGGAAGCCCTGTTTGCCACAGGAACAGTATTTTCTAATATTTATTTCTTCATATATATATATATATTTTTTTAAATAAGATATATGTTACTGTTTAAGAAATTTTCAGGTGTCGAGATATTTAATCTCTATGCTTATATATTTTTTTACAATTATAGAATTTTAGAGTTATATAAATGATCTGCATGATAGTCAATCTAGAGGGCGATCAATGTTCTAGATAGTAAACCTGATCATCTATGGATGCCTGTTTTGATACGTGTGTGTGTGTGTGTGTGTGTGTGTGTGTGTGTGTGTGTGTGTGTGTGTGTGTGTGTGTGTGTGTGTATATATATATATATATATATATATATATATATATATATATATATATATATACACACCTGTATGTATGTCAAGTATTTAAGCAATGACTAAGCACCAGTCTAGGTGTGAAATGCGTTAGTTCACCATCATCTGCTGTATGCTGCCCTGCTTTTATTACACAAAATAAAGGGGATTGCATCGGAGTGAGGCCATACAGCCTCTTTTTTTTCTCTCCAAAAATGTATTATGTTGCAGCTTGTCAGTCATTAGATGTGGTTTTCTTTTCTTTGGCTTCTCCCCCTCTGTTTTCACCTGGTGGTCAGCAACACCACTCATGAGACACCACTTTGGATAAATGAGAACCTCTGTCAGTGTTAAATGGTTTGTCTCATTCATGTAAACAGATACATTCTGCTGGAGAGTTTAAGTTTTTGAAAAACAGACTTGCTGGCTGGATTACCAAATAAAAAAAGAATCAAGAAAGCCTAAAAAAGAAAATAATTGCAGCTATCACATCTGAATGCTAGAATTGGTAAGCTGCAACTTGTTCAGTGGTATAGTGCATGTTCCTAATGTGTTTATGTATAAACTTTCACATTTTCCTAACTGGAATTATTTGAAAAATGTGTGAATCCTTGGTGAAAGTAGTTTAACATTTATTAATAGACCCCTAAAACAAAATAAAAGATTTACAAATATAGCAATGTTTATAAAATTACTTATTATTCTAAATAGTATTTACTTAAATTGTCTATTGGGCTCTTTTGTGACATTGGCTAAATACAGATTATGAAGCTGAACAAGACTATCTAAACTACAAAAAAATAACTATTTTACAGGCAACGGGCAATAACAAAAGATGACTAGCAATATTTTAAACAGTCTGACCAGTTTATCTATTTTTTTTTCTTATTCTCTTAGTCAACCTTAAAAAGTTTCTGTTCCCGAGTAGCTGACAGTAACTATTTACAACTCCATAATACTTGTTTTATAACAGCCTACAGCAGTAAGGTAAATTATTTTCCAACTTCGGAAGCCAAAACATTCTTCCTCAAAATGATACTTTTATAGAAGACTCGGGGGGAGTAAAGGAAAAAAAAAAATGTCTGTGGCAAAAATGTCTGTGCAGTACACACATAAAAGAAATCAACTGGGATAATTTTACCACCACTGTCAACAAAATGTAACAGATTGCTTCCTTAATTTGCTAGTATTACATATAAAAAAATATATACTAGGTCTATATAATTGTATAATGCAGCTTCAAAGTATAATGCTACAGTACAATATTTTTAAATAACCTGTCATGAGCTGAACACAGGGACTGCGAACTGTCTTAATCACCAAACTTAGAAGTTTTAGAATGCATCAATTACCGTATTTAACGGCATCACGTTTCAGGAAATTTTTTTTTTTTTTTAAATAAAGTGCTTTGAAGCAAAATAAGGGTCACAGTCCATCAATGCAGCCTGCACAGTGCCCATCAGAAGCCTCTCCATTGCCCATTAATACAGCCTTGCCATTGCAAATTAATGCAACCTGACAGTGCCCATGAGCAGCCTCTCCATTGCCCATCTGCAGCCTCACCTTTGCCAATTAATGCAGCCTGCACATTGCCCATTAGCAGCCTCACCATTGAAAATGCATGCAGCCTGCACAGTGCCCATTAGCAGCCTCTCCATTACCAATTAATGCAGCCTGCACATTTCCCATTAGCAGCCTCACCATTGCAAATTAATGCAGCCTGCACAGTGCCCATTAGCAGCCGCACCATTGCCAATTAATGCAGCCTGCACAGTGGCCATCAGTAAAATAATGCAGGCCATTAATGCCGCCTCACCATTGCAAATCAATGGCAGCCTGCACATCCCTACTCATCTGCAGCCTCGCCAGTGCCGGATTACACAGCGCTGCGATATCCTGTGTACCCGGCTTTCAGTCACACATAAGCCTCCTTTGATACAGAACAGTGGTCCAATCCTGGGCCAGAAGGTGGGACTGTGTGTGACTAAGTGCCAGGTACACAGGAGATCACCGCTCTGTGTTATCTGGCAGTGCAGGCCTCCTCCTTGGACTCAAAGACAGCAGGAATCGACGTATAACACACACACACACACACACACACACACACACGATTTCCCCCTGATTTTCCGGTGGGAAAAGTGCGTGTTTTACGCCAATACAGTAATTGGACAGTAATGCTATGAACTATTTGCCTACCCAAATCATTTTTGCATTCAAAAGGACAAAAGATTCTATACACAGTTTTGTAGTTGTACTGTGGGCAGGTGGCAGCTGCAGGCCAGGTGATGTACCTATACGTCACAGTCTTTCTTCCGTGTTTGGGCTGAGTTTAACTGATCGGCTGTGAACAGGGATCTAGCTGGTTCTTCTTGCAAAACGGGGAGAAAAAAACAGATGATTAAAGCGGAGCTCCACCCGATTTAAACATCTATTGCCAAATGTATCTGCTAACATTCCTCTATCCAAAACGGTATTTTTTTATTTTATTTTTACAGTACCTTTTTTTTTTTCATTCTGACATGCTGGACTTCCGTTTCTACTGTTCTCAGATATGGGCGGGGATATTACGGCTATTTCGTAATATCCCCTATCCGCACTGTCTCCTGGGAGCTTGTGTCATAGTTCCCAGGAGTCAGTGCGGCCCGAGTTATCTCGAGACGACGTGACGTCATTACGACGCCGCCGCCCGTTGTGATGGCAACAGGAGCTGCTGACGGAGCTCCTATGGTGATAGTACTGCGCATGCGTGAGATCTTGAGAACGGGCGTCACTAGATCCCGGAAGAGTGCCTGTAGGCTTCACATGCCCACAGACAAGATGAAGCCCACTCTTAGCCTGTTTATAAAGTGTTATTTTATTATAAAAAGTGAATGGCCCAACTGCTAGAAACGGGACAGGTGAGTAAGTAATTTCCAAATTTTTTTTTATTTTAAATGACAAACGTCTGAGGCAGTGGAGCCCCGCTTTAAGTAAAAGCAGTACACATTACAAATTGTCATGACGAGGGTAAAACCTGAAGGTCAAGTGGTTAAAGAGCTACTCAGAAGCCTGAAATGTTTGGGTGCTGTAAAAAAGGAATGTGCAACCAGAGCTTGCATGGTTCCTGCCACTTCCCACCATTCCACCGCTTGCACTTTCCTATGATTTAATAACACTAAAAGGCTCAAGGGCTTGAGTGATGACATGGATTTGACCGACATCGTAAGGGTGTTTTTTTGCAGTCGATAGTGGTGGCATAATTGATGCTTTAAAATTATAGCCGTTTAGGTTAACGTTTTAAAATAAAGCATTCATTTAAACTAGTGGTAGAGTGATACACTTTTCAGTACTTTCATAAAATTTGAGTAGAACACACACTTGCAAGGGTGCACTGACAACAGTATCTTCCATAGAAATCGGCTTACACTTTGATTTTAGAAGCAGGTTTTTAATGTTTCCCTTTACTGCCAAGTAGCGGTGGGCATGGGGTGACAAAATTAATGAACATTTGCCTAAGTAAGGTATAAAAAGATAATGAAACCCATTAATGCAATCACACAATCTAAGGCATCAGGACTTTGCCATGGGCAACTGGCATGCACAAGGTACTGGAATGCCTATGAAAATAGACCCATGCATCCATCATAGGCAATGCTTTTTGCAATGATGAATGCTTTTACATGCTAATCGCAGAAGCACTGAGGTGGCCTGTGATGCACTGATGTGAATGCTGATTTGTATAGAAGCTTTGCATGGGAAATAAAGAGATCCTATTAAAGAACAGGTACACAGCGTAGCAAGATACTGACAGGTAAGAGGAGTGCAGAAAAGCAGGGGTTATGGACAGCAACATGGAAAAGTAACTAAAGTGCAAAAATTGCAGCTTGATAATAATGTCTGGCAGTTTGACAACTAAATTCAAGAGCAGCAGTCATTTTTTTTTTTTTTTTGCTCAGGGTAATAGGTTTCGGAATAAGACATGCTTTGCCTTGATAAAAGGGTTTACTGGAACAGAAGGTAAAAAAAAAACAGATTCTTAACTCCTTGATATTGACTTGAATTTTCTGTATAGCAGTAAATCTATTCTGCACAAAGGGCACAGAAAACTAGATGCAGAGATTCTGCCACTAAGCTGAAAATTACACTGAGATAAGTAAGATCGTCACTATTACACTGCCATCTCTCTTAGCAAGTGGTATTCATTCTGCTATAAGTAACTAGCAGGGAGCAGTGAGGCAAATGCCAGGAAAAAAATGAAATCAGTTTAGATTAGCCTAAAATATTCTGATTACTTTCTATTACATTTCACTGACATAAAATGAATAGGAAGTATGACAGTCATTTTCTATATTCTACCAACCCAGAGGATACACTGAAATTCAGATGAGAATGTATAAATGATGTGCCAATTCATACTTTTCTCTGCATCCTAATTTACAGAACAAGACCAGTTTCTTAGGGCAAAGACAATATGATATGCAAGGTACTGGAATATATAACAACTAAATAAAAAGAAACACTTGGAGTCTTCAAAACCACATCTGCATTGATGGAGGAATTGCATCCCAAGGAGCGCCCATACTGCACATACCTGCAAATCCGCAGCTATCTCACTACATATAAGACCAGGAATATGTTCAGCAGACCTCTAACAGCTTTTGAAACACTCTGCCTTAAAGGGGACAGAACTGACAGGGTTATCTCAATCTCATACACATGGCTACAGAAAGGGGCTTATCAACAAAACGACAGATTCAAAGAACGATGGGCAGATGCATATCTCAGACCATCAGTGGTCAAAAGCCTGTATACTGGCCCACAAATGCTCTTTAACCACTTCCGCCCCAGAAGATTTGGCTGCTCAATGACCAGGTAATTTTTTGTAATACTGCACTGTGTCGCTTTAACTGACAATGCCCGGTTGTGCGACGCTGTACCCAAACAAAAATGATGTCCTTTTTTTCCCACAAATAGAGATTTCTTTTTCTTTTTCTATTTGATCACCAGAGCGACAATTTAAAAAAAAAAAAAAAAAAAAACACAATATCTTTAACTTTTTGCTAAAATAAATATCCCACAATTTTTTTAAAAAAACTATTTTTTTCCTCAGTTTAGGCCGATATGTATTCTACATATTTTTGGTAAAAAAAATAAAATAAAAAATCGCAATAAGCGTACATTGATTGGTTTGCGCAAATGTTATAGCGTCTACAAAATGGGGATAGATTTATGGCATTTTTATTATTTATTTATTTTTACTAGTAATGGCAGCGATCTGCGATTTTTATGGAGACGGCGACATTATGGCGGACACATCGGACATTTCTGACACATTTTTGGGACCATTGTAATTTATACAGCAATCAGGGCACTACAAATGCACTGCTTCCTGAGTAAATGACACTAGCTGTGAAGGGGTTAACCAGGAGGTGGCAGTGTAGGGGTTAAGTGTGTCCTAGGGGCGTGTTGCTAACTGAGGGGGGCATGGCTGTGTTGTGCACGTCACTGATCTCTGCTCCAATCACAGGGAGCAGAGATCAGTGTCACTTGTTGCTAGGCAGAACAGGAAGATGCTTGTTTACTATAGTATCTCCCCGTTCTTCCTCCCCATGAGACAATCGTGGTTATCCCCACACTGTGAATGACAATTGCGCAGTAATGCAACCCTGTACCCATATTAAAGTTTTAACCCCCCCCCCCATTTTGGAGCTTTATTTTGGTGGCATTCGATCACCACTGGGCTACTTATTTTTTGCGCTACAAATAAAAAAAATAATTAGTAAAGTGTTCTCCTTCACTGATGGGCCCTGATGAGGCTGCACTGATGAGGATGCACTAATATGCAGCACTGATGGGCGGCAATGATGGGCAGCACTGACAGGCATTACTGTTTGGCACTGATTGGCATACTTGGTGGGCATTGATTGGCATCACAGGCTGGCACTGCTGGGCATCACTGGTGGGCATCGCTGAGGGGCCTGCATTAATAATCATTACGCTGATTATCGCCTCTTCTCTACCCTGTCAGTGCGTTTTGCCTTCCTCTGGATCAACTGTGGGTATAGAATTGGGTATATTGGATTGTACGATATTTTTTATTTTATTTTTTTTTTTTATGGTTGAACTGGATGGTCTTTTTTCAACCTGACTATGTAACTATGAATAGAGGAAAGCCGATAACCGAAGCCACTTCCTTTTTTACAATGTGATTGGACACAGCTGATCACATGGTATAGAGCCTACGTCATAGGCTCTTTACCGAGATTGGAGATGCGGTGTGTCAGAGTGACACACGACACCACTGATCGCTGCTCTGCACTCCCCCGGGGGCGGGCACGAGCAGCTTATCCTGCTGCATGTCCAATTTAGTCAGGATAATGGAGCCCCTGCCCGGCCATCATTCTGCTATAGGCTGGGTGGGAAGGAGTTAAAGTATATTGAATTAAGTTTCTGATTTTGTGATTTTAGCATTTACTGTGTTTACTGGATAGCATCAGTAGCTCACTGAGTGATTTTAAATGCTGCTTTAAAAAATTCTTTCACTATGTAGTGGGTCAATCACAAACTCTGGTGCCTTTATAAAGATAAGTATTGTTTGACCTCCAAAAATTCTCCACGGTCCTCATCTTTGCGTGACCCAAGATTTGGAGTGGCATTTCCCAAACCCAAACATTTTCATCAGGGACAAGACCAATTAGTTACCAATATATCACAGCTTCAGGATGGTTCCTCTTAGCGCCTTCTCACAACTCTAGAGTTCGAAAGATGCTCCCTCCTCAGAGTTCTACCGGTATCTACAGATCAGACACTTTTAAATGACATATTATGCCTTTTTCCTGTAATATTCATACACTTATGTAAAAATTTGTCATACATGCCTCCGAGGCAAAGGTTTGATCTCTGCCTTATATCAGTGTCCCACTTCAGACTCCCCCTCTTCTAAGCTTCCCTATATACTTAAGTAGGAGGAGGAGTTCTGGGAGCAATTCACAGAGCAGGAGTGGGATGCCATGTGGACTAACCTTAGAAAGTGCACCAGATCGCTTTCAACTCTGACACTACACTTAAAATATTTACTAGATGGTACTATACTCCACTCAGTCTCTCTACTATCTATCCTCAGGCCTCAGCCTCACTGCTTCTGTGAATGCTCTCAGGTTGGATCTTTTTTGCATACCTTTTGGAGCTGTGTGAAAATATCTTCGCTGCGCTTTTTGACTACGTGTCTAAGTTTGCAGGTAAGTCGATCACTTTAACTTAATCTCAATGCTTATTATTCTCAAATATTCCACATCTCCTTTGACCCTTGGAAAGATTGATACATACCTTATGTGTAGCCATGCAGTGGGTAATTGCTTACCAATGGAAGTCAATGTCTACACAAAATATTTTGAGGATGGATGCCATTATGCTAATGGTACAAATTTTTCATACAATTCACAAATCAAAACCCTTGGTTCTCTAGACTGATCCTGCTGCTTTCCCTGTGGTCATTTTGTTTTCTTTTATTATCGTCTTTTGTTTATACTAGGTATAGTCTATATACTTATGTATAATTTCCTATTTTCCAGTTCTTTTGATTGTATTTAATGTACTTTGGCTTTTGTATCTATGTTTTGATATCAATTGCAATAAAAGTTTGTAAACAAAAAAAGAAATACGCCTGAAAAACGCCCCAGTGTGAAAGGGGCCTAACAGTCTAGCAGTGACAACATATTCAATTTCAGAAGGCCCAAGATCCTATTAAGAGCTTTTCCATTTGTTTGCTTTTTTAATATAAGCCAATGCCTGGGAATGAAGTAGTCTCTTCTATCTATATTGATTGCCTGAAATTATTTTTGCTTGAAAACATCTTCCCTCTATTATCTACTGTCACACATTAATGCACTTGCAGAATGTGTTTGTTTTATCTGAAAAACAAATGTAAAACCTCAAATGCATGGAGGTAAAGCAGGTTCATGTAAAGCAGGTTTACACTTTTGTGTAAAGCGAATAGTTCCTTCAGAGAGGTTTACATGCCTGGAGATACGTTCTTATTATAAGCTGTATCATTGGAAAATGTATTAGTAACCTTCTTTTATAACTTTTTGCCATCAGGTAAAAGAAAATACAACACTACCAATGCACTGGTTCAAAAATATTAATAAAACACACACTGAATAACACCTTTGGGCTTGTTCAAACTGCTAAACGTTTTTAGTACTACTTTATTTAACAACAGTATAATAGAAAAAACAAGGTTTTTGGACAGTTGAAGGTTTCCTCCAGTGAAATAATAATACTTAAAATGAATAAAAGACCGCTCTGGCTACAGCAGGTTTCATGTAACAAACAAGAGATTAATTTAATGCAACTGAAAGTAAACTGGCAAAATGGGAATAATAAGTCTACAAGCAGAGTGAGGAAATGATGGTGCTTCTATAGGAACCATACTGGTCACCCAATAAATGTGGCAGTTGATGAGATGACATTCAGGCTCCATGCACACTGGCTTAAAGGATAACTAAAGTCTCTAAAAACAAACATGCCATATACCTACCTCCTCTTTGCAGTTGGTTTAGTACAGAGTGGCCCAGATCCTCCTTTTCTGGGGTCCCTCAGCAGCGCTCATGGTTCCTCCTCTTCTCAAGTGCCCTGTTGGTGAGCCGCTCTCCCTCCGGGCACTCGTGTGGGCGCGCTCCTGTGTCCTACAGCTGCGTCTATTGGCACAGACAGCAGGACTCGGCCCTGCCCCCGGCTCCCACGTCATTGGATTTGATTGACAGCAGCAAGAGCCAATGGCTGTGCTATTGTAAATCTATCCATTCATGACTAGGGGTGCAACGGATCAAAAAACTCACGGATCGGATCGTTCCTCGGATCAGAGTCACGGATCGGAACATTTTTCGGATCAGCAAATAATAGAATTTCAAAAACCTGTGAAAACTCCACCACCATATAGTCCCCACTGTAATATCCACGCAATTTCCCCCACTGTAGTATTGGCTGGGTATCGCAGAGTATTGGCTGGGTATCGCAGAGTATTGGCTGGGTAAGGCAGAGTATTGGCAGGGTAAGGCAGAGTATTGGCAGGGTAAGGCAGAGTATTGGCTGGGTATCGCCGAGTATTGGCTGGGTATCGCCGAGTATTGGCTGGGTATCGCCGAGTATTGGCAGGGTAATGGCTGGGTATCGCCGAGTATTGGCAGGGTAATGCAGCAGGGTATTGGCAGGGTATTGGCAGGGTAATGCAGGGTATTGGCAGGGTAATGCAGAGTATTGGCAGGGTAATGCAGAGTATTGGCAGGGTAATGCAGGGTAATGCAGAGTATTGGCAGGGTAATGCAGCGTATTGGCATGGTAATGCAGAGTTTGTTTACAAGTGATCACTCCGTCATTTGTCGGAGCGATCACATTGTAAATGGCCACCGTGTGTACCAAGATGGCAGCCGCTCCGGAGCTAGGCCGAAGCCGCGGATCGCGGAGTGTGCCGATCCGAACAGGGTGATCCGTTCGGATCACGGATCGGTGACGATCCGTTGCACCCCTATTCAGGACCCAAGAAACCGGCTGGAGCTGGTGTGCATGTCCCTGTCGCTGGAAAGACCGGGTTCAGGTAAGTAAAAGTGGGGCTCCTGGGGGGGGGGGGGCGCTACAGCACAGGAGGTTCTTCCCCTTAATGCAAAGAATGCATTAAGGGGAAAACCTGGAGGGTTTACAACCCCTTTAAAAATCGCTGCTACTAAAGGAGTTTTGTGTTCTGCCTGTAAAAGCAGCTTCATGTTATCTTATGTGTCCATGCACAGAAGCAGGAAAAAAAAAAAAACCTTCTGGTTCGCGTTTCTGATTGGAGCTTACTGCCAGGAAAAAAAAAAAACTCTCCTGAACCCTGTACAAAAAATGCTCTATACGAGTGCTTCTGTCTGCCAAGGGAACTGGCATTTTTTAGCCCAGTGTGCATGGAGCCCCAGGGGTTACTTTACTAAAACTGGAGTGTACAAAATCTGATGCAGCTGAGCGTGGCTTCTAACTAGCTTGTTTAACCGCCTCAATGCAGAGCAGTTTTACCCCCTTCCTGCCCAGGCCTTTTTTCACCTTTTAGCGCTGTCGCACTTGACAATTGCGCAGTCATGCAACACTGTACCCAATTAAATTTTTTATCATTTTCTTCACACAAACTTAGCTTTCTTGATGGTATTTAAATCACTGCTGCTTTTTTTTAAAAATTTATTTTACAGAGAAAAAAAAACAAAAAAGGCAAAGTTTGAAACAAAAAAAGTTTTCTCGGTTTTGGTCAGTAAATTTGGTAAATAAGTAATTTTTCTCCTTCACTGATGGGCACTGATGAGGTGGCACTATTATGCCGCACTGATGGGCACAGATAGGTGGTACTGATAGGCAGCACTGAGAGGTGACACTAATGGGAATTGATGGGCAGCACTGATGGGCACTAAAAGGCAGCTCTGACTGGCACCAGTAATGGGCACTGATTTGTGTCACTGATTTGTGGGACTCATGGGCATTGATTGGTGGCACTTCTGGGGCTTTCCTTTAATATGACGGATGTGCCGTCATATGACTTCAACTCAGAATAAGAGCCGCACCATCCCTCTGTCATTTGACGGTGGGCGGGTGGCAAGTGGTTTATTAAGCGTCAAAAAAAAACCTGGAAGTGGATTGGTTTCTATGCACAGCTGCACCAGATTTTGCACTCTCCGGTTTTAGTAAATTACCCTTTAGGCACCCTTCACACAGGCTGTCCAATCAGGTCCGCCTGTCAGTTTTTCAGGCGGACCTGATCGGACACTTTATTCACCTCTATGGAGTGGCGGATGTAAGCGATGACATGTCCGCTGACACCCGCTGCTATCCCATCCTCTCTGCCCAAACCAGATGGAGGCCCTATTTTCTATCCGTCTGGTGGATAGGATCGGACGAAAAATGGACAAGCGATCAGTTTCCATTTGATCTCCCCATAGAGGAGAGCGGGACACTGTCCATCTCCACTCTGCACAGTGAGCAGGGATGGACCTGTCACCCGCCTGCTTAGCTGGGATCAGTGGAGCTATCCCCCGCTAAGAAACTGGATCCCACAGAATGTGTTAAAGGGGCATTAGTGTCTTGCCTAAAGGCCCAAGGGCCACAGCTAAATGTATAAAGCAATGAATGTGTTCATTTAAATGTGTCTGCATCTTGTTTATTTTGACTACAAGGCAATTGTTCTTTTTTTAAGCCATGAATGTATTGGCCCTTGTTTGTTATTATTTTAATGAACAACATTTTATAAATCACTCTCCATGCTTTACAGTGTCCCCATGGCAGTGACCCACTACACATGCACTTTCTGTAAACAACATCTTGCAATTTAGCCTTAAAAATGGCCTCAAAAATAGCAAGATTTGTCTCTCAGACTTCAATATGGCAATATGGTCTGGTTTTGCAGACTTCCTGCTGGGTTCAAGAAACCAAACTGCTTTTGTTTCTCTCATCTCTACTGCCATAGTCTGTCAGCAATAAAGATGCCTAAAACACATCTCTGCCTTCATAAACATCAGACATCTTTCCAGCAGGAAAATGTGAGGAAATTGTCAGTACTGAGCAAAGGCCAAGGTGATTTCATTAAAAACAATGAAAATGTTGGCTAATTTTGTTACACTACAGCTAAATATATAAATTTTACTTTTAAATAAACATTGGGCTGAAGGGTAAAATCCCTAAACCAGCAGCTAGCACAAGGGTGTCCCCAAAGAGGTCATTGTTTTAGGGCTGAGCCCATGTTCATGACAAAATCATGTATTACAGAATCTGGAAGCAATCTGTGTATTCCACAAGGGGGTTTGATTTGTACAACACTGTCTATGCTTTTATATATGTGACTAGTGGCTGCCAATATGTGGAAGTAAAGTGGTGAAATTTCCAGGATTTGAGCCAATCACTATCAAGCATTATATGACTCACTTTGAGGGTTATACTGTTCCGGTAAGCCTCAGACCTGGGCACCGGTGTGGGAGCGTAGAGTCTGTGTTTTCTTTTTACCCGGAGGAGCATTTTACATAATATTATTTTATATACAATTCACGATGGACTACTTTTTTTGCATGGACATTCTACTATAGACACATATACTGGATGGATATGAGTTTTGTCTGTTGCACTTGAGTTTGTGTATATTTAACCACTTGCCAACTGGCTCACACCGCTATACGTCAGCAAAGTGGCATGGGTGCACAAAAGGTCATTCCGTCATCGGCGGCTAGCGATGTCCACCAGTGGCCCGCAAACGTGCCATGGAGAGGCAGAACGTGGAGTTGCCTATGTACACAAGGCATTTCCCTGTTCTGCCTAGCAACATGACAGGGCTCTACTGCTCCCATTGATCAGGAGCAGTGATCTCTGTCATGTTCTCATGAGCCCACCCCCTCTACAGTTAGAACACACTGAGGAAACACACTTAACCCCTTGATTGCCCCCTAGTGTTTAACCCCTTCCCTGCCAGTGAGATCTACACAGTAATCAATGCATTTTTAGCTCTAATCACTGTATAAATGTCAATAGTCCAAAAAAAGTGTCAAAAGTGTCCGATCTGTCCGCTGCAATGTTGCAGTCAAGATAAGAATTACGATTATTGTGATTTTTTTTTAAAAAAAATATAATAAAATGCCATAAATATCCCCTATTTTTTAACTTTTGTGCAAACTAATTAATATACGATTATTGTGATTTTTTTTTTTTTTATATTGGCCTAAACTGAGGAAGACATTTCTTTAAATATTTTTTTGGGATATTTGTTATAGCAAAAAGTAAAAAATATTGCTTTTTTTTTCAAAATTGTCGCTCTTTTTTTTTTGTTTATAACGCAAAAAAAAAAAAAAACTGCAGAGGTAATCAAATACCCCCAAAAGAAAGCTCTATTTGTGGGGGAAAAAAAGGACGTTAATTTTGTTTGGGTACAACGTCGCACGACTGCGCAATTGTCAGTTAAAGCGACGCAGTGCCATATGGCAAAAAAGGGCTTGGTCAGGAAGGGGGTAGATCCTTTTGGGGCTGAAGTGGTTAAAAATCCATTAAGAAACCTGTGCTACAAAGAAGAATCAACATTGTAATTGTGCATTACCTGATCAACTAATATTCATTGCAGCTTTAACAGGTCCTCTAAGCAACGATTAGCGGCTTTCCCCAAGTACATTCGGTCACACATACAATCAAACCAAAGAAACAGGATGACATCATAAATTAGTTCTTGTATAGTAAGTACGGAAGAACCTCACCATTCCAACATCCAAAATATATATTCAAGGATTGACCAAGTCAAAAAATTAGCAGACTTTGTGGGCACATAATGAGAGAGCGAGAATCAGTAAAAAAGTATAAATTATATTACAACTTAGTTAAAAAAATATATAAACATACAAACGACACCCCGTATGGACACAGTTACCCATTTTTTTTTTTTTTATTTGCCAAATACCTAATAGTTTGCTATGCCCCCTATTTTAGATATTCCATTTCATTCTATACTTAAGGGGACTGTATACTTACCCATTTAATAACTTGGTCATGTATACATGGACCATATCTCTTGGTAAGTACCATTCGTATATGCTCTCTGGATAACTTCTTTTGTAATTTTTCTCGATTATATATACCCTATCTAAAGGGTCAATATCTGATTATTGACTTGGTTTATTTTTAATGTATTGAACATGCTTATAGTGGTAATTTGTGACCACTTACCGCTGTGTGTGATTTATACTCACATAACCTATACATGACTACTATATACACCAGGTGAGAGCAAAATCTAATATTAATCGGTCTTTGAATTGGGGGACTTTTATAGCAGCACATTTATCTACAACAAATATGTTTGTTGTTTTTTGTTTTATATAGTGGAATCTACTATAGACCACATGATATATGTGTATCCCACCACTCTAGACACACACATGCAATTTAGTTTTTTCGGTTATTTGTCAGTTTGGTTTAAGTTCTCCCACACCTTGAGCCACAAGTTTACAAGGCAAGCATACATGTTGTTTTGTTTATGTTTTTATAGGTAATACGTCTCTGTGTATATGTACTCCTCCTGGAGAAATGTTGTAACAATCATAATTCATACTTGTATAGATATATACTACATTGAATACTCTTGTTTTTAAATATACCAGAACCTACCCAGTATCTGTCCCGAGGAAGCTAATATGTTAGTGAAACACGTTGACGAGCAAGTTTTTGGAGGCATTACTGGATCAGAAAATTTCCTTTTACCTTGATACAGTATTAAATTAATCTTTGTACCGTAGGTCCAGTCCTCTATAACTGCATTATTGGGTAACTGGGTCCATACACAGTGTGGTTTATACACTTATACTGATTCTCTCTCTCATTATGTGCCCACAAAGTCTGCACATTTTTTGACTTGTTCTTGTATAGTAGTGTACACTGATGCTTCTATTGTGGAATGCTTGAATGATGACCATGTTCATGATAGTGTGATCAATTGTTATTGTAGTAGTTATTTTATTTTGGTAATGTGATAGAATATTCTTAAATGGATTTAGCTTTACTCTTAAGAGTTTGCGTCCAATACTGTTATAAGTTAAAATGGTCCTAATTCGGCAAATAGTGATAGTGCATTTCACAGTGAATACTGATTCATTTATTTGTGGGGTGAACAACTTGGACAAATCAGACTGAGGTGTTCAAGGCTTCCTGCGTCATGTACAAGAACCTCATGTGTACATTAGTCATTGGGTAACAATGGTGAGCGAAGGTGTTGGTTGTTCATAGGTACTGCTGCCATGTTGATAGAGGAGTCTGATGCTACTCCTCACCTTTACAGCAGAGAGCTAGGTGCAGGCCTGAAAAGGAGGGATATGCAGCCATATGCCAGCCAAGAGGAAATTTTAACATGAACCTAGGCTGAGATCAATCTGCACAGAAAGGAAGCCAGATCTGCTAGCTCCCGGGCTATATGGGAGAGGATTGAGGCAGTGGTGGGGCAGGTTTTACAGCAGGTACTACCGTGGACCACCAATGTCAAGATAGACAATGTCTCTTTAATTTGAATTGTCATAATTTTCTTTTCCAAGTGCTCCATCAATATCTTCAGGGCTGGACCAAAAGAGGGAGAAGAGGAGGTGGCTGCCTGGGTGCTTCAGTAGGAGGGGGCCAATACCCGAAATCTATGCTGCTGAAGTCATTTTACAGCTCATTGTAGGAGAGGTACTTTGGCCTTTTCACCATGGGTGCTAAAGGACCTTGTTCAGGTGCGGAAATCCCTAAACTAATTTTTATGTGCAGATCAAGCAAGTAAGGACTAAAAACGGATACAGATGTGGCACAAATGTCCGTCTGGTTTTAGAAAAGTAATTTGTAACCAGTAGGGACTTGCTTAATACACAGGATCATCAACTAAAGCTACCCTTACAGTGATGCTATATTAAAAAAAGTCAACTCTAATAAACCGACAGTCCATTAGTTCTTTAGTAAAATCTAGGTTATATATGAATTTCAATATGTATTTATTGAACTAGAAAGATTTGTTCAGTTAACATGCATATTATAATTGGAGAGGAATTCTGCAAACTGTGTCTAGTCTCTGTTTTCCAGTGCAATTGTATGCAAACGTTGCCATGCTTGGCATGACACTGCCAACACAAGGTCATTGTTCTCCCTTTTCAAGGCCAAGCTATTAGCTTGCATTTTGGAGGACACAATCAACCTTCCTAATGCAAGCCAGTAGCTCATCTTTGAAAGGGAGGAGGTTGATCTCACATTTCCAAAAAACAGACAAACCAAGTGGTGGACAGAAGATGCATCCCTCCTTCTGTTTGGCTGAAACTGGTAGGTACATATTTCATGTGCCAAATAAATACCGTGGACCAGGTTTTCTCAACCAGAGTTCCAAAAAACCCTACGGTTCCTTGAGCAGTGAGCAATTTCTGCCTCTCAGATAAGTTCCCACTGACACCACTGATCTTTTTAGCTCTCTTTATAGGGGGCAATTCTTAGCAATGTCCACAAGTGTAAGAAGCACTCTTTCCAGTGGCCATCACAATAATGTATCATAGGTTGTCAATATAGTCATTTTTAGCAGGGGTTTCTGAGACCAGAAAGTTCATTCAGAGGTTCCTCAGTGTAATACAAAGTCCTGTCAATGGCCACTTTGTGTTTTAGTATGTCAGCGCAATTTACATTTACAAAAAATTTCTAATTTCGGAGACAGGTAAAGACAAACTTTTGGAGTGAACTCTATCCTTTTAATTATGCTGATACTAAGAAAAGATTTCAGATTGTGTTCAACTTATATTTCATACTGAATTAATACATTTAAAGTACATTAAATTTGACAGCATTCATCATAGAAAAACAATAGTATAACATGTAAAATGCTAAATATTATAGTATGGATTTCCCTGAGTGTGCACGGCTGTACTTGGGTATATGCCGGTACTATTGTGAACACTGGTAGAGCATAGAGACATATGCAAACAAAATCAATACATTTTCTACAGCTGCTCGCAGCAGCTCGCAGCCATGTAGCACCTGGGCTTCTGGGGAGGAGAAAAGATACATTGCACTGGGCTCAGCCACCCATGTGAAAGACCATTAAGAAAAAAAATCAGCTGGCATTTAATTTCATGTTGAGAACATAAAGCAATGACTAAGCTTTAAGATCAGGTATTTTTGGTTACCTGTGCTTTCCTTTATTTCAATTAAATTGGATCTTTAGCATAATAGACAGCCTCAGTGTCAAGTTGGATAATGTGGGAGGGAGTACACCAATCCTCAATATCTAGTGGGCAAATTCTTTGTGGTCCCAGGGAGGTTAATGAAAGGTACATGAGGGTGCTTTCACTTTATTCAGTGTCAATGCAATTGGCTTCTATAGGTGTGCAAAATTATAAGAATAAATCTTATAACATGTTACCCTATTAAAGTAATAAAACGTTCTGTTATAATCTAAATTCGGAAGGACTTGCAATGTCAGCTAGACTGAATGGTAGTGCTTTCCATTCAAATTAGTCTGTGATTGATTTGTTTTAACATACTTTAGGACATTCAATAATTTGCTATGTTTGCCCTACTATGAGATAAGCTAAATTAATGTCAGCATCCTTGTTACTTTTACCAACAATTGCTAAATCAGACTCAGTTTAATAAATGTAACCACATTTATTTACAATGTGCTACATCTATCAAACTATTTTCAAAAATTTGTCAGTCCAATGGTTCTGCAACAGTCCCAATAGATAACAGTAATGCTGCGTACACAGAAACAGTCTGATGGAAGCTTTTCATCGGATTTTCCGACCGTGTGTATGCCCATCGGTCTTTTTCTGTCGGGATTTCCGACAGACTTTGGATTGAGAACCTGTTCTTAATTTTTCCGACGGAAAACCTTTCTATCGGATTTTCCGATCGTGTGTATGCAATTCCGACACAAAATTGTGTTAATTTACAATGAAACAGTTCGACGCATGCTCAGAAGCATTAATCTTCCCTTTTATAGTGCAATTGAATGTTTTTTAAGGTGTGGTGTTATTGACCGTCGGAATTTGGTGTGACCGTGTGTAGGCAAGACAGTTTGAGCGAAATTCCGTCGGAATTCCGACGGGAAAACCATCAGAGCTTTTTCCGACGAGAATTCCGACCATGTGTATGCGGCATAAGAATGGAGTGAACTGAACAAAACCACAGTGCAGGAAAAAAAAGAGCTTAGGATCTAGCCAAAACATGACCTAAGCTAAAGGCAGCTAAATAATTACTAAGTAACCAGCCATGGGCACTGCTTATTTATCTTGTCATGTGTGTCTGAATGGTTCATCAGCATTCCTGATAGTACAATGTAATGCAGATTAAATTCACATCATGAATCACGTCCCTTGCAAGGAAACTGCCATCTTCCCAGTAATAAATATAAATTACAGCCAAGGAATAATAGCTGGCTTGCTCTGGTCAACACAAAATAAGTATCTTTATTTTCAACAAGGCAAGTTTTCTAGAATGTCACCATTTTATTGCAAATCTGTATGCAAGTCTTCTTTAACAAAAGAAATGATGATATTACAGCGAATATAAATGCAATATCCTAGAAAGTAGTATATAAAGTAGTATATAAAATAGCATATTATATGCAAGAATTAAAAAAAAAAAATGGTTGTACAGCGCACCTACAGGCAACATTTTAAAACGTTTGTTACTCAAACATTTCCGATTCCTGATGTGTGCCTGCTGTACCATGTACTTGTATGAAAAAGTATCTTGTTCTCTTTGTAGTGCTTCCTTTGTGTGAAATCACTGTAGTTCCTGCCAGTCCCTTTGCTTTCCTATTAAAAACTGACCACAACAAGCAGGAGAAGACAGCCTGCTCTCCTCCAATGATCAGACTTGCCCTGACAGCCCCCCCCCCCCCCCCTGCACAGCTTATCCCCAGGAAGCTCAGTGCCCTGCTACTTCTACTCCCCTAGCTCTTATTCAGCCGAGACAAAGGGAAGGTGATCACTTATAAAAAAAAGTGGAAAAGGGTATTTATAATGTGTAATATATATATACACACATATACACACACACACACACACACACACACACAAACACATATACACAGATATAAAAAGTCTACACACCCCTATTAAAATGTTTCTGTGATGTAAAGATATGAGACAAAGGTAAATAATTTCAGAACTTTTTACACCTTTAATGTGACCTATAAACTGAACAACTCCGTTGAACAACAAATTGAAATCTTTTAGGTGGAGGGAAGTAAAAATAAAAAAAATAAAATACGGTTGCATAAGTGTGCACACCCCAAACTAATACTTTGTTGAAGCACCTTTTAATTTTATTACATCACTGTCTTTTTGGGTATGAGTCTATCAGCATGGCATATCTTGACTTGGCAATATTTGCCCACTCTTCTTTGCAAAAACACTCCAAATCTGTCAGATTGCGAGGGCATCTCCTGCGCACAGCCCTCTTCAGATCACCCCACAGATTTGCAATTGGATTCAGGTCTGGGCTCTGGCTGGGCCATTCCAAAACTTTAATCTTCTTCTGGTGAAGCCATTCCTTTTTTGATTTGGATGTTTGCTTTGGGTCGTTGTCATGCTGAAAAATTAAGTTCCTCTTCATGTTCAACTTTCTAGGCAGAAGCCTGAAGGTTTCATGCCAATATTGACTGGTATTTGGAACTGATCATAATTCCCTCTACCTTGACTAAGGCCCCTGTTCCAGCTGAAGAAAAACAGCCCCAAAGCATGGTGCTGCTACCACAATGCTTCACTGTGGGTTTGGTGTTTTTTTGGTGATGTGCAGTGTTGCTTTTGTGCCAAACATATCTTTTGGAATTATGGCCAAAAAGTTCAACCTTGGTTTCATTAGACCATAACACATTTTTCCACATGCTTTTGGGAGACTTCAGATGTGTTTTTGCAAAATTTAGCCGGGCTTAGATGTTTTTCTTCATAAGAAAAGGCTTCCGTCTTGCCACTCAACCCCATAGCCCAGACATATGAAGAATACGGGAAAATGTTGTCACACCACACAGCCAGTACTTGCCAGATATTCCTGCAGCTCCTTTAATGTTGTAAGCCTCTTGGCAGTTTCCCTGACCAGTTTTCTTCTCGTCTATTCATCAATTTTGGAGGGACGTCCAGTTCTTGTTAATGTCACTGTGGTGCCCCATTTTCTCTACTTGACGATGGCTGCCTTCACTTTGTTCCATGGTATATCCAATGCCTTAGAAATTATTTTGTACTCTTCTCCTGACTGATACCTTTTAACAATGAGATCCCTCTGATGCTTTGGACGCTCTCTGCAGACCATGGCTTTTGCTGTAGGATGCGACTAAGAAAATGTCAGGAAAGACCTACTAGTACAGCTATACTTTATTTGGGGTTAATCAGAGGCACTTTAAATGATGGCTGGTGTGTATTGACTCCTATTTAACATGAGTTTGAATTTGATTGCTTAACCACTTTCAGACCGGACCAATTTGCAGCCAAAGGACCAGGCCCCTTTTTGCGATTCGGCACTGCGTCGCTTTAACTGACAATTGCGCGGTCGTGCGACGTGGCTCCCAAACAAAATTGACGTCCTTTTTTTCCCACAAATAGAGCTTTCTTTTGGTGGTATTTGATCGCCCCTGCGGTTTTTATTTTTTGCGCTATAAACAAAAATAGAGCGACAATTTTGAAAAAAATGCATTATTTTTTATTTTTTGCTATAATAAATATCCCCAAAAAATATATAAAAAAACATTTTTTTTCCTCAGTTTAGGCCGATACGTATTCTTCTACATATTTTTGGTAAAAAAATCGCAATAAGCGATTATTGATCGGTTTGCGCAGAAGTTATAGCGTTTACAAGATAGGGGATAGTTTTATAGCATTTTTATTAATAATTTTTTTTTTATTATTAATGGCGGAGATCTGCGATTTTTTTTGTGACTGCGACATTATGGCGGACACATCGGACATTTTTGACACATTTTTGGGACCATTGTCATTTTTACAGCAATTAATGCATTTAAATGCATTGATTTCTGTATAAATGACACTAGCAGTTTAGGGGTTAACCACAAGGTGGCAGTGTAGGGGTTAAGTAGGCCTAGGGGTGTGTTTTTTTACTGTGGGGGGGGCGTGGCTGTCAGCTAGTGAATGCTGATCTCTGCTCCAATCACAGGGAGCAGAGATCGGCGTCACTAGTTGCTAGGCAGAACAGGGAGATGCTGTTTATCTCGGCATCTCCCCGTTCAGCCGCTCCGTGAGACGATCGCGGGAGTCCCCGCGGCGATCGAGTCCGCGGGGACCGCGGCCGGACTCACGGGGTCCCGACCGGCGCGGGAGCGCGCCGCTCCCGGCGCGCTCCCGATGGCACGGACAGGCGAAAGGAGGGACGTATATATACGCCCTCCTGCCTGTACGTGCCATTCTGTCGACGTATATCGTCGTGCGCCGGTCGGCATGTGGTTAATTCTGAACCCAGCTACATCCCCAGTTATAAGAGTTTACACTTATACACACGTATGCAACCACATTATTTCATTTTTCTATTTTTACTCCCCCCCTCCCTAAAAGATTTCAGTTTGTATTTCAATTGAGTTTTACAGTATAAAGGTCACATTAAATGTGGAAAAAGTTCTGAAATTATTTATTTTTGTCTACATTTTTTACACCACAGAAACCTGACATTTTAACAGGGGTATGTAGACTTTTTATCCACTATATATATATATATATATATATATATACACACACACATACATACACACACACACACACACACACACACACACACACACACACATTATATATATATATATATATATATTTTTTTTTTTTTGTGGGGGCTAATCATTCTTTCACAGGAGCTTCAGTCAAAGCCACTGTGTTACTGATTTTCTACTAGGTTTTGGATTTATTTTTTTGTCATGTTACTTTACTAAACTTCCTTTGAGTTTGAGCTCATGGAAAGACGTTGTTAGAAAACTTAAAATGTATTAACCCTAAGTTACAAGATTGCCAGTCCTAGAAACTGCAATGAAGCCTCAAACCACTATATTCTGTAAACTTTGCTTCAGCATTGGTATAAAATGATTTGTTTTCTGCAAAGCTGAGACGGCAGCATTTTTTTGGAAAGCATATTTATTTGTGATTACCTACCATGAAAATGAATTTTTGCTTTCTGATGGTCTTAAAGTGTTTTTCCCTTTTGCAGTCAAATTTCAGAAAACCCCACTACATGTTAATATATGCAAATAAAAAAAATATTTCTGACTTTTCTAGGTGTTTGGAACAGGGGGACAGACTGCAAGCTACTATCAACAATTTGAAATGAGAGGAAACTCAATCTGTCCCCACTGACAAATAGGGACACACTGAATTTCCCCTCACTGCCATACAATGAAGATACTGAGAAGATCTGCCAGCACAAGCGGGGTAATTATGATAAACATTACCTTCCCATCCCCCTATGCACAGCACAGGAAAATTACAGTTCTTACAGTTTTGAAAGGGCAAGTAAATGTAAGCAGCTATTTTTCATTTTAAGTTATGCTATTCAAATGAGAACATGTAACAAAAAGTAAAGCAGGTTGCTATCCCAATTTGGCTGCAAAAGATAAAATACATTATAAGGTAGAATCCAATACAGATGACCAACTGCAGGAGATTCCTGCAGATTTATAACTTTCATCCTAGGGTTCTTGAACATTAGTTTATCAACTGTACAGTGTGCTGTGATTTATCTAGGATGTTTACTCATAGGGTTTCTAGTTGTTAATGAACCTTTACCATCTATGAATGAAAGGGTTGTAAGCTGCAATAGGCTGCTGAACTTGCTGAAAGACCATTATTGCCTGGTGACTTCCTGTTTGTAAGAACGCTGCCTGCTATCCCTCCAGTAACCTCAGCCAGTGGTTTGACATGCCCCCTTCTAGTTCTCTGTAAAGCGAGCAGGGAGTAAGCAGACATGTAGTGGGCAGAAGGGGTCTCACCCCTCACTCGCCCCCGGTCTGTGCTGCCCATGGAGGAGGTGTCCTCCTCCTCCTCTGCTCCTGCCAGTCACCGCCCCTTCGCCTGCTATCTCCGTGCAGAAAGGCATCATGATCAGAAATCACTTGTATGACACAGCAGGGATCTCCCACAGTGTCAGGTATTGTATATGAGAACGCTGATGTCCCGCCTGTATAGGAACAGTGCGCTGTCAATCACAATACCGTCAGGAGGCGGGACATCAGCGATCGGTGATCTCATATACAATACCTGACACAGTGGAAGATCCCCACTGTGTCTGATAATAATCCCCGCTCTACACTGGTGGACACTGACATGGTGGTCCCTGAAATTCGGCACTGGTGGTCCCTGATAAGCTGCACTGGTGGACACTGACACGTTGCACTGGTTGGCATTTATATTAAAAGCATTAAATTTATATTATATTAATATGCATTTATATTAAAATACTTTGCATTTATAAGTCTGTATCCTATCATACCGTGTGTAATGTATGGCTTGCTGGCTGCAGAATGAGGGGGTTTGATAAGTGGGCGAGTTCACGTTTACATGTACAAGCCTAGTGTACCCTCCCACATTCACTCCCATCCCAAAGATTCATGGGAAATGTAGGCTGATTACAGTTTAGAGAGAGAAAGAGAAGAGGATATGATGAACTCACTGTTCCAACACCTCCTCCTTGCCAGAATACAGGCTGCATTTTTTAAATCACAGAGCCGACTTCCTAAAAATTCAGACATCTCTCTTAAAATGTAATAACTGTTTAGTGCTGTGTGTGCTTGTGGGTGTGTGTGTGTGGGGAGGGGGGGGGGGGGCTTGCTTTAAGGCTTTACAATCAATCACTTTAACTGCATTACTATGGAATATGAACGCTTATCTGTCTGTATGCTACCTATCATATTGTATAGAAGTAAGAAAAGGTTGATGAACTCTTTGGAAATTTGCTTTAAGTAGAACTTTAGACAAAAAATGAAAAAAAAAAAAAAAGATACTGCATACATCAAAAAAGTAAGTATCTACAGCAGTATTTTTTTCTGCTGACAAGTGTACTTTATTTCCTTTGGTGAAGTGACCACACTTCCCCGAATAAACTGTAGTTACAGTTTGTAACCAATGATGTTTAAAAGACTTCTGTCTGATGAGGTAACAATGTACGCGATCTTAATCGTCTGACGCATAGCCTGCCATCTTCCTCGTGTCACATCTTTTCCTGGCCCAGTTGATGGACTTCACAGGGCCATTCCTATTGAAACTCCTGAAATGCCCTAATGAATGCTGGGAGATATAGTTTCCCAGATCACTTGCAGAGCCCACAGCACCCTATTGGGTTCAGGCTATAGGAGTGCTGAATGCAAATTTAGATGGTGATTTTAAGGAAAATGATGAAGGTGAGGAACATTAGTGATATCAAATGAATAAGACTAGAGCATTGGTGAGCTGTTGCATATATTATGTTACATATTGACACTTAGACTTCAGTTGTACTTTAATCTGTGTATGAATGCATTTATCTCCCACCCGTCTTTAATTTATGTATAGTTATGTAAATGTTTCGGTATCTATCAATTATATAGGGATCGATGACCAACACCATATCTGTGTACAGGTATAGGTCACATTGGCTATACAGGATACCTTTCTTATCCAGGTAAAACCTCTGAAAGTAGCAAAAGAAACAACAGCTCTGGAATGTTGATGACTGTAAAAACAATGTCCCATTTAATATACCCAAGGACTATTATGGTGGTAGATTCATGGTTTGGCAAAGTTCCTCGATGTGTGCATGCTTAGCTTTAACACTTGAACAGAAAAAAACATGTGTAAATGGAATGATTCATATGCATACATTGTATGTTACAGTATATCATTCACATGCATTAATTGTATGTAATAGTATACTGTATATCTCATATACCACAGATGCAAGCTCACCACACAGCTCAAGAAATTCATTCATCCTATCAGTCTAACCTTACTATACATTTACGTCATAGCACTTAAAAACTAAATGGAACATACAATGCTACAATCAGAAAAGGAAATTTTACCCTTCTCCTCCAACTCGAGTTATTTTAAGCAGAAAGTCTACTGAATTCATGTTAGGAGGCTTCCATTTCAAAATGTCATCACAACGACCGGCTTTGTATTTCTAGAACAGAAGAAAGGCGAATACCATTAAAATGAAGTGCCATTTCTAATACAAAACTCTAACACTGGATTGCTAGGTGTCTTTGTCTATTACAATGACAACACCAGCTCTAAGATCTGGGAGTCAGTATGAAACACATCAGGTTAAATGCACATGCAACACTATAGAGAATTTAAAGAAAAATAAATAACCATCAAATAAAAAAATTGGGTAAACGATCTCAAAACAGTAGCTATTATTTCAATAATTACAAAGTGTGATGTCGTATTTTTGTGAGTATATAACCATCTATGGTGTATGTTCAGCCATTTTTTTTGCCCCCCCAAGTTTTGGAATCAGGATGTATTAGAACTTGACACATTTTAGTGCTATCCAAGGCTTCATTAGAGAAAGCCCGTCTCACTCCATCATGATAATGGTTCACAAAGAGGAAATGAGGGAAATTCTGCAATAGAGACAGCAGTACAAATCTGACTGAGGTTCTAGCTATCTACAGTGCATCCGGAAAGTATTTGCAGCGCTTCACTTTTTCCACATTTTATGTTACAGCCTTATTCCAAAATGGATTATATTCATTATTTTCCTCAAAATTCTACAAACAATACCCCATTAATGACAACATTAAAGAAGTTTGTATAAAATCTTTGTAAATTTATATATAAAAAAAAAAAATACTCAATATAATTGCTCAATATTTTGTTGAATGCCTTTGGCACCAATTTCAGCCTCAAGTCTTTGAGTATGGTGCTACAAGCTTGGCACACCTATTTTTTGGCAGTTTCTCCCATTCTTCCTTGTAGGACCACTCAAGCTCCATCAGGTTGGACAGGGAGTGTCGGTGCACAGCCATTTTTAGATCTCTCCAGAGATGTTCAATCGGGTTCAAATCTGGGCCACTCAAGGACCTTCAGAGTCGTCTTGTAGCCACTCCTTTGTCATCTTGGCTGTGTGCTTAGGGTCGTTGTCATGTTGGAAGATGAACCTTCGCCCAAGTCATAGGTCCAGAGTGCTCTGGAGCAGGTTTTCATCAAGGATGTCTCTGTACATTGCTGCATTCATCTTTTCCTCGAGCGTGACTAGTCTCCCAGTTCCTGCCACTAAAAAACATTCCCGGTTGGCAGCATTTCCTGTCGGTGCTCTGCCGGAGGACACTCAGATACTCAAACATCTAAAAATTGGTGACAAACTCCTAGTGACCAGTACCTTGAAGGGGTTACTTACAAGTTATATGTTCTTATGCGCTAAGTTTTGGAACACATTTGGTATATCGCTCCCCTGGTGTTTGAATGTTCATACAGCCGCATTTATTCAACTTCAAGTTTTTATTCTACACCATAAACAACTCATTAACCACTTTCAGACCGGACCATTTTGCTGGCTTAAGACCAGACCACTTTTTGCGATTCGGCACTGCGTCGCTTTAACTGACAATTACGCGGTCGTGCGACGTGGCTCCCAAACAAAATTGACCTAATTTTTTTCCCACAAATAGAGCTTTCTTTTGGTGGTATTTGATCGACCCTGCGGTTTTTATTTTTTGCGCAATTGTTATGCAATTATTTGTATCATATGCAGGCATTTCGATGATGTTTTTAATACTATTGTGCACTATGCGTTTTATGAGTATGTCAGAATAACCTCGTCCTCCTAGGCCAATTTGGTGTTATAAAAATGATTGGAATTACCCTCAATCTTGATTCTGCACATCGTAGTCCAGGGAGAAGCTGTAGAGGAGGCATAGATTGGGTGAAACTGAAATCCCCCAAACATGTAGGCCGTATGCATGGCATTGCTGACTGAATTCTTGGTAGGTGACCTCGCAGCTGGAAAGTCCCGTGTTAAAGAGACAACTGAATCACCCTTGGTTCCAGGATGCTGATAGGAAGATGAGCATCTTTTGACAACCAAGTCCTCTGCACCAAAGGGGGCATTCAAGACTTCTTCCCAGCTTGATAAGCTGGCATCCACCATGAGAGCGTCTTTAGTTTGAGTGTTTGGGGAATGGGGGGTGGTTCCTTGACTCCAGCATTGGGTTGGAAATTAGCCACACCAGGGAGGTTCTGGCCTTACAGATCAGAAGCATTGTGCAAATCTAGTGGGTGAATCTAAGTATATGGTGCTGCCTTCAAAAAGGCTACAGTTAGGCCCGTCGACCCTTGACCAGAGGGCTCAGACACAAGAGCAAATGAGAAAAGATTGCCCCAGGGCAGAAATATCCTGGACAGGGATATACAGTGCCTTGAAAAAGTATTCATACCCCTTGAAGTTTTCCACATTTTGCCATGTTACAACCAAAAATGTAAATGTATTTTTTGGGGATTTTATATGATAGACCAACACAAAGTGCCACATTAGTAGCGCTAATCAATTACAATATAAATGATAATTATGATAATAATGTCCATTTGTGAATATACTATAAGTGGCTATAGGTCACCTGTGGCCACCAGGGGGCTCTGGAAGAAGCACACTGTGCACTGCCCACCCTAGAGACTGTATTGTGTTATATAGAGCCATAATTATTGTTTTTTGGTGGCACAATATTCTATTATAGACTGGTTCCCTCTAAAAGGGGTCCGCCCCACTCTCTCCGACGAGGCTCTGGAGGTTAACCCCACAGGCTCTTCGCTCCCCGTGGACCGACACACCAACCGCACAATCTGAAGATGGAGAGACGCAGTGCTTGCTGACATTGATTGTTAAAATACAAGCGTAACATCTATTGTTGTCTGGTAAGTTCATTACCTTGGGGGAGTATTTCACACACAGTGGGGTGACGGTGGTCAACTGGATTTAGCCCCATATGGACTTGGCTTGATGGACAAATTATCACTTATAGTATATCCACAAATGGACACTATCATAATTATCATTTATATTGTAATTGATTAGTGGTACTAATGTTAGTGTTTTCTGTAACATATTTTTGGGATTATTGATTTATTAAAGTGGCACATAACTGTGAAGTGGAAGGAATATGATAAATTATTAAAACATTTTTTTTACAAATAAATATGTGAAAAGTGTGGCGTGCATTTGTATTCAGCCCCCTTTACTCCGATACCCCTAACTAAAATCTAGTGGAACCAATTGCCTTCAGAATTCACCTAATTAGTAAATAGAGTCCACCAGTGTATAGCAGCATAAAGGCCAAGAAACACACCAGACAGGTCAGAGATAAAGTTTTGGAGAAGTTTAAAGCATGGTTAGGTTATAATAAAATACCCCAAGCTTGGAACATCTCATGGAGCACTGTTCAATCATCCGAAAATAGAAAGAGTATGGCACAACTGCAAACCTAACACGACATGGCTGTCCACCAAAACTGACAGGTTGGGCAAGGAGAGAATTTATCAGAGAAGCAGCCAAGAGGCCCATGGTAACTCTGGAAGAGCTGCAGAGATTCACAGCTCAGGTGGGAGAATCTGTCCACAGGGCAACTAATATGTGTGCACTCCACAAATCTGGCCTTTATGGAAGAGTGACAAGAACGCCATTGTTGAAAGAAAGCCATAAAAAGTCCCGTTTTTAGTATGCGGGAAGCCACGTGGGGGACACAAACATGTAGAAGAAGGTACTCTGGTCAGATGAGACCAAAATTAAAATTTTTGGCCTAAAAGCAAAACGCTATGTGTGGTGGAAAACTAACACTGCACATCACCCTAAACACACTATCCCACGCTAAACATGGTGGTGGCAGCATCATGTTGTGAAGATACTTTTCTTCAGCAGGGACAGGGAATCTGGTCAGAGTTGATGGGAAGATGGATGGAGCCAAATACAGGGCAATCTTGGAAGAAAACCTGTTTGAGTCTGCAAAAGACTTGGAGGTTGACCTTTCAGCAGGACAACAACCCTAAACATACAGCCAGAGCTGTAATGCAATGGTTTAGGTCAAAGCATATTCATGTGTTAGAATGGCCCAGTCAAAGTCCAGGATCTGAGGCAAGACTTGAAAATTGCTGTTCACAGACTCTCTCCATCTAATCTGACAGAGCTTGAGCTGTTTTGCAAAGATGAATAGGCAAAAATGTCTAGATGTACAAAGCTGGTAGAGACATACCCAAAAAGACTTGCAGCTGTAATTGCCACAAAAGGTGGTTCTACAAAGTATTGAGTTAGGGGGGCTGAATGCCAAATCATGCCACACTTTTCACATATGTGTAAAAAAGATTAAAAACCATTTATAATTTTACTTCCACTTCACAATTATGGGCCACTTTGTGTTGGTCTATCACATAAAATCTCAATAAAATACATTCACGTTTTTGGTTTTAACAGGACAAAATGTGGACAATTTCAAGGGGTATAAATACTTTTTCAAGGCATTGTATATGTGTGTGTGTATATATATATATATATATATATATATATATATATATATATATATATATAATATACACACACACACACACACACACAAATGTTTTGCCTTGCATTTCTATTTTTAATAGTAGAATGGCAGGATTTCAGGGACCAGCCCCATCTTGGCTTCACCCTCCATGATGAGTGTACTCCTAAAGAGGTCTTTAGGGATAGATCACAGATATTGACAGACCAAGGCCCTAGACCTGTGGAGGATTCAGTGTCAGAAGCAACATTACAGGTTGG
Source organism: Lithobates sylvaticus (assembly GCA_028564925.1). NCBI lineage: Eukaryota > Metazoa > Chordata > Amphibia > Anura > Ranidae > Lithobates > Lithobates sylvaticus. Next base: position 302,643,865 of record CM053028.1, on the reverse strand, counting down.
CCCCACATCTTCTCCAGGTGAGGATCAGGTACACTGTCCTAAAGCTCAGTGGTCATCAACCAATTTGGAAGCTGCAGTGGCTATGGTGTAGCCAGGAGCCTTGATAAAACAATCTTTAGAGAAACAAACTTCCATATAAAAAAGGACACTAGAAAAAAATGAGGCTTGCTGAGAGAGAGAGAGAGAGCGGTTATATAGGGGATGGCCCTGCAGCGTTCTTTTTAGCCAGTGTCCAATCACTAGAAAGTAGCTGCATATATCCCATAGTTAAAGATGCTGTGTTTTGTATTCTACAACTAAGAAAACAACTTTTACTTCTGTCTGTGTCTCTGATGGAGTTTAACCATCTGCTCCCATATTGCAAAACTACTGTCACCATGCATGACCTGAGGGAAAATCTCTCTAAGAGAGCTTTGGAAAGCAGAGAAAATCTGACAGAGGTTTGAATTCTTCCTGGCTCAATCCAAAACTTCATAAAAGAAGTTACGACTGGACCTACACTCTAAAGACATACTTTAAATGAAATACACTTGTTTGTAAAAACAAAAACAAAACTTTACATAATCCTTGCCCATAATGTGTCAACCTGTCAGGTTTTTCTGGCATGCGCATCCTTGTTCAAAATAAATATTTCCCTTCACTTCCTGTCCCATAGATACAACAGAAAGTGAAAGCAATCTCCAAATTGAGCTAACCCTCCTCTTAAAAAGTTGTCACTGGAACGATGTCCCCAATGGAAAATTTCCCAGCTATTCCTGCTCTGATGGCAACTTATTATTTGTAATTTTTCTTCACTTTCAGTCCAAGGGTCATTGGTCAAAAGCACAAGCAATAAAAAAAATTAAAGAGTGAATCTCCCTACCTTGCAAGAAAAGACACAGTAATTAAAACTGACAGTGAATCTAATCCTAAGAAACCGTACTCATTTGAATAAAACATTTTTTAGTTGGCAAACAGAAATTTAGCCTCCATGTCCATTGATCTACAGGAAGGGAAATAAATATGTACAAAAATCTTGCATTCTATATGTTGACCAACCATGCTAGCATTACACAGTAGTTATGAGCGATAGTTGTGGTTCATGGCATGTCTTAAAGGATAAGTTCCCCTTTCAAAAAATAAAAGTATAAATTAACATATTTTTGCAGGTAAAAAATGTGCATTTGAATTTTTTTTACACTGCGGCCTGTGAAGCATTGCAACTGCAATCATAACTCCCATACAAGCTGTGGGAAGAGTCAATGAACTACGAGAGCGTTCACCAGTACACTCACAGTTTACTCAGAACTACAAGCCGTCTGTCGAGGCACAAGACGGTACCTGTAGTTCATTCATTCGCAGGAAACTGTGAATGAAAGGCGTGGCTGAGTGGCTTCCAATTTGTGACAACAGGTACAGGGAGAAGATTTCCCAAACGTTGTCACAGAGCGAAGAGAGCTGGCAGAGGGAGGTGGGTGTATAGGAGCATGTTACACCAAAAAAATGGGTGTAACTTGCTCCTAAAGGTGAACTTAGACTTTAAAAAGAAAAATTTATGGAGTTAAAAGTAAAGATGATTTAAAAAAAAAAAATTTGGGACTAGGTAGCCCGCTTTGCATTAGGTTTTTTTTGTACAATGCAGACTTTTTAAAGGATAAGCTCACCTTTGGGAACATGTTCCTCATTTTTAGGATGGAGGATGGAACATGTAACATGTTCCCACTCCTGCAGCCTCTCGCCAATCCCCCCCCCCCTTCACTGTGACAGTGGGCCCGGGATCTTCTCCCTGCACTCACTGTCACAATTTGAAAAGAATGCTCTGGCTCTGCCCACACAGCCACGTCATTCATTCTGTGAATGAACTACAAGTACCGACAGCCTTTTGCGGCTGACAGATTGTAGTTCTCAATTAAATAACAGGGTGTCAATGAGTGCGCTAGGTAGTTTACGGAGTCTTCCCGTCATTGTGCAACTGCCTGCCCATATGAGATACGAGCAGACAGATACACTGACAGTCTGCAGAACCTGAGATTGCACCCGTGCTCTGCAGATTGCAGGTGCAATGCTTAACAGGCTCCTAAAAAAAAAAAAAAAAAAAAAATGAAACATATGGTTGCCGTCTCTTCGCAATCATTCTGCAGAATAATAATAATAAACCAAAGCTCTGTAAGGCAGTACATATTTCCCACATTAACAGGAGCAGATGTTACATTTTGCATCCTAATACAGATTATCTTCTGCTAGATTACCAGATATTAGAATTAACATGGTACATGCAAAGGAATTTTGAGTGCACATTTTATAATACAAAGTCTTTCACAGGGCCAAAATATAAATAATGTTTGCAGAAGATAAGAAACAAAAAAATTGTGACATTACATACAAATAAGCAACATATATGAATGGAAATTAGCAATGTACAGTATTTATCTTTTTATTATTTGGTAATTCACATGCATTGCACAAAAAAAATCTGTCTTAAATGTATAGGTTTTTTTTTTTTTTTTACTAAATATAACAAAAGTTAAACTGAAGTTTGACCATTGCAAAGTGGACTGGCAGTGGTAAACATGAACTAGACAGGGACACCCTTGAACAGTCAAAGCAGGTTTGTCCTGCACTTTTATTCAGGAAGGCAGCAAACAAGCACAGCTTCACTGCAGAAGAGCATTGTACAGTAAGAACATAAAACAAACAAAACATCTACTCGCCCAAGGCACTAACTAAACTCAGGTCAGTGCCCCACTAACATGGTGCCCCCTTAATAGGTTCCCCAACATAAAAAGGCAGCATGTCCTTTTTTTAAACGTACTGTCAGCACTCAGCCTGTTCACATAGCAGTGGGCTCCCACAGCTAATAGCAAAAGACAGAGAGGCCTGAGCAATAGTCAGCCCTTAATATAAAGGCAGAGACTAATAATGAGTTCCATCAGGTAAGTAGTGAACCTAAGAATATTGTATTGACAGAAAAACACAGAATTGTTGACATTTTTTGCAGATTTATTAAAAAATAAAAACTGAAATATCACATGGTCCTAAGTATTCAGACCCTTTGCTCAGTATTTAGTAGAAGCACCCTTTTGATCTAATACAGCCATGAGTCTTTTTGGGAAAGATGCAACAAGTTTTTCACACCTGGATTTGGGGATCCTCTCCAGTTCTGTCAGGTTGGATGGTAAACATTGGTGGACAGCCATTTTTAGGTCTCTCCAGAGATGCTCAATTGGGTTTAAGTCAGGGCTCTGGCTGGGCCATTCAAGAACAGTGAAGGAGTTGTTGTGAAGCCACTCATTCGTTATTTTAGCTGTGTGCTTAGGGTCAATGTCTTGTTGGAAGGTAAACCTTCGGCCCAGTCTGAGGTCCTGAGCACCAGAATATCCCTGTACTTGGCCGCATTCATCTTTCCCTCGATTGTCGTCCTGTCCCTGCAGCTGAAAAACACCCCCACATCATGATGCTGCCACCACAATGCTTCACTGTTGGGACTGTATTGGACAGGTGATGAGCAGTGCCTAGTTTTCTCCACATATACCGCTTAGAATTAAGGCCAAAAAGTTCTATCTTGGTCTCATCAGACTAGAGAATCTTATTTCTCACCATCTTGGAGTCCTTCAGGTGTTTTTTTTAGCAAACTCCATGCAGGCTTTCATGTGTCTTGCACTGAGAGGCTTCCGTCGGGCCACTCTGCCATAAATCCCCGACTGGTGGAGGGCTGCAGTGATGGTTGACTTTGTACAACTTTCTCCCATCTCCCGACTGCATTTCTGTAGCTCAGCCAAAGTGACCTTTGGGTTCTTTACCTCTCTCACCAAGGCTCTTCTCCCCCGATAGCGGTTTGGCCTGACTCTAGAAAGGGTTCTGGTCGTCCCAAATGTCTTCCATTTAAGGATAAAATATGGAGGCAACTGTGCTCTTAGGAACCTTAAGTGCAGCATCATTTTTTGTAACCTTGGCCAGATCTGTGCCTTGTCACAATTCTGTCTCTGAGCTCTTCAGGCAGTTCCTTTGACCTCATGATTCTCATTTGCTCTGACATGCACTGAGCTGTAAGGTCTTATATAGACAGGTGTGTGGCTTTCCTAATCAAACACAGCTGGACTCAAATGAAGGTGTAGAACCATCTCAATGATGATCAGAAAAAAATGGACAGCACCTGAGTTAAATATATGAGTGTCACAGCAAAGGGTCTGAATACTTAGGACCATGTGATATTTCAGTTTTTCTTTTTTAATAACTCTGCAAAAATGTCAACCATTCTGTGTTTTTCTGTCAATATGGGGTGCTGTGTGTACATTGAGGAAAAACAATGAACTTAAATGATTTTAGCAAATGGCTGCAATATAACAGAGTGAAAAATGCAAGGGGGCCTGAATACTTTCCGTCCCCACTGTACATGTAATTGGTTTCAAATGTATTCTGCAGCTTGACAACAACCCCAAATAATGTCATTAAGAATGATCTTTAGTGTAGGGAATAACAAGGAGTCCTGGAAGTGATGGATTGGCCTCCACAGAGCCCTGATATTAACAGCATTGAGTCTGTCTGATTACACGAAGAGACAGAAGAGTTTGTGGCAACCTACATCCACAGAAGATCTGTGGTTAGTTCTCCAAGACATTTAGAACAACCTACCTGACGAGTTCCTTTAAAAACTGTGTGCAAGTGTACCCAGAAGAATTGATGCGGTTTGAAGGCACAGGGTGGTCACACCAAATTCTAATTTGATTTGGATTTCTCTTCTGTTCATTTTCTTTCAATGTTGTCAATTAAAAAAATAAACTATTAACACTTCTATTTCTGAAAGCATTCTTAAAGAGGCGCTCAAGTCATATTTGTGTTTATTAAAAGTAAGCAGCGACAAAAACTGTTGCTGCTGACTTTTAATAAAAAGACACTCCACACACTGATCCAGCGATGTGCTCATCTGAGCTATTCTTTCCATCGTTATCCTGTCCCCGAAGCCAACTGTGGGCACTCGGCTGTGACAGCTTGTGGCTGCACAGCTGGGTGCCCACTGCGCATGCATTGTGAAGTGCTGTGAAGTGCCCCAGAAGAATGCGAGGAGGGAGGAGAATTTCCACCTAGGCGATCCGAGCGGAAGTGGAAGCAAGCCCCCAAGAGTGCCATTTCCTAAGGAGGAGGGAGGGAGAAGGCTTTAAAGCAGAAAGGGGAAACTCTTTAATTTGCAGCATTTTTCCACAGTTTGGAGGTATATTCTAATGGTTCTGGTTCTGAATAAGTCCTGGCAATGTAGAGAGATTTCCTTTGGATGCCATTGGATGGATCAGGCCATAAAATTGGTAGGACAATATTTTCACAGAGGTGGAATACTGAAACCACCTTCGAGAGAAAGGATGGCTTTAGGCACAAGACAACCTTGTCCATAGTGATACGAGTTATGAGGAAAGGTTCTTTACAGAAAAAGGCCATCAGTTCAGAAACACATCTGACAGACATAATGGCAACTTTGCAGAAGAGATCTTCTAGGGTAATATCCCTGATAGGTTCTGATCAAGACATAACTGTAGGAAGGCGAGGAGCAGAGTAATGTCTGAAACTAAAGTGCCTGTGTTCACACCAGGCAAAACAAATATAATGGATCAAAGAGTTTCTGTCTAGCACATTATCCGGTTTGCTTCCATCAAGACAGCTAGACTTCTTTCGCAGGGCACTGCCGTGGCATTGTTTGACTGCACCCTGATTGGGCGTCCCTTTGGAAAGGGGGGTTCAGTGCTGCAAGGTTAACAGGACTGCTCTGAGCTCCAAGATGTTAATTGGTTTTCACCAGTGACTATGTTCCTTGGACTGTTGGAGATTGGAACACACCTCCCGTGCCTAAGAGACTTGTGTCTTGTAAAAACATTCCAGTGATAGGGAAGGAAGGATTTGAGGTTGAGGTGGTGATCTACCAAGATAGGGATTTCCTTGCTTGCCTGGACAGGAGCATTGGCAAATGGAGAGAAGGAGCCTGCCTATTCCAAGCTGAAAAATATTTTTTTGGACAGTTCTTGAATGGAATTGGGCGAATGGTACTGCTTTGAAGGAGGCTACCATTAAGCCTAACACTTTCAAAGAGAATCTCATTGTGGGTATGGTGACCTGGATACAATATGCCCACCCCTCAATGCCAACAGCAAGTTACTCATCGTATGCCTAAAGCATCTGGGACTTTAGAAAAAAAATTGCATTTACAGTGGATCCGGAAAGTATTCACAGCTTAACATTTTCCACAATTTGTTTTGTTACAGCCTTATTCCAAAATGGATTAAATACATTTTTTTCCCTCAAGATTCTACAAACAATACCCCATAATGACAACATGAAAAAGGTTGTTTGAAAAGAAAAAAAATCACGTACATAAATAGCCTTTGCTCAGTACTTTGTTGAAGCACCTTTGGCATCAATTACAGCCTCAAGTCTTTTTGTGTATGATTCTACAAGCTTGGGCAGTTTCTCCCATTCTTTGTTGCAGGACCTCCAAGCTCCATCAGGTTGGAGGGGAGCGCCAGTGCACATCCATTTTCAGATCTCTCCAGAGATGTTCAATCAGGTTCAAGTCTGGGCTCTGGCTGGGTCACTCAAGTACATTCACAGAGTTGTCCAGTAGCCTCTCCTTTGTTATCTTGGCTGTGTGCTTAGGGTCGTTCTCCTGTTGGAAGATGAACCTTCTCCCCAGTCTGAGGTCCAGAGCACTCTGGAGTAGGTTTTCATTAAGGATGCCTCTGTACATTGCTGCATTCACCTTTCCTTTGATCCTGACTAGCCTCCGAGTTCCTGCTGCTGAAAAACTGCCACCACCATGCTTCACTGTAGGGATGGTATTGGTCAGGTGATGAGCAGTGCCTGGTTTTCTTTAGACAGGACACTTGCCATTCAGGCCAAAGAGTTCATTTTTGTTTCTTATGGTCAAAGTCCTTCAGGTGCCTTTTGGCAAACTCCAGGCTGGCTATTATGTGCTTTTTACTAAGGAGTTGCTTCCATCTGGCTACTCTACCATACAGGCCTGATTAGTGCAGTGCTGCAGAGATGGTTGTTCTTCTGGAAGGTTCTACTCTCTCCACAGAGAAACGCTGGAGCTCTGTCAGGGTGACCATCGGGTTCTTGGTACCCTCCCTGACTAAGGCCCTTCTCCCCAGATTGCTCAGTTTGGCCGGGTGGCCTGCTCTAGGAAGAGTCCTGGTGGTTCCAAACTTCCATTTACGGATGAGGGAGGCCACTGTGCTCATTGGGACAGTCAGCACTGCAGACATTCTTCTGTACCCTTCCCCAGATCTGTGCTTCGATAAAATCCTGTCTTGTTTGTCTACAGACAGACAATTCTTTGGACTTCATGGCTTGGTTTGTGCTCTGACATGCACTGTTAACTGTGAGACCTTATATAGACAGGTGTGTGCCTTTCCAACTCATGTCCAATCAACTGAATTTACCACAGGTGGACTCCAATCAAGTTGTAGAAACATCTCAAGGATGATACGTGGAAACAGGATGTACCCAAGCTCAATTTTAGAGTGTCATGGCAAAGGCTGTGAATACTTAGTGGATATAAAAAGTCTTCACACCCCTTAAAAATGACAGGTTTCTGTGATGTAAAAAAATGACAAAGATAAATAATTTCAGAACTTTTTCCACCTTTAATGTGACCTATAAACTGTACAACTCAATTGAAAAACAAACTATAATCTTTTAGGTGGAGGGAAGTAAAAATAAAAAAATTAAATAATATGGTTGCATAAGTGTCAACACCCTTAAACTAATACTTTGTTGAAGCACCTTTTGTTTTTATTACAGCACCCCTTCTTTTTGGGTATGAGTCTATCAGCATGGCACATCTTGACTTGGCAATATTTGCCCAAACTTCTTTGCAAAAATACTCCAAATCTGTCAGATTGCGAGGGCATCTCCTGTGCACATCCCTCTTCAGATCACCCCAAAGTTTTCAATCGGATTCAGGTCTGGGCTCTGGCTGGGACATTCGAAAACTTTAATCTTCTTCTGGTGAAGCCATTCCTTTGTTGATTTGGATGTATGCTTTAGGTCGTTGTCATACTGAAAGATGAAGTTCCTCTTTATAGCACAAGCCTGAAGGTATGTGCCAATATTGACTGGTATTTGGAAGTGTTCATAATTCCCTCTACCTTGACTAAGGCCCCTGTCCCAGCTGAAGAAAAACAGCCCCAAAGCATGATGCTGCCACCACCATGCTTCACTGTGGGTATGGTGTTCTTTTGCTGATGTGCAAACATATCGCCAAACAAATCTTTTGGAATTATGGCCAAAAAGTTCAACCTTTGTTTCATCAGACCATAACACATTTTCCCACATGCTTTTGGAAGAATTCAGATGTGTTTTTGAAAAAATTTAGCCAGGCATGGATGTTTTTCTTCAGAAGAAAAGGCTTCTTTCTTGCCACTCTACCCCATAGCCCAGACATGAAGAATACCTCCCGTATTGTTGTCGCATGCATCACACAGCCAGTACTTGCCAAATATTCCTGCAGCTCTTTTAATGTTGCAGTAGGCCTCTTGGCAGCCTCTCTGACCAATTTTCTTCTTGTCTTTTCATTCATTTTGGAGGGACATCCAAATGCAACAGCTGGGGGCCGCCAGTTTGAGACCCCTGGCATAGGGCAAGCATGTCCGGAAGAAAAACATGTTAACTCAGGTGACTGAGTTTTAGCCCCAGGTTTGAAAAGTTTTCACTGAGGTAAATACATTCCAAACAAATCCCTGTTATACAGTTGCATTCATAGATTCAGGTTGACCCTGTCTTACCTGCCTATTATGCTGGTTTGCAATAACTGCTTCTCTCTCACAGTGGGCATACCCAAAAGGGGGCTTCAGGGACTGGGTTCCATAGCAATGGACCATGGACCTGAATAGAGCAGTTGACTCAAAACATTGCACTTAGTGTCAAGGTGAGTGCCCATGCAGGATCCAGTGCCTGGAGTAACATTACAGGTCAATCCCACACCGTGGGGTCCAGGTATGACTTCCAAAATGTTACCACAGTGACTCCAGTCCAGATACACTGGTTCTATGTTGGAATGGAAAGACAGTGAGTAGTTGATTGAAGAATTAAACAAAAAAATATAGTACAAATATACTAGCTAAGCTAAGGGTGATTTTCTCCATGAATGAGAAAAGGTAAATCTTCTTTAGACAGCAACACAAATTGTGGATTCAAACAGTGGGGTAGGGTTATAACAGGGGTGCCCAAGGGACATGTCCTCTAAAGCTTTTCCAGTGTCCAGTCGTCTGAAGGTATATGACTATAACCCTGTGTCATGCACTGCACAATTAGGATATATTATTTCATAAAAACTAAACCTGGCACATCTACATGACCTTTATAACTAAGCCTGTGGGAGGGTGGACTAGCTGAAGCAGGGTGACTACAAGTTCATTTTTCATTTTTCACTGTACACTTAGCGATATGGGGCCAGACAAGCCCCTTGGATGGTTGCAACTTATAGTGGATAGAGTCACAAGGAGTACTGACACGGTTGCATAGTGCAGTGCAGTTTACTATGAGGTCCAAGGCACATCCACATGCCACTTAATCCTATGTATGTATCAGTGTTGCTAGTTGAACCATAAACACTCGTCAATGCATCAGCACAATTTGTTTTTTGTAAAATAAATAAAAAGTAAAAACAGCTTCTTTAGATCTGGCTGATGTACTGGAAGGACCGATTACAGAATAATAAAGCTACTTTCTAAATGACAATTCTGTTAGTGCACAATCGTTTGTAACATGTTTTCTCCACACAATGCACAGACTGAAAACAGTTTAATAGTTCGAAACAATCATATAGAGAAGATGCATTATAATTAAACAAGTGAGAAACCACTGTAATAGCTACCTTATTTATACAGCACAAGACGGACAGAATTATCTCTGAGGGCTATTACAGTACATCACAAAGGGACCTAGACACACTAGAATTAAATATTTAATAGTCTGATAGAACAAAGACAAACAACGTTTTTCAGCAGACTAAACACAGATTAAAATATCCTTGAAAAATCACACTCCAATGAGTAATTACAGAGTGATGAACCAAAATCACATTCCAGCATGCAGCGCTGAAATATACAAATCAAAATAATTGCAAAGCTATCTTTACCGTGCATATGCATAATTAAATTCAACTGGAATGCACCTGGTTCCTCAAACCAAAGAGTTGCAAGTGAAGAAAAAAAAAAAAAAAAAACACACTAGGAAGTGCAAAGAGGCAGAAGCAATAATTATGCTGTGTTGCTGTTACTTTTCACATCGAACTACTTGCCACATAGGTGCAAATTCATTTATCAATATCTTTAATTCCATGTAATGCAAGAAGATGTTATCACAAATGTGGACCTGTTATTTTAACTGCTCGCTTATGTTTCTGAACCTACTGATGAAATATGCCGACACCCAAAGTTACATTTTAGACATGTTAGACTGACTGTACTGCTACACAATGCGGTTAACATTCTCAGTATAATGTAAAGTACTGCTAAATATGCATGAGCTTCATTTAAACAAAACACATACCAGCTAAACCTAAGCAGCCTATTGGGAATAGTGAAGGGGTAAAACTGATTAAGAAGATGATGGCAGTAGGATTTCTAGGTAAATTCTGTATTGTAAGCAAGACCTGCATTATTCATACATTTATATTCTTTGCTTGAATGGCAGACGGAAATGCATTAATAAGTTGATATTAGTATAGAGCTAGGATGTGAGCCCTGGGATCTTTCGCTGTAAGAAGGGCATACACTTACGTAAGGAAGGTCCAAGGTTAGGGTTATAGGGAGTGATAGCGATCATCTCATATCACAGCATTTGGACCAACCACAATCTCCTGCCTAACTTTGCCAATGTGTGGATGCTGCTTATGTGCAATGACAGTTTTATCCTGTCTTCTCCATAGAAAAGAAAATGATTCGGCTGAAACGCAGGATACTAGAATTTTTTTTTTTTTACTTAAAAGGAAAGTATTGTATTTTATTTTTACTATTCGATTTTTAACTATGGTTAGTACTAAAATAAAATTATATATATTTTTTTAGTTAGGTAAAAATTTAATATTTTATATTACTTTGTATTTTTTTAACCATTGGTTGAAATATTCGGAAACACTGATTGTTTGATCATTGATTGTAATTTTAAGTGCTGCACTGTTTGTATATTTTATTTTGCAATGTTGGGTAACATGGCATAGTGTATAGCAGCTATTTGTATATTTCACACTTTGCCCCTCTAGCGCGATTTACTTTGTCGATTTAATTTAGGTGAAATATTCTGCTCCTTTTAATGCTTATTTACAGCCTGCTGAAAAAAGCCTGCTGTTGACAGGCCTACAATAAGGTCAAGATGAAAAACACAACTGATTGACAGATATTGGTGTTCTGAGTATCCTTGCCATGTATTAAATGTTTATTTGTATAACAAAAATGTATACATCTCGTAAATAAAATAAAAAAAAGATATAAAAAACTGTTAAAAATGTTTAAACATTAAAAACAAAAAATGGACCCAAAACCATTAAAGCCCCCCTTTACAACTCCCATCACCTACAAAACCTAGCACTTTTTTTTTTAATCCGATATTATTTAAAGAAAATATAGATCAACAATACACAATACCTAAACCAGCGTACAAAACAAAAAAAAAAAATCATAAAAAAATCCCACCTATACTATATCATACAGGGACCTAAGAAAAGAAGTAAAACATATATTCCATCAAGTTAGACCATATAGTATTGAATTTATGCATAGAGTTTCTGAGATAATAAGTATGCTTTTCATAAGAGATTATTTAGATCTGTTATCCACAAAGAGTTGGTGGGCTAGCCGAGGTCCATTTAATTGCAATCAACCTGCGAGCTATCATGATCCACAGAAGAGGATTTAATATATCTTAACAGGCATGTCAGGGGTTCAGCTAAACTATTGGTCCACAATAAGCCATTCAAAGTACCTACAACAACCTCAGCCCAATATCTTTTCGGCTTGGGACAGCCCTACATAAGATGGATAAGGGATCCTGAAGAATAACAGCACTGACTACTGTACAGTATGAGTTGTCTATAAATCCAATAGTATATAGAAATTCAGGGGTTCTGCATACTTTGGGGAAAATGTATCCCTGAGTTGCTATATGGGCAGGAAAACTTGGCACTTGATCGGTCGAATGTACTGGTTGGTACTGGAGATGCAACTTGAAGGGCACAAAAAATTGTTGAAATGTTTCTCTGACTTTCAGGAAAGAAAATATTGTCCATCACTGCAAAGTACAGAATCTGTCAATGTGAATATGCACATTATCGTCTTAATGTATTTTATTCACTTATCGATCCACTCTTCCTAGACAATAATTAAACAAGTTACAATATATACTACATGTGAGAACATAAAAACTTTTATTGATGGAATGGAATGTGATATTCAGTTGCATACTGTGGACTTATTTTCTTATGTATTAACATCTGGCAACCTTTCATCAATTAGCTGCATTCAGATGAACATTTATTACAGTTTAAGAGGATTTGATACTCAAGAGTTTCTGAAGTGCAAGACTTCTCAAAAAACAGAGAAGTGTCATGGAAACAAAAGGGCTTGCCATGGTAACATCTTCTCAATTACTGCAACAAAGCCCTCTGGTTTCCAATGCACTCTCTGACAACATCTTTATTCAGATCTCATTTCCATTTCAATGGTCATCAATAACATATTGCAATAATGTGAAAAACGTTCTAGAAAATACAAGCCCAGAGCTGTTTGTGTTGGGTCAGCAAAGGGCGCAATGTGTCAAATGAACGCAAATAACGTAAGTAACAGACATTGTTCAGATCAGTATTATCGCTTCATGTAGTGGTGTCTAGTGGGTGTCCAACAAGAGCGCAAGTAAAAGAACTTGAAGACAGGTGAGTAAACCCAGCAGGATGAAGCACATCATGTTTTAGCAAGAAGTGTCCCTATATTTTACAACGTGACCTAAATTTACTTTTAATATCCCTATAGCAATATTTACATTATCTGCAATGGATTTAGTACCTAGTCATATTTCTGGCAAACAATAAAAGCCTATTATGAGAAATGTTAATATTTGGAACGGGAAAACTCACTTGTATTAAAAAAAAAAAAAAAAACACACAAAAAACAAAATTCTTAACACAGTTTGTAGAGCGTATCGCCAATGGTAAACTCTCCACGTCACGCCACCACCACATCGCTGTTATAGGCAATTACCTGGTGCCAAAATAACAGCCTGTAATTGCTTTTTATTACATTTTGACACCTGTTTCTGTTTAAAGTGACAGCACAGATAGTCTGCAAGCGTCACAGTAAATACATGTATTGTCTCACTGTAGTTTAATTCAGCCCATCCATTCATTTTCACATGAAATGTGTTACTTTTAAACTGTACATGACATTTAAAGAAACTTTACAAAAAAAAAACTGGTTACCTAGCGACACTAAATGCAGGGATCAGAAAAAACGATCGCTTAGTGACACTGGCAAAAGGGTGGGGGGGTGAAAGGGTTAACTAGGGGCAATCAGGGGGTTAAACCTTTATTAGGTAATATATGGGGGTACCTGACGCTATATAAAAACTGACGGGAACCTAAATAACGAAATAACTAACTGGCTAACCAGCGTCACCAGTGACATTTTATACGGTGATCACTGGTGAAAGGGTTAACTCTAGGGGCAATCAGGGGGTTAAAACCTTTATTTAGGTTGTAATATGGGGGTACCTGACCTATAAACCTATTTATGAACCTATATAAACATGGCGGTTAACCTAAAAAAAAAAACTGGTTACCTAGCGACACTAATGCAGCGATCAGAAAAACGATCGCTTAGTGACACTGGCAAAAGGGGTGAAAAAAATGGTTACCTAGCGACACAACGATCGCTTAAACTGGCAAAATGTGTTACTTTTAAACTGTACATGACATTTAAAGAAACTTTACTAAGTAATCCAAAAATATTCCTATTTAACCACTTAATGAAAAAATAAAAATAAAACAAAACAAAAAAAGACACGGCTTCACCCACACAGAATACGTGGCTGTTTTTTGCATTCTTGTTTTGTCTCGTTTAATTTAATTCACCTTTTAAGTATTTTTGCAATTTGCATATCACTTAATGACATGGTTTAGTTTAAATGTACTGCAATGTTCTAGGCTTGTATTGCTGTTTGTGGGATTCAACTCTGTCATGTTTAACATTATTATTTAAAGTGAAAGTAAGAAAAATCCCAAATGTTGGGTTGTCCTCAGAACAATAATCTAAGTGAGCACAAATGGAAAAAAAAAAAAAAAAACAGTGGTTATGACTCTCCCTTTTTCTATTCAATTCTACTTTAACTCTGATCAGCCCTAATTAAGGTTGTTTTTTATAAAGGCTTTTTTTTTCTAAAATAACAAACATGTTATACTTACCTGCTCTGTGCAATGGTATTAAGAGGCACCCTTGAACCTCCTCTTCTGAGGCTCCCCGCCAGCACTCTTGGCTCCTCCTCTTCGGTGTCTGACACCATAGCAAGCTGCTTGCTATGGAGGCAGACATGCGGGCTCAATTCCGAGCCAGGTTGTGTGCGTCTATTGATGCACAGTGTGGCATAGCCCCTCCCCCTCCTCACTGTCCATCAGTCCTTGTGTGAAGAGGGACAGAGGAGAAAAGACTGTAGCCAGGCACAGTGCTGGATCGATCCAGGAATGAGGTTTCGTTTTTAAAGGGGGAGGGGGGCACAGCAAATCCAAAAACTTTTTTTAACTTAATGCAAGGAATGCATTTAAGTAAAAAAGGTTTTGGCTTTGAAACAACTTGAACACCTTTAATGTTTGAGAAAGATTGCCTTGAAACTACATTAACACCTCTAATGTTTGCGGTCGATTTTTTTTGTGTCCTGTGTATCTGTGCCCTTATTACAGATGTTTATCCTATTTCCTGTTTGGTGACAGCAGAGCAGGAAGTGAGAAGCCCTGGATAGCAGTAATTTAACATTGGTTTACCTTATACACTCCTTTCACTTGTCAGCAAGTCCTGCCCAATGATTCAGGACCGGGACCTGCTGATCAGCTGTGTGCTATCACAGTCCAGAGCTCTGTGTTGGTGAAAAACACAGTTCTGTACAGAGGAAGCAATTTGTCAGCTTCTCATCCCTGCAAAGGGATGAGAAACAGGTATCTTTAGTAAAAAGCCGCACACATTACACATAGTTAGGCACATATTTAACCCCTTGATCATCCTAGATGTCAACCCATTCCCAGCCAGTGTCAGTGTATATTATCATCACTAATCACTGTATTAACATCACCGGTGATGTCAATGGTAGTTAGTCTGTTCCCCCCAGCATCATTTTGCGTCAGATTACCCGCCGCACTATTGCAGTCTCATTATAAGTCGCTGATTACCACCATTGGTAGTATAAAAAAAATAAACATTACAGTATATATACACACCATAGTTTTTAGGCACTATAACATTCACACAAACCAATCAATATACATTTATTGGGAATTTTTCTCATCAAAAACATGTAGCTCAATACATTTTGGGCAAAATTTAAGAAGAAATTTTATTTTTGAAACTTTTTTCATTGAATATGTTTTTTAGCAGAATGTAAAAAATGTTTTGCTTTTTTTTAAAATTATCAGTCTTTTTTGTTTAGATTGCAAAAAAAAAACTCAGCAAAAAAATAAATAAATACATAAATTTCATTTGGGTACATACAGCGTTGCATGCACACACAATTACCAGTTAAAGTAGTGCAGTGCCGCATAGCAAAAAACGGTCTGGACATAAAGGTAAAATTTTCCAGAGCTCAAGTGGTTAAGCTTAACATACACTAACGTAATTGCAGGGTGTTCAAAGCATGCAGCTGAAAACAGCTGAAAACAGGTATTTACAGCTATTTACAGGTACACCAAAAATTGCACATACTGTATTAAAAATATGAACGATGGGAAGACCTAATCAATGTAGTACCCAAATTTAATGGGGCCTGCTCCTTTGTGCTAGTATCGCCAGGTGATTAAAAAATAATAATTTCAACATTTTTCCCAAGACCTATAACTTTTCTTATAAGTCTAATTACTTTGCTAAGAAGATATATAGAAAAATAATTATGGCAATAACACACCAGATCTTCCTCAGGGAAAAACATGTATTCATCAAATGAATGAACCACAGATCCCCATGTGGAATCCTTGTAAATATCTTCTAAATAAGGTGATTCTATTTTGAAAAAACAATCAAAAGTAGTGGGGGTTCTAGTACATTTGAGAAAAGGAATATGGTTAAATACCCCAGCCAAACCTTAGAGCAGATATTGTCCCATGACAATATGACAAGATTATTGTCCCATGACAGTAAATAAGAAAAAGTACCTATATCATTATAAAAATTATTTACACCCACATGTACAATGTTTTTTTATATGTATAATGGTATATTACTATTTATGACAAGATATATGTATGTATTTCGTCAATGCTAGTTAGGCTGTTTTGTTTGATGTTAAATATTTTTCAAGTATATTCTGCTGTAAAATTTTGTAAATGTCTGGAAATGTACGTAAAATGTTTAATATGCACAGATGTTTAGCAAAAAAAACAAACAATAAAAATGTGACAAAGCTAATTTTTGTTGAGTAAAGTATAATTCCGTAAGTTGTCCATCAATCTAAAGGAATGAGAACTGGGACAATTTGTCAGAATTATACATACATATTAGAAAATTAAAGGAACGTGTTAGTTCTGTGCCCTTTAAAGACTTCTATGCCATGAAATTACCTAGGGATTATGCTGTGCAAACCTGCTGAATTTGGTTTCTTATTCAGTAGACAGATTTGTCAGGAAAAACCAGACACAAGCTAAAATAAATGTTACCAATATGCCAGCCTGACTGCCTTTCACTAGTCAGAAGAAAGTGAATGCTGCAAAGACAGAAGTTTCTTTAGTTTTTTTTTGCTAGCCCAAATCTGAAAGCTCATAGCTATATTAACTGTAATCAATATAGAGTTACACACATGCATGCCACATGATTGTACATGCACCCCCACTTTGCATTTTTTCTTTGCTTACCACCTCTATGTGGCGCCATCTCACTGTCCCTTGTGCAATCCAAAATTCCCCCACTGTTATTCACCTCAAATTTATTTAGCATAATCACCTGTGAGCACTACACCTTCCATTTTCTCACCTCCCCTCTCCCCTTCGTTTCCTCCCTTTCCCATCTGCATGTTTCCTCCTCCCCCACCTTCCTTTGATATTCTCTGTCCATTTCCTCTTCTCCCGCCCCCCCCCTCTCTCCGTCCTTTTTCCCTCCCACACAACCCCATGCCACCCACCCCTCCTCTCCTCCCCTCCTTTACCCCCACCCCTTTCCTGTGTCCTCATTTTCTCTCTCCCCCATCTCCCCCCTCCACAATACCCCCCACGCCTTTTTTTCCTATCTCTTCTTTTCTCTTCCCCCCTTTTTTTCTCACCTTCCTTTTTTCACTCCATTTCCTTCTACATCACCCTCCTCTATGATCTAATATCTCATGTCTCTTTTCTCTACATGTGCGCGTCATGTACTTTCACTCTTCCCTCTTTCTTTCTCCCCTCGCTTTATTCTTCCCCTCCTTTCCCTCCCCTTCTCTCCCTTCCCTCCCTCACAACTATTCTTCTCCATTCCACTATCTCCATCCTTCCCCCCCCCCCAGTTCTCCTTTCCCCCCCTTTTCCTCCTTTCCCCTCTATTCCTCTTCCCCTTTCCCCCTCCTCACACATATTCTCTCCTCTCATCCCCTTTCCCCCCTCTTTTCTTATACCTCCCAGTCACCGTTCACACTTACTTTTCCCCTTCCATGTTGCTACCACCCTGTTGAGTGGGGGAAAGCTGGGGTATAAACTCACTGGTCACTAGGCACACACTGGATTCTGGGATAATATGCCTCTTAAAATTACATCATCTATTTTTTGAATAATTGTTTCAAATTACTTAATATGGTGGACTTGTAACTGATTGGTATTGGACTCTCATGGCAGGTGTGCTCTTTGTCCCCTCCATCCCCAACTGCCGGCCTACATGTCCGCATGTAGGAGGTCAATATTGGATGTGACCTCTTGTAAGTCACGCACCTGGACCGCCTCTCTCGACCCGGCCGGCGCGTCTGGGAGGTGTTCTCAGGGTCACCCGGAAAGCAGGAACCTCCTCAGGGAATCCCCATATGGGAATTTTACTTCATCAAAAACATACACGCTTTGGTAAATATTTTGCAACGCTGTACTACTGTTTATGTCCCCTCCTTGTTAGTTCACATTGAGATAATTGTATGAAATACATATACGTTTGCAATATATTTTTTTTCTTATCCTTCCTTCTCTTAGCAGACAAAATTCCTTTGAAGAAGACCCATATAGCTACGAGTCGAAACGCGCCAGGCTCACTTTCTCACCACCAGCATTAGTCTTGTTAAATCATGTTGTTGTGAAAGTCCTGTCTGCTAGTGTATTTTTACATATTTTTGCTCGGTTTTATTTTCCCCATTGAGGCTCATGTCTTATACCCATCATGGCACTTTTGTGACATCTTTAATAAACATTTATATTTAGATAACCTTTGTATCAATCATTTAATTAATTCTTTCGAACCTGCTGCCTAAAAACCCCACCTACCCTTTCTGGGGGGATTTTTTCTCTTTGTTATATCTTAGGGGCGAGCAGCAACCGAGCCATCTCCTGCTGTGTCTTTTCTTTTTGCTAAATCTGAAAACTTAAACCCTGCACACATAGTGGGTTATTTACCAAAGGAAAATCCACTTTGCACTGAAAGTGCACTTGGAAGTAAAGTCACTGTAGATCTGAGGGGGACATGCAGGGAAAATAAAAAACAGCATTTTAGCTTGCACATGATTGGATGATAAAATCAGCAGAGCTTCTCCTCATTTCAGATCCCCCAGATACCCCTCAGATTTAGAGCGACTGCACTTCCAAGTGCACTTTCAGTGCAAAGTGGATTTGCCTTTCGTAAATAACCCCCAAAGTGTTTATAGCAGTTTAAAATAGAGGTCTGATGTACCCTCTGCAAAGAATGAAATGCAGGCATGCTGAACAGTTGTAAAAAATCAAACACACACTAACTTGCGGTAATCTGGAGTAAGCATTCACTATAAAAAAAATGTAAACAAAAAAAATTAAAAATTCCTCCATGGGGTTAAACAGTTCAGAGTATATATCAGTCTTTTACTCAAAACAAGTGAGTATATGCCAAAAACTTCCAAACCTCCAAAATTGTAGGTAAGTTTTAGATTACTTTTTTGAGTAAACAGTCCACCATTTATTCCTTTTATGAGGACAGCCTCTTTTACCCAATGTTCCAAAGAAATCATACAAGCTTCAACTAAAAATCCAGCATAAACGTTTCAACCTAAAGCGGAGTTTCACCCAAAAAATGGAACTTCCGCTGTCCGGATCCCCCCCCCCCCCACCGGTGTCACATTTGGCACCTTTCAGGGGGGAAGGAGGGAGCAGATACCTGTCTAATACAGGTATTTCCTCCCACTTCCAGCAAAAGATCGCTGCAGTATCTGCGGGGATCTACGCCATGTCTGGCCCCTCCTACAGCCCCCCCCCCCGCTGTCTTCTGGGAGACACACAGGACCCAGAAGACAGCAGGGACAGAAGAACGTGCAGCGCAACTCGCATATGCGCAGTAGGGAACCAGGCTGTAAAGCCGCAAGGCTTCACTTCCTGATTCCCTTACTAGCAATGCCGGTGCCTCCACCTGGAGCCAAGGGGATAGGCCGGCTTCAGGTGAGGAAATCGCGGGCGCCCTGCAGTATTTGGAGCTGCTGACTTTAATTTTTTTTTTTTTTTTAAGGCCAAACTCCTCTTTAGCCTTCCTCCACACTTAATGCACCATGTAATATTTGATAAAGTTGGCTGACTTTACATACCTCAGTCCTAGTACATTATAAGAGAATGCTTGGCATTTGGTTTAAGATCAGCAATTATCTGTGGCCCTAAATACTGTATGAATATGTGGTATGAATTACTAACATTTTCCATCGTTACAGCATACAAAAGTTAATCCTGAACCACAAAACATTCTTGAGAACACCGACACATTAAAGTACAACTAATGCCTTTGTTCACACAGGACTTTGTAATCCATGCCCCATGCAGGGCTGTGTTTTACTGGCACAGGGATGCATGGGTGTTGAGTGCATCCCTATGCTGGCAGTCCCATTGATATCTATTGTGACACACCATTGCTGCACACAGCCACTGCTACCAATGTGAGACCCGTGAAGGTGCGGATGTGGGCGCAAAGCCCCAAATGCACCAAGACCCTTCTCGGGGCACGGCTTAACACACCAAGTGTGAACAAGGCCTAAAGGCCCAAACGTCTCTACAAAATGGGCCTACTACATCACTCCTCCAGAGCCAAACTAAATTGATAAATTTACTTTGGTCGTGCCTCATGTAGAGACATTGCTGGTTTACATAAAAAGCTTTGATACTGCACATAACTCAGTACTAAAGGGGTGAACGACAATAAAATACCCAAAACACAATAAAAGTTGCAGAGATAAAATGTCTGTTTGATAAGGTATTCAGCCCAAAAAAAAACCTAGTTGTTGCCCAAATGTCTTTAACCACTTGTCGCCCGCCCGTCAAATGATGGCTGGACAGTGCGGCTTTAATTCTGGGTGGACGTCATATGATGGCCTCCCAGAACGACCGCTTTTGCGCTTCCCCGGGGGCGCAACCTCGATCTGTGTAAAGAGCCACGGCAACGGCTCTTTAACCATGTGACCGCGTCCAATCACAGCCGGTCACATGTAAACACGGAGATGCCAGTAATCGGCGCTCCTCGCCTCACACTGAGGGAGTGTGAGGAGAGTAGAGCAGATGAGTGGCATCTCCTCACAGAGGACATCTAGGGATGTAATCAGGGCACTGATCATCAGTGCCCTGATCACAATTATATGCCCACCAGTGTCAGCGATGGAACTGCCCACAATTGGCACCAATCTGTGCCCACAAGTGCCAGCAATCAGTGGCCAACAGTGATGCCAGTCAGTGCTGGCCATCAGTGCTGCCCATCAATGCGTGCCCACCAGTGCCGTATATCAGTGCTCATCAGTGCCACCTATCAGTGCCCATAAGTGCAGCATATTCGTGCCACCTATCAGTGCCTATAAGTGTGGCATATTTGTGCCAACTAATCAGTGTCCATAAGTGCCACCTCATCAGTGCCGCCCATCAGTGAAGGAGAAAAATTACTTATTTACAAAACTTACTGACAGAAACTAAGAAAAACATTTTTTTCTTCAAAATTTTTGGTCTTTTTTTGGAAAAAAATAAAAAAAACCCAGGAGTGATTAAATACCACAAAAAAAAGCTCTATTTGTGTGAAGAAAATTATAAACATGTCACATGGTTTTAGCGTAGCCTGACCGCGCAATTGTCATTTAAAGTGTGACAGCGCTGAAAAATGGCCTGGGCAGGAAGGGGGTGTAAGTGCCATGTATTGAGGTGGTTAAACAGCAGGTATCTAACAGTGGGTGTAATGAATATTTGCAGTAATAAAGATAAAGCTAAAATCACATAATTATGACCTGGGCTGTTCTCTCCTCTGGACTGTGAACACGTGTCATTCCTTTGCTCTGTAATGTGTGACATGTTTTTAGGGGAAATACATTTAGCTGACAAATGAGTGCAAGCATAATACTCAACTTGGACTTCGTAAATATGCACCAATCCAAAACAAATGTTTGCCAATTAATACATTTCTAATTTAGGGGGCTGATGTGTTCCAGCACACTTTGTATAATTCTCCTGAGCTTGCAGTACTTTCCCCCTTCTTGCTTTATAAAGAAATTGGGCTGCAAGTTATGCTGAGAGAGTAAAATATGATATGTCAATTAAAATCGTCAGAAAATAGATAAATTTAGAACGTGAATGGAATCAATTAGGTCTATTGAACAAAGAAGAAGTGAAGACGCAGGCGATAATTGGAGTTAGGGCTGTAATTAAAATTTGCTTTGAAACATGAAAAACTGTTAACAGCAGCAAAACATTGCAAAAAAATATTCTGCCCAAAAATAACAAAAACAGCTGCAGGCATTGATGGGAAAAGTTATGTTGTGTGGCAAAGCGTAAAACATATTAATTAATGAGAGCTTTTTACACAGATATGTTTTTGTAAATTGTTAATTGCAGTTTTTTTTTTTTTTGCTTAATCAGCATATATATTTGCCAAAGTTTTGCAGCTGTATAAATCACCAGCTACTGGGAAAGTTGATTTTAATGAGATAAAGTCTCAACCAAAGTCAAAAAAAATTGTGGGCACAAGGGGTGACAAATAGGGGTATTACGAAAAAAGACTGCGCTGGAAAAAACCTTATAAAAATCGGGTTTTACCTATGGCTATTTTATTGATTTTTTTCTCCGAGCCACGTTTGCATCACTATGCATTAAGTTGCATACAAGCTTCCAGCGGAGGGTTTGGTCTGTTGAAATCTGGACCAGAAGATCCCAATACAGATGCAGTGACTGGACAAATATCGGAACTCCACTGAGGAAAAGGCCCTGGCTGGGTGTTAGCCATGGGCATTACTTGTCTGTGCAGCTGGTAAGCGCACACTTCTTATGGGGGTGGGTCTGCAAGCAAAGTCACATTGTTCTCTGGAACTGATCACAAGCCGATATTCTCACTATTTGTTAGCGATTGGTCGATTGGAAGTCTGACTGACTGTCATTGGAATCTCTAATTAGCGTCACTGAACACTTAGAGTTATACCATTTATTTGTTGGACTTTTTAAGTTCTAATTGATTCATGGGCTTTGCATAAGGGGTTGCAGGGGTCACAAACGCAACCCCGCCCCTAGCTCCAGGGGGCCCCTGCAGCCTCCCTGTCATATTATCATATCCTCCACAGAGTCCAGCTCCGATCTGCCCTAGGGCCCCACAGCCATGCTCCAGTACTGGGCTTCCACTTTGCCTTCCACAGTCCACACCCCTCTGTTCTCATTGGCTGGGGAGAAGCTGTGAGCCCTTTCCTGAATGGAAAGGAGAATGGGGTGAGAACAGCCCAGGATGGGGAAGTGTCTGCGCTATGTGCTGGCAACATGGAATGGTAACCTCAGCGAGTTAAGAGAAGAGTGCCGTCCTGTAGCCACAATGGGACCGATGTCACTGGTGAGGTAAGACACCGCTCAGTGTCTTCTAGTCACTAGCTGGGATTCTCTGTACCCCCCCACCCAGGGATGTCCGCTTACCCCACTTCCCTGACAACTGGGGAAATGACACGCACCTCCAGGAGTTGACCTTCCCCCAACACCTGCCAACACTGACAGAGAAACCTTCAGAAATTGCTAAAACAAATCCCTTAACACCTCCTGAGGGGGCTGCAGGCTCCAGATTCCGTGTCACATGACTTTGCCCCCCCCCCCCCCAGATCTAAGTTGCTCTGCCCCCCCCAAAGCCCCCTGACTATCCCCTCCACCCTGGATGCTATGCCCGTCGCTCAGCTTCTTTCCCAGTACAGCACTCTATACTGCTCCTCCTTCAAAGGGCTGAAATCACATTCCTTTACAGCACAGCCAGTCAGCCATGATCTGCATAGGGTGTATCTGCCTACTGCAACTACACTGCCGTTCCGACTAAGGGATTTCACAGGTCAGAACGGCAACATAAAAGCCAGATACACCCTGTGAAGGCTGATAGACTGTGTGTAAAGGAATGTGATTCAGCCCTGTGTATTGTGGGGGGGGGGGGAGGGCTGTTTACAGTGCTGAAATCGGAAAGGAGCTCTGCCAAATGACCTGCCAGGGGTCCCTGTCCTCTGATTCTCCAGCAGTGATCCCTGTCCTCTAATGTAAGGAGGAACTCTTAAGCCACTTTGAGTATCTTGGCGTGCGGTGGGTGTATCTGCACACATAATGGAAGTGGTGGGTGGTAGTGGGGGGGGGGGGGGCAGGTCAACTTTTGCATTGGGATCCACAAGCTTCAAGCTACGCCTCTGAATTGATTTATTATATTTGATCACTTATCCTCACGTTTATAAGGTTAAAGGTATAGAGCGCAACCATATTTGTTTTTCTACAAATAGGGGTATGTCCAGTAGAAAATTGCTGAGCTTGCGGGCAATGTCTTCTGTTGATTTAAATCAAGCAGCCCCAATGGATTGTGTGTGTGTGTTTTGTTTGAATGTGTGGGTGATGACATAGAACAACTATGTTGATTTTGTCAAAGCAGCATACTTTGAGAATTTATAAAGAGAAACTACAATAACATTGGTACAATTTTAGAACTTATGTTTTTATTTATTTATTTTTCTTAATTTACAACGAGGGAAAAAAGTATATGATCCCCTGCTGATTTTGTACATTTGCCCACTGACAAAGAAATGATCACTCTATAAATTTAATGGTAGGTTTATTTTAACAGTGAGAGACAGAATAACAACAAAAAATAAAAATGCATTTCAAAAAAGTTATAAATTAATTTGTATTTTAATGAGCAAAATAAGTATTTGATCCTCTATCAATCAGCAAGATTTCTGGCTCCCGTGTGTTTTCTATACAGGTAACGAGCTGAGATAAAGAGCACTTTCTTAAAGGAAGTGCTCCTAATCTCAGCTTCTTACCTGTATAAAAAGACACCTGTTCACAAAAGCAATCAGATTCCAAATCTTTCCACCATGGCCAAGACCAAAGAGCTGTCCAAGGATGTCAGGGACAAGATTCTAGACCTACAGAAAGCTGGAATGGGCTACAAAAGACCATTGTCAAGCAGCTTGGTGAGAGGGTGACAACAGTTGGTGCGATTATTCGCAAATGGAAGAAACACAAAATAACTGTCAATCTCCCTTGGTCTGGGGCTCTATGCGAGATGTCACCTTGTGGAGTTTCAATGATCATGAGAACGGTAAGGAATCAGCCCAGAACTACACGGGATAATTTTGCCAATGATCTCAAGGCAGCTGGGACCATAGTCATCAAGAAAACAATTGTTAACACAATACGCCGTGAAGGACTGAAATCCTGTAGTGCCCGCAAGACCCCCCTGCTCAAGAAAGCACATGTACAGGCCCATCTTAAGCTTGCTAATGAACATCTGAATGATTCAGGGGAGAACTGGGTGAAAGTCTTGTGGTCAGATGAGACCAAAATCTAGCTATTTGGCATCAACTCAACTGGCCTTGTTTGGAAGAGGAGAAATGCTGCCTATGACCCCAAGAACACCATCCCCACCATCAAACATGAAGGTGGAAACATTATACTTTGGGGTGTTTTTCTGCTAAGGGGACAGGACAACTTCATTGCATCAATGGGACGATGGACGAGGCCATGTACCGTCTGGGTGAGAACCTCCTTCTCTCAGCCAGGTCATTGAAAATGGGCCGTGGATGGGTATTCCAGCATGACAATGACCCAAAACACATGGCCAAGGCAACAAAGGAGTGGCTCAAGAAGAAGCACATTAAGGTCCTGGAGTGGCCAAGCCAGTCTCCAGACCTTAATCCCATATAAAATATGTTGAGGGAGCTGAAGGTTCGAGTTACCAAACAAGGATCTGAGGAGTGGGATAAAATCCCCCCTGAGATGTGTGCAAACCTGGTGACCATCTGATTTCTGTGTGTGAATCGGAGCTTGAGCTACTGAGCTCTGTATACTGATTGTTTTCAAAATAAAAGGCAAGAACAACATTAGTCCAAAGCTTTACCTTCTGGCTAAAAAAAATACAAAATCTTCATGTAAAATAAATACCCACATACTAAAAATTCTAACATTCCACGAATGTTGGTTTTTGGTCCTAAACATAATAAGGAAGTAAAATATATACAAGCACACTCTTATTTTCTTTTAACGTAAAACTGTACTATAAACACTTCACCAGTAGAATTATTAGAGAAGTATAAAAATTTGAGAGGATTTTATACTTGTACAAGGTATAACCTCACATACAGTATTCTGTACAGTTATTTCCCTTTGAGTCCTATTACAAGTCAAAATAAAAACACAAACAATATGCTTAGTTGCATAATGCTTTCTTTCATTAGATTAATTCCATATTCCAACTTGGTGACAATACGGGGCTATATCCTAAAGGTGCTACATGGGTGTTTGGGACTAGAAATAAGCAAATCGAACAATGAATAATTGGCTCAAGGAGTGGTGGTGAAATCAGCTAAAGCATGGCATATGAAGTTGGAATCTATCCTATCAAAGGTTCTTCTACATCAGTTATTAGATTCTTCTATTTTTGTGAAATGAATAGAATTCAAACTTCGTTAATTAAGGTATTTAGAAGCTTTGAATTACAATGAGTGTGACACAGGAGGAGTGGTGTATGAGATGAGGCACTCGTGAGTGCTCACACCTGAGGCCCGCTGCTGTGTCCATTGATAGAAAGCGGGACTCTGCCCCACTCCCCACTCCCTCGTCCCTGGCTTTGACTGACAGCACTGGGAGGCAATGGCTTCTGATGCCCCAGCAAAGCCAGCAAGACCCGGACGTGAGGGGAGAAGATCTGCAGACGTGCACAGCGTTCAACTGAATGAGGGCTCAGGTGAGTAAAAGCGGGGGTTTAGGGGGATGCTGACATCTAAACCTTTTTTATCTAAGGCAAAAAATATTTAGGCTTTACAACCAACCACTTTAAGATATGTAGTTTGTATGTGCACGGCTATGATAGTATGGAAGCGAGTCCACCTATGTCTTGGGTGACTGTGGTATATATGAGGTTATGGTCTAAATGAGTGCCACACAATCGCTTTTTTTTTTTTTTTAAGTAACAATTTATTCCATTAACCTATATTATATAAGAAATAACTGCACTCAAACTGCATTAATATAAGTATAAAGTAGAGCTGCATGATTCTGGCCAAATTTTGTTTGCTTAGAATAAAAAGATCACGATTCTCTCAATTCCCGCGGCATAAAATATTTCACATTATACAAAAAAATTGGGCTAACTTTACTGGTTAGTTTTTTTTTTATTCATTAAAGTGTAATTTTTTCCCAAAAAATTGCATTTGAACGACTGCTGTGCAAATACAGTGTGACATAAAATATTGCAACAACCACCAATTTATTCTGTAGGGTCTCTACTAATATATATATATATATATATATATATATATATATATATATATATATATATATATATATATATATATATATATTTGGGGTTCTAAGTAATTTTCTAGCAAAAAAAAAAAATATTTTAACTTGAAACTAACAAATGTCAGAAAAAGGTTTAGTGTTAAACTTCCCTCATTTACACACCAAAGTGTATTCCATTGATCCAAAAGACAAATCGTTACAATGTTTATACTAAAGTTCCACTGCTAAAAAATGTTGTGATTCTTGGCAGACTGCCCGTTTATTTTTTTTCCTTTTCTTTTGACGGCTGTCAGCTTTAGCAGAGCAGAGAGAATTCTCTGCATAGAAAGAATCGGGAAATACTTTGTCAAGATCGCAACGGGGAAAGAATTGCGATAACGATTCTTAACGATTAACCGTGCAGCTCTAGTTCAAATGCATTGTAAACTTTCCTACCTGCACCTTGTGTTTTTCACCTGGATAAGATGTACATTGATCATGCAGTTTCACTTGTTTCCCTATACACGCAGCCTATGGTAGAGTAAATCCTCACATTCTGGCATCAGCAGGTTTGTTTGTGTTCAGACATGAGCCATGACACTGCACATGTTTATGCATAACCTCTGTCTGTAGTGTGAGTACTGCATTTTCCTACATAGAAACTACATACCACACAATCCCTGAGTCTTAGTCTAGCACTGGTCCAGGTGAGAGCTTCACAGTAATTAGATCTAACACAGAAACAAACAGGCAAACCATTCACAGACACACAGAGAGCTCACTGATGCAGCTGGAAGATGTTTTTTCATCACATCAGCACTCCGCATTTGTGATGAACACACAGCAGGTGGCAATGTATGCATTGGATGCCATTTGACTCAAAACAGGAAGTTGTCTTGTTCCTTTGGCAAATGGGGACAATCTAGGTAAATTAATACATAGAGACAGGGGAATAGAGCAACCATGGCACTACAAACTGCATCCACAATATGCCATCATTACAAAGTAAGGCAAACAGCACAAGGAATGTAACTACACTGATACCTAATTAGAACATGTGAAAGTGTACATTGCCTTTAAGCTAAGTGACATTATATCTTGGTTGTGATTAATGTGCTGTCATTTACTTTTAGATTGACTTGACTGCACATTGATCTCTTTCAGGGGACATGGCTAAAGGCAATTCTATTTAATTGCTTTTTTTGATATCCTGGGGAGGGGCTAAAAACTTTTTTTGGCGACAGTCAACTGATCAAAGTCATTATTTTATATATATATATATATATATATATATATATATATATATATATATATATATATATATATATATATATATACACCGTATTTATCGGCGTATAACACGCACTTTTTCCCCCTTAAAATCGGGGGAAAGTCGTGGGTGCGTGTTATACGCCGATACCCAAAAAAAAAAATGACAAAAATCGGTTGCGGCGCCGAAAAATGTCGACCGCGGCCGAAAAAGGCCGAACCGTGGCCGAAAAAGGCCGGAAAAAGCCGAAGCGCCGCCGAAAAAGACCGAAGCCGGCTGTTCAGCTCCACTCGTAGTCCCCCCACCCAGCGCTCGCTCCCGAAACAGCAGGGAGGCGGGACTCCGAGCGGAGCTGAACAGTCGGCTCGGTCTTTTTCGGCCGCACTTCTGCCTTTTTCGGCCGCGGTTCGGTCTTTTTCGGCCGCGCATGCGCGGTTTGTCACGCGGCAAAAAATTTAAACGCTGCAAACTGCAAATGACACTAGCAAGCTGCAAATGACTCTGGGCAAGCTACAAATGACGCTGGGCAAGCTACAAATGACTCTGGGCAAGCTACAAATGACTCTGGGCAAGCTACAAATGACTCTGGGCAAGCTACAAATGACTCTGGGCAAGCTACAAATGACGCTGGGCAAGCTACAAATGACGCTGGGCAAGCTACAAATGACGCTGGGCAAGCTACAAATGACGCTGGGCAGGTTGCAAATGACGCTGGGCAAGCTACAAATGACGCTGGGCAAGCTGCAAATGACGCTGGGCAAGCTGCAAATGACGCTGGGCAAGCTGCAAATGACGCTGGGCAAGCTGCAAATGACGCTGGGCAAGCTGCAAATGACGCTGGGCAAGCTGCAAATGACGCTTAAATGTAAGTTTTTTTTTTTTTTCCCTAAACTTCTCTCCTAAAACTTTTTTTCCTTAAAATTCCCTCCTAAACTTGGGGTGCGTGTTATACGCCGGTGCGTGTTATACGCCGATAAATACGGTAATCAGATTAGAGTTGTTATGATTACTACCTTTTTTTTTTTTTTTGGGGAAGGGAAGGGGACCTAAAATTTCTCTATAGTGCAGTACTTATTACAACTTTCTTTGCTGTCAGCGCAGGGATATTTAATATTCCAGGGAAAAAAAGGTAACCTTAGCTAAAATATCTTTAAAGTGAGGGAAAATATTCTTATATAGTTGTCCCTGAAACTGGTATATTCACAGTTTTGTTAATAACTAGAAAATATTGAATTTTCCACCAATTTTGCTTCTGGGGACAACAGTTTCCAGGACAATTAGAAAGAATGAATCACCCCCGAGTGGGGGCATTGATAAATCAGTAAAAATCTACCAGTTGTTTGAACTATTCTCTACTCTATCAAAACCCACAACCAAAAAAGTTGCAGCTATAGATGATGCATGTTCATATTAAAATACTGACATTTGGGCTTTACTGTGTAAAATTTATAATTTCCTGTCGCATCTTCATGGCAGCATACACTTTGGGTTGTGACTCCGCCCCCACAACATGATAGGACTGAATAGCTATAAATCCCAGAGAGGATCCCCCGCAGTATTCTCCTTTTTTTTTTCCTCACCTGCCAGGACCGAATGGACAGCACCCCTTACTGCTTTTGCCCCAGCCAGGATCAAGCCTCTCCTGGGCGGAAGTCCTTACCTGTACAGGCTTTAAATTACCTAAATGGAAGGAACCCAACTCTGGTGGTCTCAGGGGTATGTTGCCTGGCGTTTTTACAAGCCTTAAATAGGCTTAATTTGTATGCAGCGGCCTTCACTTTCATTACTGTGCACTTATCTCTTTTTCCCAGCGGGTTCTCTGGACCCTGTAGTCCCACAGCACGGTCTTGTCTCCAGCAATGAAGCCCGAGCGTTCGAGTGCGCAAGCAGATTTAAAACAATTCCACTGCATTTAAAAGGTCAGCAGTGCTTGATTCGGCAATCTATCCTGCACTATCCCTTTCCAGTAGCCATCTTACCTGCCTGCCTTTACCCTCCTCCTCTAGGTAAGCTAATCTCCTTATGGTGACTCTTTTGGACTGCTTCTCCCATCTGCATGTATCATACTTTCCCATACGCTTTCAGGTGGAATTTCTGTCACCATTCATGGAGGCCGCTGCCCCAGCAGACCATCCTCAGCCTAATGAGGTAAGGGGGGGACATGGTAAGGCAAATGGGCGTACCTGAACGTCCTTTTAAATTTGCTGCCTATCGGGCGCGCACGCCACGGGAGCGTGCCCGCGGATCCCGGGAACTCGATGTTCGCCGGCGGCCATGATTGAGTTGTGGAGAACAGTGTGTGTAAACAAGGCATTTCCCTGCTATGCCTTGTGACATGACAGATCCACTGCTCCCTGTCATCGGGAGCAGTGATCGCCGCCGTGTCAGTGGTAGCCCACCCCCCCTACAGTTAGAACACCTCCCTAGGACACACTTAACCCCTTGATCGCCCCCTAGTGTGTAACCTCTTCCCTGCCAGTGTCATTTACACAGTAATCAGTGCATTTTTATAACACTGATCCCTGTATAAATGAAAATGGTCCCAAAATAGTGTCAAAAGTGTCCGATGTGTCCGCCATAATGTCGCAGTCATAATAAAAATCGCAGATCGCCACCATTACTAATAAAAAAAATTAATAATAAAAACGCCATATATCTATCCCCTATTTTGTAGACGCTATAATTTTTTTGCAAACCAATCAATATACGCTTATTGCGATTTTTTTTTACCAACAATATGTAGAAGAATACATATCGGCCTAAACTAAGACATTTTTTTATATATATTTTTTGGGGATATTATAGCAAAAGGTAAAAAATATATTTTTTTCTCAAAATTGTCGCTCTTTTTTTGTTTATAGCTCAAAAAAATAAAAACTGCAGAGGTGATCACCACCAAAAGAAAGCTCAATTTGTGGGGGAAAAAAATTTTTTTTGGGTACAACCGCGCAATCATCAGCTAAAGTGACGCAGTGCCGAATCGCAAAAAATGCTCTGGTCAGGAATTGTGTAAAGGAGTTCCACATCTTTACCGATCTAACAGCATCCTCACCTCTAACTGTTAAGGGCATCCATTAAGAAGTGATTAAGGAATGTGAAAATCTGATAATTTTTTTATGTGTAGAAAATACATGCAGTTATTATTCCATTACAAATAATTTGTAGCAAGTTATATTCAACTTACGCCAATAGGCTGAAAGATGAGTCCATCAACTTCATGGCTGACCTCTCTCGCAAAGCTTCCTTCAAGTAACTGCAACAGAATACAAAAAAAAATATTACAATTAATTAAAAACCTGAAGAATGATAAGGAAATAGCATGCAAAATAACATCAATTGCATCCTTCATATAGTTTTACACAGTACTTTGGTCCTTTTGTGCACATTTTTACATTGCTAAATGGTGCTTACTATATTCTGCTGCTAATACTACTGCGTTATGTACTGGCTGACTGGATTATGTACCTACAAATTACAATGGAATCATGTTACTTCGGTAAATATATGCACCCTTACATATGTCTTTATTTTGTTGAAGTACTGTAAATAAAAATAATTTTTTTTGTAGTACACACTTATTTTCATAGGTGACTTAGTGATGCAAACTCTCTATATGCAAATGGTTTCACCTCATTTGGGTGATATATTTCCAACAGTGTTGAGTAGCAGGCAACTTTCTCACTGACCAAAACTAAGAGGAAGTGAAAATAGCATACTACATAGCTTAGGGCATGCTTGAAGTGATCACTGGAGGCAACAGCATGTTGTCTCTAGTTAAACTACATCCCTAGATAAAAGCAGTGTCAGATTGTTAAGATAGAAGAAATGATGGGCTCTGGAACGGTTAGTCTCACTCCAGAGCTAAATTAATGATATCAGATTGTAGGGTCCCCTAATGAGTCCCCTTCTCTCAGAGGTCCCACAACCACAAGGGTGGCTATGACCATAACTACAGAGGAATTCCAGGTAGTGATATTTTGGAGGTAGAAAGCGTGACCATTGCCCACCCTGCCTTGTCACCTCATCCACTTGGAGAGTGCCTTGCAATCATCCAGGAAATGCAAAAGCATTCTCTAAATGACGCTCGTCCTGAGCGGCTGGTCTCCTGCGTTCAGAGCGCAGTAAGCCAACCGATCAGCACGGGACCTGGATGCAGGGGGAGATCACTTGTGGCATCGATATAGATCATTGGTCCAAGCTGGACTAATGTAACCATTTATATAATATCCATACTTGGAATTCATCATTACGCCCTATGGGTAAAAGCTGATATCCTGTTACAAAAGGTTATTCCACATTGTATTTACATGATTATATATTCTGTCAGATTACTAAAGCACAAAGTGCTTATATGTTGTAGTAATATTTTTTACTATCAGTTATACTTATTATTAATGATTCATTATTATCAGAAATATACTGATGGGGAAAGGAAAGAGGTGTTATTAGTTAAACCATATACCCATATTTGGAAAGGTCTAGGTCGTATAGCTACATTTTACACACATCAAATGTAGAACTGTATTATAATGATACAACAAGACATTAAAACAGGAGGTTAAAAAATAACCAAGCATAACTGAAAATGGCACATTTCAATTGTGCAGTAAAATAAAGCAAGGATCCTTGTCAGCAGCAATTTCACACTCTCTGAATGACTGCGATTTGCACAATGCCAATGTTCCTCACTGCAGGGCACAAAGCTCAAGCCCCCTGCTCAGTACTGAGAAGAGGTATTCAGCAGTCTCCCAAGAAGAAAGAAAGCAGAGCAATTAGAATGACTATTATTACTATTCATACAATTCCAAATAATATCACTTGATGTCGTCTCCATTCATGTAATTTAAAGAAGTTTGCTTATTAAAAATCCTAAAGAACAACTCTGCAGCGCATTATTTGTACGCAGACATACCGCATGGCAAAACTGCAACACAATTTCATCAAACCCATCTATGAAATAACCACTTACTGTTTATGTTACCCATTTGCCCATAACAGTCATAAGTGGGAGTAAGGCCCCTTTCACACTTATACGACTTGTCCCACGATTTGGGACTGCAAAGTAGCATGACAAGTCGTTCCCCATGATTTCCAATGACAGCCATTCATATTAGTACGACTTCAAGTCGTTCTGACTTCAAAGTATTCCCTGCACTACTTTGGTCAGATTTTGATGCCACTTACACAGGCATTCCTTGAAATCGCGGCCGCGAATCGTGCGAATTGGAAGTCGCACACGTGTGAAAGGGGCCTAAGGGTCAACAGGATATCCAGCAATTATTTAGTCCCCTAAAATGAAAGCAGCGGGGATAACTAACAGAAAGGCTGTGGGTTGACATAGATCACTGATTACTATACCTGCAGCACTGAGCACTTTAAAGCACAACGGACTTGATATGTTTATGGACTTTATTGTGGTTGGATAGAATTGGTAGCGATTTGTTTACAGGCACGGAGCACTTTATACATATGTATTTATATATGCGTTTGACATATTAATTGACACACGGAGCAATTTTATTTGTTCACAAATACTAGCACAGGAAAGGTCATGAAATAATATAGCACCTTATTGGGTAATTAGCAACATATTGAGTAGTGCTGCATACACTTGATTTATGTTTAGATTATCCCCTATAAATAGGGGTGATCAGTGTGCAGGCAGCAACACCAAGCAGTTAATCCACTGCGTGGAGTCTAAATCACATTAAGTAGCTAATCAAAATATGTATGTCATCACTCTGAGCAGTAAAAACAAATGATTTAGATAAATCAATATGCAAAAAAGATATTGTATACAATACTAACAATCGTGTCACAAAATTAACAAAACAAGTCAATTTACCATACAATAGGGAAAAAGAAAAATCCCACAATAATCTCTTTGCAAAAAGCAATGTGCAAAGATGAAAGGGATTTAATTGGATGTTATCCACAACACTTGCGTGCGCCTCCACCTTATTTCACACAAGAGGCTTACTGGAAAACCAAACCCCCTTTGGATTTGTTTTGTTATTTTTGTTAGTATTGTATAAAATATATTTTTTGCATATTGATTTATCTCCACTTTTATCTTAATGAATTGTTTTTACTACACAGGATTGTGTTATGGTGATATACATATTTTGATTAGAGCAACATTGTTTTTTCTATTCTCTATAACCATTTAAATGTAGTGGTGTTCTAGCTGCTTTTCTTTTTGATTGGACCATAAGTGCAATTTCACTCTTTTTATTTTTTCATCACTTTTGCATGTGGAGGTTAAGAAAAGGATTTGCTTGTGAAACTGGAGGATTTGGTCCCAGGACTTCTGGTGGAACTTAAGTCCAAGCTTGACTTGGAGCGCTGGGAGAAATGAAAGGATCTCTTATGCCCTGTACACACGACCGGACTTTCCGGCAGAAAAGGTCAGACGGAATCATTCTGACGGACATTCCGATCGCGTGTGGGCTTCATCTGACTTTTTCTTTCTAAAATACTGACGGACCTAGAAATAGAACATGTTTCAAATCTTTCAGCCGGAACCAGTTCCTATCGAGAAAACCGCTCGTCTGTATGCTGTTCCGACGGACCAAAAATGACGCAAGGGCAGCTATTGGCTATGTGTTATGAGCCTAAAGACTAAGTTCCCCTTCAACTATATATCAATAAATGCACATATTTTTGCAGGTATAAAATGAGCATGCTGATCAGCACGCTCGTATACCATTGAGAACTACAAGCTGTCTGCAGCAGTGGAAGATGGGACTTGTAGATTATTCATTCACAGATCGCTGCCGCACAGCTGCACCAACTTTAAATGTAACAGCAGCTGTGGGGGAGAGGAACCCACACCCGATGTCAAAGGGAAGGAGGGCTGGTGAAACATGTTACACCCTAAATACTGGTGTAACATGCTCAAAAGGTGAACTTGGACCTTCTCCTCTAAACCATTTCTTGCCACAGGCAATTTAATTGAACAAAAAGCTTTAAAGAATTCTAGGTTTACTATCACTATGCAGTAAAGAGTCTGTTTGGGCCAAGCTGGCCTAAAATAATTAGTTCCATGCCAGAATGATCTGACTGCTGGGGCTGCTGTAATAGACTGTAGAAGCATTAGCTATATAGCAGCATGAATGAGATACTTTGTCTCTGTTGCTGAGTATAGGCTGAGTCAGTCTTGGCACATCCCCGCCACCCAGAAGAAGCCTTGTATTTTTACCAATGAAAAGACTGCTTCCTCTGATTGGCAGATGTGGTGATAGTGACATCGTCCATCTGACTCTTCACCTTGGCCAATCAGAGGAAGCCTTGTATGCATTGATAAAAATACAAGGTCTCTCTTGTATGGCAGGAATGCGTTAAGACCGACTTGATCTATACCCAACAGCACAACGCTGTTTACTGTATAGAGTTAAAGCTACTACAGTTTATTACAGCAGCCAGACTGTTCTGGACCGGCTCTCTGTGGAGCTAATTCGCAAACATCTCTGCAGCGGCTCCGGTGTGAATTGCACAGGAGCCCTGTGCGTCTTTCGGTGCTTTTCGGGTCCAAATTCAGCCCAAATTTCAGGCTTGAAATCGGACCTGAAACAGAGACGCACCGGATTCCTGCTGTGAGCCGCTGCGTGTTCTACTGTGAACCCAGCCTTAAACTATGGAAGCGGGGGCATTTTCACTACTGCAGTTCTACCCAATCATGCCATTTGGTAATGGACCGAGAATTCAAACAAGCTTAAAAAGTAACTCATGGTTCTAGGAAATTAGTCTGATACAGGGAGTTGTGTGCTCCAATTTATCAGATCACCCAATTCAACAGTTAGGAGTAAACCCACTGCAGGTTTACTTCATCCAAAAGTAGACTAATATTTATAGCCTTAATTTACTCAATGTTTCTTTATGGGAACAACCACCACCGTTATTGGTTTCCGAAGCTTAGTTTGGATGCCATTTAAAAACTCTCAAAAAAATTTTTTTATGAAAATACAAAGATGAATTAGAGAAAAAAAAAATGTACAGAAAGCTCTACCTCGGAAATTAGGTAATTTTGCTGAACATATTTTTGGTAGCATGCTTTTTCCCTTTGTCATTACAAAGGAAATGCAGGTTTCTTTTAGCTAATTTTGACAGGTAATATATATAAGTGAGTCGCCTGTAGTTCTAGCCCCAAAACAGAATAACTTGACAAGTACAGTACTGTCAGTTAATACTTCAGTGCAACAGGTATGAAAGGATTACAGAAAGAGCTTCTTGGCTTTGCCTTTTGCTAGATTTCATTTTCTCAGAAATGTCAGGGTTTTTTCCTTTCATAAACATCTCTGTGCTGATATGGTATCATTCTGCTATTGATTATTCAAGTATGAAAGGAGTGTCAGAAAGCTACAAAGGCCCATTTCCTGGGAGCATGGCTGAAAAGGGAAAAATAGACATCTTTGTGTAAATCAATGGCAAGGCACATCTGAGTAAGACCACCACATGCAGAGAATAAATGATAGCAAATGCGTGGCTGACAAATTGTGATTACCTTTTATTGCAGTGTCTGTAGTTGTGATTATAGATGACATCAGTTAACTCTTCAGCTCCCAGAGTCAAGCACCAATAAACACTTATTAAAAATTAAGTGGAAAATGTTCTAATTATAGTGTATGCTTACATTACACAAGAGCTATGTTCTAAACAAACATGCTATTCTGTCCTATCATACAATAAAGTCCACCCCCAACCAGAAATGGATAAAGCCTGGCACACACAGTGCCGAGCTCGCTATTCTAACTATGTGATATTTATTATTATTATTATTATTCAGGATTTACTGTATATAGTGCCAACAGTTTGCTCAGCGCTTAACAAAATGAAGGGAGACATAGTTACATAACAATTTGGTACAAGAGCTTACAATCTAAAAAGGAAGGGTCAATTGATACAAAAGGTAATAGCTGTGGGGAAATCGGAAATTCCGATCATCTGTACCAATTCCAACGTGAAAATTCCTACGCGTGCTCGGAAACAATTAGACACATGCTCGGAAGCATATAACTTAATTTTCTCGGCTCGTCGTAGTTCTTGACGGTCCAAAGTTCAGCGAACTTGTGTGACCGCGTGTATGCAAGCCAAGCTTGAGCGGAAATCTGTCGGAAAAAAACATCCAAGATTTTTACGATGGAAATTCTGCTCGCGTATACGCGGCATAAATGTTCAAGGAGTTTGGAGGCAAAAGGAAGTAAAGAGATGGGTCTTAGGTTGTTCGGATTGGTCCACAGAGGGCTTTTTTGGTATGGGAACGACTAGCGCATATTTTAGAGGGTTGGGGAAGATGCCAGTAGAGAGGGAGAGGTTGAAGATATGAGTTAAAGAGTGTAGGAGCCAGATGGTGACTGTAGTATTTGAGAAGGAACAGGGTCCAGGAGGTTAGGTGGGCGTTAGAAAAAAACTTTAGTGACTTCCTCTATAGTAGCTGGGTTAAAAGAGGGAAGTATTGATTGCGCAGGAGGACAGGAGTGTCAAGTGAGGGAGATATCTGTAGAATGGAGATCTCGAGACGAATTGTCTCAATCTTATTTTTGAAGTGATTAACAATCTCCTGGACAGTGAGTAAGTTAGTGGGTAGAGGTAATGGAGGACAAAGTAGAGTGGTAAAGGTAGAAAAAAGTTGATGGGGACTGCGTGAGAGGGTGTGAATGAGAGTGATAAAGTAGATCGGTTTGGCAGTGTAGAGGCAGGAATGGTATTTTTGGAGGGCAGATTTATATTGGCTGAAATCTTGCTGTGAATTAGTCTTACGGCTATGTTTTTTGAGGCTTCTGGTAATGTCCACCTGCCAGGGTTGTAATGGTCGGGCCTGATTCTGTGTGTAGTAAAGGGGGCGAAGGTATCCAGGGTGGATGACAGTGAACTGTTGTAGACAGAAGTGGCCAGGTTGGGGGAGGACAAGGATGAGATTTTGTCATAGAGACAATCTGTAGCAGAAAAAAGAAGAAGATAAGGGTTAAGATGGCGAAGGTTTCTACAGGTAATAGTTTGGTAGTTGAAAGGCAAGGAGGAGGAAAATAAGGAGAGAGTGAAACTAATAAGGTGGTGATCAGAGAGAGAAAAAGGAATGTTGGAGAGCTTGTGTGGAGTGCATAGGAAGGAGAATATGAGGTCAAGGCAGTTGCCAACAGAGTGAGTAGACGCGTGTGTCCATTGTTTTAGGTCAAAAGAGGAGTTTAGGCTCAGCAGCTTAGAAGTAGAGGGTGTGTTGAAATTAACAGGGATGTTGAAGGCACCAAGAATGATTGTTGAAATTTCAGAAGAGAGAAAGCAGGGTAGCCAGGCAGAGAAGTTGTCAAGGAAGCTTGATACCGGTCCAGGAGGCCAATAGATCACAGCAATTCTCAATTAAACAGTAGAAAATAGACGAATACAGTGAGCTTCAAATTAGGAGAGAGACAGAGAGGGAGGTGGATGAAAAGTGCTTTGAGGGGATAGGAGGATTCCAAGACCACCTCCTTTCCATCCACTAGGCCTGGGAGAGTGAGTCCACCATAAGAGAGGGCAGCAGAAGAAGGAAAGCCAGATTCTTGAATCCAGGTCTCAGTAATTGCAAGTAGGTTCAGGGAGTTTGTAACAAACAAAGTGGGCATTCCAAAGGGCACAGGGGGGAGTCTGGTTCTAGGCAGAAGAGGAATAGAAATGAGATTGTGTGGATTGCGGCTGCTATCAAAGGATGGGAGGTTGGCCGAAGGTAAAATGATGGCGGAGCAGGATTTGGGGAAATATCTCCAGAAGTTAGGAGAAGCAGAAGAGTGAGAGGTGATATGGGAGTGTGACTTATGTGGGGGACATGTCCCAGTGTCCTGCAGGTTTTATTGGTATATGGGTTCAGAATTATCAGGAGCTGATGCGTGCAGTAATAAGGTGAAGACAGGAGTAAGGGTGCTATATATAAGCTGTGGGGTGGAGAAGAGGGATGAAGAACAGAGTTTAAGGAGAGAGGATGCAACTGTGAGAAGGAAAAGTAGGGAGTGCATGATACAGAGTGGTGAGATTGAGAGGAAGCCTGGATGAGAAATGAAAGTTTGATGGAGAATCAGGTCATCTGAAGTCTGCTTAGTGTGTTGCAGTAGTCTGTTGTGGATGTTTGCTTTGTGCATTCGCTGAAGTTCTGAGCCGAAGTGTAATACGTAATCCAATATGAATACTTTGAATACTTTATCCAAAATGATTGTTGCCAATGCAATCCCTGCCTGTGTAAACCCCTGGCTGTACATCCCCTAGACAAGGCCTACATTTATACTGAGTTTGGGTGGGGGTATTGCCAATTTGTCAGGATTGCATAGGAGAAACACATGGCTAACGGAATGAGCTTCTCACACCAAAGACAGACTACAAGACACAGCAAGAGAGCAGAAGGTTTACAGTCATAAAGATAAGAACAGCTCATAATTTAGGTATAGACAATAAGAAAGCAAAATAAACATCACAGTGATATGGACAAGAGGTAAAGAATTTGAAGGCAGCATAGATTACCAAAAGAACATACACAGAAATAGCAAGCAGATCCCAGTTTCATTTAAAATGGTCGAGGATGTGGTTGAGCTGACACATACACAGAAATAGCAAGCAGATCCCAGTGACTCCCCCCTCCCCTAAGCTATTGTGTCCCCCCCCCATCGGCCAGCGCTGATCACATGCCCGTTCGACAGAAAACCAGCCGTTTGGCCAGCTTCTGTCAGACAAGCTCATGTACACTGGCCGCTATTTGGCCTGTGTGTACCAGGCTCATGCAACACTGTGCTCATGTTTCCATTGTAAGCTTACACAGTGACGGTTTTCCCCCACACACTTACATTTTCTATCATATCCTCCCATGCCTCCCACGCTCTCTCCTCCATATAATGACCTTTGTCATACCCTCTGTACTCCTCTCCTGCACACACTGTCTTCTGTCATACCCTTGCAAGCTTCTCTCGCTTCAATTGTGCCCCGTGTAAGAAGTCTAGCTTCGTTTGGAAGTGGGCCTCTCGTTCCTGGCTGGACATAAGTTTATTAGCTGTCGCAAAATTTAAACGTCTGAATACGTGCTGCCGTCGCAGTGTCACAAATTTTGAGTCTGTCAGGCCTGGCAAGAACTCATAGGTCCCCAACACTGGGGCAAGGGGGCTCGGGGACAGAGATAATGTAGGCATCGTCTTGAACAGGTGATTAACTACCCGTAAAATGGCCCCTATTGTGGGATGTAGAGTAAATACTTTAGGACAATTTTGCATAGGGGACCAGGGTATACCTGCTAAAACCGAATCCACTGTCGCTTTTCAAGGTCTAACCACAGTTTAGGTTTGGACAATACACAACACCCCATAATTCTGGTAAGGTGAGAGGCCTCGTGGTATCGCACCCGGTCTGGAAACCCAATACCTCCCCGAATCTTTGGAAGGGACAGTATTGCTCTACGAAGTCTCGGTGGCCTACTCGCCCATTGGAAGGAAAGAACTTGTCTGGTGAATAGGAAAGAAACTATTTTGCAGCCCGACAATATCAGTTTGCAAACCAGTTGGTGTAAAGCAGGGAAATATGCAAACCAATGAAGATGACCCCATCCTGATGTGAACACAGGTGAGGGCAAATCTTCATGCTGTGGAAAGTCTTTCTGCTGGCTTATTTGACTTGTGAGGTCAGTTGCGTTTTGGGAAACCAGAGAGAACCTTAAAGGACTTGGAGCCCTTGTCCAAGTAGCCTGGAGAGTGAAAAGGCTGCTTAGGTGCAGAGAAGGATGGACCCTACTTGCTCCTTGCCTTTCCTAGATACGGTTTTTGATAATGTCGTTTAGAGTGGCAAAGAGACGCTCACCCTGGAGGGCAACTCTGCCAGTGCCTTCTTGTAAATCTGGTCCGCTGACCAACACTTAGGCCAGAGGACTCGATGCAGAACCACAGCTGAAACAGAGAGCTTTGAAAGCAATAAAGCACCTAAGAATGCATCAGACATGTCCTTGAGGCCCTAGACGAGTTGGTCCACCAGCTACATGCAGACCTGGGAAACCTGCTCATTACCAAGACCCTTGCATAAAAGCTTAGCCCACTCAGTGAGGGTGTTCGATACGAAAGATGTAGTCATAACTGGGCTGGAGGGTCGAACTAGTACA
This sequence comes from Lithobates sylvaticus, assembly GCA_028564925.1. NCBI lineage: Eukaryota > Metazoa > Chordata > Amphibia > Anura > Ranidae > Lithobates > Lithobates sylvaticus. The sequence goes on along the minus strand of CM053028.1, from coordinate 302,602,408 downwards.
CAAACACAGAGCGTCTGATTCCTGTTCGAAGTATCTGTAAAAGAAGGAGAGTCCTCTAGCGGAATCACGGTTGCCCTGTTCAACCCAGAGATGGGGAGGATCCACAACAGAAAAAGAGCTCCAAAGAGTCTCCTCAAAGGGGTCACGAATTGTGAAACTGTTTTGGGACCACAAAAGGTCGCTTTAGGAATTTTCAGTCCCTATAGGTAAACTTATCGAAGTAAGCAGGGTAAAGAAAAACCTTAGTGGAACGGGATAGCTGGCGAGCACAAAACTCCTCGGCAGCCCCTCAACCTCGCCATCTGATAATTTAGGGGCCACATCCTCTTAGTTCACAGGAAAGTGGGACTCAAAGCAGCAGAACCGGTTTGTGGCTTGGAAGGACTGGGTAGGGGACCTTTTTTGCTCTCCTTGCATCCAAGCGCCGACTTCGACCAGGGACAAAAATGACTCCAGGACCACCGTCAGAAAATCCAAAAGGTATAGAACAGGGGTAGGCAACCTCAGCCCTCTGCTGTGATGAAACTACAAATCCCATCATGCCTCTGGGAGTCATGCCTGTGATTGTCAGGGTCTTGCAATGTCTTATGAGACTTGTAGTTTCAAAACACCCGGAGGGCCGAGGTGCCTACCCCTGGTATAGAAGGACCAGAGGTCCCTGCCTCCTCCATGAAAAAAGGTCTGAAGGAGTTGCATGCCCCTGACACTCCATAAGTTGGCACACCCCAACAAAGGCATTGCCGAGAACCAACTGCCCACTTATCCATGCAGACCACAACAGGCCACTGCAGATGGAGGGGGGGCCCAAGCAGGACTCCCCCACACCAATGCCGAAGTGCTGCCTTAGGAAGATGCTGTGTCCCATGCTACCACTCCAGAGAGATGGTCATGTGGAAGAGTGTGCTCTCCGTTCTTGCCAGGCTAGTATGACACCACCCCCCCCATACAAGGCCTACAGCTAGGGTGTCACAAGATGGCTGCCGCCAAAAAGCTACACCAAAATGGCCACCTGGAATGAGTCCAGACAAAATGGCTATTCAAGGGAAGGCCCCTGATCCGTCACCCTACAAATGTCTGGTTGCAGCCAAAAACAGGAGACCTCAAGTCTTCCCCCGAGGAATACTGGCACCTGGCATCTGCCCTAGATAAGGCCCTGCTGCCACGCACAGGAGCCACCTGGGCAAGTACTGCATCTAGCATGGGGGAAGGGAACATTGAGAATGACAACTTAGGTCTGGACGGAAGAACCCGCAGGACAAACCACCCCAGGGAGTAAACGCAGCCCACAAAGGGACGGGGGCAGCTGGCAAAATACTTACCGGTCCAGCATATAAGACTCCCAAGACAGACTGCCTCCAACTCAGCCGTCTCCCAGCTCGGCCGTTGCTTGAAGATCTTCACAAGAAAAATCACAAGAAAAAGAAAATGCGAAACTAAGTGTCCCAGCAAGGAACGAGGTCCTCACTCCTAAACTAGGCACAAAAACTGAGCTGTCTATCGCAGATGAGGGGTTTGAATACAAGTCAGGGCTGCCGCCCTATATAGGTGGTGCTGTATTTTTTTTTTCTGCCTATTGTCCTACTCAGAAAGGTGGAGCTACAATCCTATGCTCAAGATTAATGACGAGCTGTGTCCTTCAACATAAGTGAAAAAACGTTTATAGTAAAGCAATATAAACCAGGGCTCCATATGAACTGGGACATCCAAAATTGGTGCCACTCGGTTACAAAGTAAGCTTACTTTGCTACATTAATGGAAACACAATGTAGTGTAACGATATCAAGTTTATATTTTAAATTTACTATTTAGAAGCTCACTTATAGAAAAGCATTTTTAAAATAGTTTAGTGAGCAATACATTTCCACAGCAGTACATACTTAGTAAAACTGACAAAGCAGCACAGAAACTGAAAACTGATTATGATGGGTGCCTTTTTTCAAAAGTGCAAGCTAAAAAGGCAGTTATAGTGTCTTTTCATCAGCAAAATTACTCACTTGCTATATAGAATACTATTACATGATTAATCATTACTATTGTGGGCTTTGAGACGATACGTTAACTACCAGCTCCATTTCAGTACAAAGCAATTTGACATAAAGATGCACACTGTTGCCAAGCCAATTTTATATGCTTTCCAGTCTAGCATAGGAAATGGTAATAAAAAGGACTTGAATGCATTTTAAAGCTTTTACACTGAGTAGTGCATCTGTATAGTATTTCAGAATACTTTGCATTAATTCGAAAAGAACAAAAGTATGATTTTACAGCTATGATATTCACTTGAAGTACATTTTTCTGTTTTAAAAATGTATAGCATAAACATTCTTCCTATATTGTTTTTAAAATACAAGTATTAAGGAGTCCACAATACACTTCCTACACTTCCTAAAGTGTCAGATCATCTAGGTAAGTGGTATCCAAACTGTGGCCCTTTGCTTGCCTTTATCCGGCCCTTGGGGCACCATGCCATCCACAGGCACCAATGATGGGATAACATTACTCCCACAGGCACCAATGACGTGGCACCATTCTTCCCCCAGACACCAATGATGGAGCACCATTCTTCCCAAAGATACCAACAATGGGGCACCATTTTTCCCATAGACACCAACAATGGGAGCCATTCCTAACTTAAATTCCAACAATGCAGCACCATTCCTTCCACTGATACCAACAATAGGGAGATATTCCTTCCCTTATTCAAATAGGGAACGGTTTCTTCCACTAAAACCAATGATTGGGCACAGTTTGCTCTCACCGACACCATGGCAATAAAACATTTGTCAGTGTACCAGTGACCCACCAATAAATAAAAAATTTAAAGCGGCCCTGCCCCCCCCGTGCTTGTGTGCAAAGGTGAACTTATACGTAAATGGCGATCCCACCACATGTGAGGTATCACCACAAACATCAGAGCAAGAGCAATAATTCTAGCACCAGACCTCCAGGTATTATATTGTCTTTGTGTGCACTGAAATTCATTAAAATGTATTTATGTGTTAGTGTGCAAAATTGCATTAGAAAAACTGCTGCGCAAATCCCAAGTGACATAAAAATTTGCAAAACCAACCATTTTATTCTCTAGGGCATCTGCTATAAAAATATATAATGTTTGAGGGTTAAGTCATTTTGTAGCAAAAATACAGATTTTTACTTGTAAATAAAAAGTGCCAGAAGAAGGCCTGTTCTTAAAGTGGATAATGGCTGAAGGTGCGCCTTGGATGTTGTGCCTCTCTAAATTAAATAATTTCTTTGTTTTTCAAAGAATTGTCAGAAAAAATTACAACTTTAAAAAACTCGACATGCCTCTTACTAAATACCTTGGATGGTCTACTTTCCAAAAAGGGGGCATTTGGGGGGAGATTTCTACTGTCTTGGCATGTACAGGTCAATGAGATAGACCGTCAGTACATCAGGTGTGATCAATTTTCAATGATTGGTACCATAGCTTGTAGACTTTATAGGCTTGTACACACTATAGGAAAATTGGATGAACATTTTTGGGCGAGGAACGATCGTACGATTTTCTGTTAGTGTGTACACAACTTTCAACAGCCGATTCCGACCGAAAATTTTCAAAGGGACAAACTTCATTATTTTTCTTGTACAGGAACAGAAGAAACTATTTTCGTGTAATGTGTACGGTTTTCGTAAAACCTTTGTATGAAAAAAAAAAAATCAGAAGTGAAAGACTGTGCATGATCATAAACAAACAACAAAAAAATCCTTTGACGTACGAGAACTTTCATACATTCTTTCCTTACTTGGTTCCGAGGTGAAACAACGAGGAAAAGCGGACAATCGCTCCCCCGATTTTCTTAGTGTGTACCCCACTTATAACTTTCACACAGACCAAAAAAATTACACTGATTTCTGTTTTATTTACCAAAGAAATGTAGCAGTATACACTGTGGTAAAAAATTAAGAAGAAAATTTTTATAACAGAAACTAAGAAAAATTAAATTTTTGGTCTTTTTTTATTTGTAGCGCAATAAATAAATAAAACGTGATTAAACACCACCAAAAGAAAGTTCTATTTGTGTGCAAAAATTATACAAATTATACAAATTTCATATGGGTACAGTGTTGCGTTACTGAGTAATTATCATTCAAAGCGTGACAGCACTGACAGCACTGAAAGCTGAAATTTGCCCTGGGCAGGAAGGGGGTGAAAGTGCCCAGTATTGAGGTGGCTAAGGAGAGAGAAAAATGTCCATTGGTGCATGTCCATTGAAGCCAAATACTACACGCAAAATCAAAGCTGTTGTAGGGAAAAACCGCAGCAGCTAAAAAACGTGAACGTGTACCATTGGAAACTATATTAAATGGACTGTAGTGTCCAAAATGCACTAAAAAAAAAAAAACACATTGACGTGAACCTAGTCTTAGTCAATATTTCACCAGGCAGCTGAAGGTCACTGAAGATATTAGGAGATTTTTCTGCTTGCTGGAAAAACAGTGTGATGAAATATGGCTGGCAGTGGACAAATGGACTTCAGACTGCAGATGCACACAGTGCAAAGAGAAACAATTTGAAGTCCGTACAAATGAAAAATAAATAAAAAACGTTATGTCACTTTTGCGCACGCGTGCAGAAGCCGTCGGTTACGGCACAGAGCTCTGAATAAAAACGACACGGGTGGCCGTTCCTTTAACGATGCAGGCGCTGATAACGTCATCGGCTGCATATACAGTAAATATATCCTATACGGTGCACGTTTAGGAGATATTTACAGTACCTATAGGTGAGGTTTTTCCATACCAGAAGCAAAGGAATTGTTTTGATTGGTCAAAGGACAGGTCGCAATCATCTCAAAATTGAATCCAACTCATTAAAGTCGCATGGAAGTTGGACATTAAGTCACAGGGCAAATTCAGATTTGAAGTCGTACGACTGTGTTAGAGCAGTGTGAACCAGGCCTAACTAAAACGTATTCAGATAAGTGTGTGCATGTCTGGGAGAGAATGAGAAAGAGTGTATGTGTTCTGAACATCAGATCAAATGACTGCCTGTTCAGAGCAACGTGGTAAAATGGCCTGATATACTGTATATGTTGACTCCCAGATTTACAAAAGAAAAAAAATCTAAACATTCAAACTCACCTCTGAGTCCCTCCATCCCCTGCTGCCTCAAAGCCCGAGAAATGAGCAATCACTTGGCCACTGATTGCTCAGTCCTAGGTATTCGCTGAGCAGAGAGCTGCGACTAGCTGACTGGAGTGCTGGGTCAGGCTTTCAGCTTGCCGAGAGGCTGGGTCAGCTGCTGGTCAGGCATCTGGATGGATCCTGACCTTACTGCATCTGTCGGCTGATTCTGGGTTAAAGTAGAGCACAAGTAAAGTGCACACCTGTAGCCCAAAAGAGAAGTATGGCCAAAAAACAAACTGTGGCCATACATCCCTTTTAAATTCTCTTACAATTTAAATAGAACCAGAGTAACAATGTGTGTGCCAACAGGGGCAGCACTAAGAGCCAACCAGGCTCTGCTGTAGTGGGCCGATGGTAAATATGCTAACAGGAGGAGAGGGAAGGTTAAAAAGGATCCAATGTTCCCATAATATTTTATTAATGCCAGTGAAAGCAACACTGGTCATCATAACTGGTCACAGACACCAATGTGGGGTTTATTACTGACACAATTGCAGGAGGTCATTGTTGCTGTTAATGGCACTAATGCTATGGGTTATCATTGTGTCCACTGACAACAATGCTGGGGGCTGTTATTGTAGTCACCAATAATATTGCTGGAGCTTATTATAGCAGACACTGACACTAATGCCAGGGCTTATTGTTGCATGCACTGACACCAAAGCTGGGTGTTTCAACTGCAGACACTGACATCAATGCTTGTGGTCACTATTACTGGCACTTGTTTTACTCCCATTTTGTCTTCGATGTATACTGCGGTATGCTGAAAAAAATGCAACAGGACTGACATTTTTGGGAGTGGAGGGCCTTTACAGCTTATTAATTTTGAACTACCAAACTTGACACTGTGCACCTCGACAGACACATGTGCTGGTTTTTTTGTTTTGTTTTTCTTCGACAGAAAAAGCTCTTCTGCAAATGTAGCATTTAAAGGGATGAGATAAACCATTTACTACTGACAGGGGAGCTTACACTGATCAGCTTTTATTCATTGAAAATCTTTATCCGCCCCCCCCCCCCCCCAAAAACAAAAAAATTAGCTGTAACTGCTTGTGTGACTGTAATTTGTTAGTACATCTAACACTCCCTTCCCTCCAGATTAACAATGCTGCTGTCCAAAGGTGCCCATTGCCTCTTCATCTAGGAGGAGAAAGTTAGTCTGGCTAATACAGGAGGTGTGTAACTGGCCAGATAACAAGGTGAAACAGAGGGAACAAAGCCTAAAAAAAAAAAAAAAGCAAATGCAGCCAGCACATATACGGATTGGTAAACTGAAATATAATACGATTTTTGTTCTGGGTTTAATACTGTTTAAGTCGACTCCCACTGCTCTATAGTAGTTATCTTCTTTACCAAATGTAAAGTAGGCAGGTTGGGGGGGAGCGGGGCAGAGACTCAGTAGCTGCGAGCAACAGTAATTGAGTAATCCCAGACTGCTATAACAAGGAAGGCGGGGCTATGCTAGGGAATTTCCACTTCCAGAACTAGTCAAATTTGCTGGCTTGTTCAAAAGCACATTGTGAGTAAATAAACTGTTTACAATGCTTGAGTGTTTCCTTCTATTTTGTCAAGCTGGTGACAGTCAAAGATGACTCAGTGCAGCTGCTACTTCATTGTTCCATCAGCAGGTAACGGGTGAGTTCTTGACTAAGCTGTGCTGCTGCAGAGGTCGTCAAGAAAACAAGTATTTTATTTTTATTTTTTACTAACTGTAAAATCCCTGAGCTCATCATATGGGTAGAAAAGAATACACACTATGCAGCTGGAATCTGGAGGAGCAGAATGGCGCTTCCTCATGTGGCACTAGGTGCTACTCCCAACAGCTGCTCTATCCCTACAATAACTTGGGACTGAGCACAGGCTGTAGAGTACAGGCAGTAGAAGATTTTAAGGTGGCTTATTTTTATTGCCGTTTTTAACATGCAGTGCCTTGAAACAGTATTCATACCCCTTGAAATTTTCCACATTTTGTCATGTTACAACCAAAAACGTAAATGTATTTTATTGGGACTTTATGTGATAGACCAACACAAAGTGGTTAATGATTGTGAAGTGGAAGGAAAATGATGAATGGTTTTCAAAATGTTTTACAAATAAATAAGTGAAAAGTGTGGCGTGCATTTGGATTTAGCCCTCTTCACAAATCTCGTCTTTATGGAAGAGTGGCAAGAAGAAAGCCAATGTTGAAAGAAAGCCATAAGAAATCCTTTTTGCAGTCAGCGAGAAGCCATGTGGGGGACACAGCAAACATGTGAAAGAAGGTGCTCTGGTCAGATGAGACCAAAATCAAACTTTTTGGCCTAAAAGCAAGAAAACGAACGCTGCACATCACCCTGAACACACCATTCCCACCATGAAACATGGTGGTGGCAGCTTCATGTTGTGGGGATGTTTTTCTTCAGCGGGGACAGGGAAGCTGGTCAGAGTTGATTGGAAGATGGATGGAACTAAATACAGGGCAATCTTAGAAGAAAACCTGTTAGAGTCTGCATTAAACTTGAGACTGTTGTGGAGGTTCACCTTCCAGCAGGACAACTACCCTAAATATACAGCCAGCAATACAATGGAATGGTTAAGATCAAAGCATATTCATGTGTTAGAATGGCCCAAAGTCCAGACCTAAATCCAATTGAGAATCTGTGGCAAGACTTGAAAATAGATGTTCACAGACTCTCTCCATCCAATCTGACAGAGCTTGAGCTATTTTGTAAAGAAGAATGGGCAAAAATGTCACTCTCTAGATGTGCAAAGCTGGTAGAGACATCCCCAAAAAGAATTGCAGTGAAAGGTGGTTCTACAAAGTATTGACTCAGGGAGGCTGAATACAAATGCACACCACACTTTTCACATATTTGTAAAACATTTTGAAAACCATTTATCATTTTCCTTCCACTTCACAATTATGTGCCACTTTGTGTTGGTCTTTCACATAAAAACCCAACAAAATACATTTACGTTTTTGGCTGTAACATGACAAAATGTGGAAAATGTCAAAGGGTATGAATACTTTTTCAAGACACTGTACATTCTTCAAACTAAAATAGATTTCTATCTGGAATTAAAGTTTAGAATACTGTGCTGCTATACCCATATGGGGCACCACTGTGAGCTATTTTGTAAAACATTAAACATAGGAAAGAATTTAAAGCTAAAGAAGCTATATACTCAGTAAAGGATTAAATAAGCTTCTGAAAATGCTTAAAAATGCGGGTTTAATATCATTTTAAGTCTTTAGCATCACGAAATCAACAAAGGCATAGATGAGGCATCCACATTCTGAACCTGAGACAGTGTAATCACATGTAAATAAGCAATCATCATCATCCCAAGGCATTCCTCCCTGAAAGATGAACACTGGCAGCCATCAAATGTAATTTTAAAACAAATTACAATTTCATAACAGCTCTGAGAGAACAGGGGTGACAGAAAGAAGAAAGGCACCTTTTTATACCATAATGTGGCCTGCAGGCTGCTGTTTGTTGCCAATTTTCCTGCATTTTTTTCAATGATATAAAAAAAAAAAAATGAATATTTGAATAATTATGTAATGATGTAAATTATGAACACGGTTTACAGTCTCTACTATTCTGACGACTCCGAATGATCTAAACCAATAAGGAGTGAGTGACTTTTGCAGCAAAGAACAAGGACACAGGTCTGTCTGAGTGCTGACATTGTGAGGGTGAGGAAAGCCAACTCAAATGATGACAGGCAAGATATAATACAGTATGTTAAAATACAAAAAAGCTCTTGCACTCAAATATACTCAAGCAACACCATTTACTTTACAAAGAAGATAATATACAGCCCTGTGTGGCACTGTTCCAGCAGAAACTGGAATTAGACTTACCGGCAACTACTTTGAGTCTTCCACGACAACATATGAGATATAGACACCTCCTCCAACAGGAACAGGAAACATATCACCAAATACACTTTAAAAAAAAGACCTTCTGCTGAACTGGTCAATTTGGAACAAGAACCGAAGGAAGAAACCTGAACAAATCATAGACAAACAGAAAAAGAACATAACACCACGGTGGGATTCCTGCTGTCCTAGAAGACTCATGGAAATAGAGTTACCTGCAAGTCTAACTCTGGCTTTTCCCAAATCGTCTTACAGAACAGCATATAATATCATTAGCAAGAACTTACCTAGGGAAGGACAACAAAAAGGCCAGAGACTTCTCTTCCCACAGGACTGACCATAAACATCACAGCTATGGTGGACCCCGTTAAATTAAATTCTCAAAGTGAGACAGGACCGATTCTAAAAAAATCATATCAGAAATAAAAGAGCCAGCACTAGGGAGGACCTTGGACAACTACTGTGTGGCCAATGTACGTGGGACATTTGAACACTGTATAAGACGACTTGAAAGCAAGCTGAAAAATACTAGCTATAACAGAACATACATGGATTTACTAGCTTCTTCACTCCTCTCTCCCACTTGGAGTACTGTGAAGAAAGGCTCCAAAGCGAACCACAAGAGGGACGTGTATTATTTAGTATTTATTAAGTGTCTTATTAAAAACATACTACACTATATACGTCCCTTTTGTGGTTCACTTTGGAGCCTTTCTTCACATTACTCCAAGGGGGAGAGAGGAGTGAGGAAGCTCATTGGAGGAATTGCCCTATATCTATGAGAAGGGGAATTGGAGAGATGTATGCCTGATGGTCACTCTGTTGGTCAAGTATTTCTGGTGAGCTCATATTGATTTTTGGCACTTTTAGTGGACTACTTTTTTTGGAGATTGAAGCACCATTATTATCTTCATAGGAACACAGTGACTGGCTACAGATTTCTGAATACAGTGCCTTGCGAAAGTATTCGACCTCCTTGAACTTTTCAACCTTTTGCCACATTTCAGGCTTCAAACATAAAGATATAAAATTTAAATTTTTTGTGAAGAATCACTAACAAGTGGGACACAATTGTAAAGTGGAACGAAATCTATTGGATATTTTAAACTTTTTTAGCAAATAAACTGAAAAGTGGTGCGTGCAAAATTATTCGGCCCCTTTACTTTCAGTGCAGCAAACTCACTCCAGAAGTTCAGCGAGGATCTCTGAATGATCCAATGTTGTCCTAAATGACTGATGGTGATAAATAGAATCCACCTGTGTGTAATCAAGTCTCTGTATAAATGCACCTGCTCTGTGATAGTCTCAGGGTTCTGTTGAAAGCGCAGAGAGCATCATGAAGACCAAGGAACACACCAGGCAGGTCCGTAATACTGTTGTGGAGAAGTTTAAAGCCGGATTTGGATACAAAAAGATTTCCCAAGCTTTAAACATCCCAAGGAGCACTGTGCAAGCGATCATTTTGAAATGGAAGGAGTATCAGACCACTGCAAATCTACCAAGACCTGGCTGTCCCTCTAAACTTTCAGCTCAGACAAGGAGAAGACTGATCAGAGATGCAGCCAAGAGGCCCATGATCACTCTGGATGAACTGCAGAGAACTACAGCTGAGGTGGGAGAGTCTGTCCATAGGACAACAATCAGTCGCACACTGCACAAATCTGGCCTTTATGGAAGAGTGGCAAGAAGAAAGCCATTTCTCAAAGATATCCATAAAAAGTCTTGTCTAAAGTTTGCCACAAGCCACCTGGGAGACACACCAAACATGTGGAAGAAGGTGCTCTGGTCCGATGAAACCAAAATCGAACTTTTTGGCCACAATGCAAAATGATATGTTTGGCGTAAAAGCAACACAGCTCATCACCCTCAACACACCATCCCCACTGTCAAACATGGTGGTGGCAGCATCATGGTTTGGGCCTGCTTTTCTTCAGCAGGGACAGAGAAGATGGTTAAAATTGAGGGGAAGATGGATGCAGCCAAATACAGGACCATTCTGGATTAAAACCTGTTGGAGTCTGCAAAAGACCTGAGACTGGGACGGAGATCTATCTTCCAACAAGACAATGATCCCAAACATACAGCAAAATCTACAAAGGAATGGTTCACAAATAAATGTATCCAGGTGTTAGAATGGCCAAGTCAAAGTCCAGACCTGAATCCAATCGAGAATCTGTGGAAAGAGCAGAAAACTGCTGTTCACAAACGCTCTCCATCCAACCTCACTGAGCTCGAGCTGTTTTGCAAGGAAGAATGGGCAAGAATTTCAGTCTCTCGATGTGCAAAACTGATAGAGACATACCCCAAGCGACTTGAAGCTGTAATCGCAGCAAAAGGTGGCTCTACAAAGTAGTAACGCAAGGGGGCCGAATAATTTTGCACGCCCCACTTATTTTTTTATTAGTTAAAAAAGTTTAAAATATCCAATAGATTTCGTTCCACTTCACAATTGTGTCCCACTTGTTGGTGATTCTTCACAAAAAATAAAAATGTTATATCTTTATGTTTGAAGCCTAAAATGTGGCAAAAGGTTGAAAAGTTCAAGGGGGCCGAATACTTTCACAAGGCACTGTATGTTTGGTTTCTTTAATATAGACCCACTTTAACATCATGGACTTTCTTAAAGGTTGTGTGAAGAGTTATATATAACTGTTTTTTGTGCACTTTTTTGATTTTTCATAAATTTTACACTGACTTGATTTTCTATTTGAAGGTAGCGCCTACTTTACTTTATACTGTGCACCATCTGCCACGGAAAACATTAGGCAGTAGGGTGCTGGACTAAATGTAAACATAACTACAGTACTTCAGGAAATCTTAGAGGATGTTGAATCTCCTCTGGAATAAGCCTTCTAAAGCACCTTTTATCTGTGAGGTGAGTATAGCGGTGCATAAAGTCATCAAGGTAACTGACATCCATTAGCAAAAAGTAGAAGCCTATTGAACTATCAGATGAAAACCTCTAAAGAAGTCTGTATTGACACAAAAATACAGAATTGTAACATCAAAAGGTATGCACAAGGATTATCATATAAGTAGACAGCCAGCAACATGTGTAAAATATGATTATAACCCTGTACAAAAGATATGATGTAGCGCAAGGACAGACACTACATAAGCGCAGCAACTACCACACCCTCTACAGATGAAGCCATAGAAGAGGTACAACATCAGGGGGCAAAAGAGACACCACCGAAAATGTACTAGTGTGGTAAATATACATTTTTTGTAACACTCCACCCTAAGTGAAGCAATGCATCCTGTTGGAAAAAAGCAGTTAGATGAGACCAAACTCCTGATCCCCAGCCAGAAAGTAAAAGGGAGAAGGGAGTGTGTGCTGAGCTTTCTAGCTCCCCTACAGTGCAGTACCTTACTTGAATAAAGAAACTTAATCCCAGTTGCCTTCTCTGGAGCAGTGAAAGATTTAAAGGTAAGTGGAACAATGCTGTTTAAATTGAGAAAAAGCCTCTACTCAAACTATGCACAACACCACCAACCTGAAAACTGCTACAGTAAAAAAAAAGAATTAAAAGAGGAAGATTGTGTGCAAAAACTTAGATGAACATTATAGTAAAATTGTAGCATCTTTAACACTGGAAAGCGCCTACCTGATCCTTCAGCAAAAACCTCTTTTGGTCTTTTTTTTGTAACCCCAGGGCCTCTGTTTGGTCACTCTGGTCCACTATCTCTTGAATCTCAGAGGGGCTATCCATCATATGTATTACCGTATACAAGACCCTGAGCTTTGGGTAACCAAGAGACACTTCAGAAATTAACTGAACATATCCATGAAAGACGTCACGGGTACATTTTAAATCGCAATATATGGGAACCTTCACCTTGTAAAACAACCCAATAAGTTCAAAATAGAAATGCAGGGTACTGCTTAGACACAATTAAAAGGTGATTCTAAAGGCTTTCATTTTTTAACAAACATGTTATACTTACCTTCTCTGTGCAATGGTTTTTCACAGAGCAGCTCCAAACCTCTTCATTTTGGGTCCCTGGCCAGCGGCCCTGGCTTCTCCTTCCTGCCAAGTGCTCTCATAACAAGCCATTGGGCATTCAAGCAGGCTCGCTCCCATAAATGGACATTGTCCATTCACACACAGAGCGCTGCCCCCTGATCACTCCTCATTGGCTCACTGGAGCAGCTCTCATGCACATCGCTGGATTGAGATGGGGCTCAGGTAAGTATAAGGGACAATATTTACATTTAATGAGAAGTGTCTCTTGTGCTGCTGGCTGCTGTCCTAGTTAAAATCTACCATCTTCTGCCCTCCCCCCCCCCCCCCACTCCCCAGTGGTAATCTCCTGATGCTGCATGGGATATTACCACCAGACCAGTCATAAGCATTTTCTAAAGTGCTGACTATGCCCATCATCCTCTCTCCCCCACCACCATTCATTCATAGAAGCTGTACCATAGATTTCATGAATGAAACGAGCTTCATGAATAGAGGCGGCAGACCCGTCATTCATCCACCCATTCTCAATTCATAGAGTGATTTTTATTGATTATATATTAAGTTATAGTGCAGCTTCTATGAATGGAGGAGGAGAGTGAAAAGGGTGGACATAGTCGCTACTCTAGATTACTTATGACAGGTTCAGGGGCTGTATTAACCCCATCAGAAGATTACTGGTGCGGCATTCTTGGACTGTTGATTTGCTTAATGAGAACCATGATGTAGGGAAAGTCGGGTAGTGCCTCCCCTTACTCGAAACTAGGTCTTGTGCTAATGGGCAGGCCAGAAAAGTTCACTAAGATACCATATGTGTGCTACAAAAACTACTGCATGGTAATACAGTGTGCACACAGATAGGTATTATCTTGTGATGGTACTGAATATTATGCACAGCCCTTTGGTGACAAGATACAGCACTTGAAGCTCCAAATATCTAGCAGTTTGGCTACCACTGCTAAGAACTATCAGTAAGAACATGTATAAAGATGTAGCCTATAAAACTTTTATATAATAATTTCATTATTTCTTTACATTTTCCCACCACTGGTTTATAATAAAATGTATAGAACATTACTCTTAGATACTTAGTGTATCATTTTCTCAGAGATTAGGCAACTATGCATGATCATTTATCATTCAGAAGCGGGATAAGCTTCGATCTTTAAGTAACTGCATAGTTCTGCTAGTACCTCCTGATCCCAGACATCTCTTAATTCAGCTGCAAGGTTCAACTCTTACCTATTTTATGACTAGCTTTCTCAGTTTGCTGTTCTTACTTGCAATACTAATTAATGTTATGTCTGCTGCTCCTACACAAGGGTTTCTAATAATTGCACCTGGGAAAGATACGACCTTTCCACAGTCACTAGGTAAATAAAAAAACATAGGGTCTAAGAAGTTGAAAGTTTTTCTTCTCTGCACATAATTTGATAAATCTTCTACTTTGTGCTATGCAATCTCTCTCCTAATGTTTTTTCCAGTGTTCACCACAGGTTTTCTTCCCCGATTGCTGTCTCTCCCACTAGTTGCTTCTACGTGAGCATGCAATTGCATCTGTTGGAGGGACATGGTATTCCTCCGGATTAGCTGTTTTTGGTGATAAGCACTGATCAAGTCACCTATATGTGCAATTTTAATTTTTTTTTTTTCAAGTTTTATCTGTACTATGCAGTGAACTCTGTTTCTGTTTTAATCTTTATATGTATATTCTGCCTTTGGACATATAAACAGAGCCAGCAATAATTTACATTACCTGCTTGGAACTGATGTACATTTGAAGATTTTATTGCAGTGATGTCAGGTTTGGGTAGAGCAGTTAGAGCAGGGTGGATCACAATTACCATTTTGGAAGATTAGTGACTATTTAATTATCCTATTGTGAGTGCAAAACTGGCTTCTTATTGTTTCATATCATCTATGATAACACACAAGGTCATTCCGCCCTTTTCTCTTGTTTTTGTGTTACAGTTTTGGTTCTTTCCCTTAAGTATCTTTGGACTAGTATTCATTAGTTATCTGCACTTAAAGACTTTTATTGCCTTGCTAGACCTTCTGTACAATGTACGAATATGTCCTTTTCCTGAGTTGCCCTTTTGAACATTGCTTCCTAGAGGCTTCCAATATTGTACACCAATATATCTTATTTGCTGTTCTCTGAATAAATTAAGTAGGTGCTCTGGGTACCCATTTTTTGCACTCTTGCCTCCTTTTTCTTTGTTTTGTTGTTAGAGCATGGACAGCTGCCAGGTCACCAATTGGGGGCAGAGAGCAGGGTGGGCCTGGCTGGTTTAAAGGACTGCTGTAAAAAAAACTCAAGAGTCCAATTCTAAACCGTCCTAAAGTCAATGTGCAGAAAACACACACACACACACACACACACACACACACAGTTTCTGCTGTGAAATTTAGGTTATATGCTCTGCAGTGCCCGCAGCTACAGTGGTCAGCTAGGGCTTGTTGTGAACCTCATTTACTACTTGTTCACAATTTTTAAAACCATGCCGGCTCCTTTTTTGCACATTTCATGCACATAGGGTGGCCCATTAAAAAATGTGACGCCCAGGAACGCTAAAAAAAAAACCTGCACGTGCTCAGACGCCGCTCCTGATGTGCCCTGAGATTAGATTAGAGTTTCTCAACCTTTAGAAATCTGCACAAACATTTGCAACCCACAACTGGACATTACTTCTACGCTTACATTTTTTTTTCTTTTTGAATAATCAAGATCATTTCAAACATTTTCACACAAACTCGGGATTAAACTTTTTATGCAGTAGTTAATCATTACATTTATACAGATCTAGGAATTACACATAGAAGAGGAACAATTTCAGAAAAAAATTCAGATTTAGGTCCAAAAAAAGACAGTTGGGAGATCAGCATAATCAACAGGATAAATCCCACATGTGAGCAGATAAAAAAAAAAAAAAACAGAGAAACCATTTGCTTTATAGATACTGAATACATAATGCTTTGCAGTGTGTTCAGTTAACATTCATTGCAAAACTTTTTCTTTGTGTTAATGCCAAATGCCAGGAAATCAAAATAATTTCAGAGTATAGAATGCTATTTTTGTCTTTTTATATTCACTGAATTAAGGCCGACAATTATATTTGTTAAGTGTTATGACTTAAGCCGTCAATAACAAGGTAACCTTGAGCTTTAGATTTAGGTCGTCAAGATATTGCACTCATTGAGCATCATCTTCATTAAACATATTCATTAATATAAACAAATGACTTTGACAACTTGCGGTTTTCCATATACCACACTTAAACGTACATGGCAAAGACAAAGTGCGAATCTAAGGTTTTAAAATGCCTTGCATTTAGAGAACCTTGTCCCTTGAAATAATATCTACAACTACATTTCCTTGTTTCATAAATCAAAGTGGAACAAAAAGTGAATTTTAATGTGTTTTTATGTCATAACAAAAGAGTTCTTTAAATCTCACTGTCTCCATGGTTAAACACCTTAGTAGCATTAAAGCTTAATGCCTTTAAAGTCATTAAAATGGCAGTTGATGGGGATACATTATTAATGTTACCTAATTGCTGCTGCCTGAAACGCCAGCGCTGGACAAGTTGCAAATCTTGCCTAAGGGAGACGTGCTATTTTAGTCTAGAACAAACAGAGTCAGACATTTTCCATTTGGCCCTATCCATTCCATTATGTCATCAAGCATTACATGTTCTACAGGCTAGTAGATGTGATCCAGTATATCACATTCACAAGAAGCAGCATCTTATTTACAATAGCCTTTACACTAATAGCATCTTAAAGGTATCTGTCTTCAGTTTCCTAGAATAGTAGGCCACTTTAAAATCTTTCCCTCCCTGACAATCGCATACAGCTGCCCACTCATATCTTCAATATACATATATACATGACCTATGAAAACCTCTGACATTGCTGTTTTCAGTTTTCTTATCTTTCGAATCGGTTTCAAGCCCAATACTGAGACCAGTACTTATTTGCTGTGAGTATGAAAAGTCTTGTTTGAAATGATAAAATATAGCATGTAATATCAGAATACAAATCATCTCAACAAAATAGACAACAACACATACAAAGATTAATAATAATATGTATATGTGTGAACTATGTTTAAAGAAAAGGGGAACATGAGGTGGTTCTATACATAGGTTCTTTATAGATTATTATCAGAAAAAAAAAAAGATATATTTTAGTAAGGTAGATACAAAATACGAATACTCAGTGGGCTCAATTCACTAAAGTATATTGAATGCGATATTTGGATCACACGACTCATTTGATCCAAATATGCAATATGAAAAAGTGATTCAGATTATGCAGTCTTTACAGCAAAATAACAAAAACAAATGCACAATAAATACCACATAACCTGACATTAAAGTCTTACTAAACCCACAACAGTAAAATCAGTCTTCTATTTGCAGTAAAGCATGCTTGGTATACTCACTGTGGAACCTAAGGGGTTAATCCTTTGCATTGTGTAAAAAGGCTGTTTGATCCCATCTTCTCTGATTTTCCCCTTCTTCCACAGTCCCCAGTCCATCTCCTAATAGAACCTTGGGGACAAGCTGCGCATTCTCAGTTTGGTGTGTATTGCTAGAGATTTTTTTTTTTTCTTGGAAAAGTGCATGTGATCGGCACAGGGCCCATCAGCACTGTCCAGACAGAGGGTCAGAGGTCCTGCAGCCTCATAGGACAGTCAGGGGAGAATGAAAACCCCTCCTACAAGCATTAACCAAATACTGATAGAAGTCACAAGACTGGTAACTGCTGATGATAAAAAGTATTTAGCCGTTTATATTTACTAAAACTATGGCATTTCCATGTTCTGTGTACTGTGGGAGACCAGGTACAGTGAATGCAGGGTCCTGTGTTTAGCAACACTTTAAAGAAAATTCACAAAAATAAATACATGCATTTGTTATAGTAGTGGTCACGCCATGTGTTGTTTGAGAAATGCATGAAAGCAACAGAGCTGGTTGCTAAGGAGCCAGAACCCGTAGGCATCCTAACAACCATGCTTTAACCATGTGCGTGTGTTTTTTTTTTTTACTGTTGGCTCATTTGTTTACATTTTGATGTCAGCAGAAAATATTAAAAACAAAATTAACTGTGGTATTAAACATGCTTTTTTGTGAATTGCATTTACCGAAATTAAAGGGGTTGTAAAGGTTCGTGTTTTTTCACCTTAATGCATCCTATGCATTAAGGTGAAAAAACACCTGGTAGTCACCGGCCCCCTAGCCCCCCCCCCCCCCCCCCATTTTACTTACCTGAATCCCGTCATTCAGTCGGCGGAGACGTGCTGTCTCTCTCTCCACGGGCTCCCAGCTCTTGATTGGGTAGATTAATAGGAGCGCAGCCATTGGCTCCCGCTGCGGTCAATCAAATTCAATGACACTGGCGTGGGGGGTGGGGTCGAGTCCTGCATTCGGCCTCTATGGACGCGGAATACTGGACTCGGGAGCGCGCCCACAAGGTAATCCACTGGGAGAGCACTTCTCCCGGTGGAAAATTAATTTTGCATTTATTATTGTCACTTATTTTTTTTGTTTACTATTATCACTTATTTGCTCGGTATTATTATTCGTTATCACTCTTATTATATGATTAGCTTTCATTAATCACTTTGTACACATTCAGTGGTGTTTGTTAACATAAATTATTTTATGTTTCTTTATTCACTACTGCCATACTGGTTTTTACCAGTTTTAACACATTCTTGCCAGTGATTAGTGCATTACTCCAACTGCCACGGTTTGTGTCCCATTAGCCATTCTTAGCGCAGCTTCATCCTTTTTTATTTCTGTTTTGTCGTTGTATAACGCTTTCAGTTGCAGCTTGGTCCCTTTTTCTAAATAATAGCACAGTTTTTCTTTTTACCATTTTCAACTAATTGACATTTTTATTCCTATACTTCCGGGAAGAAGTATTTTTCAATACCTCTTTTTTAACCGGATATATGACATTTTATCACAAAAGGATGGGCACAGTGTCAGTGCTGTATTGTTTTTTGGTTATGTCTCTAATTAGCCCAATTTGTTCTGTGACCATCGTGAGTGGGATCTAGTGATGGGAAATCCAATATAATTTAGATTATTTATTTGAGGTACTTATATAGTGCTGACGATTTACGTAGTGTGTATGTATGTATGTATATATGTATGTATATATATATATATATATATATATATTTTTTTTTTTCACATCAGTCCCTGCCCACAAGGAGCCTACAATTTCTCCGGTACAGGAAGTGGAGGGAAATCTCGCCAGTGGAACACAGAATGCAAAAACAAGCAGACAGGGGCTTTAACCCTTCTCTAGCCCCCCTCAAAAGAGGCAGGGGGCTATACATGAACTTCAAGTACTACATTTTTTATTTTTAAACAATGTATAAAAGCAGGTCAAGTTGCAATTTTCTTTCCTTTTCCAAACTCATATGAAAGTAGAACTAAAAAAGGCAAAAAACTTTTTTTCCCCCCATTTTGGAATGTAAGGGTGGGTTATAACTATTGTTAATATTTTCCCCATCTGTCCCATTGGGGAAATTTCCCATCACCTGCTGTCCCATGGCTAAAAGAAGAAGTGAGAGGAAATCCCGGGTTGTCACCAGGGTGTTTGGAATTATTGTCATCTTTGAAAGATTTCCTCTCTATTACTGTTTTGAGGACAACCCAAAATGTGGGATTTTCTTTTATTTCACGTTCATTGATAATTATAAACAGGGCAAACAGAGAGGGTGAGTCTCGATGATGGGGCACAGATAGCAGAAAAAATAAAATAGAAATAAAAAATGGACAGGGGCTTTAATTCCTCTCCACTCCATCTAAAACAAAAAACGTTTTTCCTTTAGTTATACTTTAAGGGTGAATTGAACAACCTTCAACAAAAGATATTTTTAAAATTTGACATGCATGTTAACAAGTTCTTTCAATGGCTGGAAGTGCTTATCATTCCTTACAGCACGCCTGATCCGCTTACGAAAGTTGAATCAGGGAATTGAATTAGAAGGGCTTTTGTATGGTCGGTATAGCCAGTATGTAACGGATGTACTTAAGCAGAGGTGTTAGTAAAACTGCCTCGTCTGTACCATCTCCTGACTACAACGGCACTTATGAAAAACTCATATGCAATATTTTTTTTTATATATATATATATTTAGAATAAAATATATATCTATATATTTAGGAATTTAAAAAAAAATAAGAAAATAAAATATACACATAAAAAAGGTAGATTTCGTTTCCAAAATTTACAAAATGCACATGTAAAATGTTCAATTTATATTTACCATTTCATAAATAGCAGGCTAGATTGTAATGTAAAATAGAGAGAGGAGGGTGTTCTGGAGTTCATATACAACATGACTGCAACCTCTAATGACATTTGAAGGGATCAAGTGGCTGATAAAATGTCATAATTCGATAGCTATTTTTCAGAAAAAGTAAGAATTACTAATGCGTTGAAACTACAAAGCTAGAAAGCAAGTCGTAGCATTCCATCAATCGTAGTGGTTACTATACATGAATTGCAAAGATCACACAGCAGCTTGCAAATCACTTTCAGGGAATGCACTTCTCTAAACCAGCTTTAATGAGTCTTTGATGGAAACAATGAAAATGCTCTGCCAGCGTTGAGAATTATTTGAGGCAGTATAAAGTATGACTATGGGTCAAACGTCATCAAGCACCTAAAGAATGCATTTAGAAAGAAGCATTACATTTCCAGTTATATTGCAGCTATAAATTGGATTTGTTGTATATCCTGCCCCAGTGTGAAAAGTTCAAGGTTTATGGATGAAAAAAAAAAAAAATAGTTACATGGGTAGTTCATGAAGTCCAAAGTACCTTTTTAATGCATTGAATTTCCCATTTTAGAAATCCCATTATACAAAAGAAGCATTTATCATTTTGAAAAATAGATATAAATTACTTTTCTACATTGAATTCAGCATGAAAACATTAAAAGTAGGTCTCTAGATAATTAGTATTCGATACATTTTATGTACTAGTCACCCTAACTTGCAGCTGAACGTCAAAGAAAAAAATAAATTGTACTGTGCTTAATTATATATATATATATATATATATATATATATATATATATATATATACACACACACACACACACATACACACACATACACACAAAGATAGGGTAGGTTACTTCCTTTTCTGTTTCTTTCTGGAGTATAGTGTCAGGGTGAGCTCCCAATCTTCCACCAATATTCAATAGAAAAAATTACGGGACACATTCTCCAATGCAAAATTTTCTTTTTATAATCTTCATATCAAGACAATAAACTGCATTGTACTTTATTGTCTTGATATGAAGTTAAATTAAAGATAAAAAAAAATGTTGCGTTGGAGAACGTGTCCCTTTGTTTTTTATATATCTGCAAGACAAGCAAAATTTTAAATACATTTTGACTTGATATACAAGTAGCGTCACCTCACAACTGGGTATAAAAGAGAAGAGTGGAACCTCTAAGTGTAGCCATATGGTTAAATTTAATGACAGTACAAACATTTAGCAACTCACATGGTTGATCATTAAAACAGGCACATCTAAGTATGCAGGTATCTGGGGTAAAGCTGTCCACATAGACCATCACCCACACCGTCATTGACTTTGTCTATTGCACTCTGTGCACCATTGCATTGGTGGACACAGGTGAGGCTGCATTGATGGGCACAGGTGAGGCTGCAATGATGGGCACAGGTGAGGCTGCAATGATGGGCACAGGTCACGCTGCATTGATGGGTACTGGTGAGGCTGCACTGATAAAGTTGTTGTTAATAGACAAGAGAAAATATCCAGTGAGCGGAAGTTGTGTGGAGGAAAATGCCTTGTTGATGTCAGAGGAGAATGGTCAGACTGGTTAGAGATGATAGAAAGGCAACAGAGAAAGTTGCCAACAAAGAACAGTAACTCAAATAACCACTGGTTACAACCAAGGTATGCAAAATACCATCTCTGAACGCACAACACATCGAACTTTGAAGCAGATGGGCTACAGCAGTAGAAGACCATACCGAGTGCCACTCCCGTCAGCTAAGAACAGAAAACAATTCGCACAGGCTCACCAAAATTGGATAATAGAAGATTGGGAAAAACGTTGCCTGGTCTGATGAGTCTGGATTTCAGGTGCGACATTAAGATGGTAGGGTCAGAATTTGGCGTAAACATGAAAGCATAAATCCATCCTGCCTTTTATCAACGGGTCAGGCTGGTGGTGGTGTTGTAATGGCGTGGGGGATATTCTCTTGGTACACTTTGGGCCCCTTAGTACCAATTGAGCATTGTTCAAATGCCACAGCCTACCTGAGTATTGTTGCTGACCATGACCATCCCTTTATGACTCTTCTGATGGCTACTTCCAGCAGGATAATGCACCATGTCACAAAGCTCAAATCATCTCACCACTGAACACGACAATGAGTTCACTATATTCCAATGGCCTCCACAGTCACCAGATCGCAGTGATCTGTTACTTTTATTTAAAGCGCAATATGCTGATCTTATGTAAGAGATGCATATTTATCTGGTGAGTTCAAGTGTATTAGGAGAGAGGAGGAAGCATGCATGTGCTGGGTGAAGTTTCTATGGAAGATGTATGGTCTTATTTTATTATGATACTGAAGGACTTGTTGGTGGACTACTATTATTTTTACACATTATCACGGTGTACTCAGACTTATTTCACAGTTGATTATTTTTTATAGCCATTTTAAATACTGTATATTTTAAGAAAAGCACAGCAAAATGTATGTATTAGGTCTCTAGGTACGCGTCACAGGAACAGGAGGTGAAAGAAAAACAGCCAACAGTGAGATATACAACAATACAAACCTATCAGAGGGTTTAATCCGTACTCACAACACAGAGCTGTCTGTGTTACTTTTAGGAAAAACGCTTCTCACCGTTACCAGAACAGGAAGTAAATTGTAATCTTTCCAACAGGGACACTGGCTGCAGTAAAAACCTGACATGGGGCTCTAATGCCGCGTACACACGGTCGGAATTCTCGTCGGAAAAAGCTCTGGTGGTTTTCCCGTTGGAATTCCGACGGAATTTCGCTCAAACTGTCTTGCCTACACACGGTCACACCAAATTCCGACGGTCTGTAACACAGCGGCATAAAACACATTCGACAGCACTATAAAAGGGAAGTTTAATGCTTCCGAGCATGCGTCAAATTGTTTCCGAGCATGCGTCAGAATTTTGCGTGTCGGAATTGCATACACACGATCGGAAAATCCGATAGAAAGGTTTTCCGTTGGAAAAATTGAGAACAGGTTCTCAATCCAAAGTCCTCGGAAATTCCGACAGAAAAAGACCGATAGGCATACACACGGTCGGAAAATCCAATCATCCAGCAGTCAGAATTAACCTGTAATAATGGAATTTTACTTATTAAATAGTATCACTACATCTGCTGCTTGAACATTCATTTTAATGCTCTACTGCCAATTAGATTCCTAAAACCTGTGTGGGAAAAAAAATGTTCATGTACTAATTGAGAATTGTGCATCCAATGAACACTGTTTTGAAAGCAGCAATGTTTTCATGAATGCAAGCCCAATATGATGTAGCACTTGCTCAGGGTACAACTGGGAACCTTTGGCTGGAAAACACAATCAAGTGCCCTTTCATGTCAAGGACAGATTTCCGTGGGTCGAAAAAAAGTGAAAAAAGTGAGATTACTTTGTGGTTCTTGGTAGTTGATCACAGAGCATCTCAGAGCTGCAAAGTAATCTGATGGTGGAAGAACTCCCTCTGCCAGCTGCTGTGATTGCTGCAAGTATGCATGGAAGGACAATATATCAAGACACACAGCTTTATACAAGCGGCTTGTCCCAAGTTGATGATTATTATAATGTCCCGTAAGTTATGCTACGTAAAAAAGTGGTGTAGAGGTGTACTTCATCTTTTGCCGATAGGTTACTTGTAATAACACCATATTCTAAAATGCTAAACCCTTTTCATTGTCAACGTAAGCTAACAAAACTTGATTTCTGCTGTAAAATAATTTAAAAAATGCTTACACTTCACTAAATAAGCACTAAAAACAGTGTATGAGCTACAAAAAGTGCTGGAAATCATTATAGACACATGGTGTTATACTGTCATTTTGATTATAAATGCTCTTTAAATGCACAATTCCAGCAAAGAGTTACTAAGATACCAGGGAGATTGCATGAATGCTGCAAGGGAACAGAGCTTAACAGTAAAGTATGTGTTAACCAGTCCAAGCAGAAATAGAGCAAAGAGATGCTAACTAAGGAGTTTCTCAGACAGGAACAAAATGGAAAAATCCTAAAGGCTTCTACTCATGGGCAGTTTTACATTACAGCACATTACATTGTGCTATGAGTACTTAAAGCGGTTGTATACCCGTTTTTAACTTTTTTTTTTTTTTTTTTAAACTACCTGCAAGAGAAAGTCATAATGAGCTAGTAGGACTAGCATACTAGCTCATTATGCATCACTTACCTTAGATCGGGGCCCCCGACGCCGTCTTCTTCTCCCTCTCCAGCCGCAGCCATCTCTCTTCCGGGTATCGCCGCTCCGGCCAATCACAGCGCCGCTGCGGCGCTGTGATTGGCCAGAGCAGCGAAGACGTCGCTCCACGCATGCGCCGTAGACAACGTTGTAAATCGTTCTTTGCAAATATCTCCTAAACCATGTAGGTTTAGGAGATATTTCTTGTACCTACAGGTAAGCCTTAATCTAGGCTTACCTGTAGGTGCAACTTGAAATTAAGGGTATACAACCGCTTTAAGCAAAGCTTGAAGGCTTCTAAAAACAGTAAGCCATATATACAAGAACATATTCATGAAGTCTTAGGCAAATAAAGAAAACAAGTACATATGTATACAGCTTAATGTAAATAAGCACATATGTATGCAGTTTAATGTAAATAAACATATACGTATGCAGTACAAATGAAAACAGGCCAGCATGTGTTTAACCACTTCACGCAAATCGCCGTAACCATACGTCGGTACTTAGATACTAAATCCCAGGGTTATGGCAGAAGCTAGCTACCATAACCCCAGTATTTTCGAAAACGGCATGCGTTTCTCTTTAGGATAAAAGTGGTCTCCTCAGTGGATTCACCGCAAGATCACTAGTATCGGCGACGGGAGAGGTGCCCACCCCCTCCTGTCGCGCTCCGGTCATCTCCGCTGCTCATCGAACCCGCCGGTAGCGGCGGAGACGATCGCGTCCTCTCCCGTGGATGCCTGACTGCCGACTGAAGGGAAGATGGCCCCCTGCTCGGCTCCATGGCATGGGAGGGCGGAAGCGATGTCAAACGTCCCTTTCGCCCAAAGCTCTTAAAAGAAGACATTTTTTTTTAATTTTTACATTTTCTTTTTTTTTTTATTGCAGATCTGAGGTCTTTTTGACCCCAGATCTTATATTTAAGGGGTCCTGTCATGCTTTTTTTCTAATACAAGGGATGTTTACATTCCTTGTAATAGGAATAAAATTGACACAATTTTTTTTTTTTAAAACTGTGTCAAAATAAAAAAACTAAAAGGTAAAATAAGAAAAAAAAAAAAAGCATTTTCTTAAAGCACCCCGTCCCGACTAGCTCGCGCACAGAACCAAACGCATACACGAGTAGCGCCCTGCAACTGAAAACTGGTAACTTTTTAAACATCGCCTATGGAGATTTTTAAGGGTAAAAGTTTGTCGGCATTCCACGAGCGGGTAGAATTTTGAAGCGTGACATGTTGGGTATCAATTCCCTCGGTGTAAAACTATCTTTTACAATAAAAAAAAAAAAATTGGGCTAACTCTACTGTTGTCTTATTTTTTAATTCTAGAAAGTGTATTTTTCCCCAAAAAAGAGCGCTTGTAAAACTGCTGTGCAAATACGGTGTAACAGAAAGTATTGCAAGGACCTCCATTTTATTCTCTAGGGTGTTAGAAAATCATATATAATGTTTGGGGGTTCTAAGTAATTTTCTAACAAAAAAAAATGACTTTCACTTGTAAACAAATGTAAAAAAGAGGCTCAGGGCTGAAGTGGTTAAGCAACATGCATCTATAGAAGCATGCATTTACGGAAGCATGTGCAATTATGCATTTAGTCAAAACATGAAAGCGTGCGTCCCTGTAAACACGCATTTATACAATACGTGCCCATGGAAACATGCATTTATGCAATAAGCAAGCCTACGTTTATGCAACATTATGCAACACGCATCTATGCAGACATGTATAAACTTGCATTTTTATGCAGACATGAATCTTTATGCAACCATGTATCTTTATGCAAACATGTATAACCATGCATATTTATGCAAACATGTATAAAAATGCAACCATGCATCTTTATGCAAACATGTATAACCATGTACATTTATGCAGACATGTATAAACATGCACCTTTGTGCAGACATGAATCTTTATGCAGACATGCATCTTTATGCAAACCATGTATAACATGTATCTTTAGCAACCGTGCATTCTAGCTAGTTTGCAAGCATGCACTGCAGTTGGCCCCATTAACTGCAGTTGGCCCCATACTAGTCCTGCAGGATTTAGCCAAGCACATATGCATTCAATGCAGCCTCTAAGCTGTTTCAGAAAAGCAAGTACTCCCATGCCCATGTTTTTCCAAACATGTGTATATTTAACCACTTCAGCCCCGGAAGATTTGGCTGCTCAATGACCAGGCCGTTTTTTGCGATACATCACTGCGTCAGTTTAACTGACAATTGCGCGGTCGGTGCGACGCTGTACCCAAAACAAAACTGGCGTCTTTTTTTCACCACATTCCCCATACTTTTTGCTATAATAAATATCCCAAATTTAAAAAAAAATATGTTTTCCTCAGTTTAGGCCGATATGTATTCTTCTACATATTTTTGGTAAACAAAGTCACAATAAGCGTATATTGACTGGTTTGTGCAAAAGTTATAGCGTCTACATAATAGGGGATAGATTTATGGCATTTTTATTATTATTTTTTTTTTTTTACTAGTAATGGCGGCGATCAGTGATTCTTATCGGGACTGCGATATTGCAGCGGACAAATCGAACACCTTTGACACATTTTTGGGACCCGTGACATTTAAACAGCGATCAGTGCTATAAAAATGCACGGATTACTGTATAAATGACACTGGCAGGGAAGGGGTTAACACTAGGGGGCACTCAAGGGGTTGCCCATGTTCCCTAGGTGTGTTCTAACTGTAGGGGGGGGGACTTACTAGGGAAAGAGAGAGATCGGTATTTATACTCAGTATGAGCACAAGATTTGTCTCCTCTCCCCTGAGAGAACTGTGATTTGTGCTTTTACACACACACATCCCTGTTCCCGCTCTGTAACGAGCAATCGTGGATACTCGGCAGTCATCGTGCCTGCCGGGCACTTGCATCGGCTCCGGGGACATGCTTCAGGCGCGCATGCCGCCGGAGCCATCTTAAAGAGCCGACGTACAACTACGACTCCTCGAGCAGGGGAGCCAACCTGCCGCAGTATTACTGCGGAGGCTGGTCTGGAAGCGGTTAAGCATGCCTTTAAGCAACAAGTTTGCAAGCATGTATACTACGCTGCACCTGCCTTCCGAGCAGTAAAAAACACTTTAAAGTGAATCTGTCAGGAAAGCCCCTCCAGCAGACCTCCCAACATCTCCAGGAACAGGAGAAACCCCCGGTTCAGAATAGACCCTCTGCGCCCACACAGGCGCAACAGCGCGGCTGACAGCGCGCGCGGGAGCGCGCACGGAAACATGCACGTGCACGGCCGCCCTGACATTGTTTGGCGCCAAAAGCGCTATTTAAACCTGCCCCAGTCATCTCTGCCTTGCTGCTCGATCAACAGCGTTTCCTGTATTGTACCTGTGACCTGTAAAACCTGACTGACCTGATCCGTGCTGAACTTGGCTTACCTCTGACTCTTCTGATCTCTGCCTGCCCCGATCCTGGCTTGGACTTGACTACTCTCTTGGATATTCCCCCTGTGTTTGATCTGCCCATCTGTGTCTGCTGCACATTACCTGTTTGCTTCCTGCTGCTGGACTACAGGACACCTCCTTGTGTCTGCTGCACATTACCTGCTGCTTCCTGCTGCTGGACTACAGGACACCTCCTTGTGTCTGCTGCACATTACCTGTCTGCTTCCTGCTGCTGGACTACAGGACACCTCCTTGTGTCTGCTGCACATTACCTGTTTGCTTCCTGCTGCTGGACTACAGGACACCTCCTTGTGTCTGCTGCACATTACCTGTTTGCTTCCTGCTGCTGGACTACAGGACACCTCCTTGTGTCTGCTGCACAATACCTGTCTGCTTCCTGTCTACTGGACTACAGGACACCTCCTTGTGTCTGCTGCACATTACCTGTTTGCTCCCGGCTGCTGGACTACAGGACACCCCCTTGTGTCTGCACCTTACCTGTTTACTTCCTGCATCCGGACTACAGAGTCGTCCCGGGTTCCTGCTCAGCACAGACCTCCAGCCCTCTACTCAGCTTACCAGCCAGGCACTTGTGCTCCTCTGTGCTCCCGAGCCTCATACCTACCAGGGGTTCCCGAACCAGGGGTTTACGAGAGGCCGCTCCCTGCACTCTGGGCTCTGCCTTAAGGTACGTGACAGTATCGGGCAGCCATGACCGAGCCCACGCAGGGAGCCACGGCCGTGGAGGACTTGTGCCGTCACCTGGCCGGGTTGACACAGGCCGTCAAGGCCCTACAGGAAGGATACTCCCGCCTAGAGGTTCTAGCCACCTCAGGTACCTCAGCATCTGGTGCATCTTCCACACCATCAGTGGTCATGCTGCCACCGGAGCCCAAGGTCCCCACTCCTGAAAGGTTCGCCGGGGACCGGAGTAAATATAGGGCGTTCCGCAACGCCTGTGAACTGTTCTTTGCTCTCCAACCCAGAACTTTTTCTCTTGAATCCACTAAGGTGGGGTTTGTGGTCTCACTACTGCAAGGTGAGCCCCAGGCCTGGGCCCACCGTTTGGTAGAACAGAAGCATGAAGGCCTCACCAACCTAAGTGCCTTCTTCCAAGTAATGAATGTCCTCTATGAAGACCCCCAACAGGCAGCAACCGCAGAAGCAGCATTACTATCCCTACAACAAGGCCGCAGGGCGGCAGAGGATTACGCCTCCGAGTTCAGGCGTTGGAGTGCCGACACGAACTGGAACGACGCAGCCTTGCGTCACCAGTTCCGTCTGGGTCTCTCCGAATCCTTAAAGGACGAGCTGGCCAGAGTGGGCATCCCAGAGACTCTTGAGGACTTGATTAACTTGTCCACCCAGATAGACAGGCGTCTGAGGGAGCGTAGGACTGAACGCACGACGGGCCCCTCTCCCCATCTGTATGGATGTTACCCAGGGTACCTAACCCGTCTGCCCGCTCCATGATGGCATCTTCAGAACCCATGCAGCTAGGCGTTCTCCGCCCATCACTCACTCCCAAAGAACGACAACGCAGGCGGATCCAGAACCTGTGCCTCTACTGCGGAGAACCTGGACATTTTGTGAGATCCTGCCCTGCGAAGTTCTGTAAGCACTCCGTCCTATCTTCCACTGTTCTACCTGCAGTACTTAGTAATGCTTCTCACCTGACTGTCTCCCTTTCCCTACAGCTCCCAGGAGGGAATACCCTGGTCCCCGCCATAATTGACTCTGGAGCCTGTAGCGGATTCATGGACCAGACATTTGCTCGCAAGTTCCAGGTCCCTCTACGTCCCAGAGCCAGGGGACTGTCGGTTCATCTAGCTGATGGGTCGGCTATCAAGTCAGGGCCGGTGACCCAGGAGACGGTCCCCTTACACGCCACCATCTTGGGTACCCACAGTGAGCTGCTCTGCCTGGACATCATCGAGTCCCCTCTCTTTCCTGTGATTCTGGGCATACCCTGGCTCAAAGCCCATAATCCCCAAATTGACTGGCCCACAGGGGATATCCGCTTCCTCTCACCCTATTGTCTTCAGCACTGCCTACAAGGGACCACCAACGTTCCTCCCTCTCTGTACTGCCTGGAGGTCGACGTTGAGGCCCGTAGGGCTGTCCCAGAAGTTTACCACAGTTTCCTGGACGTCTTCAGCCAAAAAGGGGCCGAGACACTTCCCCCACATAGGCCCTATGATTGCCCAGTTGAACTTTTACCAGGAGCCGAGATCCCGTTTGGGAGTATTTTCCCTTTAACAGGATTGGAGCTAGAGACTCTCAAGTTATACATTGATGACAACCTGAGGAAAGGGTTTATACGTCCTTCTACGTCCCCAGCTGGAGCGGGGATTTTCTTCGTGGAAAAGAAGGACCATTCTCTACGCCCCTGTGTAGACTACCGGGACTTAAATAAGATCACAATCAAAAACCGGTACCCGTTGCCCCTGGTACCGGAGCTGTTCCAGAGACTTGGAACTGCTGCGGTGTTCACCAAGCTGGACCTCCGTGGGGCGTATAATCTGGTCCGCATCCGAAGCGGGGATGAATGGAAGACTGCCTTTCGTACCCGCTTCGGACATTATGAGTACCTTGTGATGCCGTTTGGGCTGTGCAACGCCCCGGAGACTTTTCAGCATTTCGTAAATGACATTTTTAGAGATTATCTTGACCTGTTTGTTATAGTCTACCTGGATGACATTTTGATTTTCTCCCCTTCTCTGCCTGCTCACAGGGAACACGTCAAGAAGGTCTTAACCCGCCTCCGTCTGCATGGGCTATATGCTAAACCTGAGAAGTGCGAGTTCGAGCGCCAGAGTATCCAGTTCCTAGGCTTGGTCATTTCCGTGGACGGAATTAAGATGGACCCACAAAAAGTGTCTGCCATCTTGGATTGGCCTGCCCCTACGGACAAGAAGGGAATTCAGCGATTCATAGGATTCGCAAACTTCTATCGCAAGTTTATCAAGGGGTTTTCTAACATCATTGCCCCATCACGAGATTGACCAGGCAAGGCACCAAGTTCCAGTGGTCTGTAGAGGCTCAGGCGGCCTTCTCGGCGCTAAAGGATCAATTTGTTTCGGCTTCAGTCCTAAAGCACCCAGACCCGGCGCTTCCTTACATCCTGGAGGTTGACGCCTCCGAAGTGGCGATAGGGGCAGTTCTCTCTCAGAGACAAGGCCCCAAGGCACTCCTCCACCCGGTGGCCTTCTTTTCTCGCAAACTGACCGAAGCAGAGAGGAACTACGATGTCGGGGATAGAGAGCTATTGGCCATTAAGGCCGCACTAGAGGAGTGGCGTTACCTCTTGGAAGGAGCTGCCCATCCTATCCTGGTCTACACTGACCGTAAGAATTTGGAATATTTAAAGGTAGCCAAGAGATTGAGACCACGCCAGGCTAGATGGGCACTATTCTTCACACGATTTACCTTTCATATTACCTACAGGCCGGGCTCCAAGAATACTAAGCCTGATGCACTCTCCCGAATGTTCAGCGAGTCCGCAGTTCCGCCACCTCCAGACACCATACTCACCCCAGGTAACTTCCTTCTGCTACACGAGGATCTTCTATCTCAGATCAAGCAAGCCTCTGCAGTGACCCCTCACCGGTCGGACAGCGCCTTACAAACTAGGGATGGTTTGCTTTGGCACGAGGAAAGAATCTTTGTACCCCAACAAGTACGGGTGGCCGTCCTGAAGTCCTGCCACGACCACAAACTGGCTGGCCACTTTGGAGCACGCAAGACCTCCGACCTTATCCTACGCACCTTCTGGTGGCCCAACCTCCTGAAGCACTGCAGGGCGTATGTAGAATCTTGTACCACATGCAACCAAAACAAGGGCAGCAAGACGAGGGCCTGGGGCTTACTGAACCCCCTCCCGGTTCCGGAGAAGCCATGGAGGATGATCTCCATGGACTTCATTGTCGAACTTCCCCCGTCTGAAGACTGTACAACCATTTTCGTGGTAGTAGACAGGTTCTCCAAGATGGCCCACTTTCTCCCAATGAAGGGCACCCCTTCAGCTCCTGAGACCGCAAGGGTCTTTATCAAAGAGGTTGTGAGGCTCCACGGAATTCCTGCCAACATTGTATCCGACCGAGGGGTACAATTTACGTCTAGGTTCTGGAGGGCACTATGTGCGGCCCTAAAGATTGATCTTCTGTTTTCATCCGCTTACCATCCCCAGACCAACGGCCAGACCGAACAGACCAACCAGACCCTGGAACAATACCTGCGATGCTATTCATGTTTTTCCCAAGACAACTGGGTCCCCCTCCTGCCTCTGGCTGAATTCGCCTACAACAACTCTGTGCATTCTGCAACCAACCAGTCTCCATTTTTTTCAAATTACGGCTTTCATCCCTTGTTCCTGTCCAATAGCATCCCAGAATGCTCTGTACCAGCAGCTCAGGAAACACTAAATTTTTTTAGCACCAACAACAAACTGCTCCAGGAAACAATGAAGAAGACTCAGGAACGTAATAAAGCGATATTTGACAAGAGGAGGAGAGGGGACCTCAACCTAAAGCCAGGAGACTTGGTCTGGCTATCTACTCAGAACCTGAAACTGGCATGCCCGTCTAGGAAATTGGGGCCGAAGTTTGTGGGTCCTTTTCCCGTAACCAGGAAGATTAACAATGTGGCCTATGAGCTAAAGTTGCCTGACTCGTTCAGAATCCACCCAGTTTTCCACGTAGCCCTCCTAAAGCCTTCAACTTCAGACCCCTTTGCCAACTGGAATACGGGCCCTCCCGAACCTGTGCTGATCAATGGCGAAGAAGAATTTGAAGTGGAGACTATTGTGGACTGCAGGAGGAGACGTGGCCAGGTGCAGTACCTCGTAAAGTGGAAGGGCTATGGGCCAGAGGAGAATTCTTGGGAGCCAGAGGCCAACATCCATGCCCAGAGGTTGATCTCAGCCTTCAAGAGGGCCAACCCAAGTAAGTGGGCCCAGTTGGGCATCCGGAAGCTGCCCATTGGAGGGGGGCAATGTCAGGAAAGCCCCTCCAGCAGACCTCCCAACATCTCCAGGAACAGGAGAAACCCCCGGTTCAGAATAGACCCTCTGCGCCCACACAGGCGCAACAGCGCGGCTGACAGCGCGCGCGGGAGCGCGCACGGAAACATGCACGTGCACGGCCGCCCTGACATTGTTTGGCGCCAAAAGCGCTATTTAAACCTGCCCCAGTCATCTCTGCCTTGCTGTACCTGTGACCTGTAAAACCTGACTGACCTGATCCGTGCTGAACTTGGCTTACCTCTGACTCTTCTGATCTCTGCCTGCCCCGATCCTGGCTTGGACTTGACTACTCTCTTGGATATTCCCCCTGTGTTTGATCTGCCCATCTGTGTCTGCTGCACATTACCTGTTTGCTTCCTGCTGCTGGACTACAGGACACCTCCTTGTGTCTGCTGCACATTACCTGCTGCTTCCTGCTGCTGGACTACAGGACACCTCCTTGTGTCTGCTGCACATTACCTGTCTGCTTCCTGCTGCACATTACCTGTTTGCTTCCTGCTGCTGGACTACAGGACACCTCCTTGTGTCTGCTGCACAATACCTGTCTGCTTCCTGTCTACTGGACTACAGGACACCTCCTTGTGTCTGCTGCACATTACCTGTTTGCTTCCTGCTGCTGGACTACAGGACACCCCTTGTGTCTGCACCTTACCTGTTTACTTCCTGCATCCGGACTACAGAGTCGTCCCGGGTTCCTGCTCAGCACAGACCTCCAGCCCTCTACTCAGCTTACCAGCCAGGCACTTGTGCTCCTCTGTGCTCCCGAGCCCCTGTCATACCTACCAGGGGTTCCTGAACCAGGGGTTTACGAGAGGCCGCTCCCTGCACTCTGGGCTCTGCCTTAAGGTACGTGACAGAATCGCTATCTGTTCAGGGGTGTATCAACTTACAGTTGAACAGTCCCCCCGGATTAAGCAGTAAATATGCAGCATATAATTATGACTTGTCCACACAGTTCTCCCATAGTAAGTACTAATACTTTGTTAGTATCCATGAGCTTCTGTTATGTCTCCAGAGGCCCTGCTGAACCTGTTGACCACATGGCAACAGATTCCTGCCTATATAAAAATAGGCCATAATGAGCAATCCTGCGCCCTCTAGTGGCTGAAAGAGAAACTGCAGCCCACACGACTAAGAAGTACACAGCATGATTAAACAGCACACTGCCCCAGTGGCCCCCGGGAGAACAGTTAGATCTCTTCTTTTTTTTTTTTTTAAGAGAAACTGCAAACAAATGCAGACTTAACATTCCTGCTGCAGGACTTTGAACATAACATGAGTCTAATCTTCACCCATCACGGCGAGCTTTGTCATAAAAGACCTTCAGAGACTGGGCCTCCCTTAATCTGGGGTTCACTTCCCTGGACCTGTATAGCACCCTGCAAGAAAGCACCTTGGTCAGAACAAACACTGCACAGGGCTTCATTATGCAGGCTTGTGCCTTAAGGCTGCATTACAGGCAAACCTCGAGGAAACTTCTCTCCTTCCAATGAGGCTCGGGTACCATCCATTTTGGCTGATAGCTTTTTCGAATGGATCCAATTGAAGTCCATGATTCTTAATAGAGTTGCAAAGCGAAGTAAACGATGTGACAGTATATATCTTTCAATTGCTTACCAGCTCAAACCCTTTCAACCCCTGCAGCACCATCACTGTATATTCACATCTACCACAATCAGAATGAAAGCATATATTTTTCTTAAGGTGTACAATTCATCATTTTGCAATACTGCAATATTTCAACGACTTACTTGCAATGTAATCTGTAGTTTCTGAACTAATCGCCTTTAGACTCTAAGAACGTGGACACTGAATAGAGTGTCTTGACAGCCAGAGCTCACTTACTAGCAGTACTTGTGTGAAAAGTCTGCAGTTCTATTCTTCTTTTAAATTACAGGGAAGTCTGAGCAAGTCCTCTCATACTGTGGAAATGGTTCAGGTCAAAAGAAAGATATCACATAAAAGAACTATATCCCCAGCACACCAGATATTGCTACCAGAAAGCTCTCTGTGAGCACATTATTAGAGAGAGCTAGGGAAGAAAAAGTCATGGCACGCTTACATTATATCCCATTTTTCTACAGAAAAGAGCACAAACATTACCATGAATGTACATACATGCAGGAGGGGAAAAAAGACCCCCCCCCCCCCCATCCAAAAAAAAATCAAACCTACAAAAAAACTGTTGAAAACGGTTTCATCGCTGCACATACCACTGGATGATTGTAGGTGCACAGTGGGGAGTCCGAGATACATAACTTATTGTCTATAGGCATTTAGAACTATGCCCAAGAAGAACAAGATAGGACTTCTGATAGAGAATATCAGATGTAATTGCTGTGCAGGGCTTGACATATATTATACGACAGACAAAAAAAAGACAACATTGGCACATTATTTCAGCTTATTGCTAACAATGAACTCTAGCACCCTGTATGAGATATATATATATATATATATAAAATCACATACAAACATACAAAATAGATCAACTTAAAATGAATAAAAGGGAAAGATAATGAAGTAGTCACTTTAGAGTCATAACCCAAAAAGGCCATTTTAAATGATCAGCAAAAATCCTGGAAAGCAAAAACTACTGCAGCTCTCGTTGCGATACCTACCTTTTCTCTGGTGCTGCCCTGCACACTTGCTTCTCTAGTAGACTAGCAATGATCTTCTTCCTACATTAAATGACATCCAGTGTCATCGAACAAACTTACAGTGAGCACAGAGTGATTAACTCGTAATGTAGCAAGATACTGAGTGCACAATCAAATATTCATATTCCCTGACTGGCAATAGTGAATACACAATAATGAAATATACGTGTTCCCTAAATGGGAATAGTGAACAATAAACAATAAAGATCCCGTGGATGCCTGACTGCCAACTGAAGGGAAGATCAAGTCCACACACTCAAGAAAAAAAATTGAATAATAATAAGTCAAAATGCACAAATATAATCCTCAGGGTACATGCTGGGGGCGTGGCTTAGCAATGGCCGAGTGAGGAGGTTTTTCTTGAGAGCTCCTGATCTCCCCGGCCCATCTAACACTACAGACGGCTTCAAACACTGATGACTGAGGCATGAACCCTACCAAAAGGTACAAAACCAGATCCTCCATAAGCGGGACCCCAACACAGACCCCACAGAGGAGCATACAGCGGTATTTCACCGACCCACATGGAACCTCGCAGGGCGCCATTAATACAGCGCCACGTGCAAGCAACGGACCAGAAGGATCCCAAATAGACAATCAGGCGACCACCACACAGCTCACTGAATCAGAGCCCTTACGGAGCATACCCGAACCCGATCCTGCCAACATAGAAATGGCCAGTCAATCGCAACAAGTAGGGATGTTACCGGACGACCTAAGAGCCATCCTGCAGGCCTTGCCTACGAAGGCGGATTTTGAGGCCCTACCATCTAAAACAGACATTGAGGCACTAATACTCCGGGTGGAAGAAGCACACAGCCGAGACATGCAAGAGGTCAGAGAAGAACTACAGGTGATCTCGGAGCGCATGGAAACGGGGGATGCTGCATTACAGGCCCTGACACAGCGAGTAACGGAACTGGAGCAAGCCAGAACAGCCCAGGAGAACACGGCCTTGGACCTCCAGCTACACATGGAGGACTTGGAGGACCGTAGCCGCCGGAACAACTTGCGGCTGCGGGGCCTCCCTGAAGCCACTGGAGCGGAGGACCTGGCGGCGACGGTAGTAGCAATATTCCAGGAAATCCTGGGGGAGTCGCCGGCACCTGCAGTGGAGCTCGATCGGGTCCACAGGACCCTGGGACCGAAACCATCAGATCCAGAGAGACCCCGAGACGTGCTCTGCAGAGTACACAAATATGCCCTCAAAGAACTTATCCTAAGGAAGGCGTGGGACCACGGTGTAATTAACTTTGATGGAGCAACAGTGAAGATACTACCTGATCTCTAAAGGGCCACACTGCAGAGAAGAGCGATACTGGGACCTGCCCTAGACCTGGCCAGACGAAGAGGCTGCACCTATCGGTGGGGATACCCGCTAGCGGTTACCTTTAGGAACGGAACTACAGCCTACACTCTACGCTCCTCAGCTGACCTACCCGCCTTCTTCGCCTTCCTGGAAGTGGACCCGGTGACGATCCCTGACTGGCTCACCCTCCTTCCCCGCAATCCGGGCCGCTCGGGTCCCCTGAGCCAACGGAGCCATCTATCACAGAGGCATCACCACTACAGAAGAAGATCCCGAGCACCGTCCACGGAGAGGTCACGTGAGTCTTAAGAGCCCTGCTTACTGGTACCCAATAGCCCAAATATGACCTTACCTTCCTGCTGGCCTCGGTGCCGGTCCCCCTTTGTCCCCCTAACACCCGTAGCATGTTCCGGAAACGGCGCCGGCAGCCCGCATCTTCGCGGAGCCTCGCACTAGACTCATGCTCCCGACCCTACCATACCACATGACCACTCAGACACCCCCGGTGCTGGGGAGTGGGGGCTCCCCCTCTTTCGTCCCCATCCAGAGAATGGTGCCACCCCCCTCCCCCAAGATGTGCCCAGAGACCCGTAGCCTTAAACATAAACTGAGATTGGATTGCCTGAGAGGAAACACAACCCCACAAAGCGTTCCCGAGTCTTTGCACAGAACCCTTTTTAAAAATACAGGAGGTCGATAACCTAAGAGACTCAGACGCTATGAAGCAGGTTAATGCCAACAGATACAGATCTCAGGACCTGATATTGTTGCAGGAAGAATAAACCTATAGGCATCTCAGAGCAACTAACATTAACCTGCAGACAGACACAAGGAGAATCGCAGCTGGACATTGAGAGGATGCAGGAAACTGCACAGGCGGGCCTATCAGAGGGGGGGAGGGAGGGTGTCTATGACCCATGCTTTTTTAAAAGGGAGGAGTCGGGATGGTACAGGACTATAGGCTCCCCAGTGTGACACTAATCTACAGGCTCCCTTTAAGAAAATTCCAGAGGAGCAATGGTATGAGACAGAGTTGGAGGGGGGGGGGGGCCTGGCTCCCGGGCTCCCTGGGAAAGATAGCACAGAAATGGGGTGGTGGTGGGGGGAGGGGGGGGGACCGGGATAGCTACAGAGGACAGTGTCCCTTTGAAAGAGGAGGTTCGGAGGAGAGGTCACAGTAACCTGGCAAATTTGGGAGGCTATTGGGATCTGGACCAACATGCAGAAATGAGGAATGTTCAACATGTTTGTACTCTATTTTCAGGTTGTAAGATTATAATAATTGTACAATTAAGTGCCTATTTCTAAGTTTGTTGATAGTACCTAGGTTAAGAAGCTGTCTTTCAACTGTTTTATAGAAATGCATTGTATAGATGATGGAGGGGGGAGATGGGAGCTCCCCACTGGTTATTGCTTTCCTCAAATCCCATGTAGGACTGCGCTCGATTACCAGCCTTTTGTTGGTGAGCGTCCCAGCACTACTGTGCTGCAAGTTAGGAAAAGAGAAAATTACTTCTCTCTCTTGTGCTTACTAAACCTTTTTCTCTCCCCCTCTTATCCTCTTCTCCAACCCGACCTACTCCTCCTCCCTCAACCCTTCTCCCCTAATCACCCGGGAGCCATGGAGGTAGTAAATCTACTATCATTAAACACAAAGGGCCTTAATGTGCCCCGAGAAACGACGGATGCTGATGCAGGATCTGCGCCGTCTTAGAATTGATGTAGCACTGATCCAAGAGACTCATTTTAAAGGTGGAAATTTGCCCATCCTGAAAAATAATTTATATCCAAGAGCTTACCATTCTACAAACGAGGCTGCAAAGTCCAAAGGGGTATCTATACTTATCTCCCGCAGTGTCCCATGGCAGTGTACAGACATAATGGCAGACCCAGGAGGCAGATTCCTGTTCCTTAGAGGTATGATTGGAGGGGTAGAGATAACTATAGCAAATTTGTATGCCCCTAACTGCCACCAAGATCAATATATTACTAAGACCCTAGAGCTCCTGCAGGATTTTACTAGAGGACAATTGATCATAGGAGGGGATCTTAATACTCCACTGATACCGACAGAAGACACCTCCTCAGGCCATTCCTCAACTACTCCCAACGTTAGAAAACGCATCGCACGAGCCATACATAAAGCACAACTGATAGACGCATGGAGATTATTACATCCGACTGAAAGGGACTATACATTCTATTCCATGCCCCATAAGCAATACTCCAGGATTGATTATTTTTTAATACCTCATGCTCTTCTACACGCTGTTAGAGACACATCTATAGGATCCATCACCTGGTCAGACCATGCCCCGGTCCTTTTAACATACTCCTTGACAGACAACCTTACCACCAAAAACAGGACATGGAGACTTAACGAGAGTCTACTACAGGACGAGACGATAATTAAAGACGTGGTAAAAGAATTGGAGGCCTACTTTAGCAACAATGACATTCCTGACAGCAACCCGGGCTATGTGCGGGAGGCACACAAGGCGGTTATCCGCGGCGTACTCATAAAGCACGGGGCTCGGATTAAAAGACAGCGTACTGAACAACTTACTTTACTGCTTAACGACCTACATATGGCCGAAGCCAGACACAAACACGCCCAAAGCCCAACAGAAGAAACAGAGATTAGACTCCTACGCGCTAAAATTAATTGACCTCATGCAATTCCGTGCAAAGGCAGCATTACAAACTTGCCGCAGGCTATCATACGAGTCTGGAGACAAGTGTGGTAGACTGCTAGCTAGATCACTGAGGGAACAAACCCTGGCAAATTATGTGCCACATATCTCAACGCCCCGTAATCGGAAAGTCACATTGCCACGGGAGATAGCAGGTGAATTCAAAGAATTTTATACAAGCCTATACAACTTACAGACGCAGACCCCGACACTACCCCAAATTGAGAATTATCTGACTGCCTCAGACATGCCCAAAATACCCTCAGAATTAAGCCAAGAACTGGAAGAGCCCATTACTATAGAAGAACTGAACACAGCCGTAGGAGCAGCAAAATTAGGAAAGGCCCCTGGCCCGGATGGGTACACGGTCCAATATTATAAATGACTACTACCAGCCTTAGGGAATTTCATGTTAAAATTTTTCAACTCATTAGGTTCTGGCACATCTTTTCCGCGAGAAGCTCTCATGGCACACATATCGGTGATTCACAAAGAAGGGAAAGATCCCTCTCAGTGTGGCAGTTACAGACCGATCTCACTGCTCAATGCAGACTTAAAGATTTTTACAAAAATACTGGCCTCCAGGATTCAGAGTATCCTTCCCCCCTTGGTCCACTTAGACCAAGTGGGATTTGTGCAAAATAGGGAGGCGAGAGATAATACGATAAAGGTACTTAATCTCCTGCATATGGCCAATAGAAACAAGACCCCTTGCTTATTCCTAAGTACGGACGCGGAGAAGGCCTTTGACAGGGTGAACTGGAGATTCATGTCTTCAGTCTTACGATACATAGGACTAGGAGACAAAATGCTGACCTGGATCGACTCAATATATACAAATCCCTCGGCTCGGGTACGAGTCAACGGGGTCCTCTCGGAACCCTTTGCGATCAAGAATGGTACTCGCCAGGGATGCCCATTGTCTCCGCTCCTCTTCACCCTGTCACTGGAACCTCTCCTGCGGACTATACGCGCCAACCCCAATATTACAGGAATCTCCTTAAAAGAAATGCACCAAAAGATTGCGGCATACGCGGACGACATGTTGTTTGTACTTACTAGACCCGAGGTCTCCCTTCCAAACCTACTAAAAGAATTTAAATCTTATAGTGAAATATCGAATTTGAAAATAAATTTCAGCAAGTCAGAGGCAATGAGCGTAGGAATCGCTCCCCAGCTCCTCGAGACCCTAAAAGCTGACTTTAAATTTAAGTGGACAACCACAGCTTTGAAATACCTAGGCACATACATCCCTCCGAAAATCGCTCAAGTGTTTGCCCTGAACTTCCCACAATTGCTAACAAAAGTCCGCTCCCTACTTGGCAAGTGGCATACGGGACTACACTCCTGGTTCGGGAGATGCAACATAATTAAAATGTGCATTCTACCCAAATTTCTATACCTATTACAGGCCCTCCCGATCCAAATTCCCGCCCATCACTTTGACCAAATTAGGGCCTTATTGTTTAACTTCATATGGGCGAACAAAAGACCTAGACTTGATAAACGCCAACTGACCTTACCAAAACAATACGGTGGATTAGCGGTACCAGACCTCCGCAAGTATTACCAAGCTACACATCTAACCAGACTGATTGACTGGAACCGCCACCAGAATACATAACTATGGACCAGACTGGAACAGGCCCAATGCGACATACCCCTAGACAGAGCACCTTGGTGCCAAAATGTACTCACAAAAGAGGTGAAAAATCACCCCCTGATAGGAACAACCACACGTATCTGCGCCTCCTTATTCACAAACCTCCGCCTAACATCTGTAGACTCCCCGATACGCCCCATCCTGGGTACCCCAGAGTTTACCCCGGGCCTTACAGACCCCGACTTCTGCGCCATTAGAGCAGCAGGATACACACAAGCGTCCCACTTCCTGAGAGGAAACAAGTGGATTACCCCTACCGAACTTATGAATCCTGGAGGCCTGTTTAGATTAAATTTTCTAAAGGCCTCCCAGCTGACCCACTTTTTAAAATCTCTACCCCCTCCGGGTAAATTTAACCAAACCTTGACCACATATGAGGCCCTCTGTTCAGATGAGGGAACCCTATCACACGCCCTGTCTATGACATATCAATTACTGATCATACCACCAGAAGGGCACCAACTGAGATGTCTAGAAGCCTGGGAAAAGGACATACAACACAAATTTACGACACGCCAAAAACAGAATATGCTTTATTTTACCTACAAATCTTCCATATGTACGCGAATGCAAGAGACAAATTATAAATTAGTCACTAGATGGTATAACACCCCCGCGAAGCTGCAGAAGTTTTTCCCCTCAACATCGGATCGATGTTGGAGATGC
This sequence comes from Lithobates sylvaticus, assembly GCA_028564925.1. Taxonomy (NCBI): domain Eukaryota; kingdom Metazoa; phylum Chordata; class Amphibia; order Anura; family Ranidae; genus Lithobates; species Lithobates sylvaticus. Next base: position 302,560,498 of record CM053028.1, on the reverse strand, counting down.
CTGAGAGATACAGGGACAATTCTGCACATCTTCTGGAGCTGCCCACTACTGGAGCGGTTCTGGAGGACGGTACAGGAGACGATGCAGAAATTTACAGATTACCCCATTCAGCCTGACCGGGCGTTTTTCCTGCTCCATGCCTCTGAAATACCACAAAAAAGATACAAGAAGTCCCTAACCCGCCATCTCCTAGACGCTGCCAAAGCATGTATCCCACTGCGCTGGAAGTCTATGCAACCCCCGACAATTAGCATGTGGATTAAAAAAGTGGAAGACATCAAAAAAATGGAGGATCTTATCCTCACAGCAAGAAATCAAAACGAACAATTCACTAAAGTATGGCTAGGCTGGAATATGTTTATTTTCTCCAACGAGGGACAGTCACTTCTAGAGAATGGTACCCTGAACTAGAACAGCCCCTACTATAGCGAGTATCGATAGGCAGCAGAAGAGAGCCCAGACACCCTCAGAGATAAAGACACATTAAATGGAGATCACTGCCTCCTGGTTCCCTACCTAACCCCTTCCCCCCTCCCCCCCTCCCTCATTCCCGCACCCACATGTCCACTCCCCCTCTACACCCCTCTTTACTCAACCTTATCTCTTCTCCCCTGATTTCTTTTTCCTCTTCTTCTTATCTTACTCTACCGAAAACTGGACTGGAACCATGGAACCATCCAAAGGTATAGATGATCACATGTGGGAAAACTAATTAAAGTAAGACAATAAGGGAGGACCTCATATAATAAAGGTGGATAGGCCGAAGAAACCGAAGCTACCGGAGCGATCCCAGAGGCTTCTGGTAAATCCCCCTCCTTACGGGTATTTAGTCGACCCACATGCACACAGAAATCTACAACGGCAATAACCACACTGATATGCATTTATTATTCTTTATTTTTTATTATTATGTTATTATTTTTGGATGTTGTATTTTATGTTTCCGTGTCCTTTGAATAAATAAAAATTTGAAAAAACAAAAAAAAACAAATATAATCCTCAGAGTCTTCTGCACGAAATCACACAACACACCATCAGTGCATAAACGTTGAAAAATGCAAGTTCTCTCCTCCACCTCAATATCCTAGCCGCTCACCTCACGTTCTGACCCCCGTTTCAACAGAAGGTCCGAAAAAGCAGGTTCCCTCTCAGGGATACAAACAGATCAGTTGGTCATGGAGCTAATATTCCATCCTCCGGCTGATTAGATGGATATCAGCCAGTACAGATTCCCTCAATGGGGTCCGTGCACATAGGAATAGAAAAGGCAAAATCTAGTGCTCTCTGTATATCAAAACGTTTTATTTCCTCATTAAAACATTGATCACAAAACGCAGCACTTAAGCAGTGCGGGCTCAGGATGCAAAGAAACCATAAGATGCTAGCGGGATGACGTTGCCACTGACTCCTTCCCCCTATACGCATTACGTCAAATGGGCTACTACACCACCGTGTAGAGGAGTCTTCACCCTTTACTGAAGAAGTCACGGTGGTGTAATAGCTCATTTGACGTAACTCGTATTGTGAAAAACGTTTGTGATCAACGTTTTAATGTTTTAATGAGGAAATAAACCGTTTTGATATACAGAGAGCACTAGATTTTGCCTTTTCTATTCCTGTGTGCACCGGATCCCATTGAGGGAATTTGTACTGGTTGATATCCATCCAATCAGCAGGAGGCAGCACGGACGGAATAGGAGCTCCATGACCAGCTGATCCATTTGTATCCCTGAGAGGGAACCTGCTTTTTCTGACCTTCTAGTGATACAGGGGTCAGAATGTGAGGTGAGCGGCTAGGATATTGAGGTGGAGGAGAGCACTTCTTCAACGTTTATGCACTGGTGGTGTGTTATGCGTTTTCGTGCAGAAGACTCTGAGGATTATATTTGTGCATTTGGACTCTTATTTTTATTCATTTTTTTTCTTTATTGTTCACTATTGCCATTTAGGGAACACGTATATTTCAAAATTGTGTATTGTTCAATATTCCCAGTCAGGGAACACGAATATTTGATTGTGCATTCAGTATCTTGCTACATTGCAAGTTAATAATTTATTCTCATTTAAGGATTTATTGGTAGTTATTTTGGAAGCTCAACACTGTTTTGTTATGTATATTCTATATGTGAAGTGAACACATTTTCTGTGTGCAGCAGCCGGGGGGGGGGGGGGGGGGGGGGGTATTTTTAAATTTTTTGGTGGGATTTTGTTATATATCACGTATTACTACATAGTGATTAAGGTTATTATTTGCGCTGATAGAAATTTGTTTTATAGTGAGCAGAGTGTTTAGTATAGGGTGTGTTATCAGGCCTCCCTGCACTTAAAGCAGATCTTCACTGCATCTGAGCACCAAAAACAAAAAAAACAATTAATTTTTAATATTCAAAGCAAACTCCTCCATCCATTCGTGTCTCCATACTTTATTTTGTTGGAAAGTCACTTTGAAAAACACCCCCTAGCATTTCTGGTTGTGGCCTTCTTGATTAAGGGAAAATGATTCATGTAGCATTTACTTCCTGGAGTCCATCTGCCCTTGGCTTAGGCACACAGGCAAGAAAGTGCGCTTAGCTGAGAAACCCCCTCTTCCCCTCCTGGACTCCTAGGATGAATGACATTTTGCCTAGGCCTGGGAATCGGGAAGTAACTGAAGAAATTTAAAAATAAAAAAAAGGTTTAAAAAAAAAGTATGCTATACTTTCCTATCTTTTTAATAATGCTAGCAGTATAAGGATTGAAACGGCATATAGTTTGTAGCACTGTGCTTCCTAAACAATTGCCCCATTTTTTTACAACCCTACTATTTTATCCTTTTTTTTTTCATTTCATCCTATGTTACATCTGATCGCTGTGACCTGGAAAGTTCAAAGTATGTGTGCCGCTGAGGCTCACTGAGGAGTGGGTATATAGATGGTACATCCGCAGCTGCTGGGGATGGAGCCCATCCTGGCACCTGTAGGATTCAAGGAAGTCGCACATCTAAGATGTCCTAGAGAGGTGAATGGCGTGGCAACCTCAGCCTGGACGCCAAGCAGGCCACACCCCCAATGTGTTTCACTCCGCCCCCCCGGAGCTTAGTCATGGGGATTACAGCTGATTGCTGCTGATCTCCTCTAGCTGGTTTCAGCCACCATTCCATTGCTTTGTAAACCAGCTAAAATAAAACACACAAAAGCAGCACTCAAGCACACTGCATTTCCATACTCATGATGTGGAGGAGATGTTTAGGAAAGTCGAGAAATTAAAAAAATAGGGCGTCTCTAGCCTTTAAACTTTTAGATTAGGTATATCTATCAAACAGATATATAGAAACAAATTTCATTTCACATATTTTAATATCGGTGCTTCATGAGAGATGTTTTAATAGGATTTATCCTTAAGTGATTTACTGAAGTCTGAGCCCTAAAATAAATGATGTAAATATTGACCAATGATTACTGGAACAAAGTGAATCTTATATTCCTAGAGATGAAAAACCAGCAGAGGGAGATAATTTACTCAGCAATGTTATGTATTTAGAAGTGCAGGATATATAGTTGGAAGGCTTGGCAGAAGCATTGTAATCAATAACAAGGGAGAAATCAGGGTGTGCATTCGTTTTGCACAGAGCCAAAGTAATCCATCAAACAAGGTGACAAAATCCATAATCACTGCAAACAGCTAAAAGTCACATAAGAAAATAGTAAGACTACTGTCCATACTTGTTTTTGTATTCATTTTTTTTTAATTTAGCCACATTTAAAAACAACACATTACCAGAACAGACTGCAGATATTTTAAAGAGGAAGTAAAGGCAATGTAATTTATTTATTTTTTTAAATGCACCCTGCAAGATAAAGGCATAATAAGCTAGTATGCATAGCATACTAGCTCATTGTGAATAACTTACCTGAGAACAAAACCCGGAAGCAGTCCTCCTCCTTCTCCACCGCTGCCATGTATCCCAGAGTGACTTCCAGGTCTTGCAGCTCTGGCGCTGTGATTGGCCGGAGCGGTGATGACGTCACTCCCGCGCATGCGCACGGGAGGCGCCACTAGAGGTATATCGGCGTTAGCAGAGGTGTGCTCAGTGTGTCTGCGCGACGCTGTCTACGGCGCATGCGCCGTAGATAGGAGTGCCTGTCTTTTTGAAAATATCTCCTAAACCGTGTAGGTTTAAGAGATATTTCTTGGACCAACAGGTAAGCCTTAATCTAGGCTTACCTGTAGGTCAAAGGGTTTACAACCACTTTAAGAGACAGTTCACACCACATGCAATGTAGTCTTTTTTTTTTTTCCATCAACAAAAGCACAGAAAGTAAGTTATATGGGTTGGCATAGTTCACACCAGCGCAGTGTGTTACAGTTCCAGAAAAAAAAGTACAACACGCTGCTTTTTTCCTGCACAGAGTTGTACTGGAACATAGTGAAAACCATTAAAAAAGCACCTGAACCCAGTAGAGTGAAGAAAAAAAAAAGAAAAACAGGAAAAAAGAAGAAAAAAGCATCTGCAATGCATACGGAAACTCATTAAACAAATGAATACAGAAAAGCATCCAGAATAAATCTGGAGGACTTTTTTGTTGTGTGAATCGGCCCTAAGGCCTCAGAGTATGGTAGTGTCAGCTATGGCAAAAATCCAGTGTATTCCTGTGGCTTGATTCACAGGTGGATGCAGATATTTGCAACCCCTCAGACTGTACAAAGCAGTACCAAGCTGGCAGCATGCATCCATGGGTGATCATCTGTCCCCTAGCCATATGTAAAACGGTCACTGTCAGCCTGTCATTGCTTTGTACAGGTTGAGTAATCACAACTAGCTGCATCAACCTATGAATCCAGTTACAACAATAAGATGGATTCTCTCCACAGCTGGCACCAAAACCCTGTGTGAATGAGGCCTAAAGTATATATGAACCCATTCAGTTTCAAATGTGAAGTTAAAGGAAAATGATAAATGGTTTTCAACATTTTTTACAAATAAATATCAGAAGATTAAAGTTTTGGAATGGCCCAGCCAGAGCCCAGACCTAAATCCGAGTGAAAATCTGTGGGGTGATCTGAAGAGGGCTGTGCACAGGAGATGCCCTCGCAATCTGACTGATTTGGAGTGTTTTTGAAAAAATGAGTGGAGAAATATTGCCAAGTCAAGATGTGCCAAAAGACTGAGTGTTGCAATAAAATCAAAAGGGGCTTCACCAGAGTAAGATATCAGAGCAAACACATGGCAGGCAGACGAAGCGGAGAGGCAGCCCACACAGCTCCCCTGCATTCAACCCCACATCTAACCAGCGATGCAGTGACTGGTCTCAGTCCTCCTCCACATCCTCCAGCCCAGTGAAAGCTAAGCAGCAGAACTCGCAGCAAAATAACATTGAGGGAATGAGAGAGGAATTGGACTCTTCACTGAATGACACCAGGGAAATGCAGGACTCTATCTTAGAATTCCCAACTAAAAATCAACCTTTAATAGACACAACTCTGAAAGACATGCTTCAAGACGTTAGAGGCCACAGCACAAGACCATGAAAACTGTTGGCGATTACATAATAGAGCACTCAACTTATGTAGATATAGTGCCTTGAAAAAGTATTCATACCCCTAGAAATTTTCCACATTTTGTCATGTTACAACCCAAAACGTAAATGTATTTTATTGGGATTTTATGTGATGGACCAACACAAAGTTCCACATAATTGTGAAGTGGAAGAAAAATGATAAATGGTTTTCAACTTTTTTTTTAAATACATATCTAAAAAGTGTGGTGTGAATTTGTATTCAGCCCCCTTTACTCTGATACCCCTAACTAAAATCTAGTGGAAACAATTGCCTTCAGAAGTCACCTAATTAGTAAAAAAGAGTCTACCTGTGTGTAATTTAATCTCAGTATAAATACAGCGGTTCTGTGAAGCCCTCGGAGGTTTGTTAGAGAACCTTAGTGAACAAACAGCATCATGAAGGCCAAGGAACAGACCAGGCAGGTCAGGGTTAAAGTTGTGGAGCCGTTTAAACCAGAGTTAGGTCTAAAAAAAATATCCCAAGCTTTGAACATCTCACAGAGCACTATTCATATGAAAATGGAAAGAGTACGGCACAACTGCAAACCTACCAAGACATGGCCATCCACCTAAACTGACAGGCCGGGCAAGGAGAGCGTTCATCAGAGAAGCAGCCAAGAGGCCCATGGTAACTCTGGAGAAGCTGCAGAGATCCATAACTATTAGTCGTGCACTCCACAAATCTTGCCTTTATGGAAGAGTGGCAAGAAGAAAGCCATTGTTGAAAAAAAAAAAAAGCTATAAGAAGTCCCGTTTGCAGTTTACGAGAAGCCATGTGGGGGACACAGCAAACATGTGGAAGAAGGTGCTCTGGTCAGATGAGACCAAAATTGAACTTTTAGGCCTAAAAGCAAAACGTTATGTGTGGCAGAACACTAAAATCGAAAATCGGATTTGGTCCGACGGATTTTGTCCGACACTGGTGTCGCATACACACGGTCGGACAAAGTTGTAGGAAAATCCGATCATTCTGAACGTGGTGACGTTTGTTGCCTACGACGGGACTACGTAGAGGCTAGTAGCCAATAGCTTTGGTCTTGTAATGTGATCTGAGCATGCGTAGCACTTTGTCCGTCGGACTACGCTACACACGATCGGAATTGGTGTGATCGGACTTTGTTGTCGGAAAATCTATCCAGCAGGAGATAGAACTTTGTCCGTCGGACAATCCGATGGAAACTGTCCGATGGTGCCTACACACGGTCGGAATTTCCGACAACATTGTCCGATAGGACAAAATCCATCGGAAAATCTGACCGTATGTATGGGGCATAACACTGCACATCACCCTGAACACACCATCCTCACCATAAAACATTGTGATGACAGCATCATGATGTGGGGATGCTTCTTTTCAGCATGGACAGGGAAGCTGGTCAGAGTTGATGGGAAGATGGATGGAGCCAAACAGGACAATCTTAGAAGAAAACCTGTTAGAGTCTGCAAAAGACTTGAGACTGGGACGGAGGTTCACCTTCCAGCAGGACAACAACCCTAAAGCCCCATACACACGGTCAGACAATCCGCGGACCAGGTCCGTCAGACCATGTCCATCATACTTTGTCTGATGTTGGTTTTGCGTACACACGGTCGGACAAAGTTGTCGGAAAATCCGATCATTCTGAACGTGGTGACGTTTGTTGCCTACGACGGGACTACGTAGAGGCTAGTAGCCAATAGCTTTGGTCTTGTAATGTGATCTGAGCATGCGTAGCACTTTGTCCGGTCGGACAACCGTACACACGATCGGATTTGGTGTGATCGGACCGCGTTGACGGCAAATCTTTCCAGCAGGAGATAAGACTTTGTCCGTCGGACAAACCGACGTACACTGTCCGATGGTGCATACACACGGTCTGATTTTCCAACAACATTGTCCGATCGGACAGAATCCATGAAAAAGTCCGACCGTGTGTATGGGGCTTAAGTATACAGCCAGAGCTACAATGGAATGGTTTAAATCAAAGCATATTCGTGTGTTAGAATGGTCCAAAGTCCAGACCTAAATCCAATTAAGAATCTGTGGCAAGACTTGAAAATTGCTATTCACAGACTATCGCCATCCAATCTGACAGAGCTTGAGCTATTTTGCAAAGAAAAATGGGAAAAAATGTCACTCTCTCTGTGCAAAGCTGGTAGAGACATCCCCAAAAAGACTTATAGCTGTAATTGCAGCGAAGGGTGGTTCTACAAAGTATTGACCCGGGCGGCTGAATACAAAATGCATGCCACACTTTTCACATATTTGTAAAAAAAAATAAAAAAAACATTTATCATTTTCCTTCCACTTCACAATTATGTGCCACTTCGTGTTGGTCTATTACATAAAATCCCAATAAAATACATTTACATTTTTGGTTGCAACATGAATAAATGTGGAAAATTTCAATGGGTATGAATACTTTTTCAAGGCACGGTACCTCTTAGGCTGCATTCACACTACAGCGTTTTGAATTGTGGACAGATCTGCCCGCGAATCTACCCGCAATTTGACATCGCTGATGCGTGAATGACAAATTGGGGAACTCGCATTTGAGACACCTCAAATCGCTGTATGGAGAGATCCAGCGCTCCAGGATGATCCACCCAAACTCAATCCCACAGCTGTTCCTATGGTTAGAGAACCCAGGTGCAGACACGGCACAAGCTGATGAAGATGCAAATTAAAGTGCAGCCGTTCAGAGTCCTTAATTTGCATCTACCTCAAATCGCTGTGTGGGTCTGTTGCGATTGGTCTGTTAAATGTGCTACAATAGCGGCAATCAAGCAAGTCGTGATGCGGATTGCAGTGCGACAATCGCGGCAGACCAGTACTTCGAATTGAGGTGTCATTCAAAATAATGGCATCTCAAATGCGAGTTCCGCGATTTGTCATTTACACATCAGCGCTGTCAAATCGCAGGCAGATTAGCTGTAAATCTGCTTGCGATCCAAAACGCTGTAGTGTGAATGCAGCCTAAATGCCTGTGTTGAATAACTCAAGCCATTTTAACCACAGGGTGTTTTTGTACATATTGTCCAGTGAGTTTAACATAAAGAGTACATCGCTGCCTATAATAACTTCCTTCTAGATAATAACAAAAAATATGAAGTACCGCATTATGGCCAGATTAGTCTGATCAAAAGTCAAAACCACATGGAAAAGCCTTGTAGGCAGCAGTTAATCTCAGGGTCTGGAGGATTTAGGTCAGGTAATAACATAATACAAGAAGATAAGATATTTCAAGAATTAGAAATATTGCCATAGTGACAGCTTATAAAGAAAAAACTGTGAATTTGCAATTAATATTTATAGAGAAAATCGGATTTATTACAAAAAAACACAATAATGCAGTGCTATAATTACCCACAGAAAATGTGAGTATATTGTAAAACAAAATGTGGATGTAGCAACACTGAAATGATAAAAACATCAAAAAGAAGGCAAGGACGAACTAAAGATTTAAGAGTCTAAACAGAGAATTTTAATAAAGAGATGACGAGTAAAAAAAAAAAAAGCCAGAGCTTGAAAAAGCGGAATGTGATTATTTAAAAATGATTTAAATAAGTAGCTCAGAAAAACAAAATAGATGTTGTAAAACATTATGATTAAAGCGGAGTTACACTGCATCTGAGCACCACAAAACCAAAAACACGACTTATTGCATTTTTAATATTCAATATCGCCTTTCCCAGTCAGCAAAGTCTGTCTTCAAATACTATTTTATAATATCTCAATTTCCGTAAAAAAGTACAAGAACGGTGTCTTACTTTTTTTTTTTAAACACAGTTAAAAGTCTTATACCTTGCTATTGGAAGAGTGATTTATGTCCTACCCTTTTTGATTAGAACATAGAGCTAGATAGAATTATGGAGGTTTGAGATATCTGTCGTTGTATAACCCAAACATTCTAGGTACCTTTATTATTTTGGATGTGTAAGTGGTATCTATTTCACTTGCTCTTTTAGGGGTTTTCCCCATTTGTCTTGTTTTTTAAATCCACATAATAAGGAAACTGAAGAGATGTGGTGTTCTTTATTTGATATTGATTTACTTTCTCTTTAAGACTGACAGAATGGAACCGTATTATGTTTCGTTTGATGTTATTCTATGCCAAAAAAGCACTTTTGCTGAATTGGAAGGATCCAGCTCAGCCCACATTGCCATATATTTACCGTTTGATAAGCCAGGCATTATCTTTGTATAAGCTTATTTACAAAGGGACGTGCCCGTTCCAAAAAAATTTACCTACGGTAAATATTTCAACCTTGGCTAGACAAATCGGCCTCACAAATGGCAGATCTGGCCTCCTCTTCTCAATCATCTCTCTAAAAATGGGTCATATAGGAGTCCTCTAGCTGGGTCTGAAGAGAGGTATAGGTGTAAATGTGTAGGTGTGTGTGTTATGTTTTTTTTGCCTTTTCTTTTTGTTGTTGGCTGCTATGGAATGCCCATACGTATTGTGCAGTTGATCAAGGCTAACTCTTTTAACAGTTGTAATGTGATATTTATTGGATGGTATAATATGTATTATACTGTTGGCTGTTATACTGTTGGCAATGGTTCTGCTCTGTTTTGCATGTACAATATAAAAAATGAATACCTTAAAAAATGTATGGTTATATATGTTTAACCGTTCATGTATTTTTACTGTATTTATAATCATTCTTCTTTTCTCCCCTCTATTTATCTGTGCTATTTTGTGTATTTGTAAATTTATATTGGAAAATAGTAAATATAAAAGTATATAGCTGTGCCTGTCATGTGAAAAGCTGCCAACACAATAAGACAGATTGTGCAACGAAATAAAAAATAAAAGTGTGGCGCTAACAAATGTGTCTGGACAATAACTGTAAATAGAAATGGAATCCTATGTACAAAGGTTAGTGTTCAGAATTTGATATATAAACAGCAGTGCATCTGGATGATAAGACCTATTCGATCTCCATCAAGAAAATAGTAATAATATACTTCAAGTGAACCAAACAAGTTATGTGTATATAAATCTGTGTACGTCTATATACATGCATTGAAATGTCTGAATTAACGACCCCCGTTGGTCATATTACAACCAAAGATCAAAATATCACACAAGTGAATGTGAGTTGTTCACTACCAAGTGCTTATAAAAATAATTTCATAACATAGTGGCAAACTGCATCACTCATGCCAAAAAAACATGTATATAAGAATACTTGTGCAAAATTAAGCCAATATTCAAAAAAATATATATGTCAAAATATCCAGCACCACATATAATCTAAACATGTGGAACAAATCAGTCAAAAAGGGAAAGCATTCAGAATCTATAGAATACTGCAGATCACTCAATGGCTATGAGCATAAAACAGTCCATGTGAAACAGTTCATATATGAAAATGAATATACAAATCACTACAGTTATTCATATAATATTCAAGTGCTATGTCCTCTTTCGATTGGACAGCATCTTGAACTGTGTGATGTGAAAAAAGATCAGATACGCTTACCGCACAAGATGGACCCACTGACCGTTGGTGAGGGGTCAAACGAGCTCAGATAGGCCGACAGGCGATGTTTTTGGAGTGATGGACCGTGGACAAGACTGAACCAGCACGTCAGTCTGTACTCACCGAACTCCAGAGGGTGATGGAACCTCAGGAACACCGTTAAACTGTTAGCCTTTATCCGGAATCCTCAAGGTATCAAGAGTATGAAAGTAAAAAGGAGAGAGGGGGCCTCCTCATAGTGTAAAAAAATCAAACAAAAGAATTTATTTTTGAGGCGTATATTAACTTCTTTTTTTTTTTTAGTACTGACAGAAATGGCTACATTGTACAGGAGAGTGTTGGGTCTGGCTCTTCCTGACCGCCCACAAGTTATCTTTAGAGGAGTTCCACCCCTTAACCTTCAGGTTACATCTAACATTTTAGATGCCCCCAATAGGGTTTCTCTCTTTCAGAAGTCCAAGTCTTGTTGAAAATTTGCCGTTTGCTATCCTATTAAAAATAAAGATTGCAAAATGTGTCAATTTAAGTCTAATGTCACTGCTAGGATGTATGACATTAATACTTTCATTACCTGGACATCTTAAAACGTGGTTTATCTGTTGATTTGTCCATGCGGTCTACAATATGTAGGCCACACAATAAGAGCCATGAATGACAGAATCAATGAACATGTGGATAATATAAAGAAGGGATTTCCTAAGCACGTCCTCTCTCGCCATTTTGATTGCCATAACAAAAATCCAACAGGTACTACTTTTATTGCCATTGATAGATTTACACCACATTGGCGAGGAAGTATGGCCAAGAGAGATCTCACGGATGGAGACCCGCTGGATTTATGATCTTAAATGTTAGACCCCTTTTGGCTTAAACGTTGATTGGGACGTAAATAGGTTATTAACAATAGTTAATATTTTAATCATTTAGTCATTTTAGTATGCATTATATATTTTTTTAGCTCACGAGAGATTTGCAGTTTCTTGTGTTTGCCACTAGGGTTGAGCGAACCCGAACTGTAAAGTTTGGGTCCGCACCGGACTTTTGGGTGTCCGGGTCCCGGACCCGAACAATTGACTGTGTTCGAGGTTCAGTGTTCGGCGATGTATTGGCGCCTTTTTAAGAGCTGCAGGCAGCAATCCACGTTAGTTTCACTAGTGTGCCCTAAAAAGCCATCACAGCCATGCCTACTAATGGCAAGGCTGTGATTGGCCAGTGCAGCATGTGACCCAGCCTCTATATAAGCTACAGGCACACAGCACAGCACGTCACTCTGCTTTAGACAGTGTAAGGAAAGTTGCTTGGCTGCTGTGAGGGAATAACATGCTAGGAGTCAGTTCACATTCCTGAAATATCTTATAATTAGTAAGCGATCTACATAGATAGAGAGTGTAGTTCAAGGTTCCTGTTTTGAGGGGGAGAGAATTATTCAGAAATCAATTCTAAGACCTGGTGCACATTCTTTTTACACTGCCATGAGCCCAGTGCCAGACAAAATATAACTTATCTGCAAGCTCAGCACTGCATATGTTACTGTGAGATGCACCATACTCTGGGTGTATTCTGCTACTGAAAAAAATACAATTTTGCAGTGTTTTCTGCATGCTTGCAGGAGTGTGTGACATATTCAAAAAGGAGAAAGCAGTAGTAGTAGGAACCATCATCAATTCGCGGCTCGACTACGCAAACTCCCTCTACATAGGATTACCGGATTACCAGATTGCACGCCTACAGGTCGTCCAAAACGCAGCAGCAAGATTAGTCACCGGAAAGAAACCCTGGGAATCCATTTCCCCATCCCTAAGGTCCCTTCATTGGCTCAAGGTAAAAGATAGGATCACATTCAAGACCCTCTGCCTCACCCACAAATGTACACAAGGAAATGCTCCACAATACCTTTGTGAGAAAATAGGAAAATACATACCGAATCGCAGACTTCGATCGACAGACCAAAATCTCCTTCTCATCCCCAAAGCCTGCTACAAATCGAAGGGAGAACGAAGATTCGCAGTACAGGGACCTCGGCTATGGAATGCGCTACCAAACGACATCCGCTTGGAAGAAAACCATCAGGCCTTCAGGAAAAAACTCAAGACCCACCTCTTCTAATACAGCAGGAAACAGGGGCAGACAAGCTCCTTGAGGCGATTCAGTTCGCATTTGCAGCGCTATACAAATCATTCATTCAATCGATCTATCTTTCTTCTCGTGCTATTCCAAAAAAAAAATCTGAGTGAAAACTTTTTTTCATAGCATTTTCTGCAGTTTTGCATTTTTTGAGCTACACGCTGTACATACTCTGGGTGTATTCTGCTATTGCAAAAAAATAAAAAAGTTTGTAGAGCACTTGCCATGCTCTTAACAACATTTTGTTGCCATTTGCAGCCCTCTAGCCCTTTCCATGACTTTTTTACAGCCATTTTAGTCTTCAAAAGTTCGGGTCCCCATTGACCTCAATGGGGTTCGGAGTTCGGGTCAAGTTTGGTCCCGAACCCGGACTTTTTTTCCGAAGTTCGGCCGAACCCGAACATCCAGGTGTCCGCTCAACTCTATTGGCCACTAGAGGGTTGAGTCCCATTAGGAGGTTATTTTTGTTTTAGTTAGGTTTATTATACCTTTTTATGCCATGTTTTAATAATGTTTTTATGCTTTAGGGAGCCTCCAGCAGTATTATACTGCCTCCTCTATAGCTATTTTTATATGGCATTTTTCATGCGGTATTTTCATATTACCTTGTATTTTGTGTTTTGATAGGTATCGCCCGAGAGAAATTACGCGATTATGTGGGGCGCTCCAGTCATTCATTTGGGCTGGCGTGCCTGAAGGGAGGCTCCTACTCCCGTTTCAGTGTCATTTGTGACGGAAGGTTTGGTGGTGAAACGCAAGCGCGGTGCGCGTTACGTCCCAACCACCTTACTTCTGGCTGGCGCGCCTGAAGCGAGGCCCCTCCTCTGTTTTCAGCATCATTTGTGAGGAATGAATCAGTGGTGGAGCGCAGACACGGTGCGCGTTGTGTTCCAACCACCTAACTTCCAGGCTGGCACATCATTCTGGAGGTTCGTTTTTCCTGTGTCTGCGTCATCTGGGATTCAGATAAGAGGGCGTGCTTGTGTCACAAGGCCAGGCCTCTAATGATATCTAGTTGGATGAAAAATGTCAGGCGGGCAGAGATACAAGCACACAGAGAGCCGCTGCCCATTTACATCTCGATGTTCGATTTCCTGTTTAATATGTAAGTTACTACAATAAATTGTGATTATATTTTACAGGCTTCACCATTGCCTGCCTTATTCTTTCATGGGAAATGCTGTCTTCCTGATTGGATGATACGCTCATTGAATGTTGGAGCTCGTGATCCCTTGCTTCTATGTGAACAAACTGGCATAAGGTACTGGCCCTGTGATTGAATTTCTACATACCAACAACAGTGTCTAGAGAGTGGAGCTGATTTTTTCCTAATGATTTATACATGTTTGCTCTACACAGCTCTCTGGTAAGCAGATTCACACGTGGTGTGCCTTTCCTAACACGCTGAAGTTGGTGAAGGCTTGTTTCATCTTTACCCTCCTGGAAAGACTGCTTACCTTTAAATAGCGCCGCTGTGGACTTTTAAAGTATATAACATACTCTTGGGACTTTTTTTTTTCTTCATTTGGATCTTTATGGTCATATAATTTTATATATATATATATATATATATATATATTTTCTTTTATATATATTATTATTATTTTTTTTTTTGAGGCCCTGCATTTTTTTTATACCTGTACAAGTGGTAATTACCAAGACATTCACCCAGAAAAGAAGTATATGAGTTTTTCCCATGTCTACAGCTTCATAGCTGTATATCCACAGAGTGAATCTAATGCACTGCTTCCTCAGACAGCTGGTCTCAGATGATTTTGAGAGGGATTTTGTGATGTCATGACTGCACTGCTCAGTGTTCTTCTTGCTTGAGGGTCTGACATGAGGTAGCAAAACCCTGTGTCTAGCAGGATGGCTGCTCCAACACAGATGCACAAAGTGCAGAATAAGGCATGATAAATCAGTAATGGAAAAAGATCAACTGCATGGAAACAGGTATATAAATAATTCATGGAAGAAGACTATAACAAAAGAAAGGCAATATACACAGCATTTATTTAATAGATTTGTATACAATACAGGCTGTCTAGTTGGTATCACGGGTCCCATAACTAACTCAGCACATTCAATATCAGTGATCTAGCAATGGCCTGCCATTAAACTTAGTGAGACAGTTTATAATACCAGGGTTGATAGTCTTACTTATTACATTCAAACTTAATTTTCTTTAAGAGATACAAAGAATTCAAAAAGACTGGACTCTGGTTTATACCCCTGCATTTTATTATATATGTATTGCTACCACTATCAGTCTCTGTTGCTTTTACACTGCCACAATTGCCCCGTGCATTATCAAAATTGCCTGTTTATCACCCACACATCGTCATAATTGCACCTCAATTGCAAATGTAAACTCACATATAGCCGTCTGAGGACAGTGACTACATCCGATAGGATCAAACTCAGTCGATTTTTAAATCAACAGAACCATCACCCACAGCTCGAATTTTGGCCAATTCAACAAGAAGCAGCCAAAATTTGAACCATATGTGGGCTAGCTTTACACAGAGCACATTGTCTGAAGGGTTACTCAGTCAGGAGGCAACGTTAGTCGACTATAGCCACAGAAGGCTGATCATGTAGATATGATCATAAATACTGAAAAAGCAGATGAGGGCAAACAATTTGTAACCACCCAACCAGTAACGATCTTGCCCATGCCAAGCTGGTGAGGCACTAGTAGAATGGCAATAACTGGAAACCTAGTGAGGAAACCAGGGTCAGACACACCAAGATTGGGGCCTGTCCCAAAAGTTTGAAAGTCTGATCCAGAGAGCTGCAGCTTTAGGTGCTTCTGGGGCAGCATTTAGAGAAGAATTCCCACTCTGGTGTTGTGTGCTAGACCTCCATTACATATTGGCACAACAGGAAATGTCAGTCTACTGCCCAATTTTACCAGGACTGCCAGGTTATTGTCAAAATATTGTCAGAATTGCCAGAGTTCTAAATGATTTCACTCTCATTTTGTTACGCATGTAGTGTCAACTACTGACATTGTTTACTCACATATTGCAATCATTACCATTGTATTGGCCACACTTTGTCACATTTGACAGTGTGTGATAATGAGTGTCAGATTTGCTCATGTATTATCACACCTAAGACTGCTTTCACACTGAAAGCACCGGCCATTAGCGCTAAAGAACTGCTCGTTTTAGTGGTGACTTATCGCAGTTTAAGCCGGGCTTTTGCGACACTTTTCGGCCACTAGCGGGGCACTTTTAACCCCCCAAAAAAAGGGTTTAAAAACTCCAGTTCTGCAGCTCTTCCAAATCACTTTTCAGACGCTTTCAAAACGCTGCCCATTCATTCCCATGGGCAGAGCATTTTGGGAGCGCTCCCAACCCAGAATGTCCTTCAAGCGCACCGCCTCATTGTGGAAAGACACACTGGAATGAACGCACACTTAGCAGGGGCTATTTCCAGCTCAAAAGCGCATGAAAACCACCCAGTGAGAAAGAGGTCTTAGTGAGTTGGTGCCATCAGGATCATTTTAAAATCATATTATAATTTAAACTCCTGCAGGCTTGTCACTATCAAAACACACAATTAACAAATTCTATTTAAGGCTAAGTTCACCAAAAAATAAAATGTTTACATTATTTCACATGTTAAAACAATGAGCATCTATCATTTTTACAGTGCAGCCTGCAAAGCACTCCACCCACAATCAGTGGATCACAGGTGCAATTCCAAGCTACTGCAGACACTTAATGCAGCTGTCTGCTCATACCTCCAAATGGGCAGTTACTGAAGTGGAGGAAGAGTCAATAAACTATGAAGACGCTCATCAGCACTACAAGTCTGTTTGCTGTGGTGGCATTCACAGAACTCTGTGAATACGGATTTAAAATGTGACAGTGGCTGTGGGGAAAGGATCCCCTACCTATTGTTACTGGGGATCAGGGGGAGGTGCGCGGAACTGCTCCAAAGTAACATATCACACCCTAAATACAGGTGTAACAAGTGACATGTTACA
Source organism: Lithobates sylvaticus (assembly GCA_028564925.1). Lineage (NCBI taxonomy): Eukaryota > Metazoa > Chordata > Amphibia > Anura > Ranidae > Lithobates > Lithobates sylvaticus. The sequence continues at coordinate 302,543,371 of CM053028.1, read as the reverse complement.
AGAGGTGAAATTATCCTTTAATTTGTTTACATCTTCAATTTGCCTATTCCCAGTTACCTGCAGAATCTTAAGTTCATGGGTTTACAAAAATATGTGGTATGTTATCATATACAAGACTGTATGGAGCAGGGCCCAGGGACCATAAAATCTTTAATTTATCATGGTCTGGGAGATTTTTCTTTACTTCGTTACCAGTGCTGGTCTCCAAGGGTCCTCTGTCACTATTATATTTACTCATAACAAATGTTGTTACATGATTTGACCAAAACAGTTTTTATTGTGAGACAATCTCTCTCTATATGGTCCGCTTTAAAGAGAAAGTAAACCCTTATGGGTTTTACTTCCTTTTAAGCTCCCTACAAATTAAAAGCATAATGTGCTAGTATGCATTGTATACTAGCACATTATGTGCCACTTACCTGCAAACGAAGCCTGCAATGTCCCCGCTGGAGGCCACGTCCATTTTCGACCCTCTTCCTTCCGGGGCCTGGACTCCGGCTCTGTGACTGGCCAGAGTTGTGCATGCACGGGAGCCGCCAGTCACAGCACTCGCTAGTGAAGAACCGGTACGGAGGTCCGTTTCTTCACAGCGCATGCGCCGATGACTTCATCAGCGCTCTACAAGGTAAACATCTCCTAAACTGTGCACGTTTAGGAGTGATTTACACTACCTATAGGTAAGTCTTATTATAGATTTACCTATAGGTACAACTTCCGCATTGGGGGTTTACAACCACCTTAACCACTTCAATACCAGACACTTAGACACCTTCCCGCCCAAGCCAATTTTCAGCTTTCAGCAATGTCGCAATTTGAATGACAATTGCGCGGTCATGCTACTCTGTACCCAAACAAATTTTTTATCATTTTGTTCCAACAAATAGAGCTTTCTTTTGGTGGTATTTGATCACCTCTGCGATTTTTATTTTTTGCGCAACAAACAAAAAAAGACCGAAAATTTTGCAAAAAAACAAGGTTTTTCTTTGTCACTGTTAATTTTTTTTGTAAATAAGTGCGTTTTCTTCTTCAATGACGGGCACTGATAAGGCGGCACTAATGGGCACTGATAAGGCGGCACTGATGGGCACCGATGAGGTGGCACCAATTAGGGGGCACCAATTAGGGGGCACCGATGAGGTGGCACTGATGATGGGCACTGATAGGCGGCACTGATGGGCATTGATAGGTGGCACTGGTATGCGGCACTGATGGGCACTCAGGTGGCACTGATGGGCACTCAGGCGGCACTGACGGGCACTCATAGGCGGCACTGACGGGCACTCATAGGCGGCACTGACGGGCACTCATGCACACATATATGTGGCACTGATAGGTGGCATGGATGGGCACTGATAGGTGGGCATGGGTGGGCACGGATGGGCACTGATAGGTGGCACTGATGGACGCTGATGAGTGGCACTGATGACACTGATGGGTGGCATCCCTTTTTGCATCCCTTTTTTAAACTTTTTTTTTTATAAAATATGATGTGCCAATCAGTGCCCATCTGTGGGCACTGATTGGCATATTTTTGGCATTTTTTTTAACATGTGGATGGCCATGGGGGATGTACCTGGCCATCCACATGCTGGGGGCTTCCCTGGTGGTATTGGGGGCTTCCCTGGTGGTCCTGGGGGCTTCCCTGATGGTCTAGTGTGGGCATCTGAGGGGGGGCTGCGCTGATAAACAATCAGCGCATACCCCCCCTGTCAGGAGAGCCGCCGATCGGCTCTCCTCTACTCGCGTCTATCAGACGCGAGTGAGGAAAAGCCGATCAACGGCTCTTCCTGTGTACATCGTGATCAGCCGTGATTGGACACGGCTGATCACGTGGTAAAGAGCCTCCGCCGGAGGCTCTTTACCGAGATCAGTGTAGCGGTGTGTCAGACTGACACACCGCTCCACCGATCGCCGCGATGCGCGCCCCCACGGGCGCGCGCGGCTGTTATCCTGAAGGACTAGTGATGTCCAGTTCATGAACGAATCGTTCTTTTGAATCGATTCTTTTCAGTGAACTGGGTGAGTCGATTCATCTGAGTGAACTGATCCGTTTGAAACAGTTCACTGTGCACTCAATACATAGCATAGCAGAGCAGGCCTGCTAAATGGTAATATGATCCTAGAGTGAGAGAGCTTGGCCCCTCCCTGCAACCAATCAGCGACAAGAGTCAGGAGTACACACTAAACCGAGTTAAAGAATCAAATGAGTTACCGAGTTAAAGAATCATATGAGTTATTAGAACTCAGTACACTGAAAGAACCATGAGTCCCCACCAGAACAAGATGTAGAACAATACACTGAATCAGTGATCAGGGAGCAGTATACACTACAGACTGCTTTCAAGACAGAGAGGACAGAGTCATGATAAGAAGATATCCTCATTCAGATTAATTATTTAACCCTTTAGTATTTAGTTGGCTTATCCTAAAGGAAATATGCATTTTAAAAGGGAAAAATATCCCTTCTGGGACATGTGTCTAATTTCGTAGCTATATAACTGAATGAGAGAGCAGTCTCATTTTTATAACACAAAAATACATTTTATCCTGCTTTATAGTATATTTTTCTGCCGTCTGCGTAATATTGTTCTGCGTTCTGGTCCTGAGATTTCCATGCCCCTTGGATTTTTTTTCTTTTTTGGTGTGTTGATAGCTAACGTGTGAATACATCATTGTTTATGTGCATGCCCTACGCACATTTATTCACATGCAGATATCAGGGTCAGTGGGGATGGTTTTAGTTTTTATTTTATTTATTTTTTCACTTAACAATCCCCTATGTGATAGTTTGTTGAAGTGACAGGTTCTCTTTATTGCATCTGGGGTGTGTTATATGATCATATGAGTATAGGATTGTGCTCAGTAACCTGGGTAGCAGGTGTTCTGTCAGATAAAGCAATCTATAGGAGCAGCCAATATTGTCACTTATGGTGACGCACAAACAGTTGTGTAAACGCTAGGCCTGTTTTTGTGCGTGTGAATTGCATTCTGATGGGCCAACTTCACAGTTAAGCTTGATAGCCATCAGATTTGTCCGTAGTCTTTACAGTGCATAATGAGGCCCCTTTTACACTTGTGTGACTTGTCCTGCGACTTGGGACTACAAAGTCGCATGACAAGTGGTACCCCACGATTTCCAATGAGTACCATTCATATCTGTGCGTCTTCCAGTCACAGCGACTTCAAAGTAGTCACTGCACTACTTTGGTCTGATTTTGATGCGACTTGAGGCAGAGACATCAAGATTACATAAGTATTTCTTCAAGTCGCATCAAAATCTCATCAAAGTCACAGTAAAAATTGTGGCAAAAATTGCATGACTTTCAAGTTGCTTTAGTGTGAAAGGAGCCTAAGGCCCGGTTCACACTGCTGCGGTGCGGGAGATCGCATATGATTTGCACCACACTGCAGTTCAAATCATATGCGATCTCTGTGCGATGCAAATTCAGTCATACAGATAGTATGGCTGAATTCACATCGCATTCGGCCCAAAATCGAAGAGGACCCTTTTTTCGGTCCGCAGCAGAATCGGATCGCATGGTGTTCTCACCATGCGATCCGATTCCTGTCCGAGTTTGCAGATCGCACTGCGATATGCGAGCTGCTATGGGGGTGTCATTAAAATTTCACTGACACTCCCAGCAGCTCGCATAGGGCAGTGTGAACTGCTGGCGGGAGACATGCGGTGCGGGAACCCGCAGTGGATTCGCAGCGTTCCCGCACCGCAGCAGTGTGAACCGGGCCTAACGATTGGATTTTACTATCGTGGGTACTTCGCCCGCGGTAGTAAAATCCAAATTTTTCCTGTGCATGCGCTGTAAAGACAACGGAAAAATGTGATGGCTAGCAATGTTAACTGTGAAGTTGCCCCATCAGAATGAGGTTCACATGCACAAAAATCCGCTTTTCATTTACACAGCTTTTTGTGGGTCAGTCTGACACAACAACAATAGGATTGGGCTCTGAGAAAGGAAAATACAAGAAAAAACCTCCCCAGGACCTGCCAACCTTCTGTGAAGAATCATTCTTTTGATTCTAATCATTTAAGAAGGTTGAGTCAGAGCTGTGGTTCACTTGCTTGTCAGTAGACTCAGCAAGTGAACCGAAGAACCGAAGAATCGATTCATTGAATCGGTTCATTTCAGTGAGTAGTTCGAAATGAACCGATTCAGTTAAAAGATCCGGACTTCCCATCACTATGAAGGACGTCATATGACGCCCAGTCAGGATAACGAAACCACTTCCCGGACGTCAATTTGCTATTGACCGGGCGGGAAGTGGTTAATCATGACAAAATGTGACAGGTGGAGAATCAAAGAGTGCGGAACAAAGCAGAGCTATCGAGTAGTAGAGATGGACAGCTAGGCACAAGCAGAAATCTGTTCCTATAAACTAAAACAGTGTTCTAAGAAACCATTACTATATAGGAAGGTTGATGCAGTAAATCAAAGAGCCCGAAATGCAGCAAATGCTTTGCAGGCGCTAGCTTATTACAGATGATCAGCCAGGCAGATAAAGAAGTGAGAAAAAGGCAGATAAAATTTTCAGTGACATATACAACCACTGGAATTTAACTCTGCAGCAGTGCTTGAGCAAAGAGGCTGAGAAATGCTTGCCTAGGAGAGAAAACAACAAACATCTCCACTAAATGCTGATATACTTTGAGTTAACTTCAACATAGGCAGAAGGATTAAAATGTTCGGATAAAAGGTTTAAATGCTAAAAAATAACAATTATTAAGAAAACATCTGTCATTTCACACTCTGGTGCATGGGTACCCCAGCTGACAGCAAGGATTTTGATGAAACACCTGTGCAGTCAATAGAGAAGCAGGTGCAGTATACACAGCTTTCCACAAACTACAACGATGGCAAAAGGGGGAAAAAAAAAAAAGTATGCTTCTAATCCCTGGATGGTTTTGGCTGTCTGAATAGGAAAACATCATCAGTACATTACATTTGCAAAATATTCATTAAAATCTATTTTCTTTGGCTGCATACACCAGGGAAACTTTCAAAGGATCAATGCAACAACAGCAGCCTTATCCTTTAATATATATGAGTATATGATGCTTACATGAAGAAGAACACACATCTGACAATATAACTACATTTATAAACAGTATAGTGAGAGAGACAAGACCAGAGGGTTATTTACCAAGAAATTACTGACATTAGATACATGTCAACTGCAAATCAAGCTGGCGTGCGTGTGTGTGTTTTACAAGCCTAACACACGATTGTATTTTCCGTAAATCGTCAGACTTTTTTCCCAAGGGCGTTGGCCATGAACTTGTCTTGCATGCAAACGGCACACAATTGTCGGCCAACAAACACGAACGTAGTGACGTACTACATGGCTTTTCAGCTATTTAGCGCCACCCTTTGGGCACCTTCTGCTAATGTTTTGTTGTTTTTTTGTTGTTGTTTTTTGGTGAGCATTGATTCCGAGCATGCATTTTGTACTTTGGACTTTTGTCTGACGGACTTGTGTACACGCGATCGGAAAGTCTGACAACAGTCCGTTGTCTGTGGAACATTTTTAAGCCTGCCATTCAACATTCGTCAGCGGAAAATCCGACAACAATTATCCGATGGAGCGTACAAACAGTCAGATTTTAGGCCAACAGTCTGTCAGCACACAATTCCCATCTGAAAATTTGATAGTGTGTACGAGGCTTAAGACCCCATATACACTATTAGATTTTCTACAGATTTTTGTCTTCAGATTTACCAAAACCATGTAGCGCAAGGGTCTGTCTGATTGCATACAAATTGAAACTCTTAAGGTTGGACCTCATATTATATGGTATTGGTAAATCTGAAGACAAAAAAACGGCAAAAAAATCTAATAGTGTGTATGGGGCTTTAGACCAGCCATTCTCAACCAGGGTTCCTTCATAGTTTGCAAGGGGTTCCTTGAGCTGTGAGTGATTGACCTCCCTTTTGGCCTGCATAGTGCCAGGAACAATACCACTTGCAAAGCCAGTAGCATGACACCAATTATCTTTTAAGTTGTCTACATTACAAGACCCCTTTCACACAGGCTGTCCGATTAGATTTTTTTCAGGTGGACCTGATCAGACCCTGCATTGTCCTCTATGAAGCGGTGGATGTCAGCCACCATCCGATCCCGTCTGCCACAAAGAGACAGATGGTGGTCGTATTTTCAATCCGTCCGATCTGATGAAAACGACCAGGCGGTCCATTTCCATCCGATTGCACCATAGAGGAAAGCGGGACTGTGTCCATGTCTGCTCTGCATAGCTGAGACGAACCCTTTCTTCTGCCTGCTCAGTGGGGATCAGCAGAGAGATCTCTCGGTGAGCAAGCAGATTCTGCTTAGTGGGGGAGCCATGTGAAAGGGGCCTAAGGGTGGCATTCTGAAACAACAATGTAAAGGTTGTATACCATTGACCACAGCTGTAAGGGACATTTTTGCCATTCACCCCAAACAACGTGGTTTGAGTAACGGTTCCTCAATATTATTTTAAGGGTAAAAAGTTTGAGAAAGCCTGCCTTGGACTATATTTTTTCACAGTTGTGGTGCATTAATGAACATTATGCTGCACGTTAATCAGCGCTTCATTAAAGCGGAGTTCCACCCATTTCTTCAAGTTCCTTGCAACACAATGCCCACCCAATAGGACAATCTGTAATGGCAATTATTTCTAATTTCTAATAAAAAAATGCCTTTTTTTTTAGTGTGTACTTCCGGTCCCGGCCACATAGGCGATTTGCTAGGACTCATGGAATATTTGCGTCATCAGGAGTCTTTGAACCGCACTTGACTTCTTTCCAAGTTGTCTTGTCCATGTTGCCATAGCAACTTCCGCCACCGCTGCCATTGTTATGACAACCTGTAAACAAAACAGTGGCCATGTTGTGTCCTTACTGCACAGCCGCAAGATCGGGACATGCATGCTGGGTAGTAGAGGTGCGCATCTTCATTGGTCTCATGATGATTATCTGGTCAACAATTTGATTCTGCGATGCATCCCGATTACTGACGGTTTCCATCAAAAAAAAAAATTCAAGCATTTAGAAGAAGTCAATTTTTCAATTTTATCTGCTTTAAAAAAAAAAAAAAGAGAAGACACTCCCTGCATATAGCAGGAAAAGGACATGGAAAAGGACATGGAAGAGTCCAGGATATGAGAGAAGGGTAGGAACTGAAGGATGAAAGAATCCAAGAATAGGAAAGGAAGGATGGAAGAGTCTGGGGATGGAGGAATCCATGGATATAGAATGGAAGGCTGGAGGAGTCTGGAGATAGGAACTGAAGGATGGAAAAGGATGGGGATGGGGGAAGATCTGAGAACAGTAAGGCTGTGGGTAGTAATGTGGGAGGGAAGCTTAAGACAATTTGAAGGGGGTGTTGTTCAGCACTGAAAAATAAAGGGGGGGGGGTGAAAAAAGTGAGAACACTCCAACAATGGGGGGGCTGGGGACAGTACTGTTGTGGGGGGAGGCAGTGAGAACACTACTGTGAAAGGGGTGGGGAGGGGGTGATCTTGAATCCTAAGGGGGACTGTAAAGGAAGGAACTGTGATGTGTAGGGGGGACTGAGGACAAGGATGTCAGAACGAGATTGTGATAGGAGGCTGAGTTCAGATCTATGCGTACACATTTGCACCACAGGTCAAGCGCATTCATTTTAATGAATTTCCCTACCCACAAAAAACACGGGGAAAGAAGTCCCCGGAGCAGCATGTGGTTTGACGTACATGAAAATATGCCCCAGGTGCCATTAAGAATTAATGCCACCTCCATGCATCTATTAAAGTGCAGTGCAATTCACTGCAGACCAGGAACACTTGTGATTTTGAGAAAGTTCCAAAGCTGCAGCAATGGGAAGAGAAGAGGGGGGGCTATGATGTGAAGGACCTGAATCATCGCACAAATATGCAATTCGGACCTCTGTTAGAAGACATTTTAGGGACCAGACCTCCGTGAATTTTAATTCAATACCCCCAACATACTTTGATATTGAGCTGTAAGCATCAATAGCACCCTTATCATGCGGTTATTGCCTGCTAAATAAACTAAAGTTAGTTTCTTTAAATATAATTATAAAGAATACTTGAAAAATAACCTGTCAAGATAGTAACATAGAAAATATGCAATTTCCAACTTGTTTTGAACGTGTGAAGTCCAAGATTGTCACAATATTCTTGTTTCACCATTTAGTAAGTTATGTACATCTAAAGTCAATTTTTTTGTAGTTTTGGATAGCAGATGATGGACAGAACCCCTATTTTTTTTGCTGCATCCCACTTGGGCGATTTCACCTCTTTGTGTGCCCATAGACAAAAGGAAGGGAAATAGAAACTTTCCAATCACTAGATAGTTGTCATCAAAACAGATGTCCCCTTTGGAAGATCTTACCTCATCTCTTTTGGTGACAACTGTAATTGAAAATGGTCACAAGGAAATATAAAGAGGTTGAATCTCCCTAATGGGGGCACAGAAGGTGTCTCTAACCCTTCAACACTGAATCAAAATAAAAAAAACACTTCTATTATATAAAATAATATGCAGTCTAAGCTGTGAAACAAGGAATATAATCCTGGGATTGCATCTCAAAAACAACTCATCGTTGGCAGCTTCAATAATTCTATCTAGACAGTTTCTGTATTAGGTGCAATATACGATTTTTGCTAAAGGTGAAAATAGAGGGACGTAAGTGGTCTATGATTTTATTCATGAAGGCACTACCAACTAAAGGTGCAGTTTTACTACAAAATAAAAACGGCTTAATAAGAAATATGTTATAAAATAAAATACGTAAGGTAGCAGATTGGTATGGAGTCCCAAGAGGCATATAAAGTTTAGGACAGTAACTCTAAAATACTGTTTTCAACAAAAACTTTCAAATCTGTCACTGGGTGGATCTTCAAGTCACATCATGCATCATATTTCAGAAAAAGTTATATCAAAGTTAGTGAAAGGGGCAAGGAGAACCAATAGTCACAATGGCAGACCGTTTTAATAAAATGTCTGAAAAATAAAACAAATGTACGCCACAAAAGGTAAACTCTAATGCTATATAAATGATATAAAAATAACTATAAAATCTAGTCCAAAATAAAAGCTACTGTCAAAATGGTGCATATGATCCTAATATGTTATCAGTTAAAAGTGATGGAACAGGAACACAATTTGAACAAATGCTGCCATCTTTCCTGATATTGACTGTTCCTAGGGAGGCTGACATGTGTCTGCAGCCAACTGTTCCCGACTAAAGTGGCAATGACAGGGCAACAACACAATTCGTACTAAATCTTCAGAACGGATCTGTGACAGCAAGCAGCACAGAGCTGGTAAGTTGTCAACAAGAAAATAACAAAGATTTTGGACGATAACCAAGTACTCAGAGGCTGCATTCTTTTTTTTTTTTTCTTTGTTAAGCAATTAAAGTTCCCCAACTTTTTTTTGCCATCTTCATGAGAACTACTGATCTGTGAAATTAGAAATATTAAAAACGGATTTGTCTGACAAGAGCAGACTGCTAATAATATCAACTTGCATGTAAGATGTGTTCTAACCAAACAGCACAGTTTTCTGGATGAAAGGAGTTGTTGTTTCAGAGAACATGTCTGAATTAATCTGTCAAAGGATAGAGGGCAGGAACATTTGACTTGTCTGAATTAGTCATTTATATAGCGCTTTTTAGCCTCCATAAAAACGTGCCTACTGTATTCATTTTGTGGTTAGTGATGCCCCATGCCTCTTCATTTCTGAGCTGCACAAACACAACAATCTGTATTTGCCATGTGTGAAGCAGGCATTAAATTCAAAATAAAATAAAAATAAAAACCAATATGCAAACATCGAGCTTGTGTAGAATATAGAAAATCATAACACAAGTGTATTAATCTGTACTTCCTATTATTTCCGTGCAATAGGATCAACTTTTGCAAAACAAAGTTAGAGTGACAGGTCAGCTTCTATAGCAGCCTTAAGAAGAGTTTGGGTATATATATATATATATATATATATATATATATATATATATATATATATATATATATATATATATATATATATATATATATATATATATATATATAATTTTTTTTTTTTTTTTTCATTATTAAACAAATTCAAAAGTACTGGAGTACACTGTATAAGTACACTGAATAAACTGGTTATTGAAGACCACACTGTTGACATGTAATGAGTTTATGTGTGGGACTTCAGGTCATTCACATTTACTCTATGTATTAAAACAATATTACTAGATAATTATAAACAGTTCAATGATCAGATGTAACCGTCTGCTTTTGAAGTGTCTGGTCTTAGCAGCTATGGAAATCTCTGCTAAAAGGCAGAGTCATGCACCATTAGCTCGGTTTATTCCAAGTGTCAACAACTCTTTCAAAAAAATAATATTGTCTGAGGTTATTTTTGAACTTTCCTCTTGTTAGTTAGAGGTCATGTACCTATGTTTTTGAGCTCCGCTTCTTTCTTAAAATACTACCGTTACAAACCTTTAGGTTTCAGTCATGTCTCTTCTTCCCTTCTTTCCTCAAGATAGGTTTCTGAAGGCTTTCCTTATACAATATATTAACAAAAGTATTGGGACACCTGCCTTTACACGCACATGACCTTTAACCACTTCAGCCCCGGACCAATTGTCAGCTTAAGGACCAGAGGTCTTTTTTCAATTTCACTCCTCACTACCTATCACAGTTTCGAAGGCCATAAAATGCCAAAATAGCACAAAACCCCCCCAAATGACCCCATTTTGGAAAGTAGACACCCCAAGCTATTTGTTGAGAGGCATGGTGAGTATTTTTAAGGTGTGATTTGTTTTTTTAAATGAAGAAAGTAAAGAAAAAAAAATTTTTTTTTTTCTTTTTTCAATTTTCAAAACTTTGTGACAAAAAGCGACATCTGCAAAATACTCACAATACCTCTCAGCAAATAGCTTGGGGTGTCTACTTTCCAAAATGGGGTCATTTTGGGGGGGTTTTATGCCATCTGGGCATTCCATGGCCTCCGAAACTGTGATTGGCAGTGAGAAGTGAAATAAAAAAATTACTCCCTTAGAAAGCCTGAAGGCGGTGCTTGGTTTTTGGGGTTCCGTACGCAGCTAGGCTCCCAAAAAGTCCCACACATGTGGTATCCCCGTACTCAGGAGAAGCAACAGAATGTATTTTGGGGTGTATTTCCACATATGCCCATGACATGTTTGAGCAATATATCATTTAGTGACAACTTTTTGTAAAAAAAATATATATATTTTTTTTTTTTTCATTATTCAATCTCTTGGGACAAAAAAAAAAAATATTTAATGGGCTCAACATTGCTCTCAGCAAATAGCTTGGGGTGTCTACTTTCCAAAATGGGGTCATTTGGGGGGGGTTTGAACTGTCCTGGCATTTTATGCACAACATTTAGAAGCCTATGTCACACGTCACCCACTCTTCTAACCACTTGAAGACAAAGCCCTTTCTGACACTTTTTGTTTACATGAAAACATATTTTTTTTTTGCAAGAAAATTACGTTGAACCCCCAAACACTATATATATTGTTAAAGCAAAGGCCCTACAGATTAAAATGGTGGGTGTTGCATTTTTTTTTTCCACACAGTATTTGCGCAGCGATTTTTCAAACGCATTTTTTGTGGAAAAAATACACTTTTTTTTATTTTAATGCACTAAAACACACTATATTGCTCAAATTTTTGATGAAATAAAAAATATGATCTTAGGCCGAGTACATGGATACCAAACACGACATGCTTTAAAATTGCGCACAAACACGCAGTGGCGACAAACTACATACATTTTTAAAAGCCTTTAAAAGCCTTTACATGATACCACATTAGATTCACGGAGGAGGTCTACTGCTAAAATGACTGCCCTCGATCTGACCTTCGCGGTGATACCTCACATGCATGCTGCAATTGCTGTTTACATATGACGCCAGACCAACGCTTGTGTACGCCTTTGCGCAAGAGAAGGGGGGGCAGGGGTGCTTTTTTTTTTTTTTTTTAGTTTTTTTTTTTATTTATTTAGCTTTTTTATTCTATTTTTAAACTGTTCCTTCCATTTTTTTTCTTTGTTATGATTTTTATTGTTATCTCAGGGAATGTAAATATCCCCTATGATAGCAATAGGCAGTGACAGGTACTCTTTTTTGAAAAAATTGGGGTCTATTAGACCCTAGATCTTTCCTCTGCCCTCAAAGCATCTGACCACACCAAGATTGGTGTGATAAAATGCTTTCCCAATTTCCCAATGGCGCGGTTTATATCCGGGAGGGGGGACATTCCCTCCTACTGCTTGTAAAAGCAGTCTAGAGGCTAATTACCCGCTAGAATTGCTTTTACATGAAAGCCGATCACTGGCTGAAAAGAATGATACCAAGATGATACCTAAACCTGCAGGCATCATTCTGGTATAACCATTCAAAGTCCAGCAACATACTGGACATATATTGTAATCTTTTTTTTTTTCATGCAGCCTCTTGGCTGAACGAAAAAAAGAGATTGATTGGTGGGTATGCCCACCATTAGAATACCTCCCTTCATCCACCCACTTCTAATGATGGGCATACATGCACCATTTATATATGCCGATGCATGGGGGCATCCTCCCGCAAAAGTTATGCCGTGTACACACGGTCGGAATTTCGACCGTATGTACGTGGCATTAGGAGCCAATCGCTCCTCCGCCCCCCCTGCTGCCCCCATGCTTCGGCACATATGCTCTTTTTTTTAACTGTGGTGGTGAAATCACCTCCTACAGCGTTGGAGTCGCGGCTTTATGTATCGTGGGAGCAAACGCTGTTGCTGTCAAGATAAATAAATCCGCGCTGCAACTGAATGGCGCACCTGAAAACAAAAAAATGCTTAACACTAAAACACAGTAAACAAAATTACATACCTGAAAAGCAAGCATGATAAAACATGATAAAACATAATAAAACATTGCAGAATAGAATGGAGTAAAAAAAGAGCAACAATAGAGAGAGAGAGAGAACAATAAAACGACAACTATTTTTGTTTTTTTTATTTTTTTGAGATTCACAGGTAAAAAAGCTCCTGACTGTTAGCGACTGAATCAAAACGCTACCACAAAAAAAATGTTAGCGATCGCAGGGATCAGGCCTGACTCTGCGAACACTGCAGTTATGTGTGCTTAGTGTTTTGTAAGTGACAGTGATCGATCGATACTGCACTTGGGTGGGCTGGGCTGGGCGGAGGGGGAAAACGCAGGTGCTAGCAGGTATCTGGGCTGATCCCGCTAACAATGCGTTTTTTTGGAACCCTAAACTGCTGGGACGCTAGTATAGATCTGATCAGATCAGATATTGATCTGTTCAGATACTATACCACTAAGGGAGGTGTATGCTTTGCGCGTGGGTGTTTGCGGTACTGGCACTAACCTGGGGCGACGCAGACCTTATTTGACCCTAAAACCTAATTGATATCACCCGCCGGGCGATCAGGGGGTTAAACCGTTATTGGGTAATAAATGGCGGGTGCCCTGACAGTATAAAAAACAAGCTAACTAACCAGCGTCACCCGTAACAGTAATACAAAAAAAAACTGGTTACCTAGCGACACTAATGCAGGGATCAGAAAAACGATCGCTTAGTGACACTGGCAAAAGGGGGTGAAAGGGTTAACTAGGGGCAATCAGGGGGTTAAACCTTTATTAGGTAATATATGGGGGTACCTGACGCTATATAAAAACCTGACGGGGAACCTAAATAACGAAATAACTAACTGGCTAACCAGCGTCACCAGTGACATTTTATACGGTGATCACTGGTGAAAGGGTTAACTCTAGGGGCAATCAGGGGTTAAAACCTTTATTTAGGTTGTAATATGGGGGTACCTGACCTATAAACCTATTTATGAACCTATATAAACATGGCGGTTAACCTAAAAAAAAACTGGTTACCTAGCGACACTAATGCAGCGATCAGAAAAACGATCGCTTAGTGACACTGGCAAAAGGGGGTGAAAGGTTAACTAGGGGCAATCAGGGGGTTAAACCTTTATTAGGTAATATATGGGGGTACCTGACGCTATATAAAAACCTGACGGGGAACCTAAATAACGAAATAACTAACTGGCTAACCAGCGTCACCAGTGACAGTTATACGGTGATTACTGGTGAAAGGGTTAACTCTAGGGGCAATCAGGGGGTTAAAACCTTTATTTAGGTTGTAATATGGGGGTACCTGACCTATAAAACTATTTATGAACCTATATAAAACATGGCGGTTAAAATAAAAAAAAAATGGTTACCTAGCGACACAATGCAGCGATCAGAAAAACGATCGCTTAGTGACACTGGCAAAAGGGGGTGAAGGGGTTAACTCGGGGCAATCAGGGGTTAAACCTTTATTAGGGGGGGGTAGGGGGCTACCTAGGACCTAAAACTAACTGCCCTGACAGTTATTACAGTCACACTGACACTAAATGCAGTGATCAGTAAATAAATGATCACTGCAATTAGTGACACTGTGACTGGGGGGGGGAGGGGGTGATCTGGGGGGTGATCAGGGGGTGACAGGGGGGTGTTTTGTGTGCCTAACTGTACTGGTGTCAGTGTAGTGTTGTGCACTGACCTTAACATGTTCGCCGCTCGGCGTCTCCGATCGCTCCTGAAGCGATGCCGACCGTCCCCGCCGGCGGAGGGGGGTCCGATCGGACCCCCCAACCGCCTAAAGAATGGCACGTACAGGTACGTGGTTCTGCCTGTACGTGCCATTCTGCCGACGTATATCTACATGGGGCGGTCGGCAAGTGGTTAAAAGGCATCCCAGTCTTAGTCCGCAGGGTTCAATATTGAGTTGGCCCATCCTTTGCAGCTATAACAGCTTTAACTCTTCCCGGAAAGGCTGTCCACAAGGTTTAGGAGTGTGTCTATGGGAATGTTTGACCATTCTTCCAGAAGCGCATTGTGTGGTCAGGCACTGATGTTGGACGAGAAGGCCTGACAGTCTACGCTCTAATTCATCCCAAAGGTGTTCCTCCACCCCAAACTCGCTCATCCATGTCCTTATGGACCTTGCTTTGTGCACTGATGAGCGGTCATGTTGGAACAGGAAGGGGCCATCCCCAAACTGTTCCCACAAAGTTGAGAGCATGAAATTTACCAAAATGCCTTGGTATGCTGATGCCTTAAGAGTTCCCTTTACTGGAAATAAGGGGCCAAGCCCAACCCCTAAATGACATCCCCACACCATAACCCCCCCCCCCCCCCTCCACCAAATGATTTGGACCAGTACACAAAGCAAGGTCCATAAAATACACGGATGAGCGAGTTTGGAGTGGAAGAACTTGACTGGCCTGCACAGAGTCCTGACCTCAACCTGATAGAACAGCTTTGGGATGAATTAGAGCTTAAACTGTGAGCCAGGCCTTCTCGTCCAGCAACAGTGTCTGACCTCACAAATGCTCTTCTGGAAGAATGGTCAAACATTCCCATAGACACACTCCTAAACCTTGTGGACAGCCTTCCCAGAAGAGTTGAAGCTGTTATAGCTGCAAAGGGTGGGCCAACTCAATATTGAACCCTACGGACTAAGACTGGGATGCCATTAAAGTTCATGTTCATGTAAAAGGCACTTTTGGTAATATACTGTATGATTCTTCTCCCATTAATAAAATATTATGAACACCTTTGATGTGGCCATGCAAAATTAGGATTTCTTTCTACAGCTTACCTGTAAAATCCTTTTTCTTGGAGTACATCATGGGACAAAGAGCAGCGATAATACCTAACTGGGTTATACGCCACCTATAGGTGAATGGACACTGGCAAACCAAAAAAAGACAGGAAGTCCTCCCCCATATAACCACTCCTACACAGGAAGTACCTTATTTTTGTAGCAAGCAATAAAACTTCCCGGATAAGAGGGGAGGGATCTCTGTGTCCCGTGATGTACTCCAAGAAAAGGATTTTACAGGTAAGCTGTAGAAAACATCACGGGACACAGTGCAGCCATTATAACTGGGACGTCCCCAAGCAATGCTTTTTGAGGGGAGGGAACCCATTATGAACAAAGAAACACCATCAGAACAACAGGATCTACATTGCTGCCTGCAGTACACTGTGTCCAAATGCAACATCTTCCTGAGTCCTAACATCCACTTGATAAAACCTAGTGAATGTATGTACCGAAGACCAAGTAGCAGCCTTGCAAATCTGAGTCATCAATGCTTGATAACGAACTGCCCATGAAGCACTCAATCTTCTGGTAGAGTGTGCCCTTACTGGAAAAGGCGGAGCCTTACCCTTTAAGCCATACCCCTGAACAATCACTTGGCGGATCCACTGAGAAATAGTTGACTTAGATGCTGCCTGTCCCATCTTGGGACCTTCTGCCAATATAAACAGAACATCAGTCTTCTGCATCTGAGCCAACATTCTCAGATAGACTCCGATAGCCCGTACTACGTCAAGAGAATGAAATAATCTCTCTTCTGCAGACTGTGGATTCGGAGAAAAGGAAGGTAAGATAATTTCCTGATTTAGATGAAAGCTGGACACTACCTTGGGCAAAAATTCTGGTTGTGGCCGCAAAACCGCCCTAACCTGGTGCAAGATCAAATAAGGTTCTTTACAGGACAGAGCCCCCAACTCCGACACCCTCCTGGCCGACGTTACTGCCACCAAGAAAACCAATTTTCTTGTCAAGAGGACAAAAGGAATATGCCGGATAGGCTCAAAAGGCTGACTGTAAAACCCCCAGTACTAAATTTAAATTCCAAAGGCACAGAGGCAGCCTGACAGGTGGAAGCACACGAATCATCCCCTGTACAAACGTTCGTACTAAGGAGTGAGAAGCAATAGGCCTCTGAAAAAAAAAAAAGATTGCCACGGCCGAGATTTGACCCTTTATTGTACTTAAGGCCAGATTAATGTCCGCCCCTTTTTGCAGAAAAGCCAAAACTCTCCCGATGACATATCTGCCACCACCTGGCCTCACACCAGGCAATATAGGATGTCCAACCATTTTAGTGTATCACCGTCCGGATGGATCCGATTATATACTGTAGCCCTTTAAATCCTTCGAGATCTGTTCCAGGACCATCTTCTTAGCTAGCTCATGGAGAGCTTCTCAAAACCGTGACCATCACCTTACAAGACGCCAAAAAACTGAGGTACTTCCTGTGTAGGAGGGATTATATGGGGAGGACTTCCTGTCTTTTTTTTTTGGTTTGCCAGTGTCCATTAACCTATAGGTGGCATATAACCCAGTTAGTTATTATGGCTGCTCTGTGTCCCGTGATGTACGATAAAGAAAAGATAATTTAAGGATAATAAGCGGTTTGAAAGTTAATTTTTTTTTTTTTAAAAGTTTCAAATTAAGTTGAAAAATCTATAAAAAAATAAAAAAAATGTTAAATTATTATTAACTGAAGTTAATTAAAAGAGTCATAGTAGAAAATGACTAGGCAAAAAAAAAAAAAAAGGACCCTTCACCCTCCATTGACCGCTTTCCGACCAGCGCACGGCGATGTACGTCGACAGAATGGCACGGACAGGTACGTCCCCTTTAAGATGCCGCTGTGCCATCGGGCCATGCGCTCGCGCCGGTCGGGATCACAGACTCGATCGCCGCGGGGATCCCCGCGACCGTCTCGCGGGAAGGCTGAACGGGGAGATGCGGAAATAAACAGCATCTCCCCGTTCTGCCTAGCAACTAGTGACATCGATCTCTGCTCCCTGTGATTGGCGCAGAGATCAGCATTCACTAGCTGACAGCCACGCCCCCCCACATTTACAAACACGCCTCTAAGTACATGTAACCCCTACACTGCCACCTAGTGGTTAATCCCTTCACTGCCAGTGTCATTTATACAGGAATCAATGCATTTAAATAGCATTGATTGCTGTATAAATGACAATGGTCCCAAAAATGTGTCAAAAATGTCCGATGTGTCCGCCATAATGTCGCAGTCACAATAAAAATCGCTGATCGCCATTTCTAGTTAAAAAAAATTATTAATAAAAATGCTATAAAACTATCCCCTATTTTGTAAACGCTATAACTTCTGCGCAAACCAATCAATAATCGCTTATTGCGATTTTTTTTTACCAAAAATATGTAGAGGAATACATATCGGCCTAAACTGAGGGAAAAAAATGTTTTTTTTATATATTTTTGGGGGATATTTATTATAGCAAATGTAAAAAAGAATGCGTTTTTTTTTTTCAAAATTGTCGCTCTTTTTTGTTTATAGCGCAAAAAATAAAAACCGCAGGGGCGATCAAATACCACCAAAAGAAAGCTCTATTTGTGGGAAAAAAAAGGACGTCAATTTTGTTTGGGAGCCACGTCGCACGACCGCGCAATTGTCAGTTAAATTGACGCAGTGCCGAATCGCAAAAAGCGGCCTGGTCCTTTGGCTGCGATTTGGTCCGGTCTGAAAGTGGTTAAAAAGGACAAAACATACAATTTATTCTCCAGACCTTTCATTGTTGTTGCCAGTCTCTGGACCTGCTCTATATTATCAATTATCTTTTTGTCAGTCTGGGTACACATGTAAAGTTTTTTTTGATCAACCCAGTAGGCTGAACAAAAAAACCTGGGAGATCGCCATACTAACACTTGAGACGTTATTGCGTAAATCTCCCCCACTGTGCCTTTGTGTTCTGAGAGTGGTACCATACTTAAATCACACTGCCCTTGCAATGTTAATGACACCCCAAAAGATAATAACAAACCCAGTGCGATTGCCTGCACTGGATCTCATGGTACAAATTCATCACTTTTCTAAAATTGGAGCATGCACTACTTTGATGCAATGTGCCCACTCAAATCTTACCGCACTCAATCCCATGTGAATTGCACAGGAATGTGGCGCGAATCCTAGGCTATTTATAGTGTGAACCAGGGCTTAGTCATACAACCTAGAATTCTATTCACTTTTCCCAGTGCCTTGCCACGCTACTCATTTTGCAATTATCTCAAATAAGTACCCTCAATTTTTTTTCCTCTATGTCTGGCCAACACTGTACCCCTGATATTGTACTCTATCAAAGGATTCCTTTTACCTAATAGCACAATTTTAAATTTAGAAACCTAGAACTCCAACTGCTTTGACCAATCTTCCAGTAATGCCAAATCATGTTCCATCTTTCTTGATTTTCTTTGACTCTTGCCCAGTCATAGAGCTCTTTGTATTATGTGAACATATTCACAAAATACAAAGTCTTCTGTGAATGGACAGCGTAGTCAGAATTCAGCAGATACATCAAAAAGAAGCGTATTCCTGTGGATACACACTTCGTACTTACAGACACCATGAATAATATAACAGGCACAAATTATTTTTTCCCTTCCCCTGGCTGTTTTGATCAATTATCACACTGGGGGCACTGGTTTGAACAAACACATGTACAAATTCCACACAAACACACAATGAGTATATAAAAACCACCAACAGAGAATATAAAAAAACAGTACTGACAGAGGAGATGTTTTGTTTTTTCTTTGTAAAAATATGATGGCAATGTTATGAATGTTAAAATCCAAATGGTGCATCTTATGTCATTAAACAGTTTACGTAACTACCTTTCTTGCAGCATGGATGTCAAAGAACGGCTTGTTCCTCACACTAAACGGTTCTTGTGTTTTGTCTATGAGTCCCAATTTCATTTTTTCATGCCTGGGAAGAATTATCTCTTTTTCAATGCAGGACATTCGGATGTTAAAGTCACAGTCTCCAACTGGTTGACCCTGAAAAAAATAATCATGTGACTCAAACTGAAAATTCATGTGAGAAGAAAATAATCCTAGATCGTTCAGACAGTTGTAGTACAGGTTTTATAAAGTCAAGATTATTTATAGAAACAGCTTGTGTGCTAATGAAAATACAAGATTATGTAAAATGAGTACTGTGGATCTACATCAAGATAAAACCATCAAGAGTAAAAAGCTTTCTATTTTTGAAAAAGGTCACTTGTTCACAACATACACTATATTACCAAAAGTATTGGGACGCCTGCCTTAACACGCACATGAAGTTTAATGGTATCCCAGTCTTAGTTTGTAGGGTTCAATATTGAGTAGGCCCACCGGTCAAGTTCCTCCACTCCAAACTCACTCATCCATGTCATTATGGACCTTGCTTTGTGCACTGGTCCAAATTATTTGGTGGAGGGGGGATTATGGCGTGGGGTTGTCTTTCAGGGGTTGGGCTTGGCCCCTTAGTTCTAGTGAAGAGAACACTGAGGACGTTGGCATAGCAAAATTTTTGAATAATTTCATGCTCCCAACTTTGTGGGAACAGTTTGGGGATGGCCCCTTTCTGTTCCAACATGACTGCGCACCAGTGCACAATACAAGGTCCATAAAGACATGGATGAGCGAGTTTGGGGTGGAAGAACTTGACTGGCCTGCACAGTCCTGACCTAAGCCTGATAAAACAGCTTTGGGATGAATTGGAGTGGAGACTGCGAGCCAGGCCTTCTCGTCCAACAACAGTGTCTGACCTCACAAATCTGCTTCTGGAAGAATGGTCAAACAATCCCATAGACATTCCTAAACCTTGTGGACAGCCTTCCCAGAAGAGTTGAAGCTGTTATAGCTGCAAAGAGTTGGTCAAATCAATATTGAACCCTACGGACTAAGACTGGGATGCCATTCAGTTCATGGCCAGGTAAAGGCAGACATCCCAATACTTTTGCCAATATAGTGTATATGTGATGGTACTAGAAGTATACAGAAATTATTTTATATGAACAGAAAATTCAGTGCGTTTTGTATATGACCATTGGATTACTTTGTGAGATAAAAATGTATAAATGAGAAGAAAAAAAATTGTTCAAAACGGAAAACAAAGTATTACAAATCTGTGCCACGTTTCTTCTGATGTTCTACCCAAAAAAATATTTTCACAATTTTTCACATGGCTGAAAGATAGCCTCAAAGGCGAACCCTGTCAATGGCACGGAAATATCTTGCAGTAGGTTGATACAATCTCGATTGTTTCCTTGAGCTCTACAGCCTTAACCCTGTGTAACCACGGTTATTTTTTCTTCTTCTTGTTACATTAGGAATGGAGGTCTCCCCAGATGACTTGATGTTTTCTTCTGTTTTTATTTTATAATGCATTTTATTTTGATTCTGCTAAAAACTTAAAATAAAATAAAAATTAAAAGAAAAAAAAATCCTGATTTAGTTTCTTTAATAATTGCCAACATCCCCCAAAGTAAAAAACCTGGTCAAATATTTCTTCATCCAATCTGCAATGTGCAGCCCTCCTGGGGGCCGTTCAGCTTTTGTAACATAAATCACTGGATGCAGCCACATTCAATACCAAGGATGAGGCTTCAGTGTGGTCACCTTTTAGAAATCAATAGGGCTCAGCACATATATGCAGTAAAAAGAGGACTTGGTAGTGACGTCTTTGCTAGTTGTGAAGGTGCCAGCAAGGGTCACACAGTGAAGATCAGTGGAACAGGAATGAAGGTAAGTATTTGACCAAGGAGGGCTGCACTCAAGGGGTAGAGGGATTATTTAAAGGACAACTGTACAATTGTTCTTTAAGTTATATAATTAGCCGAAGGGTATGCACAGACAGGCAGTTCTTTGGTCATAAGTGATATGTTTGATATAGCTCTGATAGCTGCAGCTATCATGATATATTAACTAAGCCCTAGAAATACTTTCTTCCTAGTACATGTAGTGCATGCTTTACTTTTACACTTCTGAAAGAAATCTGTTCTTTAACAAAAGGTATTTTACAACTTCTTTGAAAATCTCTTGGGTAGATGAAAGCTTCCAGTGCTTTTATGAGCTTGTTATTGACCTGATAATTGCAGATAGATTCTTTTGCACAACTCGAAAATATCACTCCTTGCATAGCTCTTGTATTAAAGTGGAGCACCAAGCAAACTATATAACTACATATACTGTAACTGTTTTTGTAATTTTCCTCAATATTTGCTTAAAAACTGTGAAAGATTTTTCTCTTGTTTTGTGGAAAATTTTCAAGAAAAATTTTGAAAACGAAAATACAAACTGTATTTGTAAATATTTTCAGTCAGTTTTATGGTCCACATAACCTGGACAGACAGAATATTTTTTTTTTTACCTCCCTGCATTCTAAACTGCAGTTCACCATCGATACACCCTGGTCTCAGGCATAAGCCAGTCTGGTGACTGGATGATAAACAAAAGCAACACAATGAGGAGTTCTTCTCCATGCTTTCCCCTACTATAAGCATGTTCACCTCTTGACTGACAGAACTCTGCAAAGCAACATAGCCCTAATTTTCTTAGACCATTGATAGCAAACCTTGGCACCCCAGATGTTTTTGGAACTACATTTCCCATGATGCTCAACTACACTGCAGAGTGCATGAGCATCATGGGAAATGTAGTTCCAAAACATCTGAGGTGCCAAGGTTCACCATCACTGCCTTAGACTGTTACCTATATGAATTTGAGTCTGAGGGCTGCTGTATAGAAGGATTACAGGATATAAATATGCTAGGTGTGCATAGTATAATAGTATATTATATATATATATATATATATATATATATATATATATATATATATATACACACATACACACACACACACATACATATACACACACACACATACACACACAGTCGTGGCCAGGAAAATTGGCATCCCTGCATTTGTGTCAGATAATGCACCGCTTCACCCAGGAAATTGTTGCAATTACAAATGTTTAGGCATCTTTATGTTTATTTTGTTTGTTTTATTTGTATGACAAAAGCGGAGAAACAAAAAGCTACCCAAAACTCTGAAAATGGACTGGACAAAATTATGGGCACCCTTTTTTTATAATTGTAAGAAATAATTGCAATCAAAGTTTGTGATGCTCCTGTAATTTGTAAATAAACTCCCCTGTATCAATTAACGGTTGCTGAAAATATAGGAATCACACCAGCAACCAGTTAACCACTTCCTGACTGGCGCACGACGATGTACGTTGGCAGAATGGCGCGGGAAGGCAAAAGGGCGTACAGGTACGTCCCTTTAAGATTGCCGCTGTGCCATCGCGCGTGCGGCGGCGCGGGCCGGTCGGGACCCCCGTGAGTCCGGTCGCGTTTACCGGGATACCCGCGATCGCCTCACGGGAAACAGCATCTCCCCGTTCTGCCTAGCAACTAGGGACACTGATCTCTGTTTCCCTGTGATTGGAGCAGAGATCAGTGTTCACTAAAATACAGCTACGCCCCCCACAGTTAGTAACACCTAAGAACACTTACCCCCTACACTGCCACCCCCTGGTTAACCCATTCACTGCCAGTGCCATTTACACAGGAATCAGTGCATTTAAATAGCATTGATTGCTGTATAAATGACAATGGTCCCAAAAATGTGTCAAAAATGTCCGATGTGTCCGCCATAATGTCGCAAACACAATTAAAATCGCTGATCGTCGCCATTACTAGTAAAAAAAAATTAATAAAAATGCTATAAAACTATCCCCTATTTTGTAAACGCTATAACTTTTGCGCAAACCAATCAATAATCGCTTATTGCGATTTTTATTACCAACAATTTGTAGAAGAATACATATCGGCCTAAACTGAGGAAAAAAACGTTTTTTTATATATTTGTGGGGGATATTTATTATAGTAAATTTTTTTTATAGTAAATTTAAAAAATAATGTGTTTTTCAAAACTGTCTTATTTTTTTTTTTGCGCAAAAAATAAAAACCACAGGGGCGATCAAATACCACCAAAAGAAATCTCTATCTGTGGGGGAAAAAAGGACGTCAATTTTGTTTGTGAGCCACGTCGCACGACCGCGCAATTGTCAGTTAAAGCGACACAGTGACGAATCACAAAAAGGGGTCTGGTCTTAAGCCAGCAAAATGGTCCGGTCTGAAAGTGGTTAAAATGCTGAAAAATGTACTCAACCACTGTAATTTTATAGCAACGATCGCTGTATAAATGTGAATGGTCCCAAAAATGTGTCAAAAGTGTCCGATATGTCCGCCGCAATGTCGCAGTCATGATAAAAATCGCAGATCTCCGCCATTACTAGTAAAAAAAAAATAATAAAAATGCTATAAATCTATCCCCTATTTTGTAGACGCTATAAAATTTGGGCAAACCAATCAATATACGCTTATTGCGATTTTTTTTACCAAAAATATGTATAAGAATGCATATTGGCCTAAACTGAGGAAAAAATTTGTTTAAAAAAAAATAAAAAAATTGGATATTTATTATAATAAAAAGTAAACAATATTATGTTTTTTCAAACTTGTCCCTCTTCTTTTGTTTATAGCGCAAGAAATAAAAACCGCAGAGGTGATCAAATACCACCAAAATAAAGCTCCATCTGTGAAGAAAAAATGATAAAAAAATTTATTTGGGTACAGCGTTGCATGACTGCGCAATTGTCATTCAAAATGCGACAGCGCTGAAAGCTGAAAAATGGCTTGGTCAGGAAGGAGGTGTTCGTGCCTGGTAGGCAAGTGGTTAAAGTATACAGTCCCTACAGTCAAACACGGTGGAGGTTCACTAATGTTTTTACGTTGCTTTGCTGCTCCAGGCACTGGATGCCTTGACACTGTGCATGGCATTATGAAATCTAAAGACTACCAAAGAATTCTGGGGTGCAACTTAGGGCATAGGCTCAGAAAGTTGGGTCTCTGTCAAAGGTCATGGGTCTTACAGCAGGACAATGACCAAAAACACACGTCAAAAAGCACCCATGAATGGTTTAAGACAAAGCACTGGAGAGTACTGAACTGCCTAGCAATGAGTCCAGATCTAAATCCCATAGACCACCTGTGGAGAGATCTCAAAAAAGCAGTTGGGAAAAGGAACCCTTCCAATCTGAGAGACCAGGAGCAGTTGGCGAAAGAATAGTGGTCCAGTAGACAGGTGTAAGAAACTCGATGATGATTACAGGAAGCAATTGATTTCAGTTATTTTTTCCAAGGGGTGTGCTACCAAATATTAAATTGAGGGTGCCAAGAATTTTGTCCAGTCCATTTTTGGAGTTTGGAGTGTGTGTGTGTGTGTGTGTGTGTGTGTGTGTGTGTGTGTGTGTGTGTGACAAGACAGGTTGCGCAGCGCTTTACAACATAAAGGGAGACAGAACAGCAACAATAGAATTCAATACAAGAGGGCTAGGAGGGCCCTGCTCCTGCAAACTTACAATCTAATCAAATATATACACACACATTTACAAAATATGTTTTTAAAATAGTACTGTACTGGCCCATAATCTAATTTTGACACTTTGATGATCATTTACAAACATCCTTTCTGTCAGGAGCATGTTTAATAACTAGAGTATAGTACCAGCTCCCATGTCACAAAGCCCAATCTCCAATCAGCTCGTATGTCTACAAAAATACAAATTTATACAAGAAAATACTGTGAAAAGAATATACATGTCACCAACATCCAGATGATTAATGTTCAAGCAAACCAAACACAAGACACTGAAAACATTCATTGAAGTGTGTCAAACAAACGTCACCATCAGACATGATTTAAACCACACTGATGCTTAAGATGAATGACTTGCCCAATGAAGCTGTTACATAATATGCAAGCACAGAATAAAGTTGAAGAGGCAAGGAAAGGACATTTAAACATAATTTGTTCTTCTCCTCCTGCCATAACAAGAATAGAACAGGAAGCCAAAAGACCATCTCTAGTGCCTGTGAAGTCTCTCCCACTTGCGTGTGGCTATTGAGTAGACTAGTTTGAAGTCAATCTATTAAAAATACGCTGAAAAAAAATAAATAAAAGATCCAATATTTGCATTTCAAATGCTGGCTGGAAACTTTGAAAGAACACTACAAGACCCCTAAAGGCATGGCAGAGAGTAACATTAAATTAAATTGCTAAACCATTCATGACCTACGCCTTTCAGCTGTGGTTCTCTTTCTCGTGATGCGAATACATAAAACTATCATAACAGTGCAAACGAAACAATTTATTCTAAATAACACTTCAGTAAAAAAAGGGACCCTCTGATTCACATCTCACGTGCAGCAATGCAACACCCATTTACTGCACCTTCACAATAGGGTTGAACTTTACAGAAGATATGAACTATGAAAGGTGTGCCCAAAATAGGACAGCAGAAGGCAAATCACTGGTCACCAGTATTGCCTATAGGCTCACTAATCTTTGATTGTAACTGATCAACTATGCCTTATTGTGTTGCTGTGTGGAGGCAGCCATATTGGTGGAGGCAGGGCTTTACTTCCTCAGTTTAGAGATGCTCCTATAATAACTGCTGCAGGAGAGGTTCAGAAAGCATAGAACCAGAAAAAGGGATAAAGAACAGGATGATCTGGTTCTTGGGTACAAGGTTCTCTCCATATGGGAGAACAGTGACATCATAAAAAAAATCACTCCAAATCTCATGAGACCAGAGGTCAGGGAATTTATGTTTGTGCAGGAAACTGGCCATTGAGACATCTGAAATTTGTCAGATTGTGCCTTAACTGAAGGTATTCTGTTGTCTGTAGCTAGCATCGGCCTGACAAGCCAAAACACGTCAAACTTCTAACAGTCACCTAACTACTAAATCACTTTCAAACCTTGAGCTGACTGTGTTGCAATTTAACTGTACAATTGATTTAAGATTTATTTAAAAAAAAATTCACTGATGATGTGAATCATATGTATCGTAGATAAAAGCAATCATGAGGAGATGTTACTTTACGCCGAAGAAATTAGCGGTATTGCACATTAGCCGCTCAACTAACGACACAGCACTAAAAAAATTTCAGCATGGTAATTCTTTCCGTGGTAGGTATGCTTTTTAGCTGCAATTCTTCCACGAAGACCACTTATGGCCAGGCTTCCCTGGACAGTAGATGGGTGTACCTGGGTCCCAAAGGTTTATGCCAGTTCGGTGCTGATGGCACTACTGGACATCTACCAATGAAGAAGGGACATAAGCATGTGTCGTCTCATCTGCTGCATTACAGGGGTTATAAAGGTAATAGTTTTTTCACCTTAATGCATTCTATGCATTAAGGTGAAAAAACATCCGACAATACTGCCCCCCCCAGCCCCCCCTTTTTACTTACCTGACCCCTCGAAAGTCCCGCACTCGCCCCCGACATCCTCTTCGCCCCTCAGCCTGGCCGTTGATTGGTTACAGTGAATGGATTGAAAGCAGTGCAGCTTTGGGCTCGCACTGCTGTCAATCACATCCAATGACGCCGCGCGCCGGGGTCGAGTGATACAGTGAGCGGCTATGGCCGCCGGCTGTATCACGAGAGCGTGCCCGTAAGCACTGCACACCATGCGAGGAAGCTCGCATGAAGGTGTTGAGTCCTTGCGGGGGGAGCCGAGACAGCCGCCGAGGGCTCCCACAAGACAAGGTTCGGGGCCACTCTGTGCAAAATGAGCTGCACAGTGGAGGTAAGTATAACATGTTTGTTATTTTAAAAAAAATATGTTTTTATCTTTAGTGATCCTTTAAGTTTTCTTGGCCAACCACTGCATCTACGGCCCTCCATGTTGCCCATTTAATTTGTGCTTCTTCAAAAGTACTTGAACAGTACATCTTGATACCCCAGTCTTCTTTGAAATCTTTGCCTGGAAGAGACCTTGCAGATGCAGTGTCTTGTTGCTGTGCTCAGTCTTGCCATAGTGTATGACCTGTGACATGAAACCATCTTCCACAACCTTACCTACTTAGCAGAGTTTGGCTGTTCTTCACCCAATTTTAGGCCTCCTACGTAGCTTTTTATGATTCAGTTAATGACGGTTTAAAACTACATATGAAACTGATGAGCATTAGCACCTGCTTTGTATAAATCGGTTAATCATACACCTAACTCTAATCCTTCACAATTCCTGACTTTGTTCAAGTGTAAAGCCTTGTACACACGGTCACATTATTGGATGAATTTTCATCAGTTTTTTGCTTGATGGTACTCTGAAATCGAAAGTGAAGAGGGTACTCACCATCAGAAAATTTTCTGAATACAGAATTCAACATCAGAAGTGACGTAATGTGTTGAATTGTTCTGAGCATGCCTAGTCTTACTCTTCAGAAAACCATACTAATGAAAAGAAAATCGGACGTTGTGGTCACAAAAATTTTCAAGCCTGCACATCCAGTTTTTCTCTGCCGAAAATTCGTAATCGGCTGTCAAAAGCAGCATACTTCAGAAAATCGGCAGATCGTTCATCGGACGAAACTTATCTTCAGATTTTCTGACCGTGTGTACGGGCCTTAAGAATTGATGCTGTTTGAAGCCGAAGGGTAGTTACACCAAAAATTATTTTGATTTAGTTTTTCTCTTCTGTTTGCTCACTTTGCATTTTGTAAATTGATCAAAATAAACAATTAAAATATATATTTTTTAATTATTCTTACTTTACAGCATTTCTTCACACCTGCCTAAAACGTTTGCACAGTAGTGTATCTCAGATTTAATAATTGAACACAGGCTATGTGGTGTTTTGACAGTCATTGTTACCAGAAAATCATCATATACTGTAAATAAAAAAAATAATAATAATAATAAAAAAAAAAAACACTTAGCCACAGCAGAAGTTTTCTTTTGTGCCTGGAACATATTTTGCATCAAAAAAACATATTTGCCATGGCAGATGTCAGGCAGGCAACTACTGAAGTCGCAGTTAAAAAAATAAAAATAAATAAATAAAATAAAATAAAATAAAAAAGACACTGGCAAGCTCAATCACCCATTAGGTTATTTTACCTTGCAGTGACTGTGGTAATGAGATCTGATTACCAAATTCCCCTGCTGTGGCCCATGCCATACAGACTAGCTGCTCTGGCTAATAAGGGATCATCCCAGAAGACTGAGATTGCCTCATAATGGCTGGAAAGTAAAGCCCCAAATGCTGGGGAGACAATGTCCGGTTACGATCGGCCCATGCTTGTGTGGGTCGGCCCGACAGTTCCGTCGTCTTCTGTCGGACATGCATGCCGGAAACCAGTAGCCGACCGACTCCAGATCAGCGCTCTTAACCAATAGCAAAGAGTGCTGATCGGAGTGTTCTGGTGGGGGTGTCCCCAGTCAGAACACAACAGTTCAGAAGTGAAGATCGCTGAACAAATGTCGGATGTTAGTACAGTGGCTCCGACCGGAGCTGGCATTTTTTGTTTTCCTACAACCCACAAGATTGTATGAAAAAAACAAATAGTGTGTACCTGGCTTAAGGCTAAGCTGGCAATCGTTCTGCAGAGCTCTAGTCCCTGGAGAATGTAAGAAACTAGTGTGCAAGTTAACCTGCTGGTATCTACAGAAATATTAGTTTCAGGTGGACTAACCCCACATAACCCTATGAATCAAAACTACAAATACATAAAACTTTAAATATGAACTGTTCATTGAAAAGACCAAAAAATGACATAAATAAAACTAGGGTTGTGTTATAGAACATGCCCAAAGGTAACATAAAATGTTTTCCTTTTCTGCTGCATAAGGAGGACATCTGTTACAAGTGATCTTTGATTAACTACCTTATACAGGATATCATTAGAAAGAAAGGTGTTGGGGCTATGTACATCTTCAATGTAATTTCCCCTGCTGTTCATAAAAAAGACTGCTAAAATGTAAAACTGCACTTCAAACAAAACTGATCAAAATAGAAAGATGACAGAGGAAGCACCTTGAGCCGCTTTTAATATAAGCAGTTAACTGAAGGGATAAAAATTAAAGTACTACAAACAGCTGTACAATCATGATATCATTGATCAGATTCAGGTTTCCTCCATTTTTATACAATGTCTTTGTCAAACCTTTAGAGGACTTTCACACCAAGCCGCCCATAGCTTCGGCGATAAAACGCTGCTATTTTTAGCGGCGTTTTACCGTCGGATTTGCAGTGCATTTCGGCCGCTAGCATGTCGCTTTTCCCCCCGCACATAGCGGCCAAGAAAGGGTTAAAACCGCCCGCAATATCAGCGTTTTGCCGGCGGTATAGCCGCGCTGCCCCATTGATTTCAATGGGGAGCAGTGGTGGAGGAGCGTTAAACACACCACTCCAAAGAAGACTTTTCCTGACGTCCTGCCAACGCACCGCTCAAGTGTGAAAGCCCTCGGGCTTTCACACTGGAGACAATGGTGCAGCTGTTTTAGGGTGGATTGCAGGCGCTATTTTTAACACTATAGCGCCTGCAAAACGCCCTCAGTGTGAAAGGGGTCTTACAAAAACATAAAAAAAAAAAATCAAATAATAGATGCTATACTGATCAATGATAGCATTGTGGCTTAGAATGCATAGCTCCAAAACAAAAACGATGCATGTGGAAAAAGAAAACGCATACACTAGTTTCACTAACTGGTTAAAGTGGTTAAGCCACTTAACTTCATACCATCCTGTCTGTTTAATAATCCTATGTGCCCCTGTGTCTGCGTTTTATAAAAAATAAGCAATTCTTTATATCTCAGAGACCCGATCGCCACTCACGTGACCCGCCGCCTCTCTCCTCTCCTCGTCTGACAGTTGCAGAGGGCAGGGCCGAGGATTCCCCCGCTGACGTCAGTCGGGAGGAGAGGAGGATAGAGGCGATCAGCGCTCTGAAAACTGGCTTATTTTTTATAAAACACGGGGCCACATAGGATTATTTAACAGACAAGATGATATAAAGTTTAAATGAAACTTCAGCAGCAAGAGGGGAGGGGGCGGGCACTGACACAGGAGCAGATGGAGGGAGGGGGGAGAGGAGGACAGGAAAGCTACAGATGACGAAGGCATGTAAACTGACCACGGTGTCAGGGCTCAGCAGCCATGATAAACCGTGGTTAGTTTACAGAGGGAAGGGCATAGCCAGGCAGGATCAGCCAGGTTTTTTAGCTGATACAGTGGCCCAAATTACACAGCACAAGTACTGTTCTGTATAACATGCTTCGAGGCAACAGGATCAATTTTTTTTTTTAGGTTAGCAAACGCTTTAACCGCTTCTGGACCGCCCCCACATACATTTACTGCAGCAGGGAGGCCCAGGTGGGCAAAATTATGTACCTGTACATTATTTTGTGCATCTGGTTTAGGGGGCACATCGGGAGCCAATCAGCGCGTCCGGTGGCCACGGTGACCCGCCAATTTTTCACAGGAGAGACGGAGCAGCGGTGTGCCAATGTAAACAAAGCACACCGCTGCTCTAACAGGGAGGAAAAGAGAACTTGTTTCAGCTAAGCTGAATCACAATCTTCATTTTCCTCCAGTGAATCCACTCCCCCCCCCCCCCCCAGTTAGAAAACACCTCCCAGGAAACACACTTAACCCCTTCCCTGCCAGTGTCATTTATACAGGGATCATTGTATTTTTTAGCACTGATCACTGTATTGGTGTCACTGGCCCCCAAAAAGTGTCACTTAGGGTCAGATTTGTCCGCCGCAATGTCGCCGTGCTGCTAAAAATTGTAGATCGCCGCCGCCACAATAAAACATAATAATTTAAAGTCCCCAAATCTATCCCCTATTTTGTAGACGCTATAACTTTTGTGCAAACCAATCAATATACGCTTATTGGGATTTTTTTTACCAAAAATATGTAGCGGAATATAATATTGCCCTAAATTGATGACTTTTTTTTTTTTTATTTGGGATATGTATTATAGCAGAAAGTAAAAAAAAATGATTTTTATAACAGCTTACCTGTAAATCATTTTCTTGGAGTACATCACGGGACACAGAGCACCATTGTAATCACTATGTGGGTATATAGGCACCTTCAGGTGATGGACACTAGTATACCCAATACAGGAAGTTCACTCCCTATATAACCCCTCCTCCTACCGGAATACCTCAGTTTTTGTAGCAAAGCAATATACTTAAACCCCAGGAAGAGGGGCGGGACCTCTGTGTCCCGTGATGTACTCCAAGAAAAGGATTTTAAAGGTAGGCTGTTATAAAAATCCTATTTTCTTTATCGTATATCACGGGACACAGAGCACCATAGTAATCACTATGTGGGACATCCCATAGCAATGCTATTTGAGGGGAGGGAGACACCACCTGTAGGGAACCCCCAGATTTGAGGACCTATACTGCTGCCTGCAGCACACTGTGCCCAAAGGCGATAGCCTCATGCCTTCTTCCATTCACCTGATAAAACTTGGTGAATGTATGTACTGAAGACCAAGTTGCGGCCTTACAGATCTGAGCCATGGAGGCCTGGCGACGCACTGCCCAAGAGGCACTAACCGCTCTGGTAGAGTGCACTTTGACTTGAAAAGGTGGAATCTTACCCCTAAAATCATAAGTCTTAATTACACCTTGCCGAATATACTTAGCGACAGAGGATCTCGACGCTGCTTGTCCTTTCTTAGGATCCTCTGCCAGTACAAATAAGACATCAGTCTTCCGGATCTGAGCAGTCGTCTTTAAATAGACTTTGACCGCTCTCACTACATCAAGACAATATAGTGACTTCTCTTCCCTGGAACATGGTTTTGGAAAAAGATGACAGGACAATATCTTGATTCAGGTGATAACCTGAGACCACGTTTAATCGAAAACCTGTCCTCATGAATAATCAAGTATGGCTCTTTACAAGAAAGAGCAGCTAATTCTGAAACCCTTCTTGCTGAGGATATAGCAACCAAGAACACTTTCTTGTCAGAAGGACTAAGGGAATATGATGTATCGGTTCAAATGGCTGTTTTTGTAACACTGACAAAACTAAGTTCAAGTCCCAAGGGTTGAAAGGTGATCTAACTGGCGGATTAATCCGCATAACCCTTGCATAAAACCCCGGACTAAAGAATGTGTAGCAAGCAGTCTTTGAAATAAGATGGATAAAGCCGAGACTTGGCCCTTAATAGTACTCAAGCCCAACTTCATCTCTACCCCTTATTGTAGAAAGGCAAGAATTCCGTCTATGATATATCTCCGAGGGTGCCAACCCTTGGATTCACACCAGGAAACATAAGCCCTCCAGACTCTATAATATATAGTTCTGGAAGCTGGCTTCCTTGCATTAACCAAGGTAAAGACAACTGACCCGGAAAGCCCACGTTTCTTCAGAATGTGGGTTTCAATAGCCAAGCCGTTAAATTTAGCGTTCGTAAGGTAGGATGGAATATCGGCCCCTGTGAGAGTAGGTCTGGCCGTAGTGGAAGGGAACCTGGATCCTCCACCACCATCTTTATGATTTCTGCATACCAGGACCTTCTGGGACACGCTGGGGCTACCATAATTACAGTCTTTCTTTCCAGCTTGATCCTGCAAAGAAGTCGTGGCAGCAACTGAATAGGGGGAATGCATAAATCCCACAGGGTCACCAACGCATCTGTTCCGCATGCGAGTGAATACCTTGTCCTGGACACAAAGTTGACTAACTTCATGTTGAATCTGGATGCCAGAAGATCTACGTCCGGAGTCCTCCATTTTTGGCAAAGACCACAAAAAATGTTGGGGTGAAGGGACCATTCCCCCGGGAATAACTGCTGGCCACTCAGGTAGTCCGCCTGCCAATTCTCTACTCCTGGAATAAGGACTGCCGACAGGCACTGAACATTCCTTTCTGCCCAAGTTAGAATATGGTTCACCTCTGTCTGCGCTGCAAGACTCTTGGTGCCCTCTTGGTGATTGATATAGGCCACAGCTGTGGCATTGTCAGATTGGATCCTGACAGGACAATAACGTAACCTGAAAGTCCAGGCCTTCAGAGCCAGACGCACTGCCTGAATCTCTAGAATGTTTATTAGCAAGGCTTTTTCGGTTCTTGACCACTGTCCCTGGACAGTTGTCTTCTCTAGCACTGCTCCCCAGCCTGAAAGGCTGGCGTCATTACCTCCTTCCAGAAAACTGGTCTGAAGGATTTTCCTTTCAGCAGATTCTGGGTTAGTAACCACCAACTGAGGCTTTGGGACACCCTTGAGGACAGCCGCATTGGCAAGTCTAAAGCTTGAATCATTTTGTTCCAAGCATACAGGATACTGTTTTACAACAATCTCAAATGGAACTGGGCATAGGGAACCGCTTCGAATGAAGCCACCATCTTTCCCAACAACCTAATGGAAAGGCGAATGGAGGGATCTCCTTTTGACCTGACCATCCACACCTGCTCTCTTATGGAGTTGGTTTTTGTCTGAGGCAAGAACACCTTTTTTTGGGCTGTGTCTATGATCAGCCCCAAGTACACCAGCCTCTTTAGTGGTTTTAAGGAAGACTTCTCTAGACTGAAAATGCAACCTAGACTTTCCAGGTAACTGGTTGTAATGCGTATTCTTTGCTCCAAATGAGCCATGACTGGTCTATTAGCAATAGATCATGTAGGTAAGCCAAGACTGTTATGCCCTGTGCCATTAACCTGGCTAGAGGTGGGGCCAGGATTTTTGTAAACACCCGGGGTGCTGTAGCTAGCCCAAAGGACAAGGCTACAAACTGGAAATGCTGCTGTTCTACTTCGAACCGCAGAAAACTTTGGTGAGCGGGACATATAGGGACATGCAGATATGCATCCCTGATGTCGATAGACGCCAGAAGTTCTCCTCCTTGTAGGATTGACACCACTGACCTGATCGACTCCATGCAAAAAGGAGCAGATCTTCAGGAACCGATTTAGATTCTTTAGATCTAGAATGGGTCTGCCATCTCAATTTGGTTTTGGTACCGTAAAGAGGTTTGAATAAAACCCCAAAACGTGCACTTCTATGGGGATTTGTATGATCCCCCCTCCCCCACCTCAGACCCTTTACCAAGGGAACAGTGGGTACAGGATTAGGTATTACCCTCAGGCGATCAGGAGGAAAGGCAAAACGATTACTCCTCTGCAGAGACAATGGCGGATGAACCTATTTCAGCCTCGCAATCTGAGAAATTGCTGGTACAATCTCTTACGGAAATGGTGGGGGGTACAAACTACTGTTGCACCTTCTTTCCCCCAGGGGGGGAAAGCGAACATGCTGTTCTTTGCTGGATGAGGTATCCCCCCTGGCTTGCTGAGACCACACACATGCTGTTTAGCTGGGACACTGACCGAGAAGCAACGTACTAAGGTATGTGCATTTACTGCCTCTAGTAGAGACTTTAAGGCATGACAACATTTTTACTCATGGAAGAAAAAAAAACATAGGTGGACTCTTTACAGTTCCTAGGCTTCTTCTCTTACCTTTTCCTCGCTGCAGGATACTGCTGTAACAGACAGATTCAAACTTCACCCATCACGGCGGGCTGCGTTAGCAAACCTTCAAGGACCGGGTCCCTTTTAATCAGGGTTCCACTACCTTGGACCTGTATTAGCACGCCGTCAGGAAAAGCTTTAGGTAATGTAAGCAAGACCAAAAAGCCCTGGATCCCGGGGTCCAGCTCTGCAAGTAGAGGCATTACAGGCAAAACCTTGTGCTTCGTATACGAGGCCCGGGTATCATCCACCTTGGCCTCAGTGGCACTTGGATGGATCCGGTCTATGGAGGTTGTTTAAATCCAGTAAGGATCCCTCCAGTGGAGCTCTTCAGAGCACATCCACTCGTGACCAACACCTTAGACCAGTTTTTCTCAACCTTTTTACCGTGGAGGAACCCTTGGCAAAAAGTCTGAGATCTCGGGAACCCCTAAAAAACATTGGATCTGATCAGCAAGCTGTAGATATAACCACGTTTATTGTAGAAATAGCTTTAAATAATGGAATAAAATTTTTAACTCCCCTGATACCAACATTATAGTGTGGACAGTGCACATAGAAATCAATTGTTTTCTTATGTTCCTGCAGAGACCTGCGTTAGAGCAGGCCCAAAATATCTTAAGCAAGTCAAATTTGCACATATTTTCCATTTTTTGCACATATGCGGTGAAGGAGGCCTTACTGAACTTGAACAAAACTCCCAAATATTGTGATTGATAAATAGGATAGCAGACTACAGGAACAGTTGGGACTTGTTCACAACATTCATGCAAAAGAATTGCTGGAAGATGGTGCAGATTTGACCTGCATAGAATACTTTGGTCTTGTCCACGTTATGTGCAGAGACATGCATTTTCCTAATGTAGGTCTCTGCTAGGACATAGAAAATAACTGATTTCTATGTGCCCTGTTCACACCACAATGTTGGTATCATTTGAGTATTTTTCTCTGCAGAAAATGCATACATGTTGCCTATTTCTCTGCAGAAAAAAATATGCACATGAAACCAATGTTGATTTCAATGTGCACTGACAGCGAGTACTATCAATGTGCATTGATACCTGGTGACTCCTCTATAGTTCCAGCTCCTCTAAACCTGTGACGGTGGTACCAGGAGGAGCAAATGGCTGAATCTTGCAGGAGGCGAGATCCTGTGTATGGTAGTGACTGAATGCAGATTGCAAGGGCCTGTGGCTGGATGAGACTGAATCATAATAGCATTATGTACAATTATGGCATAACATAAAGCTATTATAATCTCACCTCCTGTTACATTCAGCCTGATCCAGCTGTGTGCCTCAACTCTCTGCTCCCCCCGCAGTCTGCAATCAGTGCTGTTATACACAGGATCTCATCTCCTGTTCTCTGCTCCCCCCCCCCCCCCCCCCAGCAGTCTGCATTCACCCGACATACACAGGAACTCAGCTCCAAATCTAGCCATGTGCTCCTTTTCTCGGCTCCCCCCAGTGTGCATTACTGCTACTAATGAGGCAGATATCACCTTTTGATTTGGTGCTCCCAGCCTCCAGTCTTCATTCTCGGCTCCCATGGCTCCCCGCTCTCCATGCTCGGCTCTCTGCTGAATTTAGAACTCCCGCCTGCCTTTCTCCTGACTCCGCCCTCTGAGTTCCGAGACAGAACTACAGAGAGTTCATCGGGTATCAATGCACGCTGACTGTTCTCACTGTCAGCGTGCATTGGGAAGACTAAAAACAACATTGGGCGGATATACATCCACCACAATGTTGAATCGCGGCAGAACCCCTGGGGACTTCTTGCGGAACCGGAACCCCGGTTGAGAAACACTGCCTTAGACACTGGTGAAAAAACTGAGCTACTCCTGGTAGGAGGAGGGGTTATATAGGGAGTGAACTTCCTGTATTGGGTATACCAGTGTCCATCACCTAAAGGGGCCTAAATACCCACATAGTGATTACTATGGTGCTCTGTGTCCCTTGATGTACGATAAAGAAATAGTTTTTTTTTTTTTTCAAATTTGTGGGAAAAAAAGGACATCAATTTAATTTGGGTACAACGTCGCACGACCGCGCAATTGTCAGTTAAAGCGACATGGTGCTTTATCGCAAAAAATAGCCTGGTCAAGAAGTGGGTAAAACCTTCTGGGGTTAATCAATTAAAGTGAATAGAAGCCTTTTAAATGTAAACATTTGTATTTTTTTACTACATTTAAACAAGGGAACAAATTCTGCCCCTACTGCACAATGGGTCTTGAGCAATCAAATACTACAAAACCCCTTGCAAGATATGCATGACCAACTGGAAAGCTTATTTTACTGACCCAGAATAGAACATATGTCACTACTGTCTTGTAGCAACTTTAATGATACTGAACAAGCACAGGCTGAATTATTATTAGCACAGCTAATGTTATTACTGACG
This sequence comes from Lithobates sylvaticus, assembly GCA_028564925.1. Classification (NCBI taxonomy): domain Eukaryota; kingdom Metazoa; phylum Chordata; class Amphibia; order Anura; family Ranidae; genus Lithobates; species Lithobates sylvaticus. The sequence goes on along the minus strand of CM053028.1, from coordinate 302,505,907 downwards.
ATTCAGGGCACACAGCTGACATCTGCATTTCCAAATGGAAATGTCATCATAATTTTCACTTAATAGCCAGGGGAATAAGCATTTCTGTTGCAAATACTTAGGGCCCACACATAGCATGCGCTTTTGTATAAATATGCATTCTTCAAAATCCTAAAGCCTGTTCTCCATTTCTGTTCTCTGCATAAGACATTAGAACATCACATTTTATTTCACAGTGGATTAAAATACATACAATATAGATCATGTAACATATACATTCTGCCGTAAAGGGTTAAAAATACAAAACGTTATCTGAGATGTGAAATTTGCCCCTCTTCTGCACATTACAATTGGCAATTGAGGCAAATGCAGGCACTATCCATTAGTGTTGGTGCTTTGCCTCTTGGCATTGATTGCGGAAGCAAAGGTTCTAGGTGCTTTCCCGCCCCCCCTCCCCCCAACAGTGTCTCTTTAAATTCACCCCTCTCAAGCTTTACATACTCACCTTCCCATTGCTACCCTATTGCTTCGTTAAGCAATCATATGCAAAGAGTAAAAATTTCCTATATAAGGGCTAAGTACTGTACAGTCACATGGGAGCAAAAAGGAGTGAGTCACATGCTCCTCCAAACCAGAAAGTACACGTTATTTTCTTCACTCCCAGATGCCAAAAGAATTGGTGCTGGAATTCAAAGAAGGGAAGTCTGCTGTTGGGGGGGGGGGGGGGGGGGTAAAGTGAACCTGTATTGCCTTGGCTGGACAAAGCACAGGCTCACTAGGTTGTTTTTAGCAATATACTGCATTGCTGAATCAATTGAACACTTTAAGAACATGCAAACATATAGCAGATGTCAATACTTTCTGTGACTTGCATATTTGAGGACATGGGGGCACCCAAGAAGGTGCGCTCCTAAGCCGCGGCTCTATGTCCATTCACACGTGGAGCAGCGGCTTGGGCCCACCCACTCTGTCTCATGAATGGCTCACTGGCTGTGATTGACAGCAGCGGGAGTCAAGGACTCCCGCTGCTGCCAAAAACCAATCAGGGAGTGCAAATCCCTGGAGAGCCAAGGCTCTTGTAGACATTGCTGGATCGAGGTGGGGCTCAGGTAAGTATTAGGGGGACTGCTGCACACAGGTTTTTTTACCTTCATGCATAGAATGCATTAAGTTGAAAAACAAAAAAAAACCTTGTGCCTTTACAACCACTTTAACCAGACACCGATAGAAGTCACAAGATTGCTTTAACTGCTGATGAGAAAAGGTATTTAGCCGTCTACATTTACTAAAATAATTGCAGTTCTGTGAACTGTGGGGGACCAGATATAGTAAATGCAGGGTCCTGAATTTAGTAGTGTGCCCCTTAAAAAACATTTTTTAAAAGTCAGCAGCTACAAATACTGCAGCTGCTGACTTTTAAGAATCGGACACTTACCTGTCCCAGGGTCCAGCGATGCGGGGGAACGAAGCCCCCTCTCGTTCCCCGCTCCGCTCGCGGCACCGGCATCCTTACTGTGGGCACCTGGCTGTAGCTTCACAGCCGGGCACCCACTGCACATGCGTGAGCGGCGTATGAGCAAGATCTCTCTCTCTCCTCCTAGACAGTCTCATCCCCCTATAGTAAGAACACAGTGAAGGAACACAGTTAACCCCTTGATCGCCCCCTAGTGTTAACCCCTTCCCTGGCAGTGACATTTATACAGTAATCAGTGCATATTTATAGCACTGATCGCTGAATAATTGTCAATGGTTCCAAAAATGTGTCAAAAATGTCCGATCTGGCCGCTGCAATATCGCAGTCCCAATAAAAATAAAAAAAAAATAAAAAAAATATATATAAAAAAAAAAAAAAAAAAAAAAAAATCGCAGATTGCCACCATTACTAGTAAAAAAAATAATAATAGAAATGCCATAAATCTATCCCCTATTTTGTAGACGCTATAACTTTTGCGCAAATCAATAAATATATACGCTTATTTTTTATCAAAAATATGTAGAATACATATCGGCCAAAACTGAGGAAAAAATTCTTTTTTTTTTTTGATAAAAAAATTTGGATATTTATTATAGCTAAAAAAGTAAAAAATGTGGTCTTTTTTCAAAATGGTCAGTCTTCTTTTGTTTATAGCGCAAAAAATTAAAACCGCAGAGGCGATCAAATACCACCAAAAGAAAGCTCTATTTGTCGGAAAAAAAGGACGTCAATTTTGTTTGGGTACAGTGTCGCATGACCGCAAAATTGTCAGTTAAAGCGACGCTGTGCTGTATCGCAATAAATGGCCTGGTCATTGAGCAGCCACATCTTCCGGGATGAAGTGGTTAACTATACACTCAGTAATTGTATATTTCTTTTATATAAATGTTGAAAATGGGACTTTCAGATGTACAAAATGTGTGTGTTAAGATTGGGTTGCCGTGTCCATTCCTTTCTTAGGGAGGCACTGCGAAATACTGAGAGAAAATACATTTACTGTACATTTGTGTGGTGGGTTAAAGCATGTTAATGCGAGTTGTGTTAAGGGAGATCATTTAAATAACCTAACGCACCAAAGTACACAAAAAAAGCACATGCACTATTTTTGACAAAGCAGTGCACGAAAGCGAACAGTAGTGCATTACAGTGGGTTGTGGTGTGCTGCCATAAAAGTGGCATTGGGAAGGTGCAGAAAGTTTTTGATCACGGACAGATCAACTTGATATTTGATTAGTTAAATGTAGGAGGGGTTGGGATTTTTAAGGTGAAAATTGATTTGAAAGATAGTAACAACTATAATATATAAGGAATGTTTTTATTTTAGAAAAAGTTTAAAAATTGTTAAAAAACAACAATTGGCAAGTACAGATCAACAGCAATTTTATGGATACAGAATTATAAGATGGAGTTCTCAACATGTTTCACCCATATAATCGGGCTTCTTCAGGCTATGCTGTCCAACTAGAGGTTTGAAATATTGGTCAAATCACTAAAGGGTCACAGGTGTCAAACTGTGTCCAGAGAACTATGTGCTAAGGGTGACCAAAGGGGGCATTCAAGGACCATAAAAACAAAGTTCTACAGTGGACTCAATGCCAGGAGACGAATGCTGTCTATAACCACCAGTACTTATTGATAAGACTGGCACTTGGCGACAGCATGTGTGTGTCCCTGGGTTCAAATTAGGAAGGTGCATTTGGAGTATCCTTAACCACCTTGCACCCAATATACGTCATATGACGTCCTCTACTTTCCGGGGGTATATCTGAATGATGCCTGCAGCTACAGACATCATTCAGATATCTTCATTTTCAGCCGGCGATTCCCTGCACCATAAGAACGATCATAGCAGCTGTTTTTCGCCACTTGATCATTCTTATGGGCAGTGGGAGGGGACGCCCCCCCTCCCGCCGCCCTCCGGTGCTTCTACTGACTCACCGCTTCCATCGGTGAGTCGGACACAGGATCCGCCGGCCCCCGGATGGTGTTCATAGAGATTTCCGGCGGACCAGATGGAGGCCGGGCGCGATTTTATGACGTCACACCCGGCCTCTGCATTCAATTAACGGCACCGCCTCGGCTGGGAAGCCGTGATAGTTTTTTTAATTTCTTTATTTTAGGCTTCCCAGCCTAGTGGCGAGATGTGGGGTCTTATTGATGTTTACATTCCTTGTAATAGGAATAAAAGTAATCAAATTATTATTTTTCTTTTTAAAGTGTCAAACTAAAAAAATAAAAGTAAAATTAATTAACAAGAATAAAAAAAAAAATGTAAAGCGCCCCTGTCCCTGTGAGCTTGTATGCAGAAGCGAACACATACGCAAGTCCAACCCACATATGAAAACGGAGTTGTTTAAACCACACATGTGAGGTATCGCCGCGAACGTTCGAGCAAGAGCAATAATTCGAGCCCTAGACCTCCTCTGTAACTCAAAACATGTAACCAGTAAAAAAATGTTAAAGCGTCGCCTATGGGTATTTTTAAATACCAATGTTTGGCGCCATTCCACAAGCGCGTGCAAATTTTTAAGCGTGATATGTTGGGTATCTATTTACTCGGCGTATCTTCATCTTTCACATTATGCAAAAAAATTGGGCCAACTTTACTGTTTTCTTCTTTTTTTTTTTTTTTTTTAAGCATGAAAACAGTTTTTTTTTCTGAAAAAACGTGTTCGAAAAATTGCTGCCCAAATATCGTGCGACATAAAAAGTGGCAACGACCGCCATTGTATTCTCTAGGGTCTTTGCTAAAAAAACATATATAATGTTTAGGGGTTCTATGTAAATTTTTGGCAAAAAGATTATGAATTTTACATGTAGGAGAGAAATGTCAAAATTGGCCTGGGTCTCAGGTGGTTAAGAATAAATGACATCACAGTTCACCAACACACATTACCATAATGCAACAGTGTGAAACCAGCCTGACCAATAACAATTGTTAAATTTAAAAACGTCTGTTAACTGAAGACTCCTGGCATACAAGATGCCTTTACAACCAAACTAGCAAAAGAAAACATACATTTATGAAATTACTTGGGTGAAAAGCTTGCTAGTAAAGAATTTCTGCTCCATTCTATAGAACAAATGTTCTCTACAGAGAAAATATCAGCAATCAGCAGAGATGTAACATTGCTATGTAGGCTTAATTTCACAAACAGCTGCACAGATGTCTTCCAATATTTGCTCTTTTTCTGGATATTTGTATAGATTATGTGCACTGCAGAGCCTGTATTTGATTGCCAATGTCTAAAAAGGTTGGTTATTCATTCCACATAGTTAATATCGATCTCCCTTTAGGCAGAGAAAATAGTACTGCCTGGCACCTGAATCTGGCCATCATTAGTTTCAAAAGTATCCCAGCTTAAAAAAAAAAAAAAACGTTTGCAGAGTGGGCTCTGAATTGATTATGTCAGTAAGTGGAAGTTCCAGCTCACGTACCACGAACATCAAATATTAACAGGTTCATCAAATGAGATATTTTCAAGCGAGCCATTTTTAACAAATGAAGTTGAAACCACAATTTCTCATTAGAGATCTCCTTCACTATAGCCATGTGATGTGCCTTGTTAGAGGCAGTCAGAGAACTGGCAGCACAGCAGATCATGTTGGTAAGGTAGCTTAATGAGGCTTAAGAATGTGCAAAGTCTTGATGACATGATACATCTAAAATCGTTGGAGCACACTGTACTATCAGATAAGAGGAAAACCTAAGTAAATGACATTCATCGCAATCATGACCCAGCAATGACAATACGTATTATCTTGTTACATCAGACATCAAACTCACTGGCTTTACCTAAAAGGAACAACATCATTTATATCCCTAAAAGTATTTCAACACTTAAAAAAAAATAAAATAAAAAAATAAAAAATAAAAAACACTACTTAGAAACCATAGGGGCATGGTAATTGGTCTATCTGCATGTATGTCTTTTCTACTTCCCTTTGCAGGCTATCAGACCTTTCCCGCATACAATTCAGCATTCCATAAAGAGGGCCTGAACTCTGAGACCCGTGCCCCAAGAAGCAAACAGTCAGCAAAGGACTATGCCTGTAGGCTCCCTGCTCATAGACTTTTCCCCATTGCAGACTCACAAAGCCTTGTTGTGCACTGTTTTTGCATGGAGGCAGCCATCTTGGCTTTTTTATGCCAGAGGCGCCCCTTTGATAACTGGTGATTAATAAAAAAGCAGTGTGGCACAGGTCCATGAATGGCAGAAACAAAAGCAGGTAGATCCTTATTCAGGCCATGCACGGAGAAAATGTAGTTCCTTAAAATTCCACAGACAGCGTGGACAGGGGAATCCCACCCACCGAACCATCATGGAAGCAATCCCCGACCAGCAGAAGACAGTGATTATTGCTAGTGGCTATACCAGGCGCTAGCAATAATCGCATGTAAAATCGGTCAGGCTGGTTGTACCCAAGTTAATTGATCAACCAACTTTGTACATTCAGCCTGCTCACACATGATTCCAATATTGGCCAGTTCCTGCAGCACCGGTGGAGATTTGAACTGCCAGCCTTCGGCTTCTTTAACATGGCCATAAAAATCATATACATGTGTTTTTAACCACTTGCCTACTGTGCACTTAAACACCATTCCTGCCCAGACCAATTTTCAGCTTTCAGCGCTCGCGCACTTTCAGTGACAATTGCGCGGTCATGCAATGCTGTAACCAAATGAATTTTTTATCATTTTGTTCGCACAAATAGAGCTTTTAGTTTGGTGGTATTTATTCGCGACTCCGTTTTTTATTTTTTGCGATATAAGCGAAATTTTGAAAAAAAACAATATTTTCTCCTTTCTTTTTTAAAAGAAATCCAATAAAATCAAATTTTGTCATAAATTTAAGCCAAAATGTATTCTGCTACATGTTTTTTGTAAAAAAAAATCCGTTAAGTGTATAATAATTGGTTCGCGTGATCACGGACATATGTACGCAAATGATCATGTAAAAGGGGTGTGCAGGTGATCACGGACATATGTGTGCAGATAATCATTGGCACATGTGATTTTAGTGGGACATATGTGAGGGACAGGTGTTTTTATTATTTAGGGACATGTGTGTTTTGGGGACATGTGTGTTTTGGGGACATGTGTGTTTTACTGTGGGGACATGTGTGTTTTACTGTGGGGACATGTGTGTTTTACTGTGGGGACGTGTGTTTTACTATGGGGGACCCTAGACTGGTGATCAGTGAGTAAAAAAACATCTCATACTCACTGATCACCAGCCGGCTGCAGCGATCCGCTCTCCTCTCCTCACCGACGACTTCCGTGTGAGGAGAGGAGGGCCGATTGCCTAGCAACCGGCTGTTTGTTTACATCACATGACAGCCGTGATTCGTCACGGCCGTCATGTGATCAGGAGGGCCAATCACCGTGCCCTCCTGCCGATTCGAGATGCGCCGTGTCCGGGTGACTGGGCCGCATCGGGATCGCGCCGCTGCGCGGGCACGCGCGCGCGATCCCTCTACTTCTGAAGGACGTTCCTGAACGTCCTATCAGAAGTAGACGGCTCCCACCCGGCCGTATATCTACATTGGCCGGGTGGGAAGTGGTTAATTACGGATCTGAAAATTTTTTTTTTCAATGAAGCCATTTACACAGATACGTAAACATGCACTGTATTCAGATCCGTAACTCAGAACCCAAAAATCTGCGTCAACATGCGTGCATGTATAAACGCATGTAGCGATTCACAAAACAAAAATCAGAGATAGCCAGGCAACTAGCATTTTCTTATGCCGCGTACACATGATCGGACTTTCCGGTGGACTTGGTCCGGCGGACAATCCGACAGACTTTGCAGCTGAGGTCCGCCGGACTTTCAAATGAACAGACTTGGCCACACACAAACACTCCAAAAGTCCGCCGGATTCTAACGTGATGACGTAGAATAAGGCAGTTCATAGCCAGTAGCCAATAGCTGCCCTAGCGTCGGCTTTAGTCCGTCGGACTAGCACACAGACGACCAGATTGTATTAATTTTGAGTCAAAACTTCTTTCTAAGTCCGCCGGACTTTTGGGAAGAAAAAGTCAGCTGGAGCCCACACACGATCGAATTGTCCATAAGAAAAAGTCCGCTGGAGCCCACACGCGATCAAATTGTCCACTAAGTACGCGGGATAATCCGATTGTGTGTACGCGGCATTAGGAGGCAGAGAGAAGCTGAAGTTATTACTGACTGCCAACGATTTCATTGGTGTCTGACACGGTGGATCCTAATGCAAAAAATAAAAACCTCTATAAAAGATTTTGAATTCAAATGCTACTGCAAAGCTGGGTGCCTAACAAATGAAGGTTTATTTTCAGTTCAGCATTTTCAGCACTCATTTTTTTGTTTGTGGGGAAATGTGTCCCCAAAATTCAGTTGCCTTTTTCAGGAGAAAATGTGATTAACCACTTCAATACCGGGCCTATTCTGGCACTTGTCTCCTTCATGTAAAAGTCATAATTTTTTTGCTAGAAAATTACTCAGAACCCCCAAACATTATATATGTTTTTTTCGCAGACACCCTAGGGAATAAAATGGCGGTCATTGCAACTTTTTATCTCACATGGTATTTGCGCAATAATTTTTCAAACGCCTTGTTTTTGTGAAAAAAACGGTTTCATGAATTAAAAAATAACAAAAAACAGTAAAGTTAGCCCAATTTTTTTATATATATGAAAGATGATGTTACGCCGAGTAAATAGATACCCAACATGTCATGCTTTAAAATTGCGCACAATCATGGAATGGCGCCAAACTTCGGTACTTAATAATCTCCATAGGCGACGCTTTAAATTTTTTTACAGGTTACCAATTTAGAGTTACAGAGGAGGTCTAGTGCTAGACGCACGCGGTGATACCTCACATGTGTGGTTTGAGCGGCGTTTACATATGTGGGCGGGACTTACGCGTTAATTTTTTTTTTTTTTACACTTTAAAAAATTTTTGGATCACTTTTATTCCTATTACAAGGAATGTAAACATCCCTTGTAATAGGAATGTATGTGACAAGTCCTCTTTATGGAGAGATGTGGGGTCAATAAGACCCCACATCTCTCCTCCAGGCTGGAAAGCATGAGATCGGTAAAAAAAATTCACCGATCTCATGCCGACAGCCGCGATCGTGGCTCTGTTTACTTCCGGGTACTCCGACGGTCATAGAGATGACTGGTGACATTCTGGTCACTGGAAATCTCTATGCTCGTCATCCGGCGGCGGGCGATTCTTTCTCCGAGCCCCCGATGGCACAGGAGAGCCCGGAGAAGCACCAGGGGGGGGGGTCCCCTCCCGTTGCCTATAAGAATGATCAAGCGGGGGAACTGCCGCTATGATCATTCTTATCGTGCACAGAATCGCCGGCCGGAAATAATGATATCTGAATGGTGCCTGTAGCTATAGGCATCATTCAGATATCCCCACTCAATGTCAAGGACGTCATAAGACGTCCTTGGTATTGAAGTGGTTAAACTAGGATTAAGGATCATACAGCATCTGAATAAAGTCAAATGTTTCTGTATATCACTAAGCCACACAGTAAACAATTTAATACATTTTTAATTAACTGCAGTTTTTTAAGCAAGGCCATTGAACATTTACTAAACCTGTTATGTTTATTTTTATTTTTTTTACAATGTTATCCTTGTAATTTTTGCATATTATGTTTTGTAAATGTGAATTTATTAGGATTCCAGTTTTATCTCCAATGGCAAAAGAGAAAGGACAGAAAAAGCATCTCCTTCTCTTTTACCGCACACTAAGGAAAATGTGAGTCGAGCCAATTTGAGCAGGAGGTAAAAGCTGAAATCTAAGGACTTTGTTAAAGGGACACAATATTTGATGTTTGAGTTCTAAAGAAGAACAGCTTAGCATCTCTCATATCTGTATGCCATTTTGGAAAATACTGGCATGTAAATACTGCGTTTCCCCGAAAATAAGCCCGGGTCTTGTATTAATTTAGGCAACCAAAAATACACTAGGGCTTATTTTCAGGGTAGGGCTTGCCATTTAATCCCGAGTGTGAACAGAGTAAAAGTGCTTGTAAACTGCTAGAATACTCGCTATTACAGTAGAATATAATGTAAAAGGTATGCGTTTCTGGTCTTCCCCGGCACAAGCACTGCAGAGGGAGGGGGGCCCCAAGATACCCCGCTGACAGCTGGCAGAAGAGGAGAGCAGCGGGGATCAGCTGAGCATGGCTTGGCGCTTCTATGTCCAGCCTGAGCTCTTTTACCCGCTCCGAGCTTTGCAGAGGGGAGGGGGGCCCGAGATCCCCCTCTGACAGCTGGCAGAAGAGGAAGGAGCAGTGGGAGGTCAGCTGAGTGCCGCTATAAGAAGGTATTTTACTCAATTATATTACAGAAACACATACCTTTTACATATAATACTGTAATAGAGAGGATTCTAGCAATTTACAACCACTTTAAAAACTAGGGCTTATTTTCAGGATCAGGCTTATATTGCAGCCCTCCTGCAAAATCAGGATAGGTCTTACTTTCAGGGAAACACAGTATTTGTAAATGATAGTCTCAATGACAGGAAAAGCTTCTACCTATTTAAACTGTATTGAAGCGTTAATAAAAAATGATAGTCCTGTAATTATTTTTTTAACCACTTAAGGACCGAGCTTTTTTCTGAGATTTGGTGTTAATAAGTTAAAAACATTTTTTTTAAAAAAAAAAAAACGTTTTCATATGCGGGTGCTGCTCGCGTATGGTTCACTTCTGCACGCAAGCTCGGCAGGACGGGGCACGTTTTTTAAAAAAAAAATGTTTTTCTTTTTTTTTTGTAAAAATAAAAATAAGTGTGTCACTTTTATTCCTATTACAAGGAATGTAAACATTCCGTGTAATAGAAAAAAAAAAAGCATGGCAGGACCTGTTAAATATGAGATCTGGGGTCAAAAAGACCTCAGATCTCATATTTACATTATAATGCAATAAAAAATAAAATAAAAATGAAATGTCATTTAAAAAAAATTAAAAAAAATGTTGCTTTAAGAGCTATGAGCAGAAGTGTAGTTTTTACATCGCTTCCGCCCTGCAATGGTATGGAGACGGGTGGGGGCCATCTTCCCCTCACTCGTCTCCATACCTACCAAGCCAGGGAGAGGACCCGATCGCCTCCGCCGCTACCGGTAAGCAGCGGAGGGCACCGGAGAACGGCGGGAGGGGGGCCCTCTCCCGCCACTGATAAAAGTGATCTTACGGCGAATCCGCCGCAGAGACCACTTTTATCTGAAACCGTAGCTAGCTGCTGTCATAACATCGATATCCCTCTTCAAATTGCCAACGTATATTGGCATGAGCCAGTCCGGACGTGGTTAATTACCTGCTTTAGGGTGCTTTTGTAGATGGCCTGAGGGCTTGTGTTGATATCTTCTCTAAACCCAATAACAAAAGGTAATATATTGAAGCTCACCAGTCTTTAGATGTGGTGGCAGCACACATTTTTTTGTTCTTTTGTTTTTATTTTATTTTTTATTTTATTTTTTATCTTCATTCATTTTTATGTTCTTTTCTATATTAAATTTTCATAATATATTTATCCTCCTTGACTAGTCATTCCATTACAGCCTGAATATACCAACAGCTTTAATAACAACATTTCCGTTGCTTAGAATTCCTGTATAAGGGGTAACAGGAAGTCAATAAGGAAGGGATGGGCAATAAGCGCCAGTTGGAATAATGGCGGAAAACTGACTTCCGGTCCGCGGAGAGCCGATTGGATAATATCCAGTAGGGGCTTAAATACCATTAGCAAAATGGCGGAACTAGCTTACTTATGATGCAGAATACATGTGAAACGTGTTGAGGCTAGTTGTGCGACACTGACATCATTTCCGGCCCATGACCCACACCGAAATCGAGGCTCGAACTACACGTCGACTTCCTGAAATGAAGGCACTACTAAATGTGAGTGTAAACTTTTTGATGACTTTTAAGGAATAAATATGTGGAATTTTGCACAATGATGGCTGTTTTTCTTTACATGAGTACCTAAAAGGTGGAGATATACGAGTACTGCTGCATCTGCTGGGTATATTACTGATCATCCATTTAAAGGACCTAAGGGGCTAAGGCTTAATACAGTCTTTTTTATTACTACTTTCTGGTGAGTGCATATTGTGGAAGGTGGTGGTAAATCACGGGGCATGAGAGTTCTTGGACAGCACATTAATACTTACGTTTGGCACGTGGGACTAATACATGAAGCATTTAAACTGGAACTTTTTTATAATTCAAAATATTTTTGTATGCACAATCGATTGAGAATATTGATGTGAATTAAAATTAAGTTGGGGTTGTCATTTTAAATTCATTATTGGATATTTGTTGACACATATAAGTGGAGTTATAATTATAAGAGTTAGAGCAGCTATCTATTTCTACTTATTTCAACACTATTTCCACTAGTAATAGTGGTAAATTGCAGCTGCCGCAAACCCCACATGTTGATAAGTTTTTGAACTTGGTTTACACATTTTTAATTCTATTTGTGTTTTGCGCCGGTGGCACATATCACACAATAAAAAGAAGAACAGCTTAGCATCTCTCATATCGGTATGCCATTTGAGAAAATACTGGCATGTAAATAGTTGCAAATGAAGATCTCATTGACAGGAAAAGCTTCTACATATTTAAACTATATTGAAGATTTAATAAAAAAATTATAGTCTTGTAATTTTTTTTTTTTTTTTTTTTTTAATTACCTGCTTTAGGGTGCTTTTGTAGATGGGCTTAGGGCTTATGTTGATACCTTCTCTAAATCCAATAACAAAAGGTAATATATTGCAGCTCACCAGTCTTTAGCGGCAGGACACTTTGTTTTATTCTTTAGTTCAGGCCAAGTACATTTCCCACAAGAAAAAAATGTTAAACTTGTGTCCTTATAACTTTCACTGCACTGAACTGACATCTCAAACAATGATATTCACTTTCTCAGAAATATTCTGTAAATATCAAGCATCTCAATGAGCAGAAGGGGAGGCATTTGTAGTATAAATCAGGAATGCAGCCTAGCGCAAGACCGCTGCGTCTCTAGATAAAGTTCAGTGAGTGTTGGGAAATGGGGGGAAGAAAACGCGCTTGCAAAAATAGCCTCTAGAAAAACAGTCAGACATACTGTGCAAATACAACTAAGTTGCAAAGTTCATTCTGCTTTGCAATGCAGGCATGACACAGTTGTGACGAAACATGTAGGGCAGAGATTACACTCGTGCCATTGCCACATTTGTCCTGCTGTGTACACGATTCTGAATTTTTCCATGCATGGTTTTGTTTGCCTTAGATTGATATATCACGCTTACCATTTCAAACACGAGGTGAGTATTTTTAATTTCTCTACTTTAAAAAAAAGTCCCTCTATGGGGTTTACACTATGTGGATGTCTTCTTTGTTTCATATCCACCCATTGATAACCCATTTCACCACATCTACCGAGTTACACCTGGATTCTATGAGATTCAATTAGATGTTCCTGGATGACGTAATGCTTGATAGATGTGGATACACTATACAGGCATACCCCACTTTTAAGTACACAATGGGGTTTATTTACTAAAGCTAGAAAGTGTAAAATCAGGATCACTTCTGCATAGAAACCAATGAGCTTCCAGATTTTATTACCAAAGCTTAATTGAACAAGCTGGAGTTAGACGCTCATTGGTTTCTATGCAGAAGGGAGCCTGATTTTGCCCTTTCTAGCTTTAGTAAATAAACCCCATTGTGTACTTAAAAGTGGGGTATGCCTGTACTAGGCAAATTTGACTCCGTAATAGAGTTCCTCAACTCTGATAAGAGTCTTACATTGGTGGTGGATCATGTGGTGGAATTGGATCACTAATGTTTTTTTATGAACGAAACAATCATCACAATTGCACAAAAAAAAATTTGTTGGACTAATTTGATATATACAGTATCTCACAAAAGTGAGTAAGCCCCTTACATTTTTTAAAATATTTTACTATATCTTTTCATGTGACAACACTGAAGAAATGACACTTTGCTACAATGTAAAGTAGTAAGTGTACAGCTTGTATAACAATGTAAATTTGCTGTCCCCTCAAAACAACTCAACACACAGCTATTAAAGCGGTGTTTCACCTTAAAAAAAAAAAAAATGTAAAAGTCAGCAGCTAAAAAAAAGTCGCTGCTGACTTTTAATAAGCACAATTACCCTCCCAGGGCGCCCGCGATGTCGGTTGTGGAGGCCAAGATCCGGATCCAGCGCCGCCATCCTCAGTAAGGGAAACGGCTTCCTGTTTCCTACTGCGCATGCGCGAGTCGGCGCGCAGCCTACTGTGCATGCGCGAATCTAATTTGTGAATGGGGAACGCGATGTGTTGTGGGACACCGTTCCCATAACACACTGCGCCCCATTCCCTAGAAGACGGAAGGAGAGAAGATCACTGCGGCGCTGGAGGAGGCAGATTAGGACGATCTGCCTAGCAACAGCCATTTCTGGTAAGTAAAAAAAAAAAAATGTTTTTTCTTTTTTCATTTGAAATTGTTACTAACATTTTTTAAAGTTTTTGTTTTCAGGGTGTCCCACCACTTTAATGTCTAAACCGCTGGCAACAAAAGTGAGCAAACCCCTAAGTGTCAATATTTTGTGTGGCCACCATTATTTTCCAGCACTGCCTTAATCCTCTTGGGCATGGAGTTCACCAGAGCCTCACAGGTTGCCACTGGACATCACAAAGACATCACGGAGCTGGCGGATGTTAGAGGCCTTGTGCTTCTACACCTTTCCGCTTGAGGGTGCCCCACAGATGCTCAATAGGGTTTAGGTCTGGAGACATGCTTGGACAGTCTGTCATCTTTACCCTTAGCAAGACAGTGGATGTCTCGGAGGTGTGTTTGGGGTCATTATGTTGGAATACTGATCTGCGGCCCAGTCTCTGAAGGGAGGGGATCATGCTCTGCTTCAGTATGTCACAGTACATGTTGGCATTCATGGTTCCCTCAATGAACTGTAGCTCTCCAGTGCCAGCAGCACTCATACACCCCCAGACCATGACACTCCCACCACCATGCATGACTGTAGGCAAGACACACTTGTCTTTGTACTCCTCATCTGGTTGCCGCCACACACGCTTGACACCATCTGAACCAAATAAGTTTATCTTGGTCTCATCAGACCACAGGACATGGTTCCAGTAATCCATGTCCTTAGTCTGCTTGTCTTCAAACTGTTTGCGGGCTTTCTTGTGCAACATCTTTAGAAGAGGCTTCCTTCTGAGACGACAGCCATGTAGATGCAGTGTGCGGAGTATGGTCTGAGCACTGACAGACTGACCCCCCACCCCTTCAACCTCTGCAGCAATGCTGGCAGCACTCATACGTCTATTTTCCAAAGACAAGCTCTGGATATGACGCTAAGCATGTGACTCAACTTCTTTGGTCGACCATGGAGAGGTCTGTTCACAGTGGAACCTGTCCTGTTAAACCGCTTTATGGTCTTGGCCACCGTGCTGCAGCTCAGTTTCAGGGTCTTGGCAATCTTCTTATAGCCTAGGCCAGTGATGGTGAACCTTGGCACCCCAGATGTTGTGGAACTACATTTCCCATGATTGCTAAGTGCATGAGCATCATGGTAAATGAAGTTCCAAAACATCTGGGGTGCCAAATGTTCACTATCACTGGCCTAGGCCATCTTTAAGGCCCCTTTCACACTGGGGCGCTTTGCAGGCGCTACAGTGCTAAAAATAGCGCCTGCAAAGCGCCCTGAAACAGCCGCTGCTGTGTCTCCAGTGTGAAGCCCTAGGGCTTTCACACTGGAGCGCTGCGCTTGCAGGACGGTCCAAAAAGTCCTGCAAGCCGCATCTTTGGAGCGCTGTAGGAGCAATGTATTTCATGCTCCTAAAGCGCCCATTCCCATTGAAAACAATGGGGCAGCGCTGCAAACCCCCCCTGGTTTTAACCCCCGCTAGTGGCCGAATAGCACCGCTAAAACAACGGTAAATCGCCTATGCCCACAAGGCTCCAGTCTGAAAGTAGCCTTAGTAGAGCAACAATTATTTTTTTCAGATCCTCAGAGAGTTCTTTTCCATGAGGTGCCATGTTGAACTTCCAGTGACCAGTATGAGAGAGTGAGAGCAATAACATTAAATTTAACACATCTGCTCCCCATTTACACCTGAGAACTTGTAACACTAATGAGTCACATGACACAGAGGGGGGAAAATAGCCAATTGGGCCCAATTTGGACACTTTCACTTAAGGGTGTACTCACTTTTGTTGCCAGCGGTTTAGACATTAATGGCTGTGTGTTGAGTTATTTTGAGGGGACAGAAAATTTACACTGTTATACAAGCTGTACACTCACTACTTTACATTGTAGCAAACTGTAAATTTCTTCAGTGTTATCACATAAAAATATATAATAAAATATTTACAAAAATGTGAGGGGTGTACTCACTTTTGTGAGATACTGTATATACTTTTGGCACTTAGTATTTATCACTATTAGCGCTGCATATTTTATGTTTTAGTTGCAGTGAGTGTTGTCTCCCTAGGATAGCAAGTGTGTTATTGATAAAAGCATTAGGTCAAAATAATGGAAAGCCTGAAAAAAAGGACACAAATGCAGTCACAACATCTAAGAACTGATAAGCTGCAATATATTACATTTTTGTTTAAATATGCACAATACACTCCCTATGTAGCTGCCATCATATTTAAAGGCTTTTAAGATGAAAGAGTGACTGAAAATTTGCTCCCTTCTAGTGACCAGTTTACAAATTGCTACATTAAATACAATAAGGAAAATGTTGAAGGCATATAAAAAAACAAAACAAAAAAAAAAGCAAGGATTTAAAATGCGATTTCAAATATAAAAATGTGACAGTCACATAAAAATGACTGTAAACCCTTTGAACAAACTCAAAGGACCCACATAGGAAACAAGGCAGTTTATGTTGTCTATGCAATGGTACTGTGCTGGAAATAGCTGCCAGCATAGCCCTAATTTATTTGGTGTGGACAAGCCCTGAGGGAAATACTGAAACAACAACCCATAATATGAGCTCATTATTAATGCACTATACAGACACATTCTACCTTCTTCTGAGGGGATTACCAATATTGGACTGTAGCTCATGTCAGTAAATAATCCGGGAGCACGACCCAATAACGCGGTCAGCAGACCTCCTTTATACCCCCACTTCCATCTTCGTCTGGTCTTCCTTCTGTGTCCTAGCTGTTCAGTCGCTTGAATGGTCAGGCTGCGATGTCACTCATGGATGTGTGCACAGGAGTCACTTCACTGTGGCACAGATTGGGTGCCGTACAAGTCTGTTGAGCTGTGCATGCTTTACTACTGCTTTAAGGAAAAACCCACGTTTGTTAGTCTACTGCAGAGATATGCAATTATCGGACCTCCAGCTGTTGCAAAACTACAAGTCCCATCATGCCTCTGCGTGTCATGGTTGTGGCTGTTAGGGTCTTGCTATGCCTTATGGGATTTGTATTTCTGCAACAGCTGGAGGTGCGCTAATTGCATTTCCCTGGTCTACTGTATACTGTGGTCTACTTTTTGAACTTTGGAAATTCCTTTTGAATTGTAATAGTCTCCAATAGACCCATTAAATGCTCAGCTCAAATTAGCTAAACACACTTCTGGTGTATCAAAACAAAAAAGGTGCAAAGTCTTGCCGCTTGTTTTCTAGAAAAGAAAAATCAGCCACAGCCAAAATAGAAAAGCCTGTCCTGTCAACATGCACAAGAGTGGGTGACTTTAATGTAGCTCCAGATACTCTCCTAGATGTCTCACACAACACCTCTCAGATGCCTTTTTAAAAGGCGCTTCAAACAGATCTTACATACTGAACAATTGATAGATGTTTGGCGCACCAGCACAGTATGGAGAGGGACTATACATATTACTCTGTCACATATGGAACCTACTCTCGGCTTAGATTATTTCCTCCTGAGACATGCAAACCTCTCCAAAGTATGGAAAATGTAGATTACCAAACAGACTCTTAGACCAGGCCCTGATTAACCATCAATATCATAATCCGAGAGGAAACCCCCAAAGTTTGGCAATGGCGGGGGAATGAGTCCTTGCTCCAGGACCCAGAGACCAAGTCCCTAGTGGACTTGAAGCTCTTGGCCTTTCCCAGAATTCACGCTGACACCACCACCTCCCTTTTACCTATATGTAAAACACACAAATGCATCATTAGGGGGGTATTAATCTGCCAAGGTACCAGGCTTAAAAAAAGAACATTTGAAAGAGATAGACAAACTTCTCACCAGCATCCACCAATTGCAAACAGTGCACAAAAAATCCTTAGCATCTATGGTTCTAGCTAATCTTCACATATACCATGACCAACTTAACAAATTTCTTCTACACAAAATTAAAGTAAATGCCACTAAAATATGATACTGGTTTAAACATATGGGGAAATAAACCAGGCACACTCCAGGCGAATGGCCTACAAGACACCAAAGTCCGATTTTAAATCCCATGCATAGACTCTCGCAGAGAGGGTCTCTTACACACCACAAATGCCTTTGCGTAAAGATTTGTATATTTCTATAGGGAGCTCTACAACTACTCCTATCTTCCCCCAATAACTACGGAAGACTGGTATCAGGCACTTAAAGAAACAAAACCTAACAAGGCCCTCAGCTTAGATGGCTTCTCCCTTATACATTATAAAACATTTGCACAACTGCTTGCCCAACCATTTATAGATGGCTATTCACAGATAGATCTGCTCTATGCCACGATCACTGGGCAGAATTTCCTCAAATGGCTGGGTGCCATATACTCCTCTCCAGCATACGTCAGAATAAATGGCTTTTAACATTAAAGCTTTTAACTCTACTGCACTTAGTATGCACTCTGTTTGTTTGTTTGTTTGTTTTCATGACCCAGAATCCAGTAGCAAGTCCTGACCAGGCCCAAAATTCAGGGGGGGGGGGGGGGGCATTGGGTCTGCCAGATGTATTCAAGTACCACAAAGTGCCACATATGTCATGGATCTTGAGCTGCTGCGTTCTGAAACCAATCAATGGGTCTAGCTTGAACAAACTTTCTCTGACTGCATCCTAGGCGTTATTTCCTGACTGCAGACAGAAACCCCTCGTCAGTTTCTTAACCACTCGACGACTGGAGTAATGCTAGTGTTAGTGATATCACTCAGACCTTTGGTCTTATCGGAAACACATCCCTCTGGCTTTGATAGGGTCATTGCAAACCCAAAATGTATAACTGGATTCCAAGACATGTCCTTTTTATCAACCTTCGGAGACCAGCAATACAGGGTGAGACACTTCTTCCAAGATGACAATTGGTGGTCCCTGGCAGGAATTTGGTTAATGTTCGAACCCCTTCTTCCAATATGGAAAGCATTGCAACTGCAACATTTTATCACCCATTGCAAGGGTATATATTTTTTGTTCCAGTCTGGAATTAAGCTTTAAAGCTAGTAATCTAACGTTTAAATATTTGCCAAAGCATTAATATTGTATACTGTAGATGACATAAGAAATACCGATAAGGTTGCAACATAGTTTCTTTAAAAAATCTAATTTGTATGGCTTAAAAATGTTTTTCTAATGCCACTGTTAGTTTTTTTGTTTTGTTTTTATGAGAAAAAGAAGAGGGTGCGCCTGAATCATCCTGACAAAACCTTTCATCATGCAGTACTTGTAAAGGGATTGCTATGACTTACGGTATGGACTTTCTGACAGCACTTAGTTAGGATTCTGGCATTGCCTCAACATGACAAAATCCAAGCAACGAAGCATAAATTCAAAAGAACCTGCTTCCCCCTGAACAGCATGTGTATAAATCACATGAAAAAAAAGTAACTAAACATTTCTGCTGTCCACTACAAACCGTACAAGACAAAAAAAAAATATGAATACTTACATTGAACTTGACAATGTCGTATATCAAATATCGAGGCACCACCTGTCCTTTCACTTTATCAATAATCATTTCCTTCAAAAACAAAAATAGGATTGTTACTTCATTATAGGTTCTTAGTTTTTTGCGTATTTTTTGCTTAAACAACTGAAAGTAAACCTGCAATAAGAGAAAGAAGAGGCTGCCTGAGCGTTTTCACCTTAAAATTCTAATTACCAGGCTGTAATTTTTACACACATGCGTCCATATTTCACAAATCTTTATGTAAAGTATGCAGGTCATGAAAGTCAGTGGCTTAAAGTAATGAAGAGAGAATAATAAGTGGGCAATGACAGCTCCATATATCGCTCTACCTCATGACAGGTTGGTTTTAAACACTTCTGGGTTTGTGATAGAAAACATATACATTTTATTGGTTATTTATAGGTTCAACAAATTACACCAAGACAGTAGCATAAATAAGGTTGACTGACATTATCTAACAAATGTGGAAAATCCATATAATGCTAAAGGAAAAATGTTCACTTTTAAAAAATACATAATAAAATACAAAATTTTTTTTGCAGGTAAAAAAAAAAATGTGCATTTATTGTTTTTAGGAGCCTGTAAAGCATTGCACTAGCGATCAGTACATCACTGGTGTCATGGAGGTCTCCTGCAGACCTATCAGTGTATCTGTGTGCCCGTACATCCCATACGGGCAAGCAGATACACAGGCAAGCAGGTACACCGACAGGAAGATTTAATGAATGGCGTTGTGGAGCGCCGTGGTAGTCCATTGAGAACTACAAGCCGTTAGCCGCAAAGGATGTCAGGGCTTGTAGGTCATTCACGCAGAGTTGTGTGAATGAATGACGTGGCTGTGTGGGCAGATGCCCGCACGGCCACTCTAATTTAAAAAACTGACAGCTAGTACGGGGAACTTCTTACCCCGTACTAGCCGTCCCTAAAAATGGGGGGAACATGTAACATGTTCCCAAAGGTGAAAAAGTCATTTAAGCGCATATTTTAAAATGTGTACATTTTTCATAATGTTTGAATTTAGCTTCAAAGAGGAAGAGGGCAAATAGTGGTACTCAAGCATCTTTTCCTAGAATCCTCGCATTATCTGTACAGGTGGCTTTCCAGACAGTGCTTAAAAATATATAAAAAAATGAAAAAATAAATAAACACCTTTGCACGGTGCAATTAGACACGTTTTTGTCATTCTTACCAAAGACCATTTCATATTATTTAAGGTGCCAGTAGGCTTTAGATTATTAGTTCAGGCGATAACCTGCTATCTCTGAAGCAGTGGAAAACAGCCTAGAGCAAGTGTTCCAAGTGACCATAATGATTGCGCAGTTAAAAAAAAACATTGCCCAGTCAAGATTTTTAGAAGGAAGGCCTCTGTTTTAATCAGAATGTGCAAGTTTATATTTTCTAGGCAATATCTAGAATCTAAAGTTATGGTACTATGACTTTGAATTTATAAGCATGGGCCAACCCACCTAAGGATTCTATATACAGTAGATCTCTAAGGGAAATGCAGTGGCTAAATGGTTAGCACTTCCGCCTAGCAACACTAGGGTAATCTGTTTGAATCCCAACCATGGCACTACATACACGGAGTGTTCTCCCTGTGCCTATGTGGGTTCCTCCAAGTGCTCTGGTTTCCTCCAACACTCGTGCTGGTAGGTTAATTGCCCCTAGTATGTGTATCTATGAATGTGAGTTAGGAACCTTAGATTGTACGCTACTTAATGGCTGGGACTGATGTGCATGCGCAACATATACAGTATATATATGTAAAATGCTGTGTACATTGATGATTGATATATTGGCACTATACAAGTACCTAAAGTAAACCAAAATTCTAATAATGGAATGTTGGCATCAAGTAAAAATTGTCACATGTTCTACGGTCATCTTTAAAGTATTTCTAAAGCCAAAACTTTTTCATTTTAGACATTTCATTTGAGATATTTTGGGCATCTTAGCTGGGCTTAGCGTTTGGCACTTGTGCTTGGAACTAGTCAGCATGAAGCTTGCAAGTTCTCCCTGTGTTTGTGTGGGTTTTCTCTGGAAACTCCGGGTTCCTCCAAAGTAAACTGGCTCCCTTCCAAATTGACTGTGTATTTAACCACTTCCCACCCGGCCAATGTACATATACGGCCGGGTGGGAGCCGTCTACTTCTGAATGGACGTTCCGGAACGTCCTTCAGAAGTAGAGGGATCGCCCGCGCAGCGGCGCGATCCCGATGCGGCCGTGTCACCCGGACACGGCGCATCTCGGATCGGCAGGAGGGCTCGGTGATTGGCCCTCCTGATCACATGACGGCCGTGACGAATCACAGCCATCATGTGATGTAAACAAACAGCTGGTTGCTAGGCAATCGGCGCTCCTCTCCTCACACGGAAGTCGTCGGTGAGGAGAGGAGAGCGGATCGCTGCAGCCGGCTGGTGATCAGTGAGTATTAGCTGTTTTTTTACAGCTTTTACTCACTGATCACCTGTCTAGTGTCCCCACACAGTAAAACACACATGTCCCCACAGTAAAACACACATGTCCCCACAGTAAAACACACATGTCCCCAAAACACACATGTCCGCAAAACACACATGTCCCCAAATAATAAAAACACATGTCCCTCACATATGTCCCAGTAAAATAACATGTGCCAATGATTATCTGCACACATATGTCCGTGATCACCTGCACACCCCTTTTACGTGATCATTTGCGTACATATGTCCGTGATCACGCGAACCAATTATTATACACTTAACGGAATTTTTTTTACAAAAAAACATGTAGCAGAATACATTTTGGCTTAAATTTATGACAAAATTTGATTTTATTGGATTTCTTTTAAAAAAGAAAGGAGAAAATATTGTTTTTTTTTCAAAATTTCCGCTATGTTTTCGCTTATATCGCAAAAAATAAAAAACGGAGTCGCAAATAAATACCACCAAACTAAAGCTCTATTTGTGCGAACAAAATGATAAAAAATTCATTTGGTTACAGCATTGCATGACCGCGCAATTGTCACTGAAAATGCGAGAGCGCTGAAAGCTGAAAATTAGTCTGGGCAGGAAGGGTGTTTAAGTGCACAGTAAGCAAGTGGTTAAACATTGTGGAGAATTTTTTTTTCAAAGTTCACCCACAGGTAGTGGGCTTAAAAAACAGGAAAAGCTCTTCTAAGTGTTAGGTTGCAGTCACACCTGAGCGCTTTTAGCTCGTAAAACGCCAGAAAAAACACCCAACAAGCAAAATCCCATTTATTTAAATGGCCCCTGTTCACATCTGAGCGTTTTGTAGCCTTAAAGTGGATGTAAACCCCCAAAAATGTTTCATGTCATAATGTAGAGAATAAGATTTCCTTTCATTTGAGCCCAGTCTTGCCACACAGATTTACTCGAGGCCTGAGCAATCCTCTTTTATTGTTCAGTTAGATCTTGACAAAGTGATGAAAACTTTGTCAAAAACGCCCCCTTGCTGTGAGTGACAGGTGATTTACATATCTCATGCACTAGCCTAAAAGAGGCACATCCTGTGTAATTATAAAAAGTGAGAAATCCACCCCTCCCCCACATAACAAATCCTGTGATCAATGTATCCTCAGACACACACACTGCACTATCACAATCATCAGATCACTGCATGTTCTACTCTGCCCAGCTCTGACTACATACATCTCCCCTATATTCTTCTTGCTGTTCACTCGAGAATAAATTTATTTTCACTCTGGTCTGTGGATCTGTGGTCTGTGCCTGTCTCAGGCTAGTGCATGAGATATGTAAATCACCTGTCACTCAATTTTTTTGGGGGTTTACATCCACTTTAACCCTTTCATGCCTAAGCCCTTTTGACATTTGTTGCTTGCAAGTTAAAATCCAGATTTTTTGCTAAAAAAAATTACTTAGAACCCCCAAACATTATATATTTGTTACGGTATACAAAAGTGCAGCGCTAAAATAAATAGTCAAGTGTCCCTGATTTTCACATGAGGTCCCACTGGAGTATAACAGCCTGTGGGAACTCAATGTGAGCCAGGA
Organism: Lithobates sylvaticus; assembly: GCA_028564925.1. Taxonomy (NCBI): domain Eukaryota; kingdom Metazoa; phylum Chordata; class Amphibia; order Anura; family Ranidae; genus Lithobates; species Lithobates sylvaticus. Next base: position 302,482,534 of record CM053028.1, on the reverse strand, counting down.
GTATAATAGTTAAATAGACCTTACAGTGAATGGTGCCAGCTGGATTACTCTGCTGGTATAAACACAAATTCAAGTGATTGAAAGTGTCATTCAATGGTAGAAGTGTAAATAAAATCTCAATAATAGGGGAGGAAAGGGTGTTAAAACCCCGGTCTGGTATGAACAAGGTGCGAGTCACCCCCGGGTCAGGGGAAGATCCCCTATTTGGTCTCCGTCGGGGGTCAATGGTCTTGTATCACCCCAGCTAATGGTGTGTGAACAGCAGGTTTTTCTATTTGGTCTCCATAGCTAGACTTCAACAGATACAGTACAGTGAAGACCTCTTACTTGTAACGGCTGATGTCACAGCACTATACACCAGTATACCCCATTCGCTGGGCCTGGCTGCAGTCGAACTTTTCCTAGCTAGAAATGGGGCCATCCCAGGGACCCAAAAAAGGTTCATTATGGACTTATTATGTTTTGCCACCAGGTGCAACTATTTTTGGTTCAATGGAGATTTTTATCTCCAAGAGAAAGGTGTAGCCATGGGGGCAAAATTTGCCCCCAGCTTGGCTAATATTTTTATGGCCATATGGGAGGAGGATGTCGTCTATGCCCAGGGACTTCCCCAGATAGCCCTTTGGGCAAGATATATAGACGACATCCTCCTCCTGTGGAAGGGTGACAAGGAATCTTTGGATAAGTTCATGCTCACCCTGAACGATAACCAGCGAGGTATCAAACTTACCCACGAAGTTAGTACTTCAACAATACATTTTCTTGACCTTGAAATATCGGTTCAGAATGGCCATCTGATTACAAAAACATTTTTTAAAGCGACAGATCGCAATGGGTATATCCCAATAGATAGTTGCCACCATTCGTCGTGGCTTAAATCCATTCCTCGGAGCCAACTCACCAGAATTAGGAGGAACTGTTCTAATTTACCAGACTTCCTCTCACAAGCCGAGACCATAAAAAATAGATTCCTGGATAAAGGCTATGATTTACAGGGTATAGACAGAGATATTGAGGCGGTGGCTTCACTCAATAGAGATGAACTTATCAAAGACGGTCCTAAAAAAACACAAGAATCACAGCATAACTGGTCACTTTTGACCTCATTCTCTATCCAACATAGACAGATTAAAGAGATCATTTCCAAACATTGGAGAGTTCTCAAAAATGATAGGATCCTAGGTCCCCTCCTCCCAGAGAAAGCAGGGGTGATCTACAGAGGGGCTCCCTCCTTGGGAGGCCGGATAGCCCCCAGTGTATCTGACCCCCCCATTGTCCCCTCTTTTTTTCAGGACATGAAGGGTTTCTTTCCCTGCCGTAGATGCAACGTGTGTTTACACAATGTCTATGGAAGGAAAAAAACTGAAACGTTTACATCGAGTGCTACTGGACAAGAATTTAAAATGAAACACTTTTTGACATGCCAAACTCGATATGTGGTGTATCTCATCACGTGCCCTTGCGGCAAGCAATATGTGGGTAGAACTATTTGCACGTTTGCCGTAAGGTGCAACGAACATATCGCAGGCATCAAAAAAGGCCGTACCGACCACAATGTCCCCAAACATTATCGGATATATCACAACAGGAATCCGACAGGGACAAAGTTTCAGGTTATAGATAGATTTGTCCCCAATTGGAGGGGCGAGTCAAACATTAGGGGTGTGTCCAAATTAGAGACCTTTTGGATATACTCCCTGAAGAGTTATTCGCCGTATGGCCTCAACATTGAATGGGACATCAACGCATTTATAAACAAATCCTGATTGGAATACCTTACAGATAATTATGCTCAGAAATAACGGTATTATAAGAGTTTTCTAACCTCTCAACAGGTAGAAAGTGTTCCATTCAGATTGTCCATCATATCAGAAGTAATTTAGATTGTCCATCACATCAGAAGTAATTCAGTATGTCTATGGTTGTTTAACATGCTTTTAAGAAAAATATGAAAATATGTCACAAATTGTACTTGGCCCCTGGATCCTCATTTTCTGTAAATGGAGATCGGAACTTTTCAAGAATTTTGAAGTCTGGTGGCCCCCTCACACCAAGATCTAAACCATTCCCCCATAGCCGGCTAGGTACCGCACGTTTTTACTTTAGTCTGCATACACCTCTTTCTTCCTTAGCCCTCATCTTGACATGAAGTAGAGCTGGCTTATATTCAGAATCCCTCTCCTATTTTATGAATCGACATATATTATTTTTGCCGACTGTAATCATAAACAGCAGTAATGAGGGCCCAATTGTATTTCGTCCACACTTAGATGAGAATTAGGTTCATGTAAAATAAAATAAATTTTTTTAGCTATACATGCTAATATATATGCCTTCATTGATATGTCAATATTATGACAAAGAGATAATGAACCAGGCTGATGTGTCAGGCTATGACAGGACACTCTCTCTTCCCCAAACTCTAGTTTAAACTGCGGACTATTTTGGTGTTGGTAGCGCGCAAGCGCAATAGCCCATTCCATTGTAAACTGAGAGTCATTTCCCATTTGGGGCGTATCTATTCCTCTCCACAGTTCCTATCACTAACATGTCCGTCTACGTGCGCATGCGCGACCGAACACAGGATCGATTCTATTTGTATAGACCCTTCGGTCTCTCCCGACTTGTGTGTTAGTGCGCATGCGCATCCTAATACGTGACCGGATTGGTGCCCTAATACTTTCCATCAACGCCCAGAGCTCAGTGTAGGATAAGTTCCTCCTCTATGACGTTGTTTTCATGGATTGGCACACTATTGTTAGCCACTCCTTTTGTTACACCCAGGCGACCATTGGCTGACTAACGTAAGCTGTCGCTGATAGGCCACACATGAATCTGAAATTGAGGCTTGGTTTCTCGATGCCTTTAGATGACATCACCCAGGCTTTAGACCTAGTCTGAGCGTGGAACGCACGCTAGCGATGCCGGAAGTGAGGACCCGGGAGCCATTAATCAGCTGTGTGTCGTTTCTAATCCTAATACTAAGGTATATATACAGTAGATATGGTGGCTGGTAGACATATACCCCAGTTGAAGCCTTCAGCAGGCGAAACATGTAGGGTTGGATGTCTACCGGAGCCACCTTTTAACTCTTTTGCGCAAATGTTATTTTAAAATTTTTTATCCAATAAATACCAATTGGGAAATTGGTTTCACACTATGAGGAGTTGCCTCTGTCTCTCTGCTTTTCTCTCCACCTGAGTTGCTGTTGAAAAGGATCCCCCTTGGGAGTTTTACCACTACCTACCCTGTAAACTGGGCACTTCCATCGAATCGCAGGTAAGCGACTGCATCGGCACCTGGAGGAACGGCCCAGTGGGACACAATATACCGCACCATATCCGCTATCTGTCCGGTGTACCCGATACAAGCTCTGCTGACTCACTCCGAGAGGGGTGAGTCCATCAACTCTGGTAAGAGTACCCACCTTTATCGTTTACCGTTTGCACTTAGAGCTTGTCAGACCAACTGCACATCTTGAATATCTTCAGTGATGTACCATATCTAGCGAAGACACTGCAGACTGAACTTTTGTGTTATTGTGCCCCCACTAATTAGGACTTCTTGCATATTGCCTTTTGTTCGTATGGATGGCTGATGTAGGCATGTACTGAAGAGGGTCACTACCCAAGTCAGCTTTAGGGGTTACCCCCCATACTTTGTGTTCTTGCTTTTTTGATTTATTGATCTGGTTGTAAGGTTAGACCAGATACATATTACATATCTGGTTCAATCAAAATTGGCTATAGATTAGCAGTATATGCCCTTAAGTAAGGAAGTATATATGATGCTAGTTTAAAGTGTCAGCACTACATAAACCTTATTTCATCCCCCAGAAAAACCTGCTGTTCACACACCATTAGCTGGGGTGATACAAGACCATTGACCCCCGACGGAGACCAAATAGGGGATCTTCCCCTGACCCGGGGGTGACTCGCACCTTGTTCATACCAGACCAGGGTTTTAACACCCTTTCCTCCCCTATTATTGAGATTTTATTTACACTTCTACCATTGAATGACACTTTCAATCACTTGAATTTGTGTTTATACCAGCAGAGTAATCCAGCTGGCACCATTCACTGTAAGGTCTATTTAACTATTATACTCCTGGCTCACATTGAGTTCCCACAGGCTGTTACACTCCAGTGGGACCTCATGTGAAAATCAGGGACACTTGACTATTTATTTTAGCGCTGCACTTTTGTATACCGTGTTCTTTACAATTTATGTCTAATTGTTGTGCTAGCAGCTTTTCTCCCTTTTGTAAGTTTGGCGCAATATTATCCCACCACCATTATATATTTGTTAGCAGAGACCCTAGAGAATAAAATAGCGATTGTTGCAATATTTTTTCTTATACACGGTATTTGCGCAGCGGTTTTTCAAACAAAATTTTTTGGGAAAAAAGACACTTTCAAGAATAAAAAAAACTAAACAGTAAAGTCAGCCCAATTTTTTTGTGTAATGTGAAAGATGATGTCACGCTGAGTAAATAGATACCCAACTTGTCATGCTTTGAAATTGCGCACACTCATGCAATGGCAACAAACTACGGTACCTAAAAATCTCCACAGCCGATGCTTTTAAAAAAAAAAAAAAAAAAAGGTTAGAGTTACAGAGGAGTTCTGGTGCTAGAATTATTGCTCTCGCACCGACGTTCGTGTCGATACCCAACGTGTGATTTTAACACCGTTTACATATGTGGGCGTGACTTGTGCATGTGTTTTCTTTGCTGCACAAGCTCGCAGGGACACTTTAAAAAAAAAAAAAGTGCCCCTACTTGGGTTTAATAAAATTTCTTGGTCCTCCTACCCAGGCACTTTTCCTTTTCTCTTTTCCCATTGTGCATACAGAGTCTGCTTCTGCCCTTTTATCAGCTTGCCCAAGTGGATAGACTTTTACATATATAGACATTTATCAATTTTGTGAGGTTTACTTACACAAGTGTGCCTACTATCTTTTTGTTTTTTTTATTGCCTACAGGCAGTGGGTTTGTCTACGAGAACAGAATTTTGTCAGGCTGCCAATTCTCTAATGTAATCAACCACCAGAATTTTCCAAACTCTTAAGCCCCGTACACACGATTGGATTTTCCGCAGACAAAGCGTCGGACTTTTGTCCAAAGGGCGTTGGCCAGGAACTTGTCTTGCATACAAACGGCAAGGAATTGTCGGGCAACAAACATGAACGTAGTAACGTACTATGTGTTTTTTTCAGCTCTTTAGCACCACCATTTGGGCACCTTCTGCTAATGTTGTGTTTGGTGAGCATGTGTTTGTACTGTGGACATTTGTGTGACGAACTTGTGTACACACGCTTGGAAAATCAGACCATTGTCCGTGGAAAATTTATAAACCTGCCATCCAACATTTGTCCAAGGAAAGTTGGCCAACAATTGTCTGATGGAGCGTACAAACGGTCGGATTTTCCGCCAACAGCCTGTCATCACACAATTCCCATCGGTAAATCCGATCATGCGTACGAGGTTTTAGGCCTTATTCATACTTAAACGAAGTGGGAACATGAGCTATGTTCACGCTTTCCAGCAATGTAAGAAAGCACGCTCTGTTTTTCCATTAGGTGCAGTGCCATTCATTCTTAAAGTCACCCCAAAACTCACCAACCATTGCACTGAATCGCACCGCAACACAGTGACTTATTGCCATGGGTTGTAGTACAATGCAATAAAGGAAAAAAAAAAAAAAAAGATGCCTGCACTTCTTTTGTGAGATTGTCGATCATAAGGTAGCGTACTGAAATGAATAGGCTGCCCTAAATGTGACACACCGCCGCACCTCCAGAGTTAAGTGGAGCCTTAGAATCCACTAAAGCCACAGTCTGGAGTCTTTGTTGTGATCTTAGAGGATCTTACAGAATGAACAACATTACTAAAAAAAACACACTACAGAGAGCATAAATAGCTTGTTTTAGGGCTCGTTTACTGCTTGTTAAGAATATATAAACCGTTAAATGTCCTTTAACAGGTGCAGATAAATTACATAATAATTCAACATTCAATTCTCTATAAAATGCAATCAGTCAGGCTAAAATTATTTCCTGTTCCTCTTCTGATTAAGTTCTTCCCTTTGGGAAGTAAGAGATCTACACAACGAAACTCTCTGTCTACCATACGCCATTAATAAACAGCATTTTACAAGAGTGAATGAAAAAAAACTATAGTTGGTTATAGCATTTCTTTTTTTTTTTTCTTTTTTTTATTGTTTTTATTGAATTTTTAGATAACACAGAACAGAACAGCCTATTGGGCATACCCAGGCTCAAACACTACTATTAACTAATAATTAAACACAAAAAAAAAAAAAAAAAAAAACACTGTACGCTCAACCACCTATGTAGCATGTACAATACAACCTTTTTTTTCCACCTATACCCTGCAAAGCTTTCAGTTGTTAATTATAGGATGAAGTGACTAATAGTCATACACCGTCTTACTCTTGCTCCCCCCCTTCCCCAAGGAGTGTGAACTTAGGAGCCTAGGAACGTTTTAGGGATGCCGCCCATGTTATCCCTGGTACTGAATTCTTAATAGAGTGATACTAGTCATCGTTTGAATCTGCATTAGTGGACTGGGATTCAGTCCAAATATCCCAGATTTTGTGGAATTTTTTCCCACAACCACGTGACAGATAAGTAGCTTTGTATAGTGGTAAAGCCGTATTTACTAACCTCTTCCAGAAATTTACGGTAGGTGCGGCTGGGGTCTTCCATCTGAGTACTATAGATTTACGGGCATAGTATAATAATAGTCCCAGCAGGGTTCTGATCGCCCGGCTTGGGGCCAGTGGTTCTACTAGTCCCAGCAGACATATCTCTACAGACAGTGGCACAGGAATGGTGGTGACAGTCAAAATAAATTTGGTTATCTCAACCCAAAAAATTTCAATCTTAGGACAATGCCAGAAAATATGAATGAAATCCGCTGAGAGTGAGCTACATCTCCAGCAGGAGGCAGGGACAGATGGATAAATTCTATGTAAACGTACAGGCGTGTAATATATCTTATGTAGTATTTTAAATTGCACTAATTTATCTCTAGTTGATACTAACTGCGAAAATGGATACTCCCACATTTCTTCCCAATCTTCTGTATCTAATGCAGGGAAATCTACCTCCCACTTTGCTCTAAGGTTCTCCAGCCCCGTGTGGACACTGGGGAGTAATGCTTTATATATGTTGGATAAGGGCTTAGATAGAGCTTCATCTCTGAGTAGAGTCTCCAGATTTGAGGTATAAAAGGCTACAGGAGCGTTTTCAAATTGAGTATTAAAAGCGTGCCTAAGCTGTAGGAATCTAAACAGGTGTGTGTTAGGTAAATCATATTGTTGCTTTAACCTGTCAAATGTCTCCATTTTGCCCTCAAGACAGATCTGACTTATATATTTGATACCCCTGACAGCCCATACACCAGGGTCAGGAATGGATCCGAATTCTGCCAATTTTGGATTAAACCAAAGAGGGCTATACGGGGAAATGTGTCCAGCGGGTATGGGGCGTAGCGAATTTGCCACTGACCATGCCCGTAAGACCGCTCTCATTGCCGAAGTAAGAGGAAAGGGAGCCCTGGGGCCCCGGTAAATTAGGTTCCGTAGCGCCTCGTAGGATCCCAATCGTGCTGCTTCCAGGACCACCGCCGCGTTGGACTCATCCGAGACCAGCCAGTTGTGGGCATGGGATAATAGAGCCGCTATGAAATAGGAGTGGAGGTCAGGGCAAGCCAAACCTCCCTCTCCCCAGGGTCTCTGCAGCACCGTCAGCTTAAATCTCGGTTGACCGGCACCCCAAATAAACGATGATAAGATGGTGTTTATCATACGAAATACCTTTTTGGGGATCCAGACAGGTGCGTGTCTGAGAGCATAGAGAAAGGCAGGCAGAAGCTTCATTTTAAACAAGTTGATCCTTCCGATTAATGAGAGTGGGAGATTTGCCCACGCCTTTAGTCTGGTCCTCATACTATGTATCAGTGGTTCCAGGTTAAGAGCATGGTAGTCAGAGGTGGAGGGGGATATGTGAATACCTAAATATTTGATTTTGTCTGTCCATAATAAGGGTAGATTGGGATCTGCTACATCTTTTGCTGCTCTATCTATCGGCAAAATTTGAGATTTATCCCAGTTTACTTTGAGTCCTGAATAGCTAGTGAAATTGGATAGAATTGTCAACGTCTCTTGAAGGGACTGGGCAGGGTCACTCAGGAAAAGGATAAGATCGTCAGCGTATAACGCGACTTTCTCGTGTATGGATCCCACCTGTATCCCTCTAACCTTGTCTGCTTGTCTGAGGGCCGAGGCAAGTGGCTCCATCACCAAAGCAAAAAGAGCCGGCGACAGTGGACAACCTTGCCTCGTACCTCCTTATATAAGATATCAATCCATTTGCGGAATACCTCTCCAAAACCCATAACCTCAAGGACTGAGGACATAAAAGGCCATGCCACCGAATCGAACGCCTTTTCGATGTCGAGTGTAACCATTACCCTCGTGAAGGACTCAGTGGGGGGTAGCTGAAGGTGGGTAAACACTCTACGCAAGTTTATATCTGTGGATTTCCCTGGCATGAAACCGGTCTGGTCTATATTAATCAGGGATGGTAAAATCGTCCTTAGTCTGGTCGCTAATATTTTTGTCAAGATCTTGAGGTCATAGTTTAGCAGGGAGATCGGCCTGTAAGAAGTACAGAGGGATATGTCCTTGCCGGGCTTAGGGATAAGGACTATGTGTGCCTGATACATTGAAGGGGGTAATGCCATCTGTTCTTTACTGTCAGTGAAGACTTTCAACAGTTTTGGTGCAATTAGAGAGGCATACATTCTGTACCATTCACCAGGTAGACCATCCGGTCCCGGTGTTTTTCCACTAGGAAATGAACAAATCGCCTCCTCTATTTCCTCAGTAGTAAAGTCTTTGTCTAAAAATTCAAGATCCTCCTGCGAAAGAGTGGGTAGATGAAGGGAGTGGAGAAACTCCCTGCACCTGTCATCAGGCCAGCCAGGGACTGCCTTATACAAACTTTCATAGAAGGATCGGAATTCATCAAGAATTAGTTCAGGAGTAGATATCAGCTGACCATCCAAACCACAGATTTCTGACACCACCGTCTGCATTTTTTTTTTTTGAAAAGTTTTATTTATTGCTTTTAAACATAACAGGTACATACAAGACCCAAAAGGGCCACACAAACAGACCAAAAACAAAGGCAACACTATTTACAACTCTTCAGCATTGACTCTTCCTCCTCCTTCTCCAACCCGGCTCAGTGAAGATTACATTTCAACACATTTAATACTAAGGCCCCCTTCCCTCAAAAACATTCAATAGGAGTATTTACTTAAGGCAGTTACTTACATACATGTCACAAACCCATCGCCAGTGCATACTATTATGTATCCCTCAATCCGCCACCGTGGTTTCACTATTCATCCAACCGCCCCACACCTTATCAAATTTTTGTGGTATGCCCCTGCTACTATATGTAGCCTTGTAGAAGGGTGCGGCCCTATTAACCAAACCCTTCCAAGCTGATACAGCTGGAGGATTAGGCTTTTTCCATGATAACACTATCATTTTCCTAGCATAATAGATTAGGATCGTCAGCAACGTACGAGTTACTCTTTTTGGGGCTAGATTATCCACCAGTCCCAAAAGGCACACCTCTATTGTAGGCTGTATATGAATAGCTGTTACTTCAGCTACACCGTCTGCATTTTTGAGTCCGCTACTAAATTAGCTAGGAGTTTGCCATTTTTGTCTCCAGACTCGAAGACCTTCCCTGCCAGAGTGGTCAAATCTAAATGGGTGGCCGAGGCAAGATGCAGCGACAATGCTCTCCTTGCCTCAGCTAGCCGGCTGAAGTGATCCAGAGTAGGTGAGCCAGAAAAAGCCTCTGCCGCTCTAGCCTCCTCCTCCTCAAGTGTCTGGACCTGACAGGACATCTCAGAACGAACCGCTTTGATAGCAGAGATGTATTCTCCTCTGGTGGTGGCCTTAAAGGCGTCCCAGACTACCTGCACTGACGCTGAGTCCTCATTGATCTCCCAATATTGTTGTAATTTAGGAGAGACCTCCTCCCCCACCCTCGAGTCCTGCAACCATTTGGGTGCTAAACGCCAACAGTCCCGTCCCCTGGTGTTCGACAACTCCAAGGTGACCTCCAAGGGTGCATGGTCCGAGAGGCCCGCAGGCAAATACGAGACCCCCCTCACCGCTGCCAGGGCACCAGAGTTGCCAAAGACCAGGTCAATCCTAGAACCTGATTTATGAGTGGTGGAGTGAAAGGAGTAGGCTCTAGTGGATTTATGCTTCCACCTCCAGATCTCAGTATAATTAAAGGCCTGTGCCCAGTGAAGCAGGTCCGGTGAATACACCCTGTTTGGGTTGGATGAATCCAGGGACTTATCTAGAGTAGAATTAAAGTCTCCAGCTATGTACAATCTGGAGTATTGTAATGGAGCTAAAAGCTCATACAACTTGTAAAGGACCTGTTGGTTAAAAGGAGGAGGCACATATATATTCACTAAAGCGTAGACCACCGCTCTGATCTCAAGTAGTAAAATTATGAATCTGCCTTCTTGGTCAATGTGTACGTGTAGGACCTTATATGCAAGGGATTTGTTCAGTAAAATGGCTACTCCCCGTGCATAACTAGAATATGTCGCGTGAAATGATTGCCGTACCCAGGGTCTGCGTAGCGCCAGGATCTTGTTCCCCAGGAGATGGGTCTCCTGCAGGAACAGGATATGAGGCCTGTGTTTATTCAGATACTTAAACATTAACGCCCTTTTTACTTTGTCATTTAGACCCCGTACATTCCACGATACCAGTTTTAGCTCCATGAGTGCAGTAACAATTTATGACACAGCATCCTAATACCTTCTTGTAGGGGGTTGACCCCTATGGGTCCAGGGGGGGATGTCAAAAGATAACATATTTTGCAGTGGGCACTGTGAGCAGTAATAGAACACATAAAATATGAGCAGTAGTCAGTGGATACAGAGCGTACAAATAAAAAATAAAAAATAAAATAACTAGTGAACTCCCTACTGACCATTGAATACCCCTGAAAAAAAAGAACAAAATACAATAACTATGGTCAGTTTTATACCCAAAACCTAAGCTCAGACTCCTAGATCTTCAGACTTTTTAAAACAAAAAAAAAGTTCCAAAGTGCAGCGACTCTGCGCTGCTGATACCTCCTCAGTTGGCGGGGAACTGCGAACTGGGGTGTGGGGTTGGTATGTCCTTGAATTACAGCTAACCAGGGAGCTCCGGATTTGAAGAATGTAGAAGAAATTAACAGTTAGTCTAGAACTAGAGGAATCTTAAAGGATTCGTGGTTCTAGAAGAAAAGCAAGAACTCACAGACCGGGGAAAGTCAGCTCGCCAGTCTCCAGAAGTAAAAGGGACTTCTACCCAAAAAACAGCTGCTAAACCTGTAGGAGCGGCTCAGGACACAACTGGCGACATTCCGTGATGATGTGATCCACAGAACGATACAACAGAACTAGTATTTGGCTAAATAGCTCCTCCCGAACATGGCTCCGGAAACAAGATGAAAACTCTTGCGGTAACTTTCAGATAACAACTTGCGGGTGAGCAGCAACTTGCATTTACCGCAGGTTGTTCAGCCATTCGTTTGCATCAGCCGGAGAGTCAAAGAACCTGACCGAACCATTATGAGGGACCCTGAGACGGCTGGGATACAACATACTGTATTTTATATCTTTTTCACGTAGGCGCTTGCGGACATCATTGAAGGACTTCCTCTTGCGTTGTAAGTCGGCCGAGAAATCCGGAAATAGAAGGATTGAGGAGTTGCCGTATGGAAGCGAGGGATGTTTGCGAGCTGCGGAAAGGATCCTGTCACGATCTCTGAAGTTCAGAAAGCGGACCAAGAAGGGCCGGGGGTTGGCACCAGGAATAGCGCGTCCGGTGGGCACGCGATGAGCACGCTCAACAACATAAGTCGGTGAGATATCTGTGAGGCCCAGCAAATTTTTAAAGAATTCTTCCGCAAATTCCGCCGGCCGGTCACCTTCTTCCCCCTCCGGAAGACCCAAGACACGCACGTTGTTGCGTCTTGCTCTGTTTTCCGCGTCATCAGATTTAGCGACAAGCGATTGTACCGTACGTTGCAAGTCCGCTATAGTGTTGGTGTGGGTAGCTGTAAGATCCTCAGTGGCAGAAATTCTAGATTCTGATTCAGTCAGCCTACCCCTGATCTTGTCTAAGTCGTTTCTAATGAGATTGCATTCCTCAGCAAGACGGTCAATTCTCACCAGCATAGAGGTTTTACTCTGTTCAATAGCGGCCAGAATCACTGTAGTGCTGTCTTGAGAGGGTGGGGTAGACATAGTCGCACTAGGAGAGGCTTCGGGCTCCATGGCTAATTCCGTCAACAGGGACTGTAGTTTCTCTATGAGAGAAGGATCTGATTGTGCAGCCGATGCAGGGGCCGGACGGCCCGGCGTAGATGAGCCCTTGGCACGGTTCTTAGGGCCCATGAAGAAACAGGTAGACAGTGAGCTTCTGCTGTGCACCCACAGATATCGGTCGGTCAGTGAAGCGGATCAACTGGGGGGCACTACACAACAAGTCCCCTGGAGCTGGGTGGATGCTGGGGGGTGTAAAGGATGCTGGGGAGGTCTGCAGCCTGCCTACACACAGATATCCCCTTCTGGATGGTCCAGCAGTAATTTGAAAGGGAGGTGAAGGACTGGCAGGGTGGTTGTGACAACTTGCTGTGTCAGGGCCGGCCACGGCGCCCCTTCGCCCGCCGGCTATTCAGGAAAATGCGGTGGGGGGGCAGGCTGCACTAGGCCGCACTAGGCCGCGGCCGCGTCAGGCAGTAAAAAAGGTCCCACGGACCAGCAGGCTTTACTGGGACACAGTTCAGAGATGCCGGAGGATGTGGGGAGCCCCTACCTCGTCCGCCGTGGTCCTCTCTCGATACGAGGCCGGCCGCGGCGTTCCTCCGCAGGCCGGCTGCTCAGGAAAGTCCGCTCGGCGGCAGGCTGCACTAGGCCGGACAAGGCCGCGGCCTCTCCAGACGGTACTCAGGGCCCCAGCTGATCAGCGAGCCACACCAGAGATGGTGAGAGGTAGCCTGGGGGATGCCCCTTACCCTCGATCAGATCCAGAAAGGCTCCAGTTTGCAGGGCACAGGCCGGGAAGATGGCGGCGGCCGCAGGTGTGGGGAGTCAGTCGATTCTCAGCTGTTACCGGGTCAAATCGCCTCAGGAATCGTCCAGACTGCAGCAGACAACAATGCCCGGTCACCTGGTGAGTTTAATCCTGCTTATTCCTAGCACAGATCACGGATGGTAAAGGATTTTGTATCGGATGATGCAGAGCTCCTCTCAAGCACGTCTGCCTGCTCTTACATCCGGACACGCCAGCTATAGCATTTCTTTTATACTTTTCCTAAAAAGCCATGCGTTTTTAACTGCATGAACCAAATCTATGTCTGGTACATAATGTTGTATAGCACTTTAGAAGCCGGTATTGATTAGAATTCTCTATGCTTTTCACTTAACCAATCTCAGATCTTCCTTGGGGACAGTCCACTCTAATTTTCCCGGCTTGATTATTTAACTCGCATTAAAAGAAATAAACTGCAAACATGGCAAGTGCCACTAAATCATTACAACTGCACAGGCCTCGCAATCTAAATTAACAGAGTGGAGTTTGTGTCATGTCCTGTAAATCTTAGCCATCAAACTACATACAAATTGCCTCTCTTTCACATTGAAATTAGACCTGGCTACGAAATGAAGTTAAATGAGTTTGAACTTTAAGGCATTAAACCAACAGAGGACATTAAAAGGTAAACCACAGTGGATTTGTAACTCAAGTAAACCTTTTGATTTATTAATGTAACCCTCACCTGAATTAAATATTTGATGCGCCTTTCGCATTATTAATTCTGTGATGTTCCATATGTGGGATTATTGTATTTAAAATATAAATATATAGGTTCCATCTAGAGGTGATCAGTATACTGCATAATGTTAATTAAAAAGGTACATGCATTTCTTTTGTTTTTTCCAATTCTTTATTTATCATCAAGCATACAGTCAAAGGATTGGCATACAGTTTTTAGTGCAGCAGTAATACAGTGTAACATAACATCGAAAGAAATCTGAATATTAGGCTATACTGACTACCCCTACTCCTGACTATTCCCCAAATCAGTTTGGCTAGATTTGACAGGTGCCTAATTAGACATAGAACTAAGGCCCCTTTCACACGGGCGGTCCGTTCAGGTACGCCTGTCAGTTTTTTTGGCGGACCTGAACGGACCCTCCATAGACCTCTATGGAGGGACGGATGTCAGCGGTGACATGTCCGCTGACATCCGACCCGCTCCGATCCGAAAAAGTGTGACGGAGGAAAAAAGCTATTTTTCCATCCATCTGCGGATCGGATGACGACGGATTCTACAGTCCGTCGTCATCCGATTTCCCATAAGAGAGAGTGGCGCTCTGATAGGTCCGTCCCTGCACAGAGTGCAGAGACAGACCTGTCATCTTCCTGCACAGCGGGGGATCGACGGAGCAGAGCAGGCTCTGTACTCAGACACGTCAGATTTTAAACAACTTGCCCTAGGCTAGGGATGGGGGGGATTCCTCATAGTGCCACTTTAATGCTGCCTCCCCACCCCTGATGTCACCCCCTCCACCTTCACACACACTTCCCATTTTCCAACCCCCTTCCTAACTAACCCTTCTTTTTGTTATTACCATCACTCTCCCTTCTTTCCCCCACAGAGGCTTTCTCTGCCTATTGCTAGCATATAGTTGGGTAACTATTTATATCTTCGATAAGAATTGACATTTTTTAACATTAAAAAACACCCAACACCACAGTTACACCCAGGTCTCCATTTTATGTGGCATGTGACAAGAAAAAAAAATTGGGGGCGATTTGTGAAGTCTTGTCAGAAATACAACCACAATTCCAAAAGAAGTAAAAACGGAATGCAATGATTTGCAAATCTCATAAACCCATATGTTATTCACAATACAAAACAGATCATGTGTTTAAACTGAGAACTGTACCATTTTAAGATAATAAAGGCAATACATCTCAAAAAAAAGTTGGGACTGTGTTTACCACAGTGTAGCATTCCCTCTTATTTTAACAACACTCTGTAAATGTCTGGGAACTGAGGAGACCAGTTGCTGGACTTTTAGGAAAAGAATGTTGTCTCATTCTTGCCTGATATAGGATTCTAACTACTTAACAGTCCTGGGCCGCCTTTGTTGTATTTTTTGTTTCAAGATGCGCCAGTTGGTGCATTTTCAGTTGGTGAAAGGCCTGGAGTGCAGGCAGGCCAGTTAAGCACCCAAACTCTTCTACTATGAAGCCATGCTGTTGTCATAAATGCAGTATGCCAAGGATTGACAAATTTGCTTTCAATCTAGGAGCCAGCTAAAAGAAATTTGGAGCCAGTTTGGAGCTCATTATGGGAGTTCCACTGATCCCCGCACTCATAATGGGGGTTAAAGCTCATATACGTCCTGTTCACACCAGTTCCGGTGTTCCCATCTACACCCGCCTACAGTGTATTCTGTCACTACAGTCCAGCCAGGGGGGACAGAGCACTTATGGTCCCTGAGCGCTGTACTGTACACTGTCCGCCCGACCTCTGTATTCCCATGGTGTGAATGAGCACCAGCAGAGCATGGGAGAGCTGTGCAGAGGGCTCAGCCCTAAATACATGCAGTACAAGGCAGAGCCTGGGGGGCTAGGCTGTCCTCGCCTCACACAGGAGGCCCACACTGAATGGCCACCCACGTGTCTGTCTACACTCTATACGGGAGACAAGTCATTGTACAGGCAGAAGCTGGTCACCTCACTCCGCTCTTCCCAGTACCCCCCTTCCTGTCTCCAGTTGCCAAAATGATGGGCTGGAAGTCTAGCTCTGGAACCAAACCGCCTTGCTAGCTGTACCTGTAACTGATGTCAGACAGATCCCACCCAGAGAAATAAAGGGGGAACGGCCTGCAATAAGCAAGGGTATAAGAAGAAGAAATTCTTTGTGGCTGGCATGTGATAGGCTGAGAGATAGCGACTTTAGGATTTGCGCAAGCCTGGTGCTAAAAGTGAATGGGCTGACAAAAGCCCAGCTGCCAGGACACAATTTCTAGACCTGGCGCCTGAGATTTGTTGAGCCCTGCAGTATGCAGATTAGCATTGTTCTGCTGAAAAATGCAATGCCTTCATTGAAAAAAAGATGTCATCTGGAAGAAAGCATATGCTACTCTAAGACCTGCATATATATCATTCAACATTGATAGTGCCTTTCCAGATATGCAAGATTCCAATTCCATATGCCATCAGAGATCAAGGCTTTTGAACTGAGCATTGATAACAAGCCAGAACATCCCTCCCCTACTTAGACCAGAGAACAGGGCACCCATGGCTGCCAAAAAGAAATGTCAAATTTCGATTCGTCTGACCACAGCACAGTTTTACATTTGCAACAGGCAATTTTATATGAGCTTTGAACCAGAGAAGACGGCTGGATTTCATAAAGCCATGTTCTGAGATGGGTTATTCTGTGCATGATAGAGTTTTAACATGCATTACTGGATGGCACAGCAAAATGTGTTCACAGACAGTGATTTTTGGAAGTATTCCTGAGCCCATGCAGTGATGTCCATCACAGAATCATGCCTGTTTTTAATCTAGGGCCACCTGAGGGCCCGCAGATCACGGGCATCCAATATTGCGTTTCGGCCTTGTCCTTTGCACACAGAGATTTCTCCAGATTCTCTGAATCTTTTGTGGATATTGAGTATTGTAGCTGATGATATAGTTAAAGTCTTTTTCATTTTATTTTGGGGAATGTTATTTGGAGCTTTTTGGATGCAGCTTTCACAGATTGGTGAACCTCTGCTCCTCTTTCCTTTTGAGACACTGACTCTCTAAAGCCTTGTACACACAGTACGATTGTTGTAAGGGGAATCGTCCGTTGACAGACTGTTGTCTGAAATTCTTACCGTTAGCACGCTCCTTTTGACAATTGTTTTCCAATTTTCCGCCAACAAATGGATGACAGGCTAGTAAATTTTTGTCAAACAACAGCTCCACGTCACCTTTTCGGATGGTCGGATTCAATGCTCACTAAACACGAAATTAGCAGAAGAGGCCCAAAGGGTGGCGCTTAAGAGCTGAAATTCCTCGTAGTATGTCACTACGTTCCTGTTTGTGACACAACAATCTGTGTAACGTTAGTATGCAAGACAAGATCCTGGCACACGCCCTTTTGACAAAAATCAGACGCTCGGTTGTCCAACAATCGTGTGTACGAGGTTTTAGATGCACCTTTCATACCCAATCATGTTACTGACCTGTTGCCAAATAATCTAATTATTTGCAAAATGTCCTTCCATCTCTCCTTTGTTAGTACCACTTTGTCATCTTTTTTTGTTGCCCTGTCCCAACTTTTTTGAGACGTATAGCTGCCAATTATTTCAAAATTACCTTATTTTTTTTTCTTAAAATGGTACATTTTCTCTGCTTTAACATTTTATATGTTTTCTATTTTCTATTGCGAATACAATATGGGTTTATGAAATTTTCAAATCATTGCCTTCAGTTTTTTTGTAGATTTTACACAGCGTGACAACTTTTTTGGAATTGGGGTTGTAATATTAGCAATGTCTAAAACATGTCTCAAAGAAGACTATAGGTGAAATAACAACTGTGTTGCTCCCAAGGCTCATACACACAGATCAGTTGTTTTCAGTGAGGGCATCACAGCAGGCACTTTCAGAATTAGTTTTTTTTTAGGCATTATACAAGATCGGGTCTTTTTTTTGGTCCCACAACACTTTCTGTACTGACTAATGATATGCAGAGCACTGTCTTACAGCCTCTGTCCCATTCCACATTAGACTGCTGGTATTTTGTTGAATTCTTAGTTGTTTTGATTTTTTTGGGGGGGTTGATTTCAGCCTGCTACTAACCACCAGTAGGGGGGATGTTATTGGTACAGATTGCTACTGACGCCAATCCTGGACGGTGGGCTATTTTTTATAGTGAGTCACTGACCACCAAAGTGTTTATTAGCTCAACAGTTGTTGGTCACTGGCTATTTTATGAGGTTCATCTTTAAAGTATATATTAAGGTAGAGCTTCATTTATAAAATGAATTATTGTGCTGAGTGTTGAACATGCCTGTCTGGCCTCATGCAGACAGACAGTTAACCCGTACAGCTTAAAATCCCAGCGTTCTCAGGAGCTCAGGAGACACAGATGCAATGTACAGCCTGCTATAAGTAGCCTGTCAAAATCTATGACAAGCTGAAATACACAGCAGATGCACATGGTTCCACGTAGTATACATGTTTAGGACTGTAGACCCCCGAAAACAGGAATTCTGAACATTAAAATATACCTGCACTTTTCCTCAATAAATGCTGAAAAGATCTATTACCTAAAGACAAAACCTGTTTTGGGTCTGCCTCTTCATTTACATAAACTTTTGTTAAATACATACAACTTCACAAAAAAAAGGCAACATCCCAGTGAAAAACTTACCGGCCTTCATAATGAGGTTAAAAAATTCCAAATTAAATCTGTTAAAAAGCTTAAAATGTAACTACAATCTACAAGAGTTCTGCCCTGCAAATATTTCTATTGCCGCGTACACACGAAGGGACAATCCTGCGGGATTATCCTCTGGACTGAAGTCCAGCGGATAATCCCCTCGTGTGTGGGCGCCGGCGGACTTTTTGGCGCCAAAGTACGGCGGACTAAAGTTTGAAGTTTTGTTTTCAAATTATCCGCTGGACTTGGCAGTCCAGCGGATAATCCCGCCGTTAGTGGGCAAGTCCGCGGGACTTTTGAAATGAACGGACTTGCCGCTCATCGGCAAGTCCGTTCATTTAGCACGTGACTTCAGGTTACGTAGCTAGCGTAGGCAGTAAATGCCGCCGCGCTAGCTCCGTGACCTGGCATGGATTTAAAGGGACTCCCCACGCCGAAAAAACGGCGTGGGGGTTCCCCCCAAATCCATGTCAGACCCTCATCCGAGCACGCAGCCTGGCAGGCCAGGAAAGGGGTGGGGACGAACGAGCGCCCCCCCCCCCCCTCCTGAGCCGTACCAGGCCTCAACATGGGGGGTGCCCTGGGGAAAGGGGGGCCGTGCGGCCCCCCCACCCCAAAGCACCTTGTCCCCATGTTGATGAGGACAAGGGCCTCTTCCCGACAACCCTGGCCGTTGGTTGTCGGGGTCTGCGGGCGGGGGCTTATCGGAATCTGGGAGCCCCCTTTAATAAGGGGCCCCCCAGATACCGGCCCCCCACCCTATGTGAATGAGTATGGGGTACGATGTACCCCTACCCATTCACCTAAGGTGTAAAATGTAAAGTAAAAAAAAAAACACCCACACTTTTGAAAAAATAGTTTATTGCACTGCTCCGGGGGTCTTCTTCCGTCTTGGGGGTCTTCTCGCCGGACTCCCCCGCCATTTACCAAGCTCTTTTACCGAGCGAGGGGAGTCCGGCTACCTTCTTCGTCGCCGCCGTCATCTGGGGGTCTCGATCCGCCTTCGGGGGTCTTCTTCCGTCTTGGGGGTCTTCTCGCCGGACTCCCCCGCCATTTACCAAGCTCTTTTACCGAGCGAGGGGAGTCCGGCTACCTTCTTCGTCGTCGCCGCCGTCGTCTGGGGGTCTCGATCCGCCTTCGGGGGTCTTCTTCCGTCTTGGGGGTCTTCTCGCCGGACTCCCCCGCCATTTACCAAGCTCTTTTACCGAGCGAGGGGAGTCCGGCTACCTTCTTCGTCGTCGCCGCCGTCGTCTGGGGGTCTCGATCCGCCTTCGGGGGTCTTCCGGGGGTCTCTTCTGTTCTTGCGGCGGTCGTCGTCTTCCGCGCCGCCGGCGCCTTGTCCTTCTTGTTGTTCTTCTTCTTCCGATGTTGACCCGTCGCTGTCTCTGCCCGGAATGCCTGTGCCGATCTGCGCTCTGACTTATATAGGGACATGGGGGACAGGGTCACATGTTCATGTCACATGGTGACCCCGCCCCCTTGCGATGTCACAGTCCCAGCATCCTCCGGGACTGTGACAACACAAGGGGGCGGGGTCACCATGTGACATGTGCATGTGACCCTGTCCCCCATGTCCCTATATAAGTCAGAGCGCAGATCGGCACAGGCATTCCGGGCAGAGACAGCGACGGGTCAACATCGGAAGAAGAAGAAGGACAAGAAGAAGGACAAGAAGAAGGACAAGGCGCCGGCGGCGCGGAAGACGACGACCGCCGCAAGAACAGAAGAGACCCCCGGAAGACCCCCGAAGGCGGATCGAGACCCCCAGACGACGGCGGCGACGACGAAGAAGGTAGCCGGACTCCTCCCCTCGTGAAAGAGCTAGGTAAAAGAGCAGAAGAGAGCGGAGGAGTCCGGCGAGAAGACCCCCAAGACGGAAGAAGACCCCCGGAGCAGTGCAATAAAATATTTTTTCAAAAGTGTGTGTGTTTTTGTACTTTACATTTTACACCTTAGGTGAATGGGTAGGGGTACATCGTACCCCATACTCATTCACATAGGGTGGGGGGCCGGTATCTGGGGGCCCCCTTATTAAAGGGGGCTCCCAGATTCCGATAAGCCCCCGCCCGCAGACCCCGACAACCAACGGCCAGGGTTGTCGGGAAGAGGCCCTTGTCCTCATCAACATGGGGACAAGGTGCTTTGGGGTGGGGGGGCCGCACGGCCCCCCTTTCCCCAGGGCACCCCCCATGTTGAGGGCACGCGGCTTGGTACGGCTCAGGAGGGGGGGGGGGGGGGCGCTCGTTCGTCCCCACCCCTTTCCTGGCCTGCCAGGCTGCGTGCTCGGATGAGGGTCTGACATGGATTTGGGGGGAACCCCCACGCCGTTTTTTCGGCGTGGGGATTCCCTTTAAATCCATGCCAGCTTGCGGAGCTAGCGCGGCGGCATTTACTGCCTACGCTAGCTACGTAACCTGAAGTTACGTTCGAAATGAACGGACTGCTCCGTGTGTGGGCAAGTCCGTTCATTTTCAAAAGTCCCGCGGACTTTTGGCCGGCGGATTATCCGCTGGAGAAGTCCGTGCGTGTGTGGGCAAGTCCACACCCTCGGAAAGTCCAGCGGACCTAGCCGGAAAGTCCCGCGGGATTGTCCGCTGGACTAGGTCCGCCGGCAAAAGTCCCTACGTGTGTACGAGGCATATCTGTTACTACTGGAATACTTGGACAGCATATGCTGCCTGTGGTATCTTGTGCAATGATTCTACGTATTGATTGCATCAGTGTTACTTTAGCAGTCTCACTGCACCTCCAGGTTAATCAGTAATCAAATTGCAATAGCACACTTTGCAGTTTCCTGCAGAACAACAAATCATATACAGGAGGCTTTAAGCCCCTTGATGGCCCAAAAACCGAATGCTCCCCGCCGATAATATAGAGTCTACCATAATACATACTTACCCCATCTAAAAGCGTGTTTGTCAAATGGACTCTCAGATCTTTGCGAAAAGGGAACTCAAGGTTAGATACATGAAATACTGAGTTGTCTCTGTCAACCATATACACTTCATTTTTTCCATCAATCAGCATCATATACCTGAAATCACAAGAAGAGAAATACACCATTAATTTTTCATACAGGTAAACTACACAACTTAAAGCGGTGTGCCGCCATTTTTTTTTTTTTTTTTAAAGTTAGCAGCTACAAATACTGCAGCTGCTGACTTTTAAAATATGGACACTTACCTGTCCAGCGCGCCCGCGATGTCGGCACCCGAGTGCTGCCGTCGCCATCTCCGGTATGGGAATCAGGAAGTGAAGTGTTGCGGCTTCACTTCCCGGTTCCCTACTGCTCATGCGCGAGTCGCGCTGTGCAATACGGATGGTCCCTGCTGTCTCTGGGATCCGTGTGTTTCCCAGCAGACAGCGGGGGGATGACAGGAAGTGGTGTAGCTAGCCGCAGAATCTGCGACTATCTATGCCCGGAAGTGGGTGCAGATACCTGTATTATACAGGTATCAGCACCCCCCTCCTCCCTGAAAGGTGGCAATTGTGGCACCGGAGGGGGGGAGGGTTCCGATGAGTGGAAGTTCCACTTAAGGGTGGAGCTTCGCTTTAAATGCCTTAGGTCCTGAAAGTAAGAAACAGATTATGACTAAATAACATGAAGTTTATACCAATTTAAATGAATCCTGCCATGACAGAAAAATGAAGATCGACATTGATGATTCTAATTTATAAAAACATCAATACTTCTCATCTTTGACCTGAAATAAGCATGCAGATAAATGTTTCTGACTTTTCTCTGATTTTCCTGATCCACATACTTGCTCTGGTTCAGCAATTCACGACCATGGAGTCGGGATCCGCCTAGATCCCTGGACTGACACCCGGCTCAGCCTCTCAGTGAGCCTCTGAGGGGCTGGGCCAGCCACTCTTGCCCCCTTCTACAGCTCAGCGCTCCAGTGAGCAAGGAGGGGGCAGAGCAGAGAGCTGTGACTGACAGTCACCAGCTCTCTGCTCGGAGGGGTTGTGAGAACCGAGTGATCGGCGGTGTTTGATTGCTTGGTTCTCATTGTAGAGGCGCCGGGGGAGAGATGCAGCATTGGACCGATGCTGCATCCACCCAGGTAAGTATGAAGGGAAAAAAAAAAAACATATTTCTCTTTTAAATTGTAGGGATTTCCTCTCACTTCCTATTTTGGCTATGGGACAGAAAGTGAACATAAATCTCTCCAATGGGACACAGATGGTAGTTATGACCCTCACTTGTCCTATCCAAAATGAAAAAAAAATAAAAAGTTTTCCTAAAATTCTACTTTAAAACATACCATATATACTCGAGTATAAGCCGACCCGAATATAAGCCGAGGCACCTAATTTTACCACAAAAAAACTGGGAAAACTTATTGACTCCAGTAAAAGGCTAGGGTGAGAAATGCGCAGCTACTGTAAGTGGAAAAGAGGGTCAACAATGCCCATTTGCAGCCTCACTGTGCCCATTTGCTGCCATAGGTCCCCTGAACTTCAAACTTGGTAGTTAAGGGTTCCTAGATGCCCCCTAGCTGCAGCCAAAATTTGGGGTCTCTGGACCCAAAGGGTCCTGAAATGACATTGCTGCAGATGGATACAGTTGGCCGAATTTGGGGCCCTGTATCTCGGGGCCACTTGGTGCTAAGAATATGTTGTAGTGTTGGTTCGACTGGGTTTGCACACCAAATTTGGGGTTCCTAGCACCAAGTGGCCCCGAGATACGGGGCCCCAAAGTCGGGTCGGAAAATGTCATTCTCTGCTGCAGAAAAGTGCCTGACTCGAGTATAAGCCGAGGGGGGCACTTTCAGCACAAAAAAATGTGCTGAAGAACTCGGCTTATACTCGAGTATATACGGTAAGTGAAGGCACAAAAAAATATATATACATTTGCAGTACATCCCCAAATTTTAACCTTTTTAAAGACCCTGCAAGCACAGGAAAACACCTGCTGATCTGCCAGAAATGCAGTCAGCTCGTAGGCTAGGTTCCCATCTATGGAGGTGCTGGCCTACGTATAAAATAGCATGCTTTCCGGCAACAAAAATGTGATGCAGTTAGCAAATAGGGGACGAAAAGTAGCGCGTTTTTCCGTGCTGGGAAACCCTTCGGCTGGAAAATGTGGAGGGACCTTTTCCTATGTACCCCACAAGTACAGCAGCCCATTCACATGAATAGGATGCTGTGACCACACAAACCAGAAAAGTGTGAACCAGCCACTAGTCTTGTTGTGTACTGACAACAAAGTATTTTTGTGAACTGTGCATTGTCAACCCTTCCAATGTCTTTTACTAAACAATAACCCTTACACTAAGGCAATGTGGAGACCAATTCATATAATACAATTACATTACACATTTCCCTGTTACTTTCCTTCTTAGCAGGGGAATAGTTTGACTCAGGGAAAGATGTCATTAATACAGTGATCTGCTAGCACCAGTAGAAACAAGGTAGACCTAAACCAACTTCGCTTTCATCCAAGATCACCACAAGGAAATATGAATGACAACAGAGAGACATCAGCAACTCCCCACATCGCATAGCAATCTACAGGCTATAGTTATCAACTACCGGCTCTTAGGGCTGCAACCAGGCCATCATTAGCAGATGGATTATGGAAGAACCTATAGATCCTCTACTGGACCATGAAAAAAGTTTAAAGCCTAATTATCTAAAGTTATTAAAAAGTTTACATACATCGCATTTTACTTCAATTAGGACCAATATTAATGTGGAGTATGGATAGAGCATGGAAAGAGAATCACAATGGAACCTCAGGGGTTTTTCAGATCCTTCGGGATTCCCTCAAATAATACAATCCCTCAATCGACTGACAATAATGCTGACTGTTTATGCTTTTTTTACCCTAACCAAGTTTTAGTATAAAAACTACTTTCTACATGCAGAATAAGTGCTAAAGGGAATTCTTAACACATAAATCTCACACTCAGCATTTCATCCTCCTTTAATATTTTATATCAGAACACTTTTAAGTTCATCAAAAACAAGAAATGTGGATCAAGATGCCTATAGCTTTTATCTTAAAACCCAATTCAAAACTAAAAAAAAAATGGACTGGACAACAGCTTACCAGAAACTAATTTTAGGTGGTTTGCATTTCCAAAAGTAAAATAACGTATTATGTTTAAAAATAATGTATAATCTGAGGCCAGGTCAGTAGCAAAGCAGGATAGCAGAAGGTGCCAGTGCTGAGATTACAAATGGTATATATATATTCAATATTTATTTAATTTTCTTTCAAAAAAATTTAAAATGAAAGGAAAGTTTTCTGTGACCATTCATTTTCTTTGCTATAATCTACAGTATTAGAATTATATCAAAATCTATCTAAAGTGCTGCTGGTGGCTGCTACAACCAAAATTCATACTGTTCCGCAGTGTGTGAGGAGAGGAGGGAACCGATGCAGCAGCGCTGTGGGCTGGATCTGAAGTGCCCATAGCGCTGATCTGTGCTAATCCATATTTATGGCTCATCCATCCCCATCCATGCCACATCAGAGCTCATCTCTTTTCCAACGTTCTGGATAAAAAATGATACTACCCTCTGTAAAAAGTTAGGGTGAGGACGCAATACTACCTTATCCTTGTGAACAATAATATGGCTCTTTACAAGAAAAAGCAGCCAATTCTGATACCATTCTTGCAGCAGATATGGTTACCAGAAAAAAAAATAGTTTCCTTGTCAAAAAAAGGACCAAGAGAATATGTCGTATCGTTCCAAAAAAAGTCCCAAGGGTTCAGGGGTGACCTAACCGGGGATTAAGCTGTGTTACCGCCTGAATAAAGTTACGAATAAAAGAAATTTAAGCAAGTCGTCATTGAAATAATACTGATACGGCCGAGACCTGTCCTTAGAAAGCACTCAAGGCCAGCTTTATTTCTGAACCCATCTGCAGAAAGTCAAGGATTCTACCTTTGACCTATTTCCTGGGGTGCAACCCCTGGTTTCAGACAAGGAGACATATGCTTCCCAGACTCCATAATATACAATTATGAAGGCCAGCTCCCTTGCATTAACCAAGATAGAAACCACTGAACCTGACAGCCCACGTTTCTTCAGAGTGTGGGTCTCAATAGCCAAACCATTAAATTTAGCGTTTGTAAAGTAGGATGGAATACTGGACCTTGCGAAAGAATTTCTGGCCATGGTGGTAGGGTCCATGGGTCCCCTACTGTTATCTTTATGATCTCTGCATAACAAGATTTCCTGGGCCCCGCTGGGGCCACAAGAATCACGACTTCCTTTCCTGCTTGATCCTGCAAAGAAGTCGTGGACGCAGGCAGAATTGTAAGGAATGCCTAAATCAGTGAGAACCGATTCCACGGAAATAGCAAAGCATCTGTTCCGCATGCTAGCGGATCCTTTGTTTTTGACACAAAGTTGTCGATTTCTTTGTTGAACCTGGACTTAAACAGATCTATGTCCGAGATCCCCCATCTTTGACATATTGACAGGAAGATATCAGGGAGAAGGAACAGATTTAATTTTTTAATGATTAATCGTGCAGCTCTAATATCTGGTATAGGATGCTGGCAATCCAAGACGGTAACTTTAACTGAACAAAATCATCTCATGCCTATGGAAACCTTATACCATGATGATTGGTGACTTTCTTTTAAATGACGCAAGCATACAATGAAATTGAGTAAAGTTTTTATTTTTGTATTAAACCAAATTTCCAAAGAAAATGCCTGTCTGGAACATATCTGCCTTAATGATTTCCAATTTAACAGCCTGGCATAGTGACCCTTTGTTCTTGATACGGGGAGACACTTTATTAAGGCATTAAAGCAGCCTAGAAACTACAACTGCAAGAGTAAAAACAAACCAGAGATACTGCGATATAGTGAAACAGATCCTTCACATTTAATTCTAGGAAATGAAGCAGAACAAACACCTCTTGTAACCAAAAAGAAAAGATTATTAAAACAAAACAGCTGGAGCACAGAATCGCCCATTAGAGACTTTCTAAAATGCTCCTGTATAATAGGGAGAAAAAAGGATCAGGTTGGAAAGATTTTCGGGTCCTTATTATATTGACTTGACATAGCTTAAAATCCTTTTCCTTTGATAATGATTAACAAGTTCAAATTCTCTACTTAATGTCTATAATTAAACCATCCATTGAGCATTTTCACAGCATCCTATAATTTTCTATGCCAAGTTTTTTGTTATCTGTTTCCACCGCCTTCAGAAATAGATACAAGCAAATGCCAGCAAATCTGTCCTAACTCTTACAGTTTGTCTACAATTTAGCAGAGAAGATCACAACTGAAGCCTTCAATGTGATCACTGAAGCAATGCCATGATCAAAATAGTTATTCCATAAGATCACTTTTCTATATTTTTCAGCAAAAATGCAATGTTTGGCCATTATATGCCCTTATCTACTGATTGGTGACTTCATCAAATGAGCTGGAATTTATGTCCATTCACAGACAGTAATTGCTGTGAATTGCTCTCTTACAATTCTAACCATCTTAACATTCCTGTCTGTATACAAAAAAACATGTAGATGTTAAAAATATTCAAGTAGTGCTACAAAGGAGTAAGATATTTCTTATTTGAAAATGTTCAATGAGCGTTCAGTGACCAGGCCACTTATCAAGTAACCAACCCCTCATCTTACTGGTATCATCCTTGGAAGATGAACTGCATGAAGGCTTGAAGCTAAACTCCAGGCAAACAGCAAAATCTACCGATAAAATTCATAAAAAGGTAATTGTATTCTGTTTTACTTGCCAAAGAATTCATATTTTTTTTTTAATCTATAAGCCCTGAGATTTACACAGCTCTGTGTCCTGTTTGGCAGTCGCCTCACATATACCCAGTGAAGTGAACAGCCTCGGGTGATACAAAGATTAAACAAATCCTCCTACATAGGTTTTACTAGTTTATCCGCAGTCTTCTCTTCTCTTCACCCCCTCAAAAGGGCAGCAAAGTGTAAAAATCTTTTTTCATCTGTCAGAAGCACAGAGGAGGAGGCGGAGAGGCTGCAGTAACAGTGAGTGAGAGCCGATTGGAAGAAATGAACACACCCCCTTCACACAGCAGAACTGTTTTCTGAATAGACAAGCTGAGCTCTCCTCCTCCCCCTCCCGACACAAATTTATCTTATGTGTAGGGAAAACTTCTCAGAAGTGACTTATGATAACAGCGGAACAAAGCAACAGAGAGAAACGGCACATAGAGCTTTGGAGAGAGATCAGTAAACACTACGGATATATGTGCTTTGCTCATATTTCATGGCTGAGGTTTTCAACCACTTTAAATAACACTTACAAGTATGGTCTCTCCCCAGGTTGTGAATGGACACAGAAAGGAGCAGCAGTAGACTGATTAACTCATCTCTCTGTCACTGTGCTCTCTGCCCATCAGCATGTTCCTTGTTAACACATGAGCATGACACCACAGCTCATAATTGTGCTGCTTTGTTCTCTCAGTCTACTGCGAACCGCTGCGAGTGTCATTACATTGACACCCCCAGATCAGTTCACAGATCGCAGTGCAAACTGTGAACTGGCACAGGAATCGGATCGCATAGGTGAGAACCCATTTCAGTTCGGGGGAAAAAAAAAAAAAGTCCCTGCACTTTTTTTCTTGGGAATCTGTATGGCTGAACTCTCATCTTACAGACACTGCATGTGATCGGCACCACAAGTGCGAATCACATGTGATGTCGGATCGCATAATGTGAACCTGGGCTCAATCTAACCTTTTCAAGGTTTATACAAGATGTACTGGCATGCTCATTAGCAAGATACAGCACAGATGCATTCCTTTTACAAGGGCAGTTGTTAAAAAAGTGAACGTTAAACACAACTATATTCGTATAGGTATTTAGAAAATACTTTTTCCACAGTTACCAAGTGACAAACTCTACTGTATGCATACAGTACATAAAAAACCAGATCAAACCCTGATGCAGATTTTTATTTGAACACACAAGTGTAACAAAAGACGGCATTTGAAACCAATCAAGGAAGATAATTTGGCAGTTATTCTAGACCATCCTCACAGTGGTAGCATTTAATAATAATCAATTATAATCACTGCCCTTCTGAAGGCTCAAGCTACCGCTGCTTAAATAGGGTGTTTATCAGTATAGTATCAGACGTTTCTCTTTCAAAAAAAAAAAATCAATTGCACTTATCTGAAACATATCTAATGTTCTAACTAGATTGATCCCAGAGAAATTCATCTTTCAAGAAAGCAAGTTGAGATGTCAATAGTTCTTCAAACTTATTAAGAGAAATATATCAAGTTATGAACTTTACAAGCTCAAAGGCTCTTTAAAGTATACCTGTACTGCACAAACGTCTACTAAACCAAAATCAATACTGCATACTAAGCATTGTATGTTAGCAGATTGAACCTGCACCTTAGAAGAGTGATGGCAAAAAAAAGACCAAGTGGTCCGTAGAATCTGCCCTTTATTCTGTGTAAGTATGGATCTAGGTTTGTTCCAAGCATACATACAGTGGCTTGCGAAAGTATTCGGCCCCCTTGAACTTTTCAACCTTTTGCCACATTTCAGGCTTCAAACATAAAGATATAAAATTTTAATTTTTTGTGAAGAATCACCAACAAGTGGGACACAATTGTGAAGTGGAACGAAATCTATTGGATATTTTAAACTTTTTTTAGCAAATAAAAAACTGAAAAGTGGTGCGTGCAAAATTATTCGGCCCCTTTACTTTCAGTGCAGCAAACTGACTCCAGAAGTTCAGCGAGGATCTCTGAATGATCCAATGTTGTCCTAAATGACTGATGGTGATAAATAGAATCCACCTGTGTGTAATCAAGTCTCTGTATAAATGCACCTGCTCTGTGATAGTCTCAGGGTTCTGTTTAAAGCGCAGAGAGCATCATGAAGACCAAGGAACACACCAGGCAGGTCCGTAATACTGTTGTGGAGAAGTTTAAAGCCGGATTTGGATACAAAAAGATTTCCCAAGCTTTAAACATCCCAAGGAGCACTGTGCAAGCGATCATTTTGAAATGGAAGGAGTATCAGACCACTGCAAATCTACCAAGACCTGGCGGTCCCTCTAAACTTTCAGCTCAGACAAGGAGAAGACTGATCAGAGATGCAGCCAAGAGGCCCATGATCACTCTGGATGAACTGCAGAGAACTACAGCTGAGGTGGGAGAGTCTGTCCATAGGACAACAATCAGTCGTACACTGCACAAATCTGGCCTTTATGGAAGAGTGGCAAGAAGAAAGACTTTTCTCAAAGATATCCATTAAAAGTCATGTCTAAAGTTTGCCACAAGCCACCTGGGAGACACACCAAACATGTGGAAGAAGGTGCTCTGGTCCGATGAAACCAAAATCGAACTTTTTGGCCACAATGCAAAACGATATGTTTGGCGTAAAAGCAACACAGCTCATCACCCTCAACACACCATCCCCACTGTCAAACATGGTGGTGGCAGCATCGTGGTTTGGGCCTGCTTTTCTTCAGCAGGGACAGGGAAGATGGTAAAAATTGAGGGGAAGATGGATGCAGCCAAATACAGGACCATTCTGGATGAAAACCTGTTGGAGTCTGCAAAAGACCTGAAAGTGGGACGGAGATTTATCTTCCAACAAGACAATGATCCCAAACATACAGCAAAATCTACAAAGGAATGGTTCACAAATAAACGTATCCAGGTGTTAGAATGGCCAAGTCAAAGTCCAGACCTGAATCCGATCGAGAATCTGTGGAAAGAGCTGAAAACTGCTGTTCACAAACGCTCTCCATCCAACCTCACTGAGCTCGAGCTGTTTTCCAAGGAAGAATGGGCAAGAATTTCAGTCTCTCGATGTGCAAAACTGATAGAGACATACCCCAAGCGACTTGCAGCTGTAATCGCAGCAAAAGGTGGCTCTACAAAGTATTAACGCAAGGGGGCCGAATAATTTTGCACGCCCCACTTTTCATTTTTTTATTAGTTAAAAAAGTTTCAAAAATCCAATAGATTTCGTTCTACTTCACAATTGTGTCCCACTTGTTGGTGATTCTTCACAAAAAATTAAAAGTTTATATCTTTATGTTTGAAGCCTGAAATGTGGCAAAAGGTTGAAAAGTTCAAGGGGGCCGAATACTTTCGCAAGGCACTGTAAATTCACTTACTGATGACTGACTCACTACATCTGCTGAAAGGCTATTCCAAGCACCAACTACTTATTAAAGTGGGGTGCCCCTTAAAAAATTTTTTTTAAAAGTCAGCAGCTAAAAATACTGCAGCTGCTGACTTTTAATAATCGGACACTTACCTGTCCCAGGGTCCAGCGGTGCGGGGGATCGAAGCCCCCCCTCGTTCCCGCTCCACTTGCGACGCTGACATTCTTACTGTGGGCACCCGGCTGTGGCTTCACAGCCAGGCACCCACTGCGCATGCGCGAGCGGCGCCGAGCGCCGTGATACGCCGCGCAGTCATCTGGGACCTGTCACGTGTCCCAGATGACTGACTGCGGAGAGGTGAAGTGATGTCAGTGCCCGAGCACTGAAGGAGGCAGACTAGGAGGGACCCTCTAGCAACAGGCATTTAGAGGTGAGTGAAATATTTTTTTTTTCCAATTATTTTATTTTTGATTTTTTTTTAGGAATTTTAAGCCTTTTTTTTTTTTTTTTTTTTTTTTATTTTTTTTTTTTTTTTAAGTAAAAATGACTTTGTACAGTTAGTTGTCAACCTTCATTCTGCTACTTTGAGGTCACGTACCTGTGTTGAAAATGCTGACATCCTGAACCTTGTTTACACCCTTAAAGTGGTTTTAAAGGCAGAAGGTTTTTTACCTTAATCTATTCTCTACATTAGGGTGAAAAACCTTCTGGGTGCAGCTCCCCTCCCAGCCCCCTCTTATACTTACCTGAGCCCCATGGCGATCCAGCGATGTGCGTGAGGGCAGCGGCTCACCCGGGTCTTTCTCTCCTCATTGGCTCTTGCTGCTGTAAATTACCGCCAGTGGGCCAATGAGGAGAGAGCGGTAGCCAAGCTGCACTCTGTGGTTGTTGTTGCCAGACGGGCTGGTCTGAGTATTTCAGAAACTGCTACTGGGATTTTCACACACAACCATCTCTAGGGCTTACAGAGGATGGTCCGAAAAAGAGAAAATATCCAGTGAGCGGGAGTTGTGTGGACAAAAATGCCTTGTTAATGTCAGAGATCAAGGAGAGAATGGGCAGACTGGTTTGAGTTGACAGAAAGGCAACAGTAACTCAAATAACCACCTGTTACAAACAAGGTAAGCAGAATACCATCTCTGAACACACAACACATTGAACATGGAAGAAGATGGGCTACAGCAGCAGAGGACCGCACTCTGTCAATTTAGGAAACTGAAGCTACAATTCACACAGGCTTACCAAAATTGGACAATAGAAGATTAAAGCTGTGACATTCAGATGGTAAGGTCAGAATTTGGCATAAACATGAAAGCTTGGATCCATCCTGCCTTGTATCAATGGTTCAGGCTGGTGGGGGTGTAATGGTGTGGGAGATATTTTCTTGGCACACTTTGGGCCCCTTAGTACCAATTGAGCATCATTTAAACACCACCGCCTGCCTATATTATTGTTGCTGACCATGTCATCCCTTTATGACCCCAGTGTACTTCTGATGGCTACTTCCAGCAGAATAATGCACCATGTCACAAAGCTCAAATCATCTCACCACTGGTTTCTTGGATATGACAATGAGGTCGCTGTACTCCAATGGCCCCCAAAGCCACCAGATCCCAATCCAATAGAGCACCTTTGGGATGTGGTTGAATGGGAGATTTGCATCATGGATGTGCAGGCGACAAATCTGCAGCGATGATGCAAACTGTGTGATGCTATCATGTCAATATGGACCAAAACCTCTGAGGAATGTTTCCAACACCTTGTAGAATCTTTGCCACAAAGAATTAAGGCAGTTCTGAAGGCAAAAGGGAGTCCAACTCGGTACTAGCAAGGTGTAGCTAATAAAGTGGCCGGTGAGTGTAAATTGCAATAAAAGCAGAACTATAGGAAAGCTTTTTTTTTTTTTCATTTTGGCTAGAGTAAGGGAGGGTTGGAACCTCTATCAGATTTTTTTTTTCTGTTTTGCCATCTGTTTCCCATTGCAGATTTACCTTCACTTCCTGTCCCAAAGCCACATTCCTTGGGGACCCCCCCACCAGGTCATCCAAACTAGTGTCCATATTGGAAGATTTCCCCTCTATTACTTTTTGGGGACAACCCAAAATTTGGGATTTTATTTTACTTTCAATGATAATGACAACACAAACAGGTCAACTAGAGAGGGTGAATCTCCCTAATGGGGGCACAGACAGCAATATAAACTGATAAGCATTCTAATCCCTTTTATTTTTATTTTTTTATTTTTTTTTTTGAATAAAGTTTTGCCTTTAGTTATACATTAACCTTATTTACAGTGACACTGAAAAATTATCTGAAAGGGGGGAATGTCCTCTCATTTTCTTGAATCAGTCGAATACTCAAAAAAAGGTGTCCCAAGCTCTTAGAGACTTAGTATTGACTTTTGGGGTCGTGAATAGTTATGCACATTGACTTCAGATTCTATATTACTTTACTTTGTTAGCTGCTTGTTGATGGACTTTATTGAGTTTATAAATGCATAACTGTTATTTCTTTATAAAAAAAACTTTGGGCAGGGGGAAAAAAAACCTGCTGTCCAACATTTTCAGTGTGATGTTCTCATAGGAAGGAATTATTGACATTTTTATATATATATATATATATATATATATATATATATATATATATATATATATATATATATATATATATATATATATATATAACTAGGTGCTCACAAAACACAGGTTATCATTAACTACAAGTCTCGACCAAAATGTAAAAATGTATACACACGGTCACACAGAGAACTTTCGACAGTCAAGAACGCGGTGACGTACAACACTACGATGAGCCGAAAAGATGAAGTTCCATTCTTCTGAGCATGCATCAAATTGTTTTCGAGCATGTGTAGGAATTTTGCGCGTCGGAATTGGTACAGCCGATCAGAATTTCCCATCAGACTTTTTCCGACTGAAAAATAGAGAACCTGCTCTCAATCTTTTGCTGGCCGGAATTCCGCCAGCAAAAGTCCAATGGAGCATACACTCGGTCGGAATTTCCGACCAAAATCTCACATCGGACTTTTGCTGGCGGAATTTCCGATCATGTGTACGCGGCATAAGATGAAGTATTGCAAGCAATGAAAAACAAAATGTACTGCTACAAATCCTGTCTAAATTAGCTCTAGTATGTGTATGTATGACCGTAAGTTAGGGACCTTAGATTGTAAGGCTGGCCATACATGGTGCAAATTTCTTTCCTGTCATCTCACCACAGGGGGGAGGGACGGGGGAAGCCGCCCTCCGCTGGGAGAAGACAGCGATTATCACTAGCGGCTACAGCTCCCGCTAGCGATAGTCACAAGAGAATCCAACAGGCTGGTTGTACCCACATTGATCGATCAATCAACTTGGTACATTTAACCTGCCCTGCCTGCTAAACCGGCCAAGATTTGAACCGTGTATGGCCAGCCTAAGCTCCTAGAGGGCAGGGACTGATGTGAATGTACAATATACATGTATGTACAAATAGTAAATAGATAATTAGGCAGTATCACAAATGTGAACATTAATATTTAGTTGAGTGTGCCTTTAAGAGAAAAATCACATTGTACTGAAATTATTCCAACAGAAATAATCATAAATACTGCTTTCTGGTGTCGCAAAATGGTAGACCGAATACTGACAAAGCGCAATAAAAGGTAGCTGAAGTATTCCGGTATGGCATGGTTGCCATCAGTTAAAAATATAAATGTAGTAAAAAAATGTTTGCTTTTAGAACAAATATTATAATGACTTTGCTTCACACTAATCCACTCTACTACTCTCAACTGAAAACTAACAGGCGCATGAAAGATGCAGCTTTATTGGCTTTTATACTATGGATGGCTATGCTCGGAAATTGTCGATTTTTCCAGTGACTGTTAAACTGAATCCAGTTTCTCGCAATTTAATTAAATTTCACAACCTTATCTTATCACAAAATCATTTAATTATTGGTCTGAGCATGAATGAGCTTCAGAGGTTCACAAGGGTGGTTTGCAAGCAATCGCTTACTACATCTTCATAACACATAATAACTTATTTTACTACAAACTAAATGACAGTGCCTTGCAAAAGTATTCACCCCCTTGGCATTTTTCATGTTTTATTGCCTCACAACCTGGAATTAACATGGACTGTTTGAGGATTTGCATCATTTAATTTACAGAACATGCCCACAACTTTAACCACTTCAATACAGGGCACTTATACACCTTCCTGCCCAGGACAATTTTGAGCTTTCAGCGCTGTCACAATTTGAATGACAATTGCGCGGTCATACTACACTGTACTCAAACAAAATTTTTATCATTTTGTTCCCACAAATAGAGCTTTCTTTTGGTGGTATTTGATTACCTCCGCGGTTTATATTTTTTGCTAAACAAATAAAAAAATACTGAAAATTTTGAAAAAAATAAAAGTTTTGGTTTTGTTTCCGTTATAAAATTTTGTAAATAAGTAAGTTTTCTCTTTCACTGATAAGGGGGCACTGATAAGGCGCCACCGATGAGGGGACACCAATGAGCGGGCACTGATATGCGGCACTGACAGGCAGCACTGGTGGGCACTCATGGGTGGCACAGGTGGGCACCGATAGGAGACACTGATGGGCACAGAAAAGATGAAAAGATGGGTACTTATGGGTGGCACTGATGGGCATTGATACATGGCACTGATATGAGGCACTGATGGGCATCCCTGGTGGCACTGGCAGTGGTAGGCATTGTCAGTGGGCACTGATTGGCAGCTGCCTGGGCACAGATGTGCATTTCCCTGGGGGTCTAGGGGGGCATACCTGGTGGTCCAGTGTGGTGACGTCCCTGGTGGTCCTGGGCGGCATGATGGTGGTCCTGGGTGGGAACAATCAGCACAGACCCCCCCCCCCCCTGTCAGGACTGCCGCCGATAGGCTCTCCTCTACTTGCGTCTGTTAGACGCGAGTGAGGAAAAGCCGATCACCGGCTCTTCCTATTTACATAGTGATCAGCCATGATTGGACACGGCTGATCACGTGGTAAAGAGTCTCCATCAGAGACTCTTTATCTAGATCGGTGTTGCGGGGTGTCAGACTGACACACCGCAACAACGATCACCAAGATGCGTGCCCCCTGGGGCGCGTGCAGCGGCTTAATATCCTGAGGACGTCATATGACGCCCAGTCAGGATATTGAAATCACTTTGCTGCCGTCATTCTGCTATATGGCGGGCGGCAAGTGGTTAAAGATGTTTTTTTTTTTATTGTGAAGCAAACAACAAATAGGACAAAATAACAAAGTCAATGTGCATAACTATTCACGACCCCAAAAGTCAATACTAAGGGCTCTTTCACACGGGGCGGATCAGTGCAGATCCGCCCCGTGGATAGCCGCTTGCTCAGCAGGGATCGCCGGAGCGATCTCCGCTGAGCAGGAAGAGGACAGGTCCGTCTCTGCACTCCGTGCAGGGACGGACCTGTCAGAGTGCCGCTCTCCCCTATGGGAGATCGGGTGACGACGGACAGCAGAATCCGTCGTCATCCGATCCGCTCTGCAGACAGATGAAAAAAATGGGGTTTTCCTCCGTCTGCAGAAACGGAGCATAGCGGGCACAGACGAGAGCGGGTGTCAGCGGATGACACCCGCTATCCCATAGGGATACATGTATGTCCGTTTTTCATCCTAAAACGGAAGGATGAAAAATGGACATGCGGTCCGTCAGTGTGAAAGAGCCCTAAGTCTCTAAGAGCTTGCGACACCTTACCACTGGGATTTTTCCCATTCCTCCTTGCAAAACTGCTCCAGCTCCTTCAAGTTGGAGTGTTTGCACTTGTGAACAGCAATCTTTAAGTCTGACCACAGATTTTCTATTGGATTGAGGTCTGGGCTTTGACATTTCCCCTTAAACCACTCAAGTGTTGCTTTAGCAGTGTGTTTGGGGTCATTGTCCTGCTGGAAGGTGAACCTCCATCCTAGCCTCAAATCACACACAGAGTGGTACAGGGTTTGCTCAAGAAAATCCCTGTATTTAGCACCATCCATTTCTCCCTCAACTCTGACCAGTTTCCCAGTCCCGACTGCTGAAAAACATTCCCACAGCATGTTTGACTGTGGGGGATGGTGCTTCTTGGGTGATGTGATGTGTTGGGTTTGCGCCAGACACAGCGGTTTCTTTGATGACCAAAAAGTAAAATTTTAGTCTCATCAGACCAGAGCACCTTCCCCCATACATCTTGGGAGTCTCCCCACATGCCTTTTCGCAAACTCAAAACATGCCAGTTATTTGCTGAAATAATGATTTTCTTCTGGCCACTCTGCCATAAAGCCCAAATCTATGGAGCATATGGCTTATTGTCGTCCTTTGTACAGATACTCCAGTCTATGCTGTGGAACTCTGCAGCTCCTCCAGGGTTACCTTAGGTCTCTGTGCTGCCTCTCTGATTAATGCCCTCCTTGTCCAGTCCGTGAGTTTTGGTGTACAGCCGTCTCTTTGCATGTTTGTTGTTGTGCCATGTTCTTTTCATTTGGTTATAATAGATTTGATGGTGCTCCTAGGGATCAGTAAAGATTTGGATATTTTTTTAGAACCTAACCCTGACTTGTACTTCTCAACAACATTGTCCCTTACTTGTTCGGAGAGTTCCTTGGTCTTCATGGCAGTGTTTGGTTAGTGGTGCCTCTGCTTAGGTGTTGCAGCCTCTGGGGCCCTTCAAAAAGGTGTGTATATGTAATAACAGATCATGTGACAGTTTGCACACAGGTGGACATCATTTCACTAATTATGTGACTTCTGAAGGTCATTGGTTGCACCAGAGCTTTTTATGGGCTTCATAACAAAGGGGGTGAATACATACGCACATACCAATTATCAGTTTTTTATTTTTGAAAAATTGTTTTATGTATATATTTTTCTAATTTTACTTCACCAACTTAGGCTATTGTGTTCTGATCCATCACATATAATTCAGATTAAAAAATGATTGAACTAAATAATGTAATGTAACAAAATAGGGTAAAAAGCCAAGGGGGGCAAATACTTTTGCAAGGCACTGTATGGTGCACCGGCTGTTATCCCCAACTTAAACGATGATCTGCAGATAACACTTAATACGTGGGTTTTCCTCATTGCCTGGTGACTTTACGGTGTTTGAACTTGGGCCAGTTCACATCAGAATGAGATGCGGGAAAAGCGTGTTACTCACACCGCATTCAATACACACTGCCTTTGTGACCTGCTGCAGGTGCCAGTACATTGTTAGCAGCATCCTAAACACAGTGCGTTTGCGGGCACCATATCACATGGTAACGCAGTACAATGCAATTTGGTGTGGCAAGTTTTTTTTGTGCAGTGTAGTGCAAATGAATAGGCTGCCAAATCACACTGCAGGGGAATGCACAAGAATCGCAAGAAACGCGGATCACGTTCCTGTGAGATTCTGATATGAACTGGCCCTTAAAAGAAAGAACTTCAATGAAAATACATATACTAGTGGTTTCTCTGGGAAAGGAATACCAAGCAAGCCATGACCCAAACAGCTTCTATGACTGAAACAGAATCTAAGAAATGAGGACAACTGAAAGGTCTGTCCCCTCCAATCATAAATCACTTTCCATTCATAGACACCATAGTACAGCTTCTATGAATGGCAGAGCTGGGCGAAAGGGATGGACATAGTCGGGCTCTCTTGACAGCCCTTAGTTGTATTAATCCCTGCCGCACCAGAAGATTACAGCAGTGGGGGTGGGCATGGATGGAAGAGGATATCAACTAACAGAAAAGGTATCAGCACAAAGGATATATCCTACTGACCCCAAGTTATGTCCCTTGTTCTGATTTTTCAGTTTTTTAATCTGGCTGCAGTTCGGCTTTAATTGCTTACAACAGCAAGCACTTATCTGACCCTGAATTACTTATGACCTTGACCAGCTTCCAACAAGAGCCTGGTAGAGTTTTTGGCCAGTATAGGGTATAGATATATCTTTTCTTAATTTTGTAGGTTTCTGGAGAAAATGCTGCTACAGGCTGCCTCCAGTATTGGTCACATGACCAAAAGCCTAGGCCGTCGGTCATAAATACATGGTTCAAGTTGGCTGATCACCAAAAATCAAACGCATCAGAGAAGCATTTTAATAAAGAAAAAAGGTATTCTTCCAATGAATTCTGACAACTTTTGACATATACCCAGTGTGCCATGTGTATTAGAACTTAACTTATTGGGGTATTTAACCAAAAGCTAGCTTAGGCCGCATCAGTACATACCAGTCTCTATAACAGTTTTCCTAAACCAACACCCATGTGTGATAAAAGGATAGCTCCTGATATGCTCTGATAAAAGGTCTTTACAAAAAAACACCATGGGAAATTTCCATACACATTCTTTTGTTTTATTTGAGTATCCCAAGGTCACTTTGAAGACATCAATTGCATTCAAGTCCTAGTACACCTTTAATAGTCAGTTGACATGGAGCAGGACTTTAAGAATTGATCTCATATTGTGTGGCTAAGGCTAGGGAATGGGAGTGCATGTGGCTTTAAACATTTGAAAAAGTTCTTTCATGTGGGATATAAATTACTCAAGGGAGCAGTGTGTGTGTGCTGTAAGGGGATTCGGAAAAGACATGCAGTGTGTAGACTTGGCTTTATTTCAGGGGACTACAGAGATGGAGGATGAGTTTTGTTATAAAAAGCTGAGCGGTTGTGAAGGAATTTGGATTTTTGGGCCTGAAATCTGACTCCGGTTTAGGCTCTGTACACACTTGTGGGACTTGTCATGCGATTTTTGACATCAAAGTCGCATTACAAGT
This sequence comes from Lithobates sylvaticus, assembly GCA_028564925.1. Lineage (NCBI taxonomy): Eukaryota > Metazoa > Chordata > Amphibia > Anura > Ranidae > Lithobates > Lithobates sylvaticus. The sequence continues at coordinate 302,443,075 of CM053028.1, read as the reverse complement.
CGAAGCCCATTCTTTTCAATGGCACCCGTCTAAATCGGTGTGACTTAAAGTTGCAGCGACTTTGAAAAGCCGTCCCCTGATGATGTCTAATTGAGAGACGAAACCCGTACGAGTAGGAGCGAGCGGTTCTCTCCATACACTGAGTGTTGGCCAGTGGCAGTTATAATAGGCAGATGATCCCTGGGTGCCAGGAAAGGAACTCAATGTGAGTAGCTCTTTATAATGTGTTGATGTGTTTTGATAGACTTTTTGCGTGATTATATTCCTCTCTGCTTTATACACATGTTGAGCTCAAACTGGTCTGTGTAAAAAGAAACCACATTCACCACTTCCACACCGGACAAATTCTGGCATTTCTCTCTGTGTAAAAATCTATTTTTTGCTAGAAAATTACCCAGAACCCCCAAGCTATATATATATATATATATATATAAAATATATATATAAAAAAAAATATATATATATATATATATATATATATATATATATATTTTTTTTGGGGGTTCTGGGTAATTTTCTAGCAAAAATATATATATATAAAATAAAAACACTATTTATTGGCGTATAACACGCACTTTCACCCTGAAAATCAGCTGCAAATAGTGTGTGCGAGTAATACGCCGATACTGCAAACTTGGCTGCCTAGGAGGAAACGGGGAGGAGGGCGGGACAAGCGCCGTCAGATTACATACAGCGAGAATCTCCTGTTTACTCAACGGCCTCTTTAATAGGAAGTCCTGTCTCCTGGGCCGGGACTGGACCAGTGTTCTGTCTATCATAGAAGCCGGTCCAGGAGGCGGGACTTTGTATTAAAAAAGCCGCCGAGTAAACAGGAGATTCTCGCTGTATGTAATCTGACAGCGCTCGTCCCCTCCGAGGCAGCAGTAATCTGAGGTGAAGCTGCAGATGGACATTGATCAGGCTGCATTGATGGGCAATTGTGAGGCTGTAAATGGGCATTGATCAGGCCGCATTGATGGTCAATTGTGAGGCTGCAGATGGCATTGATCAGGCTGCAGATGGGCAATGATGAGGCTGCATTGATGGGCACTGACCCTTATTTTGCTTCAAAGTTCTTTATTTAAAATTTTAGTTTTTTTCCTGATACTTCAATTCTAAAATGAAGGTGCGTGTTATACGCCTGTGCGTTTTATATGCCAATAAATACGGTGTGTGTGTGTGTGTGTGTGTGTGTGTGTATTTTATATCTATATATTTTAGCAGAGACCCTAGGAAAATGGTGGTCATTGCAATTTTTTATGCCACACAGTATTTGCGCAGCAATTTTTCAAACGCGTTAAAAAAAAAACATTAAAAAAAAAAAAACTGTTCAATGAATTAAAAAAACAAAACCGTAAAGTTAGCCTAATTATTTCATATAATGTGAAAGTTGATGTTACGCTGAGTAAATGGATACCTTACATGTCGCTCTTAAAAATTTCGCACACTCGTGGAATGGCACCAAACTTCGGTACTTAAAAACCTCCATAGGCTGTCAACATTTTTTACAGGTTATCAGTTTAGATTTACAGAGGTCTTGCACTAGAATCATTGCTCTTGCTCCAACATTTGCGGCGATATCTCACGTGTGGTTTGAATTTCATTTACATATGAAAACGCGACCTACGTATGCGTTCGCTTCTGTGATCAAAATTTTTTTTATCACTTTTATTCCTATTAAAGGAATGTAAACATCTCTTGCAATAGGAATATGGCATAATAGGTCCTCTTTATGGATAAATGTGGGGTCTATAAGACCCCACATCTCTCATCTAGGCTGGAAAGCCTGAGATCAAAAAAAAAAAAAAAAAAAAAACAATGATCTCAGCCTTTCCCTCCGAACATATGGCAGTGTTTACAACTGCCCGGCCTGGAGGTGATGTCAATGTCACGCCCGGCGACCATCTGGTCCTCGGTCAGCTCTATGATAAACTTCCGCCACCGGCGGGTTCCTTCTCCGGCTCGCCGATCGTACGGGCGAGGCGGTAGAAGCACTGATGGGCAGGCCAAACCCTCCCGCCACCTTAAAAAACAATCACGTATCTGAACTGCCGCTATGATTGTTTTTACTGTACAGGGAATGGCCGGCAGAAAAATTAAAGATATTTTTAGCTGCAAGCATCATTCAGATATCTCCACTGAAAGCCCAGGACGTCATATGACGTTAAGCGGGTTGGAAGTGGTTAAGGACACCTAGCCACGCACAGCGGAGCTGTGGCATAAAGCATAAGAGTTCAACTATATTCAGTGAGTCTGGACCCAATGGGGTTGGGGCACAGCGCACACGGAGTGAACTGAAGTGGAATAGCACTGCATTTGTCACTTGGAGAGCACTGGCATCAATCATTAGAGGATGTGATTGATCTATACACCAATCAATTTTTTCGATGAAAAATTTGCACTTATCAAAATGGACTTTGTTTGAATGTTTAATGAATATTATTTTTATGGAGTCACGGATTGCACTTGAATTCAGGCACATTTTACTTGAATGGCATTTGAATCAAACATTTTATTTAATATCTTTATTTATTATTAAACATTTATTCATTTAATACCTTCGTTACTTATTTAGGCCCCTTTCACACATGCGGACCATTCAGATCCGCCTGAAAAAACTGACGCGGGTGCTCCATGCACCTCTATGGAACGTCGGATGTCAGCGGTGACATGTCTGCTGACATCCGATCCAGGCGGATGCAAACCCTAATTTCCATCCTTCTGGCGGATCGGATTGGATGAAAACGGACAGCGCGCAGAGACGGACCTGTCATCCGCTGGCTCAGCGGGGATCAACAGAGCGATCCCCGCTGAGCAAGCAGAGGAGGGAAAACGGACAGCCCCGTGTGAATGGGGCCTTAGGCTCTTTTGTTTTTGGCTATATCCAGCACATGTAGATGTAAAAAAGAGTAGCGCACTTCATACCATTTGAGTTGTGAAAAGGTGCCTGCACTACTTTGATGCGACTGACTCAGAAAGTGTAAAAGTCAGACCCAGTTGTGCTCCAAAGTTACACTGGAAATTGTGCGACTTTGCAGTCGTGCTAGTGTGAGCAGAGCCTTAGTGACCCTGGACACCGCCGCTATCCTCCTTTTGTGTGGCAAATAGTAGTCTCCCTTGGAAATGCCCAATGCCTGTGGGAGGTTGATGTAAGCCCTGCATCTCATAAAAGCAGTACAATCCTATGCACGCTCTTAGCTCCAGGTTCATGCTGTTAACAGCTCACATCACGGGAACGCTCCAAGAACCAATGCACATGATTCCCAGTCATGTGATCACAAAGAAGCTTGGTACGTCAACCTGTCAGTAGCGCCATGCCTCCTTTGTCGTCTCTCTGCTACATGCTTAGCTGCAAAGACAGAAGGAACTCAAAACACTGCAATGTACAAAATTGGAAAAACAAATGCCCAAACTGTCCACCGCCATGATTCCTGATTCCGCTATATCAGACTGCCTCACTTTGATTCAATTTGTCATCTAATTATTTGTTATTTAATAGACCCGCATAATTAAGCTTGTAGCACTAAAAGAACTGAATAAAAAACCTCAGCCTTGTTAACACTAAAATATCTGTATTTGTTAAGCTGATCTATGCCAGTGTCATAGGAAGCAAAAATTATGCTAAAATATTTTCCTTGCTTACCAGCACAACAAATAACTATGATAACATTTAATTTTTAGCTAGTCATGTCCATTTTATAATTTATTTTTAAATTATAATTGTTAAAATAATAATTAAGAAAAAGAAAATGGCAAAATGGCATATGCTGACAACAAAAAAAGAAAACCGTATGGAAATCATTAAAGGTCTGTTTGGACCATAAGGCAGTGTGCTACAATGGACATATTTTCATGCTCGGAGGCACATTGCATTAGACAGACAATTAATTGTGAATGAGCTTGTCAATGCACCTTAAAGTGGTTGTAAACTTTAGACATGACATATGAACAAAGCACATTCTTCTATAGTGTGTAATTGTCTCAATTAAGAGCACTAAGTATCATTTCTGTCTGCTGCTTCATTCCTCGGCTATCAACGTGAATCACTTCTGACAAGTTTTCTTGACCCCAACAGAAAAAAGGTGACAGGAAAGGGAGCTCCAGCTGATTGACAGCCTCAGCTCTGTTACTGTGAGCTGTGTGAAGGAGGAGGAGGAGGAGGAGGAGGAGGAGGAGGGGAGGAGGAGGAGGAGGAGGAGGAGGAGGAGGAGGAGGGGGTGTTCCTTTCCTGCAATCAGCTCTCTTCACCGAGCTCTGCAGTGTGTAACTTCAGCTCTCTCCAACCCATTTTCATCTGGTGATGTGGCCAGTAACACACCTCCTGTATTAGAGAGCCCCTACTCTGGATGAAGAAGCACAGGGAGCACCTTTGGACAGCAGCATTGTCAGTCTGGGGGAGGGGGGGGGGGCTAAGGGGGTTGGAAGATGTAATAGCAGATTTAGATACACTAAAAAATTTATGCCCAATTCCAGCTCACACTGCTCTTATTCAAGCAGTTATAGGAACAGCTTTGTTTCCTTTTGTGATAAAGGTTTTACATGAATAAATAAAATACGACTATTGTAAGCGCCCCAGTCAGTGGCAAATGGTTTGTCTTAACACTCTTAACTGATACATTTGCTGGAGAGCTTGTACTCTTCAGAAACAGACTTACTGGCTGGATCGTCAGCTAAAATTAAAGGAAAGAAGACCTAAAAAAGAAAACTAATATGGTAATCACCTCTAAAGCCCCATACGCACGGTCGGATTTTCGCATGGATTCTGTCCGATCGGACAATGTTGTTGAAAAATCAGACCGTGTGTATGCACCATCGGACAGTGTACGTCGTATTGTCCGACGGACAAAGTCCTATCTCCTGCTGGATAGATTTTCCGACAACACGGTCCGATCACACCAAATCCGATCGTGTGTATGGTAGTCCGACCGGACAAAGTGCTACGCATGCTCAGATCACATTACAAGACCAAAGCTATTGGCTACTAGCCTCTACGTAGTCCCGTCGTAGGCAACAAACGTCACCACGTTCAGAATGGTCGGATTTTCCGACAACTTTGTCCGACCGTGTGTACGCAAAACCAACATCAGACAAAGTATGACGGACAGGATCCGACCGACCTGGTCCTCGGATAATCCGCGCGTGTGTATGGGGCTTAAGAATTTCTAAGCTGCAATATAAGAAAGGTTTTCTTTTTGGGTTTAATACAGCTTTGAAAGGGTATTAAACCAATACACACAAATATAATATATTGCAGCTTACCAATCATTAAATGTGGTGGCTTCATTCATTTTTCCAAGCTTTCTTCACTTTGTTTTCACCTGGTGATCTGGCCAATAAACATCTCCTGTATTAGAGTGCTCCCATTCTAGAAGAAGGAGCAACAGACACCTTTGGACAGGAGCCTCTTAAGTCTGGGGATAGGGTAGGTGTTAGGTGGACTAGCAGATTTAAATACACTAACAAATTGAAGCCAAACTCCAAACACTTTTTAGGCAGCTACAGAAACTTTTTTTTCCCTTTTTTTTTACATTAATGAATAAAAGCTTACAATTGTAAGCACCTCTGTCAGTGTTATATGATTAGTCTCAATCCACTAACTGCTACATCTGCAGAATGGCTTGTTCTGTTAAAAAAAACAGAATTACTGGCAGGATCACCAGGTGAAAAAAAATAAAAAAGAGACAACTAAAGCAGCCCTCACATCTAGGAGTTAGTAAGCTGCAGTATAATGAAATGTTTGCTTTTGGATTTAAAGAGGAGCTCCAGTCCCCTCACGGAAAAAATATACATATACTGCAGCTGCTGACTTTTAATATTAAGACACTTACCTGTCCTGGAATCCAATTTTTCCATCAGCTCTCGGGTGCTGCCGCCGCCGTTGGTAGTAAGGGAATCCGGCAGTGAAGCCTTTTGGCTTCACAGCCGGTTCCCTACTGCCCATGCGCAATGCGCGCTGCACTTTCGGAATAGCCCGGTGGCGGGGAGGGAGGAGGGGGTTGAACTTTTTACATACGGCAAGGTCCGACGTAAGTGGGGACACACATGTTTCTGTCTTTTTTATGCCGCCCTACATGTGTCAAATGCACAGAAGAACTTCCTGCGCCTTTTTGGCTGTAGAGATTCGCATGCGCATCTGCTGGCCACATTTAGGGTGCCATTAAAGAATTAATAGAACTGCAAACATGAGTCTTCTGTGTGCGTTCATAGAAAGCGCAGATGTGAATGCAGTCTCAGACCTCATCAATAACACGATTTGTACATACTAGTACAAGCTTGGTTACAATGGCAGAAACGGAAACTAACAATACTCAGCTTGCATCTCTTAATCCAACTAGAACACATCTACAGGCTTCCTGTGTCAGTGCTTATCTGCACAATAAGGAACAAGAAAAAGGTTAATCAAGTTAGAGATTATATTTAAGGATACAAGTAAAGAGAACATTGTTCATTATGTGCACATACCGGCATTTACAGAGGTTCAGCAGAGGCCTGCCACTTACTGGTGTTATGCAGTCTTTTTCCATTAAACAGTTATTGAAAAACGTAATGTATTTTTCTGCTCTAATCCTTCCACACAAGTGATCCCCTTCTATTTCCTGCCCACTTCTGTAGAAATATAACACATACTATACATTTGTCTCTTAGCTTTTCATCTTTCGAAAAAGGAAGAATGTCTTCTGCTATGCAAATCCCAGCTTTCAATCCCCAGAATATTTCCACTGCATATCCACTATTAATATTGATGGAAACACAAAAAAAAAAAAAAAAAAAAGCAGAATTTAAAAAGCACCTTTTTGCTACATATGCCAATAGTTTCTAAAGTGTATGCAATTTATAAATCTATAGGTAAGAGTAGACCATATACTGTATAGAATAGTGATAAGCGTGCACTCGGCTAGTGCAATGATGCTCCGCTGCTGCTCCAGAAGTATTACTGACACCACAATGAGAACAATGCGCTGAAAAAATTACTTATATCTACAATAACATCAGTAATGCCCCATAAAATAACTCTTATAGGATCAGGGGCAGTGGTTGTAGAGGCAGGTTTTTTTAATCTTAATGCATTCTATGCATTAAGATAAAAAAAAAACCTGAATGCAGCAGCCCCCCCGAACACTTACCTGAGCCCCCTCTCAATCCAGCGATGTCCACCAGTGCCTCGGCCAATCCGGGACTCCCTTCTGGTTGGCTGAGACACAGCTGTGGCGCCATTGGCTCCCACTGCTGTCAAAGTCAGTTAGCCAATGAGGAGAGAGGGGGCGGGACAGACCATGGCTCTGTGTCTGAATGGACACCCAGAGCAGCGGCTTGGCTCGGGTGACCCCATTGCAAGCTGCTTGCTGTGGGGGCACTCAACCCGAGGGAGGGGCCAAATATATGTCCCAAATATAGTGGAAGCAATTTGTGATTGCCAATCTAAAGCCTAGTTCACAGCGGCCAAATGTCAGACCGCATCAATCGGTTCAATAGAAACCGGCTGACATTCAGCCCCATGTGTACTGGAGACAGTCCGACAGGCTTCTTTTTCAAAGGGGCCTGACCGAAAAAGGTCTGCCGATCGGCTCCCAATCAGCGCTTTTAGCCATTAGCTGAACGAAGTGTTCTGGCGGGGGACCACCCCCTGTCAGAACACAATAGAACAGCAGGGAAGATTGCTGTACTAAGGTTGGATAGTTAGTACAGTGGTTCCTCCTGACCTGTCAGGTTTTTTTCTTTCAGCCCTGCTGAGTTTAAAGGAAAAAAAACTGCTAGTGTGCATTAGGCTTAAAACGGGAATAAACTGTGATAAAAGCTTCAATTTGACAAGATCAAAAACACACAATAAAACCTGCCCAACGGCACCCAGGATGAATCGCCTACTGTGTATTACAGAACGGCGGCTACACCAGCTGCTGTTCCCCCAGTCAGATATGACGTCAGACGAGAGCCTGCCCGATGCATTTTGTCATTCACAGACATTGTCAGGAGCTGGGATCTTGTTCCTGTCAAATTTAAGTTTTTAATAAATAGTTTTATGCAATGGGATTCCTTTTGTTTCCTGCCTCTTATGGATCCTTTTGAACTAGAGGAGATATGGTGAAAAGTGAGACCGCTAGTGGACTAAAAGGAAAGTGTGGGCAACTTGCTTATTAAAGTGGTTGCAAACCATTACATATACCCAGTGAAATGATACACAGATGGTACAACTTATGTAGGATGATTTGTTTCATCTGCAGTCTTCTCTCCCCTACAGCCTTTCAAAGTCTAAAATCTATAAAGCTTGTCTGTGCTGTCAGAAAAAAAGGGGGCAGAGCTGAAATTACACTCTGCAGAGCTCAGTGAGGAGAGCTCTGAGAGCTGATTGGAGGGAAAGGACACCCCCCTTTCCCTTCACCAGGCAGCTAGAGGTTACTGGGTAATTGTGATGATTATAACTACACTGAAAATATATATTACTCATCAATAGAGCTGCACGATTCTGGGAAAAATGAGAATTGCGATTCTTTTGCTTAGAATGAAGATCACGACTCTCTCACGATTCTCAAAAAATAGACTCTGGGTAGCTGACTGTGGTAATATTCATAATATGGGTACGGTAGCACTAGCAAGTGGACTCAGACAGACTGTGCTGGGTAATATTTATATATATATATATATATATATATATATATATATATATATATATATATATATATATTATATATATTATATATGGGTAGCTGACTCAGACTGTGCCTCTGGTAATATTCATAATATATTATATTGCCGCCTCACTGTTCCCATCATTGCAGCCTCACCGTGCCCATCATTGCAGCCTCACCATCGTTGCAGCCTTACTGTGCCCATCATTGCCGCCTTGTGCCCATAATTGCCACCTTACTGTGCCCTCATTGCAGCCTTTCTGTGCCCATCATTGCCGCCTTACCGTTCCCTCATGGCAGCCTCACCATCGTTGCAGCCTTACTGTGCCCATAATTGCAGCTTCACATGCCCATCATTGCCACCTTACTGTGCCCATCTCATTGCAGCCTCACCGTGCCCATCTCATTACAGCCTTACTGGCCCATCTCACTACAGCCTTACTGTGCCCATCTCACTACAGCCTTACTGTGCCCATCTCACTGCAGCCTTACTGTGCCCATCTCACTGCAGCCTTACTGTGCCCATCTCACTGCAGCCTTACTGTGCCCATCTCACTGCAGCCTTACTGTGCCCATCTCACTGCAGCCTTACTGTGCCCATCTCATTGCAGCCTTACTGTGCCCATCTCATTGCAGCCTTACCATCGCTGTAGCCTCCCGCTGTGTCACGGAGCGGAGTGTGTAATCATGTTCGGCCGCGCTGTGACAAAAGTCCTGCCCTCCTCCTAGACAGGCTCATGTGATAGACAGAACACTGCATCTATCACACGAGCTGGTCTAGGAGGAGGGCGGGACTTTTGTCACAGCGCGGCCGAACATTTCACAGCTCCGTGACACAGCGCTGATGATTGACGTCAGTTCCAATAGCCGCCATTTGCGGAACCGGCGGCGCTAAACAAAAATCGTGGGTCGTCCAAATTTTAGATCGCGTGGGGGGGTGAATCGAGATTGCGATCTTTTCACGATTAATCGTGCACCTCTACTCATCAACAGAGCACTGCACAAAACCCATGTATATTTCTGGGTAGTATAGAACAGCAAAAATCATAACTCAGTTTTCTAATCGCTCCTTTCATTCTTTTTCACATTTTGAATAAAATGGACTACTGGTGCTTATCAAATCTTAGTTGGTGACATGTTTAGCGCTCAGCTGTGTGGAAGCACTGATTGAGCTCTGTCTCGGCTGCCATCAAAATCTCGAAGTGCCCATTCAAAATTTGAGCACTGTGACAACGTATGGTAAAACGCATGCAATAGTCTATGTTACCACAACAAGTCAATGTACCTGCTCTATGTACAGTGCCCTATGGTGCCATTTACTATGGTTCCATTATGAATGTTTTTTTTATTCGTTGTGGTGCATTGACAGCCCATTCTTCCCCATCTCCTCTGCTATGTGGGGCCCGAGGGTCACAAAAACATTTATTCCAAATTTAAAAAAAAAACATTTAAAAATAAAACATCTGTTTAAATACATGTCTTCATGCAAATCTACGACACTGGGCTGCAAATACAAAACCTTGAGATGAAGGTCAGTGAGGTCATGGACACACTGAAACCAGATGCAGAACCAGCTGAGGTGCAAGTAGCCAAAATTAAGGGCCCTTTCACACTGAGGCAGTTTTCAGGTGTTTTAGCTCTAGAAATAGCACCTATAAAACACCTGAACTGCCCCCCACTCATTGCAATGGGTGCTTTCACACCCTGGCGGTGCGCTTGTACGACGTTAGAAAAAGTCCTGCTAGCAGCATCTTTAGGGCGGTATACAGCGCTCCCAAAACGCCCCTGCCTATTGCAATGAATGGGCAGCTTTTCCAAAGCACCTTTTCATTCATTGGGTTTCAGTTCTTTTAATCATGGAGGCTCAGCTTCACATGTCGGTGTTACCTAAGGCCACATCAATAGAAATGCCTACTTCTCCAGACTGATATCCACCCATCAAGGCATTTTGATATTTGCATAACTCCTTTCAAGAGCCAACTCGTTGCTTGCATTAGGGTTATTTTATCCTGAGGGGAGTACTGTGGAAGGGTGCTGTGATATTTCCAGGATGCAATGTACAGCACCCCATTGGCCCTTCCCATAAGTCATGATCTGCTAGCATTGCACTGAAAAACAAAGACTTCTTGGAAAAAACACGATAATACAAGTAAGCATAGAGTTGTCCATAAGCAAACAGTCCAAGGACCTGATGACCAAAACACGTGGCCCACTGGAGCTCTGCGTCAGTCAACCTCTGGGCACCAGAGAACAAAGGGTTCTTCCAACAGCGGTGCTTTAGTCAATCAGTAGTGGAGGACTTCTTCAGCCGATAGGGCCTTCTTATCCACCATCGGTACAGTAGGCTACTACCCAACGTAAGGAGCAATGACTTAGCTAGGGCAGCAATGGGGCTGCTGTAATTGATAACAGACAAGAGGGGGCGGTGACAGAGTGAATGATGGAATCAAAGAATTTGGGGGCAAAAGGTTGGGCACATAAGTAGAAAATGAAAGACCTATAAAAGGGGAATTAATGTAAAGTTTAAAATGGGTAAATAATAATAAAGTTTTTGGCTCCCAAGTACAATATCTCACAGTAACCTATCAGAATTCACTCTGCTGAAATCAAGCTTTAAAAATATGGAATCTGATTAGTTGCTATAGGTAAGCACATTTAAGAAGTATTCCCTATGAAGGCCAATAATATTCTAGAACACATAGGGGTTGATTTACTAAAACCGCGGTGCAAATTCTGGTGGAGTTCTGCAAAGAAACCAATCAGCTTCCATAATTTTTTTTTGTCAAAGTTTAACTGAACAGGCTGAAGTTAGAAGCCAATTGGCTACCATGCACAGCTGAAGCTGATTGGCTACAAACCCATAGTTTGGCAAGCACAAAAAAAACCTATAGAAGACCTGTGGGATATAAAGAGAAGAAGTGATCTGGTACTGCATCTCTGACAGAACCTGAAAATCACAGAGGAACTGTGTTGATGGGCCAATGCAGCTTGTTTTCAGGGACAGTTTGAATTTGATATCACTTTGAGATGCTTTTAAGATCATTCAGAATTTATCAACAAGCATATCTGACTTTTGACCTTCTTCTGATCTGCATTTAATGTAGAACAAAGCAAAACTTTGTATTTTTGATACAGTAAGGGAGGGGTATAATCCCTGTCAGCCTTTTGCATCTGTGTCATATTGGGGAGACTTCCCTTCATTTCCTGTCCCATAGCCAAAACCAGAAGTCAGAGAAATTGCTGGTCATCACAAAGGTCACCAAAACTAGTTTCCCCACTATTCCTGTTCTTGTGTCATTTTCACACTCCTGGTAAACAGAACAAGGAGAGGCCAAATCTCCCTAACGTGGGCACACTCTGCAACACAAACCTGACAGGGGTTCTAATCGCTCTCCACTCTTTCCAAAGCTAAAATGTTTTTCTTTTAGTTATACTTTAACCTCTTTCTAAACTAAACCTAATCCTGCTTTGAGCTGCTTTTGCATTTTCATTACAAATGCCTATCAACAGAGGCCGAGGGGGTGACAGTTGCTGCCAATCAATTGACTGATCTTGCACAGTATCTCCAATTTTGTAAAGCATGAACAGTTATAAAATTAAAAACTGGACTTGTTTGGGAATTTGATTTATTTAACTACCTGCATTGCTGTTTCTCTTAGAAAAAAGCTTAAAGTAATACTAAAGTCTTTTTTTTTTTGTTAAAAATAACAACCATGTTGTTCTTTCCTGCCCTGTGTAGTGGTTTTGCACAGAGCAGCCCAGATTCTCCTCTCTCGGGTTCCTCGCCGATGCTCCTAGCCCCTCCCTCCTGTTGAGTGCCCCCACAGCAAGCAGCTTGCTATGGGGGCACGCGAACAGTGTCACATCTCCCTGTGTCCATTCAGACACAGAGCCGCGGCCCTGCCTCATCTCTCATTGGCTCGCTGACTTTGATTGACAGCAGGAGTCAATGGTGCTTCACTGCTGTCTCAGGCAATAAGGAGGGAGAGTCCGGGGCAGCCAAGTCTCTTGTGCAACATCGCAGGATTTAGATGGCTTGGGTAAATATTAGGGGGGCTGAGGCACACAGAAGGCTTATCTTAATGCATAGAATGCATTAAGATAAAAAAAAAAAACCTTCTGCCTTTACAACCACCAAGAGGTTGCTGCACGAAAAGTGGGTATAGGGAAAAAAACATTTATCTATGGAAACCTATAAAAATCCCAGTTTAATTTTCAAGTACACACTACTGAAATGAAGCCGGTATTCAACTTTCTGCTATGGCCAACAAAACATTTTTCGTTATCCATCAACACCAAAATCATTTTAGATAAGCAAGATTGAAGCACTGCAATTATTGCACATGGTAACCTAACTGCATTTACTATATTTATTGGCATATAGCACTCACTTTTTCACCTTGCAAATCGGGTGCAAATAGCGCGTGCGTGTTATACGCAAATACTTCAATTTTAGCTGCCTCGGAGGGGACAGGGAGGGGGGCGGGGCGAGCGCCGTCAGATTACGTACAGTGAGCATCTCCTGTTTACTTGGCGGCCTCTGTAATAGGAAGTCCCATGTCCTGGGAAGCCATTGGACCACTGTTCTGTCTATCATAGGAGATTCTCACTATATGTAATCTGTTGGCGCTCGTCCCGCCCCCTCCCTGTCTCCTCTAGTCTGCAGATGGGCATCGATCAGGATGCACTGATGGCAATGGTGAGGCTGCGGCATTGAAGGCAATGGCGCGTTTGCGGCATTGAAAGCAAATGGCGAGGCTGCGGCATTGAAGGCAATTGGCGAGGCTGGGGCATTGAAGGCAAATGGCGAGGCTGGGGCATTGAAGGCAAATGGCGAGGCTGGGGCATTGAAGGCAAATGGCGAGGCTGGGGCATTGAAGGCAAATGGCGAGGCTGCGGCATTGAAGGCAAATGGCGAGGCTGCGGCATTGAAGGCAAATGGCGAGGCTGCGGCATTGAAGGCAAATGGCGAGGCTGCGACATTGAAGGCAAAGGGCGAGGCTGCGGCATTGAAAGGCAAATGGCGAGGCTGCGGCATTGAAGGCAAATGGCGAGGCTGCTGCATTGAAGGCAAATGGGGAGGCTGCTGCATTGAAGGCAAATGGCGAGGCTGCGACATTGAAGGCAAAAGGCGAGGCTGCGGCATTGAAAGGCAAAAGGCGAGGCTGCGGCATTGAAAGGCAAAAGGCGAGGCTGCGGCATTGAAAGGCAAAAGGCGAGGCTGCGGCATTGAAAGGCAAATGGCGAGGCTGCGGCATTGAGGGCAAATGGCGAGGCTGCTGCATTGAAGGCAAATGGGGAGGCTGCTGCATTGAAGGCAAATGGGGAGGCTGCTGCATTGAGGGCAAATGGCGAGGCTGCTGCATTGAAGGCAAATGGCGAGGCTGCTGCATTGAAGGCAAATGGCGAGGCTGCTGCATTGAAGGCAAATGGCGAGGCTGCTGCATTGAAGGCAAATGGTGAGGTTGCTGCATTGAAGGCAAATGGTGAGGCTGCTGCATTGAAGGCAAATGGTGAGGCTGCTGCATTGAAGGCAAATGGTGAGGCTGCTGCATTGAAGGCAAATGGTGAGGTTGCTGCATTGAAGGCAAATGGTGAGGCTGCTGCATTGAAGGCAAATGGTGAGGTTGCTGCATTGAAGGCAAATGGTGAGGCTTTATTAATGGCACTTTTGAGGCTGCAGATGAGCACTGACTCTTATTTTGCTTCAAAGTTCCTAATTTAAAATTTGTTTTTTGCTGAAACTTCCCTCTTAAAATGAATGTGCATGTTATACGCCTATGTGTGTTATAAGCCGATAAATACGGTATTTTTATTTATTATTTCTAATCTAAAACATACCTAAATTAAAAATTAAACTTTAAAAAAAAAAAAAAAAACAGTAGTGTGTGGTTGACCTTACCTATTGTAAACTGTTCTAATATGTAAAGTTTATATAAGGTAACAACAAAACAGAGACAATCATACTTTTTTATTTTTTACTCTGTTCCCCTTGGGAATTTAAAGTAACAGTTTTACATCACACTGTCAAACAGCCCTTCTCAGGCAGAGGGTCTACACGTTCCTACACTGATTAATGACAGTGAAAGGCAAGATATCATCTGCACAGGCACAACATGGATTTACACACACTATAGGCTTCCACATGTTAAAGGATCTAAAGGTATGGCTGCAAAGTTTACCTTTCAGTTCCTCATTATCCTGTGACAAGCTGTGAATAAGCCATATCTATGACCAGTTCTATTGTAGTTTCTAGATAAAAGCAGGGCCATGCAGACACTATATCAATATGAACAGATGAATCGTTTTCAGGATTCACAACACAAGTGCGTCTGGCTGCATAACAATGTTTGTTCACCTTTGCTGATTGATCTTGTAAGGCAATAGGAATCATGACGGATAACCATGCCCGTCGCTTGTATTATGTAAAAAAAACATGCGGTATATACTGCGGGCTGCATGTAACCTCAGCATCAATGCAATGAGAGTCTCTGATTTAGCTGTGCCGTGTAGGAAAATGTTACAAAATGGTGAATGTATTACCAAAGTAGTAGAACACGTTTCAGATTCCGGATCTCATTTGTTTTATTTATTCGCATATCTCAAATCCATTTGTTTTTCAAGAACAAAGAGCAGAGAGTTGAATTATTTCTACCCAAGTCCCGATTTATTAACCAGAGCAAAGAAAATAGGACCCTCCAGGCTCTGGCAGACACCTAACGAAGCCACTCTGTAAACAGGCTGTAAATTGCTCCCAACACTGGAAGAAAGCCTAGGGAGGAAACATCAGTAACCATGATCTAGAGTCGAGTCTCCTACTGCTCCAGCACATAACATTCTCAATTTAATTAACAGATCCACAATGTCGCTTATTGACATGGTACAGATGAAAAATAATTACCGTTGTCCTCTGCAATAAAGTAGACTGTGATAATTTACCAAGGATATGTGCTAACTTCCACATTTTTCTTGTTTGTCAGTTCAGTGAAACACCAAATATCTAGCTTTCGCTACATCATTTTGATTTTCAGCCCCAGAAGGTTAAATAAAAATGCCCCTTTGCTGCCATCTAGTGGAAGGAAGGACACCTACCTCAAAAAAGAAGACTGCATTATTCCCAAAAGTATTTTTACATTTTTTTTTTTTTTTTTTTTTTACAACTACAAAAGTGTTTCTAGAGCAGCCCAGAATGACAAGGCCGACAATGCCTGTCAATACTCTTCAATCTGAATCCTGATCACAAGTTCTAACCCGATTTGTGTGGGTTAAGCAGATTCAGCATGGCTCCTTTTAACAAAGCACTACAAATAAATTGCTGACCAGCAGGATGTCAGCTTACGTTTAAAAAAGAAATCTGCTGAGCACTCAATAATTAATGTAAAACTGAAAAACCAATAGGAGCTGAGAAAAAAAGGACTTGAAGTTACTTATGATTTCTGAATGTAATCTAATGTGGGACATCTCACCAGAAAAAAAAAAAAAAAAAAACACCCCATCAGGATAATATATATCCTCATTCCCTGATAAACATGACAGATACAGGGGAAAAAAAAAAAAAAAATTCGAAAAACAGACACACAACAGTTTTATGGATCAGATACAGTTGGAACAACATTTTACAATTATATACTTTAGATGGCTTGGCCTAGCATAGATTTGGAAGCTGTTCCTTATATTAGTAAATGAATATGGCCACATACGCAGTAAAAACATTCTCTCACAAAAAAAAATTCACTGCAAAAGTTTGGGAATGTAGACACTAAAATGAATCGGGTAAATCAAGTTAACCATTTTATATCTTTTTATTTACGGTTTATATTGTTGAATCTTTATTTTAAAAATGATTTTTAATGCAGGATATATCCATGACACAGAACTAATAAAAGCACGGTTTTCTAAAGATAAAGTATGCAGTAGCCGTTTCTTTTCAGTTTCTCTCTTTAATTAAAAATTACTGTAAAGCTCAATTTTTAATATTAAAATTATAAACATAGTATACTTATCTGCTCTGTGCAATTGTATTGCATTGAGCGGCGCTGAACCTCTTCTTCTCGGGTACCCCACCGGCGCTCTTGGCCCCTCCTTCTCTTGCTGTGCCACCATAGGAAGCCACTTTCTATGGTGGTGCACCTGCGGGTTCGCTCTATTGACACACAGCACAGCGCCAGCCCCCACTCTCAGGATTTGATTGACGGCAGCAGGAGCCAATGGTTTCCACTGTTGCCTCTGTGAGCAGAGAGAGTCAAAGCAGACAGGCACACAGTGCTGGATCGAGATGCCTCAGGTAACTATGACGTTTTTTTCGGCCGATACAGATTTTTAGGCCGCCTTTCAGGCAGATAGCGGATATCAGGTGCCGATATTCTGTACATCACCGTTACTTGCCACTGTCACCTGCCACCCAGATGTAGATTTTCACTAATTCCACTACTTCTGGCAGCCTTTCCCCAGCGGCGTCCGAGCGGGTAAACTTCCACATGCAGGTGGGTGGCGAGAGATGACTTAACTATCTCTCTGCTTGCCCACGGCTGCAGCTCTGTCAAGCTGCAGTAGGGGCGGAAAAGATGATGCGAGGAGGGCAGCGAGATGATGTCATCTCTCTGCTGCACGCCGCACCACTGACAAAGATTGTCAGAGACTGCAGCGAGTGTTGCGCGGTGACAGGGGGAAGAGGTCTGACCAATATCAGTATGTTTCTGATAAATTGAAAAATTTGAATAACGGCCCCCGATAATTGGATGCTCCAATAATTGGTCAACCCCTAAACTATGCCATAGTGCAAGGGAGTGATACAAAAACTGGGACATTTTTTACCTTAATGCAGGAATACAAATTACTAAATGAATAATGATGCAACGTGTAGAAAGTAAAATATTAAGTATGAAACAATATCACATTTAAAAAATCAAATAGGAAAAGGTATCTGGGGGCTTAAAAGTAAACTTGTTTTGTAAGCCGCTGCCAAGACCAGGTAGCCTAGCTTCCTTGAGTAAAAAAAAAAAAAAAAAAAAAGTGTTCACCTCCAAAACCTTGGAAGGACTCTTGCCATGCTTAGTACTTTATTTTTTTTTTATCAAGTTGTTATGGATAATGTTCTTTAGCAAGGAACATACATTCCACATTAATATTTATGCTACCGAAATTAGCGTGTGCTGTAAATCCTCCAGGGTTGCTCCTGTTTCTTCTTGCCGAAGGCTGCCATTTTGCTGTAGCCCAGAGCCCCTGAGCAGTAGTAAATATTTAGGCAGTCAGCATATCGGCCTCTACATTTTCAGCATATTGCCTAAAAATAGAGAGAAACTGAACACGTGCAGAACAGGGGGATACAGTGTATTACTGGATTTTAAACAGTATAGGCCTCATGAGTTGACCTACCCTGGCAGAATTTATGATTTCTTGTCCATTTGTTCAGAGAATATGAATGATAACACAAAAACATCTTTTACTCTTTTTAAATCATAATGGCAGCATAAACTACCCAAAATTACCCTGATTAAAAGTTTACATACCCTGGTGATTTGGCCTGATAACATGCACAAAAGTTGACACAAAGGGGTTTGAATGGCTATTAAAGGTAACAAACCTCACCTGTGATCTGTTTGCTTATAATTAGTGTGTGTGTATAAAAGGTCAATGAGTTTTTGAACTCTTGACAGACCCTTGTATCTTTCATCCAGTGCTGCACTGAGGTTTCTGGATTCTGAGTCATGGGGAAAGCAAAATAATTGTCAAAGGATCTGCAGGAAAGGGTAGTTGAACTGTATAAAACAGGAAAGGGCTATAAAAAGATATCCAAGGAATTGAGAATGCCAATCAGCAGTGTTTGAACTCTAAGAGAAAAGAAGTGGAATATGAGGGGTTCTGTTGAAACCAAAACCACGGTCAGGTAGACCAACTAAAATTTCAGCCACAACTGCCAGGAAAATTGTTTGGGTTGCAAAGAAAAATGCACAAATAACTTCAGGTGAAATACAGGACTCTTTGAAAACATGTGTGGCTGTTTCAAGATGCACAATAAGGAGGCACTTGAAGAAAGATGGGCTGCATGGTCGAGTCGCCAGAAGAAAGCCATTACGCATATTATTATGCAAATGCCACAAAGTATTCCACTTACAATTCGCCAAACAGCACAGAGACGAGCCTCAAACCTTCTGGCACAAAGTCATTGGAGTGATGAGACCAAAATTGAGCTTTTTGGCCACAACTATAAATGCTACATTTGGAAAGGAGTCAACAAGGCCTATGATGAAAAGTACAGAGGTGGGTCACTGATGTTTTGGGGATGTGCGAGCTACAAAGGCACAGGAAATTTGGTCAAAATTGTTGGCAAGATGAATGCAGTAGGTTTTTAAAAAATACTGGAGGAAGCCGTCGCTACGGGCACAGTTTGATCCCAAAAGGGGTGCCCAGGGCACCGGATCGCCGCCTATGTGATATATAGAGGTATTTAGCAAGTGACCGAGTAACTACTAATTATATATATATATATATATATATATATATATATATATATATATATATATTATATATATATATATATATATATATATATATATATATATATATAAAACCAGAGGTCTGTTTGAAGTTTGAAGTACATTTACACTTACACTGCTGTACAACAACAATGTTCAAGGTCATTGTTTACGACCTGTATGTTTTGTATGTTCTGTTAAAACTTTAATAAAAACATTTGAAAGAAAAAATACTGGAGGAACATTTGCATTCTTCAGCCAGGAAGCTGTGCATGGGATGTACTTGGACATTCCAACATGACAATGATCCAAAACACAAGGCCAAGTCGACCTGTCATTGGCTACAGCAGAATAAAAGTGAAGGTTCTGGAGTGGCTCCTGACCTCAATATCATTGAGCCACTCTGGGGAGATCTCAAACGTGAAGTTCATGCAAGACAGCCCAAGAATTTACAGGAACTGGAGGCTTTTTTGCCAAGAGGAATGGGCAGCTTTACCCTCTGAGAAGATAAAGAGCCTCATCCACAAATACCACAAAAGACTTCAAGCTGTCATTGATGTTAAAGGGGGCAATACACAATATTGAGAACTGAAGTATGTAAACTTCTGATCAGGGTCATTTGGGTAGTTTTTGTTGTCATTATGATTTAAAAAGAGTAATCACAGTTGATTGATAATAAATGGCTTCAAACAAACACCAACCATGAGTGAAAGAAATGTTTGTGTCATCATTTATATTCTCTGAAAAATGGCCAAGAAATCAAATTCTGACAGGGTATGTAAACTTATTAACACAACTGTAACTAGACTGCTTGATACTGTTGTCTTCATTGAGAAAGCTGGAATGTCAGCAAGATCCTTGGAAATGTATCAAACCCAATGCCAACCATTTTTTCATTTTCTGGAGGAAGTGGTAAGAGCCAGAACAATCGGTCATCTCTATATTTTGTCTGTACTCTCATCATCTTGAAACCAGGGCAAGAAATAAGGGCGTGTTTATGTTGCCTGGGAGTGAGAGACACAAATGACAAATAGCAAATGGGTTTTTGTTGCTGCCCTAAATTTATAGAAGTGACATCCCCCTAACTTCCTGTCCTTGCAGCAGAGAGACAGCTTCACTTCCTGTCCTTGCAGCAAAGACAGCTTCACTTCCTGTCCTTGCAGCAAAGACAGCCTCACTTCCTGTCCTTGCAGCAAAGACAGCCTCACTTCCTGTCCTTGCAGCAAAGACAGCCTCACTTCCTGTCCTTGCAGCAAAGACAGCCTCACTTCTTGTCCTTGCAGCAAAGACAGCCTCACTTCCTGTCCTTGCAGCAAAGACAGCCTCACTTCCTGTCCTTGCAGCAAAGACAGCCTCACTTCCTGTCCTTGCAGCAAAGACAGCCTCACTTCCTGTCCTTGCAGCAAAGACAGCCTCACTTCCTGTCCTTGCAGCAAAGACAGCCTCACTTCCTGTCCTTGCAGCAAAGACAGCCTCACTTCCTGTCCTTGCAGCAAAGACAGCCTCACTTCCTGTCCTTGCAGCAAAGACAGCCTCACTTCCTGTCCTTGCAGCAAAGACAGCCTCACTTACTGTCCTTGCAGAAAAGACAGCCTCACTTCCTGTCCTTGCAGCAAAGACAGCCTCACTTCCTGTCCTTGCAGAAAAGACAGCCTCACTTCCTGTCCTTGCAGCAAAGACAGCCTCACTTCCTGTCCTTGCAGCAAAGACAGCCTCACTTCCTGTCCTTGCAGCAAAGACAGCCTCACTTCCTGTCCTTGCAGCAAAGAGACAGCCTCACGTTCTGTCCTTGCAGCAAAGAGACAGCCTCACTTCCTGTCCTTGCAGCAAAGACAGCCTCACTTCCTGTCCTTGCAGCAAAGAGACAGCCTCACTTCCTGTCCTTGCAGCAAAGAGACAGCCTCACTTCCTGTCCTTGCAGCAAAGACAGCCTCACTTCCTGTCCTTGCAGAAAAGAGACAGCCTCACTTCCTGTCCTTGCAGAAAAGAGACAGCCTCACTTCCTGTCCTTGCAGAAAAGAGACAGCCTCACTTCCTGTCCTTGCAGAAAAGAGACAGCCTCACTTCCTGTCCTTGCAGAAAAGAGACAGCCTCACTTCCTGTCCTTGCAGAAAAGAGACAGCCTCACTTCCTGTCCTTGCAGAAAAGAGACAGCCTCACTTCCTGTCCTTGCAGAAAAGAGACAGCCTCACTTCCTGTCCTTGCAGAAAAGAGACAGCCTCACTTCCTGTCCTTGCAGAAAAGAGACAGCCTCACTTCCTGTCCTTGCAGAAAAGAGACAGCCTCACTTCCTGTCCTTGCAGAAAAGAGACAGCCTCACTTCCTGTCCTTGCAGAAAAGACAGCCTCACTTCCTGTCCTTGCAGAAAAGACAGCCTCACTTCCTGTCCTTGCAGAAAAGACAGCCTCACTTTCTGTCCTTGCAGAAAAGACAGCCTCACTTTCTGTCCTTGCAGAAAAGACAGCCTCACTTCCTGTTCTTGCAGCAGAGAGCCAGCCTCACTTCCTGTTCTTGCAGCAGAGAGCCAGCCTCACTTCCGGTCCTTGCAATAGAGAGACAGCATCACTTCCTGTCCTTGCAACAGAGAGACATCCTCACGTTCTGTCCTTGCAACAGAGAGACATCCCATCAATTCCTGTCCTTGCAGCAAGACATCCCATCACTTCCTGTCCTTGCAGCAAGAAAAACCATCACTTCCTGTCCTTGCAGCAAGACATCCCATTACCTCTTGTCCTTGCAGCAGAGATACATCCTCACTTCCTGTCCTTGCAACAGAGAGACATCCTCACTTCCTGTCCTTGTTACACCCGATCAGTAGAACTGGAGTGACTGTGTCCTGGAAGCCACACATCAAGTCAAGGTCTGCTGTGTGATAGCGTTTCACTCCATCCACTGGAGCTTACTCATAAGCTTACTCCATCCACTGGAGCTTACTGCAGTAATCTGTACACAACTGCATGTAATTGTGTACTATTTTTACTGCAGATAGCAACAGCAACAAGGAAAGAAAAACAGGAAGCACATCAGAATTGGCAAGAATGCTCTAACGCAGCCGCATGTAAATACAAGTAAACGCAGCTAATCGCAATATACAACTGCAAGTGAACGGTGTGCCTGGATTCTCTGAATTTCAAAATAACAAAACAGACAGGCAGAACAGCCGCCCGTGTGAAAGGGGCCTTAGATGCTTTATGTGTAGTCCTGCAGAGAGTCATGGTCATGAGTGGGGTAAACGGCAAATGAAAATTACAGATTTATAACAGTAGATATTTCCTTTCATAGCATGCGTTTAGTATTACAAGCAGTCGGAGAAGACAAGACTTTGACTATGTTTACTCTCCTTCAGATGACAGGCTTCTCAGGAGACACCTTTCAGTTCACGAAGTGTACCCTGCAGATCAATGTAGGGAAAATATTTACACATAATGACTTTCAGAGACCAATTTAAAATGAGAATTACATGTCAGCCATTTGTCTAGAAGAAATAAAATGATGGGGATATGTGCACTCACTGTAATAAAGTTATGCAAGAATAGATGCAGCTTAGAGAACAATCAAAGAAACTGCCCTTAGGAGACGCGATTCCATGAGGGACAGAAGCAGAGCCCAGTGAAAGATTTAGTCTTGCAGCAGAATTGTATCACGCAGACAGGCCGTGTTGCTATGACAGCAAAAGTGTCAACATCAAGCGCATTACGAAAGGTCAAATCAATGGGTGAGCTGTAGTCTCATCAATGCAAACTACAGAGTGTATCATAAGTGTGTCAAAATGTCTCCTGCTAGTAAACAGCTGTCCATAAAGACAAGCAATCAGACTAACAAAGATGGAAAGTCCTGTATGAAGTGACAGCTCTTCAGGAGAAGGGGGGGGGGGGAATGCAACAGAACTTTTGTTGTAGGTTTTATATTGATTTTCACACAGATACTCTTAAAGCACATGTCAAGTTATTACAATGCACAGAATTACTCTGCAATACATGCACATGTCTAAGTGTTACTCCTCTAAATATGCTCAGAGTACAAAAAAAATATTGTTGATTTGCCAGAAATATTGCATCCTCCTACCTTCCCCTCTTTGACCTGACATAAGCATGTGATGTCAGGCCTACCCACTTGATAGAACACAGCCCTCTTTCTGATGTGTTTCACCCCGATTATTAGTGTACAGGCCCAGTAAGGGTGAACCGCAGTGGGTGTGGCCAACATATAGGACTGTAGCTGTAGCCTATGTTAGCTCATCAGAAGATGTGGTTGATCCATTTGGTGTATGCCCCCTAATTTTGCTACGGTCAGTTTTTATAGTTAGGTTTGAGGTATAAAAGCTTTTAAAAGCAATGCCAAAATATGAATTATAATAGGAAATGAACAGCATAAGCAAAGACAAAACCAGCAGTTTATATGTGAACCTCCCCACGTCCTCGCTATAGCCGATTGACGGCTATAGAACGGACCTATATTGCCGGGATGCTGTCATATGACGTCATCCCACGCATGAGCTGCATGCATGCCCTGTGATCGCCGAATCAATGAGACTCGGCTGATCACAGATCGGAGTAGGGGGGCGATCCCGGACCCTTCCCTTATCACGTGATCAGCTGCCCCATGACAGCTGATCACGTGATGCAAACAGAAGATCGGTAATCACCGGCTTCTGTGAAAGGGACATTGGTCCCAAAGAGGAAGAGCCACAGCCACCCCATCTGTGCCCACCAGTGCCGCCTGTCTGTGCCCACCAGTGCATATCAGTGCCACCTACCCATGCTCACCAGTGCCGCAAATCAGTGCCACCTAGCAGTGTTGCCCAGTGTCACCTACCAGTGCCCATCAGTGCCACCCATCAGTACCCCCAATAGGTGTCCATTAATGCTGCCTTATCAGTGCCGCCTCATCAGCGTACATCAATGAAGGAGAAAAATTACCTGTTTGCAAAATTGTATAACAAAATATAAAACGGTTTTGTTTTTTTAATTTTCGGCCTTTTTTAGTTTAACAAAAAAAAAAAAACCCCTAGCAGCGATTAAATACCACCAAAAGAAAGCTCTATTTGTGGACAAAAAATGATAAAAATGTAATTTGGGTACAGTGTAGCATGACCACACAATTTTCATTGAAAGTGCGACATTGCTGAAAGCTGAAAATTGATCTAGGCAGCAAGGGGGTTTAAGTGCCCAGTAAGCAAGTGGTTAAATATAGCCTTACAGAGAGACGACAACATATGTTCATAGTCAGCTTGCTTTGTTTTACCAGGATTGAGACAGGCAATGTTGCTACAAGCAGGAATTTGCTTTCTATTTAGACTGGAAAACCTTTCTAAATATAGTGTTTGGAGAACTGCAATGTCACTTGTGTCATCTGACTCTTAGGGGTCTATTTATAAATGTTTTCATGCAATGTTCGATAAATTTCACCTAGGGTTCACACATTTTTCTAATTAAAGCCCAACTCGAAGATATTAGCAATCCCTCCAAGCCTCCTGTCACTACCGGCTGGAATGAAAACAAAAAACAAATCAAATGCCCATTTTATTCACCTGAAGCCATGGTCACATGATAATCCTACTTTCTACTGGCCTGTAATGATGTGGACACCACCTATTGGTAAAGGTGACACTTCCAATGGCTGGGCCTTCTCTCATAGGCTCCAGAGGCAGGAGAACTCACTGGAGTGGTGAGGGGACCAGTGCTTAAGACAATGAGCAGGGAAAATGTCAGATTTCCCAGAGCAGGAAATTAGCTTGAATCATAGGGGTAACTGTGGCTTTGGTCCATTACACTGTAGGATGGCTTAGGAAAAGGGGTTTGGAACTGATTATGCAAGGATGATTCCTGTAGCTGTGGCGTTTTTTCAGCTGGTGGTAGGCTCTTGTAAAAGCAATCCTATCAGCTAATTAGCTGACACATTCCCCCCTCCCACTGCCTCAGGTGGCTTTCCCGGGTTCTCCTGTACCAACAGGAGACCCGAGTGTTCAGCTGGCTTACCATAGAGCTAGTGGAGCACTGAAAGGTCTCCGATGCCCTCTATGGTATAGAAAACCTGAAGAGTCAAGCAAATTCATCACTTCCGGTTTCCCCGATGTAAACGTTGCCATTTCTAAATTCGGAAGCCATCTGAACACATTGATCTTGATGTGATTACCATAGAGCTAGTGGAGCACTGAAAGGTCTCCGATGCGCTCTATGGTATAGGAAACCTGAAGCATCAAGCAAATTCGTCACTTCCAGTTTCCCAGATGTAAACGTTGCCATTTCTAAAATTCGGAAGCCATCTGAACACAATGATCTTTATGTGATCAGATGCTTGTAAGGGCAGAGGAGACATCTGGGTTCCAACAGACCCCACATGTCTCCATAAAAAGTGGACAAGGGATGTTTACTTTTTTGTGGTCGCAATAAAAGTGATAACAAATAAAGTGTAAATTTGACCCCAGGTCTCACGTTAAAGTCCTGTCATGCTTTTTTTCTATTACAAGTGATGTTTACATGCCATGTAATAGGAATAAAAGTGATCCAATTTATTTATTTTTTAAAAGGGACAGTGTAGAATAAAAAAGTAAAATAAATAAGAAAAAAAATGTAATAATTTAAAGCGCCCCTCGTGTGCAGAAGCGACCACATACGCAAGTCGCGCCTGCACATGTAAATGGTGTTCAATCCACACATGTGAGGTATCGTCGCAATCGTTCGAGTGAGAGCAATAATTCTAGCAAAATAACTCCTCTGTAACTCAAAACTGGTAGCCTGTAATATTTTTTAAATGTCGCCTATGGAGATTTTTAAGTGTCAAAGTTTGTTGCCATTCCACGAGTGGGCGAAATTTTGAAGCATGCCATGTTAGGTGTCAATTTACTCGGTGTAACATTATCTGTCACAATATAAAAAAATTGGGCTAATTTAACTTTGTTTTTTATTCAAACTATTCATTTTTTTACAATAAAAAAAATTGCGTTTGCAAGACCACTGCACAAATACTGTGTGACACAGTATTGCAATAACTGCCATTTTATTCTCTGGGGTGTCTGGAAAAAAATATATATATTATATACACACACACACACACACACACACACACATACATACATACATATATATATATATATATATATATATATACCCTGTTTCCCCGAAAATAAGACCTAGCGTGATTGTCGTTGATGGCTGCAATATAAGCCCTACCCCCCCCCCCCCAAATAAGCCCTAGTTAAAGTCCTTGTAGGTCTTATTTTCAGGGTAGGGCTTATTTTTGGGGAAACAGGGTAGGGCTTATTTGGAGGGTAGGGCATATATTGCAGCCATCACCGACAATCACGCTAGGTCTTATTTTCGGGGAAACAGGGTGTATATATATATATATATATATATATATATATATATATATAATGTTTGGGGGTTCCAAGTCATTTTCTAGCAAAAAAAATGATTTTAATCTGAAAACACAAAGTGTCAAATATAGGATTGGTCCTTAAGTGGTTAAACTAGTACTTTGTTGAAGCGCCTTTTGATTTTATTACAGAACTCAGTCTTTTTGGGTATGAGTCTATCAGCATGGCACATCTTGACTTGGCAATATTTGCCCACTCTTCTTTGTAAAAACACTCCAAATCTGTCAGATTGCGAGAGCATCTCCTGTGTACAGCCCTCTTCAGATCACCCCACATATTTTCAAATCGGATTTAGGTCTGGGCTCTGGCTGGGCCATTCCAAAACTTTAATCTTCTGGTGAAGCCATTCCTTTATTGGTTTGGATGTATGCTTTGGGTCGTTGTCATGCTGAAAGATGAAGTTCCTCTTTATGTCCAGCTTTCTAGCAGAAGCCTGAAGGTTTTGTGCAAATATTGACTGGTATTTGAAACGGTTCATAATTCCCTCTACGTTGACTAAGGCCCTGTTCCAGCTGAAGAAAAACAACCCCAAAGTATAATGCTGCCACCACCATGCTTCACTGTGGGTATGGTGTTCTTTTGGTGATGGCAGTGTTGATTTTGAGCCAAACATCTCTTTTGGAATTATGGCCAAAAAGTTCAACCTTGGTTTCCTCAGACCACAACACATTTCCCCACATGCTTTTGGGAGACTTCAGATGTGTTTTTGCAAAATTTAGCTGGGCTTGGATGTTTTTCTTCGTAAGAAAAGGCTTCCGTCTTGCCACTCTACCCCATAGCCCAGACATATGAAAAATATGGGAGATTGTTGTACCACACAGCCAGTACTTGCCAGATATTCCTGCAGCTCCTTTAATGTTGCTGTAGGCCTCTTGGCAGCCTCCCTGACCAGTTTTCTTCTTGTCTTTTCATCAATTTTGGAGGGATGTTCAATTCTTGGAAATGTCACTGTTGGTCCATATTTTCTCCACTTGATGATGACTGTCTTCACTGTGTGCCATGGTATATCTAATGCCTTGGAAATTTGTGTACTCTTCTCCTGACTGATACCTTTTAACAATGACATCCCTCTGATGCTTTGGAAGCTCTCTGCAGACCATGGCTTTTGCTGTAGGATGCGACTAAGAAAATGTCAGAAAAGACCTACTAGAACAGCTGAACTTTATTTGGGGTTAATCAGAGGCACTTTAAATGATGGCAGGTGTGTACTGACTCCTATTTAACATGAGTTTGAATGTGATTGCTTAACCACTTACGGACCAGACCTATTTTTTTCACTTGGTATTTACAAGTTAAAATCATTTTTTTTTTCTAGAAAATTACTTAGAATCCCCAAACATTATATATTTTTTGCAGATACCCTAGAGAATAAAATGGCAGTCGTTGCAATACTTTGTCACACCATATTTGCACAGCGGTCTTACAAACGCTACGTTTTTGAAAAAAATACACTTTTTGAATTCAAAAATAAGAAAACAGTAAAAGTTAGCCCATTTTTTTTTTTATATATTGTGAAAGATAATGTTACACTGAGTATACCAAACATGTCATGCTTCAAAATCAAAAAATGGGGTCAGTTCTTAATAGGAAAGCAGAGGGACTGGCAGAAACGTCAGGGATTTCACATAAAGGAAGCAATACGAGGACAGGTTACTTTCTCATTTAAGTACATGGTACAGCAAGCACGTATTAGGAATATGAAGTGTTGGGGTAACAAACGCTTTAAGTGCTCAAAAATGGCACCATTGCATACATACATTGTCAGCCACTACTTATGGTTCCAGTTTCGTCACAACGAGGTTATCATTTATCACAGCCCAGGGATCTGGCATGTCAGGAGGAATGAAGTGGAACTATGCAAAGTACACCGAGGGGTCAGGGAACGAAATTATACATTGGACTATCCTAGAAGACCCCTAAAAGAAAATCTGTCAGGCAGCGCATTTTCACCATGAAACCCTTGGCAGGCAATTCAGTAGAACGCTTTGTGCAGAATATTCGGATCACAAATTTTTATACCTGTGTATGCATACATACCCACAAAGATATAACATTTTACAGGCTGAGAAATAAACAAAAATAATATTTAAACCTAAAATTTAAATTTTCTATATAAATAACTGATGCTTTCCTCTAGGCTTGTTTCTGTGAGTCACCATTCTCCGCTTACAAGACTGTCAGGTCTGTCCGTAGTATCGGTGACTGCTTCAGGCTAAGACAGCAGGGTACTTTCCACACTGTCACTTATCAGACAATTTAATTTTCATTGCTTTGGAAGAAAAGCAGTTGAGCCTTTGACACATTTATATTCAGATAATTAGAATTCCAAGCATAAAGCTTTAACTGACCTTTGTTAGGTTTAACATTTATTGGGGTGCCCTCTGGAAGCGCTGAAATTTACATAGTTACATAGAGGCTTAGCACTGCCTTTAAAGTGTAAATGTATGCATAAACAAAGAAGAAAGCATTCAAAAAGGACAATGCTGGAATTTATTGTGCTCTATGATGACACATCAAAAGAGCTCTGTATGATATGAAATTACAATGTTTAGTATTTACAGTATAGCAGAACATTTACAAAATCCCTATGAGATTTGTTTCAAGGAAAGCTTCCTAGTATTAAATTAGACCTATTATTATTATTATATGGGGTTTATATACTCATCATTAAAACGTATCCAACACTGCACATGTCAGCAATCACATTTTTAAAAAGAGACCCTGTTACAACTTTAAAAAAAAAAAACAGAAAAATCAAGTCTTTAAATTATCACAGTGTTTTTCCATTTTTTTTATGTAGTGTTTTTCCATTCCACAAACTATTTTTACTTCAATTGCAATGTGCCCTCTGAACTTTTTCAGAAGAGTACATTTTCTAGTACAGCCCCTCTCCCTTCACCTTCCTACATAACCTTTTATACTGTGAGGGGGGGGGGGGGGGACAAAGAAATGATCAGTCTATAATTTTAATGGTAGTTTTATTTTAACAGTGAGAGACATAACGACAAAAATATCCAGAAAAACACATTTCAAAAAAGTTATAAATTGATTTCCATTTTAATGAGTGAAATAAGTATTTGACCCCTTCGCAAAACAGGACTTGGTACTTGGCAAAACTCTTGTTGGCAATCAGAGGTGAGCTGTTTCTTGTAGTTGGCCACCGGATTAGCACACATCTCAGGAGGGATTTTGTCCCACTCCTCTTTGCAGATCCTCTCCAAGTCACTAAGGTTTCGAGGCTGACCTTTGGTAACTCGAACCTTCAGCTTCCTCCACATATTTTCTATGGGATTAAGGTCTGGAGACCAGGACCTTAATGTGCCTCATCCAAGATTTGACGGTACATGGCCCCATCCATCGTTCCTTTGATGCAGTGAAGTTGTGCTGTCCCCTTAGCAGAAAAACACTCCCAAAAGCTTAATGTTTCCATCTCCATGTTTGACGGTGGGGATTGTGTTCTTGGGGTCATAAACAGCATTGCTCCTCCTCCAAACATAGCGAGTTGAATTGATGCCAAAGAGCTCGATTTTGGTCTCATCTGACCACAACACTTTCACCCATTCAGATGTTTATTAGCAAACTTCAGACCGGCCTGTACTTGTGCTTTCTTGAGCAGGGAGACCTTGCAGGCGCTGCAGGATTTCAGTCCTTCATGACCTAGTGTGTTACCAATTGTTTTCTTGGTGACAATGGTCCCAACTGCCTTGAGACCATTGACAAGATTCTCCCATGTAGTTCTGGGCTGATTCCTCACAGTTCTCAGGATCATTGAAACTCCACGAGGTGAGATCTTGCATGCAGCCCCATACCGATGGAGAGTAACAGTTATTTTGTGTTTCTTCCATTTGCGAATAATCGCACCAACTGTTGTCACCTTCTCACCAAGCTGCTTGGCGATGGTCTTGTAGCCCATTCCAGCCTTATGTAGGTCTACAATCTTTTCCCTGAAATCCTTTGACACCTCTTTGGTCTTGGCCATGTGTGTTGCTATGGGCATTTGTATAGTGACTTTATTGCAATAATATAGAGTTTTTAGATTTAGTAACAGCATGTCCACAGAAGGCCTCTTCCCCCTCCATTGATATGTAAATAAACCAGATAGAAGATGAGCAGAGGAGGTTGGTGTTTACAGGAAGTGGGTGGGAGGAGCATGGGGAGGGTTTGAAAGAGACATGTGTTTTGGGACAGAGGGGAGTTGGTTTTTGGAAGGACAAAGGACAAGATGGCTTTGAGGAACTGGATATCGTTGGACTTTGAACAAGGAACTATGAAGGACATCTTAACCCCTAAGTTGAGTAATTGTTTAGTTTACCTAATGTGTACATATTATACATCCTTATATGTGAAGCTATAAGTTGTATTGTATTGTTCATCCTACAGTTTGTATGTGCAGATTTTTCCTGTTTAGTAAAGCATTAATACATTTCAGAAGTCTAGTCTTCCTTGGTTTTAACACAAGAACTTAATAGATAAACGCAGGCAGAACATTTGGGGGCTCGGCCGTTATTTGTGCTAAAATTTCAACTGAAGCAGACCTGTTTTATATTGTGTGTTTTGTTGCTTGTGCTGGGGGAAAAATGCTGCGTACACTGTTTAGGAGGAGTAAGGCTGCAAATATTTCTGGTGTCCAGGAGGACTTGAAGGCGTGCACCCTTCCTATCTGGGCCAGAAATAGTCAGTGGATGCCTGTTGCAAAGGAGCTAGCTAGATATGCGTCTCCTTTGAACAGAGCTTGGGGGATGGAGTCTGTGATCTTTCCTCAGATTTTAGTCTCAAAAGTTTTGGGTTCAGTAAGGGAGAGATGCGGGCAGTTGCTGTGTTTGGTTTGCACTTCCTGCATGCTCTACATATTGAATCTGAAAAGAGGGAAAAGGCAGAATTAGAAAGAGATTTACTGAAGGAGCAGCTTGCAGTGGCATCCAAGTGTTTGGAAGAAACTGCAAGCAAGGAAAAAGATTTAGAAAGGAGGGTAATCAAAGTTAAACCTGCAGTGGCTTTGAAGTGTGTTCAAACCCCTGTAGGCCGAGCTGAAGATTTGAATGAGCGGTGTGCAGCCCTCAAGACCAAGTCTAATGATGCCCTAACAAAGGACAAAGGCCCAAAGCCTGTAAGCAGAAGTAGGACATGTGCCACTGTTACTTCTCATAACCGGGAAGCAGAGGATTTGATCAGCTCAAATGACCGAGTTGAGTCAGATACAAGGAAGGCAAGGCCTATGATCTCCAGGAGACACATGTGGATTGATTTACTTAAGGTGGGGGTCCCTAGAGAGGAAATAGATGGGATTCCTACACCAGCATTGTTTAAGAAGTGGAAGCAAATGGTTGGGAATGGTAGATTCAGTCACATTAAGTGTTTCTGTTGCCATAAAATGGGGCATTTTGCAAAAATGTGCCATGCTGTGAAGGCTGAACAACAGCAAGCTTGTGTGCTTCCCAGGACAGCACGGAGAGACATGCAAGTTTATTCGTTACGTTGGAAGTCAATGCCTTTCCGTGAAAGTATTTCAAGGCAACAGTGGGCACCCTACAATAGTTTTGCAGTTAGAAATGGGCAGATAGAGTAATGTGAGCAGTGAGCTATGTTTTTTGGCACAGTTGGAAGGAACATATAATCTGCTTTGTCTCTTACTCTTTTCAGGATTGAGCATCGAGAGGTGGAGCAGGCAGAGCAGATGACCATGCTGGATGGGAGGAGACAGACCAGAAGAGAGCCTGAGAAAAGGTGGCTGAATTGGGGTGGACTTCCATCTGAGCATTTTCCTTATGACCAAGAAGAAAAGAGACTTTTCATCTGGGACTTTCTTTACAAACTGCCAAAAGACATTGTTAACCCTGCTCAAAAGTCAGCCTTCCAGGGACAAACCAATCGTCTGACCGCCCACAAGATGGGGGTCGAAAGGGAATTTGTTCCTCCCATTTATACGGGGGGTTTATTTTGCCCTTTCCTGGACAAAAGGCTTGAAGAAGTTTCCTATATTATCCTATAAAGTCAAGAGGTGGTATGTGTTGCTATGGGCATTTGTATAGTGACTTTATTGCAATAATATAGAGTTTTTAGATTTAGTAACAGCATGTCCACAGAAGGCCTCTTCCCCCTCCATTGATATGTAAATAAACCAGATAGAAGATGAGCAGAGGAGGTTGGTGTTTACAGGAAGTGGGTGGGAGGAGCATGGGGAGGGTTTGAAAGAGACATGTGTTTTGGGACAGAGGGGAGTTGGTTTTTGGAAGGACAAAGGACAAGATGGCTTTGAGGAACTGGATATCGTTGGACTTTGAACAAGGAACTATGAAGGACATCTTAACCCCTAAGTTGAGTAATTGTTTAGTTTACCTAATGTGTACATATTATACATCCTTATATGTGAAGCTATAAGTTGTATTGTATTGTTCATCCTACAGTTTGTATGTGCAGATTTTTCCCTGTTTAGTAAAGCATTAATACATTTCAGAAGTCTAGTCTTCCTTGGTTTTAACACAAGAACTTAATAGATAAACGCAGGCAGAACACCATGGTGGAGAGATTGGAATCTGATTGATTGATTGCCTCTGTAGACAGGTGTGTTTGATACAGGTAACAAGCTGAGATTAGGAGCACTCCCTTTAAGAGAGTGCTCTTAATCTCAGCTCGATACCTGCATAAAAGACACCTGGGAGACAGAAATCTTGCAAATCAACTTATAACTTTTTTGAAATGCATTTTTCTGGATATTTTTGATGTTATTCTGTCTCTCACTGTTAAAATAAACCTACCATTAAAATGCTAGACTGATAATTTCTTTATCAGTGGGCAAACGTACAAAATCAGCAGGGGATCAAATGCTTTTTTTTCCCCCTCACTGTATAGCAGTGGGGGAAAGTGGGGGGAAGTGAAGGGGAATACTACAGAACAATGATAATCAACTTGAAAATTAGAGTCTCAAGTGCAGTCCCTGACACCTCCAGAGTGCTGCAGAATAGCAGCAGGTTTTTTCAATCAACGTCCATTGTGCCAAAATAAATAGGCTGTAATGCCCCTTAATGCTTGAAATTTTTCTGCTGCATGTCTTGCAATTTTCCACAGAAAGAGAAAGCTGGAAGTCTTCATTGGTGTCAGTGTAACTGAACCCTAAAATGTATTGTAATCCATCCTTCTTTTACTTTGTATAAAACAAAGGGTTATTCCCCTTATTAAATGAGCATATTTTGATCTCATCTTGTGTGGGTGTCAAGTTTGTGCTCCCGAAATCCTGGTGGAGGTTATCCAGCTGTCTGGTTCAAGTCCCCGACAAGCGGGAGGGATTTCCCTATCAAAACTGTGTTGATGGGGGAAATCAAGCTATTTTCTTTCCTTCCATCTGTGGTGGTAGGAAAGAAAATTGCATAATCTATGGCCTGCCTAAAGAAGAAATCTGCAAAGACCGCAAACTCTGGAAAAACACACACATAAAAGTTAATGAAAGTAAGAATATTTTTCAGATAATGAGTAGAGAAGGGGGCTGTGAAATGGAGGGAAGGGGAAAAGTCACAGAGGCTAGAATGGTCATAAAACGGATAGCGATTTGGAAAGCAACCTTCCTCATTCAGTTTGCTATCTCTTGTGCCAAACAGGATCATCATTTGTAGTTTCAAGGTTTTCTTTAAAATTTCCTCTAGGAACCAAAACAATAATGTCTTCCATACTGTGATCTGGCTGTGAGAAATTGTCACACAGGTGTGCCGTAACCATCTTCCTTATGTATCTGTGTAGTTTCATTCTTTTGTCGTAATTGTGTCCATTCAAAATTAAAGGGATGGGAACAAAACCTTGTAACAATGAAGTTTCCTTCCGATTAATTTAAGTCTGAGGTTGGGTGGGTGCCTGAAGGTCAACATTGGTGGTTGTTGTAAGATTTTTCTCAGCATTTCATCCTCTGTTATGATGGGTTGAACATTTTCATGTTTTTTTTTATATCCATTATAGTGCTTCTCTATTTTTCGCCTTGTATTGTAGGAGACTTTCTCCAGCCCCCTTCTCTACTACTTATCACACTTAGTTGTGTATCAAAAAATACTGCAAATCACAAAAACAGAAACCAATAATCAAAACAAATTACTGCAATTCTTAATTGGGGTCCAAATTTGTTTAAACCTCTTTTGCAGAGCATGTATGATTATCCATAGCCAGTGTCTCTTTCAGAAATAGGAGCGCAATAAAAGGCCACAGTAGCTTCAGATGCAAATCAGCTAACTTTTTACAGCATACGCTACAGTATACAGACTTTGTAGTTTATTTATTCAGCATAGATGCTTTGTCATCTTCAGAGAACACAGGAAGGAAGACATTTTTTTTTTTTAATTTAAAGGCCAAGGTCAAACAAACCTTGGCCATAAAGCTCAGGGTACTTACCTAGCTAGACACCACTCCCCTGTCAATGCTTTCCCCATCTGTATAGTGTTCGTAATAGTTCCTCAAGAAGACCAAATTCCACTAGTGGTCACGCTACAGTGCATCTTTCATGCGCAGTTACAATGCCACACCTGGGTGCTTGTGCAACAGGAGGAGGAAAAGAAAGACACCTATATGACTTTGGCTCAATGGGCAGGGTGCAGGAAAATACTACTCTGGAGGGCCCACCTTACAGGAGGGAGAGCAAGAACTTTGAAGGAAGTAGCAACTATATCTCTGTACCCAGGACAGAAATGGTAAAGCACTAAATCCAGGGGGAGTCTACAGTACATTAAGCGGAAAGGTGGCTCAGTGCCCACTACTGCAGGATGGGTTAATTTTTGAGCTGGAGATGAATGCCTCCTGCATTTTCTATGATTTTATTAAGGTTCTGTAGCATTGATAAATTTCACAGTCCTGGAGCTTGTACCTGTAAAAACCAAGCTGGCAATTACAGCTCCTATATTTCTGTCCCAACAGGTTTCCTTTAAAAAGGTACACGCCACTGAATCTCAAACTATTAGAATAATAGGTATACGTGCAAGAAATAGAGCCTGGCTATGTTACATCCTGGCTTTAATACAAGTATGGTTACTTTATGGTCCAAAATCACAAACACTTAGTCTAATTTTGGAAGACAGAAATTTCCCAATGAGCCCAGGTGCCACCTGGAAAAAAAGAGCGCTAAAATGTAGGAAAAAATAATGGAATCAAACAAAATATCAAATTGTAGATGCACTGTTTCTTGGACAGCATTTCTGATTAGTTTTATATAAGGTCTTGAGCTGTTTTTCAAGTACATGTCCAGCCTAAATGTTTTTTTTATTCTAATGTTACAGTGAGAGGAGTTAGACATTCTCAGTGGCACAGGTAAGTAGACCCTCCTTGCTTCCAATACTAGTCACATTGTATCACCCAAGATAGAAAGTAAAGGAAGAACTCCCAGAACGACACATGTAGCAATAAAAACAAACACTTTTTTTTAGAAGAGTAGGAGAATGCTACAATCTTCATTAGCTTTATTTGCCAATAGAAAATTTCTCTCACTTCCTGTGGGAAAGACAGCACTACCATTGCCAAAAGAATGGTGAGGGGAATCCACCAAACAAGGTATCAGACACCAACAAAAACCTGACAGAGATCAATTTCCTATGAATATTTCCTGAACATCATTAGCGATTCTTCAAATAATTGTCTATGCCATAATATATCCTAAATATTAATAAAGACTCACTAGTAATGCTAAGAATTAACCAAACTTGAACATTTTCCCCAATGTATTCCCACAAGCTAAAGCGATTTACGCAGTAATATATAATCAAGGTTCGTACGTCTTAAAAGCATCATTTGTAGAAACCAACAGGTCAGGGAATGGTATTCAATGTGCTCCTAAATCAGCCTCTGAAAATCCATCATCTTACTTTCTGAAATGGAACACAGCGTGATCCTATTCTTGTGTAGCATTATCTTAGAATGTAACAATCACGCTAAACAGAAAGTTTGCTTCTCAAAAGCAAAGAGATAAAAAGTTTGCAAATCACCATTTAGAAAAGGGCACTATATTCTATGCTAGCAGAAAAATGTTTTCAATATACAAAAGCACCTCCACAACTCTAAAAGCATACAATGAAAAGAATATGCAGAACATTTACTATGCAAGAATAACTAGACCATCCACAGATCCACAATATTTAACACCTTTACCATCAAGGTCAAAACAATCTTAACAGCCAGACCCAATTTTGCAACTTTGACACGTGTTAGAAAAACTGTTCACAACTACTTAATGTATCCAGGTGGATCATACCTGTTTTTTGTTTCAGGGCAGATTGGGCTTTCATTTAGTGGTAAATGTTTCACATAGGAGAAACATAGGGAAGGGTTACAGAGTGAATGATCACTGCTATAGCTGAGCACAGGCCATCACATTGATCCTGTGATCGGGATCCGGTTCCCTATTGTTAGTATAAGATCCAGAGTGGTCACCGATATCTCAGACTAATCCCGTGTACACACCATCGGAATTCTCGTCGGAAAAAGCTCTGACGGTTTTCCCGACGGAATTCCGCTCAAACTGTCTTGCCTACAAATTCCGACCGTCAAGAACGCAGTGACATACAACACTACAACGAGCCATGTTCAATGCTTCCGAGCATGCGTTGAATTGTTTCTGAGCATGCATAGGAATTTTGCGCGTCAGAATTGCTACAGACGATCGGAATTTCCGATAGAAACCTTTTCCGGCGGAAAAATTGAGAACATGCTCTCAATTCTTTGCTGTTGGAAATTCGGCCAGCAAAATACCGATGGAGCCTACACACGGTCGCATTTTCCGATGAAACGCTCTCATCTGTCTTTTTCTAGCCGGAATTCCGGTCGTGTGTACGCGGCATTAGTGCTGGAACAAGATTGAACGCGTTTCCAGCACAAACAGGAGAAAACCATTTCAACATGAATCTTAACATTAAACCCCACTTCCTGGATACCACATATATATGTTACGCAGTCGTAAAGTGGTAAAGAAATTATATAATATGAAGATATTTAAATTTTAAGAACAGAAGATTAAGAATGTTGCCTCAATTTACAATCAACACAAACTATGATATTAAAGGGCAGCACTAGCCAAAACATTTGTATTGCATTGAAGAAGGGTTAGAACTCCTGTTTGTATCAGCACCACTGTCTTATCTATAAAGCCATTACTACAGTCCAGTTTGTCTGGAGAAAACCACAAATTTGGGATTACGAAAAATATATAAAATTTCTTACAGTATATGTAAACCCGTATACTAAAATCTCATATGAGCTTTAACACATTATGCTCTAACCTCCCCCCACCTCCTCTTTTGTCTTTGGAACTTTGGTTTTGACAAGTACCGCTCCTGCCTCCAGACATATCACCACAGCGATCCTCATAAGTTCTCCACCCAAACCCCCCCCCCTTTCGCAACCTTCTGGGAAACGTCCCAGAAGGCTGAAGGACCATTCACAAAGTACAGAGCGGCTCGCACATGCGCAGTGGTCAGCCGGATGTGAAGCCACAAGGAAGCACAACCAGCTGCCCACAGTAAACAAGAACAACAATGAAAAAGTGGTTTGGGTAAGCACGGTGCTGGACCCCTGGACAGTCAAGCTTCCATTTATTAAAAAATCATCAGCTACAGTATTTGTAGCGCTTGACTTTTTTTTTTTTTTTAAAGCAGGTTGAAGATTCTCTT
This sequence comes from Lithobates sylvaticus, assembly GCA_028564925.1. Taxonomy (NCBI): domain Eukaryota; kingdom Metazoa; phylum Chordata; class Amphibia; order Anura; family Ranidae; genus Lithobates; species Lithobates sylvaticus. The sequence continues at coordinate 302,404,968 of CM053028.1, read as the reverse complement.
TAATGTGATTTCAAATGTCACTTTCAATATTTTTAAATCTGCTGTTTTCATTTAAATAATCCCTGCCATAAAGGTCCTTGGTCAGACACTTCTGGTCAAAGAGTGATAAAGCTCTCTCCCTATCTGCCAATTGATTTTCTACATTGTCACACAGCCTTCTGATAGAAAATACAAGTGGCATTCCATGACACATACGCAGGCACATTTTTTTGACCATCAGTAAACCCACCCTGAAAAATGTCAAGCAGCCATCCCCAGAACGCATGCATGTAGACAAGACGTGGTTGCAGAAAAGCAGCAGCACTGAGATTGCAACCATAGGAGGAAAAAATATATACAAATATTTTATTAAGAAAAAAAAATCCAAAATGTTAAAGTGGATGTAAAGTATTTTTTTTTTTTAAACAAACATGTCTTTACTTACCTGTTCTGTGCAAAAGAATTGCAGAGTTGCCCCTATCCTCCTCTTCTCGGGCCCCCAACGGCGCTCCTGGCTGATCTCCCCTAGTTGGTGCCCCCAATAGGAAATCGATGGAGGCATTCATGCAGGCTTGCTCCCGAGCCCTATTGACACAGCGGGACTCGGCCCTGTCCCCCGCTCCCTTGTCACTGGAGATGACAGGAGCAACAATGGGACAAAGCTAAGAAAACCACAGGTCTCACACACAGCACTGGATTGTGATGGGATTCAGGCAAGTATAAGGGGGGGGGGGGGGGGGGGGGGAGAGTCTGACACAAGGTTTTTTTACCTAAAGAACCATAGAATGCATTAAGTATAGACAGTGGTTTAGAAAACTAAATATCATTTAGTTAGGGTTTAAATCTAGCTACATATTCACAGTGGACAATAGTTTTTCTGGCCAATCAGTGGCAACAGAAAGTGTGTTATTTTTACAGCCAACCACTCCCATTAAAGTTTTAAAGAATAAATAAAAGAACCTAAAGCCAACTTTCTCATTTTGAATATGCTTGTAGAAGCACAAATTCATTGTGATTTAAAGTTAAAATTGTACAATTCTCAAGCTAGGAGAGTTACATTTGTAAAAGTGGAGCCATTTGGCTGCATGCCTGTAATTTAACAGGGGACTTAACGGCTATTTATATAAATTTATTTTAATCATTTACCTCAATCTACCTCATTCAGATAAGATCAACTCTCATTTATATAATTTTAGGCCTAATGCTTCCAGTTCCAGGCACATCTTATGAGTACATATTTTTCCAATAGTGTGCAGATTAGCAATTATTAATACTTCTATTAGTGAAAGGTTCATTTTTTTCCAGACTGTTGCCTTGTTGCTATATATGTGTTAATCATGTCTGAACATTCAGCTCCACTCATTAGAACAAACATCTGCTACACGCGTAGTTAATGAGAGACGTAATGACAAGACGAAGGCAAGACACTAACACGTTGATTAGCAGAAGAGCCAACGGCTTTGAACACATCATTTTCCAAAACATATTGTAACAATTGTTATTCAGAAAACCCGCACCTCATTCATTACAGGGCATGAACATATTAAGGCCACTTAAAGGGCACACTCAAATGTGTACAGGTCATTTGTGTGGAAACAAAGCTTTGCTTTAGCCCCGGTTTTTGATTTAATGACATTATCTTATAATCTACACAAGCTTACAGAGGAGAAAGGACAACATAGGGTTGTAAATCAACACATTACCCCATGTTAATTTAAATACCATGTACAAGACCTGTAACCTACACACCTGCAGTACTGGGTGAGGAGGCTTTCCATAATATAAAGCATAATATGGTTAATAAAAAGTATTCATGGTTTGTTTTTTATATCCGTTATCGTTTTAATTTTTCTTTTTTTTACATTGATCAACAGTAATAGACTCTTCCATGTCAACGTGAAAACAGATCTCTGCAAAGTGAATTAAATTAAAGGACCTCTCCAAATCGAACTCTTACCAACCCATCTTATTATTAAAGATTGTTACCCCAACATTTCCTATTCCTGATATGTGCCTGCTGTACCATGTACAGTGCCTCGAAAAAAGTATTCATACCCCTTGAAATTTTCCACATTTTGTCATGTTACAACCAAAAACGTAAATCTATTTTATTGGGATTTTATGTGATAGACCAACACAAAGTGGCACATACTTGTGAAGTGGAAGGAAAATTATAAATGTTTTTTTTGCAGATAAATATGTGAAAAGTGTGGTGTGCATTTGTATTCAGCCCCCCTTTACTCTAATACCTTTAACTAAAATCTAGTGTAACCAAGTGCCTTCAGAAGTCACCCAATTAGTAAATAGGTAATAGGTAATTTAATCTCAATATAAATACAGCTGTTTTGAGAAGCCCTCAGAGGTTTGTTAGAGGACCTTAGTAAACAAACCGCATCATGAAGGCCAAGGAACACACCGGACAGGTAGGGGATAAAGTTGTGGAGAAGTTTAAAGCCGGGTTAGGTTATAAAAAAATATCCCAAGCTTTGAACATTTCACAGAATACTGTTCAATCCATCATCCGAAAATGGAAAGAGTATGGCACAACTGCAAACCTACCGAGAGATGGCCGTCCACCTAAACTGACAGGCCGGGCAAGTAGAGCATTAATTACAGGAGCAGCCAAGAGACCCATGGTAACTCTGGAGGAGTTGCAGAAATCCACCGCTCAGGTGGGAGAATCTATCCACAGGACAACTATTAGTCGTGCACTCCACAAATCTGGCATTTATGGAAGCGTGGCAAGAAGTCATTGTTGAAAAAAAGCCATAAGAAGTCCCATTTGCAGATTGCAAGAAGCCATATGGGGGACACAGCAAACATGTGGAAGAAGGTGCTCTGGTCAGACGAGACCAAAATTTAACTTTGTGGCCTAAAAGCAAAACACGATAGGGGTTATTTACGAAAGGAAAATCCACTTTACACTACAAGTGCACTTGGAAGTGCAGTCGCTGTAAATCTGAGGGATAGATCGAACATGAGGGTAAGCTCTGCTGATTTTATCATCCCATCATGTGAAAGCTAAAATGCTTTTTTTTTTTTTCCTTGTATGTCCCCCCTCTGATTTACAGATACTTCACTTCCAAGTGCACTTTCAGTGCAAAGTGGATTTGCCTTTAGTAAATAACCCCCTATGTGTGGTGGAAAAATTAACATTGTGCATCACACTGAACACACCTTCCCCACTGTGAAAACATGGTGGTGGTGGCAGCATCATGTTGTAGAGATGCTTTTCTTTAGCAGGGACAGGAAGCTGGTCAGAGTTGATGGGAAGATGGATAGAGTCAAATGCAGGACAATCCTAGAAGAAAGCCTGTTAGAGTCTGCAAAAGACTTGAGACTGGGGTGGAGGTTCACCTTCCAGCAGGACAACTACTCTAAACATACAGCCAGAGCTACAATGAAATGGTTTCGATTAAAGCATATTCATGTATTAGAATGGCCCAGTCAAAGTGCAGACCTAAATCCAATTGAGAATCTGTGGCAAGACTTGAAAATTGCTGTTCACAGACACTCTCCGTCCAATCTGACAGAGCTTGAGCTATTTTGCAAAGAAGAATGGGCAAAAATGTCACTCTGTAGATCTGCAAAGCTGGTAGAGAAATACCCAAAAAGACTTGCTGCTGTAATTGCAGAGAAAGGTTGTTCTACAAAGTATTGACTCAGGGAGGCTGAATACAAATGCACGCCACACTTTTCACATATTTATAATACATTTTGAAAACCATTTATCTTTTTTGTCCACTTCACAATTATTTGTCACTGTGTTGGTGTATCACATAAAATCCCAATAAAATACAGTTACGTTTTTGGTTGTAACATGACAAAGTGTGGAAAATTTCAAGGGGTATAAATACTTTGTCAAGGCACAGTACTTATATGAAAAAGTATCCTGTCACTTTGTATTGCTTCCTATGTGTGAAATCACTGGGGTTCCTGCCAGTCCCTCTGCCTTCCAATTAAAATCTGACCATACTAGGAATGAGAGCACTGCATGGTCAGTTTGATGGCTGTGCTGGTAACTCAGCCTGCTCTCGTCCAATGATTAGACCTGGAATCATTGGATTCCAAGCACAGCTATTCACTGGGAAGACCACTGTAATGCCGTTTCTCCTCCCCTAGCTCTCTCAGCTCCTTATGCAGCTGAGAACAGAGGGTATGTGATCACTTCTAAAATAAAAAATAAATAAAAAAGAAGGTATTTATAATGACTCGTATACGTATACACACACGTTTTCCTTTTCGTTTCTATTTTAAACTGAATGGGTTGTTTCACAAGGTGAGGGTTCCCATATACTGTAAATACAGTCCTCAAAATACTTGGAAAGTCCCTGGTACTTTTATCTAAAGATATTTCTGAAATGTTCTCCAATAACCAACCAGGGTTTATCCCTCATACTTTGACTGGGATCAGCATACGGAGAGTATTTCCTAACCACTTCCTGCCCATCCTATAGCAGAATGATGGCCAGGCAGTGGTTCAGTTATCCTGACTGGATTTCATATGACGTCCAGCAGGATAACAGCAGCCACACGCCCGTGGGGGCGTGCATCGTGGCGATCGGTGGTGCGGTGTGTCAGTCTGACACACCGCTACACCGATCTCAGTAAAGAGCCTCTGACAGAGGCTCTTTACAGCGTGATCAGACATGTCCAATCATGGCTGATCACGATGTAAACAGGAAAAGCCGGTGACTGGCTTTTCCATACTCGGGTCTGCTCTCCTGGCAGGGGGGGGGGGGGTCTGTGCTGATTGTTAATCAGCGCAGCCCCCCCAGGACGGCCAAGACCCCCAGGAATTGCCACCACACTGGACAACCAGGTATTCCACCCTAGACCACCAGGGAAATGTCGATCAGTGCCCAGGCAGCTGCCAATCAGTGCCCAGGCAGCTGCCAATCAGTGCCCAGGCAGCTGCCAATCAGTGCCCAGGCAGCTGCCAATCAGTGCCCAGGCAGCTGCCAATCAGTGCCCAGGCAGCTGCCAATCAGTGCCCATCCCCAATGCCTGCCAGTGCCATCAGTGCCACGTATCAGTGCCATGTATCAGTGCCCAGCAATGCTGCCTATCAGTGCCACCTATAAGTACCCATCAGTTTCGGTCTTTATTTGTTTAGCAAAAAATAAAACACAGAGGTGATCTAATACCACCAAAAGAAAACTATTTGTGGGAACAAAATGATAAAAATTCTGTTTGGGTACAGTGTAGCATGACCCTGCAATTGTCATTTAAACAGCGACAGCGCTGAAAATCGGCCTGGGCAGGAAGGGGGTGTAAGTGCCTGGTATTGAAGTGCTTAATAAAAGTACCCAATGAAATACTGGGAATACAGCGTTACTTTTATTTTATGCTGCCAAAGCTTTTGACAGCGTCAAATAAAATGATGGGGTTTGATTTACTAAAGGCAAATATATTGAGCACTGCAAGTACACTTGCGCCAGAGCTTAGCAAATGAGGTAAAGCTTCACTGTGAATGCAAGGAAAATAATAAAAAAAAAAACAGCATTTTTGCTTGTACATGATTTGATGATGGAAAGCAGCAGAGCTCCCCCTCAGATCTGGGCTAAATTAACTTGCAGTACACAGTATATTTGCCTTTAGTAAATCAACCTCTCATTGTGAGGTGTTGCACACAATGTGTCTAACCCAGGAAGGTTATTTAATGTATACAGCATATATATATATATATATATATATATATATATATATATATATATATATATATATATATATATATATATATATATATACACACATACACATACATACACATATACACACTTACCCCCAGGGCTAGATTACCCATAAATAATTCCCTATCTCAACTTTTCCCACTTGGCAAAGGCAGTAGGCAAGGCTGTCCGTTTTCATCTTTATTATTTACACTGAACTCCTTGCAATTCTCACATTACAGGATATGTTCAACACAATGGGGAGGACTAAATAACTATATGCAACTTTACCCTTCTGTTTCTTGGGGGTTCTACTACCTCCCTAAAATATCTTATGACCACAGTGCAAAACATTGGTAGATTCCCAGGCCTAACCATAAATTGGGATAAATCGACTTCTGACATTTTTGGCAGATGCAAAGTAGAAAAATATATAAAAAGTCATCTACTTCCATCCTTTGCTCTCCAATAGCTTCCAAAGGAGTGAATATTTTTCACTGTAGGCACTGTACTGAACACATAACAAAAACATTGTACCTGCTGCTGATATAAAAAAAATTGTGCCTCTTGGTCCTATACATAGGACACATACACAGTCACACAAAAAAATTAGAGCTCTGAAAATGCAAACGTCGTTGTTAGAAATAGTTATCACCATACAGAGCAATGTTTACTGCTTTAGAGATTTCATGTAGCAGCTCCGCTTACCGGGTACCATCTGCTTTCCAGCTCACTTTATACGACTTCTGCTCGAGAAATTTCACGTTCGTTCTGTCCATGGATACAGGCTGTGCTCCAGGGAACCCAGATCTGGAAGACATTTGTTTTACTTTTATTTTTCTTAATAACAAAATAGGGAGGATAAATTAAATTGTGCTTGTGTGAATGACATTTCCATCTTATAATATGTGATTCCTTTAAGCATAATACATTACATGGCAAATGAATCCATGTGTAAAGTGTCTAATCTGCACGGAGAATGGTGATAAGGAATGCCACACATCATATCAGTTAATAATGGAAGACTTCAGGGTAAATCATTTGCATGCTGTGTGCAAACATTTAGGGATTATTTTGAAGCTTTGCACGAGTAAATGGACATGCAAAGTAATATGTATGCAAATATGGATTTATACTTTGGGGGACTTTGGGGGACAAAGACATAAAATATTGTCTATTTAACATTTCTTTTTAGACATTTTGGGAACATTTTGAAAACTTTATTCTTAGTCATCAGGTTGTAATTTATTTACCTATGCTTTGGAGATCCAAACTGTATATGAATTGGAAGAGAAATCCAGCTACAGAGGTTTCTTCTCCCAAAATCAACTTTTAGCAAAGTGTAATAGGTGGTTGTGTACATTGTTTACCATGTGTTCACTTTGCATTTCCAAGGCATAGAAGCAGTCAAAATGCAGAATAGCATATAAGTATAAGTATAAGTGATACGTGTGCACAGCTAGGCCAAGACTACCCAAGCACTGTCTGCATATGCGCAACTTGCACCAGACCCCAGGGTGGCCTGACCTATCTGCTGCTTTTAGGCTGGGTTCATATATGAGCTGCATGCGGCTCACAGCAGGGCCCCCGTGCATGCTGGTTCACCGTTTCAGGTCCGATCTCAGCCCGAATTTTGGGCTGAATTCGGACCTGAAACGAACGAAAAGACACACAGCATTTTTGAGCACAACGCATCGGACCTCCTGCAGAGATATATGAACCGGCTCCATAGAGAGCCGGTTAAAATCTCCAGCAATTGCCAAGTGGAGCAGCACTCCTGTGGTGTACAGCTGTGCATGGCTTTTCATGCAAATTATCTGAATAAGACACATTTCTACAAAGATGCTCTATAGAAAACTTGTAGTAAAACAGCCAAGCTTAAGTGTACACCCTACAGAACAATAGTTCCTTTCAGCATTAGACTCCTAGCCCAATTGTGTTTATTGTGGGACGTTTCGATTTCGGCACTGATAAAAAAAGTGAGGTATTTTAGGTCTTAAAGGCCTTGTAAAGTCAGAAGGTTTTTTATATTAATGCATTCTATGCATTTAAATAAAAAGCCTTCTGAGTGCAGCAGCCCCCCTAATACTTACCGGATCCCCAAAAGTCTCTCCAGCGACGTCCACGAGTGTCTCGGCCGTCTGGGACCCTCCCTCTTGATTGTCTGAGACACAGTAGTAGTGTCACTGGCTCCCACTACTGTCAAAGTCAGTTAGCCAATCAAGAGAGAGGATGCGGGGCCAAACCGCAGTTCTGTGTCTGAATGGACAAACTGAGATGCAGCTCGGGTGCCCCCATAGCAAGCTGCTTGCTGTGGGGGCACTCAACAGGAGGGAGAGGCCAGGAGCACTGAAGAGAGAACCCGGAGAAAAGGAGGACCTGGGCTGCTCTGTGCAAATTCACTGCAACAGAGCAGGTAAGTATAACATCAAAAAAAAAATAGACTTTACAATCACTAAGTGGTAATGTACTTTAAGTTGTATTACACATTTGTTTTAAAAAAGAAAAAAATAATTTATCGTTCTGAAAATAAATTCCAGCGCTCCATCTTGTGGTGCAGTGCTTACTTCCAGTGGGGGAGCATGCACACATACCTCTCCCCCCATCACCTATGGGAATACATGTCCCACAATGCACTGCATGCATAATGCTAATGTGTGATGAGCAATCATGTCAATAAATTATACCAGACCATAAACAATTTTACAATATGTGCAAAAATGTTTAGTTTTTAAAAAAAATGGTCATAATTATAGTGTAAAAAGAGGGGTTTTTTTACATTGCTGGTGGTCACTCAAAGTTTCAGCCGGGTCCTCTACTGAAGTACACTGCTGGGAAGGACAGAGCCTATCCCAGCTCCAATGATACAAGAGACAAAAAGGGTCCTATGCACCGTACATCACTTCAAGACCTATACAGTCTTGCTAATTGAACTAAAGCAGGCTCACCTGAAATGTACTGCAAATGATGCACAGGGTGCAGCTATACAGCATACATGTAGGGCTTGGGGGGGCCTAAAACTTCTAGTATACACCTACTTTTATAAAAAAGGAAAGAGCGTTTTAAAATCCATGTGCAGTGTGGACAGTATTTTAAAGATTTTGTTCTTCAAATTAAACAGCCCATCGACTAAAAGGAGACGTACAGCCAAAGCTTGTTTGAGAGATCAGCAGTGTTTGATTGCTCAGTTTCCAGTCTTAGAGCTGGCAGGGGGCAGATGTGGCAGGGGGCAGGTGCTGCATCCACCTAGGTAGGTATATTTCAAAAAATAAAAGAAAAAAAAAAAAAACATATACTTCTCTTTTAAAGAAAGAAAGCTTTGCATACCCTTCCCAAGAGGAGAACTGCTGACATTTCCACTGTACTTCTCCAAGTTTTGGTTGAGACGTTATCTGAGCAACATGTCTTACTGCGATGCCTTCTAAAAATATGGCTCCCTTAAAGAAAAAAAAAAAAAAAAAAGAGGGTTATTGCAAAACATTTACAAGAGACCACTACTGAAAAATTCACAACATTCAGTTCATTTGAGAAACCTGTACTGAGAGATTGTAAAAAGCACAGGCATTAATAAAAGAAATCAGAATGTAAGTTTTATGCATTCATGAAATGTATTCCCCTTTGATTCAGACACAGGTCTCCCATCACTACTCCAGGCTACTGGATACCTGCCTCCTTCAGAATCGGAATCTTTAACCAATCGCAATTTACTCCTCTCCATCCCACATAATAACACTTCCCGGCTACAGTGGAACTTGACCCCTCATTTATAATATGTATAAAGAGCCACCAATAAAACTTTAGCTTGCAATATAATGCCTAACAGTCATACACACATAGAAAATTTACTTTTCAGTACCGGCGGTGGGAGGAAACCCACTAGCATAGTGGGAAAGAAGAATTTGACTCTAAGCTCCTAGTTGAAACTGGACAAAAGGACCATAACTCAAATCAATAATGCATAAAATATATATATATATATATATATATATATATATATATATATATATATATATATATATATATCTTTTTGGTAGGTAGCAAAATGTTGAGGTAAAGGCTAATATTTTGGGGGTTGTAGGCCAAGAGCTCTCATGTTATCATTACTGCGTGCAACATGTAAAAACATCTTCCATAGAAGAAAAACTGCTCTCTTTGGGGGATGCAAGAAGTTGTATACAGGGACCACCAGCTAAGCAAGAGATGCAACGTGGCATTCCAGATATCTTGAGCACAAGAAAGTTGCCAAAAGTACCTCAAAACTATCTTGTGCGTAAATAGTTTTTTTTTTAATCATATTTAAAAGAAACGTAGTTCCCAATATAACTCTGGGTGGCCCACCACATTTGTAACTTGCAGTGGTCCTTGAAACAGAAAACTTTGGAGGACCACTTGCCTAGATTATCCCTTTGGCTCTCGCAGCCATTACTAAAATATTTCCCTCGCAAGCAAACATACACACAACAACTAGATACATAGTAGTGCTGATAGATGATTCCACAAAACACCCTGTACTGCTATATAGGCAGTAATAATTCAAAACTACATCAACACAGTAGAAGCCGATATACAGAGAAATCTTATTACAATGGGAAACAACAAAGACGAATGAGTCATTCTGTATCCAAAACCATACATTCTATAATATATGTTTATGTTTTACAAAAGCAATAAAATTCATAATAGTAGTAAGAAATAGTACAACAATTTGATGTATGATAACAGTAAAGCAAGAGCCATTGCTAATTTAAAAAAATTGATCTAACAGCAAGTGAGCCCCATCTTTTCCTACTATTGCCTGCATAAAAAGAGGTTTTGTTGTCTATTCAGCAAACTGGGGCCAGGTTTTGATACCGCTTTTCCTGACCACGCTATGCTGCTGCAGTGGTGGATGAGGCTCTGGTTGTGCCCTCTGATAGGAATGTAGTGGACATAAGAATGGCTACAAATACTGTATATACTCGAGTATAAGCCGAGTTTTTAGCAAATTTTGTGCTGAAAATGCCCCCCTCGGCTTATACTTGAGTCAAGCACTTTTCTGCAGTAGAGAATGACATTTTTCGACCCGACTTATCTCAACGGTCTCAACGGTCAACTGTGTCCATCTGCAGCAATGACCCTTTGGGTTCAGAAACCCCAAATGGCTGCAGCTAGGGGGCATCTAGGAACTCTTAACTACCAAGTTTGAAGTTTGGGGGGCCTATGGCTGGAAATGGGCACAGTGAGGCATGCAAATGGGCACAGTGAGGCTGCAAATGGGCATTGTTGACCCTCTTTTACACTTACAGTAGCTGCACATTTCTCACCCTAGGTTTATACTCGAGTCAATACGTTTTTCCATTTTTTTGTGATAAAATTAGGTGCCTCGGCTTATATTTGGGTCAACTTATACTCAAGTATATACGGTAATTATAAATGCTTTATCCATTAAAACAGTGTATATATAATGGTGTATTTATCGCTTACAGGTTTAAAGTGATACTAAACACACACTGTTTCATATACAATATCCCTTTTTTTCTGTATGTGGATGATGGCACTGTAATTATTTTAATAATAAAAAAATTTAAAATAAATAAAAACACATCTCAGAACCGTTTTTTCCTAATCGATATACAGTTGTCACATGACCCAGATCTTTCCCAACCTATCTGCAGGGAAACATAAGCCGGAGGAGCTTCTAGTCCTCTGCTGCCGGTCACATGTGCAAAATAAAAACCAACAGACTTTGAAATACAGAGTAAAAATAAATAATATCCATTTATTATTATTATATTATGAAATTATTTTACAATATCAAAAAAATGTTTTAAAATGGTCATACAAATATATATTTGGTTCTAGCCAGCTCAGTAGATTGCTTTAAGAAAGGCCTGGATACCTTCCTAAATGTACATAATATAACTGGGTACTGACATTTATAGGTAAAGTTGATCCAGGGAAAATCCGATTGCCTCTCGGGGGATCAGGAAGGAATTTTTTTCCCCTGCTTTAGCAAATTGGAGAATGCTCTGCTGGGGTTTTTTTTGCCTTCCTCTGGATCAACTGTGGGTATAGAATGGGGTATATGGGATTGTATGATATATATATATATATATATATTTTTTTTTTTTTGTTTAATTTGTGGTTGAACTGGATGGACTTGTGTCTTTTTCAACCTAACTAACTATGTAACTATGTAACTATATTTAAAATCAAATCTTTATTATTTTTTTGGGCAATAACATGGTGTGGGTGGATTTCGGTCAGTCACAGGCTGTGTAATGCCCCTCCAGCCCGTGTCTTAGAATAACAGGGAGGTTAAGCATCCATCAATCTACATGTAATATCCTTCCCTTCATTGTGTTTAGTGGGTTAGTGGATATGGAGGAGGAGGGAGAGAGTGGGCTGTCATTACCACTGTGTATACACCCACATGTGTCACTCTATAGTCACATGGGCTGCTCAGATGTTATAGGGAGGAAATGCTCAGCATAGAAACTCACTGAAAATTGAGCATGTGCACAAGCTGTCAACATTGCTCTGCAAAATCCCCAACTTCAGTGGAGCAATGGACTGAAGGGGCTAGGGAGCAACAGGATCAACCAGGTTTTTTCTTTTTTTAGCAGCATACAGAAAACGATACCCATAGTGACTGAGTATGAACAGCATTTATTGATCATTTTTTTTATGCTGTGGGTTTAATGACACTTTAGAGGAATCCGGTATAAATGCATGTAACTGCACATGTCTGTTGCAGCCACCAAACTTTACCCCTATGTTATCAGATGACATCATTCCAAAGGGCAATGCGTTGAAATTTCCTGCTATTGTCAACACTTGCATGCTCCCTCCCACACATTACTATACCAGCCTCACTGGTAGGTCTATGAAGGTTCTCGTATTGCTAGTAGTGGTCAGTCCATTCAACTGTACTGGTTCTGTCATGTTAAAGGATGTTTTATTTCTCATCCAAGTAGCTTTTTTGGCCCCTAAAGCTAAAGAAGCTACTTGGATGAGTAGTAAAATAACAAAGAATGCAGAAAAGGGACAGTTAAATGTCACTAAATACTACTATCTTAAAAAACAGATGTTCAGAGAAAATATTGAGTTGCTTTCATGATGTTGCTCCCCTACTTATGGAAATGCTGCAGAATGTCACTCACCAGCAAGAGAGGACTCATCCAGCCAGCAGAGGCAAAACAGCAGAAGCAGCTGAGTATTTACCTGTCTTGTAAAACATTCCCATCGCTGGTGACTTGTTGCCAGCATCAGGTTCACACGTGCGACATTAAAAAAAAAAAATGATATATATATATATATATATATATATATATATATATATATATATATATATATATATATATATATATATATATATATATATATATATATATATATATATATATATATATATAGGCTATTACTGCTGGTCTGCTTCTAAAAAATGCTAGGATGTCTGGCTGTCATTCAGACGCACTGGCTTTAGCAATTGTTGCATCTCCAACCTAGAAGAAGCATGCAGCAGGGAAAGCCAAAACTTAATGCAGAACATTCTAATCTACATAATTGATCCTTGTCTGACTCAAAAAACATCAAAGCCAATGACATTTAATCAGCAAGAGCAGCATACATATTTGTTTCATGATAGATGTATGCATTTGTCAGTGAAAGATTTCCTATATTAAAATAAATGATACATGTGTACATGACACATTGAAATGGCATTGCATTATGCTCAATAATAGAAAAATGTCATTTTGTAGGATGCCATGAAGGCACTTAGCAATAAGCTGAATTAGATGAAAAAAGGTGGAATTTCAGATAGAATTTTGATTCGGTTATTCTTGATTTGTCACTTCCTTGACATTTAAAGGATGCAATCCTGTAGTCAGCCTGATCTGAAATTTAAGCCGGTGTTTAAAGGATTATAGGTAAGTATATATAACTCAGTTTATTTAATTTATTAACCAATAAATGGCATATACCAAGGGAGATAAGGAGGTCACAGCTAATGCACAAATAAATCCCAGTGCCAGCCAGAATACTGACCAATAGGAAGTGCCAGAATAATTACAGGACAACATCCACATAAAAAAAAAAGAACAAAACATCTCTGAAGTGTATGCTCTTAAATCACCAAAGTACATGTATAACAGCATTCTCTGTGAAAATTTCTAAATATCGCAATGATGAGGATTCAGATGAACACAATAACCTAAAGAAAAAGGTGTTTAGCATATTAAAAGGTTGAGAACTACACAAAGATTTAATAAGAATGTTATTGTAAACGAACCGCAATCAAGCTACTGTCCTGTATAGTACACATACTGAGGGTTTTTATGGTGCCTATCTGCCAGTATGGTGTTAATCAGAATTTGTGCTTTCAGATATTTATCTTATAATATTGTATGCCATCTCGTCTTTTAGCCCCCAATGAAGGGGAGTTTAGAGATCACAAGAAGTGTTGGTTTTTTGATTCCATGCTTTCATCCTTCTAACATCCCAAAGACCACTCCGGTGACCCTGTGGGATACCATAATTGCCAGGGAGCTGCCCAATATGCCTGATATGTGCCTGCTGTACCATGTACTTGTATTAGAACGTATCCTGTTCTCTTTGTATAGCTTCCTTTGTGCGAAATCCCTGGTGTTCCTGTCAGTCCCTGCTCTTTCCTATTAAAAACTGACCACACAAAGCAAGAGAGCACACCGTGGTCAGTTCTCTAGCTGTGCTGGGAACTCAGTGAAAAGGCTGTCCAGGGGAGGCTTGTCAGAACAAGTCGGATCTTTGGAGGAGAGCAGGCCGAGTTCCCAGCACAGCTAGAGAACTGACCACAATGAGTTCTCCTGCTTACTGGGGTCAGTTTTTAATAGGAAAGTAGAGGGACTGAAAGGAACACCAGGGATTTCACACAAAGGAAGCTATACAAAGAGAACAGGATACTTTTTCATACAAGTACATGGTACAGCAGACACATCAGGAATATAAAATGTTGGGGTAACAAACGCTTTAATGCTTTAGCATAATGTCCACAAGCTCCGGTGAGTGTGGTAACACTTGAGGGGGTAACGATATTGAGTTTAAAGCATGTGAAGAGAGAAAAGGTTTTGCACAGCTGCACAAAGAATTTGGAAGACTGAACAAGAATTTGGTTTAAAGTGGTTGTAACCCCAATTCATGAAATCTGACCTGGGCACATATCTGTAGTGTTTACTTATCTCTCTCCAGAGCTCCAAGTCCTGTGTTTTTCTGCTGCTCTGTTCCTCTGTTATCAGCATAATAACTTCTGATAAGTTCTCCGACACTGGAGATAAAAGCAGCTGGAAATTTGTGTTGGTGAGGGAACTTGGAGATAGACAATTCATTCCTCTGCTTATGAGGAGGGGGGTGTGTGTCTTTCCTCCAGCCAGCTCTCACACAGTGTATGCCCAGACTCCCCTCCCACTGCTGAAACAGGAAGAAAGTTTTGTAACACAATGTGCACTTTCTAAAGAACGTAGAAAGCTGAAGACAGCAGATATACATGTAAAACATATGTAGGGAGATTTGTTTTATCTCTGTGTATCATCTGAGGATATTCACTTCACTGGGTATAGGAGAGGGTTTACATCCACATTAAAGAGGAAGTAAACTGAAAAGATCACCTAAACCTGTACAGTTTAGGAGATATTTTCAGTGCATGCAGCCAGTGACATCACTGGCACATGCGCTCTGAAGGAACGGCCCACAGGTACCATTCCTTCCGAGCCTGCGCCCTATTACAACCTCTTAAATCACAAGCACTTTATTGGAGAGATTGTGCAATATGGACACTGAAGCACTTTATTGGACACTAAGGGATTGGGGGGGGGGGGGGGGGGGTTGGTGAATTACTAAAGTTGGTGCACTCAGAATCTTCTGCAGCTGTACATGGTAGCCAATCAGCTTCTAACTTCAGCTTGTTCAATTAAGCTTTGGCAATATAATCTGGAAGCTGATTGGTTTCTATGCAGAGCTGTACCAGTTTTTGCACTCTCCAGTAGATAACCTCCTAAGATTATAATGTAATACATTTATTTAGAAAACTTTGAGGCTGGATGAATAGGACAGCACTGAGAATTTGGATCCAACAGGAAGTCATGCATGCCAAATAAGCATTTCCACGCTGACTGTTGGAGGAGCCTGGGACTCAAAATCAGGAAGCTGACAGTGTTGTCAATGCCAATCCTGATCTGATGCATGTTGAGGTCATCTCTATGTACCACGTTCTCTCCTATCAGCCTGTTTCAGAACATGAGCACTAATGCACACAACTGGCTACTTGTGCTGCCTTTATCTCTCCCTGTTAGAGTACTGAACAACAGTGCAAAAGGCTGATTTTCTAAGCCAATATTAGGAACTGACACTGCTTTCAAAAATATACAGTTGTGAACATAGAACTGTATTAATGTGCCTCTATTATACAGTCATGGCCGAAATAGTTGGCACCTCAGAAATTTTTCCAGAAAATCAAGTATTTCTCACAGAAAAGTATTGCAGTAACACATGTTTTGCTCTACACATTCATTCCATTTGTGTGTATTGGAACAAAACAAAAAAAAGGGAGGAAAAAAAAAAAAAATTGGACATAATGTCACACAAAATTCCAATAATGGGCTGGTCAAAATTCTTGGCACCCTTAACTTAATATTTGGTTGCACACTCTCACTTTGGAAAAAATAACTGAAATCAGTCGCTTCCTATAACCATCAATAAGCTTCTTACACCTCTCACCCGGAATTTTGGACCACTCTTCCTTTGCAAACTGTTCCAGGTCTCTCTTATTGGCAGGGTGCCTTTTGCCAACAGCAATTTTAAGATCTCTCCACGGGTGGTCAATGGGATTTAGATCTGGACTCATTGCTGGCCACATTTCTGGGTGCTTTTTGACTTATTTTGGGGGTCATTGTCCTGCTGGAAGACCCAAGATCTCAGACGCAAACCCAGCTTTCTGACACTGGGCTCTACAGTGCGACCCAAAATCCTTTGGTAATCCTCAGATTTCATGATGCCTTGCACACATTCAAGGCACCCAGTGCCAGAGGCAGCAAAACCACCCCAAAACATCATTGAACCTCCACCATATTTCACTGTAGGTACTGTGTTCTTTTCTTTGTAGGCCTCATTACGTTTTCGGTAAACAGTAGAATGATGTGCTTTACCAAAAAGCTCTATCTTGGTCTCATCTGTCCACAAGACGTTTTCCCAGAAGGATTTTGGCTTACTCAAGTACATTTTGGCAAACTGTAGTCTTGCTTTTTCATGTCTCTGTGGCAGCAGTGGGGTCCTCCTGGGTCTCCTGCCATAGCGTTTAATTTCATTTGAATGCCGACGGATAGTTTGCGCTGACAATGATGCTCCCTGAGCCTTCAGGACAGCTTGAATTTCTTTGGAACTTGTTTGGGGCTGCTTATCCACCATCCAGACTATCCTGCGTTGCAACCTTTCATGAATTTTTTTTCTTCAGTCCACGCCCAGAGAGATTAGCTAGTGCCATGGGTTGCAAACTTCTTGATAATGTTGCACACTGTGGACAAAGGCAAATCTAGATTTCTGGAGATAGACTTGTAACCTTGAGATTGTTGATATTTTTCCACACTTTTGGTTCTCAAGTCCTCAGACAGTTTTCTCCTTTTTCTGTTGTCCATGCTTAGTGTGGCACACACAATGCAAAGACTAAGTGAACTTCTCTAATTTTTATCTGCTTTCAGGTGTGATTTTTATATTGCCCACACCTGTTACTTGCCCCAGGGGAGTTTAAAAGGAGCATCACATGCTTGAAACAATGTTATTTATCCACAATTTTGAAAGGGTGCCAAGAATTTTGACCAGCCCATTTTTGGAATTTTGTGTAACATTATGTCCAATTTGCTTTTTTTCCTCCTTTTTTTGTTTTGTTCCAATACACACAAAGGGAATAAACATGCGTATAGCAAAACGTGTTACTGCAATACTTTTCTGTGAGAAATACTTGATTTTCTGGAAAAATTTCTGGGGTGCCAACAATTTCAGCCATGACTATCTGCCAGGAGTTGATTTTTAGGGATCTGCTCCATGTGCATTGCAGTGCACGTGTCATCTCACACACAGACATAAATGGGCCTAAACAGTTTACCTTTTACACTGAATTGCAATGCTTAGATATGAACCCGCCACATAATAAAATGGGATTTTAACTTAGTCTATCTTACTGCATTAAAAAACAGACAAATATGCAGCATAGGCCCTTAAGCCTAGTACACACTAGTAGTTTTTCCGTTCAACCCAGCGAAGGAGGAGCCGCTGTACTAACTATCCGACGTTAGTACAGCGATCTTCTCTCCTGTTCTTTTGTGTCGCCCCCTCCCTCCCTGCCAGAACACTCTGGTCAGCGCTCTCAGCCATTGGCCGAGACAGCAAATGGGGAGCTGATCGGCAGACCTTTTTCTGTCATGCCTCTTCAACAGAAGTCAGCAGAACGTCCGGCTTCTGTTGGACTGACTGCAGTACACAGGGGCCGAATGTCGCCCCGTTTCTACTGAAGAGTCTTTCAAAACTGTCAATATTTCCTGCTGACACCAATTATGGAAGAGAGTTCCACATTCTTACCCCCCCACAGTGAAAAATTCCCTACGCAGCTTAAGGTTAAACCACTTCTCTTCCAGTCTCATTGTGTGGCCCCGTGTCCTCTTACACTCCCTGGGACTGAAAAGTTTCATACTTGCGCTGGAATTACCATTGAGATATATTACGCTGTCATATCTCCTCTCAAGCATCTCTTCAGGGAAAAAATATTTAGTGCTTGTAGTCATTCCTCACAATTGAGGTCCTCCAGTCCCCAGATTCATTTCATTATTTAAACATGTTTTTGCTTTTATTTTTAAAAAAAATTCCACCTCCTGAATTAGTGAGGCACTGGTGAGAACACTGCTGGTTTGGTTGAACTAGATGGACTTGTGTCTTTTTTCAACCAGACTATGTTACATAGACCCCTTTCACGCTGAGGAGTTTTTAAAGCGATTTTGCGTAAAGAAAACGATTGAAAAGCTCACGAAAACTGAGTCCCATTAAAATCAATGGATGCTTTCACACTAGGGTGGTGCGCTGGCAGGGAGGTTAAAAACTCTTGCAAGCAGCATCTTTGGAGCGCCAAAAAAAAGCGCTTCAAAAGCGCCCTTCTACATTGAAATGAATGGGAAGCACCTGAAAAGCGCTTCAAAAGCACCTCAAAATGGTTCTTGCAGCAGTTTAAATCACCGCTAACTCCTCAAAAGTGCAACAAAAGCGCTCAGTGTTTTACAGGCAGTTTTCAAGCGCCTCAATGTGAAAGGGGTCTAAATGTAAATGGCCAGTAGTGCTTTTAATGGAGCGAAAATATGCTCACAATCGCAAAGAAAAGTTTTAGAAAAAAAAAAAAAAAAAAAGAAGGTCATCCATCAGGTTACAGTTGACAAGACTGCTACTGGTTCTCTACATTATACAGAACAATAATTTATTCAGGAAGATATCTTAAAATGTTACATTGACATTTTTTATTGTGAAAAATGTCAGGCAGCTACATAGTTAACCTACAGTGCTTGGGAATATGAATACAGATGGCCTGCTGTAGCTATGAAAGTAAAGCTACAGATTTACTGCAGTCTCAGTGCAAGCATCAGAGGATCCCAGTGGATAAGCCATGCCATGTCGAGTAAACATCTGTTTTAGTGACACCTTGAGGACACAGTCCCACGGGGAAAAAAAAATTGAAGCGAAGCAAACATGCCATTACTAGAGGGTCCATTTTGAACTGATTGAAGCACACATTTAGCATTCTTTGCTGGATTTAAGTATAAGGTCTTGCTTTATGCAATGCAAACCTAAAGTGACATTTAAAAAATGGAGAGAGCGATGCAGTATGATAATAACCCCACAGGCAATGTCCCTAAGAGAACATTAAACTCATGTTGACAGCTATTAAAACTCTACAGAAGGTTTCCCTGCACAGGCTAAATGTACAGCTAATACTTGCATTAATTTTGAAATGCATGGCATACGAGATACAGGGCTTGAAATAAATTGAAAGGAAGCACATAGTGAACAGATTTCCATTACCATACGACTGCAGGTCAAACAATTAAAACAGGTTAGTTTCTACAGGCAACAAAAAACTGCTCATCTATAGTAATTACACATAAGGCCCAGAGTAAAGCGATTTCAAAAGACAGTACCTACCTAGTACTGGAAAACGCCAAGACTCGTTTATGAAATATCAAGTATTCTAGGGGTGCACGGAATGGGTTTTTTGGTGCCGAAACCAATACCGAAAATGAAAAATACACTAGGCCGAAAACCGAAACCAATACCGAAAATGACCGCTACCGAAACTTATATTAAAAAAAAAAAATATTTTTACACAGGAGACGGTCAGAGACTGGGGACATGGTACACAAGATGGTCAGAGACTGGGGACATGGTACACGAGATGGTCAGAGACTGGGGACATGGTACACGAGATGGTCAGACACTGGGGACATGGTACACGAGATGGTCAGACACTGGGGACATGGTACACGAGATGGTCAGACACTGGGGACATGGTACACGAGATGGTCAGACACTGGGGACATGGTACACGAGATGGTCAGACACTGGGGACATGGTACACGAGATGGTCAGACACTGGGGACATGGTACACGAGATGGTCAGACTGGGGACATGGTACACGAGATGGTCAGAGACTGGGGACATGGTACACGAGATGGTCAGAGACTGGGGACATGGTACACGAGATTGTCAGAGACTGGGGACATGGTACACGAGATTGTCAGAGACTGGGGACATGGTACATGAGATGGTCAGACACTGGGGACATGGTACACGAGATGGTCAGACACTGGGGACATGGTACACGAGATGGTCAGACACTGGGGACATGGTACACGAGATGGTCAGACACTGGGGACATGGTACACGAGATGGTCAGACACTGGGGACATGGTACACGAGATGGTCAGAGACTGGGGACATGGTACACGAGATGGTCAGAGACTGGGGACATGGTACACGAGATGGTCAGACACTGGGGACATGGTACACGAGATGGTCAGAGACTGGGGACATGGTACACGAGATGGTCAGAGACTGGGGACATGGTACACGAGATGGTCAGAGACTGGGGACATGGTACACGAGATGGTCAGAGACTGGGGATATGATACAGGAGATTGTCAGAGACTTCGGACATGATACAAGAGATCAATGCAGCCTCACCAGTGCAGCCAGCCTGTGTCCCCAGTAGTGCAGCCAGCCTGTGCAGGGGAAGAGAGGGAAGAGAGAGGAGAGCCGCCACCACCTGGTTGATTAGAGCGCCGGGAACATCACAGCTTTCATTTCAATAGCTGTGTGTTCCCCGCTGCGCGCCGTCACATACAGCCCAAAGTTCAAAGATCAAAGTTCCCTGGACAAGGGGGAGGGGCTGTATGCGACGGCGCGCAGCGTGGAACACCCAGCTATTGAAATGAAAGCTGTGATGTTCCCAGCGCTCTAATCAAACAGGGGGCGGTGGCGGCTCTCCTCTCCTCTGCGCTATAGGACTCCCCTGTAATGGGCGACACCAGGGGCGGGGGCAGAGCCCCATTTTCGGCTCCATTATCGGACATTTTTTAAAGTGGGTTTATTACAATAAAATCAGAACTACACACAAGTGTAGTACGTATTCCGGCATGTACAGTAGCTCTGTCATCCCCGCTCTACATAGTGCGTTTCATTGACCAGGAAGTGCCGAATCCCACCAGCTCTGACCATCCTAACCACCAGACAGAAGACTTTCGCCCCCCCAGTGGACCCTCCTGGATTGTGCCACTAAGGACCTTCCCACAGTGCTAGAGCTACTGTACATGCCCGAATACATACTACACTTGTGAGTAGTTCTGATTTTTTTGTAATAAACCCTCTTTATACAGCTGCACTTAGAAGGCGCCTGTGCTTTTTCTTGTGTTACCCTACTACAAAAAGAGAATAAATGTATACAAACCAACACTTCAACAGTTGGTGAAAGACTGCGACTGTATTACCGCAAATACATCCATACCTATTTTTTTAGGCCAAACCCATTAATTAGATTAGACTCTCTGCAAGTTTCAGTGCTATATGCTTCCCTAAAGAGGAGAAGATCTGGTATTCACTTTCACTGACATCAGGGAGCTGAGCAAAAATGGATACCAAGAGTTAGGCTTAAAATCTGAAAGCATAATATCATTAATTTTGGAACCCATACCATGTCCTGTACTCAAATTATCTATAAAATTACATTTGAAATGCAAAATAACCACACCAAAGAGTAAAGTACAAGTTTTCTATTCTCGATAACCACCTACATTATGTTTTAATAAGGAAGATAGAAGAAACAGTATGCTATAAATGTGGCATAAAAACAGACACTGAGAAATGCATTCAAGCAGAAGACATGCATTCATACACAGTAACAGAATAAATGCTGAGAACAACCATACGAGCTTTACAAAAGAACTATCATTGTGTATACATTAGGGCTGCAGCTAACGATTATTTTTATAATCAATTAGTTGGCCGATTATTGTTTTGATTAATCGGTTAATAACCTTAAAAAATGATGGTGTATAATTTAGTTAATATGTAAAGTAAAAAAAAAAGGCAATTCCTAAATATCTCTATATGCAGTGGTAAATATAAAAACCCACTATATGGTTAGTGAGTAAAATGTCTAAGCCACTCTGAGAATAACGGACAGAAGAGATATACTGTATATACTAATAGAGGCGATATACTGTATATACTATTAGGAGGTTGAATCCAGTAAATATCGTCAGATTCAGAGATCAGATTTTTTTTTTTTGTTATTTAAAAGAAAAAAAAGTTAGACAGATTTGCAGATTTTCAAACAGAACTGTAATATATTTCATTTTAAGAATGTTCATTCGATTTTCTAATCATTAGTTGGGTCAAATTGATGTTTGTTTTCAACCACAGTGAAGGGAACATTTAGAAATAGAAAACTTCTTGGTCAAAGGAATTTTCAGATAGTGTATGTGGTTTTCTTTCAGAAATTACATTAGTTTTAAAACAGAATGTTAAAAGCGAGTGAAAATTTCAAACATTCTTTTATTCAGCGAATGTACAAAGATTTTTCGTATGAAAATTGATCCGTGTGGCCAGCATAAGGCTCGGTACACACCTATGCAGTTTGCTTTTGATCTGTTTCTGCAGTGCGTTTTGATTTTTTGCGCATGTGATTTTGCTGCAATCTGCGTTTTTGCATTTTTTTATGCCTTTTTTTGGCCAATTTGTTGTTGGGCAGATTAAAAAAAATTGTTTTTGCATTTTTTTATGCCTTTTTTTGGCCAATTTGTTGTTGGGCAGATAAAAAAAAAAAAAACACAAATTGCGGCAAAAACACATTAAATGCCTTTCTGCAGCTTCTCCATTGAAGTATATAGAAACAAAAAAGCACCGTTTTGCGTTGCGTTGAAAAAAGATATTACGAAAAGAGCAAATAATCGCTACTGTAAGGGGTTCATTTTTTTTACTGTGCAACAATGAAAGTACCATATTTATCGGCGTATAATACGCACCCCAATTTAAGAGGGAAGTTTCAGGAAAAAATTTTTTTTTTTTTTTAAATAAACCACTTTGAAGCAAAATAATGGTCAGTGAGAATCAATGCAGCCTGATTAGTGCCCATCTGCAGCCTCAATGCAGCCTAATCTGTGCCCATCTGCAGCTTCAGTGCAGCCTGTTCTGTGCTCATCTGTAGCCTGTTCTGTGCCCATCTCCCACATGAATGCAACTCACCATCTCATATGAAATTACTGAGCCGTCATCCGTTTCCTCGGCTCTCAGTCGGCAGTGACACACACAGTCCAGCCTCCGCCATCGGCATTGGACCAGCTCCTGTGATAGACAGAACACTGGTCCAATGCTGGTGGCAGAGGCGGGACTGTGTGTGTGTGACGTGCGAGCCGGGTGGAGAGGAGATGACGGCTCGTGATTTCCAAAAGCACTCATCCCCCTCATTCCCCTCCGAGGTACGCTGTTGGCGTATAACACGCACCCTTAATTTTCCCTCTATTTTCAGGGGGAAAAGTGTGTTATACGCTGATAAATATGGTAATATTTACAGTAGCGATTATTTCCTCTTTTTGTACTCTAAAAGGGCCAATTTTCGATTTTTTAACCCCATTATGTTACTGGCCGATTAATCGATTATGAAAATAGTAATCAATTAATTGTTTCAGCCCTAGTATACATTCACAAGAGGAAGATATATTTTAGTTTGAAAACTTTAGCAAATCTATATGTATGAATGTAGAACATTTCACAAGCAGCACATAATCCAAACA
Organism: Lithobates sylvaticus; assembly: GCA_028564925.1. Taxonomy (NCBI): domain Eukaryota; kingdom Metazoa; phylum Chordata; class Amphibia; order Anura; family Ranidae; genus Lithobates; species Lithobates sylvaticus. The sequence goes on along the minus strand of CM053028.1, from coordinate 302,380,981 downwards.
GCTGACCTTCTGAAACCAGGCATTCCTTTATTTTGCCTGCAACAAAGGCCTATTCACACCAGTTGTTTAGGTCAACATTGTCCAACGCACTCAACACAAAAATAAGGTAATGTTCCTTAACCCTATGTTTTCAATTAACAACAAAGCACAGAGCTGCGCTAGTGTGTGCTAACAAAAAGGTAGAATGTATTGAATTTTCATGAAGAGCAACATGTCTGACCTGCTTTAACTAAATCAATGTGCTGCAGCGCATAACAATTCTATACAACTGTAAGCAACTAAAAAGCAAGCACTGTGATGCGTTTAACAAATCTCAGTGAACTGTAGCATGCATGGACAACCCATTTCAGTGCACACATACCGTAACTGCTGCTGTTTGGTAGAAAATCATACTAATGTAGTAGCATAGCTACCCTTTCATTTCAGGGGAACAGGCATTTTTTTCTAGGACATTATAGATTCCACAGACATGAGAAGTCCACCTTTCTGATCATGCATCATATTATACCCATTTTTAGTGCGTTAACATAAAACAAGGTCAAAGTCTGTTAGTGAGAAGCAGCGCCCAACCCATACAAACATATCTGCCCATCCACACATGCATAGTAGAAAGTATACAGTGGCTGTCAAAGGCAGGTCAGCAGTGGATCTCAAGTGTGGTGTGATTGGAATGGGGAGGGTAATTGACCCCAAAATGAACAGCAGATCCAAAAATACTAGCAGCCAAAGTTATGTGCAATTATTATTAGAACTCAAACTAAAATACTAATATATATATATATATATATATATATATATATATATATATATATATATATATATATATATATCTATATATATATATATATATATACATACATACACACACACACACACACACACACATACATACATACATACATACACACACACATACATACACACACACACACACACATACACACACAGTATGTCACAAAAGTGAGTACACCCCTCAATTTTTTGTAAATATTTTTTATTATCTCTTTTTATGTGACAACACTGAAGAAATTACACTTTGCTACAATGTAAAGTAGTGAGAGTACAGCTTGTATAACAGTGTAATTTTACAGTCCCCTCAAAATAACTCAACACATGGAGTTCACCAGAGCTTTACAGGATGCCACTGGAGTTCTCTTCCACTCCTCCATGAGGACATCACAGCTGGTGGATGTTAGAGCCCTTGAGCTCCTCCACCTTCCGTTTGAGGATGCCCCACAGATGCTCTATAGGGTTTAGGTCTGGCCAGTCCATCACCTTAACCCTCAGCTTCTTTAGCAAGGCAGTGGTTGTCTTGGAGGTGTGTTTGGGGTCTTTATCATCATGTTGGAATACTGCCCTGTGCCCCAGTCTCTGAAGGGAGGGGGCTTATGCTCTGCTTCAGTATGCCACAGTACATGTTGGCATTCATTGTTCCCTCAACAAACTGTAGCTCCTCAGTGCCGGCAGCACTCATGCAGCCCCAGACCATGACACTCCCACCATCATGCTTGACTGTAGGCAAGACACCTGGTTGCTACCACACACACTTGTCCCCATCTGAACCAAATAAGTTTATCTTGGTCTCATCAGACCACAGGACATGGTTCCAGTAAGACATGTCCTTAGTTTGCTTGTCTTCAGCAAACTGTTTGCAGGCTTTCTTGTGCATCATCTTTAGAAGAGGCTTCCTTCTGGGAGGACAGCCATGCAGACCTATTTGATGCAGTGTGCAGCGTATGGTCTGAGCCTTGACAGGCTGACCCCCCCACCCTTCATCACATGCAGCAATGCTGGCAGCACTCATATGTCTATTTCCCAAAGACAACCTCTGGATATGACACTGAGCATGTGCACTCCACTTCTTTGGTCGACCATGGCGAGGCCTGTTCTGAGTGGAACCTGTCCTGTTATGCTGTATGGTCTTGGGCACCATGCTGCAGCTCAGTTTCGGGGTCTTGGCAATCATCTTATAGCCTAGGACATCTTTATGTAGAGCAACAATAATTTTTTTTCATATCCTCAGACAGTTCTTTGCTATGAGGTGCCATGCTTAACTTCCAGTGACCAGTATGAGAGAGTGAGAACGATAACACCAAATTTAACACACCTGCTCCCCCCATTCACACCTGAGATCTTGTAACACTAATGAGTCACATGACACCAGGGAGGGAAAATGCTCTGGTGAACTCCATGCCCAAGAGGGTTAAGGCAGTGCTGGAAAATAATGGTGGCCACACAAGATATTGACACTTTGGGCCAAATTTGGACATTTTCACTTAGGGGTGTACTCACTTTGGTTGCCAGTGGTTTAGACATTAATGGCTGTGTGTTGAGTTATTTTGAGGGGACAGGAAATTTACACTGTTATACAATCTGTACACTCACTACTTTACATTGTAGCAAAGTGTAATTTCTTCAGTGTTGTCACATGAAAAGATATAATAAAATATTTAAAATGTGAGGGGTGTACTCACTTTTGTGAGATACTGTACACACACACACACACACACACACACACACACACACACAGAAATCAGCCTTAACAATATGATAACTGACAGTAAATAATGCCGATGATCTCACTACAATGCCACCTGAAAAGTAAGTGGGAAATACTGTATTAGGCAGAGACTGAACTTGTTCTGTTGAAAGCAAAAAAAAATGGGCAAGCATGAGAATTTGAACAACTCTGACAAGGGCCAAATTGTAATAGATAGAAGACTGTGTCAGAGCATCTCCAAAACTGCAGCTCTTGTGGCATGTTCCCAGTTTGCAGTGGTAAGGTTCTACCAAAAGTGGTCCAAGGAAGGAAAACCAGCAAACCGGTCATGGGTGGCCAAACTTCTCTCATGAAGGTGGGGAGCAAAGGCTGGCCCATGTAGTCCTTTGCAATAGAAGAGCTACTGTAGCTAAAGTTGCTGAAAAATGTAATGCTGGCTCGGACAGAAAGTTGTCAAAACACACAGTGCGTCATAGTTTGTTGCATTTGAGGCTGCATAGCCGCAGACTGGCTAGAGTGCCTATACTGACCCATATCCATAGCGGGCATGCAAGCATCAGAATTTTTTCCGCTTCTAGGAGCTGAAGATCAAAAAATGCTAATAGCCTAATGTAGTGTGCATGGACAAATAGGATAACACAATTTAGCTACTAGGAGCAGAACAAAAATGCTAACAGCTTCTAGGAGCTTAAAAAAAACACGTGTGCATGGAGCCTAAGAAAATACCTTGAAATAATCACATTTCTAAATAGCTAGTAGTAGTTTGTGCCACTCATCTGGACCTCTGTAACGCTGAAGTTTGATAGCTTCTCCAAGCCAATTGGAGAAGCTATCAAACATCTTTAAAGTGGTTGTAAAGCCACTTCTATAAAATGCTCCCATCCCCTCTGTATTATAACAATAAGTTCCCCTGTGTTTGTGTTCTATAATAAATATGCTTATCTGAACTGATAACACAGTGTCTTCCTGCACTCAGGTGCCTCCTCTCTCCTCTGCTTGGCTGACAGTTCCAGTGGGCGTGGGCCGAGCACTGCCGCTGACTTCAACCAGGGAAGAGGAGAGAGGCGAGACCGAGCCGAGGAGTCACATTATCATGGGAAAATGGTGTGTTATCGGTACAGATAAGCATATTTATTATAGGACACAGGGGAACTTATTGTTATAATACAGAGGGGATGGGAGCATTTTATATTAAATATGAAAGAAGCAGGAGGGGGGGGGGGGCAGGCGCTGACACGAGCAGACAGTCAGAGGGGAGAGGAAAGAGGATGGAGGAGAGGACACAGGAGACAGAAAGCAGGCTGCGGCTGACAGAGGCACGTACGCTGACCACAGTGTCGGGGCTCAGCAGCCCTGATATATCAGAGTCAGCATACAGGGGGAGGGTATAGCCAGGCATGATCAGACAGGCATTTTAGGTGATAGAAGGGGCCAAATGACACAGCACAAGCACTGTGCTGTATAACATGTTTTAAGGGAACAGGGTCTGTTTTTTTTTTTTTTTTTTTGGGGGGGGGGGGGTTAACAAATGCTTTAACATTGCAGAACAAGTCCAGTTAAATATTGACTAACTACTACAAGCTATACCACGACCTGGATAGATGAGGACATTCACAGACTTATAGTATTTAACGCACTCTGAGAAAGTCACTCCACAAGCAAAGCATGTTAGGCACACGGTGCACATACTACGTCCCCAACTGTCTGTCACCCTTACATCCTGGCAATTTTTATCCCATCACTTTATCTGCAAACCTTAAGAGGCAAACAGATGGGACTGCTCAGCTATCTTTACTGAATTTAACTACAAATTTATTCCATTTATCTAGTGCCACACATCAATAGCCAGCCATTTATATCAAATCCTGGCTGGTAGATGAACTGTACATGCATACCATTTATACAGCAAATAGACAGCTGTGTGTTTCGAATCCTCCGATTATGGAACAGAACCCTCTGACTATTATTAACACCTGTACTACAATGGGGAAAATGCAATATCCGTCAATCATTTACAGTAGAAATACAACATATCCTTTGCTGTGATATTCTTGTTTTTTACAATACACCGGCAGTGCACAGGTCTGCTTGTGCATGCTAATAGAGCCTGTGGAGAACTGTATTGAGCTGTACAAGCATATATGGGATTCTAGCTGATATGCTTTTTGCTGTTCTGTTATCACAGCATCCAGATGCAAGCTTCTACTTTTACACCAGATACCTATGTGATATTCAGCATTGACCACCACATGGGATTGCTTTACTATAGTGAAAGCTAAATGTGGTGGCTGCTTTACTTACCTTTTTTAGGATTCTTTCCTTTATTTTGACCTGGTGATTTGGCCAATAACACATTTCCTGTCTTGGGTGTCCCCACACCATTGTAAAGCACAGTATACACAGTGACTTTTCTTTTTCGTTCAACCCACTATCTCTAAAATATCCCTGCATTAACACTAACAATGTGTTTGCTGGGATCTCCCCCACTGAACCTCCCCCAACCCCTGTAAGAATACACAGATCAGTGCTGCAGCCATCAGCTGCAGGTGCTGATCGAATGCTGGTTTTCCAGCAGGACAGTCTTCTGTTAACAGACAGTGGCACACATGTACCAAAAGACTGTCACTACACGTATACCCAGTTTTAGTACAATGGAGACACCTTTGGACAGCAGTACTGACAATCTGGGGAGAGGGTAGTGTTAGATGCAGTAGCAGATTTATATGGACTTGACTAACAAATTAATGCTGAACTCTTCTTTAACCACCTTAATACTGCCGTATGTACATATACAGCCTCGTATTGATCATGGTTGCCGATTAAACCATGATACCGACACAGTTTTTAACAGCTGGCAATTCTGCACAACGTTAAAGTGATCCAAGCCAATATAGAGCTGCTGGATCACTTTTACAGGTGGTAGAAGAGGACCCCACACATCCCATCGGGGTGTCCAGGATTGACGTGTCTGGTTCAGTCGCATATGGAAGGAATGGAAGTTCATTCCTCCCTTCTCTGATGTCAGAAACCAGAAGCGGCATGTATTTTGTCACTTTCGGTTTGTTTTGTACAAGCGGGTAGATTGGTTTGGTCAGATGCTTTGGAGGCCAATGGAGAGATGTGGGGTCTTATAGAGTTCAGATCTCTCCAAAAAGAGGACCTGGCACAATCTATGCATCCCTTGTGATAGCATTACAAGTGATCCTTAAAAAAAATTAAATAAAAAAATGTAAATAAAATAAATCATAAAATGCACATGTAGATCCCAGACATACATGTACATGGTAATCGTACCTCACACTTGAGGTTACGTCGCAAACATCAGAACAAGAGCAATAATTCTAACACCAGACCTGTGTGACTCCAAACCTGTAAATGCTTTTAAAACGACACCTATGAATAACTGAATGTACCGTAGTTTGTCGCCATTCCACGTGTTTGTGCAATTGCACATGTTTGGGATCTATTTACTCGGTGTAGCATTATCTTTTATATTATTGGGTATTATATTGTGTCTGTATTCACTAAAATTCATTAAACCAGATTTTTTTCCAAACAAACTGCTTTGGGAAAACTGCTGCACAAATATTGTGTGACATAAAAAATTACATTGCAAATTGCAAAATTGCACCCACCATCTTATTTCCGAGGGCCTTTGCTTAAAAAGAAAATATATACAATATGTTTGGGGGTTCTAAGTAATTTTCTAGAAAAAAAAAAAGCAGATTTTTACATGTATGTGAGAAAATTCAGAAATTGGCTTGGGGGTAAAGGGGTTAAAGAGGAAGTAAACTTCCTCTGCTGACATGTACCTATAGGTAAGTCTACAATAAGGCTTACCTATAGGTAGTGAAAATATGTTTACATTGACATCACTGGTGCATGCGCTCTGAAAGAACGGCCACGGGTGTTGTGCCTTCCAAGCCCCGTGCCGTGAATGGCGGATCCGCGAACCCAGAAGAAACTCGGGGGGGGGGGGGGGTTCGGGAAATGTCAGCCGTGTCAACGGTGTGTGGGCGCCGCTGAAACAGCTACATTCTAAACGCAAGTATTTCATAATGAGCTCATTATGCCTTTTCTGAGGTTTACAACCTCTTTAAGCAGTTACTGCAAGACTCCCCCCCCCATTTTGGAATAAAGGTTTTACACAAATGATTTAAAGCTGACCATAGTAAGCATCCTCATCAGTGTTAAATGGTTTGTCTCAACCCCCTAACTGCCACTTTTGATGGACAGCTTGGTCTGTTAAAAGTGGGGGGGGGAAAACAGGCTTACTGGTCGGATCTCTAGGTGAAAATAAAGGGAGAACTTTAAAAAATAATAAAAAAAAAAAAATGCAGCAACCACAAATGAGAATTGCTAAGCTGCAAAAAAAATACATTTTGTTTTTCGTGTTTAATACCACTTTAAGTTGTATACTCACCTGGATGTCTACTTTTAGTTGGATATGTACATATGTATCGATTGGGATTTCTCATTATTTCACACTGCAAACAGATCCCACCAACGAATCTTTGTATACTTTCCTTGAGATGCTTGAAACTGCTTAGCACAAGCCTTAGGCCCCTTTCACACTTATACGACTTGTCCCACGATTTGGGACTGCAAAGTAGCATGACAAGTCGTTCCCCATGATTTCCAAGAGAAAATGTAGGCTAGACAAGGGACACACAGGAGTATATCATACTCAAGGGGGAAAAAGTTTTACAGTTTACGCCACATCCTATAGTAGAGAAAATTGAGGGAGGATCCCCTGTGGGTTGGACTTTTAAGGCGTGAAATATGTAACCCCAAATAAAATTGAAAATTATTGAAAATAGGAAAAACGTTTATTACAAAAGATGCAAAAACATCCAAAAATAAAGAGTTTCACATGTATGACACTATAAAAACCTGGAACATGTTACAACAAAACTTGGTATAATACAAGCTAGTAATACATTTTGTGTCAAGTTCTCACACTGACGCGTTTCGGATATAAATGCTTTACTCCTTCCTCAAAGGTGAGACTATAACATCATTCCTATTGTATATAGAAAAATATCAGATCAGGTAATATGTCAGAAATGCAAATCCTTATATAATGATTACATCTTGAATCAAAAAGATCCATACAGTTGCATATAAATAAGGAAGAAAAAAGACTCACATTGAAAGTACACCAAGTAAGGGGACGTTCCGGTATAATTTAAAAGAAACGGCTGGGAGGAGGAGCTTCTTCACTTTTATAGCCTCAAAAGAGGTCGATTGAATATCAATAGTATATAGATGCCCAGTCAGCTAAATGGAGCTCAATGGTTGCTCCAAAGGCTGGGTAGAGTGCATCTGTCCCCGCAGAGGGGGGAGTGATCGCTGGGGGGGCGCTTGTAGAGCACACTGGGGTCGGGAAATGTAAAGAGAGAACCCTACAAGATGAAACATAAATATATGTCAAAACAATGGGTAAATACCTTTAAATGTTAGAGAGCATATAAAAAAACGCTAATTTGTACCTGTTGATGGCTCTTAGCTTGTTACGCCCTGATTTAAATGTCTCCAAATTTGGAGGATATCGACCGATGGCTCTAAAAAGAGATTGTCAGAGAGGCGTTGGTGTAATGGATGGATGAGCAGATGCTCCCCCCACACAAAGATTAATGCATCCTTCAATTTTGATCTCAAATGGTTTTCAATGTTGCATATGGCAATGTATATCTATGGGATGAATGGGTCTCCCATATTCTAAGGGGGAGTGAAGGGTTTATATAGAGCATGAGTGAGAATCAAATAATGGCCCAAATACCACTATATCTAAATAGTGAGAGCAAAAAAGTCCAGAAAAAGGGGGGGGGGGGGGTTTTCCGTAGTTAGTGGTAACTCTGGACTACTAGTAATGCAGAGAAGGGGGGGCGTAAAAGGAAATTTTTTAACAATGGAAGTAAGTGTAAATTATAAAGGGAATTAATTACCTTTGATCAACAGAACGCTGTTTGCCTCCTCCTCAGTCTGATGGTTGCAGATTCTGAGTGGGGCAGACAGCGTGTATATATATGGGCTCAAGCCCTGCAGTCAGCTGTACCGAGTACAGCTGATTGCTGCAGGGTATAGAGACTATGAGTCTCTCTAGACCCGGCCCCCCGAGTGCTGCGCGCGCACCCGGGTCCCGCGCACCAATGAATGGTTGCGCAACGTGACCCGGGCACGCCCACAGCTCCCGCCGGCACGATCAGCTTCACCGGCGAACAGCGCATGCTCGCCGGGTGAAGCAATATGGAGTCCCAGCGTCAGATGACGCTGGGAACTCCTACATTGCCGTCATGTCCATGGGAAGTGGGCGCGACGGCTGGGCGTGCCGGGCGGCCTACTGGGCGTCCCCTGGAACTCCAGCGATCAATATGTATGAGGTGTGGTAATATTTAGCTAGAAACTCCTTCGTCCAGGCGCCTCGCAGTGTGGAATATATTCTGGAAACAGGAGATGGAAGAGGAGAGAGATGTCATAAATTACAATTACGAAAATAGCAGTAATTGACATTTTTGCATGGAAAACAATAAATGTGCATTCTTACATGGAAAATAATGAATATACATAGCGAGAGAATATAAAATCACATAAGGGGAAAAGAAGAACACTTTGCATGTATTATTATAATGCCATATGATGTATAAGAATAGCCATAACAAAGGCATGTCTAAAAGAATTGTTTCTTTTTAAGTTGTATTGAGGAGAGGTTGCACAGGCACACTCAAGAAACAGTATGCGGGCAGGATGGATGTCCTGATGTTGGTGACATCATGCAGTCATCGCATGTGTTTGAAAAACTGCATCACATATCATATGTGTATAACAAATCGATAAGGGGCTGGATTATAAAATTAGTATTGGAAATATTTAAATCCAAAAATGTAATGGAAGTTCTCTTAGGTAGTTATTTTTCCATCCCTCCGGATGAAAAACCCTCTAAGAAGGGTTTAAACCAAATTGCTTCGTTCAAGCCAGGGGCTTGATTAGCCCTTAGTTTGAAAATCCAGCGTGATTCCAGTTGGAGAAGGATTTTATTCCAATCGCCCCCCCTTGGATTGGGGTGGATGCGGTCGAGAATAAGGAATTTGATTTTGGGGAATTTGCCCCCGTGGACAATTGTTGTGTGTCTCCCAAGGGGGAGATCAGGATCACACATCCGCATACTGTGAATGTGTCTGTACGCCCTTTTCCAGAATTCCAGTTTCGTCTTCCCTATGTAAAAGCATGAGCATTCGCATTTCAATAGGTATATGACTCCTAGGGTCTTACAGTTCGCAAAGTGTCTAGCCCTGAATATACTACCATCAGGTAGTTCAGGATTTTTTTCCACCCACATGAATCTACAATATCTGCAAGATCCACATCTAAATGTACCTTTATATTTGCAGTGGGTTTTCCTATCTCTATTAAATTCACTGCTAGTAATCTGATCTCTCAGAGAGGTAGCTCTTTTAAAGGTAAAAAGAGGTTGTTCAGTGACATATGGACCTAATGTGGGGTCTTCAGTAAGGAGGTGCCAATACTTCTGTACAATTTTCCTAATTTGTTGTTCCTGGTTGTTAAACCTTGATATGATCCTGAGGGGGTTGCTGTCGTTTTTAGGTTTTTTTGAATATAGTAGCTGGTCCCTATTACGTATACAGGCTTGTTGATATGCCCTTTTTAAAGAGGCATGTGAATAGCCCCTTTCCAAAAGGCGATCGCGTAGATTATCTGCCTCTTGTTTAAAGATTTGATCGTCGGCGCAATTCCGCCTAATTCTCAGGAATTGTCCATAGGGTATGGAGTTCAACAAAGGTTGGGGGTGGAAACTGGTCGCATGCAAAATTGCATTACCAGCGGTTGGTTTCCTATACAATTTCGTAAGTAATTTGCCTCCTTCGCCTTTGTAGATCTCCACATCTAGAAATGCAATACTGCTTGGATTGTGTGACATAGTGAAGTTTAAGTTGAAATCGTTCTTATTCATCCTGAAAAGACATTGCTCAAGTAGATGTAGGGGGCCGTCCCAGACGATGAAGATGTCGTCGATGTACCGGTACCACCCCAGAATGTGGTCCGTGTACATCGACAAGTCTTCATCGTCCAGGAACATCTGCTCCCACTCCCCCAGGTACAGGTTGGCGTACGATGGGGCACAACAAGTCCCCATCGCCACCCCCTGTACCTGGAGGTAGTGGGAGCCGTTAAAAGTAAAAACGTTATGTCCTAAGATGAATTCAAGCAGGGAAATTATAAAGTCGCCGTAGGATGGATCGACTTCCCTATCCTTCCTCAAAATGTGTTTGATTACCGCTATACCCCTATCATGGGGTATGGAGCTATAAAGCGCCTCAACATCAATAGTAACCAGAAGTGTATATTCTGGTATGAGGAGGTTATCTAAAATTTGTAGAAAGTGCATGGTATCTTTCACATACGAGGGAAGCATGACGACATAAGGTTTCAAAAAGTCGTCTATTAATCGACTGGCGTTTTCACTTATTGATCCTACCCCGGAAATAATAGGTCTCCCAGGTGGGTTGACTGCATTTTTGTGTACCTTCGGGAGTGCATAAAATGTTGGTACCTTCGGAAAGTTGTTACGTATAAAGTTCCAAAGTTGTTTGGTGATGATATTATTCCCGAAAGCGGAATCAATAAGTGTGTAGAATTCCCCATTGAACTTGTCAACAATACCGCTAGGCATGCGACGGTACCAGTGTTGGTTTTTTAGGATGTCATTGCACATATTGATGTAGGTATCGGTGTCTAGTAAGACAACGTTTCCTCCTTTGTCTGAAGGTTTTATTACAATGTTGGAATTCTTTGATAGGTTTTTCAGGGCTAGTAGTTCACTTTTTGTAAGATTCATCTTCTCGGGAGAACTTCCATTACATTTTTGGATTTAAATATTTCCAATACTAATTTTATAATCCAGCCCCTTATCGATTTGTTATACACATATGATATGTGATGCAGTTTTTCAAACACATGCGATGACTGCATGATGTCACCAACATCAGGACATCCATCCTGCCCGCATACTGTTTCTTGAGTGTGCCTGTGCAACCTCTCCTCAATACAACTTAAAAAGAAACAATTCTTTTAGACATGCCTTTGTTATGGCTATTCTTATACATCATATGGCATTATAATAATACATGCAAAGTGTTCTTCTTTTCCCCTTATGTGATTTTATATTCTCTCGCTATGTATATTCATTATTTTCCATGTAAGAATGCACATTTATTGTTTTCCATGCAAAAATGTCAATTACTGCTATTTTCGTAATTGTAATTTATGACATCTCTCTCCTCTTCCATCTCCTGTTTCCAGAATATATTCCACACTGCGAGGCGCCTGGACGAAGGAGTTTCTAGCTAAATATTACCACACCTCATACATATTGATCGCTGGAGTTCCAGGGGACGCCCAGTAGGCCGCCCGGCACGCCCAGCCGTCGCGCCCACTTCCCATGGACATGACGGCAATGTAGGAGTTCCCAGCGTCATCTGACGCTGGGACTCCATATTGCTTCACCCGGCGAGCATGCGCTGTTCGCCGGTGAAGCTGATCGTGCCGGCGGGAGCTGTGGGCGTGCCCGGGTCACGTTGCGCAACCATTCATTGGTGCGCGGGACCCGGGTGCGCGCGCAGCACTCGGGGGGCCGGGTCTAGAGAGACTCATAGTCTCTATACCCTGCAGCAATCAGCTGTACTCGGTACAGCTGACTGCAGGGCTTGAGCCCATATATATACACGCTGTCTGCCCCACTCAGAATCTGCAACCATCAGACTGAGGAGGAGGCAAACAGCGTTCTGTTGATCAAAGGTAATTAATTCCCTTTATAATTTACACTTACTTCCATTGTTAAAAAATTTCCTTTTACGCCCCCCCTTCTCTGCATTACTAGTAGTCCAGAGTTACCACTAACTACGGAAAACCCCCCCCCCCCCTTTTTCTGGACTTTTTTGCTCTCACTATTTAGATATAGTGGTATTTGGGCCATTATTTGATTCTCACTCATGCTCTATATAAACCCTTCACTCCCCCTTAGAATATGGGAGACCCATTCATCCCATAGATATACATTGCCATATGCAACATTGAAAACCATTTGAGATCAAAATTGAAGGATGCATTAATCTTTGTGTGGGGGGAGCATCTGCTCATCCATCCATTACACCAACGCCTCTCTGACAATCTCTTTTTAGAGCCATCGGTCGATATCCTCCAAATTTGGAGACATTTAAATCAGGGCGTAACAAGCTAAGAGCCATCAACAGGTACAAATTAGCGTTTTTTTTATATGCTCTCTAACATTTAAAGGTATTTACCCATTGTTTTGACATATATTTATGTTTCATCTTGTAGGGTTCTCTCTTTACATTTCCCGACCCCAGTGTGCTCTACAAGCGCCCCCCCAGCGATCACTCCCCCCTCTGCGGGGACAGATGCACTCTACCCAGCCTTTGGAGCAACCATTGAGCTCCCTTTAGCTGACTGGGCATCTATATACTATTGATATTCAATCGACCTCTTTTGAGGCTATAAAAGTGAAGAAGCTCCTCCTCCCAGCCGTTTCTTTTAAATTATACCGGAACGTCCCCTTACTTGGTGTACTTTCAATGTGAGTCTTTTTTCTTCCTTATTTATATGCAACTGTATGGATCTTTTTGATTCAAGATGTAATCATTATATAAGGATTTGCATTTCTGACATATTACCTGATCTGATATTTTTCTATATACAATAGGAATGATGTTATAGTCTCACCTTTGAGGAAGGAGTAAAGCATTTATATCCGAAACGCGTCAGTGTGAGAACTTGACACAAAATGTATTACTAGCTTGTATTATACCAAGTTTTGTTGTAACATGTTCCAGGTTTTTATAGTGTCATACATGTGAAACTCTTTATTTTTGGATGTTTTTGCATCTTTTGTAATAAACGTTTTTCCTATTTTCAATAATTTTCAATTTTATTTGGGGTTACATATTTCACACCTTAAAAGTCCAACCCACAGGGGATCCTCCCTCAATTTTCCCCATGATTTCCAATGACATCCATTCCTATTAGTACAACTTCAAGTCATTCCGACTTCAAAGTAGTCCCCGCGCTACTTTGGTCCGATTTTGATGCCACTTACACAGGCATTCCTTGAAATCGCGGCAAAAAAATCGCAGTAAAAAAAGCATGAAAGGGGCCTAAATGAGATTTTATTTGCTGGGTAATTGGATGATTAAGGACAATTGAGCCTGTACGTTCTGATGTTTGGAAAATTACATTTATTAGTTCAACTGTTATTCTTGAAGGGATTTTCAGTCTCTAAATATTCCTTTAATGCCTTGAAGCAAAATCAGGGAATGGCTATGTTTAGTTATGCAACTTTTATAGTTGCACAATTTAAATAGACTACATAGGGCTTCAATGCATTATTTTAGACATTAGTGAAATTTGCATATAGCAGTATTTATTATTTAAATAATAATAATATTTTATACTATGGATGCTGTGGTTTTAGATTTCCCATTATTTTTATATCTATTGTATTATTTATGAAAACTCTTTATAAATGCATATTTATTTTCACTTCCCTTGGCTTGTACATGCTTCTCATCTCAATGAGTTTTCAGAGACACCACTAGGCAATTTATTTAAATAATTTTGTCTTTAAAAACTTAACAATTACAGTTTCCCCTAACTTATGAAGAAGAAAAAAATAAAAAATTATTTTTTTTTTTTTTTTATTATATTCTACCCCATGGCTATATCTGTGTGAACCTTTGCTCACCAGCATAGAGAGTGTTATTTTAAGAACGATATAGATTTATTTGTTGGCCAACACACAAGGAAAGAACTGCAGCCAAAGACCCACTTGCTCATCAAGTCCCTATGGGAAGTTCAGGCAGGGAACGAGAACAAACAAAAAAAGAAGAGCTGTGTTCCAGTACTCTCCTATGCCCAGGCTGAAACACCTGCTGTGATGTGAACTCGGGCAGCTATCGAATTCCCAAATCTACACTCTATTCTGGAAAATTATATACTTCATTTTTATAGAAAAAAGCTAACACTATCAAACAGAGTTTATGTGCTTTGTTCAAGAGACATAGTTGGCAACAGATCTGCTCTGCTACATAATATGTAAGCTCCAGTGCATTATGTATACCTTTCAGAAAATAACCATCCTAATTTAAAGTGGTTCTAAAGACTAAAGTTTTTTTTTACCATAATGCATTACGGCAGGGGTGCCCAACCTTTTGAAGAGCGAGGGCCACTTAAACAACTTGGTAACCGGTCGCGGGCCACAATGAAAGAGCAGGCGGATGACAGGTCCGTGCAGAGAGGACACAGCCCCCTCCACTCTATGGGTCCTCCGATCCGATCCACCCAGACGGAAGGGGATTGATCCCCTTCTGTTTTTTTTTTTAGTGAATCAGATTGGAGGTAGGCGGGTGTAAATGGACACAAATCTGTTGTTTCATAGAGGTGAATGGAGGGTCCGATTGGGTCGGATCAATTGTGTGAAAGGGGCCTTTCACACTATGTAGCGCAGAGAACCTGTGTCTTTACTGCGGGTTAGCTACACTTTGCCATAGACTTCAATTATATCCTGCAGGTGTGCTGCACTTTCTAAAAGCACACCAAACCCACAGGTAATAAAAGAAGTCTATGCCTCAGTGCAGGTAACCTGAAGGTACACTGCATCTGCAGATCAGTGTGAAAGCAGCCCAGTAACCACTGCGCAGATATGCCCATACATACTGTACACTGGAATTTTAGTAATAAACTGACCATTAATAACAGTCTTCCATTCAGGTATCGCCTGCTGTTGCTGTCCCAGGCAGAATGCATTTGGTATCACTCCGCCTGTGGCAGGAGACGGCGCTATACAGAAAGCATCAGCTTACACAGCTCTGCTCCACAGCCGCTTGCTTTGCCGGCTTCATTAACAACATAGATGCTCTGGGATGGCGGGCCTGCAACCCATGTGATCCGCACTTGATCGTGGGCCACATCAGAGGGCTCCGCAGGCCACATGTGACCCCCCGGGCCACTGGTTGGGCACCCCTGCATTACGGTATAGAACCTTCTGTGTAACAGAATTAACCCCCCCTTATATTTACCTGCGCCCATTCACAATCAAGTGCGGTGCATAAGAGGAGCCAGGGCTCTCTTAAATCTCTCCCTCCTCTCTGGGCAGATTGTTGGCAGCTGGAGCCATTGGCTTCCACTGCTATCAAATGATATGACAAGGAGCGGGGGGGTGGGCATAAGCCAACAAGTCTGTCAATAGAATCAGATAGAGTGGCTCAAGAGCGAGCCCACGCGAATGCCCCAATAGGAAGCCGCTTTCAATGTGGGCACTAGCCAAAGAGGAGGGGTCAGGAGTGCCGACAGGGTACTCCAGAAGAGGAGGATCAGTGCTGCTATGTGCAAAACCATTGCACAGAGCAGTAAGTATAACATGTTTATTTTATTTTAAAAAAAGGAATCTTTAATATCACTTTAATGGGAAATCCACACAAAATAATTTTTTAAGCACGGGTAGAGTCATCTCCGTACTGCTTTGTAGTTACACCGAAACCGCTACTATGTTCAAGATCTGCCTAGTGTTATTAAAGCAGTAGCCAACTCCACTTTCATTTATACCTACAGGTAAGCCTATAATAAGGCTTACCTGTACGTACAGTTTATATCTACTAAACGTGCACCGTTTTAGTAGCAGCCGTTAACATCACCGGCGAATGCGCACTGCACACTCAGTAAACGGCATGCCATCCATTAAGGGAGCTGTGCCACAGCCATAACTCCAACACGTGCTGGAGTATGGCTAGGCCATTCATACCACCAGAGCCCGCAAACCCAGAAGAACCCAGAAGACAGGCCAGGTGAAGATGGAATCCTCGTCAGCGGTGACAGCGCGTCACTGGAGGGATCCCTTCTTCCGTTCTATAGTTAAAACACATTATGGCTTAAACCTGCAAGGGACCTTTTTTTTTTTTTTTTCTTTCCGACCGCTTTAAAAGAATGAGTTCACCTTTTTTTTTTATCAAAATTCCAGCTCCCCTGTGTACCAATAATGTACTTTTTTTGCAAAAATATCAAATCTTCCCATTAAATCTACAGACACTTACTTCACCTGTCCTTATTAAGGTTTCCAAACGTGTCCATTAGCTTTGCCTTACTTACTGGTCAGACTATTGGTCATGACACAGGAAGGAATTGACCAGCTGACCTCATTACCACTCACCGCTGCATCATCCACCCTCCTACCCACCCACCCACCCATTCCCAGCTGCACGTTTTTTTAAATGAAATGCAATCAGATTGCATAGTGTATGGCCACCACTGTAAGAGGGAGTGGACAGAAACATAGGAGGGAGTGGACAGAAACACTCAGCTGTCAAACACCGTTCACATCTCTGCATAGCAGAAACTTTAAGCATTTTCACTCATCGCACATAGGGCAGCCCATCCACCTGAATGGGCTGCCCTACACGCAACAATCACCCCAAAGAGGCTTCAGGCCTTTTTTTTTTTAATAGCGGAGCTTGGTGCATTTTTAAATGTGATTATTGGTGCAGCGCGTTTCTGAAATGCAAGGAAACACACAGATGTGAATGGAGCCTAATTTTTCTTATGTTAACGCACCAATTTCACTTTCAGGCCCCATTCACATTTAGCATAGTGGGAGTGCACATTTTGTGGCTTGTTTTTCCTTTGACACGCATAGGGTAACCTATTAATTTTAATTGGCTGCCCTTCATGTGGCTTATGGGACATTTTGGCGTTTTGAGGGCTGCTTGTTTTTTACTGTGTGTAGTGCACTTGCCACTTGTTTTTTCACATGGAAAAATTTGCTTTTTTTTGTGTTTGGTGTGCCATTAATTAATGGCACTGAAAGCGCAACTAGTAATTATAGGTGTATAACGATGGCCATACACTATACAATCTGATTGTACAAACATCCATGAGGACAGTGAAGTGCAATCACTGATTGACTGCATTTTATTTAAAAAACGTGCAGCTGGGAACGGGTGGGTAGGTAGGAGGGTGGATGATGCAGGGTGTGTGCTAATGAGGTCAGCTGGTCAACTGCTTCCTGTGTCATGACTATGGTCATGACCAGGAAGTAAGACAAAACTAATGCATATGTTTGGAAACAAGGACAAGTGTCTGTAGATTTAATGGAAAGCTTTGATATTTTTGCAAAAAAAAAAACATTAATTGTTATATTGGTACATAAGGAGCTGGGATTTAAAAAAAAAAAAAAAAAAAAAAGCGTGAACTTATCCTTTAAGTCAAATCAAGTCTCCTACCCTGTCAGATAAGGCTGTGCTGTGTGTAAGAACTTTGTAAGAAAAGATATAGTAATCCTTTGGCAGGTAAAACAGCTCTCACATATGTATATTAATTGTGTTTTTAGTGTTTTTTTTTTTTCCCTAGCGTTCAGCTTTTAACCATTTTAAAACGGCAAATCGTCTTATAGATATGATACATTACATCCACTTTGTAAACAAGCTTTACCATTTTTAATCGCTCCTTTTTCCTTTTAAACATGGTTGCTGCTCCTGAAGATCCTGGCTCTGCTTCCTGAAGTATGCCATTACCCTCATCATCCACATCATCATCTTCTTCAAAACACCAGTCAGGGAGTTCAGGAGGAGGAGGAGCATCTTCAACATCCCCATAACGCTGGAATAGTTCTTTGAGATAGTCTGCTTTGTAAATTCCAGGAGGCCTGGCCTGTGCAAATGTGGCTACTGCTGCTTCAATGCTGGAAAGAAAAAGCACAAGTCTAAGATTTAGTGCACACATAACTGAAGCTAACCACTGCAATACATACACGCTCAAATTAAAGTGGTTGTAAACCCTCACAGACCACTTTGACCTACAGGTAAGCCTAGATTAAGGCTTACCTGTAGGTCCAAGAAATATCTCCTAAACCTACATGGTTTAAGAGATATTTGCAAAAAGACAGGCATCGCTGTCTACAGGTGCACTGAGCATGCCGCTGCCAGCGGCGATATGCCGTTAGTGTCGGCTCGCGTGTGCATGAGCGGGAGTGACATCATCGCGGCTCCAGGCCAATCGCAGCGCCGGAGCCACGATACCCGGAAAGAAGATGGACGCTCCGTGGAAGAGGGGACATCGGTGACATCGCAGGCTCCTGTGTCAGGTAAGTGACACATAATGGGCTACTATGCGATGCATAGTAGCCCATTATGCTTTAACTTTGCAGGGAAACAGGAAGTAAACCCGTCAGAGTTTACTTCCTCTTTAATAGGCTATTTTGAAAAAGAAAAAGCCTTTAAAAAGCAAATCAGTAAATAAAAAAAAATGACAGACTAGACCCATCCACGCTTCTCCATTTCTGCATTGTTGCTGTTAGCCATACTTTCGCCAAACCTCATCAATGTATTTTTCCTGAGCAACGTATTAGCTAATCTGGTCATTGTCATATACGGTGCCAAGAAAGTGTCATGTCCAGGATTATGTATCTTATAACTTGAAGAAAGTCTTCATTTACAAAGATTGTTCTGGAGGATTTGGACAGCACTAGACCTAGAGGTACTAGAGAAACAGATGTCAGCTACCTAGTGCTGCTATAAATTTTGCTATTTTATCCACAAGCTCATTTTAAAGCATTGCCTTTAGGGCCCTTTCACACAGGCTGTCCGATCAGATCCACCTGTCAGTTTTTCAGGCAGACCTAATTGGACCCAGCATTGTCTTCTAGGAAGCCGCGGATGTCTGCTGACACCCCCCCCCCCCCCCCCCCCACCATCTGATCCTGTCTACCAAAAACAGACGAATGGTGGTCCTATTCCTCATCCGTCCAGCTGATCAGATGGCATCAGGGAAATAGACAGGTTTGCCATTTTAGCCTCTGTCTGATCTGCAGTTGCCTTGGTGCTGTGTGTGATCAGTAATCACACCAGCCATTTCATGGCTTGACAGTTCGGTTGAGAGCCCAAGCAACTACAAGTTACATTCATCATTTACAGCATGCCTTGAATGTAACTGTTTTGGGAAACTGTTAAATCAATGGGTTTAGTTTAGTTCCGCGTTAACGTTTCCAATTTTTTTCATTTTGTAATAATATGTACACTACGAGTAAAACACGGTTTTGTTCCCAATTTGATGCCTGGAAGGGCAAGAAAAAATAACATGTATAGTAGCACCAAAGCAAACTGAGTTTACAGGCCCATTATCAGCACTAGGCGGACTATCAGGCTATGCGGAGTTCTCAAATTTGGTCTTACAGCAGTTATCAGATACACAAATTTTAAGGCATCTATGAATTTCCTGTTGGCTTCTGGAGGTCTAACTAATTTACTCTGAATGCTACTTTATTTTGGCCACAGACAATATGTTGGGGTGGAGCTGGAAAGCCGTGACGTCACTACGCATGCACGCATCACACAGAATTTTAGGTTATGCTGTTTTTCAATGTCGATTCCAAGTGCAGTGATATTTAATCAATAGCTTAACTGGATTTAAGAGAGTTTATTTTTTTTTGTGTTTTTTGTATTTTTTACATGATAAATCCCTGGAGTGTGACAGTATTATAAGAAGAAACCGCTCTGAAAGGAGAGATCATTCCATGGGCTGCTGAGCTGGGGAATATCCTATCAAGTGCTGCGTCTGACTTCGCTTACGAGGCACTGTGGTAAGCGTCAGAGGCATTTGTGGGGCCAGACACGTGGTGTTATCACAGCGTCTGTAGCCCCATTGGGGATCAGCATCTTTTGATTTACTGAAGGATTATGCTGTTGGTGTAATGGACTTTCACATAACTTGCTTGGATTGTTTCTCACTCGTGTATTCATTTATGCAAATGTTATTGAAGTGCTGCACTTACAACGGGTAAAATAAGTACTAAACACGTCACCATTTTTCTAAGTAAATACATTTCTAAAAGGTGCTGTGAAATACTGGGAGAATATAGTCTGGTCAGATGAGACCAAAATAGAACTCTTTGGATGCCATATTACACATCATGATTAGGAGGTCAAATGGCACTGCACATCACCCCAAAAACACCCCCATACCAACAGGGAAGTTTGGAGGTGGGAACGTCATGGTGTGGGGCTGTTTTTCAGCATACGGCAGGGGCAGCCCGTCCATTAAGGGCATGGGCGCCGCCCCCTCTCTCCAGCCACCCTCCTCTAAGCCAAGTGGCATGCTGCATCTGGTGGCAGGCGACGTGGCAAGTGACATGCTGCATCTGGTGGCAGATTCTGCATTATTGCGAGGTTAACCTCTTTCATTTTATAGTACAATGTAATAAATTGAAATAATGCACGTCAATCATCCTGACACCACATCAACCATGTCGTGATGATTGAAGCGCTAACACCAGCCATTGGCCTGTGCCAAAAAGGTTAGAAACCACTGCTCTAATATATATATATATATATATAATATAATAGACACACACACACACACACACACACACACACACACACACACACATTGCCAGCTCACTTTTATTAAACAAATTTAAAGAGTAACTCCACCTTTGTTGAGAAAAAAAACATTCCCCCCCTGGGTGATTAATGTATATTGCAAGGATTTTCACAAACTTTGCTGCAGATTCCTACCTTTTGTTATACTGAAGAAATCCTGTGCGTTTGTCTGTGTCCATGTGGTAAGTAAATGTAATGGGAATGTGAATGTTTTTTTAGCCTTTTGGCGCAGAGAGCATGCAAATATGCAGCTTCTCAGTGGCCAGGCCGTCTTGCGTTCGGGAGTTTTCCAGTCATGTGACAGCCAATCACAGCGGTCACCTGGCCATAAGTCTCTCCCCGCGACATAACAAGCCCCTAACGAACCAACGCCAGCTGGCACCAATGTGTTTATTATCAACCAGCTTGCTGCACCTGCAGAGCTGAAATAAGGAAATTGCAGGGTCTGCATCCCTTTGGATTTCCTGCTGGGAGTATCTTACAAATAACTCAAAATGCCATTTTTGTTGCAGGGGATGTCTGATATCTGACTTGTATCTTAGTGCAGAGTTTTTTCCTGTCTTGGATATACTTGTAAAAGGAATTGGCTTAAAGGAGAAGTCCAACCTAACACTAAAATCTCTACATCTATAGACATCCACGATCTAACCCAAACTAGCCCTTTAAAGAGGAAATCTGTATACATACCTTTTTTGAAGCCGACCCGATCTCCAGTGATGGAAGCTCTGCAGAGGACACAGCCGACAACGGCTGTGAAATGAATAGGGAGTGACGTCACCCATAGATTTACTATGGGGCTTCCATTGTCGGATGTGTCCTCTGCACCCACCTCCACAGCCAAGTGGCCGTTGACAACTCAGCGTGGGGTCAGAACGGCTTCAAAAAAGGTATGTATATGGATTTCTTCTTTACAGGGTTATATAGTTTAGTGATAGATTGTGGATGTCTGTAGATGTAGAGATTGTAGTGTTAAAGGTGGACTTATCCTTTAATAATGTTACAAGCGGGTGTGGATGTTAATTAAAAGAACAACACACAAAACATTGTTTCTCCATTTTTTAATATACGGTACATGGAAACAGTCACATTCGCTCATCACACAGACCCTTATTCTTTGTGTTGAAGCAACGGTCTCTCTGCAGACCTATGACATGCCTCCTGCCAAGTCGGACCTATAGCTTTGCCATCAAAAAAGCTCTTAGCTCTGACACAGTAGAGAGTGTGTCAGACCTCTGCTGAGAGCCCACTGCTTCTGTGAAGAAAGCAGGTAAAACAAAGAGCTTCACTAAAGTTCACGCTTTATTCCCCGCATCTATTACCTTTTGTACCAACACCCCCTCCCTTTAGAATGTAAGCTCTACGAGCAGGGCCCTCTTGTCCCTTCTGTATTGAACTGTACTGTAATTGTGCTGTCCCCCCTATACACTGTAAAGCGCTGCGTAAACTGTTGGCGCTATATAAATCGTGAATAATATTAATAATATTTTCCTATCCAGGTACAATACAAAATTGACATTTCTGCCAATCACTAAACTTTGTTAAATAGGGGTTGCAAGCACTTTATATGTTTCTCAAGAATATTCAGTGGGAAAAACATCTGTTTAAAATGGTTTCAGTTTTGTGTAAAATACTAAGTCCCTGCATCACTTCCAAAAAAGAAAAAAAATTAACAGTTTTTGAGTGAAATAAAGGCAATAGCTCAAATTCTATTTCTCTGACGATATCAAACATACAACATCTATACCACTTTTTCATTAATATAGAACTGGTCATAGACAAATGATAATGACTAGATATGTATGCAAAACCATGACACTGAAAACCATTTCCTTTATTTTTTATTTTTAGATAGATGCATAGCGACCAAGTATGCATGTTAATGCAAATCACATCCACATTCTCAGAAAAAGCAACAATCAGCCAGGAAAATCCAACATAACCATTCCATAATCTAAAGGATAACTGGTTGGGGGTGCTGCATGCTATGAATACACATAAAGATGATTATCCAGTGTGTCTGTGAATTATTAACTATGCACTGCAAAACATCAATCTGGAGCATTTTAGGTAGACGAGAAAAAAAAAAAAAAAAGGAAAACGGATATTGGTCTGAGAAACAGGAAAACATCATTATCATTCACAGCACATCCAGGAAAACTCATTTTCCATCTATCATATAAATACATTTTTTCTTCAGCTTAACTGCCTTAAATGCAGCTAATGTCTCCTTTTGATTTGTGGCTTCAGTTTAACTGCCAGATTATATGTAATCAAATTAAAAAGCTGGGGAAAGAATATTGGATGGGAACATTCATGGCGCTTAAAAGTTCTAAAATAAACCCAGAGTCTGAACTGATTAAATGAAGTTAAGTAAACAGAACAATTTAAAAAAGACAGGATAAATGGAGGCTTTGACAGCGAATGCCACTTATGGCAATTCCACACATAATGTCCTCTCGTTTCCCCAAGCATCATATGCTAGCCCAAAAAAGTTATGAGTGCAATAACTGTTTCTGACTGCAACTAATGCCGCGTACACACGGCCGGAATTTCCGATGGAAACAGTCCGATGGGCGCTTTTCATCGGATTTTCTGACCGTGTGTGTGACCGTCTTTTTCTGTCGGCATTTGACAGACTTTAGATTGAGAGCCTGTTCTTATTTTTTCTGATGGAAAAACTTTCTATCGGAAATTCTGATCGTGTGTATGCAATTCCGACACACAAAATTCCGACGCATGCTCGGAAACAATCCGCCTTGTGTGGCCGAATTTTGATCCACGTGTGGCCATCCGTGACTGATGGAAGTCAAATTGATACCTCAACTTCTGTTAAATAGGAATATTGGAAAACTTTGTTGATTTGCTGCAGTAAAACTCCAAAGCAAAGAGTCCCACTGTGGCTATGACCCAGTAGGACCTTGTTTGTGTGGATGGAGGAATTCATTTTTTCATGGTTTTATATATAAAACTAACTTGAGGAAGGGCGGGAACACCTGAAACGGTCGTTACGATGTATTGTTCACTGTGCTATATGTAGGATTTTCCTGATCAATGTATTAAATACAATTTAAATACTGTATTTTACTCAATGTCCCCTTTTGTATCAGTGGCTGGAGCCTGCCTTACTGGTTGAGTGGAGTTTAATTATTTAAATGTGCAGCTTGCCATCTGGTTAATCTCTCTCTCAAATTCAAATTAGCTTTATTGGCAGGACCAAATACATGTTAGCATTGCCAAAGCAGTTGAGTTTGTATAGGAAAAAGGGGGAAGGGTAATGGGTAATATAACAGGGAATGGACATAAGTCTCTGTAAAGGATTTTTAAGTCCTCAGTCTTTCATGTCCCTCTCAGTCGGTGACACGCTGTCACATACTGGGCAGCTATCTTCACCATTGGCTTCTCTTCTCCCAGTAGAAATTGGAGTTTCCTCTTCTCTATAGAAGTGAAGTCCGGTATGAGAGTTGAGAGTCTCTGAAAGTGAGTGTCCCTCACTGATGAGTACTTGGGGCAATGTAGCAGGAAGTGGTCTTCATCCTCCAGGACACCCTGGTCACATTGCTGGCACAGTCTACTCTCCCTGGGCTTGTAGGTCTGTCTGTGCCGTCCTAATTCGATTTCCAGGCTGTGGGCGCTCAGTCTGTACAGGCTCAGGGTCTGTCTGTCTTTGGGGTCTTGTAGCACCTCCAGGTATGGGGCCAGTTTGTAGTCTCTCTGCAATGACTGGTAAACAGTTCGTTTTTTGGAGTTTGTTATTTCGTTTCTCCATTCTCCAATGTATTTTTCTTTGGAGTCATTTGTTATGTTTTTTATTTGAGATTTTGTCAGGCCACATTGTTGAGAGTTTGGGATAGACAATGTGATGAGTTGTTGCAGGCCACATGGTTTGGACTGGTCCTTACTGTTTAGTAGGGCTTTATGGTGGTATGAGTTGGGACTGCTGTTTTGTAGGTGGTCCCAGTATGATAGTGCCCTCTTCTGTACTGCAAGAAGTAAGGGAAACCTGCCCAACTCAGACAGGCAAGCACTGTTGGAGGTGCTCTGATGGACTTGGAGGAGGTGTTTGCAGAATTCCAAATGGGATATTTCTGTTGGGCTGGGGTCCCATTTGGATTGGTCTGGGTAGGTGACGGGACCCCCACCCCACCTCACTGGTGGTTTTAGGTGGTACAGCTGTCTCCTGATGGCATAGTAGGCTCTGCGTGCCTTGTCTTTTAGTGCCTCTATGGCTGGCTTGAAACTTCCTGATTGGTTCATTTCTAGGCCGAGGTACGTGTAGCTGTTAGTTTCATCAACAGTGCAGTTATTTAATTTAAAGGGAGGGCTCTTTGTTTGTTTTGTATTTTTCTTTTGGAACACCAAGATTTTTGTTTTGCTTGAGTTGATCGGTAGTGCCCATGTGGCACTGTATTTCTCCAGCACTTCCAGGCTGTCTTGTAGGCCTTTCTCTGTTGGTGACAGAAGTAGGAGGTCATCCGCATACAGCAGGAACTTCACCTCGGTGTCATGTAGAGTCAGTCCTGGTACTGGGGAGGATTCTAGAGCTGCAGCCAGTTCATTGATGTAGATGTTGAAGAGGGTTGGACTTAGGCTGCAGCCCTGTCTTACTCCTCGGGCCTGCCGGAAGTGTTCAGTTCTTTTCCCATTCACCTTTACGCTGCAGCTGTTCTCAGTGTATGACCTCTTTATAACATCATATGTTTTCCCTCCTATTCCACTCTCCAATAGTTTGAGGAACAGGCCTGGGTGCCACACTGAGTCAAATGCCTTCTTAAAAGGTCTCTCTCTCTCTCGTTTTTACTTTACAACAGGGGTAGGCAACCTGGGGCCCTCCAGCTGTTGTGGAACTATATTTCCCATGAGGCATTGCAAGACTGGCAGTTACAATTACTCCCAGAGGCATGATGGTACTTGTAGTTCTGCCACAGCTGGAGGGCCCCAGGTTGCCTATCCCTGCTTTACAACACCTGAGCCAAGAATTAACCACATAACTTCACACAGTGAAAAGTCACGGGTACTTAAAAGAAAAAAAAAAAAAAAAGAAAAAATGATGGAAGCTTAAAAAAGGCCGCAGCAACCACACAGCTCACCTGAGGGTATAATTATTGCAAAAAATTTGTTTTTCCCACTAACAAACCACTCAACAAAAGGCTGAGGTTACATGAAAAGCAAGACTTCTTCCAGATAACGAGCTTTCCCAGACACAGATATACATAGGTGAAACGAGCTGGAGAGCCTGAGGTAAAGAAATATGAGAGTGCTACTAAAGCCGCAGCAAATCAGGCTAATAATAAGAAGAAGAAATATAAACACAGAAAAGGTGCGTCTCCAATGGCTAAAACAACTGATAAACTACTTGTGTAAAAAGTTGGAATCCCCAACGATAATTTTTTTTTTGTCACAGCCGGATAGTTTCTCACTTCACCTGCTAATAGCACTGAGAGTGTGTTGTCTCTGTGCACAACACTATTATATATATATATATATATATATATATATATATATATATATATATATATATATATATATATATATATATATATATATATATATTATATATATATATATGCCCTGCGCCCCCCACCCCAAAGCACCTTGTCCCCATGTTGAGGAGGACAAGGGCCTCTTTCCGACAACCCTTGCCCGGTGGTTGTCGGGGTCTGCGGGCGGGGGGCTTATCAGAATCTGGGAGCCCCGCTTCAATAAGGGGGCCCCCAGATCCCGGCCCCCCACCCTATGTGAACGAGTAAGGGGTACATTGTACCCCTACCCATTCACCTGGGGGAAAAGTGTCAATAAAAAAAAAAAAAAAAAAAAAACACAGTACAGGTTTTGAAAGTAATTTATTAGGCAGCTCCGTTGGTCTTCGTCCGACTTCGGGGGTCTCTTCCGACTTCTCCGGTGTCTTCTGTCAGACTCCTCCGCTATCTTCTTTCAGCTCGTTTACTAACGGAGCAGCCCGGTCTTCTCCTCCTCCTCCTCCTCCTCCGCCACCGCCGTTCTCTTCTCTCTTCCGATGTTGACACGACACTGTCTCCCGCTGTAATGCGGTGTACGCAGTGCGTTGCGACTTATATAGGCATGTGGGCGTGGTCACCGGATGATGCCACCCGGTGACCCTGCCCTCTTATGATGTCATAGCCGGGGGCATGATGGGATTCTGATGTCATAAGGGGTGGGGTCACCTGGTGACATCATCCAAGCCCCCATGCCTATATAAGTCGCAACGCACCGTATTACAGCGGGAGACAACGTCGTGTCAACATCGGAAGAGAACGGCGGCGGAGGAGGAGAAGACCGGGCTGCTCCGTTAGTAAAAGAGCTGAAAGAAGATAGCGGAGGAGTCCGGCAGAAGGCACCGAAGAGCGGGAGAAGACACCGGAAAGCGGGAGAAGAGGCCGGAGAAGTCGGAAGAGACCCCCGAAGTCGGATGAAGACCACCGGAGCTGCCTAATAAAATTACTTTAAAAACCTGTGTACTGTGTTTTTTTTTTTTATTGACACTTTTCCCCCAGGTGAATGGGTAGGGGTACGATGTACCCCTTACTCGTTCACATAGGGTGGGGGGCCGGGATCTGGGGGCCCCCTTATTGAAGCGGGGCTCCCAGATTCCGATAAGCCCCCCGCCTGCAGACCCCGACAACCACCGGGCAAGGGTTGTCGGGAAGAGGCCCTTGTCCTCATCAACATGGGGACAAGGTGCTTTGGGGTGGGGGGCGCAGGGCCCCCCCTGCCCCAAAGCACCACCCCCTCATGTTGAGGGCGTGCGGCCTGGTACGGTTCACAAGGGGAGCAGTGTTCGCCCCCTTTCCTTACCTACCGGGCTGCGTGCTTGGATAAGGGTTTGGTATGGATCTTGGGGGAGACCCCACGCCATTTTTCGGTGTGGGGTTCCCCTTAAGAGCCATACCAGACCGAAGGGCCTGGTATCTTCTTGGGGGGGAACCCCACGCAAAAAAAAATTTTACATTTTTGCAGAGCTCCTCTTCAAGATTCTCAGCACACAAGTCGCACCGCAAGTCGGATCATCTTGATCCGACTTCTGGTATGACTTCTATTCAAATCAATGGGCTCCCATAGGGAACCATTGATTTTGAATAGAGACAGAAACGCCGGACGAGGTTTAACACAGCGTTAAGCCTCGTTAATTGCCGTTTAACACCTTTTACCGGCGTCTGACGTTTTTACAGCTCTAACGCTGGAGCCTCAGAACGCACAGGTCCTGGTTTTTTTTTTACAGCTTAAAAACGCCTATGTCATCGCACGCACGCACACAGTATCTCACATTTTTGTAAATATTTTATTATATCTTTTCATCTGACAACACTGAAGAAATGACACTTTGCTACAATGTAAAGTAGTGAGTGTACAGCTTGTATAACAGTGTAAATTTACTGTACAAAAGGACAGAGAGGGTCCGCTAGGTAATACAGCACCTCATCCCTTGGTGTAAGAGTATCAACAAGGAGGGGATGGTGGACTAGGGATTATAGCGGTGCAAGAATGATGTAGAAGAGTCGGGGTTAACTCACAGTTCAATGCTCATAATACTTATTAATTAGTAAAACGGTTTTTATTACATATAGAAAATTACATCAATACACAAAGAAAGAAAAAATATATATAGGAAAAAATTGACAATATATTTTTAGCAAGACTCAATCATATAAATCATGACAGATAATAATTAAAATTTCATTTACAGCGGCGTGTGATCATTGATATAGAAAACAATACAGAGTTAGCAATTGGTTCAAGTTATGCACATGAAGTTAAAAGTGCAATTCAGGTTTACTGTAAGTAAGGTGACCTGGGATAGACTAGGTGAGTCTTAGTAGACAATTCCGACATGTTTCGCCATGACAATGGCTTCCTCAGGGTGCGTCTACTTTACGTAATTAATGTATCTAGTAAGGAAAGCATCATAGTTAGTTCAATTCAATAATGGAAAAGATGAAGAAATAGACCCATTTAGATAAAAAAAGAGACAAATTTCTCATAGAAAAAACCGGGAGGGTTCCACTAATTGCCAACCCAGAGGAGGTGCCTATAGCCCCTCCTTCCCTGGTGGAAAAGAGAAGGGAAGAGTCCCCCTTAACGCCATCCAGAGCTTACCCAAGTCGGTGTGTAGGTCAGATTCGGCCCCAGCCGTGAGGTAAGGCAGTCATATAGGGTGCCAGGATTGCTTAGCAGAAGGCGGGTACAGCCAGATCGGACATTGGATGTTTCATCTGATTAGGGAGGAATGAGCAATATTTCAAAAAGAGAAATAAATAATAAAAAAGTAATTTCAATAGTGTTGTAAGTCCATGAGAAGTTGGTTCATGGACATGACGCCATACACTACATGGGGGACAATGTCTCAAATGTTTACTTACTTGGGTTGATTAAAAAATACGGTTGAAAATGTGTAATGAAAGAACCAGAAGGTTCTAAAGAATAACCAAATAATAAACAGGAGGCACCTGGAAAGACATTAGATAAGCAGAGAATTACGGTACTGTACAGGGTATTAGTTGAAGAGAGGGGAGCAGTAAATTAAATAAGATTATGAGAAAAGATGGTCCAATACCTGTGTTAGAATGTGAGGTAAAAAAACAATTCTGCCTAAAATAGGCAATTATGAGCACCCTTAAAGAAAGGGGGGGAAAAGAGATGTCCAGACGGTCAGGGGTCTGCAAGGAACTGAAGAGAAATGGTATTCAAACAACCCTCTTAGATAAAAAATAAATAAATTGAAAATAGTGCCAAAAAAGGAAGTGGCAGAGAGATTAAATTGCTTACTTGAATGCAGACAGGTGCGATACGTCAGGTGCCTCCAGAGTCCTGTGATGGACTGAAGTAGCAGGCTGGTTTTTATAACCGCCTTCCAGATCGAGGAGGCGTGGAGACCGCCCCTCGATCAGCGGACAGAGGAGCCTATGCGCATGCGCACAGCATGCCTCCGCCGGGAGCCTACAATAACCATAGTTCCCGGCGGTAGGCGTGTAATGTGCGTGATGACGTCATCGCCGTGTTTCGGCGAGTGAGTGGCAGAGGCTGGAGGTGGGCGGGCTTGTTAAGTCCGCCCTCGGGTGTCCATACTAAGCAAAGGGGCTTTCCCAAAGAGACATGTCCGCCCCCAGGGCGGTGGCCGAGTCTTGACAGCCGAACGGTGGTGGGGGGGTGCTTGGGAGGAGGGAGAGAAGGGGGAAAAAGGAGGCAAGATGAAACAAGACCAATGGGGGCTGTATATTAGAGACAATCCAGCGGGTTAAGAAAATAGGGGATATCCTCACCAGTCATGAACTCTGACTAAAAGCCATTAGTACCAGATAGTTAAAGTTTAAACATGTTTGGGTCATAGCTATTTAGAGACCTTTAACGGGTTTATGAAAGCAGAAGAAAGTTTGGACAAGAATACAAGGATGAATCTAGACATGTCAGGCCAAATTGAAATTGGTCAAGCGTCTATTGGAGAGGTTTAATTTAAACAAAGTAGGGGCAATTTAGCGAGGGAAATGGTATACAGTCAAGATTCAATTCCCATACAATATAGTTGATAAGGTTTCAAATTAATTTCCGTATGTATTGGGAAACATAATACGTTAATTTTAAATAGAAAAAAAGACATATTGCAAGAAACAATAAAACATAACGGAGCAGGCTTTGGCGCATGATGGTAAAGACCTCTGCGGGCGAGACCCCAAAGGAGGGGAAAACGAACATTTTTTCAAAAGGATGTTTTATATTGGGAACAAATGTAATGATAAATGTTAAAGGAAGGATTTGAAGCTGATATACTCGTTCATACCCGGGTATCTGGTGGCATCTAAGGTGTATATCCACCTGGTTTCGAGTTGAAGGAGGCGGTTGTCAATGTCCCCTCCGCGTATGTTGAGGGGTAGATGTTCAAGAGCAGAAAATAAAATTGCAGTAGGATCAAAGTTATGTTTTTGAGCTACATGACGATTAATTGCGGTTGAAATTTTCTTTTTAGATAAAGGTTTAATGTGGTCCTGTATGCGGATGGAGAAGGCTCTCTTTGTTTTTCCAACATAAAAGCATCCACAGCGGCAAGTGGCTAGATAAATGACTCCTACAGTGTTGCAAGTAACCCGATGTTTGGGCTTATATAGATTCCCGTTTGGTAGTAAGGTGCTGTTAGAGTTAGACAGAAACATACATGAGTCACAATGTCCACAGGAGAAAGTACCAGATTGGTCCATTTTTTTTGTGTCATCTGGGGCGTAAAAGTGACTAGAGGTTAGTTTGTCGCTAAGGGATAATGGTCGTCGGTAGGTGATTTCTGGATATGTTTTTACATACTGTCCTACTATTGGGTCCGATGATAGTAGGGGCCAGAATGTATTTATGGTATTCCTGACCTGGGCAGACTGATTTGAGTATTGAGTAATGAGACGTACAGGTTGATTTAATTGAAGATTTTTGTCTCTAAAGATTAGTTCCTTTCGTTCCAAGCGTTTAACTCTATTAAATGATTGTTTAAGTAAATTGTGGCTGTAGCCTCTTGATTTCAATCTTCGATATAGTTCATAAGATGCTTGGTAAAAGTCTTTATCATTGGTACAATTTCTTCTTATTCGTAAATATTGACTGTACGGTATACTTTTTAAAAGATTTTTCGGGTGAGAACTGGATGCATGCAGTCGAGATATAGTCATGGATGTCCTGGCTTACATGAATATGTGCCACTAGCTCTTCTTATAGGTGATGCAAGTGCAGGGGTTGAGAAATTGGAAGAGTCCAAGACACACAAATGTAATGAAACGTGGTTGTCATGGATGTCCTGGCTTACATGAATATGTGCCACGACATCCTTGACAACCACGACTGGTACAGACCTATCTGTCCTACCAGAATCAAGTCCTATATTTTAGACTACCAAAATCTAATTTTTCACGCAACCAAAAAGGGAACCATAGACACCAATACTTGGAGATTCCTACACGTAACCCAACCCAAAACCCCAACCTTCTATTCTCTCCCTAAACTTCACAAATCAATAAAAAAACCTCCGGGCAGACCCATTGTTTCAGGCTGTGAAGGACTTACAGAAAAAGCTAGTGAGCTCGTAGACAAACATCTTGCCCCATTGGTGTCTGCACTCCCTTCGTATATTAAGGACACTATTCACCTACTACGTGTCCTTGAAAATCAGCAGCTACCTAAAAATTCATATCTTGTTGCGCTAGATGTCGAATGTCTCTATAACGCCATACCTCATGAAAGAGGTGTGGAAGTTGTAGCTAAACAACTAGAATGCCTTGGCCCCAATGCACAACAATATAATAATTTTGTTTTATCCCTGCTCAAGTTTATCTTAACCAAAAATTATTTTACCTTTGGATCTTCCCACTACCTCCAGATACAGGGCGTAGCAATGGGCACCAAATGTGCCCCTTCCTACGCCAATCTGTATCTGGGGGGGTGGGAAAAGGACATTTTTTTGGACCCGGAGATGAGGTGCTTTACCCAGCACATCCTCTCCTGGATGAGATATATCGATGATATTTTAATCTTTTGGACTGGCACCTACCCAGATTTACAACATTTTTTTGATAAAATTTCTATCAATACATATAACCTTAAATTTTCTCTGGAGTATAGCCAGCAAATGATCACTTTTCTCGATCTCACTATAACCATTGATAATGAAGGTAAATTATACTCTTCACTATACAGAAAAGCCTCGGCAGGTAATACCATATTGCATGCATCCAGTTCTCACCCGAAAAATCTTTTAAAAAGTATACCGTACAGTCAATATTTACGAATAAGAAGAAATTGTACCAATGATAAAGACTTTTACCAAGCATCTTTTGAACTATATCGAAGATTGAAATCAAGAGGCTACAGCCACAATTTACTTAAACAATCATTTAATAGAGTTAAACGCTTGGAACGAAAGGAACTAATCTTTAGAGACAAAAATCTTCAATTAAATCAACCTGTACGTCTCATTACTCAATACTCAAATCAGTCTGCCCAGGTCAGGAATACCATAAATACATTCTGGCCCCTACTATCATCGGACCCAATAGTAGGACAGTATGTAAAAACATATCCAGAAATCACCTACCGACGACCATTATCCCTTAGCGACAAACTAACCTCTAGTCACTTTTACGCCCCAGATGACACAAAAAAAAAAAAAAAAAAAAAAAAAAAAAAAAAAAAATGGACCAATCTGGTACTTTCTCCTGTGGACATTGTGACTCATGTATGTTTCTGTCTAACTCTAACAGCACCTTACTACCAAACGGGAATCTATATAAGCCCAAACATCGGGTTACTTGCAACACTGTAGGAGTCATTTATCTAGCCACTTGCCGCTGTGGATGCTTTTATGTTGGAAAAACAAAGAGAGCCTTCTCCATCCGCATACAGGACCACATTAAACCTTTATCTAAAAAGAAAATTTCAACCGCAATTAATCGTCATGTAGCTCAAAAACATAACTTTGATCCTACTGCAATTTTATTTTCTGCTCTTGAACATCTACCCCTCAACATATGCGGAGGGGACATTGACAACCGCCTCCTTCAACTCGAAACCAGGTGGATATACACCTTAGATGCCACCAGATACCCGGGTATGAACGAGTATATCAGCTTCAAATCCTTCCTTTAACATTTATCATTACATTTGTTCCCAATATAAAACATCCTTTTGAAAAAAAATTCGTTTTCCCCTCCTTTGGGGTCTCGCCCGCAGAGGTCTTTACCATCATGCGCCAAAGCCTGCTCCGTTATGTTTTATTGTTTCTTGCAATATGTCTTTTTTTCTATTTAAAATTAACGTATTATGTTTCCCAATACATACGGAAATTAATTTGAAACCTTATCAACTATATTGTATGGGAATTGAATCTTGACTGTATACCATTTCCCTCGCTAAATTGCCCCTACTTTGTTTAAATTAAACCTCTCCAATAGACGCTTGACCAATTTCAATTTGGCCTGACATGTCTAGATTCATCCTTGTATTCTTGTCCAAACTTTCTTCTGCTTTCATAAACCCGTTAAAGGTCTCTAAATAGCTATGACCCAAACATGTTTAAACTTTAACTATCTGGTACTAATGGCTTTTAGTCAGAGTTCATGACTGGTGAGGATATCCCCTATTTTCTTAACCCGCTGGATTGTCTCTAATATACAGCCCCCATTGGTCTTGTTTCATCTTGCCTCCTTTTTCCCCCTTCTTTCCCTCCTCCCAAGCACCCCCCCACCACCGTTCGGCTGTCAAGACTCGGCCACCGCCCTGGGGGCGGACATGTCTCTTTGGGAAAGCCCCTTTGCTTAGTATGGACACCCGAGGGCGGACTTAACAAGCCCGCCCACCTCCAGCCTCTGCCACTCACTCGCCGGAACACGGCGATGACGTCATCACGCACATTACACGCCTACCGCCGGGAACTATGGTTATTGTAGGCTCCCGGCGGAGGCATGCTGTGCGCATGCGCATAGGCTCCTCTGTCCGCTGATCGAGGGGCGGTCTCCACGCCTCCTCGATCTGGAAGGCGGTTATAAAAACCAGCCTGCTACTTCAGTCCATCACAGGACTCTGGAGGCACCTGACGTATCGCACCTGTCTGCATTCAAGTAAGCAATTTAATCTCTCTGCCACTTCCTTTTTTGGCACTATTTTCAATTTATTTATTTTTTATCTAAGAGGGTTGTTTGAATACCATTTCTCTTCAGTTCCTTGCAGACCCCTGACCGTCTGGACATCCCTTTTTCCCCCCTTTCTTTAAGGGTGCTCATAATTGCCTATTTTAGGCAGAATTGTTTTTTTACCTCACATTCTAACACAGGTATTGGACCATCTTTTCTCATAATCTTATTTAATTTACTGCTCCCCTCTCTTCAACTAATACCCTGTACAGTGCCGTAATTCTCTGCTTATCTAATGTCTTTCCAGGTGCCTCCTGTTTATTATTTGGTTATTCTTTAGAACCTTCTGGTTCTTTCATTACACATTTTCAACCGTATTTTTTTAATCAACCCAAGTAAGTAAACATTTGAGACATTGTCCCCCATGTAGTGTATGGCGTCATGTCCATGAACCAACTTCTCATGGACTTACAACACTATTGAAATTACTTTTTTATTATTTATTTCTCTTTTTGAAATATTGCTCATTCCTCCCTAATCAGATGAAACATCCAATGTCCGATCTGGCTGTACCCGCCTTCTGCTAAGCAATCCTGGCACCCTATATGACTGCCTTACCTCACGGCTGGGGCCGAATCTGACCTACACACCGACTTGGGTAAGCTCTGGATGGCGTTAAGGGGGACTCTTCCCTTCTCTTTTCCACCAGGGAAGGAGGGGCTATAGGCACCTCCTCTGGGTTGGCAATTAGTGGAACCCTCCCGGTTTTTTCTATGAGAAATTTGTCTCTTTTTTTATCTAAATGGGTCTATTTCTTCATCTTTTCCATTATTGAATTGAACTATGATGCTTTCCTTACTAGATACATTAATTACGTAAAGTAGACGCACCCTGAGGAAGCCATTGTCATGGCGAAACATGTCGGAATTGTCTACTAAGACTCACCTAGTCTATCCCAGGTCACCTTACTTACAGTAAACCTGAATTGCACTTTTAACTTCATGTGCATAACTTGAACCAATTGCTAACTCTGTATTGTTTTCTATATCAATGATCACACGCCGCTGTAAATGAAATTTTAATTATTATCTGTCATGATTTATATGATTGAGTCTTGCTAAAAATATATTGTCAATTTTTTCCTATATATATTTTTTCTTTCTTTGTGTATTGATGTAATTTTCTATATGTAATAAAAACCGTTTTACTAATTAATAAGTATTATGAGCATTGAACTGTGAGTTAACCCCGACTCTTCTACATCATTCTTGCACCGCTATAATCCCTAGTCCACCATCCCCTCCTTGTTGATAGTGTAAATTTACTGTCCCCTCAAAATAACTCAACACAGCCATTAATGTCTAAACCGCTGGCAAAAAAAAAGTGAGTACACCCCTAAGTGGAAATGTCCAAATTGGTCCCAAAGTGTCAATATTTTGTGCGGCCACCATTATTTTTCAGTACTGCCTTAACCCTTTTGGGCAAGGAGTTCACCAGAGCTTCACAGGTTGCCACTGGAGTCCACTTCCACTCCTCCATGACGACATCACAGAGCTGGTGGATGTTAGAGACCTTGTGCTCCTCCACCTTCCATTTGAGGATGCCCCACAGATGCTCAATAGGGTTTAGGTCTGGAGACATGCTTGGCCAGTCCATCACCTTTACCCTCAGCTTCTTTAGCAAGGCAGTGGTCGTCTTGGAGGTGTGTTTGGGTTCGTTATGTTGGAATACTGCCCTGCGGCACAGTATCTGAAGGTAGGGGGATCATGCTCTGCTTAAGTATGTCACAGTACATGATGGCATTCCTGGTTCTCTCAAACTGTAGCTCCCCAGTGCTGGCAGCACTCATGCAGCCCCAGAACATGACACTGCCACCACCATGCTTGACTGTAGGCAAGACACACTTGCCTTTGTACTCTTCACCTGGTTGCCGCCGCACACACTTGACACCATCTGAACCAAATTAGTTTATCTTGGTCTCATCAGACCACAGGACATGGTTCCAGTAATCCATGTCCTTAGTCTGCTTGTCTTCAGCAAACCGTTTGCTGGCTTTCTTGTGTGTCATCTTTTAGAAGAGGCCTCCTTCTGGGATGACAGCATTGCAGACCAATTTGATGCAGTTTGCGGCGTATGGTCTGAGCCTTGACATGCTGACCCCCCACCCCTTCAACCTCTAAAGCAATGCTGGCAGCACTCAGAAGTCTATTTCTCAAAGATAACATCTGGATATGATGCAGAGCACGTGCACTCAACTTCTTTGGTCGACCATGGCAAGGCCTGTTCTGTGTGGAACCTGTCCAGTTAAACTGCTGTATGGTCTTGGCCGCCATGCTGCAGCTCAATTTCAGGGTCTTGGCAATCTTCTTAAAGCCTATGCCATCTAGTAAAAAATATTTTTTTTCAGATCCTCAGAGAGTTCTTTGCCATGAGGTGCCATGTTGAAATTCAAGTGACCATTATGCGAGTGAGAATGATAACAAATTTAATACACCTGCTCCCCATTCACACCTGTGACCTTGTAACACTAACGAGTCACATGACACTGGGGAGGAAAAATGTCTAATTGGGCCCAATTTGGACATTTTCACTTAGGGGTGTACTCACTTTTGTTGACAGAGGTTTAGACATGAATGGCTGTGTGTTGAGTTATGTTGCCTTATGAGTTTATGTGAAATCTCCCTTGAGATCTGGAAAATATTGTAATTATGAATATGTCTCTTGTAGCTTGCATCGACGAAAGCTGGGCAAAAGTCTTCCTCCAAGTGCTTGTTAAGAACAGACAATGCGGGCCGAGACTTGTATACACAAACAATGGAGAGCCAATTCCATTGTTTTTCACCTATTCACTTCAAAAAGGACCCCATGCTGGGGTATGCAATGAAGTAGCCCAACTCATA
Organism: Lithobates sylvaticus; assembly: GCA_028564925.1. Lineage (NCBI taxonomy): Eukaryota > Metazoa > Chordata > Amphibia > Anura > Ranidae > Lithobates > Lithobates sylvaticus. Next base: position 302,343,507 of record CM053028.1, on the reverse strand, counting down.
CTCAATACTGAGACTGAGGTAGCCACAAGGAGTGGCATGAAAGGGGGCTGACTTAGGTAGTAGGCCCTCCAATCAGAAGTCACGCTAGGCCAGCCTATGGGGCATCAGCATTAAGGGATATACGGTACTCAGAGAAAAAGGCGGCAACTTGCTCTTTCTGGGAAACCAGCCATCAGAGTGGAACCTTGGTAAGGATGGGTAGCTAGCAGGGAAAGGTATGCCCTGTTACTTGTAACTAAATATGCTTGTAGATCACTGTCTGAAGGAATATACTCTATATTCCTTCATGTAAATATTTTATTTCAACCTAGTATTTTATTCCTTGATGTAAGACCATAGATAGAGATTTGTGTATTAGCTAGACGTTTAACTACCTTTAATAAATGCTATTATATTTAAAGCTCTTCCTCCTGGTCAATAGAACTCTTATTTAACCCATATAATATCTTGTGATATAAAATCAGAAATAGAGATTTCAGAGGCTAACAGTTATTTTGAGGGGACAGCAAATTTACTCTGTTATACAAGCTGTACACTCACTACCTTTACATTGTAGCAAAGTGTCATTTCTTCACAGTTGTTACATGAAAAGATATATTATATATATATATATATATATATATATATATATATGTGTGTTTTTTTTTTTCTGTCAAAATAATACCAGTGTAACCCTCAATCTAGACTACACATGAGATGATAGTTTATAACTGGATCAGGTATCTATGGGGTTCCCCTTGACCCTGCCACTGCCTGAAGGTGTTGCTATGTTTTCTAACCTGCCCAATCTAGTAAGGCAAAAGGACATTTTAGATATTATTAATTTGAATCCTGTGGCAATAGGGTCAAAGGAGCATGTTTATCTCCATTCAAAAACACCCTGAACTAAGCACAAAGAGGTTTCAGAGTTTAGCTCTTAAGATAAACCATTCAAAGCCTAAGGCGCAACTTGTTCTGGCATTTTAATGGGCTTTTCTAGCTGCATAATTCTTTTGCTAGTAACTATCTTTTATTCAAAAATAAATTATACCATGGCAGCAATTGCCATGGTTTGTTGGACAAAACGTTTCTTACAGTGATTGTAAAGGTAGAAAGTTTTTTAGCCTAATGCATTCTATGCAGAATGCCCCCCTCAGCCTCGCTAATACTTACCTGAGCCCCATCTCTATCCAGCGATGTGCACGAGTACCTCAACCTCCTGAGTGGCTGAGACACAGCAGCTGAGCCATTGTCTCCCGCTGCTGTCAAAGTCAGTTAGCTAATCAGGAGAGAGAGGGAGCGTGGCCGTACTACAGCTCCATGTCTGAATGGACACAGGGAGCTGCAGCTCGACTCGGGTGCCACCATTGCAACTTGCTTGCTGTGGGGGCACTCGACAGTAGGGAGGGGCCAGAGATGATGAGGATCAGGGGCTGCCCTGTGCAAAATCACTGCATAGAGCAGGTAAGTATAACAGGTTTGTCATTTTAAACTAAAAAAAAAAAAAAAAGAGAGACTTTAGTATCACTTTAAAGTGGTTGTAACGTGCCGTTGCTTCAGTTTGCTTAAGTTTGCTTAAGTGCGCATGTGCCGATGATGTTGGCACGTGCAAATACAGGGGATATCTCCTAAATCGTGCAGGTTTAGGGGATATCCAGTGTAGCTACAGGTAAGCCTTGTTATAGGCTTGCCTGTAGTAAAAAGTGGTTGTAATGGGTTTACAACCACTTTAAGTGTGACCATTTATGACCCTTATGGACCACAGCAATTTGTATAATTTAGGGGCCTGCTGATTCAGCAATAACTTTGTGAACTAAGGGTAAACCACTTAGGTTAAAACACAACTAATTTTATAAAAAATAAATAAAAAGAAAAAAGATCTTATGCAAATGTAATTAACCACTTGCCTACCAGGCACGAACACCTCCTTCCTGACCAAGCCATTTTTCAGCTTTCAGCGCTGTCGCATTTTGAATGACAATTGCGCAGTCATGCAAGGATGTACCCAAATAAAATTTTTATCATTTTTTCCACACAGATAGAGCTTTATTTTGGTGGTATTTGATCGCCTCTGCGGTTTTTATTTCTTGCGCTATAAACAAATTAAGAGGGACAAGTTTGAAAAAACGCAATATTTTTTACTTTTTATTATAATAAATATCCAATTTTTTTTTTAAAACAAATTTTTTCATCAGTTTAGACCGATACGTATTCTTCTACATATTTTTGGTAAAAAAAAAAAAAAAAATCGCAATAAGCGTCTATTGATTGGTTTGCGCAAAAGTTATAGCGTCTACAAAATAGGGGATAGATTTATAGCATTTTTATTATTATTTTTTTTTTTTTACTAGTAATGTCGGCGATTTGCGATTTTTATCGTGACTGTGACATTGCGGCGGACACTTCGGACACTTTTGACACATTTTTGGGACCATTCACATTTATACAGCGATCCGTGCTATAAAAATGCATTGATTACTGTATAAATGTGACTGGCAGGGAAGGGGTTAACACTAGGGGGCACTGCAGGGGTTAATATGTTCCCTATATGAGTGATTCTAACTGTGGGGGGAGGGGACCGATCGGTGTCCCTATGTACAAGGGACACACCATCGGTCTCCTCTCCTCTGACAGGACGTGGATCGGTGTGTGTGTTTACACACACCGATCCACGTCCTGCTCACTTACCGGGCAATCGCGGGTGCCTGGCGGTCATCGCGACCGCCGGGCAAGCGCATCGGGTCCCCAGCTACGCGGCAGGCACGCGCGCCTCCTGTGGCGTGCGCGCGCCCCCTAGTGGCCAAAAAGCGAGCGCCGTCATATGACGGCGGCCCGCCACAAGAGCTGCACCGTCCAGCCGTCATTTGACAGTGGGCGGTCAGCTACTAGTTAAAGAGACATTGTTACCTTGCACATGCAGGGCAAGGTGACAACATCTCTGGAAAGGGCAAACACCGACCCATACTAAACTCACCTGCGTTTCCTCACAGCTCATCCATGGTTGGTGACAATGCCCAACACATTCGAATACGGAGGGTCATGTTACCTGCTCCCCTGTGACTGTGCATGAGCCTTGCAACTCATCACTAAGTCGGAATGGCCGGTTTCTGTCAGACCGGCTGCAAGACACATGGACCGAATGTCTGCCGGCTTTTATTGATGCTGCCCAACATTCGGCCCGTGTGTACTAGGCTTAACTATTCGTAACTGAAATATCTGATTTAATTTGAGTCTAAAAGCGAAGAGGCTTACGTTCTAAAATTAGGTAAAAAAAAATTTTTTTATTAATGGTCAATCGGTGCTTGTAAGGAGTCAAAAAGCTAATACTGCGTTATAACGAACGTTACCTCCAATCCATCTTCTCAACTAAATAGGCACAGATTAAGAAACCCGTCCGGTTAAAGCCGTGCGTACAGTGGACACCTGGGGATTAAAAAAGAAAAAAAAAAAAAAGGAATTAGACTTTGCAGTGGTAAACACAGAATATGGCTAAACTGCTTTTCATTTTAGATATAACAATTTGAGGTATGAAGTCAATCATACAAACATGTTCATCTATGCTGCAGTAAAGATGGAAGCAAAGAAGAAAAAAGCGGTTTAACAGGTATATACATTGAATGTTTATACGCAAGTAGAATTTCTGCTAAAGTCTCCTAGGACAAGCTACACCTTTATACCCAGCTGCATGTTTCTGAGGAAAAACAAATAAGCTTAAAATAAGCTATGCAAAAATATGCAGACACAGCTGGGTTTCCAAATAAAAGAGATCTCGCATACATATTCTGTAACGTTATTTAGAGCTAGTCTGCCATCCACTGCACATGTTATAAGACCCTTTAAAGAACGTACAACTTTTCACACATTTAGACAGCTTAGGTGGCAGCTGGCAATCTTACAAACTTCCATCATTCTACTAAAGGCAAGAAAATGGCTAAACGCAAATTTAAATCAAACTATGTAACTGTACTGCATGAATAAATGCATGACATGTGGCAATGTACTGCAGTAGGATCAGTTTTTGGCCCTTTTATTCTTAGAAAAATCAGTTCTGGCGCTCCAGTCAAGTGACTGAGTCTCTCAAGGTTTGCCTGGGAAGAGTATTCTGGGAGAATTATAATATCATAGTCTGCTACAGGCAGTAGAAATATATTCTTTAGTCTTCCTTTTCCTGGTACTGACTGTTCATTGAATTGTTCCTATAAGAAGTGTACACATAACCAAGAACTAAATGTCTAAAGTACTGACCCTGGGATTTATGGGATTGTCGGCATCTTTGTTCTTGGTGTATGCCGACCCTGGATAATTATTATTTTTTTAAGATCACAAGCTAATATGGTATAAAAAAAATTTACAACATCAAATCTCTAACAAACACAGCACATCCATAACACTCAACTTCCAAAGCATGCTGGGCTTTATAAGCGACCTGGCAATCTCAGTAAAACAACCTATTATGTCAGTCCACACATCTGCTAACTCAACTAACTCCAATGTATATCATCAGAAAAAAAAAAAATGTCAGTATACTCAACTCACATCCAAGTATCCAAGTCACCAGTGAGATCTGCACTCCCAACACACAGCTCACTTCCCAATATCCAAGTCACCGGTGAGATCTACACTCCCAACACACAGCTCACTTCCCAATATCCAAGTCACCAGTGAGATCTGCACTCCCAACACACAGCTCACTTCCCAATATCCAAGTCACCAGTGAGATCTACACTCCCAACACACAGCTCACTTCCCAATATCCAAGTCACCAGTGAGATCTACACTCCCAACACACAGCTCACTTCCCAATATCCAAGTCACCAGTGAGATCTACACTCCCAACACACAGCTCACTTCCCAATATCCAAGTCACCAGTGAGATCTACACTCCCAACACACAGCTCACATCCCAAGATCCAAGTCACCAGTGAGATCTACACTCCCAACACACAGCTCACATCCCAAGATCCAAGTCACCAGTGAGATCTACACTCCCAACACACAGCTTACTTGCCAATATCCAAGTCACCAGTGAGATCTACACTCCCAACACAGCTTACTTCCCAATATCCAAGACATATTGACTTCTGAACACCAACACACGCCGCTCACTTCAAAATATCCAAGTCACCAGTGAGATATGCACTCCAGTCCATTCCCCAGTATCCAAGTCACCAGTGAGATCTACACTCCCAACACACAGATCACTTCCCAATATCCATGACATAGTGACATCTGCACTGCAACACACACAGCTCACTTCCCAGTATTCATGTCAACATTTGACACTGCAGCACAAACCGTTCGCAGTCAAGTAAAAAAATAAAAATAAAAAAATAAAAAAAATGTCTCTCCAGTACACACAGCTCACGTCAATATATCCATGTCACAGAGAGATCTGCACCCCAACACACAAGTTCACTTCTCAGTATCCATGCCACCAGTATGGTTTTAAATTTAGACCGCCTGAAATCTGGACACATTCAACCCCCCCCCCCCCCCCCCCCCCCCCCCCCCCCCCCCCCCAGAGCAGGAGAATCTACAGCAGTGTTTCTCAACCAGGGTTCCTCCTGAGATGCCAGGGCTTCCTTGAGCAATGGTGGATTGATCTCCCACCTACACTGACCACTAATGCAAGAATGCAATTTTCCTCAACTATTGGAGAGCAGTGTTTCTCAACTAGGGTTCCATGGAACCAATGGATCCTCCTGGGGTTGCGAGGGGTTCATTGAGCATAGGTGGGTTGATCTCCCACCTACACTGACCACCAATGCAAGGAGGCAATTTTCCTCAACCATTGGAGAGCAGCGTTTCTCAACTAGGGTTCCATGGAACCAATGGATCCTCCTGGGGTTGCGAGGGGTTCATTGAGCATAGGTGGGTTGATATCCCACCTACACTAACCACCAATGCAAAAAAGCAATTTCCCTCAACCAGGGGAGGGCAACGTTTCTCGATTAGTGTTCCTCCTGAGGATAACAGGGGTTCCTTGAGAGCAATGAGCAAAAGGTGCGTTGATCTCCCACCTACACTGACCACCAATGCAAGGAGGCAATTTTCTTTTAGATACCAATGTTAAGAGCTCACTTCCACACTGACCACAAAAGTAAGACTAGACCACAGTGTTTACTGTCTGCATTTCTGTTTTACAGTTATTTATTTGAAGAATGCTAGTGAAATTTTTTTTGTAGGAGGTTAGTAAAAAAATTAAAAATGATCTGTATTGGGTGTCAAATACGCTAGGTACGCCACAGTAATTATTCTCTTATTTGAAACTTTGTTCAAGTGATTGATCATGCTATGTACTCTGAGCTGTAGGTACTACATTCTTTAGCAGGGGTTCCCTGAGAACCTAAAATTATTTTAAGGGTTCCTTCTTAAGGGTAAAAATGCAGAGAAAGGCTGATCTACAGGGTCTGCACCCAGCACCCCCTCACCCACCTCCCTAATTTTCGCCACCCCCACCCACTTCTGGCTTCCCTCCTTTCCTACCAGCAGCTGCTACAGGCACACAGGGGGGATCGATTTCAGGATGGAATGCCTGAATGTTACATCTGCACACACAGGTCATTTCCCAGTATGCCTGTCAGGAGTGAGATTAGCACTATTTTTTATTTTTTTTCTAAAGACAGAATGACAGCATAACAGGGTCAATAAGGATTCCCAGAAGGAGGGAGCCCTTGTATTACTCTCATGGCAGGTAAACTTGAATCACTACAGTAAGATTCACATTAAATGTTTGTAGTCTGAAATACAGTGTAAACAAATATGTCATACTTCTGAATAGAATAGAACATCTAATATAATAGAATACATATTTACTGCGTCAAGATAACTTTTATATACAGAATGTAGCAATGCCCTTGCTCAAACAAGCCATCTCTAATGACAAAAAAAAAAAAACTTTTCCCCTTTACATTACAGCAGACAACTAGTACCCTCTAGTGGCATTCTGCAGAAATTCCAAAACTTTGAAACTAATGAAAAACCTACAGAAAAAATATGACAACAGCAGTGTAAGTCTGTAGGACAAAAAATGCCCCATTGTATTTATCCCAAAATAACTAATATCTGCATCAACAAGAACACAAAGTTTATATCTCCTCTCTGATATCTTTTATTGCCTTGTGGTCTTGGGAACAGAGAACCTGATACAAATATTCCACATGTAAATCATTCTTTGTTGAAATCCCTGTAAACCCAAATCAGCATTCGTTTTCTAAAACAATGCAAAAGGATAGTTTTTGCGGTGTACATAGCCTAATGATTATTACCGTAAAACCCAAATTTACAGAAACATTTGAGCATGTGGAAAGCTGGATGTGGAGTACAAGGAAGTCAAAGCTGGCTTCCTACATCCAAGATATCGGTGCTGGGATACCCAACACCAAGCGGGGAACCAGCCCAGGGGAGGACAGCGCTGGATCCGTGGAATGGTAAATGCCTGTTTAAGTCAGTGTCTACATTATTTGTACAGTAATCTACAGTATTTTTTCCAGGGGGAAGTTGCTCTTTACTATTAATGCCATGAGTCCTTTGTGCTGCTGTCTCCTGCTCTAGTAGAAATTGTGCTCCGCCGCCAATCTTCTGCCCTTTCTGGTCACCTCTTAAAATGTTACTAAACCCACAACAGTAAGATCAGTCTATATATGCTGTAAAGCCTGTAGTTATACTCAATGTGCAACCTAAGGGGTTAATCCTGCACAATGTATAAAAAGACCGTTTGATCCTGTCTTCTTTCTCTGATCACCCCCTTCTTTTAGTCCCCAATCCATCTCCTGATGGAACAGAGTCTTGGTGGCATTCTGCACATGCTCAGTTTGGTGTATATTGCTCAAGTGTTTTTTTTTTTTGGGGGGGGGGGGGGGGGTGCATGTGATCGGAACAGGGCCAAATCAGCACTATCCAGACAGAGGGTCAGGCGTCATGCAGCCTCATAGGACAGTCAGATGAGAATGAAAACTCCTCCTACATGCTTTAACCACTTCCCGACCGGCTCCAGTACATATATACAGCGGCAGGATGGCTCTCCTGCACGATTCGCCATATATGTACAGTGGCTCCTTTAAGAGCCATAGCAGGCGGGGGTCCCGATGCGCATGGCCAGCAGAATCGTCACCGGACACCCGCAAAAGCAGGCACAAGAGCCAGAACGAGGATTTGTGTGTGTAAACACATAAATCCCTGTTCTAACAGGGGAGGAGAAAACATATCATCTGTTCCTACTAAGTAGGAACAACGATCTGGCTAATCAATGCATTTTTATAGCACTGATCACTGTATAAATGGCAATGGACCCATAAAAGTGTCAAAAGTGTCCGATCTGTCCGCCGCAATGTCTCAGTCCCGCTAAAAATCGCAGATTGCCTCCATTACTAGTAAAAAAATAAATAAAAATGGGATAAATCTATTCACTATTTTGTAGACGTTATAACTTTTGCGCAAACCAATCAATATACGCTTATTGCGATTTTTTTATCAAAAATATGTAATAGAAGAATACGGTACATATTGGCCTCAACTGATGATAAATTTGTTTTTTAAAACCATTTTTGGGGCTATTTATTATAGCAAAAAGTAAAAAAATTTTTTTTTTTTTTTGTTTATAGCGCAAAAAATAAAACCGGCAAAGGCGATCAAATACCACCAAACGAAAGCTCTATTTGTAAGCAAAAAAGAACGTCAATTTTGTTTTGGTACAGCGTCGCACGCAATTGTCAGTTAAAGCAAGGCAGTGCCGTATCGCAAAAAATGGCCCAGTCATTAAGGGGGCAAATCCTACCGGGGCTGAAGTGGTTAACCAGTGCTCAGCCAGACACTGATAGATACAAGACTGCTATATACCCTGTTTCCCCGACAATAAGACCTAGCGTGATTGTCGGTGATGGCTGCAATATAAGCCCTACCCTGAAAATAAGCCCTACCCCGTTTCCCTGAAAATAAGCCCTACCCTGAAAATAAGACCTACAAGGATTTTAACTAGGGCTTATTTGGGGGGTAGGGCTTATATTGCAGCCATCACAGACAATCACGCTAGGTCTTATTTTCGGGGAAACAGGGTACTACTGATGAGAAAAGGTATTTAGTGGTTTAGATTTACAAAAATAATTGCATTTCCATGTTCTGTGTCCTGTGGGAGACCAGATATAGTGATTGTAGGTTCCAGAGTTTAGTAACACTTTAACCGCTTCCCGACCGCCTCCTGCACATTTACGTCGGCAGAATGGCACGGCTAGGCAAAAGCACGTACAGGTACGTCCCCTTTAATTGCCTAGCTGTGGGGTCGCGCGCCGCTGGAGCTCCGTGACCACAGCCGTGGGACCAGCAGACCCGATCGCCGCTGGTGTCCCGCGATCGGGTCACAGAGCTGAAGAACGGGGAGAGGTCTGTGTAAACAAACCTCTCCCCGCACTTCCTACACTGCCTGTCACTAATCGGCCGTTCCCTGTCATCGGGAAAGCCGATCAGTGACGTCAGACGTCAGCCACGCCCCCTAATGTAAAAAAAAAAAAAACACACACACGTCACAGACCATAACCCCTCCCTGCCCCCTAGTGGTTAACCCTTTCACTGCCAGTGTCATTTTTACAGGAATCAATACATTTAAATAGCATTGATTGCTGTATAAATGACAATGGTCCCAAAAATGTGTCAAAAATGTCCGATGTGTCCGCCATAATGTCGCAGTCACAATAAAAAAATTGCTGATCGCCGCCATTACTAGTAAAAAAAATAAAAATGCTATAAAACTATCCCCTATTTTGTAAACGCTATAACCTTTGCGCAAACAAATCAATAATCGCTAATTGCGATTTTTTTTTACCCAAAATATGTAGAAGAAGAATACGTATCGGCCTAAACTGAGGAAAAAAAATGTTTTTTTTATATATTTTTTGGGGATATTTATTATAGCAAAAAGTAAAAAATATTGAATTTTTTTTCAAAATTGTCACTCTATTTTTGTTTATAGCGCAAAAAATAAAAAACAGCAGGGGCGATCAAATACCACCAAAAGAAAGCTCTATTTGTGGGAAAAAAAGGATGCCAATTTTGTTTAGGAGCTACGTCGCAGGACCGCGCAATTGTCAGTTAAAGCGATGCAGTGCCGAATCGCAAAAAGGGGCCTGGTCCTTTGGCTGCAAATTGGTCTGGGGCTGAAGTGGTTAATACTTCCCGTTTGTAGAAAAAAAAATCAGCAAATATTCTGAATCTATGCTGCAACTTTTCAAAACAAAACAATTGAAAAATACAAAAGATTTGTAAGTCCTTACAGCCAGCCTCATGATCCAGGCACTCCTGCACTCCCTAAAACTTCTTTACAGACTACAATACATGTGAGCTATGTATCGGGTTTAGGACCATATGGTGACTGCACATTGAAAAAGCAACATGAATGCTCACTCTGCACTCTCCTCTCAAGAGTCTCTTCAGTGTGAGATGTATCAGGGCCTGACTGACATCCCTCCCATCAGGGGCCACTCCCACTGATGTCTGCTATGATGAAATGCACAAGATGTAGCAGTGGATGTGACGTCATCGCGCATGCCAATACTTTTGCTGATCGGATGCTTACTATGCGAGATTGCCTTGTTGGCTTGGATTTATATGCGAGTGCGCATTCTTTGATGTTTTTAATACATTTGGTGGTTGTAACTAATACACTATGCAAGTCCTTTTTATATGTCATTACTGCTGAAAGATATACGACTACCAGCAAGGATGCATACAGTACATGCTAATTTGGTGGAGATGTGGATCTCTTAACCCCTTAAGTGCTGTATGAGCATACTGTAAGAGGTGGTCATTTGGTAAGCACTATTTGAGAGCACTGAGGTGGACACTGGTTTGTCGGTGTTCCTTAGTTACAATTATTTGAAGGAAGACTTCTGGCAGGTTTCTTCTATTTCACTGCTTTTCCAGAGAGGTTTACTTTGTCACAATTCTTGTATATATACACAATTTACGATTCCTTTTTTTATTTTTTAACTGACTTGGATTTTTTCATATTTATGGTTTGAAGGGATTATTTAAAAAGCTGTTATTTATAGGATGGTTGCATTTATGAAGATTTACTCCTCACAAATAGCGCTGCACTTATCTTTTTAATTTACTTTAGATTTGTTATCATAAATCTCAGTGCTGGCTGCTTACTCACTTTATACCTAAGCACACAGTTATTCCTTTTATATTTTTTATTTGTATCCCTCTGTCTGAATGCTGCTGTACAGAGGATCTCAGGAGACTGATGTCAAGAGAAAGTCTATTACTTTTGCCATCGCTATACAAAATAGATTTCCTAGAATTTTAAATTAGGCAGTCAGTAGAACATAGTACAAACTGATGATTCATACATTTAAAATATACCTAAACCCAGGCAGGGTGACATTTAACTTGCAAAGCACCTTGTATCAAACAATTGCCATGTTTTTTTTCCCCAAATTACTGTTTTCACCTTCTTTTTCATTTTCTCAACACTGATAATCTTCTCCAGTCTCTCTGAACCAATTTACATGGCTCCCTCCCACTGTCGACTGCACATTGTTGTACTAGACTGACCTCCCGATGGTGGAAACCGTAAACCATGCCTGTGCAATGTGTGCGGGTACAGCTACCTGTAGCCTCTAACAAGGGTCCCATGTGACAGGGTGATGACGTAGGAGGACATATTTGGAAGACTACAGCCCTGTTCAAAAGTTTTGAGAATGACACAAATAATAGTTTTCACAAAAAGTCTGCTGCTTCTGTGCTTTTAGGTCTTTTTGACAGATGTTACTATGGTATACTGAAGAGTAATTGCAGTGTTGACCCTTCTTTATCAAGACCTCTGAAATTCACCCTGGCATGCTGTCAATCAACTTCTGGGCCACACGGGCTGCCATCCTGACTGATGGCAGCCCATTCTTGCATAATCAATGCTTGGCATTTGTCAGAATTTGTGGGGGGGTTTTGTTCACCCACCTCTTGAGGATTGACCACCACAAGTTCCCAATGGAAATAAGGTCTGGGGAGTTTCCTGGGCAAAATTGTGAGTGAATCCACTCCCTTGGCTGAACAGCCATCCCACACATAAATGGTCTCTGGATGCTTTACTGTTGGCATGACACAGGACTGATGGTAGCGCCCACATTTTCTTCTCCGGACAAGGTTTTTTTCTGGATGCCCCAAACAATCAGAAAGGGGATTCAGAGAAAATTACTTTACCCCAGTCCTCAGCAGTCCAATCCCTGTACCTTTTGCAGAATATCAGTCTGCCCCTGATGTTTTTCCTGGAGAGAAGTGGCTTCTTTGCTGCCCTTCTTGACACCAGGCCATCCTTTAAAAGTCTTTGCCTTACTGTGCGTGCAGATGCAAATCATACCTGCCTTCTACTATTCCAGAGCAAGCTCTGCACTGGTGGTGCCCCGATTCCACAGCTAAATCAACTGTAGTTGAACCTCACTTCTTGATGATCCAATAAATGGTTGATTTAGGTGCAATCTTAGTAGCAGCAATATCCTTGCCTGTGAATCCCTTTTTGTGCAAAGCAATGATGACTACATGTGTTTCCTTGCAGGTAACCATGGTTGACAGAGGAAGAACAATGATTTCAAGCACCACCCTCCTTTTAAAGCTTCCAGTCTGTTATCCTAACTCAATCAGAATTACAGACTGATTTCCAGCGTTGTCCTCGTCAACACTGACACCTGTGCTAACAAGAGAATCACTGACATGTCAACTGGTCCTTTTGTGTCAGGACTGAAATGCAGTGGAAATGGGTTTTTTTGGGGATTAAGTTCATTTTTATGGCAAAGAGGGAATTTGCAATTTGTTGCAATTCATCTGATCACTCTTCATAACATTCTGGAGTATATGCAAATTGCCATCATAAAAACTCAGGCAGCAGACTTTGCAAAAATTTATATTTGTGTCATTCTCAAAACTTTTGGCCATGGCTGAATAACAGAAAGTGCATTAATAAGGACCGTCATGTCAGGACAACCAAGTATTCTTTTAAAAAGGAGAGCTGCTCCTTTCAAAAGATTGAAAAACAAATTACATTAAATGTTTAAACTTAGAGATTTTAGTGATTGTGCTTACATATACTTTTTGTTAATACATAAACTTGACCAAATTATGTTATTTTATTTTTTGTAAATATGCATATATTCTTAAAGTGATTGTAAAGTCTTGTTTTTAAAGTAAAAAAAATAACAAACATGTTAAACTTACCTCCTCTGCTCAGTTGGTTTTGCTCAGAGCAGCCCAGATCCTTCTCTTCTCGGGTCCCTCTTTTCTGCTCCTGGCCCCTCCCTCCTGTCTAGTGCCCCCTCAGCCAGCAGCTTTCTATAAGGGCACCCAAGCTGAGTCAGAGCTCCGTGTGTCTATTTAGACACGAACCCCCGACCTGGCCCTGCCACCTTTCTCCCCTGATTGGCTGACTGAATTTGATTGACAGCTGCAGGAGCCAATGGCGCCGCCACTGCGTCTCACCCAATCAGGAGGAGTGTCCCGGACTTTGCTGAAGAGAGAAGGGGCTCAGGTAAGTATTAGGGGGGCTGAGGGGAGCTGCTACACACAGAAGTTTTTTTTTTTTATCTTAATGCATAGAATGCATTACCATAAAAAAAAACCTTCTGCCTTTACAACTCCCTTAAACTTTCGGTTATAAAGAAGAAGCAAATTAGAATGATCTGCATGGTTGTTCTCAAACATCAAGAATCACAAAGGAATCAAGCCTCAGAGTGCTGTTACCTATGCTCTAGACCACTCAGCATGAAATTAAATGCCAGAGTAATGTAAACACTCTATATCAACCTTTCACAAGTTAATAATACTACAATGACATTTGAAGACAAAATTGAGGCCAATGGAGTTTCTGAATCCCATTCGGACCATGTACAAGCTCACCCTGACTGCTGAACCTAAACCAGTCAAGTGACAAGACATTCCCTGGGGTGTAAGTACAGCCATTTTTATAGATGGTGGGGTGTAACATTCATGGTGCTTAAGCCAGAAAGCACAAACCAGGGAGCCGTTTTACAGATTAACCTTTTGTTCCTGGCCTGGCATTCTGTGCAATGTAAGTTTAAATAGGAAAGACGTGGCATTGTAGAAAAGTAAAAACAAAAGATCTCATTTACTCAATAAAAAAAGGTTAATGTATTTCAAATATATAGCTTATCCCAAAAGTGTATAAAGTAGTTTAATGTAGGAAGGATTTCCTCTATCAGCACTTCTTATTGTGTTCACAAAGTAGATTCTCTCAGGTAAATCCTATTTAATACCAATGTTCTCTTACCTTCGTCTGAGATTATCATACATAACCATTTGCACAAATTAAACCCAAACAAAGTATGACAAATTAAAGTGGAACTAAACTGTATCTTAGCACCACAAACTAAAAACAATATTTAACCACTTCAGCCCTGGAAGATTTTACCCCCTTCCTGACCAGAGCACTTTTTGCGATAAACAAAAAAAAATACAGAAAATTTTGAAAAAAAAATGATATTTTCTACTTTTTGTTATACAAAAAAAAAAATTTTAGTTATACATTTAAACCAAAAAGCATTCAGCCAAATCTCGGGTTAAATTAAAATTAAATAAGCGTATATTTGTTTGCGCAAAGGTTATAGCGTCTATAAACTATGGTCCATTTTCTGTAATTTAGCCAGCTTTTAGTTTATGACTGCCTATCTCATTTCTTGAGGTGCTAAAACAGCAGGGCAGTACAACCCCCCACCCCAAATGACCTCATTTTGGAAAGTAGACACCCCAAGGAATTTTCTGAGAGGCTTGTTGAGCCCATTGAATATTTTATTTTTTTGTCAGAAGTGATTGAAAAATGACAAAAAATAAATAAAAAAATGTACACAAAGTTGTCACTGAAATTATATATTGCTCAAACATGCACATGGGAATCAAAATTTCACATTGGTATATGTGAAATTACCCCAAAATATATTCTGCTGCTTCTCCTGAGTATGGGGATACCACATGTGGGACTTTTTGGTAGTCTAGCTGTGTACGGGACCCCAAAAACCAAGTACGGCCTTCAGGCATTCTAAGGTCGTAAATTTTTGATTTCACTCCTCACTACCCATCACAGTTTCGGAGGCCATGAAATGCCCAGATAGCACAAACCCCCCAAATGACCCCATTTTGGAAAGTAGACCCCAAGCTATTTGCTGAGAGGTATGGTGAGTATTTTGAAGATCTCGCTCTCACAAAGTTTAAAAAAAATGAATAATTTTTTTTTTAAAAATACAATTTTCCTTTTCTTTCTTCATTTTCAAAAACAGAGCTGCAAAATACTCACCGTGCTTCTTAGAAAAAAACCTTGGGGTGTCTACTTTCCAAAAGGGGTCATTTGGGGGGGGGGGGGTTGTTCATTTTAGGCCGTACTTGGTTTTTGGGGTCCTGTACACAGCTAGACTGTCCCACACATGTGGTATCCCCATACTCAGGAGAAGCATCAAAATGTATTTTGGGGCATTTTTGAGTTGTATATCATTTAGTGACAACTTTGTGAAAAAAAAAATATTGTAATTTTCCTGAAACTTGTGGCAAAATATAAAATATTCCATGGACTCTCAAATAGCTTGGGGTGTCTACTTTTCAAAATGGGGTCATTTGGGGAGGGGGTTTGAACTGTCCTGGTATTTTATGCACAACATTAAAAGCCTATGCCACACATCACCCACTCTTCTAACCACTTGAAGACAAAGCCCTATGACACTTTTTGTTTACATGAAAAAAAATTGCGCACAACTGTGCATCGGCGACAAACTACATACATTTTTTAAAGCATTTACAGGTTACCACTTTAGATTTACAGAGGCGATCTACTGCTAAAATTACCGCCCTCGATCTGACGTTCGCGGTGATATCTCACATGCATGGTGCAATTGCTGTTTACATATGACATGAGACAGTTCACCTTTGTACGCGAGCATTGGGGGACCTGGGTGCTTTTTTTTTATTATTATTTATTTTGCTTTTTTATTTTGACACTGTTCCTTTCATTTTATTTATTTATTTTTTATCATGTGTATTGTTATCACAGGGAATGCAAATATCCCCTATGATGGCAATAGGTAGTAACAGGTAATCTTTTTTAAAAAAAATTGGGGTCTATTAGACTCTAGATCTCTCCTCTACCCTCAAAGCATCTGACCACACCAAGATCGGTGTGGTAAGATGCTTTCCCAATTTCTCAATGGTGCTCTTTATAGCCGTAAAAAGTAATGAAATGCTCGTAGCTTCTTTTTTTTAGGCCATACAGATGATTGGAGCTTTCTGTTCTTCAATCAGCTCTATGGCCAGCTGGTGGAACCACCAGCTGCATTCTCAGGTTCCCCGGTGGGACAGGAGAGGCCGAGAAAACCATGGAAGATGGCAAGAGGGCGGGGGAGATGTTCCCTCAAACTGCTTGTAAAAGTAGTCTAACGGCTAATTAGCCACTAAGATTGCTTTTACATGAAAGCCGACTGCTGGCTGAAAAGAATAATGCCAAGATGATACCTAAACCTGCAGGCATCATTCTGGTATAATCACTCAAAGTCCAGCAACATACCAGTACGTTGCTGGTCCTTGTTGGGCATATATTGTAATGTTCTTTTTTTTTCATGCAGCCTGTGTGCTGAACGAAAAAAAAAAGGAGATTGATCGGTGGGTATGCCCACCATTAGAATACCGCCCTGCATCCACCCACTTCTAATGATGGGCATACATGCAACTTTTTTTTTTTTTTTTTTTAACTGTGGTGGTGAAATCACCTCTTACAGCACTGGAGTCGCTGATTTGCCACATCCGCGCTAATTCCACGATCAGACTAAAAACAGACTAAAAATTGGCACGCTCGTGTAATAATTGCCCACATACCAATGGTACCCCTTTACGAATAAGGGTGACACCAAGTTCCAAACAATCTTGCCAGCACTCCCTATGTAGTCTAGGCAGTTCTCGGGCTCCACATGACTATCTTTTCCCCTCAAACCATAGAACTACATGTATAGCCTGTTGCCCTGTCACAGAGCTTATACATCTTGACCCCATATCTGGCGCGCTTGCTGGGAAGATACTGTTTAAAAGACAAGCATCCACAAAATGTAATCAGGGACTCATCAACGCAGACAACTTGATCAGGAGTAAACAAGGCTGCAAACTGTTGGTTGAAGTGGTTTACGAGGGGATGAATTTTGTGGAGCCGATTGTATTCAGGGTCACCCCGAGGACAACAGAGTTCATTGTCATTAAAATGCATGAACCGCAAGATCTGCTCGTATCTAGCCCTGGTCATGGATGCAGAGAACACGGGCGTGTGGTGAATTGGGTCAGTGGACCAATATGACCACAACTCACTTTTTTTTTTAAACTATGCCCATGAGAAGGGTAGGCCCAGAAAGGTCTTAAATTCGTAAACTGTAATAGGTTTCCAATCTCTGACAAGGGTCAACTGGGGATTAGCGGCGATGAAATGACCAGCATACAAATTGCTTTGGTCCACAATAGATCTATAGAGATCTTCTGTGAAAAACAGCGAATAGAAATCAAGTGACGTAAAATCAATTGATAGCTGTATTAGTGTCACGGGTGATGCATCATGAATCCAAGCTCTGCAAGCTGAGATAACACGCACTGCATTCACACAATTTCACAGTAACCATGAGATAAACCAACGTTCAGGAAAAATCCTTTATCCCATTGGTTTGCAAATCTATGTACACTACAAACTGTATGATTGAATCGGTTCCGATATTGATGTAACCTGACAGCTTATTATTCTAAATAGGAAACCTTCATTTTGTTTGCAAATACTAAAGATTCTAACTACCAGCAAGAATGAGTCCTTACATTTAAAGAGCACCTGTCATTTCAGATTCATCATGGCAGTGCCTGTTAGCGGGCATCCACTCACCTGCTTCCGCCACTTCTCTCACCTTGTTGTGTTACTGCCGCATCGCCAGTCATCCCATAAAAGTGAATGAGACTGTCGGTGAGTCAACAGCGGGTCAGAGGAGGAGCTGCTGTATGACAGAGATGACAGTTGCTCTTTAAAAATTATTGATTTAAACACTTGCCGACCGACTCAGGCCAATATACATCGGCAAAGAGTCACGGGTGTGCAAAACCACGTACCCATGGGTCACTCTGTCATCGGCCACTAGTGGGTGCATGCGCCGTGCTCGATGTCCCTCGGTGGCACGCAATCATGGCACGGAGAGGCAGAACGGGGAGATGCCTATGTAAACAAGGCATTTTCCTGTTCTGCCTAGCAACATGACAGGAGCAGTGATCTCCGTCATGTTCTAGCAAGCCCATCCCCCTACAGTTAGAACACGCTGAGAGAACAGAATACATATTGGCCTAAACTAAGGAAGAATTTTTTTTTTTATATTTTTTTGGGATATTTATTATAGCAAAAAGTAAAAAATATTGCTTTTTTTTTTTTTTTCAAAAACTTTACGCTCTTTTTTTGTTTATAGTGCAAAAAATAAAAACTGCAGAGGTGATCAAATACTACCAAAAGAAAGCTCTATTTGTGGGGAAAAAAGGACGTAAATTTTGTTTGGGTACAGCGTCGCACAATGCGCAATTGTCAGTTAAAGCGACGCAGTGCTGTATTGCAAAAAAGGGCTTCGTCAGAAAGGGGGCAAATCCTTCTGGGGCTGAAGTGGTTAAATCGAGTTGATTTAAATCAAGCCTTTTTACTAGCGATTTAAATTAAGCCTTTTTACTAGTGATTTAAATTGATGTGATTTAAATCAAATCCATCCTGAACATCATGTAAACACTCTTTAGGGCAGAGGAGATCTCTCAGTAAATAGCATATGATCACACCAAGATCGGTGCGATCAAATCCTTCCCCAAGCCAAAAATGATCCGATCATCCGATAAAATTGTAAGTGACAAAATACATATGGCTTGCAGTTTCTAATACCATCGCCATGATCAGAGCCGTTCTGGTCTCCGTTCAGCTCTATGGTAAGCCGGTGATAGTGCCGGCTTCAGCCTCAGGCTCCCCAATAGGACAGGAGAGCCGGGAAAGCTCCGGAGAGCTAAATTAGCCTCTAGGATTGCTTTTACATTACAGAGCATTGCTGTCTTGAAAACAAAACAAAAAAAGAATATCCCGGGATGATGCCTGTAGCTGTAGGCATTATCCTGGTATCTCCAGGACATAGCATACCGCAGAAGCACGAGGTCAGAGTCAAGGTGTATTAATCGAAGAAATATCCTAAAATCAGCAATATGCTCTATATGCAAACAAGGCCTATGCCACAAAGCAGACAGACAATTAGCATAATTGCATATCATAGTATCTGGCCAGCAATGCAATATATACATGTATCCAGTGGAGATACTCAGGGAGCTCTAGGTGATAGAAATCTAAGATTGAGTGCATCAGCTGGGGTATATAGTAGATACTGGTATCCCATAATAGGTACAGTTTCAACGCCTGGACCCGGACATCAACAAAGGTTTTAGTTTAGTAATGGAAGCAAATATGAGTCCCCTTAATACCGCATATAGTATTTTAATCAATGCATATGCACAGAGATTACCTCAATACATTGCAGTATGTAAAGATCGCTTTATCTAACCCACACTGAGGAGGGAGGCAGTCAAAACCTCCTAGCTCATAAGGTCTTAACAAGCACAGACCTAGTGGTAAATTAAAGCTGCCAACACCGATAGAAGGTGTGTGTTATAGATGCTATATGGTAATGGTAACACACCTAAATGTATATAGCACATATGTAACATGCAACGCACTGCCCAAGGGTGAACCAGCCTCTAATGAGCATTTATTACGCGATTTGTCTATGCACCCCCTGCATAAGGGTCTAGCAAAGGAGCCTGTCCATTAAAAGTTGCAGGATATAGATTGTATGTGCTTAGCTCAGCCTAGGGATGGGCTATTGCCTAAAATTTATCACAAAAAGTCCTGATTAAACCATAGCAGACCCCCCCCCCCCCCCTTTCTAGGCTATCACATTGCCTTGGTTGCCAAAAAGGTGAAAAGGAGTCCAATCTAGGTTAGAATCGAGTAACCCAGCACTCCTGCACACCAAAAAGCATAACATAAGTGTAGGGAAGAGTTAATAGGCTGGATCTCCTGGCACTTTGCTCTGCAGCTTGAAAGGTGTTAGGACTGCAGCATCTGCCTCCAACGTGCCACACTAATGCTGGATTCACACCTATGCATTTTTAGTGCTTTTTGCATTTTGCAAATTTGCATTACAGAACGTATTCCATAGGAAACCATGTTAAATGGACTGTAGTGCCTTACTGGAACTGGCAGATCCCTCACTTAGGGTGCTTAGGGAGGCTAGGGCCCAGGGGACAGCCACACCACCCCCGAGGGACCGCAATGACTAGTTCATATGTTGATACTTAACGTTTTTGGCGTGGCGCGCCCGGAGCAGGCGAAGACGACATCCCATTCTAAAGAAGCAGGTAAATCTGACCTAACCCCCCCCCCCCCCGTTTCTCCCTCCCTGCTACCCACCCTCCTTTCAGTTGCTAAGCAACTATGACTTACCCATCTTAACTCTGTTTCTCCCCTTTTTACTTATTATTTTTCTCTGCTGTATTTTGTGGACGATATGTGAACTCATGTGGGACTGTTGACAGACGGAGGTCCTATGGCCCTAGGGCCACGAGAGTGGACATCAGAGTTATCTGGGGTGATGGCGGTCCCAGCCAGACACTTAGCAATGCCGTGGGGCTCCCCGGGCTGGCGGGGGGGTCGGGGGTGGTATGTTGGAGGCCATTGAGCCCCCCTCCCCGGCCCCAGCTGCAGGTCTCGGGACCACGCGCTTTATGCATTTTAGGAAGGCGTCCCAGCCCCGAGCCCACCCCCGGAGATGGGACACCCTTAGACGGGACCCCACGCCCCACTTACCCTTCTCACCTACACGGTCCTTTAGCTAATATATGGTTGCCCCTAACTCAGGACCCACAACAATTTCTTTAACCCCCGATTTCCCCCTACCTCTATGTATGTCTGTTAACCAAAGCACTTCTTATTGTTGACACCACGACTCTGTGTAGTCGACGGATTATTATCTTCACAAATGGTTACCACGGTTTGTTTATATGTTATTTTTCCAATAAAAATTGATTACACTAAATGGACTGTAGTGCACATCTGCAAAAGGCAAAAAGCACTAAAAATGCATAGGTGTCCATCCAGCCTAATAGCAGACTGACATACACAGCGCATTTAACTCCTTTGCTTGGAAGAGGCAAGCAATGAAAACCAACCAACAGCCAAACAGAGGATATCTTCCACAGGGTAACACTTTACCTGCCCACAGTATAGGTACAGAACGAAGGAAAGCTATAGGAAAAACTCAAATCCTCCTTGGAGCCACTAATGCCTACATCTGCCAAAATTTGTAGGAGCTGGCATGACGGAATCAGACTGCATAGTGTAGCATTGTTGACCAGAGGAAATGTGCTGTACTACTCCTGGAAAGGTCCAGGTCCACTTACTGCTTTATCCTCCACCTGCTTGTGCTCCCTCCCTGGCATCTGTGGATGCCGCCACCAGGGTACCCGTGCACCTGTTGTACTGATGTTCGTACAGGGAGACCATGGCATAAGTGAACCAGCCCTTAAAGCATATCTACTGCTTGAAAACAGAAGAACCAGCAAGAAGTTGCCACCTTAACCGTGGGAAAGAGCGTGGAGCTCAATGGATGATGTCAGTGCTCAATCTCTTAGCATTAGCCCCTGGAAAGTCAATGGAAAGGGGTATGTAAAATGGCCCCCAACAGCCCTAGTAAAGGGGTAGCTCCCAGTGCTCTTCTTGCACAACAAACTCACAAAGTGAGTCTTCAGAGACACAATAACATCCAAGGCTGTGCTACGGCTCTTGAAGCAAAAAGCATGTGGTGGCTAACAAAGTACACTTTGTTCTGGAAAGCAAAGCCCAGTGCCTATTAAATCACATTTCAAGCAGAGCCCAGTACCCAAAGGTTGCTTTTTCAGGCTAGCCCTGCGAACATCTAGGTCCAGCAGGGTCCAGATATAGCCTACAAAGCTACTGCTGAGGATCCACCAATGTGGATAGCTGCATGTGCAAACCAGCTCAAACTTGCAGAGGAATCTTGGATCAAGACAAATCAAAATCTTGATTAGAGAAAAATGGGAAGGCTTTTCTCTACAGAGCAATGCAAACATGTCCATTCTCCTTGGACACTAGCACAAAACTGAGGCATGTAGAGAGCAGGAGGGGTTATACTGGGCTGGTATTTTTATTTTTTTTGTCACTGTCCAAATTCTCCTGTAGGAGGCAGTATAGCTCAATACTCACTAAAGGCAAAACATTTTTTTAAGTTTCAGGTTTTTATTGTTGTGATTCACCCTCTATATATTTGTCCTGTTTACCATTAAAAGTAAAAGAAAGTCACAAATTTTGGGTTGACCGCAGAAACAATGGAGTTCCAGTGACCTGGGGGGCCCCATTGGATTCCCCTAAAGTGAAGGTAAATCTCCACAATGGGGAAAACAAAACTCTGTCCAAAGTAAAAAGCAAAGTTTTGCCTATAGTTCTACTTTTAATTCCTGTGTCCCCCAATGATAAAGAAATAGATATGCTGTGCTTCTCTGTAAAGCCGAGTTTGTATGGTACTGCAAATCATTTTGCAAGGCAAATCATTTTAGGGTGGAAAGTACATCATCATCTATTCTAGAAGATCGCAATGATTGCATTTAGACATTCAGATATTGTAACTTTCATTTATGAAATGCTCCAGCATGTCAACAATTGAATAAACTGGGATGCGTATACCATTACTGCACTGTGCGCCTTTAGGCAGTTTAAAAGCTTACAAAGAAAGGCAACAGCTGTTGTCACACATGAAAGTCTTATGAAATATCTAGTTGTTGGATATAAAACACAGAACCTGCACAAAACAATTTTAAAAGAGAGATACTCTCCAATATCTTGCATATATAAAATGTTTATTTTAAACTCTTAGCTAGTGTTAAGAAGCTTGTTAAGAAGCTCAGTATTAACAATAAAAAAATGTAATATCTGAACATAGGTTTTCAACAAACATTAACATGTAAGGGATGTATTTATTAAAAAAAAGAATTGCAACGCTATTTGTCCAGTGAAACTGCTGGTACATTTGTTCTGTGTAAATGGGATGAAAATTGAATGGTTCTCCTATTTCCTCTACAGGTCAAATATCTTTCAGTCATTTTTCATAAGAAAATACTGCATTGTGGCCACTAGATGATGCTGAGCATCATATACAATAAATACTTGTTTCCTACGATTGTCTGCTTCATCTGGTGGCCATAATGTGGTATTTTCCCAAACCAAACTTTTATGACGGAATAACATTTGACCTGTAGAGGAAATACACTGAGAACATTTGACTTTGCCCATTCACATAGAACCAGCAGTTTCACTGGATTATTAGCTATGGTATTTTACATTTTTTTATATATATATATATACCCTTAAGCCAAGACTATTTAATATTGGATAAAGTAAGGAATGACCAACGGTTTTTCAGTTTGTTTGTTTGTTTTTTTTTTTCCCCAGTGAAGACTTCCCTTAAAGCAGTTCTAAAGGCAGAAGGATTTTCTCATCATCTGTGTGCAGCAGCCCCATCGCGATCCAGGTATGTGCACAAGAGCCTCAGCTGTCCAGGACTCTCCCTCCTTATTGGCTGAGACAGCAGCAGACAAAGTCAGTGAGAGAGAGGGAGAGAGTCCGAGCCACGGCTCCCTGTCTGAATGGACACAGAGCAGCGGCTTGGGTGCCTCTATAGTATTGTGGGGGCACTCGGCAGGAGGGAGGGGCCAGGAGTCCCGGTGTTCTGTCGAATAGTGCATCTCATCGGATAATGCCTCTGACGATATGCGCATGCGCAGGACATAACCTCACTCCAGCTAATCTCTCGTGGTCAGAGGCATTATGCAATGATCAGCAAAGTGCGGTGTTCTGTGGAATAGTGCAGATCGTCTTTTGCCTGTGACATGATCAGTGATGTCACACGCATGCACAGAGAGAGCGAGGCAGAGTGTGATAATTAGATTCCCCCTCCACGCTTTGACGATCATCAAATAATGCCTCCGACGATCTGCGTATGCGCACTGTTGACATCACGCCAGCTGATCAAGAGATCAGCTGGAGTGATGTTACGTCCTGCGCATGCACTATTCACTAGAACACCGGCAAAGGATCCGAGAAGAGGAGGATCTAGGATACTCTGTGCAAAACCACTGCACAGAGGAGGTAAGTAGGACATGTTTGTTATTTTTAAGAAAAGACTTTAGTATTACTTTAAGTATGAGCATTTATGACCCTTAAGGACCACAGCAATTTGTATAATTTAGCAATGGGCCCGCTGATTCAGCAATAACTTTTTTTGTGTACTAAGGTTTAACACTGAGGTTAAAGAAGAAGAGATTTTATTTAAAAAATAAATAAGATCTCTTATGCAAATGCACCCACATGGATTGGTCATTAAAGAGACATTGTTACCTTGCACATGCAGGGCAAGGTGACAACATCTCTGGAAAGGGCAAACCCTGATCCCCCCCACACTCCATTCTCAACTCCTGTGTTTCCTCACAGCTCATCCATGGCTGGTTACAATGCCCGACACATCTGAATACGGGAAGCCATGTGACCTGCTCCCCTGTGAACATGTTTTTTTTTATTTTTTATTTTAAACATAACAGACTTAATATCACTTTAACTTTCTCTCTTGTACAACACAACAGGAAATGAGAGGAAACTCTCTAAAGTACAGGAAATCCCCTCTGACAGCTGTCACTGGAACAAATATTCTAATTGGAAAGTTTTCACTTTACTTTTATTCTAGTGACAAGTCCAAATTTTGATTTGTGTCACTCTTTCATTCTTGGTGAGAGTTAAACTCCTTAATGGGGACAGCAATAAAAACATGACAGAAGTTCCAGCCCTACTGTACTCAATAAAAAAAAAAAACGAAAAAATTAATAAATAAAATAGTTTCACTCTGATTTTGGGGACATTACAGGTCACTTAACGACCAGGTTTCCATTCCAACGACCAGATCGTTAAACGAATTGGTTGTTAACCACTTCAGCCCCGGAAAAAAATTACCCCCCTCCTGACCAGGCCATTTTTTGCGTTACGGCACAGCGTAGATTTAACTGACAATTGCGTGGTCGTGCGATGCTGTACCCAAACAAAATTTACATCCTTTTTTTCCCACAAATAGAGCTTTCTTTCTGTGGTATTTGATCACCTCTGCAGTTTTTATTTTTTGCACTATAAACAAAAGAAGCGACAATTTAAAAAAAAAAAAAAAAAAAACACAATATCTTTTACTTTTTGCTATAGAATTTAGAATTTATTTGATATAGAAAAAAAAAAGAAAAAAAAATTTGCAATAAAGCGTATATTGATTGGTTTGCACAAAAGTTATAGCGTCTACAAAATAGGGGATAGAGTTATGGACTTTTTATTATTCATTTTTTTTAGTACTGGTGGTGATCTGCGATTTTTAGCGGTACTGCGATATTGCAGCTGACAAATCGGACACTTGACACATTTTTGGGACCAGTGACATTTATACAGCGATCAGTGCTATAAAAATGCACCGATTACTGTCTAAATGTCACTGGCAGGGAAGGGGGTTAACACTAGGGGGCGATCAAGGGGTTAACTGTGTTCCCTAGGTGTGTTCTAACTAGGGGAGGAGACTGATCAGTGTTCATACTTAGTATGAACACGCAATCTGTCTCCTCTCCCCTGACAGAACTGGGATTTGTGTGTTTAGACACACAGATCCGGGTTCTTGCTCTGTCATGAGCGATCGCGGGTGCCCCGCCGGGCACTCGCATTGGCTCCGGGGACACGCTGCGGGCGCACGTGCCTCCTACAGTGTCTTACAGTATAACTGCAGCGGCTGGTCTGGAACCAATTAAAACGAGGCGTCACAAGTAATCAATATTTTAAGCATTCTTAACTACTGTACTGTATTGTGAAAAAAAAAGTTTTAAACAAAACTCCAGCTCAATAATGTTGTATTAATTTGCATAAATACAGAACACAAACGAAAATTCTGTACTGTACACTACAATGATGTATAGCGTGTCGTTCGGGTGGGAAGAGCTGGTCGTAAGTCCGAGTGGTCGTTAAACAGGTAAGTCGTTAAACGAGGAGTATCTGTAGTGTAAAATTGTGGTTCCCTTAGCTCAAATTTTGATTCCTTCTGGGACATTAAAAATCCTGCCAAAGGGCAAACCAACTCAAGCCTAGAGATCTTGTCATCTGAATGCCCAAAAGAGAATAAATCAATAAAACTAATCACACATCTACCAAAAACTTTTATTAGGAAAGGTGGGGTGGTGCGGGGAGAAGGGGTACCTTGACCATTTCATGTTATATTGATACCAAAAATAAAGAAACACATACCAATAAGCTCATCTGGTTTTTTGTCCATATATCGATCACAGAAGACAATGAATGCTCTTGCGTTTTCTGGAGACGGGCACTCGGCGTGTCTGCAGAAGCAAAAATTGTACAAGTTCAACATAAAAGCAATAGTTTCATAGTCAGAGGTTGTGTTCAGATTGTCAGTCCTGCCAGCCGGCATGCCTGTGCAGAACAATACTCATGAAAAGAAAAATATACACACACACACACACACACACACACACACACACACACACACACACGCACGCGAAAATAAAATAAGCGGTGCCCTACAAGAGCGCAGGTTTTAGTCTGTTTTTAAGCCCACATTCTGACTTTTATTATGCTTAAAGTAGCTGTACATTTGACAAGCCAATTTCCTGACCTCTCATCACCTTAGAGGTTGTCATAAAGAGTTCCTAAAAGACACTGGTTGCAGACTCAATGGGGAGGGAGGGGGGGTTACAGAGGGGTGCTTGCACCACTCTTCCTTACTTAGAAAATGGAGCAGATGTTAGTCCTAGTTACCAAGGGGCACAAACCCTTTTGTTGGCTAGGACTGATCCGCTCCGTGTTTCACACTGTCACAGTACAGAACAGTAGCTGGAGCTGAATGCTCTGGATTTCCATCCACACCCTCCTGCTCAGCTGAGTATGGGAGGGAGGAGGGAGGCTGTGTAGGCTCTGCTTGTACAAGCAGAGAGGGGAATGTGAGCTGTCCGCTGACAGCTCACATTCCGTACACCAGCTCTGATGCTGGTATGGATCTGGGGCAGTTTTCTATACAGAAAACTGCCACAATCTCTTTGGTAATTAGTCACAGGACAAACTATAGTTTCTACTTTATTCTGAAATAGAAACTAGCATGGGTGGCACCCATAAACCTAAGACAGGTCTGCTTAGTTGATGTGGCGCACACCATCCCAAACAGTTGCCTGCACCACGCAGAAAGCATAGTTAATTACCAGGAATGAAACTCAAGTCATATTTGCATCAAAGGGACAACAAAAAGTTGTTATTTAACTGCTTCAATACTGGACACGTTTACCCCCTTCCTGCCCAGGCCAATTTTCAGCTTTTAGGCTAGGTTCACACTGCTGCGAATTCTATTGCGAATTTGAGCCGTTGCCATCTCTCAAATTCGCAAGTCATTTTAATAACATCATTTTGACGTGAGTGCCGTTCACATCAATGCGTTGCGAATCTAAGCTGCGTAAAAAAAGGGTCCTGTCCGAGTTTGATACGTGTGCGATGCGAATTCAGCTCCATAGACTGCTAAATTTGCAGTAGAATCGCAAGAACACAAAGAATTCGCAACGCAATCGGATCAAAGTCGTGCTAAATTCGCACCACATTTTCTTGTTAAAAAAAAAATTCGCACCACAGCAGTGTGAACCTAGCCTCAGCGCTGTCACTCTTTGACAATTGCGCAATCATGCAGAACTGTACCCATATGAAATTTTTCACACAAATAGAGCTTTCTTTTGGTGGCATTTAAACACTTTTTTTGTTTGTTTTATTATTTGTTGCTAAATAAACAAAATAAGAGACAAAATTTTCTTTGTTTCTATTATAAAATTTTGCAAATAAATGACCTTTCTTAGAATTTAGGCTAAATGTATTCCGCTACATTTCTTTGGTGAAAATAACCCATATAAGTGTATATTATTTGGTCTGTAGGAAAGTTGTACAATCCATAAAACGACGGTATATATCTGAACAATCGATCAATCCTTATGTACTGACAGCCCATCTCAATTCTTGAGGCCCTAAAATGCCTGGACATTTTCAATATCCCCAAAATGACCCCTTTTTGGAAAGTAGACAGTCCAAGGTATTTATTATGAGGCATAGCAAGTTTTTTGAAGTTGTCATTTTGTGTCACACATCTTTGGAAGAAATTACATTTTTTAAATTCTTTTTACATACTGTCACCAGTGCAGTACAGCGTCATAGAACTGGTGTGGTGGTGATCAGAGACGCTGACTGGTGTTTTTTAAAAATATATATTTTACATACACTGACCAGACCAATAGAGTGTTATCAAAGTAACACTCCACTACTCTGGAGATGTGATCAGGATTTTCTTTTAAACTATAATTGCTTATAACTACAACTGCTTTTACAGCTATAAGCAACCATTTTTCTCACTGAAAACTATTCAGTGTTTACTATTATGATTAGCTGTGATTGGCCACAGCTAATTACATGGTACAGATGTGCTGTGACTGGCTCTGTCTGTACCATGTGATCGCTGTGACCAATCACAGGCCTCACCACAATAGTACACAATAAAAGGCATGAAACAAATTTGTAAAATTGGGGAAAAATAATTATTGTGGTCATTTACATTTTCTTGTTACTGCAGTCAAAAACGAACGTTACTTTGACCCTACTAGGGATTAGGAAAACCCAAAAAAAAAAAAAAAAAAAAGGTTCTTATAATTAAAAACATAGAACAAAAAAAAACTCTACTAGTGTATACCCAGCTTTATACTTGCTGAAAATGTCATTGACAGTCTTAATCAGTTAAATATGTTAACGAATAACTGTACTTTTACTACAAACACCATCAAAAGCTCCCCACTTCTCAAAAAAGTAAACAACCATACAGAACTCTGATGCAGATGCTCTGAAAGTAGCACATTTTTTTTTTTTATAATTAAATCTTTATTAATAATTTTATATATACAGTTTACATTTTGCTGATTACATATCCTTAGTCTATCCAGTCATTTAATACCCCCGTGGTCTGAAGATTGGCCCTTCCAGCGGCCCCCGTCCCCTGGGAGAGGAGCAGCAAAAAAAAAACAAAAAAAAAACAACCTTCCGGTTCTTTAATTCAGGTGATATAACCCCTGTATCCCAAAATAATATTCGTTTGCTTTTTTACTACGTGTCCTTAGTGTCTTCCCACCTGTTGAATAAAAGTGTTTAAGTGTCCTACAGTCTCCCCCGGCCAAATCAGGGTCTCCCGCCCTCCCTCTCGGTCTTCCCCTTACTCCCCCCCTCCCTCTATACTCTGCTCCATTAAGTGTTGTGTTGCTTTCTCTCAGTGCTCCATCCTTGTGCCTTCCCAATCAAGTGTGGTTTTCCTTAATTTGTGGTGCCTTGTGGTGCCTTCCTTGTGCCTTCCCAATCAAGTGTGGTTTTCCTTAATTTGTGGTGAAAAAAAAAATAATAAAAGACTTACTATATATATATATAGTAAAGCAAATATCTTTCCTTTCCACTTCTTCAGGTCTTCTTCTATCCTTACTAATAGAGGGCTATAATTGTAATAATTCATACTCTGCTCCATTAAGTGTTGTGTTGCTTTCTCTCAGTGCTCCATCCTTGTGCCTTCCCAATCAAGTGTGGTTTTCCTTAATTTGTGGTGAAAAAAAAATAATAAAAGACTTAATATATATATATATATATATATATATATATATATATATATAGATGTATATGTTTATATATGTTTGTTTGATTAGGGGGAGAAGGCTCATTCCTCCCTAAATGTTTCCTTGTGGGAGTGTGCGTTTCCCAATTACTCCGCGGTCCGTGTTTCCATCTCAAATTTCCCCTCTTAACCTCCCCCTGTTACCCCTCCCCCCCCCCCCCGCCCCCCTCCCTACACACCACTCAATCTATGTGTTATTTTCTCCTTATACCCCATCCTTTTACCTACCTAGTTAAGTGTAGTTTGTATTATGTTTGTGGAGGTGTCAAAAAAAAAAAAAAAAATTTAAAAGGTTTTAATTTGTTCCTCATCCCTATGGTCCCCGGCCGCCGAGAGCGCCCCTCTCCCTCCACAACAAGCATCCCTCAACTTTGTATTCAGCAATTCCTTATACATTTCTGTTTTTAAGACAAAAGACATAAAAACTATTTTTTATACATTCCCCGAATAGGTTTCCCAGGTTGTGGTCTCCTCCCCGTCTATTTACTTCAATCCCCTTCACTTTTCCTGATTTGTATTTCAGTTTCTATTTCCTTAGCCTGTTCTTCCCATCCCTCCCGTATTTCTCTTGTTTATTTCTTGTTTTATATACCCACCTCTCTGCTTCTTGGATTTTATCTACCTCTCTTTTCCAGTCCTCCAATGTTGGGCCCTTGATCTGTTTCCAATTTCTTGGTATTATTTTTTTAGCTGCATTCAGTAAGTGCTGTATCATATTTTCTTTGTGTGCTGCCTTGGTGTTCATAGCCCCATGGAACAGGTAATGTTCTGGTTTCATCTCCATCTTCTCTTTTTCCATTTTCCTGATCCATGGGGCTATTTCACCCCAATATTTCTTTATCTCAGGGCAGGTCCACCATATATGGAGGCGAGTTCCCTTTTCTCCGCATCCTCTCCAGCAGGAGCTCTCTGCGGTTGGGTATATTTGTGCCAGTTGGGCAGGGGTTCTATGCCATCTGGTTAAAAATTTATATGACATTTCCTGTGTGGCTGAGCTTGTTGACGTGAGTAAGTGGCTTCTATTACCCTTTTTATTTGTAGTGTCGTGAATTTGTACCCTAATTCTCTTTCCCATTCCCTTATAAAGTATGGTATTGTATTTTCTTCCTCGCTAAGTACAGTTTTATACATCTGAGATAATAGATGGTTGGGTTTTGATATATCTATACACATTTTCTCGAACACCGTTAAGGAATCCTGTGATCGGATTTGTTTATCTTTTTTCTTGTAAAACTGTTTCATTTGATTATACCTCCACCCCGTCCAGCTCGTGCTTCCATACCTTGATTCTAAGTCCCTCTGTGACAGGAGAACCCCGTCCGGGGCGTATTTTAAACTCATCGTTTTTCCTTCTGTTTCCCAGGGTCCTAGCGCTCCTTTTTCCTCACCTGGAGGGAACCATGGATACACACCCAATAGGGCTAAGGGTGATATTTTCGGGCATATCTTCCCGTTTTATTCATTCTGTCCCATACCGACAGCGTGTTCTTCGTTAATGGTGATATCCATTCCGATAGCCCCCTATCTTTAGTTGGTATCCATGGTGCCCCTGCTAAGTCTCTGCCGGCCAGATTCTTTTCCAGCAGCACCCATGCTTTATTATCCTGATCATGACACCAGTTCAGGATTCTGACTAATGTCATTGCTCTGTAATATTTTAGCATGTCCGGTAGGCCTACCCCTCCTTCTCCCTTGTTCCTACATAAAATCTTATGTGCTAGCCTTGCTCTCCCATTTTCCCATATGAAAGCCGTGAATATTTTCCGTATTTTTCTAAAAAAAAGTCTGGGGTACTGGGATTGGTAGTGTATATAGGACGTATAGAAGCCTAGGCACTATGTTCATTTTTATCGTATTTATTCTGCCGAATAAAGCAAATATCTTTCCTTTCCACTTCTTCAGGTCTTCTTCTATCCTTACTAATAGAGGGCTATAATTTTGTTCGAACATTGTTTTTACAGCTGCTGAAATATGTACTCCCAGATAAAACAGTGATTTTTCTTGCCACTCAAATGGGTAATTATTTTGTATTTTTGTTCTCAAGTCTCTTGATATATGTATAGGTAGTATTATTGATTTCTCCACATTAATCTTGAAATTTGAGAGATTTCCAAATCTCCTCACCTCCCCCATTACCTCTCTCACTGACTCTTGTGGATCTGACAGGAAGAACAGTAGATCATCAGCATATGCTGAGACCTTGTATTCCTTAATGCCCATTTCTACTCCCTTTATCCTCCTGTTCTCCCTTATTTTACATAGGAAGGGTTCTAATACCAGTGAGAATAATAAGGGGGACAGTGGGCAGCCCTGTCTTGTTCCGTTTGTGATTTCAAATCCTTCTGACAGTGCCCCATTTACTTTGACCCGTGCTTTTGGTCCAGTGTATAGTGCTGTCACCCATCCCATCATCCGCTCTCCCAGTCCCATCTCCCTTAATACCTCTAGCATAAAGACCCAGTTTACTCTGTCAAAGGCCTTTTCGGCATCCATTGACAGAGTAACTCTTGGGCTCTTTTGGGGGCCATTCTGCATCCAGTGTAGCAAGTGTATAGCTCTTATAGTGTTGTCTTTAGCCTCTCTACCTACCATAAAACCTGTCTGGTCGTTATGCACCACCCTTGTTATTTTTTCTTGTAGTCTGTTTGCTAGGATCTTTGCTAATAGTTTCGCGTCTGTGTTCAAAAGAGAGATGGGTCTCTAATTAGAGCAGTATTTCGGGTCTTTTCCTTGTTTTGGGATTACTGTCAGGAAGGCTGTCAGGGATTCCGGGGACATTCTCTGGTTAACTGTTATCTGATTAAAGTATTCCCTTAACGGTGTTACCAGTATGTTTTTACATTTTTTATAATATGCGCTTGTCAACCCGTCAGGGCCCGGGCTCTTGCCATTAGGGAGACTTTCTATTATGCCTTTTATCTCTTCCTCGGTTATCTGCATTTCCATCCCCTCTACCACTTCTTGAGCCAATTTCGGCAGCGAGGCTTCCCTGATATATTCCCTAATTCTTTCAGCTTGTTCCTTCTTATCCCCATTTCCCCCTTCCATTTTTATATTATATAGTTTTTTATAGAAATTTTCAAATTCTTTTGCTATCGATTTAGTATCTGTTATTAATTTGTCCCTGGATTGGATGCCGTGTACGTGGGAAATTTCTTGTTGTTTTTTAAGTTGGTTAGCTAGCAGCTTGCCACATTTATTCCCGTTTTCATAGAATTTATGCGCCGCATATCTGTATTTATTTTGCGTTTTCCTATCCAGGTGCAAATTATACTCTAGTCTATATTTTTTCAGCTGTCTAGCCTCTTCCGGGTTCCTACTATTTTTATGTTTCTGTTCCATTTTATATATCTTTCCAATCAATTCCTCCAGCTCCTTTTTTTTTTCTCTCTTTTTCCTAATTCCATGGGCTATTAATACTCCTCTTACCACTGCTTTATGGGCGTCCCATCTTACTTGTTCTGATGTTTCCCCCGATCTGTTTTCTTCAAAATAGCCCACCAATTTATTTTTTATGTCTTCTAATATCTGATTGTCATCTAATAGTGACTTGTTTAATCTCCAAGTTCTTTCCTTCTGCCCTCCTGGTAATGATCGGAACCTCATGACTACTGGGGCGTGGTCCGAGATTGTTATAGCTCTTATTTTCACTTCTTGTACATTATCCAGATAATACTGGTCTACCATCAAGATGTCCAGCCTTGAGTATACCCCATGGGTTTTAGAAAAATAACTGTAATCTCTTTTTCCTTCATTGAGTGCTCTCCAGGTATCTACCCAGTGCACTCGTTTCAAATATTCTTTCACCCGTTTCCATGTCTTGAATGGTAGTCCAGTTCTCTGGGATGTAGTGTCTAAATCGGGGTCCATAATTATGTTGTAGTCCCCCCCCAAAATCACGCACCCCTCCTTAAACCCATCTAGCTTTTTCCATGTTTTCAGTAAGAATTCTGCCGTGCCCACATTTGGTGCATAAATGGATGCCAGGGTGTAAATTGATCCCAGGAGAGCCCCTTTTATGAATATGAACCTTCCTTCCGGGTCCGCTTGTACCTCAGTTATCCTCATGGGGCAAGTTTTCCCGAGGGCTATGGATACTCCTCTTGCTCTCGCTATTGGGGACGTAGCATGGAACCACTGATTATATAAAAATACTGGTAGGTTGGGGACCGGTCCTGGCCCGAAGTGAGTCTCCTGTAGAAAAATTATGTCCACCTCCTGGTGACTCACCTCGTGCCATAAGCGGTCCCTTTTTTGGGGAGAGTTCAGCCCTCTCACGTTATATGTCATTATTTTCACCACCTTATCCATCATCTAGTTTCTCTTTGAAATACACTTCTCTGTTTTTCTCTTTTACGTTTGGGTATTTTTCTTTTTTTTCCGGGAGTTTCTGTTCCCCAACCTGTCTTCCTATTCCCTTTTCCCTATCCCGAGCTCACTAGTAGAGGGGGTCCTCTGCCCGGGCAGCCCTTGCCCTTCCCTCCCCCTCCCTTTTATCCGCATACTGCAGATTGCGAGTCCGGCCTCCGGACCTTCCTAATTGTATCAAAAACGTTAGAACTAACCCACCCTTACCCTAGAGCCCCCTTCCCCGCCCGGACCTATTACTTTTATTATTCTTCCTACAGTACACCTTTTTCTCCCTTTCTTATTCCCCCTCATCCTCCCTCCCCTCACCCCCCACCCCCCACCCCCTCCGTCCAGCGTATTTATTGACTTACCCCTTAACCAAGTAGAAAAGAACATATTCCCACATTGTACCAACCAACTGTGAAAGCCATCAATAATTTCTTGTGCAGTCCTTACAGAAGCGCCTGTTGGGCTCATTTACATTTCAAGCATAAGTCCATATTAACATTCTTTCCTTCCTCCCCCTTCCCTCCTCCCCTCCCAAAAATAGGGAAAAGGGGGAAGGGAAAAAAAAAAGGGGGGGGAAGGGAAAAAAAAAAAAAAAAGGGGGGAAGAGGAATAGGAGGGGGGGGGCAGAGGTGGTTCCTGTTGCCCCCACCCCTCATCATCTCTTTGTTACCGTGGACCATTGCGCCGGGGGTTGTTTTATGTTCGTCTTAGTGTCGACTCTCCAGTCCTCAAAATCTATTTGGGGTAATTCCAGTGTTTCACAGAACTTTGTTAGATCGTCTTTAGTGCGTAGCACCGCAGTCTTACTGTCTTTCGTTGCTATTAATGAGAAAGGGTATCACCATTGATATCTTATTTCTTTTTTTCTCATTGCCTCCAGCAGGGGGCGTACCATCCTACGCTGCATTAGAGTCCTGCGTGTGATATCGGGATATAATGATATCTCCGCCCCTTCAAAGTTAATTATTGCTAGTTCTCGTGCAGCCTTCATGATCTTCTCTTTTTCAGTGTAATTATGTATTTTACAAATTATGTCCCTTGGCCTTTCCTTATTCTGTCTCGTCTGTGTAGCCAGGTAAGTTATGCGGTGTGCTCTGTCTATCTCGATGTGCTCCTTCCCGTTAAGCCCCAGTATCTGTTGAAAGATCCTCTGTACTGTTTCGGGTAGCTCCTTATTACTGTGGGCCTCAGGTAGGTCTTTTATCCTAATGTTCTGGCGGCGGTCTTTGTTCTCTAAGTCATCTAATTGGTCTTTGTAAGAGTTCAATGTGTCTTCTTGTTTCTTAATAAGCCCTTGGACTTCTCCTACTGCGATTTTTATCTCGTCCTGTTCCGCTTCCAAATTTTCCACACGGTAACCCACCGCCCCTATCTCTTCTTTTAATTCCTCTGCTGACTGTTTGCATGCCCTGTCAACTGATGCTATTAGGCCTTGTATGTCCTCTTTTGTTGGTAGAGCTTTTATCAGGCTTCTTAGTTCGGTAAATTCCGAGTCTCGATCTTTGCCCGTTCTCCCTGTCTTCCCGTCTGTCTGTTTTGTCTCTAGCTCTTTTCTTTGGGGGGTTTTGTTACTTGGGGTTTTTTTTTCCCTATGTCCCTCTTTTCTAGCTCCCCCATTCCACTTGAATCTTCCTCTCTTTGTTCTCCGCTTGGGTTTTCTGTTAAGGCTTGTGGGGGGTCTATATCCTCCCTGTCAGGGGAGGCATATTGAGAGCCTTGGGAGTGGGGGGGGGGGTAAGTCAGATGGATTGGGGGATTCCCATACAAACCCTGAGCTTCTTCCCCTGGTAGTACTACTTCTCCTCCCTCCGAAGAAAGTAGCACATTTAAAAAATAAAATGACAACAATTATAGGATTCCCTTCATGCATTTTTTTGTATTACAAATAGAGATTTACAGGAATGTATGTTGTTTTTTTTCATAATTGATGATGGACAGGACTAACAGGAAGGAGTTGACCAACCAAAGGTAGATACAGGGTGTGCGCTAATGAGGTCAGTTGATCAACTCCTTCCTGTGTCTTGACCTAAAGTCTGACCAGGAAGGTAAGACCCTTATACACACACTATACAACTTTTGTTGTCAGATTTCCTTCAGATTTACCAAAACCATGTAGTGCACGGGCCTGCCCGATTGCATACAAATTCAAACTCCTAAGGTTTGACCTCATATTATATGTTTTTGGTAAATCTGAAGGAAAAAAAAAAAATATATATATACAGAAAAATTGGATAGTGTGTTTTTAAACATCCATAAAGACAGTGAGGTAAGTAGGGGTGCAACGGATCGTCGCCGATCCGTGATCCGAACGGGCCACCCCGTTCGGATCGGCACACCCCGCGATCCGCGGAGCGCTCCGCGGCCTCGGCCTTAGGAAAGGCCGCGGCTTCGGCCTAGCTCCGGAGCGTCGGCGGCCATCTTTGTACACCCGGCGGCCTTAGGAAAGGCCGCGGCTTCGGCCTAGCTCCGGAGCGGCGGCCATCTTGGTACACCCGGCCACTGTTTACAATGTGATCGCTCCGTCAAATTTGACGGAGCGATCACTTGTAAACATACCCTGCATTACCCAGCCAATATCCTGCATTAACCCTGCATTAACCCTGCATATACTCTGCATTAACCCTGCATATACTCTGCATTAACCCTGCATATACTCTGCGATACTCTGCATTAACCCTGCATATACTCTGCATTAACCCTGCATATACTCTGCATTACCCAGCCAATACTCTGCGATACTCTGCATTACCCAGCCAATACTCTGCGATACTCTGCATTACCCAGCCAATACTCTGCGATACTCTGCATTACCCAGCCAATACTCTGCGATACTCTGCATTACCCAGCCAATACTCTGCGATACTCTGCATTACCCAGCCAATACTCTGCGATACTCTGCATTAACCCTGCATATACTCCGCATTACCCAGCCAATACTCTGCGATACTCTGCATTACCCAGCCAATACTCTGCGATACTCTGCATTACCCAGCCAATACTCTGCGATACTCTGCATTACCCAGCCAATACTCTGCGATACTCTGCATTACCCAGCCAATACTCTGCGATACTCTGCATTAACCC
The DNA here is from genome assembly GCA_028564925.1 of Lithobates sylvaticus. Lineage (NCBI taxonomy): Eukaryota > Metazoa > Chordata > Amphibia > Anura > Ranidae > Lithobates > Lithobates sylvaticus. Next base: position 302,306,230 of record CM053028.1, on the reverse strand, counting down.
TGCATATACTCCGCATTACCCAGCCAATACTCTGCGATACTCTGCATTAACCCTGCATTAACCCTGCATATACTCTGCATTACCCAGCCAATACTCTGCGATACTCTGCATTAACCCTGCATATACTCTGCGATACCCAGCCAATACTACAGTGGGGAGAGGATGTGGATATTACAGTGGGGGAGATGACGTGGATATTACAGTGGGGGAGATGACGTGGATATTACAGTGGGGACTATATGGTGGCGGAATTTTCACAGGTTTTTGCAAATTCAATTATTATTTGCTGATCCGAAAAATGATCCGATCCGTGACTCCTGATCCGAGGATCGATCCGATCCGTGAGTTTTTTGATCCGTTGCACCCCTAGAGGTAAGCATGTGTAGAATAAACGGAAAGCTATTCTTGCAAAATAAGTACATTAACCGCTTCACGCAGATATACTGCGGCAGAATGGCACGGGCCGGCAAAAGCGCGTAACTGTACGTCCCCTTTAATTGCCTGCCCGTGGGTCACGCGCGCGCCAGCGGCGCGCTCGCGACCCGGTCGGGAGCTCCGTGACCCCGGCCGCGGGACCAGCGGACCCGATCGCCGCTGGTGTCCCGCGATCGGGTCACGGAGCTGAAGAAGGGGGAGAGGTATGTGTAAACAAACCTCTCCCCGCGCTTCCTACTCTGCCTGTCATTGATTGGCTGTTCCCGGTCATCGGGAAAGCCGATCAATGACGTCAGCCCCGCCCCCTAATGTAAAAAAAACACACACACGTCACAGCCCATAACCCCTCCCCTCCCCCTAGTGGTTAACTCTTTCACTACAACTGTCATTTATACAGGAATCAATGCATTTAAATAGCATTGATTGCTGTATAAATGACAATGGTCCCAAAAATTTGTCAAAAATGTCCGATGTGTCCACCATAATGTCGCAGTCACAATAAAAATTGCTGATCGCCGCCATTACTAGTAAAAAAAAAAATAATAAAAATGCTATAAAACTATCCCCTATTTTGTAAACGCTATAACTTTTGCGCAAACCAATCAATAATCGCTAATTGCGATTTTTTTTACCAAAAATATGTAGAAGAATACGTATCGGCCTAAACTGAGAAAAAAAATGTTTTTCTATATATTTTTTGGGGATATTTCTTATAGCAAAAAGCAAAAAATATTGCATTTTTTTAAAAATTGTCGCTCTATTTTTGTTTATAGCACAAAAAATAAAAACCGCAGGGGCGATCAAATACCACCAAAAGAAAGCTCTATTTGTGGGAAAAAAAAAGAACGCCAATTTAGTTTGGGAGCCACGTCGCACGACTGCGCAATTGTCAGTTAAATCGACGCAGTGCCGAATCGCAAAAAGGGGCCTGGTCCTTTGGCTGCCAATTGGTCCGGGGCTGAAGTGGTTAATGCTATATTTGTACATTGGGGAGCTTGAATTTATAAAAAAAAAAAAAAAAAAAAAAAAGTAAAAGGCTGCAGGGGCACCGGTTTTTAAAAGTTTAGACTTTACTACCGGTTTGCACGTTCTCCCTGTGCTTGCTAGGGTTTCCACCCACACTCCAAAGACATGCTGGTAGGTTATTTGGCTCCTGTATGTGTATGTATGAATGTGGGTTAGGGACCTTAGACTGTAAGCTCCTTGAAGGCAGGGCTGATGTGAATGTACAATATATATGTGTAAAAGTAACGGCTCTATATAAATACTCGTAATAAATAAACTAGGAGGTGGTGTTTTTGGCTCCAAAAGAAGTATCTTGTTTACACAGCTCAGTGACTCATCATTAGCCGCAACTTACACCTCAACACACGACATTTCAGACTAATTCTGGATGTCTGCCTTCAAAACACTGACTCATAACATGCCTACTATAAATAAACATGACAACCAGGTAAATGGCATTTTCAGAAGCAATGGTCATCAATGACAGCTGTTATATAGTAAACAGTTTTAATACATTTCCTGCTCAGTTTGAATTATAGGGTGACAACTAAGCAAAAATGTGAAAACTTATGTTTCATTTATTTTTATAGTTTTCCGCAAACAACGTGCTTTTCATTCAATACTATTTCTGAACGGACTGACAGTAACTGAGGCTGGATTTACGCTTGAGCTTCTTTGATTATTTTTTACAGGCTTTTTTTTTAACATCTGTACAGGAATTTTTGCCTAAGCACTTCTTATTTTAATTGGCTTAAGCCTAAAAAAAGCTAGTTACTAAAATGTGCACTAGGTAGATTAATGTTCTCTCGGTATAGGGACTTGGATTTTTTTTTTTTTTAAACTGATGCAGCAGAATGTTGCAGTAAAAAACTAAAGTCAATATCTGACACCACAGGAATGACAAACATTTAATATACGCTTTGATTTATTGCAGTAACTTTCATACTCTGTTTACTTTGATTAACACATTGTTGAAAGACCGGAAAACAAAAAACCTTTTTGCAAAACAGCTACAAAAGAATAAAAAAAAAAATATATATATATATATATCTTTTTAACCAAGATTGTATTCTGCAGCTCTAATCAAAAGCAGCGTAGAAACAGCTGAAAATGGAAAACAACTCAGATACCTACAGATACCTGTTGCTTTGTGACTATATTGTGAGTCTGCTGTCAGAATAATGGATATCACTCACACATATTACTGTAATATCTTCTTACTGGCAACAAATACCTTGCTAGCTTGTGTAAACCATGTTACTAAGGTAAGGTCAAACAGCACACTGAAAAAAATAAAAAAAAAATAAAAAAAAAACAAACAAATGTTCACAAACAAGGGAGGGTTGGAACCCTGTTCAGATTTTTTTTTTGCCATCTGTGTCCCATTGCAGAGATTTCCCTTCACTTCCTAACAACCAAAACCTCCTTCTCGTCCCCAAGTCCCGGTACAAATCAAGGGGAGAACGAAGATTTGCAGTCCAAGGACCACGGCTATGGAACGCTCTACCTACGAACATCCGCTTGGAAAAAGACCATCGCGCCTTCAGGAAAAAACTCAAGACCCACCTCTTTTAAAAAGGAATCAACGCAGGTCGGATCAAGCGCCTCGAGGCGATTCAGTTCGCAGTTGCAGCGCTATACAAATCATTCATTCATTTCTGTCCCCATAGCCAAACAGGAAGTGAGAGGAAATCCCTGCAAATTAAGGGAATTCCTTGGGAACTCCCAGCTCACCAGAACTAGTGTCCCCATTGAAAAATGTCCCCTCTAATCCTCCATATTGTGTAAAAAGGCTGTCTGATCCTGTCTTGTCTAAACCTCCCCTTCTTCCACAGCCCCTAATCCATCTCCTGATAGTACAAAGCCAGGGGCTGCACATGCTGTTTGGTGTGTATTGCTAGAGAGTTTTCTTTTTCTATTTTTTGGGTAGAGTGCATGTGATGGACATAGGGCCAATCAGCATTGTCCAGACAGAGGGTCAGGGGTCCTGGAGGCTCATAGGACAGACAGAGTAGAATGAAAACACCTCCTACAAGCTTTAACCCGTGCTTGGCCGGACACTGATAGAAGTCACAAGACTGCTATATACTGCTGATGAGAAAAGGTATTTAGCTACTAAAATAATTGCATTTTCCATGTTCTGTGTACTGTGAAAGACCAGATTTAGTGAATGCAGGGTCCTGGGTTTAGGGCTACATTCGCCTGGGGGAGTTTAGCCACAGTGTGAATCCCAGCAAAAGGAATCTGATTCCTGCTACTGAATTGGAAAGCAGCCAAGCCTGTAGTGACAGATTGTCAGCAGCTGCAGATATTCATGCCTGTTTGAACAGCCAGCGATCACCCCATTCCTTTAGTAGAACACAGCTAGGAGACATACATTTTATCTATATTGCTGTACTAACTTTGAAACTAGAAGTCAAGGATGTAGATCCTGCACTGCATTTCCTATAGCTGGTTTGACAATGTAATAGCAGGTGCTGTCAGAGTGCATTGGGGTGCAATTAAAAATTAAAGGCACCGCAACTCATCGCACTGTGTGCCATTCATTGCATTAACATAATGCATTCATGTAATGGGGTCTTAAAGGACAACCTCCCTTTTCACTTAGGCTACTTTCACAATGGGGCGGGGGAACGTTAGCGGTAAAGCGACACTAATTTTACCAGTTTCGGCCACCAGCAGGGCACTTTTAACCCCTGCTAGCAGCTGAATAAAGAGTTCAAAGCGCCGCTGCCAAAGTGCTTTGGCAGCGGTGCCCACTGATTCCAATGGCAGGGGGGGTGGAGGAGCAGTGTGTACACTGCTCCTCCATGCCTGAAAGATGCTGCTTGCAGGACTTTTCCTAACGTCTTTCAAGCGCACCACCCCAGGGCGTCTGTATGAAAACAAGTCGGTCCCCTGCTGGCGCTGCCCACTCCTTCCACCAGCAAGTGCGCCAATAGCAAGCACTCACACAGTGTTGCTCGGACACTGCCTGCTACCTCCTCTCAGGATTTGACTGACAGCAGCAGGAGTCTATGGCTCCCAGTACTGCCTGTGTCTCCTTTGAGATCAGGAAGCACAGAAGCAATGCTGTAATTGGGGACAGCACTGGATCGTGACAGGAGGCAGGTAAGTGTTTAGCGGCGGGGGAGAAGAGCTAGTGGAACATGTTTGCCTTTAGAACCACTTTAGCCATAAAAATTTGTGAAACTGCAGCACGCATATACAGTACGAAAAGGACCATCTGGGACCATTTTAAAAGACCACTGAATCGAAGAGAAAGGCAAGTATTATTTCAGGTACTCAAAAGAGACGGGGGGGATTTTAACCCCTTGCCGACCGGCTCACGCCGATATACGTCGGCAGAAGGGCACGTACAGGCATATTTACGTACCTATACAGTGCCCTTTAAGACGTGGCATTGTGGGTGCGCGCCACAAGCGTCTCACGGGTATACCTAGTGACACTGATCACAGCTCCCTGTGATCAAGATCGGGGATCAGTGTTGTGTCACATCCCCCCACAGTTAGAATCACTCCCTAGGACATACTTATCCCCTGCAGCGCCCCCTAGTGGTTAATCCCTTCATTGTCAGTCACATTTACACAGTAATCAGTGCATTTTTAATCGCACTGATCGCTGTATAAATGTGAATGGTCCCAAAATAGCGCCAAAAGTGTCTGATGTGTCCCCATAATGTTGCAGTCCCGATAAAAATTAAAAAAAAAAGAACAAAAAATAAATAAAAAAATTGCAGATCGCATAAAACTAACCATTTTGTAGACGCTATAACTTTTGCGCAAACCAATCAATAAACGCTTATTGCGTTTTTTTTACCAAAAATATGTAGAAGAATACGAATCGGCCAAAACTGAGGAAAAAAAACATTATTTTTTTTAATATAATTTTTGGGGGATATAGCGTCTTTTTCAAAATTGTTGCTCTTTTTTTGTTTATAGCGCAAGAAATAAAAACCGCAGAGGTGATCAAATACCACCAAAAGCTCTATTTGTGGGGAAAAAGGACGTCAATTTTGTTTGGGAGCCACGTCGCACAAACACGCAATTGTCAGTTAAAGAGACGCAGTGCCGAATCGCAAAAAAAAAACGCTCTGGTCTTTGGGTAGCCAAATGGTAGCCGTGGCTGAAGTGGTTAAAAGACATCACTAAAGGGAAGGCTGACCTTTAAGGCAGGACACACTGTACTATAAAGGTTTACAAAGATCTACCCAAGTATGCAGTGGTGTCTTTTTTTATCAAAGGTACAGTCTTTAGTATATTCATTTTCATTGATTTACTACTTTGAGTAACTAACCTGGAACGCACTTACAGGGACTGAAATGTCAGGACACCTGGCACATACCTCCTTTGTCAATGGTCTCCCATGTTATTCCAAGTCAAAGACTTACTATTGTCTTTTTGCAAAACTATATCCTTGCCCCCCTCATTGGACACCTATTGACGTTTACAAAATGCACAGTGAAACCTTTAACCACTTCCAGAACAAGGAAGTCATATGACGTCCTGAACTTTGAGTGGGGATATCTGAATGATGCCTGCAGCTACAGGCATCATTCAGATATCATCTTTTTCAGCCGGCGATTCTATGCACTGTAAGAACAACTTATAGCAGCAGTTCCAGCCACTTGATCATTCTTACAGGCGGCGTGAGGGGATACCCCCCCACTGCCCTCCGGGCTCGCCCATGCGATCGGTGAGCCGGAGAGCAAATCGGTCACCGCCAGAAGATGATCAGAGATTTCTGGTGACCCGATGGTCCCCAGTCATCTCTATAATCCTCGGAGGCCCGGGCGCGACGTTATGACATCACGTCCGGGCCGGCGGATATAAACAATGCCGGGTGCTCAAGTTCTTTTTTTTTTTATCTCAGTCTTTCCAGCCTAGAGGAGAGATCTGTGTTCCTATAGACCTCAGATCTCTCCATAAAGAGGAGCTGTCACGTACTATTTCTATTACAAGGGATGTTTACATTCCTTGTAATAGGAATAAAAGCAATAAAAAAAATAAAATAATAATTTTAAGAGGAATTGTAAAATAAAAATAAAAAAAAAAAATATAAAAAAAAAAGAAAAATTTAAAAAAGCACCCCCGTCCCCGCGCACAGAAGCGAACACAAACATAATTCGTGCCCACGTATGTAAACGGTGTTCAAATCACATGTGAGGTATTTTTTTTTTTTTTTTTAATCCATGAAAAATTCCTGCACAATTACTGTGTGATGTAAAAAGTTGCAACGATCGCCATTTTATTCCCTAGAGTCTCTGCTAAAAAAAAACATATATAATGTTTGAGGGTTCTGAGTAATTTTCTAGCAAAAATAGGATGATTTTTACATGTAGGAAAGGAGTGCCAGAATAGGCCCGGTATCAAAGTGCTTAAACAATAATCCTGGCTAGGGTTGTAATTATTTCCCACTATCCGAAAACAGAAGGGAAGAAAAAAAATAATCTGGCTAGAGTTCCAGCCTGATAACATGAGGCAGATTGTGCTTCCATAGCATTAGCAAAACCCTTATTTAACAGGCCTGTTTAATTTCCTTACATAGTTACAATCAAGTAGGCAGAAAATGTAATTAAAGACTTAAAATGCACAGATATACACTCATTACAGCCACAAGCCATTAAAAAATAAATCCGTTACAAACTGTCTCACCATGCTCTGCACAGCGTCACTTGTCCTGTATCCTGTGGCATGTGCCAGGGGAACACAGATAAGGGATGGAGAAAAGAAAAGCAGGAGAGGCGACAGGACAAACTCTGCTGCCAGGGAGACACAAAAGCTAAAAACTCTTATCCCTCCGATATTCTTCCCATTCTACCTGACAGCTGCAGCGCTATGATCCTGAGCACTGTAAAGCTTCTGCAGCCTTCCTTTCGAGCTGAGCCAAGACATACAGTCTAAGCTGGAAATGCACACATTTTTAACCCCTTCACACCGACCGTAAGCAAATATGCGCTTGAAGGGGTTGTACAGGGGTGATGTTTGCAGCTGCAGGCATCACCCGTTACCGTTTTTTACAGTCAACGATCAGCTTACTTAGAACAATGGAAGGCAGCTAAAAGCCACTCAGCTGTTATCACAAGCAGCAGGAGCCATCTTCCACGGCTCACCCGAGCTCTTCCATCCCATCTGAAGGCCCGAGCAACCAGCCGGCAGATCCGCCGGTTGGCCAGAGACCTGCACGAAGCTGCAATCTGCTTCGATCGGATCCCAGATCTAAATAACCCAGAAGCGATGTCATGACATCACTTCCAGTTCACAGAAGACTTAAAAAGGCACCAAATTTAAAAAAAGAACGCCAAGTTTGGCTGTTCTGAATGCTTTTAAGTGCAAAGGAGGGATTTGGGGTCTTATAGACCTATCACTGCCTATTACTGTCACAAGGGATGTTTAAATTACTTGTGACAGCAATAGAAGTGATTAAAAAGAAATTAAGGGACAGTGTAAAAAAAATTAAAAAATAAAAAATAATTAAGAAGAAAACAAAAAAAAGTTTTAAAGCACTCCATTCCTTTTTGCTTAGTGCTTCTCACTGCATGTAATCTGTCGGCACTCGTCCTGCCCCCTCCCTGTCCCTTCTCTAAGCTGCAGATGGGCATCGATCAGACTGCACTGATGGCAATGGTGAGGCTGCTGTGATGGCAATGGTGAGGCTGCTGCATTGATGGCAATGGTGAGGCTGCTGCACTGCTGGCAATGGTGAGGCTGCTGCACTGATGGCAATGGTGAGGCTGCTGCATTGATGGCAATGGTGAGGCTGCTGCATTGATGCAACGGTGAGGCTGCTGCATTGATGGCAACGGTGAGGCTGCATTGATATGGACTGAAAAGGCTGCATTGATGGCAATGGTGAGGCTGCAGATGGGCACTGACCCTTATTTTGCTTCAAAGTTCCTTATTTAAAACGTACGTTTTACTGAAACTTCCCTCTTAAAATGAATGTGCGTGTTATATGCTGGAAAATACAGTATATTTCTGTTTTTGGTTGTAACATGACAAAATGTGAAAAATTTCAAGGGGTGTGAATACTTTTTCAAAGCACTAAATATACCAAACTAGTGCTTTACAAAGTATTCTTGTTGTCATACAAACTTCAATGAAATGGCTCCTTTAACACACAAAAAAAAAAACACACAAATTCCCAAGTGCAGATTTTTAATGCGTACTTACCCTTTGCACTGAAGTTTCATATACGTTATCCCTTCTTTTTCTATCTCAGCACGGTCGTAAAATCTTGTAGTGTTAGTCAAATCAATTAACAGCCCCATTTTTACCTGAAAACATAAATTAAAATTCTTTACATCTGTATGAAGACAAGCCAAATCACACATTTAAGCAGTTTTGTGGTCTTCAAAGTCAAACTCCGATGCATGAGCGAGAGTAACATCATCCTGGTCTGGCCAGTCAAAGCGGCTGAAGATCTGAACTCTGAAGAACAATGGCTAAACATGTCAGTGACCGGTAACTTACGGTAAGGGACCGTATTGCTGGAGTGGGGCAGTCTAGTTCCACAAATATACATCTACACCTTTCTCTGATGTCTTCTGGCTAGTATTGCGACATATCAGTTTCTCATCCTCTCCAAACCTGCTCCAGCAGTGGGTTGCTCTCAGAGAGGCACTGATGTTATGATGTCTCTACATCTATACACTATGAATGAAGGGCGCAGTGGAAACCCCCCCCCCCCCCACAGCAGACAGGGTCATGACTCACTTCATTCATAATCTGTCCTCATCCAGGTTATCCAGGTTAAATGACAACCAAGTATTACTCAACCCGAAAGACTGAGGACATCCTTTGGTGAAAAAAACATCTATGCTGAACTTTTATTTGGTAAGCTGGCTGGAGGCCAGAGTGGACTTAAAGTGTTACTAAACCCAGGACCCTGCATTCACTATATCTGGCCTCCCACGGTACACCGAACATGGAAATGCATTTATTTTAGTAAACAAACTGTAAAAACCTTAAAGTGAATGTAAACCCGAATTTTTTTTTTTTTTTATGTCATAATGTAGAGAATAAGATTTCCTTTCATTTGAGCCCAGTCTTGCCACACAGATTTTCTCGAGGCCTGAGCAATCCTCTTTTATTGTTCAGTTAGAGAAATCTTGACAAAGTCTTGAAAACTTTGTCAAAAACCCCCCTTGCTGTGAGTGACAGGTGATTTACATATCTCATGCACTAGCCTGAGACAGGCACATCCTGTGTAAAAAGTTCACAATTCACATCCCCCTCCCCTCCAGCTCTACCAGGATTGGCTGCCTTTACTGTGTTTTGACTGAATGTTTCTCATCATGGGATGCAGTGAACAGCAAGAAGAATATAGACAGACAAGTGATTTAGGGGACATGTATGTAGTCAGAGCTGGGCAGAGTAGAACATCCAATGATCTGATGATTGTTATAGTGCATTGTGGGAGGTCTCCTGATCACAGTTGCAACATTCCTTTCCATCACCAGGATTTGTTATGTGGGGGAGGGGTGGATTTCTCACTTTTTATAATTACACCCAGTAAGGCTGAATGAGCTTAGGCCCAGTTCACACCAGTGCGCTGTACGAGATCGCATGCGATTCCCACCGCACTGCAGTGCAAATCACTTGCGATGTCCGTGCAGTGCGATTTCAGCCATACAGATAGTATGTGTGATATCGCACCGTATTACGACCAATCTTGCACATGACCCTTTTTTTGGTCCGCACCAGAATCATGGGTGTTCACAGTGCGATATGCAAGCTGAAATGGGGGTGTCGTTAACATTGTATCACACTCCCCAGCAGTTCGCATATGGCAGCGTGAACTGCCGTGCGAGTCGGATGCGATGTGGGAACTCGTATCGCACCAGTGTGAACCGAGCCTCAAAGCATACAGCCTACAAATGTCACCTGACTGCTCCCACCAAGGCTGCAATGCGGGAACCTTGCGAATCCACTGCGAGTTCCCACATCGCATCCGACTTGCACGGAAGTTCACACTGCCATATGCGAACTGCAGGGGAGTGTCATACAATGTTAACGACACCCCCATTTCAGCTCGCATATCGCACTGCGAACTGACAGAACATGAATCGGATTCTGGTGCGGACAAAAAAAAGGGTCGTGTGCGAGTTTGGTCCGAATGTGATGCGATTTCAGCTATACAGTTTGTATGGCTGAAATCGCATTGCGTGTGATCTTAACAGCAATGCGGTGCGAATCACAGGAATGCGGAGTGTACAGTGGTGGGTAGCACATGCAGGATGGTGTCAGGATAGTGGACAGTGTCAGATAAGTTTTTTTTATTTTACAATTTACTTTTTTTTTTTCAAAAGTTACCAGACCAGTGGATTTTTTTTTTATTTTAATTTTTTTTTTACAATTAAATATATTTAATTATTTTTTTTACTATTTATTTTTGCACTATTCCAACAATGATGGGAGGGTGGGGTTTTATTTTTTAAATATATTTTTTCAGTGCTTTTGGGAAAGGGGGTGGTCGGTGGCAGTGGTCGGTGGCCGTGGGGCAGTGGTCGGTGGCCGTGGGGCAGTGGTCGGTGGCAGTGGTCGGTGTCAGTGGGGCAGTGGTCGGTGTCAGTGGGGCAGTGGTCGGTGTCAGTGGGGCAGTGGTCGGTGTCAGTGGGGCAGTGGTCGGTGTCAGTGGGGCAGTGGTCGGGTCAGTGGGGCAGTGGTCGGTGTCAGTGGGGCAGTGGTCGGTGTCAGTGGGGCAGTGGTCGGTGTCAGTGGGGCAGTGGTCGGTGTCAGTGGGGCAGTGGTCGGTGTCAGTGGGGCAGTGGTCGGTGTCAGTGGGGCAGTGGTCGGTGTCAGTGGGGCAGTGAACAGTTTTTTGTTTTTTTTACAATTTTGGGATATTTTTTTTTATCAGCCCTGTTGGGGGCTTTTGTGACATGTCAGGGGTCTAAACAGAGACCTCTGACATCTCCCATTTGAGACAGAGAAAGGGACAGAGGATACAGATTCCTGCAGGTTCTCTGCTGAAAATGGATCACAGGAGTGCAAAACGAACTGCACTCCTGTGATCCATAGAAGAACAGCCAAACAAGTTTTGGCTGTACTTCTCCTTAAAAGTATGTATATTAGTCTTGATATCAGCCTCCTATAATACCTTGTACACCAGCAGAGTAGGAGAGGCAGAAGCTAGACAATGCAAAAGCCCCAACATAATCCACTGAAAAGAGAGCAGAGTGAGGATGACCTCACCAGCATTCTGCTGCTCTTTCACTGTCCAATCAGCAGGCTGAGGGGAGTTCCGACCATTGGTTTTTTTAAAGAGGAAGTAAACCCTAATGAGTTTACTTCCTCTTTGTTTCCCTGCAAAGGTAAAGCATAATGGGCTACTATGCATCACATAGTAACCCATTATGTGTCACTTACCTGACACAGGAGCCTGCGATGTCACCGCTGTCCCCTGGTGCACGGAGCCTCCATTTTCTTTGCGGGTATCGCAGCTCCGGTGCTGTGACTGGACGGAGCAGCAATGGCGCACGGGAGCCACCACTAGCGGCGTGCCTGTCTTTTTGCAAATATCTCCTAAACCTACATAGATATTTCTTGGATCTACAGGTAAGCCTTAATCTAGGCTTACCTGTAGGTCAAAGTGGTTTGTAAGGGTTTACAACCACTTTAAAGCATATCTAAACCCCCCAAAAAAAATTTATAGAATTGCAGCTTACCGGGCTGCATTCGTTTTCTTTTTTCACACTGTTTAACCACTTCAATACAGGGCACTTAAACACCTTCCTGCCCAGACCAATTTTGAGCTTTCAGCGCTCTCACACTTTGAATGACAATTGCGCGGTCATGCAACACTGTACCCAAATTAAATTTTTATCATTTTTTTCCCACAAATAGAGCTTTCTTTTGGTGGTATTTGATCACCTCTGCGGTTTTTATTTTTTGCTAAACGAATAAAAAAAAGACCGAAAATTTTGAAAAAATAAATGTTTTTTTTTGTTTCAGTTTAAAAACTTTGTAAATAAGTACGTTTTCTCCTTCACTGATGGGCACTAATAGGTCTGCACTGATGGGCACTGATAAGGCGGCACTGATGGGCACCGATGAGGTGGCACCAATGAAGTGGCACTGAGGTGGCATTGATGGGCACTGATAGGCGGCACTGATGGGCGACACGGATGGGCACTGATGGGTGGCACAAATTGGCACTGATTGGCATGGATAGGCGGCACGGATGGGCAATGATAGGCGGCACGGATGGGCACTGATAGGCGGCATGGATGGGCACTGATAGGCGGCATGGATGGGCACGATAGGCGGCATGGATGGGCACGATAGGCGGCATGGATGGGCACTGATAGGCGGCGCGGATAGGCACTGATAGGTGGCACGGATAGGCACTGATAGGCAGCATTGTTTTTTACTGATGGATGCCAATCAGTGCCAAACAATAATGCATGCCAATCAGTGATGCCCATTGTGGGCACTGATTGGCATCCATTGGGGGCACTGATTAGCATCCATTGGGGGTACTGTGTGTTATCCCTGGTGGCCCGGTGGCATACCTTTTTATTGCACATCCCTGGTGGTCTGGTGGCGTCCCTGGTGGTCCAGTGTGGGCATCCTCAGGGGGGCTGCGCTGATAATCGATCAGCACAGACCCCCCCTGTCAGAGGAGCAGCCGATCGGCTCTCCTCTACTCGCGTCTAACAGACGCGAGTGAGGAAAAGCCGATTACCGGCTTTTCCTATTTACACTGTGATCAGCCGTGATTGGACACGGCTGATCACGTGGTAAAGAGTCTCCGTCGGAGACTCTTTACCAAGATCGTAGTTGCGGGGTGTCAGACTGACACCCCGCAACAACGATCGCCGCGATGCGCGCCCCCGGAGGACTTCATATGACGTCCTGTCAGGATTTTGCAACCACTTTGCCGACGTCATTTGACAATGGACGGGCGGCAAGTGGTTAACCTTTTTTAACCTGACAATCGTGCCATTAATATACTTCCTTTCCTAGGGTGACATTGATATTTTTTTTTCTTTGTATTCGCCGATACCAATTAGGCCTTATGTGCATAGGAGCAGTTGGGCATTTTTTTCCAGCTGCCCCTGAACTTTCCTCTATGTTATGTTATCAGTACATGTGTACACAGGGTCGTGTATAGTCGTTTCTAGGCATTTGAGTTTAGAAGAATTATTTGGAACACAAAAAAATGCATACAGGGAGGGATGTTCAGAAGAATTTGAAACACCAAATGCCTGTAACAGCTTGTAAACGCTGCTAAACGTGGTAACTCGTGTTTAGCAGTGTTTTTTTTTTTTTTTTTTTTTTAAACGCTTCTAAACCTAAACGCGGCATGTAAACGTGGCTAAAAGGATGTTTTTAGACGTCGGTTTCTAGCTGTCAAGTTAAATCGTTCAGGAGAGGTTAAACAACGTCCCGTGTACATGAAGCCTTACCGAAACCCACCTCAACTGTTTTGTTTACACTTCAGCTGTCAGCAATGGTACAAAGCATTAAAAAGTGAAATACAATTTTTTTTTCCCATTTTGTGCTTTTTTTTCAATGTGAAACATACAGGTGCATCTCATAAAATTAGAATATCGTTAAAAAGTTAATTTACTTCAGCAATTCAATTCCTAAAAGTGAAACTCATTTTATATAGAGAGTGATATATTTCAAGCATTTCTTTCTTTTGATTTTAATGTTTAAGGCTTACAGCTAGTGAAAACCCAAGATTAAGTATCTAAGAAAATTTAAATATTACATAAGACCAATAAAAAATAAATAAAGAATTTTTTAATACAGAAGTGTTGGGTCACTGCAAAAAGTAGGTCCATGTAAAAGTTGTAGTATAGAAACACTCAATACTTGGTCAGGGCTACTTTTGCATGAATTACTGCATCAATGTGGCGTGGCATTGAGGCGATCAGCCTGTGGCACTGCTGTGGAAACTGTGCCACAGGCTGATTGCACTGATCCTCATGCAACTTTGTTTCTGTGCCTCTCCACTCTTCCTCCAGACTCTGGGACCTTGATTTCCAAATGAAATGAAAAATTTTCCACAGTGCGTGATGATTTTGGGAGCCATGTCATCTGCTGGTGTTGGTCCACTGTGTTTTATCAAGTCCAAAGTCAGCGCAGCCCTCTACCAGGAAATTCCAGAGCACTTAATGCTTCCCTCTGGTGACCAGCTTTATGGAGATGCTAATTTCATTTTCCAACAGGACTTGGCCTAAACTGCCTACACTGCCAAAAGTACCGTTACCCGGTTTAATGATCATGATATCACTGTGCTTTATTGGCCAGCAAACTCGTCTGAGCTAAACCCCATAGAGAATCTGTGGGGTATTGTCAAGAGGAAGATGAGAGACACCAGATCCTACAATGCAGATGAGCTGAAAGCCACTATCAAAGCAACCTGGGCTTCCATAACACCTCAGCAGTGCCACAGGCTGATCACCTTCATGCCACGCTGCATTGATGCAATAATTCATGCAAAAGGAGCCCTAATTAAAGTATTGAGTGCATACTATACTGTACATGGACATACTTTTCAGTAACCCTGGCGCCTGGGTTTTGTCAAGCCCTGAGCTATGGTGCAAATGGCAGCCACAGCAATCTTCCAATTCCTGCTTCCAGGTTTGACAGGTGTAAGTGGCTAGCTGTACTCGCCTAGCCTGTATGCTTCAATGACAGGTTGCCGGCAGCCACAGTTATTCATGGCTGTTCACACAGCAAGCAATTAGCAGTGATCTCTCCTGGATGCACTATTTCTTCTGCATTGTGAACTGTGCTTGGCACGGGCACCATTCAAAGAACAATTTGCATTTTTTCAATAAATGCAAAGTGTTCTCTCCTCACCCCCAATCAGAGAACACCTGTATTCATTGAGAACACGCTGTGCTGAGTAGGTGACCTCATGCGTTTAGTAAGCAGCAGGGCAGCCAATTGGCACGGTACCCAGAAGTTAGTGGTAATCACTGTAGTAGTGGTGTCTACTATACTGATTTACAGCTTCCACAGGGGATCCCCCAGGTATGGCACATATATACTAACATTGATACAAGCTGGACTGATGTAACTATTACAATTTTCATACCTGCAATCCATCTTTAAGGGTTAGTGGTTTTATTGCTGAAATAAGTTCCACCAGTGTTTTGCCCATCCAGTGATCCAGAGTTGAAAATGGCATATATGTTTTACTTGGCAATTTTAGTGACACAATCTCCAAGGAAGTGGAGCATCAGCTAATCTGCACTCCTATAGTCTGATTCAACAGATCACATGATAATCTGCCAAAAAGTAACAGAGCCGCAGCTCCTCCAGCCAAAGAATTGTGTGCCTTCTGCTAATGTAAATACGTTTTAGACAAAATAGTGAGCAGGGAAGATGGAAATTTATTTCAACACTTGTCCACTTTGATGGCATTCATATATCCAACCTAATAGAGCACAGAAACACAGATGTCCCCTACAGTGAGGGGAAAAAAGTATTTGATCTCCTGCTGATTTTGTACGTTTGCCCACTGACAAAGAAATTATCAGTCTATAATTTTAATGGTAGGTTTATTTTAACAGTGAGAGACAAAACAATAAAAATATCCAGAAAAACACATTTCAAAAAAATTATAAATTGATTTGCATTTTAATGAGTAAAATAAGTATTTGATCCGCTATCAATCAGCAAGATTTCTGGCTCCCAGGTGTCTTCTATACAGGTAACGAGCTGAGATTAGGGGCACTCTCTTAAAGGAAGTGCTCCTAATCTCAGCTTGTTACCTGTATAAAAGACACCTGTCTACAGAAGCAATCAGATTCCAATCTCTCCACCATGGCCAAGA
This sequence comes from Lithobates sylvaticus, assembly GCA_028564925.1. Classification (NCBI taxonomy): domain Eukaryota; kingdom Metazoa; phylum Chordata; class Amphibia; order Anura; family Ranidae; genus Lithobates; species Lithobates sylvaticus. The sequence goes on along the minus strand of CM053028.1, from coordinate 302,289,994 downwards.
CCAAAGAGCTGTCCAAGGATGTCAGGGACAAGATTGTAGACCTACACAAGGCTGGAATGGACTACAAGACCATTGCGCCAAGCAGCTTGGTGAGAGGGTAACAACAGTTGGTGCGATTATTCACAAATGGAAGAAACACAAAATAACTGTCAATCTCCCTCTTCTGGAGCTCCATGCACGATCTAACTTCATGGAGTTTCAATGATCGTGGGAATGGTGAGGAATCAGCCCAGAACTACACGGGAGAATCTTATCAATGATCTCAAGGCAGCTGAAACCATAGTCACCAAGAAAACTACCGGCCCGTCTGAAGTTTTAAAAGGCTTTAGTGGACAAGGCGCTGCTCTGTTTGTGCATTTTAAAGTGCTAATGCTAATGTGCAATATGTTCTATCAACAACTTTATAATATCAAGTATTATAAAGTGTATGAAACAATTACTTCAAATAAAGCGGCAGGTGCAACAATTCTCACAATGGATGAGCATGTGCAAACCGTCTGAAGTTTGCTAATGAACATCTGAATGATTCAGAGAACTGGGTGAATGTGTAGTGGTCAGATGAGACCAAAATAGAGCTCTTTGGCATCAACTCAAATTGGCCGTGTTTGGAGGAGGAGGAGGAATGCCGTTTATGACTCCAAGAACACCATCCCCACCGTCATGGGGGTGGAAACATTATAATTTGGTGGTGTTTTTCTGCTAAGGGGACAGGACAAGTTCACTGAATCAAAGGGACGATGGACGGGGCCATGTACCGTCAAATCTTGAATGAGAACTTCCTTCCCTCAGCCAGGGTATTGAAAATGGGTCATGGATGGGTATTCCAGGATGACATTGACCCAAAACACATGGCCAAGGCAACAAAGGAGTGGCTCAAGAAGAAGCACATTAAGGTCCTGGAGTGGCCTAGCCAGTCTCCAGACCTTAATCCCATAGAAAATATGTGGAGGGAGCTGAAAGTTCGAGTTACCAAACGTCAGCCTCTAAACCTTAATGACTTGGAGAGGATCTGCAAAGAGGAGCGAGACAAAATCCCTTCTGAGATGTGTGCAAACCTGGTGGTCAACTACAAGAAATGTCTGAACTCTGTGATTGCCAACAAGAGTTTTGCCACCAAGTACTAAGTCATGTTTTGCAAAGGGGTCAAATAATTATTTCACTCATTAAAATGCAAATTAATTTATAACTTTTTTGTTCTGTCTCTCGCTGTTAAAATAAACCTAGCATTAAAATTATAGACTGATCATTTCTTTGTCAGTGGGGCAAATGTACAAAATCAGCAGGAGATCAAATACTTTTTTCCCCTAACAGTATGTGCTCTCTTTTTTTACATCATACTGAAACGCCTTACATAAACCTAACAGCCATACATATATTAAAATACTTAGCTGTGGAAAGATCAGCCAAACTTTCTCTCATGACAGATTTGCTTTAACCCTTTTACTGCTGCTGCTGTGAGGGTTGCAGCAGAGCAGATTTGATGGCACTACATCTACCCTTAGGCTGCATTCACACCTGGGCATTTTGAATGTCGGGCAGATTTGATTTCAAAATGCAGAGGTGTGAACGACAAATCGCACATTTCAGATGCCATTCACTTGAATGGCACATAAAAAAGTGGTGCTTTTGGGCAACATGCTTAACGCAATGCAGTTTTCCGTGATTCAGTGTGTTTTATTGCATGGCAGAACCGCACTGCGTCTTTAGTTGCCATTCAACTGAATGACATCTGAAAAGTGCATTGTGCGATTTGTCATTCACACTTGGGCGTCTTGAAAACATGGGCAGAACCGTGGAAAAGCTGCCCGTGATTCAAAATGCCCAGGTGTAAATGCAGCCTTAGGGTAACCATGAATTTTCAGCAAAATAGTGGCCAAGACTTGTCATTCATTTGAATGGATGACCTCAGCAGCAGATAGGCAGTGAAGAAGACCACCGAGATATGTTTTAGGAAGACCACCTGTCACCAAGGCCCATGTCAGCAAGACTCTTCTGTCACTGGTGACACTTTTACAGTGGGAGAGTCATTAATGTTTATTTATAATACCCTATGGAGTCAGTCATGTCTCACAATGGAGTGACTTCCACTAATGACAATGGAAGATGACTTTCAACAGTTCACAGTTCCCCATCTGACTTGGCTCTAAGGATTTTGTAATTTCACAATGAAAACCGATTACTGGATTAATAAAGAACACTTTCAAACCTTGAGGCTTTTCAAATAGTTTGACAGCATACTCGGGTGAAATCGATTCTCCTCAGGCACCTGATCATCATACCTGGGTCCCAACATGGTTTTTAAAGGTAAAAATTTTCCTGAAACAATATAAAAACAAAGTAGTCACATTAGTATAGCATAATGGTAGATGGACTTCTGTACAAGCAGCCTGCCCATACATGAATAGAAATGTGTCTGGTCCCTGCTGTACTGGTCAAATTACCATCAACCCCAATCTGTACAACAAAACCTGCCCTGTTTGCATGACATAAAAAAAATATTACCTTGGCACCTTTGGAATTTTGGCCATACATGACATGATAAAAGCAATAGATGGAAGCTTTACTTGCCACAGCTAGGATATATAGACAGGTATAAGAAATACTAGTTAGCAAAAACATTCTGACATTGAATAACATGTAGGATGTGACAACTCACACAACTTTTTTTTTTCTTTTTAGGCAGTGAGCAGTACATTCATTTAAATTAAGTTCGTATAATATACAAAAGGGTAGTACTGGATTCAAAAACATGTTTTCTAGGCACCCAGTCCATAGAGGGTGACAGCAAAGGACACAACAGGTGGGCTGTAGCTGACACAGGAGCTGCAATTTACAGAATACACAAACATACACACACACACAGCAAGCAGATGCAGCCACATAACAAAGCAACGTGTTGTGCCCACAACAAGGCCCAAAGAAAAACACAATGTAGTCTCAGAGATGGTCTATTGATTTTTTTGAAGTAGCTGGTTAATGGGCATACATTAGCATTGATTTCCTAATGGTGGCCATGCCCTTGTAATCTCCATCACAGGATGACAACATAGGGTTACAATTAGGAAGACAGGGACAGGGTGTAACAGAAGGGCATGAATGTAGACCTTCATAAAAGTGGTAGGTGGTATTTTAATAAAAGATGCAGATTTAAAATGCCTTGAAATGATAAACATGCTACAGCTTCTATGAATAGATTTTCGTTAGCGAGTTTGCATCTACTTTAATGCCGCGTACACATGAGCGGCATGCTCAAGCTTGGCTTGCATACACACAGTCACACAAAAGTTTGCTAAACGTTCGACAGCCAAGAACGCGGTGACGTACAACACCACGACGAACCGAGAAAATTAAGTTCAATGCTTCTGAGCATCAGTCGAATTGTTTCCGAGCATGCGTAGGAATTTTGCCCGTTAAGATTGTTACAGGCGATCGGAATTTCCGACCAAAAGATTGAGAACCTGCTCTCAAACTTTTGCTGGCTGGAATTCGGCCATCAAAAGTCCGATGGAGCCTACACACGGTCGCATTTTCCGACCAAAATCTCTCATCTGTCTTTTGCTGGCCGAATTTCCGATCGTGTGTACGCGGCATAACAGTCTTGAAGGTCTACTACATTGCACAACAACCAAAACAAAAACCTTTTAGAGTTTCGTTTTCCACAGCACATGCCTGGTAAATGTCCCAGCAGTGAAACTACATCAAAAGATTCAAGTGCACCACTGATGAGGGAGATAAAATGTGCTGACTTCCTCCTGAAAATGCCAGCTGCCTGGCAATCTTGGACTTGAATCACCTCCTGCCAATGTAATGCCTATATGCAGTGGCAGGGTTAGTGGTTGTAAAGTCAGTGCTCACAATTACTGCCAGACCCTCTGTAAGAGCAAGCTATAATACACAGTGTGTTTTTTTTTCCAACTCTGATGTAAAAAAGAGTATTTAGCAGCAATGTGTGGTCACGTGACCACCTGCCGCTCTCCTTCCCTGATCTAAGGACTTCCCTCTGACGTTAGCCAGGTGTGACAATGTGGCATAAGGTATTTAGCTGCAGAATAGAAATAAAAAAACACACACTTTGTAGTATATCTTGGTATAACAGAGGGACTGGCAGTAATTGTGAGCACTAACTTTACTGCCACACGGAACAGTGGCAGGAGGGAAGGGGCAGCTCACACACACAGGAGCTGACAGAGGGAGAGGTGTCATGGATCAGCAGCCATGATTACTGGTGTCAGCACACATAGGTAGAGACAGGAATAGGCAGGATCAACCAGGTATTTTACAACATAGAAAAGGGACAAATGACATTGCACAATCTCTATGCGGTTTAACATGTTTTAAAGGAACATGATTTATTTTTTGGGGGGGGTTACAACCTCTTTAACACCCAGCCACCAGCTCCTGGTCTGTTTGCGATTGGGAGCCAGCAGAATGTGTTCTAGATCATATGACTGCTGTGACAGCCAACAATCAAGTGATCAGGAAGCCACCTCAACCTCATTGATAACTCCCACATAAAGGATCACCTGGAGGTGGCGTCAAGATTTTCAGACCTCATTCAGACAGGCGAATAGACAACGCCTGTTCAGATGCAGAAGTTATCTGCGCTATGGCCACTTACAAACTTGACAATTAACTGCAACCAGTTTGCATGCAGCCAAAAACTCTGTGGGCACTATGGGGTTGATTTACTAAAACTGGAGAGTGCAACATATCTGGTGCAGCTCTGCATAGAAACCAATCAGCTTCCAGGTTACTTTTTTATCAAAGCTTAATTGAATAAACTGAAGTTAGAAGCTGATTGGCTACCGTGCACAGCTGTGTCAGATTTTGCACTCTTCAGTTTTAGTAAATCAACCCCAATTGGAGTCCAGGGAAATCAGAGTCACTAATCACACAACTGCTCAAATGAGTGGTTACTAAGGATGAGCTCCGGCGTGTTCGCATAGGGCACGTGCAGAGCCCGCCAGGAAGTGGGCACTGCAGAGCGCTAATCACAGGCAGTGAGACATTTCCCCAATGCGCCGCTGCAGAGACCGGGAAATGTCTCACTGCCTGTGATTAGCGCAGCGCAGTGCCAACATCCTGGCGTGCTTTGCACGTGCCCTATGCGAACATGCCGGAGCTCATCCTTAGTGGTTACATGCGAACTGCAGCAGTGATGACCATTAATTTGTGCCGAATACAGATAAGGCTGTTTGCACAGACTCTATGCATGGGCATAGTTTCTCTACTAGTAAGAATCACTGAATCCCATGTTGGTCACCAGTGTGAATGAAGCCCAACACTTGAGGGTTGATTTACTAAAACTGGAGAGTGCAAAATCTGGTGCAGCTGTGCATGGTAGTCAATCAGCTTCTAACTTCAGCTTGTTCAATTAAAGTGGTTGTTAGGCACTCAAAAAACCTCCCATCCCCTCTGTAATATGTATCCCTGTGTCATATAAAAAAGATGCCGATCTGTACCTATATCAGAGCGGCTCACGTGACTCCTCGGCTCTCTCCTCTGCCCGGCTGACAGCTCCAGCGGGCAGGGCCGAGCACTTCCGCTGACATCAGCCAGAGAGGAGAGCAGAGAGAGAGCGCCACGCGATGCTCTGATATAGGTACAGATCGGCATTTTTTGATAAAACACAGGCACAAGGGCGAAAATTGTTAGGTTACAGAGGGGATAGGAGTTTTGTTTTTTGTAGTTATGAGAGCAGCAGGAGGGGAGGGGGCAGGGAGAGAGAAGGACAGAGTAGGGCTGCATATGACAGAGGCACGTAAACTGACCACGGTGTCAGGGCTCAGCAGCCATGATAAACTGTTGCAGGAGGAAGGGTATTGCCAGGCAGGATCAGACAGGTATTTTAGGCGATAGAAGGGGTCAAATGACACAGCACAAGAACTGTGATGTATAACATGCTTTAAGGGAACAGGGTCTGTTTTTTTAGGATAACAAACGCTTTAAGCTTTAACAAAAATACTGGAAGCTGATTGGTTTCTATTCAGAGCTGCACCAGATTTTGCACTCTCCGGTTTTAGTAAATCATCCCCAACGAGTCAATGACATGCAACAAGAGGAGTAAGAACTTCCAAACCACATAGCTGTTCTGGGTCAGTAACTTGGAAACTATTGAAGGTAGGATCACCATGACAGCCAAGCAACTAACATTTTTTTAAAGTATTAAAGCAATGCCAGACCTCATATCTTTTTCATGACAGGTTCCCTATAATGAGCATGTCCAGCAAGAAGGCTTCCATGGTGGCACTATTTTAGAGATGGGCTTGGGTGTGTTCGAAACCCCCCCCCCCCCCATGCCCGATCCTGAGAGGAAGCCGACACTGCACACAGCTAATCACAGGTAGTGAGATATTTCCCAGTCTGCAGCTGCACAGATCAGGAAATGTCTCACTGCCGGTGATTAGCCGTGTGCAGTGTCAGCTTCCTGGCAGGATCGGGCACATTGGGTTTCAAACACATTCCAGGCCCATCTATAATCTTTATGTTATGTGTTGTTATAACACATTACTTAATTGAAGCCAGCATTAAGACACATCCAGTACTGAAAAGATCCTCTGATAGTAGCTCAGCACTAGGGATGAGCTTGGTCCACACCAAACCCAGGAGGAAGCTGTCACTCCCACCTAATTAACAGAAGCCAGGGCATTCCCTGTCCCGCTGCTACACATGTGATGGGAATTCCTGCCCCCTGCATATGTCCAGTGGCAGGACAGTGAATGCCCCTGCTGCAGTGATTGGGTGGGAGTGACAGCTTGCTTTCAGGTTCGACAAACCCAAGCTCATATTAATCAACACCAGGAAGCCATCAGAACTAGGGACGAGCTCAGGTATGTTCAGATCCTAAACCGAAGCCATACCCAACTGGCAAGCTGTCACTGTATGGGGGCCACTCATAAATGACCAAGGCATCCCCCGCCATCTATGTCCCATTTATATGTGCAGCTGGGAGGCAGGGGACGCCTCAGTCATTTATGATTGGCCCAGTACAGTGACAGCTTGCTGGTAGGATGGCACAGGTGGGTTTGGATTATGATCTGGAGATATCAGAGGTCATCCCTAATCAGGATTCATAATAATATACACAATAGTGGGCATTGATAAAGCTCAAATCACAAAGCTGACAGGCCAGGATCTGATCTGATTCCAATAGGCTGTGACATAAGAAGCCTGTCTCTCATTGTCCCAGCTTTGTGACTTACACGAACATGGTCAGCACACAATTACCTGCCACTGGCTGTCCCCTGCGAGGGCAGTTCAGCCACCGGGGTGGGATCTTGTTGTGAGCCATGCTGTGCTTACACGGGGCACCTAGTACTGAGGATGATGTCCGTACTAACACACTACGATTCAGCACGACACACTTATTATTGTTGTTCCTGTTGACTCGACTATCACGTGGCTCTCCTACAGCCACTCACAAGACTGCGATCCCAAAACGTGACGTCAGCCCTCTGTACAAGTACCCCCCAGTATCCCACAAGGCGCCCGCTTTTCTCACTCCCCCATTCAAAGTGGAGCACAGGCCCCAGCATGCACCGCGGCACCCACTTCGCCGGGGGAAGAGGCTTCCGGCAAGGGGAAACTTCCGGCATCTGGTGGTGATGCAGTTATAGCTAAAGCGACATCTACTGGCGAACATCGGAACTGCAGGCTGCTACTAATACCAGTGCCTTGGATCCCTTCTACATTTTATATTTAGATGTGGCTTTAAAGCTGACAGAGCCTGGGGAACTGCCTTCTAATGTCCCTGAAGTTTAAAGTGGAACTTTAGGCTGGGTTCACACCTATGCGAATTGGATGCGTTTTTCTCTGCATCCAAGTCGCATAGCAGGAGAATATGACTGTCTCTCTATGGAGCCGGTTCACATGTCTCCGGGGCGGATGCAGAGCGGACTGCACAGAAATGCTGTGCATCTTTGCCTCCGTTTCAGGGCAGAATTCAGGCAAAGATTCTGCCCTGATTCATCCCTGAAATGGAGAACAGGGACGGACAGCGTTGCTGTGAGATCCGCGGCCGCTTTAGATGTGAACCGAGCCTTACTCATAACAAAGTGATAAAAAATATTGGGGGTTATTTACTAAAGGCAAAGTGCACTTGGAAGTACAGTCGCTGTAGATCTGAGGGGGACATGCAAGAAAAATAAAAAACAGCATTTTAGCTTGCACATGATTGGGTAATAAAATCAGCAGAGCTTCACCTCATTTCAGATCTTCTGCTCAGATTTACATTGACTGCACTTCCAAGTGAACTTTCAGTGCACTTTGCACTTGTAGTTTGCACTTTTAGTGCAAAGTGGATTTGCCTTTCGTAAACAACCCCCAATGTTCTTTAGCAAGGAACATATATTCCACAATAAAGCGGAGCTGTATTTGAAAAAAAAAATTACTGCAAAAAAAATACTGCAGCTGCTGACTTCTAATATCAGGACACTTACCTGTCCAGGGATCCCAGGATGTCGGCACCCCAAGGTGATTCGTTTATCGGCTTCGGGTGCAGGCACCGGCATTGCAAGTAAGGGAAAGCCTTTAGACTTCACAGCCAGATTCCTACTGCGCATGTGTGAGTCTCGCTGCACTTTCTGAATGGTCGCGCCGTCTTCTGGGACACACATGGGTCTCAGAAGGCAGCGGGGGGAGGAGGCGGCGCCAGATATGTCATAGATCGCCACGCAGCAATCTTACCCAGAAGTGGGAGCAGGTACCTGTCAAAAAAAGGTACCCGCTCCCTAGGGTTGCCACCTCATCCCTTTAAACCTGAACACATATAAATTACACAGGTTCTGGGGCTGATTAAGGTGGTAATTAAACTCACTTAGTGCCTTATCTGCATTAAATTAGCCTCAGAACCTGTGTAACTAATACGTGTTCAGGTTTAAAGAGATGAGATGGCAACCCTACCACTCCCCCCCAAAAAGTGTTAAATGTGGTAATGGAGGGTGCGAACAAGCAGAGCTTCCCCTTTTGGGTGGTGCTCTGCTTTAATATGTATTCTACCAAAAGTAGCATGTGCTCTAAATTGCCTCCAGCATTGCTCCTGTTTCTTCTTGCTGGAGGCTGCCATTTTACTGAAGCCCAGAGCCCCTGAACAGCAGTAAATCATAAAGAGGAACTAAACCCATCGATTTATCGGTTTCAAAAAACAGTTAGGGCTCTTTTACACTTGCTTCAGCTTCCACACACATTAACGGCTAGTTTACACTTGCTTCAAAACAAGGCTTCAGACAGGCTTTGTTAAAGCTCTCTGAACGGTAGTCAAAGCTCCTGTCACTAAATAAAATGGTTAGCTTACAGTCCTGTTTACTTACACCTTGCTTTTGCTTTGCTATGCTTCAGCCTCGCTTCAAAAATTATACCCTGTGTAGCTTTAGTGGTGCTTCAAAGCGTCTTCAAAGCCTCCATAGAAGTCTATGGCAAAGCTCGCTTGAAGCCCCATTGAAGCCCCATGAAGCCTCACCAAAGCCCCACCAAAGGCTTATCGAAGCTCCACCAAAGCCTCATTGAAGCCCCACCGAAGAACCATGCAAAAGCAACGTGTAAACAGGACTGTAAGCTAACCATTTTATTTAGTGACAGGGGTTTGACTGACGTTCAGAGAGCTTTAACAAAGCCAGTCCGAAGCTATGTTTTGAAACAAGTGTAAACTAGCCCTTACAGTCCTGGAATTGCTAACTGTCACATTTGCTTGTGTCCTCAACCAAACTATCAAACCATCAAATGGCTGGTGTCATAACTGTTCACTTGTGCAGCGCCATGGCAGTTGCAGATCAAACAGAAGCAGCCTACTTGGCTGTAAAGGATAGGAGGACTTTATTCTGCTTTAAGGCTGTCAGCAGATGGACCTCTACAAATTCGGTAGTGCCTAAAAATGGAGAGCAAGAGAGCAGGGTGAGACAGTGTATTACTGGATTTTAAATAGTAGAGACACTTATTTGTAATGTTTTACATAACTATACCTGCAAAAGGGGCCAGCTTGAAGTAATCTAGTAGGACTTCATTTTCTGACTAAAGTTCCACTTTAATGTATAACCAAACTTTTTTTTTTTTTTAGATAGCAATAGATGTTCCTGGTTCTATACTTGACCCTTTAGTTGAGATGTTTCCTCCTTCTATAGCAGCCCCAGGGTCTGTTTACATTTTCACTCTTGGTTAGCAGGACTGATTCACTTCTGCAAGTGGTTGAAGGCGACCCCCCCCGCCTATGTGCCCAGGCTCATCTATCCTGGCGGGTGTCAGAATGGAGAGAGGTGGGAGATCAGCGAACATCAGGTTGCTGATCTGCCTTGTAAAGTTTGCATACATGGGAACGTTCTAGAATTATAATCCAATTGCAGGGTTATTACCAGAACCAGTGTACTCATTTATTGTAATGTGTAACCAATCAGACACTCTAAAACAGGGTCCGCTGTTAAGCTTAATTTGGCCACACCTGCCATTCAGCATGCCGTGATTAACTCTGCCCAGGGCTCCACCAATGTTTTTAGGAATTACGATTTTCAAAAATTCCCAGGTAGACTCTAAGCCAGGTCTGTACTTGATCAGCTTCATCACAGTACAGAGGTGGCATTATAGGTCTAATAGATCCCTTATGCCTCATTAAAGAGGGGCAGTCACCTGCTCTATACTATCACACAAGAGGGTTTTCAGCCCCCTTGTAATAGCAACACAGTTAAAGCGGTGTTCCGGCCGAAATTATACTTTTTAAATAAAAATACCCCTATAATACACAAGCTTAATGTATTCTAGTAAAGTTAGTCTGTAAACTAAGGTCTGTTTTGTTAGTTTTTAGCAGTAGTTTGTTATTTTATAAACTTGCAGCAGGCCGTGTCCATCTTAAGTGTGGGCATCTGAAGCCAGACTGTATTTCTTCCTGGATCTCATCCTTGCAGATCTCGCACATGCTCAGTGCAGCATAAGCAGTGTAATAGGTTTCAGGTCAGGTTTCCATAGCAACGGCAGTTTGAGAGGAAGTTGCCGCCCCTTCCCAGGAGGCATTGCAAACAGGAAATGATGCGATGGGCCGCGGCCAGGGAGGAGGAAGTGAAAAATGAATACAGCAGATATACAGTCTGTGCTGAAAAAAAAAAAAAAAAAAATATCCAATTTGTTTACAGTGCACAGTTTAGTGAGGGATGCTGAAGAGTTGTAAAAGTGGGTGGAACTCCACTTTAAGATATAGGACCCTCCTAGTTAGGTGTTAGGATGTTAGGTAAAGTTAGTTATTTTCGGTTTCTCTGTAATCAGTAGAGCAGTGGTAAATTGATTTGAGCTGCATTGTGTCGCACAGGCTTCAGGTTTGATTGCTTCTCCCTGCCTTCTGGAAGGTTCTAGAACAGGGGTCTCCAAATCTCTAAACAAAGGGCCAATTTACTGTCCTTCAGACTTTGAGGGGGCCAGACTGTGGCCAGTGGGAATAGAAAATGTCCTGGCATCAATGGGTGGGAGGAATTAGTGGGAGGTATAGTTCCCCATTGTTGGTATTAAGGAAAGGAAGAGTATCCCATCATTGGTGTCAGTGGGAGGAATAATGTCCCATCAATGGTGTCAGTGGGAGGTATAGTTCCCCATTGTTGGTATTAGGTCTGGTTCCCACCTATGCAGGTTGCAGGTTGCAGTTTGCATATCCCAGGTGAATTTTGCATTTTCCAATACATGTTTTTGATCCATTGAAGTCTATGGAACCAAAAACCAAGAAAAAAGTCCCTGACCCTTTCCATAAAATGCACAGATGTGAACGTGACCCATAGGAAACTATGTTAAATGGACTGTAGTGTGTGAACTAGGCTTTAGGCTAAGGAAGTTTCTTATCATTAGTGTCAGTGAGAGGAATAGTGTCCCATCAATAGTATTAGTGGGAGATATAGTGCCCCATTGTTGGTATTAGGGGGTGGAATAGTTCCCCATTATTAATGTCAATGGGAGAACCAGTGACCCATAATTGGTGTCAGTGGGAAGATTAGTACCCTATTATTGGTGTCAGTGGGAGGAATAGTACCCTGGTGTGGGGGCAAGTGGTATGAATAGTGCCCTATTGTTGGTATCAGTGATGGGAATTATGCCCCATTGTTGGTGTCAGTAGAATGAATAGTGCCTTGCATCAATGGGAGGAATAGTGCCCCAAGGGCTGATGTAAACACATTGTCAACTGTGACAGTTATCAGCTGAGGCATGCCTTGAAAGTTAGTGTATGTCCGGTGTCATAACTGATCACACGTGCAGCACCATGGCAACTACAGATCAAACAGAAGCTAACATGGCAGCTTTGTTGTCTGTAAATTATAGGAGGGTTTATTTCCACCCTAACGCAGAACTAAACCCATATTTGGTATCTATTTATTCAACACAACCTCATCTTATTTTTTACCAAACAAATGGCTACTGTATTGTTCTTTTGTGCACTAAAAAGAATTTGAGTGTATTTTTACTGAAAAGATAAATCTGATGAACAAGTAGCACAATACTGTCACATAAATAATGCAACTACCACTATTTTAGTCTACAGGGTCTCTACTTTCAGAAAATATTTATTATTTTGGGGGGTTTTAGTAATCTTCAGGCCTATAATATGCATTTTAATATGTGTGGGGAAAAAAATAAAAAAATGCCTCCAGAATCAAAAGGGATTTGGTGTCATAAGAGAAATATGTAGGCTGCCATAGCTGTCGTTTTCTGAAAATGCCAATTGCCTGGCGGTGGTAGAGTAAATACTTCTAAATCACACACCCAAAACAAAATTACAGCTAATTAAATTTAGAGAGAAGTTAGAAATCCTTATTTTTTTACTTGTTCCAAGTCAGAGTAAATTAAACCCAAAAACACAGACGTTATGTGAAATAGAGAAAAACAAATGAAAAAAAAAAAAAAGAATCCCAGCTCAAGCTTCAGCTGTGCCCTACATAGGATATCTTACTTAAATATTATACTGTGTTCAAAAGTGATTTCCATCAATGAGCAAACACATATTATTTTAAAGTGACTTAATGACATAAATAGACAGAAATAACAGAAGAATTAGTGTGACAACAAAAGACGATGAGCTCCAATAATCTGTAACTCAGTAATATATCATTCTGTGATAAACCAAGTTTATGAAAGTTCACTGTAAAAGTGCTCAAAACAGTGCCATTTTAACTGTGGTAGTAATAATGCCCAAATCCATGCGGCCATTTACCAAATAGATAGACTCAAACAAATGCAGCATTGCATGTATAAAATTGATGATATACCCTCAAAAAATATAATTAATACTTGTCAAGACCTTTGTTATTATTATGTTACCACTAAGCAGATAATTAATATCAAATAAAAGGGGTCTCAAACACCTTATTAAAGGGGCTATGATCCTAAATGGCACAAAATTACCATAAAAACAACAAATTACATTGGCTCTAATACTGGGTTATATTAAAATGAATATCCCCTAAAATATCCCCTAATTAATTTAGTAATTCTCAATAAAACAATTAAGATCTATAACTAAGTTAAGACCCCTAGGTGTTAATGTCTCTTACTCATAAATTCAATAAGTTTAATTTCGTGATTTTTCCCTCCTAAGATTGGACCCTCTCCAGTGTTTATCTATTTTATCTATACCATAAAGCTTAAGTAATTTTGGGTCTCTATCGTGAACTATTCTAAAATGATTAGAAACATTATGGTTTTTAAATCCCTTATTATATTATTGGCATGCTCCCCTATTCGTATTGACAGTTCATGTGTAGTTGTACTTATATACTGGAGCCCGCAGGGACACTCCAGCACATAGGTAGTGTGATTACTACTACACGTTATAAGTTTCTTAATAGAATATTCCCTTTTGGTATAGTTAGACTTTTTATTATTTTCTGTCTTTATGGGTTTTTACACTTTATGCACCCGTAAAAAGCTTGCCTCATCAAAAAAGTGACCATTTTTTGGCAGAGATCTGGAACATTATGAACAATTTTATTTCTAAGTCAAGGAGGCTCTCCTGTAAATAAAACAGTTTTTTATTTTGGCACTATCCTACCTAATGTGGGGGGTCCCCACACAATATAGGCCAATTCTTTCTAACAGCTCTTTCCAATTGTTTGTACTGTATATTGAATCCAATTATAAAGGCCAGGTCTAAATATTTACGAGTCCTCTCCTTCTTTTTTAGCATGTTGTCTCTATTCATTTGTCCAACCAATTTCCTGGTACTTTCCAATGTTTCTCTCTGGTAACTCTTCTCCATACACCTTTCTATGAGGACATCTGTTTGTGACAGATAATCCTCAAACAAATTACAATTGTGGCAAATTCATATAGATTGTCCCTTTGCTACCATTTGTTTTTATTACCAATTTTATTGAATAAAAACTATACTGCGCTATTGGTGGCTTGGTGCCTCCCCCCCCCCTCTTTTGACTAAAATGTAATTTTAGTTTTAGTCATATTTTAGTCATCTAAATAGTTTTAGTCGTATTTAGTCGACTAAAATCTCCAGTTTATTTTAGTAGACTAAAATCATTTGCATTATTTAAGCATTTCTCTAGAATTGCCAAATTAATTATATACTCCTGGAGTAAAAATCTAATAACATGTTATTATTTATGGTATTAAAGAGGAAGTAAAGTCTTCCTCTTTAATTGTACCTACAGGTAAGCCATAATAAGGCTTACCTGTAGATGCTGTAAATATCTCCTAAACCTGCACCGTTTAGGAGATATTTACTATATACACTGCCACCAAAGTCCCCGGTAAAACTGCTATAGGGCAGTCGGCAAGTGGTTAATGTGCTATTATTATAGGCTGGGGATGGAATTGTGTTGCAGATTTAGAAAATGCTAGCAGATAGTGTGGGTGAATGTAATGTGTGAAACTGCATAGGTAAGAGAAAGGATTGATGGGAGCCTGCGTCTCCCAGCCAATACAGCTTGCCGATAGAGTCAGGGGCTGGGGCATTAACAGACAGGCAGAGCTCTGAGGAAAGCAAAAGTTCAGGTGGGTAAACATCTCACATATTTGTTCCATTTTCATTCGTTGACAAAAATTGGAATTGATTTTCATCATAGTTTTCATCAACTGACTTTTCCCAACAAAAGAACCTTGGATATTTTTCCGAAGGATGTTGGCTCAAACTTGTCTTGCATACACACGGTCACACAAATGTTGTCGGAAATTCCGAACGTCAAGAACGCGGTGACGTACAACACGTTACGACGAGCATATAAAAAGGAAGTTCAATAGCCAGTGCACCACCCTTTGGGCTCCTTCTGCTAATCTCGTGTTTATCTCGTATTAGTAGAAGTTCTGTGAGAAACAATTCGCGCTTTTCAGCCTTGTGCTTTTCAGTTCGTTACTGCTTGTCAGTTTATGATTGTGGGTTCGTATCTGTTCTTTAGTGCATGTTGTCAGTTCATTCCTGTCTTTTAGTGCGTTCTATTTAATAGTTTGTATCTGTTTTTCAGTGCGTTCTTGTCCGCTCGTTTCTGATTTTCAGATTGCTCTTCTCAGGCTTTTCTGATTTTCAGTGTGTTCTGTTAGTTCATTCTGACCAGCCGACCGTTTTGAAGCCATGTTGCAGGTATGTACTCGTCGTAGAGTTTGTGCTGTGCTTGGGCTTGGTGTTGGAGTTCTTGCTTTGACCCAAGTCCAGTCCATGAACAGGGTGAGGAGGAGTTCATGGATGAAGAATTGGTTGCTCCGGCGTGACCAATTATCGCACATGCCTTTGCTGCGGGAGATCCGGGAGAATAATCCTGACGATTTCAGGAATTATCTCAGGATGACGGACCCCGTTTGTCACCGTCTGTTGGCTTTGCTGTCCCCTTATATTATGAAGCAGGACACCTGCATGCGGCAAGCCATCACTCCCGAGCAGAGGCTCATTGCCACCTTGCGGTACTTGGCAACGGGAGGAGTCTCTAGGATATTACGTTTACAACTGTAATCATTATTCCAGAGACCTGTTCTGCCATCATCCAAGTCCTGCAGAAGGATTATATTCAGGTAAGTTTTATCCTTTAACATCACGTTCTATGTATTTAATGATTGCTAATGTGTTGTATTAATTTCATCACTCCCTAACTGCCATGATTGTAATATGCTATGTCCTCATGCATGCTGGAAGCTTTTAATGCTCCTTTTTTGTCCTTCATGTATATTTGCCCTCACTAACCTCTCTAGCATGCTATCCTTGGCCCATACACACCTAGCCTAGTCACTTAACAATGTATTTAGTCAGCTCCATTGTAGTGCTTACCCTAAACACCCCCTAAAATGTGTCCAAATGTTATTGCTGTCCTTAAATTCATGCAGAGTGCAAGAGGCTTTTTTTATTTTGGGGCCAAAACTCATTTGGAACCCTCCCTCCCCCCCCCCCAACCGCTAAGTCAACCAATAACAATACTCTGCTGATTTTGCCAAACCCACACACACTATACCTTCCCTGTTTTGTGTTCATATTTATGGATGAATTCACCAAAGCATGTAGTGCAAGGGCCTGCCTGAATACTTTCAAATGGTACTGTTTCAAGTTTTGTTCGCCTATTATCTTGATAGGTAATTGCAGAATGTAAAAACGTGCTTCAATTTGTACAGTGTGTATATATATATATATATATATATATATATATATATATATATATATATATATATATATTTTTTTTTTTTGGATTATGACACTTCTTACCTGTCCAGTGGGCTGCCAATAGTGTAAGTAAGGAGGGGCTGGCCAAATTAATACACATTATTTATGCATTCAACTCTCAATGAAGTGGAGAGGGTTACCTATGCAAAACATCTCCCCCCCCCTAAAATGTTTACAATGTGCCATCAGAGGGGGGGGGGGGGATCTGATAAGTGGACCTTATACTTTTGTCTTTAAATACTTCTTATAATAAATGTTATACTTATGTTGGCAAAAAATGTTTGTGTCTAATCTGCTTGCAATGTTATGTGCAAAAGTACTAATTTTGTTTGTTGGTTTGACTCCCCAGTTTCCTTCAAACCCACAGGAATGGCAGACTGTGGCTTCCCAGTTTGCCCAGCGGTGGGACTTTCCCAACTGCGGAGGGGCAATAGATGGGAAGCACGTCCACATCGTCCCACCCCCCAACTCGGGGTCATACTATTACAATTATAAGGGTTTTAATAGTATTGTGTTGTTGGCGGTAGTGTCAGCGACTTACGAGTTTCTGTATGTGGATGTGGGGAAAAATTACTGGATGTCGGATGGTGGAGTCATCGCCCAGACAGAGTTTTTCAGATGGCTCCAGAGTGGTGGCTTGGGCTTGCCACCTCCGGAAGACAACGTAGCAGGACTCCACTTTTGGGCTGGGTGACCATCTGATGCGGCCATTCCCAATGAGGACCCTCACCCCAGACCGTAGGGTTTTTAATTACCGGCTGACCAAAAGAGTGGTGGAGAATGCCTTTGGAATAATGGCCAGCCAGTTCCGCCTATTTCTCACAGCTATCAACATGGCGGAATATAAAATAAATCATATTGTTCTTGCATGCTGCATACTACATAATTTCTTAAGGAAAAATGCAGCAAACTATGTGGCCTCAGTTGGGACTGAGACCGACTTTCATGATCCTTCAACCCTGACGGCTCTTGAAGCTGGCCGTCCTGGCTTGCCCTCCCAAAGCGCCTGCGAAGCTCGCCAAAAGTATGTAGAGTACTTTGCGGGTAGGGGGGCCATTGATATGCCAGAAAATGTCTAAAACGTGTTTTAAATAATTTTTTTTTTTTAGACACTGAATTCATATTTCATTTGATTTACTGCTTCTACCTACTAGCGTTTCTTATCTGTCTCCTAGGTTCTCCGATGGCCTTTTATTTTTGCCATTTTCTTCAATAGTGCGAACATAATTTATTTGATACATGAGGTGACAATCTCTTCTTCAGCTAACTATTATGTTGTGGGTCTGCTTCACACCCACATTGTTTTTGTTGTTAATGTATGTAATGCTTTAATGATAAAAATAATCATCCTTTTCAGCTCCATGAATTAATTGCTTAGAGTACTGTGGGGGTTATTTACTAAAGAAAAATCCACTTTGCACTACAAGTGCACTGAAACTGTACTGAAAGTGCACTTGTAGTGCAAAGTGGATTTGCCTGTAGTAAATACTAGACATGTGCAATTAGTTTCGTTTTTTTTTCGTTTTTCGTTTTTTTTCGTTTTTTTTCGTTCGTTCGTTTTCGTACGAAATGAACGAATCGTTCGAATCGTACGAATCCGAATAACGAATCGTTTGAATCGTACGAATCCGATTAACGAATCGTACGAATCCGATTAACGAATCGTACGAATCCGATTAACGAATCGTACGAATCCGAAAAAAAACGAAAATCCGAAAAAACAAATTAGAAACAACGAATGTACTAATGAAGAAAATCCGAAAAACGAAAACGAACGAAAAAAATTCGTACATTCGTAACTTTTTTTTTTTGTTGAATTGGTAATTTTCCGTGTCCCTTACAATGATGCTGCTAAACGTGCTTCGAATGGATTGAACAAAAAAATTCGTACATTTGTAACTTTTTTTTCGATTCGTAACTTTTTTCTTCGATTCGTAACTTTTTTTTTCGATTCGTAACTTTATTTTTTTTTTTTTGATTCGTAAATTATTAAAATGTAATAAAAGCATACACATTACATAAAATTATGAATTATGCTCCGATTACGAATCTACGAATGTTACGAATGTTACGAATGTACGAATAAATACGAATGCGTCCCGAAAATGAAACTAACGAAAAACGAATCAACGAAAAAATAACTCTAAAGCCCCATACACACGGTCGGACAATCCGCGGACCAGGTCCGTCGGATCATGTCCGTCGTACTTTGTCTGATGTTGGTTTTGCGTACACACGGTCGGACAAAGTTGTCGGAAAATCCGATCATTCTGAACGTGGTGACGTTTGTTGCCTACGACGGGACTACGTAGAGGCTAGTAGCCAATAGCTTTGGTCTTGTAATGTGATCTGAGCATGCGTAGCACTTTGTCCGGTCGGACAACCGTACACACGATCGGGTTTGGTGTGATCGGACCGGGTTGACGGCAAATCTTTCCAGCAGGAGATAAGACTTTGTCCGTCGGACAAACCGACGAACACTGTCCGATGGTGCATACACACGGTCTGATTTTTCAACAACCTTGTCCGATCGGACAAAATCCATGAAAAAGTCCGACCGTGTGTATGGGGCTTTACGAATGTACGAATCGTTACGAATACGAACACCGACGACTTACGAATGTACGAATCGTTACGAATCCGAACACCGATGACTTACGAATGTACGAATCGTTACGAATCAACGGAAACGAAAAAAAATAAACGAAAAAAAACTAATTTTTTTCGGAAACGAAAAAAACGAAACGAAAATAAATAATTTTTTTGTTGTGCACATGTCTAGTAAATACCCCCATTGTCACTGTAACTACACCAACTTACTCAAAAAAATGGTATTGAGCATTGAAAGAAGAAGCCACACATTG
This sequence comes from Lithobates sylvaticus, assembly GCA_028564925.1. Lineage (NCBI taxonomy): Eukaryota > Metazoa > Chordata > Amphibia > Anura > Ranidae > Lithobates > Lithobates sylvaticus. Next base: position 302,270,518 of record CM053028.1, on the reverse strand, counting down.
TTGAGTATAACATTTTTTACTCAAAGCACATTCACATGTGCATTATAAAGTTTTTTTTTAACAAACCAACATTGGTTTTGTAACATTTATGTTTGACAGTAGATATAGCCTTTTTTTGGCTAAACAGGCATGTTTAAAACCATAACATACACAACTCAGGAACTTACAAAGTTCAACTTTTATAAAGTGAAGGCAATATGTGACATTAGTATGTCAAAACTGTGTTGGTTTTGCCTTCATCAGATGGGGTAATGTCACCCCTGTAAAAGCCAAATTTTGAAGATGCACACAAATTGGGACTCAAAATGTGGATTTACATCCCGATCCCATGCCTAATGTCAACATGTGCTAGCTCCCATCATGGGGGATCAATGGATGTGTTTCGGGGGTGCAACCCCTTCCTCTCATCTACTTTAGTTGCGAGGAAGGGGTTGCACCCACAAAACGCGTACATTGATATCCCATGATGGGAGATAGCACATGTTGACACACTGTGTGCATCTTCAAAATTTGGCTTTCAAATTTCTTACTAAATTACTAAATTTTTGTGAAAATAAAAAATACGACAAACTGTTCAATTTTTGGGTGTTTTAGATTCTGCCTAAAACGTCAATGATCTTCTTCATTTTTTGTTGTACATCATTGATGTTTTCCTGGACCTTCTCTAAATCTCGATTTCACACCATTATCTCCCCGATGAGGATCTGTGCACTTGCACTGTTGAAATTTAGTTTCTTCTTCCACAACATCCACATCACCTAAAAATAAAAAAACACATCATTCATTATAAATATGCAGGCATCCATCTATTACCTGAAGCTGTGGTCTCAGACACTGACCTGTTGTGGTCACTATTTCGCCCACTTCATGAAGCTCTCCCTCCCCATCTTTTTCAGGGTGTGTGGGGATTTCCCCTTCTTCCTGAGTAGTGGGGTTTGCGGTGTCCTCAGATGTCCCGATTATTTTCTCCCCTATGTGAATAAAAAAAAAGGTATACTTGGCACACAGATATTTGAGGCAAGAAATAGGAATATGAAACATTGCTTGGAAGTGACGTACAATTGTCTGTTTTGGCAGAGTTCCAAGCTTAAGACATGATTTTTTTACCTTTCTTAAAGCTGGAATACTTACCTTTTTTGGTAAAGTATCAAACATGGAGAGACCCCTAGTATCCACTGGAGCACCTGCGTGGGACACCCTAAAAAGGGTGTTCTGGTGTCCCACACTAGTTCTCCTGCGTCCAGATGTGTAAACAGCTGCTGAGTGTCCTCTCCTTACACTGACTCAAGTTTGCATTTCATTCTAGTTACAAACCCATCTAGACAACAATGTACTAAACTTATTTTAATACAAATAGGCATGAACAAATGTAGTTAACCTGCATCTGACAAAAACATTGTATTAGTGGGCGAACAAATGATGTTTACTATGAACGATTACTGTGCCCACGAACCTGAAACTTGCCATTTTAAATTGTACAACAGTAAAGAAAAGCACATGGAGCAGCATGCAATTAATAATAAAATAGGATCACATGACAAATACTTTTTAGAAGCATTTTCCTGATCCTTCTGTACTGATCGTGCTCCCTCAATTTAAGGTCTGACCAGCGTTTCCTTAATTGCTTCTTGGATCGTCGTACCCCAAAATTCCTCTGCAGACTTCTCAAAACTTTAGTCATGATCTTCTCCTTTCTCACATTTGGGTTTCTGTACGGTCCATACTTCCCATCATATTCGGCCCTCTTCAAGATGTCCACCATCTCCACCATCTCTACAAAGAACATATATGAGGCCTTAAATCTCCTCCTGGATCAGGAAGTTTTTGGCTCCGGGCTTTCGTCGTCGTTGCTGCTGCTATTCTCACGCACGTGTTGTCTCTCTGCCATGTGCTCTCCCACTGCGCCGAAAGAGAAGGGGCAGAGAATACACTAGAAAAAAGGTCAGGGGCAGAGTTTCACGCATGCGCAGTGTATATAAAGCATAACACGCATGCGTCATATGTACAATCTGTAAGCGGAGGACGGAATAGCATAAGCGCCGATCGTGTAAACGAAGGTACAATTTTAACTTGGGGCATCAGTGGTTAGTGGCCTATACTGCTTATAGATTCAGGCCAATATTGAGACAAGATTAGGAGAGTTTAGCCTGACATTAGGGTTTGTCTTGTGTTGTGTCTTGCAGATAAAATGGATAAATTTACCGATCCAGATTTCTTGCCAAACTTTATTGATAAGTACAGAGAGATGACCTGTCTGTGGCAAGTAAAACACCAATATTATAACAACAAACTAAGAGGAAGGCAGCGCTGGATCAACTGTTAAAATTGGTGAAGCCGGTGATTCCGACGGCAGACATCAACTATTTGAAGGCCAAAATTAGTGGCCTGAGGAGCACATATAATAGGGAGTGCAAAAAGGTCCAGGATTCAATTAGATCAGGAGCAGCAGCAGATGACAGTGCAGTTTTTGTCAGACCAGAGTGAACCCAGGCCATCACTATCTACACTTCCTTCAACACTTCCTTCCACATCAGATGAGGCTTCCGACGTTTAACCTGGGCCTTCCACCCAGGAAGATGTGGAGGAGCCCAGCTTGAGCCAGGTATAGCATTGTTTAACATATTTCTTGTCAAAAAATGAATGATGTTAACTAGATTATATTATTAATCACTCATTTCTGATTTAACAAAGTGGTTTACATATCAATAGACAGTAGTAGCCAAAAATGATTGGGACAAGAATGAAAAATGCTGGGGTCAGAATGATAGTCTTTTCTATTTGTTTACATTCAATTTGCAACAGTCACTTTTTTTTTGCAACAGAGTCTTTTCTATTTGTTTACATTCAATTTGCAACAGTCATGAGCTCAAAATTATGTGATTGATGACCAAAAAATGAAAACTATGTACCATTTTCATACACAGGAAAGTCTCAGCCAGGAGGAGGCCGTGGAAAGTCAAAGCCAGGAGGAGGCCGTGAAAAGTGGCAGCCATGAGGTGGCCTTGGAAAGTGGCAGCCAGGAGGTGGCCGTGCCCAGTAGCCTGATGGAATCCCAGGTTCCTCCCCTCTGCCTTCCAACAAAAAGGACCAGGAAGCGAGGAACATGGAGGAGTCTGCGACTACTTTGATTCGGTAGGCTACTGCGGTCCTCACAACCACCCCTTGTGTCCACGAGGCCTTTGCGAGTATGACGGCCAGTAAAATGCTAGGAATAGAGGAGGGCCAATGCCTCATCTGTGAGGGGGTAATATTTCAGGCCCTAAATAAGGGGGTGAGGGGCCAACTCACCAATAAAAGCCATGTCTGTGAGTTGGACCATATGACTCCTCCACCACCTCCAGTAACACCTCCAACAGAGCCTGGAAGGAAGCATGCAAGGAAGTCTTGAGAGTGATGTCCTGGGTTTGGTGTGGTCTGGAAAAAGACGCAGGCTGTTGTTAGACCACAGCCTCGGGACATATATGTCATCTGCTGCTGCTCCCAATCTCTCAGAGTCCTGGACCGTATTGTGCTCCCTATTAAATGGACTCCTGAGGCTACCAATTTTGCCTGTCAAATAATTGATGTCTGCCCTGGGGTACAAAGTCTTCACCAATTCCAACTGTTTCTCCAGCGTTGCCTTTCTCTTTATTTTGTTATGACCCCTATTCGATTTTTAAATTTTGTTTGGAGAAATACTTTGCTATGTGTTTTATTTCAAAAAGGACAGTTTGTTTGTGAGTAGGCAGGTACATTTCAAAAATACAATGTCCAATTAACAAGGAACACCAACCAACCTCTTTTAGGTTAAAAAATACAAGATAATAATGGTGTTGTGGTAACTTGAGGTTACTTGTGGTAACAACAAAAATTATTATGGAGATCACTATAAAAAAAAAAAAAAATTCTGCAGCTCTTGATAAAAAAAAAAAAGTAGACAACTATAAAAAAAATAAAGTATATTCTGGAGATCTTGAGAAAAAAAAAAAAAAAAACAACGATTATTCAGGAGATCATGAGAAATAATAAGAAATCCGTTTGTCAGAACTGTGTGTGAATATCAGCAGCAAAGCAACTTCATTATTCTAGCATTATAAAGAAGAAGAGAATGTGCTGCATTGAAAGATTTAAAAATTTGCAGCGTGATAAATGTGCTATCTCCATTACGAATGCTAGTTTTACAAGACCAAGCTCTTCCGTCTCGTACTTGATTCCGAGCATGCGTGGAATTTTGTGCGTTGGACTTGTGTACACACGCTTGGACTTTCCTTTGTTGTCGGAAAATTTGAGAACCTGCTCTCAAACATTTGTGTGTGCGGAAATTCCGACAGCAAATGTTTGATGGAGCATAGACACAGTCAGACTTTCCAACAACAAGCTCACATCGAATATTTCCCGTCGGAAATTCTGATTGTGTGTACGCGGCATAACAGTGAACTATCATGAACTTGGTTAATTACAGACTGATATATCACTGAGTTACAGATTATCAGAGCTCAACATCTTTTCTTGTCACGCTAATTCTTTTGTTTTTCCTGTCTATTTATATCATTATCGGCCTTATTAAATTACTTTAGTATAATGTGTATGCTCATTGATAGAAATTTTGAACACAATATAATATTTAAGTAAGATGATTAGCATATGATTAGCGCAGATTACTATAGGTTACTTTGTTCAGTGGTTCAGAATACTTAAAAAAAATAAAAATAAAAAAAATAAACAAAATGGGCAGACTCGATTGACTACTCAGTCTTTTTCTGACATCACTTTTTCTATGTTTCTATCAAGGCTGAAGTTTAGGTATCAGTTTTACTGCTTAGTTACATTGATCCAGCTTGGACCAATGTCAGCATGCATATTTTGTTCTGTTTTAAATGCCACTTTATGCATTGACGTACCTCTTTGGACCCAGTCTGTCTGGACAGTATGGTCACCTGCTGACTTGGCATCATCCACAGGCAGCTTAAGACCCCTTTCACACGGACGGACCGCCTATCCGTTTTTCTTCCATCCATCAACGACAATGCATTCCTATGGGCAAACGGATGACTGAGTTACAGAGCAGTGCAATAAAATATTTTAAAAAAATTGTGTGTTTTTTTAATTTACATTTTACACCTTAGGTGAATGGGTAGGGGTATATCGTACCCCATACTCATTCACATAGGGTGGGGGGCCGGGATCTGGGGGCCCCCTTATTAAAGGGGGCTCCCGGATTCCGATAAGCCCCCTGCCCGCAGACCCCGACAACCAACGGCCAGGGTTGTCGGGAAGAGGCCCTTGTCCTCATCAACATAGGGACAAGGTGCTTTGGGGTGGGGGGGCCGCACGGCCCCCCTTTCCCCAGGGCACCCCCCATGTTGAGGGCATGCGGACTGGTACGGCTCAGGAGGGGGGGGGGGCGCTCGCTCGTCCCCACCCCTTTCCTGGCCTGCCGGGCAGCGTGCTCGGATAAGGGTCTGAGATGGATTTGGGGGGGACCCCCACGCCGTTTTTTCGGCGTGGGGATTCCCTTTAAATCCATACCAGGTGACGGGGCTAGCGTGGCGGCATTCACTGCCTTCGCTAGCCCCGTCTACCTGCAGTTACGTTCTAAATGAACGGACTGCTCCGTGTGTGGGCAAGTCCATTCATTTTCAAAAGTCCCGCGGACTTTTGCCCGCGGATTGTCCGCCGGAGAAGTCCGGGCGTGTGTGGGCAAGTCACACGCTCGGAAAGTCCGGCGAAGCCCCGCTGGAAAGTCCGGCGGTTTGTCCGCCAGACTGGGTCCGGCGGACAAAGTCCGATCGTGTGTACTTAGTATTACTTGAAGGAACATAGAAGAAACTAAACTAACTAGCATTAAAAAGAAGGGTAAGACAGAGGAAGATATCAAATTCACATTAGTAAACAAGTTGTAGCGGCCCAAAACCGCCAATAGATGTCAGCTTACTACAGAACACTGATAACCTAATGCAGTTTAATACAAGACATAGAAGGACAGAGAAAACCATGGAGGCTACCAATGCCAACTCCAGTGCAGAGCAACCTGTATCTTCCAGTAACCCCTGTAATGTCTGACTCCAGTGCACTTCTGTGGTCACAAAAATGTTGCTAAGATGGATTATCCTGCAGCCGCCCAGGCCCGGGACGCTATTAATTAGGGTTGCACCGATACCGAGTATTGGTACTCATGCAAATGCTCCGATGTGTGATCCAATACCTGTTGTATCGGATTAGGCATCCTCAGTGTAGCAGGGGGGGGGGGGGGGCAGGCAGCCTCACAGGTGATCAGTGCGGCGGCGGGGGCAGTTACAAGCACGACCCCCCCCCCCATATAGCCTTTCAATAAAGCAGCTGACAGACACTTCTCTCCCTCTCCCTCCGATGGCTGTCAGATGCTTTATTGAAAGGTTATACAGGGGGATTGGTGCTTGTAACTCCCCCCACCTCTGCACCGATTACCCCCGACGGTCCCTTGTGCCCTCTGGCTTCAGGTGTCCTACTCCCTCTATCCGTGTCCTCCTCTGGTCCCTGTCCTCATCCGAGTCCCCCTCTGTGCTCCGCAGGTCCTCCTATAGTCCCTGTCCTCCTCCAGGTGTCCCTCTGTGCTCCACAGGTCCTCCTCTGGTTCCCATCCTCCTCCAAGTCCCCCTTTGTGCTCCACGTGTCCTCCTCCGGTCCCCATCCTCCTCAGAGTTCCCCTCTGTGCTCCACGGGTCCTCCTCCGGCCCCCCTCCCAGATCTGTCAGGATGGAGAGCGGAGGAAGGAGCCAGTGATTACTGACTGTCCATTCATAGCTAAGCATTGTAAACTGTGTTTACGATGCTTCCATTTATGAATGAACAGGAGCCTCTGCTGACCATTCATCTTTAGTGCAGCTGAGGCTGCAGAGAAAGGGACTGGGGAATCTGTGTCCTCAGGGGTCTCTGATATCTCAACAAAGCCCCCCCAACAGGGCTGATAAATAAATAAAAAAAAGAGAGAACACTAAATAATTAAAGGTTAAATTGTAAAAATAATTACAAAAAAAAAAACACTCCCACCCCCCTCCAAAAAAAAAGTGTAAAAAAAATGAACAAAAAGATATAAATTCTAAAAAATATAATTGTAAAAAAAAAAAAAAATAAAAACCTACTGACAGTCCACGCCTCACCAGTGCCCAGTGGCGTACTAAGTGGGGTGCGGGCGGTCCGCACCAGGTGCCACACACTGGGGGGGTGTCAGCGCTGATATATGTTGCGCAGCGGCGCGGTGAGTGACAGCCAGCGGCAGGTGAGGTGAGAGGAGGGGGAGGGTGTTCGCCGCTCTCCGCTCTCCGCGGCTCTGATCTGTCTCGGCTGTGTCATACAGCCGAGCAGAGTGAAGCCGCCGGCTCCGCCTCCCCCTCCTCCTTGTAGTCTGCTGTGTGTCCCGCGCTGACACTCCTGACCTGAGGAACATTATGGGTCGTAGGGGGGGGTCTGTACTGTAGTAGGGGGGTCTGTACTGAAGGGGGGGGTCTGCATTGTAGTGGGGGGGTCTGCATTGTAGTAGGGGGGTCTGCATTGTAGGGGGGGTCTCCACTGTAGGGGGGGTCTGTACTGAAGGGGGGGTCTGTACTGAAGGAGGGGGTCTGCATTGTAGTAGGGGGGGTGTGCATTGTAGTAGGGGGGGTCTGCATTGTAGTGGGGGCTCTGCATTGTAGGGGGGTCTCCACTGTAGGGGGGTCTGTACTGAAGGGGGGGTCTGCACTGTAGGGGGGTTGTGCAGAGGGGGTCTGTATTGTAGGGGGGGTCTTTATTGTAGGCGGGTCTGTGTAACATGCAGGGGGTCCAGAGCTGTTAGGGGGGGGGGTGTCTGTGTAACATACAGGTGTCCAGAGATGCAGGGTGCTGTGTAATGTAAAGGGGTCCAGAGGTGAGGTGCTGTGTAATGTAAAGGGGTCCAGAGGTGCAGGGTGCTGTGTAATGTAAAGGGGTCCAGAGGTGCAGGGTGCTGTGTAATGTAAAGGGGTGCAGGGTGCTGTGTAATGTAAAGGGGTGCAGGGTGCTGTGTAATGTAAAGGGGTCCAGAGGTGCAGGGTGCTGTGTAATGTAAAGGGGTCTAGAGGTGCAGGGTGCTGTGTAATGTAAAGGGGTCTAGAGGTGCAGGGTGCTGTGTAATGTAAAGGGGTCCAGAGGTGCAGGATGCTGTGTAATGTAAAGGGGTCCAGAGGTGAAAGAGCTGTGTGATGTAAAGGGGTCCAGAGGTGCAGGGTGCTGTGTAATGTAAAGGGGTGCAGGGTGCTGTGTAATGTAAAGGGGTCCAGAGTGCTGTGTAATGTAAAGGGGTCCAGAGGTGCAGGGTGCTGTGTAATGTAAAGGGGTCCAGAGGTGCAGGGGGGTGTGTAATGTACACAGTAGTGACAAAGAGATATTTAAGGATGCAGAGGTATGCAGGGAGCACAGTGGGGTGTTTTTGCGTTTTAAGGTGGGGGGGTGCCAGATATAGGATCCGCCCCGGGTGCCAAATGCACTAGGTACGCCCCTGCCAGTGCTCATCCATCATGCCACCTATCAGTGCCCATCAGTGCTGCATATTAGTGCCACTGTCACATGACATCGGTAATCGGTATCGGCCGAGTACTTGAGAATGTATCGGTACTTGTACTTGGTCTTAAAAAGTGGTATCGGTGCAACCTTACTATTGATAAAGATGGAAAGAAAGCAGGGACACATTCTTTTAACCAGAGATGAAATCAGGGACTTTTTTTCATGGGGGAAAAAATGCACTAATTTTGGTGATTTTGAGTGCGACTTGCATAGATATCTGTGCATGAAGCTGCACTGATGTCTTCCAAGTTGCAATCAAAGTTGCACTGACATGCAGCTTTGAAATTGTGCGATTTCCAATGAAGTTGCACAATTTCAAAGCCACACTTAATGCGAACAGGGGCTAACTGCCCGTTCAGAGGAACAGCCAGGGCAGCTACAAATGTAAAGGAGGCCTAAGTACTAACTAGAGCAGAAAAACCAGGGCTCAAGTCCTGTGGGAACGCATGGGAATGGAGTTCCTGTACTTTTTCCACAACAGGAACTCAGTTCCCGTTAGCAGCCGTGTCCTGCAAGACTTTGAAGTATGCGAGCTGTGTGGCAGGTGCTACACCAGCAGCTGCCGACACAGCTCGCAATAATAAGTGCCGCACACCTGACCATTCAGGCATTGCCAGTAGGGGGTCCCATGACAGCTTCCGCTTCGATCTACCTGTCAATCACAGCTAGCTGACGGGTAGATCAGGTCCCTGCTGCTAAGAGATTGTATTTAGTCAGACCTCTCGTAATGCGCTCCTCCCCGCCGGCCCCTCCTGATTTTCTGTCTCCTCATCCTCCCCCCCAGTCTCCTGCACACTTGCTCTGTGTGTCCCGCTGAATCCCCCCCTCCTCTATCTTCAGTGCCATATGATGAGAGAACCCAGAGGAGGAGCACAGCTATTCTGCTCACAGGACATGCAGGGAGAGAGGTGAGCTGAGGGAGGAACATCAGTTTGGGGTGGTAAGCTGAGCACAATACCTGGCAAAGTTTAATGCCAGGAGGGAAGTTTATGTTGAAATATGTGAAGGGTTGGAATAGCAGCGAGTGTGTGTTGGAGCCCTGCAGAGTTTGCAGCCCCCCCCCCCCCAAGCTAACATACATCTCCTAAGCAGGAACACATCACTATCTCCCCAAGCATTCTGTCCAGATAATGTGCACTTCATTTATGACCTTTCCGTTTAACCCTGTGTTATCCAAACTCTGTTCAATGAAAAGTGTAAACTCACCACATAAACACTCTATATACAAAATAACATTCCCCAATAAAGATCAGAACATGAAGTTCACATTACATGGAAGCACAATTGTATGAATGCTGATTATTCAGAGAATTACCCGATTTATGTTTATTGACGATTGTTTTTTTTATGTACTAACAGTTCAGCTTCATCCACACAATACGAAAATTGGATGAAAAATACCACTTTTGAAGTGTTCGGGCATATGAGCGGATCATTTATTTTTTTTTGGCGGGCGAGTGGATCTTGGGTGGGAGTTCCCACACTTTTTTCCCCAGGACTGGACCCCTGAGAAAAACATTTGCATGGGTTGCCTTTCTGGGAATCGAGCTGCATCATCTCAGTCATCTCAAAATAAACTGTCGTTTTCAGTTTCTCTACCTCTGAATTTGAATTAAAAGTTTGCAGTTTGAAAAGAAACTAAATAAATAACAGTTTAAATTGTGGAACTTCTGCTTTAAGTACTCCTCGTCCCCTAACATGACATTTTTTTGGAAAAAAGCTTTATGAAAAAGTCAGAAGCTACAAATACTGTAGCTGCTCATTTTTAAATAAATAGAACACTTACCTGTCCAGGAATCCAGCACCATCCTCACTTGGGCTGGTTCTTCGCTGGTCTTTGGGTCCCTGGCACTGCCATGTTAACTGTGGGCAGCCGACTGTGACTTATTGCTACTTCACAGCCGGCTTCCCACTGCGCATGCCTGAGCTGGACTGTGCGGTCCTTTGTGAAGGATCCCGCATTCTTCTGGGACCTGTGGCGTTACCCCAGAAGGCTGCGAGCAAAGGGGGGGTGCAAATTCTGCCCGGATTGCCTGGGCAATACAAGCAGAAGTGGGAGTTGATACCTGTCAAAACCAAAAAAGTAAAAGCAGAAAATCACCTTTTGGGTGAAGTTCTGCTCTATTAGAGAACACTAGATCTGATGACCCTGGTGACAACCACGTGTGTTCAGATCCTGGTCCAAAACACCTCACTATCTAGTCATAAAGCTGTCACTGCATAAAGCCAATCCTAAGCAGCCAAGGCATTCCCCACCTCACAGCTGCACATACACACCCCACGTGAATGCACGTCTGCAGGGAGGTGTTTGGGTGGGTGGGGGTGGACAAGGATATAATATGCCTGAGCTCATCCTTGGTAACTGGAGACAACCAGGGATTTCCTCACACTTTCTATTTATGCTATGGGACACAGTGAGCAAAACAAAACAAGACAGAGGTTATAACTCTCTCTTAAGGCTCATACACACTATAAGAAAATCGGGTGAACATTTTCGTGCAAGGGACGACCATACAATTTTCTGATAGTGTGTACGCAACTTTCAACAACCAATTCTGACCTTCCGAACAAAAATTTCTGAAGGGACAAACTTCAAAAATTTTTCTCGTATGAGAAAAGAACAAACAATTTTCATTTAACTGCTTCAATACTGGGCACTTTCACCCCCTTCCTGCCCAGGCCAATTTTCAGCTTTCAGCGCTGTCGCACTTTGAATGACGCAGTCATGCAACGCTCTACACAAATTACATTTTTATTGTTTTTTTGAGACAGAGAGAGCTTTCTTTTGGTAGTATTTAATCACCACTGGGGTTTTTATTTTTTGCTAAAAAAAAACGAAAAAATTACGGAACGATCACTTGTAAACAAACCAGCGTCATGTCCGGTTCCTCTCTCCCCTCTCTGTACAGATCGGTACAGTGTGAGCGGAGAGGGGAGAGATCGGTTGCAGCAGCGCTGTGGGCTCCATGCTCCATGCTCAGTCATCCCATCCATACTCAGTCATCCACATTTATGGCTCAACCATGCTCAGCCATCCCCATCCCCATTCATGCTCATCCATGCCACATCAGTTCTCATCCATGCCACTACAGTGCCTCACAAAAGTGTAATAGGTAGTCAAATTAGATTTGAGAAATGTATGCCCCTAGAACACCTGGTGCTCCCATTCACAAAGTCTATTCATCTTCTTCTCTCAATCCGCCGAGGGACCAAAAAACAAAACAAAAAACAAAACAAACAAAAAAACAGCAGGCTGCCACCGATCTGCCTCCATGGGAGGTTCCCACTGTCTGACGCATGCTCAAAGGTGAAAGTTCTTTTATAACTGAGGGTGGGGCCACACGGTGACGTACCCGGGTGACCCCGCCCCCTCTGACGCACGGGGGACTTCCCAATGGATTCCCCGTAGCGTCAGAGGGGGGCGGGGGCCACCCGTTTACGTAACGCAGCATGCTGCGCCGATCAATTGTCTACATGGGACGTAGTTAATGTGTAATTTTTGTACAATTTTCGTAAGGGAAAAATCAGAAACGAAAGACCGCACATGATCAGAGACAATAAACAAAACGAGAATTTTCATCCATTATTTCCTTCTTGCTGTGAAACGATCAATCGCCCCGATTTCCTTATAACGTGTACCCCAACCAACACCCTCCAACCAAAAAGAAAAGAGTTTTGCCAATAGTTCTACTTTGCCATAAAAAGAAATAATCCATTTCTCAGCACAATGCTCATACTTGTACACAGGCAGAACACACACATTGCCCACAGAAAATAAAATGATACAATGATCTATATTTGTAATTTAAAAAAGAAAAGAGAACAAAGGAGGAGATCCCGAGCGTGAGCGCGCACGGCGGGCGATGATCGGGAGCGCGCGGCCGGTTTGCAGAGACATAACAGAGGCTGTGGGCGGAGCCTGTGAGGCATCCATCTTCGGAGCTGACAATTGGCTGCTTTCCTGGCCGCGGTGGTACATTGGGGAGCTGGACGGTATTGTTTGTGGTCAGGGGGGAGCGGGCTCATCATGTCAGAGCCCGGGGAGGGTGTGTGCAGAGCCCGGAGGAGAGGAAGGAAGAATAAAGTCCGAGCTACTGCTTTCCCTAGCCGTCTGTATCATCAGAAGAGGTCAGCGGAGAATGCCGCCATTGGCGGCCCCGAGGAGCCCCAGCCTGCCAGAGCGGCTCAGTACAGGCAGCTCCGGAGAGAGGTGAGGCTCCTCATGTCCCTGCTCACTGCTTATTCTATAAATCCTCCCTGCGCTGCAAGGGTTAATCCTAAAGCCAATGATGGGTGGGATTTGTATGACAGCAGGGACCCTATTGGTCTGTTCTGTGACAAGCCCCTCCCCTGCCTGTCAGTGCTTAGGTAAACCAAACTGTGCATGTGCAGCTCAGCTTGCAGGACCCAAAGATTTCCAACCTTGAGGATTTTCCCCCTTAATGCATTAAGGGGAAAAAAACGCATGCAGCAGCCCCCCTTTTACTTACCTGAACCCGGTATTTCCAGTGAATGGGGACGAGCACACCAGTAAGGATGGCCTCAGGCGTGTTCGCACACTCCACGTGTAGACCCCGCCATGAAGTCGGCACGTCGCTAATCACAGGCAGTGAGACGTTTCCCGATCTCTGCAGCCGCACATTGGGACAATGTCTCACTGCCTGAGATAAGCGCAGCGCTGTGCCGACTTCCTGGCGGGGTCTACACATGGAGTGTGCGAACACGCCTGAGGCCATCCTTACACACCAGCTCCAGCCGGTGTCTCGGGTCCTGATTGGATAGATTGATAGCAGCGCAGCCATTGGCTCCTGCTGCTGTCAATCAAATCCAATGATGGGGGGGTGATTCCTACTGTCTGTGTAAATGGATTCAGGAGCACGTCTGCACGAGTGCCCCCAGGGAAATCGCTTCTCCGTGGGGGGCACTCTGTGGGGAGGAGCAAGGTGCGCCGCTGGGGGACCCCAGAAAAGGAGGATCGGGGCCCCTCTGTGCAAAACGAACTGCAGAAGGGAGGTAAGTATGACAGGTTTGCTTAATAATAATTAAAAAAAAAAACCTGCGTCGCTTTAACCACTTAAGCCCCGGACCATTTTGCTGGCCAAAGACCAGAGCACTTTTTGCGATTCGGCACTGCGTCGCTTTAACTGACAATTGCGCTGTTGTGCGTCTTGGCTCCCAAACAAAATTTGTGTCCTGTTTTTTCCCCCACAAATAGAGCTTTCTTTTGGTGGTATTTGCTTACCCCTGCGGTTTTTATTTTTTGCGCTATAAACAAAAATAGAGCGTCGGTTTTGAAAATGCAATATTTTTTACTTTTTGCTATAATAAATCTCCCCAAAAAATATATAACAAAAAAAAATTTTTTTTTCCTCAGTTTAGGCCGATACGTATTCTCCTACATATTTTTGGTAAAAGAAATTGCAATAAGTGTTTATTGATTGGTTTGCACAAAAGTTATAGCGTCTACAAAATAGTGGTTAGTTTTATGGCATTTTTATTAATAATTTTTTTTTTTTTAACAAGTAATGGCAGCAAATATTTATTTATTTATTTTTTTTGTATCGTGACTGCGTCATTATGATGGACATATCGGACAATTTGACACATTTTTGGGACCATTGTCATTTTTGCAGCGATCGGTGCTATAAAATTGCACTGATTACTGTAAAAATGACACTGGCAGTGAAGGGGTTAACCACTAGGGGGCTAGGGAGGGGTTAAGTGTGTCCTGGGGAGTGATTCTATCTGTTAGGGGGCGTGTCTATGTGTGACACTTCACTGATCATAGTTCCCGATCACAGGGAGAGCTGATCAGTGACAGTGTCACTAATCAGAACGGGGAGATGTTTGTTTACATTAGCATATTCCCAGTTCTTCAGCTCCGTGAGACGATCGCGGGTATCCCCGTTCTTCCGCTCTGTGAGACGATCCGACTCGCGGAGCTCCCGGCAGGGTCGCGTGCGCCGCCTGGGCGGCAAATGACCACACGGTGGCAAATTCAAAGGAACGTACCTGTACGCTCATTTGCTTAGCCGTGCCATTCTGCCAACGTAAATGTACAGGCAGCGGTCGGCAAGTGGTTAACTGACAATTGTGCGATGTTGTACCCAAACAAAATTGACATCCATTTTTTTTTCCATAAATAGAGCTTTCTTTTGGTGGTATTTGATCACCTCTGCGTTTTTTTATTTTTTGGGCTATGAACAAAAAAGAGCGACATCTTTTGAGAAAAAAAAACTTCTATTTTTTTGCTATAATAAATATCCCAAAAAAATTTCTTCCTCAGTTTAGGCCAATATGTATTCTGCTACATATTTTGGGCTAAAAAAAAAAAAATCCAAATTGCCATATATTGGTTTGCTCAAAAGATATCGCATCCAAAAAATAGGGGATAGATTTATGGCATTTTTATTATTTATTTACTAGTGATCAGTGTGTGTATATGTGTATATATATATATATATATATATATATATATATATATATATATATATATATACTTTTTTTTGTGACCATTTACATTTAAACAGTGATCAGTGCTATAAAAATGCACTGATTACTGTGTAAATGTCACTGGCGGGGAAAGGGTTAACACTAGTGGTGATCAAAGGGTTAAATGTTCCCTAGGGAGGTTCTTTTTAACTGGGGGGGCTGACAGGGAGTAGAGAGAGATCGCTGTTCCTGATCATTAGCAACAGCAGATCTCTACTTCCCTGATAGAACGGGGATCTGTTTGTTTACACTGGCAGATCCCCGTTCTTCCTCTGTGGAGAGGTCACAGGCAGACATTGAGGCCGCCGGCCACCCGCTGATTGGCTCCCCCGCTAGCGAATGGGCACGTGCGCACACCCACAGATCGCCGTGTACTCGCCCGAGGTAGAATGATTGCAATTCGTGCAGGAGAGCCAACCTGCCGCAGTTAAGGTCTCATTCACATGGGGCGATTACATGTGTGCCCTGTGCAGGTCCATGTTTTGCTGGCATGTTGAAATGCTGGTGTTGCGTGCATCTCATAGATGTCTATTGGGACACAACCACTGCTCCCAATATGAAATCATTGTGGGTGTGCAAGGCTCCAAACACACCCGGGGTGAGTTCAGGGACACACACCCGCATAAATTTCACAGCTGACCCAATAGACATCTACACCTACACCAGGGGTGCCCAACCAGTGGCCCGGGGGCCACGTGTGGCCCGCGACCTCCTGCTCTGGGATTGAATAGAAAGAATACTGTTATTAAAGGTCAGTTTATTACTAAAATCACAGTGTATATATGGGCATATCTTTTCTGCAGTGGTTACTGGGCTGCTTTCAAACCTGCACTGAGCTATAGACTTCTATTATTACCTGTGAGTTTGGTGAGCTTTCTGAAAGTGCACCAAACCGGCAGAATATAATAGAAGTCTATTGCAAACTGCAGGAAAGCCAAAGGTACACTGCGTTAAACCGCAGCGCATCAGTGTGAAAGCCTTTGACCACTTTCACACGGTCAGTCCGACCAATTGGACCCTCCATTCACCTCTAAGTAGTGGCAGACCTAAACCGACTTGTGTTCTACCTCCAATACGATCCACTAAAAAGTATCGTGGGCTGCTTCCATGTCCGCTCTCCAAATGCAGAATGGACACGGACATGCCATCCACCCGCTCCGCTCATTGTGGCCCGCGACCGGTTACCAAGTCGCTTAAGTGGCCCTCGCTCTTCAAAAGGTTGGGCACCCCTGACCTACACTATATTGTTAAAAGTATTGGGACACCTGCCTTTACACACACATGAACTTTGATGACATCCCAGTCTTAGTCCGTAGGGTTCAATATTGAGTTGGCCCAAACTTTGCAGCGATAACAGCTTCAAATCTTCTGGAAAGGCTGTCCACAAGGTTTAGGAGTGTGTCTATGGGAATGTTTGACTATTCTTTCAGAAGTGCATTTGTCAGGTCAGGCACTGATGTTGGACGAGAAGGCCTGGCTCGCAGTCTCCACCCTAAGGGCTCTTTCACACGGACGTGTCTGTACGGAGCCCGATCTGCACAGCGGGGGATCGCTCCGTCGATCCCCCGCTGTGCAGGAAGATGACAGGTCTGTCTCTGCACTCTGTACAGGGACGGACCTGTCAGAGCGTCACTCTTCCTTATGGGAGATCGGATGATGACGGACCGTAAAGTCCGTCATCACCCAATCCAATCCGCAGACGGATGGAAAAATAGCTTTTTCCTCCATCACACTTTTTCGGATCGGAGCGGGTCGGATGTCAGCGGACATGTCACCGCTGACATCCGTCCCTCCATAGAGGTCTATGGAGGGTCCGTTCAGGTCCGCCAAAAAAACTGACAGGTGGACTTGAACGGACCGCCCGTGTGAAAGGGGCCTAATTCATACCAAACGTATCCTATCAGGTTGAGGTCAGGACTCTGTGCAGGCCAGTCAAGTTACTCCACCCCAAACTCGCTCATCCATGTCTTTATGAATCTTGTTTGTACACTGGTGCGCATTCATGTTGAAATAGGAAGGGGCCACCCCCATACTGTTCCCACAATGTTGGGAGCATGAAATTGTCCAAAATGTCTTGGTATGCTGACGCCTTAAGAGTTCCCTTCACTTGAACTAAGGGACCAAGCCCAAGCCCAACCCCTGAATAACAACCCCACACCATAATCCACCCTCCACCAAATGATTTGGACCAGTACACATAGCAAGGTCCATAAAAGACATGAATGAGCGAGTTTGGGGTGGAGGAACTTGACTGGCCTGCACAAAGTCCTGACCTCAACCCGATAGATGAATTGGAGTGGAGACTGTGAGCCAGGCCTTTTAATCCACATCAGTGCCTGACCTCACAAATGCACTTCTGGAAGAATGGTCAAACATTCCCACAGACACACTCCTAAACCTTGTGGACAGCCTTCCCAGAAGAGTTGAAGCTGTTATCGCTGCAAAGGGTGGGCCAACTGAATATTGAACCCTATGGACTAAGACTGAGATGCCATTAAAGTTTGCGTGTGTAAGTGTAAAGGCAGGTGTCCCAATACTTTTGGTAATATAGTGTGTATATATCTCCATGTCAGCAAAACATGGACCTGCACAGGGCATGCATTATATTGCTCTGTGTGAACGAGGCCTTACAGCAATGCTCTGTGGCATGATGTAACTTGTAGGAGTGATGTCATTGTGAAAACGTGGCCGAAGAGTTGGAACCTGGAACGAAGACCAGGATAAGATGGCGGCACCCATGACTGACAGGAGCACTTGTAAAGCTGGAGGGGATCGCTTGCTAGGTAAGTGTGCCTTAGTCCCGCTTCACACCAGTGCGGCTTTGAAATAGCCGCACATTTGCACTGATGATTTGATTGCGACTTCATTTAACAGAAGTCTATTCAAGTCGCAAATTTAAAACGTCAAAGAGTAGTACAGGAACTGTTTTTATAATAGCTGCGAAATGAACTGTTCCATTGCTGAAAATGGGTTGCGACTTGTCATGCGATTTGGAACTGTCAAATTGCATGACAAGTCGCACCGGTGTGAACGGAGGCCAAATATGCTAATCCACTGTGCATACTAGTACATTTCCAAATGCGACTTGAGTCACACAGAATTGCATGCCGATGGAGATCACGTTGTGTTCAGTGGTCCCCATTGACATCAGTGCAACTCGGCACGGTGTGGTTTTGGAAAAGGTTCCTGTAGTACTTTGGTGTAATTCCAGCATGATTTTGGGCCCCATAGAATACTGCATCCAAGTTGCATCTATATAATCGCACTGAAATTCTGATCATAATCAGATTGTGCCTCTGATATGCACTCGCCAAGACATACACTTTATTGGGTACACCTGGCTAGTACTGGGTTGGACCCCCTTTTGCCTTAAAGTGGAGTTCCAGATGTTTTTCTGTTTATTAAAAGTCAGCAGCTACACTGGATATTTTCTCTTTTTCTGACCAGTCTCTGTAAGGCTCGATTCACATCTATGCATTTTGCTTTTGAGCGTTTTTGCAGTGCTTGCCGCGTTTTTGGACACGCGTTTTTACTGTGATTTTGCCGCGGTTTTGCATTGATGTGAACATGTTCCATAGGAACCCATGTTAAAAAATGTCCCTGCATTTCTGCAAAATGCAAACAAAATGCATCAAAAAACGCGCTAGTGTGACTTGAGCCTAAACCCTAGAGATGGTTGTGCGTGAAAATCTCAGTAGATCAGCAGTATTTGAAATACTCAGACCAGCCGTCTCGTACCAACAACCATGCCATGTTCAAAATAGATTAATAATAGATTCAGTTGTATTATTCAACACCACATCCGGGAAAAGTAAATAGAAAACCAAGCACAAACAGAAATTAGATTTTTAGGTGTCGAGTCCTTCTCCCAAAATACATTTACAAACTCAAATATGACTTAAAAACAATAATTTTATTACATCATCAATAATGTTAAATTGAGTTTGGGTACAACCCCCCTTAACCACTTTCAGACCGGACCAATTTGCAGCCAAAGGACCAGGCCCCTTTTTGCGATTCGGCACTGCGTCGCTTTAACTGACAATTGCGCGGTCGTGCGACGTGGCTCCCAAACAAAATTGACGTCCTTTTTTTCCCACAAATAGAGCTTTCTTTTGGTGGTATTTATTTTTTGCGCTATAAACAAAATAGAGCGACAATTTTGAAAAAAATGCATTATTTTTTGCTATAATAAATATCCCCCAAAAATATATAAAAAATTTTTTTTCCTCAGTTTAGGCCGATACGTATTCTTCTACATATTTTTGGTAAAAAAAAATCGCAATAAGCGATTATTGATCGGTTTTGCGCAGAAGTTATAGCGTTTACAAGATAGGGGATAGTTTTATAGCATTTTTATTAATAATTTTTTTTTTATTATTAATGGCGGAGATCTGCGATTTTTTTTTTTTTTTTTTTTTATGGCGGACACATCGGACATTTTTGACACATTTTTGGGACCATTGTCATTTATACAGCAATTAATGCATTTAAATGCATTGATTTCTGTATAAATGACACTGGCAGTTTAGGAGTTAACCACAAGGTGGCAGTGTAGGGGTTAAGTAGGCCTAGGGGTGTTTTTTTACTGTGGGGGGGCGTGGCTGTCAGCTAGTGAATGCTGATCTCTGCTCCAATCACAGGGAGCAGAGATCGGCGTCACTAGTTGCTAGGCAGAACGGGGAGATGCTGTTTATCTCGGCGCCGCTCCGTGAGACGATCGCGGGAGTCCCCGCGGCGATCGAGTCCGCGGGGACCGCGGCCGGACTCACGGGGGTCCCGACCGGCGCGGGAGCGCGCCGCTCCCGGCGCGCTCCCGATGGCACGGACAGGCTAAAGGAGGGACGTATATATACGCCCTCCTGCCTGTACGTGCCATTCTGTCGACGTATATCGTCGTGCGCCGGTCGGCAAGTGGTTAAACACCATATATAATGGTAAACAGCATTCACCCACAACTTAACAGTACCCCCAGAGAGGCACCCCCCATATATTGCAAGTACAGTGCATCCGGAAAGTACTCACAGCGCTTCACTTTTTATACATTTTGTTATGCTACAGCCTTATTCCAAATTAATTATTTTCCTCAAAATTCTACAAACAATACCCCATAATGACAATGTGAAAGAAGTTTGTTTTGAATTCTTTGCAAATTTATTAAAAGTTAAATTTTTTTTTTTTTTTTTTTTTATGTACATAAGTTTTCAAAGCATTTGCCGTGACACATAAAAATTTAGCTCAGGTGCATCCTGTTTCCACAGATCATCCTTGAGATGTTTCTACAAGTTGATTGGAGTCCACTTTTGGTAAATTTTAGTTGATTTGGAAAGGCACACACCTGTCTATATAAGATCCCACAGGTAACAGTGCATGTCAGAGCACAAACCAAGCCATGAAGTCCAAGGAATTGTCTGTAGACATCCAAAACAGGATCTGGAGAAGGGTACAGAAAAATGTCTGCAGCATTGAAGGTCCCAATGAGCACAGTGGCCTCCATCATCCGTAAATGATAGAAGTTTGGAACCACCGGGACTTTTTCTAGAATGGACTGCCCACCCAAACTAAGTGATCGGGGGAGAGGAGCCTTAGTCAGGGAGGTGACCAAGAACCCGGTGGTCACTTCACTCTGACGAAGCGTTTTCTCTGTGGAGAGAGGAGAACCTTCCAGAAGAACAACCATCTCTGCGGCACTCCACCAATCAGGCCTGTATGGTAGAGTGGCCAGATGGAAGCCACGCCTGTGTAAAAAAGAAAAAAGGCACACGACAGCCCACCCGGAGTTTGCCAAAAGGCACCTGAAGGCCTCTCAGACCATGAGAAACAAAATTCTCTGGTCTGATAAAACAAAGTTGAACTCTTTGGCCTGAATGGCAAGCGTCATGTCTGGAGGAAACCAGGCACCGCTCATCACCTGGCCAATACCAACCCTACAGTGAAGCATGGTGGTGGCGGTATCATGCTGTGGGGATGTTTTTCAGCGGCAGGAACTGGGAGACTAGTCAGGATTGAGGAAAGGAGAATACAGCAATGTACAGAGACATCCTTGATGAAAACCTGCTCCAGAGCGCTCTGGACCTCAGACTGGGGCGAAGGTTCATCTTCCAACAGGACAACGACCTTAAGCACACAGCCAAGATAACAATTTTGAGTAAGGCTGTAACATAACAAAATGTGGAAACATTGAAGTGCTGTGAATACTTTCCAGATGCATTGTAGATACATTTAGACGCTATACAGAAATATCAATATAGAATGGTCTCTGTTGGTCGTCAATGCACTATAGAACACAAAAAATAATGTGATATAAAGAACACATGTATCAAAGAGGGGTGTGACTACCCAACGTGTTTTACACTATTAGCTTTTTCAGAGGTTCATGGGAGGCCGTTGGATATGGTTGCTGAGGGAAAAAAAAAATTGTGTATATACAGTATCTCACAATAGTTAGCACACCCCTCACATTTTTGTAACTATTTTATTATATCTTTTCATGTGACAACACTGAAGAAATGACACTTTGCTACAATGTAAAGTAGTGAGTGTACAGCTTGTATAACAGTGTAAATTTGCTGTCCCCTCAAAATAACTCAACACACAGCCATTAATGTCTAAACCACTGGCAACAAAAGTGAGTACACCCCTAAGTGAAAATGTCCAAATTGGGCCCAAAGTTTCAATATTTTGTGTGGCTACCTTTTATTTTCCAGCACTGCCTTAACCCTCTTGGGCATGGAGTTCACCAGAGCTTCACAGGTTTCCACTGGAGTCCTCTTCCACTCCTCCATGACGACATCACGGAGCTGGTGGATATTAGAGACCTTCCGCTCCTCCACCTTCCGTTTTGAGAATGCCCTACAGATGCTCAATAGGGTTTAGGTCTGGAGACATGCTTGGCCAGTCCATCACCTTTACCCTCAGCTTCTTTAGCAAGCCAGTGGTCATCTTGGAGGTGAGTTTGGGGCTGTTATCATCTTGGAATACTACCCTGCGGCCCATTCTCCGATGGGAGGGGTCACAGTACATGTTGGCATTCATGGTTCCCTCAATGAACTGTAGCTCCCCAGTGACGGCAGCACTCATGCAGCCCCAGAACATTAAACTCCCACCACCATGCTTGACTGTAGGCAAGACACACTTGGCTTAGGTATTTGCCGCCATACACGCTCGACACCATCTGAACCAAACCCGTTTATCTTGGCCTCATCAGACCACAGGGCATGGTTCCAGTAATCCATGTCCTTTAGTCTGCTTGTCTTCAGTAAACTGTGGGCTTTCTTGTGTATCGTCTTTTTATAAGAGGCTTCCTTCTGGGACAATAGCAATGCAGACCAATTTGATGCGGTGTATGGTCTGAGCACTGACAGGCTGACCCCCCTCCCCTCCACCCCTTCAACCTCTGAAGGAAGGCTGGTAGCACTCATGCGTCTATTTCCCAAAGACAACCTCTGGATATGACGCTGAGCACATGCGCACACAACTTCTTTGGTCAACCGTGACGAGGCCTGTTAAACCGATGTATGGTCTTGGCCACTATGCTGCAGCTCAGTTTCAGGGTCTTGGCAATCTTCTTATAGCCAAGGCCATCTTTATGTAGAGCAACATTTTTTTTTTTTTTTTTTTTTTTTCAGATCTTCAGAGAGTTCTATGCCATGAGATGCAATATTGAACTTCCAGTATGAGAGAGTGGGAGTGTTGATACCAAATTTAACACACCTGCTCCCCATTCACATCTGAGACCTTGTAACACTGAGTCACATGACACCCGGGAGGGAAAATGGCTAATTGGGCCCTAATTTTTCACTTAGGGGTGTACTCACTTTTTGCCAGTGGTTTAGACATTAATTGCTGTGTGTTGAGTTATTTTGAGGGGACAGCAAATTTACACTGTTATACAAGCTGTACACTCACTACTTTACATTTGTAACAAAGTGCAATTTCTTTAGTGTTACATAATAAGATCTAATAAAATACTTACAAAAATGTGAGGTGTGTGTGTGTGTGTGTGTGTGTATGTATGTGTGTGTGTGTATATATATATATATATATATATATATATATACACACACACACACACACACACACACACACACACACACACACACACACACACACACACACACACACACACACACACCAGGGGTCAAACAAATATTAAATGGAAGTATACATATTGATTTATGCACGTTTTCTCACCATCACAGAAATGCCCCCCCAAAAAGGGCTGGTGATAACCGGTCTGGTATGTAACCTCGAAGTGTACCTGCAGGCGTGGAAGGCACCAGTTGGATAAGGTGAGGAGGTGGTGTCCAGGAGTCCGACCACGGAATCAAAAAAACTGCCCAAAGGGGAAGGCACAAGGGCCTATTCATCCAGCAGGGATCTGTGTCAAATGATATAGAGAATGATGCTATAAAGGATTCCTATTTGGGCTAGGATGGCAGCAAATAGTTGGCATATGAATATAATTACATGCACAATGGAGACAGTAAGGATCCGGACTACAAGAGTCCCCCCCATCAATATACACTCGTCTCACCAGAATATAAAGTGTCACTAAAACAAAGTAAGCACGCCATCCAATCCCTAAATGCTCCATGACACTTGGCTGAATAAGCACAGGCAGCCAAACATACCATTAACCGTAGTAGTGCAAGGTTCCATAAGTACTACTAGGGGAATACCAACCCCTAGGTGTGCAGTTGCCAGGAATTATATAGGGAAGATGCTGCCACTTTTTTTTTGTATCATACGAATACAGGAAAAAGGAAAAGCGTAAGCATGCCTAAACATTTGTAATTGCAAACATTTTTTTGGGTGAAGTAGTGCATTATCTGACAGAAATTGTGTGTGTGTGTGTGTGTATGTGATCTATCCCTGACATGCATGGCTAGGTTGACTTTAAAATATTAGCTGCCTGGCTGTTATGCTGATGAAAAATCTTCAATACTGCAAATTAAATGCTGGTTCACACTATATGGTGCGGGAACCGCATGCAATTTTTGAACAGAAATCGCACCGCATTCCTGTACAAATTACATGCAATTCTTCATCAGTGTGATTTGAGCCATCATTCTGTATGGCACAAATCGCACTGAATCTGCACCAAATTAGTGCAGAACCCTTTTTTTTTTTTTTTTTTTTTTTTGCCCGCACCAGAATCCGATTGCATGGGTGTTCACACCCATACAATCTGATTTCTGACAATCGCACTGCATTTTGCGAGCCAATTTTTGGAGTGTCTTTAACTTAACCTACACACCCCCAGCGGTTTTGAGTAAATGGGGTGTGATATTTTTGGATGCAAATTTGCAGCGCACAAGTGTGAACTGGCGCTGAGAGTTCTGACTGCTTGGGTGGCAAGCTTGTTCTGGGTCAAGGACTCAAATTGGGGAAACAGCCATGTAGTTAGCATATTGAGAATGAGATCATCAATGATCATATGTATTTTTCTCTATACAGGTTTCCAGTTGTAGACCATGGCTAAGCCAGCTTTGCCAATGCTTAGGTCAATTTCCCAAGAGCTGGGTTTGACTAAAAGGCGGTACACACAGGCAGAATATAGGCAGCATATCGAACCTGCTGACATTCAGCCTGTGTGTACGGCAGCCGGCCCGACAGACACATGTGGCATGACCGAAAACGGTCCGCTGACCGGCATCTGCTTAGCGCTTTCAGCCAATGGCTGAGAGCACTAACTGGTGTGTTCTGACGGGGGGGGGGGGGGCATACCACCTGTCAGAGCACAATAGTTCAGCAGGGGAGATTGCTGTACTAACATCTGATCGATAGTATAGAGCTTATCAGTTTGTGTGTACCAGGCTTAACAGATGCAATGCAATGGTGGGGATACACCAGAGTCTGGTTTCCTCTAGTAGTCCTCTTTGTGTATTTTTGTATGGGGACATCATCAAAAATCTTAAAACAAATCTTAGTGCCTGAAACCAGTTATGCAACTTTGGCATGTGTTAGTTTTATGGGTAGATGCAGGACCTTGTAATCTGACAGCAACCTAAAAAGGAAATCAATGCAGCCATCACATCTAACAATTGGTAAACTGCATTATAATGAAGTACAGCCAAAGCTCGTTTGGTTGTACTGCTCCTGTGGATCACAGGAATGCAGTTTGTTCTACACTCCTGTGACCCATTTTTAGCTGAAAGTGCCGGCAACCAGAAGCCTGGGTTGGCACCTGGCTCAGCCACTCCCACCACAGCCAGAGAACTGATTGAACAGCTGTGTTTGATCGCTTCGTTTCACAGTCTTGGCCTACGTTCACACTGAGGGCGAGTTTTAAATCATGCTAGTTCAGCTGAACTTGCACAATTTCAAACTGGCATTTCAGTCTGACTTTGAGGGGCAATTTGACAGACATCTGTGCAGGTTCATGCACAGATGTCTATTGAAATCATCCCCTAAGTTGCCAAAAGTAGTGCAGAAACTACTTTTGGGGATTGGTGCGGCGCCTTACCTTTTCGAACAGTGCCATATCCGGGCAATGGGCTCCGATTTTGACATGTCAAATCGGCCCAATGCGAACGCGGGCTCAGCCAGCAGAGAACAGGTGCTGCTTCGACCTAGGTAAGGCTTTCAAGGATATGTAAAGGTTCATTTAAAAAAACAAAACAGACTTGTCATACTTGCCTGCTCTGTGCAGTTGGTTTTGCCCCAATCCTCCTCTTCTGGGGTCCCTCAGTGGCGCTCCTGGCTCCTCTCTCTCTTCTCGAGTGCCCAGTTGGAGAGCCTCTCTCCCACGGGGCACTCACGTGGGCACGCTCCCTTGTTCTGTCGCTGCGTCTATTGACACAGACAGCAGGACTCGGCCCCGCCCCCTAGATCCTGCGTCATTGGATTTGATTGACAGCAGAGGGAGCCATTGGCTGCGCTGTTATCAATCTATCCAATCGGGAGCCTAGACACCAGCTTGAGCTGGTGTGCTCATCCCTGTTGCTGGAAAGACCAGGTTCAGGTAAGTAACGGGGGTGGCTAATGCATCATAGAATGCATTAAGGTGAAAAACCTTGAGGGTTTACAACCCCTTTAACTGTTTCCAGGTGAGAAGTGTAAGTGTGTTTTTGTTTTTTGTTTACACTGCTTCCAGACCAGCCGACGCAGTTATACTGCGGCAGGTTGGCTCCCCTGCACAAGCCATCATAGCTGTATGTCGGCTCTTTAAGACGCGATCGCTCGTGACTGAGCGAGAACCAGGATCTGTGTTTGTGTAAACACACAAATCCCGGTTCTCTCGGTGTAGAGACCGATCGAGACCGAGCACACAATCTGTCTCCTCCCCTAGTCAGTCCCATTTCCCCGCCTCACAGTTAGAACACAGTTAACCCCTTGATCGCCCCCCTAGTGTTAACCTCTTCTCCGCCAATGAGATTTATATAGTAATCAATGGCTATTTTTAGCTCTGATTGCTGTATAAATGTCACTGGTCCCAAAAAAGTGACCGATCTGTCTGCCGCAATGTCAGTCACCGCCATTACTAAAAAAAAAAAAATATATAATCAAAATGTCATAAATCTATCCCCTATTTTTTTTTTTTTTTTTTTCTAAATTTGGATATTTATTATAGCAAAAAGTGTGTGTGTGTGTGTGTGTGTGTGTGTGTGTGTATGTGTGTGTATATAGATTATTTATATATATATATATATATATATATATATATATATATATAATCTATCTATCGCAGAGGTGATCAAATACCACCAAAATAATTCTCTAATTCTGGGGGGGGGAAGGGACATCAATTTTTGTTTGGGTAACGTCACACGACCACACAATTGTCAATTGAAGCGACAGTGCCGTATCGCAAAAATGGCCTGGTCGGGAAGGGGGTAAATTCTTCTGGGGCTGACGTGGTTAAACCTACTGACTCCCTGGCCTTTGACTAACCTGGACTCTGCTACTGGCCCACAGTAAACCCTGATCTAGTTGATTTATCTTTTATTTATTTTTCTTCACAGACTTTTGTTGTGTTCTAGTAAGGATAAAAATATATATTTTTCTTCATTCAAGAGCAGAAAAAACACAGGGACAGGTTTAATAGTTTCTTATTACTGTGATAGTCAAATACAGGCATTAAAGTCATAATGTGAGCAAGAGCCAGTCCTCCCACTTCCCAACCTTTGGTACGAGCCCCGGAGCTTTTGGTGGCGGCTCAGTCTACTGATGGAAGCGCACTATACACCATGTTTTTCAGTACAAACCCAGATCCATATATATGCGTCCCTACGGAAAGCTCATTTCAGTGAGGCCATATATGTGTAAGCTCATCAAAGGGTTAAGATGTTCTGGTAAATAATTGTTATTGAAATAAGTAGAAGCGTGCTAGCCCATTACAGTAAGTTGTGTTTCTGGCAGGATCACCATGCATTTTCTGAACTTCAGTGTTTTTTAAAGAGGGGGAAAAAAACTGGGGAAATGTACTTGTGTTGAACTGTTAGACTATTTATTTTTCGTTTTAACCCATGAGTACTGTCTAAAGCTATGATTATATTTGATCATTAATCAATGACTGTATTTTTAATAGGGGCTAATGACGAAAGTAAAGCCAGAAAAGAAGACTGTAAAATCAGAAAAGAACAATACTACAACCTGTAGTCCAACAGCTCATCGTTGCGAGCAATGGAATCTTCACAAACAAAAAAACAAATGTAATGCTCAGCATACAAAGACCAATTCCCCACGAAAAATGGAAAGGCTTCAGACTGATTCTGAGCTTTCCAACAGCGCAGTTCGAAGTCCGAAGAAACCCTTAACAAGTGCTGAAAACATCCAGAAAACAAAAAAAGAAATTTTCACGATTGATGAAAAAGAAATCAATTACGCAGGGGCAAAGTTTAGTGACCCACCATCCCCGAGTGTCCTTCCAAAGCCCCCAAGTCACTGGATGGACATGACCATTCAACATTCCGATCAGTGCAAGGAGTTGATGACTTACCACCTCAAAGCCCTGCTGAAAGCCCAGTTGTAATCATCCCACCTATTTGATGCTCTTACTGTACTCTTGCCAATTGTACAAATTTTCCCAGCATTTTGAAAGCGGCTTTTTTTTCCTTCTGCAAGAACATAAGGGACTTGCATTTTACATTTCTGTATCTAGTATTCAATTTTGTATGATTGTGTATATAGTGTACACAGTGTAATATGTGTATATCATTGTTTATACTACAAGTAAATTTAGTTTTGGTATAAAAGGATGTATTTTGACCTTACTAAAGCTAGTTGTTTTTTTTTTTTTTTATGTAAAGTAAAAATGCTTATGTGCTGTGAAATGAAACCTGAAAGTCCCCTCTCTTAAAACTCCTGTATTAATTATAAGAAAAGTATGTCATTCCAAACCCAGAAAAGAGATCCTTTTTTGACATATTACAATATCTTTATTAGCAGTTTCTGCTACTGATTGTGAAAAACCATGTTTACAGCATGAAATCCAAATTCATGTTTCTGTCCACTGTCTTTTGAATGCAGTAAAAACAAGAAAAATAAGTAATTTGATGTCTGTACTTTAAATGAAAGCACAAGAGAAAAATAAATGTCCCCAAATAAATTAATTGGCTAATGTCAAAATAAATAAACTAATTTGGCCTCCCCAAAAAGTGTTGTTGTCTGTGGTGTGTGTGTGGGGGGTTTTATTTTATTTTTTTCCCCCTTATGTGGTATGTAGAGGTAACCTGTCATGGGATAAATATAGTGGCTGCCATTGATGTGAAAATACTAGGTGTCTGGCTACAGTGTTTTTGGTCATTGGCCAGGAGCAAGTGCACAGATCAGGAATTCTGTTTTCACTGACTCCATACTTGTTCTGGTGTAGTGATTCACATAAGAGTTAAAGCGTTTGTTAACCCAAAAAAAAAAAAAAAAAAAAATGGATCCTGCTACTTTAAAGCATTTTATACAGCACAGTGCTTGTGCTGTGTAATTTGGACCACTGTAACACCTGTAAAAAAAAAAAAAAAAAAAAAAAAAAAAAAAAAAAAAAAAACCTGGCTGATCCTGCCAGTTTCTCCCCTCCCCACTAAAACTCTGTCCTCCCCTGCCCCTCTCTGCAAGTCACCTGGTGACAGTGCCACCCCATCCTGCTGCAGGAATAACACCTTTTCTGTATACGATGCGTTCTGTCTCCTAATACAGTGCCCCTGTCTCTGTGTTTTATTGAAAAAAAATCCTCCTTTACCGTATCTCCCATCAGTCATAGGACTGGCTGTGTTTCCTCTCCTTCCATCCCGCTGCCGCCAGCGGGGAAACCTCGGCCCCGCCCACTGCTTCTGTCAGACGGGCAGAGAGGATACACGGCCGGTTACATGAGTGCCGGGATCTGCCGTGAGATAAACTAAAGGAGGTTTTAATAAAACACAGAGACAGCGGGGCACTGTATTAAGATACAGAATGGATTATGTGCTTTTGTGAAAGCGGAACTTTACCCATAACAACTTGATAAATACAGCAAGGAACATACATTCCACATTAATAATTATGCTGCCAAATTTAGTGTGTGTGGTAAATTGTCTTTAGCTTCAAATCCCAAGATCATATATCCAAAAAATGTGTATAATTCTAATTGAAAAAAAGAAGATGATAGCTAGTCAACTCACAAAGTTCTTCAGTAGTTATTTAAAAAAAAATGTACATACTTTAAAGTAAATCAAGTACTGCATCAGTGGCGGCTGGTGCTCAAAATTTTTTGGGGGGCTCAAACAAACTGAAAAATTCTGGAAAAAAAAAAACATCAATTGCAGCCACTGTACCATGAAATGCTGCCACTTTGCCCCATCAAATACAGCTACTGTGGCCCATCTTATGCAGCCTCAGATCGAGACACTTTGCCAATTGCCAGTATGGAGAACTGATCCCCCTGCAGAACTGCCGGAGGGAGAAAGTTGGCAGAGCTGCAAGGAGATCCACAAGTGTCAGAAGGCAGTTCACTTACCGGGCTGTGGTGTTCGCTCCTTCTGCTGTGCCTCCTTCAGTGGGCAGCAGCGGCGGTGGAGGAGTCTGCTTCCTCCGCTCGGGCCCTGAGTTCCACTGACGTCGCTTCTGGTTTATCACTTCACAGGGAAACCGGAAGTGATGTCTTAACTCGGAGAACAAAGCAACCGACCAGGCGGAAGTTGTCCGGCGCATGCCAATTCAGATTGAAGTAGACATCAAACACCCCTATTCTTTGATGCGTTTCACAGTCCACCACTGCTTCCACAGGAGTGGGGGATGATATTGCGTGAAACGTACCACCCCAATTCCAAAAAAAAATTAGGCCACTATGTACAATCTACATAAAGCTATGATTTGCAAATCTCATAAACCCATACTCTATTTACAATAGAAAATATAAAACATATCAAATGTTTAAACTGATAAAATTTTAAATTGTATGAAAAAAAAAAAGGTAATTTTGAAATGATGCCAGCAACACGACTCAAAATAGTTGGGGCAGGGCCATGTTTACCACAGTGTAGCATCCCCTCTTCTTTTAACCAATTGACCTCCGGAAGGTTTTACCCAGGGCCGAATTAACATAGGGCTATTGAAGCTGCAGCACCAGGCCCCTACCATAAAATAGGCGCGGGCTGGCCAGACTTACTGTCACTGTTTTCTGTCACTTGTAAACACAGAAGCCCGGCTTCTGTGCTACAATTGACAGCGTGCTGCTCAGTGGTGTCGGGAGGGGGTGAGCAACATCGGTTTACAGAGCGGGATCTCCATCTCCCGCTTACCTGGTGTTCTGTCAAAGTAGCTACGGCCGAGTGACACACGAGGCTCCACCTCCTAGACTGGCTGAGCTGGCCATAGGAGCTGACTCGGTCAGGAGGCTGGACCTTGTGTGTCACTCAGCCACGCTGGGGCCTGCTCTGTTTAAACTGGCTATGGCGGTTCTCCTCTTCAGATGCCTGGGCACAGCCAGCTGAGTCAGATAAGGCTGATGGGATTGGGCTGGGCACTAATTATGAAGCTGCATTAATGGGCACTGATGATGAGGCTGCATTAATGGGCACTGGCACTGATGATGAGGCTGCATTAATGGGCACTGACGATGAGGCTGCATTAATGGGCACTGATGATGAGGCTGTATAAATGGGCACTGATGATGAGGCTGTATTGATAGGCACTGATGAGGCTGCATTGATGGGCACTGATGACTGGGCACTTATAAAGCTGCATTGATAGGCACTGATAAAGCTGCATTGATGGCTGGGCACTGATCAGGCTGCGTTGATGGCTGGGCACTGATGATCTCTGTATTACGCTGTCCTGAACCCAGAACTCTGTGTGTTACACATTCCTGAACCCAGCGCTCTGTGTATTATACATTCCTGAACTCATCGCTCTGTGTATTATACATTCCTGAACCCAGCGCTCTGTGTATTATACATTCCAGGACCCAGCGCTCTGTGTATTATACATTCCTGAACCCAGCGCTCTGTGTATTATACATTCCTGAACCCAGAGCTCTGTGTATTATACATTCCTGAACCCAGCACTCTGTGTATTATACATTCCTGAACACAGAGCTCTGTGTATTATACATTCCTGAACACAGAGCTCTGTGTATTATTCATTCCTGAACCCAGCGCTCTGGGTATTATACATTCCTGAACCCAGCGCTCTGTGTATTATACATTCCTGAACCCAGAGCTCTGTGTATTATACATTCCTGAACCCAGATCTCTGTGTATTATACATTCCTGAACACAGAGCTCTGTGTATTATTCATTCCTGAACCCAGCGCTCTGTGTATTATACATTCCTGAACCCAGCGCTCTGTGTATTATACATTCCTGAACCCAGAGCTCTGTGTATTATACATTCCTGAACCCAGATCTCTGTGTATTATACATTCCTGAACCCAGATCTCTGTGTATTATACATTCCTGAACCCAGCGCTCTGTGTATTACGCTCTCCTGAACCCAGCGCTCTGTGTATTATACTTTCCTGAACCCAGCGCTGTGTATTATACATTCCTGAACCCAGTGCTCTGTGTGTTATACATTCCTGAACCAAGCGCTCTGTGTGTTATACATTCCTGAACCCAGCGCTCTGTGTATTACACATTCCTGAACTCAGCGCTCTGTGTATTATACATTCCTGGACCCAGCACTCTGTGTGTTACACATTCCTGAACTCAGCGCTCTGTGTATTA
This sequence comes from Lithobates sylvaticus, assembly GCA_028564925.1. Lineage (NCBI taxonomy): Eukaryota > Metazoa > Chordata > Amphibia > Anura > Ranidae > Lithobates > Lithobates sylvaticus. The sequence goes on along the minus strand of CM053028.1, from coordinate 302,238,350 downwards.
TACATTCCTGAACTCAGTGCTCTGTGTATTATACATTCCTGAACTCAGAGCTCTGTGTATTATACATTCCTGAACTCAGCGCTCTGTGTATTATACATTCCTGAAATCAGAGCTCTGTGTATTATACATTCCTGAACCCAGCGCTCTGTGTATTATACATTCCTGAACTCAGAGCTCTGTGTATTATACATTCCTGAACCCAGTGCTCTGTGTATTATACATTCCTGAACTCAGAGCTCTCTGTATTATCCATTCCTGAACCCAGTGCTCTGTGTATTATACATTCCTGAACTCAGAGCTCTGTGTATTATCCATTCCTGAACCCAGTGCTCTGTGTATTATACATTCCTGAACACAGTGCTCTGTGTATTATACATTCCTGAACTCAGAGCTCTGTGTATTATCCATTCCTGAAACCAGTGCTCTGTGTATTATACATTCCTGAACCCAGCGCTCTGTGTATTATACATTCCTGAACCCAGTGCTCTGTGTATTATACATTCCTGAACTCAGAGCTCTGTGTATTATCCATTCCTGAACCCAGTGCTCTGTGTGTTATACATTCCTGAACCCAGCGCTCTGTGTATTACACATTCCTGAACTCAGCGCTCTGTGTATTATACATTCCTGGACCCAGCACTCTGTGTGTTACACATTCCTGAACTCAGCGCTCTGTGTATTATACATTCCTGAACTCAGTGCTCTGTGTATTATACATTCCTGAACTCAGAGCTCTGTGTATTATACATTCCTGAACCCAGCGCTCTGTGTATTATACATTCCTGAAATCAGAGCTCTGTGTATTATACATTCCTGAACCCAGCGCTCTGTGTATTATACATTCCTGAACTCAGAGCTCTGTGTATTATACATTCCTGAACCCAGTGCTCTGTGTATTATACATTCCTGAACTCAGAGCTCTGTGTATTATCCATTCCTGAACCCAGTGCTCTGTGTATTTTACATTCCTGAACTCAGAGCTCTGTGTATTATCCATTCCTGAACCCAGTGCTCTGTGTATTATACATTCCTGAACCCAGTGCTCTGTGTATTATACATTCCTGAACTCAGCGCTCTGTGTATTATACATTCCTGAACCCAGATCTCTGTGTATTATACATTCCTGAACCCAGAGCTCTGTGTATTATACATTCCTGAACCCAGTGCTCTGTGTATTATACATTCCTGAACTCAGAGCTCTGTGTATTATCCATTCCTGAACCCAGTGCTCTGTGTATTATACATTCCTGAACCCAGCGCTCTGTGTATTATACATTCCTGAACCCAGTGCTCTGTGTATTATACATTCCTGAACTCAGCACTCTGATAAATAATAGTGACAGTTTATGAGATGCTGAAACAGATTCCGCAGATATTGACTCCAGGGCCATGTCCCACTGGTCACCATCTATGTCTCCTATATCCTCTACCCACTTACTCCTACGCTTGAGAGAGGCATGATCCTGGATGGAGGACAACAGCTCCACCTATATCCTAGTTATAAGTTCCTTCCGGTGTCTCAGCCTGGAGGGCTTCAGCAGAGGGGACGGTGACACTGTTAAGGACTGGGTCTGCTGCTGCGCCCACAGGGCATGTCTAAGTTGGAGGTATTCGAAAAAGCCCCTTGGGGTCAAGTGAAACTCCCTGCATATCTGTTCATAGGTTTTCGATACTGTCCCTTCGTATAGCTGCGGGAAGAACCAGATCCCATTTCTCTGCAGTTCCCAAAGTTCTGGGTATCTAGGGTTTTTCAATCCCCATCGCCTTCTGAAATCCCTTCCTAATGCTTTTTTAAGGAGGCCACTGATGGGGGCTGAGTGCGGGATACTTGGTAGATTCATTTCTATATGGGAGGCTGCCTTCAGTGAGGAGTTAGTCACTGTTACCAGGTTAATTACGGGGTCGCCACCTGCGTTCCTTCCCCATCCCGCTAGTTGTTGAATTTGCGATGATAGGAAATACATTTTAGGGTGGCCGTATAGCTAGTCCCCCCTTATCCTTTCCATATTGTAGGGTGGTCAGGCTGATCCTTGCTTTTTTATTTTTCCATATCAGATCTCTCATTAGGGAGTCTATGCATTTGGTTTTGCACCACTTGTTCAGGATCCACACAGGTGAATTGTGAAACACGTACAAGAGTTGCGGAGCCCATACCATTTTAATTAAATTTACTCGTCCCACCAGCACTGCGCTACTTTAACTGGTAATTGCACAGTAATGCAACGCTGTACCCAAAAAAAATGTTTTCACAAATAAAGCTTTCTTTTGGTGGTATATAATTACCATTTTTTTTTTTTGCAATATAAACAAAAAAAACAAAAAAAAAACAATATTTATTACTTTCTGTTATAAAACATATCCAATCAAATCGAATTTCTTCATAAATTTAGGCCAAATGTCATCTGCTACATGTCTTTGGTATAAAAAAATCCAATAAGTGTATATTAATTGGTTTGCATGAAAGTTATAGCATCTACAAATTATGGTAGATACTGTATATTTGAAAATTGATTTGTCCAGATGTACTGACGGCCTATCTCATTCAGTTGTCATTTTTTTGTCAACATTTTTTGGAAAATTAATAAACCGGTGTAGTACAGTGTCATCATATGACTTCTGTGGTGGTAATCAGGGATACTGACTGGTGACAGTAGGAAAATAAAAAGGGGGGGATTTTGAAATAAATTTTTATTTCATTTTGTAAACTTTTTATTTTTTTTAACTTTTTTTACATACTTCTATCAGAGTAGTTCAGTGTCACCATAGCAGCACTGTACTACTGTGATTGCTGTTGTGATTGCGATGAACAGCAGCAATTGTTTGAACTGTACACACCGGTTACAGGAAGGGCACGCCAGTGTAAATGTGCGAAGCAATGTATACATTGCTGAGCCTGCCTGTGCCACCCGTCGAAAGTAAAAGTCCTGTAGGCGGTCTTAAAGCAGTTATTAACACTTTGTAAACATCTGGAGGAGACCAGTTGTTGGTGTTTTGGGAGATTAATTGTCAGGAATGGTTCCTCCTGCTGGTAGCATTATCAGACATTGGGCGTGCACTACTGATGTCCACCAGCGGGTGTCTCCTGGCAGTCTGGAACTGTCAGGGGGAGCTCTCTCCGGCTGGTGATATTATTTGATATTTGGGCTGCAGTACTGGAGCCCACCAGCGGGTGGTTCCTGGCAGTGTGGAGCCGACATCATCTCCTGCTATCAGGTGTCACATGAGCCTATTTGCAGGAGATGTGTATAAATAATCAGCAAAGCACACACACACACACACTTTGCCTTGGTATCTTCCTTGCACCCTGACCTGATTCTGTGAGCTTTGAAACCTGATCCTGATCCCGTCTCTGAACCTGATCCCTGTACCTGAACCCTGTGCCTTGTACCTGTACCCGTCCCTCCTGTGATCCTGTTACCCTTACCTTTGCCTCCCAGCCTGATCCATCCATCCTCTTTTTCCTGTTTGTTCCTTGTCCCCATCTGCTGACCTCCTGTTGATGACCTTGGCCTGGCTACGTTTACGATTCTGGCATTTCCTTATTATTGTATATACTTGTATATACTTGTCTGACTGTTATTATTTGCGGGTCTCTGTTTGGTATTGGTTGTTGTGCACTGTGTGATATTGGAGGTGGTTGTATTTATATATGTAGCACTAACCCCCGAAGGATCTGCTGGTTTTATTTCGGGCTTATCGATACCTCACCTGCTCACGTCTTCGTCTTAGGGGACCCGTGGAAAGTGGCCCAAAGAATGTGAATTCCGACACTTAGTCCTTTTTCACTTATTTATTTGAAATAAAGGCAAAGTATTTCAATAGAAGGACAGAGGGTTAAGGGGTGAGTTCGGGCACCTGATAATTGCAGGTTAGAGGTATTCTTCAGATCCAGAGGACAGCAGCTCCACTGACTGGATTCAGCAGTCACCGGATAGGCCTCTCTCACTGGACCTAGCAGTCGATGAGTTGCTCTACAAAGTCTCTGCCACAGACTCCTTAATTACATTTTAGCATTACTGAGAGTTCTTGAGAGATTCAAAGAACTGCCATACAGTACCAGTTTCTTGCAGCCGATCCGGAGATACTGTATGGGTGTTGATCCGGGTTGCGTCCTTCAACTGAGTTTTCAGGCCTCTCCAGAGATACCTGCCTTGCGCTTGGTCCTCTCCTGGATAAGTCCTCCCCAGGATCCTCCAGTTTCTGGGCCTCTCTCCGCAGGCGAGACAGCACCGGACCATCACTGGATCAGTAGGCCCGAGACTTTTCAGGCCTACCCACTCAGTTGCCGGCCCCCCCAAGGCACAGGATACATACGATCTCCCCCCTGGCCAGGAGGGCCATGAGGTCGGGGTTAAGGAGAACCCCAGAGGAAACAAGAAGCGAACAACCCCAGCCCAATGGCGTCAGTACCTTAAATACCATCTCCCAGAATGCACATCAGGAAAAACACTCCCACTTGGCTATTTCCGAGCAAAGAGTGGCATTCAATACATCCAGCCTGTTGCGCCTCTACACCTACCAGAGGTGACAGCGACACCTACTGTCAAGTGTAGAAACCAATGCAACCCAGCTGAACTTGCACCGAAGCCAGAAATTTTAGGATAATTAGCCTGAGCCCAACTGCAGCTTCAGGCAACTAAATAAAAAAAAAAAACAATAGCGTCTGCTCATCAGGAGCAGGGCTCTACATATATATTCACTTGTCTTTAATAAATCATAATATTTTCACCTTACATGCGTTTTGTTCTTCTGTTGCTGTCCACACAGTTCTGGTCTTACCTGATACGTGACATGAATTTTGTCCCATTCTTGCCTAATATAGGATTCTAACTGCTCAACAGTCCCGGGTCTTCTTTCACTTATTTTTCCTTTGAAGATGTGCTAAATATTTTCAATAGGGGAAAGGTCTGGACTGCAGGCAGGCCAGTTAAGCACCCAGACTCCTACTATGAAGCCATGATGATGCCATACATACAGTGTGCGCTTTAGCATTGTCCTCATAAAATATGCAATTCCTTCCTTAAAAATAACATCTTTTGGATAAGAGCATATTTTTGCTTTAAAACCTTGATTTATCTTTCAGCAATGATGGTGCCTTTCCAGATGTGCAAGCTCCCCCTTGTTCCATTCACATGAATGCACCCCCATACCATCAGAGATACAGGCTTTTGAACTGAGTGCTGAGTGATAACAAGCCAGAAGGTCCCTCTCCTGTTTAGTCCGAAGGATGCATGGCTGCAAAAAATGTCAAATTTGGGTTTGTTTGACCACAAAACAGTTTTCCACTTTGCAACAGACCAACTTAAATTAGCTTGTTCAGATATGGCATCTTCTTTGTAAGATAAAGCTTTAAAGCAGAGTTACGCCCAAAAAAAAAAATTAAAGGTCGGCAGCTACAAATGCTACAGCTGCTGACTTTTAAAATATGGACACTTACTTGTCCAGGGTGCCTGCGATGTCCTCACCCGAAGCTGACATGTCCTTCAGCTCCCGGGTGGAGGCGCTGACATTTTCACAGCCTGGTTCCCTACTGCGCATGCGCGAGTCGTGCTGCGCATCCTGACTGGTCCCTGCTGGGGGACGGGGGACGAAGGAGGGGCCGGACATAGCGTAGATCGCTGCAGATTCTGCAGCGATCTAACGCCGGAAGTGGGAGCAAAAACCTGCATTAGACAGGTATCTGCTCCCCTCCCCCTGAAAGGTGCCAAATGTGACACCGGAGGAGGGAGGAACCGGATAAAAAAAAGTTTTTGGGTGGAACTCTGCTTTAATTTGCATTTTTGGATGGCACAAACAGTGAATGCAGTGCCATCTGAGGCCCTGAAGATCATCCAATATTGTGTTTCAGCCTTGTCCCTTTGTGCACAGAGATTTTTCCATATTCTTGGAATCTTTTGATGAGAATATTTACATTGGGGAATATTATTCTGAATTTGTTTAACACCTTTTAGATGCAGCTTTTCAAAGATTGGTGAACCTCTGCCCCTCTTTACTTCTGAGACACTCTGACTCTTTAGGATGCTCTTTTTATACCCAATCATGTTACTTACCTATTGCCAATAAACCTAATTAGTTGCAAAATGTTCTTTCAGCTCTTCCTTGTTAGCACCACTTACTTTGCCAGCTTTTCATTGCTCTGTCCCCAATTTTGAGACATGTTGCTGCCATCAATTTCAAAATTCTCCTTTTTTTTTCTTAAAATGGTACATTTTCTATTGTGAATAAAATATATGTTTCTGACATTTGCAAATCATTGCATTCTGTTTCTATGTCGATTTTACACAGCGTCCCAACATTTTTTTGGAATTGGTGTTCTACATTCAAGGTCATGTGTCTTTTTGTGGGTGTCTTTTTTTTTCCCCCTGAGGAAATGCTTTGATTATTGTGTGGTTTCCACTTTTTATCTGTTTTGTAATGCTTGTTCTTGGGTTTAGTTTTTACATACTTTTTACAGCATAAAGGGGAGAATTAACAGCTATGGCAAGGATGCTATTAACAGCCTGAAGTTACGTCATATAACAGACTCTACACCATCTGTATATTTTCTTTCTGTAAATTAATAAGCTAATTTGCACCCAGCGGTCCAGAATAAAAAGACATGATAGCCTGTTTCCCAGGAGCATACATGCCTATAGTTTGCATGAAAGTACACATCTTACCCACCCCTGGAAATTAGTTTGTAGAGCACAGACACATTATGCAGCTCATTACAGAGGACATAGGAGTATTCATATCAGTCTCATCCACAGATGTGAGGTTATACATTGTGTTTATAGTTTTTTCCTGATAATTACCAATCCATATCTGAAGTTAAACTAAAGTCCCACAATAAAAAAAAAAATAACGTGGATGGGAGCATTGATTTCTCAAACTATGCTGTTAAGGCTTGATGAGAGAATCGAATGATATGTAACTGTGTATGGTTAGCTTAACAAAGAAAAAATGAAATGAAAGGAGATAGAGCCATGAGATGGGAGAATGCCATAAACAGTTTACAATATTCATACAGTGTTACATCATATTGTTGTAGATAGAGAAATAAATCGCACAATAAGAAAATCCAATTCCACCTGAAAAAGAGAAAGTCCCCAAAACCTTGGCAAACCAATGATGATGGGGGGGGGGTCAAAATAAAAAACAAGTGAAGACTCCAAGAATGAAAAGGATTACAACAATACATATAGAGAGCTTTGGGTATTCCCCTCTCCCCAAAAAAACGTAATTCCGAATTCAAAGAATGTATCAAAAGATACATACTGTATATTCAAATGACTGTACCCCATATTCATAACCCACAATTAAAGACCATTGGGCCAAATAAAAAATAAAAGTTGTTTCCTGTGTTGTTGATAACTGCTCCCTGGGGCCCTTTGGCTCCCTCTCCTCATGTTATGATGTCCCCACCTCTTACTTCTTCAAATACTTACAGTTGTCCCATGATTTCAGTAGCCAATTCCCACATAGATCTCTATTGAAGGTACAATCTGACTTGGAACATTTACTCCAGACAAAATGATATTAAGAACCCACCTCTGTACTATACAACCACTTCCTCTTGACCTCCCTCCCTGACCTCTCTACCCTCAGGCAGAGGTATCTGCAGGACATCCCAGACTTAGATAATGAGGACTGGGAGAGCATATGGGTTCTTCCTTTCCATCACCTGGTCACCTAAACCAGCTCATCCAATTTAAAATTATCTATACTTCACCCTGTATAGGCTTCATAAACTGGATTCCTCTGCCTCTCAGGAGCGCTGGAGATTTGATCGCTCGCCTGGCGATTTCTCCCACATTTTTTGGGCATGTCTTGCAGTTGCCAGCTATTGGGGGAGGTGATCTCCGTTATCAGCACTGTAGCACATACCTCCTTTACGCCTTCTATGAGAATCTGCTTGCTGGTGTTTGTGAATGAGTTGGCTCCTACTGTAGCAGAAAGAACTATGATTAGCCTTTCTTCTTTTCTATGCCAGGAAAGCTATTACTGTGACCTGGAGGAAATCTACTCCTCCCTCTCTTTCCTTTTGGAAACAGTTGGTCAACGCTAACTTACCGCTGTATAAAGATACTTACGTTAACAGAGGATGCCTGAATAAATATGACAGTTTGGTCGAAATGGTTGGAAGACCCCATTAGGGCCTTGATATCTGATGTTGTATAAGGTCTAATGCTAACCCTTTGTTTTTCTGCTCATTTGCCCTAGCTGGGGCTTTTATCCAGAAATACCTATCTAAACTGAGCAGTGTCCATCCACTTTATTGTCATCCTTTTTGTGTACGAGCCAAGCCTATACAGTCTCGATGTGCTTGCACTTTCAACTGCCAACGTACCTAGAGTTAAGTGTACCTTTTGGCCCCTGCGTGGGCTGGTTTATTTTTGTTGTGTCTGTGTTTTGTACTTTTGTAAAACACCAATAAACAGAATAAAAAAAAACTTTTATGTGTGCAGTTCCCCCCTTAAGCCTGATCTTGATCCAGGGCTGTGCCTCTCTTTGCTCTCTCTCTCTCCCCGCATAATTGTTCAAGTAGCTTGCTATGGGGCACTTGACGGGGGGTGTGGGGGAGCAGGGGACCCCAGAAGAGCAGGATCGGGGCTGCTCTGTGCAAAACCATTGCACAGAGCAGGTAAGTATGTTTTATGATTAAAAATCATCATCATCATTCAAAAATCATAGAATCACTTTAAACATTTGATATCACTGCATTCTATTTATATGTAGATATACAGAGCGTCCAAGCTTTTGGGAATTGGAGTTGTACATCAGAGAACAGTAGAGTATACTTCACCCTATTCAAAACAAATTCTTGTCCAGAAACCTGTTAAACATACCATATATACTCGAGTATAAGCCGACCCGAATATAAGCAGAGGCACCTAATTTACCACAAAAAACTGGGAAAACGTATTGACTTGAGTATAAGCCTAGGGTGAGAAATGTGCAGCTACTGTAAGTGGAAAAGAGGGTCAACAATGCCCATTTGAAGCCTCACTGTGCCCATTTGCATGCCTCACTGTGCCCATTTGCATGCCATAGGTCCCCTGAACTTCAAACGTGGTAGTTAAGGGTTCCTAGATGCCCCCTAGCTGCAGCCAAAATGTGGGGTCTCTGGACGCAAAGGGTCCCAAAATGACATTGCTGCAGATGGACACAGTTGACCGACCTTGGGGCCCTGTATCTCGGGGCCACTTAGTGCTAGGAAAGGGGTTCCTAGCACCAAGTGGCCACGAGATACGGGCCGCAAAGTCGGGTCTGAAAATGTCAAGCACTTTTCTGCAGCAGAGAATGACATTTTCCAAACCGACTTTGGGGCCCCGTATCTGCTAGGAACCCCAAATTGTACCCCAAATATGTTGTAGTGTTGGTTCCACTGGGTTTGCACACCAAATTTGGGGTTCCTAGCACCAAGTGGCCCCGAAATACGGGGCCGCAAAGTCGGGTCGGAAAATTTCATTTTTTGCTGCAGAAAAGTGCTTGACTCGAGTATAAGCCGAGGGGGGCACATTCAGCACAAAAATGTGCTGAAAAACTCATCTTATACTCGAGTATATACGGTAATCCAGCTGGAAGTATATCCAAATATACAGCAAGCAAATCACATTTTATGCCTAGAGGAAAAGAGATTTCATCTCCAAATACAGAAGAGCTGTGAAAATGTGGAATAGACTCTCTCCAGAGGTGGTTCTGGCCAGCTCAGTAGTTTGCTTTAAGAAAGGCCTGGATTCTTTCCTAAATGTACATAATATAACTGGGTACTAACATTTATAGGTAAAGTTGATCCAAGGAAAATCCGATTGCCTCTAGGGATCGGGAAGGAATTTTTTCCCCTGCTGTAGCAAAATGGAGCATAATTTGCTGGGGTTTTTCGCCTTCCTCTGGATCAACTGTCAGTATAGGATTGGGTATATAGGATTGTATGATATTATTTTTTATTTATTTATTAATTTTTATGGTTGAACTAGATGGACTTGTGTCTTTTTTCAACCTGACTAACTATGTAACTATGTGTCTGATTTGCTATACTGAGCAAAATTAAAAACGCAGCACTTTTGGGTTTGCCCCTATTTATCATGAGCTGAACTCAAAGTCTTTATTTATGCACACAAAAGGCCTATTTCTTTCAAATATTGTTCACAAATTTGCCTAAATCTGTGTTAGTGAGCACTTCTCCTTTGCCGAGATAATCCATTCACCTCAGAGGTGTGGCATATCAAGATGCTGATTAGACAGCATGATTATTGCAGGTGTGCTTTAGGCTGGCCACAATAAAAGGCTACTTGAAAATGTGCAGTTTTTCTGTATTGGTGGGGTCCTAAAAACAGTCAGTATCTGGTGTGACCACCATTTGCCTCACGCAGTGCAGCACATCTCCTTCACATAGAGTTCATCAGGTTGTTGATTGTGGCCTGTGGATGTTTGTCAATTCCTCTTCAATGGCTGTGTGAAGTTGCTGGATATTGGCAGGAACTGGAACACGCTGTTGTATACGCCGATCCAGATCATCCCAAACATGCTCAATGGGTGACATGTCCGGTGAGTATGCTGGCCATGCAAGAACTGGGATGTTTTCAGCTTCCAGGAATTGTGTACAGATCCTTGCAACATGGGGCCATGCATTATTATGCTGCAACATGAGGGGATGGTGGTGGATGAATGGCACAACAATGGGCCTCAGGATCTCGTCACTGTATTTCTGTGCATTCAAAATGCCATCAATAAAATGCACCTGTGTTTGTTGTCCATAGCATACGCCTGCACATACCATAACCCCACCGCCACCATGGGCCACTAGATCCACAACGATGACATCAGCAAACCGCTCACCCACACACTGCCATACACGCTGTCTGCCATTTGCCCTGTACAGTGAAAACCAGGATTCACCCGTAAAGCAAACACCTCTCCAAAGTGCCAGACGCCATCGAATGTGAGCATTTGCCCACTCAAACTGCAGTCCGGTCGAGACCCTGATGAGGACGACGAGCATGCAGATGAGCTTCCTTGAGATGGTTTCTGACAGTTTGTGCAGAAATTCTTTGGTTATGCAAACCAATTGTTGCAGCAGATGTTCGGGTGGCTGGTCTCAGATGATCTTGGAGGTGAAGATGCTGGATGTGGAGGTCCTGGGCTGGTGTGGTTTCATGTGGTCTGTGGTTCTGAGGCCAGTTGGATGTACTGCCAAATTCTCTGAAACGCCTTTGGAGATGGCTTATGGTAGAGAAATGAACATTCAATTCAAGGGCAACAGCTCTGGTGGACATTCTTGCAGTCAGCAATAAAATATTAGAATTGCGCTAATGTCCATAAAGATTGAATCAATTCATTATATAAAAAGGCATAAAGTCCATATGCAGATCCACCAGTGGTTCAAGCAGTGAGTCTTAGCTATCCCTGATGATAAATCCACCGTCACTCACCTCATGTGAACAGTGCCGCTGCCAACAATGAGATTAGCTGCTTACCAGCTCCAATTGATCCCCCCGTTACAGGGGATCAAACAGTGCCTTTGGCTTATACCCAGTCCTGCTGATACCATTCTCCTAGACCGGGGCGTCACTCGCTCAAATGGATGGATGGACAGTGCTGATCAAGTGCACTCTCCCAAGAACAAAACAAACAAAAAAAAACCTTTCAAAATAACAAAGTGTTATAAAACTGCACATTTTTCTGTAGAGTGGCCTTTTATTGTGGCCAGCCTAAGGTACACCTGTGCAACATAAAATCCAACAAAATGTGATTTCTACAGTGAGGTTTTGTGCTCCATATTTGGAGAGGAACCAATAAGTAGATATTCTCTCCTTTTTGCTAATTGGTTGTTTAGTCTAATATGCAGATTTTTTTTGTTTTGCAATTCATAATGATGCATACATATTTTTATATAATTTGATCTAATTCAAAGTTTCTTGCATTTCTACTCATTGTTTACATCCAGAGGATGTGGTGAATGGTCATGTTTTTTTTTTTGTGGATTAGGGATACTGGCTACAGTCATTTGAATAAGGTATTTTGCGATACATTTATTTTTGAATTTGGAATACCCAAAGCTCTTTGTACTGTTGCACATTAGCAGTAATATTTAAGAATTTTTAAAGAATGTTCAATAACGAAACGCCCTGAAGCAGTTTTTATTTATTTATGCAAAACCTTTATCCCAAAAGGAAAAAAAATAAAATGGTTGATGTAGCTGAATTGTTAGCTGTTCTGGCTTTAATAATTGGTATCTAACACTACCTCCCCCTCCCCCCAAGTCTGCTGCAGTCCAAGGGTGTCATTGTTGCTCCTTCATCCTGATTGTAGGTGAAGAGGAGAAGGAAAAAGAAAAACACAAATGCAGCCACCACATGTAATGATTGGCAGAAATATCATGCTGGATATCTATACTGATATAGACTGGGTAAGGTGTTCGGAACAAAAGGATGCTACACCGTTTGATGGAAATGAAAAATATCGACCTACAGAGGGCTGAATTCAAAGACACCCCAAAAATACTCATCTTTTCTGACTGTTTTTCACTAGTTTTGTATTTGGCTAGGGTCAGTGTCACTACTGGTAGCATGAGGCGATACCTGGACCCTATAGAGGTTGCACAGGCAGTCCAACTCCTCCAGGATGGCACATCAATACGTGCCATTGCCAGGATTGCTGTGTCTCCCAGCACAGTCTCAAGAGCATGGAGGAGATTCTAGGAGACAGGCAGTTACTCTAGGAGAGATGGACAGGGGCGTAGAAAATTCTTAACCCATCAGCAGGACCGGTATCTGCTCCTTTGTGCAAGGAGGAACAGGATGTGCACTGCCAGAGCCCTACAAAATGACCTCCAGCAGGCCACTGGTGTGAATGTCTCTGACCAAACAATCAGAAACCGACTTCATGAAGGGGGCCTGAGGGCCTGATGTCCTCTAGTGGGCCCTGTGCTCACTGCCCAGCACTGTGAAGCTTGATTGGCATTTGCCATTGAACACCAGAATTGGCAGGTCTGCCACTGGTGCCCTGTGCTTTTCACAGATGAGAGCAGGTTCACCCTGAGCACATGTGACAGATGTGAAAGGGTCTGGAGAAGACGTGGAGACACCATATGCTGCCTGTAACATCATTCAGCACGACCTGTTTGGTACTGGGTCATTGATGGTCTGGGGAGGCATATCCATGGAGGGACGCACAGACAACTACAGGCTAGACAATGGCAACCTGACTGCCATTAGGTATCGGGATGGCATCCTTGGACCCATTGTCAGACCCTATGCTGGTGCAGTGGGTCCTGGGTTCCTCCTGATGCACGACAATGCCTGGCCTCATGTGGCGAGAGTATGCAGCCAGTTCCTGGATGATGAAGGAATTGATACCATTGAATGGCCCCCATGCTCGCCTGACCTAAATCCAATAGAACACCTCTGGGACATTATGTTTCAGTCTAACCGCCGCCGCCAGGTTGCACCTCAGTCTGTTCAGGAGCTCAGTAATGCCCTGGTCCAGATCTGGGAGGAAATGCCCCAGGACACCATCCGTCGTCTCATTAGGACATTGTCAGGCATTCATACAAGCATTTTTTAACTTTGATTTTTGGGGTGTCTTTTAATTCAGCCCTCTGTAGGTTGCTAATTTTCATTTCCATCAAATGATGTGGCATCTTTTTGTTCCTAACACATTACCCAGTCCATATCAGTATAGATATCCAGCATGATAATTTTCCCCATTGAGATCTGATGTTTTCTACATTTTCCTTTTATTTTTTTTAGGGCTGTGGAAATTAAAGATTAATTCCTCGATTAATCGATTAAATTTTTTTGATCGATCAAAAACTCACCTCTCCACCGGCTTCTGGGTCTTCAGGGAGTTTCGTCGGAGATCCGGTGACATCACAGACATCAACGTCACCAGACTCCTCCCCCCTTCCCCAAGTGCCTCCGTCTGCTAACGAAGGGAAGAGGGGAGGAGTCCAGTGATGTCAAAGTTCTGATTGATCGTAACGTGCAAGGGGGAGGAGCTACGCATGACGTCACCCACTGCTGCCCTATGGAACTAACACGATTGTCGGCTTTACATGCTGTGTTTTTTATCATCTTTATGTGAGTAGTTTGTGTTTGAACACAAAATGTAATCTTATACTTAAGCGGTGAGCTCTTAGATCTTTTCTTTCTACCCATGACCTGGCATCCTTGCTGAGATCTAAGGAGATGTGAGAGAAGTTTATGGTCTGTGTTAACCCTTTTGATCAATACAAAAGAATGAAATAATCAGCGCTAATAAACCTAATTAATGGGGGGGGTGGTCCTTATCTGGAAGAGCACCCGGGGAAGAAAATGAAGCCAGTTCTTCATGGTACCTTGTGTGGCCTTTTTCAACTTTTCTTTAATGTTTCTATTCATTCTCTCCACCACTCCTGGCACTCACATGTGGTAAATTATCAAAGAATACATTTACTTCCCGCTATACAGAGCATATACAATAATCTCAAAGCAGTGCTCATAAAGGTAAAACAGGTGTATCAACAGTGCTGCGCAATAAAATTTAAGTGTAAATGTTTACTTTTTGTCCTTTGAATAACTGACAGGCACGTGTCATAGCATAGAGCTCTGCCTGCTGAGCTGAAGTCGCTGACAGGTCGGTAGTGGGTACCATGCACTTGGGCCAGTACGGCAGCCAGCGCAGGGCCCCTGACTATACAGTAAAGCACAAAGGATTTCTTATGATCTGGTAAACCTAGTGCTGGAGCACCGGCCAAAGACTGTAAAGGTCCGTGTCATTTCCTCAGTGTAACACCTGCTTGGGGGCAGTGGCTGCAGTAGAGGGGCGCAAGATTGAATCATAAAAAGAACAATCTGTGATCCCTCCACCACATATATAGATGGCCTCTCACCTCCAGCATTCGACCTGAAACAGGTCACAGAGCAATGTAAATATAGCTGAGCTCACAGGTCCTATGTTCCTCCCATATCCAGATCAGTCTCAGTCAGTATTAAGATACAGTGTGAAGACAAAAAACAATAGGATCTAGTGCTCTCTGTATCACAGTTTATTATTGCAAGAAATAAGAAGGAAATACACTTACAAAAAACGCACTCAGATCCGAGTGCCGGCATACAAGCGAAAAAAGACGTGTTGTCTAACCAATTCAATGGCCGCGGGTGACGTCATTCGTGACACCTGACCCCCGTACACGTTACATCCTGTAGGCGGGACTTCCTTAGCGCGGGGCAGGCTGTACGCAGACGGCCCGCTTGTTTGTTTATATTGCTATAGCAACGCTCAATAAGCCCATCAGGAAACAGGACACAGCGGACTAATCACCGATAACGGCCCAAAGCGAAACTAAGTACAGCGGTGTCTCCAATATGGAATATGAATATGCTTACAACAGAACAAAGAAAGAAATAAGAACATAGAGAATAGAGTGCATAATTTAAAAATCCTCAAATGGCGCAATTTATCTAACTGGATACTGGGAGGAATTACACATGGCAATGAAAAATATAACATAAAGCGCCTTAAAGGGACTAGGGAAAAATTCCCATATTAAAAAAGCACTCTAGTTCATGCATACATGAATTTCATAAAAAATTGATAACATTTTTTTTTTTTTTTTTACGAAAAATCATAATAAAGATAATAAAGATAAAAATAATAATATAAAATTATTAATAACATTTTTTGGAAAGATAAAAAACCTTTTACCATACAAAACATATTATGAAATGTTTAAAACACTATCTATTTGAGATAAAACAATTGAGGTCGAAATCCACATTTATCCCAAAAGGGGTCATAACCTTGGTCTCAAAGATCCAATAGGATTCTCTCCAACTCAACTGCCTGATAAAGTGACCTCCTCTCCAATGGCGGGGAACTTTCTCTATGTCCCAAAATTTTTTACATTTGGGGTCTCTATTATGACACTTCCTAAAGTGCCTGGATACACTATGGGTCTTAACCCCCCTTTTAATATTGCTAATATGTTAACCCTTTTGATACCCGCTCGCATGACCACCTGTTTGCACAGGGGTCCATGCCATAAGGTAAGAGTGATTAGTTAGGCCGGAGGTGGAGGGATTGTCACGATACTGTGGAAAAAATAATTCTTACGCCAGGAGTGAAATCATGGATTGTAGAAACTATCTAGTGTCGGGTGATTGTATATAGTGTATACCAACATTTACCACTGACTAATGCAAAGTTGCAATGCAAGGAGATCAGCTAAAAGTAGTTGGATCTGTATGTGCGTTATAATTAAACGAAATTAGTTGATTAATCGATAAAAAAAAAAAACGATTAATCGAACACGAAAATTTGAATCAGTAACAGCCCTAATTTTTTTGAGCACTGTATTTGCAGTTTTGGGTTTAATACTATTTCAAGTCATACTACTTACATTGCCCCTCAATTTGCTTGCAACCACTATGAATTTGGCTGCCCTTTTTGCTGACTTTTGGAGCAGAATGACCACATCACTTAATGCGCTTATTTGCCTAGTCTTTTGTTGATAAGCCCTTTATTATTGTTTGGTCTTAATTCAAGTGCTCTGGGATTTTGAATCAAAAAGGTTTTTATTAAACACTGAATATATCACAACAGTTTCCTTTGTACAAAAGTTTCCAATGACTTTGTTCCATACATTTATAACAAATACAGTTTTCTCTTTGGCACTGCTTATTGGCATATAAAGATTGAATACATATACATATGCGGTAAACTTTATGAACATTGCAGAAGTCTGGATATGACCAGTTCCCTGGGACTCATTTTTTCGAACCTGCCAGGGCTTCCCCTGTGCTGATATAACGGAAAATTGAATACTCACCTTTCCGTAATTTTCCTTTCCTGGTGCCTACCCATGGCAGCATACCAATGGTTAATGGCTCCGCCCCGATTAACCCACAGGACCACGTAACTCTATAAAAGAAAGAGTTACTCCCCTCCTCAGGTATTCTTGTAACTAGTCTTCAGAACATTAAGGATTATTGAAGGGAGGGTGTATGCTGCCATGGGTAGGCACCAGGAAAGGAAAATTACGGAAAGGTGAGTATTCAATTTTCCGTTTTCCTGGTGCCTCCATGGCAGCATACCAATGGTAAATGACTCGCTTACAGGGAGGGTACTGCAATAATAATTTTTTTAAAGACTTTACAGAGTTGATATTTCTAAGGTCTTTCTCCCAAAGTCTCGGGAGGTGAGGACTGCTGGATCTAGGCTATAGTGCGACATGAAGGTGTTGAAGGATGACCAACAAATTGTCTCAGGGGAGACCCGCGCCAAAGCTGCCCAGGAAGAGGCCATTCCCCGCGTCGAGTGAGCATTCACCGCAACTGGGACTGGGAGACCACTAGCCCAATGAGCCCTCTGAATTAGATTCACGATCCAGCTGGCCATTCCTTTCCTTGCCCCCTTGGGAATAACGAACAGACGTTGATCCTTGCGTAAATGCTGTGTCAACTCCAAATAACGCCTCAGGGACTCATGTAGTTTAGAAGAGGTTGGATCTTCTCCGAAGGCCGGGAGAACCCATTCTTGATTAAGATGTTAAACTGATGGTACCTTCGGGACAAACTGGGGAATAGGCTTCAGAACCACCCGTCTGGGAAAAACGTGACGTAAGGTTCTCTAGCTCCCAGTGCTTGAATTTCTGATACTCTGCATCCTGATGTGATGGCGATCAAAAAGTCGTTTTCCAGGCAATATCCTCCAATGCACATTCTTCAGTGGGTGCAAAGGGTGGACTGGCTAAGACGTTGAGGACAACTGTCAGATCCCACTTGGGGTAAAGAGTTCTCCTGGGAGGACGTAACTTTAGCATTGCTTTTAGGAAATGGTCTACTAGGGGCTCCAGTGCCCAGCGTGTGTCTGTTAAGACTGATAAGGCCGAAACCTGAACTTTCAGCGTGTTAAGACCTAAACATAGGTCCAGGCCCGACTGCAAGAAGAGTAGAATATTGTGAACTCCAGGATCCAGTGGATTGAACTGGCTGGATTCAGCAAGCTGGGTGAATTTCTTCCATACCCTGTAGTAGGGGGCATTGGTAGATGACTTCCTGGCTTGCAATAAGGTCTGTACAACTTTATGTGAGCACCCTAGGCTGCCCAGTCTCTTCTGCTCAAGTCCAGGATCTCCGGATGCGGGTGGAAGAAGTCGCCTTGAGATAGGAGGTTGTCTTAGTGGGGAAGCGGGAGTGGATTGCTCAAAGTCATCTTGATTAGAAGTGGAAACCATGGTCTCCTCGGCCAGTATGGGATGACCGCCAGGATAGTGACTTTTTCTAATGTCAGCCGCTGGAGGAACCTCAGTATCAGGGGAACCGGAAGAAATGCATACCCCTTCTGGAAGTTCCAGGGCTGGATCAGGGCATCCACCCCTGCTGACCTTGGAGATGGGAACCTCGTAAAAAAACAGAGGAGTCTTGCCGTTAAGCAGGGAGGTGAAAAGATCTATCTAGGGAGTAGCCCACTGTTGGCATATCCAGCGGAAGACTTGCGGATTCAGTGACCACTCGATGTTGTTGTTGAAGGACCTTAAGAGGCGATCGGCTAGCTGATTCTCGGGGGCTGGGATGTAAGCGGCCCGGAAATCGATCAAGTTGTTCTCGGCCCAGGATATAATTGGGGCTGGCTAGGAACCTGCACATTCCCCCTGGGTTCAGAACATAGGCCACTGCCGCTCGGTTTTCTATCTGGAGCAATATGGACCTGCCCCTGAGCAGTGGGGCCAGATGTAAGATTGCCATCCATGCTGCCCTTAACTCTAGGATGTTGGAAATCATCCCTTCTGCATTGAATCGCCACCTCTCTTGCACTAGCTGGTCTTGGAAGTGTGCCCCCCATCCTAGCTGACTTGCATCCGAAGTAAGGACGGACCATGAGATGGGCCCCAGGGAACGGTGAACAAGAAGGTTGGGTGGTCTTGTCCACCACCAGGGGCTGGACTTCATTGAAAAGGTGATGAATATTAATTGTCCCAGGTGCTTCCTTCTCCACTGCGCCAGAAACCCCGCCTGGAAGTCTCGCAGGTGCCACCTGGCCCACTTCACCATTGGTATACAGGATGAAAGGGACCCTAGGAGGCTCAGACAATCTGATGCTGACATAGAGTGACTTCCTTACGCCTGCTTCACCTTCTGGATCAAAATCGGGATCTTTTCTGGTGGAAGAGACACAGCCTTCTCTGGGGTATTGAATAGAGATCCCAGGTATGTCATCTTCTGGGTAGGCCTCAACTGACTCTTTGCATAGTTGATAAGCCACCCGAAACTGGACAAAGTGTTCAGGACTAGCTGCACCTGTGCCTCCAGAGTTTCTCTGTGTTGAGACAGGATTAGGATGTCGTCCAGGTAATGCAGGACCCTGACCCCTTTGTCCCGGAGGGGGGCCAGGATGGACACTAAAACCTTGGTGAAAGTCCTGGGAGCTGATGAAATTCCAAATGGGAGACATTGGAACTGGAGGCGCAGACTGCCCACTTTGAACCGGAGAAAAGGCTGAAAATGATGGTGGATGGGGATGTGAAGGTACGCATCCTGAAGGTCTATAGAGACCATCCAATCCCCTGGCTGTACTGACAGATCTACTGTGCTCAGGGATTCCATCTTGAAATGCTCTACCTGTATGTAACGGTTTAGCCTCTTCAGGTCCAGAACAGGCCTCCAACCTCCTCATTTCTTGGGGACTAAAAAGATTGGGGAATAGAACCCAGAGTTACTTTCCGAGTCGGGAACTGGCAGAACTGCCCATTGGTGAAGGAGTATTTGGATATAATGAAAGAGGACCTGTCTCTTTTCTCGGGAGGTCAGATTCTTAGTGGGCTGGAAAGAAAAAAAGGTGGATCTCCAGAAGTGTCCTTGCTGGACCGTGGAGGTTGCCCATGGGTCTGTGCGACTTTCCACCCAAACCTGGGCAAAATACCTGAGTCTTGCTCCTACTGGAACGGTTTGGGTGGGAAAGGAGTCAAGAAGACTTCTGGCGCTCAACCGTTAAAGTTGAGGCCTTAGGTTTTCCCAATTTAAGGAAAGTGGCTTACCGGGACGGTATGATCTGGCATCCCTAGAACTTTGCTGAGTTGCCGGTCGCGAAGTGAATCTCCTTTTCCTACTCCTATCCTGAGGGATAAGGCCACTTGTGACCCGAGTAATGGCAGTGTCCATCTTTTCGCCGAACAGGGCCTTACTATCGTATGGGATGCGGCACCATGACTGCTTTGAAGATGGGTCTGCTGACCATGGCTTTAGCCATAATGCTCTTCTGGCTGTGATGGAGTAAAGCATATCCCTGGAGGAGCACCTCAGAATATCGATGGCTGCTTCCGCCATAAAATCAGAGGCCAGTTTTAATTCATCTAGTGCTTTGATGATTCTGTCTGGATCTAGGCCCCGCCTGAGGGCCGTCTCGATATTGTCCGCCCTGAGGTGATTCAGTTCGCATAGGTAGCGCTATACAAGTCATTCATTCATTCATTCATATTTTAGTGGCTCTGGAGACCAAGGATAGTGCCACTGCTGGTTTGCATGCTCCCCCTGTCGCTTTTTTAAGATCTGAGTCGATCCTGCGATACAGGGGGTCCCTGAAAGAGACTGCATCCTCTAACGGCAGCTTTGTGTTCCTGGCTAAACGCATGACGAATGCGTCCGCAGTTGGTACGGAGTCAAAGAGTTGGGCGTCTGCCTCTGCCAGCGGATAAAGCTTGAGAAGCCGGTTGTAGGCGACGGGTCTCTTGTCCACCTTCCACCACTCATCTGTCACCACTTCCTTAATTTCATCCATCAGAGGGAAATTTGCAACCTTTTTGGTCAGGTGAGGAAAATATATATTTTTTTTTTTGGTTTTGGAGGGAGGCTCCGGGTCTTCCTCCCACTGAATCGCATCTTTTACTGCGGTAATAAATGGATTCACAAAGGCAAAATCAAATACTGATGAGTTTTCCTCAGCTGTACCTTTGAAACATGTTGGGGTGATCTCTGACTGCTGCGGGAAGCATGCGCAGAGGATGAGTGTGAGTGACCTCTTGACCTATCGGCAGAGTCTCTGTGGGAAGATCTTCGAGATAATTCTCGGTGCGGGCTGTGGAAATAAAAGCACAGAGATATTTCCAAAAGCCCAGAGAAAACTCTTTTTAAAACTTACCTTTGTTGCAGCCCTTACCTAGTGGAGTGTTTGAGGATCTTTTTTTATTATGCGGCATAATGACCTCTGGGGCAGCTAAGGATGGGAAAATAAAAATAAATATAAATATATATTATTTTGCAGGCTGTTTAAATAGGAAGTCTTGGTTTGGGTGTACCAAGATGGCTGCCGTTTGGCTTCAAAGTGCTACTGCACATGTGCATCCCGCTGTACCCCTGTCCCCCGAGAAGCCAAAATTGTGCACAGGGACGCGCGCGAAGCGTCCGGACACGCCGGGGGGGGGGCAGGAAGAGACTGTGCGGCTGCTGGCCATCCCTGGGAGCCAGCATGAGGAGGGAATCACAGCATGTCAGTCTGGCTGGAGCAGAAACAGGTATGCACTAAAGGATCCAGACAGGAGGCTCTGGGATAGGCAGCCAGGAGACTGAGGAGAGGATATGCTCCTGAGTCTCTGCACCCCAAAAAGATCCACAGAAAAACGGGCTCCCATACTTATCTGGTGCATTTAGCAACCCAAGTAATGGGACTCCATACTGCAGGAGAGCATGAACCTGCAATGGTCGCACCATATGACGGTGAGGTAGGGCTGGACTGTGATCCTGCAGGGATGAGGACAGGAAAAAGAATACCTGAGGAGGGGAGTAACTCTTTCTTTTATAGAGTTACGTGGTCCTGTGGGTTAATCGGGGCGGAGCCATTAACCATTGGTATGCTGCCATGGAGGCACCAGGAAATATGTTTCTCCATTATAAGTGTGTTTCCCATGTGTGCTATCCAGAAGGCTGTGGCAGTATTGACTTCCATCCCATTAATATTAGCTTTCTAGCTTGGAACAACACTCTAGAAGCTGCTATTCTAGTTGGCTCCTCCGGGATTATATCCTCAAGGACCCCCAGCAAACAGCATAGGGGGTCCACTGGGATCGTTGTCTGAAAAACTCCATTAAGTGTATTCACCACCTCTTTCCAGTATCTATGGAGCTTTGGACATCTCCATAGGAGATGTATAAGGTCTCCGTTGTGTCGCCTACAACGGTTACAGAGTGGGTCCGGCAGTCTACCCATTTTATGAAGTTTGGTCGGGGTATAATGGACTCTCAGTAGTATGTAGAGCTGGGATACTTTCTGCGCTACATTAAGGGAACATATAGTTACCGATTGCAAAGCTTCTATCCATTGGTCCCCTGATATTTGGCCTAGGTCCCTTTCCCACATATCCTCAGCTCTGTTTGGGAACGCTCGCAAGTGTTTCGCCAGCAGAATTTGGTAACACTGGGAGATGAACCTCTTAGTTTCAGTACTTGTATGCATCACATGGAACACTGGAGTGGGCGACTGTGTCCACTCCACTGCGTTCCCCTGTGCCATGACTGCGTGGTGTAGTTGTATATAGTAATAGTGCATATTAGCGGGTATGTTAAACCTCACCCGCAGTTCATGGAAGGACAGCAGTTTACCGTTCTCAAATATGTGGGACAGCAGGGATACCCCCCAGGCACGCCATCTGGGCCCCTGCTGTAGCTTGACCAGTTCTACGTAAGATTTGTTGTCCCATATCGGGCTGTATTCCGTGAACCCCTGCACCCCCTGAAATTGTCTACTCTTGTTCCATATCTTTTGTACCAATGAAAGCGTCGGGTCTGTTTGTTCGATTTCGAGAACATTTGCGCCTCCAGTCCAGCCGGTATGGTCTCTGCCCCCGTGGCCATCAACATCAGTTGCGCTGACGAGCTACCCAGATTCTGGGACATAGAGCTGATCAAATGTTGCAACTGGGCCGCTATGTAGTACAGCCAAGGGTTGGGAACCGCCAACCCTTCGCTGTCCTTTGGTTGTTGTAGCTGTTCCAATCGTATGCGGGGGGGGGGGGGGGGGGGGGGGTCTAGTGTGCCACAGGAGCCGTCTAAAGAGAGTATTTACTATTCTAAAGATTTTTAGATGTATCACCACTGGAGAGTTGTGGAGAAAATAAAGTAATTGGGGCATTAGTATCATTTTTATTAGATTGGCCTTGCCTGCAAGTGACATTTTAAGGGCATTCCAGATGTTAATTTTATCCCTAAACCTGGACAGTAAAGGGTGCACATTGAGGGTACAGTAATCCCCAAGCCTGGGCGACACCTGCACCCCCAGGTACTTAAAGCTGCTCACCACCAGGATGGGGCAAGAGTCAGGGAGGCTCACCTCCCGACTCTCATCCAGCATCATCAAAGCTGATTTTTACCAATTTATGGTCAAACCGGAGAAGTGACCAAATTCCATTATAATGGACATGACCCCGGGAAGGGATTGTGACGGGTCCCCCAGAAAAAGCATCATGTTGTCAGCGTATAACATGATCTTTTCCTGTATCGTACCATATTGGAACCCATGGATGCAGGTATTCGCCCGCTCCAGGGCTGCCAGTGGCTCCACAGCGATCGCAAACAGCAGCGGGGACAGCGGGCATCCCTGCCTCGTCCCCCTGCTGAGTGCGAAGGCCGGAGACATCCTATCGGCCATCCTGATAGTCGCCTGGGGTGAGGTGTATAGCAGCCTCACCCAAGCTATAAATCTCTCCCCAAAGCCAAACTCTTCTAATGTTGCCCACAGAAACTGCCAACTAACACTGTCAAATGCTTTATTGGCATCTAGGGACAAGAGAGCCCTGTGGCCCTCATTGTCCACTTGTAATTGCATATTAAGAAACAGGCGCCTCAGGTTTGTGGCTGTAGATTTCTGCGGCATAAAGCCAGCCTGATCTTGGTGAATAATGCTGGTTATTACCCCATTGACCCTGAGCGCCAGCACTTTGGCCAGGAGTTTCACATCGCTCTGGAGCAAGGATATAGGTCTGTACGACCCAGGGTCAACCGGGTCCTTCCCAGGCTTCAACAGTAGTATTATGTTAGCTCTAGACATACAGTAGATTCTGGTAACTGTCCACACTCCAGGGAGGCGTTAAAAACCTCCAGTAGCTCAGGCAGTAGCTGTTCTCCATAATTGGTGTACACCTCTATGGGGAGACCATCCTCCCCAGGGGCCTTGTGTGTGGGGTAAGAGCTGGCTGCCATTTGTAGTTCCTCTATAGTGATGGGGGCGTTGATCTGTTCCCTAGCTGCTTCAGGTAGCAGGGGTAAATCTATACCAGACATATAGGTTTCTAAATCCTCGTCCGTGTAGGCATCCCTCGACCCATATAGGTTTTTGTAGAAAGATGCCAACTCGGAGATAATAGCCTCGGTTGAATTAACCACCTTACCGTTAGCGGCTCTTATAGTGCCAATGGCTGGGGAGTGCTGCTGGGACCTTGCTATTTTGGCCAGTAGTCTTCCTGTCTGTTCACCTTCCTCATAAAATGCAAGTTTTGTGAAAAAACGTTTTTTTCTCGGCCGTAGAGGACCTCAACCGGTCCAGGGATTCCTGGGCCGACATCCATGCCTCCCTTGCCTGTTCAGTTGGGTTAGTTACATATGAAAGTTCCAGCTGTCTCACCTGGTCACCCACCTGCTCCAGAAGAGCCGAAGAATTGTGCTTAACTATTTGTATTTCCTCTATAAATATCCCTCTAAGGTACGCCTTCAATGTCTCCCATTTTTGCAGTGGGTCAGGGAGATGTCTATGTGATTGAAAAAAGGCTGTGATTTTTGATTCTATATGGTCCTGTGAAGTAAATAGTTTGGGCCAAAAGGCATTGAGTTTCCATGGGGCCCAGGGTAGCATACTGGGCGGTTGGGTAATTAGCCACAGTCCCAGTGGGGAGTGGTCTGAAACTCCGCGTGGAAAGTACTCTACCCTAGAAGTGAGGTTAACCACGTTTGGGGTACCCATACACATATCTATACGGGAAAGGGAGCCATGGGTCTTAGAGAAACAGTGGATTGCGAACCCGCCATAAGTCCACCCATCCAACTTCTTCAGCTAGTCGGCTAAGAGCCGTTCTCCTGCCACCCTTAGGGGCTGAAACTGGGGGGTGCCTGTCCAGTTTGGGGTCTAAATAACAGTTATAATCCCCCATGATCAATATCGGAATATCGGGCTTATTCCCCAGGTAAGACAGCAGCAACTGTAACACCTCCCTGGAGAATGGTGGAGGTATATAAACAAATGCTATAATCATAGTTATGGTATACAATTTACAGTACAGAAATATAAATCTCCCGTCAATGTCAATGAGGGAGTCTTCCTAACCCATGCATACTGCAGGTAGCCAACCGTGTCCTTAGTTAAATGGGTCTCTTGCAATCCGACAATGGCCGGGTGAAATTTACGTAAACCTGCTGAGATCATGGATCTTTTCAGTGGGTCATTTACCCCCCCAGACATTCCAGGACACTAAGGGCTTAGAGGACATCTTGTGTGCCAAAACATCATCCTGCATGTGCGGGGGGTAACCCCACCAATGGTTAGCATTTTTTCATCCTTACATCCATACAGCATTAAATCTAGCAAATCAGGCATCAAAAATGGCATTACACATATCAAAGCATAGCAGCGCCATGTTTGTTGGCATATTTTGTGGAAACTGAGGTAAAACCAACTGCGCACCATGGTTAGGTTTAAAACAAATAACAGAGTAGCCAGTAGTTGGTGGGCCTTGGAGTGCCAACAGGGCGTGCCGTGGATTCGCCCACCCGTACAGGAAGTCATATCCGGGTACTTTCCATGTGCCAACGGGGCACAACCACTGGAGCCATGTTATCCATGGCAGCAGGCAACCTTCAAGGGGCGTAGAAAAACTTACTTTGCCTAAACACATAAGTCAGCAAAGTGAAAACACGGCTTCTTGCGGAAACCCAATTGCTGATAGCAAAAATAGTGTAAAGGCCCTCCGGTATTATCATTATCAAACATTTTTAGTCGCCTTTATTTCTTGTGTGATGGGTTAGCAGGTTATAGTCACCCTTCGCCGTCATCTCTGGCCCGTCTGCGTAGACCTTGCTCTTTGCGATCTAGCCATTCAGCAGCGTCTTGTGCATTTTCAAAAAAGTGATTTTGACCCCTGGCTGTGATGCGGAGCTTGGCCGGGTACAGCATGGCATATGGTAGTTGAATCCTCTGAAGTCTCTTCTTAACATCCACAAACTTGGATCTCCTGCGTTGTACCTCCGCTGAGAAGTCGGGGTAAAAGGAAATTCTGGTGCCGTTGTAGTGCACAGCCCCTTTTTCTCTGGCCATTCTGAGTATCACTTCACGGTCCCTGTAGTTTAGGAGCCTGGCCAGCATTGATCTTGGCGGGCCACCGGGGGGCAGGGGACGTGGCGGAACCCTGTGCACCCTTTCCACCGTATATTGGGGGGAGAAGGCATCTTTACCGAATGTTTCCTGCAGCCAGCCTTCCACAAAGGAAGTGGGGTCCCTGCCCTCCACCTTTTCTGGGAGCCCCACTATCCAGACGTTGTTTCGCCTTAGGCGGTTCTCGATTTCATCTTGTCTGTTAAAGGCCTGGCTCACATGCTGAGCTGCCACTCTCACTTCCCTGTTGATATGGGGCATCTGGTCTTCTATGTCACTCATCCTGCCCTCCACAGCCGTGGTGCGTTCTCTAACTTTCTGTATGTCATGTCTGAGGAGAGACACCTTTTCCTCCAATCCCCCAAATCTCTCTTTCAGTGCATCAACTGAGGCTGTGCATCTGTGTACTGCATGCAATATCTCACTGAGCGTGGGTTCAAGAGTATCTGCTGACTGTTGATCATACAGGGCTGGCATGGGGTCAGGGACTGACTCCATAGGCTCAAGTTCCATATCATGTATATCATTGCCATCTCCCTCAGCTTGCTCCCTGGACACTGCTGGCCGCTGTAAGTCAGCTTGTGATTAGACATGGGAACCGTCAAAAAATTTGTTTCGTTCCGTTCGAATTCGTACGAAATACGAATTTCATACGAATCGTTAAAAAAAATTTGAATCGTTAATAATCACTTGCGGCTAATGAATTGCCGGTTCCCGTAACACATAGAATAATTCGAATCCAACTACCAAATATCGAATTTCAACTAATACGAAAGAAATAATTATAGCGGATTTAAAGAATGAATTAGAATGACAAAGTGTCATTTTTTGCAGGAAAAAAAGCTATTTAAAATCACTCGCGGCTAATGAATTGTCTGTTCCCGTAGAGAACCAGCATTCATTGAAAGTCTTTGATAAAATAAAAAAAAAGCACCTTGTCCCCATGTTGATGCGGACAGGGGCCTCATCCCCACAACCCTGGCCATTGGTTGTGGGGGTCTGCGGGCGGGGGGCTTATCGGAATCTGGAAGCCCCCTTTAACAAGGGGACCCCCAGATCCCCCCCCCTGTGTGAAATGGTAAGGGGGTACAAAAGTACCCCTACCATTTCACCAAATATTGTAAAAATGACAAGAGATGGTCTTTGACAATTCCTTTATTAAAAGCTTCTTTTTTCTGTTCTTCCTTCTTCATCCTTCGGTTTCTTCATCTTCTCCTTCCGGCATCTTCTTCCATCTTCTTCTTCCTCCGATCCGCTTCTTCTTGCTCTGGTCTTCTCGTCCGGCAACTTCTTCCATGGCGTCGGTGTCTCTTCTTGGGCCGCTCCTCGCAATGGGAGGCTCCCGCTGTGTGAGGCTTCGCTGCGTCTGACAGGTCTTTTATAACGGAGGGCACCTGGTGACCCCGCCCCCCCTCTGACGCACGGGGACGTCATGGGGACTTCCCTATGGCATCCCCATGACGTCAGAGGGGGGCGGGGTCACCAGGTGCCCTCCATTATAAAAGACCTGTCAGACGCAGCGAAGCCTCACACATCGGGAGCCTCCCATTTCGAGGAGCGGCCCAACACAGTAGAACAGACGCCGACACCATGGAAGAAGATGCCGGACGAGAAGACCAGAGCAAGAAGAAGCGGATCGGAGGAAGAAGAAGATGGAAAAAGATGCCGGAAGGAGAAGATGAAGAAACCGAAGGATGAAGAAAGGAAGAAGGAAGACCAGAAGATTTTAATAAAGGAATTGTCAAAGACCGTCTCCTGTCATTTTTACAATTTTTGTACAAGTACCCCCTTACCATTTCACACAGGGGGGGGCGGGATCTGGGGGTCCCCTTGTTAAAAGGGGGTTCCAGATTCCGATAAGCCCCCTGCCCGCAGACCCCCACAACCAATGGCCAGGGTTGTGAGGATGAGGCCCTTGTCCTCATAAACATGGGGACAAGGTGCTTTGGGGGGGCAAAGCACCCTCCCAATGTTGAGGGCATGTGGCCTGGTATGGTTCAGGAGGGAGGGGGGGCCGCTCTCGTCCCCCCCTCTTTTCCTGCGGCCTGCCAGGTTGCGTGCTCGGATAAAGGGTCGGGGTTCCCCTTAAAATCCATCCCAGACCTGAAGGGTCTGGTATGGATATTTAGGGGGGACCCCACGTCATTTTTTTTAATTTGAAGTGGGGTTCCCCTTAATATCCATAGCAGACCTGAAGGGCCTGGTTATTGAATTTGGGGGGACCCCCACGCTTTTTTTTTTTTATCAATGACTTTCAATGAATGACTGTTCTCTGTGTTAGGGAAGCCGACAATTCATTAGCCGCGAGTGATTTTAAATAGCTTTTTTTCCTGCAAAAATGACACTTTGTCATTCGAATCATTAAAATTCATTTGAATCATTCGTTATATCCGCTATAATAATTTATTTCGTATTAGTTGAAATTCGATATTTGGTAGTTGGATTCGAATAATTCGGAGCCGAAATTCGTAAACGGAATTTCGTATTCTGTACAGAATTCCTATTCGAAAAAATTCGTACTACAGATTCGTAAGAATGTACGAATTTCGAAAAATTCGTACCAATTTTGAATTCGTACGAAACTAATCGCACATGTCTACTTGTGATAAGTCATCTGTGCCAGTGAGCTTTCTGGTGTAATACAACATGTCTCTGGGCTGATCTTTAGCTTTAGGAGTCTTAGGTGGCTTACCCTGCTCCATTTTCCTCTCCTGGCCTCGTGGTGCTTTGGGAGGCAGAGACATCCAGGCGCCATCTTGTGAGTCCTGTGAGGCCGCAGCAGCGGCTTCTCCCTTGCTTCCTCTGGTCATCATGCCGGCGTGTCCGGTATGAGCAGGTCCAGGAGCCTCAGGGGGTGTTCCGATGTTGGTTTAGGGTGATTTCAGGCGAACTGTGCTGTGAGTGAAGGATCCTATGCGGGATCAAAGGCGGGAGCTCCGTGGAATAGGTCTGTTCACATGCCGCGCTAGGACACGCCCCCCGCTCTGGGATTTTGGATCTCCATGATTTATTTTTTTTGCATTTATTGATTTTTTTATCATATCTTTCAATATATCATTAGGAAAAAAAAAAAATCACTTTTTCCTATTTGTTTTCAGCCATTTACACTTCTGAATGCACGCTCTGAATGCATTTCTGCCTTAGTGGGACACTCCATGGTGACTTTTGTTCTTCAACGTCAAAGTATTTTATTGGGATTTTTTGTGATAGACCAACACAAAGTGGCACATAATTGCAAAGTAGAAACAAAATGATAAATGGTTTTCAATTTTTTTTTTTTACAAAAAAGTATTATAAAAGTGTGGCTTGCATTTGTATCCAGCTGTCTTTACTCCGATACCCCTAACTAAAATCTAGTGGAAATAATTGCCTTTAGAAGTCACCTAATTAGTAGATAGAGTCCCCCTGGGTGTAATTTAATGTCAGTATAAATGCAGCTGTTCTGTGAAACTCTCAGAGGTTTGTTAGAGAACCTTAGTGAACAAACAGCATCATGAAGGCCAAGGTACACACCAGACAGGCCTGGGATAAAGTTGTGGACAAGTTTAAAGCAGGGTTAGGTTATTAAAAAAACAATATCCCAAACTTTGAACCTCTCACGGAGCACTCCATCCATCATCTGAAAATGGAAAGAGTATGGCACAACTGCAAACCTACAAAGACATAGCCGTCCACCTAAACTGACAGGCTGGACAAGGAGAGCATTAATCAGAGAAGCAGCCAAGGGGCTAATGGTAACTCTGGAGGAGCTGCAGAGATCAACAGCTCAGGGGAGAGTATCTGTCCACAGGACAACTATTAGTTGTGCAGTACACAAATCTGGCCTTTATGGAAGTGGCAAGAAGAAAGCCATTGTTGAAAAAAAAAAAAAAAAGACAAAAGAAGTCCCGTTTGCTGTGTCCCACACATGGCTTCTCGCAAATTGCAAACATGTGGAAGAAGCTGCTCTGGTCAAATAAGACCAAAATTTAACTTTTTGGCCTAAATGCAAAACGCTGTGTGGTGGAAAACTAACACTGCACATCCCTGAACACACCATCCCCACCATGAAACATGGTGGTGGTAGCATTATGTTGTAGCAGGGGCGTAACTAGAACCTTCAGGGCTCCAGTGCAAGGAACCATGAAGGGCCCCTGAGCCCTTTCCAATGATCCTGGGGTCCTTTTTTTCTATGGCGGGGCCCTTGATTACGGTCCTGCAGCAGGGCCCCTTCCTGCCGTCTTATACACATGTAAACCAATCGGATCACCTATTGTTCTGTATGGGGAGGCTGATGTAAACAGATGTGTCCATCTGCCTGCATCCGCCCTGACTGTCATTCAATCCTTCTAGTGGATTGGATGACAGTCAGTCCGGTCTATAGAGAACAGCGGGCTGTGTCTGTGTCCACTCTGCACAGTGGAGCAGACATGGACCTGTCATCCGCCTGCTCAGCGTGGATCAGCGGAGAGATCCCCGCTGAGCAGGTGGATTTACTTGGCAGAGTCCGCCCAAGTGAAAGGTCCCTAAGGGGGAGCTCTGTGGATTGTAATGTAAAGGGGATTTCTGATGTAAGGGGTGCTCTTGGAGTCTCTGCTACCCAAAGCCCCACTTACATCAGAGTCCCCCTTTACATTTCAGTCTACAGAGTTCTCCCTTACATAAGTGTGCTCAGAAGCTGGCGAGATAAGAGAGGAAGGGAACACTCACTCATTATAGATGGAGGCTTGGGCCCATACATACATAGGCTGTCAGAGCATACTGGGGCTTGTAGTGCACCACACTTGGGAAACCCCAGTGGGCTTCTGTGTTGGTAGAGGGGCTCTGGAGGTGACAACACTGTCTTCAGCCCCCTCAATGACTGACCCACCTGTGTGCTTCTTTGCAATCACTGACATGTTGCATTAGGAAGCAAGGCTCCTGGAGAGCTGTGGATCCCCTGTGGAGGGTTGCAACATCCATAGTACAAACTGGCCTTTCCTCCACTATCTTCCCGCAGGCTGCTGGAGTTTCTCTTTGCAAAGGACTGGTATTGGAATGTGGGTGGGGCCGCGGGCACACACACGAGGAGTAGGAGGAAAAGATCCTGCTCTGTCTATCTCTCTCCTCTTCTATCTGTGTGAGCCGTCAGTGCGGGGTCTGGGCAGTGTGACAGAGTGTATTAGACACTCTCTGCTCATAGATGCAGCCAGCAACCCTGAAGCCACATTCTGGGCCTCCCCCACATGGGCAGAATTCCAGGGCCCAATCGCAAGTGTGACCCTGGTAGTTCTGCCACTGTGTTGTAGGGATGCTTTTCTTCAGCGGGGAAGCTGGTCAGAGTTGATGGGAAGATGGATGGAGATAAATACAGGGCAATCTTAGAAGAAAACCTGTCTGCAAAAGACTTGAGACTGGGGCAGAAGTTCACCTTTGAGTAGGACAACGACCCTAAACATACAGCCAGAGATACAATGGAATGGTTTAGCTCTAAGCAAATTCATTTATTAGAATGGCCCAGTCAAAGTCCAGACCGAAATCCAATTGAGAATCTGTGGCAAGACTTGAAAATTGCTGTTCACAGACGCTCTCCATCCAATCTAACAGAGCTTAAACTATTTCTTATCTTACATCACGGGACACAGAGCCATAGTAGTTACTATGTGGGTTATAGGCCACCTTCAGGTGAAGGACACTGGCACACACTAAGACAGGAAGTCCACTCCCTATATAACCCCTCCCACTACTGGGAGTACCTCAGTTTTTTCGCCAGTGTCTAAGGTGTTGGTCACGAGTAAAGATGTGCTGAGCTCCACAGGAGCAATCCTTGCTGGGGCTAGCTATGCAGTCGGATCCATTCAAAGTGTCTTTTAGGCTGAATTGAATGGTAACCGGGCCTCGTGGA
Organism: Lithobates sylvaticus; assembly: GCA_028564925.1. Classification (NCBI taxonomy): domain Eukaryota; kingdom Metazoa; phylum Chordata; class Amphibia; order Anura; family Ranidae; genus Lithobates; species Lithobates sylvaticus. The sequence continues at coordinate 302,206,175 of CM053028.1, read as the reverse complement.
CAAAGCTCTGGGAAGGGGAAAGATAAATCGATCGGCGATGCCGCTCAGTTTTCTTCCACCGTCCCTGACGGGGGGGCTTTTCCCAGGTCTCCTCCTCGCCATCCCTTTCTCACACACAAGCTGACCCCGTTGGATTGGAGATATGTGCTTGCGCAGGAAAATTCTCTTTTGAAAAAGAGAGGAGGGGGCACGATGTGACGGAGGGCGTTGGCGTCCTCCAATGTCCGGCGCAGGAGTGTGTTTAAAAGCTCCATGTTTGCTGGCTAGAGTGGGACTAAACGCGATAGGTCCCCTTCCATTGCCCAGGACCCCCAAACTGAGGAACCGGGGGCGGGAGATGATGAATTTTTCTCAGGGGACCAGTAAGAGGCTGATGACTACTCTTCTGAAGGGTCAAATACGCAAGGATCGGGTTCACAATCTGAAAGATTGATGGTACAATCTCTTACTGAATTGGTCCGCTCCACATTCATGCTACCAGTAGCTGAGTCAGTTGATGAGCCCACTTTTTGTTTGGGTTCGCTAAAGCCTCCCCAAGCTATTCATGCTTTTCCTATCCATTTATTGCTGAGAAAGCTTATGTATTCTGAGTGGGATCACTCAGATAAAAAAGTTTTCAACACTTTATCCTATGGAGGAAGAATTTAATAAGAAATGGGGGATGCCAGCAATTGATGCTGCTATATCCTCTGTGAATAAAAGTTTGACTTGTCCGGTAGACAATGCTCAAATGCTGAAGGATCCAACGGATAAGAAATTGGAATTCCTAATAAAAAACAAATTTTATCTGGCAGGTTCAGTGACTCAGCCTGCGCTGGCAGCAATCGGTGTATGTCAATCCTTAAAGCAGGATTCCACCCTAAAGTGGAACTCCCGCTTTTCGGAACCCTCCCCCCCTCCGGTGTCACATTTGGCACCTTTCAGGGGGGAGGGGGTGCAGATACCTGGACTTCCGGGCATAAACACGGGAGTTTACGCAGCTTCCTGTCCGGGCGCGCTGTCTGCCGGGACACACACGTGTCCCGGCAGACAGCCCTGAAGATTCTCATTGCGCCGCGCGACTCGCGCATGCGCAGTAGGGAACCGGGAAGTGAAGCCACAGGCTTTACTTGCTGATTCCCTCACCGAGAATGGCGCCGGCAACAGCAGAGAGCCGAGCGATCGATCGGCCTCTGCTGCCGACATCGCTGGAACTGGGAGACAGGTAAGTGTCCATTTTTTAAAAGTCAGCAGCTACAGTATTTGTAGCTGCTGGCTTTTAAAAAAATGTTTTCAGGTACAGTCCCGCTTTAAAGCCCCATACACACGCTCGGATTATCCGAGGACCAGGTCCGTCGGATCATGTCCGTCGTACTTTGTCCGATGTTGGTTTTGTGTACACACGGTCGGACAAAGTTGTCGGAAAATCCGATCATTCTGAACGTGGTGACGTTTGTTGCCTACGACGGGACTACGTAGAGGCTAGTAGCCAATAGCTTTGGTCTTGTAATGTGATCTGAGCATGCGTAGCACTTTGTCCGTCGGAATTCGCTACACACAATCGGATTTGGTGTGATCGGACTTTGTTGTCAAAAAATCTATCCAACAGGAGATAGGACTTTGTCCGTCGGACAATCCGATGGAAACTGTCCGATGGTGCCTACACACGGTCGGAATTTCCGACAACATTGTCTGATAGGACAGAATCCATCGGAAAATCCGACCGTGTGTATGGGGCTTTAGAGACCAGTTTAAACAGGTGCTTAAGATTATTCCTGATCAGCAGGCCCAAGATTTGTCCGGGATACCAGGGGGGTTATGTTTTGCAATAGACGCTATGAGAGATTCTATTCTCCAGGCCTCACGACTTGCACTTGGACTGGTGCATATGCGTAGAGTGCAATGGTTGAAAAATTGGTAAGCCGAAGCGCCATGCAAAAAGCTCCTGGCTAGTTTTCCATTTCTAAATGTCATAAGCTATGACTAAGCACTACATCCAAGTGTGGAACGCACTAGCTCCTGTCTGTTCCTGCTGTGGCTTGTATTTTTGTTCACAAGAATTTTTGAATAAAAGGCAAAAAAAACGTTTTTTGAGTGCGGCTGTTCAGATCTTCTTCCTGTTTTTGATTGCTATATGGATTGCAGGCACCTGGGCTTCCAAGCTGGATGAGGTTTTCCACTGTCGCTTCCCCTAGATGGATGAGGTTTTCCACTGTCGCTTCCCCCCCCCCCCCCCCCCCCCCCCCCACCCCCCCCCCCCCTAGATGGAGCGGTAGATGTAATGGAGCGGTGATATAGGGGGAGGGGGGGGGGTTTGGGTTGGGTTATTGGGTTAAGGTTAGGGGGGGGTTGGGTGGAGGGGGGGAGGTTTGGGTTGGTTTAAAGGGGGGTAGGGTGGGTTAAGGGGGCGGGGGGGAGGGTTATTGTGACGGGGAGGGGGGTTGAGGTTATTTGGGGGTAAAGGGGAGGAGATTGGGAAGGGAAGGTGGGGTTTGGGTGATGGGGGGGTTTTGGGTTGGGGGGAGGGGGAAGCGCATACCAGGGGGGAGGTTTTGGAGGGAGGGTAGAGGGTTGGTATTACGGAGGGGGGTTTGGTTTAGGGTTTTTTCTGATTACCCGGATCAGGGGGGTTAGGGGTTAGGAAGGGGGTGAGGGTTTTGGGGGTTATGGGGGGGGTTTTTTATGTATTAGCAAAATAGAGCTAGTGAGAGAATCTAAGTCTCCAGGGCCTCCGCACCTTGCAGCTGGATGAGGTTTTCCACTGTCGCTTCCCCTAGATGGAGCGGTGATATATCTCTCTCTCTCTCTAGTTTTCCATTTCGCTGTGAATGGCTGTTTGGGGATGATCTGGATAAATACATCCAAAGAATTTCTAATGGGAAAAGTTCCCCTTTGTCAGTTAAGAAAAGGAGTAAGCATTTTTCTTTTAAACAAGCTTCTTCTCCAGTGCCAGGGGCATCAGCCTTCAGGCAGTCACAACGGCCTCCACCGTCAAGTTCAAGAGGTAAACCTTAGGGTCAACCCCAGGGACAAAAGAGTCCCTGGGGAAGGAAACCTACAAAACAAAATACTAAAACCTCCTTATGAAGGGGCACCCACGCTCGCTCAAATGGGTGGAAGACTTCTGTAGTTCTCAAAGGTCTGGCAGGAAGAGTGTCGAGACAAATGGGTGGCTTCCTCAATAACTCTAGGATACAAACTAGAGTTCCGAGAGTCCCTGTCTACTAGTTTTCTCAGATCAAATGTTGCCAGGGATCCAGAGAAAAAGAAGTCTCTCTTTCAAGCATTGGACCATCTTTTGTCTCAAAAGGTGATATCGGTGGTCCCCATGGAAGAGCAGGGGTTAGGATTTTATTCAAACCTTTTCATGGTACCAAAACCAAACAGGACTGTCAGACCCATTCTAGATCTCAAAGAGCTAAACTGGTTTTTGAATATCTGCTCTTTTCGCATGGAGTCAATCCGATCAGTAGTCTCCATTCTACAAGGTGGAGAAATTGTAGCGTCTTTCGATATCAAGGATGCTTACCTCCATGTACCTATTTTTCCCGCTCACCAGAAATATCTATGCTTCGAGATAGGAAATTTTCATTTTCAGTTTGTAGCTCTACCTTCCGGTCTAGCTACTGCACCTCGAGTGTTTACAAAGGTCCTGGCTCCCCCTTTAGCCAAATTAAGGGCTCAAGGTATAATGATTCTAGCTTACTTAGACGATCTTCTCTTGATAGACCAGTCGGTAGCCCACTTCAGCCCACAATCAGCTACCTTGAATACCTAGGTTGGATTCTCAACCTAGAGAAATCTTCTTTAAAACCATCAAGGAGCTTGGAATACTTGGGTCTGATCTTAGATACAGCTCAGAAGAGGGTGTTCTTGCCTCAGGCAAAGATCAGTTCCATAAGGGAACTGATTCAGGTGGTCAAAGCAAAGAAGAATCCTTCTATTTGACTCTGCATGAGATTGTTGGGAAAGATGGTGGCTTCATTCGAGGCTGTTCCTTATGCTCAAATTCATTTGAGACTACTGCAAAACAGTGTCCTATCGACTTGGAACAAGAAGGTCCCAGCTCTAGACTTCCCAATGCGTTTATCCCCAAAGGTGTGCCAAAGCCTCAGCTGGTGTTGATATCCAAGAATCTGCAGAAAGGAAAATCCTTCCTACCAGCCTTCTGGGCTGGGGAGCAGTCCTATATGAAGCGTCTGTCCAAGGGAAATGTCCAAATCAGAAATTACCTTGTCCATCAATATTCTAGAGATTCGGGCATCACGCCTGGCCCTGAACGCTCAGATTACAGAATTGTCCTGTAAGGATCCAATCCGACAATGCCACAGAAGTGGCCTATATCAATCACCAAGGGGGCACGAGAAGTCATGCGGCCCAGAGAGAGGTGAATCATATCCTAACTTGGGCAGAAAACAACATACCTTGACTATCGGCAGTCTTCATTCCAGGAATAGAGAATTGGCAGGCGGACTACTTGATTTGCCAGCAGTTGCTCCCGGGAGAGAGAATGGTCTCTTCACCCCGACATCTTTCTGACAATATGTCAAAGATGGGGAATTCCAGGCGTGGATCTGTTTGCATCCAGGTTCAACAAAAAAATTGACAACTTTGTGTCAAGGTCCAGGACAAAGGATCCGCTGGCATGCGGAACAGATGCCTTGGTTTCCCCATGGAATCAGTTTTCACTGATTTATGCATTCCCTCCTGTTCTGCTGCTTCAGCGACTTCTACGCAGGATCAAGATGAAAGGGAAGGCAGTGATTCTTGTGGCCCCGGCGTGACCCAGGAGATCTTGGTATGCAGAGATCGTAAAGATAGCGGTAGGGGACCCATGGACCCTACTGCCACAGCCAGACCTTCTCTCGTAGGTCCGGTATTCCATCCTACCTTACAAACGCTAAATTTAACGGTTTGGCTATTGAGACCCACATTCTGAAGAAGCGTGGGCTGTCAGGTTCAGTGGTGTCTACTCTGGTTAATGGAAGGAAGCCGGCCTCCAGAATCATATATTATAGAGTCTGGAAGGCATAGGTCTCCTGGTGTGAATCCAGGGGTTGGCACCCCAGGAAGTATGTCATAGGTAGGATCCTTGACTTTCTACTGATGGGATTAGAAATGAAACTGGCCTTGAGTACCATCAAAGGCCAGGTTTTGGCCTTATCAGTATTATTTCCACTTGCTTCACACTCTTTGGTTCGTAGCTTTATTCAGGGGGTAACGTGGCTCAAACCTTAGGTCACCCCTGAACCCTTGGGACTTGAATTTAGTCCTATCGGCATTACAGAAACAGCCTTTTGAGTCGATACCACATATTCCCTCGGTCCTTTTGACAAGGAAATTTGTTTTTCTGGTAGCCATATCTTCTGCATGAAGGGTATCAGAGTTGGTTGCTCTTTCTTGTAAAGAGCCATATTTAATTATTCACAAGGATAAGGTTGTATTGCATCCTCATCCTAATTTTCTGCCAAAGGTAGTCAGGTTTTCATTTAAATCAGGATATTGTTCTACCTTCGTTTTTCCCAGACCCGTGTTCTGCAGAAGAAAAGTCACTACATTCTCTTAATGTGGTGAGAGCAGTCAAAATCTACTTGAAGGCGACTGCCCAGATTTGTAAAACGGATGTTTTGTTTGCATTGCCTGAAGGTCCTAAGAGAGGACAGACAGGATCGAAATCTACTATATCTAAATGGATTCGTCAAGTGATTGTTCAAGCTTATGGTTTAAAGAGGAAAGTTCCATCTTTTCATATTAAAGCGCACTCCAGCAGGGCTGTTAGTACTTCCTGGGCAGTGCATCACCAAGCCTCCATGGCTCAAAACTGCAAGGCCGCAACTTGGTCTTCAGTCCATACATTTACCAGATTCTATCAAGTAGATGTAAAAGGTCATGAGGATATAGCCTTTGGGCGCAGTGTGCTGCAGGTAGGGGTGCAACGGATCAAAAAACTCACGGATCGGATCGTTCCTCGGATCAGAGTCACGGATCGAATCATTTTTCGGATCAGCAAAAAAAAATAAAAAAAATCTTATTACACCCACCGAAGTTTTAGATTTCAGTTATTTTCAACACAAAACAGAGCTTATATGCTTAAATACAGTATTTGTAAATCCAACGGACTGTTTAGATGTTAAATTTTAAAAGCAGCAGAAAACTTGCTGAACTTACATGGTTGCTAATGTGACAGAACACCTTTGACTTTCAAATTTAACTATGCTGCAGACACTAAGCCTGTACAAAGAAATGACAGGCTTGCAGGAGCCACAGCTGTTTGCATGTATCCCAACATCTCGTGAGCCCCTCTGGTTAGGGAGAGATTTGCTTCAGGATGCAGTCTGTCTGCATTGGTCATAAGCAAGGGCTGGATGGAGGGATGGAATAATGCAGCATGTCTATTTTTCTGCACTGCACATCATGGTTACATTGTGGTATGAACAGAACACACATAAAATCAATTGTTTTCTATGTGCTCTGGCAGTAGCCTGTATGGATCAGAAGCAAAACAATGCAGGTAAATGTAGATTGTGTGAACAAGCTTTTTAGATATCTCAATAAGTATTCCCAAATCTTTTTTCTCTCGTCTTTCAGAAGAGAAAGGGTTTGGTTTGGTCAGCTGGTTTGTACTAACTGGGAAAGTTAGAAATATGTGTGCCGCATCCAATAATAATAGAAGAAAAGGAGGTTTTCCCCTTGTTTGTGGACTTTTAAGGCACTACCAATTTTTCCCAAAGTAACATGATGTATATAGTAACAACAGAGTTTATTTTAAACAAGTCATATACAAGATTAATTGAAATAGATAATTTTAACAAAATTGAAGGAATAAAAAATGCATCAATATATTATGTGACATCAGACCCGACGCGTTTCAGAGTTTATAGAAAGGTATCCTCCTTCTTCAGGGGTCACATTGTCAGATGTAGAGCTTAGTTCTAGATATAAGGATTACAGTTTTAGTATGACAGTACATATATTTACTGTAAGGCAGAGAGGTTATTCAATACATTTGGGCGGTCGAATAGGGCATCAGGTATAAACAATCATGACTTAGATAGCAATATACAATGATGTAATACAGAGAGTATAATGAGTATAGGACAAAGAACTTACATGTATGGGGATACATTGATTGAGAGTGTTCCATCATGTTTAAAAACAAAGAGGTATTGCACTGGGTTCAATACTTTCCGTGTGGGGATCCAGCATAGGCCAAAATTAGACTAAGTCTAGGTCAAAAATAGGGCAGCTATGTCTTAGAGGTTTTAGGAGCCCTTATCCAAAATTGTGGAGTGGTATCAGGTTGCCTCAGGCAGAGGATCGAGAGCGGAATCGCAGGACTGCTGGGGTCAGTAAAAAGTTATGAAGTCCTCTGAGGGAGAGAAGAAGGTAAGGATGATAATATTCTAGCTTTATGTATGTATCTAGAGTGTTCAAAGGGCTGACACATAGAGCAGAGTCTATGAACAAATGGTACCTGTCCCATAGAGATCACCAGAAACGGCATAGGCCAAGATAGCCCTGTAGATGTATCAATGTGATCTGCAAAAAGAGGGGGGTATAGGTATAATTAGTGTCCTGGTTAGGTTCATAGGTCTTAAAAATGTCTCATAATAGAGCTCAGGGATCGAAATGTCATGTCTTAAAAATACACAATGTGCTCATGTCCAATGCAAATGCATGGAGTAATTGAGGAGCATTATGTAAATTGCATATATGATTACATTGTTGCAGCGAAGTCATAATTGGCTTCCAACATCCAAGGATAATTCTCATGCTGGGCTTTAAATATTAAAGTATATCCCGAGATATGGAAAGGTGCCGTGACAGCAGCCGGATATCCTATTATTGAATGTTGCGGCAATAGTGCAGGGACAACAAAATGTGTTCACACAATTAAAGTATATAAACAAATAAACCAGGCCAGGACAATATTTTAACTATCAAGATAAGAGCAATGAGAGGAGCAAGGTTTGCGCGCTAATTGAACAATACCTTAAGAGATTGCCGGAGAGGAGAAAAAGTCACAGCCAGCTATCAGTCCATCAGCGTGCAAATGGCGCCAGTATGGAGAGCTCAGGCTGTTTGGGCTTTTTAAGTCTCCCGCCCCCAATCAGCTGTCCATGGTGCAGCTGTTTTTAATGGGGTAGGAGGACTTCAAGTGCACTGGCCCCCCGAGTGGCTTGCGCGCGGCCACATCCCCGTGCGACCAATCAGCGGTCGCGCTGCGTGACGCGGCCACGCCCAGGTCTCCCGCCGGCACACGAGGCTTCAAAAACAGACCGCGCATGTCCGCCGGGAGGAGCAAGATGGATGCCATAGCTCCATCGGCGGACTGTGCATGTTCGCAGGAGGAAGCCGAGCGGGGGGGGGGGGGGGGAAAGACACCATAATGACGTCTTACCCCTCCGAGCGCCGCACCGCCCATAAGGGCGGGCGGCTGGTGTGCCAGGCTGTCCCGCGATGTAGCTCACCCATCGAGCGAGCAGCAAACCGGAGTGATACACATTGTAAATCCACATGAGGAAAAAACAAAAAAGAGATTTGTAATGGGGCCTTGTTTGACATAAAAATATGTTACCATAATGTATATAAGAGTGTGTTATGTTTTGTCAGTTAGGCTGGATCTTTAAATAACAGGGGAAATATTGATCTGTGCATAAAGGTTTACATTACAGTGTATCAGTAGTCGTACAAAAAAGTAGCGAACACATACATCAATGGCAATATCATACAGACAAAGAAACACCTGTCACATCATATACATCAACTGTAACATCACATAAATGCAGAGACCTTTAACATGGGTTTGTTATGTAGTGGAGTATAGACCTTATTTCCATGATTTTGACTAAACATCATCTTGAATGTAAGGAACATTCATTTTTCCATACCTCCAGAGGAAAAACCCTCTAGGAATGGTTTAAACCAGATGGATTCATTGAGTCCGGGTGCCTGAGTGGCCCGGAGTCTATAGATCCATCTAGATTCAAGTTGGAGGAGGGACTTGTTCCAGTCTCCTCCTCTTGGGTTTGGGTGAACTCGATCCAAAATTAGAAATTTAACCTTGGGGAATTTGCCCATATGCACAGAGCTGACATGCCGACCTAACGGGAGGTCTGGGTCACAGACCTGCATACTATGTATGTGTCTATATGCACGTCTCCAAAATTCCAGTTTGGTTTTTCCAACATAGAAACAAGAGCAATCACATGTGAGGAGATAAAATTACCCCTATAGTGTTACAATTGGCGAAATGTTTACCTCGAAACTTCTCACCGTTGGGTAGGATTGGATTCTTTTCTACAGCCATGTATCGGCAGAAGTGGCAGGAGCCGCACATAAAGGTTCCTTTGTATTTACAGTGTTGCTTGCCACTAATGTTAAATTCGCTACTGGTAATTTGGTCTCTAATGGATGTCGCCCTTCTGAATGTAAAAAGAGGTCTATCAGGAACGAATTGTCCTAACAGAGGATCATACGTTAAAAGATGCCAGTATTTCTCTACTATCTCTTTCATTTGTTTCTGTTGATTGTTAAACTTTGAAATGTGTGACGGACCTAGCCGGGACACGGGCTGTTGGAGGGGACTGAGTGCGAGCCTGTTGCCTTGCGATTATTGGCCCTGGCATTTGGGGGAACAGTGCTCTTTGAGCTGCAAGCCTGGGACCCCTGAGCTGGTGATACTTGGATTCAGGTCCATGCTGGCCCCCCAATACACATAGAATCTGTATGTGTATTTGGCATATTAGCAAGAGACGCTAATGACATGAACTCCAGCCACCTGTCTGTTGTGTTAATGAATATTGTCTGGCTTGTAAGAGTATTTCACCTATTGTTGTGTGTGCTAATTAACCCTGCAATTGAATGATGGAGCCCAGTGTTGATTAAGATAATTAGCTCATGCTAATTAGGTTAGGCTTTAGTCATCTGTCAACTGTATATAAGTGTGACATGTCAAATAAAGATTAATTCCTGATGTAGCCTACACTGGTGTTGTCTGGTGACTGGGTGAGCTAAGGGGTCTTGGATTGTATGGTACCGGACGGAGGAAGCATTTACGGCGGACATCTTGAGTACGAGGTCCGTCACAATTGGCTGGCAGCGGTGGGATCGTGCTTCCTTGTCGTGAACACATCCAAACCATCACCTGGATCCAAGGCCCGGATAGCAGAGGTACAGATACGTCATGGAAGAGGAATTCGGAAGGAGGTTGCGAGAGATGCGGCTACAGCACAGAGGACCAGTATCGGTGCAGGTCCTGCTGGGATGGTATGATTCTGTTCGCCTACAACTCTGGAAAGAAGCGCTAGCCTTTGAGCAGCGACACCAGGGAAAAGTTCTCCCCTCCATCCATGTAAGGTACTGGTCGCAGTATGAAGTACGAATGTTGTTATTGGGGGAACAACCGAAGCAGGAGTGGACAGCGGATGACAGACCCACGGAAGGCTTTGATTATAATGGCCTGGGATTGTTGTACTGGAGGCTGTCCGAGGACCCCGACTTTGGGAGTGATCTGGAGTGGCGTTTGGAGGAAATAATGGAGCACAGAGAGCAAAGATTGAATGTCTCGGAAGTGCTCTGGGCACAGGAAGATTTGGAGTTTCTGGCCGCTCAGGAATGGGAGCTGGAGATCGCCTACATACAGCTGCTAGACTCTGCTCAGCAGCAGGGTGGGGCTCCCTTTGCCTGGGACTATCAGGAAATACCAGCAGACAGCTCTGAAATCCTGGCTGAAGAGTCAGCAATGTGGCATAGTAACAGAGTGCTTTGCCCACCTGCCCCCGCAGCTATGGACGCGGAGGTCTTATGGCGGATGCAGCAAGTGCTGACTGACCTTGATGATCCTGTTACTGCACAAAACGAGGTTGGACGGAGGAATATGCCTGTCCAGCAGCATGCAAGAGAATCGGGAGTGGAAACTCTGGAGATTGCCGTCCCCAAACCTGAAGTGCTGACAATAGGGCAGAGCTCTGCTAACTGCTGCCCAGCATCAACAGCAGTATCTGGGGAGTTACAAGGAACTTCCCCAGCTGAAGCGCTGGTCACCGGACAGAGGGTCCAAGACCTCTGCCCCACACCTGTGTCAGTTTTGGAGGCTCAGGGTGAGAAGGTGGCGATCACTTCCCAGCAGCAAATACAGGGGGAGAAGGGAGAGGAGGTGTTTGTTGTCCCTCCTCAACAGTCGGCCAGGGTGGAGAAAGCGGTCTTTCCTCCCCAGCAAAGATCCGTGCACCTGGGAGACAATACCACAGACATGTTGTCCCAGCAGCCAGATGTGGGAGTGGAGGAAGCCAGCCTCCTGCCCCAACGGTTAACCAGAGCGGAGGATGTGGAGTCCCCAGCAGAAGTGCTGGCAACAGGGCAGAGTGCTACCCACCTCTGTCCAGCACCAGCAACAGCGGCGGAGTTCCAGGGAGCTGGGGCAGTCGGCCTCTCTCCCCAACAGTTAGCTGGAGGAGATGATGTAGGGAAGCTCCTAGACCCACCTGAACTGCTGGCAACGGAACAATGTGCTGCTGGCCTCTGCCCACAACTAACAGAGGGCAGATTTCCTGTAAAGGGGGATGGGACTGCAGTCCCCACCTGTATACCCCCGGGATGCTGGGCGGTCGGCCCAAATCCCCAACAGCATGACGGAGTGATCCCAGTCACCCTGTCTTCTCTCCAGCGGCTGAAAAGACTCCAGGGAGAAGGACCAGTCCGGGCCTCTCCCCAGCGGCGGATATGTTCTCTGAGAGAGGCAGAGGTTGGCTGGGTGAGGAATACTCCGTTTGGAACTATTTGTTTGGGGTACTGGGTGGATCCCAGCATTAGAGGACTGGAACCACTGACTAACTTCGGAGTCAACCCGTCTGGGGTCTCCTCCTGTGTTAGTCTCCTGCCGAAAGGGGAGAAATGTGACGGACCTAGCCGGGACACGGGCTGTTGGAGGGGACTGAGTGCGAGCCTGTTGCCTTGCGATTATGGGCCCTGGCATTTGGGGGAACAGTGCTCTTTGAGCTGCAAGCCTGGGACCCCTGAGCTGGTGATACTTGGATTCAGGTCCATGCTGGCCCCCCAATACACATAGAATCTGTATGTGTATTTGGCATATTAGCAAGAGACGCTAATGACATGAACTCCAGCCACCTGTCTGTTGTGTTAATGAATATTGTCTGGCTTGTAAGAGTATTTCACCTATTGTTGTGTGTGCTAATTAACCCTGCAATTGAATGATGGAGCCCAGTGTTGATTAAGATAATTAGCTCATGCTAATTAGGTTAGGCTTTAGTCATCTGTCAACTGTATATAAGTGTGACATGTCAAATAAAGATTAATTCCTGATGTAGCCTACACTGGTGTTGTCTGGTGACTGGGTGAGCTAAGGGGTCTTGGATTGTATGGTACCGGACGGAGGAAGCATTTACGGCGGACATCTTGGGTACGAGGTCCGTCACAAAATGATTCTAAGGGGGTTGGTGTCCTCTCTGGATTTTTTAGAATAGAGCAGTTGATTTCTACTCTGGAGGCAGGCCTGTTGGTATGACCTCTTGAGGGAGGCATGAGAGTACCCCCTTTGAAGAAGTCGATCTCGCAGTTTATCTGCTTCACTTTGAAAGATCGCATTGTCTGCGCAGTTTCGCCTAATGCGTAGATACTGGCCATAAGGTATAGAATTGAGAAGGGGTGTTGGGTGGAAACTGCTGGCATGCAAGATAGCATTGCCAGCAGTGGGTTTTCTATATAAACGGGTTAGCAACTGCCCTTCCTCATTTTTATATACTTCCACATCCAAAAAAGGGACATGGTTGGCATTATGAGACATTGTAAAACTTAAGTTAAATGTGTTCCTGTTCATTCTCAGGAGACATTGTTCCAGGAGAGGTATGCATACATAGTATGCAGGTCTGTGACCCAGACCTCCCGTTAGGTCGGCATGTCAGCTTTGTGCATATGGGCAAATTCCCCAAGGTTAAATTTCTAATTTTGGATCAAGTTCACCCAAACCCAAGAGGAGGAGACTGGAACAAGTCCCTCCTCCAACTTGAATCTAGATGGATCTATAGGCTCCGGCCACTCAGGCACCCGGACTCAATGAATCCATCTGGTTTAAACCACTCCTAGAGGGTTTTTCCTCTGGAGGTATGGAAAAATGAATGTTCCTTACATTCAAGACGATGTTTAGTCAAAATCATGGAAATAAGGTCTATACTCCACTACATAACAAACCCATGTTAAAGGTCTCTGCATTTATGTGATGTTACAGTTGATGTATATGATGTGACAGGTGTTTCTTTGTCTGTATGATATTGCCATTGATGTATGTGATCACTACTTTTTTGTACGACTACTGATACACTGTAAGTAAACCTTTATGCACAGATCAATATTTCCCCTGTTATTTAAAGATCCAGCCTAACTGACAAAACATAACACACTCTTATATACATTATGGTAACATATTTTTATGTCACAAACAAGGCCCCATTACAAATCTCTTTTTTGTTTTTTTCCTCATGTGGATTTACAATGTGTATCACTCCGGTTTGCCGCTCGCTCGATGGGTGAGCTACATCGCGGGACAGCCCGGCACACCAGCCGCCCGCCCTTATGGGTGGTGTGGCGCTCGGAGGGGTAAGACGTCATTATGGCGTCTTTTTCCCCCCCGCTTGGCTTCCTCCTGCGGACATTCGCAGTCCGCCGATGGAGCTATGGCATCCATCTTGCTCCTCCCGGCGGACATGCGCGGTCTGTTTTTGAAGCCTCATGTGCCGGCGGGAGACCTGGGCGTGGCCGCGTCACGCAGCGCGACCGCTGATTGGTCGCATGGGGATGTGGCCGCGCGCAAGCCACTCGGGGGGCCAGTGCACTTGAAGTCCTCCCACCCCATTAAAAACAGCTGCACCATGGACAGCTGATTGGGGGCGGGAGACTTAAAAAGCCCAAACAGCCTGAGCTCTCCATACTGGCGCCATTTGCACGCTGATGGACTGATAGCTGGCTGTGACTTTTTCTCCTCTCCGGCAATCTCTTAAGGTATTGTTCAATTAGCGCGCAAACCTTGCTCCTCTCATTGCTCTTATCTTGATAGTTAAAATATTGTCCTGGCCTGGTTTATTTGTTTATATACTTTAATTGTGTGAACACATTTTGTTGTCCCTGCACTATTGCCGCAACATTCAATAATAGGATATCCAGCTGCTGTCACGGCACCTTTCCATAACTCGGGATATACTTTAATATTTAAAGCCCAGCATGAGAATTATCCTTGGATGTTAGAAGCCAATTATGACTTCGCTGCAACAATGTAATCATATATGCAATTTACATAATGCTCCTCAATTACTCCATGCATTTGCATTGGACATGAGCACATTGTGTATTTTTAAGACATGACATTTCAATCCCTGAGCTCTATTATGAGACATTTTTAAGACCTATGAACCTAACCAGGACACTAATTATACCTATACCCCCCTCTTTTTGCAGATCACATTGATACATCTACAGGGATATCTTGGCCTATGCCGTTTCTGGTGATCTCTATGGGACAGGTACCATTTGTTCATAGACTCTGCTGTATGAGTCAGCCCTTTGAACACTCTAGATACATACATAAAGCTAGAATATTATCATCCTTACCTTCTTCTCTCCCTCAGAGGACTTCATAACTTTTTACTGACCCCAGCAGTCCTGCGATTCCGCTCCCGATCCTCTGCCTGCGGCAACCTGATACCACTCCACAATTTTGGATAAGGGCTCCTAAAACCTCCAGGACATAGCTGCCCTATTTTTGACCTAGACTTAGTCTAATTTTGGCCTATGCTGGATCCCCACACAGAAAGTGTTGAACCCAGTGCAATACCTCTTTGTTTTTAAACATGATGGAACACTCTCAATCAATGTATCCCCATACATGTAAGTTCTTTGTCCTATACTCATTATACTCTCTGTATATCGCTATCTAAGTCATGATTGTTTATACCTGATCTCTGCACTATTCGACCGCCCAAATGTATTGAATAACCTCTCTGCCTTACAGTAAATATATGTACTGTCATACTAAAACTGTAATCCTTATATCTAGAACTAAGCTCTACATCTGACAATGTGACCCCTGAAGAAGGAGGATACCTTTCTATAAACACCGAAACGCGTCGGACCTGATGTCACATAATATATTGAGGCATTTTTTATTCTTTAAATTTTGTTAAAATTATCTATTTCAATTAATCTTGTATATGACTTGTTTAAAATAAACTCTGTTGTTACTATATACATCGTGTTACTTGAAAAATTGGTAGTGCCTTAAAAGTCCACAAACAAGGGGAAAACCTGCTTTACTTCTCGTCTTTCAGAACTACACCTTGGAGAGAGCGCAGCTCCACTCACTTCCCAGGAAACACAGCAGTGACAATGCCCTTTGCATTCATCACCTTCCACCATGCCGTTGATCTTATCGTTTTCCTCCGCCATAGTGGAAGCGCTGCAGGGGAAACAGGGGTGCTGTGCTCTCTTCAAGGAAAGTACCTCTGTGCAGTTTTCTGGACCTTCTAGCAACACCACCCCCAACACGGGAGGGAGGTGTTCCAGAGCCTTTCTTTCTCCTCTGGCTCAGGTGATGGGCAGCTGGGGGATCCACCTGGTGTGCCCCAGGGCTGTAGTTTGGCTGGATAGGCAGCATGCATGTTTGAGACCGGGTAAAGACCTGTGGCTCCCGGCATGTTGGCTTTGGGTTCCAGGCAGTGGGAGCATGACGGCAAGTGGTTTGGCCCCTGGAACGTAGGGGGTATAGGGTGGGTCTTCTGGCTAGAACTTCCTTCTGGCGGGGATACCAGGAAGCTTTACTGTGAAAGGCTGTTTGGAATAAGTAGCAGCCGCTGTGCACTCTGCAATGGAGAAGGCAGAATTGGCAGCAGTGGCGGTAGCAGGTGCCCAGTGCACCAGCCAGGCCCAGGTAAGAGAGGTGCAGAGGTGCCTTCTTGTTCTTACTGGGGGTTGTGTTTACATTCCTTCCTTAGCACATTTTGAGTCCTCTGCCATCCACCTCAAAATGTGTTGAGTCTGGCGATTCGAGAGAGATATCGAGAGAGAGAGAGAGAGAGAGAGAGAGAGAGAGAGATCGAGAGAGAGAGAGCACTCCCCCTTCCGTAAGGGATTCGGCGGAGGAATAAGGGACTAAGAAGGCAGCAATATACACTACCCTTGAGATCCAAGAAGAGAGGGCACAATTGTCTATTCATGACAAAATGTACCAAGGGCTCGAGGAGGCTAAAGATAGAGACTTTCCGGTTCATAAGGTCCTGACAGAAAAGGTTAAAAAGGAGTGGAAGTAACCAGAAAGGGGTCTTTTTTTCCAGGTCTCTCAGGAGAAGGATCCCCTTTGAAGAAGATAAAACTCTGGTATGGAACAAGAAACCAAAGATTGACACCGCCTTCTCGCAGGTCTCGAGACACATGGATCTTGCGTTTGAAGACATGGGCATTCTCAATGATGCCATGGACAAGAGGGTGGACTCCCTCCTTAGAAAGGCTTGGGATTTGACCCTGCTCAAACAAACCACCAACAACTAGCTATGAGTAAGCGCTGTATTTAGCGTGAAACGCGTCAACTGTGTGTCCCCCCTTCCCTGTTTTGCTGTGTTTTTGGACTTTGATGTGATTCCTATTTTTAAATAAATCCAATTGATTTAGCGTTGAAAGTCAAGCTGTGTGGGATTTCCTTTTCTGGGGACTTACTCTTTGGTCCAGAGCTGGTAACAGTACTAGATAGGATGGTGGATAAGAAGAAAGCCTTCACTCTAAGAAAAGGAATGCTTTGCAAAGGAAGAATTTTCTTCCTTTTTTACAGCCCCAAAAGTATAAAGAGCAAGAAGAGCATGGAACCCCCAGAGATGTAGAGGAAGGGGAGGCATGCTCTTCAGGCCTCCGGAGCAATCCTCTAAAAAAAACGACAGTCCACTTCCTGGGGATGGGAGACTTTGAGCCTTCCTTCCTGAATGGGAAGAAGCGTCATCGAGCCTCTTTATCCAGAACATCATCAAGCAGATTTTTTGTGAACAATCTCCCAAAAGATCAGGAAGACTCTGGCTATGATGTTCCTCTGAGAGGAGCTGATCCAACAGGGGGTCATCATTCAGGTCTCCAGGTAGCAGGAGGGCTTGGGGTTTTACACTTACATCTTCCTAGTCAAGAAACCATCTGGAAAATTCCATCTGATTTTGAACTTAAAAATTCTAAACGGGTCCATCACATCATGTACAAACATTTTCAGATGGACACACTATTCTCAGGAAGCTGCTTACTTTGGGATGCTTCATGGCGTCAACTGATCTTCAAGACACATACTTACACATTCCGATAACACGGTCATCACAGAAGTTCCTGTGTCTTGTCTGGCAGTCAACTTGGGGAAGATATGGCACCTACAGTTCAGGGCACTGCCTTTTGGGCTATTATCTTCACCCAGGATGTTCCCCATGGTGATCGGAGAGGCTTTGGAACCCCTGAGGCTGAAAGGGATTGCCATTATTGCCTACCTAGACGACCTACTGTGGTTTGCGGAGTCCAAAGGCCAGTTGTTGACCAATCTACAATAAACGCAAGGTCAACTCTGAAAGCTTGGTTGGCTTTTGAATCAGGAAAAATCAAATCTGGTCCCAAGCTGAGATTTCTATGATATGATATAGATTCAGTACAGTAAAATATTTTCCTTCCAGAGGAGAAAATGGAGAATGTTCAGTCAGCCCTGAAGCTAGTTCAATCCAATCTTTCAGTGTTGGTGTGAGTGGCTGTTCTGGGGCTACTCTCGGCTTCAATGCCAGCAGTTCAATGGGCCAGGCTTCATGCTCACCCCTTCTAGTCAGTGATCCTCCAGAGATGGTCTCCTCAGGTCTAAAAGAAAAGCCAGAAAAAACTCCAACTGTAGAGAGTTGAAGGCAATACACTTGAGTCTTCTGTTCTACCAACAGTCTTTAAAAAAACAGCATGTTCAGATCCGGTCAGACAATGTAACCACAGTCATGTATCTGCTAAAACAGGGAGGCACGAGAAGTAAAACACTAATGGAGCTAGCTTGTCAGATTCTAACCTAGGTCAAAACAAATCTTGCCTCTGTCAGCAGTACACTTAAAGGGCATGTAAAATTTGTTGGCAGACTTTTTAAGCAGAAGAAAGGTGACAGAATCAGACTTCCTGTTTCAAGGCCCACTCGTTATGATGATCGCAGAGGCTTTGGGCCTACATCAAGAAGATCTGTTTGCAAGTCGGGAATATGCAAAGACGCCTGCATTTCTTTTCCCTCCACAAAGACCTAGCATTGGGGTTAGACGCATTGGCGTTTCGATGGGATAACCCTCTGTCCTATGCATTTCCCCAGTTTCAGTTAATCCCGCTAGTCCTGGCAAAATTCTGGGAGGAATCTACAAACCTAGTCTTGATTACTCCTTTGTGGCCTAAGAGGCCATGGTTTTCAATGCTTCTGAATCTGTCAACAAAGCCTCCCCTAACCAGCAGGAAGAAGGTGACCAGGGCAATATACTTCAAAGTATGGAAGTGTTATAATTCATGGTATTCTTCCAAGAGTTTTGATTTATAAAGTATAATTTCAGTTTTACAATTTCTGCATGAGGGAATGGGGAAAGGTCTAGCACCAAGCACCCTCAAGGTGCAAGTTGTGGCTCTATCAGCCTTCCAAGAGAGAACCCTATCCAGGCCATTTTTAACCACTTCACCCCCGGAAGTATTCACCCCCTTAATGACCAGGCCTTTTTTGCGATAGACAAAACTGATAATTGCGCAGCCATGGGCCATTGTACCCAAACAAAATTGATGTACTTTTTTCCCCACAAATAGTTTTCTGCGATTTTTAGCAGGACTGCAACATTGTGGCAGACAAATTTGACCCTAAGTAACACTTTTTGGGAACCAGTGACACCAATACAATGATCAGTACTAAACAAAAAAAAAATGCACTGATCAATGTATAAATGACACTAGCAGGGAAGGGGTTAACACTAGGGGCGATCAAAGGGTTAACTGTGTTCCCCGAGTGTTGTGTGGGGGATGGGGTCACTGAGACAACACAGAGATCACTGTTCCTGATCACTTGGAACAGCCTCTTCTGCCTCTCTGTGGAGCAATCGCGCGTTGCTGCGCTCCCCCTCCCAACGTATCATGCCCAAAACAACATACAGGTATGTCATTTCGCACAGCCGGGCCACCCTGCCCACCTGCAGTATATGTGCGGTGGGCAGGCCGAAAGTGATTAAGGTGCTTGCCAGGATCAAAGTTTTTCCCCAAATGGGACTTGTCAATTGTTTTGCAGGGGCTCACAAAGGCTCCATTCGAACCCCTAAGAGGTTGCTTCGCCAAGTTTATAAACTCCAGACAATTCTTTTGGTTGCTGTGACTTCAGCCCGAAGGATTTGTGAAATCCAGGCCCTGTCATTTTGGAACCTTTTTTTAGTTTGTTTTCCGGATTGGGTATTCCCTAAGGCCCATACACACGATCAGACTTTTTGACAACCAACATGCAAATTAGTTGTTTTGGACCAACATCCGACCGTGTGTACGCTCCATCGGACCAACTTTTTCCAGGTTTCATCAGACTTTTGTTGGCTATGCGAACGGACGAACTTTCTGATGGACCAAAGTCCGACCGTGTGTACACAAAACCAACGGACTTTTGTACAAACCAATGCAGAACCAATGCAAAAGATCAGACAAAACTCAGAAGTTGACCAAAGGTGGCGGTAAAGAGCAGAAAAAACAAAGTGATTTGGTGAAAGTTGGCTGAAAAAGTCCTGCCGTGTGTATGCAATACCAACTTGGGGCCAACGCCCTTTGGAAAAAAATCCACAGGAAAGTTGGTCCACAGTCCGATCGTGTGTATGAGGCTTTAGGATGATACCAGGGTTTCGCCCAAAAGGTCTCTTCTTCATTTCACTGCACAAAAGGAAAAACATTTTTACCTACCTTTTGCACAGCTCCTAGTCCGGGCATGGAAGCTTTCCACACCTTGGATGTCAGGCAGTGTCTTTTGCAACTCCTCTCTTCAGGAGCTCGCAAAGGGGAAGAGAGCTTCCAAAAGCACCTTGATGAGGAGGCTAAAACAGGCTATTATAGTGACCTATAACGCAATGGACAAAGAACCTCCAGAGGGGATAATGCCCCGTTCTGCAAAAGCGGTGTCCTGGGCAGAGAAGGCTGGTGCGTCACCATAGCAGATTTGTAAGGCTGCCACCTGGTCTAGTTTCTCTATATTCAGACACTACAGGCTGGACCTATTGGCTGCCTCTGATCATTCGTTTGGCAGAAAAGTCTTGCAAGAGGTAGTCCCGCTCTAGGGTAAATTCTCTGTTATCATCTCCAAGGTGCTGTCTTGAAAGGCGAGGGGAGAAACCCTTCGTTAGATCTAGGAGCCTTGCAGGACAGCAGTTATTACCCTCCCTTGAGCTCTGTAAGCTATCTTATGGTTATGAGGGATTGTGGTTTGTGTGTTTTTGCTTATGTTTTCATGTTGAAAGAATTCTCATCTATGACTGACTGCATGGTGGAAGGGGATGCTTTTAACCACACAAAATGACGTACCCGTACGTCAGTATTATGAAATACCAGGGTTATGGCAGCAGCTAGTTGCCATAACACCAGTATTTTTGGGAACACCGTGCATTTCTCTCTAGGATAAAAGTGGTCGGCGGAGGATTCGCTGCAAGATCGGGGACAGGAGATGTGCCCGCCCCCCTCCTGTCGTCTCCGCCGATAGCCGCAGAGACTATTGCATCCTCACCCGTGGATGCCTGGCTGCCGCCTGAGGGGAAGATGGCCCCTGCTCGGCTCCATGGCATGGGAGGGCAGAAGCAATGTCAAATGTCACATGTCACTTCCGCCCATCGTTCTTTTAAAAAAAATAAAAAAAAATTCTCCTTTATTGCATTTTAGAGTAAATATGATATTGAGGTCTTTTTTACCTCAGGTCCCATATTTAAGAGGTCCTGTCATGCTTTTTTTTTTTGTAAAACAGTGTCAAAATAAAATTAGTAAAATAAAGAAAACATTTTTTTTTTTTTTTTTAAAGCGCCCCACCCTGACGAGCTCACACGCAGAAGCGCACACATACGTGAATAGTGCCCGCATAGGAAAACTGTGTTCAAACCACACATGTGCGGTATCGCCACAATCGTTAGAGGGAAAGCAATAATTCTGGACCTCCTCTCAAAAACTGGTAGCCTGTAGACATTTTTAAACATCGCCTATAAAGATTTTTAAGGGTAAAAGTCTGTCGCTATTCCACGAGCGAGCGCAATTTTGAAGCAGGACATGTTGGGTATAAAATGTACTCGGCGTAACATGATCTTTCACAATATAAAAATTGGGGTAATTTTACTGTTGTCTTATTTTGTAATTCAAAAAAGTGTATTTTTTCCAAAAAAAAAAAAAAATGTGTCTAAGACCACTGCGCAAATACGACGTGACAGAAAGTATTGCAACGACCACCATTTTATTCTCTAGTATGTTAGACTTAGATACATACATACACTGTTTGGGGGTTCCAAGTAATTTTCTAGAAAAAAAACAAACTGATTTGAACTTTGTAAACAAGTGTAAAAAAAAAAAAAGAGGCTTGGTTAAAGGACATCGTCACTGCAGTGCTTCCTGGGAAGTGGATGGAGCTGCACTCTCTTCAAGGTGCCGTCCTGAAAGGCTTTTAGAAATACCATTATCGGTAAGTCTAACTAAGGTTTTTTTGGCACTACTTCTCCTAGGGGAACACTCGAGTGCAGTTCCTTCTGTGACCCGTTTTCCGGCAGGCTAAAGCCTTTAGTCAGAATCTATCCAGATGGCTGGACCGTCAGCTGGCTCAGCCTCTCAGCGAGCTGCTCTGAGAATGAACTAGCGACCCCTGCACAGCCAGGTGCTCCAGTGAGTGCTAGAGTGGCAGAGCAGAGAGCCAGTGACTGACAGTCAGTGTTTGATCACTCAGTTCTCAGGGTAGAGGCAGCATCGGATCGATGAAACAACCATCTAGGGGAGTATACTTTTTTTTTTTTAAACCCAAACCTCATTTAAATACTGCTTCACAATGCCTTAAATAACATGGTGCAAGATTTATAACATTTGCTACACAACAAAGTAACTTAGTATGTTGCCATTTCAAACAAAAGTTCCAGGGGGAAAAAAATAAATAAAATTAATAAAAACATGAAAATCGGAAACACAGAAAAGGAGTCCTTAAAAAAAAGTTTGCTAAAACAAAAGTCTAAAGCTGGCCATACACTAGAACAGGCTTTCTCAAACTTTTAAAGGGGAAGTAAAGCCTCTTTTTTTTTTTTTAAAGGAACCTGCAAGGCAAAGGCATAATGAGCTAGTATGCATAGCATACTAGCTCATTATGAGCAACTTACCTGAGAACGAAGCCCCGAAGCGGTCCTCATCCATGACCTTCTCCGCCACCATCAAGCCCGGAGTGACTTCCGGGTCTCGCCGATCCAGCGCTGTCATTCCCTGGATCGGCGATGACGTCACTCCCGCACACAAAAGCGGCATATCGCCATGATCTCTAAATAAACCATGTAGGTTTAGGAGATTTATTGGACCTACAGGTAAGCTTTAATCTAGGCTTACCTGTAGGCCAAAGTGGTAAGGGTTTACAACCACTTTAAGCCTAGAGGAACCCCAAAAATAATTTTCATGTCTCGAGGAACCATTACTAAAACCAAATCATCAGCGCTCTTATATCAGTGGTCAATAGGAATAATGTCCCCCTTAAAGTGGTGTTCAGAATGCCACCCTTAAAGAGGAAGTAAACCCTAATGGGTTTACTTCCTCAGTTTCCCTGCAAAGGTAAAGCATAATGGACTACTATGCATCGCATAGTAGCCCATTATGTGTCACTTACCTGACACAGGAGCCAGCGATGTCACCGCTGTCCCCTGTTGCACGAAGCGTCCATCTTCCTTCCGGGTATCGCTGCTTCGGCGCTGTGAGTGCAAGTTTGCCTTCACTTGCCGTGCGCCTGCGCCATTGTCTACGGCGCACATGCGCCGTAGACATCGGTGCTGCTATTTCTGTAAATATTTCCTAAAACTTTTAGGTTTAGGAGATATTTCTTGGACCTACAGGTAAGCCTTAATCTAGGCTTACCTGTAAGTCAAAGTGGTCTGTAAGGGTTTACAGCCACTTTAAAGACAGCTAAAAAGATATTTGGTGTCATGCTGCTGGCTTTGCCAAGTGGTGCTGAACCTTGAACTCTGTAGGCATCAAATAGGCGGTTCATCAGCCACAGCTCAAGGAACCCCTAGCAACCTCTGGAGGAACGCCAGGGTTCCACAGAACCCTGGTTGAGAATGGCTGCACTAGAAGAATTTGCGTCAAAATTTCCAACAGTAAATGTGGTTTCCGTTTGTAAAATTTGACTCATGCCAACATTTTTGTTTGAAAATCTACTAGTGTAACTCCAGCTTAAACGTGTATATGTTCTCTATGTGTATATAGGAGGGGAGGAAAAAAATATATAAAATAACACTCGCATACATCGGCCATTCTGTCAAGGAGAGTTTTTTTTTTGAAACAAAGCATTTTACATAAACATGACTGTAAAACTGTTACACATCTTAAATGTTTAAGAGCTCCTAAAGATGAAAAAGGTAAACATAAGCTATATAGACATTGTTTGTCAGTTTATCAAAAGTGTGTTCCGTTACATACAAAAACGAGGAGATCTTCTCAAAGTGCAATCTGTATCTTTACCAAACAATCTGATAGTATAGCTGGCCACACCCTGCATGTGCTTTCTGATTTGTTGCAGAGTACCCTTTAGGAGACCTGGCCCCATGTGTACTGTTTTTTGCCTTAAGGTTCCTGTGCAGAACCTTGGCTAGTGAAGCAAGTCATAGTTGTCACCCTGTTTTTCTGCAGTCTAAAAGTAGAAAAGCACAACCCCAAACATGGACCTGGAGGAATGAACTATACAAGGCCCATTTAATAAGGCTACAGATTGGCTTTAAAGCAGACTCCGCCCAAAATAGACCCTTCTGCTCATAGAAGAACAGGGCACAGGTTCAATCTGCTGCTGCATCTTAAAGTTCATTTTAATTTGAGCTGGCAGGTTCTCCTCACCGATGCCCCAGAAACTGAAAATCTCAACAGATCAAACTTTATCCCTCCAAATACAGGATAATCCATTTTGGATGAGGATCCAATTTACAAACCATTACAATTAACTTATAAAAAGTTCACAAAACTAGCTCATTTAGCCATTGTAAATTCAGCACTCAGTACATATGATAAAAGAAAATTCTAATAACAAAAGGGAGTAGAATACACACACATTGGAGGCAATACAAATACTGTTTTTTTTTTTTTTTTTTTTTTAAAAGAAAAAAAAAAAAAAAAAAAAAAGAAAAAGCCTCCACTTATTTTCTTGATGGAGTTGTATTTATCTGAAGTGTTGAGAAGAGTTTTCTTCTCGGGAAGCTTACATGATATGACCAGCAATTCCTAACAAACCAGGAATATGCAAACCATTTAAATGCTCTGCATGTTCTGGTGCAGTGAGGAAAATCAATCTTCATCAGAACCAGATTGTCGGCTGCTCTTTCCCCTGTAGCCCCGTGACCTAGATCTTGAACGGGAGTGTTGGGTTATTTCCTTATGCGAGTTAGAATTAGAGTGTCTATGACGAGGAGACTTTGAACGAGATTTTGCAGAGCCAGAACGGCGTTGGCCAGATCTTGACTTTGATCCAGTCTGCTTTGGTGGCGAGCCAGATGGCGATTTCTCTGCGGACCTAGATCTTCCTCTTGAGAAAGAATGTCTTTGGGGTGATCTTGACCGTCTTACAGGTGACTTTGAACGGGATTTTGAATGACTATATGAATGCCTTCTGTGCCTTGCCCTGAAAAAAAAAAAAACAACATGAATTCTAGTAGATGGTGGGTTTCTAATCAGTTTCCATTTTCTAGTTGCCTGTTACCCATAAGATATTTCTGCTTTTGGTAGCTGCTGGGTGGTTAAAGACCTAATGGGTTTGTAAATCTTGGATGGGAAGATCTCTGCACTCAAGTTTTTCAGATCTGTACACTTGCTGCAGATTTAAAAAAAAAAAAAAAAAAAAAAAGGAGAAAAGAAAAATAGGAATAGATTGGAAAGGTATAGAGCGAGACAGAGACACAGACAGAGGAGAGGGGAAAGAGTGGTGCGAGTCTCTCCCACAAGGTAAAACCAGTTGACATTGAAAAGGGGGTTGCCGAGTACAGTCACACAGAAAGCAAGATCCTGTCTATGTTAACCTGGGAATTATAGGTGATCCAGGGATCCCAAAACTTAGAAATGTGGTGTGGGTGTCCTCTAGAATAGAGATAAGCTTTTCATGCACCATTGTTCCCATAAGGTTGTGCTTCAGTAAAATTGAGAAATGGTTGTCTCCATGCTCTAGCCAAAGTTTGCCAGGCAACAAGGAACACAAACCCCACCAGCTGTCACGCTTCACAAGTAGGACAGCTCAATCATTCTGATGGGCTTCCCTACGCAAGTCAACGTAGCAAAGACGCTTTGGGTACCTTTTTAAGCTTCACTTGTTATGTACTTTTACATAATTCTGCGTGTGTGAAAAAAATTAAAAAACAAGCTTCTTCCTTGGTGTGTTTGGGGTGCTATTAACAATGAATTTTACTGCAAGCATGGCAAGTGAAAAAAAAAAAAAAAAAAACATTTGCCTTTTGCGTTGGTGTGAAAAATGTAGATTTTTTGTGAGTTGTCACACTAAGCTAGTGTGAATGGGGTCTTAAAGCTGATCTCCAGCTTTAGTTTCAGTTTAAAAAGTTTGTTCAGGCCACGCTGGCCTGAACGTACTATTTCCCTCACTGACGTGTACTGTATAAACTGTATATTACATACAATATTATGGCATGATGTTCCAGGTAACAAAGCAGTGTCGACCTGAGCGGTGCTCTGCTATTCATAGGCAGCTTTGCATTATATCAATGAATGCAAAGCTTCCTCTGATTCACCAAGTCTGAGATTGTGAAATCAGTCCATCCTTTGACTCAGCCAGAGGAAGCTTTGTATTCATTAATAGAAAACAAAGCCGCTTATGAATGGCTAAGCACCAACACTATTATGTTCCAGGTGAGCGACATGAAGGTTTAGTCTTTTACCCGGAGCAGTGCTGTATGTAGCTTCAGCTACATGGTTTATACAGCACATCCAGCAACGGCACATGTTCGTGAGAAAAAAAAAAAAAAGAAGAAGGTTTGTTTAGGCCAACTTGGGCCGAACAAACTATATAAAATTAAAACTCTAGCTGGAGCTCAGCTTTAATAATTTGCAAAAACACCATCAAAATAGGGCAGTCACAACTAATAACTAAAATGCCAGCCAAGCACTTTCATTTAGGAGCAGAAATTGTGTACAGATCCACACTTTATTTTGGCACAGCTGATCACTTGTGCACTAAACACAAGCTTCAGCATCTGCCTACACCAACAGCAGCCCCTGTCCTCAGCTTCACAGGCTGCCAGCTCAGAAGAGAACATGTGATTAAACAGAAATGTTGAATCTAATTATTATATACAAATTCAAGAGATAGGTCATGCTGCATTACCTCCTCTTGCTGCGGTCCCAAGAAGAGCTTCGACTACGTGTGCGTCTTCTACTGCGGCTTCTAGACCTCCTACGATCAACTGGGGAACTTGCATGTCTCTCCTTCGATTTCATTTGCACAGGAGCTACAATTCAAAAAATTGTATGGATGCAGAATAAATAGCTGTGAACTACTTTTCTAATGTAATTTATTGTTCACACAATATAATATATACTCTGACCACAAAAGGCCTTCTCAGTGAACAATGAAATGGCTGTAGGGGGGAGCTTAGTTATAAAGTCAGTGAAAGACTTGCCCAAGCAGATCTGTTGGCTGGTGGAGATATTTGCACCGGATACATAAACCTAAAATTGCCCGAGTCCTCGTGCGAGTATCTCTAGAGGCAAACTCCTGAAGACATATACCGGTACTTTAGGCTTGTGATTGTAATTTTCAAAGCTCATTGGACTCAACTGAAAATAATTAGTTTTAAAAAATAAGCATCCTTACTGATTGAGCCCAATATGTAAAATTAGATAGCAGCTATGAGCAATAGACACTATGCTAAATTAAATATATTGTGGAATCATATACAATGACGAATTAAATATTGACATCATAACACATATACCGATTGTTGGCTATGTACATTACTGAATAAACCATCACTTTTGTAAAGCGCCACTTTACCGCAGTTTTAGCTGCGTTATTTGGCCGCCAAAAAAGGGGTTAACTCCGCCCGCAAAACGCAGCCGTAGCAGCATTTTTCCGGCGGTATCGCAGCGCAGCCCCAATGATTTCAATGGGGAGCAGCGGTGAGTTCACTGCACCAAAGCTGCTGGCAGGACTTTCTGATGCCCTGCCAGCACACCTCTCCACTGTGAAAGCCCTTAGGCTTTCACACTGGAGTGCATGGAGCAGCTGTTGTAGGGCGTTTTGCAGGCGCTATTTTTAACGCTATAGCGCCTGAAAAACACCCTCAGTGTAAAAGGGGTCTAAGACATGCATTATAATCCTGATCCACTGTATTAGCCAGACCTGCACACAAGTACTTACTTTTCCGATCTCCTTGAGCAAATTGTATCTCAATCTGGCGTCCACAAACCCATTTTCTGTTTAGATTATAAAGGGCATCTTCAGCATCACGGACATCTTCAAACCTGGCTGTCTGTTAAGGAGACTTTGCAGTGTACTGTACAAAGCGCTATATACACACACAAAACTTTAAAAAGTTAAAAACCCAGGCTAGCTGTAAGAGTTCAAGGATTCACAACATTTAAAAAAAAAAAAAACAAAGTCTATTTAAAGCAGCAGTGACCCTAAGCATTGGATGATATTAAAGCTTAAAAAAAAAAAAAAAAAAAAAAAATTGTGAATATATAAACTGTACATGCTTAAAAAAAATATTTTTTATCCTTGAGCGGTTTTGTGCATTCTTTCTTGCCACCCAAAGAATGAATTGTGCGTCAGATTAAAATAAAAAAAAAAAAAAAAAAAAAAGGGAGCTTGCTTACAATGTCTTGTCTAACTTTTAGTACAAAACCTACAGTACCCAAAAATTTTCAATGAAGCCACAGAAAGAGAAACAGACAAAGACAGCAAATACATTTATAATGCATCTTGTATTTGAAATGGTCCCTGTCCCTTTCTCTACATATGTGAAATCATTAGGAAGTGGGTATTCTATCCCATGTGATTGATCAGTACAATGGTGTTTTAGCACAACGTATTTAGGCTCCAGTATCATGGCGTCGGCGCCATTTTCCTGAAGACGTGCACATGAGCACGAAATGCATTGGGAACGAGGCTTGAGACACAGGAGCCCTCATTTCCATTGCTAGCTGAGATGTACGCCGTGTTCCCTGTCTCACGATCCGGCCCCTGCCTCATCCATTAGCTGAGCTGCCTATCGTTGTGTTTATGGCATGCAAGTGCTTTAAAAAAAAAAAAAAAAGACTTTATTATACTATATCGCCTTCTCTGTGGCCCGTATTTAGGGGAGCCATCTTTCACAGATATATGGATAAGGAGTGTTGGATTGGCACTTTAAAGTGCAACACTTACCATTCACAGCCTGCAGTTCGATCGATATGTAAATGGTCGTTTGGAGTGAGGTCTAGCTTGGAGAATCCTGGTTTATTGAGGAATCCTTTCCCTACTTTATATGCCTGGTTGTCACCTTGTGGCCAGGGATATCTGGTGAGCAGTTTGATGTGTCACTTCAGGTGAAGCACTGTTTACAAGAATCAAGCACATCTGCACTTTAGGAAGGCACGGTGTTGGAGTAGAGAATTTAAACGATTTTCAATTCACCTATATATTTCACTTTATAGAGCTATACATATATATTTTTTCATCAGATATATATATATATATATATATATGTGATATAGTATATATATATATATATATATATAGTTTGGTATTATATTCATGGTCATGTGGTGATTATTTTATCACATACTCACGTTGGATTGTGTGTTATTTGCATTATGGTTTTGCGCCCAATTTTTTCATTATTTTTGCTTTATTAGTATTTCACAAATTTTTTGGTGCCGCATTACATTATTGTTTGTATTTTTATTTGGCGCCATGCTCATTTTATATTTTCACAATATGAAGGATGGCTGCCTGATAGATAAGAAATCTCTTAAAGGAGTTATGCATGCATGAGAAATCCTTCCAACTTACACCCAAGGTTTTGCGGAGAGCATGTTCAGAGCAGTTTTCAAATCAGCCTGCAGTGGTTTTTATGCTTTCTGTATACTCTGAGTGTGACAGTAACATCCTCATTGCAAGGATCCCCTCCTGGTCTTACAGTATAGTCCATCTGCCAACATACGCACACAGGAATTTTTTTAGGGTGGGTAGAATGCCATAGCATTCCTGAGGGGACCCAGCTATATATGGGGCTTTTTTTTCTTTATATGTGCTCAAAAAGTCCAAACTGCGCACACATTAATTATCTTTAATAAGGTTGAAACTGGAGTTTGTTTTCAGCTGCTTCTTTGGTGTCCCGGGCACATTGCTTATGTAGTGTACGTTCCCCACGTGTCTTTTTTTTTTTTTTTTTTTAAATTTTTTATTTAACTTCAGAACAGGGTCCGCAAGGACCAACAGTTTACAAATATTAATACACCATTCCGCATAGACATTGAACATCAAACAGTAGAAAGTGTACAACCGACTATTCATTATCGGGCTTTTCCCTGTAAAGTTAAGTAGGAGGCTATCTGAATGTGCCTCTTCCGGGAGTAGTTCTCTTTCTTCTGCTTAGCGCAGTTGAACGTCTTTAATTGGGGAAGTCCGCGGAAATCAGTATCCCACCATGAGATTTTAGTATGGACTCTACCCACTGTTCATCTAAGTTTCCTTGTATCGTGAGGGAGCTGTGTGAATATTTGCAGTCCCTGTCCCTCATTTTCCTTTTTCCCTTTGTCTGTGTGTAAAGAGTTCCCTCCCCCTTCGACTCCTCACCCCGGCCCCCCCGACTGTGGGGGGTCTGCCGCAGCTCAAAGTCTCAGGGGTGGAGCGAAGGGGGGAAGAGGTAGATGGAGAGAGTAAAGAGAAGGGGGTGAAGGTGTAGGGTATGTGGAGAGGGGGAGTGGAGTAGGGGGAAGGAGGGGAGGACAGAGAAGAGGGGGAGGGGGGGATGAGGGTATGGGGAGTGGGGGAGGCCGCCCGCGGCCATGGAGCGTCCGGTGTTCATGTGGTATGTCTAGGACATCTGTTAATCTGTTTCCCTGGTCTGGGTGTGACTATGTTAGTAGCCATACTTTCCAGTAATTAGGGGTTTGTTTCGGGACCACGCAGGGCTTGGCCGTCTGCAGAATATATAAACATGGTCCATAATTGCCAAGTTTTGGTAAAGGTCTCTTGTCTTTTTTGCGCACTGAGGATGAGGTCCTCCATCCTCCTTATGTCGTCAACTTTTTGAAGCCATAAGTCAATGGATGGTGGGTGGGCCGATTTCCAACAGAGAGGAATGCACGCCTTCGCGGCGTCGAGCAGGTGGCGTATAACAGATTTCTTATATTTTCTATACGGGATGTCGTTCGCGTGAAGAAGAAAAAATGCTGGGTCGGCCGGAATAGGTCTTTCCGTGAGTCTTTGTATTGTCTCGCGAACGACTCCCCAGAAGTGTTGTAGCTTAGGGCATGTCCAAAAGATATGCAGCAGGGTCCCTTTTTCGGTCCGACAGCGCCAGCACAAGTCTGATGTCGTCGGAAAGATCTTATGTAACCTTTCCGGGGTTTTGTACCAACGTGACATAATTTTAAAATTGGTCTCCTGGGACTTGGCGCAGATAGAAGATTTATGAGTATATTGGAGGATATGTTGTCTTTTGGTGGGGTTAAACTGAGTTCCCAGTTCTTCCTCCCACTTGAGTATTCCCGGTGGCACAAAGTCCTCTGCGGGTTTGTTTATCAGAGTGTAGGTCAGGGATAGAGTATGTGGTAAGGCTCCAGTTTCGTTGCATAGGTCTTCCAGTGTCGTGAGTTGTTGGTCACTGTCTGGGGGTGGAGGAATGGTCTTAAGAAAATGGTGGATTTGTAGGGCACTCATAATCTCTAGGTGGTAGGGGCCCGTAGGGTCTGTTAGTTCTGCAATTGATTTCCACCGTCCCCTATGGCTAACGTGGTGGGCTTGGTGCATCCCTGACTCTGCCAGGTGTCTAAAGGGTCCGTTTCCCACGCCTGGGGTGAATAGGGGGTTCCCCAGTATTGGATATAGCGGTGAGTTTGGGGTCGAAATTGAGCGCAGGGAAATGAGGTGTGCGCATATCCTGGCCGTGTTCCCTATTAGCGGATGTCTTTTGGCCTCTGGTGATAGACCCAGGTAGCACCATGGGAGTCCCCGCAGGGGTACTATGCTTTGGGCCTGCTCCACTTGGGTCCACAGCTTGGTCTCCTGGTGGCGGCACCGATCTAGTAGTCTTCCCAGGTGTACTGCTTGGTAATAGGCTCGTAGGTTTGGCAATGCCAAGCCACCTGACTGTTTGGGGAGGACTAGAAGTTTGTTGGCCAGTCTGGGTCTCTTTCCTGCCCATACAAATTGCGTGAACATGGATTGTATTTGCTTAAAGTAGGTGTATGGTATGTGTATTGGTAGGGCCTGCATTAGGTATAGGAACTTCGGGAGAATAGACATCTTCAAGATGTTACAACGACCTAGCCACGAATGTAGGCCAGATTGCCATTGTTGTAGAAGTGTCCTTACTCTGGTTAGGAGCGGGGGGAAGTTGAGATCGTAAATTTTTGCAAAGTGCCGGGGAATGTGTGTGCCTAAGTATTTCAGGGCCGTTGACGTCCATTTCAGCTTAAAGCTGGATTGGAGGTGAGTAAGTTGGGCTGGCAGTATATTTACTCCCATCGCCTCTGATTTGGAAAAGTTGATCTTTAGGTTTGACAGCGTGCCGTATGTTTTGAACTCTTGCAGTAAATTAGGGAGGGATATCATCGGGTTAGAGAGAGTAAACATTAAGTCGTCAGCGTACGCTGATACTTTGTATTGGGTATGTTGCACCGGGATCCCTGTGATATTTATATTTTCCCTTACATGGGCCAGGAATGGTTCCAGCGAGAGTGCAAAGAGGATGGGTGAGAGTGGGCATCCCTGACGTGTCCCGTTTTTAATTAGAAAGGGGTCTGATAGGATTCCATTGGCTTTTACCCTTGCCGCTGGCGTTGTATATATTGCCGCTACCCAGTTCAACATGTTGTTTCCAAGGCCCATATGTTCTAGTGTGGCAAACATAAAGTCCCAGCTTACCCTATCAAAGGCTTTCTCAGCATCAGTGCTGAGAAAGACACTTGGTGTTTTTGTGAGTGACGTGTGGTACAGCAAATTTAGCACTTTAGTAGTGTTGTCCCTCGCTTCCCTGGACGACACAAAACCGACCTGATCTAGGTGGACAACTCGAGGTACATGCGATTGGAGTCTCGTGGCCAATATCTTTGTGAACAGTTTCAAGTCTGTGTTCAACAGGGATATCGGACGGTAGCTCCCGCATTGTCCTGGGTCCTTCCCCTCCTTTGGTATCACCGCTATTTGGGCCTGTAGAGTGGTGTCATGTAGCTTCCCACCCTTACCGAGGTCATTAAGAAGTGACACCAAATGGTTGCCAAGCGATGGGAGAAACGTCAGGTAGTATTGTATCGTTAGGCCATCCGGCCCTGGGGCCTTACCCTTTTTAGTGTTTGCTAACGCTCCCTGTAGTTCTATCAAGGTTATAGGTTCTTCTAGAAGTTGGCATGTTTCTGTTTCCAGGGAGGGCATCTTGGAGTCTCTTATATATTCCCTCGCTTTTGCTACTGGGGGCCGTATGGCATTTAAGTTGTATAAAGATTCATAGTAGGACTTGAATTCTTGGGCTATTTGTTTAGGCAGCGTCTTTTTCAGTCCTGCTGAGTCGTGTATGTGTGGTATGTAGGAAGCTGCCGTCTGGGCCTTCAGGGATTGCGCTAAAAGTCTACCGCATTTATTTCCTGATTCGTATGACCGTCTACGGGAGATCTGTAATGCCGCTTTGGCTTTGAATTGGAGTAAGTCCGTCAGTTTTGTGCGTATTTCGTCTAGTTCCCTTCCTATTGTCCTGGTCGGATTCTGCTTGTGTTCTGCCTCTAATTTCTGAAGTTTGTCTAGTAACCCCATCATCTGGGTTGTTCTCAGTTTCTTGATCCTCGCCCCGTGCTTTATTAGCACGCCTCGGATCACTGCCTTGTGGGCCTCCCAAACCAGTCCCATGTTGCATTCAGGGGTGATGTTTGTGCGGAAGTATTGGCTTATCTCCTTTGTGACGTCTGCTAGGGTTTCTGGGTCTTGGGGTAAACTTTCGTTAAGCCTCCATGTCTGTTTTTTTTTCGCGTCGTAGTCGGTCAGTGCGTATGTCAATGTCACTGGTGCATGGTCTGACCAGGTGATAGAGCCTATGGACGTCATCTTAACAGCTTGCAGTTGGTGATGGGGGATCAAGAAGTGGTCTAATCTTGAATATACCTGGTGTGTGCGGGAGAAAAACGTGTAGTCCCTCTCCCCTGGGTGAAAGAGGCGCCAAACGTCTACTAGTCTTGCGTCGTGTAGTGCTGTGTGGATCGCTCTGCGTGCCCCCCTGGGGAACGAAGAGGTTCCTGTGGAGGTGTCCTCTGTCGGGTTCAGGGGGACGTTTAGGTCTCCTCCTATTATTAGTTGTCCGTCTGAAAAATTTCGGAGGATTTCCAAATGTTTCCTAATAAAGGTGTCTTGTTGGTTGTTTGGGACGTAAAGGTTCGCAATAGTCACCTTTTCCCCACCAATTAGCCCTTTCAAAAACAAGAATCTCCCCCCCGGGTCTGTCTTTTGGTTGATCAATGTCCATGGGACCCTTGCTGCAATCTGGACGGACACTCCTCTGGACTTAGCGTCCACGTGGGTGGAATGGTATACCGTTGGGTAGTGCCTGTTTTTCAGAATGGGGAAATTATTCTCCCTAAAATGTGTTTCTTGTATTAGCACTATATCTGCCCTCATCTGTTTCATGTCGTGTAGTAGCATTTTCCTTTTTTCCGGGGTATTGAGCCCTTTTGCATTCAGTGAGACAATTTGTAGCGCCTCCATGGCCGCCGAGGGTCAGGGGTGGCGTTGTAGATGGGGGTAGGGTCAGGGGGTTGGGGTAAGGGGGGGGGGGGGGTGGGGTTGAGGATAGGTGTGAAACAGAAAGAAATATAGGTATAGAATGAGAGCGGACTATCAAGGTAGTCCTAGGTGTCTATTGAGCAAATATGCTTTCGGTGCGTCCTGACCAGCAGGTGCGCGCCCTAAGTTAACAGCTGTCTTGCTGTGTGAACGTCTGTCGGCTACAGCCGTTTAGACGCTTACCTATTTGGGAGTGTCTAGCAAGGGACCAACAGGAGGGGCTCCCTCCCTCCCCAGGCCCCCAGACCTTTAGTTGAGTTTTAAGTGTGTAAGCTTGCATGAGACTTCTGAAAATGGGAATATGCGTATCTTCCTAAGGTGCAGTATGGAGCCATGGTCACATGCAGTAGGTACTGACAGCAGTGTATATGGTTCCAAGCTCGTGCAATTGAAATCGAAATCGAAATCCCAGCAGCAACAAATAGTAAAACTGAAACATTCCAACATGAAAGAAACCCTAGCATATAAGAGCCGTGTTGCCACAGCCTCAATCAATACATTTTAAACCATGTAATTTACTAGAGAAGTAACATATCTCTCCCCGGCCGGCCATTATGAAATTAAACTTTGCAAAAACATACAAACAGGTATGGTGTGACACAATATATGTTGTATATCCCCCCGCCCCTTTCTCCTCCATCTCCCTCTCCCCTCTCCAGGTTTCCGGTCATCCCGGAGTCTGCAATTTATAAGAGGGACATATTAGCTGGAGAGGGAAGGGGACACCATTGTGCGGTTCAGTCCGCCCCCCACCCCCAGAAAAATTTTTTTTTTTATTTTATTTTTTTCCCCCCTTTGCGTCTGCAGGCCTCGGCTTCCAATGTCCCCAGGCATTCATAAGTGTTCGCCATGGGCCCCTCTCCTGGCAATGGCGATAGTGTCTCTGTTTTTGACCCTGTCCCGTCTGGAGTGGGCAAGGCAGCGCGGGGAGTAGCAGCAGCCCCCGCCCCCCTCCCCCAGAGGCCCCCAAACATGTGTCCGGGATCCGTGGTGGGGTCCAGTCGACCACTTTCCCCACATAATGTTATCTGCCTTATCCGCAAGGGACCGTCTAAGGTTCTGGTCGGGCAAAGGTGGCGTGTGGTGAGCGGGCTAGGGGTTGTGTTCCATGACAATGGCTCTCCATCAGCCGTAACCATCTCGGAGGGAAACAAAGGGCGGGAGACGGGGGACAGACCCCCTCTATCGCGCTCCCAACATGGGCCGGGGTACGTTCCACTTATCTCCCTGGTGTATCTGCAGTACATGTGGTGCACCGTGAGTGTTCTGCTGCCGGGCACACGTACATACCTGGGGTAGGGCCAGCAAGGGGGCGACAGGTGATCTCTGGTCCCATCTGTTTAGGCTTCAGGCGGGGGGGGTCCGGGGTGCGGAGTCACAGAAGGCACGGGGGAGTTCCGTCCTGAGAGAGATACAAAAAGTAGGAGAACTGGCCGGTCTGGGTAACGTATAGCTGGATACTTGAGGCTGTGGTCATGTCGGGGGTTAGCTCTAGGACTCACGTGTGCTGTCGGATGCTGCCGAGCGGATCCTTCCCCTGGAGCGGTGCGTGCGTGCAGGTAGGTTGGAGGTTCCGCGTGATGGGCCAGTCCGTCCGGTTGCTCTCGGTAGTGGTGCCAACCAATCCGGCACTGGGATCGGCTCCGCTCCCACGAAGGTGAAGAAGGCTGGTAGGTCCTCCGCTGTGCGCATGGTAAAGGATGCCCGATCGTTCCGGAATAGCACCGCTAGGGGGTACCCCCACCTGTATGTACATCCCCGTCTCCTGGCAACCTCGAGAGCCGGCTTCAGGATGGCACGGCGCTTCAGTGTAGCTCTGGACAAGTCCGGTAGTACTTGTATCTGCGCCCCATCAAACTCGATCTCTCCATGATCCCAGGCCTTACGGAGTATCATTTCTTTTAATGTGTAGCGATGCAGGCGGCATAGGACATCACGGGGTCTGTCCGGGTCTGCAGATCTGGGGCCCAGGGTGCGATGAACCCTGTCAAATTCCAGGGTGGGAGGTGGATTCTCCATGAGGGTGGTAAGGATGGCCGTAACCGTTGCAGATAGGTCCTCTGAGCCGGTGGCCTCCGGAATCCCCCGCAGCCGCAGGTTATTGCGGCGGCTGCGGTCCTCGATTTCCTCTAGGCGCAGCTGCATCTCTTGGGCTGTTCTCGAGTTTGATTCTTGGGCCCGTTCCAGGGTTTGTACTCTGGATGTCAGTGACGCCAGCAGAGTCTCTCCAGAGGTTACCCGTTCCTCCACCTCATGTAGCTCCTCTCTCACCTCCTGGAGGTCCCTGTTGTGTGCCTCTTCTATCCTCGTTATGAGGCCTTCTATGTCCGCCCGCGTGGGCAGCGCCTCTATGTCTGCCCGTGTGGGGAGGGCCCGCAGCATGTTGCGGAGGTCTTCGTCCATGCCGTGCTGCTGCTGGGCTGGGCCTGCCATAGCTGTGCCGAGCACCGCCGGGGGATTCACCGGGGTTTCTGTATCAAGTGCAGAGGTTGTGCCTCGATCCGTGTCGCTGGTCTCCGTGTTGGTTGCACGTGGCGCGGTCGCAATGGCGCCTGGAGATGTACTCTGTTCCCCTCTAAAGAACTGGGTGATGCCCGGTTGGGAAGCGGAATTTCGGTGTCTCCTTGTCGCCGAGCGTGTCCTGCACTTGCTGGCGTTGCTCATGCCGCTCACACTGCGTGGTATGGTGGGTTTTAGGTCTATTAGGGCTGGCTCAGGCCGGGAGCTCCTCCAGAACACGTCTCTACTCGGCCATTGCTAAGCCACGCCCCCCCCACGTGTCTTTTAACCATATGTGTATAATCTCACACATATGGAACTTGCTGAAATACAGGCTGTTCAAAAGACTGTAGGGACTTTGAATTTGAGTCAAGGATAGTAACAAGGGCCTTAGGCACAATTATAGGTGGAGGTCCAGTAGAGTCAGAATTGGATTATGTTGTCGATAAACTGATAAATTTCACTGGTCTTAGGCAACATTTGAGGCCTCAGACTGGGTCACATTAGGAGGCTGTGCCAGGACCTGGAAATGGCCAATGATCATAATTTAAATATTTAAAAAAGGACATATAAGCAAGTTAGTATTACAAGGCATACAGTACACTCAACCTTTTTCTTGAGCCAGGTTGAGGCAGTTTTTTAACATCCATAAATTAAGTTGATAACCCCAATGCAGAACCCAGAACTTAAGTTTTGACAGCTGAAGGGCAAGGTGCAAAATGTAATCCCGGCTGAAGATCAGTGTACGGCTGTTTCTCTACCTCATGCTGTCACACCCCCTAGTATGGGGGTCAGCAACCTATCGATCGCGGGCTACCCGTCGACTGTGGGTAGGTGACATGTTGACCCCACCGTCTCCTACTGCTCCCTCCTGGTCCTCTCTCCGCCCTCAGCCTCCTCCACCGAGAATTTGGTCCTTCAATCTCCCTCCCCTCCAGCCTCCCCTGCCACTGTCAGTGAACAGAATTAAGCGGGAGGCAGAACAGCTCAGTATGGGAGCTGGCCAAATTAACGTGTCTACTTAAACAGCAGATGAGTGTTTGCAAAGTCCGAAGCAACCAATCACCAGCTTGTTAATATGAAGAGTCACTTGGCCAGCTCCTGCCTCCTGTCCAGAACTGTGCTGCCTCTCGGTCTCATGTGTTCACAGGTAGGATGCTATGGGAGGGAAGAGGACACTAGTGTGTGTAAGAGAAAAAGGGGCATTGGACACCGTTATGAGCAGGGCTACCCCCACAGTGTCCTACCACCCTTCACTGTGCGTGATGCACTCCCAAACCCTGCACTCTCTTGCAACACTTTTTTTTGGGGTTAAAGTATCACCCGCAGTAGATTACAAAGGCAGTGTGTTTTGAACATGGTGCAGGAAGCACACATGGAACATGCCTTTCTGGCACTGCGTTCTGGTGTGAACTGGCCCTAACAGGACACTGTGCCCGCTGATCTTTGATTTCATCAGTAGATCTCCATCTCTCCAAGGTTGCCTACCCCTGCCCTAGGCAATCTGTGGAATGGGGGGGGGGGGGGGGGGCAGGGTTGCAATTCAACTTCCAGCATCTACTGAAAAACAAACAGTTGTAGGACCAACAAAAACAAACTGATTTTGAGGAGTACAATTTTAAGATTGATACAAGTTTAAGTAGGTAAATGCAATAAAGTACGGAACAACCCCAAAAACTTGTGGCTACTGCTGCTTTAATTAGAACTTCCATAAATACTTCACACTCAGAATCAACTTTAACTAAACATATTTGAGAAGCAGGATACAAAAAAAGGAACTTTTGCGGTTACCTCATTTGACTTGATCTTGAACCTTGACCTTTACTCTTTAGGGCTTGCAAGGTGAAGCTGGACAAGGATCAACCAAATCGAACTTTGCTTTGATATAAAGGTAGGAAATTTGAACCCTCAGCTTGCAGCAGGCTGTGTCTTTAGTGCTTGGCAAGAACTTGCCCTCTTCCAGCTTTCTTATCTCTTTCCACCCTCCCTCTTTATTCCTTGAAGCTGCAACTTCAAAGGTGTCTGTGGGCTTTACGCTTGGCTCTATCTAACCAGGCTCATTCAAACCTTGGGGTGCTTGCCAGCTACTGTGGACTGCTTTACATTTTCTGAGACAGAGAAATAAATACACATACAATTAGGAGGTAGGTACTTCATGCTCCTGAACATCAACACAAGCACATAAAGGATATTGAATATAAGCAAATCCTCTGGGGCGACGATTGTAGTAGTCAAGAGGAACGTAAACGTCTACTATTGGGCCATACCGACCAAACTCACGCCGCAAATCCTCCGGCCTGAAGTGTGTAAGGCAGAGAAACAAGGTTGATAGTGCAACTTCATTGTTGTGCCATTTCAACAAACTACCTTGTGCGCTCTACGATCTGCACTAGACAACTTAATAAAACACCCATACATTGTCTAATCTCTAAAGTAGTGGTTTTCAATCTTTTTGACCAACATACCACCCTCAAGGATCATCCCAAGGCTCAGATACCCCTTATAAAATTTATAAGCACAAATATATTTTCCCCAAGCAAAGGAAGGTGTAACATACTGGTATTTATAGCTAATCAGCCTAGAGACTTTAGTGTGGTCTGGGCCTGGAGGAATCATGCAGCGGAGTGACCTCTAAGCAGCCCAGGGGAGTTTGCATTTGCAAGGCTTACCCGTTTGCTGGAGGTGAAGACAATGCAGACCACCTGATGCCCAGCAACACAACATAGCTGTGCTCCCATCAAGGTCAACCCATAAGGATCTCCCAGGTGAGAGAAAAAGGGGGAAGATAGGAAAGGAGCTAGTGGTAATTTTACGGATACAAGCCAGTCCGACTGTCATCCTCTTCCTTAAAGTAGAACTATAAGCAAAAATTCCTCCCTTCCTTATATCCTGTTCATTTTTGTCCCTTTCAGGTGGGCAGATCTCCTCCCTCGTGTGCTATATTTTAGTTTTATTGTGAAAAGGTGATCACATATAAGCTAAGCTGATATTTGGGGCCCAGTGAGAGTCCTGAACGATTTAACCTGACAGACAGTAACCCACGTTTAAAACGTCTGTTTTGCCGCGTTTGCATTTAGAAGCATTTTTTCCCCCCAAAATGGCCAAAAATGCAAAAAACCTGTAAACTAAACACGAGTTACCGCATTTGGCGCTTGAACTGCCTCTAAATTCAGTGTCTGAACGCATTTTTTTGCTTTCCAAAAAAGGTCTCTAAAGTCAACTGCCTAGAAACGACTGCAAATTACCCCGTGTTCATGTACTGATAAGATAACAGAGGAAAGTTCAGGAGCAGTTGAAAAAAATTCCCAACTGCTCCTAAACATCCGTTTAGCAGCAGTGTACATGAGGCCTAACATGTATCGTTTCCAACGCCACAAGAACAAGCTGCTTCTAAGGTAATCAACATAAGTTAACATGCAGGAGCCCTAGGCACTGTATGTTTACCATGCTTGTTTCTAGGCTTTTCTAGATTTACACACTTTTTACAAATGCATAATATGCAAAAAATGCTTTAAATTAGAATTAAAAGGCAAAACCTTTTTTTCACATTTTGGATAGAGTAAAACCCCTGCAAGATATTATTATTTTTTTGCCATCTGTGTCCCCATGGGGAGATTTTCCTTCACTTCGTATTCCAAAGCAAAAATATGAAGTGAGGGGACATCCATCAAAACGTGAGGGGTATCGGTAGCACTAGTGTCCCCATTGGAAGATTTCCCCTTTATTACTGTTTAGGTGAACACCCAAAATTTGAAATTCTTTTACTTTCAATGATAACTGTAAACAAGACAAAGAGGGGGAATGTCCCTAAAGGGGACACAAAGCAATAAAAAAATAAAAAAAAAAAACAAAAAAAAAAAACTGAAAAGGTATTCTAATCCCTCTTCACTCTGTCCAAAAAAAATTAAGTTTTGCCTTTAGTTACACTTTAACTATAAGGGCCCTTTAACACCATTCTGGTTTAATGCGTTGCATTCAAATAATACAAGGTGCTTAGAGTACCATTCAGAATGAATGACACTACATCACCACTACGTGTTACTGCAGCACGATAGTGTCAATAGACCCTAAGGCTTGGTTCATGCTACTGCAATCTGAAAGTCGTGCGACTGTGCAAGACGACTTGAATACTACTTTGAAGCAAGGGAGGGGCTACACCGCAGGGAATGCCTGGGTAATCTTCCTGTAACGTTGGATCCAAATCACATCAATATAGATGAGGATTCGGCTTTGGAAGCGACTTTCATTAAAGTATATGGGCACAAATCAAATAGAAGTCACCTTGAAGTAGTACAGGAACCTTTTCTAAAGTTGGAGCGACTTCAGTAGTGTTCAATAAAGACAGCTCTCATTGACTAACATGGGATTTCACATGTAATGCGACTTCGGGTCTCACAAGTCAGATCCCAAGTTGCAGCAGTGTGAACCGAGCCTAATGGTTTTGGGTACGTACGTACATACATATACATATATATATATATATATATATATATATATATATATATATATATATATATATATATATATATATATATATATATATATATATATATATATATATATATATATATATTTGAGCCAAATGGTTACTTTGGTATTTTCACCCACTCCTCCGCCCCTTTTTTAACCCCTGCCTACCCGATGTGTTCTGCACAGAGGGGACTCCACTGCTGTCAGAATACACTGATCAGTGCTGCATTAAATCCGATTGAAGGAAAAGTTTTCAACGTTCCCGTTCAAGAGAAGCCCATCGTCAGGTCGGCTTCTCTCTAGCAGAAACGA
The DNA here is from genome assembly GCA_028564925.1 of Lithobates sylvaticus. Lineage (NCBI taxonomy): Eukaryota > Metazoa > Chordata > Amphibia > Anura > Ranidae > Lithobates > Lithobates sylvaticus. The sequence goes on along the minus strand of CM053028.1, from coordinate 302,164,678 downwards.
CCATAGATTAATTGAAATTCAGCCAGTCGCTGCTAAATTGTAGCCCATCTATGATCAGCTTTAGTTCCAATGGTCCAGCCCACATCTCCCCGGATTCCGGCCGAGGGGAAGTGATGTCACCAGCCCAGGCACTGAAGGAGGCAGGCTATGAGGGACCCCCCTAGCAACAGCCATTTAGAGGCGAGTTAAAAAAAAAAAAAAAAAAAAATTCAAAATGATTTTTTATTTTTTTGGGGGCAACTCCACTTTAAGTTTCGCTTTAAAGTGATATTAAAAGGCAAAAATGTAAAAAAAAAAAAAAAAAAAAATACATGTTATACTCACCTGTTCTGTGCAGTTTGTGGTTTTGCACAGAGCAGCCCTGAGCATCCTCTTCTCAGGTCTCCCACCAGTGCTCCTGGCCCCTCCCTCCTGTCAAGTGGCCCCAGAGCAAGCAGCTTGCAATGTGGCCACCCAAGCCTCTGCGTGTCCATTCAGACATGGAGCCGCAGCTCGGCCCTGCCCCCCTCCTGATTGGCTGTCTCTCTTCATAGGCTGTATGGTTATGATGGACAGCCCATTGGCTCCCGCCCATGTCTCAGCAAATGAATAGGGAGAGTCCCGGGGCAGCCGTGGCTATTGTGAACGTTGCTGGATCGGAGGGGGCTCAGGTAAGTACTTTCAGCCTTTAGAACCACTTTAAGGCAGGGTTCACATCTGTGCAGTGCGCTTTGAGTGTGTTTTACATGCACTTTAGGTGCATCAACATTGAACTCTATTTAATGTGCACTGTGATGAATGTGCATCAAAGATGCAGCAAGCAGGATTTTTTTAATGCACCGCAGCCAAAGTGCATGTAACGCACAGGTGTGAACAGGGCCTTGCTGGTTCCCAAAACTGTTACATTCAAGGCATGCCTTGAATGATAATGGTCACAGTTGTCAGTGTGCTTATGTCAGCTCTGAACTGAACTGTCAAGACATCAAATAGCTGGTGTCATTGCTGATTACATGTGCATCACCATAACTGTAGATCTGACTAAGGTGGCAGCTTCCTTGGCTGTAAAGAATAGGAGGGTTTAGTTGCACTTAAAACTTTGAAAGATATAATCTGGTTGGCTTCCATGCATAGCTGCTCCAGCTTTGATAAAGAAATTCCCCTTCAGGCAATTTGTGTTAAATTTCTTACCTGCCTGAGTGTTCAATTTCAGGATCTGCCGAGCTGAATGAACTTGCACAGGAATTACATCATCTCAGCGTAGCCAAGGATTGGAACCCAAAATAGGACTGACCAAAGAGATCAGTAGCCGGTGGGGAGCTCTTAAACACTGCATCATTAGAGGAGGGGTGTATAGTTCCACCTAAAACCGGAACTATACTTGCCTTTACTGCATGCAGCATCCCAGAGCCCCTCACCAGCTGCTGACATCTTCGGCAGTTGACTTATCATTGGCCTAGGCTGAAGTCACTCTCAGGCATGCGCGGGAGTTCATTCCTCTTGGCACTGCTGAAATGGTACACGTGCATAGTACACTGTACAGGCTGGTAACAGAACTTTAATGCAGGGGACACTTAGTATCCCTTCTGTATTAAAAATCCTGTCTGCTCCACAATTGTATTTTTTGTCATAAAGTTCCACTTTAGAATGGTTCTAAAGGCTCAAGGTTTTTTGCCTTAATGCATTAGGCCCCTTTCACATGGTGCAGACTCCACCAGGAGTGCACCTGCTTAGTGTGAAATCAATCTTCTGATACCCACTAAGTTGGCTTGTCCATGTCTGCAGGTGTCAATGGACCTTTAGTGCCCAATGCTCCACAGAGGGCAGTGGATGGTCCGATCAGGTCCGCCTAAAAAAACTGTGTACCCAATTGGTCTGCCCATGTTAAAGGGGCCTTACGGGTTAAAAAAAAAAAAAAAAACAAACACACAAAACACACCTTTTACTTACCTGAGCCCCATCCAGTGATGTGCATGAGAGCATTGGCTCTCCTGGGTCTCGCTCATTGGCTCACACAGCAGCGGAAGCCATCGGCTCCTTTTGCTGTCAATAACAGCCAGTGAGCCAATGGGGAGAGAGTGGTGGGGGGAGGGGGAGTTCGCACAGCTCAGGAGAGCAAGCCTGCTCAAGTACCCCATAGCAAGAAGCTTGGGAGAAGGAGTGCTGGTGGGGGACCCAAAAAGTAGAGGATCGGAGCTGCTCTGTGCAAAACCATTACACAGAGCAGGCAAGTAACCCCCCCTTTTTAAATTGGTTTACTTTAGAATCACTCTAATGCATGCTCTGCATTACAGTACACAACCTTTGTGTTCAGCAGCCCCCTTACATACTTACTTGAGACTAATCTTCCTCCAGCGCTGTGCCCAAGAGCAGCGGCTCTCTCCTCTCTGTTCATAAAGGCGGGAGCCATTGGTCAATCACAGCCAAGGATGTGCCCAGGAATGTTCGCAAAACCACATGCCAGGAAGCTGACACTCCACATCGCTAATCACAGGTAGCGAGACATCTCCCGATCTGCGCAGCAGCGGATCAGAAGTCTCACTGCCTGAGATTAGCTCTGCAGAGTGTCAGCTGCCTGGCGGGCACGTGGAGTTGCGAACAAGCCTGGGCTCATCCTTAACCACAGCATGTGAGAGAACTGCGAGGGGATAGAGGCAGATCCCAAGCTATACTGTGTGTGTCTATGGAAGCGCACAGCCCGGCTTGGGATACAAGCCCATATGAGAGCTTGCTATGGGGACAGCCAGGAGTGCAGAGGAGCCCCCAAAAGAGAAAGGATCAGGACTGCTCTGTACAAAAACCATAACATAGAGCAGTTAAGTATGACAGGTTATTTTATTTAAAAAAATAAATAAAAAAATAAAGAAAATTCCATTATTAATCACTTAAAAGGTGTGACAATTGAGAAGTAGCTGTGTCAAGTGTTGAACTGTCTTCTGTGAATTGGGCTCAGGGTGCCCCAATGTTGTACTGCCCCGCCCCCTGTGTCTCTTGTACTAGAACAATCCTCAGTGCATCAATGGAGAGGGCCTCAGGTGAAGGGAGCCGGTAGAGACGTATGAAAAGGCCGTACAAGCCACATGCGGCCTGGAATGGAGAATGTTCGGGAGAGGAGGGGGGCTCCCACACAACACACAAGGGGCTCTTCCTACCTGGTGGCATCGGCCACGTTCCTGACGAACAGGGAGGTGTTGGGCGGCCTAGAGTAGCGGGACATGGTGCTTGCGACCTATGACTTCCGGCCTCTATAGACGAGCCCCCGTACAGTGTTGTCTCTCGTCCTTATTAGGCGGGCAGGCGAAGGGCTCCACTTCGTTGTCAAGGGGTGTGTCCAGCATTCGAACGGTGATAGGAAGGCGTTCCGCTGGAGGGGGCGGGGCCGGAAGTGTCTTTGTGTCCATCTTGAGGTTTGGAATGCATGCCTAGTGCACTCTGCTGGTCCTGGAGATTAGTGCCTGTGTTCCGTTGTTCCGTCAGATTAAGCGACCTGTTAGAATTGGTAACGAAAGGGACGTTCCGCCGCCATTTTGCTACACCCCGCACTTCTCCACAGTAACGATACACCGAGAAGGGGGGCAAGCGGACATCTTGTTACACCCACCGGAGTTTTGCAGTCCACAGTTATTTTTAACAGGAATCTGATCTTATAAGGTGAAATACTGTCAAAATAGTAGTAAAGGTATTGCGAGCTACCAAATCAAACATCCCCTATCTTATAATAGTATGATGACAGCTGCTAGCACTAATCAAGTCCCATACTAACGTGTGAAAAATCACAGGTAAATAAATCATGTGCTGCGCTATCCCCTTAACCACTTCAGCCCCGGACCAATTGGCAGCCAAAGGACCAGGCCCCTTTTTGCAATTCGGCACTGCGTCGCTTTAACTAACAATTGCGCGGTCATGCGACGTGGCTCCAAAACAAAATTGGCGTCCTTTTTTTCCCACAAATAGAGCTTTCTTTTGGTGGTATTTGATCGCCCCTGCGGTTTTTATTTTTTGCGCTATAAACAAAAATAGAGCGACAATTTTGAAAAAAATGCAATATTTTTTACTTTTCGCTATAATAAATATCCCCAAAAAATATATAAAAAAACATTTTTTTTCCTCAGTTTAGGCCGATACGTATTCTTCTACATATTTTTGGTAAAAAAAAAATCGCAATTAGCGATTATTGATTAGTTTGCGCAAAAGTTATAGCGTTTACAAAATAGGGGATAGTTTTATAGCATTTTTATTAATATATTTTTTTTTATTAGTAATGGCGGCGATCAGCGATTTTTATTGTGACTGCGACATTATGGCGGACACATCGGACATTTTTGACACATTTTTGGGACATTTGTCATTTATATAGAAATCAGTGCTATTTAAATAGCACTGATTCCTATGTAAATGACAGTTGTAGTTAGGGGGTTAACCACTAGGGGGGCGGGGAGGAGTCAGTGTGACGTGTTCTGTTTTTTTTTTACAGTAGGGGGGCGTGGCTGTACGTCTGACGTCATTGATCGGCGTTCCCGATGACAGGGAACCGCCGATCACTGACAGTCAGTGTAGGAAGCGCGGGGAGAGGTTTGTTTACATAGACCTCTCCCCGTTCTTCAGCTCCGTAACCCGATCGCGGGATACCAGCGGCGACCGGGCAGGCAAATTAAAGGGGACGTACAGGTACGTGCTTTTGCCTGCCCGTGCCATTCTGTTGACGTATATCTACAGGTGGCGGTCGGGAAGCGGTTAAAGTGGTTGTATAGTCCAAAAAATTACTTTTACCTACAGGTAAGCCTATGATGAGGCTTACCTGTAGGTAAAAAAATATCTCCGAAACCTGTACGGTTTAGGAGATATTCCCCATGCAATGCGCCGCGGACTTCAGCGGTGCATGCGCACAGGGGGCATTCTCGGCTGAAAGGCCGGCAGAATCCGAACCTTGCCAGGAAGAAGTCTCCCGTGCGCATGCGCGGGAGTGACGACATCGCGACTCCAGCCACTCACAGCGCTGGTGTCGCGATACCCGGAAGACACGCCGAGGCAACATGTCAGCTACCTCAGCGTGGACCAGGTGAGTTACCGACGCCTCGTTCTAAGGTAAGTATTTCATAATGAGCTAGTATGCGGTGCATACTAGCTCATTATGCCTTTTCCCTTACAGGTGTGTTAAAAAAAAAAAAAGTTTCAGTGGGTTTATTACCGCTTTAACCATTTGCTTACACTTAACCCCCCCCCCCCCTCCTGCCCAGACCAATTTTCAACTTTCAGCACTGTCACACTTTGAATGACAATTGCGCGGTCATACAACACTGTACCCAAATAATAATTTTTTCACCACAAATAGAGCTTTCGTTTGTTGGTATTTGATCACCTCTGCGGTTTTTATATTTTGTTAAAAAGATTTAAAAAGACCGAATAAAAAATAAAAAAAATTATATATTTTGTTATACAATTTTGCAAACAGGTCATTTTTCTCCTTCATTGATGTACGCTGATGAGGCTGCACTGATGGGCACCGATAGGCTGCACTGATGGGCACCGATAGGCTGCACTGATGGGCACCGATGGGCTGCACTGATGGGCACTGATAGGGCGGCACTGGTGGGCACTGATAGGCGGCACTGGTGTGCACTGAGAGGTGGCACTGAGAGGTGGCACTGAAGGGCATTGATAGGTGGCATTGGTGGGCACTGAGAAGTGGCACTAATAGGTGGCAGTGATGGGCACTGATGAGTGGCAGTGATGGGCACTGGTAGGTTACACTGAAAGGCAGCACTGCTAAGTGGCACTAATGAGGCACTGATTGGCAACACTGCTGGGCATTGATAGGTGGCACTTGTGGGCATTGATAGGTGGCACTCATGGGCATTGATAGGTGGCACTGGTGGGCACTGGCAGGGTGTACTAATTGGCACAGAGGTGGCAGATGTGCTGTCAGCGTGAGGAGAAAAAAGAAAACGATTACCAAGCTTTTGTTTACACACATGATCAGCTGTCATTGGCTGACAGCTGATCACGTGGTAAGGGGCCGGGATCGGCGACTCGGTGATCACAGCGCACGCCATGCGCGCCCTGTAGCGGCTGTTGTCGTCATACAGCTTACAACATCATATAGCGTGAATTTACATTTCATAAAATAAAAATATTGATACAAAAGTGATCCATCAGGTGCTCAGGTGCATATAGGTCCGTGATACTCTGACCATCCAGGGTCAGTTTTCAGCGTACCTAATCTAAAGATAATAAACTTGATAGGTGACTGTGAATTTAGCGATCTTCAGTAGTAACTACACTAAGGTGCTCCCCACCCCAAGGTAATGGCCGCTCACCTCAGAGCATGTGACCTTGCAAATAAGTTTGGTCAGTACACACTTTTGAATCGTCAAAACGGATTCCAGGTCAGGTTGCACGGTCCAAATACTGCTCAAAGATGTGGCATCATGGGTCTGGTGCGTTAGTGCACCGCTCTATAGCATGCCTTAATAGCGCCAAGCCGTGGATGAGATCATGTCCTCCTACTCCATATGACAGACCAGCTGCCTCCTGCGCCGTCCAGTCCCCTCCCCTACGCATGCCGATACAAGGGAAATATTGTATCTTCATCAGGGGGATTTGATGACCCGTCAGAATGTGTAACGGAAGTGACCATCTTGCTGCACCCCGCACTCCTCCACAGTAAGGATACACTGAGAAGGGGGAAAGTGGACATCTTGTTACACCCACCAGAGTTTTGTATTTTACACCTATTTTTAACAGTAAAGTGAGGTTATATAGTGAAATACAGTACTTAGAACTCCGTCTGACTGGTTAGATGTTGAATTTTAAAAGCAGCGGCAAGCCTGCTCATCTCATAGCTTTGCTAATCTGACAGAAGTTCGCTGCTTTTAAAATTGGCTCTGGTGACACTGGCACTGGTGTAGTTAGGGTTGCTACCTTTTCTTCAAGTCAAACCTGAACACTTTAGCGTCGCACAGCAACATTTTTGTTTATTGTATAAACTATTCATATATTTTTTTTAATCACAAGAGTCCCTCTTTACATCAGAGTCCACAGAGTTCCCCTTTTACATCTGAACTCACAGAGTTTCCTTACACTGTAAAGCCCCATACACACGGTCTGACTTTTTCATGGATTCTGTCCGATCGGACAATGTTGTTGAAAAATCAGACCGTGTGTATGCACCATCGGACAGTGTACGTCGGTTTGTCCGACGGACAAAGTCCTATCTCCTGCTGGAAAGATTTGCCGTCAACACGGTCCGATCACACCAAATCCGATCGTGTACGGTTGTCCGACGGACAAAGTGCTACGCATGCTCAGAAGAAATTCTGTGACGGAAGCGCTCGGTCAGGTAAAACTACCTTTCCTAATCGACACAGCACATTCGTCACGCTGCAATGTTAAAATGTCTTTAATGCAGCGCATTCTCTTTTTCTTTACAATGCAACAAGAATGACATGTTTTAGCTGCTCCTATTCACCCGCACTTCTCACAAACTTACTTCTTTATTACTTTTCAGCATTTATACACTACATGTTTATTTTTACTCAGATCGTAAAAGAATCTTTGTTATATTTTTAGCATCATTTGTCTTTTTTATTTTTTTTTGGGAATACATATTTGAAGGAGATTTTTTTTTTTTTTTTGGAGGGGGGTTGTGTGTCTCAACTTAGCAAAACCACATTATTAACATTTGTATTTCTTGCTTAAATTTACTAGTAGTTTGTTGGTTGTTGGTGCCCCTTGTTAATTCTACTTTAGGATTAGTGAAATGTACCTGCCTACTCCAAGAAAAACTGTCATTGTAGAAAAGTAAAACACAATAGTCAATGATTATTTCAAATCAAAAAAACCTTTATTTAGGTCTCAGCAACAAACCAAAGAGGAACGCAGCCATGGTGAAACTTGGGGAATTTGCAAAGCCTTGGACACCCATGGCAACCATCATTTTTCACGCTTAAAAAATTGGGGGCCTGAAGAGTACCTATCTAAATAATAAGGGAGCGCAATCTGGTCCTGAAGTCCAAAACATCCGGAACTGCAGCAGATGCCATCTAGGTCCCCAGGCTCTGGTCCAACGAGAGGCTCCATCTTCTCTCAGACCAGACTGAATCAAGGTCATCACTCTCTTGTCTTCCTTGTACGCTTCCTTCCACGCCGTGGTGCTGGTGCTGGTGGGGTGGCAGAAGGAGGAGGAGGAGGCGGAGCAAGGTCACTCTCGCAAACATGTGTGAGTGGGGTAATCTCCCCAGCCATCCCCTCATTTAGTATTTTGAGGATGACATCCTCACACATGCTGCGTTGCCCCTCCTCCATACCCGTCATTTTACTGCCAACCAAGGAGGCAAAGGCCTCCTCGTAGGTGGGTGTGGCATATAGGGAGGCTGAGGCATCTCGTATCAGCTGGAGCGCTGACTCTCCCACCTCCCCCATGCTTTTCGCCCTTCTGTAGGGAAGGCGGAGGGGAGGGACTTGGGAGACAGTCAGGCTCCTACGCCTACCCCCCTGTTGGCTGCCACTAACCCCTGCCTCCTCCTGACTGCCACCTTCCACAGCCACCTCCTGGCTGAGGTCTTCCTGTGTCTGAAAAATGGACATAGTTTCAGTTATTTGTTCATCAAACACACACAATTCTCATCTAGTGACTGTTGCAAAATGTTTATAAATAGAAAACCATACAATTCTCAGCCCTGCAGTTTAGAGTCTTCCCAAAAATGTCTCCAACACCACTGTCTGTTGATATGTCAATCACGTTAGGAACTAAGCAATTGGGGATCCTGAATTAACTGAACATCATTCCTTATTCCCCAAAATGGTTACAAAACTACTATACCTGGAACAAGCTGGGCACCTGCACATATTCCAGACTGGAAGGCCCAGGTTGGTCCTCGGAAGCCTCATCAGGGGTGGCGTGCGTGGAAGGACGCGTGCAAGGAAGAGTCGAGAGTGACTTCCTGACAGTAGTCTGGTCTTTGAGAAAGTGGAGCCTCTCATAGTACCAGAGCGTGGGGACATGGACATCAGCTGCTGCAGCTCCAGATGCTAGGGACTTCCGGACCTTATTGCGCTCCCGGAAATAGGTACTCTTCATGTTGTTAATCTTCACTTTTAAGTTTGCCACGGTTGCCATGGGCAGGGTTGGCTTTACAAATGCCACAAGTTTCAGCATGGCTGCGTACCTCTTTGGTCTGTTGCTGTAGTCACGGTGCTTTGGTAGCCATAAAAGGGGAAATTCCCTGTATTTATCAATGAAGAGGGGGAGAAAACTCACGTCGTAGAAGGCCTCCATCACCTCTGCAAGACACAACACCACACAGAACAATATAAATAATGTCAGCCTAAACTCTCCTAATCTTCTCCATAAAGAAGCCTCAAGTTCTAATCAGTCTAGGCTAGTTTGTACCAACGTCAAATTGTACCTTCATTTCTAGCGATCGTCTCGTGCGTGAGCTTTCTCTCCCCTCGTCTCCCAGATCGTGGCTACGACACAGGCGTGTGACGTTTTATATACAGTGCGCATGCGTCAAACTCCGCCCGCCCCTGACGATCTTTCTCGTCTATTCCCCACCCCTTCTCTTTACGGCGCAGTGGGGAGAGCACATGGCGGGGACACAGCAGGTGCGCCACAAATATCCCACCAACGAGGAGGACGAGGAAAGTCCGGAGGCAGAAACGTCCCGATCCCGGAGCCTGAAATTATGTCATTTGGAGAAATGTTGGAGATGGTGGACATATTAAAGAGGAGCGACTATGATGGGAAGTATGGGCCTTACCTCAACCCCAATGTCCGCAAGGCCAAGATCATGTCTAAAGTTGTGAGGAGGCTGTACAATAATTTTGGGGTACAAGGATCCAAGGAGCAACTGAGGAAACGCTGGTCAGACCTGAAACTGAGGGAGGCCGATCAGTACAGAAAGATCAAGCGAATTCTTCAAAAAAGTAAGTAGTTGTGTTTTGTGTTTTATTTCTTGCTTGCATACTGCTCCATGTGGTTTGATTTTTACAAAGTTGTACATTCCAAAATGGCCACTTTCATGTTCGTCTGTGCATTCGATCGTACTCAGCCTCGATCTTTCTGCCACTGTCATGGTCGTGTGTGTGTCCATTCGATCGTACGCAACGATCGGCCACTTATAATACGATGTTTGGTGTTTTTTTTGTGGAAAGGAAGTTTGTTCTCACTCGAAATGTCATCAAGAATGTAAAGCCAATTTATTCAATGTAAAGGAGAGGTCACCCGTAGCTGGTTCCCCATCTGGACTCTAGAGCACTAGTGCTGGGACACCCAAACCACCTTTTTATTAGGCTTTTCCACACATGTGCTCCAGTGGATACTAGAGGGGGGTCTCCATCACACAAACTTCTACCAAAAAGCTAGTCAGTTTAGCACCTTTACAAAGTGACTACATTCATGTAGTTGGCATTTGTAACTGGCCAAACAAAAATTGTGTCCGTCACTTTCAAGCAATGTTTGTCATTTCCTATTTCTGCCCTCAATAGATTGTGTTGCTAAATCTTCCTTTTGTACATTCTCATAGGGGAGCGAAAACTTGGCCCGTCTGAGGAAACCCCAAAACCAACACCTCCCAAAAAAGGTGAAACAGCAGAAGCAGAGGAGGAGGAGGAGGAAGGAGAGATCATCGAACTTGGAGAAATTGTCACCACAACAGGTGAGTGTGGGAGAACACAGCTACTGGTAAGCTAATCAATGTATGCCTGCCTCATTTCCAACACCCGATTTTTGTTTGTTTGTGGTTTTTAGGTGACGTGGATGTTGTGGAAGAAAAATCGCACTTTACCACAGAGAGTGCCCACGTACTCATCGGGGAGATAATGGTCTGCAATAGAGATCTCGATTACATAAAGCAAAACATCAATAATGTTCAACAAAAATTGAAGAACATCATTGATGTTTTAGGAAAAATATGAAAACGCACCAAGTAATTAACACACATTTGTGCCAGCTTATGAACACATTTGCAACTTAAGAACTGTGTGAAATTTGGAACATGCACACATTGTGTCCACATGTGCTAGCTCCCATCATGGTGGATGAATGCCCTCGTTTTTTTGGGGGTGCAACCACTTTACGAACTACGAAAGTGGTTGTGGTGAAGGGGTTGCACCCCCAAAAAACGTCCATTCATCCCCATGATGGAAAATGGCACTTTTGAAGCTTCTAGGCATGTGTTTTACCATCTAATGACCATTTTCAGACCCAAATTGTGTGCATGTTCTAAATTTCCACTTTCCAGGGGTGACCCCCCCGTGTGATGAAGGCAAGATCAAACACACTTTGAACATATAGTCATGTCTGATCTTGTCTTCACTTTACAAAGTTGAACTTTCCAAGTTCATAGGTTCTGTTTTGCTCCATGCCTGGTTTTACCAATTGCGGAATGTTTCTAAACAATGCTGTAAATAACCAAGATGTTGTCAGTTTGGGCGTGAAGATTGTAAACGCACTTGTGAATGTTTTCCAAGTAAACTTTTTTATTTTTCTAAATGTGTGGCTTCCTTATTTCAAAAACACAATGCATTATGTATGTCAAATGGAAAGGATATGGGGGCCAATTGGTGTTATTTACTAAAGGCAAGTCCACTTTGCACTGCAAGTTTCTTTTCCAGGGCACTTTTTCACTGCACTTGTAGAGCATAGTGGATTTGACTTATGTAAATGACACCCACAGTGCTTTGTACGAAAACACGGAGCACAGCATTTTTGAGAATACACACATGTCTGACCTGGTGATGAAAAGGAGTATTTTGGGTGTCAGTTAGGCAGTACAAACCTTATCTAGACCAAAGATTAGGTATCAAACACACAACATGAGACTAATCTTTTTGGGAAGAAGAGACTGTTACCTCCTTTTGCCCAGAAAGTGCATTCCCACTGTCGAAGGCAAAGGGAAAAAATTTCAAGGTAAAATAAGCAAAAAAGAATAATGAAATGACAAGAAATCATAGGTTGGTTGAAATATCAGATTTATTAAAAAATGCCTCTCACACATCGTCAGGCAGAGCAATGGCCCCCCTACCCACAAAGTACTCCATATATTGCTCGCGGACCGCGCGGGCATTTAGAGGGGGCAAGCCTGGACGTGCCACTTGAAGGGCTGTGAGGTCCGCATTTGGAGGGCCCTCCATATCTGGGCCAACGGGCACCACATAGTTCCTGTTATGTCTTTTGAGGAAGTTGTGCAATATGCAACAGGCAAGAACTATGTGGTTCAGTTTGTATTCCGCCAAGTTAATTGCCGTCAAGAACAGGCGGAAGCGGCTGGCCAGGATGCCAAAAGTGTTCTCCACCACTCTTCTGGCTCTGGACCGCCTGTAGTTGAAGACCCTCTGTTCTGGGGTGAGGGTCCTCATCGGGAACGGCCTCATCACATGGGGAGTCAACGCAAACGCTTCATCTGCGACAAAGACGAAGGGGAGTCCTTCAGCATTCTCCTCTGGAGGTGGCAAGCACAGACTGCCACTTTGGAGACGCCAGTAGAACTCCGTGTGCGTAATGGCACCACCATCCGAGATCCGGCCGTTCATCCCCACGTCCACATACATAAATTCATATGTTGCCGACACCACCGCCAACATCACTACACTATTAAACCCTTTATAATTATAATAGTGGGACCCCGAGTTGGGCGGTGGGACGATGCGGACGTGTTTCCCATCAATTGCCCCTCCGCAGTTAGGAAAGTCCCAACGGCTGGCAAAGTGGGAGGCCACAGTCTGCCATTCCTGTGGCGTTGAAGGGAACTGTGGAGTGAAACAAGAAAAAAAAAATTAGTCACTTTGCACATAAACATTGCAAGCAGATTAGACAATCAACATCTTGGAACAAGAGCATTGTATAAAATTGGAGGCAGGAAAGTATTTGCACAGAAAAGTAGAGGCTCCCCTTCACAGATTACTCACCCCCCATCAATCCCCCCACTTCTGATGGGCCTTTGACAATAACTAGGGTTTTGGGGGGGGGTTGTTGGACAGGTAACCCTCTGCACTTCATTGATTGGCAAATGGCTCAATAATGTGTGCTAGTTTGGCCAGACCCTCTGTACTTAACACTATTGGCAGCCCCCAGGAAAGCTAAACTAACATTTCAACCCCCCCCCCCCCCCCCCCCAAAAAAAGGAAAGCACATTGTGACATTATGAAATTACCAAGCAAGCTAATAGGAGGGAAAGAACACAAAAAAATAGGAAATGGAAAGTATGGAGGCAGCCCCTTGCACTACATGCTTTGCAGAATTTATCCCTAAAGATGCCCACTAAAAAGAGGTAGGTATATAGTGTGTATTGACCTTGGGAAAGCCAGCAGATAGAGGATTGGTACCATCTGACAGAGCAGTTGGGGGAGGGGGTTCCTAATGAGTTTGCCCCCCCCCCCCACCAAAAACAATAAAAAAAAGGGGCTCTACATGAAGTAAACCACACAGCAAACATTTGTGCATATTTTAGGGGGTGTTTGGGGGCAAAAAATCCTATGCAGCAGACAAAATACATTGCTTAGGTGACTAGGCCATAGGTGTCTATTGGGGCAGAAGAGCATGCTGGTGAGGTAAGTGAAGGGAAAAATGCATGAAGGAGAAAAGGGGCACAGCATATTAGAGCATATTGCAATCATGGTAATTAGGGAAGGAGGTCAAAAATAGAAGACATCAGCAAAAAGAACATACATAGAAGGGAATAGTAAAGGAGAAATGTTACCTTAATATAGTCCTCCTGCAGGACCTCGATGATGGCAGAACAGGTCTCTGGAATAATGAGTCCCAGGGCCTGGGGAGAGATACCTGAAGAGAACTTCAAATCCTGAAGACTTCTCCCTGTCGCCAAGTACCTCAACGTGGCAACAAGCCTCTGCTCCGGAGTAATGGCTTGTCTCATGCAGGTATCCTGCCGGCTGATAAAGGGGGTCAGCAAAGCCAAAAGACGGTGAAAATCGGGGTCCGTCATCCTGAGAAAGTTCCTGAAATCATCAGGATTATTCTCCTGGATCTCACGAAGCAAAGGCATGTGCGAGAATTGGTCACGCTGAAGCAACCAATTCTTGGTCCACATACTCCTCGTCACTCTGTTCATGGATGGGTCTTGGCTCAAAGCTAGAAGCCCGACACCAATTCCGCGTACAGCACGAACTCGGCGACGAGTACGCACGGGAAACATCGCTCACAAGGTCACAAAAGGTCAGCTGGTCAGAACGGACAAACAGAAAGCACCGATAAACAGCAAGGCCTGAAAGAACGAAATGAATACCAGAAACGAGCAGACAATAAGCAGTGCAAATCAAAGCGTCCTATATCAAGATATAGGCCGCAATGACCAACAAATGCGAACTGACTACACGCACTAATAAACAGATACGCACGACAAGCACAAACTGAAGAGCAGTAACGATCTGAGTCAGAAAACTGAAAAGCGCGAATCTTAAGTCACCAAACTTCGACTAAATCTCGATAAACACGGGATCAGCAGAAGGAGCCCAACGGGTGCCTGACGTGGTGCTGAACTTCCCTTTTCTAATCTCGTGGACGACGACTTACGTCACGACGTTCTTGCAGACCGGATATTCCGACAACGTAGTCCGACCGTGTGTACGCAACATCAACATCGGACAAAGTACGACGGACAGAATCCGACCGACCTGGTCGGCGGATTGTCCGACCGTGTGTATGGGGCTTAAGGGAGGACTCTGCAGACTCGGATGTAAGGGAGAACTCCGGGGACTCTGACATAAGGGCTGCTCTGGGAACCCTAATTTAAGGGGGAACACTGAAACTCTGATGTGCGGAGAGGACTCTGATGTATGGGGTAACACTGTGGCCTCTGGTGTGAATGGGAACTCTGATGTAGGGGGTGCTCTGAGAACCCTGATTTACCTTAGTGTACTCACTCAGAGGCAGGAGAGAGAAGGGGGAAGACTTCAGTCACAGACAGGGATGGATTGTTAGCTCACTCACCCCTTGGCAGTCAGCACCTCTCATCCAGATGTAGCTGAGGCTGCTGGACTTCAGATTCTGTCCCCTACTTTCCTTTTCTGAGGCACAGCACCAGGAATTGGAGTGTGGGTAGACACAGAGGGGTAGCGGCGGGAGGGAAGAGGAGCAGATCAAGCCCTCTCTCCTCTCCAGTCTGTGTGGGGGGAGGGGTAATTAATAGTACTGGCTTTGGGCAGTGTGAAAGAGAGTGTAACAGACACTCTCGCCTTACACAACTGCAGCCAGCAACCCTGCTGGGAAGCCATAGTCTGGTCTGAATGTGTCCGGGTTGCTGGTGGTCTGAAACCCGAATGCATGATTCCAAACCCGAACTGTCCAGGTGAATCCAGGACAGGTGACAACCCTAGGTGTAGTGGCAATCAGGAACACTGTTGATGGCTGTATAGCTCCCTCTATCTTAGGTAGGTGCTAGCATAGGATTTTTTGCTAGGGAAACTGACAGCACAAGTAAATTTAGGAAGGCCTATGCTTTGAGCTAGGCCTGTCTGTTTTGATCTGGGGGCAGGGAGTGGTTAGTGTAGCAGTGGGTGTGACCACCTGTGCTTCAATGCTGAGGCGCCTCCCCTGCTTTCAGGGAGAATGTTCTGGAAGAGGGGCAGGGCCTAGAACTGGAGTGGCAGGCAGCTCATGTGGGAGCCCTGACCAATCCCCAGCTGGAATTGGCAGGGGGTGGGCCTCCTATATAAGCTGAGGTAACAGGCCACTGGGAGGAGTTGTCGGCCAGGTGGAGTGGAGAATGGAGTACTAGACAGCAGCAGGAGGGAACCCCCATCAGGAGGAGGCCCAGGGAGAACTGTGAGGGAACTTCACCTTTACACGGTCATTGGTGAAGTCTTCATCATTACACAGTCATTGATGAGGAATTCCTGGAGCAGAGGGGCAGGTGAAGCTGTCGCAACATATGGTCCGGTTAAGTTCTCCATGAAGGACTCGGGGCAGAGAAAGGTCGGTAAGTGTACCAGAGTGGAGGACTGGATGTCAAGGCATGTCAGGAAGTCTGTGAGGTAACTTCTCCTTTACACGGTCATTGTTGAAGTCCTCATCATTACACGGTCATTGATGAGGAGTCCTGGATCAGAGAAGAGACTGTGGGGAATAGTGTCAAATCGATGTGGCCTGAGGGCACAGGATTTTCAAGCTGGGCTAGCTGGGAACAGTAGTCCACCGTTCAGCTCATGCTATTAAACTACTAGGCCTCCGGGGAGAGGTACTGCAGGCCTCTGGCCTAGTAGTAGCAACAAATCAGAGTCAGCACTAGAAACTATTCAGAGTGGGTTCTTTTGCATACAGAAGAAGATGTGACAAGAACATAATGTGCCACAGCAGAAGTTTTGTGCAGGAGGGAATGATTTCTGGGAGCTTCACCCTTAGGCCCCATGCACATGAGACGCCGGCGCAAACTCTGCTGAACACATGTTTTAAAGAGCAGAAACCTGCGTTCAAAAACGCACGTTTTGCCGCGGTTTCATGCTACATTTAGCCGCGTTTTACCGCGTTTGCGTCTATAAGCGTTTGTAAAGATGACATCATATAGACCCTCCCCAAATCAGGAAGCATGTATTATTAACTATTTCTGCCATTTTGATCAAAGTGAGCAGCAGAGAGAGCAGTTGTACACTTGCATTTGCCTCTCTTTCTGTGCTTTTTTTTTTTTGTAAATGGATCCCATATTGAATATATGTCAGGAAATGCCCCTGCCGTTGCTCTTGATGAGGCAGCAATGTCGTCGCAAATTGCGTGAAAGGTCCAGAGTCAGAGCTCGTCGATATTGGACCCATTTGTTGATGGCACAGCGAATGTCGGTTATATTCCGGATATTTCACAAACAATGTTTGTACAGCTGCGTACCTACCCCGACAAGTTTTTCAATTTTACCCGTATGTCCATTGTCACATTTGATCTGCTCTGAGAAAAAGTATGACCCGGTCTGACATGCATGGACACCAATATGAGAAAATCACTGATTAGATTAGAAATTGGATGAAGGGTTGGGGCAAAGAAGTGAAGGCATTCCTCATTGTCTAAGCTACCTATAAAACTAGAGTTTTTTTATGGCATTGCATCAGTGAGTATATATGCTCTATGAACTATCTAAAGTAATTACGACATTTTAAAGCAATTTTTTAGTATTTTTTTATGGTTTACCATCATATTTCTGAGTTTTCTGGTCCAAAAAATTGGGTTCCTATAAACGCAAATGCGGCTAAACGCGGGTGCGTATTACCATAAGTTTGGTGTATTACTTATCTGTCAGCTCCCACCCCACCACAGCGCAGAGATACATCTTTTTTATTTCTGTTTATATTATATTTATACTATCCCATCTGATCTATAATGATATGTATCCCATTGCCTGTGCTGTATAAAAACAGTGCTGATTTCTACCTTATCTCAGAGCATCTCCCGGTACTCATGTGACTCCTTGGCTCTCTCCTCCCCCCAGCTGACAGCTATAGTGGGAGGGGCCTAGAACTCCTGCTTACATCAGCCGGGAGAAGGAGAGGATCTGAGAGATGCTCTGAGATAAGGTAGAAATTGGCTTTGTTTTTATACAGCACAGGCACTGGGACACATATCGTTATAAAACAAATGGAATGGTATAAATATAATATAGTTTTTTATAGCAGTGTCTCGACACAGACAGGGAGGGGAGGGGGGAAAGCAGAGAGGAGAGCTGCGGATGATGGAGGGACATAAATTGACTACAGTGTCAGGGCTCAGCAGTCATGATAAACTGTGGTCAGTTTACAGGGGGAGGGCAGAACCAGGCAGGATCAGCCAGGTTTTATAGGTTATATAGGGGACCAAATTACACAGTACAAGCACTGTGCTATTATTCATGCTTTAAGGTAACAGGATCAATTTTTTTTTTTTGTGAAACAATAAAAACAAAAAATTTCTTTAAACATAGTGCCTGGTGGTTCTCTTAATGAAAGCAAGAATTGTCCTTGCTGTAACAAAAAAATGTGGTCCTTGGGTGTTAATTGTGCCAATGAAACCTATACCAAAAAAGTTCTTCCAGATAAAATCAACACCCACAAAGCTAGGCAGCCTAGACAGTCTTGCAGAGATTCCACACCCCTAAAGCAATCGGTGACATGTGCAACAGGGGCTTGATAGCTGCTGCTAATTCAGGAATAATTCATTTTGATAAATGTCAGCCGGTCAACGGATTCTGTGGACAGACGCACTCTTTTATCTGTCACAAAACCTGGATGCAGGGCAGCCCAGCAGCTCAATTGCATACTGGGCAAATTCTGGCCAGTGGTCTATTTTCATGACCCACTAACCCAATTGATCATCGACCAGAAAGCTCTTCATGTCATGTCCTCTAGATAATCTGATAGTCCTTGGCGCAGAGGACTTAAAAAAATGTGTAATGCATCACTGAGGTGTCCCCCCTTCTTCACTGCTCCTCCTTTGACCAAATGAAGCCTCAAAACTAGCTTTTCCATGAGATTGTAACCTACCAGAGTCTGAAAAGGCATTACATAAACTCCTCTCTAAGGTGTCCTCAATATATTTCATCCTCTGCTCCCTCTGTGGGGACGGGATGAGTTCCAAGACTTTCCCCTTGTAACGGTGGTCAAGGAGGGTTGCCAACCAGTAATGATCCTTCTCCAAGATGCCAAAAATTCTCGGGTCCTTTCGCAGGCTTTGAAGAATAAGGGAGCCCATAAACCCCAAGTTTGCGGAGGCATGAGAAGCAGATTCCTCGTGGTCACTGAGGATTACGGGTATCTGGAACTGCCTCCTCCCAGCCATGTACTATTCCCAAGGGTTCTGGGGAAGGAAACTTCCTCTGCTTCATCGCATTCAAAACTGCCAGAATCCTCCTCTTCTTTCTTCTCTTCTTGTGTGTTCTGTGGTGTCTCAAGAATGGTGGCTGCATAAAGTAGGCCTTGAGAGGAAAGGAAGTCCTCCTCTTCCTCCCGCTGCTCTGCCTCATCCATAATGCCACACAGAGTCTGATCCAGCAGGAACATGTAGCGGTGCACCTGTGGGGTCGCTGCGTGTTTCAGCATCCACACATCACCCTGCTGGTCAGACATTCATTTTAGGCACACTTTCTCCAGTCAATGATGTCTCTTGCTTGTTTTTGTTGTTTTTATTAGGGGATTAAACTTGGATGGGGAAAAGGGACATGGGATGCCCAAATGATGAAGACTTCTAGTTGAAATAAGGTAATTGAATCCAAACTGACAGTCTCTCCTACTGCACATCTCCTCCAGCACACTACTTGAGATCACTTGCTTTCCTTCACTGTCCAATTCTAGATTCCTGTCACTGTTAACACATGGCTAGACCGCTGTAGTAGCTGAGGCAGAGAAATTTGCCTGCTATTCTCTACGTGCTGCAAGGATCTCTGACACCCTTCACTATACCATCATCCGTCAGTAGAGGCTGCTGAGAGGTCATAAGATATAGCAGGGGTAGACCTGAAACGTGAGAAGAATTGAGTCCCCTTTGTGTGGCTTTCAAGTGCTCTTACCAACGGGCTGAGTGGTGGGAGGTTAAATGCCTTGTCAAGCATGTGGTACCCAAATAGCTGGTGTTTTTGCCACACTTGATCTACTTGAGGCAACTTTTGCAAATTGCAACTGTTAAAAAAAAGCCCAGACAGCTGAGCTGTGGGAAGTGGACCTGGAGATAACAGCTCCACAATCTTATGGAATAGAGTGGCTGCTCTCTACTCTTCCATGATGGCTGCCTCTGGAGGACAAACTGCCTCATTGAGGTTGTGCCTTACCCTCACTTTCCTCCTCTGCTCTATCCGGCACCCAAGTCACATCAGTGACATCATCATCCCCTCCATCCTCCTCATCACTGGAGCCCAGTTGTCAAATTGCTGTGGCTGGTGGAACATGACTGCAAATTTGTTGTTTACCAGTGTTCTCTCCTCTCTGTGAGCTCATTTTCCTACCTTCCTCAACCTCGGATTCAACATCGGAATCAAGTAATGCCTGTGCATTGTCAAGGAGCAAGTGGCTGATGTGGTTTTCAAATAACTCAGCTGACTCCTCCATACATGATGCGGGCAAGAGTAGCTGTCGATAAGAAAGCAGAATAAGCCATTCTGGCAGTTGCGGTGGACTTTGCACTAGTCTCTGATTGGGTGATAGAGGATGAGGATGGTTTAGTAAGCCAGTCCACCACCTCCTCTGCATGCTGTGGCTGGATAGCATGGGCAACATCACTAAACAGAGAAAATGGTGCCCTGCCTGAGGACTGACCACATCCACCTTTGTCTGTAGACACATACCTCACAGTGGCATGGGAACGTCTGCCTCTCCTTTTTGGCCTCCCAGACATGATGGGGGGATCTTATTAACAACATGTAATAGATACAGGGAAATGTGTAATTGGATGCACTTTAATCAATGGAAAGTGGTGTTTGGTGCATTTAACTTGAGGACTGCTACTGAAAAAATTGTCAAAACTATAAAAAATAAATAAAAAAGGGGGAACAATAGCGCCACAGTCAGAAAAACTGCGGCTCACAATTTCAATAAAAGGGGCAGGCACAGGACAAAAAAAATAAAATAACACGCGGCAACCAAAAAAAAAAAAGGGGGGCATACAGCATTACATGTTATGTAATGCGGTGTAAAACACTGCACTACACAGACACACTCCACAATAAACACACTACAATATAATGCAGTAAAACTGCACTGACGCACAACAATATACTGCAGTAAAACTGCACTGACACACTACAATATACTGCAGAAAAACTGCACTGACACACTACAATATACTGCAGTAAAACTGCACTGACACACTACAATATACTGCAGTAAAACTGTACTGATGCACTACAATATACTGCAGTAAAACTGCACTGACACACTACAATAGAGTGCAGCAAAACTGCACCGACACACTACAATATACTGCAGTAAAACTGCACTGACACACTACAATATACTGCAGTAAAACTGTACTGATGCACTACAATATACTGCAGTAAAACTGCACTGACACACTACAATAGAGTGCAGCAAAACTGCACTGACACACTACAATATACTGCAGTAAAACTGCACTGACGCACTACAAAATAAATGATTTATTAAGATAAGCGAATAAATACAACCACCTCCATTATACTACAATGTGCAACCAACCAGCCACCAATAGAAACCCTCAAATAATAACAGACAAATATATACAAGTAAAGGGGAATACCAGAATCATAAACAGGACCAGGCCAGGGTCGTCAATGGGAGGTCAGCAGCTGGGGAAAAGGAAGACAAACAGTACAGGGAAAGGATGGATGGATCACAGAAGGGACGTGTACAGGTACAAGGCTCAGGGTCCAGGGTTCAGGTAACAGACAGGAACAGGATCAGATATGGATGCAAATGCAGTTGCAGATACAGAGCTTCACAGGGACAGGGACAGGGACAGGGACAGGGACAGGGCAAAAGGTAAGGTCCCAAGGCAAGGCATCATTGTGTCTGCCGGGTACTTATACACACCCGCTGCAATCACTCAGGTGATGCCTGATTGCAGGAGATGATGTCGGCCCCTTACTGCCAGGAACCACCCGCTGGTGGACACCAGTACTGCGGCCCAAGGATCACATAATACCACCAACAGGGGAAGGCTCCCCTGGCAGTTCCAGACTGCCAGGAGACACCTGCTGGTGGACCACAGTACTGCTCGCCAAATTTCAGACAGTATCATCAGCAGGTGGAACCTTTCCTGACAGAGAGAGGAGAAGGGTGTGAGAGAGAGAAAGAGGGGTGAGAGAGAGGAAGGGTGAGAGAGGGGGGGATGAGGGGGTGAGAGAGAGGGGGATGGGGTGAGAGAGGGAGGATGGGGTGAGAGAGAGTGGGGTTGAGAGAGGGGGATGGGGGTGAGAGCGGAAGGTGAGGGGGGGTGAGAGAGAGATAGGAAGGGTGTGAGAGAGAGAGAAAGAGGGGTGAGAGAGAGGAAGGGTGAGGGGGTGAGAGAGAGGGGGGATGGGGTGGGAGAGAGTGGGGTTGAGAGAGAGAGAGGGGGATAGGCGTGGGAGAGAGAGGGGGTTGAAAGAGGGAGAGGAAGGGTGAGAGAGGGGGGTGAGGGGGTGAGAGAGAGGGGGGATGGTCTGAGAGAGAGTGGGGGTGAGAGAGGGGGGATAGGGTGAGAGAGAGTGGGGTTGAGAGAGAGGGGGGGATTGGGTGAGAGAGAGAGAGAGAGAGAGAGGGGGTTGAAAGAGAGTGGTAGAGGAAGGGTGAGAGAGAGGAAGGGTGAGAGAAAGAGGGGTGGGTGGGGATGAGAGAGAGGGGGTGAAAGAGAAATGGGGTGTAAGAGAGAGGGAGAGGAGGTGAGTTGAGAGGGAATGGTGAGAAAGAGGTAGGATGAGTTTGGGTAGTTTTAGTAGGGTAGTAATGTAGTGCGCATCACTGGGCTGGGCCAATCTTAAGGAACGGGCTGCAGCTCCAATTGCCCATATGTTATTCTGGCCCTGTTGAATTCAATGCACCCAGTCAACCATTTAGCTAAGCTCCCTTTTTTCTCTATCTACTCTTTTTCTACCCCCCTTATTTTCCCCCCTCTCTTCTCTTCTCCATCTCTTCCTCCTCTCCCCCCTGTCACCATCCTTCTCCCCACCTTTTTTTCTCTTTTATTCTCTGCCCTCTCTCTTTCCTCAGTCTGTGCCCTCCCCTCCTATCTTGCTCTCTCTCCCTGTTTTTCTCTCTCTTCCTCCCTCTCTCTCCTCCCCCCTTCCCCACTTGTTCTTTTTCTCCCCTGTCTCTGTCCCCTCTCCTTCCTATTTTCTCCCTCATTCCCACTTTCTCTTTTTCTCCTCTCTCCCCCTTCTCCATCTCCTCTTTTCCTTCTCTGTCCTTCCCCCTCTTCAATTTTTCTCTTTCCTCTCTCCTTTCTCTATTCTTCCTCTCCTCTCTCTCATCTCCATTTTTCTACCTCCCCTCTTCCTTCTCTATCCTTCTCCTCTTTTCCCTTCTTCCTTTCCTCTCTTCCCGGCATTCTCTATCCTTCTGCCCTTTTTCTCATTACCACATTCTCTCTCTACCTCCCCTCCCCCTTTTTCCTTCTCCTCTCTCCCTTCTCTATTCCTCCCTTATTACCTCTCATCTTCACCTTCTCTTTCTCCCTCCTCTTCCCCCTCTCTATCCTCCCCCTTATCTCCCCTTCTCTGTTCTCCCCCATTACTCTCCTCTTCTCCCTCATCTCCACCTTCCCTCCTCTGTTCCTTTCTGAGTCCTTCCCCTGTTCTCCCTCATCTCCACCTTCTCTCTCATCCATCCTCTCTCTCTTCCTAAAATTCTAATAAGATTAATAAGTAGGGCCTAAATACATTTTAGAATTACCAAAGCAACTGAGAAATTATTATAGGTTGGAGAGAAAGGGTGTTGGTAGGAATAAGTCTTAGGACATATTTTAGTGGCGAAGGATAATATAAAGTGGATGGGGGTGAGTCCAGAAATGTTATCTTGCTAAAGTGTTACTAAACCCAGGACCCTGCATTCACTATATCTGGTCTCCCACAGTACACAGAGCATGGAAATGCAATTATTTTAGTAAATAAACTGCTAAATACCTTTTCTCATTAGTAGTATAGAGCAGTCTTGTGACTTCTATCAGTGTCTGAGCACTGGTTAAAGCTTGTAGGAGGAGTTTTCATTCTGCTCTGACTGTCCTGGGAGGATGCATGAACCCTGACCCTCCATCTGGACAGTGCTGATCACATGCACCCTCCCCCAAAAAACAAACTCTTTAGCAATACACACCAAACTGAGCATGTGCAGAGTGCCTCCAATGCACTGTACTATCAGGAGATGGATTGGGGACTGTGGAAGAAGGGGAGGATCAGAGAAGACAGGATCAAAGTCTTTTTACAAATTGTGCAGGATTAACCCCTTAGGTTCCACAATGGGATACATGTCTCTTTCTCTCTCCATCTCTCTCCTCATTCCTGATCCATCTCTCCCTCCAATGTTTTTGTCATTCTCAGCTTTTATGTTTTAAATATTAATATAATCACAAGGATTTTAGATAACTCCTACATAAATAGAGGCATCCTTATAATCAACCTGTTTGACCTGAGAGCGTGTGTAGAACTGTGCATTTTTTGAGCGTTGTTCTCTTTGTAGCTCACATTTCATTCTAGAAATATGTAGTGTGGCGTTACTTACTGTCTCCAGTGATTTACAGTGGCGCCACTTTGTAAAGTATGCAGCTAATAAATGTAAAGCAGAATTGCTTAAAGTGATTGTAAGGGTTCTTTTTTTTTTCTTTTAAATAACAAACCTATCCTACTTACCTCCACTGTGCAGCTCGTTTTTCACAGAGTGCCCCCGATCATCCTCTTCTGGGGTCCCTCTGCGGCTCTCTCTGCTCCTCCCCACAATAGATAACCCCCTAGGAGAAGCGCTCTCCCCAGGGGGTTACCTTGCGGGCACGTTTTCCAGTCCATAGGATGCATTAAGGTGAAAAAACACGAAGGTTTACAACTCCTTTAACCACTTAAGCCCCGGACCAATTGGCTGGCCAAAGACCATCGCACTTTTTGCGATTCGGGACTGCGTCGCTTTAACTATAGAGCTTTCTTTTGGTGGTATTTGATCACCTCTGCTGTATTTATTTTTTGCGCTATAAACAAAAAAAGAGCGACAATTTTGAAAAAAACACATTATTTTTTACTTTTTGCTATAATAAATATCCCCCAAAAAAATATGAAAAAACATATTTTTTCCTCAGTTTAGACCGATATGTATTCTTCTACATATTTTTGGTAAAAGGAAATGGCAATAAGCGTTTATTGATTGGTTTGCACAAAAGTTATAGCATCTACAAAATAGGGGATAGTTTTTTGGCATTTTTATTAATAATTTTTTTTTTTACTAGTAATGGCGGCGATCTGCAATTTTTATCATGGCTGCGACATTATGGCAGACACATCGGACAATTTTGACACATTTTTGGGAACATTGTCATTTTTACAGCGATCAGTGTGATTAAATTGCACTGATTACTGTAAAAATGACACTGGCAGTAAAGGGGTTAACCACTAGGGGGCTAGGGAGGGGTTAAGTGTGTTCTGGGGAGTGATTCTAACTGTCAGGGGGAGGGGCTGTGTGTGATACATCACTGATCATAGCTCCCGATCACAGGGAGCTATGATCAGTGACACTGTCACTAGGCAGAACGGGGACATTAGCTTACATTAGCATCTCCCTGTTCTTCCTCTCCGTGAGACGATCGCGGGTGTCCCCGCGGCGATCAAGTCCATGGGAACCGCGACCCGACTCACGGAGCTTGCAACGGGAGAGCGCGCACGCGATGGCACGGTGGCAAATTCAAAGGGACGTACAGGTACGCCCATTTGCCTTTCTGTGGCATTCTGCCAATGTAAATGTACATGCGGCGGTCAGCAAGTGGTTAAAGTGTTGCTAAACCCAGGATCTTGCATTTACTATATCTGGTCTCCCACAGTACGCAGAACATGGAAATGCAATTGTTTTACTAAATATAAACTGCTAAATTCATTTTCTCATCAGCAGTTTATAGCAGTCTTGTGACTTCTATCAGTGTCTGGTTAAAGCATATAGGAGGAGTTTTCATTCTCCCCTGATTGTCCTATGAGGCTGCAGGACCCCTAACCCTCTGTCTGGACAGCACTGATTGGCCCTGTGCTAATCACATGCACCCTCCCAAAAAAAAAAGTCTTGTGACTTCTATCAGTGTCCGGCTGAGCACTGGTTAAAGCTCGTGGGAGGAGTTTTCATTCTACTCTAACTGTCCTGGGAGGATGCATGAACCCTGACCCTCTGTCTGGACAGTGCTGATCACATGCACCCTCCCCCCCCAAAAAACAAAAACTCTCTAGCAATACACACCAAACTGAGCATGTGCAGAGTTCCTCCAAGGCTATGTACTATCAAGAGATGGATTGGGGACTGTGGAAGTAGGGGAGGATCAGAGAAGACAGGATCAAACAGTCTTTTTACACAATGTGCAGGATTAACCCCTTAGGTTCCACAATGGGATAAATGTCTCTTTTTCTCTCTATTTCTCTCTCCTGATTCCTGATTCATCTCCCCCCCCCCCCATTTTTTTTTGTCATTCTCAGCTTTTATGTTTTAAATATTAATATAATCACAAGGATTTTGGATAACTCCTACATAAATAGAGGCCTCCTTGTAATCAACTCATTTGACCTAAGAGCGTGTGTAGAACTGTGCATTTTGTGAGTGTTGTTCTCTTTGTAGCTCACATTTCATTCTAGAAACATGTGGTGTGACGTTACTTACTGTCTCCAGTGATTTACAGTGGCTCCGCTTTGTCAAGTATGCAGCTAATAAATGTAAAGCAGAATTGCTTAACTCTTAGCTTGGTCTGTGTAATCAGAATGTACTGAACTCAATACATTAAGATAGCAGCGAGGCAACAGGTCATCAGTGGCATCCGACATACAGTATGTGTTTTAGGAGAGGATTCTTTCTTGAACATTGATGCACACTATTATACAGCCCAGTAAAATATGTCACAACCCTAGGATGTTTCTGTTTTCCACTTGATTTTAAACAGGCTGCCATATGTTTTCTAAAGTTTGGTCTTTAAATGGATTTGAATGCCAATCTATATGTTTTTTTTTTTTTTTTTTTTTAAGCAAAAATGCGTTTCAAGTGTTACTAAACCCAGGACCTTGCATTTACTATATCTGGTCTCCCACAGTACGCATGACATGGAAATGCAATTGTTTTAGTAAGTATAATATAGTATAGTAAGTATAAACTGCTAAATTCCTTTGCTCATCAGCAGTTTATAGCAGTCTTGTGACTTCTATCGGTGTCTGGTTAAAGCTTTTAAAGCAGGTTAAAACATTCTCCCCTGATTGTCCTATGAGGCTGCAGGACCCCTGACCCTCTGTCTGGACAGTGCTGAATGGTCCTGTGCTGATCACATGCACCCTCCCAAAAAATAAAAAAATAAACTCAATACACACCAGACTGAGCATGTGTAGAGTGCCCAAAGGCTCTGTTGTATCAAGAAATGGTTTGGGGACAGTGGAAGAAGAGGAGGATCAGAGAAGACAGGATCAAACAGCCTTTTTACACAATGCAGAGGATTAACCCCTTAGGTTCCACAGTGAGTATAATAGCAAGCATGCATTACTGCATATACAGACTGATTTAACTGTTGTGAGGTTAGTAACGCTTTATGTAAAGTGTTCTAGTCCACCGTCCCTAACAGAAACTGTTGTTTACATACTGCAGGCGGATCTCTTCTTCAATCCTAGTAAGGTACACAATGAGCCCTTATAGACTTGAATGGGAACTGGAGACATTTAGAGGTGTATTTATAAAAAAAATTCACAAAGCTGTTCATTCTGCAAAACTGCTTGTACATTCATTCTGTGCAAAAGGGGGCTGAGTAGAATATGACTAGACTAATTTTTCTCCACATCAAATGTAATTCATTCATAAAAAAATAGATTTCCTGATGAAATCACGCGTTTAGTGATGTAATGCGGAGTAGGGCTGATGATGTCTAGCCGCATGACAGAAGTTGGCAGTCCACCATTTTGTCAGTGTCTGGAGAGGCTTAAATGTGAGTTTTCAATTTATTTTTTAATAAATACTATTGAAAATGTTTTACGCTATCATACTTTATCTTCATTTGAGTTTTGGGGAAAGAAATATGATATGATGAAGGAGGATGGAGATGGATTGAATTCCTGAGCTAATTGGATCTGTAGAAACATCTGCACTTTCACCCAGGGCTGGAAGTCCTGCACGAACACATGAGAACGGTGTTCGTGCACTTTTTCCAAAGAAGGAACGCCGTTCCCATTAGCACCCGCTTTCTGCAGGACTGGCCTTTGAAGTATGCAAGCTGAGGCAGAGGGGGGGGGGGGGCATCGAGGCTCAAGTGGCACTGCCCGCTCGCTGCCTCCTTGGGCATGGAACACTGTGACACCCAGGATCGGTACTGCTGTGACCCTCAGCGTTGTGCAGGGAGGGGAGGGCATCCGTGCCAACGAGGGGAGGTCCGTCCAGGCGCCACATATTGGGGGGGGGGGGGGGTGTCATCCCAGCATGCCCGTCCTTCCCTCCCTCGGTCCTCCTTCTCCAGCGGCCGTTGTTACAAAGTCTCGCCTCCTAGACCAGATCCAGTGATAGGGGGAACACCGATCCAATGCCGGTAAATTGAATCGGTGTCCTCTGGAGGAGGAGGACAGAGGAAGGGGAGGACAGGCACGCTGGGATATTCAGATCTGCATTTCTGGGCACTGGTCAGGCTGCATTTCTGGGCACTGGCCAGGCTGCATTTCTGGGCACTGGCCAGGCTGCATTGCTGTGCACTGATCAGACTGCATTGATTGGCACTGGTAACTCTGCATTGATGGGCACTGGTAAGGCTGCATTGCTGGGCACTAATCAGGCTGCATTGCTAGGCACTGATAAAGCTGTATTTGCTGGGCACTGATGAGGCTGTATTTGCTGGGCACTGGTAAGGCTGCATTGATGGGCACTGGTAAGGTTGCATTGCTGGGCACTTGTAAGGCCGCATTTAATAGGCACGGGTCAGGCAGCATTTGATGGGCACTGGTCAGGCAGCATTTGATGGGCACTGGTCAGGCTGCATTTGATGGGCAATGGTAAGGCTGCATTTAATGGGCACTGGCAAGGCTGCAATGATGGGCACTGGTAAGGCTGCATTTGATGGACACAGGCAAGGCGGCAATGATGGGCACTGGTGAGGCTGCATTTGATGGGCACTGATGAGGCTGCATTTGATGGGCACTGAGGAGTGAGTGGCCCAGGGCCTGGGCCCCATTTTGCACAATCAATACAGGCAGCCTGAGGAGAGGGGCCCCGGGCCGACACACTTAGCAATCCCGGCCTCACTCCTGTGACCAACACATGTGTGTGGACACCTTGGGGCAGGAGGGAGCCTGCATTAAGGCTTACCTGTAGGTGCTGGAAATATCTCCTAAACCACCATGGTTTAGGAGATATTTACAATATATGCTTGCGCTGACGTCATCGGTGCATGAGCACTTTAGAAAGAGCACAATCATGCAGCCTGTGCTGACAGGTCTGTGTGTAAGAGATGATTTAACACACAGAGCTGTCACAGATCACACAGACTGCAGCCATCCCCACACATATGTCCTTTGATGACACCCTGGAGGAGGGGCGAAACACGTCAATGTACGTCCGCTTCATGCTAACTATTGACGCAATTTCCACCTCCGTGGAACGCACACCAACCAGTGGCGGACTTGGATGTTGTTACTGATGCCAGTTTTTGCCAGTTATCATTGTGCAAATTCCCTCAGATATAAAGCAATCCTTCTGGAGGAGCCTCTAAGCAACCATCCTTCATACCCCAGATCAATAGATCACAGCCTATTTCGACCCCAGACTGCAAAGCTGAGGGTCCAATATTTCTGGTGAGTCGGGTCACCGATGGAGTGTGGCACCTCACACTTTGCAATTTTGGACCACTGTTGCACTTTATTCAATCATTATAAGAACATCAAACACTTTATAGTTTTTTGTGTATTTTATGTTTGCATATTGATTCATATGGCACAAGCCATTATGTAATTGAATTGTTTAGATTAATATATATATTCTGTTAGCGCTGTTTTTTATTTTCTTTCATCCTATAACATAGTACACTAAGCACCACTGTCCCTGTCCCATGAGCATTTGTAACAGTGTCCCCATAAACATTGGTACCAGTGCACAAAACATCTGTCAGTGTCCCCATGAACATCTGTACTAGTGGACAATCATCTGTCACATTGCCCATCACATCTGTACCAGTGTACAAAACATCTGCGGTATTCCATTGTGACATCAACATCTGTCCTTGTCCGCCGGTTGACAATCAACATCTGTCACTAGTGTACCAGTGTCCCACCAATAAATAATTAAAAAAGCGCCCGCTGCCCCCCTTGCTTGCGTGCAAAAGCAAACCCACACGTTGGTCCCGTACACATACGTAAACGTTGATCGCACCACATGTGTGAGGTATCGCCGCAAACGTCAGAGCGAAAGCAATAACTCTAGTAGTAGATCTTTTGTGTAGCTCTAAACGGATAACCAATAAAGACTTATAAAGCGTTGCCTATTAGGATTTTTAAATACTGAAGTTTGGCCCCATTTCACAAGCATGCGCAATTTTAAAGCGTGATATGTTTGTTATCTATTTACCCAGCACAACACAATATTTTATATTTTACTGCTGCGCAAATACTGTGTGACATAAACATTTCCAAAACCCACAATTTTATTTTTTTTGACCCCTTTCACACCGAGCCGCCTAGGGCGTCAGCGGTAAAGCGGCGCTATTTTTAGCACCGCTTTACCGTCGTTTTAGCGGCGCTATTTGGCCGATAGCGGGGGGGTTTTAACCAAAAAGGGGGTTAAATCCGCCCGCAAAACGCTGCCGGAGCAGTGAGTTCATCGCTTCACCACTCCAAAGAAGCTGCTGGCAGGACTTTTTCTGATGCCCTGCCAGCGCACCGCTCAGGTGTGAAAGCCCTCAGGCTTTCACACTGGATTGAATGGAGCCGCTTTTTTCAGGCGCTATGCAGGCGCTATTTTTAGCGATGTAGCGCCTGAAAAATGCCCGCAGTGTGAAAGGGGTCTTAGGGTCTCAGCTATCAAAAAATATAATGTTTTTCTAGCAAAAATACAGATTTTTACTTATAAGCAAAAAGGGTTGGAATAAGGCCTGGTCTTAAAGTAGATAATGGCTGAAGGTGCACCTTGGATGTTGGGCCTCTGTATGTGGCTAGGCTGTGTAAAAGTCTCACACATGTG
Organism: Lithobates sylvaticus; assembly: GCA_028564925.1. Classification (NCBI taxonomy): domain Eukaryota; kingdom Metazoa; phylum Chordata; class Amphibia; order Anura; family Ranidae; genus Lithobates; species Lithobates sylvaticus. Next base: position 302,133,916 of record CM053028.1, on the reverse strand, counting down.
GTATCGCCATACTCAGGGAAGTAGCAGAATGTATGGGGGTGTAGTTGCAAGTATGTCCATGCCGTGTGTGAGAAATAACTTGTTATTATGACATTTTACATATGACAAAAAAATGATGTTCTTCATTTTCCAAAGAATTGTGGGAAAAAATTACAACTTCAAAAAAACTTGCCATGCCTCTTACTAAATACATTGGAATGTCTAGTTTCCAAAAAAAGGTAATTTGGGGGGTATTTGTACTGTCTTGACATGTTAGAGCCACAAGAAATGAGATCATCAGTACATCGGGTATGATCAATTTTCAATGATTGCTACCACAGCTTGTAGACTCTATAACCTTCACAAAGACCAAATAATATACACTGATTTGGGTTATTTTTACCAAAGAAATGTAGCAGTATACATTTTGGTCAAAATTTATGAAGAAAAAATGACTTATTTGCTAAATTATATAACAGAAACTGATTAAATACCACCAAAAGAAAGCTCTATTTATGTGGAAAAAAAAATAACTGATAACAATGTCATATGGGTACAGTGTTGGATGACTTAATAATTATCATCCAAAGCACAACAGCACTCAAATCTAAAAATTGACCTGGGCACGAAGGGGGTGAAAGTGCCCTGTATTGAGGTGGTTCATTTAGATTAGGGGGCTAGGGAGGGCACACTTGTGTGCTTTTTAACCACTTGACCTCCAGAAGATGTACCCCCCTCCTTAATGAGCAGGCCATTTTTTGCGAAACGGCACTGCGTTTCTTTAACTGACAATTGCGCGGTAATGCAAAGCTGTATCCAAACTATTTTTGTCCTTTTTTCCCACAAATAGAGCTTTATTTTGGTGGTATTTGATCACCTCTGCATTTTTTTTATTGTTTGCACTATAAACGAAAAAAGACAATTTTAAAAAACAAAACAATATATTTTTTACTTTTTGCTATAAAACATACCCAATAAAAAAATTAAAAAAATCAAATTTCTACATCAATTTAGGCCAATATATATTCTGCTACATATTTTGGTAAAGCAAATGCCAATAAGTGTATATTCATTGGTTTGCACAAAAAGTTAAAGCGTCTACAAACTATGGGATATTTAATTTTTTTTTACTAGTAATGGCAGCGATTAGCGACTTATAGTGGGACTGCGATATTGTGGCAGACAATTTATACACCTGATGCTTTTGACACTTTTTGGGGTCCAATGACACTAATACAGTGATCAGTGCTAAACAATATGTACTGTCACTGTATTAATGACACTGGTTGGGAAGGGGTTAACATCAGGGGCGATGAAAAGGTTAACTTTGTGCCTAGCCAGTGATTTCTCACTGTGTGGGAGGTGCTTTGACTAGCTGAACGCATTGATCTATGTTCCTGCATTGCAGGAACAGAGGGTCAATACCTTCCCTTCTGGCAGAACTGCAATCTGCCTGTGTACTGTCTAATTGGCGGGTGCTGGCGGACATCAAGTCCACAGAACCCACTGCTGGGCTCCTGCTGTGTATGATCACAGCGGGAGTGGGTCGCCAGCAGCGCGAGCATGCCTCAGACCTGGAAGTTTTAGATCACATACTAGGTATGTGATCTGGCCCTATATGTATGGTGTGAGGTCTGCAATTGGTTAATAAATGTGCATTTTTTCTTTTAAAATGTATCTATGGAGTGGACTTAACAGTTGACCCGTCCAATGTGGAAAGTTAATCCACAGTGGCTGTCCCTGATTCCAGAGAAGAGTCAAATAGAACTACTATTAACCACTTAAGCCCTGGACCATTTTGCTGGCCAAAGACCAGAGCACTTTTTGCGATTCGGCACTGCGTTGCTTTAACTGACAATTGCGCGGTCATGCGACGTGGCTCCCAAACAAAATTGGCGTCCTTTTTTTCCCACAAATAGAGCTTTCTTTTGGTGGTATTTAATCAACTCTGCGTTTTTTTTCTGCTATAAACAAAAATAGAGCGACAATTTTGAAAAAAAAAAACGCATTATTTTTTACTTTTTGCTATAATAAATATCCCCAAAAAATATATAAAAAAATTATTTTGTTGGTTAATAATTAACATTATTGGTTTGTACAAAAGTTATAGCATCTACAAAATAGGGGTTTGTTTTAGGGCATTTTTATTAATAATTCTTTTTTTACTAGTAATGGCGGCGATCTGCGATTTGTCCATTCACCATTGTCATTTTTATAGTAATCAGTGCTATAAAATTGCATTTATTACTGTAAAAATTACACTGGCAGTAAAAGGGGTTAACCACTAGGGGGCTAGGGAGGGGTTAAGTGTGTCCTGGGGAATGATTCTAACTGTTAGGGGGCATGGCTACGAATGACACTTCACTGATCATAGCTCCCGATCACAGGGAGCTATGATCAGTGATAGTGTCACTAGGCAGAACGGGGAGATGCTTGTTTACATCAGCATCTCCCCGTTCTTCAGCTCCATGAGGCGATCGCGGGTATCCCCGCGGCGAACGAGTCCGTGGGACCCGCAATCCTACTCACAGAGCTTCCGGCAAGGTCGCGAGCGTGCCGCCGTCGGCGCGCACATGACCACACGGCGGCAAATTCAAAGGGATGTACCTGTACGCCCATTTGCCCAGCCATGCCATTCTGCCGATGTATATGTACAATTGGTGGTAGGCAAGTGGTTAATAGGCTTTTTTGGAGATAATAAGGGCTCAACCTCAGCGATGATGGTGTGGGACGCAATGAAAGCATACCTTAGGGGCCTAATAATTAAAGAAATATCTAACATTTAATTGGCCACTAGACAACGAGAGGAAGAGGTAACCCAAAGAGTTAAGCAAACAGAACAAGAATTTACACAAGATCCCAATAAGGAGAAATATAGAGCATGGCAGGATGCGCAGAAGTTATATAAAAATTTGGTTATAACTAAGGCAGAGAATAGCAGATTTTTGCAGAGTCAAAAGTATTATGAAATGGGGGAACAGGTGGGTCATATGTTGGCAATGATAGCATGGAATCAGGAAGGCCCATCCGGTATAGTACCGAGGGTATTCAAAATATATTTGTAGATTTCTATTCACAGTTGTTTGAATCTGAAATCTCGAATGTAAGGGAAAAGACTAAACTATTTTTAGATAATCTAATTATACCCAAACTAACTTCAATAGAAAGTGAATCCTTATGCCGCGTACACACGTTCGGACTTTGTCCAGCGGACAATCCGCCGGACTTTCTAGCGGGGCTTCGCCGGACTTTCCGAGCGTGTGACTTGCCCACACACGCCCGGACATCTCCGGCGGACAATCCGCTGGACAAAGTCCCCGAGACTTTTGAAAATGAATGGACTTGCCCACACACGGAGCAGTCCGTTCATTTAGCACGTGACTTCAGGTACGTAGTTAGCGTAGGCAGTAAATGCCGGCGCGCTAGCCCCGTCACCTGCCATGGATTTAAAGGGACTCCCCACGCCGAAAAGGGCGTGGGGGTCCCCCCCAAATCCATCTCAGACCCTTATCCGAGCACGCAGCCCGGCAGGCCAGGAAAGGGGTGGGGACGAGCGAGCGCCCCCCCCTCCTGAGCCGTACCAGGCCGCGTGCCCTCAACATGGGGGGTGCCCTGGGGAAAGGGGGGCCGTGCGGCCCCCCCACCCCAAAGCACCCTGTCCCCATGTTGATGAGGACAAGGGCCTCTTCCCGACAACCCTGGCCGTTGGTTGTCGGGGTCTGCGGGCGGGGGCTTATCGGAATCTGGGAGCCCCCTTTTATAAGGGGGCCCCCAGATCCCAGCCCCCCACCCTATGTGAATGAGTATGGGGTACGATGTACCCCTACCCATTCACCTAAGGTGTAAAATGTAAAGTAAAAAAAAAACACACTTTTAAAAAAATAATTTATTGCACTGCTCCGGGGTCTTCTTCCGTCTTGGGGGTCTTCTCGCCGGACTCCTCCGCCATTTACCTAGCTCTTTTACCGAGCGGAGAAGTCCGGCTACCTTCTTCGTCATCGCCGCCGTCGTCTGGGGGTCTCGATCCGCCTTCGGGGGTCTTCCGGGGTCTCTTCTGTTCTTGCCACTGTCGTCGCTTTCTGCGCCGCCTTCTTCTTCTTCTTCCGCCTTCTTCTTCTTCTTCTTCTTCTTCTTCTTCTTCTTCCGATGTTGAGTCCAGGGGATAATCCCGCGGGATAGTCCCTTCGTGTGTACGCGGCATTAGATACACCTATAACTATAGCAGAGTTGGAAGAAGCTGTGGGACAAATACAAAATAATAAAGCACGAGGGATGTATGGACTTCCTGTGGAGATATTTAGATGATATGGTCAGATCCTGATTCCAGAACTACTTGAAGTACTAAATGAAGCATATATCCCACAGGAACTCCCTAAATCAATGATGGAAACAATAATAATTGTAATCTTAAAACCGGATAAGGATCCATTATGGCCAGGCTCATACCGCCCAATTTCTCTCCTTACATCTGATGTCAAGATATTAGCTAAGGTTTTGGCAAATAGGTTATCCAGACACATTGATATTTTGATCCATACGGATCAAACAGGTTTTATCCCCTCTAGATCAGCAGCTACAAATATTCGCAGGCTCTCTCTGAATCTGCAATTTCCAATGGATAACGGGGGAGCTGGTGCCATTTTGTCGTTGGATGCTCAGAAGGCATTTGGCATGGTAGAATGGGAGTATCTATAGATGGTATTGATTGCATTCGGTATATGTCCAGGTTTTATAAACTGGTTAAAATTACTATATAAAGAGCCAAGGGCGAGGCTGAGAATCAATGACACTATGTCACCAGCTTTCCTGTTATCCAGGGGAACTAGACAGGGTTGCCCTCTGTCCCCACTGCTGTTTGCCTTGGCAGTGGAACCACTGGCCACTGCAATCAGACAGTCTGCGGGGAAAGAGGGATTTTGACGTGCAGAAAGAGAGGAGAAAATAGCCTTATATGGAGACGATGCCCTAATCTTTCTGAGTGACCCCACAAAATCTCTAGAGGAACTCCTGACTCTTGTCTCTGCATTTGGACAACTCTCTGGGTTTCACATCAACTGGGAGAAGTCGGTACTGATGCTGCTACATAATGTGAATATCCCCTTACCAGACCGTGCAAAACAAATTCAAATAAAACATAAAATTAAGTATTTAGGGATTGAGGTAACGCAAAAAGTAGGGCACTATGTGGACCTCAACCTCAGACCACTTTTGCTCAGGTTTAAAGATAAATGTCGGAGCTGGTGCAAACTCCCGTTGACTGTGATTATAAAGATGATCTGGGCCCCACAATTATTGTATATTTTTCATAACAGTCCCATGTGGATAGCCACATTCTGGTTCAGAAGGATAGATTTGCTTTTTCGTGAACTTATTTGGAGGAAAAAAAATGCACATAATAAATTAACAACGTTAATGCTAGCTAAAGATGATTATTTTTTAGCCTCACAAATACAGCAATTCCATGGCTGGACAGAGGCAGAGGATACTGATCACATACAAGGGTTATTACTTCCGATGGGCAAGAGGTACTCATTGATGTCCCTTTTAGAGACAAAAAAAAATCAAAAAGATAAGAAATTCACGATAGGCAAATTATTTATCAAAGTATGGCAAGCAATAAAAAAGATTACTAATATTACAGGCTACACCTCTTATACACCAATCTGGAATAACGCAAATTATGAAGAAGTGTGGAGACTGGAGGGATTTGGGCTTTGTCAAACTCAGGGGCTGAGATATGTGGAGCAGCTGTTCTGGAATAATAATATAAAATCATTTGCGTAACTATCTGAGGAATTTGAGATCCCAAAACAGAGGTTCTTTCAGTATCTCCACCTCAGATATGCCCTGCATGTCCAGGCCTGCACATCTGTCTTTGAGCTTAAAACTTCTAAAATAATAACATTGTTGAAGAAAGGTGATCAAAAGAAGGGACTTATCTCTAAACTATATGAGATATTGCAGAGCAAATTCAAGGAATCGGCCAGGGCGCAATGGGAACGAGACCAGGGAGCACTGACTGATATTCAGTGGTGGTCTTATCTGCGATCCCAATGGTGTCACTGTCCACCACTCAAAAATGAACACAACTTTTTATTACACATAGATCATACTACACCCCGGAAAAACTGTTTAAGTGGAAACGGAGGGAATCCCCTTTATGTTCCCGATGCAGAGGCGCACCGGCTAACCTAATACACATGCTATGGAGATGCCCCAAACTCCATCGATATTGCCAGGATATAATTAAAAATATAAATATGCACTAGGTATAGAAATACCACTAGACCCAAAACTATGTCTGTTAAATATAGTGGAGGAGTCAAATTTCTAAAAAAATACTCATACTGCAATGACTAGAGGCCTGTTTCAGGCACGAAAATTGATAGCCCAGAAGTGGATATCTATATACCCCCTGACGATCGAAGAATGGAGAACACAAATAAAAGAAATCATAATAAAGGAGAAATGTATCTATATACATAGAGGGAATAGAGACAAATTTGATGCTATCTGGAAAGGGTGGGTAGAGTCTTGGGACCACGAAACTTAAGATATGTCAATAAGGGAGATGGCCCGAAATAGGGAGAGGATGGAGAGACTGTTGGTTTTCTCCCTTTTTCCTTTTTGTTTTTTGTCTGGGAGGGTGAATGTTGGATGTAAGATAATGTGTCTGGAATAAATGTATGGGTAAATGTATATTTGTATTGTTATAAAAAGAATAAAAAATACTGAATTAAAAATAAATAATTATCTATGGTGCCAAATGTAAAATCATATATTAATTTCTACATTTTATTTCAATTACTTCTAGCCTACTCCTATTAATCTGTATGATCTTGAATTTCATAAACCCACTTTGTGAGGACCCCACATATTTACTTCCTTGAATTCTGTGACACGTATTCACTATGCCCTAGTAGTAGGCACTGCTGTGTCACACATTTCACAGAGCCTGCCTGTACTACAGTGGGGGTGAGAGGAGGAGTTTCAGGAGGCGTAGTCAGTACAGGAACCTTAGCTTCCACCTAAGTATCATGGGATATGTAGTCTTTAGAAACTGAAAATATAGGGTGAGTTTGTTTACCCTAAAATTCACTTTAGTGTGTTTTTTTTACTGAAATTTTGCATTTCCTACACTTTTGCAGTAATAACGTGTGGTAAAAAAAACACTGGAACTACCACTTTTTTATTCTATGGAGTGTCTTCTTTCAGAAAATATATAATGTTTTGGGGTTTTATGTAATCTTTAGGGCATGATTTTTTAAACATGTGTGCAAAAAACACAAAAACGGCTCTGGCAGCGAAAAGGTTAAGTCATACTTGCCAACTGTCCCGGGACATTCCTGGGATTTAGACCTTTTTCCCTGATTTTAGCGTTTCCCGGCAAATGTCCCGGGAAATCATTTTTTTCCCGATTTTTCACTGCCGCCCGCCGCTGCAGCTAGAAGTCTGCGCCGGCCACCATTTTACAGAAGACCAGAAGTAACACTGAGAACAAACAAGAAGCGGAGCCCGCTGGGTGGCTGACAATAGAAATTGAGCTGCGGCGCCACCCACCCCCCGCCCCACTACTGGTCTGTCTGTGACCTGTTGTGGAAAGGGGTGGGGGTGGGCAGTGCCGCAGCTCAATTTCTATTGTAGCCACCCGGCTGGTTAATAAATGTGCATGAGTTACCCCTCGGCCTCTATTACTTCTGGAATTCTGTAATGGCAGCAGAGACACTGCTGGGGGATACCTGATGTAGTGGGGACACCACTGGGGGGTACCTGATGTAATAGGGGCTCCACTGGGGGGATACCTGTGATCTAAGGGGGTCACTGCTGGGTGATACCTGATGTAAAGGTAGGAGGTGGGCGGCGCCGCAGCTCAATTGCTATTGTAGCCACCCCGCTGGGGTTACCTGATGTAAAGGGGGACACCGTGGGGGATACCTGATGTAAAGGGGGTCACCGCTGGGGGATACCTTATGTAAAGGGGGACACCGCTGGGGGATACCTGATTTAAAGGGGGACACCGCTGGGGGATACCTGAGGTAGTGGGGACACCACTGGGGGGTACCTGATGTAATAGGGGCTCCACTGGGGGGATACCTGTGATCTAAGGGGGTCACTGCTGGGGGATACCTGATGTAAAGGTAGGAGGTGGGCGGCGCCGCAGCTCAATTTCTATTGTAGCCACCCCGCTGGGGTTACCTGATGTAAATGGGGACACCGTGGGGGATACCTGATTTAAAGGGGGACACTGCTGGGGGATACCTGATGTAGTGGGGACACCACTGGGGGATACCTGATGTAATAGGGGCTCCACTGGGGGGATACCTGTGATCTAAGGGGGTCACTGCTGGGGGATACCTGATGTAAAGATAGGAGGTGGGAGGCGCCGCAGCTCAATTTCTATTGTAGCCACCCGGCTGGTTAATAAATGAGTTCCCCCTCGGCCTCTATTACTTCTGGAATTCTGTAATGGCAGCGGAGACACTGCTGGGGGGATACCTGATGTAAGGGGGCTCCACTGGGGGATACCTGATGTAAAAGGGGACAGCGCTGGGGATACCTGATGTAAAGGGGGACACCGCTGGGGGATACATGATGTAGTGGGGACACCACTGGGGAATACCTGATGTAATAGGGGCTCCACTGGGGGGACACCTGTGATCTAAGGGGGTCACCGCTGGGGGATACCTTATGTAAAGGGGGACACCGCTGGGGGATACCTGATGTAAAGGGGGACACCGCTGGGGATACCTGATATAGTGGGGACACCACTGGGGGATACCTGATGTAATAGGGGCTCCGCTGGGGAGATACCTAATGTAAGGGGGGGGGACACCGCTGGGGGATACCTGATGTAAGGGGGACACAGCTGGGGCATACCTGATGTAAGGGGGACACAGCTGGGGCATACCTGATGTAAGGGGGACACTGCTGGGGGATACCTGATGTAAAGGGGGCTTCACTGGGGGACACCTGATGTAAAGGGGGCTTCACTTGGGGACACTTGATATAAAGGGGACTCTACTGGGAATGCCTGGTGTATGGAGGGACTCTACTGGGAATGCCTGATGTAAGGAGGGACTCTACTGGGAATGTGGAAAAAAGATCTGCACTCCGGTTGTTGCTCCTAAAATTTCTTAATTTTATTGAATAACCACAGTAAACAAACGCAAATTAAGTCAGTTGACACGTTTCAGCCTATAAAGCTGTATTATGTCCAGCTCTGTTGGGCATCGATGGGTGCTAGATTCTCCACCGTCCGAATCTCTAAATGTGTTGGTGGGAGGAACAATTTTTGTTCTCTCCCAGCAACCTCTTTTCTAGGCAGATTGTATGGTATGGTCGTTATATCGATGGCCTCGTGATGGTGTGGGATGGTGACACTATAGGATTGCATGAATTTTGGAAATGCCTTAATGACAATCAGTTAAATTTGCATTTGTCAATTGAGCATAATGCTTTCAATATCAATCTTTTAGACATCACCCTAAAGGGGGCGATCCAACTACAGGTGATGTTTCAACATGCACCTATAGGAAACCATGCTCTGGTAACACTACACTTTTTACAGCCAGTTGTCCCACACCATCAATGCCATCCCTTATGGGAGTTTATTCGAGCCAAAGTAAACTGTTCAACAGACTCAGCCCTTGAGCTGGAATGCAAGGTCATTCATCAGCGCTTATTGGACCGAAGGTATAACAAATCTGTTATACACCAAGCACTGGAAAGGGTTTTGATAATGGACAGAAGAATTACTGTCAGATAAGCCTAAAACCAAGAGAGAGTATAAAAATAAGAATAAATCTTATAAATCTTACAACTCTAGAGATAGAAGAACGGGCAAACCTATTACGTTTGTAACTACATTTTCCCAAGAATATCACCAAATAGTCAGAATAAATAATAAAGAATAAAAATAATAAAAAAGAATCTCCCAATACTGTATACAGATAAAGATTAAAATGGGATATTGCAAGCGGGTTGCCATTTTTGTAGCCGATGTACGCCCACATTAGGGACTGTACTATCACCTAGTCTTTTCTCATCTAAACAATGCCAACCCACCTGGCTCTCCTATCATGGAAGTTACCCTTGTAATACAAAAACCTGTAGGTACTGTAATTTGTGTCTTTTGGGCAAAACGTTTGTTGCAACAGCCACAGATGAAGAGTTCATTAAACAGCAATACATCAACTGTGGCACAAACTATGTAATTTACCTGATCACCTGTATTTCATGCAGCCTTCAATATGTAGGTTGTACCACACGTCCTCTGAGAGCCTGTATAGGGGAACATTACTCTGACACAAATAATCCAAATGCTAGAAATATTTTGAAAGTAACACGTCACTTTAGAGAATGTCATCAGGGTGATCTCTCTTCATTTTGCTTTACAGGAATAGAACGGTTGGCTCACTTCCCCAATGGAGGTGATAGGGAGAAAAGGCTACTGGGGAGAGAAGCATGGTGGATTTTAAGATTAAAAACTAGATCGCCCCAGGGGTTAAACCTGAGGTGGGATCTGGATTTGCACCTACATTAAGAATGCCTCTCCTCCTCTCTCTCGTTTCCTTTCTCTCTTCAGTTTTTTTTTTCACATACCTGGATTATTATTTTCATCTTTTTTTATTTAATGTTTTTTCAATTTTATGGTGTGCTTTCTTAGGCATATGTCTATATGTGTATGAATGTATGCACATGTGTGTACATGCGTGTGTGTACATACATGTGAAAATTATCACTATAAGGTGTGAAAATTAGTGGCATACACATGGATCACCCTATATGTATTGCAGCTGATTCTCTTCTTTGGATAATTGCCTGTCAATTAAGACAATCAATGGGTGGAGCCTGTGATCTTTAGAGCTACTATTTATTTCAAAGTTTTATGTCTGTAATGTGGTTATGACTAAGGCCTTATAGGCTGAAACGCGCCAACTGACTTAATCTGCGTTTGTTCACTGTGGCTATTCAATAAAATTAAGACATTTTAAGAGCAACAACCGGAGTGCGGATCAATTTTTCCACATTACTTTACTCAGCCAGCGACTGGATCGAGCACCTGGGAGCTCTGCTATCTATGTGGTGTATGGGTAGTAGCACTGACTTTTCTGTTTATACTCTACTGGGAATGCCTGATGTAAGGAGGGACTCTACTGGGAATGCCTGATGTAAGGAGGGACTCTACTGGGAATGCCTGATGTAAGGAGAGACTCTACTGGGAATGCCTGATGTAAGGAGGGACTCTACTGGGAATGCCTGATGTAAGGAGGGACTCTACTGGTAATGCCTGATGTAAGGAGGGACTCTAATGGGAATGCCTGATGTAAGGAGGGACACTACTGGGAATGCCTGATGTAAGGAGGGGCACTACTGGGAATGCCTGATGTAAGGAGGGACTCTACTGGGAATGCCTGATGTAAGGAGGGACTCTACTGGGAATGCCTGATGTAAAGAGGGACTCTACTGGGAATGCCTGATGTAAGGAGGGACTCTACTGGGAATGCCTGATGTAAGGAGGGACTCCGCTGGGGACGCCTAATGTAAGGAGGGACTCCGCTGGGGACGTCTGATGTAAGGAGGGACTCCGCTGGGGACGCCTGATGTAAGGAGGGACTCTGCTGGGAATGCCTGATGTAAGGAGGGACTCTGCTGGGGACACCTGATGGCATCTGGTGGCAGGCGACAGTGGCAAGTCACACGCACAGGGCTTCCACTGAATCTGCATTATGGTGAGTTGAACTATTTCATTTTATATTACAATGTAATAATATAAATAATGCACTTCAATCATCCTGACATCATAACAACCATGGTGCCAGGATAATTAAAGCGCTAACATCAGGTGTTTGGAGTATCTTTATCTGCTGATTGTTAAACTTTCTGAAATACACATTTCTATTGTGGTATAGGACCTGGGCCTGCTGTCCCTCCATCCCTCTTTCTTTCTTTCTTTCTTTCTGCCTTTGTTTCTCCCTCCATCCCTTGTTCATCTCAGACTCTAAATACACCCCTTTGAGTCGCGCCCCCTTTAAGCCACGTCCAATATTTAGCTTAAACTACGACCATTTTTCATTGCGGCACGCTTCGCGCGTCACGTTTTTGATTCCCTGCTGCGTCACACCTACAAATGAATGCCCCGCCCCTAATTATAATAAAACACCGCCTACAGACAATAAAAGCATCCCTATCATTTTTTTTACAACAATGGGTTAAGTATGTAGTGTATAGTGTAACACTTGGAGGTATTATTTATGTCTTCCATTGATAACAACACTCCAGCTAACCATGCCTTCATCTACCTTTCTTCCAAGAAGGCCAGGGTAATCTTCCTTCAGGCACTAATCAAAGTCAACAATTTCTCATTAGACTAAGCTGTTGACCCAGTGATGATGATACAGTGATGTAAATCCCGACTGCAGAAGTTACAGAAACCAGATGGGGGTAGTTGTTTTGTTATCCATGCAGACATCTGATGATTCCACTTGCATGTGTACGGTTATGAGCTTACTGTTATTTTTACTTACTGGATTGTATGTCAGTACACACATTTTGAAATCCATCTGACTTATGCAGTTCTTGTTTACTTCCCTAGAATACCCTTCTGTTCCTTTTATTTCGGGTATCAGGCTTCCTCCTACACTGTCTTGTGAAATACTGGTCAAGGTTTATTATTTATAGTTGTTTCAATAAACAATCTTGTCTTTTTACCGGTGAAAAACGGCCCATACACACGGTCCAAAAATTGTACGAAAAATACCGCTTTCAAAACGATCGTACAATAATCGATTGTTAGTACAGAGGTTTCGAGAGCCAATCACACCAGTTCATCCAATATAATCCAAACGGACAAGCACGAAAAATGTTCTCGTACGATACCCGATTGTACGATTTTCATTTAATCAGTACAGTTGTCGTCCGAAAATACAATACAAATACATTACAACAAGTAACATCACTTCTGATTTTTTATTCTGTCGTATGAGAATTTTTGAAAATTTAGTAAACTCTTCATGTTTGATATGCGACTAGCATGCAAAAAAACTTGACGATCTGTCATCCGATTTTCGGATTGTGTGTACGGGGCTTTAGGCATAACTTCTGACTTGGGATCTGCGATGGATCACTTTGTCAGCTGTGGCTGGCCCGCGTCAGATAAGCAGGAGGCGATATGTCATCTCCCAATCGCTTCTTTTATACTGAAAACCCTTTTTACCGCAGAAGTGCACCGATTGGAAGGCAGGATCGCCTGGAAAACACAGCATGCCCTACTTTTTTTGCTGTGCCGCAAATCACAGGGTCATGGCTGCAACAATGTGGATGGAGCCAGGCAAGGGCCATTGCCAATTACACACTAATAATGCTTAATTCTTATATGTCAGCCCTGAATGCGTCATTCATGCAGCGATGGCACGTGCGCAGAATGACCTGGGCCTTTAGTCATTCATAAATGGCAGCCGCCAATAAAGTGCAATGATGCTGTCTACAAGTAATTAAGACAAACATTTACATGCATACATACATACATTTACAGCCCCCGACATACTTGTGTCATAATTTTTTTTTTTTTTTTTTTATGCTGATCGCAGCACCACTTTATGCTTCCAGGTGCAGGCACTCTGTATCACACTGCTGCCTTACACAGTCTCATCATTGGATTGCACCTCCTTATCCAGCCATGTGCTCGAGCTCCATGCTCCCTTCCACAGTCTGTGATCAGCATTGTCATTGGAAGTCCCCTCCTTCTTCACCTCCCACTCTCTGCATTACTCCCAGTGCCTCCCTCTGAGTACACAGGAGCCAGAACTACGGGGGAGGCATCGGATAGCAATGCGCGCTGACAGTATTGACTGTTAATGCACATTGAGAACAACACTGGAAACAACATTGAGCAGTATACATCCATTACAATATTGATTTGCAGCAGATTCCCTGGAACCACCAAAATTTCTTGTGGACCACTGGTTGGCGACCACTGTTGTATTCAGTGGGTTCAAAAAATTATATTGATATGTTTGTACATGAAAACAGAATAATTACAGAAAATGGATATTGTATTTTTGGCAAAATCTGGAGTTTTCCTTTAGGAATATAAATAATATGAGTTAAAGTTTATGTGCCGGCAAAACTTTTAATTTTTTTTTTAATTTTACACTAGGTTCACATCTTAGCGTCTTTGCGGCCCCCTTTTGCGTGCAGACGGCAGCTCAATTAAAATGAATGGGCTGTCATGCCTGCGTTTCCCACAGAAATGGCACATGCGCCCTTTTTAAAACGCGGCTCCACAGGGAAATCTCATGATCATTTTGAATATGCGATATCCCTGCGGCTCCTGCACCTGCAAACATGATTCATTTTTACATGCGTGGGGGTGCTAGTCAGAATGAATGGCATCCCTGTGCCTATTTACTAAGGGTGGTTGCGGGTGCGGGAATCGCTCCATAGGTGTGAACCTAGCGCTAGAGTAGGGCAGAGATAAAATGCCTACTAGATCATTTGTTGCTGTTTATGTATCATTGGAGAAATGTATCTTTGGCCATAAGATACTCAGAAGAACAACAGACTTGAAGCACAGTCTTTGTTTGCAGTTTGTTTTGTATTATTAGTGCGTTCTTTCTTAAAAGGTTCTAGTAAATCCATTCTATGACTATTTATCAGCCATAACCCTCGATGGGGCGGCCTTGACTTTTTGGCTTACCGGTTACCTCCGCTTGGCTTGTCCTCCACGTCTAGGGGTTCCCAGAGTTAGTACCCAACGACTTTGCACAATGGCACCATAAAAGTCCTTTAGAAAGGTTTTTTATTTGCAGGGGATAACATCCAACAGACACAGTCTCATGTGGGAACAGAAGGTAAGGGTGAAGAAAACTCAGGCACCTTGAACTGCTAGGTATATGAAAGCCTCTACTTGCCAACCCAGAGAGTAGCCACTCGCAGCTGGGTGCTTCAAAGCTGAACAAATCTCTAGCCAGAGATTATAGCAGTCAGCACTTGAATTCGGAACTTGCAAAGTCTTTGACCTTGAATTAGAATAGTACTCAGAAGCAATCAGGAACCTTTCCTCAGTACCTGGAACGTTATCCGTCTCCTTGGCAGTATTGGGGAAGCATGGATTCTCTAGTGTCCTTGACAACCCAGCAACCAGGCACTTCTTGGGATGCCAGCTTGTTGGCCCTCCTACGAAGAGGCCTCCCCCGGTCACTTACACGAGCTGCGGTGCCCCTCCAAGTTGAGAGCACACCCGGACACCTTGAATCCTCCCTCAGTTACTGCGCCTCGGACCAGCCGGTTCCGAGACTCGGGAACAGATGGATCCTTGCCCCAGACCAAGCGGGTCTATGTCACACCAACCATGTTACGGGGCGGCACACGTTCTCGTGACCTGGACCCCTCGCGGGGCTACCCCGGCCCAGATCCAGGAACAGGCCGCTATGACCGAACGAACCCCGAA
This sequence comes from Lithobates sylvaticus, assembly GCA_028564925.1. NCBI lineage: Eukaryota > Metazoa > Chordata > Amphibia > Anura > Ranidae > Lithobates > Lithobates sylvaticus. The sequence goes on along the minus strand of CM053028.1, from coordinate 302,118,486 downwards.
CACGTGACATCAGCATCTTAAGTACCCTTCCCCAGACTCCCCAGTGGGGCCAAACGCACCCACTGATTGGCTCTGAGGAATGCCGGTACCCAAACGTCCAACCAGGCATGGTTCTAAACCTGTCATGTGTGCCTCACTGCACACATGATCAGGCAGAACCGTAGCACAGCCCAGCCAAACTGATGCCAAAGTTAACCTAACCAATTAGCTCCCAGAACCCATTTACTGTCCTGAGAGAAAAACAACTAAATTTACACATAGCGGACACCTTGCAAAAGTGTCACTGCTACAACTATTTTTCAGAAAATGCCCAACAGCTAACATTCCTTTGACTGGGGAATATTGCATTTGGCCATATACTGTACATATACACTAGTGTCTTCTCCCAGGCTATTTTCATAAAAACAAACTTGTGTGGTGAAGATAGAAAACAGATGTGATGCACAATTCTGCCTGCACACCGGACACAGCTTACCTGTTCACAAAACATCTTTTGGTCCCATTACTTTGCAATACACAAGAACCCTAAGGCCCCTTTCACACTGGGGCGTTTTTCATGCGGTGCAGCGCTAAAAATAGCGCCTGTTCACCGCATGAAAAAATCCGGCCCCTTTAACTCCAGTGTGAAAAGCCGGCGGGCTTTCACACTGGAGCGGTGCGCTAGCAGGATGAAAAAAAAAGTCCTGCTAGCAGCATCTTTGGAGCGGGATAGGAGCCGTGTGTTCACCGCTCCTATACCGCTCCTTCCCATTGAAAAGAATGGGAGACCGCGGTAAAACCGCGGCAATACCGCGGTAAAACCGCGGCAATACCGCCGCAAAGCGCTGCTACGGCGGCGCTCTGCGGGGGGTGTTTAACCCTTTTTCGGCCGCTCGCGGGGGGTAAAACCGCACCGCGAGCGGCCGAAAACCGCGGTAAAAACGACGGTAAAGCAGCGCTAAATATAGCGCTGCTTTACCGTCACCGCGGCTCACCGCCCCAGTGTGAAAGGGGCCTTAAGCTTCTTGTTAGGTAGATGTCGTGTTTGCAGCACCTTGTTTCATGCAAAGAAAATTATAGTTAAAGCGGTATTAAACTCAAAACCAAAAATGTAATATATTACAGCTTACTAAACATAAGATGTGGTGGCTGCAGCACCTTGTTTCATGCAAAGAAAATTATAGTTAAAGCGGTATTAAACTCAAAACCAAAAATGTAATATTTAGGCTTTTTTTCCTTTAGCTATGACTAAGCACCGTGTTCGGTGTGAAACATGTCAGCGGCTGTGCAGTTAAGCCCCATACACACGGTCGGACTTTTTCATGGATTCTGTCCGATCGGACAAGGTTGTTGAAAAATCAGACCGTGTGTATGCACCATCGGACAGTGTTCGTCGGTTTGACCGACGGACAAAGTCTTATCTCCTGCTGGAAAGATTTGCCGTCAACACGGTCCGATCACACCAAATCCGATCGTGTGTACGGTTGTCCGACCGGACAAAGTGCTACGCATGCTCAGATCACATTACAAGACCAAAGCTATTGGCTACTAGCCTCTACGTAGTCCCGTCGTAGGCAACAAACGTCACCACGTTCAGAATGATCGGATTTTCCGACACCTTTGTCCGACCGTGTGTACGCAAAACCAACATCGGACAAAGTATGACGGACATGGTCCGACGGACCTGGTCCGCGGATTGTCCGACCGTGTGTATGGGGCTTTAGTCTGTATACAAGCCTAGATGCTATGATTTTATTACATTTTTGAAATAAAGTTGAATAATTTGGAGTGCGGCTATCCAGCTACATCTTTTTTACTTTAGGCTTTTTTTCCTGTTTATTTTTACCTGGCGATCTGCCCAGTAACACATTTCCTGTATTAAGGTGCCTAAACTCTGCATGAAGAAGCACAGTGGGCACCTTTGGTCAGCAGCATTATTAATCTGGGGGGAGGAGGAGTGTTAGATGTAATAGCAGATTTGAATACACTAACAAATGGAAGCCAAACTCCAGCTAACACTTTATAACACCAGGCAGCACAATGTTTAGCACATCCGCCTAGCAGCACTAAGGTCGTCGATTTGATTGCCAACCATGTCACTACCTGCCTGGTGTTTTCATGCTCCCCCTGTGCCTGCATGGGTTTCCTCCTGGTACTCTGGTTTCCTTCCACACTCCAAAGACATGCTGGTAAGTTAATTGTCTCCTGGGGAATATATTGATAAGACTGTATGTAATGGAGGGGATAAGAGTGGAGTGCTATTACCTTTTGTACCACCACCCCCTCCTGTCCCTACTGTATTGAACTGTACTGTAATTGTGCTGTCCCCCCTCTACATTGTAAAGCGCGGCATAAACTGCTGGCGCTATATAAATCGTGTAAAATAAAAAATAATAATAATTAGACAACACATAGATACTAAAAGATGGATAAAGGCCTATAGATGTAGGAGCTTTGTTAACGAGTGAAGTAACTTTTCAACTGGGTCTAGGCTAGCTGAAAATTCTGAAAAGGCGGACTTCAAAGACATGCTGGTAGGTTAATTGTTCCTAGTATGTGTATGTATGAATGTAAGTTAGGGATCTTAGATTGTAAGCTCCTTGAGGGCAGGGACTGATGTAAATGTACAATATATATGTGTAAAGCGCTGCGTAAATTGATGGCGCTATATAAGTCCCGGTAATAAATAAAAAAGCAGTTACGGCAACAGCTTTTTCCTTTTGGGATAAAGGTTTTATATAAATAAATAAAAGCAGATTATTGTAAGCACCTCTGTCAGTGGTAAATGGTTTGCCTCATTCCTGTAAACTGATACCTTCCGCTGGAGAGCTTGTTCTCTTGGAAAAACAACAGACTTACTGGCTGGATCACCAGATGAAAATAAAGTGTCTTGAAACTGTATTCATACCCCTTGCAATTTTCCACGTTTTGTCATGTTACATGTGATAGACCAACACAAGGAATCTGATCGTATTAAGCAGGCGACCACATGCAACATTAACATTTTGAGAGCCAACGGTATGTTGACCGTAAGTATCAAGAATCCACCATTACTAGTCCACAAACGAAGTAGGTCCTTGCGCGACATACTGGTACAGGCAGACCCGAGATCTAAATATGTTAAGCCAAAGATTAGAATCTCACAAAAAAGCGGTTGTTACCGATGTTATAATTGTAACGTTTGCAGCTCTATGATATGTGGTGAACATTTCACCCACCCACATAATGGCAGACAATATCGCACACAAGAATATATGAACTGCAACACAGAGTTTTGTGTCTACATTTTGAAATGTCCCTGCTCATTGTTGTATGTAGGGAAAACAGTTGGCCCTTTTAAACAAGGATTCCAGAAGCATAGGAGTGATATAAGAGTATTTTTTTCTTTTTTAATTTTTTAATTTAAATTTTTTAATTTTTGTAATTTTTCATTCTTTATTTTATTTCATTTTATTTATTTATTTTTCCCTCTTATAACTTGTATATTTTTCTTTTCGTTTTACTTATTCTTTCTCTTTTCCTTTATTTTTATATTTTATTAAAATTTGTATTTTATTTTTTCATTTTCCATATCTTCGAGGTGCAGCGGTCATGACTCACTTTCACACTCGTTTTTTTCCTTTTTATTTTTTTATTTAATTTTTTTCTTCTTTTCACTTAGCCCCAGAGTGCTCCCTATCTAATTGCAGAGCGCCGCCGTCTGCATTGATGTATTGATCCCCTAGGGCGCATGTGCATAGCGTGTCGCCGGATTGGAGTAGAAAGGCAAGCCCCTAATGGTCACCTAGCAACGGTAGTAAACGATCAGGTGAAAGTACACAATTAAGGAAAGGAACAGACACGTTTGATGAGGCTGCAATTGCAAGTTAGTTCTCTGTGCAAACAGTATGAACAGAATATTAGTACACTGATGCACTTTGGCCACAGTGGTTATGACAGCCTGATGGCTGTTTTATGTCATTAGAAAGCAAACACACAGGTTAATGGGCGGGATATGATGTCATTAGATGTCAGGGGGCGGGCTGGGGGTTATTTCCTCTTTGCACTGATTGGTGAATGGTTCTTTAAATGGTGGACTGTTTGTATCACAATTTGTCACATGCCTGATGAGGGGGTCCTGCGTGGCTCCGAAACATTGCTTCTATTTATTTTTTTGATACTATGTGATTACAATTTTGGACCCAATTTTGGAGATCCTGGTGTACTGGTGACACTTCCTTCTCATGATTGCAGTCGGTTTCAGCCGTTGTTCATTTCAGCACCCAATTTAAGATACAGCCGTTTGTTCATGAATGTGTGCGTTGGGAGTATTGCATTGGAGACCAACACAAGGTGGCACACAGTGGTGGTGCGTGCATAGAGGGCACAGGAGCGCCGCCCCCTCTCTCCTGCACCGCTCTATCACCAATAGATAGATTCATGCATAGCATGAATCTATCTATTGTCACCGCTGCCGCCCCCTATTCAGGTGTCCGGCCCCTTGTCGGGCGCCGGGCATCTGAATTACAGCGTGGGGGGTGTTTCTGGAAGCGCCCTATTAGAGCTGTAAGCTCTAATAGGGGACCTGATTAGAGCGGTGTGCTCTAAAAGGCTTCCATAAGTGTAAACAGCGGGCGCAATGCTTTGCGTTCGCTGATTACACAGTATTGTGTTAGAGAAGCGAATACATCGCTTCCCTAACACAGACCCGCCTCTCAGCCAATCAGGTTGCCGGGTCTGTTACCTGTCACCTGATTGGCTGAAGTCACAGGCGCTGTGATTGGACGCTAGGCGTCCAATCATAGCAGAAGACAGGAGCACGGGAGAAGACATCGGAAGATGAGGGGAAGATGAGGGGACACCGCGCGCTGCACACCGAGACAAGGTAAGTGCAGAGGGCAGGCAGGGGACACAGTGGCAGCACTTGAGGGGCACAGTGGCAGCACTTGAGGGGCACAGTGGCAGCACTTGAGGGGCACAGTGGCAGCATTTGGGGCACAGTGGCAGCACTTGGGGCACAATGGCAGCACTTGGGGCACAGTGGCAGCACTTGGGGCACAATGGCAGCACTTGGGGCACAATGGCAGCACTTGGGGCACAGTGGCAGCACTTGGGGCACAGTGGCAGCGTTTGATGGGCACAGTGGCAGCGTTTGATGGGCACAGTGGCAGCGTTTGATGGCACAGTGAGGCTGTTTGTTTGCGCCCCCCAAAAATTTTGAGCACCAGCCGCCATTGGTGGCACATAATTGTGAAGGAGAAGGAAAATTATAAATGGTGGTCAACATTTTTTACAAATAAGTATCTGAAAAGATATTGCCTTCAGAAGTCACCTAATTAGTAAATATAGTCCACCTGTGTGTAATTTAATCTCAGTATAAATACAGCTGTTCTGTGAAGTGAACAAACAGCATCATGAAGGCCAAGACACACCACACAGGTCAGAGATAAAGTTGTGGAGAAGTTTAAAGCAGGGTTAGGTTATAAAAAAATATCCCAAGCTTTGAATATCTCACAGAGCACTGTTCAATCCGTCATCCATAAATGCAAAGAATATGGCACAACTACAAACCTACCAAGACATGGCCGTTCACCTAAACAGACAGGCCGGGCAAGGAGAGCATTAATCAGAGAAGCAGCCAAGAGGTTCATGCTAACTGTGGAGGAGCTGCAGAGATCCACAGCTCAGGGGGGAGAATCTGTCCATAGGACAACTATTAGTCGTGCACTCCACAAATCTGACCTTTATGGTAGAGTGGCAAGATGAAAGCCATAAGAAGTCCTGTTTACAGTTTGCGAGAAGCCATGTGGTGGAAACAGCAAACATGTGGAAGGTGCTCTGGTCAGATGAGACCAAAATTGACCTTTTAGGCCTAAAAGCAAAACGCTATGTGTGGCAGAAAACTAATACTTCATCCTAAACACACCATCCCTACTGTGAAATATGGTGGTGGCAGCATCATGTTATGGTGATGCTTTTCTTCAGCAGGGACAGGGAAGCTGGTAAGAGTTGATGGGAAGACGGATGGAGCCAAATACAGGGCAATCTTAGAAGAAAACCTATTAGAGTGTGCAAAAGACTTGAGACTGGGGCAGAGGTTCACCTTCCAGCAGGACAACGACCCTAAACATACAGCCAGAGCTACAATGGAATGTTTTATATCATGTGTTAGAATGGCCCAGTCACAGTTCAGACCTAAATCCAATTGAGAATCTGTGACAAGACTTGAAAATTGCTGTTCACAGATGCTCTCCATCTGAGCTATTTTGTAAAGAAGAATGTACAAAAATGTCACTCTCTAGATGTACAAAGCTGGTAGAGACATACCCAAAAAGGCTTGCAGCTGTAATTAGCAGCGAAAGGTTGTTCTACAAAGTATTGACTAGTATGGGCTGAATACAAATGCCCCCCACACTTTTTTTTTTTGGTTTTTAACACACCACACTTTTCACATATTTATTTGTAAAAAAATTGAAAACCATTTAACATTTTCCTTCCACTTCACAATTATGTGCCATTTTGTGTTGATCTATCACAACAAATCCCAATAAAATACATTTAAGTTTTTGGTTGTAACATGACAACATTTAGAAAATGTCATACTTTGTCAAGGCACTGTGGAAGAAAGCTCATCTAAGAATTGGTAAGCTGCAATATAATACATGTTGGCTTTGGGGTTTAATACTGCATTAAGTAGCAGACTGCACATCTCCGCTTTTTTAAAAAAATATAATTTCTCCCACTTTAACTAGTTGCCGCCCGCCTGCCGTCAAATGACAGCGGGGCGGTGCAGCTCTCGTTCTGGGACGGCGTCCCAGAACGGCCGCTCTCGAGCGCCCACGGGGGCATGCAGCGCGACGATCACTGCCATGGCGTGTTGCTAGGACACGGCGCAACCCCGATCTCTGTAAAGGGCCACGTCCGCGGCTCTTTAACCATGTGATCGGCTGTGTCCAATCACAGCCGGTCACATGTAAACACGGAGATGCCGGTAATCGTGCTCCTCGCCTCACACTGACAGAGTGTGTGGCGAGGAGAGCCGATCAGCAGCATCTCCTCACAGGAGACATCTACACATGTAATCAGGGCACTTTTGGGTGGAGCACCCCACTCAGTAAGTACCTCAATTAGTGACCACCTGTATCATGGGTGGAGACCTCATGTTCTCCCATATAGAGGAGTATAGCTCCCTTGGTTCAGAGAAGCAGGATCTCCTGATCTATGGATAGTGTAGAACCCACTAATCATGGGGTACTTTGTCGCAGTAAGTGGGCTTAAGCACCATATAGCAATATGGTGTGACCAAATCCCCATATTTTTTGATAATGTTTTTTGAAAATGTCTGTCTAGGACTCTAGGTGCTTTTAAATAGCCTTGCTGGAGGTAAATGTCAGTTTTGCATGTGTGCGCTGTAATATGTTTGTTCTGTTGTATGGTCTTATGGCAGCATCATCTTTATGCATTTTTTAGGGTGTGTAGTGACACCAGTGCCACAAATCGGTGCCAGCGATGAGTGCCCACCAGTGCCAGCAATCAGTGCCCACCACTGCCCACAAGTGCAACCAATCAGTGCCCATTAGTGATGCCAGTCCGTGCTGGCTATAAGTCTCGCCTATCAGTGCTGCCCATCACTGCTGTCCATCAATGCCCATCAGTGTCGCCCATCAGCGCCACCCATCAATGCCCATCAGTGCCCAATGCCCATCAATACTGACCTATTAGTAAAGTGCAAAATATGAGGGACAAATGGCGCTCCCTGTAAGTGGTAAGTATGGTGAACCTAAAAAGGTATAAGTGAAAATGTGCGTACCTATAGAGAGTATCTACCTTATTAGTCCTGCTATGACCACAGGTGAAAAGTAGATATTGTGGTATAGTTGGGGTGTACCACCCTAAACTTATCCACCCTGTAAATAACAATATTAGTGAACTACTCCAATCTGTGAATACCAGTGCTAGTGAGCGTGAGCAAGTTAGTAAATAAAAAAATAAAAAATAGAAACACAAAATATAAATGATATGTAGTGTGTATTATAAATGTGGCTAATTAGATATGTGGCTAAACCACAGGGGAGGGGAGGTAGCAGCTACCCAGCTAGCATGTATCCTCTACCCAACTAATAGTGCATCCATAATATAATACCATTAATACATGTAGATTTAGAATTGTACCAACACCACCAATGGTGAGTAACTTTGGTAATGCAAGAGCCAAGTGAGCAGTGTGCTACAAATATGCAGGTGACAGTCCCAATACAAGAAATCAAAAATTAAAAAAATTAAAAATAATAATAATAAAGATCAAAAAATATATAATAATAAAAAAATCCTGTATAAACCATACACTCAGTGTGTAAATATTGAGCAGTCCAAAATACGGCTGTGAAAAATACAAAAATCGTATGTATTAAAGGGAGGGAGTCCAATCCTATGCAGGGACCCACAAAAAGATCAGCAGGCAATGTGTTGATGAGTGGGTGAGGATATATGGCTAACAATTGTGAAGATAATTCGACCGGTGACTTGTAGTGCTTCAGGCAGTAATAGGTGACTGTTGTGCTGCCCCCCAAGGTTCCCTCACTCACCGGACGTAGGTACCCCTACAGGGGTAAACAGCATAAGGATATGGATATCGCATGGTCCTCCTGGTGGTGATCTGGATCGGGTCCTCGTCCAGTAACTTTCTCCAGTGGATGCAGCCAAACCCTCAGATACGGGGAGGGGGAATACCCCAGATGGTACACGGATGGTGCCTCACAGAAAAAAGCAGAAGGATATACCCATGTGTGGTATCAGGTGGCTAGTTTATTGATAAATTTAAAATTGGAATTAAAATAAAACCCAGGGTGTCTCACAGGACCGGCCTGGTTCCACCGTACACATTAAAAAGTAGCAAGCAGGGGCGGTTTAGGGCTGGTTTGCTGTTTGCGCTCCACAAGCGTACCAAGCCTCTAAGTCCCGCTCCGGAAATGACGTCAGCACGCCTTACGCGTTTCGTTGTTGAACGTTATCAAAGGCGCCGTCATACGTTACATCTCATGGGTATTTATAAAGCAATGGGGATACAGGACGCTCAGTGATTGGCCAAAACAGCCCATAGAGATCCGCCCATGGGGCGTAGGTGTATGGCCATATTAATACCTACTAGGGGAGTATACGTTATAAGTTATGGGCAAAAAGAAAGCTCCCACAAAATTTAACAAGAAAAAAGAGTACATAAAACGGGCTAGCATGCCCTCAATAGCTACAGCATCATGCAACTCCACTAGCTTTATCCAAGAAAAAGACCGTATAATTTACAAGAGGATTTACACAATGACATGCAAGATATAGCATTAATACAATATAGCGGTCTGAAAATAGTTTTGCATAAGTGATTATTATACACCTAGAGACATATAGGGAGAACGCATGGGGAGTGTATAGTGTTGGCCAAAGGGACTAATTCCATTCCGTACAGCTATGAGATGTGCCAATGAGCAGTTAGGTATAATGAGATGAGAGGTAATCCTCAAAGTTATGTAAGCGATTGAGCAAAAGTTAATACCTGAAGGCTTATATAAATTAAATTGCACCTGGAAGATCGTTTAGTGGTGGCCAGTGGACCTGCATCTAGCTCAAAAACGACATTGGTAAACTCAGTTATTACCCTGTAAAGCTGAGTTCCTATTCATACGGGATAGGTGTGTTTAAATGTGTATGTACATAACATTGATAATAGAAGGGGTCAGTCATATATAAGGTGGGCGGTGGGAAGTAAACCTCAAAGTTGTGGGGGATGTAGTTGAGGGTGAAAACTACATGGTTATATAGATAATCAGTTATAAAGCCATAATGGTAGCCTGGAGTGAATTATCCAATAATGGGGATGGGGGTCCCGCCCCAGATATCCCCAGAACCCAGACAGGTCACTAGACCTAGGAATATATTATACCCCCCTTCTGTCCAGCTAGGGGGGGGGGGGGTGGTGGTATCCCCAATGATGTGTATCTCCAGGGATCTAATGCATCTCAAGGGTGAGACTTAAAGAAGGAGAAAACATATGGGGCAGCGAGGGTTGTAGGGTCCTTCTAGTGGTTGTCTATTCACAAGTTTCCATCGCAATATATATTATCCATGGTGTATGGAATACCCTCTGTGTGTTATACTAGTTATTGACCAGACAAATATCTTTATGGGCAAATAAGCTCATGACTAGTAATCACCCAGAGATGATATCATATATAATCCTCATATAAATCGTACCCGTTACACACCTCCACAATGAGGATTATATATGATATCATCTCTGGGTGATTACTAGTCATGAGCTTATTTGCCCATAAAGATATTTGTCTGGTCAATAACTAGTATAACACACAGAGGGTATTCCATACACCATGGATAATATATATTGCGATGGAAACTTGTGAATAGACAACCACTAGAAGGACCCTACAACCCTAATTCACTCCAGGCTACCATTATGGCTTTATAACTGATTATCTATATAACCATGTAGTTTTCACCCTCAACTACATCCCCCACAACTTTGAGGTTTACTTCCCACCGCCCACCTTATATATGACTGACCCCTTCTATTGTCAATGTTATGTACATACACATTTAAACACACCTATCCCGTATGAATAGGAACTCAGCTTTACAGGGTAATAACTGAGTTTACCAATGTCGTTTTTGAGCTAGATGCAGGTCCACTGGCCACTACTAAACGATCTTCCAGGTGCAATTTAATTTATATAAGCCTTCAGGTATTAACTTTTGCTCAATCGCTTACATAACTTTGAGGATTACCTCTCATCTCATTATACCTAACTGCTCATTGGCACATCTCATAGCTGTACGGAATGGAATTAGTCCCTTTGGCCAACACTATACACTCCACATGCGTTCTCCCTATATGTCTCTAGGTGTATAATAATCACTTATGCAAAACTATTTTCAGACCGCTATATTGTATTAATGCTATATCTTGCATGTCATTGTGTAAATCCTCTTGTAAATTATACGGTCTTTTTCTTGGATAAAGCTAGTGGAGTTGCATGATGCTGTAGCTATTGAGGGCATGCTAGCCCGTTTTATGTACTCTTTTTTCTTGTTAAATTTTGTGGGAGCTTTCTTTTTGCCCATAACTTATAACGTATACTCCCCTAGTAGGTATTAATATGGCCATACACCTACGCCCCATGGGCGGATCTCTATGGGCTGTTTTGGCCAATCACTGAGCGTCCTGTATCCCCATTGCTTTATAAATACCCATGAGATGTAACGTATGACGGCGCCTTTGATAACGTTCAACAACGAAACGCGTAAGGCGTGCTGACGTCATTTCCGGAGCGGGACTTAGAGGCTTGGTACGCTTGTGGAGCGCAAACAGCAAACCAGCCCTAAACCGCCCCTGCTTGCTACTTTTTAATGTGTACGGTGGAACCAGGCCGGTCCTGTGAGACACCCTGGGTTTTATTTTAATTCCAATTTTAAATTTATCAATAAACTAGCCACCTGATACCACACATGGGTATATCCTTCTGCTTTTTTCTGTGAGGCACCATCCGTGTACCATCTGGGGTATTCCCCCTCCCCGTATCTGAGGGTTTGGCTGCATCCACTGGAGAAAGTTACTGGACGAGGACCCGATCCAGATCACCACCAGGAGGACCATGCGATATCCATATCCTTATGCTGTTTACCCCTGTAGGGGTACCTACGTCCGGTGAGTGAGGGAACCTTGGGGGGCAGCACAACAGTCACCTATTACTGCCTGAAGCACTACAAGTCACCGGTCGAATTATCTTCACAATTGTTAGCCATATATCCTCACCCACTCATCAACACATTGCCTGCTGATCTTTTTGTGGGTCCCTGCATAGGATTGGACTCCCTCCCTTTAATACATACGATTTTTGTATTTTTCACAGCCGTATTTTGGACTGCTCAATATTTACACACTGAGTGTATGGTTTATACAGGATTTTTTTATTATTATATATTTTTTGATCTTTATTATTATTATTTTTCATTTTTTTAATTTTTGATTTCTTGTATTGGGACTGTCACCTGCATATTTGTAGCACACTGCTCACTTGGCTCTTGCATTACCAAAGTTACTCACCATTGGTGGTGTTGGTACAATTCTAAATCTACATGTATTAATGGTATTATATTATGGATGCACTATTAGTTGGGTAGAGGATACATGCTAGCTGGGTAGCTGCTACCTCCCCTCCCCTGTGGTTTAGCCACATATCTAATTAGCCACATTTATAATACACACTACATATCATTTATATTTTGTGTTTCTATTTTTTATTTTTTTATTTACTAACTTGCTCACGCTCACTAGCACTGGTATTCACAGATTGGAGTAGTTCACTAATATTGTTATTTACAGGGTGGATAAGTTTAGGGTGGTACACCCCAACTATACCACAATATCTACTTTTCACCTGTTGTCATAGCAGGACTAATAAGGTAGATACTCTCTATAGGTACGCACATTTTCACTTATACCTTTTTAGGTTCACCATACTTACCACTTACAGGGAGCGCCATTTGTCCCTCATATTTTGCACTTTACATATAAATTGCCCTCTAGGGGGTTAATTTTTTCTGGACAGGCCGCACACCTTATTTTCGGTCCTAAGCACGGAGATCTCCCATAACAGAACTGACCTATTAGTGCCCATCAGTGCCACCTAACAGTGCCCATCAGTGTTTATCGGTGCCACATATCAGAGCCCATAAGTGCGGCATATTAGTGCCTCCTCATCAGTGCCACCTAATCAGTGCCCATAAGTGCCACCTCATCAATGCCCACCAGTTCAGCAGTTCCCCAGTGCCACCACATCAGTGAAGGAGAAAAATCACTTAATTACAACATTTACTGACAGAAACTAAGTATAAAAAATGTGTAACTAGTAAAAAACTGTAAAAAATAAAAAACCCAGAAGTGATTAAATAGCACCAAAAGAAAGCTCTATTTGTGTGAAGAAAATTATAAAAATGTCACCTGGGTACAGTGTAGTATGACCGCACAATTGTCAAAGTGCGACAGCGCTGAAAGCTGAAAATTGGCCTGGGCAGGAAGGGGGTGTGGGATTTTTTTCTTATGGTCAGGGTTACACTTTAAGGTGATTAAACTTTGAGCAAAGTTGGAAAGTCTGCAATGAATTGCTATAATTGTGTACATTCATTGTGTACGTTCATTGTGTACACATCTTTGTGATCGATTTCCTCGAAGGGCACGGCTCAGTGTACTGAGTATAAATAGCAGAGGCTCCCATCTCTATTCTAAGCCCCCTCGATGTCCCCCTTACACAGACTGGCTGTGGAAAACAAGGCGCGGGGCAGTGTGGGAAGTGTCGTTTCCAGGCTCCTGGCTCGCAGCGGACTCCTTCGACCTGTGTGCAATTTAAGGACTACACCTCCCGGCGTCCCTCGGGGCAGATTGCCACGGGCGCTATTTCTGATCCTGGTAGAGTGATGTCAGGGTGACAGCTTACAGATAACTGTTTACAGCCTGCGGCGGGTGTCATAGTTGAAGTTGAACTTGACGGAGTGTGGTATTAGACATGGGACCTGTCAGGGAGCAATGTACGGCGGACACCATGTACATGTTGGAGAAGTGCAAGCAGCGGGCAAACGACACCATAGAGAAGGAGTCCGAGCACCTGGACCAGCTGAGCCAGGATATATGGAAGGAGCCCGAGCTGGCCTATAAGGAGCAAAGCGCCCACCGGACCCTCACCCGCTTCTTTTCCCGCAGATCGTGGCAGGTACAGGAACATTACCAGCTGGACACGGCTTTCCGGGCACACTGGAGCTCCGGGCCCTCCGCCCGCCTGCATGTGGCATTCCTGTGTGAGTATGACGCCCTGCCCGAGCTGGGCCATGCCTGTGGGCACAACCTCATCGCTGAAGTGGGGGCGGCCGCGGCGCTGGGGCTCAGGGCTGCTATGGAGAGTGTGGCGCCCATGGTCCAGATCAAGGTGAGCTTTGATTATATGTCATCACTATGATGTCCTGTCATCACCCTCATCACTTGTCATCACTCTGATGTCCTGTCATCACCCTCATCACTTGTCATCACTCTGATGTCCTGTCATCACCCTCTTCACTTGTCATCACTCTGATGTCCTGTGAATGTGAAAAGTGCTAACTATGGATAAATGTCAAAAATAGATAAATATCTAGCACCACTAAAATAAAATAGATAAAATAGGTGTAATATCTATTAAGGAATATATATAAAATAGGTGTAATATCTATTAAGGAATAGATATAAAATAGGTGTAATATCTATTAAGAAAATAAATATATATAAAGTGCAATTTTAGTGCCAAAAATTATTGCCATAAAATGTACAAGCAGCAAAATCTAATAGTGTTCACAACAACACAAATAGAGAAATGAATAAAAAGTGATTCTGCGCATAAGTATAAACCTAAAAGTGATCAAGTGATAACCACAAAATGGATAAAAATATGTGATAACTGATAAATATAAAGCTATAACATATAAAACTGGGAGACATTATAAAAAACTGTGAACGGAAATAAATATAAAGAGTCCATGCATATGTTCTAGAGCTGATAAACCCAAACTGTAAAGTTCGGGTTTGTACCGGACTTTTGGGTTTTTGGGTCCCGGACCCAAACCCGAACAATTTACTGTATGTTCGGGTTAGAGTTCGGTGTTCGGCAATGTAATGGTGCTTTTTAAAAAATGATTGTCAGTTTGTCACAAAGTGTAATTTCTGCAGGAAAAAAAGTATTTTAAAAGCACTCGCAGCTATAATGAATTGTCGGCTCCCCATAATACAGAGAACAGTCATTGATTTTTAAAAAGTTATTGTCATAAAAAGTGTTTGGGGACCTGGGTCCTGCCCCAGGGGACATGTATCAATGCAAAAAAAAAGTTTTAAAAACTGTAGTTTTTTCAGGAGCAGTGATTTTAATAATGCTTAAAGTGAAACAATAAAAGTGTAATATTCCTTTAAATGTTGTATCTGGGGGTGTCTATAGTATGCCTGTAAAGGGGCGCATGTTTCCCGTGCTTAGAACTGTCCCTGCAAGTGTCATTTCTGCAGGAAAATAAGCTATTTAAAAGCACTCGCGGCTATAATGAATTTTCGGCTCCCCGTAATACAGAGAACAGTCATTGATAAAAAAAAAAAAAAGCGTGGGGTTCCCCCAAATTCAATTACCAGGCCCTTCAGGTCTGGTATTGATATTAAGGGGAACGCGCGTCAAAAAAAAAAAAAAAAAAATGACGTGGGGTTCCCCCTAAATATCCATACCAGACCCTTCAGGTCTGGTATGTATTTTAAGGGGGAATCCACGCCAAATTTTAAAACAAAAATGGCGTGGAGTTCCCCCTATATATCTATATTTAAAATCAATTGCGGCTATAATGAATTGTCATTGAAAGTCATTGATAAAAAAAGCGTGGGGTTCCCCAAATTCAATTACCAGGCCCTTCAGGTCTGGTATAGATATTAAGGGGAACCCCACGTCAAATAAAAAAAAAAAATGACGTGGGGTTCCCCCTAAATATCCATACCAGACCCTTCAGGTCTGGTATGTATTTTAAGGGGAAATCCACGCCAAATTTTAAAACAAAAATGGCGTGGAGTTCCCCCAAAAATCCATACTAGACCCTTTATCCGAGCATGCAACCAAGCTTTAATAAGGGGACCCCCAGATCCCGCCCCCCCCCTGTTTGAAATGGTAAGGGGGTACAAAAGTACCCCTACCATTTTACCAACAAAGTGACAAAAGTGTTAAAAATTACAGGAGACGGTCTTTGACAATTCCTTTATTAAAGTCTTCTTTGACTTCAATTGGGTTCGGGGTCAAGTTCGGTCCCGAACCCGAACTTTTTTGCAAAGTTCGGGCAAACCCCTCGGACCCGAACATCCAGGTATCCGCTCAACTCTAATAATGATTTATAGTCTATAGAGTCTCTGAAATAAATAAATATTAAACAGATGGCTCCATAAAATGTATTGAATCTTCTCATAAACAGTGTTGGGGTAAATAAATGATGGATGAGTGATGCACAATCCACAAATGAGCCCACAGAACTCTCACCTCCATTTCACGTGTAATCAGCCTAAGGAGACACTGGATAGACTCCTCTCCACTGCTCACCACCAGGGCGTCCTATCGATGCCCCCCGCTGAGACCCCCGCTTGTGTAAGGGAATTCCACATCCTTGCCGCTCTTACAGTAAAGAACTCTCTACGTAGTTTAAGGTTAAACCTCTGTTCTTCTCATTTTAGTGAGTGGCCACGAGTCTTGTTAAACCCCCTTTCGTGACAAAAAAAGTTTTATCCCTATTGTGGGGTCACCAGTACGGTATTTGTAAATTGAAATCATATGGCCTCTCAAGTGTCTCTTCTCCGGAGAGAATAAGTTCAGTGCTCGCAACCTTTCCTCATAACTAATATCTTCCAGACCCTTTATTAGCTTTGTTGCCCTTCTTTGTACTCGCTTCATTTCCAGTACATCCTTCCTGAGGACTGGTGCCCAGAACTGGACAGCATACTCCAGGTGCGGCCGGACCAGAGTCTTGTAAAGCGGGAGAATTATCATTTTATCTCTGGAGTTGATCCCTTTTTTATTGCATGCCAATATTCTGTTTGCTTTGTTAGTAGCAGCTTGGCATTGCATACCATTGCTGAGCCTATCATCTACTAGGATCCCCCAGGTCCTTTTCCATCCTAGATTCCCCTAGAGGTTCTCCCCCCAGTGTATAGATTTCATTCACATTTTTGCCACCCAAATGCATTATTTTGAAATTTTCTACATTAAACCTCATTTGCCATGTAGTTGCCCACCCCATTCTTTTTTTTTTTTGAGTAAAAAACAACCCCAATTAAGTTCTCCTGCCCACTTCCTGTTTCTTGTCTGGTAGAAAGCCTAGGCTTATGACATCATGTACAGCATGCACAGCTCTCTCTCTCTCTCTCTTTCTCACTCTAGTAAGAGTTTGCTAGGAAGGGAGGGGGGATGAGCTGACTAAAATAAAAATAAAAATCTTTTTTTAATTTATTTTTTTGCTGTAAATGACATGCCATGTATGTGGACTATATTTGCCATGCACATAAATCCTGTAGCGAAACACCACCAATGACCACCAATGTTAGGCCAGCCTTGGACATTTTGAATCAACGTCAGTTAAGCAGAAACCGTGAAAAAAACGAGATTCGAAACGTGTGTGGACAGGCTAAATGTACCAAGTTGATTGAACAATTTTGTTACAACCAGCGTGCCGGATTCACTTGCAATAATCGCTAGCATCTTTTAAAGCCACTAGCAATAATTTGCAGGGAATACCATGGCTTGCAGGAAAGAAATTCACACCTTCTAAGGACTGCCTTAGGGTATACTACAATTTTTACTGTCTGCACTTATATTTTATTCCCCAAGACCTTAAAAATATTTTATTTGTTCCTCCAGAGGTAAAAAGGTTGAGAAAGACTGCATTACATGTTTCAATTGGTATTTTTTTTTAGAGCAAATAAAAAATAAGGGATAAGTGCAAATATGGCCTTCAACATACTATTTGTGCAGACTGAGGAGCTGCATAAAGGCCATGACGGGACCTCCGTGAGCCCGATCGCGGGTCCCGCGGACTCGATCGCCACTGGGATACCCGCGATCGTCTCACGGGAGGAAGAATGGGGAGATGCTATAGTAAACAAGCATCTCCCCGTTCTGCCTAGCAACAGTGACACTGATCTCTGCTCACTGTGATTGGAGCAGAGATCAGTGATGTCTACAACACAGCCACGCCCCCACAGTTAGCAACACGCCCCTAGGACACACTTAACACCTACACTTCCACCTAGTGGTTAACCCCTTCACTGCCACAAATGTCCGATTTGTACGCCATAATGTCGCAGTCACAATAAAAATCGCTGATCGCCGCCATTACTAGTAAAAAAAAAAAATTATTAATAAAAATGCCATAAAACTATCCCCTATTTTGTAAACGCTATAACTTTTGCGCAAACCAATCAATAATTTACCAAAAATATGTAGAAGAATACGTATTGGCCTAAACTGAGGAAAATAAATTTTTTTTATACATTTTTGGGGAGATATTTATTATAGCAAAAATATGAAAATAATGTGTTTTTTTCAAAATTTTTGCTCTTTTTTTGTTTATAGCGCAAAAAATAAAAACCGCAGAGGTGATCAAATAGCACCAAAAGAAAGCTCTATTTGTTGGAAAAAAAGAACGTAATTTTTTTTTATGAGCCATGTCGCACAACCGTGCAATTGTCAGTTAAAGCGACGCAGTGCCGAATCGCAAAAAGTGGTCTGGTCTTAAGCTAGCAAAATGGTCCGGTCTGGCACGCGATGGCGTGGCGGCAAATTTAAAGGGACGTACCTGTACACCCTTATGCCTGTCTGTGCCAGGGAGGAAAGCACCAAAATTAGAACATATAAAGTCCATAGTTATATCTTAAAAATCCAACATATTTTGGGGGTTCTAAGGGTCCTTCCTCGGGCCTGGTTCCTGTTGAACAAACTGTGTGATGGACTGCTAGAATCGGGTGGATCCTAAAGGGCTAATTAGTAGGCTCACTAGATACTGTTTAACCACTTCTTCTACTTTGCAACATTGTAGAACAAGGCACCGTTAAGTCAGTAACGGGAGAATACAGGCAACACAGGTGACTAGTCCTTTGCTGTCTGCTTGCCTTTCTTGCTCTTTAACCACTTGCCGCCCGCTTATTGTCAAATGACGGCGGCAAAGTGGTTTTAAAATCCTGACAGGACGTCATATGACGTCCTCAGGAAACTTAAGCCGCTGCGCGCCCCGGGGGGCTCGCATAGCGGCGATCGTTGTTGCGGGGTGACAGTCTGACACCCCGCAACTACGATCTTGGTAAATAGTCTCCGACGGAGACTCTTTACCACGTGATCAGCCGTGTCCAATCACGGCTGATCACAGTGTAAATAGGAAGAGCTGGTGATCGGCTTTTCCTCACTCGCGTCTGTCAGACGCGAGTAGAGGAGAGCCGATCGGCTGCTCCACTGATAGGGGGGTCTGCGCTGATCGATTATCAGCGCACCCCCCGAGGATGCCCAGCACTGGACCACCAGGGACGCCACCAGACCACCAGGGATGCCCAGCACAAGTTATGCCACCCTAGAACACCAGGGATGACACACAGTGCCCACAATGGATGCCAATCAGTGCCCACAATGGATGCCAATCAGTGCCCACAATGGGCATCACTGATTGGCATGCATTATTATTTGGCACTGATTGGCATCCATCAGTGCCTATCCGTGCCACCTATCAGTGCCCATCTGTGCCACCTATTAGGGCCCATCCATGCTGCCTATCAGTGCCCATCCATGCTCATCCGTGCCGCCTATCCATGCCCATTCGTGCCGCCTATCCATGCCCATTCGTGCCGCCTATCCATGCCAATCTATGCCAGCTATCAGTGCCAATTTGTGCCACCTATCAGTGCCCATCCGTGCCGCCTATCAGTGCTGCCTATCAGTGCTCATCAATGCCACCTCAGTGCCACTTCATTGGTGCCACCTCATCGGTGCCCATCAGTGCTGCCTTATCAGTGCCCATCAGTGCAGACCCATCAGTGCCCATCAGTGAAGGAGAAAACTTACTTATTTACAAAGTTTTGAAACTGAAACAAAAAAAAAACATTTTTTTTCAAATTTTTCGGTATTTGTTTAGCAAAAAATAAGAACCGCAGAGGTGATCAAATACCACCAAAAGAAAGATTTGTGAGAAAAAAAATGATAAAAATGTCATTTGGGTACAGTGTAGCATGACCGCTCAATTGTCATTCAAAGTGCGACAGCGCTGAAAGCTCAAAATTGGTCTGGGCAGGAAGGTGTTTAAGTGCCCTGTATTGAAGTGGTTAAAGTAGCTGCACAGAGCTGCCCATCCCATGTTACGGTGTGGAGGCCTGGGGACAAGATGCTGAGTCTCCGAGCACTGCATGTGGATGTATGTGCAGATGTACCCTACAGTGGGGAAAATGATTATTTGATCCCCTGCACATTTTATGAGTTTTTAAATGATAGAGACAGAATATCAACCAAAAATCCAGACATAAACACATGATACAAATGTTATAAATTGAGTTGCAGTTCAGTGAGTAAACTAAGTACAAACCAACAATAATTCTGACTCCCACAGACTGGCTACAGTATATGCTCATGTGGTACACAGATTAGTCCTGTCAATTTAAGAAGGTGCTCCTAACGACAACTCATTATGTGTATAAAAGACACCTGTCCACAGAATCTCTCTTCCATTCAAAGCGCACCATCATGGGCAAGACCAAAGAGCTGTCAAAAGGACGCCAGGGACGAGATTGTAGACCTGCACAAGCCTGTAATGGGCTACAAGACCATCAGCAAGAAGCTTGGTGAGAAGGAGACAAGTGTTGGAGCGACTTATTTGCTAATGGAAGAAATACAATATAACTATCAAACACCCTCGGTCTGGAGCTCCTTGCAATATTTTGCCTCATGGGGTAAGGATGATCATGACAAAAGTGAAAGATCAGCCCAGAACTACAAGGGAGGAGCTTTTGAATTTTCTCAAGGCAGTTGGGACCACAGTCACCAAACAAACCATTGGTAACATAATACACTGCCTTCACACCGATTCAAATCCTGCAGCACCTGCAAGGTCCCCCTGCTCAAGAAGGCACGTGTACAGGCTCATCTAAAGTTGCCAATAAACATCTAAATGATTCAGAGAAGGATTGGGTGAAAGTGCTGTGGTCAGATGAGACCAAAATGGAGCTCTTTGGCATTAACTTGACTCGCTGTGTTTGGATGAAGAAAGATGCACTTTCTCCCAATCCTTCTCTGAATCATTTAGCTGTTCATTGGCATGACTGTACATGTGCCTTCTTGAAGAGGGGGACTCGCCATGTTTGGAGGAAGAAAAATGCTGACTATAACCCTGAGAACACCATCCCTACAGTCAAGCACGAAGGTGTTAACATTATGCTTTGGGGCTGTTTCTCTGCTAAAGGTACAGACTGACTTTGCTGCATTGAGGGTCCAATGGCAGGGGCCATGTATTGTAAAATCTTGGATGAGATTCCCTCAGCCAGAACACTGAAGATGGGTCATGGATGGGTCTTCCAGGATGACAATGACCCAAAACATACCGCCAAGGCAGCAAAAGAGTAGCTCAAAAAGCCCCCTTCCTGACCAGGCCATTTTTTGCGATACGGCACTGCATCGCTTTAACTGACAATTGCACGGTCGTGCGACGCTGTACCCAAACAAAATTGACATCCTTTTTTTCCCATATATAGAGCTTTCTTTTGGTGGTATTTGATCACCTTGCGGTTTTTATTTTTTGCGCTTTAAACAAAAAAAGAGCGAAATTTTTTAAAGAAAAAAAACAATATTTTTTAATTTTTGCTATAATAAATATCCTCAAAAATGTTTTTAAAAAACAAATTACTTCATCAGTTTAGGCCGATATATATTCTACATATTTTTGGTAAAAAAAAAATCGCAATATTGATTGGTTTGCACAAAAGTTATAGCATCTACAAACTATGGAAAACGTTTTTGGCATTTTTTTTTTTTTTTACTAGTAATGGGGGTGATTTTTAGCGGTACTGCGACATTGCGGCGGACAGATCGGACACTTTTGACACATTTTTGGAACCATTGACATTTATATATCAGGACATTTATACATGATCAGTGCTATAAAAATGTACTGATTACTGTATAAATGTCACTGGTAGGGAAGGGGTTAATAATAGTGGGTGATCAAGGGGTTAAATGTGTTCTCTCGTGTGTGTTACTAACTGTATGGGGATGTACAGTTAGATTGGGGGAGGAGACATATCGCTGTTTTTACTTAGTAGGAGCAGACAATCTGTCTCTCCTCTCCTGACAGAACAGGGATTTGTGTCTTTACAAGCACAAATCCCCATTCTGTCTCTTGTGCCCATGATCGCACGTGGCCAGCAGTCATCACGACCACCAGCCACATGCATCGGGTCCCCCGCTTTGCAGCGCGTGCCTACTATAGCTGTTTAAAGGGCCGACGTACAGCTATGGCGATTTGTGGGAGAGAACCAACCTGCCTCAGTATAATGATGGTGGCTGGTCTGCTACTGGTTAAGGTCATGAAGTGGCCTAGCCAGTCTCCCGACCTTAATCCTATAGATCCTATAAATTTATGGAGGGAGCTGAAACTTTGAGTTGCCAAGTGATAGACAAGAAACCTTAAGGATTATTCTGCTGAAAACAGGTCACAGGAGTGCAAAAGGAATTGCACTCCTGCTTTGGCTATACTTCTCCTTTAAGGTTTCTTGGCTGTCACTTGGCAACTCGAAATTTCAGCTCCCTCCATAAATTTTCTATAGGATTAAGGTCTGGAGACTGGAGTGGATTAGGCAGTTAGGAGTGGCTTCTTCTTGAGCCACTCCTTTGTTGCCTTGGCGGTATGTTTTGAGTCATTGTCATGCTGAAAGACCCATCCATGACCCATCTTCAGTGTTCTGGCTGAGGGAAGAAGGTTCTCATCCAAGATTTTACAATACATGGCCCCATTCATTGGCCACTCAATGTGGCAAAGTCGGTCTGTACTTTTAGCAGAGAAACAGCCCCAAAGCCCCAAAGCCTAATGTTTAGACTTCCATGCTTGACTGTAGGGATGGTGTTCTTAGGGTCATAGTCCGCATTTTTCTTCCTCCAAACACGGCGAGTCCCCTCCTCAAGAAGGCACATGTACAGTCATGCCAATGAACATCTAAATGATTCAGAGGATTGGCAGAAGGTGCTGTGGTCAGATAAGACCAAAATTGAGCTCTTCAGCATTAACTCAACTCGCCGTGTTTGGAGGAAGAAAAATGCTGACTATGACCCTGCACTTTAAAGTAGATCTAAAACCAATTGCTAACATGACAATGTCATTTCCAAAGTTGTTTTCGAATAATTCAAAATTTTCAGCTTTCACTAAAATAAAACCTGATGATTCTGTCATAAAAGTTTTGTTCAGACACTTCCTATTATGGGTTGACCACTGTCTTTCAGTTGTGATCCTGTGCAGTCACCCTGTCAAATGCCCACTTGTTTAAGAATACGTGTGGCACACATATTATGCAGGCCTGATCCACAGTTTTCATTCTCAGAAAGCTGGTCTAGAGCAATATGCAGCTGACACTGGAGCAAGAGTACTTTTATGTCATGTAAGAGGGTGATCTCGGTCACTTGTGTCTTCTCAAGAAATCACTAGACAAATAGGACTTTCATACTCAGTGTAAAGGTTCTTTTTTTTGGAGTCCATTGAGGGACAGAAGCATTCTTAGATTGTGAGATATACCCTGAGAACAAATACAGGGGAAATGGAGGAAACACATTGATTAGCACAGGATAACCTGGCCTACAACCATCATGCCTCAGCTTTGTAGCAAAGTAGCACCAAGAGCATGAAAATAAACACAGGGTGGAGGGACCTTTACCATTAGTACAAAAATCCTATTTTCTTTCTTATCCATTGAGGAGAACAGGAGCTCTTATGCGGCGTACACACGGTCGGAATTTCCGATGGAAACAGTCCGATGGGAGCTTTTCATCGGATTTTCCGACCGTGTGTATACCGTGTTTTTCTGTCTGAATTTCCGATGGACTTTGAATTGAGAACCTGTTCTCAATTTTTCCGACGGAAAACCTTTCTATCGGATTTTCCGATCGTGTGTATGCAATTCCGACACGCAAAATTCCGACGCATGCTCGGAAACAATTTGACACATGCTCAGAAGCATTAAACTTCCCTTTTATAGTGCTTTCGAAAGTGTTTTATGCCGCTGTGTTATTGACCGTCGGAATTTGGTGTGATCGTGTGTAGGCAACACAGCTTGAGTGGAATTCCGTCGGAATTCCATTGGAAAAACCGTCAGAGTTTTTTCCGACGAAAATTCCGATCGTGTGTACGCGGCATTAGACTGTTGGAATGTTCAAAAGCAATTTTGAAAAAAGCAAAAGAAAAAAAAACAGAAGGGTGAGCAACACAATAACAAGAAAGGTTTATAGACTCAAGAAATAACAAAAGAAAACTGGGGGGCAGCCTGAAGGGCCTAAAGCCTGGTACACACTAATAGTTTTTTTCGTTGAACCCAGTGGGAGCCACTGTACTAACATTCTGACGTTTTTACAGCGATCTCCCCGCTGAGCTGTTGTATTCTGACAGGGGGATGACCCCCTATCAGAACACTCAGATCAGTGCTCTCAGCCAGCATGCTCGTCTGACAGAAGGTCACGGGCCGAATGTCGCCTGTTTTTTATTGAATTGGTCGATGTCTCACAACATTCTGCCCGTGTGTACTAGGCATAACTCCCAAATAAGTAATCTATTGAGGCCTTAAAATCCGCCTGGTAGGGGGCATGACCGGAAGCTGACCTGAATGGATGCTTAGCCAGCTAGCTCTCCCTCAGCCCGCAGCTTCAAGGAAAATATCTGGTACTTCGCTCACCCATCCATGGGCAGATCCAGGACCACTCAATCCTCATCAGCCATGGGATCATCCCAACCTCCACCGGTGTCCTCCACGATCTTCAGGGGCTACTTTGAAGTGCCCGGCATGCCTCTGCGTGGAGAAGACAAGATGGCGCTGGACGCTGTCTAATTCCGACCTCGTGCCTCCTCGCACTCACCATCCCAGGCCCAGCAGCCTCAACAGGACCAGCCAGCATCTCAGCTCATGGCCCCAGGGCCCGACGGACCTCCACAGGCGGTAAGTCGCTCCTTTCGCGCTCTCCCATCCCCAGCCACGCGAGGCGCAGGCTGCAACCCACATCCAGCCCTCTGTGCCGTACACATAGTGCACGGATGCCTTCCCACGAGAGCAGCCCAACTCTCCTGCCACCTCAGAAGATTCGGAGGACTTTCCAGCCAACCCGGGGCCCCAAGCATCCACGAGCCTACCCAGAGCCTGAAGGAGGCAGTAGGCCTCACTCCCCCAACACGCCTGTGCATGCCTCCTCCAAGGCCCAGAGACTCTAGCTCTGCCAGAGGAACCGCTGGGACCCCCTCTTATGCCCAGATTGAAAGCTCCTGGGCACTTCCTCAAATGGGGAGCCCACCGGCACCAGCTCCATGGCCCTTCCACACTCCAACATGGTCTGAGCCCTGGGACCCTCCACCGCGGCCTACCCCGAGCTCACAGCACCTCTGTGGAGGACTCCCATTCACAGCCTTCTACCTCTCATTTGCACCCGTACCGAGATGCTGTGGCCCACCTCCACCCTGTCCCCCCATGTGTAAATCCTATCTACAAGCCATTCCAACTAAGGAGGACTTTAAACAGATCATAGAAGATGTTAAAGCCACTTGCCGAGCTGAAATCCAGGCCCATTCGGGCCTCAAACACCTAGCAGACAGGGTGTAAATGGCAGAGGAGGAGATACAGGAGACTAAAATGTCAGTCCACTGCACTCAAATTCAGGGCTCAGACCACGCCTCTTGCTGAGAGACATGCATCGTCATGTTGAGGACTTGGACAATAGGGGACACAGGAAAAACATTTGCGTGAGAGGCCTGCCTGAATTAGAAGATGCCGAAGATCTACAGACCACCCTGCAGGCCTTGTTTAACAACCTACTGGGGGAACCTGCTGACAAACACATTGAGATGGACTGAGCCCACCGAGCCCTCTGGCCTAAGGGCCCCGCTTTTAAACCACACAATGTCATCTGCCGGGTGAACTTCTATCCGCTGAGATAAGACATCATGCGCAAAAATCGCTCCATCTGCAAACTGGTCTTCGACAACAATCCAGTACAGATATACCCGGACCTTTCCTGGATCACGCTTCAAAACTGTAGACTCTTACAACCCCTTCTCCATGCTTTACAAATAAGGACATTATCTACAGATGGGGATTTCCCTTCAGCCGGGCAGCAAGACACCAAGGAAAATCTGCTATACTGCGCTACCCAGAGGGCCTAAATGCCTTCTGTGATGCCCTTGGTATTCCTGTTCCTCAGCTACCTGACTGGGACCTGGTGGCCACCCCTCCTCCATCTCCAGTGGTTTGGCAGAAGGTCCCCCTTACCAAGCGCTCTAGAGGACCAGACTCCCCTCGTAAGTCTAGTTAGCCTCCATGTCCTTTTCTGTTTTGCCCAATTTTGTTGTACCACAACCTGGTCCCTTTCTATAAGTTACTTCACTTACTGCTTCACCATTATTCCCTGATTGCCCCTGCTTCATCCTAGTTTAACACCATGTCTGAGACACAAAAGAGGTCAACTCTATGCTTACCAACCCCCCTTGGTTTGCCACCCAAAGTTCCCCCCTTAGCTCCCTGTTGATTTTCATCATATCTCTGTGTCCCTCCTGCCCCGACTTTTTTCAGTTCTCTGGTCGGGTGGACATAAAAGAACTGCATTGGACCCCTGAACCCTAGGTCTTGTAGGGACCTCAGATGTATGTTGTAAAAAATGTGTATGTTACTGTTCTAACCCCTTCTCTTCTAGCTTCCTTTCCTCCTTCTCTCCGCAGGCTGGCTCCTCACGTAGTCCTCGATGGCCACCGGATAGTACAATCTATCTCGTGAACGTGAGCTCAAATCTGAAAGATGACTGTTGACCTCCTTTCTTTGCAACCCCAAAGTGCCTGCTAGCCTTACCCGACAGATATCATGTCCCTGGGAGTCACAGAACCTTTTTCTTTTTCCGACACTTATACCCCAGATCCCGTAAACTGCTACCATTTTCTGAACTCCAAGATAAACATGACCTACCCCACCAGGTATTCTACGGCTACCTGCAGATCCGACACTATACCCAAACCATAATGCCAAGTCTGCAATTTTCCACACCTTCCTCATTTGAACGCATTATATTAGAGGGTTCCGCCTGTAGACGACTGATCTTGGATATATACCAGATCCTTAACACATACTCCATACCAGAACAGGGCAGACATGCTTACGTGCTCCGCTGAGAGAGGAGATCCCTGTGGTGGCATGGTGGGCGATCTGGAGTCAAGCTGCCAAGAGTTCTCTATGTACCCTCCATAAGGAAAACGCTTACAGGATCCTCTTCTTTTGGTACCTGACTCCAGACGTGCTCCATGTTATCTACCCCTCTAGCTCTGACCGCTGCTGGCGCTGCCAGCGGGACAGAGGCACTCTTCTCCACATCTACTGGACCTGTCCTTCATTAGCTCCATTCTGGTGTTTGACACAACAACTACTGATTCGCCTCTTTGAGGTGCCAATACCCATGACACCGAAATTCTTCCTGCTAGGCCTCTTCCAACTGAAAATAGCCAAACCCTATAAGAAATTACTCATACTCATTCTCATGGCTGCACGATGCCTATTAGCCCTTAACTGGAAGAAAAGCTCACCACCTTCCCTGTAAGCCCCCGGTTAAGGATGTTGAGCTTATGGAGAACATGACTGCCAGGATACGGGACAGGCTAGATGACCACAATAAGGTCTGGGAGCGATGGCATCACCGTGAAGACCTACCCTGAGCCGGTAAACAAGCTAATGCAGTAACTTTCTGCCTTCTTCCTACTCTCTTCTCCTACTTTTTTCTCTCTGTTATTTCTCCCCTCTTGGATAGTTAGGTACGATTCCAGTTTTCAGGTACTGCTTACTATTGCTCTAAAATATTGTCACCATTGAAGTGGAAATGTATAATGCAACAAATTGAAGAAGGTTCCCTTTTTAACGCCACTGCGCTCTTTCATGCATTGTCCTTTTTCTTACTCACACTTGTACCTGTGTACTGTTTTTCTTTCATTAAGACCAATAAAAATGTTATTTGAAAAAAAAAAATCCGCCTGGTAGAGCTTAGAAAGAACAGAAGTCATCTTGGAAAGGATGCTTGATGCCCAAAAAGACCAAGAAAGCACTCACTTAAACTGAGTCACTTAGAGATGATGGATCAAAAAGTTGATGTACCCTTACAGGGTCCACCTGGAATACAAAATAATTACTCTCCCTGAAGAAGCACTGGCTGAGAGGTAGACCAGTTTAGACTTTCCCCTTGCAGAGGTGAAGGTTACTAGAAACATCAGCTTGTGGGTAAGTAAAGAGAGAAGAATGTCTCTAATGGGTCCAACACAGTGGTCTTTGAAGCAGAGAGAGAACCATATTCAGTCTTACTGAGTCACAGGTGAATGAACAGGGTGAGTTACATGGAAGACTCCTTACTTATACAAAGGCCTTAAACAAGGAGTGAAAGATCAGTAGTTCTTGAAAAAAGATCAGAAGATCGAAGAGTCTGAAGTTTCTGCTATGGAAGTAAAGCACGATACACACAAGCCAAAATCATACGGTTCCTGCTGAATTTTTGGTCTGCGTGTACAGCTATCAGTTCAACAGAAGCTGGTCTAAAGACTGGCTTCTGTCGAACGGGCATGCTGGAAAACTGGCATTTGATCAGCCAATGGCTGCTAGCGCTGATCAGTATATTCTGGCAGGGAGGAGTCCCTGTCAGAGAACACTATTTCTTAGCAGGAGAGATCGCTTGTGTTGATGCAGGCTTCTGTCAGTTTTTTTTCCATTCAATCCGCTGGTTGAACAAAAACAAACTGTAAAGCCTAGTACACATGGGCCAAATGTCGGGCTGCATCAGGCAGTTCAATTGAAACCCACGTGTGGTGCTTTTGGCCCGTTCAGGCGCTTCTGCCGATGGGCATGACTGAACAAGGTCTGCCGATCGGTTCCCGATCAGCACTCTTAGCCAATGGCTGAGAGCGCTGACCGGAGTGTTATGGCAGGGCGGCGTCCCCCTGTCAGAACACAATGGCATAGCAGGGGAGATCACTGTACTAACACTGCATGGTTACTACAGCGGCGCCTTAGGAGCTGTCATACCCCTGCTGGGTTGAATGGAAAATAAACTGCTAGTGTGTACCCAGCTTTAAGTTCTGGGCTGAGTTGTGTCCAGGACCAAACCCAGATAATCCAAATGATGAGTTGAGTCCAACAACTGAAAGTTCAGAATTCAACTGCTGCATTTCTTGACAGTCAAACTCAGGTTCCCCTGACCGTTCCCTCAACAGTGGGTCATCTAAGAATCCCACAGTTGAAAAACTGGTCTAATACTAGGGCTAGCACTTTGGTGGTCACTCGAGGTGCAGATCAGAGGCCAAAAGGACCGCTAACTGGTAGTGTGGGGCCCCACAACAACATGTAACAATAGTAGATTTGCTGGAAAGATGTGAACATGCAAGTACATGTCCTTGATGTCAACAGAAGTCAGATATGGTGAAATCCTTTTTTCTCAATTCAAAAAGAAGATATTCAGAACTTTTAGATCCAAGATGAGGCATATGCCCTCTTTTAGTATGGGCATAGTGAACAAGTTGGAGGAAAACCCTGAAACCTTTTCATCATAGAAACTCAGGCAATTACATCCTCAACCAGAAGACCTGACAGAGCTTGATGAGGATCTGGTAATCTGTGTGGAGAAAAGAAAACCAAGGTGGGGACAGAGCGCAAAACCCCAGTTTGTAACCCTGGGATACCACCTCCTGTATCCAAGCATCAGAAATGTATGCTGTCCAAGTGTTTCTTCACTCTGAAAAGTGGAGCCATACCTGCACGTAAGGAATGTTTGTCCTCACTAAAATTCACACAGTGCTCGACTGGGGAAACTGGGCAAGAAGAGTTAGGTAAGTACTGCTAACTTTGTTGGTTTTAGTTAATAGAATGTATTTAGGTAGTCAGGTTTATTAATTAGGTGTTGGAGTTGGTAAGGTCCACTTAAAGTTGTAGTAAACTGCGTGGTTTGAAAACTTGCTGACAGACAGGATATGTACGCTCAGTCTACATTTACAGCCCCTGATCTGTGCCTCGGCACTGTGACTCCTGCGAACATGTGGGGGATGTGACGTCATCGCGGTCTGGCCATTCAATTAGCTAAAGACAGGGAACCTGGAAGGAAGACCGGGTGAAGATGTAAGCGCCCGGGAGTCGAGACCCACCGGATTGATCACAACACAGCGCTGGAGGGCGTCTTTGACAGGTAAGTCTGCAATTATGTGCTAAATCTGCCGTGCATACTAGCACATTATGGCATTGACTTGCAGAGGGCCCCTAAAAAGAAAAAAAATGTGCCAGACTTTACTACTGCTTTAAGGATTTGGAAGACTCTGAGGGCCAGACCTTGTGAGCAGACTAGGAGCCAGGCTAGTAGAGAAACAAAAATACAATTTCTAAGCAGAGAAGGGGAAACTGGGCAAACTATTCCTTAGGTTTCTTCCACTGAGGAAGATGGGCATTCTTACCATCAGTAGCATGTCTAGTATCTAGAATTGATTTGAAGAGACCTTGTCCCTCAAATACTATGGGGAACCAATGCTTCTTATACAAGAATTACAGGAATTGGCCAAGGTGCGTACACATGAGTACTGACCGGAGAACCATACAATAGAACATTTGGGAAACTTTAGTTTACAGGCAGAGGTAAAAATTAAAATTACAGCCATTTTTCCATGTGTACTATAAGCAAGGGAGGGATCAATAACAGTGTTCTCAGAGATCTCTTTAATGGGAAGTTAACCAGCTAGCCATGATTTCACCAGGTACAATTGCAAGCAGGAGCCATCAACTGCACCAATCGAAGGGTAGGGCTGACCGCCTCAATAAGGAGAAAAATTATTAGATTTAGGCATAATGGTGCAGATCAGTGCATTCTGATGGCGAGGAAGTCTCTCCGCTGTCAGAATACAATAGCACAGTGGGAGGGAAAATCCGCATTTAGTGTGTGGATGGGGGAATCAAGGTATTTTCTTTCATTCAACCCGTAGGTTGAATGAAAAAATATGACTCGTGTATGGCCAGCCTTTACATCTGCGTTTAAATAGCTGGCGCAGGAAGCAACTACATACAAAAATCCACAATGGCTGTTTTAAATTAAACAGGAGAGACTTTGAAAGATAAACTCTTCAAGCACAATCTGACTGAGGTCTGTTACTCAGCCTGCATTAGCATAGAGCAAGGGTCTCCAAACATATAAACAAAGGGCCAGTTTATTGTCCTTCAAACCTTAGGCGGGGCACACTGTGGCCAACAGGAGAAGAAAATGTCCTGGCATTAGCGAGAATGAACAATGCCTCATCGTTGGTATCAGTGGGAGATTTAGTGTCCGATCATTGGTGTCAGTGGGAGGAATAGTGTCCCATCCTTGGTGTCAGTGGGAGGAATAGTTGCCCCATCATTGGTGTCATTGGGAGGAATAGTGCCCCATCAATGGTGTCAGTGGCAAGAATAGTGCCCAATCAATGGTGTTAGTGGGAAGAATAGTGTCCCAGCATTGGTGTCAGTAAGAGGGATAGTGTCCCATCATTGGTGTCAGTAGGAGGAATGGTGCCCCATCATTGGTGTCAGTAGTAGGAATAGTGCCCCTTTAATGGTGTCAGTGGCAAGAATAGTGCATCATCAATGGTGTCATTACCAGGAACTATGCCCCTACTTGAGCTGGAGCTGGATTGGAGTACTGTGACCTGTTGCTCAAACTGCATCAGTATAGTCTGGTCATGCAAAGCCTTTATTAGCATAAAGCATGTGTGTTTTTAGCCCTGGTTCACACCAGTGCGGCTTTGAAACTGTGCTATTTCAGCATGATTTCAAAGCTGCAGATCAGTGCGATTTAATTTAGGCTTGCAAGTTCATTTAATAGAAGTCAATGCAAGTGGCAATGAAATTGCAAAAAAGTAATGTGGGAACTTTTTTCAAAGTCACAACAATTTGAACGGTTCCATTGCCGAAAATTTGGTGCGACTTGTCATGTGATTTTGATTGGTGTGAAGGAGGGCTTAGGGAAGGACTCACATGTCCAATCTCATTCAGGATCCTTCCTGGAATTACCAGGGAAATCCATACTAAGAACTGGGTATGCACATTGAAGAGACATCAAATGTGATGCAAGTGTACTGTTTATCCAAGTCTGGCAAGGAAGCCTAGAATGTGAAAAAAGTGCTGTTGAGCTTTTGTTACATCAGGTACATCAGGGTATTGCAGAGAAAGAGAATATGGATTCTCTCATACAATTTAACAATGAATAGTGCACACTGCCTCCTAAATAGGAGGTGCATCATCAAATGTATCAGTTACTGTATGTTCAAATTATATACTTAAAGCGGAGCTCCGTCCTGGGGAAAAAAAATGTTTTTTTTAAAAGTCAGCAGCTACAAATACTGCAGCTGCTGACTTTAAAAAATGGGAACCTTACCTGTCCAGCGATGCGGGGGAACAAGGCCCCCCCTCGTTCCACGAGCCGCTCACGGCGCCGGCATTCCTAATGTGGGAACCGGGCTGTGGCTTCACAGCCGGGCACCCACTGCGCATGCGCGAGCGGCGCCGCGATTTGACGCTCAGTCATCTGGGACACGTGACAGGTCCCAGATGACTGTGCGGCGCCGAGGGGGAAGTGACGTTTAGCCCGGGCAATGAAGGTGGCAGACTACGAGGGACCCCATAGCAACAGGCATTTGGAGGTGAGTAAAAATTATTTTTTTTTTTCCAATTATTTTTTTTTTATTTTTTTTATGATTTTTAAGCCCCCTTTTTTTTTTTTTTGACCGCAACCCCACTTTAACCACTTCAATACAGGGGACTGTTCCAGGACAATTTTCAGCTTTCAGCGGTGTCGCACTTTGAATGACAATAGCACGGTGATGCAACACTGTACCAAAACTAAAGTTTTTATCATTTTCTTCCTACAAATAGAGCTTTCTTTTGGTGGTATTTGATCACCACTGGGTTTTTTTTTTTTTGCTAAACAAAGAAAGATGTTTTCTTTGTTTCTGTTATAAAATGTTGTTTTCTCCTTCACTGATAGGCACTAATGAGGCAGCACTGATGGGCATGGGCACTGATGAGCTGGCATTGATAAGGTGGCACTGATGGGCACTAATGAGGAGTCACTGATATGTAGAATTGATGGGCACTGATATGCAGCACTGATGGGCACCGATAGGCGGCACTGATAGGTGGCACTGATGGGCACTCATAGGCGTCACTCTTTGGCACTGATAGATGGCACTGATTGGCACTGATGGACACTAATAGATGGCACTGATGGGCAGCACTGATGATGAGGTACTGACAGGTGTTTGTGATGGGCACTGATTGGCACTGTTATGGGCACTGATTGGCACTTTGATGGGCACTGACAGACTTTTCTGATGGGGCACTGCCTGGCAGCTGATGGGCACTGATTGGCATTGCTGATGGCACATCTGAGGGGGCTGTGCTGATAATCAGTGTGCGGAGTGATTAAAGAATTGTTGCACTTTCAGTACAGTTAACCTTCAAATGCTCTCTCTTCCTCAGCAACTCTCCCAAATGTTCTACCTACCTGTGCCTGCTAGATGCTACAAAACTGCTGCTCCCGACGTCTCTTGGGCAGGTGTTATTGGTCTCCATTTATACCTACAGAAAGGCAGACTATTGTGTATCCCAAAGGTTTGCAGCCTTTTTAGTAGTGACTAGGGATTCCTTTGGGTATGTGCAGAAAGAGAACCTGGTCAGACCAGCAGAGCCTCAAAGCTATCAGAGGAACAGAGGGTGGTGACTTGAGAAGGTTATATGTATAGAAAGTAGTGGCGCGCAATAAACTAAACTAGACTAAATGATAAAAGATGGTAGGTCATTGAGTAAAATAAATCAAGTGGCTATAGAAATAGCAAAGTCCAGGAAGTGTCACTAAAATGCAGTGCAACGAAGGTAACGTGCATCAAGGTAAGATAATAATCATCGGTAAAACACAATCTAAAAGATCAATGTAACATATAAGAGTGTACCAATAAAAGTGCATAAAAACACAAAACCCGCGAAGAGTATATATATATATATATATATATATATATATATATATATATATATATAAAGGACAGCCAAATGCTGGCTAGGCTGTGTGCCAGTGGTAGTGATAAATAAAGTGAATAAAATAGTAGAAAATCTGTTGCCTGACTTGGTCCCCTGATGAAGTCACGTGACCCGTGACGAACACACGTCGGGACTGACCTATACCTACCGGAAGTGACGCCAATCGAGCCCGCCGCTCGTTTATACTCTGCCTGTTTTTACCACTGATTTGTGAGTACCCATTTTAATGTTTATACTGCTTGATAAAATATCGTTTTATAAAACTTACTACACCATGAGGCCTACTTACTTTCCCTAAACATACTGATGAGAACCCCCCAACCTGGATACACCTACACCTTTATGCAAGGAGACATTGATGGGATACTGATAGGAAAACGCCAAACAGGATCTGGGCCACGCATCTGGGACCTATAGGAGGGCGGTCACCAAGGACCACAAAGGCTTATACACCCATGCTGTAACCTTACAGCTGTAAGGTAAGGGGCCATCTATACTACCCCCACTAGGATCGCACAGGACACAAATTGCACAGGATATTCACGGATCACACTGCATTCACTACCCCCAAATTCCAGCACTTGCACCTTTATTTTTTGGATTGATGGACATTATTTGCACCTTATGATGTTTATGGACTAATTTATACACAATTTCCAAATTCGTTGCAACATATGATTTTTTCTTATGGATTTCTTTTATACACGATTTTTTATTTGTGGTTATTTATTTATCTGAATTTTATTCGCTCCATTGATTTTATATATATTTTATAGTTCTTTACTGCTCCAGCAACAGATTTTCTACTATTTTTATTTACTTTATTTATCACTACCACTGGCACACAGCCTAGCCAGCATTTGGCTGTCCTTATATATATATATATACTCTTCACAGATTTTGTGTTTTTATGCACTTTTATTGGTACACTCTTATATGTTACATTGATCTTTTAGATTGTGTTTTACCGATGATTATTATCTTACCTTGATGCATGTTACCTTCGTTGCACTGCATTTTAGTGACACTACCTGGACTTTGCTATTTCTATAGCCACTTGATTTATTTTACTCGATGACCTACCATCTTTTATCATTTAGTCTAGTTTAGTTTATTGTGCGCCACTACTTTCTATACATATTTCCTCTGGGTTCAGGCATTTCCCCCAGTGTGCGCTGCAGTTATTGGCCGTTACTCTTTGTGCTGGCGCAGGATTACCCTCTTTATCCTAGACTTGAGAAGGTTGCTGGAAGAAGAGAGAGAGCATTTAAAGTGACTGTTTGGGGGCTGCCATTACAGTTCTCCTTCTGAAAATGTTAGATGGCTGGCTGTGTCTGACTTCAGTATGTTTCAGTCATAGTCCTGCACAAATATGTTGTAAATGAGTATCAGTACTATCTCTATATTTGTCTTCAAGCACGATAATGACAGACAGAGAACTAGTATTCTCGGTAGAGAGTTTCAGTAATGGCATCATCTAATAATCTCTTATACCTTGTCCCTTCAAAGATAACTATACTAAAAGTGCCTTCATTTTCCACATGTGATAACTGTATTACCTTAAAGAAACACACACGACTATGTTGTATATGTAAATTGTTTAAGAAAAAACTTTTTTGAGAAAAAAAAAGTGCATTAACCATTTAAGGACAGAGCCTCTTTCTGAGATTTGTTTTTTTACAAGTTAAAAACTGTTTTTTTTTTTTTTGCTAGAAAATTACTTAGAACCCCTGCACAGTATAATTTTTTTTTCTAACATCCTAGAGAATAAAATGGCGGTCATTGCAATACTTTCTGTCACACCGTATTTGCGCAGCGGTCTTACAAGCGCACTTTGTTTGGAAAAAATACACTTTTTTGAATAAAAAAAATAAGACAACAGTAAAGTTAGCCCAAATTTTTTTTTATTGTGAAAGATAATGTTACGCGAGTAAATTGATACCCAACATGTCAAGCTTCAAAATTGCGCCCGCGCGTGGAATGGCGACAAACTTTTACCCTTAAAATCTCCATAGGCAACGTTTAAAAAATTCTACGGGTTGCATGTTTTGAGTTACAGAGGAGGTCTAGGGCTAGAATTATTGCTCTCGCTCTACTGATCGCGGTGATACCTCACATGTGTGGTTTGACGGGACGGAGCATGTTTAAAATAAAAATATTTTTCTTATTTATTTTACCATTTATTTTTTATTTTTACACTGCTCCTTTTAAAAAAAATTGTGTCACTTTTATTCCTATTACAAGGAATGTAAACATCCCTTGTAATAGAAAAAAAACATGACAGGACCTCTTAAATATGAGATCTGGGGTCAAAAAGACATCAGATCTCATATTTACACTAAAATGCAATAAAAAAAAAAAAAAAAAAAAAAAAAATAAAATATAAATATATATATATATATATATATATATATATATATATATATATATATTTCTGTGCAAACATTTTTAAATTAGGAATGCTTTCTGGAATAGAAGTGTTAATGGTTTATTTTTTATAAATTAACAAATAAGTAAATGTACAAAAGAGAAAAATCACCCTGTGATTTACCACAGTACTGTGCAAAAGTTTTAGGCAGGTGAGAAGAAATGCTGTAAAGTAAGAATGCTTTCAAAAATATATATTTGAATGGTTTATTTTTAACAATTTACAAAATGCTAAATGAGCGAACAGAAGAAAAATCTAACTCAAATCAATATTTGGTGTGACTACACTTTTGGCTTAACAACAGCATAAGTTCTTACATGTGCGCACTTTGTACACTTGCACAAAGTCAGGAATTTTGTAGGATTAGAGTCAGGTGTATGATTAACCAATTATACCAAGCAAGTGCCAATGGTCATCAATTTCATATTTAGGTTGTTACACAGTCAAACTGAAACAGCTGTGTAGGAGGCTTGAAACTGGGTGAGTAACAGCAAAACTCTGCTACTAAGGTGAAGTTGTGGAAGACAGTTTCATGTCACAGGTCATACACCAAGGCAAGACTGAGCAGAGCAACGAGACACAAGGTAGTTATACTGCATCAGCAAGGTATCTCCCAGACAAAGATTTCAAAGCAGACTGGGGTTCAAAATGTGCCAAGGTTGACCAAGGAAGCTAAAAGTGGTACTAAACCCACAACAGTAAAATCAGTCTGTGTATGCAGTAAAGCTTGCTTGTTTTACTCACTGTGGAACCTAAGGGGTTAATCCTTCGCATTGTGTAAAAATGCTGTTTGATCCTGGCTTCTCTAACTCTCCCCTCCGTCTACTGACTCCTAATAATATCCTGATAACACAGAGTCTATGGAGTCAGGCTGCACATGCTCAGTTTGGTGTGTATTACTAGAGAGGTATTTTTTTTCTTGGGAGGATACATGTTATCAGCACAGGGCCAATCAGCACTGTCCAGACAGAGGGTAAGGGGTCTTGCAGTCAAATAATACAGTCAGAAAACTCCTCCTACAAGCTTTAACCAGTGCTTGTCTGGACACTGATAGAAGTCACAAGACTGCTCTAACTGCTGATGAGAAAAGGTATTTAGCAGTTTGTTTACTAAATACATTTTATTTCCATGTTCTGTGTACTGTGGGAGACCAGATATTGTGAATGCAGGGTCCTAGGTTTAGTAACACTTTATTGTAGCAGATGAAACACACATCATGCTTACCTCCCTTCGACATCAGATGTCCAGTGGTGCCATCAGCACAGAACTGGCAGAAACCAATAGCACTCAGGTACACCCATCAACTGTGCAGAGAGGTCTGACTGGAAGTGGTCTTTATGGCAGAATTAAGGCACAAAAGCCACACCTCTGATGTGGAAACAGGGCTAAGTGACTCAACTATGCATGAAAACATAGGAACTGGGGTGCAGAAAAATGGTAGCAGGTGTTCTGGACTGATGAGTCAAAACTTGAAATATTTGGCTGTAGCAGGGGGTAGTTTGTTGGCCGAAGGCATGGAGAGCAATACATAAAGGAGTGTCTGCAGGCAACAGTAAAGCATGGTGGAGGTTTCTTGCAAGTTTGGTGCTGCATTTCTGCACATGGAGTTGGAGATTTGGTGAGGATCAATGATGTCCTCAATGCGAAAAAATACAGGCAGATACTTATCCATCATGTCATACCATCAGGGAGGTGTGTGTTTGGCCCGAAATGTATTCTGCAGCAGAACAATGACCCCAAACATACAGCCAATGTCATTAGGAACTATCTTCAACGTAAAGAAGAACAAAGAGTCCCGGAAGTGATGGTTTGTCCCCTACAGATCCCTGATCTCAACATCATCGAGTTTGTCTTGGATAACATGAAGAGAGAGAAGGATTTGAGGCAGCCTACATCCACAGAAGATCTGTTGTTAGTTCTCCAAGATGTTTGGAACAACCTACCTGCTGAGTTCCTTCAAAAACTGTGTGCAAGTATACCTAGAAGAATTGATGCCATTTTCGAAGGCAAAGGATGGTCACACCAAATATTGATTTTATTTGGGTTTCTTTTCTGTTCATCTGCTTTTCATTTTGTTAATTGATAAAAATAAATTATTACTTCTGTTTCTGAAAACATTCTTAATTTACAGCATTTTTTCACACCTGCCTAAAACTTTTTCACAGTAGTGTAGATACAGTATATATACAGTATATGTGCAACCAAATGTTTTTCACCTTTTTGCCTAGATTACAGTGTTGGGAACTCCTGCGGAGGAAGAAGGTGGAGGTAAAGTTGACCTTATAAAGGCTGGTGCCTTTCAAGATGTGGACATAGTGTTCATGGCACACCCTGCCCAGGATGATGCAGCCTATCTGCCTGATATTGCCGTACATGAGTGAGTAAAGCATACATAAAAATAGGTCTTCTGTCACCAGTAAGTTTTTAGAAAGTGCATGTTTATATCTGGCAGTCATTTAAGGAAATATTGAGAATTTTGCTCATTCATTGTGGTATTGTAAAGTATACTACTACTATACCTTAATTTTCTTCTTCATTCTGTATGCAGAACATATTCAGCACCCTTTATAGAAACATAAGCATTTCAAATTCCCCCAGCTTTACGAGCTGGAGCAAAGCAAACACTTCCTGAACCATTTCCTCTGAATGAGGTCAGCTCATTTCTGGTGCATGGAATTTATTCTCAGGAAAGATTATACATGGATTTTCAAAGCTGGCTACACAGAGGTCAGGTTGCTGATCAGTTTCCAAAATAGATCTAAATCTGCCAGTACAGATGACGATCTTAATGCAAACAAATATTTTCTGAACCTAGATTAGGGTTGCCATCGCATCCTTTTAAAACGGAACACATATTGATTACACAGATTCTGTGGCTGATTAAGGTGGTAATTAAACTCACTTGGTGCCTTATCTGTGTTATGGAATTATTTCTGATTGGGACTCTAAAAACAGAAGTTAAAACTACAGCTGCAGGAACAGATTCACAGGACGCAATCACTGTGTTTAAAATGTCTGTTCAGTGACAAAATGTATTATTACATGTTATTTTATACATAGATAAGAAAGGGGTGGTGTGAGATGATGATCATTAAATTTGCCTCAGTGTAATTAACTACTGAGGACCAAGCCTATTTTTAACATTTGTTGCTTACAAGTTAAAATCAGTATTTTTAGCTAGAACCCCCCAAACATTATATATATATATATATATATATATATATATATATATATATATATATATATATATATACAGGGGGTCCCCGACTTACGAACGCCCGACCTACGAACAACCCCTACTTACGAACGGGGCGCTGCGGGGACCCTCCGCCATTTTTCGTTGTTTTTCGCCGTGTTCCGGCCGTTCTGAGCA
This sequence comes from Lithobates sylvaticus, assembly GCA_028564925.1. Lineage (NCBI taxonomy): Eukaryota > Metazoa > Chordata > Amphibia > Anura > Ranidae > Lithobates > Lithobates sylvaticus. The sequence continues at coordinate 302,078,841 of CM053028.1, read as the reverse complement.
TGCACGGCCATACGGAGCCTCGGAAAATGCCGGAAATGTCCGTAATTTGCTGCGCATGCGCAGAACGGCATTAGACGGAACATCGGAAATCTCCGTATTTGTCGGTCTGCGCATGCACGGCCGACTTACGAACATTTCCGACTTCCGTACAGGCGGGCTGTCCCTAACGAGTTCGTAACTCGGGGACGCCCTGTGTATATATATATATATATATATATATATATATTTTAGCAAAGACTCTGGAGAATAAAATGGCGGCCGTTGCAATATTTTATGTCACACGGTATTTGCGTAGCAGACATTCAAACGCCATTTTTGGGGAAAAAATACACTTCACCGAAGTTAAAAAAAAACGAAACAGTAAAGTTAGCCACATTTTTTTATATATTGTGATAGATGATGTTATGCCGAGTAACTAGATACCTAACATGTTATAGTTCAAAATTGCGCACACTCGTGGAATGGCGACAAATTATGGTACTTAAAAATCTCCCTAGATGACGCTTTAAACATTTTTACCGGTTACCTGTTTAGAGCTACAGAGAAGGTCTTTTGCTAGAATTATTGCTCTCGCTCTGACGTTTGCGGGCATACCTCACATGTGTGATTTAAACACAGTTTACATTTGTGGATGCGACTTATGTATGCATTTTATTTGGTGCGCGAGAATGCGGGGACGGAGACGCTTTAAAAAAATAATTTTTTTTTTCTTATTTATTTTATTTCATTTTTTTAGTTTTACACTGTTTCTTTAAACATTTAAAAAAATCTGATCACCTTTTTTTCTGTCGCAAGGAATGTAAACATCCCTTGTGACAGTAATGGGCAGTGACAGGTAATCTTTATGGAGGGATTGGGGTTCTAAAAGACCCCAAATCCCTCCTTTGTACTTTAGAGTATTCAAAACTCCAAAATTGGCATTTCTAAATACTGTAGATTTTTTTAAAATCAGCGCCATTGGCAGCCGAGTAAACCAGAAGTGACGTTGTAACGTTGCTTCCGGCTTTTTACATTGGAGACCCGATCAAAGCCGATTCCAGCTTTGTTTGAGTCTTTTTCCTGCCAGCGTATCTGCCGGCTGGTGGCTGGGGTCTACCGGTGGGAGACCTGGGTGGAGCGGCAGAAGGCGGTGGGGGGACGTCCCCTCCTGCTGCCTGGGATAATGGCCAAGCAGCTGCTGAGCCGCATCGGCCATTATCACCAGATAGCCGACCGCCCGCTCTAAAAAACAGTACCGGGGTGAAGCCTGCAGCTGCAGGCTTCATGCCCGGTACATCCACTTCCTCAAACTGATGTACAGGTACGTCGGTTTGTGGGAAGTGGTTAATATGTGTTCGGTTTTGACCACTTTAGCTCTGGAAGATTTACCCTCTTCATGACCAGGCCATTTTTTGCTATACGGCACTGCTTTGCTTGGTCGTGCGACACTGTACCCAACAAGAAATGTCCTTTTTTTCCCACAAATAGAGCTTTCTTTTGGCGGTATTTGATCACCTCTGCTGTTTTTATTTTTTGCTCTAGAAACAAAAAAAGACCGACAATTTTGCTTACTTTCTGTTATAAAACATACATTAAAAAAGTGGAAAAAAGTCAAATTTCCTCATCAGTTTAGGTCAATATGTATTCTGCTACATATTTTTGGTAAAAAAAAATCCTAATAAGTGTAGATTGATTGGTCTGCGCAAAAGTTATAGCGTCTACAAACTATGGGATATTTTTATTTATTTTACTAGTTATGGCACCAATCAGCGACTTATAGCAGGACTGCGATATTGTGGCAGACAAATCGGACACTTTTTACACTTTTTTGTGGGACAAGTGACATTATTACAGTAATCAGTGCTAAAAATATGCACGTTCACTGTACTAATGACACTGGCAGGGAAGGGGTTAACATCAGGGGCGATCAAAGGGTTAAAAGTGTGCATAGGTAGTGCTTACTAACTGTGGGCGAGGTGCTTTTACTACTTGAAGACATGTATCGGTTTTCCTGCTTCACAGGAACACAGGATCCATGTCTTCTGTACTCACAGAATGACAGTCTGCCTTGTTTACATAGGCAGACTGTCATTCTGTCAGAGTACCGAACGATCGGCGGGGATCGGGTGATTCTGCACAGAGCGGCCGCCCTGTAGCAGTAAATCTGCTATGGAGTAGTCTTAAAGTGGTTAAAGGGATGAGGTGGCAACCCTAACTTAGATGACATTTTTACAATGCAAGCACAGAAAAAAAGATTGTTCCTTTTTATATTTTCACTTTGGTTTGAATAGATATTACTCTTTTTTCAGATGTATGGCCAAATTTCTTACATTTCTTAAGTTTAACCCAAGAACAAAAATGTAATATATTTTAGCTTACCAGTCATTAGATGTGGTGACTGCATTGGTTTTAATCTTTCAGGCTAAGAAAGAACCTTTTGAGCAAATACAGAAAATGCCTGTTGATCTTGCCAGAAATGCAGTGTGCTTTCCCCTTCCTGTGGGCAGAACTATAATAACAGACTATGCCATCTTCCTTTTGGAAACTACTAATCCCTCATCAACCCATGTAAAGATGAAATTTAAACAGGAAGATCTGGACAGACGCACTCCAAAAAAGTTTTTGCCTTTTATTCAAAAGTTATAAACAAAAATACAAGCCACAGCAGGAACAGACAGGAGCTGAGCTCCTGTCTGTTCCTGCTGTGGCTTGTATTTTTGTTTATAACTTTTGAATAAAAGGCAAAACATTTTTTGGAGTGCCGCTGTCCAGATCTTCTTCCTGTTTTAATTGCTATATGCATTGCCGGCACCTGGGCTTCCAAGCTGGATGAGAGGTTTTCCACTTCTGTTTGACCTACCTGGAGCGGTATTATTTCTCTCCCCATGCAAAGATGAACACATGTTTGAAACCCAGCTTGGTTGCAGTCAATGCTCCCTCTATAGATACAGTGGAGTCAGTAAATATAGCCACCCCAACAAAGGAAGTATGTTATTTGCAGGATTAGCAGGTGGAACTTATTTAAGGCTCGGTTCACACTGGAACTGGCTGCGGATCACACAGGATGCTGTGTGTCCCCATTCTCCTGTTCAGGGACGAATCAGGGCAGAATTTTTTTGTCCTGAATTCGGCCCTGAAACGGAGCCAAAGACGCACAGCGTGTCTGTACAGTGCTTTCCACACCCACCCCGGAGATATGTGAACCGACTCCATAGAGAGACGTTCATATTCTCCTGCTATGCGAATTGGATGCGGTGAAACTGCAGCCACCACATCTAGGGACTGAGAAGCTGCACTATATTACATTGTGTTTTTTGGGTTTATTCTCCTGCTATGCGAATTGGATGCGGTGAAACCCGCATCCAATTCACATAGGTGTCAACCCAGCCTAAAAGAAGCCTGAAAAAAAAACTGTAGCCACCACATCTAGGGACTGAGAAGCTGCACTATATTACATTTTGTTTTTTGGGTTTAAAAACAGTTTAAAGATCGAGTCAAACATCACAGTACAGTATGGATGCATCTTTATCATTAAAAGACACATTTACTGTAGGTTAAAGTGGTTGTAAAGGCTTCAGGTTTTTTTTTTTTTTTTTTTTACCTTAATGCGCTCTCTGCATTAAGTTAAAAAAAACCTTTAATGTGCAGGGGGGGAATCTTCCAAAGGGAACACTAGTTCTGGTGACCTGGGGGGTCCCCAAGGAATTGCCTTAATTTGTAGGGATTTCCTCTCACTTTCTGTTTGGGTATGGGACAGGAAGTGAAGGGAAATCTCTGCATTTGGAAACAAATGGTGAAAAAAAAATGTGACAGGGGTTATAACTCTCCCTTGCTCTAGCCAAAATGAAAAAAAAAAAATGTCTAAAGTTCTAATTTAAAGGGATTGTAAACCTTTGTGTTTTTTCACCTCAATGCATTCTATGCATTGAGGTGAAAAACCTCTTGCGGTGCAGCAGCCCCCCAGTGCTCCCGTTTTTTTTACCTGAACCCTATTTTTCTCGGGCCGGGGACATGCACACCAGCTCTAGCTGGTGTCTCGTGTCCTGATTGGCTAGATTGATAGCAGCACAGCCATTGGCTCCTGCTGCTGTCAATCAAATCCAGTGGTGACGGGGACGGGACCAAGTCATACATTTGGCAGCTATGGACGCCGAATTCTGGACTCAGGAGCGTGCCCGCAAGGTAACCCCCTCTGGGAAGTGCTTCCCAGAGGGGGTTATCTGATGCGGGGAGGAGCCGCGAGAGCCGCGGAGGGACCCCAGAAGAGCAGATTCGGGGCTACTCTGTGCAAAACGAGCTGCACAGTGGAGGTAAGTATGATATGTCACTTTAATTGTCAGTTCACCAGCACTTGCAGTTTTCCCTTATGCCGTGTACACACGGCCGGACTTTTCAACAGCAAAGGTCCTATGGAACGAATCCGTCGGACAATTCGACCGTATGTGGGCTTCATCAGGCCTTTGCTGTCGAAAAATCAGACGGACTTTAGATTTAGAACATGTTTCAAATCTTTCCGATGGACTTGAGTCCGGACGAAAAATCAGTTCGTCTGTATGCTAGTCCGACGAGCGAAAACCGACGCTAGAGCAGCTATTGGCTATGAACTTCCTTATTCTAGTCCAGTTGTACGTCATCACGGTCAAATCCATCGGACTTTGGTGTGATTGTGTGTAGACAAGTCCGATTAGACGGACCAGTGTGAAAGCCTGAGTGCTTTTACACTGGAGCAGTGCGCTTGCAGGACGAGAAAAAAAGTCCTGCAAGTAGCATCTTTGAGGTGGTGTGGGAGCGGTGTATACACTGCTCCTAAACCGCCCCTGCCATTGAAATCAGTGGGCACTGCTGCCGAAGCGCCTGCAAAGCTCTTCGGCAGTGGTGCTTTTTGGGCGATTTTACCCTTTCCTCGGCCGCTAGCGGGGGTTAAAAGTGTCCCTCTAGCAGCCGAAAAGCGCCGCCATAACAGCAGTAGAGTGCCGCTAAAACTAGCGGCGCTTTACCGCTAGCGCCCCCGCCCCAGTGTGAAAGTAGCCTTATTCTCCTGCAGGATTTCACTATTGTTGATCCAAGCAGTGAAGTCCACTATACTTCTATTTTAAGACTTGTGGAAGGTTATTTCATAGGGAAAAGAATTTTCAGTTTTAGGTAATTAAGCACATCAATTAAAGTGATTGTAAACGATCACCTTGTAAAACAACCAATTCAGTTTAAAATTGAAATGAAAGGCAAACATTTGTGTATAGATATATATCAACCTTTTTTCCCTATTTTATAAGTGATCACATTCCCCCGTTTCCTCTGTTCTCAGCTGTATAAGAACTGGGGGGCGGGGGGGGGGGGGGCAGCAGCACACTGATCTTCCCAGTGAAAGGTTGTGCTGGGGAGGGGTGTCAGGACAAGTCTGAGCATTAAAGGAGAGCAGGCTGAGTTCCCAGCACAGCTAGGGAACTGACCACGCTGTGCTGTCCTGCATAGTGTGGTGAGTTTTTAACTGGAAAGCAGAGGGACTGGCAAGAGCACCAGGGATTTCACATAAAGAAAGCAATACAAAGAGAACAAGATACTGTTTCATACAAGTACATGGTACAGTAGGCACATAACAGGAATTTGAAATGCTGAGGTAACAAACACTTTAAGTGTATACAGTTAGATCTATCCTGTGTAACAATTTTATAGCAATACCACAGCTTCACAGTTTTGTTTTATGTTTTTGCCATTTCCATTTCTGTACTGCTCAGCTTAAAGCACAATAAAAAGGAATAAAAAAAAGAGAACTAGTTGCTAAGAGCTGGCTTTTATTTCCTAGTGTGACTGTGAAATATTATGGAAAAGCTTCTCATGCTGCTGCATACCCATGGGAAGGAATTAATGCTTTAGATGCTGCTATTCTTGCATACAACAATCTGTCTGTCTTAAGACAGCAAATGAAACCAACCTGGCGAGTTCACGGTGAGAACTGTTTAAAAGATATGTTCTGATTTATTTTTACTCTACAGGAAATGGGCACTGCATATTATACATTTATAAGCTACTAACACAAATTTCCCTAAACTATTAATACACATGATTCCAGTTTTCTGTAACCAGACTTAAACACTGAATTGACTGGAAAATTTCTCTGCAACTACAATATTTGTATTTATTGTTGAATTTGGCAGGGATCGCATAAGAATATTTGGATTCAGAGAATTTATTTGACTATACATGGCCATGCCCAGATTGGTGGCTGTGGCATGAAACAGATATTTTCATGCAGTATCTTGCACCTAACATAAGCAACCATATTGCTTGCCTTAAGCTGGGTTCACACTGTTGTGAATTGGATGTGGGTTTCCCTGCATCCAATTTGCATAGCAGGAGATTGTGACCAGCTCTCTATAGAGACAGTTTACATATCTCCACAGCGGCTCCGGTGTGAATTGCAGAGGAGCCCTGTGCGTCTTTTGGTCCATTTCAGGTCCGAATTAAGCCATAAATTCGGGCTGAAATCAGACTTGACACCAGACTCCTGCGTTCTCCAGTGTGAACACAGTCTTAAAAAGTTGTGGGAAATTTGAGCTGTTTGAGATTTTTTTTTGGTCAGGATTTATTGTCCCCACTGATGTAGGCGGTAATGGGGAGATCACTTTATATGCACTAATAGTGGATGTGCATATGAGGTTAACAGAGGATTGTCTAATGTTAAAATTGTCATTTAAAACTATGGCCTACTATTGGAAAACATGTTCTGCAGCATAACTAAAGGCAAAACTTTTTAAAGTTTTGGATAGAGTAGAGATAAATTAGAACGCTTTTCAGTTATTTTGCTGTCTGTGTGCCTGTTAAAGTAAAAAAATAACAAACATGTCACACTTACCTCCACTGTGCAGTTCGTTTTGCACAGAGTGGCTCCGATCCTCTACTTCTGGGGTCCCCGGCGGCGCTGGTAGCTCCCCCCCACATTGAGTGTCCACGTTGGAGAAGGCTCTCCTAAGGTGGACACCCATGCGGGTGCGCTCCTGAGTCCTGCTTCTGTGCACATTCACACAGAATGCAGGACACGGCCCCGCCCCCGGCACCCGCAACATTGGATTTGATTGACAGCAGCGGGAGCCCATGGCTGTGCTACTATCAATCTATCCAATCAGATAGACAACAGGCAGAGAGGTAGAAACGGGGGGGCTGGGGGGCCGGTCAGTGAGAAGTTTTTTCACCTTAATGCATAGGATGCATTAAGGTGAAAAAACATGAGGGTTTATAACCCCTTTAAAGTGGAGTTCCACTCAGTTTTGAGAGGTGCTCTTAAACGAAAGACCACCTCTCCTCATTTTTGGATGTTTAAAGAAAAAAGTTTTTCTTTCTCTGGTACCTTTTTTGGAAGTACTAAGAGTACTTCCGAACCAGCCGGGCCGTGGCCCAGAACGTTACATCCTCTTCTGCGGCGAGCTCCCTGTTGTCTTCTGGGACCTGTGTGTGTCCCAGAAGACAAGCTGGCCATTCTCAAAGCGATGCGCGACTCAAGCCTCAAGGCTCCACTGCCGGTTTCCCTTAGTTGGAATGGACCCGATCTGATGGATGGATCGGCCTCGGGGGGGGGGGGGGGGGGCGACATCACAGGCTCCCTGGAGAGGTAAGTGGCCTTATTACAGTGTTTTAAAGAGATTCACCCTCTCTATCTGTCCTGTTTATCATTATGAAAGTGAGAGTAAAAGAAAATCCCACATTTTGGGTTGTCTTCAGAAAAGTAATAGAGGGGAAATCTTCCAATGGGGACACTAGTTCTGGTGACTTGGGGGTCCCCAGGGAATTGCCCAAATGTGCAAGGATTTCCTCCCACCTCCTGTTTGGCTACGGGACAGTTGGTGAAGGGAAATCTCCACAATGGGACACAGATGGTGAAAAAAAATCTGACAAGGGTTATAACCCTCCCTTGCTCTATCCAAAATGAAAAAAAAAAAAAAATGCCTATAGTTCTACTTTAATTATAAGTGAAATACACTTGCAGTTTTCCCTTAGTCCCCTGCAGGATTCCACTAGTACTTGTTAATCCAAACAGTGAAGTCTACCTCATGCTGCTTTCTGTAATGGGGTGACAACGCTCCTGTGCTGTTTCTGAATTGAAAGCAGCGGTGTCACCACCATATAGGCTTTGCCTGCTTGTACTACAGTGGGATCAAAAGATGTTGCACTGGGGGTGGCTATCAGCAATAACACTGTCAAATCATAATATTTAGCTCGTCAAACAGCACCTGGCCATACCTAGTCCTGCAAATTGTTTTCTGGATAGACGGCTCTGCTATTGCTACTGAAACCCTCCCACTGTGAGCTGCAGTGCCAGGAGGGGGAGAAGGGGGTTCATTGTGTGAGGCACAAATAAAGGAGGAACATGTGATAACTGAATTTGGGATCTGTTTAGACTGTCCTACAAGAACCTTAGTAAAGAATTAGCATTGTATAGGATTCTTTGCATTGATCTAGGTAAAATGAAAAGTTCATAAGTCAGTATAAAGCACTACCAAATGTATTTTACCCGAGTTTAGTCCTATAACACAAAAGTTTAGAAGCTGCAAGTATAGCAATAGCTATGTTGCTAAAGTGGATTGCTTTGTAAAATTCAGTATTCCCAGTAATTAACCAGAGTGAAATGACATCCTGACATGTGGCTTCAACTTTTACTCATTCTTCTTTCAGGAGTAATAAAACATGGTGGGGTGAAACCTAACATCATTCCATCATACACTGAGCTGGAATTTTATTTGCGTGCACCATCACGCAAAGACCTTGATGATTTAGAAGAAAAGGCCAATGCTTGTTTTAAAGCTGCAGCTGCTGCGACTGGATGCAGAGTAAGTCTGGGAGTACATTCTTGGTATGATAACAGAGAGATAGGCTCTAAGATCATTTTACTAAATGAATTGTAATCACTTGTGAATGATGTAACGTTGCATCCTTACATGGGAGATCATGCACAGCTCTAAAAGACCCAAGACTGTTGTAGGGCACTGCCATCTTGGATGTGATATCAGCAGCCCTAGCAGACTCAGAGCTGTCACTTAACTGACACCCCATAGTTTTCCATTTTGCTCCTCCCCAGCTAGCTACAGTACAGAACTAGTTTATATTAAGGAAAACGACTGCAAGTAAGCATTTAAAATAGTTAATGTCATTTTGGGTTTTACCTGCAATTTTTTAAGGTGGTGATTGGGTGTATTTAAACCTAAAACACTTCAGTCTTACTAACCTTGTTACATATTATACTGAAATACAAACAAAAGATGACACATTAACTAATGAAGTAGTGCAGCCTCCGTGGGGTAGACATATATTTGATCTCTTAATAGTGCATTTTTTTTTTTAAACTCTAGTAATACATGTAGATCATGAGCATCATTTTTAAATATACACTGTGGTTATGGACATTTAATAATTACAGTCAATGTAAATCTGATTATTTCTACTGGTAATATTAGAATCTAAAGGATTGTAAAGCTAAGCATTTGGATCCATGGAAAGTTCTAAACTAGAGAATTATGCAACCAACAGCTGCCCTACTCTCCCAAGAAGTTCAATTGATCCTAGGATCTGCACTTTTAGGGGAAAGCAGTGAAATCTGTCTGCTGTAATAAATTCATATTCCTTTTCAATTGAATTAGCAGGCTGTGTAAGAAGCTGGTTATAGGAACAGTAAATTGCTAATATATGTTTTATAAAAAAAAAAATGATAATTTAGGCCACAATTAAAGGACACCTATAGCAAAAGGTTGAAATGATGCTTTATTTTCCTGGAAAGGGTGATTAGAAGAAAACGCTGCTCCAGGTTCCCTCTAATGCTGGTCACACAACTAAAGACCTGCAGATTTGGTCAAGTAGTTTTTTTGCTTTAGGACTCATGCACACAGACACTTAGCAACTCCTGTGTGCTAAGGCATAGAATCCCTGGCACCTACAGCCACAATGCAAGTGAATGGCTGTCTGAAGCTATGCTGGGGTAATTGACAAAAAAGTGTTGGCACTTACCCGCACGTCCTCGTACAGGGATTCTCCCACTTCTGCGTTTGGTTTGATCTATTCACGGTGGTCACAGGCATGAGATAATTAACAGCTACCAAACTGGTGAATGTCTATAGGCACTCTGCAAACAACCCTACACTCTTTACCAACTTATTTTCTCTGTGCTAAACTGATGAGGCAACCCAAAAGATTAAAGCCAACCCCTGTATACACTTGCCTCCATCCACCTCAGTTTTTTGCTAGTGTCCCAAGAAGTTGGATGCCCTTTCTTCTGCTCTGTTGCAAAAAACTCTAACCATAATTTTGCTAGCCACATCATTCTTTTTTCTTTGCGTTTTTTTTCCTGTGTTCAATCAAGATATTCGGTACACTTTAGGCATTTTATTTTGCCCCTAATCAATCCTTGCTCGATCTAGTCTCTGCACACAGTTATCCAGACCAGCATATCCTTAGCAACAACTTTAAAGACTGTGCCCAGATCCTACTAGACTTAAAGATTGCAGGGCAAGCCTGGAATATGATTTTCGGGCACTGGGCACTTTCCGGACCTATGTGTAGTGTGATAGTTAGCCACAGAGTGTTTTATGAGTTCAGAACTGTGGCTCAGCCTCTGGTTTAACCCATGTCCTAAGACTCCCTTCGTGAGTAACACTGGTCAAGTTGAAGCACAGGGACTTACTTAATTATTGTACAGTTGTACACTTTTTAATTTTCCCACCACCACTGGTTTCACCATGGTAAGTGTTAACGTCAAGGCTTTCTTCTACCATTCATCCTAGAGTATATACCCCCTACTTATAAAATGCAATGCTCTGACCCTTCTAGGCTTCCATCTCAGAGTGTGCTGGGGCCCATTATCAACTCTAATTCCGATCCAGAGTCCTTACACACTACTCCTGAAGAGGCTGTTTTTGAACTACGGATGACTCAGAGTTGTTTCTAACCTGATTAATGCTCCATCCTAACAGGCGTACAATCAAATAGGTTGTTGTTTTTACCTTTAGGGATTTTACTGGCAGGCAGTTACATTTCTTACATAGATCCCAGTCTGAACTAATGGGAGTGACTCTCTGTCTTGTGTTGGTGATGATTTGTTAAACTCTGTCACAATGGGTTCAATCCCATAAAACTGACTCCTTAGTTACAGAGGCAGGCCTTTGTGTCACAGAACGTTGCAACCAAATATCCGGAGCTCTGCGCTTTAGCTTTGAGGTCCTCCTACAAGCATTTAATCTTGTTCAGGAGACCTTTCCTGAAGAGAGTCGGTTCCTAAATTCTAGCAGTTTGGGCAATATTAAATGTCCTTATGTTTGAAAACCTAACCTAGAGGTGTTTTTTGGCAGGTATCTAGTTAGTAGCCTTTGGTGGGCCCTCTTTTTAGCACAGCCTCCCCTTCTCATATGATCTCTCTGGCCTTTTTTTTTCTCCTCCTGTGTCAGGAAGTCTAGATTCTGGGCAAGACACTATGATGGTTTCTTTGGACCAAGACATCCCAGAGGTTTTTCACTGGTCTATGAAACCAGATAGGATGGTTCCTTCCTTGAAATTCCCAGGCAATTTAATTTATTCTCAGGAACAGACAGTTATCGAGTCATCAGGGATCCTCCTTTAGGTCGATCAAGATTATGTCATGAGTGTCTTGTCCTAATACCCTAAACTTTCGTGGTACCCAGATATTTTTATGTAGTGTACTTTTGCTTATAGTGTTTTCTATTTCCACCCATTTTTTCTCACTGTGCTCATTTGTCCATTCTATCATACGTGCTAAAATTACTGCTTTGTATTATCTACTTATGTCTGGAGTGGCCAGACCCCCATGTATGCTATTCCTAGTGATTAGTGCATATTTTATTCTTGACCTCTTATTCTGCCAGATGTAGTTGATTAACATTTTTTTAATAATTTTGAAAAACGTTTGTGGGATCTTTCTTGGCAACATTTGGAGTTTGTACAATATTTTTGGTAATATTACCATTTTGAACATGTTGATTCTCCCCATCCAGGATAATGGTTGTATGCTCAGTTTTTTTATGTCCGCCTTCACTTCATTTAGTAGTGTAATAAAATTTGTGGCGTATAATTTTTCATATGTTGCGGTTACCTTGATCCCTAAGTATTTTCATTCTTTTACCCATGTGAATGGGAATTTTTTCTGCAGAAATTCTTTCTTACATTTCTATTTTTTTTACCCCGATATTTAATATCTTCGTCTTAATTGGGTTTATTTTGAAGTTTGAAAGCTCCCATATCTCTTAACTCATTTTATTACATTTGATAGAGCCACTCTTGGGTTTGTCACGTACAGCAGAACATCGTCTGCGTAGGCAGCTATTTTATGTATTTCTGTGCCTACCCTCACTCCGCCCACGTCCGGGTTTTTCGCAGTATCTCAAGGAAAGGCTCCATTGCCAGGACGTAGAGGAGTGGGGACAGCGGGCATCCTTGACACGTTCCGTTGTGCATCTCAAACACTGGGGATAATTTCCCATTTACCTTCACCATCCCAGTTGGTCCCTGGTATAAATTCTAGAAACCTACTAACCAACTAACAAACCGACAACAAAATAGGGGGGAAAGGAGGAAAGGGGGAGGGAGAGGAGGGGGGTAGTTAGGGGGTAGGAAAAGGGTATAATCTTGATATAAAAGAGACTTATAAACAATGTGTATTTTGAATAATTATTATGCTTGTTGTGTTTTTATATTTTGAAGATTAGAAGCTATAAAACAAAAAATGTAATCAAAAATAAAATGATTAAAGAAAAGATTCCACAATGATGTGAAAACGAGAGGGGACATTGTTGAGCTGTAGAGTTTGAAATAAGTCTCTTGAGGAAGTGCTCACTGACGTGGAAGGAAAAAAAAAAAGGTTGATCAAGATATATCCTTCGGGATCCTCTCACTGATGGTTTCCACATTGAAAGATGAAAGTTTAGAATTTAAGTGCCCCTCTTTTGTTCCTTTTAAGGAAGTATCCATCACTGGAGCCTGGGTCCTGTATTCACCAGACAAGACACTCTGTATCCCTGCTGTAGATTCCTCCTAAGAGGGGATAGAAGCCCAGAGGCTTTTGTGGGACCAAATCAACTGGAGATAGGTCCTGTTGTTATTGCTGTAATGTGGTCTTCTGTGCATGTCTCTTATCCTCTATCAGGAGAATTTTCCTAGTAATAGCACTGGAATTTTTACCCCTCGCTCTTCAGTGGAGGTTGCTGCTATTTTCAGGGGTAAGGGATATTATTCTTGACTCATATGGTTGATTAGGCAGGTTGCATTGTGGCATACCTCAGGAAGGATGTTGGTTGGCAAAGGAGTCCTTCTTATCCTGGTGTTCTTGCACAACAGTCTAAGCTACAGTATACTCTCGTCTCTGCCTACATTTTTATGCAAGTGTTGTTGATCATCCTACCCTTAATGAAGATTCAGGGTCAGTACCCTTCAATTCTCCTTTTTCAAGCTGTAAATTTGGATTTCATTATGAGAGGGCTCTCGTTTCAAAACTGGTTACCTAATCAGGTAACTTCAATCCCTAAAGGCAGGGGTTAGAGGTGTAAGGCTAGCCATAGATGGTTCACACAAACAAGGTGGGTAGAGGAATACCGGGGCAGTGTATTCTGACAGATGGACTCTTTGCTGTAAGAGTACACTCGGCAAACATTTTCATTCGACAGAAGTTGATCTAACAATCAACTTTTGTCAAACTGGGACAGCCACACATGGATCAAAATTTTTCCAGTCCCTGCTTAACCAGACAAATTTCTATCCTTCTATGGCCATTTTCAGACCTAAGTCTCCTAATGTTGAATGGCTGGTCTTTCCTTTGTCTGTTCAGATTTCCTTTTTCTGATGTTTAAGGATAGGTATACTAGGCATAAGCCTTTTTTTGCAGTTGACTGAATAGTCTTTGACATATCTTGCCTGTTTAAATTTCCCCTTCGGAATCATTTTTTTTCTGGGACTTTGCCCATCAAACATTAGCAGTCATTATCTGTCCTGGCCTAGAGCACATGGTCTTGGCAATTTATGTATTTTGCTTGGCCTTTTCTTTTTTTTTTAAAGTACTGTTTATTGAGTTTTAGAAAACACATAGACAATACAATAGCATACAACGCAAGTCACTATCAAAAACCCCTTGCAGGGTTTGTAAGTTATAACCACTCAATTAAGACAAAAATGGGTACGGGCATCCCATGAGGCAACTATGTGTGGCTTGCACTAAAAAGGTCCAGATAACCAAAAGTTACAGTCAGGAAACAGATGACTCCAGAGGGTAAGAGTGACCGTGTTACAAAATCAACCTGTAACTCAAACCAAGTACATCAACAGTGCATAATCTGCAATAGGAGATGAAGCCACAGTGGGTTCAGCTAACCATTTCAACCACACTTTGTCGTATTTCTTAGGACAACCTTGATTAATATAAGTGTCCTTAAACAATGGCAAGCTGGACTTCACTAATTGCTTCCAAAAGGATAAGCTCGGAGGAGAGGCCTGCTTCCATGTTATAGTGATGGCCTTCCTGGCATAGAATAAAAGAAGGCTGATCATGGTTCTTTGTGCAACCGTGGGAATCAGTTGTGCTACTAGGCCCAACAAACAGACACTCATGGAAGGCTGGAATGAAGTATGTGCTATTGCATTTATTACATCTGTCACCTCTACGCAGTAGCCAGCAATCACGGGACCTGTGCAAAAGATATGGGAGAAATCTCCCAGAAAACTAGTACACCTCCAACATTACTGTGAATGCATAGTGTTCATTTTGTGAAGCCTATAGGGAGTGTAGTAGGCTCTATTAAGGAGACCAGCTTACAAAAAGGGAGAGCCCACATGTCCTTCCAGTCATCGTTTTCAAACTCAGGAATGTCCCGGCTTGGCCCTGTCATCATCTAGCCTTTAGTCAGACATTGATTCCTTCAGATACTTCATGTAGAATGATCTTCATATTTGCTAGACATCTCAGTGACTGTTACCCAGCCTCAACTGAACTGGTTTTGGACATCACAAACGTCTGAATTCTTTTGGCCATAAATGGACAATAAAGAAAATAAGATTTTTGTAATTACTGTAAAATCTTTTTCTTCAAGTCTATTGAGGGACACAGGCTGGCCCCTCTGTGTTATTGACACTGTGTACTGCTTGCTTATAAAGGTTATACAATGTTTTTTGTTTGCCAGTATCACAAACATTTATGACTAAGTCCCAGTGGGTGGGGTGAAACATGTCAGAGGACATGGCATATGGAGTGGTGCAAGGCTGAGGTCAGCTTATACATGTTACCACATAGACTGGATAGGGTTGAGCAGTGATTTTTTTTCAAGTATTCCAGTATCATAAACACCTTAGTTGACAGTATAATTCCAACTCTGTCAGGATTCCTGAAATCCTGTGTCCCTCAATGAACTTCAAGAAAGATTTTGCTGTAAGTTCCAAATGTTTATTTTTTTTGTATATGTCAGTGAAAAATGAATAAGTCAAATCATGCCTACATATCTCACCCCCACCTAAATCTGTGACCTGTTTCATGTTGGTGTTTTTTCATTACAGGTGGAGGTATTCTCATCTGGTCATGATTATTACAATGTGCTTCCAAATAAGTTTTTGGCAAAAGCATACATAGAGAATGGCAAAAAATTGGGAATGAAATTTACAACAGATGAACTAGTATTAAATGCGCTGTCAGGTAATACATATGTACAGTACATGCCTTTTTATCGTCTTATTAAGTAAAATAAAAAGTTATGTAGTATTTGAATGCAAGTGTTAATTCTTGATGAAAGCCTACCTCAAGCTAAAGACTTTTTTTTTTCTTTTAGACAGAGTGGGGAAGGAAAAAAACCCTGTCAGATTTTACTGTGATCCTCATGGCCATTGGGGGATTTCCCTGCATATTCTGTTGGGGCAGAAATTAATGATTGATTTAGATTTTTTTAATTTCAAATTGCTCACAGCTTGTAATTGTGAGTGCAGTTTCTATTAAAATCAATAAAAAAAAAAAAGCAGACACTGGACCCTGCTACTATTTATTATCATTATTATTATTATTATTATTCAGCACTTTACAACCTAAGGGCAGACAGTACAATTGCAATACAGTTTAATACAGTAGGAATCAGAGAGCACTGCTCATTCAAGTTTACAATCTAAGTGGGAGGGTCAAGAGATACAATAGGTAACAACACACAGAGGATGCGAGAGGCTCTGGAGAAGTCCAGGAGGCGAACATGGGATGAGGAGACAAGGGAGCTAGAGAGCAGGAGGTCTTGGGAGGAACGAAGAGAACGATTTGGTGGGTATTTTGAGATTAGGTTAGTGATGTAGCTGTGGGCAGAGTTGTGGGAGGCTTGTAAGTTGCTTAGTATCTTGAATTAAATTTTGTTAGGTGAGCGGAAGCCAGTGGAGGGATTGGCAATACTACACCTTTCTTCCCCCACACACCAACACCATCTTCAAGGAGTCCTAACACCCCTGATAAGAGGGCCAATTCTTCTCTCCACCCATCCTCCTCCTTGTATCCAACCCTTCCCCTTCCTAGCAAATTCTACACATTTTTTCTTGTCTTGGAGCTTAACCCTTTCCCAACATGTGTATGCATTTGGGAGTGGGTCTTCTAGTTTGTGTCAGTTTTCCTTTAATAATTAAAAAAAAAAAAAAAAAAAAAAAATCAGATATCAATTACCATTTAACACCAAATGAAAGCCCAATTTGTCATGAAAAAAACAAGGTATAATCCACCAGAATAGACTATGCAGTTCTGATGATATGTACAATTTTACTAACACATGTCAAAGTTGGAAAACTCAGGCATTAAGATTTGTTTTACCCTCCGTCATAAAGGGAGTAACCTTAACGTAAGTCTGAGGGCTTCTTTGATAAATCATACTAGCGAAGTGTTCAGGTAAACTGTCAAATAAGGGCATTTCTACGTTTCTAAGCAATTTACCAACTTCTTTAAAAAAAAAAGCAGAGCAATTTCAGTTTATTGTAAAACAATGAAGGGTGCAACAGTAGTGCAATAAAACAAACTTAAATAATAAACATGAAGTGAATATAGGTGCAATAATGAAAGTTCATGTGATATCCAACATTACTATAAGCCCCCGTACACACGGTCGGAAATTCCAACCACAAAATCCGTCAGATTTTTTCCGACGGATTTTGTCCGACACTGGTGTTGCATACACACGGTCGGACAAAGTTGTCGGAAAATCCGATCATTCTGAACATGGTGACATTCGTTACGTACGACGGAACTACAGTACATAGAGGCTAGTAGCCAATAGCTTTGGTCTCTTAATTTGATCTGAGCTTGCTGGCACTTTGTCCGTCTGAATTCTTTACACACAATCGGAAAAAGTCCAATCGGACTTTGTTGTCGGAAAATTTGAGAGCAGGATCTCAAATTTTTTCCGTCCGAAACTCCAGTGGAAAAAGTCAGTGTGTACGGGGCATAAGACGAAAACAAAGAATCTTCTTATATGTCCCTCCAGGCACCGTGTGTTCTTAAAGTAAAGTGCTTCACCCAAAGTGATATGTCAAAGCGCTCACCAGATGATGTCGGCCACCAAGTGACCACCAATCCTGTAATGAACCAGACAGGCTTTTATCATGTTCCCTTTAAGGTTATTGCAGCATAAGATTGCTGTGCATGGACACCCAGATCTCCATCTACACAGAAATGGATATGTGTATATGACTCCTTATAATAATCAACTCTCAATCAATTCCTCCACAACATCTGCAAATAGTGGCTCCTCATAAAAAGGCCACAGAAAGGCACGGATAGTGTAATAACATCTTTTTTAATGATACAAAAAGCACACTTACAAATCCAAGTCCGTGTGGTTTAAGGTAGAGATAAAAACAGGCTGCAGCTTTAGAGGGAAGCAGGGTCCGGTCTGGCAACTAGCGAGTGTGTATAACACTCAGCGTGCGTCTCGGCGTGCGTCCCAGCTGGACTCATGTACTGCGTGTCGAGCCTCCCTTTCAATATATTTCACGCTTGTGCGCACGTCATCATCAGGAAAATGATGCGCGCACGAGCGTGAAATATATTGAAGGGGAGGCTCGACATGCAGTACACAAGTCCTCTGTACTGTAGTATTAAAAGACGTTTTTACACTATCCGTGCCTTTCTGTGGCTTTTTTATGAGGAGCCACTATTTGCAGAGGTTGAGGAGGAATTGAACGAGAGCTGATTATTATAAGGAGTACACGGAACACACAGTGTCTGGAGCACATATAAGAAGATTCATTGTTTTTGTCTTATAGCAATGTTGCATATCACATGAACTTTCATTATTGCACCTATATTCACTTCATGTTTATTATTTAAGTTTGTTTTATTGCACTACTGTTGCGCCGTTCACTGTT
The DNA here is from genome assembly GCA_028564925.1 of Lithobates sylvaticus. Lineage (NCBI taxonomy): Eukaryota > Metazoa > Chordata > Amphibia > Anura > Ranidae > Lithobates > Lithobates sylvaticus. The sequence continues at coordinate 302,060,505 of CM053028.1, read as the reverse complement.
TTACATTTTTGCTATTAGTTAATACTAATTTTAGGAGAAGCATCAGATTATGATTTTGCATTTGGTGCCGTACCCATTTTTTCTATTTTTCACAATTTCAGTTTATTGCTTGTTTACAGGCTCTACAGATTTTGGAAATGTTACTTTTGAAGTCCCTGGAATTCATCCTTATTTCTTTATTGGCTCGGATGCTCTTAATCACACTGAAGAGTACACAAAGGCTGCTGGTATGTATCTGAAACAGATAGGTGAATGCTTTTTCTTTTATTTACATTATATATTTTTTTAACAGCAGGCCTTTACAATCATTTTAAAAGTCAAAGCTTCGTATGCTGGAGCTCTATCTCTTTATTGTAAGTGTTTTGTTAGGATGTTATTTTTATTATTGCAAAGGGTAGTATAATCCAGATGCAATGCTCTGTGTCACAGCTAGAGGGGAAAATCATAAAAAAAATCTGCCCACTATACAAAAATTGTCTAAAGGCTTGGGGCGAACTGTTCTGTATTTTCTGCTTCAATAACATTCTGATAAATGGCTCTGTTGTACGTTTCTAGCCACAGTTTTGTAAAGCACATGATTAATTATGAAATGAAGTGCATCGGTGGGCATTTTATAAATCAAATCAATTTCAGGCAAACTTGGAAAAAAAAGTGAACTTGTTCTTCTGATTTGAATTGACACCCCTTCATCTCACATTAACTTCTGGAACTTCTTTTGAGCGACACGTGCCGTGATTTTGCAGCGATTTGTCATGCGACAATTGTGGCAAAATAGCACCAAAATACGGGTGCTATTAAGAAGTGTCCTGCATTTTGCTGCGATTTGGAATTGCGGGCAGAATGCCTAGGTGTGAATGTAGCTTATTAAATTAGGCACCAAGGGTTTTCAACTGACAGCTTTCTCCAGCTTTATTGAAGTTTACTGATTAATTACTGATAACTTCATGTTTGGATGATAAAGGGCTTGTATGTACTGCTTTTCATATTATTGGCTGTTTGGAAATTAGAAATCATTGATTTCGGGCTACAAAACAGAGGAGATTTTTTGCATTTTCTTTAATGCAAAGAAAGCCTTAAATCCCAATTCCAGGAATATAAAAAAATGTACCCTAGCAATGGGGCCCCCTGCACTACAAGGGTTAAATTCTCAGTATGTGTAGGGGGTACAGTGTTGTACAGTGTTGGCTGTATTACTTATCTGTCACCCCTCTCCTGCTGGCTCTAGCGCTCTCCTCCTCTGCCTAAAGATCTGGTCTGTGGATGAAACCTCAGTGTCATCATGGAAAAACCGTAACATTAACCCTGTATTGTACATTTTTGAGGCTGGAGTGTGACATGAGCTGCTTTAAGCTTACAGAGTAAGCTGGACTGGACCAAAGATTAAGGTATTTTCTCCTTAATCTTCTGCTTTTAGGGATACAATTAACCCTTGCAGTGTGGAATTAGGTGGCCGAACCAACCGATGACAAGGCCTGTGCATGTAATCACAGTAAAATAAACAAAATTGAAGGCCAGGTCACTTCTAGTCCATTCACATTGTGTTCAATCAAGCCCTGATGAAGGAGGCTTTTTTGGACCTTGAAATGCATTGGTTACTCTTTTTTGTCTCCTTACATTTATTTAAAGGGGAAGCTTGTTTGGCTGAACTTCTCCTGTGGATCAAAGAAGTGCAGACCCGCTGTCAGCTGACTTCCCAGAACCGGTCCTGGATAGGGAAAGGTTGTGGCCATATAGTCAGGAGCCTGGACCGCCACCCGGCTCAGCCCCTTGGCGAGCTACTGAGAGCCTGAGCCAGCTGCTCTTGCCTCACCCCCCCTTGCCCCACCTCGCTCACTGGAGCGCTGGGCTGTGGAGAGCAGACAGCACTGACTGACTGCAGGGAGAACTGAGCGTTCAGCTGTTTTTGATCACTCAGTTCTTACCCTTAGAGAAGGTGGGGGGCAGATGCCTAGGTATGTATGATCAAAAAAAAAAAACTCTTTTAAATAAAGTTGTATCTGAACCTTTTTATAGTGGTGTCGCACTCTATATCAATTTCTTTTTTTTTTACAAAACAGACAGAAACAAAGCTATGAACTTTGGTAGGGAGATATCGCTGTTGGAGTAAGAAGCCAGGGGTTGACCTTGTCTACTAGGTCACCTTAGTCCACTAGCCCTTTTGGGTGGCTAAACCTTCTCTGCCCTAAAGTATATATATATATGCTAAAATAATGAATTCAGTGGTAATGTGAATATAGCTCACCTGCTTTTTCCTAAAATTATACAGTCGATCTTTGCTACTGTTATGTAATCCTTGAATAACTTCAGTATATTTTTATAGGCTCAAAAGAAGCTCAGTTTTATACCCTTCGAACAGCCAAATCATTAGCCATGACCGCATTAGATGTGATCTTCAAGCCAGACATGCTGGAGAGTGTTCGGGAAGAATGGAAAAGAGTGAAACAGACTGAGGAAAATGGCGATTCTGTTTCACATGTCAACTCCAGAGAGTCCAGTGGCGGAGCAGCTTGTGCCTCGTGCTGAACATTTGTTTCAAAGAAGCGGGGTTAGGTGCCGAGACAAGTTCACACAGACCTGTATAAATAAAAACCCCTGTGGGAAGCACTTAAAGGGAATACGTTTCAAATGTGAAGAAAAGCCTATATGCAGCCACAAAGTATCACAATCTCAATTTTCAAATGTGGCATTTTTCTATATCACAGCAAATCTGTGCTTGCTTTTCAAATTGGCTAAAGAGGAAATAAAATGATCCCCCTGGGCACATCAGTTCTGTGTTGTAGGGAATCTTTTTTTTTTTTTTTTTCTTGCAGCTCTGGGGTTCTGGGTTTCATTTCTAGCGGGAGCAGTATCCACATGGAATTTATATGTCCTTCTCTTGACTGTCTGTGATTCTGTAGATTGTAAACTGCATTACAGGGACAGGTGTAAATGACAAAGGTATATTTTTTAATACTATGCTTATATGTGTGATATAAATTGGCTTTTTAAAGAAATCTGAATTCAGTCAACAAATATATGTTTTTTTATTTCTCAAAATCAGCCAGTAATGTTTATAAATTGTTCGTAAATAAGAATCCACGTACAGAAATGTAAAATTCTGTGTCTCTCAGTTGTTCTCAGTTGTTCTTAGGTTGACATTTTTTCTTTCTAGGGGTCGGTTCACACCAGAATGCAGTACGAGGAAAGGTGCAATCCGTGCGCATTTCCCACACCGCATTCAATTGAACTAAAAGTAGTGCAAACAATACTTTTTGAGCGGTCTGTTACGTTTTCGAGCCCATTCATATGAATGGCCTGTCAAAACACACTTCACAGGAACACTCTGGAATCAGGCAGGAACGCATAGGTTCCCCTGCGATCCCAGTGTGAACCAGCCCTCAAGATGCTTTTACATGACTTTTGCTGTGAATAGTTCTATTGTTGAAGATACTAAACAGTGCCACTAAACAGTGTGCTAAAATTTGTAAGGCATCTGACCATTTGATGCATTAAATAGATTTCTTACCTTTTACATTACCGTAATTCTTTTTTTTTTTTTACCTTGAAGTCTCTTTTATATTAGTTTGAGGGGATTCTAAAATGTTGGATTATTTGATTGATATATATCAGGCACTCAGCTGGATTCGTGACTCCACCCCTTCCTGTAGCCACATCAGTTTTAGTTCAGCTGTAGGCACAGCAATTGTTTTCTGTGTGCACTTGTAGGGACTGGTATATATCCAGTGCAAAAAGAAAAAAAAATGTCAGTCATCACACATAGAAAGGGATTCATAAAGGGTGTCTTAGATACTTTATAATTTCCTCCTGCTTGTGCGCAATTCTTTTACTTATCAGAAACAGTTTTATAAATTTGTCAGGGGCTGGGGTTCCGTAAAAAATTGCCAATTTATCGAGATCTCCAATCACGTCACTTACGGTTACTGTAAAGCATCAGTAATTGGAGATTTTGACGAACTGCTGTTTTGACACAACACCGACAAATGTGTACACTCTAGTACATAAAGATTTTGCTGTTTTGACAGAACAGCGGCTAAGGAGGAAAACATTGTCGCCGCCTTGGAGGTGGCCATGTTGTTGGTTAGTATCGGGTGGACTTATAATGTCTGCTCATAATATCGTGTACCGGAGTGGGTCTGGGCTGGGATATCTCCAGGCTGACAGCTGAATAGGGATGGAGATAGACTCTTGTGCAGGAAGCTGACAGGAGAGAAGAGACAGATCGTCTGTTCCTATAATTAGGAACAGCGATCTGTCTCCTCCTCTAGTCAGTACACTGCCCCCACAGTTAGAAACACATATGAGGGAACACATTTAACCCCTTGATCGCCCCCTAGTGTTAACCACTTCTCTGCCAGTAACATTTACAAAGCAGTCAGTGCATTTTTATAGCACTGATAGCTGTATAAATGTCAGTGTTCCCAAAAAAGTGTCAAAGTGTCCGATCTGTCCACCGCAAAAAAAAAAAAATGCCATAAATCTATCCCCCTTTATTTAGACGCTATAACTTTTGTGCAAACCAATCAATATACACTTATTGCAATTTTTTTTTACCAAAAATATGTAGAAGAATACATATTGGCCTAAACTGATGAATACATTTATTTTTTTTAAAAATTGGGGGATATTTATTATAGCAAAAAGTAAAAAAAATAAAAGAAATTTCAAAATTAATGCTCTTTTTTTTGTTTATAGTGCAAAAAATAAAAACTGCAGAGGGGATCAAATACCACCAAAAGAAAGCTCTATTTGTGGGGAAAAAAAGGACATACATTTTGTTTGGGTACAGCATTGCACGGCCACGCAATTGTCAGTTAAAAGGAAGCAGTGCCGTATCGCAAAAAATGGCCTGGTCATTAAGGGGGCAAATCCTTCGGGGCTGAAGTGGTTAAAGTGGTTTTAAACCCCCACATATACCCAGTGAAGTGAACAGCCTCAGATAATGCACAGAGATGAAACAAATCTCCCTACATAAGTTTTACTTGTTTATCTGCAGTCTTCTCTTCTCTACATTCCTTTAAAGGTGCTGAATTTAGATAAAATCCTGCATTTTTCAGTATCACAGAGGAGGGGGTGAAGAGCTGCAGACACTGTGTAAGAGCTGATTAATGGAAAGGAACAGACCCCCCCTTCACACACAGCAAAACTGTGTTGTGAATAGACTTGCTGTGTGCTGAGCTCTCCTCCAGGACACAAATTTATCTCATGTGTCGGAAAACTTCTTATGCCCCGTACACACGGTGGGAATTTCCGACGGAAAATGTCCTATCGGACCATGTTGTCGGAAAATCCGACCGTGTGTGGGCGCCATCTGACTTTTTCCGTCGGAAAAAAATTGAGATCCTGCTCTCAAATTTTCCGACAACAAAGTCCGATCGTACTTTTTCGTGTGTAGCGAATTCCGACGGACAAAGTGCCACGCATGCTCAGATAAAATTATAAGACCAAAGCTATTGGCTACTAGCCTCTACGTAGTTCCGTCGTACGCAATGAACGTCACCACGTTCAGAATGATCGGATTTTCCAACAACTTTGTCCGACCGTGTGTATGCAACACCAGTGTCGGACAAAATCCGTCAGAAAAAATCCGACGGATTTTGTGGTCGGAATTTCCGACTGTGTGTATGGGGCATTAGAAGGGACTCATGCTGATAACAGAGGAAAGAAGCACCAAAGAGAAACACTTAGAACTTTGGAGAGAGACAACTAAATACTACACACATATATATATATATATATATATATACATTGTTCAGAGTTTATGACCGTGGTTTACAACCACTTTAAAGTTGAGCCAATTTATTTACCTTCTTGCTGAAATATAGCTGTATGTAACATAATATATAAGGTTGATCATCACCTACCCAGAGGTTTAAATGTAAAATGCTGTTTTACCTGGGTTGGGTGTTGAACACATTTTATACCATGTTATCTGCTGGATATACTGTTATTCTTATTAAAGACTATGCTTTTGTTTATCAGAAGCTTCCAATTTCTTTATTCATTTTTTGCAATGTAAGTTCTTTTATTATATCCACAGGCATACGTATATTCTAAAGAACTGCATTTAATCTATTCTACTTGTGTTTTCAGCATTTTATAATATCTGGGAAATGTGAACATGAAATATGAATGTCTTTTTTTTTACTATTAAAACATTTAGCACTTAATACTTTGGCGTCATAGATTTTATTTGTATATTGTTTCCTGAAAATCAGTTAAAAAGGTTGATAAAAGAAAACTTTTTACCCTGACATGCCCCCAAATAATAGATTGACGCAACACAAAGTGAATTACAGAGAATTCATTTTTCTACCCATTATTTAATTGTTGTTACTCTTGGTGGTACTCCAGACAATCAGCTACATAAGCAGCTAAAATACATATTTCAACTGTCTTACCTGTCAAAGGAATTTATTGTCTGTTCAGTTAGTCTCTGCCAGACACCATAAGCAGATTTCTCTACTGCCTAATTCCATCCCCCCCAAAAGAATTACACTGATACCTGTCACAAAATGAAAAAATAAACATATTTATTAGACAATGGAGTCAAGCATTGTGTTAATTGAAGCAGAGGTTCTCCCTTTGCCCCTCTTCTCCAGCACCACCACCTTTACTGGACATTCATAGCATACATAGACACGCCACAGGTCTCTGCCAGGTCTATGGAACCTGGCAGAGACTCAAGGTGTGTCTGGGCATGGGCCGGCTCATGCGCAAATGCCACGGGATCTCTTCCAGTACTCTGGCAGACCCATCGTGGCATGTTTGCATATTCATGACATCTCTCAAACTGTTTGTTGGATGCTATATCATGCATCCAAGGAGCCAGTTTGCAAGATGTCGTGCATGCGCAGACACGCTGTAGGGGTATCTGCCAGAGTACTGTGCATGCAGATGGGCTGTGACATTATCCTGGCCTAAGCCAGGACTTAAGAATTAAAATAAATAAATAAATTGCTTTAAAATAGAAGCCTGATCTAAATTGTGATTTAATAACAGCCTGGAGTGGGACCAAATAAAATTGTATTGCTTAAAGTATAAGTGTGGTCTAAATTTATCTAAGCTTTTTCCCGGAGTTGACATATTAATTGCACTACCCTCCATTTTCAATGGTCAATAGTACCCTGAGTGCCATTATATGCCTTCCCTGTACATGTGTGATTACTTGTCTGTTTTAACCAATGTCTGATATACTATGCATTGTCTTATTTCATTTTGTATGCTGTATACTACCCTGTGAAATACCAGTAAAGCACCTTTGTTTGTTTTATCTAAGCTTAAACCTGCTCCCAACCCAATTCTAAACCCTATACTAACTAACCTGTAAAGGAAACATGTGTTTACATAGCTAATCGAAGGGCACTCCAGTTTGGTCATGTGATCTCTCCAGCGGCCGGCTTCAGGGGAGAGGAGAGAGCAGCGACAACAGCTGCAGTTCGTAGGCAATAATGTCACCTATAGCCATACTTTGGGGCATCTGCTTTCCCTCCTCTCTCCAAAAGCCAGCGCTGGGAGGCGATCACGTGACCAGACCAGACCGACCTTAGATTAGGTAAGTATACACATCTTTTCTTTACAGGTTATTTAGTATAGGTCTTGGAATGAGGTTGGGTGCAGGTTTAAGCTTAGGTTTAGACCGGACTTCTACTTTAAGCAATATAATTTTATTTGGACACATTCCAGGCTGGCATTAGATCATATAAGAGCAGCAGGGCATTGATAAGGTCATTCCTGAGCTTATTCTACTCACTTGTTCTGTTAGTCAGCTCCCATTGTAAGGTTGCTAGCACTACGAACCCTTATTGGCTTAGCGTATTGCCCTTTCCTTTTCCAGGGAGCTTGTGGTCTACTTTAAATGGAAGTCTTTAATTATGTGCCTTAAGTATAACTTTGAATTTATTGTTGTATATAAAAAGATTCCTGAGTTAGCTGCTGTTTTCCACAGAAAATGAAATAATACCTAGGTTGGTCCATCGTTGAGATCAATACACCTTCTACTCTGAAGCAGAGTGCTGTCACACTAAAGCTATGTACATTTTGTATTTTTAATTATCTTAACACAGACAATTTTTATTAATACCATTTGAGAATTTTAAGTGTAACATTTGTGATGTTTTTGATGATGTTAAAGACCCAGATATAATTGAAAGACAACAACATTTGACCTTTTCCAAACGTGGTCATTATTTATTTATGAAATCAAATCAGAATTCAATCACATTTTTATACATGTTTTTGAATTGCCTACACTTTTGGCTGAGAAAGACAGACACATTTGCAAAGCTCTAAACCTTCACATTCTGATCAACGCATACAACTATTCTTGTCCTTGTGCCCAATTGACTCAGTTTTAGGTCTTATGATCTTACCGTATGTGATTGTCATATAAATGCTGAGGTTAATAGCGGTCATGCATAAAATTATATAACAAAAAATATAAAATTATTTGGCCAAACAGTTATTCAATTTGTCCATATACATGGAGCTCTGCAGCATTCAGTATTCTTATTTTCTCAATTGGGACAGTTAACCAGTGATGTAATAAAGGTATGTATGTTGTTGTTATAAAGCAAAGATAAGTGGTACAGCAGAGAAATGTGCTCCTGAACTAAGGAATCACATTAAATAAAACATACTTATTATGTTATAATGGATTGTAATGCCTTACAAATTAAACCTGATCTCCAGGTAGATGAAAAAGAAACCAAGCAGCTGTGTATTAATTTCAAAATCAATAAATGTATTTTTTAAATGCAACTAGTCTATTTGAACCTAATTTGACCCCTTGCGATCCTTAAAAGGAGAGGTGTGAGATTCTAAAAAATAGGCATATATACTCACTTCCCTGCTGCAGCATCGGTCTGATGCTGCAGCTGTCCCCCGTCGACTCTAACACTGAGAACTGAGTAATCACGTGACCGCTGATCATTCAGTTCTCGGTCTCCTCTGACCAGAGAATGGTGACTGCCAGTTAATGTTCTGCCCCTCCAGCACTCACTGGAGCGCCAGGTTGTGGAGGGGATGGGAGCAGGTGGCTCAATCATTCAGCAGTGTGCTAAGAAGATGAGCCAGCTGCAAGTCAGGCATCTGGGTGGGTCCCAACTGACATTATTGTTAATATCCTTCCAGAGCCTAGAGCGCCTCTCTGACGTCAGACCACATCGGGCTTTAGCCCGCTGTCAGCTGATTCTGGGTAACAGGAGAGCACAAGTAAGTGCACTCCTGTGACTCAGAAGAGAAGAATGGGCAAACTTTGGCTTTGGCCATACTTCTCTTTTAAACAGCAGAACTCAGACTGAGAAAGGTAGGGGCAGGATTGGGAGCCAGGTGTGCTGCATGCAAAAGAGTTGGCAAGGAACATGTTGATATAACATGGAGAAAAACTCATCAGTCTGCTGCTACTTTTCACTGTCCAGTGAAAAGGCTGAACTGGAGAGAGGACATCATTGTATTCTTAAAGTGGTTGTAAACCTGAAAACTCAAATACAAACAGAACACTAACTCTAATAAAGAACAAGGGTGTAAATCATTTGTGCATAGTATGGCGGATAGAATAACAGCCTGTTAACTGTAATTCTCCATACTGTACTAATTTAAAAAAACATGACACCACGAATAAAATGGTGGCGTAACGCCCCTTCTCTGATTGACATCTTGTATGAAGGGGAGCGTGTCTCCTGCTGCTCTGTACCCGCTGTGAGCGGTGACTAAGATCGAAGCCGAGTTTACTTTCACTTTCCTTTCTCCTCTCCTCCTACAGGTACAAAACTCAGAGAGAGAGAGAGAGAGAGACATCAGAGAATACAGAGAGAAGGCGAGACAGCAGAAAATACATAGAGATGTGTATAGATGGGAGGGGAATAGCGTGATGTTAGGTCTCCACACCATAAGGCTACAACTAAATGAGGGTGACTTTTTCAGAGGTACACATATGTGAATTACATTATAACACTATCTAATAAACTGTGCAAAATATAGATAATAATATAATATATATAATATTGGTGTTTTGAGGTTTTGGGTTTACAACTTAAAGGGGTTGTAAAGGTTCATGTTTTTTCACCTTAATGCCTCCTATGCATTAAGGTGAAAAAACATTCGGCGAATGCAGGCCCCCCAGCCCGCTTATTTACTTACCTAAGCCCTCGAAAGTCCTGCGTTGAGATCCCTCTTGATGTCGGCCAGGTCTTCTCGGCTGTTCTCGGCTCTTCGTTGGATAGCGCTGCTGTCAATCAACTCCAATGAAGCGAGTCGTCGTCTTATGGACGCCAGATACAGGACTCGGGAGCGCTCCCGCAAGGTAACCCCCTTGGGAGAGCGCTTCCTAGAGGGGGTTAGCTGATGCGGGAAGGAGTCGAGACAGCCGCCGACTGTCCTGTGTGGCAGGGTTGTGTAAACCTCAGAACTAAATGGACAGAAATACAAGTCCTTTGGCAGGTAAAACAGCTCCCTTACATGTATTCAATCTGTGTATTTAAATGTTTGCCCCTGGAGTTCAGCTTTAAAAAGGTGGGTGATATTCAGAACCATCACATAGACAATTGCTTACCAATAAAATAATAGGTTTTTGCAGTCCGCTTCCCTTTTTATTAATTTGATGTCACAAACCCCACAAGTAGTAAAATGATTTCGTTTACAAAAGAACACATTTTTGTTGCTATGCTGTAGGAGGTGTTTTTTTATATTTACATAAGAATCACCATCCAATTCAAACGAGTAAACATGAGTCCTTTTTTCATCAGATGCAGAAACCATTGGATCCTGACAGTGAGCAAGTTTTTAGACCAACCTATCACAAAGTGTACCGTATAGCTCTACGGTACTTATTGCATACAGACTTGTATTTTGGTTTGTTCCCTATCTTTTAGAAAATAAACACAAAATCAATTATAAAAACAACAAAATGGAAAAAATAACATAAAAAAATTCAGGTACAGACACAGTACAGGTGTTTAATAAAACAATGGACAGTAATGAATGAAAACGTAAAAAAATGAACATGTCTTCTGGTAAACCTCAAAATAAATTTTATAATGCAGTCTGGCCGGAATCCTGGATTATAGTCTGTTGGCAAGCCAGGTGTCTCTAGCAGAAAATTGACCAGTAGATGAGGTTAAATAGAATATATGCTGCAGGGAATATTATTCTTGAATACTTGTCAATAGCATGGGTGTCAATACGCATGCTGACATAAGCACGCTGGCTCTTTCTTCTGTTCAAGTTCCTCTCTGTGCTGAGTGCCAGTTGTACCATAATACGGTCATCTTTGTCACCATTTTCAGAAACAAAACCACCCAAATTGTTTACCTCACCATCACTGTAACTGCTGTCCATCATTGACCGCTGTGGAACGCCACATGTACAAGGAAGCTTAAAGAAAGTGAAATGCAAATCAGTCTGAAAGTGCAAGCAAACTTGAGGGCCAAGCCAATCAAAGAATAACATTTAAGTAGAAAAAAATTCCAAAATTGATTTGGGATTTTTTCCTAATGCAATCTGATAGAAAATGTAACATTTTCTCATACATAAATATAATTTAGGATAACAATTACATATTTTAAACTGTGCATAATCAGCAACAAATTATACATGGTCAGATTTCTTTATTAATATATCCCCCAGTGTCAGATGGAAGCTAATGTTAGAATCCATGGATCTCTACCTGTTTTGCAGGTTGGTAAGGAGCTTACAGTAAATGTTGTTTATTGTGCATACTCCCATCCCTCATCTGATTGCTTTAGTAACTGAAGTTTAAATTATCTAAATTAAGCAAGTAAATTAAATATTGAATTGCTCCAGCTATCCTAGAAACATTGAAACCAGTAATGTCCCCTCGGTTTACTTTTATTGTTATAATAATATAATGTCATAACATTGTGACCACTGACGGGTAAAATTAATAATATTGATTATCTCAATTGATCAGCCGGCTATCTGAAAAACAAAACAAAAACAAACCTTCTATCTATGGCTAGCTTTACTGTATCGGGGATCCATATACAACATGTCGATGTTATTCTTAAAGCGGTAGTAAACAGCGGCTGGTTAAAATAATTAAAAACACCTGTAAGGCAATTGCATAATGTGCTAGTATGTGAGGTGATCTTTCTACAATAAAAGCTTTGGACTGCAATTCGAGATCCACGGTGTGCTGGCGAACATATGTATTAATCCTAGCAGTCTTTTTTCTTCCTCCAAAGTTATATCTAAAATAATTTTGCATCTATCACTTCCCTTGGTGAATTGCAAATTACGATTTTTGTCACTGACAAACTCAAAACAAAAACTGTCAAGAACCTGTTGTCGCTATTGCAAATGACAATTTTATAGGCTAATGACTGAATGTGTAATCTTGTTGTTATGTTGTGTTTTAATTAGGGATGCACCGATACCATTTTTTTTAAACATCAGGTACAAGTTCTGATACTTTTTTCAAGTACTCGCCGATACCAATTACCGATACCTATCGCCTAGGAAGAGTAGGTAGAGGGGTGGTTTGGGAGGTGTGGGGGGGAGGGGTGTTGGGGAGTTGGGTGAGGCTTTGGTGGGGGCAGGGGGGAGTAGAGGGGTAAGTGAGGGTAGTTGAGGGTGGGGTAAAATAGGGATTGTGGGGTGGGAAAGTTTAAATGGAAAAGGCTGTGATTTCTGGGGGGGGGGGGGGGGAGAATGAGAATGGGAGGGTCATTGGGAGACATGGGGGCAGACATGGTACAGGAGACAGTCAAGTACTGCAGATATGGTACAGGAGACAGTCACAGACTGCAGACATGGCATGGGAGACAGTCACAGACTGCAGACTTGGTACAAGAGATGGTCAGAGACTGCAGACATGGTAGAGGAGACAGCCACAGACTAAAGACATGGCAGAGGAGTTAGTCACAGACTGCAGACATGGCACAGGAGACAGTCACAGACTGCAGACATGGCACAGGAGACAGTCACAGGCTGCAGACATGGCACAGGAGACAGTCACAGACTGAAGAAATGGCACAGGAGACAGCCAGACTGCAGACATGGCACAGGACACAGGAAACAGACATGGTAGAAGAGATGGTCAGTGTCAGGAATCATGAATCAGACGGAGACAGAAAATGCATTTAAAATCACACCTTTTAATATAATGGGAAAAATGGTACAAATAGTAAACATAGTCAAAACATAGCCAGGGTACGGTAGCCAAAGCTGGTAGGTCAGAACAAGCCAGTAAATCAGGAAGCCAGAGATCAGCATTGTTGGAGGCAGCAGACAGGATCAGGAACCAGAAGGGATGTCGGCCAGGCAAGTCTTTAACAGGAACACAGCAGAGAGTCTCCAGATATGTTTGACTAAGGCAAAGGCATGGAAGAATTGAACCAGGCAGTTTAAATAGCCAGAAGGGGCTGGCTGTAGGCTGGACTGGTGAGCAGGAAATGATCACCAGGTGAGCCACTGTGGAAGCGATGAGTGCTGGCAATTAACCGACAGCTGAGCAACCTGAGCACTGAGAAGTCAGAGACCACAGACATGGTACAGGAGTCAGTCACAGACTGCAGACATGGTACAAGAGATAATCAGACTGCAGACATGGCACAGGAGACAGTTACAGACTGCAGACATGGCACAGGACACAGTCACAGACCGCAGACATGGTACAACAGATAGAGACTACAGACATGGCACAGAAGACAGTCACAGACTGTAGACATGGCACAGGAGATGGTCAGAGACTGTAGACATGGTACAGGAGATGGTCAGAGACTGCAGACATGGTACAGGAGACGGTCACAGACTGCAAACATGGCACAGGAGACGGTCACAGACTGCAGACATGGTACAAGTGGTGTGGTGAAGTTGCAGTCAGTGTACACAGCTCTGGGGAAGCCTGTCCCCCCTCCCTCTAGAATACACCTGTGTGATCCCTGCCCCCCCCCCCCCGTGTGCAACCATTACATTAGCAGTGTCCTGTCCGGATTGCGCTCAGGTACCCTAGTTTTAATAATTGTAATTATCATGATATGTGTTATTTAGGCTTAAGCCCTGCACCACAGGTGTCTTTGGTAGTGGTGGATGGAAGCAACTGTACTGCCTTTCAGGGCAAAAAGCATCCATAGGACTGCTGTCTAAAATTGGCATGCTTTGATTTTAAAAGCTGGAATAAAGACTCACTGATTTTGTACCCAGCTTAGTTTTCTGGAGAGAAGGTATGAAGGGTGTGCTGGCTACTCTTTGTTCTCTAAGAAACCACCTCTTTTTTGCAACTCTTTTATGGACTCAAATTCTAAGGACTACTTATATTTATATACAATGCCAATAAGATAATTACCTTTTCTCTCAGCTTCCTCTCTTTTCTCTCTTGCACTGTAGTCAAGTAATTGACAGCAGCATATTCCAACACCGATAGAAAAACAAACACAAAACTAACCCACAGGTATATATCAACAGCTTTAATGTATGATACTCGGGGCATGGAGGCGTTCACTCCGGTAATGATGGTTGACATGGTCAGCACTGTTGTTATACCTGAGAAAATAACAAAAATAAGAATATAGAATATCAAATGTAAATCATTTTTGAAAACAGCAATACAGAACATTAAAAACATCAAAGATAGTAGATTAGACTTTAACATTTCTACTTCTCTTTCACAGGAACAGACTTCATTGAAAGTAAAAAGACCAGTGGTATTTCTTAACTTTTCTGAACACAACAGGATTTTAATAATGGAGCTCAGCGCTGCAAGCCATGCCATGTTACTGACAACTTTCAAAAGATAATAAATACATTAGTGCAATAGAAGAGCTTGTTATTGCACACAGATTTTTCCTACATATGACAGTCCATCAAAAGTTGCCTTTTGTTGTAGAAAATGCATTTATCTCTTTAAATTGCATTTGACCACAGCTATATTTACCATAATGGCACTAGTGAGCCAGTGTCTAGGGCAGCAAGGTTAGAGGGGCAAAGCCTCAAAGCTTACATACTGTTATTTCCTTATTTTGCTTCCATCTCTGAACATGTGTGGCTAAATTCAGCAAATGAACTATAACAGAATGGGTGTGATGGGATGATGAGAGAACTCAGAATGTTCTTTAGAATTCATAAAACACACAACCATCTATTATTTCATTTTTTTGGTTATCTGTACCGTTGAAAAATAGTTCTGCATTTAAAGCAGACCCCTGACTCCAGTGGTGCAATCTACCATACGATTTTAATAAAATAATCATATGACACAAGAGGCTGACCTCATCCCACAAGTGTGATGAACTTCGTTCATTAAGAATGCATTTGCATCTTTGAACATGCAATTTTTTTATATTAGGTGGCATGTTAGAAAACAGAATAAGAAGCATTTTTATTTTAGATAGAGTAAGGGAGAGTTATAACCCCTGTTTTTTTGCCATCTTTGTCCTGCCATTGGGAAGGTTTACCTTCACTTCCTGTCCCATAGCCAAAACAATGTATTTGGGCCCACCAGATCACCAGAACTAGTGCCCCCATTGGAAGATCGAGGACAACCCAAAATTTGGGATTTTTTAATACTTTCACTGATAATGGTAAACAGGACAAATAAAAAGGGTGAATCTCCTTAACGGGTACAGATAGTAATAAAATTCTACTAGATGTTCTAATCCCTCTTCATTCTGTCCAAAACTACAAAAAAATGTTTTGCCCTTAGGTATACTTTAATACAACCAATTTAAAAAAAAAATTAAAAATAAAAGCTAGTTTCATCTAAACAGGCCACATAACCCAACCCCACTGTGATGTGTATATGTAGCCTCCAGCCATGAACATGTGGACGGAAACAATAAAGACTTCTATGTACCATTTCTTCTCAGGATACCATGCTGTAGGTAGTGGGTAAGGGCACAAACACAACATGGCCCCGTGGACTTCCAATGATCTTAAAGTAGAATAGGCACAGACAAATTCTGTCTGTCTGGTTCAACTCCTGAATGTTTTTTTTTTTCTGAAAGGTGACTATTACCATAAGGACAAAGAGAACACCTTCATAGCCAGAATGCACAATGCCTTTGAAACTTTGAAAAGTGCTTTTGTAAGCATACAATATTATTTTACCTAGAGGAACTCTGGCAGGAACAGCTCTGCGATCTATCCAGAATGACACCCAGGACAGCATGACCATTAAAGTTGCGGGAAAATATGTTTGCAGTAGGAAGAAAAAGATGTGACGTCTCAGTGTGAAATTAATATACAGACGATTGTACCACCCTGTGTGAAAACAAGAATAATATTTCTTTATGTAAAAAACAGCACACGTCACCATTTCTGTAAATTGACAAAATCTGTACACATTGTGCAGGAAATGTCATAAACCTGTAAATCTGACACAAAGAATAAAAGGAGACTACACAAAATAAATTATTAGAGGGATTGGTGTACGAGAGGGCGGTAATTGTAAATAATAATAAAAAAAAAAGTGTTAACCCCCTCAAAAATTTCTAAAAATAAAATCTCAATCAGCGTTCAAAGCAAAATATACCCAAATGCTAATAAATTGATTAGGTGAAACTAATGTAAAAACCAAACAGCAAAAATGTCAGTTTCACTTTATTTTAGTGGTATTTGATCACCTCTGCGTTTTTTATTTTTTGCGCTATAACCAAAAAAATAATAATAAAAAAAAATTTGGAAAAAAAAAAACCCCAATATCTCTTACTTTCTGCTATAAAACATATCCAATAAAAAATTGAAAAAAATCTAATTTCTTCATCAACTTAGGCCAATATGTATTTTGCTGCACATTTTTGGTAAAAAAAATCCCAATAAGCGTATATTGATTGGTTTGCGCAAAAAATTATAGCGTCTACAAACTATGGGATATTTTTAATTTATTTAAATGTATTTGTTACTAGTAATGGCAGCAATCAGTGACTTATAGCGGGACTGCGATATTGCAGCGGCCATTCTGACACTAGCTGACGGTTTTGACACTTTTTGGGAACCAATGACACTAATACAGTGATCAATCAGTGCTAAAAATATGCACAGTGACTGTACTAATGACACTGGCTGGGAAGGGGTTAACATCAGGGGTGATCAAAAGCTTAACTATGTGCCTAGCCAGTGTTTTACTATACTGTGTGAGGTGCTTTAACTAGGGGAAGAGATGGAATTTGTTCAGGGACACAAACTCCATCCCTTTCCCCCCCATCAGAACAGTAATCTGCCTTGTTTACATAGGTAGATCGCAGTTCTGTGTCTCTGCCTGATGATCGGCTGGTGCAGGCGTACATCATGGTCCCCGGCACCCACCGATCATCTTGCCGCTAGCAGTGTGCATTTGCGCCCCCTACCCGAAAGTGCAGGATCATGTATATATACGTGACCTGCGCACAGCTGCCACCCTGTAGCAGTAAAACCGCTATAGGGGGGTCAGCAAGCGATTAAATTGCCCAGGTTTGTCACAAGTTTATTTATTTTTTTAAATGGAGCTTGAGTCAAAAACTTACTTCTGGTCTATCTGCCCCTATGTGGAAAATTACCCCAATTTTTTTGTTTGTTTGTGTGAGTTTGACACACGTTAGAATTCATCCAACATTACTGCATTTTTCAGAAGACTTACCAGTGCTACTGTAGAAAGCAAGTCTTGTAGTGGTGTGAAATTCTTGGATTAAAAACTGTGAGAGAGAAATTCTTTCATCTGTTTTTAAAGATTCATTGCCATTCTTCCAGTAGAGCATGAGGTCATCCTCTGTGTAGGCATCTGAAGAAATAAGAGCATCATTGGAGGAGAGCACTCTGAGTTTGAGAGCAGGCTGAGTTCCCAGCACAGCTAGGGAACTGACCATGGTGTGTTCTCCTGCTTAGTGTGGTCAGTTTTTATTAGGAAAGCAGAGGGACTGTGAAAGCCAACGTGGGACAGCTGCAGCCTCACTCATAGAGGTGAGTATGGATTAGGGTTGCCACATCATCCCTTTAATACAGGCCACACATTAATTACACAGGTTCTGTGGCTGATTAAGGTGGTAATTAAACTCACTTTGTGCCTTAGCTGCATTAAATCAGAACCGGTGTAATTCATATGTGTCCTGCATTAAAGGGATGATGTGGCAACCCTAGTATAGATGTTTTTTCCCTACGCAGTTCACCACAAAACATGGAAGTATGTTATCGCATGCAGCTTTAGTGTGTTGAGGTGCCATTCACAATAAATGGCTCTGCAACACACTAACGCATGTATGGCATAGTACTGTGCATTGCATTAATGAGTGTAGGGGTGTGAAGCCAGCCTAAAAAAAAGGTCCTCACTGACCTCCATAATTGCAGGCACTGTGGAGCAATTAACCCTTAAAGTGTCTGGCAGAAACACTAAAATCCAA
Source organism: Lithobates sylvaticus (assembly GCA_028564925.1). Classification (NCBI taxonomy): domain Eukaryota; kingdom Metazoa; phylum Chordata; class Amphibia; order Anura; family Ranidae; genus Lithobates; species Lithobates sylvaticus. Next base: position 302,042,179 of record CM053028.1, on the reverse strand, counting down.
GTCTAAGCCAGTTCACTTTACCTTGTCCCCTCCTCCAAGCTATGACATGGCAGTCATCTAATCTCTAATGTAAACACAGACCAGGAAGTCTGGATGAAAACACAGAGCAGGATCTCTGGAATGAGGAAGCAGGGGGAGCTGAGCTGCCGAGGGAATAAACTGCAGTGCTTATGTTGTGACTTTTTATAATGACTCCACAAGGCCTGCAGCTACAGGAGGTCAGTGGGGGCTTGCTTTTAACGTTTATTTACTGCTTGTTAAGAATGTGTTAATTCCTTAGGGCCAATTCACACTATGTGATGTGACAGACGTTTTACCGCATGGAAACACTAGACACGTGCAATTAGTTTCGGTCTGTATTCAAATTCGGGCAAATTTTTGGTTATTTGGAGATTCGAATGTACCCACATCTCTGAATGAAATAGTAACAAATAGTAACGAATTTCGTTGAAATCCGTTAACCACTTCAATACCAGGCACTTTCGCCCCTTCCTGCCCAGGACAATTTTGAGCTTTCAGCGCTGTCGCACTTTGAATGACAATTGCGCGGTCATACAACACTGTACCCAAACTAAATTTTTATCATTTTGTTCACACAAATAGAGCTTTCTTTTGGTGGTATTTGATCACCTCTGTGGTTTTTATTTTTTGCTAAACAAACTAAAAAAGAAAAAAGAAAATTTAGTTTTCTCCTTCACTGATGGGCACTGATGAGTCTGCCCTGATGGGCACTGATGAGGCGGCACCAATGGGCACTGATGAGGTGGCACTCTGTAAGAGGCTTCTTATCACGATCAGAGATGCGGTGTGTCAGAGTGACACGCCGCAATCTCCACGCTGCGCACCCCCATGGGTGCGTGACGCCATGTTATCCTGCTGGACGTCATATGACGCCCAGTCAGGATAACAGAACCACTTCCTGGCCATTAATCTGTTATAGGCCGGGCTGGAAGTGGTTAAAATTTGTTTAGTTTTCTAACGAATTCCAACTTTTCAGAACGATTAGAATTCGGATTGATCGAAAAACGATCAACCAATTTGAATTCCGTGTGAAGAAATAACTGGTTGTTAAGCAGCGGACCGGAAAGCTGGCCGCCCGCTTCTTTAAAAAACATTAGTCAGCATCTGTCAGTGGGCTTCCCCACTGACAGATGAATGTAAAGATAAATAATGCGGGCAATAGGGCATAGTCCATACCAGGCCCTTCAGGTCTGGCATGGATTTTAAGGGGAACCCCACACCCAAAATAAAAATAAAACGCTGTGGGGTTTCCCCCCAAAATCCATACCAGACCCTTATCCGAGCATGCAGCCCGAAAGGAAGGGGGACGAGCAAGCACCCCCCCTCCTGAACCATACCAGGCCACATGCTTACAACATTGGGGGGGCTCTGCTCCCCCCCAACACAAAGCACCTTGTTCCCATGTTGATGGGGACAAGGGCCTCTTCCCGACAACCCTGGTCTGTGGTTGTCGGGGCCTGTGGATGGGGGGGGCTTATTGGAATCTGGAAGCCCCCTTTAGCAAGGGGGACCCTAGATTCCGCCCCCCATGTGAATGGGCTATTGAGTACATTGTACACATTCACCAAAAAAAGTGTAAAAAAGTAAAAACCACAGGAAACAGTTTTTGACAAGTCCTTTTTTAAAAATAAAATTAAAAAATAGTGTCCCTCGATATACATCCATCGTCAGTCACGACGCTGTCTTAACTGGTCTGTCACAAGTCGGTCCAACTTTGAAAAAACGGAAAATTGTATACTTACCTTCCGTAATTTTCCTTTCCTGTTGCATCACATGGCAGCATACACATATGGGGTTGTGGCTCCGCCCCCACAACCTGATAGGACCACGTAACTATTAAACCTTGAGAGGGCCCCCGTCCCCACATTCTCAGTATCCAGATACCTCACCTCAGCGGGTGGGTATTTGTATGCTGCCATGTGATGCAACAGGAAAGGAAAATTAGGGAAGGTAAGTATACAATTTTCCATTTTCCTGTCACATCATGGCAGCATACACATATGGGGAATAACTCGCAAACTGGGTGGGGCTGAGCAAAACAGGTTTATTTACAAGGAATTGGACTGTATGATTGCCCTTCCAAATTCTGCCGTGGACAGCCTGGCGGCGTCCACCTTGTAGTGTGACATAAAGGTGCTTTTCGAAGACCAAGTGGCTGCTTTACAGATAGTTTCCGATGGGACCCTGCAGAAAGCCGCCCAGGAGACCTCCGAAACGAGAAGGCCTTGAAGAGTAGGCTCTTTTAGTTGTCTTAATCTAGGAGGTGACTGAGCATTTGATGCTGACTGCCCCTGCCTTAGGCCACGCTGGAACCAAGACCATATTTCAGCTTTCCTAAGTGAGAAGGTAGCTGCCAAACAGGCCACCAGCCTTAGCTCAACATCCAGGCGATGTGGTTCTCTCACTCAACCAAGAAAAGACAGCAAATTTACTTCCTGGTTAAATTGGAAGGAGAAAGACACCCCATGGATAAAAGCAGTCTGGATTTTTAGGACCATTCTGTTCTGTCCAGGTATAATGTTAAGTGAGGCTCCTTGAGTACAAGGCCTGCAGTTCTGACATCCTTCACAGAGGTTATAGCAACCAGAGATATGGTATTTAGGGTTGCAGAGTGTAGTCAATTCTGTAGGATAGAAATGAGGCCTTGATGGGAATGGGGACCATAAGCAAGTTCCACATAGGGAACAAATGGTTTCCTGTGAGGCCTATAACTTCATGCAAGCCTTTTAAGAATTGCATCATTAAAGGGTAAGGACTCCTTAGACCTCTGCAAGTGCAGACAAAGCTGAACTTTGAGCTTTTAAACATATTTGAACCTATGCCCCTGATTAGCCCCAGTTGTAAGAACTGTGGAACCTTGGCTGGTTTAGGTGATGAAGGACTCCACGCTTCGCTGTGTGAGATCTGTATAATTTTCCCATAGTCTTAGGTAAATCTTATTCATGAAGATCTCTGGATTGACAAGGTAGGCACTACCTTCACTATGCATAATTGACCTGGTAGCCACTGCCTCTCAACTTCCATGCCATCAAAAGTAGTCTCTTGGAGCTGGATGGAAAAAAACTCTCCATGAGAGAGCGAATCCGTCATTACTGGAAGCAGTGGTGATTCAATGATTAAGAGCAGGAGAGAGAGACATTAGAGCCTCCCAAGCCAAAAATTGTATATTTGCAATTATTGATACAGGAAGCTCCGCTGACAGCCTAAGGATTCTACCCTTCCACTGTTGTCTAGGCATAATACAAATCTTGCTGCTCTTGTTAAAAAAGGAGTGAATGACAGAAGTGCTTTGAACACTACTCGGTTGAAGAAAATGCAATACTATTCCTCATAAGCTTAACACCCCATAACCTTTCTAGGTGGGGTCTGATGTCATAATGTTCTGTCTGAAAACAATTGGTCAGTTACGAAAAACCAAGGATACTCCGGCATTGTTCTGCTGGAAGAGACTTCACTCCCAATGCACCTTTGGCTTTCTCTGTCAGAGGATGGAAATTACCTTGTTTCAGTTCTACTGAATTTTTCCTGTCGCTATTGCAGACAGTAAGACCTTTGTCTAACTTCCTGTACTGCTTGTAAAACAATTTTTTTTTTTTTTTTTTTCGATCCAGCTACAAACTGGAACAGAATTTTTACTTTTCCATCAACTCTGGTAGCCTGGCTGACTGGAAGAGATTGAAAGGTGGACTTCCCACTTGTCAATGTTATATGGTCGTTATGCTCATTGAATTATCCCCCTGCATGGGTGAGTTTTCATGTTATACTTTTTTGATAAAAAATTATTGTAACTAGAAAGGCGGACCTCCCCTGAACTTCCACCAATGTCACGCCAATATAGCTGATATGGCCCACTGATCCTGAAGGTTTTCCCTCCAGGTGTGTGCATAAAGCTTTGCACAGGCACCCCCTGGATTAGTGCACCCTTAGAAGGGACTTCCGCTGTACTCCTAGGACAGGAGCCTTAGATCTTTTAAGGCTTCAATAATGAAGATTGGGTACTTCTCCAGTTAGTTTACTAATCTTTTCCCCCCTGTAGGATTGTGCCTCCTGGTGTCTACTTGGGAGTCGCCACCTTTATGCTGGACCTTTGAGTTTTCAGTTTTTTTGTCAGATGATATTCACCCTGACCCTCTAATGGTCACCCTTGAGATGGCTGTCTCCTGTCTACTCCCGAATAGATTGGATCCGTGTTCTGGTGTCTTACACCATTTTTTTTTTTTTTTTGCGGGATCGACCGACCATGGCTTCAGCCATAATGCACTCCTTGCCGTGACCGTGGGAAACACCGCTCTTGAAAAACGTCAATTGACGTCTGAAACATTCACCACAGAGTATGCCGCCAATTCCAGCTCCTACAAAGCTGTTACCGCCTTGTCTCTTTACTTTTTCCAGACGGGCTTATTTAAAAGGTTACTCCACTTTTTTAATCTGCAGGGCTGCAATTTTCCTGTTTGTATGACTGGTTTCACTGATTTTCCCAGAAGTCTGCGTCAAGATAAGTCAGATTTTTTGGCATCCACTGCAATAAAAAAAAATTTCATTTTGATAAAATATTCCCAATAGGGATGCAGACCCTGCCACTTTCCCAGCTGGTTGACAATTCTGAAACCACTCCCATTAGACTCATTCAGCACATGGGTTGGTTATTGCTGATGTGCCAGTACCTGCAGATGCTACAGTATGTAGGAGCACTTCAGATCTAGATCTAATTTTCAGACTAGAGCCTCCTTGAATGTGACATGTCTTGCCAGCTACCTTCATGATGCATCCATCATTGGAGTAGACTGCAGTAGGTTGACCTATAGCTTTTTCAGGGTATACAGTGGATAGCCTGTTTAGGAGGGCATTTTTTTCTCTTACCCTTTTCAATTATTCCTGGATTAACTCTTCCAGTTGTTAAGTGAAGGAAATTAGTACTTTTTAACCTTGTGGAGAGTTTCCTCCACTTCAACCCAGGCAATTGTGTCCTTAGCTGCCCCTGCAAAAAAAGTCTCTATTGGGCAATCTTTAAAGCTTGTGCAAGCTTTCGTATTCGGACACCACCTACTGGTTCTGGTTGGAAGCGCTATGCAATTTATGCACTGTAGCTTATCAAGCAATGACTTTCCACCACAAATGCAGCAACCATTAGGGTAGGCTGGTAATTTGTGGTGTTTGTAAACGGGGAGCAAACAAAATGAAAGGTGAGATGATGGCATTGATCAATCTTGCCTATATGTCTGCCCTTTATAAAACGGTGACTGTTCTGGCTTTAGCAGGCTCTCTTCATCTTGAGGTCCTTGCAGAGCTGTATAGTGCTTGTTCATTTGACACACTAGTTTGGCGGGCAATGACTTTCCACAACAAATGCTGGTAGTTCTGGTTGGAAGCGCTATGCAATTTATGCACTGTAGCTTGTCAAATAATGACTTTTCACCACGAATGCAGAGACCATTAGGTCTGGTAATCTGTGGTGTTTGTAAACGGGGAGCAAACAAAATGAGAGGTGAGATGATGACATTGATCAATCTTGCCTGTATGTCTGCGCTTTGAACGGTGACTGTTCTGGCTTTAGCAGGCTCTTCATCTTGAGGTCCTTGCACAGCTGTATAGTGCTTGTTAATTTGACACACTAGCTTGGCAGGCAATGACTTTCCACAAATGCAGCGACCATTAGTGCTTGTAATTTGTGATGTTTGTAAATGGGGAGCGATGATAATGATTGGTGAGGTGATGAGATTTAATCAACATTGCCTCGATGTCTGTTCTTAGATGGTGACTTGTCTTGACCGTCAGAAGGCTCCCTCCATCTTGTAGTCCTTACAGGACTATAGATATTGGCTCTCTTTTTCTCAATCTTCACTACTTACCTAATCCCTATACCTTAATGGGTGGTCTGACTGGACAGCGTTTCCCATAGGAACAGAGCAAAGCAGCAGATTGAAATGAAGGACAGGATAATGCTAAGTCTCCACTACTGCGACCTGAAAGTCACATGATTTGCTGCAATTTTGATGCAACTTAGAACAATGCTTGTTATATTCTTAAGGTCTATGAACACAGATATAAATGAACGGTACTAGTTGTAAATCATGGGGTACGACTTGTCATGCGACTTTGCAGTAACAAGTCGCACTAGTGGAAACCAAGCCCTAACACAGTGACCCAGAGCAAGCATTGAAAAGGAGATGGGGAAAAACACAGGTGAAGGCCATAAAAAGGGAAACATACCTGCAAACAATGACCACATAAGCAACCAGCATGCATGAGTAGAGAGCTCCACCATTTGTTGCCCAAAAAACTCCATAAAAAAACATTTAGAACTCACATTTGCCATTAGTGATGATATCAGTGCCTGAGCCTGTTCAGATCACTAACCTGGAAAGCTCTAGCCAGGAAACACAGAGGCCGCATCACTTCCTGCCTCTCATGCTCAGAGTATACTTGCACTGTTGCAGCCATCTTGGAAATGGCAAACGCCCATAACACAGAGAAAGAAGTAAAAGGCATATAGAAAGCAAAGGAAACGCTGTCACTTACGTCAAAGCTTGTTTAAAGCTTTCTTTGAGAAGCCTGCACCACCAGAATGGGGCTCCAACCATATAGCTCATTTAGAGGCTGTACAGGAAGGACTTCCACCCAGGAGAGGCTGAAATATGCCCCCCCAGACCACCAGAATGGGGCTCCAACCATATAGCTCATTTAGAGGCTGTACAGGAAGGACTTCCACCCAGGAGAGGCTGAACCTGGCTGGGGCGTCAAACGGTAAGGGATACCTCGCGATTTCAGTCCTGATCAGGTGAGGAAAAAAAGGAGAATGTGGGGGCGGGGCCCTCTCAAGGTTTAATAGTTACGTGGTCCTATCAGGTTGTGGGGGCGGAGCCACAACCCCATATGTGTATGCTGCCATGATGCGACAGGAAAGCTTTCTGCACTACTTTGGTCTGACTTTGGTTCCTTTTCAGCCCATTCAATATCATTGATGTTGGATCAAAGTCAGATCATTGTCCTAACCGTCCAACTTGTAAAATCCGACATGGTGATTACAGCAGCAGGAAAATTAATTTATGTCACACAGGGATTGTTTTGATTGGTCAAAGGACAAGCCGGACTAACTCAAAGTCAGAGCAAAATCGGATCCTGTCTATTTAAGTTGGATGGAAGTAGGACCGACTTAGGACCGATGTCACAGGGCAAAATCAGATCGACAGTCTACAACAGTTGTGTCATAGTGTGACCCGGTCTTAAGGTGTGAAAATAAATGCTAGGGTATCTTCCTGACACTCCAGAACTGAAGAAGTGGCTTGGAAAGCTATGAAAAATCCTCAGCATTACAGAACAAGTTCAGTTCTTATCCAATCATGTGAAAAGAAAATTGCGGATGTCTTTTTTCTTATCTGCACAATTGGTTCATAAAAAAAAATATTTACACCATTTATTATGTGAAGCTTCTCTACTCCTTTAGTAAATCACTATTACTTTCTCCCTCTCTGTTTGTATACAGTTCTATATGAATGTTTAGTAATGCCGCGTACACACGGTCGGAATTTCCGATGGAAGCTTTTCATCGGATTTTCCGAAAGTGTGTGTACGGTCTTTTTCCGACGGACTTTGGATTGAGAACCTGTTCTTAATTTTTCCGTTGGAAAAACTTTCTATCGGATTTTCCGATCGTGTGTATGCAATTCCGACACGCAAAATTCCGCCGCATTCGAAGCATTAAACTTCCCTTTTATAGTGCAGTCGAACGTGTTGTATGCCGTGGTGTTATTGACCATCGGAATTTGGTGTGACCGTGTGTAGGCAAGACAGTTTGAGCGAAATTCCGTCGGAATTTCGACGGGAAAACCATCAGAGCTTTTTCCGACGAGAATTCCGACTGTGTGTACACGTCATAAAGCTGAATTCATACTTATGCATTTTTAGTGCTTTTTGCATTTTGCAGATTTCCACTACTGAATGTGTTCCATAGGAAACCATGGTAAATGGACTGTAGTAGAAATCTGCAAAATGCAAAAAGCACTAAAAATGCATAGATGTGAAGCCAGCCTTAGGCTGGGTTCACACATGCTGCAGCTGCGGCTCACAGCAGGGGGTCCGGTGTGTGTCTGTTCACCGTTTCAGGTGCAAATCGGGTTTGAATTATACTTACAACTTTCAATTTCCAAGGAGCAGGATTGTGTGTCCAGGGGAAATCGGCTGAAGTCCATGTTACACATTGCTGTTACTGTAACTCTGTTGTGTAAGATTAAAGAAATAACACTTAGTTACACATTACAAATCATAAGGCAAAGTAACAAATGGGTGAAACAGACATTTTCCCAGCTTTATATAAACACAGAAAAATTGTGCTTTGTGCAAAAGGGGGTAATACATCAACCTATATTCCGAACACAAAGGTTTAGGCTAAGGCTTATTACAGACAGACGCTTACTGCGCTACTCTGCATGCTGGCAAGTAAGATCCCCAGATTTGCCCTGTAATGTGCCCCCCTGATGTGCCCCGTGCCCTGATGTGCTATGTGCCCCATGCCCTGTGCCCTATGCCCTGATGTACTATGTGCCCCGTGCCCTGATGTGCTATGTGCCCCAATGTGTCCCATAATGTGCCCTGATGTGCTATGTGCCCTGATGTGCTATGTGCCCCATAATGTGCTCTGATGTGGCCCATAATGTACCCTGATGTGCCCTAATGTGCCCTGCTGTGCCATAATGTGCCCTAATGTGCCCCATGCCCTGATGTGCTATGTGCCCCTTGCCCTGATGTGCTATGTGCCCCAATCTGCCCCATAATGTGTCTTGATGTGCTATGTGCCCCATAATGTGCCCTGATGTGCCTCGAGCCCTGATGTGCCCCATGCCCTGATGTGCCATGTGCCCTGATGTGCTACGTGCCCTGATGTGCCCCATGCCTTTATGTGCCCCGTGTCCTTATGTGCTATGTGCCCCATAATGTGCCCTGATGTGCCCCATAATGTGCCCTGATGTGCCATAATGTGCCCAGATGTGCCATGTGCCCTGATGTGCCATGTGGCCTGATGTGCCCCATGCCCTGAGGTGCCCCATGCCCTTATGTGCCCCGTGCCCTTATGTGCTATGTGCCCCATAATGTGCCCTGATGTGCCCCATAATGTGCCATAATGTGCCCTGATGTGCTCCGAGCCCTGATGTGCCCCATGCCCTGATGTGCCCCATGCCCTGATGTGCTATGTGCCATGTGCCCTGATGTGCCATGTGGCCTAATGTGCCCCATGCCCTGATGTGCCCCATAATGTGCCCTGTGCCCTGATGTGCCCCGTGCCCTGATGTGCCATGTCAAAACAAAAGAAGAGAAGGTCCCCCCACGAGGGAATTGGTGGGGTTTTTAGGCAGCGTTTGGAAAAAAGTTCTCTGAGAGGTGTTGTTGTATTCAAAAATATGAATCTTTATTATATTAAAGATGTCGCATGTGACATATGAGTAGAGATAAAAATAGGAGACATGGGTCCCAAATGGGTAAAACAATACAGGAATTTTAAAATAGATTTACACTAACAGACAAAAAGCTTTTACATCAATGTAGTTTTACAAATATTGCAGATAAAAGTGGACCTGACGCGTTTCGACCCGTTATAGTGAGGGTCTTCTTCAAAGGTAATTTCGTCTGTTTAGGAAAGAAGAGGATGAGAACAATGCATTGTAACAGTATTTCATTTGCATATATTGATCTCCAATTGACCTTTCCTTTCACATAGTATAATATCATATTGTGCTGTGGAATGTTTACCTGGTGTGTAGGTTGTTTTTCCTCTTATAGATTCCTCCTTTATATGTGATAGGGCTCTCCCTGGATGCGTGCACTCCAGGTCCTAGGCGGCGTCCCGCTATGGCACCCCCCAGCGGGCACACGGCAGGCACGGCGACCAAACAACGGGGCCTACGAGAGGTCACATCCACTAGATCGGCTACCCACGGATCCGTGTATGGGCCAGACGGGTAGAGGAAGGGAGATGGAGGTGGTGGGAGAGGGAGGAGGGGGGGGGGGGGGGGGGGGGGGGGGGGAGAAAGGGGAGAAGGGAGGGAGAAACGGAAGTAGGTTTCCTTGGGTTCCCTTGTTCTGCACACCTGTCATAAGATCCAAGTTCATATGCTTAGATATATGGCATAGGAGATTGTCACATCAACTAGACGATGTCTAGTATACTTAAAACAGTGATGGGGAGAAATGAGGTGAATGGATGAACAGAAGTTTTACCGTTGATATGCTTTTTCTATAGTAGTATCAGTTTATATATTACTGTATCTGGACTCATGGTTGAAGATAGAAAGGGGAAAGACAGAAGAGGGGGACAGAGAGGAAGACAAGAGGTGGAAGTGAGGGGAAGAAAGAGCAGGGGAAGAAAGTGACGGCTAAAATGGGGAGGGGGGGGGGGGGAGGAGAAAGAGGTCACAGGGAAAAGAGGGGGGGGGGGGGGGGGGGGGGGGGGGGGGAAAAGGGGGGAGAGGAAAGGAGGAAAAGGGGGAGAGCGGGGGAACGGGAGTGTGGAGGAAGAAGCCGAAAAGGGGAAGGGGAGGGGGGGGAGTGTGGAAGAAAGAGGGTTGAAAGGAGAGGGGGTGGGAGGGGGGGGGGGGGGGGGGGGGGGGGGAAGGGGGGGGGGGAAGAGGGGGGGAAAAAAAAAAAAAGGGGGGAAAAAAAGGGGGGAAGAAGAGGACCAAATACATGGCTAGCACATGCATTGGTGGACAGAGGGATGCTGCAGCATCCACATGGATGGGACGGGAGGGAATGGAGTAGGGTAGTGGGGGAAACGGGGAGGGATGTGGTGTGAGAGGTGAGGGAGAGGCAGGGGGAAAGGAAGAGAAAAGTGGGGAGGGGGGGGGGGGGGGGGGGGGGGAAAAAGAAAGGGGACAAAGGGGAAGGGGAGAGGGGAGAGGGGAGAGAGGAAGGGGAGGGAGAGGAGGGGGAAGGGAAAGGGGAAAGTGAATGGAGAGGGGGAAGTGAGGGGGAAGGGAGTGATCTAATTGGTGACAATGGGAAAAAGGAAGAAAGTGAGGGAAAGAGGAAGTGAAGAGATGTGTGAGTGGAAAAATGGGGGAGTGTGATTGTGAGATCAATCAGAGTGCTGGTGCTCAAAGGGGTGCTGTGCTGGTGGTGCTGGGGATCACAAAATGGGGGGATCCCAGAGTGGGGATGTGTGTGGATGAAAATGTGCAGGGATTAAGTGGAGTATGATGTGTGGGGGGGTGAGGGGTAAGGCCGTGAGGGAATTTGGGTGTGTGTGGGGGCATGCGGTGGGGATGAAGGGGGGAAGGGAAAGGCATGGACAGGGAAGGGGTGTACCAGTGTGTCAGGTGTCGATGAACAGTGTAATATGTTATGTTTATAAAATTACCTAATAGAGTAGATGTATCTTGCTCAGGTTATGGGATGGATGTAGACACCCATACGTTGCAGACCGAAGTATGCTGTGTTGGTTGCAAGTTCCAGAGATAAACAATGCCCAGTCTGGGAATAGAGACAGAGTCATCTAAAATAACTGAAGTTAGTCCCAGAGAGGGATAGAGAGGCATGGAACAAAAAGAGGTTCTACTCACTGTGTCTATGTGGCGTAATGCTTGGATCATCACATGGAGATGGATATGTTTAGCCACCCCGTGTGGTATTTATGGGTAATACCCAATTTGGATCAGGTGTGCATATTTGAACACCTTCAGGTGTTCAATCAGGGTATCCCCAGGGAGGGGGAGGAGGGAGGAAAGGGGGCGGGAAAACGGATTGGGATGGGTGGAGAGAGGGAGGGAAAAGGAGAGAGGGGAGGGCAGGGGGCATGGTGGGGCATCACCTTCCATCTGCTGTTCCTATGTCCGCCCGGCCCACCCGTCCGTGGGAGCCATGACGGCATCAAGAGCCGTCTGGAGTGGTCTCCCCGGCGTCCGGGAGGTCCTTCCGGGGTCGCGTCTGCTACGCAATCGTCGCACCGGCGTGACGTCCCGTATCACGCGCACGCACGCGGCCGCGCGCATGCGCAGTGATCGGGAGAGGTCCGATTGCGTTCCAGGACGCCGCCAGCAAGGGAAATGGTTCGCCGTCAGGAGACCTGGGCCCGCCCAGGTCGCCTTAGGGGAACATGATTGGAGGAGCTTAGTTGGTGGGCGCTCCTCCTTACCCTTGCTGTGAGGTCACGTGTAGGGAACGCCCCACCGCCGCATACGTCCACCGGAGGGGGCAGAGACCAAGGCGCCACCCAGGGGATCCGAGGCGCATTACAAACCGCCAGAGAGAGCCCTGAAACAAAAGGAAAAGAAAGTTTTGGCATGTATTAACTGCCTGTGTGGTATAGCAGATAGGAAAAGACGAAAACGTATCTCCGTGATTGTCTCTATTAATATCATATCAACATGCGTACCAAGGTTGTGTTGAACATATTTGAGAGAACAGAGGGCATGAAATCTTTTCAAACAACATTATCCACAGTTAATATGTAATTGCATTGTAAGTTGTTTCCAGTGATACATTTTTAGTGTTGTTCGTATTTAGTTCAAAAATTGTCATCCATGTTTAGTTCAAAAGATTGTCATATGAGCACGCTACGGCCCTGTGTATTAATAATACACAGTATGTGTATGGCCATATAGCTGTGTGCATGTGCAAGCGAAGAAACAGGAGATTTGACAAATTTGTGGAAGAGGGAAGCAAATGTACACAGGAGGAGAAACAACCCACCTATGAGCGTAAGTATCAGGTAGCGCGAGTAGTTCGGCCCCCAAGCCACATCTGGTAAACTGGTTTATTTCATAAATGGACATAAGCAGGTGACACAACATAACCGCTATGGGTTAGGTATGGAAAAAGAGCACTGGAATCGCACAGAGTTGTGTAAGGCGAAGAGTCCTGGACACAGGTGGAATAGAGCACAGATATTGGCCAGGGTGTAAGAGCAGGAGTTCACAGGAGGGGGGGGGGGGGTTTAGGGAAGGAGGGGGGGGGGGGGGGAGGGAGGGAGGAGGGAGGAGTTTGGGCTTGGTGGGGAGGAGGAAAAGAGGAGGGGGAATTATTGGGGGGACGTTCAAGCACGTCTACTCCAATGCATGGGCCCAGGGAACCGTATTACTGCGTTTTCCCAGATGTAAAGCCCTTGAGGAAAGGGGCAAAAGAAATGGACTCGTTCAGTCCGGGAGGGAAGGTGGCACGTAATCTATAGATCCATTTTTGTTCACATTGTAACAAAGTTTTGTTCCAATCTCCTCCTCTATCGGGGATATGAATTCTATCTAAGGCCATAAATGTGATCTTGGGCATTTTATAATCATGTGTCAAAACAACATGGCGGCCCAGGGGTAAGTAATGATTTCCTATTCTTAATGATTACTTACCCCTGGGCCGCCATGTTGTTTTGACACATGATTATAAAATGCCCAAGATCACATTTATGGCCTTAGATAGAATTCATATCCCCGATAGAGGAGGAGATTGGAACAAAACTTTGTTACAATGTGAACAAAAATGGATCTATAGATTACGTGCCACCTTCCCTCCCGGACTGAACGAGTCCATTTCTTTTGCCCCTTTCCTCAAGGGCTTTACATCTGGGAAAACGCAGTAATACGGTTCCCTGGGCCCATGCATTGGAGTAGACGTGCTTGAACGTCCCCCCCAATAATTCCCCCTCCTCTTTTCCTCCTCCCCACCAAGCCCAAACTCCTCCCTCCTCCCCCCCCCCCCCCCCCCCCCCCCCCTCCTTCCCTAAACCCCCCCCCCCCCCCCCCCCCCCCCCCCCCTCCTGTGAACTCCTGCTCTTACACCCTGGCCAATATCTGTGCTCTATTCCACCTGTGTCCAGGACTCTTCGCCTTACACAACTCTGTGCGATTCCAGTGCTCTTTTTCCATACCTAACCCATAGCGGTTATGTTGTGTCACCTGCTTATGTCCATTTATGAAATAAACCAGTTTACCAGATGTGGCTTGGGGGCCGAACTACTCGCGCTACCTGATACTTACGCTCATAGGTGGGTTGTTTCTCCTCCTGTGTACATTTGCTTCCCTCTTCCACAAATTTGTCAAATCTCCTGTTTCTTCGCTTGCACATGCACACAGCTATATGGCCATACACATACTGTGTATTATTAATACACAGGGCCGTAGCGTGCTCATATGACAATCTTTTGAACTAAACATGGATGACAATTTTTGAACTAAATACGAACAACACTAAAAATGTATCACTGGAAACAACTTACAATGCAATTACATATTAACTGTGGATAATGTTGTTTGAAAAGATTTCATGCCCTCTGTTCTCTCAAATATGTTCAACACAACCTTGGTACGCATGTTGATATGATATTAATAGAGACAATCACGGAGATACGTTTTCGTCTTTTCCTATCTGCTATACCACACAGGCAGTTAATACATGCCAAAACTTTCTTTTCCTTTTGTTTCAGGGCTCTCTCTGGCGGTTTGTAATGCGCCTCGGATCCCCTGGGTGGCGCCTTGGTCTCTGCCCCCTCCGGTGGACGTATGCGGCGGTGGGGCGTTCCCTACACGTGACCTCACAGCAAGGGTAAGGAGGAGCGCCCACCAACTAAGCTCCTCCAATCATGTTCCCCTAAGGCGACCTGGGCGGGCCCAGGTCTCCTGACGGCGAACCATTTCCCTTGCTGGCGGCGTCCTGGAACGCAATCGGACCTCTCCCGATCACTGCGCATGCGCGCGGCCGCGTGCGTGCGCGTGATACGGGACGTCACGCCGGTGCGACGATTGCGTAGCAGACGCGACCCCGGAAGGACCTCCCGGACGCCGGGGAGACCACTCCAGACGGCTCTTGATGCCGTCATGGCTCCCACGGACGGGTGGGCCGGGCGGACATAGGAACAGCAGATGGAAGGTGATGCCCCACCATGCCCCCTGCCCTCCCCTCTCTCCTTTTCCCTCCCTCTCTCCACCCATCCCAATCCGTTTTCCCGCCCCCTTTCCTCCCTCCTCCCCCTCCCTGGGGATACCCTGATTGAACACCTGAAGGTGTTCAAATATGCACACCTGATCCAAATTGGGTATTACCCATAAATACCACACGGGGTGGCTAAACATATCCATCTCCATGTGATGATCCAAGCATTACGCCACATAGACACAGTGAGTAGAACCTCTTTTTGTTCCATGCCTCTCTATCCCTCTCTGGGACTAACTTCAGTTATTTTAGATGACTCTGTCTCTATTCCCAGACTGGGCATTGTTTATCTCTGGAACTTGCAACCAACACAGCATACTTCGGTCTGCAACGTATGGGTGTCTACATCCATCCCATAACCTGAGCAAGATACATCTACTCTATTAGGTAATTTTATAAACATAACATATTACACTGTTCATCGACACCTGACACACTGGTACACCCCTTCCCTGTCCATGCCTTTCCCTTCCCCCCTTCATCCCCACCGCATGCCCCCACACACACCCAAATTCCCTCACGGCCTTACCCCTCACCCCCCCACACATCATACTCCACTTAATCCCTGCACATTTTCATCCACACACATCCCCACTCTGGGATCCCCCCATTTTGTGATCCCCAGCACCACCAGCACAGCACCCCTTTGAGCACCAGCACTCTGATTGATCTCACAATCACACTCCCCCATTTTTCCACTCACACATCTCTTCACTTCCTCTTTCCCTCACTTTCTTCCTTTTTCCCATTGTCACCAATTAGATCACTCCCTTCCCCCTCACTTCCCCCTCTCCATTCACTTTCCCCTTTCCCTTCCCCCTCCTCTCCCTCCCCTTCCTCTCTCCCCTCTCCCCTCTCCCCTTCCCCTTTGTCCCCTTTCTTTCCCCCCCCCCCCCCCCCCCCTCCCCACTTTTCTCTTCCTTTCCCCCTGCCTCTCCCTCACCTCTCACACCACATCCCTCCCCGTTTCCCCCACTACCCTACTCCATTCCCTCCCGTCCCATCCATGTGGATGCTGCAGCATCCCTCTGTCCACCAATGCATGTGCTAGCCATGTATTTGGTCCTCTTCTTCCCCCCTTTTTTTTCCCCCCTTTTTTTTCCCCCCCTCTTCCCCCCCCCCCCCCCCCCCCCCCCCTCTCCCACCCCCTCTCCTTTCAACCCTCTTTCTTCCACACTCCCCCCCCTCCCCTTCCCCTTTTCGGCTTCTTCCTCCACACTCCCGTTCCCCCGCTCTCCCCCTTTTCCTCCTTTCCTCTCCCCCCTTTTTCCCCCCCCCCCTCCCCCCCCCTCCCCCCTCTTTTCCCTGTGACCTCTTTCTCCTCCCCCCCCCCCTCCCCATTTTAGCCGTCACTTTCTTCCCCTGCTCTTTCTTCCCCTCACTTCCACCTCTTGTCTTCCTCTCTGTCCCCCTCTTCTGTCTTTCCCCTTTCTATCTTCAACCATGAGTCCAGATACAGTAATATATAAACTGATACTACTATAGAAAAAGCATATCAACGGTAAAACTTCTGTTCATCCATTCACCTCATTTCTCCCCATCACTGTTTTAAGTATACTAGACATCGTCTAGTTGATGTGACAATCTCCTATGCCATATATCTAAGCATATGAACTTGGATCTTATGACAGGTGTGCAGAACAAGGGAACCCAAGGAAACCTACTTCCGTTTCTCCCTCCCTTCTCCCCTTTCTCCCCCCCCCCCCCTCCCCCCCCCCCCCCTCCTCCCTCTCCCACCACCTCCATCTCCCTTCCTCTACCCGTCTGGCCCATACACGGATCCGTGGGTAGCCGATCTAGTGGATGTGACCTCTCGTAGGCCCCGTTGTTTGGTCGCCGTGCCTGCCGTGTGCCCGCTGGGGGGTGCCATAGCGGGACGCCGCCTAGGACCTGGAGTGCACGCATCCAGGGAGAGCCCTATCACATATAAAGGAGGAATCTATAAGAGGAAAAACAACCTACACACCAGGTAAACATTCCACAGCACAATATGATATTATACTATGTGAAAGGAAAGGTCAATTGGAGATCAATATATGCAAATGAAATACTGTTACAATGCATTGTTCTCATCCTCTTCTTTCCTAAACAGACGAAATTACCTTTGAAGAAGACCCTCACTATAACGGGTCGAAACGCGTCAGGTCCACTTTTATCTGCAATATTTGTAAAACTACATTGATGTAAAAGCTTTTTGTCTGTTAGTGTAAATCTATTTTAAAATTCCTGTATTGTTTTACCCATTTGGGACCCATGTCTCCTATTTTTATCTCTACTCATATGTCACATGCGACATCTTTAATATAATAAAGATTCATATTTTTGAATACAACAACACCTCTCAGAGAACTTTTTTCCAAACGCTGCCTAAAAACCCCACCAATTCCCTCGTGGGGGGACCTTCTCTTCTTTTGTTTTGACATCCCAGGGGTGAGCAGCAAAATATCATCCCCAGTGAGTGTCTTTTTTCCCTTCTGATGTGCCATGTGGCCTGATGTGCCCCAGGCCCTGAGGTGCCCCGATGTCCTATTTTTGGTGGAGTGGATCTTGGGTGGGAGTTCCCACACTTTTTTTCCAGGACTTGACCCTTGTATATATGTATATATAAAAAAACAAAAACAAACTCTATCTATCTATCTATCTATCTATCTATCTATCTATCTATCTATCTATCTATCTATCTATCTATCTATCTATCTATAGATAGAGAGAGAGATAAGAAAGGGCTTTGTTCCCTTTTTAAAAATGTGATCTGCCTTAAATCAAGTAATTTCCTGTCGGGAAATAACGCAATATTTTCACACAGTCCTGCCCACGTACTCCTGGGAAATAATGACTCACATTTCCCAGGAGCACAGGCGAGGGAGGAAGTGACGCAGAGCCGGAAGTGGCAGATTAGGAGCCACCACCTAGCAACAGGGTACTTCCGGTAAGTTTAAAAATGTTTTCACTGCAAATGTTTTTTATTACTAATAAAGGACTGGGAAAATGTGAAAATCGTTTTCAGGGTGGAACTCCGCTTTAAGAAACTGAAAAAGCAGAAATCTGATTGCTGTACATTGTTATTTGGTAAACAATACTAATCAATCTATCTACATACACACCCAACCAGCGCAAAGAAATCATGAATGTACCATTGTATATTGTGGTTTAAGTTAAAAAAACAAGCCAACCATCAACAATTTTATAAATACATGGTGTGAACATTTAAAAGTAGTTTAAATGATAAATTCAAACCTTTTGTTCTCTAACAAATAGTGATTGCCATGCCACCACAGGATGTCACTAGAGTGCTGTAAATTCAATGCATAGTGGCATAATGAGAAAGTGGAATATTAATATACATTGTGACATTACCTTAAACTGTATAGCACCTTCCCATCAGGCTGTACCCGCAGCATGATATTGTCTGTGGTCGTGTCATGAATAAAAGATCTTTTTGAATGGACAAAGAACATGTCTGGTACCCATATCTTTTTCACTAATCTCCCATCAAAGGTCATACTTTGGTTGTTTGTGCTGGGAAAAGATAATCTCTCATCCTTCCAGTAGTGTCTAAGATACAGAGTCATGGTAAAATCCTGCAAAATGAATATTAAATCTGAATTTAAAAATACTTTACTAACAGTGTATGTACACAGTAGAACCAATGTTTAAATGACTAATATTAATGATATTGTAACATACCATACTTTTGAAAAGAACAAATAGATTTGACTGAGAACAATTGATTAGATAAATGTTGTTGGGTAAATGTGCTCCTATATAGTTATAAAAAAAAAATAATAATAGAAAAAAAAAACACTTAATAACACAGCAGCATAAAACACGTTCGACAGCACTATAAAAGGGAAGTTTAATGCTTCCGAGCATGCGTCGAATTGTTTCCGAGCATGCGTCGGAATTTTGCATGTCGGAATTGCATACACACGAAAATCCGATAGAAAGGTTTTCCGTCGGAAAAATTGAGAACAGGTTCTCAATCCAAAGTCCGTCGGAAATTCCGACAGAAAAAGACCGTTGGGCATACACACGGTCGGAAAATCCGATGAAAAGCTCCCATCGGACTGTTTTCATCGGAAATTCCGACCGTGTGTACGCCGCATAAGTGGTCCATCAAGTCTGCTCCATTTTTTTTTTTTTATATATTTTTACTACTCTTTCACTAAAATAATACTCTCTAAGCCTATTTTTGATTTTTTTTTCTTTAACTCTACAGAAATCATCGGTTGATTCATTTCAGGACACTGATTTTGTTTTTGATGAAATGCTATTTCTTTACCTGAGATAATCCAGTGATTGGTATGCGTTCCTTTCTATACTTCCTCCCTTCCCCATTCCAATAAACATGTAAATTTGGGCAATCCAAACTTGTCTGTTTATGGAAAGATCTTCAGAAGAAAGTTCTTTCAGTGATCCCATTGTACATCTAACCACCCTCTGATGCCTGTGGGTAGTTTAAAAATCAATCATCACCATGAACGAGGGGTTGGTTAGCATGTTGTGTAAGGTGTAAAGTGGACAACTGTTGATTCTACAGAATCATTTGGTTTTACTTACCATATCTACTTCAGATATACTGTCAAGACTTTCAACTTGTACATCGACACCAACTGGGATTGCTTGACCTGGGAAAGAATATTTGAGCAAAGATTCTTAGTATAAAATGAATAAAACAATTATGGAAATACATTTTAGTAGCATGGCTTTTCCCTCCAGGGTGATTAGGCCTTAATATAAAGTATTTTATGCTTTAAATTTACATTAAAACAAATAACCTGAACAAGTATTTGTGAGAGAAGCTACAGTTAAGGCTGGTGTTTAATCATAGGCACTATTCGTGCCTCAGCATCATTTTTCTTTTTTTTGATGGGATGAGATAGGGAAAGGAAGGCACAAACAGCAGTAACATATAGAGAGACAGAGGTTTTAAACCTTCCACACTCTGCTAAATGAAATGTTTTTTCTTTGTCATTGTGCTCATTGCTGAGATCATAGGGGACATTTTTTCAAACCCTCATCTTTATATAAAAAAATTACAAAATTTGTCTGGAGTTGGGTTTTTAATTGTTTTCTTCTCCTGCCATAGTGTGCTCTCAAAGTCTGAGCAAATACTGTCTTTTGAAAGTCAGAAAGTCTTTATAAGTAGTTTACTTTTATATAAATCAATTGTCTATCGCGTAAGAGCCGGTTTACAAAGGGGCATCCCGGGATCCGACTTCGGGTCGCCCCAAGTCGCCCCCAAGTCGCGCTGTTGAGAAAATCAATGGTAGTGAATGGAGCCATCTTAATGTACACTACAGCAGTCGCTCCGACTTCAAAAAAGGTTCCTGTACGACTTCAATCCGACTTCTAGGCGACTTGTACCCATTGATTTCAATGGAAGTCGCCTCCAAGTCGGATCTCCATCTATATTGAAGCGACAATGTCGCCTCTCTCACAGAATAATTAGCTCTCGAGGGGGAACTTCACGCCAAATTTTAAATAAAAAAACAGCATGGGTTCCCCCTCCAAGAGCATCCCAGGCCCTTAGGTCTGGTATGGATTTTAAGAGGAACCCCCTACACTGAAAAAACGGCGTGGGGGTCCCCCCAAAATCCATACCAGACCCTTATCCGAGCACGCAGCACGGCCGGTCAGGAAAGAGGGTGGGGACGAGCGAGCGGTTGTCGGGGTCTGCAGGCGGGGGGCTTATCAGAATCCCGCCCCCCTCCCTATGTGCATTAGTATTGGGTAAAGCATACCCCTACCCATTCACCTGGGGAAAAAAGTGTCAATAAAAAAAACACAATACAGGTTTTTAAAGTAATTTATTAGTCAGCTCCAGGGGTCTTCTTCCGACTTCTGGGGTCTCTTCCGACTATACCGCTCTCTCCGGCCTCTTCTCCCTGTCTCCGGCCTCTTCTCCTGCTCTCCGTTCTTCTGCCAGGCTCCTCCGCTTACTTCTTCCAGCTCTTTTACTAGCGGTGGCCTTATCTTCTCTGTCCTTCTTCTCTATTCTCTCTCCTTCCGATGTTGACATGACGCTCTCTCTCTCCCGCTGAAATGCTGTGTGCGAGGTGCGTGGCGACTTATATAGGCATGGGGCGTGGTCACCGGGTGATGTCACATGGTGACCCAGCCCCTTATGACGTCACAGTCCCGGGGCACAGTCCCAGGAGACACACAATGATAATTTAAAGTTATTTATACTGTAGAAATGATCACCCAAATTAGGCAGATTACAGAAACAGCACCATATATGTTACGGGTACCTCTTTTTCAGATAAAAAGATAATGTCCATAAACTAAGCACTATTTCAGGACAATATAATATAAGCTTACATACCACTGAATTGTTGTATTGCTCTGACACCCCTAAATGTTCTTGCAGATTGTCCAGATGGTGATGGAAGCACTTCTAATAAGCTGGTAGAGAAGATGCCCTGTAAGGGAAAATCTGCTCTTTCTCTGCTCAAAAGGTACTTTTCCCTAATACTGCTCCTAGTCTCTCTCTCTCTACCCAGCAGGGCTCTGTCCCTCAACTACTCCCACACTACAGGCACACCAGAATGATGCAGAAAGTGCTATTAAAGCACTTCTGTGTCAAAGATAGTCATCCAAATCTTGCAATTTTTACATCCAATAGGAGAAGCCTGCATCCTCAAGATGGTGGCTTGGACTCCATAATAGTGAACAAACTTGCATTCCCCCCGCCCATGAGTTTCTGACATCCAGAAGAAGCTACCTAGAGCCATCTTTCGACTGGCAGAAAAATTGCAGTCCAACACATACCCATATGCTTAAAGCAGAATTTTCCCCCTTTAAAAAAAAAAAAAAAAATGACATTAGCATGCAGCGCTGCATGCTGGTATGAAATCCTCTTGCATTCATTAGTCAAACAAACATTTTTTATTTTTTATTGAAATTTCAGTTTTTTTCCACTTTGCGGTTTAAAGAGATATAATAGTATTGGATGGATATATAAACAACCAAGGGCACCACATCCAAAAATGATCAAAGAGTGTCACAAAAAAAAGAAAATATTTTACATGGACTTTTTAGGTGAGCAGCACACAAAAACATATGAATATAACATTTTAACAGGGAGAGTGACTCTCATCTAATACTTTATATGTGCAGAGTTTTTTTTTAAATATACTGCAGAGGCTACTATATACCAGAATAAAGATGAATGTTACAACATTATAACAATGTAGATAGGAGAGTATGGGCTCTTAACACTTTACAATATCCATTGGGCTGATAACTGTGGTTCCTCAACATGTTTCGCAGGGTAAAGTACCTGCTTCTTCAGGAGCACAAGAAGTAGTCTCTGCTAAAAAAAAAAAACCATACCTATATATACACAAAATTGCACATGCATGTAATGTTCAACTTTATTCTAGTATATAGTAGTTTCTTACCATATATTACCAAAAAAAAAACTCTTGATGTATGTGTATTGCACATTTTTTGCTGAATTTTGTCTATTTTTTATTGTTTCACTTTCCGGTTTCCCAAGGCACTGATGGACTAACCAGGGCCATGCAGAATGCATCCCGGGAAGGCTATCTCATCAGGGCCTTCCCCCCAAAGATGATATGTGCTGTCACATTTTCTAGGAGGCAGACCCAGGGTCCCAGGCAGTGTTCTGGGAAGAAATGGGAGATTGAGTTATCTGTCCTTAGTAAAAAATAAACATTTCTAAAGGCTCCTTTGTTGTTATTTTTAGGATATGGGTAAAGTTCCTCATTAATACCTAGCTTGGTCTGACAAGCTTCAAGACTCACACTACATTACAAGACTTGAATCAGAAAGAAAGAAAACAGAGGTGCAGGTTTACCTGATTTGGCAATCTACTATAAAGCTACTATTTTAAACGAATAATTAAATTGGTTTAATTGTGTCCATGACAAACAATGGGTTCAAACCTAATTTGATCTCTCCTCAGTCCACCCCAAAGCATCTCTGTGGACACGTGCATAATTCATTCTGCTGGCTTCCCCTGGTACACAGCACTATTAACTCCTGACTTAAAAATATTCTCTTTTTCTCATTATCCGCCACCCACCCTCACTGCTTAACCTGGCCTTTTTGGTCTGCCTTCATGCCCCATTTTATTTTAGGATAGAAGAAAGCTATTTGGCCCCAGCTTAGACACTCAGCAACCAATGCTTTTTTTACTCCTTTTCACAGGGCTCCAAGATATTCATCTACCTTTCTGGAATTTTTGGCTAACCTATGCCCTGTTGAAAAGTTACTTCACTCTTAAACCAAGCTCCAACATCCATATGTCTTTATACATCTTTTGAAAGTTATGTGTGTACTTATCCACTCTATTTTATGCAGTTGTATAGCTACATGCCTCATGTCTAGCAACTCAACAACTGACAATCACAAAGGAATAGGAGAAGAAACTATTTTATTCATTATCTCTGTGTCAGGACCACCTGGATTTGAACCCAGAACCTCTGCTGTGTGAGGCAATGTCTCTTCTTGTTGAGCCACATGGAATGCTGGAGAGCTCCCTGGACAATTCATTGAATGATCCTGCCTTAAACCTTGTTTGTCCTGAGCCTTGAACTCTTTGCTCTTCCCATGAACTTCCTGATTTAAACCAGGTCTCCGCACTTCCTATTTGCTAGATTATTGTGCTTTCTCGCCAGTATCTTGCTTTTGTCTTCCCTGCTGCTGTCCGTATTTTTACTACCACACGTTACTGACCATTGGCTTGTTCCTCGACTATGCTTCAGCTTGAGCCCAACCTGCAACTACTTGTTACCAACCTTTGGCTTGTTTACTGACTAAGCTTCTGTTTGATCCTTACCTGCTATATCCTCTACTGGACCCCAGCTTGCTCACCTCCTGGTGGGGAGATCCTGGGGACAGTGACCTGGTACTAACACACAGCTAAACCCATCTCCACCATCAGGAGCTCTTCTGAACACAGGTTAGTGCTTAGACCCCGCACCTCAGGTGAGACTGCAATATTTGTCAAGGTGGCCTGCTTGTATACCTATCCTGCTGGTCGGTGGAGTCCCTCTACTGCTTTAGCTACTGGTCTTTGAGCCTGACCCCTGACCGTGACACTCTGTTGAATTGGATAAAGTATTCCTATTAACACATAAACTCTCTATTGCATGTAGAATTCAAAAGCGTAAATTCAAATTGATAACCAGATGGAACTAACACCTTCTAAATTACATGCAATATACCCTGTCCACTCTGAGGCTTGCTGGCATTGCGACCAGTCTGCTGACTCTCAGACTCCTGCTCTGGCTAACCCATCCATGTCTTCTGCTAACTATCTACCATGCCAATGTTACCAACTTTCGAAAACTCTGTATAATATTGTCTCAGTTTATCTTGGATGCTCAAAAGACTATCTTGCAAATTTTTTTGTTTTTGCTGCCAGAGGAGCAATATCTATACATTGGAAGTTGACTTCACTAGTAGAATGGAGGGGGATGATGACATCCTGAAAGAGATTATGCTTTTGGAGCAGCTTTTGAAAATAGATATGGATGCCCATCACAAGTATATATGTGAGTGGCCTGAATTGTCTCTAATTATTTAGGGTGACCTACAAATTTTGATACTTAGTTGTCCCTTCTTGTCATAAACTTTAGAAGGCCCATCAACCCTATGAATATTATTGGCTAGTCTAGGCCTGATTTTTTAGCTTAACATGTTTTTTACAGCTATTCATACAGTTTGGAAAAGCCACAAAGGGTTGCCCCAGACTCTAGTTCCCTATACTACTTCCTACTTATCACTGGACAAACTGGAAAAAGTTGTTTCTTATTTTCCCTTTTAGAATATATAAAATGTATTTAGTAAGAAGATACTAAAAACGTCTTGTTTATCCCAACACAATATATGTATCACTTGATCTATTTAATAACTACAAAGTTATGGTGAATCAACATGCCTATGACTAAAATGTAAAAATTCCTGTGGTCTACATGGTATGCACTGATGGGTTTTTAAGGCTGGATTCACACCTATGCATTTTTAGTGCATTCTGCAGATTTGCACTACAGAACGTGTTCCATAGGAAACCATGGTAAACGGACTGTAGTAGAAATCTGCAAAATGCAAAAAGCACAAAAAATGCACAGGTGTGAATCCAGCCTAAGATCTCAAGTGGTTACAGCTGAGCTCTGGGAAATTAAAAAAATAACTTTACAGAAGTGCTCCCTCGGCACTGCAAGGCTTAATTATTCATTTTTGCCTAGGGTTCCAGTAAAAAGTAAATTTACTTACCGTATCTCTCCCTCTCACAAGCTCCTCTTTCCACACATTGCTCCAGCTGGTGGTTGTAGCTGTGAAATCATGTGCAATGCAGAACAATCCTGCATTGTAATTTAGGATGGCAAGCTTACAAGCCAGCATGTTGAAAAAAAGAGCGCAGAGGAAGCAAGAACTACGGTAAGTAAAAGTGCTTTTTAACTTGTACTCTAAGCAACAACAAGCATTTAACCATTGAAGTCTCAGGGAAGCCCCACTACAAGGGTATTTTGTCATAATCCCAAAGTACAGCTTTAGGGAATAAATCAGTTTTCAGTCTAATAAGGTCAAGTAACTAAAAGCTATGAGTGAGGTTAACTAAGTGGGGTGGATGGGAAGATGTAGCTAGAGATGAAATCTCAATAAGCCAGTGGAAAGGGAGAAGGATTGATAATATTATGAGTAGAGGAGCCAGCTGATGTACAGCTGATGGTAATACCTACTAAAAGATAAAATAAAAAAAATGCAGTGCTGCATTTTTTTACTTTTTATTTGTTTTATCTGTTAAAGTGTGGGGACACATATCAATGCTAGCAGCAGCCAATTCGTTTGATTATTGCTTGGGAATTTTTGTATTATATCACTTCACATCTGTATGTTAAAACCCTAGTCGCACAGTTAATATTTATTTTAATACCTACAGATAACTATAGAAAGCTTTAAAGTGGAATTAAACCCAAAACCAAAAATGTTATATATTGCAGCTTATCAAATGTAAAATGTTGTGGCTGCATTTGTTTTTGTTTTTCATTTTTTTTTCTTAATTTTCACCTGGATATCTTGCTAGTAACACACTTCCTTTGAGTGAACTTGTGCTTTGCCTATGCAAAGCAACAGGTTCACGTTAAAGCTGGCGCACACAGCATCTTTTTTCTTTTTCTTTCCCTTTGTTCCCCCTTCCACTGCTCCATTCACTGAAGTGGGGGGGTAAAAGCCTTATATAAACACAGAGTTTATCCCAAACAGTTATACGGAGCTGAGGACTGGTTCCCAAGTAGATCTTACTATTTAACTTTGTCTTATATTTATAATGATGTACACACATTAAATATTAATATAAATGTATTGATCATTATTATGAATGCAGGGCAGAATTAGTTTTCTTCAATATAGTTGTATTATTATTTTTGTTTTTAGCTAAGATGCAGCGAGAGCTTTCACTTGACCTCCCGAAGATTTCCTCCACTTCACAACCAGGCCATTTTTTGCTATACGGCACTGAGTTACTTTAACTGACAATTGTGCAGTCATGCAACGCTGTACATAAATTAAATTTATGTCATTTTTTTCCAAAAATAGCTCTTTCTTTTGATGGCATTTAATCCCCACTGGGGTTTTTTTTGTTTGTGCTATAAACAAAAAAATACCAAAAATTTTGAAAAAGAAACCAAATATTTTTTACTTTCTGCTATAAAACATATCTAATAAAAAAAATTTAAAACATCTAATTTCTTCATAAATTTAGGCCAATATGTATTCTGCTACATATTTTTGGTAAAAATAATACCAATAAGCGTATATGAATTGGTTTGCGCAAAGTTATAGTGTCTACAAACTATGGTATATATACTGGAATTTTTATTTTACATTTTTTTTATATTAGTAATGGCGGCGATCAGGGACTTCTAGCGGGACCGCTATATTGCAGCGAGCAATCTGGCACTAACTGACACTAACACCTTGTGGGAACCAGTGACACTAATACAGTGATCCGTGCTAAAAATATACATGATCACTGTACTAATGACACTGGCTGTGGAGGGGTTAATCATCTATGGCGATCAAAGAGTTAACTGTGTGCCTAACCAGTGTTTTTGTGTTTACTTTCAGGTGCTTTTACTTACCTTTGCAGGAAATAAAATCCAGCACATCCTTGCTGACAAGACGGAGCTCTGCATTGTTTACATATGCAGAGCTCCGTCCAGTGTGTCTCCTTGCCGATCAGTGGGTTCTGGCAGTCATCCATTGACCTGCACCCACTGATTGGCTTCTGCTGTGACTAAATTACAGCAGAAGCGGATCGTCAGCACCCCCTTCCCAGAAGTGCAGAATCACGCATGTATACCTGATTCTGGACAGAAAGGCTGCCCTGTAGCAGTACAGCTGCTATAGGGTGATCAACAAGAGGTTAATAACGATCCTATGGCTTAAATTGATAACAGACCCTTATCTGCAGCCTTCTCTCTTCTATAACATTTCAAAGTACACAGATCAAATGGTATTTCTCAGCTTCCAGGAGGCAGGGGGTGGGGATCTGATGTCAGACTTTGCACGGCACAGAGCATCTGACACCTGAGTGAAGAGAAAGGACACACCCCACCTCTACACACTCTCATAGGAAAACATGCACATCAGAGGCTGTTAATCAACTGCTGTGTACTGGGGATGGGGGGTGACCAAGGATTGCCTGATTGTCCGAAGTGACACATGCAGATAGCGAAGGAAGGAGATGTCAGACAGGATCCTGACTAAAGCCCACTGGGTTGAACAAAAAAAAAACGTGTAGTGTGTACCAGGCATAAACCTAGGTTCACATTAGTGCTGCTACATAATCATGCATTTCTTAGTGCGTTTTTGTAGCGCGTTTTTACACTTTTTTTACATTTTTATGCTTCATGTGTTTTTTTTTTTTTGTAGGTGGCTGGATTTTAAACACAAAACCTGTCACGTATACATGCGTGATTCTGCACTTCTGGGAAGGAGGGCACGCACACTCCGTTACTGTTGTAATTTAGTCACAGCAGAAGTCGATCAGCAGGTGCCTGCCAATGGATGACCCCCGGTACCAACTGATCGGCGAGGAGACACACTGGATGGATCTCTGCATATGTAAACAATGCAGAGCTCCATCCTGTCAGCACATCCCTTAGTAAAAGCACCTGAATGTAAACACAAAAACACTGGTTAGGCACACAGTTAACCCTTTAATCGAGCCCGGACAAGTGACACCCTAGCAAGTGTCTTGCTAGGGGGGTACGCAATAGGGGGGAGAAGCCAGGAGCGCCAGCAGGGGACCCCAGAAGAGGAGGATCGGGGCTGCTCTGTGCAAAACCATTGCAGGTTAATATAACGTGTTTGTTATTATAAAAAAAAGCTAACTGCTACCAAAATCTGAGAATCTTAAATAAGGGGTGTTACCTTTTAAGATGTTTCACTTTGCTGTTCGCCAGTCTGCAATGCTGGCAGAGAAATGAGTAGCTACTTGGACTTGACTGACAGTTTACTGTTTACAATGCTGATCTTGTAAATTTAGGAGAGAATTCAGTGTTTGTTCAGAGACAGTTACAGGTTTGGCTGCAAAAGAGGCTGCTGTCACAGAACATCTTTTGCAGCCAAAATAAGAGATATGCTAATGACTGTGCAAATCTCTATAAATTCTAAAATAGCAAACATGGTTCAGCACTTCTCATCTGAAATGTCATGCATGGGAAACAGAGTTTCGAATATAGAGACCAAACTAGGGGAAATTACATCTTCCTTTAATGAATGCTCAGGGAGAGGAAGCAGATTATATTGACTGGTTAAAGGCCAAGGTAGCAGATTTGGAGGATCGTTCCATACGTAACAATGTTAAAATAAGAGGGATTCCAGAGTCCATCCCACAGTCCGCTCTAAGAGATTACTTAGCGGCCTTCCTCCCTGAATCAAAACTGGGTGAGCTGGTAATTGACCGCATCCACTGCCTTCCTAAACCGACTCCCTTACCAGATACTGTCCCATGAAGTACAATTGCCCGCATTCACTTTTTTCATGTGAAAAAAAGGTTCATGAGAGCAGCAAGAAACACCACGTAGTAACCACAACAATACTCCAGTTTTGCTTTCTATGACGACCTATCGAAGTATACAATGCAACAGCACAAACATCTGGCCACAATTACTAAGCCTCTTCTCAGCCACCAGATTCCTTATAAATGGGGCCACCCAGTGAAGCTAATAATTACGAAAAGACAACAACTCCTTAACTAGGAGCTAAGTTGAGTAAAAGGACCTCCAAGGTAGTATTCTCAGGAATACTACCAGTACATTGAGCCACACCAGAAAGGCAGAAGGAGATTAGGGAAGTAAAAAGTGGCTGAGGAGCTGGTGTAGTAAGGAGGGATTTGGGTTCCTGGAGAACTGGGCCAACTTCTCAGTCAGTCACCAGTTCTATAGAAGGGACAGACTGCACTTAAATGAGGAGGGTGCAGATCTGCTAGGAGTGAAGATGGCAGAAAAGTTAGAGGGGTTTTTAAACTAGGCGACGGGGGGAGGGTCCAGAGGTAGAGATAATCAGTGTGGAACATATTCCAGAGGGTAGTATTGGGGGGCATTAGTGATAGGTTGACTAAAGCACATAAAGGTAAGTATAGTAGCAGTTTCACATTCCCCCCGCAGTACTTCACCATCTAGTGTTTTCTTCTCTTTTGGGCAAAACCTATATGAATATCGGAATATGCTTCTGTGAAAGTGTGTATCCTGTGTCCCTTGGATTTCATTCAGCCTACCTGCCTGCCTCAACAGCTGTGCTTGTTTGTCTGCTTTGGTGAGTTCAGCCCAAGAAGGGGACATTACTGTTTATAATCTAATATAATTTTTTTTATGCTGGACTTTTCACTATATATCTTATTATCATGCTGGACACTGATCAGATTTCTTTTCATTCATGATATTTTGTTGGATCATATCCGTTGGGCATTTCTATAACGAGAGCTATTTTGCTGCGGTCTTAGTTACCACTTTTTAACATGTGTTTAGTCACTTTTGCACATCTACTATATATTTTTTGCTATATAATATCATCACCATTGCTAGCGCTGTTTTCTCTGGTTTAAGTGTAGTAACAAGTCCTATTTGCAACCTCGGAACACCCAATAAGAAGACAGTATGTGACCGGTCTAAACTAAGTGGCATGTTCACCAATGCCAGGAGCCTGGCGGACAAAATGGGTGAAACTAGAGATACTGTTGAATGAGGAGGATTTAGATTTTGTGGGAATTTCAGAGACCTGGTTCAAAAACTCTCATGATTGGCTGGAAACGATTCAATGGTATTCCCTTTATCGCAGGGATAGAGAGGGTAAATAAGGGGGAGGGGTGTGCCTATATATCAAGAATAATGTACAAGTGAATATGAA
This sequence comes from Lithobates sylvaticus, assembly GCA_028564925.1. Classification (NCBI taxonomy): domain Eukaryota; kingdom Metazoa; phylum Chordata; class Amphibia; order Anura; family Ranidae; genus Lithobates; species Lithobates sylvaticus. The sequence continues at coordinate 302,011,861 of CM053028.1, read as the reverse complement.
AGAAATTACATCAATAAGGGAGCTAGGGAGGAGGCGAAATCTTTATGGGTAGAGCTCCAAAGGGATGAAGCTAAGGGGAAAATAATACTGAGTATGCTATAGGCCCCCTAAACTGAGGGAATAGGGGGAGATTGACCTCCTATCACAATTTGGATTAGCAGCAAGGATGGAAAGTGTTATCATAATGGGGAATTTAAATTTTTCCAGATATAGACTGGGCGGAGGGAACCATGCATTTGTCTAAGGCTTGCCAGTTCCTAAATGTCTTGCAGGACAATTTCATGGGTCAGATGGTAGATGCACCAACTAGAAACAAGGCGTTACTAGATCTACTGAATACCAACAATACAGACCTGATCACGGATGTGGAAAAACAGGGCAATTTAGGAAACAGCGATCACAGGTTAATTGGCTTCAGTATAAATCACACAAATATGAGACACAAGGGGAACATAAAGACACTAAATTTCAAAAGAGCCAACTTCCCTAAACTACGAACCTTGTTAGAAGATAAAAATTAGAAACAAAGAACACGGAGGAGAGATGGGTTTGCTTTAAGAGAATATTAAATAAGGGCATTAGCCGGTACATCCCAATGGGAAATAAATTTAAAAGAGCGAACAAAAGTATTGGCTGGTTTAAATCTAATGTAAAAATGCATATCAAAGCAAATGAGAAGGCATTCGAAAAATACAAGGCTGAGGGATCATCATCAGAATTCAGACTTTACAAAGAAAGCAACAAGATATGCAAGGGTGCAATTAGGGCGACAATTTGCTGTCAATCAAAGTCAATGAGCCAATGAGGAGAGAGACGGGGCGAAGGCTGGCCACGCATCCATGTCTGAATGAGACATGGGGGGGAGACGGACCTCCTATCACAATTTGGATTAGCAGCAAAGATGGAAAGTGTTATCAGAATGGGGGATTTTAATTATCCAGACTAGGCAGAGTGAACCACGCATTCATCTGCAAGGCTCGCCAGTTCCTAAATGTCTTGCAGGACAATTTCATGGGTCAGATAGTAGACGCACCAACTAGAAACAAGGCGTTACTAAATCTACTGATTACTAACAATACAGACCAGATCATGGATGTGGAAGTATGGGGCAATTTAGGAAACAGCGATCACAAGTCAATTGGCTTCAGTATAAATCACACAAATAGGAAACACACTGAATTTCAAAAGAGCCAACTTTCCTAAACTACGAACCTTGCTAGAAGATATAAATTGGGATAAGATCTTAGAAACAAAAAACATGGAGATAGGTTTGCTTTAAGAGCATATTAAATAAGGGAATTAGCCAGTGCATCCCATTGGGAAATAAATTTAAAAGAGCAAACAAAAGTCCTAGATGGCTTAACTCCAATGTAAAAATGCATATAAAAGCAAAGGAGAAGGCCTTCAAAAAATACAAGGCTGAGGGATCATCATCAGCATTCAGAGTTTACAAATAATGCAACAAGATGCAAGGGTGCATTTAGGGCGGCTAAAATAGAACAAGAAAGACACATATCGGAGGAGAGCAAAAAAAATCCCCAAAAATTATTTAAGTATATAAACAGTAAAAAAGGGAGGACAGACCATAATGGCCCCATAAAGAATGAGGAAGGACATCTGGTTACAAAGGATGGGGAGATGGCGAAGGTATTGAATTTATTCTTCTCCTCAGTCTTCACGAGGGAATCGGGGGGGGGGCTTTAGTAATCCAGTGTTTGTCCTCATGACATATCACAGGAAGCGCCATTATGGCCAACATAGGACAGAATTAGAAATAGACTTGGGAAAAGTAACATTAATAAATCACCGGGACCAGATGGCTTGCACCCGAGGGTACTGAGGGAACTCAGTCAAGTAATTTCCAGACCATTGTTCCTAATTTTTACTGACAGTCTACTGACTGGAATGGTACCAGCTGATTGGAGAAAAGTCAATGAAGCACCAATATTTAAAAAAGGGCCAAAATACATCCCTGGGAATTACAGACCAGTTAGCCTAACATCAATAGTATGCAAGCTCTTGGAGGGGACGATAAGGGACTATATACAAGATTTTAGTAATGAAAATGGTATCATTAGCAGTAATCAGCATGGATTCATGAAGAATCGGTCTTGCCAAACCAATCTATTAACCTTCTATGAGGAGGTGAGCTGCCATCTAGATAAAGGAAGGTCCGTAGATGTGGTGTATCTGGATTTTACAAAAGCATTTGACACAGTTCCCCATAAACATTTACTGTACAAAGTAAGGTCCGTTGGCATGGACCATAGGGTGAGTACATGGATTGAAAACCGGCTACAAGGGAGAGTTCAGAGGGTGGTGATAAATGGGGAATACTCTGAATGGTCACGGGTGGGAAGTGGGGCCCCCCAGGGTTCTGTGCTGGGACCAATCCTGTTTAATTTGTTCATAAACCACCTGGAGGTCGTTCATAAACAACCTAGTGTCGTCCCCAAATACAGCTCAATTTCTGTATTTGGGGATGACACTAAGCTAAGAGCAGGGCAATAACTTCTCCGCAGGATGTGGAAACCTTGCAAGAACATCTGAACAAATTAATGGGATGGGCAACTACATGGCAAATGAGGTTTAATATAGAAACATTTTAAAAAATGCATTTGGGTGGCAAAAATATGAATGCAATCTACTCACTAGGGGGTGAACCTCTGGGGGAATCTAGGATGGACAAGGACCTGGGGGTCCTAGTAGATGATAGGTTCAGCAATAGCATGCAATGCCAAGCTGCTGCTAGCAAAGCAAACAGAATATTGGCATGCATTAAAAAGGGGATTAACTGCAGGGATAAAGCGATAATTCTCCCACTCTAGAAGACTTTGGTCTGGCCTCACCTGGAGTATGCCGGCCAGTTCTGGGCACCAGTCCTCAGGAAGTATGTACTGGAAATGGAGCAAGTACAAAGAAGGGCAGCAAAGCTAATAAAGGGTCTGGAGGATATTAGTTATGAAGAAAGGTTGCGAGCACTGAACTTATTCTCTCTGGAGAAGAGACGCTTGAAGGGGGATATGATTTAAATTTACAAATACCATACTGGTGACCCCCACAATAGGGATAAAACTTTTTTGTGGAAGGGAGTTTAATAAGACACGTGGCCACTCTTTAAAATTAGAAGAAAAGAGGTTTAACCTTAAACTGCGTGGAGGGTTCTTTACTGTAAAGCCCCATACACACGGTCGGACTTTTTCATCAATTTGGTCCGATCGGACAAGGTTGTTGAAAAATCAGACCGTGTGTATGCACCATCGGACAGTGTTCGTCGGTTTGTCCGTCGGACAAAGTCTTATCTCCTGCTGGAAAGATTTGCCGTCAACCCGGTCCGATCACACCAAATCCGAGCGTGTGTACGCTTGTCCGACGGACAAAGTGCTACGCATGCTCAGAAGAAATTCTGTGACGGAAGCGCTCGGTCAGGTAAAACTACCTTTCCTAATCGACACAGCACATTCGTCACGCTGCAATGTTAAAATGTCTTTAATGCAGCGCATTCTCTTTTTCTTTACAATGCAACAAGAATGACATCTTTTAGCTGCTCCTATTCACCCGCACTTCTCACAAACTTACTTCTTTATTACTTTGCAGCATTTATACACTACATGTTTATTTTTACTCTGAACGGAAAAGAATCTTTGTTATTTTTTTACCATGATTTTTGTCTTTTTTTTTTTTTTTTTTGGGGAATACATATTTGAATGTTTTTTTTTTTTTTATTTGGAGGGGGGTTGTGTGTCTCAAATTACCAAAAACACATTATTTACATTTGTATTTCTTGCTTAAATTTACTAGGAGGTTGTTTGTTGTTGTTGCCCCTTGTTAATTCTACTTTAGGATTAGTGAAATGTACCTGCCTACTCAAAGAAAAACTGTCATTGTAGCAAAGTAAAACACAATAGTCAATGATTATTTCAAATCAAAAAAACCTTTATTTAGGTCACACCAACAAACCAAAGAGGAACGCAGCCATGGTGAAACTTGGGGAATTTGCAAAGTCTTGGCCCCCCACGGCAACCATCATTGTCCAAGCGTAGAAAATTGGGGGCCTGAGGAGTACGTATATTAAGGGGAGTGCAATCTGGTCGTGAAGTCCAAAGTATCCGGAACTGCAGCAGATGCCATCTAGGTCCCCAGGCTCTGGTACTACAAGAGGCTCCATCTTCTCTCACACCAGACTGATTGCAGGTCGTCACTCTCAGGTCTTCCTTCCACGCTTCCTTCCACGCTGTGGCTGTCGTGCTGGTGGGGTGGCAGAAGGAGGAGGAGGAGGAGGAGGCGGAGCATGGTAGCTATGGCAAACATGTGTGACTGGGGTCATCTCCCCAGCCCTACCCTTATTTAGGACATGGAGGATGAGCCCCTCACACATGTTGCGTTGCCCCACCTCCATACCCATCATTTTTGTGACAACCACCGAGCCAAAGGTCTCCTCGTCGGCGGGTGTGGCATGTAGGGAGTCTGAAGCCTCTCTGATCATCCAGAGCGCTGACTGTGCCGCATAACCCCCCCTTCTCGCCCTTTTGTACGGAGGGCGGAGGGGAGGGGTTTGGGTGTCAGTCAGGCTCCAAGGCCTAGCCCCCTCTTGGCTGCCACTACCCAGCTGGTGGCTGCCACTAACCCCTGCCTCCTCCTGACTGCCACCTTCCACAGCCACCTCCTGGCTGAGGTCTTCCTGTGTATGAAAAAGGGACATAGTTTCAGTTATTTGTTCATCAAACACACACAATTCTCATCTAGTGACTGGTGCAAAATGTTTACAAATAGAAAACCATACAATTCTCAGCCCTGCAGTTTAGATTCTGGCCCCAAATGTCTCCCACACCACTGTCTGTTGATATGTCAAACACGTTAGGAACTAAGCAATTGGCGATCCTGAATTAAGTGAACATCATTCATTATTCCCATAAATGGTAACAAAACTACTATACCTGGAACAAGCTGGGCTCCTCCACCTCTTCCAGACTGGAAGGCCCAGGTTGCTCCTCGGAAGCCTCATCAGGGGTGGGCTGCGCGCAAGGAAGCGTGGAAGGAGGAGTTGAGGTTGGCTCCGTGACATCAGCCTGGTCCTTCAGAAAATGGAGACTCTGATAGTACCAGAGCTTGGGGACATAGACCTCATCTGCTGAAGTTGCAGTTTCCTCAGACTTCACGACCTTCTTCCGCTCCCTGATATACGCACTCCTCAGGCTGCCAATTTTCTTTCTAATATCATCAACAGTTGCCGTGGGGAACCTTGGCTTGACAAATTCCACAAGTTCCTCCAGGGCTGCGTGCCTCTTTGGTTTGTTGGTGTAATGTGGGTGTATACCCTGCCACAATATGGGAAAATCCCTGTATTTGGCAATGAAGAGGGGGAGAAAACTCATGTCGTTGAATCCCTTCATATCAATCTCTGCAAGACACAACAACACACCAAACCCTATAAATTATGTCAGGCTAAACTCTCCTAATCTTCTCCATAAAGAAGCCTCAAGTTCAAATCAGTCTAGGCTAGTTATGTACCAACGTTAAATTGTACCTTCGTTTGTAGCGATCGTCTCGTGTGAGTTTTCTCTCCCCTCGTCTCCCAGATCGTGGCTACGACACAGGCGTGTGACGTTTTATATACACTGCGCATGCTTCAAACTCCGCCCGCCCCTGACGATCTTTCTCGTCTATTCCCCACCCCTTCTCTTTACGGCGTAGTGGGGAGAGCACATGGCGGGGACACAGCAGGTGCGCCACAAATATCCCACCAACGAGGAGGAGGACGAGGAAAGTCCGGAGGCAGAAACGTCCCGATCCCGGAGCCTGAAATTCAAGGCCTCCAATATGTCATTTGGAGAAATGTTGGAGATGGTGGACATATTAAAGAGGAGCGACTATGATGGGAAGTATGGGCCTTACCTCAACCCCAATGTCCGCAAGGCCAAGATCATGTCTAAAGTTGTGAGGAGGCTGTACAATCAGTTTGGGGTACAACGATCCAAGGAACAACTGAGGAAACGCTGGTCAGACCTGAAACTGAGGGAGGCCGATCAGTACAGAAAGATCAAGAGAATTCTTCAAAAAAGTAAGTAGTTGTGTTTTGTGTTTGATTTCTTGCTTGCATACTGCTCCATTGTGTTTTGATTTTTACCAAGTTGTACATTCCAAAATGGCCACTTTCAGGTTCGTCTGTGCATTCGATTGTACTCAGCCTCGATCTTTCTGCCACTGTCATGATCGTGTGTGTGCATTCGATCGTACGCAACCTCGATCGTTCGGCCACTTATAATACGATGTTTGGTGTTTTTTTTGGGGAAAGGAAGTTTGTTCTCACTAGAAATGTCATCAAGAATGTAAAGCCAATTTATTCAATGTAAAGGAGAGGTCACTCAGTAGCTGTTTACCCATCTGGACTCTAGAGCACTAGTGCTGGGACACCCAAACCCCCTTTTTATTATGCTTTTCCACACATGTGCTCCAGTGGATACTAGAGGGGGGTCTCCATCACACAAACTTCTACCAAAAAGCTAGTCAGTTTAGCACCTTTACAAAGTGACTACATTCATGTAGTTGACATTTGTAACTGGCCAAACTAAAATAGTGTCCGTCACTTTCAAGCAATGTTTGTCATTTCCTATTTCTGCCCTCAATAGCTTGTGTTGCTAAATCTTCCTTTTGGACATTCTCATAGGGGAGCGAAAACTTGGGCCGTCTGAGGAAACCCCCAAACCAACACCTCCCAAAAAAGGGGAAAGAGCAGAAGCAGAGGAGGAGGAGGAGGAGGAGGAAGGAGAGATCATCGAACTTGGAGAAATTGTCACCACAACAGGTGAGTGTGGGAGAACACAGCTACTGGTAAGCTAATCCATGTATGGCTGCCTCATTTCCAACACCCCATTTTTGTTTGTTTGTGGTTTTTAGGTGACGTGGATGTTGTGGAAGAAAAATCGCACTTTACCACAGAGAGTGCCCACGTACTCATCGGAGAGATAATGGTCTGCAATCGAGATCTAGATTACATAAAGCAAAACATCAATGATGTTCAACAAAAATTGAAGAACATCATTGATGTTTTAGGAAAAATATGAAAACGCACCAAGTAATTAACACACATTTGTGCCAGCTTCTGAACACATTTGCAACTTAAAAACTGTGTGAAATTTGGAACATGCACACATTGTGTCCACATGTGCTAGCTCCCACCATGGTGGATGAATGGCAACGTTTTTTTGGGGGTGCAAACACTTTACGAACTACGAAAGTGGTTGTGGTGAAGGGGTTGCACCCCCAAAAAACGTCCATTCATCCCCATGATGGAAAATGGCACTTTTGAAGCTTCTAGGCATGTGTTTTCCCATCTAATGACCATTTTCAGACCCAAATTGTGTGCATGTTCCAAATTTCCACTTTTCGGGGGTGACCCCCCCATGTGATGAAGGCAAGATCAAACACACTTTGAACATATAGTCATGTCTGATCTTGTCTTCACTTTACAAAGTTGAACTTTCCAAGTTCCTAGGTTCTGTTTTGCTCCATGCCTGGTTTTACCAATTGCGGAATGTTTGTAAACAATGTTGTAAATAACCAAGATGTTGTCAGTTTTGGCGTGAAGATTGTAAACGCACTTGTGAATGTTTTCCTAGTAAACTTTTATTTTTCTAAATGTGTGGCTTCCTTATTTAAAAAACACAATGCATTATGTATGTAAAATGAAAAGGATATGGGGGGCAATGGGTGTTATTTACTAAAGGCAAATCCACTTTGCACTCCAATTTTCTTTCCCTGGGAACTTTTTCAATGCACTTGTAGAGCATAGCGGATTTGACTTATGTAAATGACACCCACAGTGCTTTGTACGAAAACACGGAGCACAGCATTTTGGAGAATACACACATGTCAGACCTGGTGATGAAAAGGAGTATTTTGGGTGTCAGTTATGCAGTACAAACCTTCTCTAGACCAAAGATTAGGTAGCAAACACACAACATGAGAATAATCTTTTTGGGAAGAAGAGACTGTTACCTCCTTTTGCCCAGAAAGTGCATTCCCACTGTCGAAGGCAAAGGGAAAAAATGTCAAAGTAAAATAAGCTAAAAAGAAGACTGAAATGACAAGAAATCATAGGTTGGTTAAAATATCAGATTTATTAAAAAATGCCTCTCACACATCGTCAGGCAGAGCAATGGCCCCCCTACCCACAAAGTACTCCATATATTGGTCCCGGACCACACGGGCATTTAGAGGGGGCAAGCCTGGACGTGCCACTCGAAGGGCTGTGAGTTCCGCATTTGGACGGCCCTCCACATCTGGGCCAACGGGCACCACATAGTTCCTGTTATGTCTTTTGAGGAAGTTGTGCAATATGCAACAGGCAAGAACTATGTGGTTCAGTTTGTATTCCGCCAAGTTAAATGCCGTCAGGAACAGGCGGAAGCGGCTGGCCAGGATGCCAAAAGCGTTCTCCACAACTCTTCTGGCTCTGGACAGCCTGTAGTTGAAGACCCTCTGGTCCGGGGTGAGGGTCCTCATCGGGAACGGCCTCATCACATGGGGAGTCAACGCAAACGCTTCATCTGCGACAAAGACGAAGGGGAGTCCTTCGGCATTCTCCTCTGGAGGTGGCAAGCACAGACTGCCACTTTGGAGACGCCAGTAGAACTCCGTGTGCGTAATGGCCCCACCATCCGATATCCGGCCGTTCATCCCCACGTCCACATACATAAACTCGTATGTTGCCGACACCACCGCCAACATCACTACACTATTAAACCCTTTATAATTATAATAGTAGGACCCCGAGTTGGGCGGTGGGACGATGCGGACGTGTTTCCCATCAATTGCCCCTCCGCAGTTAGGAAAGTCCCAACGGCTGGCAAAGTGGGAGGCCACAGTCTGCCATTCCTGTGGCGTGGAAGGGAACTGTGGAGTGAAACAATAAAAAAAAATTAGTCACTTTGCACCTAAACATTGCAAGCAGATTAGACAATCAACATCTTGGAACAAGAGCATTGTATAAAATTGGAGGCTGGAAAGTATTTGCACAGAAAAGTAGAGGCTCCCCTTCACAGATTACTCACCCCCCCATCAATCCCCCCACTTCTGATGGGACATTGGCAATAACTAGGGTTTTGGGGGGGGGGGGTGGTGGACAGCTAACCCTCTGCACTTCATTGATTGGCAAATGGCTCAATAATGTGGGCTAGTTTGGCCAGACCCTCTGTACTTAACACTATTGGCAGGCCACAGGAAAGATCAAATAACATTTCAACCCCCCCCCCCCCCCCCCAAAAAAAGGCAGGCACAGTGTGACATTATTAAATTACCAAGCAAGCTAATAGGAGGGAAAGAAGACACAAAAATAGGAAATGGAATGTATGGAGTCAGCCCCTTGCACTACATGCTTTGCTGAATTCATCCCTAAAGATGCGCACTATAAAGAGGTAGGTATATAGTGTGTATGGACCTTGGGAAAGCCAGCAGATAAAGGATTGGTACCATCTGACAGAGCAGTTGGGGGAGGGGGTTCCTAATGAGTTTTGCCCCCCCCCCCCACCAAAAGAAAAAAAAAAGGGGGCTCTACATGAAGTAAACCACACAGCAAACATTTGTGCATATTTTAGGGGGTGTTTTGGGGCAAACAATACTATGCAGCAGACAAAAGACATTGCTTAAGTGACTAGGCCATAGGTGTCTATTGGGGCAGAAGAGCATGCTGGGGAGGTAAGTGAAGGGAAAAATGCATGAAGGAGAAAAGGGGCACAGCATATTAGAACATATTGCAATCATGGTAATTAGGGAAGGAGGTCAAAAATAGAAGACATTAGCAAACAGAGCATACATAGAAGGGAATAGTAAAGTAGAAATGTTACCTTAATATAGTCCTCCTGCAGGACCTGAATGATGGCAGAACAGGTCTCTGGAATAATGATTCCCAGGGCCTGGGGAGAGATACCTGAAGAGAACTTCAAATCCTGAAGACTTCTCCCTGTCGCCAAGTACCTCAACGTGGCAACAAGCCTCTGCTCCGGAGTAATGGCTTGTCTCATGCAGGTATCCTGCCGGCTGATAAAGGGGGTCAGCAAAGCCAAAAGACGGTGAAAATCGGGGTCCGTCATCCTGAGAAAGTTCCTGAAATCATCAGGATTATTCTCCCGGATCTCACGAAGCAAAGGCATGTGCGAGAACTGGTCACGCTGAAGCAACCAATTCTTGGTCCACATACTCCTCGTCACTCTGTTCATGGACGGGTCTTGGCTCAAAGCTAAAAGCCCGACACCAATTCCGCGTACAGCACGAACTCGGCGACGAGTACGCACGGGAAACATCGCTCAGAAGGTCACAAAAGGTCGGCTGTTCAGAACGGACAAACAGAAAGCACCGATAAACAGCAAGGCCTGAAAGAACGAAGTGAATACCAGCAACGAGCAGACAATAAGCAGTGCAAATCAAAGCGTCCTATATCAAGATATAGGCCGCAATGACCAACAAATGCGAACTGACTAAACGCACTAATAAACAGATACGCACGACAAGCACAAACTGAAGAGCAGTAACGATCTGAGTCAGAAAACTGAGAAGCGCGAATCTTAAGTCACCAAACTTCCACTAACTCTCGATAAACACGGGATCAGCAGAAGGAGCCCAACGGGTGCCTGACGTGGTGCTGAACTTCCCTTTTGTAATCTCGTGGACGACGACTTACGTCACGACGTTCTTCCGGACCGGATATTCCGACAACGTAGTCCGACCGTGTGTACGCAACGCCAACATCGGACAAAGTACGTCGGACAAAGTCCGACCGACCTGGTCCGCGGATTGTCCGAGCGTGTGTATGGGGCTTAAGAGCGGCAAGGATGTGAAATTCCCCTCCACCGGCAGGGGTTTCAGCGGGGGGCATCGATAGTTTAAAAAAATTATTAGATAAGCAACTAAATGACCGCAACATACAGGGATATACCTACCTAACCTCACCTACTATGTAACTATGTAACTATCCGTTCGCTAGATGAAGGTCTTTCACTTCTCAGGCAATGGCATATTCTGGAACCACAGGAACAACGTCAGCAAAGTCGAATTCACCATAACCGCAACTACAACTGGTAAGAATTAGACCCTTCAGATGACATGACCACCTGAATCACTTCAGCCAGGACCAGCTAACCAATCAGCCCTGGATTTCTCGCTTAAGATCAGTTTGATTGGTAACTACCCCAATTAATTGATGCGGTATTGACCGCTCACGCAGAGTTCTGAGAAATTTCTTATTGTTCTGCTCTGGTTCTTTCCTATGCAAAATATCTGTTGAACACTTTACAGTTATATTTTGTTCTCTTTACATTTTTTGCTTCTTCCTAGGATACACTGGGGCTATCTAACACAAACTCCTACAAAATTTGGATTTTGACAGCCATATTGCCATTATACTCTCAACACTCAGCCCGTGTATTTACAGATGGTATCCTCTCAGATCCCTTTAACATTTACAGTGGTACAAGACAGGGATGCCCTCTCTCCCCTTTAATATTTACATTAATGATGGAACCATTGGCTCAAACAATATGTATTAACACACATATTCCTGGCATTCAAGTAGCAGATCAGAACCACAAAATCACCCTTTTTTTATATCATCCTTACATTAACTGAACCGGATTCTTCCTTACCAGCAGTATGCTATATACTTGAAATATTCAATGCATGCTCCTTTTAAAAAGTCAGTGAGACAAAGTCAAATGTTTTAAGTGTGTGCGTACAGAACTCCATAAAAAAACACATTACAATCCAAAATACCATACCAGTGAGTGTCCTCCTCAATGTCCTATTTAGGCATAGCTCTATCGACACCATCAAACACATTATTCTCATGCAACTTCACCCCATTTCTGAACACTTGTAAGCAAGAACTACAACAAATTAATCAACAACACCTCTCATGGGCAGGTAGGTGGCTGCATTCAAAATGCTTACGCTCCCCAAACTTTTATACCCGTACAGAGCCATACCGATTGACATTCCTGACTCCTTCTTTACCTCACTGCAACGAATACTGCGCTCCTTGATCTGGTCACACAAAAAAACAAGATGCCCTCATGTAGTAACTACCAGACTCAAAAAAGCAGGGGGCATGGGGCTACCAGATGTGAAAGACTACTACATAGCAGTCTTATTAGACCAAACTTGCCAGTGGTTCACCCCCACACTGGGTAAACATGGAAACACATAGTTTCATACCTGAAACAATCTTTCATACCTAGCGGGGATCTGGGTACACTACTTCAGGCGAGTGGGATATCACATATTAACTGTAACATTAACCATCCGACAATTACAGCAACCCTGAGGGCATGGACATTTTTTATCTCCAAAATTAATAGAAAGACACTAGACATGAGTATTTCTACAAAAATAGAAAATCTTCCAATTCCTCCTCCCGAATTTATCATTGAAACACTGGTCCTCCATTAAACACAAACCACTGTCCACTGTGTTTATGAAAGATAAGCTCCTCCCCTATCCAACACTACAAGTCAAATATAACTTGCCCCCACAAGACTTATTTGCTTACAGGAAAATAACCTCTTACTTATGGAAAAAACCCACCCCAGTTATACAGTATCTCACAAAAGTGAGTACACCCCTCCCATTTTTGTAAATATTTTATTATATCTTTTCATGTGACAACACTGAAGAAATTACACTTTGCTACAATGTACAGTAGTGAGTGTACAGCTCGTATAACAGTGCAAATTTGCTGTTCCCTCAAAATAACTTAACACACAACCATTAATGTCTAAACTGCTGGCAACAAAAGTGAGTACCGTATTTATCGGCGTATAACACGCACCGGCGTATAACACGCACCCCAAGTTTAGGAGGGCATTTTAAGGAAAAAAAGTTTTAGGAGGGAAGTTTAGGGAAAAAAAAACAACTTACATCTAAGCGTCATTTGCAGCTTGCCCAGCGTCATTGCAGCTTGCCCAGCGTCATTGCAGCTTGCCCAGCGTCATTGCAGCTTGCCCAGTGTCATTGTAGCCTTGCCCAGCGTCATTGCAGTCTTGCCCAGCGTCATTGCAGCCTTGCCCAGCGTCATTGCAGCCTTGCCCATCGTCATTGCAGCCTTGCCTAGCGTCATTGCAGCCTTGCCCAGCGTCATTGTAGCTTGCCCAGCGTCATTGCAGCCTTGCCCAGTGCCATTGTAGCTTGCCAGCGTCATTTTTAGTCTTTTGCGGGTTTAAATTTCCCACCGCCGAGACGCTCTGTCGCGTGCGCCGCCGAAAAAACCCGAAGCACGGCCGAAAAAGACCGAAGCGCCCCTGGAAAAAGCCGAGCCGACTTGGACGGCTAAGCTCGCGGTCCCGCCTCCCTGCTGTTTCCGGAGCGAGCACAGGGAGGCGGGACTACGAGCAGAGCAGAGTCTGCTCGGCTTTTTCCGGGGGCGCTTCGTTCTTTTTCGGCCGCGCTTCGGGTTTTTTCGGCAGCGCTCGCTATTTTTCAGCGGCGCTTGCCATTTTTGTCATTTTTTTGGGGGGGGTATCGGCGTATAACACGCACCCACGACTTTCCCCCGATTTTAAGGGGAAAAAGTGCGTGGTATACGCCGATAAATATGGTACTTTTGTACTCACTTAGGGGTGTACTCAGTTGTGTTGCCAGCGGTTTAGACATTAATGGTTGTGTGTTGAGTTATTTTGAGAGGACAGAAAATTTGCACTGTTATACAAGTTGTACACTCACTACTGTACATTGTAGCAAAGTGTCATTTCTTCAGTGTTGTAAAAATCAAAAGAAATAAAAAAATATTTACAAAAATGTAAGGGATGTACTCACTTTTGTGAGACACTGTACATTTACCTGGGAAAAGGTGGTCCTTTCTATCCTCTGACTTGTCAACACTTAAGCCGCGTACACACAATCAGATTTTCCGACGGGAAATGTTCGATGACAGGCTCTTGCGGAAAATCCGACCGTGTGTATGCTCCATCGGACAATTGTTGTCTGATTTTCCACGGACAAATGGATAGCAGGTTTTAACATTTTCCGCGGACAAATGTCTGTTGCCATAGTCATCAACACACCAGTGGCAATTTGTATTCCCAGCTTGCAGATTGCTGTTAGAATGTTATATAAATTGGGAGCAATGTTAAAAAAATGATCTGCAATATCTGGCACTAGGTAGCACAGACAGGTTCAGTTCCATGCAGCTATCAGCATAAAAAGGGTTTAAGGCAGGGGTAGGAAACCTCGGCCCTCCAGCTGTGGTAAAACTACAAATCCCATCATGCCTCTGCCTCTAGCAGTCATGCCTGTGATTGTCAGGGTCTTGCAATGTCTCATGGGACTTTTAGTTTCAAAACATCTGGGGGGCTTAGGTTCTTCTTGAAATGCTAACAACTTCACTGCCTATTATCTACACACTATGCTATCACATAGAAGCTCATCAGCCCCCTTGTGATTATGAAAATTAACGTTTAATAGAATATAAGTAATACAAATTAAAAAAAAGTTGAATAAAATACATGGCATATAACCAATTAAATCACCCACAACCCCATTTCAATGCACATATATAAACATGCACACCCTATAGACAGGCATTTGACATAAATGACAATTGCATAATACATATTTGGTATCCCTGAACACCTTGGAGTGAGAGGAATAATTTTAGAGTAATTGCAAATCTAAACTCATTAGCTACAGTATAAGGCTTTTATTTTTATTTTTATTTTTTTATTTTTTTCCAATTAACATTTTTATTGTTCAATTCAAAATAAATGACGTTACATAAAGGCAGACAGGTTAGTATTCTCATAGGCATTGGCTATACTACATACTAATTGTTGTTTTATAGGTACACCTATGGATGCTTTATTGGTTTTCATACATTGTCTGGCTAGTAAAGCACATTTTAACTCTTAGCATGAAACATATGAAATTGCGCATACATAACTTGTGCAGATAAAGTCTGCATTGCAGAGGGTGAAAGAAAGAAGAGTAGAGAGGGGAAAGGTAGGGGTGTAGGTATGATCTCACTTCGATTCCTGTGGTGGCTTGCCATTAGTCCTCCAGCAGATGCCACCTCTCCCAAACTGTATTATGGTCGTCCAGTCTGTCTCGGATCCTTGCTGCCATTTTTTCCATGAGTTCGACATCTTTAATCCTGGAGTATAGGGCCTCTTGTGATGGTGGGGTAGTGCATTTCCAATTAAGGGCTATTTTATTTTATTTTTTTAAAGCATTGCCTATATGAGTACTGTAATTTTTTTGCTTTTTCACAGACATGCATAATTTTAAGGCTTGAAATATTTGGAATGTATTTACTTGACATAACCTCATCTTTAATTGTGAAAAAAAAGAATCATATTGTGTTTATGTACGCTAAAATTAGTTTTGGTATATTTTTTACTAAAAATTTAAGTCTGAAAGCCAGTTACGCAAATATCATGCCATCATTTTAATTTTATAGGTTCTCTGCTTTCAGAAAATATATTATGTTATGTGGGTTTTAAGTAATTTACAGGCCTAAAATGCAAATTTTTAACATGTGTGTTGAAGAAATAAAAGGGAACATTTTTTGCAGATTTTTTCCACGGGAATTGTACCACTAAGGGCTCATTTACACTTGCTTCAGCTTCAACACTTTTTTTATTTTTTTTATTTATAACAGGGAAACCGGTCCCCAGGGACCACAATACAAAGGTACAGTAATGGCTATCATACATGCAGTATACATCAACAGGGATCAATCTCTCTTTGACTTCGCGGTTGGAACCAACGACCTAAGCCTGAGTCTTTACTAAGATGAGGCCCTTTTTGAGCCTGAAGAAGTCCGAGATCTCTGAGGATTGAAAGGTGACAGGTGCTTTGGTCCTGTGGTTTCGGTCTTCCATCTGGTTTTCACTGTTATTATAAGGGAAAGAGCCTGGGGAGTGGTGTAGTACCACTTGGAGGGGGGGGGGGGGGGATAGAGGGGGAGAGAGAGAGAAAAAGAAAGAGAAGAAAAAAAAGGTGGGGTGGGTGGGGGATTGAACACCGGTTTGGTTGGCTGTCTCTTTTGGGGCTCTTGCCTCCTAACTACTAATTCATTCCGGGGGTCATGTCTGGTTGGGTGAGGTGTATGTACGTGTTGTCTAGTCTGGCTCTCTAAGTCTCCGTCCCTCATCTGAGTATCTAAAAGCGTTCCACGCCTGCCATGTATTAGAGTAAGTCTCCTGACGATGTTGACTGGTGAGGATCAGGTCCTTCATCCTGCCGACATCATCTACTTTGTGGAGCCATTGGGCAATGGTTGGTGGGTGTGGGGATTTCCAGGTTCAGTGGAATGCAAGCTTTCGCTGCATCTAAAAGGTGTCGGATAACCAACTTTTTGTATGCACTGGTCGTTGTCTCTGTCACGTGTAGTAGGATGTATGCCGGATTGTCCGGTACAGTCCTATCTGTATATAATTGGGTTATCCGCCGTACCTCTGCCCAGAAGTGTCGCAGCCAGGGACAGGACCAGAAAATGTGAAGGATGTTGCCCTCTTCTGTTTGGCACCTCCAGCAATGGTCCGAGGCTGTAGGGAAGAGTTTATGCAGAAGGGCGGGGGTTCTGTACCAGCGTGTGAGGATCTTGTAGTTTGTTTCCTGGGTTCTGGTGCATAGGAAGGATCTATGGGTGAAGTTAATGATGCGTTGTGTTTCCTGGGCCGTAAAGTGTCTGTCGAGGTCTCTCTCCTATTTAAGAAGGCTTGGGAGTTGATGGTCCCCTGGCGGTTCGATCAAAATGGCGTACACTAGTGAGAGTGTATGTGTAATTGCCCCGGTCTCCGTCTCCGTGCAAATCTCCTCTAGAGTCGTAAGCGGTTGTTGTGAGTCGTTGGGGGGGGGGGAGGGAGGCTGTTAAGAAAGTGGCTGAGTTGTAGGGCCCTCATAAAGTCTAGTTTATACCGCCCATCTGGGTCCGATAGTTCCTTATGTGTTCTCCACCTACCCATGGTGCTAAAATGTGATGCTTGGTATACTCCTGCGGCCTGAAGGTCAATAAATTTCTTATCTTGTAGTCCTGGTTCGAAATGAGGGTGTCCAATTACAGGTCTTAAGGGGGAGTTGCGGGTCGAGAGGCCTGGCATTGACATAATTTGTGAACATATGCTGGCCGTGGTTCCTATCAGGGGATGTCGTGTCAGTTTGGGTGGAAGTGCTGCGTAGCACCAAGGTGTTCTGTGAAGTGGTGTTTTGTACTGGTCTTGTTCCAATTGCGTCCATAACTTGACGTCCCTATGACAGCACCAATCAATTAGCCTACTGAGGTGGGCTGCTTGATAATATACCTTGATTTCTGGCGTGGCCAACCCCCCCCCCTGGGCTTTAGGAAGGGAGAGTAGTCTTCTATTCAGCCGTGGATGTTTCCCGGCCCATAGAAAACGTGAGAGGGCGGTTTGGACTTGTTTAAAATATCTGCTGGGAATGTGGATCGGCAGTGCTTGGAGGAGATAGAGGAACTTGGGCAGTATTGTCATTTTGAGGTCCATCCGTCCAGTAATTTTTTAACTGTTTTCAGCAGAGGGGGGAAGTTGAGTTTGTACAGTTGGGATAGTGAAGCAGGAATGTAAGTGCCTAGATATTTCAGGGCTGAGTTGGTCCATTTTAGGTTGAAGTCGTCTTTAAGTCGCTGTAGTTGGTGTTGTGGTAGTCCTACACCCATGGCTTCTGATTTGGCAAAGTTAATCTTTAAATTGGAGAGGAGCCCATAGATCTTAAATTCGTGTAATAGGTTCGGCAGTGAGACCACGGGGTTTGATAGAGAGAACATAAGATCATCTGCATAAGCGGAAACCTTGTGCTTTGTCTCGTCAATTCCGATACCAGTAATGTTTGGGTTAAGTCGGATATGGCACAAGAAGGGTTCCAAGGACAGGGCAAATAGTAAGGGTGACAGGGGGCATCCCTGTCTGGTTCCGTTAGTTATCTGGAATGAATCCGAGAGGACTCCGTTCGCCCTTACCCTGGCCGATGGTGCCGTGTATGCTGCAGTCACCCAGTGTAACATCTTGTTCCCCAGGCCCACGTGTTTCAGCGTCTCAAACATGAACCTCCAGTTAACCCGGTCGAACGCCTTCTCTGCGTCTGTTCCCAGGAATACACTTGTTTTGTGACTAACCGCTATATGGAGTAGGTTGAGGACTTTGGTGGTATTGTCTCGGGCCTCCCTGGTGGGTATGAAGCCCACTTGATCTAGGTGAATAATGTGGGGTAGGTGGTGTTGTAATCTGGTCGCTAAAATTTTGGTAAAAATTTTTAGATCGGTATTCAGAAGGGAAATAGGGCGGTAGCTTCCGCATTGTGCCGTGCTTCAACACATTTTAAAAGAGCTCCTGCTTCAACACGCTTTTATGATGTGATTTTTTATTTTTTTTGTAATTCCTTTATTTCTTTTCAAAATGGTACAGCATTATAATCACAGAATAACGATGCCATTGCTTATAGTAAAGAAGAAAAAAAAAACAGTAACATGTAGCAAATAGGGTTAGATGTAGTACCAGCTTCGTCGTGTAACGCTTCCCCTGGTTTGGCACCTTGTGGTTTACAAGTGTGGTTGCGGGTGAAGATTAAACTGCCCATGTGCCACCCCGGGAAGGAGCTTCTATACTGTTTCCTTAATAACCCATATGTCGGTGTGGCTGCCACGGCCACACTGAGAGAAACTACTCCGACTGGCTGGGAGATTTGTCCCCCAGACAGCCGGGTCCAGCCATGTGGCAAAAGAGACGAGTGATGTATATAAGATATGCATATTATCTGGCTAGAGCCGGCCCATGGCTGGGGAAAACTTAAAGAAAAAACAAAAAAAAGGAAAAAATATATGTAAGGTGAGGGGGGTGGGGGAGGTAAGAAGGGGTGGAGAGAGAGGGAAGGGGGAAGTGAAAAAGGGTGAAGATGGAGATGGTGGTGCCTCCCTGACCATGCGGAGGGTCAAGCTGCATGGATTAATCAGGACATGCAACCTCACAGAGGTATGCTTCGGTGTATATGTAATGAATCCAAGGTTGCCATGTCTCCGAAAAGGCCACCTCTCTGCCATGCAGGGTGGCAGTGAGGTCTTCCATGTTCCTCAGTTCATTAACCTTGGCATACCACATAGATTTTGATGGTGGGGTCTCCGATCTCCAGCACAAGGGGATGCATGCCTTGGCAGCATTTAAGAGCTGAATGGTAAGGGATGCTTTGTACTTCTTAATGGGTCGCTTAGAGAGATGCAGCAGGCAGGCCCCGGGATCCCCCTCTAGAATAGCACCAGTCAGGTGCTCGATCGTGCTTGTCACCTCTCGCCAGTAGGGTTTGATTTTGGGGCAGTCCCAGAAAATGTGGAGCATCGTTCCCTCCTCCAGACCGCAGCGCCTTATGATGTGATTTTGAGGCTCCGGTGGGGCTTCGATTAAGCTTTGGTGATGCTTCAGTGACGCTTTGGTGATGCTCTTTTGAAGCTTTGTTGAAGCTTGGCAGAAGCCCTGTGTGTAGGTGGATATCTCATACCTGAAATTTCTCCAAAACAAAGCAAAGCTAAAGCTGAATTAAAGCATCTCAAAAGCTGCAGGTGCTTCAAGCGAGCTTTGCCATAGATGCCTATGGAGGCTTTGAAGATGCTTTGAAGTACCACTAAAGCGACATGGGGGAATAATTTTTGAAGCAAAGCAAAAGCAAGGTGTAAACAGGAATGTAAGCTAACCATTTTATTTAGTGACAGGGGCTTTGACTGGCATTCAGAGATCCTTAAAGCGGAAGTAAACCCATCAATTTAACAGTCTAAAAAAAAAAAGGCATGCCGTGAATGCTAACTGCACATTGGCTGTGGTCTCAACCAAACAGTCAAACCATCCAATGGCTGGTGTCATAACGGATCACATGTGCAGCACTGTGGCAGTTGAAGATTAAACAGAGGCAAAGATGGCAGCTTCCTTGGCTGAAAATGATAGGGGGGTTTACTTCCACTTTAACAAAGCATGCCTGAAGCCTTGTTTTGAAGCAAGTGTAAACTAGGCCTAAGGATGCTAAATGTGTCGGTTCACTTTAACACATAATATGATCTTACTCTTTTTGTTCAGATTTCAAAGATGGGTTAGATAATGACACAATTTATTTGAACAAGGTAACATAATGCAGTAACTATGCTCCTTTAAAATTTGTGTAACTTGTTACTAACCAAAACATGTCAGCTTATTGTTGTCTACTGAGGAAACATAATCGAATGAGGCTACTGTATTAGTGATTTTGAAATAGTATCTTATTTTTTTCTATATGATTGCAGTTTAACCTGTTCCTGTCCACGCTATAGCCAAATGACGGCTACAGCGCAGAACTACTTTACCGGGAGGGTGTCAATATACGTCCTCCCATGCTCGAGTGGCCTGTGGGTGGCGCGCGCGTTGCGCTCTGAGATCAGCGAGTCTATAAGACTTGGCTGATTACAGATTGGAGTAAGAGGTCGATCCCGACCCCTTGATCAACTGTCAGCCAATGACAGCTGATCATGTGATGTAAACAGAGCCGGTAATCGGCTATTTTTTCTCCTTACGCTGATAGCGAAAAGCCGATCACCGGCGGCTGTGAGAGGCTCTGCAGAGTCATCTGTGCCACCTACCTGTGCACAACCAGTGCACAATAGTGCCACCTACCCGTGCCCACAGTGCCACCCATCAGTGCCCACAGTGTCACCTATTAGTGCCCACAGTGCCACCTATAAATGTCACCAATCAGTGCCTCATCACCAGTGCTGCCTATCAATGCCACCTACCAGTACCCATCTGTGCCACCTACCAGTGCCTATCTATGCCCATCAGTGCCACCTATCAGTGCCCATCATTACCATCTATTAGTGACATCCATCAATGCCACCCATCAGTGACACCTACCAGGGTCCATCAGTGCTGCCTCATTAGTACCATCTTATCAGTGTCTATCAGTGTCACCTAATCTATGCATATCAGTGCAGCCTATCAGGGCCCATTAGTGCCCATCAGTGCAGCCTATCAGTCTCCATCAGTGCAGCCTCATCAGTGCCCCATCTTTGTTTTTGTTTTTGTTTCTCCCTTTTTCTCTCCCCCTCCCCTACTGCTTTGATTCCTGCATATATGCCATATTCTATACAATATTATATTGATGTTAATTATACTTCTTTATACATTTAATAGATATTGCAGTCTCTCTCTGAGATTCCTGAAGAAGGAATTAAATATATAAAAATTCATCCGAAACATGTTGGATATTAGGAACATAATGATTTATGCCCTTATCACTTAGAGCTTTTATGTTATCCTAATCAGAGTCTCTGCATATATATTGTCGATTGTTATCTGCAATTTTTTATTGTTATTTTTTTCCTTTTTTTTCTTGTTACAATGATGTATTAATAAAATTAATATATTTTTATATTGGTTTATATACTCATTTCTACTGTGCTATCTAACCCCACCTCCACAAATCCCTTGGGGCAACCCTTCCCTCTTTTAACAATATTTTTAGGGATATGGTGTTGGTTAGTATCAATTGCTGGTTGATTTCCCTTTTGTTCCATCAGTGCCCATCAGTGCAGCCTAATTAGCGAATATCAATGAAGGAGAAAAATTACCTGTTTGCAAAATTTTATAACAAACTATGAAACGTATTTTTTTTTTTATTTCTGTCTTTTTTTGTTTGTTTAGCAAAAAATTTAAACCCAAAAGGTGATTAAATACCACCAAAAGAAAGCTCTATTTGTGTGAAAAAAAAGATAAAAGTTTTTTATTTGAGTACAGTGTTGCATGACTGCGTAATTGTCATTCAAAGTGTGACAGCGCTGAAAGCTACAAATTGGTCTGGGCAGAAGGGGGGTTTAAATGCCCCGTAAGCAAATGGTTAAGACTGCAATATTTTTATTGTCTTTATGAGTATTAGCTGCATAGTTATTTAGATATATTGTATTTGCAAGATGTGCTTCTCATGAAGATTCAAGTTATTGTTCTATTGATGTGCCTGGATTACACAGCTCTCTACATCTTGCTTGCCCAGAAAACCCCAGCCTGGAATTATTTTACCATCTGGCTGCTGAGAAAGGAAGAAGAATTACAATTTCTAATCCCAAATGCTACAAGAAAAGAATATAGTTATTAAGTTGTTATATTTGGAATGCCTTTGAAGCTGTGAGATGCAAGAGACTGCAAATATAAACTATTGGTGTATATGATCCCTTTAGTTTAGTGCATCTTTTTCACATAGCAGACAGGGGCTCCTACAGTTCATTATGAGTGTATTGATAACTTAAGCACGTACAGAGTCTGCAGGAGCTTTATATGTATGTATCTATCTATCAAAAACGAAGATACAATCTCCAGTATGCAAAAATGTATATTGGAGATTGTATCCTTGTTTTTTGATTTGTTAATTGGTGGATGTTTGGAAGCCCACTATTGATACAATCTCCACGTGTTGGACTTGGGCTCACCCTAAGAGCCGGTTCACACTGGGGCAACTCGTCAGGCGACTTAGCCGCCTGACAAGTCGCGTCCCGTTCTGTACTATGGAACCGTTCTAATCAGAGCAACACAAGTCACTCCGACTTAGAAAAAGGTCCCTGTACTACTTTTGGGGCGACTTCAGGCGTCTTGCATTGACTTCTAATCAGAAGTCATTTTGCAAGTCGCCGCTGAAGTCGGATGCCGGTCGCCTGAGGCAGTCACGCTGAAAGTCGTGCAGCCTCAGTGTGAACCGACTCTAAATCTGTATATATAAAGGTACATCTCAAAAAATGTTAATATAAAAAAAAAAATATATTTTTTTTCAGTAATTCAATTCAAAAAGTGAAACTCATATATTATATAGATTCGTTACACACAGAGTGATATATTTCAAGCATTTCTTTCTTTTCATTTTGATGATTATGGCTTACGGCTAATAAAAACCCCAAATTCAGCATCTCAGAAAATTAGAATATTACATAAGACCAATAAAAAAAATTATTTTGAATACAGAAATGTTGGTTTACTGAAAAGTGTGCCCATGTACAGTATAGTAGGCACTCAATCATAGGTGTGCACAGCCTATTGCATTAGGGTGTGCACCCCAAAGCTCAAACACATATGCGTGTGCATGTGTATATATACTGACGGTGTCAGTAGGGCCGAGATTGGTGTCAGTAGAGCAGTTGATGATGTTAGTAGTTTTTATTTTTATTTTTATTTTTTTATTTTTTACAATTGTATTATTTTATTTTATTTTTATTTTTTTACAATTTTTCAAGGGGCTTTGGTGAAATATCAGGGGTCTAAATAGGGGGAATCTGCACCATACGGGGTGATTAGGGTGTGCCCAGGCACTCAATACTTGGTCGGGGGGCTCCTTTTGCAAGAATTACTGCATAAATGCAGCATGGCATGAAGGTGATCAGCCTGTGGCACTGCTGAAGTGTTATGGAAGCCCAGGTTGCTTTGAAAGCAGCCTTCAGCTCATCTGCATTGTTGGGTCTGGTGTCTCTTATCTTCCTCTTGACAATAAGGCCCCTTTCACACGAGGCGGATTAGCTTCCGCGGAGTCCGCCTCTGTCCACCTGCTCAGCGGGAGATCTCTCCATTGATCTCCGCTGAGCCGGCGGATGACAGGTCCCTTTCTGTTCACTGAGCGGGGAGGGGCTTGTCCAGCGCCGCTGGTCTCTATGGAGAGATCGGATGAAAACGGACAGCATGTCCGTTTTCATCAGATCTCACCCGATCCGATCCGGCAGCGACGGATCCGGACGTAGGGCCATCTGTCTGCTTTTGGCGGATCGGACCGGGTTGGATGTCAGCGGACATGTCTCTGCTGACATCCGTCGCTCCATAGACCAGCATAGAGCGCCCATTCTGGTCCGCCATCAAAACTGACAGGCGGACCTGAACGGTCCATCAGTGTGAAAGGGGTCTACCCTACAGATTCTCTATAGGGTTTAGGTCAGGTGAGTTTGCTGGCCAATCAAGCACAGTGATACCATGATCATTAAACCAGGTATTGGTACTTTTGGCAGTGTGGGCAGGTGCCATGTCCTGCTGGAAAATGAAATCAGCATCTCCATAAAGCTGGTCAGCAGAGGAAAGCTTGAAATGCGCTAGAATTTCCTGGTAGAGGGCTGCACTGACTTTGGACTTGATAAAACATTACATTTTGGGGGTTATTTAAGAAAGGCTAATTCAATTCAAACTACAAGTGCAAAGTGCACTTGGAATTGCACTGCAAGTGCACTTGGAAGTGCAGTCGCTGTAAATCTGAGGGGTAGATCTGAAATGGGGGGAAGCTCTGCTGATTTTATCATCCAATCATGTGCCAGCTAAAATGCTGTTTTTTTATTATCCTTGCATGTCCCTTTCACAGCGACTGCACTTCCAAGTGCACTTTCAGTGCAATTTCAAATCTTGTAGGACTTTTTTCAGCATCCTGCAAGCGCACCGCTCCAGTGTGAAAGCCCTGAGGGTACATTGAGCGGCTCTTTCAGGGCGCTTTGCAGACGCTATTTTTAGCACTTTATCGCCTGCAAAGCGCCTCAGTGTGAAAGGGGCCTAAGGCTTTGGAACTCCAGTGAACCACGGGGAGAGCCATTATCCACAAATGGAGATAACTTGGAACAGTGGTGAACCTTCCCAGGAGTGGCAGGCCTACAAAAACTACTCCAAGAGCATGACGACGACTCATCCAGGAGGTCATAAAAGAACCCAGAACAACATCTAAAGAACTTCAGGCCTCACTTGCGTTAGGTAAGATCAGTGTTCATGATTCAACAATAAGAAATAGACTGAACAAACATGGCTTACAAGAAAAAACAGAAATGAAAGGCAGGCAAACCTAGTGCATTACCAAAGATAATTTAATAATAAGAATTTTTTATATAAAAGTGGGTACTCAAAATGCAACTGACAAAAGGCCATAAACACCCCCCCCCCCCCATGTTCTGTGCATGTCCATGCACTGTGTTTATGGCCTTTTGTCAGTTGCATTTTGTGATTCATGTCGGTTCGTTCTAGTCGTTCCGTCTCTTGCAATTCCATGCTCCACAGTGTAGTAATATGACTGAACAACAGTGACTCCATCTTGCTTTAGCTATAAAGCATATGTGTCTTAAAAGTTCATTCTCAAACTTATTCTGTAATCGCATTTTTTTAGCTATATGTCACAAGAGCATGCATAAACCTGCTTGCATAAGCATTTATGAGCATCTTATAATACATAAGTAAGATGTGTTTTTTCCCCGCCTTCCTCTTTAAGGGTACATGAACGTGGGACAGGAAGGTAGAAGGAGATGATCTATTAGTCATCAAGAGATGGCGTTTTCACTCTGGTAACCTCGTGGCAGCCATGTCTCAGGGATTATAGGCATTATAGGCGTGTATAATTCATATATCCTCCTACAAACCACACCCCCTGCCCCATTATGATTGGTAGAGATAATTCATATATAAGCTGTCCCCACCCAAATAAAGCTCAGACATTTTCATTTTTTTAAAGCTCAGTTTAGCCATCTCATTCCATTCCATGCTCCACATTCCATGTTCCACAGACAGGTTCGCTGTCAGTCGCTATCGCGACACACCGATTTGTGCCTCTGTCATGGCAAATCATTTCACTCACTTCATATACCTTACACTCCAATTCGCATCCAGTCACAGTAGCGACACACCAATTCGTGTCAGCTCCTTTAGTAATTCTATCTCATTTAATTTCCATGCTCCACAGTCCACTGTCAGCCGCAATTTTGTGACACCGATTCGTGCCTCTGTCATGGCAATAATTTCAGCCATTAAAGCAGTTGTAAACCCGCTGACACTTTTTTTATTTTTTATACACCTGTAAGGGAAAAGTCATTATGAAATACTTACCTTAGAACGAGGCGTCGGTAACTCACCTGGTCCATGCTGAGGTCGCTGACATGTTGCCTCGGCATGTCTTCCGGGTATCGCGACTCCAGCGCTGTGAGTGGCTGGAGCCGCGATGTCATCACTCCTGCGCATGCGCACGGGAGACTTCTTCCCGGCAAGGTTCGGATTCTGCCGGCCTTTCATCGGAGATTCCCCCGTGCGCATGCGCCGCTGCAGACAGGGAACGCGGAATATCTCCTAAACCATACAGGTTTAGGAGATATTTTTTTTACCTACAGGTAAGCCTCATTATAGGCTTACCTGTAGGTAAAAGTCAATTTTTTGACTTTACAACCACTTTATGTTTCATATAACCCACACTCCATTCCGAATCGAGTCGCTTTAGCAGCACCATGTTTCGTGTCGGCTTCATTCGCTCATTTCCTTTCATCTCCATTTCATCCCATATTAAACAGTTCGGTTCATTGTCAGTCACAGTTACGGCACCCCGATTCGTGTCAACCATCACTTCAATCATTCAGTGGTATTATTTTGTGTATTGTCTGTCATGTTCTCTTTAGGTGCGGCAGACGCTTCGTGTCGGGTCATTCGTGCATTTTTCATTTCTTTTTTCCAGTTCTACAGTTGTTCGATGTCGGTCGCCTCAGTGATGTAGTGTTTTTTATGTATATGTATGTGTGTATGTGTATGTATATATATGTAATATATATAATATATAGATATATATGTATATAGATATATATGTGTATGGTGTGTGTATGTATGTATATATATATAGATATGCATGCATTTTATATATTTTATATATGGTTGTAGGCATTCTAAGACAAAGTTCATTCTAGGCAGGCCACATTGGTAGCTGTTAATCTAATTGCGCATATTAAAGGGGGCTTGTTGATCAAAGGGGTGTTAAGGTGGTATCTGTTAATCTAATTGCGTATACTTGTTGATGTTAATATGCAAGAATATAGATTGGGGATTCAAGTCTATTCTACACCTCAAAAGGGTGTTCAGGTGACATCTCTTAATCTAATCAGTAGTCACACATATCAAAAGGGACTTGTTAATGTTAATATGCAAGAATACAGATTAGGGCAGTTTATGACTACAGCTGTTCACAGCTTGGGGTGATCTCCTGTCACTCTGAATGACAGGAGCAGATCAAAGCATTTAATGGAAACGGCCAATCAAATTGCTCAGCCATTCAGTGTGTGTGTGTGGGGGGGGGGGTGTATAACAGGGCATTCAATCTGTTTAGAAGTGTGTGTTTTTATGAAGGCACCAAAAGTCACATAGATTCATGGGGCTCTAGAACACTGTCATGATTATACCCTGTTGGATTTTTATCTATTACGAGACTGTTCTGTTTTGGAAGTCAATAAAATCTCTCTCTGGGAGAATTGGGGGACAATACTTTTTAATAACTACATGCCATCTACGAACTATATATTATATCACTACAAGTGACTCAATGATTCACTTTTAATTCCGATCGCTGTATGATTCGCCACGTCATCGACGGACACCCCACAGTACGGCTCACCCTACGGTCCAGTTTGAATTCAGCCGCAACACGGCACATCGGCCCGTATAGCTTCAGACCAACTGTTCTCAAAGTCATTTTCCTTCAAATTCCATTCATGGTTTCAATTCATTAGTTTAACTATCGTTCTCCTCCCGACAAGGTTTCCCTTGCAGTCACCATTAACACATCTCAAAGTCGCACGACCTGGCCACTCATTCACCTCCAAATGGCATGTAATTGAGCCACTCACCGTTGTCCATCTGTAATTTCTCCTTTAGGTCAGTCGAGTTCAGGCAGTTCCATCCTGCACCAAATTTGACGTTATTCCCCCAGATAAAAAAATAAAATAATGTGTACATAGACAAGACACGTAAAAAAAAACCCCACTGAACTTTCATGCCGCCCCCCACTACAGGTTCCGGTTGACTCAGATTTCAACCTCAAAAAACAGGACTTTGCCACTAGGGCACAAGTCAGCCCGAGCCATGTCACAGGCTGGCAGCGAAGACCTTACATCTGTCCCTATGTCACACTCTCTGGTTTCAGGGAGCAGCAGCATGCAGTCCCTTAGGGGATGGACCATCCCCAAGTTAACAGCGGAACTAAGGCGCCTTTAGGCTCCTCTTCCCACCGCCAGCGACAGACAGGCCAAGCACCCAGCAGGCCTCTCTTCAGTCCATATCCTCGGCCATTCACACCATGGTGTCATCATTGTCCACCGCAGTCACTGACGTCCAAGCCAGTGTGAAAGTCTTGGAAGGACACCCGGCTGTGGCCATCCCTGACTCAGTCGCAGTCCCGGTCCCAACACCCTCTCCAACAGGTATGACAGGGAAGAGTTTGACTATCTTCCCAGCCCACCTGGTTCCAGCCAGTATCAGGAATGACATTTTGGACGGCAAGGACATCAACCTTGCTTCCCTCGGTTCACGATCTGGCAGAGAATAAATCATATGCCTGGGGGGATGTATCAGTGGTCCTCAAGGCCAAAGACCCTAGGCTCAACTAACTATTAAAGAGTTTGCTTTGACCTTTGGGATGGTGAGGGATGTTCTGTGCTCAGCCAGCCCCAGCAGGAGGGAAGAGATGAACTTATATCTCCACACGGTGGTGGACCTGGGCTATAAATACTGGGGGTTCTCATTTTATGATTTCCACGCTCATTCTCGGCCAAAGCGGCAGCCAGGTTCACGCAGTTCCCAGCGGGCACGGATTGGAGCCTCATTGACACAGATTTGTTCTGATGCCACTTTGCTGGCCTACGCTCACCACTCTGTGCTATCTGCCAGTCCTCCACCCACACCGCTAACTGGTGCGCCAACATAGCAGTTAGACGCCCTCACAATCTCCCCTCCACCTCTGGTACAGGTCAGGGCTTGCCGGCCCCAGCTCAGTCGCCACAGGTGGACAAGTTCGGACGCCCCACTCTGTCAGTAGGGGGAGCATCCATCTGCAATAACTTTAATTTTGGATCGTGCAACTACAGCCAATGCTGTCTGCTCCATATCTGTACCATATGTCATAGGGCACATCCTAAAACCCTATGCCAGATCAAGCAGCAGAAAACGTCCTGACAAAGCCAGAGTAGGCATCCTATGGCTGAGGTTTTACCTCACCTCACATCCCCCTCCCTCACTGGCTGCCTTCCTTATCCAAGGATTTACAGCATGATTCCATACCAAACTCATCACACTACCCCACACGACTCATGAGTGCAGGAATCTCCACTCAGTGGCCAACGACAAACAGGCCATAGACCATCTGTTACAGGCCAAACTTGACCTAGGCTTCATCATTGGCCCCTTCACACAGTCCCCCTTCACCATCTGGAGAGTTAGCCCTATTGGGCTTGTCAAGGGCAAGTTTTTGAATAAACTTTGTTTGGCGTACGACCGGTCTGCGCCTCATTCTTCCCACATCCCAAGTTTTGAATTCCTTAGTTCCTTCAGAGGAATTCTCCCTAAAATATGCTTCAGTTGACATGGCGATTCAGGCCATTATCAAAATAGGCACAAGCGCCTGGCTCTCTAAAGCCGACATATCAGACGTATTTAAGCTTCTACCCATCCAACTGTCCCTCTGGTGCTGGCACAGCATTAAATGGATAGGTTAAGAGTGGTGTGAAACAAAAAATGTTGGTGGCGCAAACCCTTATTTTATATACCTAAAGGTACACCACCTATATAATCAAGAAAATATATATGTATATATACAAGTGCTGTAAATCAATGAAAGTACATTACGTGCAATATACCAATGCCTATATCACATGTGTAAATCATACACCTAAATATCATCACCTAAAAGCCTCCAAAAGTTTCAGTGAATATAATACAAAATGAATAAAACAAAATAAAATGATGAATGTCCAGTGTTTCTGCTGGTTTAAATGTGCCAGCATTTAGTGAATCCCACTGCCAGTTCTCTACTATATGTGAACTACTCCAGTGCACCTATATCTTGCATCCGTGATTCAGTGTGTTTTATCCACCAGTTTAGTGACGACACCACCACCATATGGATTGGCACTCACCAGATATTAATATAGAAAGCGCCTTTGGTTCATTAGTAGGGATAACCACTCCACTTAGGTCTATGCTGCTCCCAGTAAACAGGTATGAACAGGTATGAAAAAGTGTCCGCCCTCATAAAAAATGGACAGTGATCATTGCGCAGTATATCTGTGCCATTTATTGTTAAAAAGGTAAAAAATACTATAACACGAATCAGCACCAAACTTATCCAGCGGTTTGAATAGGTTAAGGTATTGCCGTATGTCTCCTATCCCGGTGTGCATCTCAAGCCTCGCTATCGTTTGGCAGGAAGTGACGTAGTATTATTCCCAGCAGCCTCTACATGTTTCGCAAATACGATTGCGTCATCAGGAAGCTGCTTAATGTCAGTATGTCACTCTATTTATACCCTGAATCTCGTGTTTTAAGGCCAATCATTATTTCCGCATTACCGGAAGTAATTATTCCGCCATTTTAACTGCTGTTATGTTTTGCCCATACCCAGTGTTTGCATCCTCATTGGTCCCCCCTACCTGGTGTTCACGGAAGTTAGATTAATCTCAAACACTATTACTAAATTATTAAATTATTTAGAAAAGGGTGAAGCCCCCCTAATCCATAGCAGACCCTTATCCAGCCTGGGAGGTCAGGAAAAGGGGGGAATTATGACCTCCCCACATGTCCCTACAGGACCCCTTGGCAAAACACCTTATCCCCATGTTGATGAGAACAAGGGCCTCTTTCCCATTACCCTAGCCCTGTGATTGTGGGGGTCTGCGGACGATTTATCTGAAACTGGAAGCTTCCTTTAAAAATAAGGGGGCAAGGGGTCTCCAGACACCACTTCCCCCACATGAATTAAAAGGGGTAAATATTAGTAGCAAGCAAGGCCATCCCCAATTCATGTCACTAGCCTAAGGGGGCTTTAGATACCCCCCCCCCCATGTGAATGAGTAAGAAGTACATAGTAGTAGCAAGCAATAACTAGCAAGCCTCAAAGCCCCCTCCCCTGTGCTATGCAATTTTTGTCCTTTTTTTTTTTTTTTATAAAAATGTTTCTGTCAACACCCAACATCCCCTCCCATGTACTTCATGTGCCTCCAGGAATATGCATGTCATGTCTTCATCCACAAAAGGAGGAGGGCGGTGGGCCTAGCAGCACATACACACTGCCGGCTGAAGAACCAGCAGCTTCCCGATGATGTCACACAAGAAAATGGCAGTGCAGGACATGAGTGGTGACAGAGAAAGAAGAGGATTCCAGCAGGACAACACTAGATCCACTGGGTAGGTGAGTATCCTAACGGTAAATCCAGTAAACATCCAGTTAAAAAAAATTGGGTGGGGGGAGAGTGAAGATCTGCTCAAAAGTGTATCTAAACCCAAGAAGCAAAAATGCAATATATTTTAGTTTATTCATCCTTAGATGTGGTGGCTACATTAGTTTCCTTTTTTGGCCATTTCTTTATTTATTTTTATCCTGCCAGTAGTACGCTTCATGTTTTAGAATAACAATGTTCACTCAACATTATGTGTTTGCAGAGGAGCTGGGGCAGGACAGCAGAACACCCCGCCTTAATTTCCATAACGTAGAGGGTGGTATTCTGTAGTCTACAGAAAGATATGATGACAATGCTAACTGATTGGCAGAGAGCACAGGAAGTTAGGAGCTCTTAAGATTTCTGGCAGGAACAACAGGTATTTTTTTTTCACTTATCAGACAGATATAACAAAATGCTTTCAATTATGTATTTAACGGACCAAAAGGAAGCAAGTAAGAGAAGTTCGGTGTTAGGATTTACATGCACTTTAAGAACAAATGAATTGATCCTTGCAGTGCTATTATACAGATCCTGAACTGTGGGCTTGATTTACTAAAGGAAGGGAGCTTCTTGGACTTCTTGCAATGTGAATGTTCTCATAGCTTAGTAACTAAAGTTGAAGCTGTGTTTAATTTGAATACCCACATATGTTAAAAAACAAAACAAAAAACAACACAGCTTCATTCTATTTACTAAGCTAAACGGCCATTCATTTTGCTAAGTGAGCAGCCTATACCCTATATGTAAATCAAACTTTGTGTGTAGTGGGGGTCTACATCATTCTTCATGAAGAAGCAGGACAGTTTATAGTGGGATAAAGGTGAGAATATGCTTTAATATCTAATGCTCCAGACAGTCCTATAAATATTTTTGGATGTCATTCAAGGCATGCAATTTAACCTCCCTGGCGGTATGATTCTTTCTGGTTTTAGGTGCTAAAAGCGGTACAATTATTTTGCATGGAAATTTGGCATTTTATATTGTAGGCCTGCAATTCTTAGGAATAACTCACTTAAATCTGTCCAAACAAGAGTCTAGCAGACATCCCGGGTATGATAAACACAAAATCATAAATTAAAATATAATAAATAACTATAAAAATTATTAAATAATGTA
Organism: Lithobates sylvaticus; assembly: GCA_028564925.1. Taxonomy (NCBI): domain Eukaryota; kingdom Metazoa; phylum Chordata; class Amphibia; order Anura; family Ranidae; genus Lithobates; species Lithobates sylvaticus. The sequence continues at coordinate 301,979,553 of CM053028.1, read as the reverse complement.
ATCAAATCAAAAACACTGAAATTTTCTCAGTTGCAGAATTGTTGCTGTCATTAGATTTAGTGTTTGATGATGAATTTTCCCACAAATGGCTATCGCTCAATTCTGCAAGTGATTCTATTTTATTATCGCTGTTTTCTAGCAGGTCTAAAATCACTTTTGACATAAAGGGACACTTTTTGGTTGCTATGGACAATCTCCAAATTCCAGGCAGAAAAAAACAGTATTTATAATATAAAACTACATGCAGGGCACTGGACAGACCACTAGGGACAAATGGGATGTGTACTTTTTTTAAACAGTACTGTAATCTGTAAGATTACAGTACTGTATGTGTTTTTTGTGTTTTAACTTTTTTGAATTTGGCGCCGATCTCCGCTCCCGTGTGTCGTAAAGTCGCAGGGAACGGAGATCAGCGGCACTCGGCACTGTGTGAATCGAGCGGAGGAGCTCGCACACACAGCGGGAGGACATCGCAGGATCCAGGGGACAAGGTAAGTAAGTCTCCCTGTATCCTGCAATGGCTCGGGGTTACCGCTTATGGTACTAAAGTTCCACCCCGAGCCAGACTCGGGATTACCGCCAGGGGGGTTAATCCCACTGGTAAAAAAAAATTCACAGTTAAATTTGCTTGGCAGTGTGTACGGGTACATTTATCCTAAAATACAGAAAAAACAAGAATAGTGCAGCATAGGGTGCAATTAGTTTTATATAATAGCTTTATATTATTTGTCTGTTATATGACAATGCAGATGCATCGTAATAAGATGGCAACCCAAACTATTACAGAGCCTGAAACAACTGTATGCAATTTGTAATAAAATGGCCCTATAATATTACAGTACAGTATTAATTGCATGAATCTTAAAATTGGATAAATTCCTTCCTTTTTTAACTTCTCTTGGTTGCTGGGCCTTGGCGCCAAGCAGTCGCATATTTGCGTACAATAGTGCCGATAGAGCTGTGATGAGAGCGTGTGCCCTGCGCACACATGGTTTCCGGCGGCTAATGGAAATCTCCCATTCGCTGCTTGCGATTGAAAGCTTTCCTGTCATTTGACCGCCGTGACAGCCAATCACAGCGGTGCCATGACCATAACATCCACCCAGCCTCCCGCCATTCTAAACCCCTTAAAGGGCCGCCAGGCGCGGGCTCTACGGGGTTAAGATTATGATGGAAATTATACATATACAGTAAATACCTTCTATTTTAAGAGGGCTCTAACTGTGCTTCACACTGGTTTAATAGGGGGTTTGATCTTAACCACATGCCGACCAGCGCACAACAATATACGTCGGCACAATGGCACGGCTGGGCAAATGAGTGTACAGGTATGTCCCATTTAAATCGCGGCATTGTGGGAACGCTCGCCCGTTGCATACTCTGTGACCGCGCCCCCTCGGGTCCCGCGGACTCGATGTCCACCGGGGGCCAGCGATCATGTCACAGAGTGGCAGAATGGGGAGATGCCTTTATAAATAAGTAATTTCCATGTTCTGCCTAGCAACATGACAGAGAACCACTGCTCCCTGTCATCAGGAGCAGTGATTGCTGTCATGTTGTAGTGAGGCAATCCCCCCCACAATTAGAAACACTCCCTAGGACACACTTACCCCCTTGTTCCCCCCTAGTGTTTAACCCCTTCCTGCCAGTGTCATTTACACAGTAATCAGTGCATTTTTATAGCACTGATCGCTGTATAAATGACAATGGTTCCAAAATAGTGTCAAAAGTGTCCGCCATAATGTCACAGTCACGATAAAAATCTCAGATCGCTGCCATTACTAATAAAAATAAATTACTAATAAAAATGGCATAAACCTATCCCCTATTTTGTAGACACTATAACTTTTGTGCAAACCAATCAACATACGCTTATTGCTATTTTTTTTACCAAAAATATGTAGAAGAATACATATTGGCCTAAACTGAGAAAGACATTTTTTTTTATATATTTTTTCGCTCTTATTTTGTTTATAGCGAAAAAAATTAAAACCGCAGAGGTGATCAAATATCACCAAGAGAAATCTCTATTTGTGGGAAAAAAGGGACATCAATTTTGTTTGGGTGAAACGTCGCACGACTGCACAATTGTCAGTTAAAGCGACGCAGTGCTGTATCGTAAAAAGTGCTCTGGTCAGGAACGGGGGTAAATCCTTCCAGGGCTGAAGTGGTTACTCAGATGCGTCACAAATGTCTTCTAAGTTCTACTACTCCTGAAATGTGTATTTCTGTTTTTTGTTATCCTGTAATTCAAAACAAAATGTTAAGAGGAAATTTGCCCAATACTGACATACCTCCAAAACCAGGTCTCATGGTGAAATCATGGTCATCTATTCGGAGAAGCTGTTCGGATTTTGTTAAAGGCGATTTTGTGATATCTGGACTTCTTTTAAAAACTGGACTGTATAAAAACACAAAAAAAAGAATCACATAAACAAGAGATCGAGTCTTAATAAGATATTTCCTATTATGTTGTTTTAAATAAAAAAAAAGTTCTGAGCAAAACAAAACAAAACCATGTTAAAAGAATGTATAGCTGTTTTTGTATATTTTTGCCTTTTTTTGTTTATTAGGGTCAGGACTGAAAACAATCAAATTTTCATTTTTTTAGGTAAACATCAAATATTGCATATTTATATTGTGCAGTCCCTTAAGCCCCATACACACGGTCGGATTTTCCGACGGAAAATGTCCTATCGGACAATGTTGTCGGAAATTCCGACCGTGTGTAGGCTCCATCGGACATTTTCCATCGGATTTTCCGACGGACAAAGTTTTATCTCCTGCTCTCAAATTTTCCGACAACAAAGTCCTATCGGGCTTTTTCCTATCGTGTGTAGCGAATTCCGACGGACAAAGTGCCACGCATTCTCAGATCACATTACAAGACCAAAGCTATTGGCTACTAGCCTCTACGTAGTCCTGTCGTACGCAACAAACGTCACCACGCTCAGAATGATCGGATTTTCCGACAACTTTGTCCGACCGTGTGTATGCAACACCAGTGTCGGACAAAATCCGTCGGAAAAAATCTGATGGATTATGTGGTCGGATTTTCCGACTGTGTGTATGGGGCTTTAGTCAGGTAAAGCTCTAGTCTCCTCATCAGATCATTGTCATTATCATTTTAAAGGTGTGCGGAAAGAAGCTTCTTGTTTAACCAGTTATAGACACTATGCATGCCCAACGGGAAGATCAGTGTTGCATGCCGCTCTGCACACTGATATCAAATCATCTTAGTTTGTGTTGTGAAAATAGAGTATTTGGCTGTTTCTTATATTTAAAGCGGTTCTGCACACACTTTATTTAGTAAATCTCTTTGCCTTCCAAATCAGGCAAAGAGTACTAAATGGCGTGTTTTCCTTTTTTTTTTTTCACTTACCTTGTAATTGCTGCCGCTCTTTCCTCTGTCTCTTTGGGGGTGGGCGGGGTCTGTGCGGGGATCCTCGTCATGCCGCACTGTCTCCTGGGATCTGGTGTCATTGATCCCAGGAGTCAGTGCGGACATCTGCTGAAATCTCGCGAGATTTACGGGCCTCCTGCCGAAATCTCGCGAGATTTAGGGGCCTCCTGCCGGAAAACTTGCAAGGTTTTCGGCGGATGTGGCCAAAATCTTGCGAGATTTCGGCGAACGTGAGGCATGCTGGTTCCCATAACGAAAGGGAACAAGGAAGTAAATGCTTGTGGGTTTCAAATGCCCACAAGCAAAATGACATTGCTGCTGGGTTATATTTTAAAAGTGCAGAATTTTAAGAATTACGGACACAGACAACGGAAGGACACCAAAAATGTGAGTGTATTGTAAGACTAAAAAATATTTTAACATTACAAGAAAAATAAATAGTGTGTGCAGAACCGCTTTAACTACACTGTATTTCTTGGTCTCTGGAGGCATTGATGATGTAAGCCAGGGACTCACAGATGCGTGAAACCTGCACTTTGTAAACACGGACTTTGTAAATAAATGACAGTTGTGTTTCACCAAGATCCTGCTGCCTTGCTGTGCCTTTTTCATCATCATGCTGCGACTCATCCAGGGAGTCACACACAGCCTGCTACAGTACTGAGCTAATTCCTCACACTAGCCAGATCACCAGGTGAAAACACAGAGAAGAAAGCCTAAAAAAAGAAAACAAATGCAGTTACCACATTTAATGAATGGTGAGCTGCAATATTTTCAATTTTGGGTTTAAAGTGGTTGTAAAGGCAGAAGTTTTTTTTTTAGCTTAATGCATTCTATGCATTAAAGAGGAAGTAAACTTCCTCCACTAACATTCACCTATAGGTAAGCCTATAATAAGGTTTACCTATAGGTAGTGTTAATATCTCCTAAACATGTACAGTTTAAGAGATATTTACATTACATGCAGCCAGTGACATCACTGGCGCATGCGCTCTGAACGAATGGTCACGGGTGCCATTCCTTCGCGTGGGGGAGTGATATCATCGCGGCTCCAGCCAATCACAGAGCCGGAAGCAAGACAGGTTAAAATGGAAGTGGCTGCGGCATTGACATGGAATAGCTTTGTTAAGGTAAGTTTCACATAATGTGATAGTATGAGATGCCTTTGCCTTGCATGAAGGAAAAAAGAAAAAAAAAAAAACTTTCAGCCTTATACAACCGCTTTAAATAAAAAAAAAACTTTAGTGTGCAGCAGCCCCCCTAATACTTTTTTTTTTTTTAACAACAAGGTTGGTTGTTATTTGAGAAAAAATGTTACATAAAACATTACATATTTTGAATAGAGTAAAGTGGGTACATAAATGGTACATAGCCTGCATGTATTAATCATTAAACATTGTCCCCCTAATACTTACCTGAGCCCCATCTCTATCCAGCGATGTGCCTCGGCTATCCGGGACTCTCCTTCCTGATTGGTTGAGACGCAGCAGTGGTGCCATTGGCTCCTGCAACTTTCAAAGTCAGTTAGCCAATCAGGAGAGAGAGGGGCCGAGCCAAAACGTGGCTCCATGTCTGAATGGACACATAGAGCTGTGGCTCGGCTCAGGCGCCCCAATAGCAAGCTGCTTGCTGTGGGGGCACTCGACAGGAGGGAGGGGCCAGGAGAGCCGAAGAGGGACCCGAGAAGAGGAGGATCCAGGCTGTTCTGTGCAAAACTACTGCACAGAGCAGGTAAGTTTAAAATGTTTGTTATTTTTAGAAAAAAAAAAAACGAGATTTTATTATCACTTTAATACTGCTTTCATTGTAACTTCTCTCTATATTATTCATGGCAGATCAAAAGAGTGACCTTTGATCTGCTATGACCTAAAAATGTAAAGATAGTATATATATATATTTTTATGTAGAATTATTACTAGATTTATCTTTTGGTAATTCATGTAATTAAGGTAATTGGACAGTTAGAGGGCCAAAACTCATTCATAATTGAATTTACTATTACAGTTTGTCTATAGACAAAAAGAAAAAATTTCATATTTTCAAAATGACCATTGTTAGTTTTAAAATAGTGTAATATGTAGTGTTACTATAAATAAGATATGAGCATTTCATTCTATAATTTGTCCTGTTAAATATTACACTAAACCAAGTTTCTGGTAGAAAGAATGAAAAGCTATTTGCAAATGAATAAATCATATTTTAATTGTGCATTTTTTGTGGAACTGAATAAGTTACAAACATAACAAATGAAAGCAAAAAAAAATATATATTAATGGTAACAAAAAAGAAATGAAAAAAAAAAGTGTATCTTACCGTAAATATGTATTTTTTTTCTTCTATGTGTGTGTTCATATACTGTATGTGTATTTTATAAATCATAGTCTCTATTATTTTCATGTACGTTCTTCTGAAGTATCTGGCTGATTCTGCTACTCACCATTTTTCCTTGTTCTAAACTGATAATACAAAGCACAGAAGCTGATCTGTGTTAGCATGGTCAGTTTTCATCATTTAGCTAACCTTTCAGAGGTATAGGACACTGTGTAGACACACAGCTTGCCTGCATTGGTTAGATTGTTCGGCTCCAAGGCCCCAACCAATAACAGCCTGCCACTGACACATACACCTTCCCTACTGCAAGGTCTATACAGTCAACGGGTTTCCAACGCGTTTCAAGCTTTTTCAAAACATTCTTCCTCAGGGATATGATACCAGTATATAGTAAAATGCAACTTTAGAACAAACGTCACCCAAATTTCTTGCCAGGTAAGTCACTCCCAACAGCAGGAAACCTCAAATGCATGTGCAAAGACCGCCAGGCCACTATTCAATTGTCAAGGCTTGTTCTAAATTCCTCATTTCTAGATGGAAAGTTGCAATATTTTGGACAATGGAGAAATGCAAAACATTTTTTTTCATATTTTTTTATCTTTAAAAAAAATCTTATTTTTTTCATTTTTTAAATCTTTTTCTCTCTTTTTTAAAACATTTTTAATTTTTTGGAATTCTGTGACCAGAGCAATACATTGATACCATAGTAACACTGTACTACTCTGGGAAAGTGATCAGGATTTTTTTTTTTTTACACACTCTGATTGCTTATAGCAGTGAATTTTACTGCTATGAGCAAACATTTTTACTGAATGAAAGTGTGTATTCAGTGTTTACTGTTGTGAATAGCTGTGATTGCCCACAGCTAATCACATGGTACAGATTGGCTGTGATTGGCCGGTCTGTATCATGAGATCATTGTGGCCAATCACAGCTAGCAACACAATTGTACACAATGAATGGTATGAAATAAAGCCATTCATTGTTTACAATTGTCATATGATCTGATGTGATTGGTCACAGTGATCACATGGTAACGGCAGCAGGCCAGTGCGCTGATCAGTCATCAGCTGTGTCCAATAGATACAGCCAGTGACAGATCGTGCTGAAGCACAGCCTGGCGAGGCGCATTCTCGGGGAGAACATCATATGATGTCCTCCCAGAACAATAGGGTTCCCATCTGGCCATAATTTTACAATGGCTCAGGCGGGAAGCAGTTAACAAGAGGGAGGAGTTAAACAGGGCTGATTATGGTTAACTAAAGGTTAATAAGTAGGTTAAAAAAGGAATACATTTTATTAAAAAAAATATATATATTTTTTGGTTGTAAGGGTACTTCAACTGATGTCAGATGCAGATCAAAGGTTACTTTTGATCTACATATGAGTTAAATATTACCTACAATGTAACAATAGATTGCTATACTGTATTACACAATGATACGTGCAGAGTATCAAGTCTCATTTTACACAGTAGAGGATTCATTTTGACAGCTGTTCCTATAATGTAATATATAGCATTTTCTGGCTGTGATTTTGACAGGGGAGCATTGGCAGGGGAAAAGAAGCAGGACGTAGGAGATACGCCCCAGAAATGTTAGGTTTTTAGGGCGAAATGTACTATGTCTAGTATCCTCAAGTGTAAGTTTTTGATAAAGTGGGGAGGGGTTAGGCATCATAGATGATGTGATTTTCTTCCCTGCAACCACAGGTTGCAGGAAAGAAAATCTCTAAATTCCCCCATCAACAGTCAGTGTTGATGGGGGAATCCCTCCCATGGAGCAATCGTGTTCTCCCAGCAGAAGAGGGGGATGCCGTGAGCTGCCCCTGCTGGGAGAACACAGTGATTATTGCTAGCCACTATAGCCACTGGCAATAATCGCATGCTGAAAATCCGACATGCTGATTGTACCCAAGTCAATCAACGGATCAACTTCGATACAATCCCTGCTGAACCGACCAAGATTTGAACCATCTCTGGCGGGGATTAGGTTTTAATAATACCTGAGTCTCTGCTTGGAAGATTTGCCCACCATGTCTGAAGGAAATCTCTCCAACATAGGAAAGGCCTTAATTACTAAACCTTCCCAACTCAATCCAGTTCCTAAAAAAAATTTGCTGGAGATTTACTATAACTTGTTTTAATTTCTAATATTTTTTTTTGGACTAGTGTTTCATGAATATCTTCTTCCTCTTTCCAGCACAACATAAAAACAGTGAAACGAATTTATGACTCAGAAGTGCTTACCGCTGGGCCACACTACATTGATTTCACTGGAGCCTGTTTGTATTGTATAACGGCAGAGGAATGTAATAAAACAGAAGGCTTGCAGAAAGGTCACGCAAGCACAAAATCTGCATATGGCAATATTTACAATAGCCTAAGTGAAAAACAGCATTGTGAAATTCAGTGTGAAAATTGCTAAATGAAAACTAAAGAAACCACATGCACATATATTTTCATGACAGGTTGTTAAGCTACGCATTAGATTAAAAATATCCCACATAAAAGCCAACTGGCTCCTTTCCAAGAATAAATGGAGATGGTCAGGGAAACAGCGAAGACACGTGATGCCCATGGCGCAGTAAACTGCTTAGCTGATGCTTTATTTTACTAAGTGAAATGTTATCAACTGCAGAGACCTCGCTTGTGCGAAACACTGCCCTTTGAACTACTTATTCGTTTAAAGGGGCTTGGAAAATTGTGTCATTTTAGATTTGATGAAATAAGATTGCATCAAGCAGACATGGTCTAGCTAAGTAATATTTACTGCAATCTCTGTCCATGTATTCAGCTGACCTGCATACTGACATCAGATAAAATTACTGTTTGCGACTCTTGCTTGCCAGATATTGCTAGTGGGCATTTAAATATTAGTTTAAAAATAAATGAAATACAGAAGACCCAAATAGAATATATCGGTAAGTAAAACAAAAAAAAAAAGATTTAATAAATTCAAGTATTTGCAAAAGCTTGAATGGGAGCTGCACACACAATGTGATGAGATCACCCTTATAATATGTGTATAGAGGTGCTACTAATAAATTCATCAAACAAATAAAATGAGATGAGCTACAAACAGTGCACATTTAAAAAAAAAATTAACTCAAAAACCCTGTGCAAAGTCCGGGATAAGTCCAAAATGTCCAAATATTTGTGGCAATATATGCTCCAGGTGAACTCCTCCACCATCCCCTTAGGGCAAATTTTGTTTCGATCCTCACAACAAAGGTGATGTATATATGTTTCTTTCTGCCAGAAGGTACTTGGCGATGGAATCATTAATGGTAAGCCTTCAGTATAATTCCGCCCACATAAATCACCAGCACAAATCCATAGAATCACAGGGCTCAGCTCCACAAGTTAATCAGCAGACCTAGCCATTCAGGAAATGTACTCAGCAATCAGGCTCAAAGAAGCAAAAAAGTATGCAGAACATAGTGCTTACAGCTAAAAAAACATTTTATTAATCTATATAACCAATAACTATTGCACTCACTTGTATAAAAGGAAGAACCCTTAACATAATAAAAGGCATGCAACAAAAACAGCTCTGTCCAAGAGAAGTACACTGTAAACCACAAAGTAGTATTATGATCCCTTCAGCCCACACACAGCCTGTTCATTCCAGGATTGCTAAGCTTTGCACAATGCATTTAGAGACATCATCATAGGCATGGACTGTGCGTACCAGTTGGCTGTGATAATAGGGCATAGATGCAAAATACTGGCACTATGGACATGACTCACAACATTGCTTTACATCTGCATGTAACCCAGGGCAAAATAATCCATAGGTTATGTTCTCTTTATATATGCCTTGACTACTGCAACTCACTCCCCATTGGCTTACTCTCACATAGACTATCCCCCCTTCAGTCCATCACGAATGATGCTGCCAGACTCATCCACCTTACCAACTGCTCTGTGTCTGCTACTCCTCTCTGACAATTCCTCCACTGGCTCCCGCTCACCTAACAAATTTAATTCAAAATACTAACAACAACTTACAAAGCCCTCCACAACTCTGTCCCCAGCTTCATCACTAACCTAGTCGCAAAATACAAACCAAATCGTTCTCTTCATTCCTCCCAAGAATTCCTACTCTCTACCTTCCTTGTCACCTCATCCCATGCTCGCCTCCAGGACTTCTCCAGAGCCTCTCCCATCCTCTGGTTCTCTGTACCCCAATCTGTCAGACTATCTCCTACTCCGTCCCCTTTAGATGATCCCTGAAAACCCATCTCTTTAGAGAAGCCTATTCGTCCCCCACCTAACAACTGTACATTTATTTTATAAATCAGCCCACCCCCACAGTTATTACCTTTTTGTATCTCTTGACCCTGCCTGTTAGATTGTAAGCTCTAACAAGCAGGGCTCTCTGATTCCTACTGTATTAAATTGTGTTGTAATCGTAGTTTTACTGTCTGCTCTTATGTTGTAAAGTGCTGCGTAAACTGTTTACGCTATATAAATCCTGAATAGTAATAATAATAATAATAATAATAATCAATAAAAAGTGGTATACCTTGATAAAGTAAATATAAATATAGTGTACACAAAGGAGGAACTGCAGCGATTAACCAAGTGATATATACCAGGTAAAACATACATTATGCAAAATATTGCGCTCATCTTAAAGAGATGATTATAAACTCAATCTTAAATGTGATATGACACTTATGCCGTGTATTAGACCTGCACGATTCTGGCCAAAATGAGAATCACAATTTTTTTGCTTAGAATAAAAAAATCACGATTCTCTCACAGCTCTCATGACGTAAAATCTTTCACATTATACAAAAAAAAAAATGTGCTAACTTTACTGGTTAGTTTATTTATTTATTTTTTTAATTCATTAAAGTAATTTTTTCAAAAAAAATTGCATTTAAAAGACCGCAATGTGTCATAAAATATTGCAACAACCACCATTTTATTCTCTAGGTGTCTACTAAAATATATATATAATGTTTGGGGGTTCTAAGTAATTTTCTAGCAAAAAAAATAAATATTTTATCTTGAAACCAACAAATGTCAGAAAAAGGTTTAGTGTTTAAGTGGTTAAACTTTTTTCACTTACACACAAAGTCTATTCCATTGACAAATTGTTACAATGTTTATACTTAAGTACAACTGATAAAGAATGTTTTGATTCTTGGCAGACTGCCCAGTTTTCTCTTCCTTTCTTTTGATGGCTGTGGCTTCAGAAGAGCAGAGAATTCTTTGCATATTAAGAATTGTGAAACACTTTAGTCAAGATCGCGATAACGATTCTTGACGATTAATAGTGCAGCTCTACCGTGTACACACGACGGGACTTTTCGACGGACTGAATTCGACGGACTTTCAACGGACTTTCGACGGACTTCCGTCGAATCGGACTTGTCTACACACAATCACATCAAAGTCCGATGGATTCGACTGTGATGACGTACGTCCAGACTAGAATAAGGAAGTTCATAGCCAGTAGCCAATAGCTGCCCTAGCGTCGGTTTTCGTCCGTCAGACTAGCATACTGACGAACAGATTTTTCAACCGGACTCAAGTCCGTCGGAAAGATGTGAAACATGTTCTAAATCTAAAGTCCGTCTGATTTTTCGACAGCAAAGGTCGAATTGTCCGACGGATTCCTTACGTCGGACCTTTTCTGTCGAAAAGTTTGGCCGTGTGTACACGGCATTAGTGCATGAAAACATCCTAATACTTTCAAGTGCAAAAAACAAAAAAAAATTCAAAGTTTGTGCAAAGGATGAATCCTTATGGTTGATGTATGAAAGTCCAAAAGGTCGATTAAACAGATATTCCACCACCAAAACATCATGCAGAGCCTTTTGTGGCACCCCACACCCAGTGATCAGGGACTCTTACCAGATGGTGGGGACCACCTATCGCTAGGATGGTCAGACAAACAGGCAGAACAACCTATGCAGGGTATTGGAAACCAAAAAGCCTATGGGACACTCTGATGGTGGGGTATATCCTCAGATGTAATCACCCTCACAGTGGGATATCCAAGGCAGCCAAGAACAGGTGGTGGACCATATAAGAGATATATATATATATATATATATATATATATATATATATATATATATATATATATATATATAAGAGAGCTCCTATAGTGTGATACTGTTTATGTAATTTTTATTGGAAAAAAAGGCCAAATGGCTACTTACAGTGGATAAAAAAAATCGCACATAGGATAAAATCATCTGCCAGCAAACATATGTCTATCGCCCGCACTTCCGGGGTCAAGTGGGGCGCAATGGCGTCAGAGCATAGCTCCCACCCTGATCACTGGGTGTGGGGTGCCACAGAAGGCTCTGCATGACGTTTTGTGGTGGAATACCTGTTTAATCGACCTTTTGGACTTTCATACATCACCCATAAGGATTCACTCTTTGCACAGACTTCAAATTATTTATTTTTTGTTTTTTTTGCACTTAAAAGTATTAGGATGTTTTTCATGCACTAAGTGTGTCGTATCACATTTAAGATTGTGTTTATAATCATCTCTTTAAGATTAGTGTGATTTTTTGATTAATAATAATAATAATAATAATAATAATAATTTCCAAATCTGCAGGATTCACCCTATTTATATGATATCTAATACCATCCTCAGGTAATGTTTAGGGAGGACTAATTGCTCTACAATAGGGGTCACCAAACATTCTAAATAAAGGGCCAGTTTACTGTCCTTCAGACTTTGGGGGGACCGTGGCCATTGGGAGTAGAAAAGGTCCCAATATCAGTGGGAAAAAACAATGCCCCATCTTTGGTATCAGTCGGAGGAATAATGCCCCATCATTGGTGTCAGTGGGAGGTATAGTGCCCCATCATTAGTGTCAGTGGGAGAAATTGTGGGAGAAATTGTTCTTGTTATTGGACCCCATTGTCGGTGTCATTGGGAGAAATTGTGCCCCATCCTTGGCATCATTGGGAGGAACTGTGCCCCATCATTAGTGTCATTGGGAGGAATTGTGTCCTTTCATTGGTGTCATTGGGCCCCATTGTTGGTGACGCTGGGATTAATTGTGCCCCATTGTTGGTGTTAATGAGAGGAATAATACTCCATCATTGGTATCAGTAAGAGGAATAGTGCCCCATCATTGGTGTCAGCGTGGGGAATTGTGCCCCATAGTTGGTATTAGTGGATGAAATTATGCCCCAAGGGCCAGGTAAAAGCAAGCAAAGGGCCGCATCTGGGCACCCAGGCCACAGCTGGGAGAACACTGCTCTATAACACCCCCCTTGCTTTGCTACTGAACACAAATTTTTTTAAGAAACATGTATGGAATGAAAAGCCTAATGTCATGCTTAATGGGTTTTCAATCCACCACAAGGATTTTTCAATTGTTTTGAACTGTTATAATTTATTGACTCCTAGGTTTGGTACTTACCACCTTCACCATAAGAGCTAATCATAACTTCAGGTTCAGACTCTGCCTCGTCCGGCCCCCAGCCATTACTAAAAAAGTGAAGGATGCAATGTCTTCACTGGAAACACCAACAGTTTCCCTTTCCTCATTGTTGTTACAAGGTTCAAGGCTGGTTTTATCAGGTTTAGCTCTAAAATGAGTATTATAATCCTGATTTATTTTATTTTACTACAACTTCTAAAAGTGAAGAAATCCCTCCCCATGAAAGCTTCATTAAGTAAAGAGGGGACTAGGCCACAGTATTTATTGCAGAGTCCCAGCCTAGGGTTATGTGCACTTTTTTTTTTTTATTAGTTTGATTGAGAGCTTTATTAGCACCTAAACTGAAGTTTCCTCCCATCTCAAACCAAATTACAGATAAAAAATTAACTTTTTGTTTGCAAAATAAACAGCAACTTTCCAGTATACAACTTCATTTTAAATATATTCTGCTCTGATAGTTATTATTCAGTGCACCACACTGCATATTATGCTGACACATTGTAATATAAAAAACCAAATAGATTATTCTCCTGCCCAAATGCTCCTTCATCACTCCTCCATCCCTTTTAGACACTATCACCGCTCCCTTGCGTTACATCTAATCAATGCGGCGAAACTATGCATCCCCGCTGCCTGGAAATCTTCTAAGCCCCCTACAACCGCGGACTGGCTCCGACGTGTTTCTAAAATTGGGGAGATGGAAGAACTAATCCATCAGTCCAAAGACTCTCCCACCAAATTTAGAAACGTATGGGCATGCTGGCAACACTTCATTATGACCGACGAATATAAAACACTTAGGCCCTTTTCACACTGGGGCGGGGAGCCGCGGTGACGGTAAAGCAGCGCTATATTTAGCGCTGCTTTACCGTCGTTTTAGCCGCGGTATTACCCCCGCGAGTGGCCGAAAAAGGGTTAAAGACCCCCCGCAGAGCGCCGCCGTAGCGGCGCTTTGCGGCGGTATTGCCGTGGTTTCCCATTCAAATCAATGGGAAGGAGCGGTATAGGAGCGGTTAATACACCGATCCTATACCGCTCCAAAGATGCGGCTAGCAGGACTTTTTGGGCCGTCCTGCTAGCGCACCGCTCCAGTGTGAAAGCCCGCCGGCTTTCACACTGGAGTGAATGGGGCTGAATTTTTTCAGGCGGTATACAGGCGCTATTTATAGCGATGTACCGCCTGAAAAACGCCCCAGTGTGAAAGGGGCCTAACTCTCCCTAGATTGAACCCGGCACCGTGAAGCTCAAGTGAAGAAGGAAGAACCCACTCCTACTCTAAAGCACTCCATTCAACTCTCCAACTCACCCTGTGTAGTCTGGTCACCCCCCCTGTACGGCTTAGGTATGTTAGATACTCCCACAACCTGCTATTCCCCCCACCCACCCACATCCCCCCTTGCACCCACACCCCCCCTTGCACCCACACCCACTCCTATCCCTATGCACTACCGAGACCCGTCTGGTGTATAACCCCTTATCTCTCAAATGTTCCCCAATTGGGGTTGCTAGTGGTCCGAGACCGCATCCCCGATACAGATATATCTTACCACTAACAGAGAGGTTTTGGCCTACCCCCCTTTATTTTTTCTTACCAACCCACGTTATATTCTATATATACCTACTGAGAACAGCGTGTTGATTCTCTAAACCACAGGAATTTAGGGCTGTTAGCCCTGCTTTTCTGAGGTCTAATGGTTATTTGTTATGTGTTACAGACTCAATGTACCATTTCCTACACAAGCGCTGTTGGCTCAGGAAATGTAGTAGTTTATTGCTTTTTGCATTGTTTATGTAACTTTATGTTTCCTTGCATTTATATTACATATTGCACTCTACTGTTTTGACATGTTATAATGTACATTGTATTTACTATTTACAATAAACTTTTTCTTGAAAAAAAAAAAGTAATATAAAATTCTAATCTCCTTCAAGTCTATGGCTTTATATATATATTGATTAAACCTACTTTAACCGCTTCCCGACCGGCGCACGCTATATTTAGCGCTGCTTTACCGTCGTTTTAGCCACGGTATTTGGCCGCTCGCTGGTCAGGTTTTACCCCCGCGAGGGGCCGAAAAAGTGTTAAAGACCCCCCGCAGAGCGCCGCCGTAGCGGCGCTTTGCGGCGGTATTCCCGTGGTTTCCCATTCAAATCAATGGGAAGGAGCGGTATAGGAGCGGTTAATACACCGATCCTATACCGCTCCAAAGATGCTGCTAGCAGGACTTTTTTTGCCGTCCTGCTAGCGCACCGCTCCAGTGTGAAAGCCCGCCGGCTTTCACACTGGAGTGAATGGGGCTGGATTTTTTCAGGCGGTATACAGGCGCTATTTATAGCGCTGTACCACCTGAAAAACGCCCCAGTGTGAAAGGGGCCTAACTCTCCCTAGATTGAACCCGGCACCGTGAAGCTCAAGTGAAGAAGGAAGAACCCACTCCTACTCTAAAGCACTCCATTCAACTCTCCAACTCACCCTGTGTAGTCTGGTCACCCCCCCTGTACGGCTTAGGTATGTTAGATACTCCCACAACCTGCTATTCCCCCCACCCACCCACATCCCCCCTTGCACCCACACCCCCCCTTGCACCCCCCCCCCCTTGCACCCACACCCACTCCTATCCCTATGCACTACCGAGACCCGTCTGGTGTATAACCCCTTATCTCTCAAATGTTCCCCAATTGGGGTTGCTAGTGGTCCGAGACCGCATCCCCGATACAGATATATCTTACCACTAACAGAGAGGTTTTGGCCTACCCCCCTTTATTTTTTCTTACCAAACCACGTTATATTCTATATATACCTACTGAGAACAGCGTGTTGATTCTCTAAACCACAGGAATTTAGGGCTGTTAGCCCTGCTTTTCTGAGGTCTAATGGTTATTTGTTATGTGTTACAGACTCAATGTACCATTTCCTACACAAGCGCTGTTGGCTCAGGAAATGTAGTAGTTTATTGCTTTTTGCATTGTTTATGTAACTTTATGTTTCCTTGCATTTATATTACATATTGCACTCTACTGTTTTGACATGTTATAATGTACATTGTATTTACTATTTACAATAAACTTTTTCTTGAAAAAAAAAAAGTAATATAAAATTCTAATCTCCTTCAAGTCTATGGCTTTATAAATATATTGATTAAACCTACTTTAACCGCTTCCCGACCGGCGCACGCCGATGTACCTCAGCAAAATGGCACGGACAGGCATAAGGGCATATATATAAGTCCCTTTTTAAATGCCTGCCGTGCCATCGGGAGCACGCCGGTCAGGACCCCCGTGAGGCCGGTCGCGGGTCCCGCTATCGTCTCACGGGAAGGCTGAACGGGGAGATGCGGAAATAAACAGCATCTTCCCGTTCTGCCTAGCAACTAGTGACGCCGATCTCTGCTCCTTGTGATTGGAGCAGAGATCAGCATTCACTAACTGACAGCCACGCCCCCCACAGTAAGAAACACACCCCTAGGCATACTTAACCCCTACACTGCCACCTAGTGGTTAACCCCTTCACTGCCAGTGTCATTTATACAGGAATCAATGCATTTAAATAGCTTTGATTGCTGTATAAATGACAATGGTCCCAAAAATGTGTCAAAAATGTCCGATGTGTCCGCCATAATGTCGCAGTCACAATAAAAATCGCTGATCACCGCCATTACTAGTAAAAAAAAAAATATTAATAAAAATGCTATAAAACTATCCCCTATTTTGTAAACGCTATAACTTTTGCGCAAACCAATCAATAATCGCTAATTGCAATTTTTTTTTACCAAAAGTATGTAGAAGAATACGTATCGGCCTAAACTGAGGAAAAAAAAAAAATGTTTTTTTATATATTTTTTGGGGATATTTATTATAGCAAAAAGCAAAAAATCTAGCATTTTTTTCAAAATTGTTGCTCTATTTTTTTTTATAGCGCAAAAAATAAAAACCGCAGGGGCGATCAAATACCACCAAAAGAAAGTTCTATTTGTGGGAAAAAAAGGACGCCAATTTTGTTTGGGAGCCACGTCGCACGACAACTAATGATTGATCTGACCACATCAAACAACTAAAAACTGATCAATGATTTGCTGCAATGGATCACTGCGTGGTATAGCCACCATGTAAAAGGCAATGCAATAGACTGCTAAATGCTAAGGGTAAAACAGTCACGTATGTTTAGATTGTAAACAATTAGCTTACCTGCCTTGCTTGTGTGTTTCTTCTTGTATTTCTCTCCTTTGTCTCTGTGGTCTACTGTAATGAAGACACAAAGCTAAATTGTAACCATTCCAAATATACTGTAGTAAAGTCACTTTTATAATGTTTTTCTCCATCTGTTAGCATAAAAACATTTTTTTCTCAAAATAATATCTATTGTTTAAATACAGTAAAACCTTGTATTACAAGCATAATGTGTTCCTGGAAACATGCTTGTAATCCAAAGCACTTATATCAAAGCAATTTTCCACAAAAATAATAGATAATAATAATGAAATAATAGAAACTCAAATGATTTGTTCCACAACCACAACCACAAAAAAATAAAAATAAATAGGGTATGCATAAAGGGAATGAGTGAAGCAGAAATCCAGCAGGAGCTACAGAGTATAAAAAGAGAAGAGCGGCACCTCTAAGTGTAGCAATATGGTTACATTTAATGAAGGTACAACATTTAGAAACTCACATGGGTGATAATTTAAAACAGACACATCTAAGTATACAGGCATCCTGAAGTTAAATATTAACCCTTTGCTAGTTAAACTTTTGTTCATGACGCCACTGTCTTTACCTGTGACATGGACAGCCCTTTTCACTGAAGTAGCACTGAAGTCATATCAGATCGTTACAAATATCACAGAAGTAGCACTGAAGTCAAATCAGATCGTTACAAATATCACAGAAGTAGCACTGAAGTCATATCAGATCGTTACAAATATCACAGAAGTAGCACTGAAGTCATATCAGATCGTTACAAATATCACAGAAGTAGCACTGAAGTCATATCAGATCGTTACAAATATCACAGAAGTAGCACTGAAGTCATATCAGATCGTTACAAATATCACAGAAGTAGCACTGAAGTAGTGGTTGAAGTCGGGCACTACTTTAAATCGTACCCGGTGTGACCGCTGGCTTCTACTCAGTTGCGACTCGTATTGTAAGACATCGTTCGTTTATCAAGTTGAAATTTATAAAAAACAAAACAAAAACAAAAACACTCGCAGACCAAGTTACAAACAGTCAGTTTTTTCATGAACAAATGGCTCCTGGACTCAAGTGTTTAAGTGCTCTAGCTGGCGGATGTTAAAAAACTGATATAAAAACGGATGTAAAATAATGCATTTGGGTGGCAAAAATATTAATGCAATCTATACACTGGGGGGAGAACCTTTGGGGGAATCTAGGATGGAAAAGGACCTGGGGGTCCTAGTAGATGATGGGCTCAGCAATGGCATGCAATGCCAAGCTGCTGCTAACAAAGCAAACAGAGTAATGGCATGCGTTAAAAAAGTGATTAACTCCAGAGATAAAACGATAATTCTCCCACTCTACAAGACTCTGGTCCGGCCACACCTGGAGTACAAAGAAGGACAACAAAGATAATAAAGTGTCTGGAGGACATTAGTTATGAAGAAAGGTTGCAAGCACTGAACCTATTCTCTCTGGAGAAGAGACACTTGAGAGGGGATATGATTTTAATTTACAAATACCATACTGGTGACCCCACAATAGGGATAAAACTTTTTTGCAGAAGGGAGTTTAACAAGACACGTGGCCACTCATTAAAATTAGAAGAAAAGAGGTTTAACCTTAAACTACGTAGAGGGTTCTTTACTGTAAGAGCGGCAAGGATGTGGAATTCCCTTCCACAGGTGGTGGTCTCAGCGGGGGGCATCAATAGTTTAAAAAAACTATTAGATAAGCACCTGAACGACCGCAACGGACAGGGATACACAATGTAATACTGACATATAATCACTCACATAGATCGGACTTGATGGACCTGTGTCTTTTTTCAACCTCACCTACTATGTAAGATGACAAACTGATGAAAAACGGATGCAAACTTCATCCATATTTTCTTTGAAAAAACGTGACTGAATTGATGAAATGAACGGTCTGCATGTGTGAAAAAGGCCTTAAACAGAAGCTGTCTTACAAAGTGAAGCATGCTAAAACATCTTAAAAAAGCAACACATCATGCCACGATCTAAAGAAAATCAAGTACAGATGAGAAATAAAATCATTGACATGTATGAGTCTGGAAAGGGTTACAAAGCCATTTCTAAGGTTTGGGACTCGGTGGGATCAGATTCTTGGAGTGGGACCATTGGTGTCGGTGTCTGGGGCGCAGAGGCTGTCACACCTGTTTATATTGCACAGAGTATACCGTACACCTGTACAGCTACATAAATGGGGAAGACGAGAGACTTGCATATGTCCGAAATGTCAGGCTCATCCGGGTGACCTCATTCATATGCTATGGAGATGCCCCAAGTTGGTGCGATATTGGAACAGAATTGTCACCAAAATTAACAATGTATACCAGGTTCAACTGGCGGTAGACCCGTTGACATATCTGTTGGCTATACAGTTACCACCATTCATGTAATTCTATGAGGATTTAAACCCCTGTCTTTCATGGATTGTATACCTATGCAACTGCACCATGTAATGCCTTGTGTTCTATTCAATTAAAATCTATTTTGTTGATTAAAAAAAAAGCAAATTCAGCAAAGAAGAACTGGCCAAAATTCCTCCACAGTGATGTGAAAGACTCATTGCCAGTTATTGCAAACGCTTGATTTTACATGTTTACCATAGGCTAAATTCACTAAATTCACTAAGGCCCCTTTCACACTGGGGCAGTTTGCAGGCGCTATTGCGCTAATAATAGCGCCTGCAAACCGACCCGAAACAGCTGTTGCTGTGTCTTCAGTGTGAAAGCCCGAGGGCTTTCACACTGAAGCGGTGCGCTTGCAGGTAATGTGCTTGTGGTAATGTGCATGGGAACATGGAAGTGTAAACAGTGAGTGTTAAGGAGCAATAACCTCTCTGCTATTCTTTATGAATTGACTTCTATATTGATTTTATAATAACTGCTTAAAAAATAGGGCCTCATTCACATGGCCACCAAGGGGACGCACACCACCTACAGTATATTACCATAGGTTAGTAACCTATTCATTTTAGATATGGAGACTAGAATGGAAAAAAAAAAAACGAAAGATCATTTGTCCGATAATCTCATCGTGTGCACCAGGCTTAACTGACATAAAATACCACTACTTACAGAACAGGCTAAATAGAGCATTTTATACACCATTGAGAATGCAAATCCAAGAGAAGCGAGCTGAGTAAGGTGCAGTATCAAAGACTAAATCATTGGAGTAAAACAACTTTGTGTATTGATTTCCATGCATTTGCAATGCATGTACATGCATTTAAAATGTATTTTTTATACAATTGTATTGACTTGTAAGGCCTGATTCATACCTATGCATTTTTTGTGCTTTTTGCAGATTTACACCACAGTCCATTTAACATGGTTTCCTATGGAACACGTTCTGTAGTGCAAATCTGCAATATGCAAAAAGCACAAAAAATGCATAAGTGTGAATCAGACCTAAGGAGGATAAAAAAAAAAAAAATGATATTATCGTGTATGTCAAGCTTAACCACTTCCCGCCCGGTCAATAGCAAATTGACGTCCGGGAAGTGGTTTCGTTATCCTGACTGGGCGTCATATGACGTCCTTCAGGATAACAGCCGCCGCGCGCCCGTGGGGGCGCGCATCGCGGCGATCGGTGGAGCGGTGTGTCAGTCTGACACACCGTTACACTGATCTCGGTAAAGAGCCTCCGGCGGAGGCTCTTTACCACGTGATCAGCCGTGTCCAATCACGGCTGATCACGATGTACACAGGAAGAGCCGTTGATCGGCTTTTCCTCACTCGCGTCTGATAGACGCGAGTAGAGGAGAGCCGATCGGAGGCTCTCCTGACAGGGGGGGTATGCGCTGATTGTTTATCAGCGCAGCCCCCCCTCAGATGCCCACACTAGACCATCAGGGAAGCCCTCAGGACCACCAGGGAAGCCCCTAATACGACCAGGGAAGCCCCCAGCATGTGGATGGCCAGGTACATCCCCCATGGCCATCCACATGTTAAAAAAAAATGCCAAAAAAATGCCAATCAGTGCCCACAGATGGGCACTGATTGGCACATCATATTTAATTAAAAAAAAGTTAAAAAAAGGGATGCCCAGCAATGCCACCCATTAGTGTCATCAGTGCCACTCATCAGCGTCCATCAGTGCCACCTATCAGTGCCCATCCGTGCCCACCCATGCCCACCTATCAGTGCCCATCCATGCCACCTATCAGTGCCACCTATATGTGTGCATGAGTGCCCGTCAGTGCCGCCTATGAGTGCCTGTCAGTGCCGCCTATGAGTGCCCGTCAGTGCCGCCTATGAGTGCCCGTCAGTGCCGCCTATGAGTGCCCATCAGTGCCACCTGAGTGCCCATCAGTGCCGCATACCAGTGCCACCTATCAATGCCCATCAGTGCCGCCTATCAGTGCCCATCATCAGTGCCACCTCATCGGTGCCCCCTAATTGGTGCCACCTCATCGGTGCCCATCAGTGCCGCCTTATCAGTGCCCATTAGTGCCGCCTTATCAGTGCCCGTCATTGAAGAAGAAAACGCACTTATTTACAAAAAAAATTAACAGTGACAAAGAAAAACTTGTTTTTTTGCAAAATTTTCGATCTTTTTTTGTTTGTTGCGCAAAAAATAAAAATCGCAGACGTGATCAAATACCACCAAAAGAAAGCTCTATTTGTTGGAACAAAATGATAAAAAGTTTGTTTGGGTACAGAGTAGCAAACAATTGTCATTCAAATTGCGACATCGCTGAAAGCTGAAAATTGGCTTGGGCGGGAAGGTGTCGGGAAGGTGTCTAAGTGTCTGGTATTGAAGTGGTTAAGGGCTTGTAAAGTCACCAGGTTTTTCACCTTAATGCATTCTATGCATTAAGGTGAAAAACCTTTTGTGCTGCAGCTGCCCCCAGAGCCCCCCTTTTTCTTACCTGAGCCCATCCGTTCCAGGGATGAGCACGAGCCAAGCAACTGCAGCCGCTGTCTCCATCCTCATTGAGATTGATAGCAGCAGGAGCCATTGGCTCACGCTGCTGTCAATCAAATCCAGTGACACAGGAACGGGGGGCGGGGCTGAGCCTGCTGTCTGTGTCAATGGATGCAGCAGTGGGACTCGTCAGTGTGCCCGCACAGCGGCTTTTTGTATTGTGTCCTATGGATTAATCATAATAGCTTGAGGGTTCCAGCACTAGCAGGTGTGATAAGTATATCCTGATAAGTGTAAGTATCGCAAGTGTACTTTTGTGCAGTGCCCGATTGTCAGAACCGATGTGCGGGCAACCAGGCAGAAGCCAAATAGAATGCAGCTTCTTTGTAAGATCCAGCTTTCGTGGGGGACCCCTACCAAATTGCTGTTGGAAAACTCAAGTTTCATTGGGGTACCTTGGGCCTTGGATCCCTCAAGCTGATAGCCTTTGTTAGCAGAACAACCCTGGACTTCACTGATAGGGCAGTTGTTATGGCGTGTAATAAAGACTTTGCTATATAGACACGTTACCCTGATTTAGCTACAGAGACATTGCTGCAAAGAGTCCATGGTTGCTTTCATAATCTGTTTTGTATTATTCTGCAGCGTATGCTGCTCTTTGCCATTCTGTTTTGCATTAATTGTTCTAACTTTGTACCTGTTTAGTAAACTGCAAATTACAGTTGCTTCCTATCAAATCATTTGACCGATTACCTATCCTGTTAAACTTGATGTCTAGGAACAGGATCAGCAGTGCCTAGAAGTGAAGCAGGCAACCTACTGCCCTTGCAATGAGGATGCCCCTATTTCTGCTGCAACAGTAACAAAAGTACAGAGGGCCAGGTCATGACTTGGTTAAGAAATTGCAGGGCCTGATCTGATCAGTAGTTGGAAATGTCCATTGACGTCTTAGAAGGGGAAGCAAGAAGATTACTCTTACCCTTGCGCCTCCAAGAATTCCCTTGACAAGATAATTAAAAAGGAACTGCAGTTTGTTCACATAATTTGTAATAAAAACATCTTTGCCATTCTGAAGCTTCCCTCCAACCACTTTGCATATTATTTATATATGCTTTGATTCTGTACTTGCCAAAAATGCTGCAGAAATCTCCCTCCACTGAGTCTGGCTGAAACCATTTTAACTGTGGATAGCTGAAGAGGGCCAATGAGAGCTGCAGGGTTACAGAGCTGGAGGTGTACCTCTGTGTGTCTGTGTAAATCCTAGCACTGGGGATTTTTTCCTGCCTCTAACGCCTGCAAATATCTGTGTGGCACACAGGCTAACACAGAGGCAGAAAATAAATTTAAAATGCTCCTAAAAGTGTCTTTTTTAAAATGTATTTATTTTTGGTGGAGGATGCGGGCAATGATCCTGCTACCTCTTAAAAGTGGCATTTGTAATGCCTAGTGTGCACGAGGCCTAAAGAAAACTCCAGTGAGGAAAATGAACTGCTGTGGGTGCACTCACAGTTGGATATCTTTTGTATCTGCTGATAATAATCTTGTGTACAGAGAGCAAACAGCTTTTCAGCCAAATACCAATTTTTTGCATATTAACAAGGTGAAGTGGGAAACATGCAGATAGCATAAGGGCATCAACATGCCAGTGCTCCAGATAATGTAATCATTATCACAGTTTAAGCAAAATAAGCAATCAACTCGACATGATTTAAATCGGAAATCCTAAAGGCTGCCACAGACATTGGAGGGCAGTAGGACACAAAGGCACAATCTGATTGTCCACAGGCAGCTATGATGGGCAGCACTTTCCTAAGCATAATTGATTTGTTTTTTATCCTCCCTAGAAGAGAGGAGGAGGCATCTCGAATCAGTAAATCAGGAGAAAAACAAAAGTGATCGCAAAACATCTTACAATATACCAGATTACATGTGTACATGATCCCCTGCGCTACCAGGTAATTGTGATAATTCCAAAACAAAGATGAAATAAAATAAACGTGACTAAACAATGGATAATGTGGAAATGCTGTGAAAACTAATGTGTTCACAGTACACATAAAAAGCAATACATAAATAAAGTGATCTTGCGCAATTCCTCTAATGTCACTCTGTGTATAACATCATAATTTAAGAACGTGTATCAAAATCAATCAATACAATAGTGGACAAAATCAAATATTGAAACAAAATGTCCAAGTATCAGTCAGCAAAAAAAAACTGAATACAGTCCTTCTTAATTGTGCTTCCACCAATAACAGTGCTTTCACCAAACAGCTAAGTCCTCTCAGAACTCTCACCGCAATGATATGAATAGAAAGCCTTATGAACAAATATATGGGCTGGTGATGCCTCCTTGGTGTATTTCTTTCCTTATCTCATCTATATAAAATCCAGGCTTCAGACTCCAGTCTCTTGAAGTATCGCTAATAACTCCAAACCACATGCAGGAATGAAATAGATAGAATGCCTCCCATAGTGTAAAATTGTTTAAAATTGTGCAATTTATTAAAAGACAAATGCTTGCATCAAGGTAAGTATAAAGCGCATAAATGTTAAAACATCAGCATACGATCGTCTCTTCCGTTCCGCTATTCACTCAGCGGCCATTTTGTTGAAGTTGATGTCTGCAAAACATTGCGGCCCTATTGTAGATGATATAATATCTGATTTAAATACTAGAGGGCCATGAAAGAAATCACTGTGGCCATTTAATAGTAGTGCATATGACAGTACGTCAGCCATTTTCTTGAAGATTAATTGTATGAGTAAATATAAGACCTCCAAGGCTGGATTAAATGAATAAACATTAACCATGATAAATGTATAAAGTAACATCTAAATGTTTAATTTCCTATATGTATAATCACTACATTAATAAAATGAATGAGTGGATGTTTAGAGATAGATCTTTTCAAGGAATTAATGATCAAGTAGCTATAATATAAAATTAATATTAAAATAAGTAATGATCATACTGAGCCTGCACACCGGAAATTAAGTATGAGGTGTACACAATTTCCATAACAGATGGAATCATCAATGAAGTATTTATGCATATAGAACAATTCCAATAAAGTAATGATGAATTGCCGGTAAATATTAGTAGTTACTTAAAAAACAATTAATGTCAAACTCCACGATAAGACCTTCAGGCGTAAGGGTCCTTAAAGTATGTATCCACTAAGATTCCTTCTGACTAATAGTTCTTACTTTATGGCTCCCTCTCCGTGCCCTATTGTATCTTTCTATTCCCCAAAACTGCAACTGTGCTGGGTCTTTATTATGTACCAATGCAAAATGTCTAGATACACTAGGTTTAGGGAAGCCTTTCATGATGTTTTGAATATGTTCTTTAATTCTAATTTTGAGTAATCTTTTTGTTCGTCCTACATACTGTAAATGACAACTACATTGAAGGACATAGACTGCCCCTTCAGTATTGCAACTAATGAAATCCTTAATAGGATAAGTATACCCTGTTTTAGTGGCTTCGAATTCCATTCTTATTTTTAGAGGTTTTTTTGAGTGTTGGCAGGCATAGCAATTCTTTACATGGGAAAAAACCCTTTCCCTGTAAAAAAAATGTAAAATCTCTTTTGGGAGGTGGTTCTACAACATTTTTAACAATAATCTCTCTTAATGTTGGGGCCCTTTTATAGACATTATTGTGTTTTTCTGGGAAAATACTATTTAGATGTTAATCACTTTTCAATATGTGCCAATGTCGTTTGATCAATTTTTCCACTTCTTTATGTTGAACCTTGAAGTCTAGTAGTAGACAAGGAGCTTTTGAATATTGTTGAATTCTTTTATTGGTTTGTAAGACTAGAATTTAATGCTCAACATATAAACGATTGAGTGTAACCCTTATTCTTGAACCTCGTTCCAATAAGCTCAGCCTAAGTCCTGAAATCCAGAAATCCTTTGTACAATTCCTTTTAATTCTTATAAGATGACCTTTTGGAATATTGAATAACAATGGTTTGAAGTGACAGTTATTCATGGATAGGTAACTATTTGCATTTACATTTTTAAAGTGTGTTTTAATGAGCAGTTTATTTACATCTATTCTTATATCAATATCTAAAAAGTTGATATTTTTCTCATCAATATTCCATGTTAGACGTATGTTTTTATTATTAATGTTTAAATTGAATAAAAAATCTTCTAATGAACTTCTGCTTCCATTACATACAATGATCACATTGTCTATATTCCCTTTGTAGAAGGTCAGCTCAACAGGGGGGTTCTTTTATACTCTTTCCTCTTCCCATTGTGCCAAGAAGGCATTAGCCACACTGGGTGAAAACTTTGCACCCATGGCAATGCCAGTGATTTGACTATAATAAGCTTTATCATGCCAAAAAGTATTATTTTTTAGGCAGAATTGAGTACAGTTAATGAGATATTTTCTCTGTTTGCATATAAGTTGACTGTGTTCTCTCAAAAGCCATATAGTTGCCTCACAGGCTTGATGATGTTGCACGATGGTATAGAGGGATGATATGTCCATCGTTGCCAGTATGATCCTACCCTCCAATATCGGTATAGTTTCCAGCAATTTAAGTACATGTTTCGTATCCTTAAGCTAAGCTTTGGTTTGTTGAACAGCTGGTTGAATGAAATTATCTAGATAGTTACCAATCCATGGATAGCTGTCACTTCAAACATGGTTATTAAATATTCCAAAAGGTCAACTTATAACAATTAAAAGGAATTGTACAAAGGATGAAGATTTCAGGACTCAGGCTGAACTTATTGGAATGAGGTTCAAGGATATGGGTTACACTCAATCATTTATACAAAATCAAATTGATTGTGTTAGCAAAATGGATAGGACATCTATGTTACAAACCAATAAAAGAATTCAACAATATTTGGAAGCTCCTTGTCTACTACTAAACTTCAATGTTCAACATAAAGAAGTGGAAAAATTGATCAAACGACATATTGAAAAGTGATAAACATCTAAATAGTATTCTCCCAGAAAAAACACAATATTATTCATAAAAGGACCCCAACATTAAGAGACATTATTGTTAAAAATGTTGTACAACCACCTCCCAAAAGAGATTTCACATTTTTTACAGGGAAAGGGTTTTTCCCATGTAAATATTGCTATGCCTGCCAACACTCAAAAAAAACTCAAAAGAAAAGAATGGAATTCAAAGCCACTAAAACAGGGTATAATTATCCTATTAAGGATTTAACGTTAAACCTGCAGTGGCTTCGAAGTGTGTTCAAACCCCTGTAGGCTGAGCTGAAGATTTGAATGAGCGGTGTACAGCCCTCATGAACAAGTCTAATGATGCTCTAACAAAGGACAAAGGCCCAAAGCCTGTAAGCAGAAGTAGGACATGTGCCACTGTTATTTCTCATAACCGGGAAGCAGAGGATTTGATCAGCTCAAATGACCGAGTTGAGTCAGATACAAGGAATGTGGATTGATTTACTTAAGGTGGGGGTCCCTAGACACCACCATTGTTTAAGAATGTTTGGGAATGTTAGATTCAGTAGCATTAAGTGTTTCTGTTGCCATAAAATGGGGCATTTTGCAAAAATGTGCCATGCTGTGAAGACTGGACAACAGCAGGCCTGTGTGCTTCCCAGGACAGCACGGAGAGACATGCAAGTTTATTTGTTACGTTGGAAGTCAATGCCTTACAGTGAAAGTGTTACAAGGCAACAGTGGGCACCCTACAATAGTTTTGCAGTTAGAAATGGGCAGATAGAGAAATGTGAGCAGTGAGCTATGCTTTTTGGCACAGTTGGAAGGAACATATAATCTGCTTGGTCTCTTACTCTTTTCAGGTATTGATCATCAAGAGGTGGAGCAGGCAGAGCAGATGACCATACTGAATGGGAGGAGGCAGACCAGAAGAGAGCCTGAGGAAAGGTGGCTGAATTGGAGTGGACATTAATCTGAGCATTTCCTTATGACCAAGAGACTTTCATCTGGGACTTTCTTTACAAACTACCAAAAGACATTGTTAATCCTACTCAAAAGTAATGTTGCAGCCTTCCAGGGACAAAACAAAAGTCTGACCGCCCAGGTGGGGGTCGAAAGGGAATTGTTTCCTCCCATTTACAATACGGGGGTTTATGTCACCCTTTCCTGGACAAAAGGCTTTAAGAAGTTTACTATATTATCCTATAAAGTCAAGAGGTGGTATATGTTGCTATGGCCATTTGTATAGTGACTTTATTGCAATAATATAGAGTTAGGTTTAGTAACAGCATATGTTTACAGAGGCCATTCCCCCTCCATTGATATGTAAATGACTGAGACAGGATGTTCTTTGCAGGAAGTTGGTGTATGCATGAAATGGGTGGGAGGGGTTTGGGGAGCATTTGTAAGAGACATGTGTTTGGGATAACAGATGTGTTTGGAAGGACAAAGAGGAAGACATGGCTTCCGGAAGCTGGATAACTTTGGAGACGCTTTTATGAGTTGGACTCTGAGCAAGGAACTATGAAGGACATCTTGACCCCTAAGTTGTGTAACTGTTTAGTTTACTTAATGTGTACATATTGTACATGCTTATACAGTGGTGTGAAAAAGTGTTTGCCCCCTTCCTCATTTCCTGTTCCTTTGCATGTTTGTCACACTTAAGTGTTTCGGAACATCAAACCAATTTAAACAATAGTCAAGGACAACACAAGTAAACACAAAATGCAATTTGTAAATGAAGGTGTTTATTATTAAAGGTGAAAAAAAATCCAAACCATCATGGCCCTGTGTGAAAAAGTGATTGCCCCCTAAACCTAATAACTGGTTGGGCCACCCTTAGCAGCAACAACTGCAACCAAGCGTTTGCGATAACGTGCAATGAGGCTTTTACAGCGTCCTGGAGGAATTTTGGCCCACTCATCTTTGCAGAATTGTCCTAATTCAGTTACATTAGAGGGTTTTCGAGCATGACCGGCCTTTTTAAGGTCATACCACAACATCTCAATAGGATTCAGGTCAGGACTTTGGCTAGGCCACTCCAAAGTCTTCATTTTGTTTTTCTTCAGCCATTCGGTGATGGACTTGCTGGTGTGTTTAGGATCATTGTCCTGCTGCAGAACCCAAGTTCGTTTCAGCTTGAGTACACGAACAGATGGTCGGACATTCTCCTTCAGGATCTCTTGGTAGACAGCAGAATTCATAGTTCCTTTTATCACGGCAAGTCTTCCAGGTCCTGAAGCAGCAAAACAGCCCCAGACCATCACACTACCACCACCATATTTTACTGTTGGTATAATGTTCTTTTTCTGAAATGCAGTGTTCCTTCTACGCCAGATATACTTGGACACACACCTTCCAAAGAGTTCCACTTTTGTCTCATCGGTCCACAGAATGTTGTCCCAAAAGTCTTGGGGATCATCAAGATGTGTTGTGGAGAAATTGAGACGAGCTTTGATGTTCTTTTTGCTCAGCAGTGGTTTTCTCCTTGGAACTCTGCCATGCAGGCCATTTTTGCCCAGTCTTTTCCTGATGGTGGAGGCATGAACGCTGACCTTAACTGAGGCAAGAGAGGCCTGCAGTTCCTTGGACGTTGTTGTGGGGTCTTTTGTGACCTCTTGGATGAGTCGTCGCTGCGCTCTTGGGGTAATTT
This sequence comes from Lithobates sylvaticus, assembly GCA_028564925.1. Classification (NCBI taxonomy): domain Eukaryota; kingdom Metazoa; phylum Chordata; class Amphibia; order Anura; family Ranidae; genus Lithobates; species Lithobates sylvaticus. Next base: position 301,949,719 of record CM053028.1, on the reverse strand, counting down.
TGGGCGGCCGGCCACTCCTGGGAAGGTTCACCACTGTTCCATGTCTTCGCCATTTGTGGATAATGGCTCTCACTGTGGTTCACTGGATTCCCAAAGCTTTGGAAATGGCTTTATAACCCTTTCCAGACTGATAGATCTCAATTACTTTCTTTCTCAATTGTTCCTGAATTTCTTTGGGTCTCGGCATGATGTGTAGCTTTTAAGGATCTTCTGGTGGACCTTACTGTGTCAAGCAGCTCCTATTTAAGTGATGCCTTGATTGTGAACAGGTGTGGCAATAATCAGGCCTGGGTGTGGCTAGAGAAATTGAACTCAGGTGTGGACAACGACAGTTATAGTATGTTTTAACAAGGGGGGCAATCACTTTTTCACACAGGGCCATGATGGTTTGGATTTTTTTTCACCTTTAATAATAAACACCTTCATTTACAAATTGCATTTTGTGTTTACTTGTGTTGTCCTTGACTATTGTTTAAATTGGTTTGATGTTCCGAAACACTTAAGTGTGACAAACATGCAAAGGAACAGGAAATGAGGAAGGGGGCAAACACTTTTTCACACCACTGTATTTGTAGGGATATTTTGTAAGCTATAAGTTGTGTTGTATTGTTCATCCTACAGTTTGTATGTGCAGATTTTTCCCTTTTTAGTAAAGCATTGATACACTTCAGAAGTCTAAGCTTCCTTGGTTTTACCACAAGAACTTAATAGATAGACACAAAGCATTACACCTGAAGGTCTGAACGTGGAGTTTGACCCTAATTGTTTTTTAAGTAACTACTAATATTTACTGGCTAGTCATTATTACTTTATTGGAATTGTTCTGTATGCATAAATACTTCATTGATGATTCCATCTGTTATGTAAATTGTGTACGCCTCATACTTAACTTACGGTGTGCAGGCTCAGTATGATCATTACTTATTTTAATATTAATTTTATATTATAGCTACTTGATCATTAATTCCCTGAAAAGTTCTATCTCTAAACATTCACCCATTAATTTTATTAGTGTAGTCATTATACATCTAGGAAATGAAACATTTAGATGTTCCTTTATACATTTATCATGGTTAGTGTTTATTCATTTAATCCAGCCTTGGTGGTCTTATATTTACTCATACAATTAATCTTTAAGAAAATGGCTGACGTACTGTCATATGCACTACTATTAAATGACCACAGTGATTTTTTCATGGCCCTCTAGTATTTAAATCAGCTAATATATCATCTACAAAATGGCCGCAATGTTTTGCAGACATCAACTTCAACAAAATGGCTGCCGATTTACTTCCTGCCCCCACTATATAAATACAATCACTAGACATCCAATCCGGATCCCCTGATGAAGTCACGTGACATAAAGCGCAGGGCATTGCCGGAGTGAATAGCTGACCAAAAATGACGTAAGATGCGATAGTATGCCAATGTTTTAACATTTATGCGCTTTATACTTACATTGATGTAATAAGCACCCATTTGTCTTTTAATAAATTGCACAATCTTAAACGATTTTACGATATGGGAGGCATTTCATTCCCGCATGTGGTTTGAAGTTATTAGCAATACTTTAAGAATCTGGAGTCTGAAGCCTGGATTTCATATAGATGAGATAAGATACACCAAGAAGGGATCACTAGCCCATATATTTGTCCATAAGGCTTTCTATTCACATCATTGAGGTGAGAGTTCTGAGAGCACTGAGCTGTTTGGTGAAAGCACTGTTATTGGTGGAAGCACACTTTAAGAAGGACTGTATTCAGTTTTTTTTTGCTGACTGATACTTGGACATTTTGTTTCAATATTTGATTTTGTCCACTATTATATTGATTGATTTTTATACATGGTCTTGAATTATGATGTTATACACAGAGTGACATTAGAGGAATTGTGCAAGATCACTTTATTACAGATAACGTCCTCTTCTGACAGCTTGGTTTGCAAGACCATGATAGACATTAATATATATAGGGGTACCGGCACCAACTATTTAGATATGTTACAGTGTGATATCCACCTGTGCGTTTACTTGTGCGGTGTGCTGCCTAGTTTCCCTAGTTTTTGGGTGAACTGTGGATATAAATGTTATAAAGAGAGACTGCGCCAGCCACTTTAATCTTATTGAACAACCATGTTTACTTCCTATCTTTATGGACTTGAAGACAAAAAAATATAAAAATTAATTATAAAAGTATAATGTGCAAACTACAATATATACCTCATAAAGTGCTATGTGCCTAATACTGCAAAAATACCGTACACAAAAAATTAATATTATTGTGACAATAAATTAATACCCATAAAAATGAATACCCATTAAATAAATAACATTTGTAAGGGATATCATCAACCATGCATCAAATATGTTTAACCATACATCAAATATAAATGTGCAAAAGAATTTTGCAAACAAATATGTATATAATGTCCAATATGTGACACCACAGTGGAAAAATCTTCTATGTTCTGATGCTAAAAAACACCCTAGATGTGAATCCACCACCTTTTATGAAATGGCCACTCAGGTGAGTTCATACCTTTGGTTATTTGCCTGGATAACCACCCCTGAATCTGGTTGTCTCAATCTCCTATTCCCTAGGTTCAGTTTGGGCAGTTGTCACTCTCAAAAAGAATAAATTGCTCTCATTGCTCTCTGAGGCTGCTGGGAGATTCGTGACGCGACTTCCGGTTTGAACTGGAGCGAGGTGTGGAGCGCACGAGAGCAGAGAGGGGAACAAACGCTTACCTAGGAGGATCCCACATACACGGCTGGAGTAGCTTAGTGCCGATGTAAGGCACATAAAAATGTGAGTGGAATATACACTTTTTACTGATTTTAAATAAACTATTCTAATGTACAACACTATGAGAGCAATTTATTCTTTTTGAGAGTGACAACTACCCAAATTGAACCTATGGAATAGGGGATTGAGACAACCAGATTCAGGAGTGGTTATCCAGGCAATTAACCAAAGGTATAAACTCACCTGGTTCTGGAGAGTGGCCATTTCATAAAAGGTGGTGGATTCACATCTAGGGTGTTTTTCAGCATCAGAACATAGAAGATTGTTCCACTGTGGTTTCACATATTGGACATTATATACATATTTGTTTGCACAAATTCTTTTGCTCATTTATATTTGATGTATGGTTAATAGGGATGGGCCCGGTGTTCGATTCGAACCCATGTTCGAATCGAACATCTGCTTTCGCCCGCTCTGCGAGCCCAGAACTATTTGGGCCGCTCGCATCAAATTCGTGTGATGCGAGCGGCCCGCAATGCACTGCGCCAGTCGCAGTGCATTGCTGGCTGATGATTGGCCAAGCATGCACTGTGACCCGCATGCTTGGCCAATCATAGAGCCATCGGCGAGGAGAGCAATAATTGGCCACAGGCAGGATGCCTGTGGCCAATTATAGCTCAGGGGGTTTAGTACACGCCCCACATTATAAAAGGCCGCCGCACCGGCGGCCTCGTATATTGTGTTCCAGTGTCAGTGTGCTGACTGCTGACATTATCTGCTGTGATTCTTGGGATTAGTGTGTGTGTGCTGTTAGTACAGCATTGCAGTATCACATCTGGGGGGTGTCTATAGTATGCCTGTGAAGGGGCGCATGTTTCCTGTGCTTAGAACTGTCCCTGCACAAAGTGTCATTTTTGCAGGAAAAAATGCTATTTAAAATCTCTCTCGGCTAATGAATTGACGGCTCCCGTAACACAGAGAACAGTCATTCATTGAAAGTCATTGATAAAAAAAAAGTCATTGATAAAAAAAAAAAAAAGCGTGGGGGTCCCCCCAAATTCAATTACCAGGCCCTTCAGGTCTGCTATGGATATTAAGGGGAACCCCAGCAAAAAAAAAAAAAAATGGCGTGGGGTCCCCCTCAAAATCCATCCCAGACCCTTGAGGTCTGGGATGGATTTTAAGGGAACCCCGGCCAAAAAAAAAAAATGGCGTGGGGTCCCCCTCAAAATCCATACCAGACCCTTATCCGAGCACGCAACCTGGCAGGCCGCAGGAAAAGAGGGGGGGACAAGAGCGCCCCCCCTCCCTCCTGTACCGTACCAAGCCACATGCCCTCAACATTGGGAGGGTGCTTTGGGGTCCCCCCTAATGCACCTTGTCCCCATGTTGATGAGGACAAGGGCCTCTTCCCCACAACCCTGGCCATTGGTTGTGGGGGTCTGCGGGCGGGGGGCTTATCGAAATCTGGAAGCCCCCTTTAACAAGGGGACCCCCAGATCCCGGCCCCCCCTGTGTGAAATGGTAAGGGGGTACAAAAGTACCCCTACCATTTCACCAAAAAAAGTGTCAAAAATGGTAAAAATTACAGGAGACGGTCTTTGACAATTCCTTTATTAAAATCTTCTTTCTTCTGGTCTTCCTTCTTCCTTTCTTCATCCTTCGGTTTCTTCATCTTCTCCTTCCGGCATCTTCTTCCATCTTCCTCTTCCATCATCTTCTTCCTCCGATCCGCTTCTTATTGCTCTGGTCTTCTCATCCGGCATCTTCTTCCATGGCATCGGTGTCTCTTCTGGGCCGCTCCGCGCAATGGGAGGCTCCCGCTGTGTGAGGCTTCGCTGCGTCTGACAGGTCTTTTATAACGGAGGGCGGGGCCACCTGGTAACCCCGCCCCCTCTGACGCACGGGGGCGTCATGGGGAATTCCCTATGGCTTTCCCCATGACGTCAGAGGGGGCGGGGTCACCAGGAGGAAGACCAGAAGAAAGAAGATTTTAATAAAGGAATTGTCAAAGACGGTCTCCTGTAATTTTTACCATTTTTGACACTTTTTTGGTGAAATGGTAGGGGTACTTTTGTAACCCCTTACCATTTCACACGGGGGGGGGGGGGCGGGATCTAGGGGTTCCATTGTTAAAGGGGGCTTCCAGATTCTGATAAGCCCCCTCGCCCGCAGACCCCCACAACCAATGGCCAGGGTTGTGGGGACGAGGCCCTTGTCCTCATCAACATGGGGACAAGGTGCTTTGGGGGGGACCCCAAAGCACCCTCCCAATGTTGAGGGCATGTGGCCTGGTACGGTTCAGGAGGGAGGGGGGGCGCTCTCGTCCCCCCCTCTTTTCCTGCGGCCTGCCAGGTTGCGTGCTCGGATAAGGGTCTGGTATGGATTTTAAGGGGGACCCCACGCCATTTTTTTTCTGGCCGGGGTTCCCCTTAAAATCCATCCCAGACCTCAAGGGTCTGGTATGGATTTTGAGGGGGACCCCAAACCATTTTTTTTTTGGCCGGGGTTCCCCTTAATATCCATAGCAGACCTGAAGGGTCTGGTAATTGAATTTGGGGGGACCCCCACGCTTTTTTTTTTTTTTTAACAATGACTTTTTTTTTATCAATGACTTTAATGAATGACTGTTCTCTGTGTTACGGGAGCCGACAATTCATTAGCCGCGTGTGATTTTAAATAGCTTTTTTCCTGCAAAAATGACACTTTGTGCAGGGACAGTTCTAAGCACGGAAACATGCGCCCCTTCACAGGCATACTATAGACACCCCCCAGGTACGAAATTTAAAGGAATATTACACTTTTATTGTTTCACTTTAAGCATTATTAAAATCACTGCTCCTGAAAAAACGGACGTTTTAAAAAAAAAAAATTGCATCGATACATGTCCCCTGGGGCAGGACCCAGGTCCCCAAGCACTTTTTATGACAATAACATGCATATTAGCCTTTAAAATTAGCACTTTTGATTTCGAACGTTCGCGTCCATTGTAACTAATAGGGTTCTTAAATTTACACAGACTTTAGGTCCGTTCATGGGTTCTGGTGCGAACCGAACCCGGGGGTGTTCGGCTCATCCCTAATGGTTAAACATATTTGATGCATGGTTGATGGTACCCCTTACAAATGTTATTTATTTAATGGATATTAATTTTTATGGGTATTGTCACAATAATATTCATTTTTTGTGTACGGTATTTTTGCAGTATTAGGCACATAGCACTTTATGAGGTATATATCGTAGTTTGCACATTATACTTTTATAATGAATTTTTATATTTTTTTGTCTTAAAGTCCATAAAGATAGGAAGTAAACGTGGCTGTTCAATAAGATTTGAGTGGCTGGCACAGTCCCTCTTTATAACATGATAGACATTAGATGATTGCCCAGTGTAGCCTAAAACAGCTAGATCGAGAGATTATCATTTGATTTTTTTCAGTTTTTAATGCTGGAAAGTAAAACCATCTGATAATTTATTACATCTTTTAGGTGGTTATTGGTAAGATATCTACTCCTCAAGTTTCTGGTTCTGAACACCAGCTGTTGGCATCCCACTTCCTCATGGTCTTAAACAAGCAATGGTGGGCAGAAGCAGAATTGGGATTTATAGGAAGGGGATTTTGCTGTTTATGCATGCAAAAAAAATCAGGTGTTGGTCAGGCTTCACTTGTCTCTTAATTTCACTTTTGAGTGGACTGACTCTTTAGAGCGGAACTGTAGCACAACTACCCCCTCTCCCCCACCCTCCCTGATTTCATAAGTATTTAGAAAAAATAAAACCTACACGTACATTTTTTGTTTCCATCTTCAGGGCAGTTCAATATTTCTCTCTTGGCAGCAATGCGGGCAGTCCTTCCTTTCAGACTGTGTAGTGCTCCCATAATGACATGTAAAAATTCTTAACTACTGTGATGATGCACCCTAAGTGGACCAGACATTATTTGTCTAGGCTCACAGGAAGTAGAACACAGAAGAGAGACAGCAACTGGGAGTGGTAAGTCTGCAGAAAACAGTGTTAGAGAGGGGGTAAGCATCTCTCAAGTGGCTCGGTGGGCAAGAAAACATATTTTTTTAGTCTAGCTTCATATGTATATATATATATATATATATATATATATAAAAAATATATATATATATATATATATATATATATATATATATATATATATATTGTAGCAGAGCGTCCCAGAGAGAGCCAGGAGAAGTCTTGTTCGGGGTTTATACATCTCCCAGGCTCCTCTCATACACATTCAGAGGTCTCTGATACATGATCCAGTTCGGATCTTAGTCCTCCTCTCCAGGCTAATTTAAGCTCACCTGAGCAAACAGCCTTTGCTCTCTGCCTGGGACACACAGACATGGATGGTTTGTGAGGAGCCAAAAGGTTGGTAAAGCGCTTTAAAACTCTATACAGAAACTGACAAGCGGTAGGCTTGCTCAGCCTGATAGTTAGAGACAGTGTATAGTATAGTTAGAGCCGAGACATGGCTAGGACTTTTGTTTTGTTATTTCTGTTTTGATATGTTTTCTGGAAGACTGTGCAGCACCTGTGTATGGACTTGTATTTAAAACAAATAAACCCAGCACTGTTTTCACTACCTCAAGTAGATTTGGTATCTGTGCCTAAATAAACAGCTCATCCCAGGGAGTCTTATACCTGCTACCTGTCCCCCAGGTTACAATATATATATATATATATATATATATATATATATATATATATATATATATATATATATATATATATACATACACAGGGCTTTTTTGTGAAAATAGGTGTCGGCATCAGCATTGCACTCCAGACACCTCCCTTGTCCCCATCCTGCACTCAGTGGAACCGCTCAAGAGATCAGATCTATGGGAGCTGTTGGGAGACAAGCTGTCACTTGCAAACAAAGAAGCCAGACTTTTGTGTTTACAAGTGATAGTGGTGATCAGGGAGCAGAGGGCCTTAGCCAGAGGTGGTGGATCTGAGTTCCACCAAGTTTCAGGTGAAAAAAGTCCTGTGAATTTGTATATATATATATACACTCCAGCAGTTAGCCTTAGCCCTTGGGCCCCTGGCACGTGCTCCAAGCTGAGGTAAGTCCAAAATAAGAGACATTTCAAATATGCCTCCTGCCCAGGCAGAGCCCAGTAGGAAAGAGAGCCCTCTAGAAAGCGGACCCAAATATTTATTATCTCCCCAAAGCATACCTCTGAAAAACACCCTCAGGGATTGGTTGGATTACACTGCGTATTGTAGCCTCCTTAAAGCAGTTTAAACACCTGTAGTGAAGAAAAAATAAATAAAAAATTCCCCTATAGGACAGTTGCATAATGTACTAGTATGCATTGCATATTAGCACATTATGAAATACTTACACTGCATCCAGTGTGAATATCTTCTTATAGCAGGTAATTATTTTATCTACAGGTAAGCTTTATTAGAGGCTTACCTGTAGGTAAAAAATCACAAAGCGGACTTTACTACCACTTTAACAGTTACATGTAGAAGCAATCAACTCATTGAGAAAAAATTAACTATGGCTCGGAATGGTTTCAGTCTAGCAACAACACATATAGAATTTAATTATGGACTCTACAGCATAAGGCAGGGTCCCTACAATTGAAAAATAAACCTGGAATTCAATTGTATTTAGCAAAGTGTTTATAACAAAACCATAAAAATAAAAACGTAAAAATGCAAATGTACACCCCCCTTCAGTTACACACTGGGGCGGTTTTCAGGCGGTACAGTGCTAAAAATAGCACCTGTACACCGCCTGAAAAAAACGGCCCATTCACTCCAGTGTGAAAGCCGGTGAGTGCGCTAGCAGGACGGTAAAAAAAGTCCTGATAGCAGCATCTTTGGAGCGGTATAGGAGCGGTGTATTCACCACTCCTATACCGCTCCTACCCATTGATTTCAATGGGACACTGCGGTAATACCGCGGTAATACCCTTTTTCGGCCGCTCGCGGGGGGTAAAAACGCCCCGCGAGCTGCTGAATACCACGGCTAAAATGACGGTAAAGCAGCGCTAAATATAGCGCTGCTTTACCGTCGCCGCGGCTCCCGCCCCAGTGTGAAAGGGGCCTAAGAGTGAGCTCACACTAGCAACCTAAACCGGTCCCAGGGACAATTCAGCCCCGGGGGGTTTGAGTTTGTTTGTGTAGTGTGAGTGCTCTGAACCGTGCCTGGGCCTGGTTAATCGAAACCCCCCCAGGACCACTTCTAACTATTGGTCCCGGCCCGGGTGGGGTTTACTTCTGATCTGATTTGCTGCAGTGGGAATGCTAGGGCTGCAACTAATGATTCTTTTCATAATCGATTAGATGGCTCATTATTGTTTTGATTAATCGGATGAAAACCTAAAAAAAAGAATATCTAAATGCAGTAGTAAAAATAAATAATTAGCGATATGGTTAGGGAACAAAATAACGAATCCACTCTGAGAATAACAGAAGAATATATATACTGTATGGCAGGGATATGAAATTAGCGGACCTCCAGCTGTTGCAGAACTACAAATCCCATGAGGCATAGCAAGACTCTGACAGCCACAAGCATGACACCCAGAGGCAAAGGCATGATGGGACTTGTGGTTTTGCAACAGCTGGAGGTCCGCTAATCGCATATCCCTGCTGTATAGCATAAGTGCTCAACCTGTGGCCCTCCAGCTGTTGCAGAACTACAAGTCCCATCATGCTTCAGCCTTTGGGAGTCATGCTTGTAACTGTCAACCTTGTAATGCCTCATGGGACTTGTAGTTATACAACAGCTGGAGGGCCACAGGTTGAATGATGCTGTATAAATTTAATCTGGTACATATCATCAGACTCAGAGATCAACATTTTTATTTAAAGGAAAAATAAAAAAAAAGAAGACCTAAAACACTGTTTGCAGATTTTCAGACAGGATTGTAATCTAAAATTATGCATGACAGACTCCCTTGTCATAGGCAGGTAGCTTTATGCAACCCGCGCCTGCTGTCCCTTTTATGCTGGCCACACACAAACAAATTTTTCCTTTGAAAATGTTTGTTTTAAGAATGTTTGTTTGATTTTCAAATCGTTAGTGTGGTCAAATAAACGTTTGTTTTTGACCGGAGTGATGGGAAAATTTGAATGATGTTTTCTCAATCAAATACATTTTTGGACAGTGTGTGTGGTTTTCATTTAGAAATTATATTAATTTTAAAATTGAATGTTAAAAGCAAGTACACTTTTTGAATGACATTCGTCCATTCATCAAAAATAGAAGGAATTTTTGTAGGAATATTCATAGGAATATTCTCGTCCAAAAATCGATATGTATATGGCCAGCATAAGACATTTAGTAGCAGCAGCATGCATTTTTTTTATCACCTGTCATGATGGATGCCCATCATATATATATATATATATATATATATATATATCTATATATATATATATATATATATATATATACACACACACACTGACACACACACACACACCACACACACAGCCACACACACACACACACACACACATTATTACAGCCTGATCAGTACCCATCTGCAGCCTTGCCCATCATTCCACATCTGCAGCCTTGCCCATCATTGCACCCTGATCAGTGCCCATCTGCAGCCTTGCCCATCATTGCAGCCTGATCAGTTCCTATCTGCAGCCTTGCCCATCTGCCACTTTGCCCATCATTGCAACCTGATCAGTGGCCATCTGCAGCCTTGCTCATCACTGCAGCCTGATCCTTGCCGCTCTGCTACCTTGCCCATCGTTGCAGCCTGATCAGTGCCCATCTGCAACCTTGCTCATCACTGCAGCCTGATCAGTGCCCATCTGCAGCCTTGCCATTGCCGGAATAGACAGAGCCGGATCTTCTGTGTACTCGGCTTGGTGTCACGCCCAGTCCCGCACCTTGGCCCGGATCCTATGATGGACATAACAACGGTTCAATGCTGGGAAATCAATGCTAGGAGCCATCCAGGGAGCGGGACTGGGCATGAATGCGAGCCAAGCCGAGTACACAGGAGATTCAGCTCTGTCTATTTCGGTGGCGCTCATTCCCTCCTTCCCCTCCGTGGCAGTCTATATCAACATATAATTCCTCCTGAGGAAGATACGTCACATTCCCGGTATCGACACACGTTGGGGAGGGGACAGTGCATGAGGCAGTGGATCGGTCTCAGCAAGGAAAGGACACATTAGCTCAGCGGACACAGCGTTCTCTTTGGTCTTTTAAAGAGCGGGGCACTGTAGCAGCCATGAAATGTGAGTACCCTAAATAATGGGTTAATGTTTAATAATAAATAGAGTTTAAACAATATTACACTATCTAGTCTCTTTTATTATATACATGTGGAAAACGTGCCAGCAACCAGCCCAGGATCCCAGTACAAACACTGCACCCAGAGGTGGTTCATATGCGTGTTTTGACCAAGCTTAATTGCAAGGTCACACACTCTAAGGTGAGCGCATACACAGAAGGGGGGAGCACCTGAGTGGACACAAGGACACGCTTGCTATCCCCAGTTTTTTTGTGGATTTTGGGGATTTTTTGTCTTCACATGAATTTGTCAACATAGAACTTTGCACATAGCACTTTTCTTTTTTTTCTTAACAAAAGTTTTTATTTGTCGCCAAAGGGAGAAATTTATAGATACAATGAGCACGTAGCACTTTTAGTGCACTGGAACGCGTTTGTGTAGACAATTTGAGCACTTAAACAATGGAATTTCTTTTATGACAGATGTTATTATTTTATATGTTGCATTATACTGCTGCACAGAGTCACTTTATTGATAATTAGTTTTGTCACTAGAGCACTTTATATATTTTTTTGGCTAAAGATATATTCTAGAGTGTATATTTATGTGGAATACACAGGGAAACAATAATTAGTACAGGTTAGCGCAGCACTTTCTTTTATTTCATGCTGATTGCACGCCATATGGGAAGTGATCAGTGCTAGCAGCTTTCCACACAAGAACTTATTATATGTTTATGGTAGCTCGCAAGATTTCCAGTGTTTGGACAGCATAGCTGTTTGGTTGGCAGGCCTTTCTATGAACCGTGGCCAGTTTGTCAAACCCATGGGTTGTCTCCCACCTTACCACCTGCCCAGGCTCCAGAGGGGAAAGGCGTCTGGTCGATTTGTCATGGCTTAGCTTTCCTTTTTGCCTGAGTGTAAATAAAGCAGCCTGAACATCAGTCTCAACTCTTGACAGGAGCTGGGATGACCATGGGAATCAGAGTCCTGGTTCGTCGTGACATTAAACGTTGTGCCGGAGAAGGCATGCCATCCCTAGGTGTGTTGCGGAGGTTGAGTAGGGCTGCATAAACATCAGAACCATCATGTGCACATTTCTCTAGGAGATGTTTGGCCGATCTTACACTACGCTCTGCAAGACCATTGGATCAGGGGTAATTAGGACTGCTAGTGACATGCTGAAAATGCCAGGTGAGCAAAGTTCTTGAATTCTCTACTTGAAAATGATAGTGAAGAATATGATTGGAAGTTGATCATCCCATTATTTTAACCAAATTAATGTACCAACATCCCTAGAGTAAATGTTGAAAAAAGATGGAGATATGGGATTTTACGGGTACCTTATGAAAACATTTTCTTTTTTAGAGCAAAATACTCTGATACAAAGGTTTAAATGTGAAAACATATTTTATTATTACAGATAAGAGAAAATATTTATAAAAAATGAACAAATGTGCAAAAATCTATTGTCTAAGGTATATACACCTATTCCTATTATCGACATAGAATTTACAGAGTTCATTGATGTGTGGTCACGTGTTCAACAAGCTTCTACATGTTTCGCCTATAAAGGCTTCATCAGGAAGGTTGACATGATCACATAGAGTTAAAAAATTCCAAAAGATGACTTCATTCACATATTGGACCTTAGGTGTATGACAAAGAAAGAAAAATTTAGAAAATTGCATTGATTTCCAAACAAACAGAGATGTACTTAGTTAAGTTTCTAATACTGTATGGAGACACAAAAATATGGCATATCCACCTGATCCAAATAGGCTAACCCTACCCCCACCCCCATTCAAAACCGTCTCACATGCACAACACACACACGAATCCCACTGGGACGACGGGTAAATCGCAGGGAGGGAGATATGGGGCTCAGTGAGATATGGATGCCACGTTGGTTTTGTTAGAGATATTGGTCTAGTAAGAGAGTAGCATAAACGATTATATAGTTTTAATATTTAGAAAAAACTAATTGTGTAGCCAAAGAGAATCCATTTCATGAGTTTAATGCTTACCATTTTAAACATATCCATAATGATATGATTAGAAGGCTGACTGGGAGCTCGGACGGATAGAGGCAGGTGGTATTCGTGCCCACTATCTATAATATTCACAAAAGACACATATTGGAATAAACTGATTTGGCAGGCTAATAAAGTTAATATAGAGTGATATCTTTTATAAAGCATATATCATCAGAAAGTTTTAACTTACAGTGGAACACCACTGCTTACCTATGTTGTTAAGTCTTGCATGGAGTGAAAAAAGAGGGGGAAATCAAACATTCCAGTGTCTATATGTACAGACACTCATGGTGTGGACGTATGGGGTGTAGTCCCCAAAAGCTGCTTCCAATGAGCTTTCGTCCTAATGAGGATTTAAGATGATAATATTGTAAGGAAGCGAGTGAAACTAAAATAGAAATTGTGCAGTTTTAAAGGGCAGAATGTAAAAATAAATATCACTGTTTACCTTGGTCTTAATTCTGTGATCTCTCCGAGCTCCCGCACTTCCCAACTGGGATGTGCGCTTTATAAAGCCCTCCCCATGGTGCCAAAACGGCGTGGGCGTCTGACGTCACACCGCCGCTTTGGCGCCGAGTGGACAAAGGGGGAGGGACGCGCGCCGTGAGTGGCCGCTACCGGAAGTGACATACCGGAAGTGCGGCTTCGAGTGACATGCTGTGCGGACATGCCCTCGGAAATGAAACCGAAGGGCTCCTACAGCAATATGTCACAGGGATACCGCAAAATACGACACACCCGTGGCTATGGGGAACCTCAAGGTGGACGCACGGTCGGAGTGCCAAACAAAACCCCCCATGAAGGGGGAAGGAAGAGAGGAACTCCACCATGCATACTTGGGTGTCCATGCGATCACCCATGTCAACATTAACTTGAAAATGATGTTGCATTGGCAGTCATCAATCGATAGGGATTTCCATGTGTGGAGAATATCCGCTTTAATGTCCTGATCACTGTGCTACTGGAAGTGTTTGGGAGGACATTAAATTAACCCCTAGCGTTTAACCCCTTCCCTGCCAGTGACATTTATACAGTAATCAGTGGCTATTTATAGCTCTGATCGCTGTATAAATGTCAATGGTCCCAAAATAGTGTCAAAAGTGTCGGATCTGTCCGCCGCAATGTCACATTTGATAAAAATCGCAGATCAACGCCATTAGTAGTAAAAATAAAAAAATAATAATAATAAAAATGCCATAAATCTATTCCCTATTTTGTAGACGCTATAACTTTTGCGCAAACCAATCAATATACGGTTATTGCAATTTACCAAAAATATGTAGTAGAATATATATCGGCCTAAACTGAGGAAGAAATATTTTTTTTATATATTTTTGTTGGGGATATTTATTATAGCAAAAAGTAAAAAATATTACTTTTTTTTACAAAATTGTTGGTCTTTTTTTGTTTACAGTGCAAAAAATAAAAATCACAGGGGTGATCAATTTCCACCAAAAGAAAGCTCTATTTGTGGAAAAAAAAGGACATCAATTTTGTTTGGGGACAGCGCCACGCGACCGCGCAAAAATGCTCTGGTCATTAAGGGGGTAAAATCTTCCGGGGCTGAAGTGGTTAAACCTAAAAACAAAAAAATATTATATTGCAGCTTACAAATTCCTAGATGTGACTGCATTCATTTTCTCTTTTCTTTTTTCCTTTTCATCAGTTGATCCAATCAGTAAGTTCCTTTAACCACTTCCCACCTGCCCACTGTACTTAAACGGCAGGGTGGTAGCTTAAGGGATGATTTTACACAGAGAGCTGTCACAGATCACGCAGACTGCAGCCATCCCCACACATAGTACACCAAGCACCACTCTCCCAGGAACATCTGTCCAAGTGTCCCCATGAACATCTGTACCAGTGCCCCATCAACATCTGTACCAGTGCACAAAAACATCTGTTAGTGTAACAGTGTCACACCAATAAATAAATAAAAAATTTAAAGCGCCCCCATGCTTGCGTGCAAATACATAAAAGGCGATTGCACCACACATGTGAGGTTTCCCTGCGAACATCAGAGCAAGAGCAATATTTTTAGCACCAAACCTCCTGTGTAACTCTAAACCTGTAACCAATAAAGGCTTATAAAGTGTCGCCTATAGAGATTTTTAAATACCACGCCATTTCACAAGTGTGCGCAATTTTAAAGCCTGATATGTTTGATATCTATTTACCTGGCACAACACCATGCAGCTCGGCTCGGGTGTACCCATAGCAAGCTGCCCTGCCCTTCAGGTCTGGTATGGATATTAAGGGGGACGCCGTGCCAAAATTTAAAAAAAATGGCGTGGGGGCCCTCCTCAAAATTCATACCAGACCCTTCATGTTTGGTATGGATTTTAAGGGGAACCCCACGCCAAAATAAAAAAAATGGCGTGGGCAGGCCACAGGAAAAGAGGGGGGACAAGAGAGCGCCCCCCTCCTGAAACGTTCATACATACAGCCATAGGGATGTCCCGTGCGTCAGAGGGGGGCGGACCAGGTGGCCTCACCCCCTCTGACGCTACGGGGAAGGCATAGGGATGTCCCCGTGTGTCAGAGGGGGTGGGGTCACCCGGGGACATCATGGTGTGGCCCCGCCCTCAGTTATAAAAGAGCTGTCACCTGCGAGGACGCGTCATACAGCGAGTGCATCCCATGGAGGCGGGTCTGTGCGGCTTTTTTTTGGTCTGTCGGAGCAAGAGAAGAAGAAGAAGACTTTGTGGGACAGTTTTATTTTTTAATTTTTTTTTTATAAAGGACTTGTCCCCAAGCCGTGTCATGTCATTTTTACCCTTTTGACACTTTTTTTGTGACATGGTAGGGGTAGATTCCGATAAGCCCCCCGCTCGCAGACCCCCACAACCACCGAGCAAGGGTTGTGGGGATGAGGACCTTGTCCCCATCAACATGGGGACAAGGTGCTTTGGGGGGCTACCCCAAAGCACCCTCCCCATGTTGAGGGCATGTTGCCTGGTACGGTTCAGGAGGGGGGCACTCCCCTCTTTTCCTGCGGCCTGCCAGGTTGCGTGCTCGGATAAGGGTCTGGTGTGGATTTTTCGGGGGGACCCCACACCATTTATTTTTTATTTTTCTGCGGGGTTCCCCTTTAAATCCATACCAGACCTGAAGGGCAGGTCTGGTATGAATTTTGAGGGGGACCCCCACGCCATTTTTTTTTATTTTGGTTTGGGGTTCCCCTTAATATTCATACCAGACTTGAAGGGCCTGGTATGGAATTTGGGGGGACCCCCACGCAATTTATTTTTTTTTGGTTCGGGGTTCCCCTTAATATTCATACCAGACCCAAAGGGACTGGTAATGGATGGTGGGGGAATCCCATGCCGTTTTTTTCAATGACTTGTATCTGTATTGCTGAGACTGGACAAAATAATTATAGCAACGAGTAGTTTTAAATTACTTTTATTCCTTTAGAAATTTAATTTTGCTCTCGGACTGTTCTAAACATGGGAAACACACGCCACTTTACAGGCATACTATAGGCACCCCCCAGGCACGAAATTTAAAGGAATATTTCACTTTTATGGTTTCACTTTAAGCATTATTAAAGCGGAGCTCCACCCTAAAGTGGAACTTCCGCTTATCGGATTCCTCCCCCCCTCCGGTAACCACAATTGGCACCTTTCAGGGGGGAGGGGGGTGTAGATACCTGTATAATACAGGTATATGCACCCACTAGCATCCCCGCCCATATCCGAGGATGCCCCGTTATGTCTTGGGAAACACTGTTCCCAGGACACAGCGGGGACCAATAGAGACGCGCAGCGCAGTAGGGGAGCCGTGCAGTGAAGACGTTGCGTCTTCACTTCCTGATTCCCTGATTCCCTGACAGAGGATGGCGGCGGGGCAGCTGAGAGACGAGCGGTCGCTCGTCACATTCTGCCGACACCGCTGGAACCTGGAACAAAGTCAGCAGCTGCAGTATTTGTAGCTGCTGACTTTTAATATTTTTGGTGAGGGTGCAGCTCCGCTTTAAAATCACTGCTCCTGAAAAAACAGCCGTTTTTAAAACTTTTTTTTGCATTGATACATGTCCCCTGAGGCAGGACCTGGGTCCCCAAACACTTTTTATGACAATAACTTGCATATAAGCCTTTAAAATTAGCACTTTTGATTATTCATTATTCATGTTCTGCTGGGAACCGAACCGGGGGGTGTTTGGCTCATCCCTAGCAATGAAGATCTTCTAGAACTTGAAGAGGAGAGAGAAGAAGATGTGCAGGATGGGGTTTAGATCATTGAACAGCCTGAAGGCTTAACTACAAAAATTCTCTTTGAAGCTCTGTCACCTTGATAGCGCCATGGCTCTTTTTGAAAAGCATGATAGGGATTTTGAAAGAAGTTCCAAAGCCTATGCTAACATTTCAGGGGCTTATGCCTGTTACAAAGAAATTTACAGGGAAAAGAAGAGAGCGACACTTCAAACCTCCATAGACACTTAAAAAATAAAATAAAAAAGAAAGTAAGACCGCGCTAGACTCAAATCCCTAACAATTATTAGACATGGGATCCGTCAAAAAATACGTTTCGTTTCGTTCCGTTTTATTTCGTATCCAAAAAAATTCGTAATTCGGGTTTCGTATACGGAATTTAATTCGGATTCGTACGAAATACGGATTTCGTACGAATCGTAAGAATCGTTAATTTGGTTAACGAATAGCGACACTCTACGAATAATATCCGAAAACGTATTAAGGTTGCATAACAACAGTCTATTGTGTGTGTGTGTACTGTGTAGACAATAGCTCTGCCTATGCCTAACGTTATTCTAATGGATTTGTAAATTCGTTACTTTTTTTGGTTTGTTGATTGGTCATTTTACATGTCTCTCTTTCTCTTACAATGGCGCTGTCTAACGTGCTTCGAATGTATTCGTACATTCGTAACTTTTTTTTTGGTTTGTTGATTCGTAATTTTCCGTGTCTCTTAAAATGGCGCTGCTTATTCTTAACGTGCTTCGAATGGATTCTTAAATTCGTTACTTTTTATTGTTTGTTGATGATTTGTCATTTTACGTGTCTCTCTCACAATGGCCCTGTCTAACGTGCCTCGAATGGATTCGTACATTCTTAACTTTTTTTGTTTTTGTTTGTTCAGTCGTCATTTTTCGTGTCTCTACAATGGTGCTGCCTAACGTGCTTCGAATGGATTCTTAAATTCGTTACTTTTCTTTGTTTGTTGATCTGTCATTTTACGTGTCTCTCTCTCACAATTGCGCTGTGACTGTCTAACGTCCTTCGAATGGATTCGTAACTTTTTTTATTTGTTTGTTGATTCGTCATTTTACGTGTCTCTCTGACTCTCTCACAATGGCGCTGTCTAACGTGCTTCGAATGGATTCTCAAATTCGTTATTTTTTTTGGTTTGTTGATTTGTCATTTTACGCGTCTCTCTCTCACAATAGCGATGTCTAACGTGCTTCGAATGGATTCGTAACTTTTTTTTTTTTTGGTTTACTGATTCGTCATTTTACGTGTCTCTCACTCTCTCACAATGGCGCTGGCTAACGCGCTTCGAATGGATTCGTACATTCGTAACTTTTTTCTTTTTGGTCGTTGATTCGTAAATTTACATGTCTGACACAGTGGCGCTGCGGCGCTGCATGCGTCGAATGGATTCGTACTTTTCTAATACATCGCTGTTATTCGTAACTATTCGAAATCTCGTTTATTCTTTACTTTCGTTTTTGACATGTGCCTATAGTCTCCGCCCCTGGATGTAGTTTTGAGAGGCCGGCCCCTGGATGTAATTTAGAGAGACCGTGTGACTCCGTGTGACTGTAGTGTAGTGAGGGAGGAACAGAGAGAGAGCAGAGCAGAGACTGAGAGCAGAGAGAGTGGTATTGTTGGAGTTGTGGTTGTTGTTTTTGTGTGGACTGAATTTGTGATTTGTGTGGAATTAGAATGTCTGGGAGTGAGAATGTATGTGTGAGTGAGAGTGTTGGTTTGAAAGTTGTTGTTGTGAGTGAGAGTGGAGAGGACTCAGGGGATCGGATGAGTGGAGGGGAGCGCCGGATGAGTGGAGGGGATCGGATGAGTGGAGGGGATCGGATGAGTGGAGGGGAGCGCCGGATGAGTGGAGGGGATCGGATGAGTGGAGGGGAGCGCCGGATGAGTGGAGGGGATCGGATGAGTGGAGGGGAGAAGAGTGGAGGAGAGAGGAGTGGAGGAGAGAGGAGTGGAGGGTCAGGGGGTGGAGGGGAGCACAGGAGTGGAGGGGACTGGAGTGGGGGTGAGAGGAGGATCAGTGGGGGGTTGAGGAGAGAGGAGGGAAGAGTAGAGAAGAGGAAGCATAGTAGAGAGGACAGGGAGAGGAAGCGTAGTAGGGGGGACAGGGAGAGGAAGCGCGGAGGGGACAGGGAGAGGAAGCGCGGAGGGGACAGGGAGAGGAAGCGCGGAGGGGAGAGGAGGCGTGAAGAGGAGATGAAGAGTGGAAGGGAGCATGGCCATGGAAGTGGAGTGGAGCGGGAGCGGGAGCATGGCCAAAAAAAGAGGCGTATGCCCCCCCCCATATCAGAAGATGAAATGTCTGACACCGGCGACCACCAGCGAACCAAACGCAAGCAGCAGCAGAAGACGATGACGTCATCAACAAGGGGGCCAGTCTTTACCCCCCAGGAAAACGCTGCTCTGGTGGCTGCTGTTAGGAGGGACAAGGCCACATTGTTCAGCCTCAACGTCCCTACTGCCCAGAAGACAGCAGCCTGGGATCGAGTCCGGGACTCTGTGAATGCCCTGTCCAAGGTTCGCAGGACCACCGCTGGTGTCAGGCACAGGTAATAATTATTCAAATTTTATATCACTCTTAGAACACACCCCATATTTGTGAAAAACACACACAGTAGGCTTTGAGTAATAAACTGATTTGAACGTAACACAAATATATTTAATATATTTATTTGACACAGACAGACACAGAAAAGTAACATGTAAAATAAAAATAATATTAACGTGTGTATATTTACTAAATATACTATTTTCATTTGCAGATTTTATGATTGTCGGGCCTCTGTCCATAAAAAAATTGAGAGGCAGGCCACTGGAGGAGGCAAGACTGTCTTATTTAGACAGTGGGAGGCAGAGCTTAAGGATGGCCTCCTACTTCACGAAGATGCCCCGCCCCCTGGAGTGAGCACTGCCAGTGCCAGATCCGCCGCCAAGCACCAGAGACTGAGAGCTGGTGAGTAAAATAAAATCTATCATTATATATTGCAGTTATATGGTTGTTGTTTGCAGCTCACTATATTTTTTATGACTGCGGCATGTGAGACTTACGTTTTGCTTTACATTCATGTTTTCCAGATCGATCAATGTCATCATCCGTGGAGGAGGGAACAGGAACAGCTGCTTCTGCTTCATGCCCCCCTCAATATTCTGGCAGTGGTGAGTACCTACTACCTACCTAACCAACACAAAGCAAACATAATAACAAACATCTATTTATTGTATTTAACCACTTCAGCCCCCGATGATTTTCCCCCCTTCCTTACCAGAGCACTTTTTGCGATTCGGCACTGCGTCGCTTTAAGTGACAATTGCGCGGTCGTGCGACGTGGCTCCCAAACAAAATTGGCGTATTTTTTTGAACAGAAATAGGGTGGTATTTGGTGGTATTTATTTGATCACCTTTGCGGTTTTTATTTTTTGTGCTATAAACAAAAAAAGAGCAACAATTTTTAAAAAAAAATCAATATTTTTTACTTTGTCATAAAAATTATCCCCCAAAAATATAAAAATAAATATTTTTTTTCCTCAGTTTAGGCCGATACGTAAAATTACGTATTCTTCTACATATTTTTGGTCAAAAAAATTACGTTAAGTGTATATTAATAATTGGTTCGCGTGATCACGGACATATGTACGCAAATGATCATGTACAGATGACTGTGTGCAGGTGATCACGGACATATGTGTGCAGATAATCATTGACACATGTTATTTTACCGGGACATATGTGAGGGACATGTGTTTTTATTATTTTGGGACATGTGTTTTTATTAGGGGACATGTGTGTTTTGGGGACATGTGTGGGGACATGTGTGTTTACACTGTGGGGACACTACACTGGTGATCAGTGAGTAAAAAGCTGTAAAAACAGCTAATACTCACTGATCACCAGCCGGCTGGAGTGATCCGCTCTCCTCTCCTCACCAACGACTTCCGTGTGAGGAGAGGAGAGCCGATTGCCTAGCAAACGGCTGTTTGTTTACATCACATGACGGCTGTGATTCGACACGGCCGTCATGTGATCAGGAGGGCCAATCACCGACCCCTCCTGCCGATCCGAGATGCGCCGTGTCCGGGTGACACGGCCGCATCGGGATCGCGCCACTGCGCTGGCACGCGCGCGATCCCTCTACTTCAGAAGGACGTTCCAGAACGTCAGATCAGAAGTAGACGGCTCCCACCCGGCCGTCTATGTACAGTGGCCGGGTGGGAAGTAGTTAAGTACCGTAGTTTATCGCGATTCCAAGAGCGTTTGCAATTTTAAACCATAACATGTTCGATATCTATCTATTTTACTTGGAGTAACATCGACTATCGCAATATCCCCAAAAATTGGGCTAAATACATTTACTGTAAAAAAAAATGTTTTTAATTCAGTTAATTTCTCACCTAAAATTGCTTTTGAAAGGCCGCTGTGCAAATACACACACAGTGCACATATATATATATATAATTATAATGTTTGTGGTTCTCAGTAATTTTCTAGAAAAAAGTTTTGATTTTAAATTGTAAACAATAACTGTCATAAATAGGCTTGGTCCAGAAGTGGTTACCATAACTCTTTATTCTATCTTAACAGAAAGCCTGAGCTGCCATATCCCAGACCCTCCAGCATCAGCTCCTTCTGCCAGGAAGCAACGCCCCATTTCTCCTCGACGTAAGTACTAGAATACGCAAGCTGCCAATATAAAGAAAAAAGGACACAAGGCACCATCATCCACACTAAGTTCACAAACACATAAAAAAAGCTACAACCATCCATTTTTAAGTTCATACACACAGCACACACCCCAAACTAGGGGTCTACCGATTAATGGTGGCCCCTTTTTTTGTAATTATCGTTGACAAACTTACCAATATAGTGCTTCAAGGTGTTGTACTCGGGTGATGCTTGCAGCGGCAGACATCACCCGTCCGGTGCTGTTTTTTAACAACCAATGTGGCTAAGCACTAGCAGCCGCTTGTCTGTTATTACAAACAGCTGGAGGGGAAGTCCTCCCCAGAAGTGCAGTCGCTGTAAATCTGAGGAGAAACTCTGAATTGAGGGGAAGCTCTGCTGATTTTATCTTCCAATCGTGTACAAACAAACATTCTGTTTTTTTTCCCTTGCATGACTGTCCCCCTCAGATCTACAGCGACTGCACTTCCAAGTGCACTTGTAGTGGAAAGTGTATTTTCCTTTAGTAAATAGACCCCACTGTTAGTATTGTAACCTATAATTGTTTATTCTATTACTACAATATTTGGAAATGCATCTGATCTTAGTATCTGAACGCCACTACAATCAGACAGCCACCAGTAACAGTAAGTTAGTAACTAGGGTGGAACTTAGAAGAGTAGTGAAAATAAATTCTTTGCTATATATTATAAAGAGAAAAACAAACCTATTTTTATTGAAAGCGTTTGTTTAAAAAAAAAAAAGAAAACTGTTCCCTTAAAAACTTAAGGAAGGACCACCCGCCGCAGTTATATGTCGGCTGTTTGAAGAGGACCACCATTGTTATGGCAGCAGATAGCTGCCATAACCCCGGTATCTTCTTCAGCGGGCGGTCCTCTTTCAGATAAAATTGGTTACTGCGGCGGACTTGCCGCAAGTTCACTTTTATCAGGGGCCAAAGAGGCGGTGGAGACGATCAGGTCCACTTCTGCCCTCCAATCTTAAAGGGTTTTTTTTTTTTTTTTTTTATTTTTTTTTTTTTTTTTTTTTTTTTTTTTTTTTTTTTTTTTTTTTTTTTTTTTTTGGGTGGGGGAGAAGAATATGACATTTCTTTTTATATTAATTTTTTATTGTATTTTTGTGTAGATAATATATGAGATCTGAGGTCTTTTTGACCCCAGATTTCACATTAAAGAGGACCTGTCATTGTTTTTTTCTATTACAAAGGATGTTTACAATACATTCCTTGTAATAGGAATATATGTATATGTTACACAAATAGTATTTATTTTTTAAAGGACAATGTCAAAATAAAAAGGAATAAAATATGTTTTTATTATAATCTCTAGAAATCAATTTCTTTGAATGCTAGCATCAACATTGGCTATCTCGTCTATTTCAGATCAACAAGAAGACCTGTCAGACGGGATTTCGCTCCGGGATGAGACCGAGCTGACCCCTTTGGCCCAGAAGCAGACTCTAGGGCCACAGGAAGCTGCCCCCCCTGTACGTCCTCCACTGCCTCACCCTCCAGAGGAGCAGCCAGTGCCGCAGTTGCCACCACCAACACCGAGTCAGACAACTGTCCTGCTGACAGAGATGCGGAGGCTGGCCAAAGCCAACAAAAAAATGCAGAGGGAGAATCGTAGGTTGAACCGGACCCTCCACCGTGCCATCAGAAACCACACTGATGATATGGAAAGGATGTGGGTCCGGTTCAACCTACAACAGAACCAGGCAATGGAGCATTGCAAATTATGTTTGCTGGAAGCAATTTCCAGACACAATGCTCCATTGCCTGGTACTAGCTCTACCACCACCATGAGCAGCCGAGAAGCCTCTCCATCATGATGAAACCAGCATCCACTGCGTGCTCCAGGACCATAGCTATTTTGTTTGTTTGTTCAAATCTAATATATTATTTTATACTTTTATTTTGTGTGTAAAAATAAAGTTGTTTTGAAGTAATAAAACCAGCAGTCTTTAGTGCTTGATTTTGTTGAGGGAGGTGTTTATGTTTACAGCACACTAGACACATAGACACACTGTGATAAGCCACATTGACACAGAAATAAAAAGTTCCCTCCTCCGCCTGCTCCGCAACTCAAAAGGAGTGTTGCAAAGCGAGCTATACATTCTGTCCCCCACCCCATCCCATTCCCCATCCAAGGTAGCCAGGCAGACATATAGGACAGAATAAGGTGACAGACACTACTGTACAACTGAACATAGAAATGTTTATTAGGTCTCTCTAAAGCATAAAGCAACTCCAACAATAAATTATTAATAACTTAACTTAATAACAGTAGTTAGTTCCCTTCTGCAATGGCAGAAAACAAAAACACTCCCCTTC
This sequence comes from Lithobates sylvaticus, assembly GCA_028564925.1. Taxonomy (NCBI): domain Eukaryota; kingdom Metazoa; phylum Chordata; class Amphibia; order Anura; family Ranidae; genus Lithobates; species Lithobates sylvaticus. The sequence goes on along the minus strand of CM053028.1, from coordinate 301,925,469 downwards.
CCCCACCCAAACATATTGGGGCACATCAGGGCATATTGGGGCACATCAGGGCATACTGGGGCACATGGCATATTATTGGGGCACATTGGGGAACATCAGGCCACAGCGTTTACCAGCTTGTGGATTAGTATAATTACATTTGGCACATCGAACAACAATTGAATGGGTATAAATATTTTTTGGGCATTTAAGAAACTTTGATTGTGGGGAGGGACAGGGTCCAACTAAAGAGTCTAAGACCAAGAGGCCATCTCTGCTGCAGAGTGCAGACAGTCAGTCAGTGAGTTCAAGGAATGTCCAGAGTAAGGGAGGGGTACCCCAGCTTTGGCAAATTTATTTTCAAAAATGCTAACTGCTCCATTAGCTGGGGGGACAACTGTGATCTTTGGGGTGACAGGATGTTTCCCGTCACAGAAAACACCCGCTCACTCTGGACACTTGTTGGAGGGCAGGACAGTAGCTCCTTGGCAATATCTGCGAGGGCAGGCCACTCCTCGCTCTTCTCCTGCCAAAAAGACATAGGATCTGTGGTGGGGTGCACTGGTGGGGATGACAAATATGTCATGACAACCTCCTTTGATGAAATGCGTTTCCTGGGGCGCACTATGCTGCTGGAGGTTCCCATTAGGGTGTCAAATGCCTCAGTCAAGACGGAAGAAGATGCTCCGCGACCGCTGGCAGGAGCTCTGCTGCTCACTTCAGAATCAGTAGATGCTGTTGCATGGGAGAGGGGGTTTTCAATATCTTCTTCCTCCTCTTCCTCCTCTCCCAGCTCTTGCGGCCTTACCATCTGCCTTTCCCTCTGACGCACCCTGTCAATCAGTCTGTCCCGCCATGTTGTGAGAGCACTGCACTGCACAGCCATTTTGCCCTTGCAACGAGGGTCACACATGGCAGCCAGCATCAGTTCTGGGCAAGAGGCGGTCAAATCCTGCGTGCGCCTGCCCAATTCCAAGAGAAATGTCTTGAGCAGAGCCAACACATCAGGTTGAGGGACACCACCAGGCAAAGGTTCCTGAGCTGACATGAACCGCTCCAATTTAGTCTGAAGATGGTTAAAAAGCGGCAGCACATTAGCAATGCTGGCATCCTCGCGGCTCAGATGTTCTGTCACAGAGAGGAATGGTTTGAGGACTGCCACAATCTGCCCAATTATGGCCCAGTCCTCCCTGCCTAAAGGTCTCTCTATGCCGATATTATGTTCACAGGCCATGGCATGGAGAGCCTTCTGCTGCTCAAGGATGCGTTCCAGCATTGCTAGGGTTGAATTCCACCTAGTCCCCACATCCTGTTTTAGGCAGTGTTCTGGAAGGCCTGCCTTCCTCTGTTCCAACCTGAGGAGGTGGCTGTCCCTCACACTTCGATGGAAGTGGCCAGCCATCTTCCGGCAAGAGTCCACCACTTTGGACAGCCTTCCATCGCCGCCAGAATTAGCCTCCACCAATCGGAAGCTTTCGGTTACCACCTGGTGGAGAAGGTGGGCTGAGCAGCGCACACCCACAAATCTGCCATCCCTTACAGCCTTCACCATGTTGCTGCCTCCGTCTGTCACAATATAGCCAATCCTGTAGCTGTTGCTGTCAGTGTCTGCCTGAAACCACTGCAACAACATTTTCTGCAGGGCTTGCAGGATATTTTGCGCTGTATGCTTCTCATCAAGCACCTCAGCGTGCAGCAGAAAAGAACGGTGCCCCTCTTTGACAAGTGCTGATGACGAGGATCCAGATGACACCTTGCCCTGCCACCAATGTGCCGTCAGGGACAGGAAGGCGTGTCGGGCACTAGATGCACTCCACAGGTCAGTGGTCAGGTGCACTGCCTGTCCACCTGCCTTTCTAATCTCGTCCTTCAGCACCCCAACACAAGACCTGTATAAGGCTGGCACCACAGTTTGGCTAAAGGTCTTTCGTGATGGCACACGGTACTGTGGTGCAACAGCCTGCATCAACTGCCTGAAGGGCTCACCTTCTACCATATTGAATGGTGCTCCTCCAACTGCAATAAGCTGGCCGATCAGGCGTGTAATCTTCCTAACCTGTGCCTGAGACATTCCTTTTGCACTGTGAAAGCCACCAAAATCTTCCAGGGTGGCCTGGTGGCTGGTATGGGTTGGATGTGGGGTGGTGGTGCTGGTACTTATGGTGGTGGCTGTGGTGGTGCCACTATTGGTATTGGTTCCTCTTTTGGTGTTTGGAGGGGACACAATTTTCTCCCCTAACAGCACAGCCTGGTGGTGCACACGCATGTGCTGGTTCATCCCGCTGTTGCTGAGATGCCCTATGTCTCGGCCCCGGCTGATGTCCTTGCCACAATGCTTGCATTTGGCCTTCTGACCAACGCCAATTTTGGTGAAATGCAGCCAAACGCTGGAACGGCAGCCAGCACCAATGACACTGCCCGCAGTGCCTGGTGATGGACTCACATCCACTGCAGTGGTTGGACTGTCTTTCTGAGGTTCAGCAGGAGGAGCAGGATGAAGAAGAGAATGAGATCGGAACATCACGGGTATTTTGGGTGCTGTTGCTGTGGTTGCATTGGCCGATGATGCTGGAGGCTTTGAAATAACGGCAGGGGACTTAGAAGGGGAGAAAAGTAGTGGGGAGTCAGGGGAGATATATTCTCCTGGGCTGTCGCTGGGGCCAACATGGGTAGATGCCGATGGTTGGTAATCAAAGTTCTCCATGTGAAAACTTGTTTCCATCTCTTTCTCTTCTTCTACATTGCCAGGGGAAGACTGATGATCTTTACAATGTGTTGTAAGCTGACTCTCCTCAGGCTCCTGCTTGCTTATCTCGAAGCTCCCTGGAGTGCTGATAGTGATAACATCATCATGATGAGCTTGTTCAGCCTGGGCCTTCTCACATGTTTCATGCAGCATGCTGTCCAAGATCTCCATCTTTGGCTGCACAAAGGTGTGTGCACTGGGAAGTTTCCCTTTGGTCTGCCCTCGTCCTCTTCCATAAAAGGTACGAGTGGGCATGCTAGTGCTACCAGCAGCAGTGCTTGTACAAGGTAAGTCCTCCTGGAACAGCTGGCGACGTGATGTCTGCGGTTTGGCAGGCTCTTTCACTCCTCCTGGTCGCCTCAACTTCATGGGAGGTGAGCTGAGCTCAGGGGCCGCAGAGACAGAACGTCCCACCTGCTGCTGTTCTACTTGACGCCGGCTCGAAGCTCTCCCTCTCCCAGCAGCAGCACTCTTTCTGCCTCGATCTCCTTGTTTGCTGCTCATTTTGCCTTCCAAGTCAAAAAAAGACAAAAAAAAAAGATGAGCAGACTAAAACAAAAATCTGGAGCAAAAGAAGAAATCCAATAGCAAAATAAGCTATCAAGGATAATACTCTTGCAGACTCGAACAGATATCAGGGCAAATGAATATCAAAAATCCAAGGATCGCAACGATATTTGAGCAGATGCACTGGCACAAATAGTTGACTGTATGATCAGCTCCACAAAGAGAAGTCATATGATCAGGGCGTGCCCTCTGCCCTGCCCTGTAGGCCTCAGCATCACAAGAAAACCTCTGATGTGATTGGTCAACCAACAGTCACATGTTTCTGTAGTAAAGAAATTTGGACCAACAAAGAATTCGTTAGTATTCGTACACTGTCGATATTCGTTATACTGAATATCGAATCCATTCAAATCATTCGTTATATCCGCTATAATAATTTATTTTGTATTAGTTGAAATTAGATATTATTTGGTAGTTGGAGCCGAAATTCTAATCATTCGTTATATCCGCTATAATAATTTCTTTCGTATTAGTTGAAAATTAGAAATTCGATATATTTGGTAGTTGAATTCGAATAGTTTGGAGCCGAATTTCGAATCACTCGTTATATCCGCTATAATAATTTCTTTAGTATTAGTTGAAATTGAAATTCGATATATTTGGTAGTTGAATTCGAATAGTTTGGAGCCGAATTTCGAATCACTCGTTATATCCGCTATAATAATTTCTTTAGTATTAGTTGAAATTGAAATTCGATATATTTGGTAGTTGAATTCGAATAGTTTGGAGCCGAATTTCGAATCACTCGTTATATCCGCTATAATAATTTCTTTAGTATTAGTTGAAATTGAAATTCGATATATTTGGTAGTTGCCGGATTCGAATAAATTTAGAATAATTTGGATCCGAAATTCGTAAACGGAATTTCGTATTCCGTACAGAATTCGTATCCAAAAAAATTCGTAATTCGGTTCCGTACGAATGTACGAATTTAGAAAAATTCGTACGAATTTACGATTCGTACGAAACTAACCGCACATGTCTAACAATTATACAGGCTGCTGCTCAAGGTGGGATACACACACTGAACCTCCCCATTGATAACTGGTCTGGGAGGGTACGCAGTGATGCCACCACGCTACAACAAGAAGGACGGGCTCCTGTATTTGCTGGCCAGCAGTTCGTGTCTATGTGCTCCTTATAGGAGATTTTATGTAAGTGCAATTTATTCTTTTATTCAATAAACTGGCGAAACCAGAATTATGCTATGGGCGGCTTTTTTTCTTCTATTTTGAATGGGATCCCAATGAGCATATGGAAGTTTAACACCCCATAACTTTAATTGGTGGAGGCTGTGGATCGGGAGAGAGAGAAGCCAGGGACACTCACATCAGTTTGCTGATTGGCTCCCACTAAAGCTTTATCTGCTTTACCGTCTGGTAAGCACATTGTGATCTAGGGTGTCGGGCACTTTTCACCAACTGTACATGCAATTTACCGAGGTGTACAATCTGAGTCACATTTGGATGGGTGCAGTGTCATTATCATCCTTTTTTGCTGCCAGAGGACTTTTTATCTATATCCATTGAGCAAATGTTATTGTTACATGAACTTTAATACATGATTATATCCTCCATAGACACTTACTTTTCTAAAAGTCCATCAGCACGCAGATCATCAACATTGACTCACAGTCATTTTGATACCAGATCATCATCAACTGACAGTCCATTTTCAGCTCTGACATCACCACCGTGTCCTGCTCCTACTCTTATTGCTACTTGTAGTAGACCCAATTCGCCAGCAAGAAAGCGCCTCACCTTTGAAGATTTGACTTGTGAAACAGAAGATACCTGTATGCCTGGCTTGTCATTTGACAGTTCTTATATAGGTAAGGGTGGGGCCACCTGGCGACATCACCTGGTGGCACTATCCCCTTATGCTGTCACTGACCCAGCATGCACTAGTCGGTGATGTCACAAGGGGTGGTGCCACCAGGTGATGTCGCCAGGTGGCTCCACCCCTTACCTATATAATAATTGTCAAATGACAATCCAGGCATTTGGCGGTTTGCCTTAGTAGATGGCTGAACTATTTATTTTCTTTTTCGGATCCAGCGGTGGTGTCGTCCTCATGATTGACGATGGATCTACATAGGTGGACACTGTTTTTTTATATTTTTATAAAGGAGTTGTAAAAAAAATATCTCTATGTTTTTATTACTTTTTGACACTTTTTTGGTGAATGGGTAGGGGTATGTACCCCATACTCATTCACATGGGGGGGCGGGGATCTGGGGGCCTCCAGTTACTTATAGGCCCCATGCCCACAGACCCACACAACCACCGGCCACGGTTGTGGGGATGAAGCCCTTGTACCCATCAACATGCTCCAAAGCTCCCATCCCCCCATGTTGAGGGCATGTGACCTGGTATGGTTCAGGAGGGGGCGCTGGCTTATTCTCCCCTTTCCTGGCTGCGTGCTCAGATAAGGGTCTGGTATGGATTTTAGGGGAAGGGACCCCCACGCCGTTTTTTATCACTTTTTTATTGCAGGTAATGTTTTTTTTATTCAGCTGTCAGCAGGGAAGCCCATTAACAGCTGATGATTCATTGGTTGCTAAGGACACCACAGCCAGTTCCCGGCCTGCTCCCTAACAACCAGTTATTAACTGCGCTCTGATTGGGCAAAGCTTTGCCCAATCAGGGCTTAGAATGCACTGTGCAGTGTCACAATGCCCTAATGCCCTGCAAATTTGGGTGTTTGTCGAACAGGCGATATTCAAGCCAAACTTTTGCTCAGCCCGAAAAAATTCGTCCAACTCTATTCATCACCAATATAATGGGAAAACTGATTAAAGTGGTTGTAAACCCTTATATACCTAGTGAAGTGACTGACCTCAGGTGATACACAGAGATTAAACAAATCCTCCTGCATAAGTCGTACCTGTTTATCTGCAGTCTTCTCTTCTCTACATTGTACAATTGTCTGAGCCTTCAAAAAAAAGAAAGCGGAAAGCTGAAATTACACTCTGCAGATCTCAATGAGGAGAGTTCTGAGGGCTTATTAAAGGGAAGGGACACCCCCCCCCCCTTCACACAGCACACAGGAACAGAGCTGAGGCTGTCAATCAGCTGGAGCTCCCTCCCCTGTCACCTTTTTTCTCTTCGTGTCATGAAGAGAATGAAGCAGTAGACAGAAATTACACTTATGCCGCGTACACACAAGCGGGATTTCCGTCGGAAAAATATTGGATGTTTTTTCCGACGGAATTCTGCTCAAGCTTGACTTGCATACACACGGTCACACAAAAGTTTGCTGAACTTTCGTCCGTCAAGAACGCGGTGACGTACAACACTACAACGAGCCGGGAAAATTAAGTTCAATGCTTCTGAGCATGCGTCGAATTGTTTCCGAGCATGCATAGGAATTTTGCGCGTCGGAATTGGTTCAGAAGATCGGAAATTTTTCTGACCGAAAAATTGAGAACATGCTCTCAATCTTTTGCTGGCTGGAATTCCGCCAGCAAAAGTCCGATGGAGCATACGCACGGTCGCATTTTCCGACCAAAAGCTCTCATCGATCTTCTGCTGGCCGAATTTCCAATCGTGTATACGCGGCATTAGTGCTCTTAATTGAGACGCACTATAGAGGCATATTCATACCTCCCAACTTTTTGAGATGGGAACGAAGGGCACCTATTAGCAAAAGTATGTAGACATAGGGCACCCTCTGTCACTCCCCCTTAAAGGAGAATTACACACAAAAGATTACTAGTTAAACCCACAAATGCTTTTTTACCACTACTATTCCCTTATTTAGGCTGTTGAAATTTACAAATGCAGCAACTTGGAAATTGTATGAAATTTTTAGCACTGTGAAACACTTTTTGAAAGATACATTTTGCTTTTTTTGTACAACTATATAGATCAGATCAAAATGAAGGACAAATGAGGGGGAAAGAGGGACGCTGTTCCAAATCAGGGACAGTCCCTTGAAATCAGGGACAGTTGGGAGCTATGCATATTCTTTGTTCATATTTCATGTCTGAGGTTTACAACCACTTTAAATTAGATGCTAATGCCATATACTGTACATGTAGTATACATAAGGGCTATTAAATTTGTAAAAGTTCCAGCTACAAAGGTAGCTGCCTACAAACTTTAGATGTAGACTGTGCATGTATGTATGATCCAGTTGACGAGTGATTCGTCTAATGAAGGATTTTTTTGCAAGTATTGTGCAAACTTACACATTTTTGCTTATATTGGAGTGGGTGGAGACTGGTTGGTGCCATATATTTTGGGTCAACCCCGGTCAACTGCCCCAAGCAGTCTCAACCGAGTAGCATTGGCCAGAGCTATGCAGGGGCCTACTAAACTACACTTCCAGATCCAACTGTAAACTTCCTGTTCAGATGGATGTTCTAAATGTACGTACAGATATATACACAGGAAGAAATACAACATTAATTTACATCACCAATAGCATTAGAATAGACAGCGTGGACATATTTTAGTGTGTACTGTAACTAAACCTGAGTCAGTAATTGTTTACCTTGTATCTGAGGTGGCTGTGCTCCATGCATTGTGGGAAAGCTCTAGCAGGGGTCTCAAACTGGTGGCCCTCCAGCTGTTGAAAAACTACAAGTCCCATCATGCCTCTGCCTGTGTGAGTCAAGCTTGTACCTGTCAGCCTTGCAATGCCTCATGGGACTTGTAGTTCACAACAGCTGGAGGGCCGCCAGTTTGAGACCCCTGGTTCAGAGCTTTAGAACTCTAAACCAGAGACCTCAAACTGGTGGCCCTCCAGCTATTGCGCAACTACAAGTCCCATGAGGCATTGCAAGGCTGACAGTTACAAGCATGACTCCCACAGGCAGAGGCATGATGGGACTAGTAGTTTTGCAACAGCTGGAGGGCCACCAGTTTGAGACCCATGCAAGTCTAAACCAAATATATGTACACAAAGAAGCCATGCTTAAGATGCATCTACCTCCAGAAAGAAAACACTTGGATGTGAAATTGGTCACTATATAGATAAAGTAACCTGCTTTCATCATTGCTTACATTAATGAGACTGGTAATACAATGCAAATTTCCCAGTGCAGCCATGTTATGTATTTTATAACACAGTGGTAATGAGAGGTCCAGCTAAATGCAGCTTCTTTACACATTTCCAGAAATGGGTCACATATAATAAAAGCACTGATTCTCAGTACTAAATTCTAGGCAATGGCAGCACAAATACTATGATCTTGCCTAACATGTAACAATCTAATTTAACCCATCATTTCTAATCATTATAAATGTTCCACTAATACTGCATTTCAAATATAATGTAACAAATATAATGTAACACAAATAGTAAATTATTAAATGATTCAATATTATAACCATGTGAGCTAATTCTGGCTTGAACAATGTTTCTCTTTCAAGTTTCATGATTTTTCAACAATTATAATTCTGCACAGGTACATCAATACATGAGACTGTTACGTTTCGTTGTTTAAAAGGTAAGTACAAACATTTAGGAGTAAATCTTGCATTAGGGAGTAGGTTAAGGGTTGAGTTAAGGAGAAGGCATTCATTTTAAAGGTTAAATAGATCGATATATTGCTTAGGACACGTGTTAGTTAAAAATATAGAGATATATCAATGTTGGTTGGTATGTAAACAACAAAATTCTAAGTTTTGTTATTTTACTATATATTTAATAGATATGTTTACATTAGGGTAATATATATATACAGTATATGTGTGTATGTATGTATGTATATATATATATATATATATATATATATATATATATAAAATATATCATAATAAATATTTAGTTACCAGTAGGAAAAATGTAAGAAGATAAATTACTCACCTCCCTTGCTTATACAACTCAGGTATTACGCCTCTTGTCTGACGATGGGCTCTGCTCTCAGCGCACGCACTCCACGGCCACAAAAGAAATAGGGTACACATCCGAACAAAGCTCGTAGTCAGCATGTTACCTCAAAGTTTATGGCCCAAAAATAATCCAGATTGGACGCACTAACACCAATTTTAGTTTTTTCTTTAAGACATTGGTGGGTCATCTCATTATTAGAAGGATGTTTACCCATACAGGAAAGAAACTCCACTCAGTATTTAATCTGCATGGTGGGGAAAGCAATTTCCACTAAACCTATAAATCCTTCTACGTCAGATGGCTGGGATTTTAAAGCTGTGGAGAATTCATGTCTCTTTCTGAAGCGCTTTTATGTTTGCTGCTTAGGGCAATGTAGAGAAATTGTTAAAATTGAAGTTATGGAGCAGGGATCCTTGCAGAAAGCTTCAAGAGAGCAGCCGTCTTGTAATGACCTCCTGAAATCAGTCACTTGTCATTAAATGTTCTTGTAGTTGCTTATTCATAATATTTCCAACATACAGTGTGCTAATGTAGCTCATTCGATGATTACACTGCACAGAAGGAAAAATGTATATTTAGCACAAGGTCCATTTTATGTTTCCAGTATATATTTTGTATTTTTTTTTTCACAATAAGGGTTTATTGAAAAGTTTGAATGAATACGAAGCATAGTATAATATAAAACAAAAGAAAAAGGGTGAACGTGTATTTCTTATTAACATTTTACAATCAAATTTTGGATAGATTATTTTTCAATGACAAATAACAATGTTGATGGCAAGTGAGTATATATCATACATTTTTAGGTAGGTAGTTATACCCTTTTGCTATCTATACAGGGAGTCACTTCCTTTTAATTTGATTTAAAGTGATTGTAAAGCTTTGAGCTTTTTTTTTTTAAATAACAAACATGTTATACTTACCTCCACTGTGCAGTTCGTTTTGGGGCGATCATCCTCTTCTGGGGTCCCCCGGTGGCGCTGGTAGCTCCTCCCTGCATCGTATAACCCCCTATGAGAAGCGATCTCCCGGGGGGGGGGGTATCTTGCGGACATGCTCCCGAGTCCAGCATTTGGCATCCATAGATGCAGAATGCAGGACTCAGCCCCGCTCCCTCAGCGCCCGAGTCATTAGATTTGATTGACAGCAGCGGGAGCCAGTGGGTGCACTGCTATCAATCTATCCAATCAACAGCCGAGAATCCCGGGCAGAGGAAGAGCGCGTCTCCGCCGTGGGAAATTCCAGGGCTCATGTAAGTAAAATGGGGGGGCCGGTCACTGCCAGGTGCTTTTTCACCTTAATGCATAGGATACATTAAGGGGAAAAAACATGAAGGTTTACAACCCCTTTAAACCCCCGGAAAATGGCTAGATACACAGATAAACACATATATAAGATTTTTTTTGCCTGCCAAAGGATTTGTATTGTTTTTTCATTAATTCCTGAGAGTTATACAACCCTGCCAGACACCATAGCCAGCCTGGAGACCTGACCTTTATCCACTGCAGTTTATCTACTACCCTTTTTTTGGTCCGCACCAGAATCGGATTGCATGGGTGTTCACACTCATGCAAACCGATTCCTGTCCGAATTGACAGTTCGCACTGCGATATGCGAACTGATCTGGGGGTGTAATTAACTTTGTATTGACACTCCCAGTGGTGTGAACTGCCTGCGAGTCAGGTTCGATGCAGGAACCCACAGTGGATTCGCAGGGTTCTGACATCGCACCAATGTGAACCAAGCCTAAGGCTCTGTTTCCACTACTGCGAGTTGTTGTGCGACTTGACACAGGTGAAGTCGCATGACAAACCACAAAAAGGTTTTTGCACTACTTTGATCCGACTTCGGTGCGACTTGTTCTCTCATGGTACTCACCGGTTGCATGACATTGCATCAAAAAACGCATTGCAAAGTCGCACTGTAAATCGCGTGACTTTGGGGTCACAATAGTGGAAACCTAGCCTAAGACCTGTACTTTCAATCACCCCAAATATTGAGGTAAAGATACCCAAAAGAAAATCCATACATTTTTACCTTAGATGAAAAGCAAATTAGCAAAGCTAATGATGATGATTTGCAAAAGCTGACAATCAAAAGCTATATTAGCATCGTTTGTAATTCTGCAAGTATGCAAAACAAAATATGTCAACGCATACAAAAAAAAGAATTGTAAAATTCAAAAGAATTTAGATAAGGCCCCTTTCACACTTGTGCGACCTGAAAGTTGCACAATTTTGCTACGATTTTTGCCGCAATTTTGATGCGACTTGAAGCAATGCCTGTGTAATATTGAGGTCTACTGACCTCAAGTCGCAATAAAAGTCAGACCAAAGTAGTGCAGGGACTACTTTGAAGTTTCACAGATATGACTGGTACTCATTGCAAATCATGGGTTACGACTTGTCATGCGTCTACAGTCCCAAGTTGCATGACAAGTCGCACAAGTGTGGAAGGGGCCTTAATACCAAAAAAAGAAAAAAAAGAAAGAAATAAAATGTGTATCTATATGTATATACATACACACAGTCAAAAATATTGAAAAAAAATAAAGGCTTGGAAAAAAAAGACAAAGTTATAAAAATTTAAAAAGACCCGAAACATAATCAACACAAAAAAATTATAACACCTGGGTCACATATAACAGCCTTCTGGAATAAACACAACTGCCACAAAATAAAGAAAGTGACACAGACATCAAGTATAGGTTTATAGTATAGTGTATTTAATGAAGCCATCACCAGAAAATAAAATCCAGCACCACCAATAATAAGCAGACAACAATGACAGACAGGAACAGCAGAGAGTTACAGAGACTACACAAACACATTACTACCAGCAGGGGGGCCGCGGTCCTGCACGAGCTCCAGGTGTTCTATCGATTAGTGCCCTCCATTGAAAAGTGCCCGTGCATGCACCGAACTGAAGGGCACTCCAGCTGAGTTGCCGATCAGCTGGAGTGACGTCACCATAGAGCAGTGTTTCTCAACTCCAGTCCTCAAGGCGCCCCAACAGGTCATGTTTTCAGGATTGCCCTCAGATGAAACGGCTGTGGTAATTACTAAGGCAGTGAAACTGATCAAATCACCTCTGCAAAATAATGGAAAGCCTGAAAACATGACCTGTTGGGGCGCCTTGAGGACTGGAGTTGAGAAACACAGCCATAGAGCATACGCACATCAGAAGATGTTTTTTTTTGATGGGCGATACCATTTCACAGGCACAATTGAAAGCAATGCAAAGAAAGGAGGGACATTGTAGATGTTAGATTGTGCCTCACTGTAAACCCGCGACAGCGAGGCACAATATGACAAATACGGTGTCCCTCCGCTGTTTGCATAGCATTAAATTGTGCCAGAGAAATGGTATCGCCCGTCGAAAAAAGGCTTCTACGTCACTCCAGATGATCGCCAATTTAGCCGGAGTGCCTTTCCGTTCTGAGCATGCGTGGGCACTTTTCGACAGTGGGCACATATTGACCAAACACCCGCATACAGACAGATGCTTTATACAGACAGGCCGCTCCCACACACCACATCAAGGCAATGTGGGCGGGGCTACTCGGGAGTCTGGAACCAGCGGGAGGGGCTGTGCTCCTTATAAGCAGGCAGATGATTAATAGTTCCGAAGGCCGCTCCCACACACCACGTCATTGCCCTTTACATCAGAGTTCCCCCTTGCACGGTAAGGTGGAATCCTGCATACTATGATGTAAAGGGGAACTCTGGGAATGTGGGGAGGACTCTGGTGACCAGAGAAAGAAAACACTAAGATAAGGGGATTTACTAATATAAGGGGGAAACCTTTATATCAATGCCCCCTTACAATATTGTATTGACCCCCCCCCCCCTCTAGACTGGCCCGTCTGTGCCATCACTGACCTCCTCTCAGGTGCACCGTGCAGGGCTCAGTCAGTCGGCTCCAGCTTGGTGGCTCTGGTTTTATCCCATAGTTTCCTCTCCGCAGTCCATACATGTCTGACTTGTCCCATGACCCCGATCCTGGCGGCGCTCCCACTCTTGACTCCCCTCCAGACGTGATATAAGACAAGAGACGGTCAGAGGCTGCGTATGGTACGGCGGAGGTCAGAGGCTGCGGATGGTACAGGGGAGGTCAGAGGCTGTGGATGGGACAACAGGAGAGTTCAGAGGCTGCGGATGGGACAACAGGAGAGTTCAGAGGCTGGGGGGGGGGGGGGCAACAGGAGAGGTCAGAGGCTGCGGGGGGAGGCAGGCAACAGGAGAGGTCAGAGGCTGTGGGGGGGGGGCAGCAGAAGAGGTCAGAGGCTGCGGGGGGGGGACAGGAGGTCAGAGGCTGCGAGGGGGGACAGGAGGTCAGAGGCTGCGAGGGGGGACAGGAGGTCAGAGGCTGCGAGGGGGGGGGACAGGAGGTCAGATGCTGCGAGGGGGGGACAGGAGGTCAGATGCTGCGAGGGGGGGACAGGAGGTCAGATGCTGCAGGGGGGGGGCAGGAGGTCAGAGGCTGGAGGGGGGACAGGAGGTCAGAGGCTGCGAGGGGGGGGCAGGAGGTCAGAGGCTGCGAGGGGGGACAGGAGGTCAGAGGCTGCGAGGGGGGGGCAGGAGATCAGAGGCTGCGAGGGGGGGACAGGAGGTCAGAGGCTGCGAGGGGGGACAGGAGGTCAGAGGCTGCGAGGGGGGGACAGGAGGTCAGAGGCTGCGAGGGGGGGACAGGAGAGGTCAGAGGCTGCGAGGGGGGACAGGAGAGGTCAGAGGCTGCGAGGGGGGGACAGGAGGTCAGAGGCTGCGAGGGGGGGACAGGAGGTCAGAGGCTGCGAGGGGGGGACAGGTCAGAGGCTGCAGGGGGGACAGGAGGACAGAGGCTGCGGGGGGGGACAGGAGGTCAGAGGCTGCGAGGGGGGCAGGAGGTCAGAGGCTGCGGGGGGGGGGGGGGGCGAGGGGGGGCAGGAGGTCAGAGGCTGCAGGGGGGGGCAGGAGGTCAGAGGCTGTGAGGGGGGGCAGGAGAGGTCAGAGGCTGCGAGGGGGGGGGGGGGACAGGAGGTCAGAGGCTGCGAGGGGGGGGGGACAGGAGAGGTCAGAGGCTGCGAGGGGGGACAGGAGAGGTCAGAGGCTGCGAGGGGGGGGGGGGACAGGAGTTCAGAGGCTGCGAGGGGGGGACAGGAGTTCAGAGGCTGCAACGGGGGGACAGGAGGTCAGAGGCTGCGAGGGGGGGAACGGAGGTCAGAGGCTGTGAGGGGGGGATAGGAGGTCACAGGCTGCGAGGGGGGACAGGAGAGGTCAGAGGCTGCGAGGGGGGAACAGGAGAGGTCAGAGGCTGCGAGGGGGGGGACAGGAGGTCAGAGGCTGCGAGGGGGGACAGGAGGTCAGAGACTGCGAGGGGGGGGACAGGAGGTCAGAGGCTGCGAGGGGGAGGGACAGGAGGTCAGAGGCTGCCAGAGGGGAGGGTCAGGAGGTCAGAGGCTGCGAGGGGGGAGGGACAGGAGGTCAGAGGCTGCGAGGGGGGGCAGGAGGTCAGAGGCTGCGAGGGAGGGCGGGGGGGACAGGAGGTCAGAGGCTGCGGGGGGGACAGGAGAGGTCAGAGGCTGGGAGGGGGGCAGGAGGTCAGGGGCTGCGAGGGGGGCTGGAGGTCAGAGGCTGCGAGGGGGGACAGGAGGTCAGAGGCTGCGAGGGGGGGACAGGAGAGGTCAGAGGCTGCGAGGGGGGGGACAGGAGAGGTCAGAGTCTGCAAGGGGGGGACAGGAGGTCAGAGGCTGCAGGGGGGGTGGGCAGGAGGTCAGAGGCTGCAGGGGGGCAGGAGGTCAGAGGCTGTGAGGGGGGGCAGGAGAGGTCAGAGGCTGCTGGGGGGGGGGCAGGAGAGGTCAGAGGCTGCGAGGGGGGGGACAGAAGGTCAGAGGCTGCAAAGGGGGGGACAGGAGGTCAGAGGCTGCAAGGGGGGGGCAGGAGGTCAGAGGCTGCGAGGGGGGGACAGGAGGTCAGAGGCTGCGAGGGGGGGGGACAGGAGGTCAGAGGCTGCAGGGGGGGGACAGGAGGTCAGAGGCTGCGAGAGGGGGGGCAGGAGGTCAGAGACTGCGAGGGGGGGACAGGAGGTCAGAGGCTGCGAGGGGGGAGGGACAGGAGGACAGGAGGTCAGAGGCTGCGAGGGGGAGGGACAGGAGGTCAGAGGCTGCGAGGGGGGGGAGGGACAGGAGGTCAGAAGCTGCGAGGGGGAGGGAAAGGAGGTCAGAGGCTGCGAGGGAGGGCAGGAGGTCAGAGGCTGTGAGGGGGGACAGGAGGTCAGAGGCTGCGAGGGGGGGACAGGAGGTCAGAGGCTGCGAGGGGGGGACAGGAGAGGTCAGAGGCTGCGAGGGGGGGTAGGAGGTCAGAGGCTGCGAGGGGGGGCAGGAGGTCAGAGGCTGCGAGGGGGGGGACAGGAGGTCAGAGGCTGCAAGGGGGGACAGGAGGTCAGAGGCTGCGAGGGGGGGACAGGAGGTCAGAGGCTGCGAGGGGGGTACAGGAGGTCAGAGGCTGTGAGGGGGGGCAGGAGAGGTCAGAGGCTGCGAGGGGGGGACAGGAGAGGTCAGAGGCTGCGAGGGGGGGACAGGAGGTCAGAGGCTGCAGGGGGGTGGGCAGGAGGTCAGAGACTGCAGGAGGGGGCAGGAGGTCAGAGGCTGTGAGGGGGGGACAGGAGGTCAGAGGCTGCAGGGGGTGGGCAGGAGGTCAGAGGCTGTGAGGGGGGGGCAGGAGGTCAGAGGCTGCAGGGGGCCCCAGGATGTCAGAGGCTGCGGGGGGGGGAGGAGGTCAGAGGCTGCATGGGGCCCCAGGAGGTCAGAGGCTTCAGAAGGGACGTAGGAAGGCTTTTTTTTTTAAATGGCGCCACTCTGCGCCATCGTGTCACTGCGCATGCGCCCGCCTTTCCGGAAATTGCCGAGTGTGTTCGGACTTCGGAAAAGCGCTGGCGCATGTGCAGTTGAATGTCAGTTCCGCAGCCATTTTTTTTCAGGAGCCGCTGCCCTCACACCGGCGGCAGTGGCCCCAGGGGTCTCTGAGAAGAGCCGATACGCCCTTGGGGGCCCCACACATTGGCAGGGCCCTACGCAGCTTGCGTAGTCCGCATATAGGGTGGATCGGCTCTGCCTCCCATGGTGAAGTACGTTTTTAAAATGTTTATTTGAAAGTAAAAGAAAGCATATAAAGAACTCACATTTAATTGTGCCTTAAGCCGGCACTGAGCGTCTCCAGCAGTGTGTATAAGATCATGTCGGTTGTTTCTCTACGCTATCTCGGTTCGTGTGCGTTCCAAACCTCGCTATCACCTGAACCGGAAGTGACGTTCACGGATTACCCAGCAGCCTCTGTCACTATGAGCCGGTGGCCCCGCCCCTTGTCCCTATATAAGTCACAACACCGCGTGTCTGAGCCATTACGGCCAGAGAGAGCGACGAGTCAACATCGGAAGAAGAAAAAGAAGACGACGACGCAGAAGGCGGCGATAGCAGCAAGAAGAACTGAAGAGCGGGACAAGACCCCCGAAGGCAGAACAAGAGGGGGGCCGGTATCTGGGGGCCCCCTTATTAAAGGGGGCTCCCGTATTCCGATTAGCCCCCCGCCCGCAGACCCCGACAACCAACGGCCAGGGTTGTCGGGAAGAGGCCCTTGTCCTCATCAACATGGGGACAAGGTGCTTTGGGGTGGGGGGGCCGCTGAACCCCACTTTCCCCAGGGCACCCCCCATGTTGAGGGCACGCGGCCTGGTACGCCTCAGGAGGGGGGGCACTCGCTCGTCCCCACCCCCTTTCCTGACCTGCCGGGCTGCGTGCTCGGATAGGGGTCTGAGATGGATTTGGGGGGGACCCCCACGCTGTTTTTTCGACGTAGGGATTCCCCTTTAAATCCATACCAGGTGACGGGGCTAGCGCGGTGGCATTCACTGCCTTCGCTAGTCCCGTCTACCTGGAGTCACGTTCTAAATGAACGGACTTTCCTCTGTGTGCGAGGCAAGTCCGTTCATTTCAAAAGTCCCGCGGACTAGCACACAGACCGTGGGATTGTCCGCCGGACTGCCGAGTCCAGCGGACAATTTTAAGTCTGAACTTAAAACTTAGTCCACCGGACTTTTGTCCGGCGCACATTCCGCTGGAAAGTCCGCTCGTGTGTACGCGGCCTTTGGGTTAAAGGGGTTGCAAACCCTTGTGTTTTTTCAGCTTGTCCAATTAGGCTTTGATGGAAAAAAAAACCTGGAAGCTAATTGTTTTCTATATAGAGCTGCACCAGATTTTGCACTCTCCAGCTTTAGTAAATCAACCACATCCTCCGTTACTTCACAGAGTCATGTCAGAGCAGTACTTTTGGATTCGATAGGTACTTCATGCATATCTACTTGTTTTTTTTACAAATAGCCCTTTGTTCAATACTTAACAGTTTGATGTCTACAGACTTCGTTTCCATAATTTCATCTATAATTTTGGAGTAGTTATTCAATCTTTTCATCAGTTCTATTCCCCATCCTGTCCATGAGGGAAACTATGCCCAGGCCTGATCCTTTTCAAGAAATAACTCTCTTTTCTTTATGTGTTTAAAGGGGTACCTGGGGTATGCGCTAGCTTTCAAAAGATGTTGGTGCTTTCCTTTTTCATCCCCTATGATTCTCATCACTGGAATCAATGAAGCCAAATAACACCACCCATGGGTACCAACCAGTATCCATGGATAGCATTTCTTGCCACAACATACATATACACTATCCCCTAGAGAAAATGATCGCTGGCTTAAAGCATCCTGAAAACAAGGGTTATTGATACCAGCTCTCCGATTCAAGACGGTATTTAAATTTGTATTAAGTTCTGGGTTATTGGTGTGAAACATGGAGGACAAATCTCTATTTAAAGAGATATTAAACTGTGAGCTTCGGCATAACTTTTGACCTTTTATTTAAGGAATTTCCTAAGTTAAAACACCAATCTGGAGAGTGGCTTCTACCAATTATCGGGAAGGAAATTGTGTTATTTGCATGAGTACCATTCAGAAACGGAGTTATGTTCACAGGGACGGCTAAGAGAGGAATTCGAAGTGAAATTTACTACATATCCAACATTTGTCATGACCTGACTTCCGAGCATAAGAATACTTATACTGAAGTAACAACATTTTATCAGTAGGGAGGTATGAGTCCTTTGGGCCCTCCACGTTGGATTCCCTCCTTTGTCTAGTTACTGTTCCATTAGAAGGGGGGCTGCATATGGCCTATAGGGGGTCCAAGTCCTCAAAATGATAGATACAGTTAGTGATGATCCATGTGGGCAGAAATACCATCAGTGGCAGCATACAGAGTAGGCACAAGGCTTTCCTAGAAGTCTGTGGTGAGAGAAGTGAGGTCATCTTTTTCAGAGTCTTTATCACCTGTTTCACTCACTCTTTGAGGATTTTCATCACCTACTGGACCTCCTTTATCTGTGTTTTGCTTCGGGGTCCTTTGTTGTACTTTTTTTATCCTCTCAGCGTGGATCCAGGCTCCAGATTGTTCCATGAGGACAGCAGTTCTGGTCACTGTGACTACGCTAGTGGGCAGGCGAAAAGGGTAATCTTGCTTCTTGGTCCGGTTCAGCTGGCGAATTAAGACCACATCTCCGGGTTGGAACTCGTGTGTTGGTTCCTGTGAAGGTAATGGAAAAGAAGAGAATACATTACCGTAGATGCCATTCAGCTTCATAATCAAGTTTCTACAATATTCTTCCTGTATCAAACTCAGATCTCCCTGCTCTATTACCAAGGGTTTCTTAATCCAGGACGTGGGAAAAGGTCCAACCATCAGGATCTCAAAAGGGGACAAGTGATTGGTCTTGGAAGGGGTCATTCTTATTTCTGCTAAATCCGCAGGCAGCACAGTTTTCCATTTGGCAAATGTACCACCCGTAGACTTCCTTATTTTGTCTTTAATCGTTCGGTTCATTTTTTCCACTATACCTGAACTCTGTGGGTGATATGGTATGTGGAATTTCCACTCTATTTGCAAAGTCTTGTGTTAACATTTCAGCTGTAGCTTTCCATCCTTTATGTTCTATGCCATGGTACTGTGAGATGAATAAATGTGCACTTGCTTTTGGTATGCCTGGTTTCCCCTCTTTGGCAAGGAGTCCTGTCTCAGGGCTCATTGTCAGACCCTGTTTATGCCAATAGGCCAGATCTTCTGGTGAAGCCATAGCCTGTAGGTCCTTAAAAAACGGTTCCCAGGGAAAAGTTGGGGGTGTGAGGGGGTAAAAGCTGGGACTGTCAAGCCAGCTTGTTTAGCAGCAGCGTCGGCCAGTGCATTTCCCTTTGAAATGTCATCAGTACTGTGTGTGTGCGCTTTACAGTGAATGATTGCTATCTTACTAGGTAGTGTAATAGCATCAAGGAGGTTGGTGACTACTGACTAGGGAAGTATGGGAGACGGAAATTGCGTGCGACTCCAAAAGCATATTTGGAATCTGTGTAAATGTTCACTTCTTGTCCTTTAAAAAGCTCACACACTCTAGTGAGAGCCATAAGCTCTGCTGCTTGAGCTGATTGATAAGAGATGGGTTGTGCCTCTATCACTATGCCAGGTAGCTTTGCCACTGCATAGCCTGCGTAATAGGTGTGATCATTGGGGTGAGAGCAAGACCCATCCACCAACACAGTGTGTGCTCCTTCTATGGGACTTGAAAGTAGATCAGCTATTCCACATCTGTTCCACCTTTTATCCCAAGTAGGGCATTCAAGATAGGGGCAGGGCCTGCCATGGGGGCTCTGTACTTGATCTGCAGGGAGAGGTTGCTCATCAGGATGACTTCATACCCACTTAGTCCTTGTGCAGACATGTGTTGGGTATTAAGATTTTTTAGCAGATCCACAGTCTTGTGTGTGGTGTGTAGTTCCGTAGGGTGACCTAATGTAAATGATGTAGCTATTTCTATAGCCATGGCACAAGAGGCCAAAGTCCTCAGACACGCTTGCATGCCTTGTACCGGAACTGGGACTACTCTAGAAAAAAAGGCTACAGGTCTCAGCTTTCCTCCATGCTCTTGTGCAAGGACCCCAGCCATGGTTTTACAGTTGAAACACTTTACAATAATCAGGTAATCCCAAATCAGGAGCCGTTACCAAAAGCATTGACCATTTCATCATTCCATTTTACAAGGTCAGGACTGTCAGGAAGAGTAGCTCGTCTCAGCAAGTTAACATAGTAGGAGCAATTAGGTATCCATTGGCTTCAGTAACCAATTATACCTATGAAGGTTAACACTTCCTTCTTGGTATGTGGGCGGGGCAGACCCACAAGAGTCACAACTCTCTTGTGACTGATTCTCCTTTCACCATGGGACAGAGTAAAAGCAAGACACTCAACAGTTTCCTGACACCTTTGCAGCTTTTTTTTTCGTAGACACTTTTTGACCTGTCTGTGTTAAATGTTCTAATAGTAAAACAGTGTCTTTCTGACAAGCTTCCTGGGATGGACTACACAACAGTAGGTCATTGACGTACTGCAGAAGGACGGAACCGTGGCTAGGCAGCCAAGACTGTAAGGTGGCCTGGAGAACTATTGAGTAGACTGCGAGTCTATATAGCCATGGCAATATAGGAAAAAGCTAGCGGAGATAGCTTTGGGGGATGATCAGTTGGACAAAATGAAAACATAGTTGTTAGGTGTGGGTAGGATAGGCTTCCCTGAAGAGGAGAGTTTTCAGGGATCGTCTAAAAGCTAATAGAGTAGGAGATAGACGGACCGATTGGGGTAAGGAGCGCCATAGGCTTGGAGAGGCTCTGGAAAAGTCCTGGAGACGAGCATGGGAGGAAGTAATGAGAGAGCTAGAGAGCAGGAGGTCTTGAGAAGAACGAAGAGAACGATTAGGTTGGTATTTTGAGACTAGGTCAGTGATGTAGCTGGGGGCAGACTTGTGGATTGCTTTGTAGGTGGTGGTTAGTATTTTGAACTTAATTTGTTGGGTGAGCGGAAGCCAGTGGAGGGATTGACAGAGAGGAGTAACAGAGACAGAGCGGTTGGTAAGGTGGATGAGTCTGGCAGCAGATAAAGTTGTTTATAATTAATTATAACTTTTGAACCGGTTATAGTTTTTTTAATGCCTGTGTTGGTTTATATGTTACATTGTAATTATATTACATCTAACTTTCTCCTTTTGGCTTTTATGTTTCAGAAGCCTGCGGTGGATATCCTTGGGGTACCATATTGCGAATTCCGTTTGACATGCTGGTGTGATGGTCTGAACGTGCGGCCAGAAAGCCGCAACACAATACACAATTCTTTGTGTTTTGTGTTTGCGGCATGGACTACAGCTTGTTGGGATCCTGTGTGGTTCTGTTTCTCTTCCCCCTATTTGTTTTATACATCTAACTGGCCAGCTGTACCTTTCTTTTTCCACCCTTGTTTGACTAGTACCATCCAGTCCATAGGAATTTTACCACCAGTTGTCCTGCAATGTGTATTTGCTGCAGGCACTTGGGTTGCTGTCCACTAGGGGGAGTTACCAGCTCTGTTCCATTGAGGCTCACCCATTTTCCAATATTTTATTGTATATTATGTACCACCTTGTATTTATAGATGCTTATTTCATTTTTTCCCTTCTTTCATAGAACAGCTATTAAGCTCCCGATGAAGCATTCATTTACGAAACTTGTAGAGCAAGTGTTCTATTGTATACCATACATTGTTGCAGGACGATTTTGATGTTTGATATCATCTGTTCTGCTGTCTTAGGGATAAAAGCAATAATATAATTTTGCATGTATTCATCCTGCAAAATAACTTTTTAATGAATAATCTTTTTTGTATTATGTGTTTAATAAATATTTATGTTATTTTTACAATTGGTGCCTACAAAGTCCAGTTCTTTTCCACGTGCTTTTTGATCTAAAACTATTTTGTAGGACGCGGCACTGCTATACATTAAAGACCCCCACAGTACCATCCTGTGATGGAGTCTTGGTAAACTTAATGAATGTTATTGCTTTAATGTGCTTGCCAAAAGCACGGCAGTTTGCAATTTTGCACTATACAAGGATGTGGTATTGTCAGAGCCAAGGCAAGAAGAACAGCGTCAACAAAGCAGACACAATCCACGTACCGCAGATGATCATCGCATTCCACAAGCTGCCACCAGTGACTGTTAGGGTTAATTCTGCTTAGACCTGGACAACCAGTGAGAATCTCAGAGCCCCGAAAAACATTCAAATAAACACAAGAGAATCGTTTTAAATAATGCTTCAGTTTATTGGCAGCGTGAGCTGTACCTTTTATACAAAATAAGGACAAAGAAAAAGTTGCTCAACTTAAACAGAAGGGAGGGAGGAAAGACAAAGTTCATCACATGAAACATAATATTTCAGACATCATTTCAACTAGTATTGCTGACGATTGATTCTCTCTGAAAACATAATTTCAAAACCAGTTCCTACCAGACCTTATCTATTCTGTGGTCATTGCATCAAATAAGACCCTAAAAAGAAAGATATTCGTCTGTCAGCAATTTATAAAATGTTTCTGTTAACTCTTTGTTAACTCTTTCTCACCCTTCAAGTACATCAAAGAGGCAGCCCAGTCCAGTCCAGTCCAGCAAGAGACAGCCACAGCCCAGTACATCAAAGAGAGAGCCCAGTCCAGCAAAGAGACACAGCATAGCCCCATTGAGCAGCATTTTATTTTGATACCAGAAAACTTTTTCCCACAGTCTCCAGCACAGAACAGTTAACAGGAGGCTAGTGAGGAGGAGGACAGACTACCTACCCACACCATCCGTGCGGCCGCGCCACACCTCGCTCTCACACAGCGAGTTGACTGGCTCCAAACGAGCTTGCAGTCTGTCTGCACTGGGAGGCGGGGTGAAGTACAGATCACTCCGCCTTCTGCTCTCACAAACTGCAGCTGTTTGATCTCTCAGCGGCCGCCAATATTTATTGTTATAGGCAGCTTGCAGCAGGCTACATAATTAATAAGACAAGAGTACACTACAGGATACGGGGGAGTGCTCTGGCGGAGGTGCTTCAGCGTTTGATCCCTCCGTACCCTCTAGTGCTTTTTTACAGGCAAGCCTAGCAGGCTACACAGATTAGAACACAGGGAGTTCCCTGGCAGAGGTGCTGAAACAGCGTTACGGCAAAAAAAAGCCCTGCATATAAGACTTTCATTTCCTGAAATGTTTTCATAATTATCCTGTTCAGGTTTAATATTTTATGCTGACCAAAACAACTTTTATATGTTTTTTAAAGACTTTGTCCAATAGATTGTGGGCAGGAAGGGTGTACAAATGTAATCAATTAAACTATAATTTTGTAACCACTTGTCGACTGCCCACCATCGATTGACGGCTGCAGAATGGCACTCCTGTGCAAATTGCCGTAGATGTCCGCCGGGACCCGCGATTGCTCCTGACAGAGCGAGGACGGGGATTTGTGTGTAAACACACAAATCCACATCCTGTCAGTGGAGAGGAGACAGATCTACTATATAGAAACAACGATCGGTCTCCTCCCCTAGTCAGACCCATCCCCCCACAGTCAGAACACACAGTGAGGAAAGACATTTAACCCCTTGATCGCCCCTAGTGTTAACCCCTTCCCTGCCAGTGACATTTATAAAGTAATCAGTGGCTATTTTTAGCTCTGATTGCTGTATAAATTTCAATGGTCCCAAAAAAGTGTCAAAAGTGTCCGAACTGTCCGCCGCAATGTCGCAGTCCCGATAAAAAACGCAGATCGCTACCATTACTAGTTTAAAAAAAAATTATAAAAATGCCATAAATCTATCCCCTATTTTGTAGATGCTACAACTTTTGCGCACACCAATCAATATACGCTTATTGCGATTTTTTTTTTTTTTTACCAAAAATATGTAGAAAACACAGCCTAAACTGATGAAGAAATTTGTTTTTGCTTTTTTTTTATTTGGGATATTTATTATAGCAAAAAGTAAAAAAAATATGTGTTTTTTTCAAAATTGTCGCTCTTCTTTTATTTATAGCGCAAAAAATAAAAAAAATCGCAGAGGTGGTCAAATACCACCAAAATAAAGCTCTATTAGTGGGGAAAAAAAGGACATCAATTTTGTTTAGGTACAACGTCGCACGACGGCGCAATTGTCAGTTAAAGCGACGCAGTACTGTATAGCAAAAAATGGCCTGGTCAGGAAGGGGTAAATCCTTCTGGGGCTGAAGTGGGTAAAGTTCTGTACAAACTGTTGGCGCTATATAAATCCAGCATAATAATAATTACTAGAAAATGTATGCATGCTTACATTTTTTTACAAAGCTGTCCATTGGGTTCATAGAGCTGCCTATGATACAGACAGTTAGCAACATATTTCTGTCGCTCTTGGATTCTCATACTGTATTTAGTAAAAAATGCTGCCCTTTAATTCCCACATTAATAACAAAAGCCATATAAATAATATGTGTAGCATATAACATATATGCTGCACATATTATTTCCACTAATGTGTAATAAAAGGCATACTCTAGTACAATGTAGAATGTACTGGATTTAGACTTCAGGCTAAATTATAGGTGTAAAGAGGTCAGCTTGCATCTCAGTCATAGTATAATAAAAAAAATGAAAAAAACTACGCATGCAGCTTAGTGCCATGAACTATATTAGGAAAATTACCCTAGGCTATGCATTAGAGATATCCAATTCAAGAAAAGTCTATTATTTCAGTTTCCTCTGGGTCTGTCTACAAAACAAAATCCTTTTAACAGATTTTCCAGGCTTTTAAGAAAATGGCTCCATTTTTGTTATGGTAAATTTGTGTCTTAGCTTTGTTAGTAGATATCAAAAATATATAAATAAGTAAATAAATAAATCCAAGCTCACTATTATATTCAGTTATGGAATAAGTACTGCCTGCGGGATCTATCTATCTATCTATCTATCTATCTATCTATCTATCTATCTATCTATCTATCTATCTATCTATCTATCTAATTTATTCCTTATTTATTCCTAGTCACAATAATAGGTGATATTGTAGGTTAGCTAGATGCGCCCTCACTGAATGGTATTAACACTGTACTGACATGAAATGAATGAGAGCTTTAATGTGGAGCTATAGGGGTTACAGTATGTGGATTATGAGGACACTCAGCTAGGGACCATTTGTGTCTTTTTCTGAGCCTATGCAAATAATATAACATCCTTCACCTCCAGTGGATCACAAATCTTGGAGGAAATCTGGAAATTTGTGACTTCCTGTCCACACAGAAGGGTCATACATTCCAAATCTGAAGTCCTGGAACTTCATTTGTCTCCATAAAGCGGTCCTTCAAATTGTTTGCAGGACAATGGCATCTGTAACATAGTTCAGTTGCCACTGACACTGTCCATGTACACAGCAACAAATAGTAATCCTCCACGTATTTCTTCCCCCAATATTGTTTAGGAGCTGTGATTGACCTAATAGCCTGTGAATGGGCATTGCTTATTGTGCCTTCACATTTGAGATTTTTTATTTTTTTTAATCTGCAACCTTTCTGCTTTCCTGGCAGAATGACTAGCAGACACTTTGCTTTGCATGCCTCATGCTTGAGTAATTTGTTGGCTCTTTGCTGCTTGTCACTGCCCCCCTCTCATTTCATCATGTCCCTGCTTCTTCACTTGACATTTACAAGTCAATCCCTGGAAGGGTGCTGAGTTCAGCTAGCAGTAGTTGGCTTACACTCATCAACAAGATAGTGGGGTTGATTTGCTATAGGCAGTTGCTCTTTGCAAGAGCAGTTGCTCCAGAGCTTAGTAACTGAGGGGGAGCTCTGCTGACTTCCAGCATCCAATCATGTGCAAGCAAAAATGCTTTTTTTTTTAAATTTTCTTTAAAAACTAAGCTCTGGAGCAACTGCTCTTGCAGAGTTCAACTGCACTTTGCAAAGTGCACAGTCTCTTTGCCTTTAGTAAATCAACCCCTATGAGTGCTGCGGGTTTAAGCTGTTAGAAAGTGTAAAAAACTGGTATAGCGTCTGTGATCAGTCTCATACAACAATATGGTGAGTATGTTCTCCATTAATCCAATAATGTGCGTTACTGTATATGTTTTAGATGTATTGAGCCTATAAAATACTCCATTATTAATTGTGTAAAAAATATACAATCTACATCCTACAAATGGGAAGGATTGAAACAAACAGCTGCCACTACTAATCAGTATGAAACCTACCACTTCAACGAAAGGAGATAATAAGCGTAACTAGCCTGTAATCCCACCAACCATCTTCACAATATACATACGCAGTATAAATATTATATATGTAATACCTCTTACCATATGAAAAATAATATTATTGTTGTAAGTGCGCTAAATCTTGTTCAAACCTAAATAAAATAATCACTAACAAAATCTGTTAGGGCAGGGCTAGGACGCTGACATCATGGCTCTTAGTTTGATCGTGCTTGAGGCTTGGGTTTGCAGCTGGAAACGATCAACAACTACGAAAGAGCCTTTATACCTTAGTGTCGAGGAGATACTTGTATCATGTGAGTGTAAAGCCTTTTAAAATGATATTATGCCATGGAAGCCTTCCTCCTTTCGTCATAATTTATGGGTGGTTGTGACCTACATGTGAGTTGAATGTAGCAGGGAACAGGATAGCAGCAGGTCTCAGATGTTTTGACAGCATCTGTCTCGAGTTATAGAATGAGGCCTAGCCAGTGTGCAACCAAGCTGGGGAGGCTTCCAGGAAGCATAGCATGTCCCTGTTCTTTGCCTACTCTTCAAGAACCTCCCCCTACCACTAATTCTGTCCCTGTCAGACGGGTGACTTGTCCCTACATTACCCTACATCGAAATGACAGAGTCACATGGGGCAGCAGCATCCAATAAGATAGCGTCCCCAGTGACC
The DNA here is from genome assembly GCA_028564925.1 of Lithobates sylvaticus. Lineage (NCBI taxonomy): Eukaryota > Metazoa > Chordata > Amphibia > Anura > Ranidae > Lithobates > Lithobates sylvaticus. The sequence goes on along the minus strand of CM053028.1, from coordinate 301,898,527 downwards.
CATGAAACCATAGAGGAACCATGCTCCTCTTGACTTCCTCTCCAATTGCAATGCTGCTACAGTCAAGCGCTACCTGCAGTAGAGAAAATAGATTGCACCTGCCTGCAAGCTGAAAGTACATAGTACACTTTTCCACCAACACATAATCAAGAACTGTGCAATGAAAGTAACAATAAGGACACATCTGAATTGCTCTGGCAGGCAAGGTGGCAGTCTAAAATATTTTATTATATATAGGAATGTGTTACTAATAGCCACTGACATGATGTGTGGGTGGCTGTGTGCTTCCCTCTAGATCATGGTGTATATTTGCTATGCATAAATCCAGCCCTAGGCAAACTTATAACAAAGTAAAAGGAAATGCTTGCATTACAATTATTTATACAGTATACAGTATACAGTGATTACAGTGCTGCTCTGGTTGTGTAAATTTCAATGTCAGGGCATTATAAAAAAGCACTGCAATCTAAAAGTGTCAAACTAATAAATGCAAATTAAAAACTTGACCCTTAAAAAAGATTTAAAAAAAGGCTGAATACTGAAAAAGGAATACAGGCCTAAAGAGGCAAGCTAGCATGTCAGACCATTATAAACAAGCCATACAGCTTTACCTTTCCTTATGATAGGAATGACAATTGCTTGTAGAACAAAACAACCAAAGCTTTAATATATAAAACAGAATTTTTACTTGGGGACAGAATCTATGCCAAGTTTCTGCTATAATTTCTGTTTATAAAGATGTAGGGTGGTACAACTCTGGAATGCCATATGGGAATGAACAATAAACGGATATAACACCTACAAACGGATTGAGTCAAAATGGCTTGAAATGGCAGCAGTTTTTATTCGTACGGTTAAATAAGTAACTGGAGTAATGGCACTGCTGGATCAGTTAAAGGACAAAAATGTATAAACCTATTACGGGACAATTTTATGGTCCAGTTTATTGAGGCCCCAACTAGGAATGATGCTCTGTTGGACCTGGTAATCTCAAATCATGCACTAATTACTACAAGAAAGATAAAAACACTTAACTTTAAGAGAGCAAATTTTCCAAGGATGAGGACTGCTCTCCAGGACTTAGGTTGGGAGGGAATATTGGCATTGATAAACACAGAACAGAAATGGTAATTCAAAAAGACTGTTTGTGAACTCACTGCAAAGGCTGAAAATAAAACCTATGTGGCTCACTGTCAAAGTTGAAAAAGCTATAAACAATAAGAAAAGAGCTTTTAAAAAATATAAAAATATATATATTGTCCTGACACTAAAGTCCTGACACAAAGATTCTTGGAAAAGGGGTACGGCGAAGAGTTCCTTGTCGAAACCCTTAATACCGTAGAGAATCTGGATAGGGAGAGTCTCCTACTGGAGAAGGGTCCACGTGTACAGAACGACCTCCAGGGAGGAGTCCCCTTCCTGACCACCTATTCTGTACAACATGATAATATAAGGAAGCTGGTCAGTAAACACTGGCACCTGGTTACCAATGATCCCATCCTTAGAGAAGTTGTTCCAGAGAAACCCAGAGTTGTTTTCAGAGGGGCGTCATCCCTAAGAAATACACTTGCCCCAAATGTCATTAACCCTCCTATATCTACGCGAAGATTCTTCGATCAATTAACGGGTTACTACAAGTGTGGGAGATGTCATGTTTGCACATTGAACAGTGCGCCGGCCAGACGCACCATGACCTTTGGATGTAGTGTCACGGGGGCAACACATACCATCAAGCCCTTTATCACATGTGCCACTACGGGGGTGGTCTACATGTTGCAGTGCCCTTGTGGCCTACAATATGTGGGACGTACCAAACGACCCCTGCAGGTGCGCTTGAATGAGCATATAACTAATATCCTGACTGGGTTTCCGAAACATTCTGTTTCGAAACATTATTTACTTCATCACAACAAAAACCCTGCAAATACGTTATTTCTCGGGATCGACAAATTCAAGCCACATTGGCGGGGTAGTTCCCTGGTTAGGGAGATCTCTAGATCAGAAATGGGGTGGATACATCGGCTTAAGTGTTACACCCCCTTCGGGTTGAACATAGACACCGATGTTAATGCTTTTATAGATAACTCTTGAAGGTTGCTACTTGTTTTTAATGTATTGTTTTAATACTGTTTATTATTGTTGTTATCTGATGGCCCAATCTGAGATGCGGGTCAATGTGACGAGCTTTAGGGAATAAAATTCCTTTAGTGTATGATTTCACATTAACACATGTACTCTTATGTGGGTACCACATTTTGATATATCTCCCACGCTCATGCCATATTGGCTTTGAACACATACAATTTTGTATTTTTCACATTATTGATCTTTTCACCATATAATTCTATATATAAATTTGCTAATTTTATTTATATATTCGTATATATTTTTCACATTTTTTATATTTCCTTAAGGGATTATTCACTTATTTTTTATTGTATATAAATTATTATCTATTTGATAGAATTATTTTCTGTCACCTATTTATGCCCCGAATGAGACAGTTTTCTTTTTGTTTTTGTTTTATACACTAGTAATATGTATTTGGATCTGTATAAGTACTGACACCAGTAATAGCACATGATCACATATAGGGGAAGATATTTCCGGTCCTAGCATCTTCTCTCTGAAGGGTTGGCTATCCCCCCCTGGATACACGATTTTTATGTTGCCCACAATTCACTATCTATTTTCATACATGTTTTTTGTCATTCTTGCCCAAATCTGCTTATAGACTAAATTTGGCTTTTATGATATATACTCTATGTAGAGGCGGTCGTTTCTACAGACGTCCGCCCGTAAAGTTTAGCGTTGATGCCCACATCTAAGATGGTGGTTCGAGTCACATGACCGCATCCCAGAGTGAGGCCTGGTTATTTAATGGTGGTGCGTCGCTGCGTCGCCCGTTCCCCATTGATGACGGCAACTGTGCCGAAACTAGTCTGGGAAGGCGCGCAGTGACGTCACCACGCTCAGGAGGACGGGCTACAGGATCCGACCGGCCGGCGGACTTGTTGTATGCTACAATTTTAAATGTGAGTTTACTATTTTTTAATAAAACTATTCGTTACCAATTTACACTATGGGTACCCCCTCTCTTCTTTCACCAAACGTCATACTGCTGATTCTATAACCTGAGGATCGGGAGGAGCCTGGGACGGGTGATCCATATTAACATTCCGATGATCGTGGGACTTTACTGACTGGACATCTAATACTATCACTGCAGAGCCTTGTTTGCTCTGCCTTCCGGTAAGGGCATATTAATAGCGGTGGAGGGATCTCATATCACCTATTGCATTACTTCACTGGGGTGCTGGCTATTGTATGACCTTGGATGTGGACATTTGTTTGAAGCCTATGTTGCATCTACCCCAGCTACAGCTAACTATATATTGAAGATTATACAGCTAGGCTCGGACTTTTTAATTACAGACTTTTTAATTACAGACTGGTTACAGGGATTTTGTTGTTTTTTTGGCGCTGCTTCCTTTTTCCCTATTGATGTTTAGTGTGTGTATCCCACTTTGAGCAGCTGCCTGTTGCTTTTTTGTTTTTATTATTTTATTGGTTTTATATTCCTTGTGCACCTTTAGCGCGGTTTTAACCTTTTTTCCATATATATTGAGGCCCCAACTAAGAATGATGCTCTGTTGGACCTGGTAATCTCAAATCATGCACTAATTACTACGAGAAAGATAAAAACACTTAACTTTAAGAGAGCAAATTTTACAAGGATGAGGACCCATCCTTTCCAGCAAAGGCTAAAAATAAAACCTATGTGGCTCTCGGTCAAAGTTGAAAAAGCTATAAACAATAAGAAAAGAGCTTTTAAAAAATATAAAAATGAAGGAACACTATTGTCGTTTATGTTACAAAGAATATAACAGAATATGTAAAAAGGGAATCAAGGATGCAAAAATTCAAAACGAACGACAGATTGCAAAAGATATTAGGACAAACCACAAAAAATTCTTCAAATATATTAATAGTAAAAAGGTCAGGTCTGAGCATGAATGCTCTTTACAAAATAATCTAGAGTGGGTGACTGGGGACAAAGAGAAGGCTAATTTATTAAATACTTTCTTCAGCTCTGTGTATACAAAAGAGCATGGGAGAGCTCAAGTCCATGATGTGGATGGTATTGACACAGCCCCAAATGATCCACAATGGCTCAAAAGTGATATGGTCCATAAATATTTAGATAGAATAAAGGTGGATAAAGCACCTGGATCAGATGGCATCCACCCACGGATCCTAAAAGAATTGAGCTCTGTCATTTCAAAGCTATTGTTTATAATTTTTAGAGACTCAATAATGATGGGAATGGCACCACTGGATTGGCGTAGGGCCAATGTGGTGCCTATATTTAAAAAGGGAACAAAGTCTTTACCAAGCAACTATAGACCTGTTAGTTTAACTTCTATAGTCGGGAAGATACTTGGGAGTTTAATTAAAGACCACATATATGAGTTCTTGCTGAAAAAAAAAATTTTAAGCAACAGACAGCATGGGTTCACGAAAAACAGAAGTTGTCAAACAAACCTGATTTCTTTTTTTGAAGAGGTAAGTAAAACTTTGGACAAAGGGGTGGCTGTGGACGTGGTATACTTGGATTTTGCAAAAGCGTTTGACACACTTTCCCACACACGACTAATGTATAAGGTAAAGTCTACAGGCTTGGAAATATCAGTTTGTAAATGGATAGAAAACTGGCTAAAAGACAGAATTCAGAGAGAAGTGGTTAATTATTCTTACTCTGAATGATCTAAGGTTATCAGTGGTGTACCCCAAGGTTCAGTGTTGGGACCCTTACTTTTTAATATCTTTATAAATGATATTGGGTCTGGCATTAAAAGTACCATTTCAGTCTTTGCAGATGACACCAAACTATGCATTGGAATAACGTCCTTACAGGATGTCTCCAATTTACAAGGCGACCTCAATGCACTGTCTAATTGGCCGACTATGTGGCAGATGAGGTTTTATGTTGATAAATGTAAAGTTATGCACTTGGGGGCTAAGAATATGCATGCATCATACATACTAGGAGGAGTACAACTGGGGGAATCTGTAGTGGAGAAGGATCTTGGGGTTTTGGTAGATCATAAGCTCAATAATAGCATGCAATGCCAAGCTGTGGTTTCTAAAGCGAGCAAAGTTCTTTCTTTTATTAAGAGAAGTATGGACTCCAGAGAGAGCGATATCATTTTGCCCCTGTACAAATCATTAGTAAGACCTCATCTGTAATATGCAGTTCAGTTTTGGGCACCAGTTCTCAAAAAGGATATCAGGGAACTGGACAAAGTGCAGAGAAGGGCAACCAAACTGATAAGAGGCATGGATGTGCTCAGCTATGAGGAAAGATTAGAGGAACTGAATGTATTCTCTCTTGAGAAGAGGAGATTAATGTACAAATATATAAGGGGTCCATATAGTGAACTTGGTGTTGAGTTATTCACTTTACAGTCAACACAGAGGACAAGGGGGCACTCTTTACGCCTAGAGGAAAAGAGATTTCATCTCCAAATACGGAAAGGTTTTTTTCACAGTAAGAGCTGTGAAAATGTGGAATAGACTCCCTCCAGAGGTGGTTCTGGACAGCTCAGTAGATTGCTTTAAGAAAGGCCTGGATTCTTTTATAAATGAACACAATATAACTGAGTACTAACATATATAGGTAGGAAGTTGATCCAGGGAAAATCCGATTGCCTTTTGGGAGGTCAGGAATTAATTCCCCTCCTGTAGCAAATTGGATCATGATTTGCTGGGGTTTTTCGCCTTCCCCTGGATCAGCAGTGGGTATATGGGATTGTTTGATATTATTTTTTATTTATTTATTTTTATGGTTGAACTAGATGGACTTGTGTCTTTTTTCAACCTGACTAACTACGTAACTATATATAAGTCAATTCATCTATGTGAAGGGGAGCTAAAGGCTAAGGAGAATCTCAGCTGTGCTGCTATGTAAAGGCACCTACAATGCGTATCACAACAGTATGCAAGTATTGCTCAATGGGAAACTTTTCAACAAGTGAAGAGGATTGGCTATATAAGTGAGTGGCTGGCACCTGATTAGTTGCCAGCCCTATCAATGAGAAGGCTTTCACCATGTAAGCACCAGAAAGCCTTCATATGGTAACACTGTGTGAAAGAGCTGAAGTTACAAACAATAATCCAATTTACCCCACTTTCCCTGTGAAATATCCCATGAGATCCCCACTACAGGCTATGCTCCCTGTCTATCCTCATCTAGCATACTTTTTTAAATCAGATCTACCATTACCTCAACAAGCCTGCAATAATAAATTCCTGTGGCACAATATAAAATAGTATTATTTTTTCAATAAAGTGTAACCTTTGTCACTAAAGTGAACTTGTAACTTTGCATGTTGCTCTCTTCTGCCATTGTTGTAGCTGCTGAAGCCCTTGGAAATACCTAGTACTTCTAGGTATAGGGGATATATGACTGTTAACTCTTCCTCCCACAGTGTAGTGCTTTGGCTTGAGCCACCAATCACAAGCTCCAAACACTGGGGGTGGGTGGAATTGTAATAGTCCTGTGTAAGCTTCAATACAGACTGACATGGAATACTTTTTCCCCCTCGGCCCTGGATAGGAGAGAGAGCATGCCAGGAGAGAGGTGGGAGCAGTGCTGTGATTTCCATGGCCAGTAAAATATAGCCCAGCTCCTCACCCACGGGACTGTGCTAGCAACTGGGAAAACCCCATGGAAGGAGCAAGAGAGCAATGGCAATTTTAAGCTGCTGGAGACCAAGATAGACTGGGCTCAGGGGCAAGTGCTGTGCAGGGTGAGGGAGCATAAACCTTGGGAGATACAAGTCAGCTCAGCTGAGGAGCCAAGGGGGGGGGGGGGAGCAAGGCTTCATGGAGTACCTTGTGGTTTGTGTACAGAGATGTGAAAAAAGAGGGTGCAGGCTTGCGAGGGGAGGCTTAGGGCATTTTAGGTTGTTTATTGCCTGACCTCTGGGGACATACTACCAGAGAGAGACCACCATAATAAACAACTAAATAGATAGTGGGACCAACAACTCTGAACCTCCTTTGTCCAGCCAGAGTGGCATTGTGACCTACTTCCATTCACCTCAATCCAGCCTACAGGAGTGGCCATTGGAAGACAGAGCATCGGCAAGAGGACATTTGCGCAGCCTTTCAGTCATCTTTGTGTAGTTGCCACACTCTTTTTGAACTGTCATTTATACTACCTTACAGTACAATGGTACCTGCTACTTTTTCAACTGTTAGTGGTTTGTTGACATTATTCCATTGCACCCATGTAGTGTGTTCTGGCAGGGTTCTTTAACAGGCATCAAATGAATGATATTTGCTTTGCTGCGCTAATGTTTGCGCCAGTATTTAATATCAGGTTAATCCCATCATTGTTGAAACTGTTCCCTAAGCACTTCCCTTATAGGGCTTATTCTTGCTTAAATAGAGTGTGTTTTATTGCTTATGATGCGTTGGTGATTTGTCTGGTTCACTTAAGGGTGGGTCACCTCTGGGAAGGGCAGAAGAACCCAACAATTCAGTTCTTGAGCGAATCAATGTGACATAAGATGACTTTATATGAAGAGGTCTAACAGGGCAAGTAACCAGCCGAAAGATCAGTCAAGCAGTAAATACAGTGCCTTGAAAATGTATTCATACCCTTTGAAATTTTCCACATTTTGTCTTACAACCAAAAATGTAAATGTATTTTATTGATTTTTTATGTGACAGACCAACACAAAGTGGCACATAACTGTGAAGTGGAAGGAAAATGATAAATGGTTTTCAATTTTTTTTACAAATATCTGAAAAGTGTGGAGTCCACCTGTGTGTAATAAAATCTCATTATATATACAGTTGTTCTGTGACACCCTCAGAGGTTTGTTAGAGAACCTTAGTGAAAAGACAGCATCATGAAAGCCAAGGAACACACCAGACAGGTTAGGGATAACGTTGTGGAGAAGTTTAAAGCATGGTTAGGTTATAAAAAAATATCCCAAGCTTTGAACATCTCACAGAGCACTGTTCAATGCATCATCCCACAATGAAAAGAGTATGGCACAACTGCAAACCTACCAAGACATGGCTGTCCTCCTAAACTGACAGACCGGGCAAGGAGAGCGTTAATTATTGAAGCAGCCAAGAGGCCCATGGTGAGAAGGCCATGTGAGGGACACAGCAAACATGTGGAAGAAGAACTTTTTGGCCTAAAAGCAAAACGCTACGTGTGACGGATACAGGGCAATCTTAGAAGAAAACCTGTTAGAGTCTGCAAAGGACTTGAGACTGGGACGGAGGTTCACCTTCCAGCAGGACAACGACCCTAAACATACAGCCAGAGCTACAATGAAATGATTTAGATTAAAGCATATTCATGTGTTAGAATGGCCCAGTCAAAGTTCAGACCTAAATCCAATTGAGAATCTGTGGTAAGACTTGAAAACTGCTGTTCACAGATGCTCTCTATCCAATCTGGCAGAGTTTCAGCTACTTTGCAAAGAAGAATGGGCAAAAATGTCACTCTGTAGATGTGCAAAGCTGGTAGAGACATCCCCAAAAAGACTTGCAGCTGTAATTGCAGTGAAAGGTGGTTTTACAAAGTATTGACTCAGGGGGGCTGAATACAAATGCACACCACACTTTTCACATACTTTGTGTTGGTCTATCACATAAAATCCCAATAAAATAAATTTACGTGTTTGGTTGTAACATGGCAAAATTCGGAAAATTTCAAGGGATATGAATACCTTTTCAAGGCACTGTATAACTTGCAGTTTACTAAACAAATGAACAGTTAGAAACAATAATGCAAAACAGGGTTCAGGATATTAAAGAGCATGCACGCACTGCAGAATAATACAATACAGATTGTAAAAACTGCACAAACATGGACTCTTCATTGAAATGTTTCTGTGGCTCAATCACAGTAGCATGTGGCTGCATTGCACAATCAGGGTAAAGTGGCTGCATTGCACAGTCTCTATAAGATTTAATAATAACAGAGAGTCTAGCTGTGAATTAATGAGTCTCCTCTGAAGCTTTCCCACTTACTTCACCATCCCCAGCTAGTGAAGCGTCTGCTCTGGTACTCCTTCAGAACTTCATCCCTTCCAAACTTGCCTCTGGTAACAGGAGTTATCGTCCCTCTGGCAACTGCTTCTCCTTTACCTCTGACAACGAACAGGATCCCCTCGTGCTAAGCCTCTAGCACATGTGGTTCCGCCCCAGGCTTCAGGCTTAACCTTTGCTGCTCCTCCTTTGTGGAACCCTGAACTACTGGCTAGGCCTCACATAGAACTAGCAACCAGTAGGACTCGGATGTCAGACCTAGCAGCCAGGAGCTCTTTGACACACAACCACCCAGGCCGCAGCCCCGGGCAGGAAGAACCTCGATCACCTGACTCCTCCCGAATAAATAGCCTATCCCAGCATGCACAGCGGCCAAAAGAAACTCCTGCTGATTGGCTGAGACAATTTATTTACCCATCACCTGAATTTACTGTAATCCATCATCCTAATGCCAAGGCCAACAGTGCCACCCATTGACAGAAGAGAGAGACCACCAATTAAACTCAGACTTCGGACAGAAATCAGTGGATCAAACTATCAATTAGCCAGGCTAGTGTCAGGAGAACAGGCTCCTACTCCAGTCCTCATCTTCCGGTTGGGTAGCCTGTGCCTCTTTGTGCCATTCACCCCCTGTCTCACTTCCAGGGGGCGGACTGCGCTCAGTTGCAAGGGTGAACCACTCTCGGCACTTCGGCCTCGGTAAGTACTCTCCTGATAGTACAAGCCAGCCATGTCTGAGGCCGACAGAGTGCGTTCACCCCTTGAGGCTTTGTGCCAACAAGTCTCAGCTTTAACTGAAGCCGTACAAAAATTGCAAGAAGGGTACACTCAAGTGGACAGTCGCCTGCAGCATCTTTCTGGGTTAGCTGCACCTACTTTGGCAGCCCCCTCAGCTTCCAGCGGAATCTCCGCTCCTCCTGGATCAACTAATCCTACTGTAATCATGGCCTCACCCGAACCCAGGGTCCCTACCCCTGAACGCTTTACGGGTGACCGTAAGAAGTTCCGGGCCTTCAAGAATGCTTGCTCCCTCTACTTGGCTCTTCAACCTAGGACTTTTTCGTCAGAAGTTGTAAAGGTGGGCTTCATCATTTCGCTCCTGGCCGAGGAACCCCAGGCATGGGCCCATAGTTTGATGGAGCAGAGGAACCCCGCATTGAATGCGGTAGAGACTTTTTTTGAAAGTATGGCACAACTTTATGATGATCCGCAACGTGGGGCCACAGCTGAAGCTACTTTACATAACCTACTTCAGGGGCGCCGACCGGTGGAGGACTACACCGTAGAATTTCGAAAGTGGTCAGCTGACACCGGTTGGAACGAACCGGCCCTCAAATACCAGTACCGCCAGGGGCTATCCGAAGTTTTAAAAGATGAACTGGCAAGATCCGAAACTCCCGACACGCTGGAAGACCTGATTCAAGCTGCCACCAAATTGGACCGGCGCATGCGGGAGAGGCGTTCCGAACGCTTCCAGTCCCCCCGCTCCAACTGGACTTTCACCAGACCTACCTTGCCTCCACCCGCCACTGCGGCTTCAGCCGTGGCTAACCAGGAGACGGAACCTATGCAGTTGGGGTTGGTCCGGGCCCCCCTCACGGCTGAAGAACGGCTCCGTAGGCGACGGGCGAATCTTTGCCTGTATTGTGGGGCTTCTGGACATTTCCTCAGTACCTGTCCTATAAGACCGAGTAAGTCCTACCGTCAGTGTCTGATGAACTATCAGTCTTCTGGGTTCTCCCAGACTTATGTCGCTCTCTTTGTCTCCTTACAGCTGTCGGGAGAGGAGATCCGACTATCAGCAATCGTTGATTCCGGTGCCTGCAGCTGCTTCCTTGACGCCACATTAGCGTCCAAATTACACTTACCTCTGGTCCTGAAGAAACAAAACTTGCAGGTACACTTGGCTGATGGTTCTCTTCCCCGTTCAGGACTTATCACCCATGAAACCCAACCCATCCGGGTCACCACTGACTCTGGCCATCAGGAACTCATTCAGTTCGACATCATCCCATCTCCTATGTTCCCCGTCATCTTGGGACTTCCATGGCTTCAAATCCACGAACCACAGATCAACTGGGGGAGGAAAGAAGTCTCCTTTTCATCTCCTCACTGCACTCAGCATTGCTTCATTCAGGCCTCCGCTTCCTGCTCCACCATTTCTTCGGTTCCCGAGAGCCTTCTTCATGTACCCCCAGTTTACCTAGAGTTCCGAGATGTGTTCGACAAACAACAAGCGAACTGTCTGCCGCCCCATCGGGCATATGATTGTCCCATCGACCTACTCCCTGGATCAGCGATCCCTTTTGGTCGTATCTTTCCTCTGTCCGAAGTAGAATTAAAGGTCCTCAAGGCCTACATTGATGAGAATCTGGAAAAGGGGTTCATTCGCCCTTCCTCATCACCAGCTGGAGCTGGCATCTTTTTCGTAGGAAAGAGGGATGGCTCCCTGAGGCCTTGCATCGATTACAGGGAATTAAATAAAATCACAATTAAAAACCGGTATCCCCTGCCACTAATCCCAGAACTTTTCCAGCGTTTCAGATCTGCCCGAATCTTCTCCAAGTTGGATCTTCGTGGGGCCTATAATCTTATCCGAATTAGGGCAGGAGACGAATGGAAAACTGCTTTTAGATCCAGATTCGGGCACTATGAATACTTGGTGATGCCCTTTGGGCTCTGTAACGCACCAGCAACTTTCCAGCACCTGGTCAATGATATTTTCCGCAAACATCTCGATGACTTTCTTGTCGTATATTTGGACGACATCCTTATCTTCTCAGACACCCCGGAACTTCACCAAGTGCACGTGAAACAAGTTCTTTCCATTCTTCGGAGTCACAGTTTGTACCTCAAAGCTGAGAAGTGCGAATTCGAGAAAACTACAGTGCAGTTCCTGGGGTTCATCATTTCTACAAATGGGGTCTCCATGGACCCACAAAAGGTTAAAGCCATACTAGAATGGCCCGCTCCGGTAAACAAGAAAGGGGTACAGCGATTCATCGGTTTCGCAAACTTCTACCGAAGATTCATTGTTGGCTTTTCTTCCATAGTGGCACCCATCACCAAATTGACTCATCAAGGCACCCAATTCCATTGGTCCCCGGAGGCTCAAGGGGCCTTCGACACATTAAAAAAGTTGTTTTCGTCAGCTCCCATCCTGATGCATGCAAATCCAGCCTTACCCTTTGTGCTGGAGGTGGATGCATCAGAGACGGCGACGGGAGCTATCCTGTCCCAAAGACTAGGTCCCAAGGCTCTTCTACATCCTGTGGCTTTCGCATCCCGGAAGTTAAGTCCTCCAGAGAGGAACTACGATGTGGGAGATAGAGAATTACTGGCCATCAAGTTTGCCTTGGAGGAGTGGAGGTACCTCCTGGAAGGGGCTTCTCATCCAATTATGATTTGGACCGACCACCGAAATTTGGAATACCTCAGGACAGCCAAACGCCTAAAGCCTAGGCAGGCCCGATGGGCTCTTTTCTTTGCTAGGTTTAATTTCCATATCTCGTACAGACCCGGCTCGAAAAATGGGAAGGCAGACGCTCTCTCCAGGATGTTCCATGAAACACCCCAAGAAACTGAACCCAGTACCATTCTTCCATCACAGAATTTTCTCTCTCTAATTTTGCAACCTGATCTGATTCCCGCTATTAAGGCAGCATCTGGGCAACCTTCTAATCAAGGAACTCCTCCAATGGAGATGCATGACGGATTACACTGGTTCCAGGGAAAGGTATTTGTTCCTACTGAAGTAAGACCCTTGACACTCAGGACTCTGCATGATCTCAAACTTGCAGGACATTTTGGGGTTCGTAAAACAACGGAGCTAGTGTCTCGTTCCTTTTGGTGGCCTGGGTGGAGACAAGACTGTCGGGATTATGTGTCATCTTGTGTAGTTTGTCAACGGAACAAGGGGACCAACTCTAAAGCCTGGGGCCTGCTGAGACCCTTGTCCATCCCTGAGCGTCCATGGGCGGAGATAGCAATGGACTTTATCGTGGAACTACCTTCCTCAGAGGGATTCACTACAATAATGGTCGTAGTAGACCGACTGTCAAAAATGGCACATTTTCTTCCAATTACCGGCACCCCGTCTGCTTCTGCTACAGCCGATATCTTTCTCAAAGAAATTGTCCGACTCCACGGTTTACCTGCAACTATTACCTCGGATAGGGGTCCCCAGTTCACTTCTAAGTTCTGGCAAGAGTTATGCAAGACCCTGGAGATTAAAATATGCCTCTCTTCGGCCTATCATCCTCGAAGTAACGGTCAAACAGAGAGGACGAATCAGTCATTGGAGCAGTATCTTTGTTGCTTTTGCTCAGATTCCCAGGACGAATGGTCCAGTCTTCTACCATTTGCAGAATTTGCTTATAACAACGCGGTCCATACCGCCACCAATCAAACGCCCTTTTGGGCCAACTACGGATTCCATCCTTCCTTCCTACCAGGGTTCCTTCCTGAAATTGCCGTTCCGGCTGTCCAGGACCGAGTACGGTCCCTTCAACAGAACTTCCAAAAGATACAAGAAGCCATGCAGAAAGCCCAGGAGGGGTATGAAAAATACTTTAATCGGGGAAGAAAGGAGAACCCGGATTTTGAAATAGGAGACGAAGTATGGTTATCCTCGGTGAACCTCAAGTTAGCTGTCCCCACACGGAAATTAGGACCTAAATTCATCGGCCCTTTCAAAATAAAACGGAAAATCAATCCTGTGGCTTTTGAACTTTCTCTGCCGGATTCGTACAGGATACACCCTGTCTTCCACGCTTCCCTCCTGAAGCCTGTTACTCCTAGTCCTTTCCCGGGCAGGATTGAACCCCCACCTCCACCAGTTCTGGTGGATGGCGAGACGGAATTCGTGGTGGAGAAGATCTTGAGTTGCAGGAAGAGGGGGAGGCAACTCCAGTACTTGGTCAAGTGGGAGGGTTACCCCACGGAAGAAAACTCATGGGAGCCCTCAGGAAATCTGCATGCTCCACGTTTAATTCGGGCCTTCCACACCGAGCATCCAGAGCTGATGGCTAGTTTGGGCGTCCGGAGGCCGCCCCTCGGGGGAGGGCACTGTCAGGAGAACAGGCAGGTTAACACGGTGCGCCGGGTGCCTGTGCGCACGCGCAACGGGACGGCGCTCCGGCGCATGCGCATTCGCGGCTCGGCGCTCCGACGCACGCGCATGCGCACTAGCGCACGCTTGAGCGTTCCAGTGCGTGACAGCGTCACATGACCACTTACAGGTCCTATTTAAGGAAGTGGTTCAGATCAGTCCAGCGCTGGCTTGTCTTCAGCTTCCTGCTTGAACTCTGTTCCTGTTTCCGGTATCCTGATTGATTGACTGCCTGTTTGACCTCGGATCTGCCTCTTTGACCTTGCTGCCTTCTCCTGCTCTTTGACCCCTGGACTGTTTACTGGACTACCCGTTTGCTGCCTCTGGCCCTCTTGAACCTTGCTTGTGACCCGGATTTGTCTACTGTCTCCTGCCCTGAACCTCTGCTAGTGACCCGGATTTACCTGTCTACAGACCTGTACCTGCACCTGTATCCTGGAAGCTTCTCTACGGATTCCTGATCCCAGTACCTGGCTCCTACTCCAGTCCTCATCTTCCGGTTGGGTAGCCTGTGCCTCTTTGTGCTAGTTACCACCTAGATACTGTTGGTAAAATATAAATAAATATAGGCCTGCCCTTAATATTCTCTACCCCCACCACGCCAAATGACCGTGAGAGTTTATATATTAAATATATCAGTGAAAAATATATATGAATAAATAAATTTGTGAAAATAGCTTAAGTATAAAAATGTAAAATCTGCAATTCAACCCAAACATATAAATATAAATAGGCAAAACTAGTAGCGCTTGTGTAATAAACCTCATACAAATTTCAAAGTATAAAAAAGTGAAATAATTTCATATAGTCCATAAATTATTGCAAAAATATGTATGTAAAATCACCAAGTGAAAAGTGATAAAAATATTATTGATAAAAAATAGTCCAAACTTACAGTGAAACGCAGTTCAAAAACGTATCTTCGAATTCTCTTCAGTGAAATCTTCAAAAAAACTTGAGTGAATCACCACACCACGTGCTATGTGCCACCTCTCCCTCTGAAAAACACACTCACCAGCTCGCAGTGCCTCCCACTTTCGTGTTTGGCTATGGTGCTTTTTACCCACTTCAGGGGTTAATAGTGACCGTCCACTCCTTTTGTTTGTTGCATATCAGTTTGACTATTTTTCACAATAAAATCACGCCTTCAGTTAAAAGCACAGCAAACAAATTCAAAAGGGTCCGGTAATATACTGTGGCCACGGCGGACCAGCAGTGTGCGCACAAACGTGGTTTCTCACCCACTCCTAGATCTCTCTGCCAGGCCTCAGTATAAATTCAAGAAAGAGCAGCGTCTCACATCAGCATACACGTTTGTCCTGTAGCCACGCCCCCCGACATGTTTCGTCGTATTGACTTCCTCATAGGGTTCCTCATAAGCGTATTGACTTCCTCATAAGCGCTACTAGTTTTGCCTATTTATATTTATATGTTTGGGTTGAATTGCAGATTTTACATAGTTACCACCTAGCACAACTAGATTTATTAATAGCCCTGTTTAGAATCAGGGTGCTACACATACATGCAGGTGTTACTGCTTTCAAAAGTTCTCTTTCTAAATTGTAGTGTTCAGTATGTGGCTGTTTATAAAGTTTTAATAATAACTTCTGCTTTGTGGAAAGTTAAGTTTGATCCTCCTGTTGGTGTATACACAATAAAACAAGGCTTTATGAGCAGTGTTTGCAGCCTCTGCATGGATGTTTTTTTTAGGCGTCCAATAATTTCCATGTTGCACCGCAAAGAAAGGTGTAGCAGTCAGGAGTATGTATTGCACAAAGCAGCTTATAGAGTGCAGTTGTCAGGAGTATAGAATGTACAGCATAGCCTAGAGCAGTGGTCATCAACCCTGTCCTCAGGGCCCACTAACAGGCCAGGTTTTATGCATTACCTTTGGGAGATGCAGACTAGAATACTGCAATTACTGAGCAGCAAATGATATCACCTGTGATATATTTCAGTTATCTTGCAAACCTGGCCTGTTAGTGGGCCCTGAGGACAGGGTTGATGACCACTGGCCTATAGAATGCAGCATTGAGGAAAGTTGAAAAATTGGTGCTGGGCTCATAAGGTTATCTTACTGATGTTGATGTAAATAATCTGGTTCCTGGGCAGGCGGCTTCTACACCATAAAGATCTCTACGGTTTCCTTGGCTTGTTGTGTAATGTAACAAAAGTGGAACTTGAAGCTCCACATCACTGCTAAGAGGTCAGATACAACTTGATTTAAATTTCCACTTTTAGTCTGTTCACATTGTTGCCAATCAAGCTGTGATAAAGTGGGCATTTTTTATTTTTTTTTGGAATCCCTGAAATGCATTGGATACTTTTTGGATTGTGCCCCTTACTTTTATTGCAAGAAAGTTGTATCTGGACCACTTTGCAGTGGTGTGCTGCTTCAGTTTCCATTTTTATTACATTATAATAAATCACACTAAAGACACTGTTCTCAACCACAGAGCTTGTTTGGGGTTCCTTGAGCTTTGGCTTATTGAACTCCCATCTGTTGGTGCCTAAGTTCAGAGCCAGTATCATGACACTAATGAACTTTTGAGCTGTATGTAGGGGTCACATTTTTATGACCACTAAAAGAAGAGCATTCTTCCCACTGAGTATCAATGTAAAGGGCATTTTTATGACCACTAAAAGAAGAGCATTCTTCCCACTGAGTATCAATGTAAAGGGCATTTTGCCCACAGATCGTCAATGAATTTAAGATTTTCAGGGGTTCCCTGAGACCTAAAAAATATTTTAAGGCCTCGTGTTCACTTCAGCTGGTAAACAGACGTTTAGGAGCATTTGGGTGTTTTTTTCAGCAGCCCCTGAACTCTCCTTAACGTTATCTTATAGGCACATGTACACTCAGGCATTTGTCGTAGTTTAGAAGTAGTTGAGGTTAGAAGAATTTTTTTAATGCAAAAAATTGCATTCAGAATGGAAGTTTAGGGGCATTTGAAACGCCAAATGCTTGTAACGGAGTGTAAACATGTTAATTTGTATTTATAAGCGTTTTTGTTTATAGGCGTTTTCAATGGGGAATCATTTGAGAGAGAGAGAGACATTTATCCTGCATTGGGAGGGTGTACTGATCTCAAATATCTGTTATCTGTACAAAACGCTTCTGAACGTGTGGCATGTAAAAGTGGCATAACTGACGTTTTTAAACATCCGTTACTAGCTGTCAAGTTCCAACGTTCAGAAGAGGATTTCAAACGTCCTGTATACATGAAGCCTAAAGCCTCATACACACGATCAGATTTTCCAAGGGGAAATGTGTGATGACAGGCTGTTGGCGGAAAATCCGACCGTGTGTATGCTCCATCAGACAATTGTTGGCCAACTTTCCGTGGACAAATGTTGGATGGCAGATTTATAAATGCTCGGAAGCAAGGACGAGACAGAATCGGTCGGTATTGTAAACTAGCGTTCGTAATGGAGATTTAACATTTGTGACGTGGAAAATTATGAAATCTCGAAATGCAGCACATATTCTCTTCTTTCTTCAATGGGATAATAATGAAGCTGCTTTGCTGGTGATACTGATGGAGTTATTGCAAACAAATTTTCAAAGGCTACCACAACACCATTATTCCGTAGTTTTTAAGATCAAAGATACAACTATGTGGGTGTCCCTTGTTAATTTTACATTGTATTTTTTAAAATGTAACTGCCTACTCCCAAAATGTCACTTGAAGTAAAACCCATAGCCAAGTATTATTCTACACAATATTTTTTATTGTGCATTAAAAAAGAAAACAAATAAAATTAGACATGCTATCTGCCAATAGATCTTAACCAAAAAGTGCATTCTATGTATCCAAAAATATAGAAAAAAAACCAAAATCATATCACAAAAAAATGATGTCAAAGCAATAACTCCAAGGTTAATAATAAATAACACGTTATCTCCTCCGATTCCGCAACATGGCTGGTTGATGATCAGCTCTTCAGAAACAAACTGAAAAGTGCAAAGTGTGAAATGAAAAGTGCGAATCAACACTCACCAAACTTCTACTAACACAAAATTAGCAGAAGGAGCCCAAAGGGTGGCGCTAAAGATCTGAAAAACAATGCAGTGCATCACTACATTCGTAATTGTTGGCCAACAATTGTGTGGCCGTGTGTATGCAAGACAAGTTTGGGCCAACGCCGTTCGGACAAAATTCCACGGTTTTGTTGGCCAACAATCCGATCATGTGTACGAGGTTTAAGGGTTCCTCTATGGTACAAAGGTTGGGAAAGGCTGAATTAGGGAGTGCAGCAGTCTGGGGCATATAATGAAAAGTATGTCCTACTAATTGCAGCAATTAGGTGTAAAACAGGGCTATGCATTTTGCAGAACAATGAGTCTGTTTGAAGATTTCCCTTTGCCTCCTGTTCCAAAGATCCCAAAATTTGAGTTGTCACCAGAACGTGAATAGAGGGGATATCTTCCAATGGAGACAATAGTTCTGGTGACACTGGTGAAAACCAGGGATTCCCTCACTTTAGAGGGATTTTCTCTCACTTCCTCTTTACTTGGCTTTGGGACAGGAAGTGAAGTGAAAATCTCGCCAGTCGGACACAAATGGCAAAAAGAAACTGACAGGGATTATAACCCTCTTACTCTATCTGATATGAAAAAAAAAAATGTTTTGCCCTCTGCTTTAATACAATTTTACTGATATGCTTGCCTGCAGTTAATGCTGTATAACAAAATCAGACACTTGATTAAACACTCCAAATGGCACTCCAGATTTTAATGGAACAGCTTATGTAGTCATTTGTAGATATGCTCCCTGTGGGGGCAGTCTGGTCTCTTTTCCTTTATTATTATATAACTAACAATCACTACCAACATTTAATTAAATATGAAAGCACATGTGAATAGAACTGGAAAGCAGTGATAAATATAGAATAACATTTTCATGGAAGCTCAGAATTTGTCCCTTTGTGCAGCATATCAGGTTCTCATAGGAGTCACGTTATACATTCATGATTTGGCCATTAGTTATTACTTTGTGGGGCAGTATAGCTAAATTACTGAAAATGTACTTGTCTTCACAGTCTATAGGAGGATAGTCATGCTGCAGGAAAAAACAACCAACTTTCCCTAAACATGCACATTAATTAACATATTTCTCAAGATAGCCAGCATAAAATGCATAACTAGCACACAAAGATCATCTGCTTTCTCTTAAAGTGAACCTATTCGTGAGCATGTAACCCGTTTTCCTGTTTCTTATTATAGTGATGTGATGGGTGATTAACGTGATATTAAAGGCAAGGTTTTTTTTTGTTTTTTAACCAATTCAGCCCCGGAAGATTTTACCCCCTTTCTGACCAGAGCACTTTTTGTGATTCGGCAATGCGTCGCTTTAACTGAAAATTGCATAGCCGTGCGACGTTACACCAAAACAAAATTGACGTCCTTTTTTACCACAAATAGAGCTTTCTTTTGGTGGTATTTGAACACCTCTGTGGCTTTTATTTTTTGCTCTATAAACAAAAAAAGAGCGACAATTTTGAAAAAAAAAGCAATATTTTTTACTTTTTGATATAATAAATATCCCCAAAAAATATATAAAAAAAAAAAATTCTTTCCTCAGTTTAGGCCGATTTGTATTCTTCTACATAGTAAATCACAATAAGCGTATATTGATTGGTTTGCACAAAAGTTATAGCGTCTACAAAATAGGGTATATATTTATGGCATTTTTATTATTAGTTTTTTATTTATTAGTAGTGGCGGCAATCTGCAGTTTTTATTGGGACTGCAACATTATGGCGGACACATCGGACACTTTTGCCTCTATAAAAATGCACTGATTATTGTGTAAATGACACTGGCAGGGAAGAGGTTAAACACTAGGGGCGATCAAGGGGTTAAGTGTGCCCTAGGGAGTGATTCTAACTGTGGGGGGGATGGGCTACCACTGACATGACAGCAATCACTGCTCCCGATGACAGAGAGCAGTAGATCCCTGTCATGTCACTACACAGAATGGGGAATTGCCTTGTTTACATAGGCATCTCCCCGTTCTGCGGCTCCGTGACCCGATCGCGGGACACCGGCAGACATCGAGTCCACGGGACCCGTGGACACGGTCAGGCTGCACACGGCAGGTGCACGCCCACTAGCCCCACCAATTAAAGGGGACGCCCATTTGCCCACCGCTGCCATTGTGCCGACGTATATCGGCGTGCAGCGGTCGGCAAGTGGTTAAATAGCAAACATGTTATACTTACCTGCTTTGTGCAATGGTTTTGCATAGAGCAGCCCCGATCACAGGCTATGCTGCAACTCCTGAACCCACTACAACCAACTCTCTCTGGGCCTCAGCCTTTTTCCCCTTTTTATAGCGCAGGAGGACTGGCTAGGACCAACAGTCTGGGAACTGAGCTTACAACAGTTAACCCTTTCCCCCAACCTGGGCCAGCCGCTAACTTGCTAGAATCAAATATTTCAACCTGCTTACAAATTAACCAATGTGTAAATGAGTCATCTTCGAAATTTGCATATGGATTAGCTTTACTGGCTCATTCATATGCAAATCCCCCTGCAGCTTATTTATATAGTAAGCTGAAGGAAGCTCCTCCATCGGCTCCTGCCAAGGGAAGGACTCCCTGCTGCTGCTGTATCTCGCCAGTCCACCAGTAAGGAGGGAACAGGTCTGTACAGGAGGGGGAGGTCTGTACTGGAGGAGGCTCTGTACTGTTGGTAAGCGGGGGAGTCTGTACTGGAGGGGGGGTTTCTGTACTGGTGAGGAGGGGGCTCTGTACTGGTCAGGAGGAATGAGGTCCGTATGAATGAGGGGTCTCTGTGCTGGAGTGAAGGACTCTGTACTGTGGGGGGCTCTGTACTGGATGGGAGGAAGGTGGTCTGTACTGAAAGGTGGCTTCTTTACTGTTGGGGAGGGAGGGGGACTGCACTTGGTGGGGCTGTACTGGTGGGAAGGAGGGAGGTCTGTGCTGAAGGGGAGAGTCTGTCCTGGTGGGGGGGAAGCCTGTACTGAAGGGCGGGGTCTGTTCTGGTTTTGGAGAGAGGGACCGCTACTAGAAGGGGTATCTATACTAGTAGGGAGGGAGCAGGTCTGTACTGGAGAGGGGTCTGTACTGGTGGTGAGGGAGGGGTCTGTACTGAAAAAGGGCTGGGTGAGGGGTATGTGGTGTGGGACTGATCTGTACTGGGGTCTGTATTGATATAAGGGTTGGGAAAGGGTCAGTGTTGTGGGGTGGTCTGCACTGGGTGGTCTGGAAGAGGCTGGAAAGATGGTCTATGCTGAGGGGTGTTTAGGGCCGTGAAGGGAAATCATTTCTCAGATGGGGTTGTGGGGGGGGGGGTTCTGTATTTGGGGGGATAGAATTTTTGTATATTTTATGTAATGTGCAGATTGTGCATAATGTGCATAATTGCGTGTCAGTAAAAAATTAACCAGAGCTTTACCTGTTGACATGCACTATTTGACCAATGGCATATATGATACTAAAGTGCCACCTAGAGTTTGAAGTTAGAAAATGTTTCTCTCATAGAAACTGATGTAGAAAGGGATACATCCATGTAGGAATGGCTATCCAAACTTTCTAAATAAAGGGTCAGCAGCACAAGCTGAAAGTGGGACTGTACAAGACCAAATAGGATTCTGCTAGAGGGAATAACACTAGACGCCATACTACAAAAGAGAAACAATACAAGAACACCATTTCCTGCAATCGCTTGAATTGCCTGGAGTTCTGTTTACTATGAAGATCACAAACCAGCTATAACGCAAGCTAAGTTCCTTTTTAGTGTATCCCTTTACAGTAGCATAGAGACCATTGTCAGTGCTGATTTGCTAGAAAAGTTAGTGTATACATGTGTGTTGTATGTATATTTGTAGTACTCTGTACGTTTTGTATTGTTTTCCTACAGTTGCAATTAGTTTGTGGGTGCAGCATTCTTGTTTAGTAACAGCATGTTAATATACTACAGGTCTTTATCATTGCAAGCCAGACTAAGGGAGCTGAGTATTAAGAGTGGAAAGGCAAAGCATTCCAGCACCCAGCAATGTAACAGGTGAAGTGAACTCCTTCATGATTGTGCCTGTGTCATCCTGGCCATGACATCACTATGAGGAGCAGCACAGGGCATGAAGCTTACTAGGTAAGTACCGTATACACATTTATGTTTGAGAACAAGGTAAGTGGTCACTGAACACTTCTGATAGGGCACTGTTCCCACTGACACAGGGGCACCTATTATCCCACTGATCACTCACACAGAGGCACCATTCCTCCCACTTACCACTTACGTTAACTGTGATGTCACACAATGGCCCCGCCCCGTATGACGTCGGGTCCCGAGGCATGCTGGGACTGTGACGTCATATGGGGCGGGGCCATTGTGTGACATCACCCGGTGACCCCGCCCCATTCCTATAAAAGTCATCGCGCATCGCTCACACGGCATTACAGCGGGAGAGAGCGTCGTGTCAACAACGGAAGAAGAAAGAAGAGAGAAGAGGGAAGAAGGACGGAGGAGACCGACTCCTCAGCTGGTAAAAGAGCTGCAAGAAGATATCGGAGGAGCCGGCAGAAGAGCGGGAGACGACACTGGAGAGCGGGAGAAGAGGCCGGACACCGGGAGAAGAGGCCGAACAGAGCGGAGAAGTCGGAAGAAGGCCCCCGAAGTCAGAAGAAGACCCCCGGAGCTGATTAATAAATTACTTTAAAAACCTGTGTTGTGTTTTTTTTTTTTTTCCCTAGGTGAATGGGTAGGGGTACGATGTACCCCATACTCATTCACATAGGGTGGGGGGCCGGGATCTGGGGCCCTCTTATTAAAGGGGGCTCCCGGATTCCGATATATACATGTGTGGGGGGCCGCCCTTCCCCAAAGCACCCACCCCCCATGTTGAGGGCATGCGGCCTGGTACGGTTCAGGAGGGGGGGCGCTTGCTCTTCCTGACCAGCCAGGCTGCGTGCTCGGATAAGGGTCCGGTATGGAATTTGGCAGGACCCCCACGCCGTTTTTTTCGGTGTAGGGGGTTCCCCTTAAAATCCATACCAGACCTAAGGGCCTGGCATGCTCCCGGAGGGGGAACCCATGCCGGTTTTTTATTTAAAATTTGGCGTGGAGTTCCCCCTCGAGAGCTGATTATTCTCTGATTGACCACGGCCAAAGTCGCCTGGCCTGGGCAACTTAAAGTCGTGTTGTAAGTCGCCCCAAGTCGTGTTGAAGTCGCTCCAAGTCGCGCTGTTATTCATACTGAAGTCGTGTCCAAGTTGCCTCCAAAAGTCGCGCTGGAAGTCGTGTTGCCTCAGTGTGAACCGGCTCTAATGGGAGCAGTTTCGTAATTATCACCCAGCTGTGGCAGCTGCAGAGCACTAATGAGGACCATTTAGACATGTTCCTATTGGAAATATCTCACCAAAAATGACATTTTTGTTGCAACGGGATGCTTCAAATCTGACTTGTATCTTAGGCAGATTTTTGGGAAAATTGATGAGCCAATCACACAAGCAGGAAATTATGTTTCTTGGGAGTGGTCAGTACACATTCTGTGTACAGAACAACTCCATGTAGCCAGATTGCTTTGCATTTATAGAAAATTACAGCGGCTGAAGATTGAAAAGGAAAGGTCATTTTTAAAAACATTCAATTACAATATGACTTGTATCGCAATTGTACACGCTATATTATTTTTTTATTTGCTATTTTCTTTCCCCACAAAAGTAGAGTTACCCTTTAAGCATATTGTCCAACTTCAAGCTGTATGAATTTAAAAAATGCTTTTTGAATTTAAGCATATCAGGTGATGTGGATTTGTGTAATGAGGGAGGGTGTGGCCTAGGGAGATCAATGCCCTATATCAAGGTGTGCATAATTATTAGGCAGCTTTTTTTCCTCAGGCAAAAAAAGAGATTTAACTGACTATAAAAAAAAGTCTTACAGAGGGATTCAGTACTCTTGAAATTGCAGAGATATTGGGGCGTGATCACAGAACCATCTTTTGTTGCAAATAGTCAACAGGGTCCCAAGAAACCTGTTGAGAAATAAAGATGCAAATTAACTGCCAAAGATTTGAAAAGAATCAAACGTGAAGCTACCAGGAACCCATTATCCTTCAGTGCTGTCATATTCCAGAACTGCAACCTACCAGGAGTGCCCAGAAGTACAAGATGTTCAATGCTCAGCAGGCTGAAACCCGACAACCACTGACACATACGTTGAAACGTCAGGACTGGGCCAAGAAATATCTGAAGACAACATCAAGACTGGGCCAAGAAATATCTGAAGACAGATTTTTCAAAGGCTTTATGGACTGATGAGATGGGAGGGACTCTAGAAAGACAAGATAGATGGGCCTTTGCTTGGAATCAGTAACGGGTACAGAACTCCACTTCGACTCAGATGCCAGAAAGGTAGAGGTGGGGTACTGGTATGGACTGGTATTATTAAAGATGAGCTAACTGGACCTTTTATGTTGAAGATGGACTCAAAATCAACTCCCAAACCTACTGCCAGTTTTTAGAAGACACTTTCTTTAAATAGTGGTAAAAGTCTGCATCTTTCAAGAAGACCATGATATTTATGCAGGACAGTGCTCCATTGCATGCATCGAAGTGCTCCACTGCATGGCTAGCCAGTGAAGGCCTTAAAGATAAAAGAATAATGACATGGCTGCCTTCCTCACCTGACCCAAACTCTATTTAGAGCTTGTGGGCCCTTCTTAACCACTTGCCGACCAGCCGCCATCATTATACTGCGGCAGGTCGGCACGATCCCGCAAACTGTCATAGCTATACGTTGGTCCCTTTAAGCGGGATAGCAGGCGCGCAAGGCCGCTGCACAGCAGTGGTGCCAATGCTTGTGACCGGCAGTCGCGATGACTGTCGGCCATGAGTGATCCCTGGCACGAGAGGCAGAACAGGGACATGTGTGTGTAAAACACACATTACAGTTCTGTGAGGAGAGAGAGAGATCGTGAGTTCCTATGAGCTGGGACCCACGATCTCTCATCTCCTATAGTCCCATGGCCCACAGTTAGAACACACACATAGGGAACACAGTAAACCCCTTGATCGCCACAGTGTTAACCCTTTCCCTGCCAGTGACATTTATACAGTAATCAGTGCATTTTTACAGCACTGATCGCTATAGTGTGAAAGGGGTCTTAGTTGCACAATCATTTTGCACACTAATAGTTGCTCAATAATTGTGCACAGATATTCTCTTAAGAAAGCCAAAATCTCACTTTGACTTTCTTAAATATTCAGGTTTGAGGTTTATTAACATTTAGGAGTGAGAGCACTGTAGTTGTTCAAAAATAAAATGAATCCTCAAAAATACAACTTGCCTAATACTTGCGCACACAGTGTATACTCCCGCTGATCACAGTCTGGCCCCCAAAAGGGTGATGGACAGTAAATTGGTCCATTTTCATAAAACTGTTTGTGGACCACTGATTAATAACCACCACCTTTTCCACACAATATTTACCACCTCTTCCACACAAATAATACATAGAAAATATATGCAAAGAACATATAATGATAGTCCGTTTTAGTTGCTTTATACTCAGTAAATAAACATCCCATTTCCTTTTGGATTCACTCCACACTAGCCAAACTGATGTGACCCCAACCTAAATTGAAGGTATAACATGCTTTATAAATATTGATGTGTCACCTTGTATCCACCCGTTAGTTAACCTTCCTACAAGTCTGTTTTCCCCCTGATCACTTGTCCATCTATCCTCACTGTGTATCTCATAAAATGAAAATTCATATGGTGTAGTGTTCTAAATTTTTATTAACATTTAAACTGACTTAACTGTTGCAAAAAGTCTGTTTAGTTGTTAGGTAAATTAAATCAGGTAGAAAGATACAAAATGAGCAGAGTCTTCTGTACTAGATGAATTGGGTCATCTCAGAGGGCCTGTGGTATTGCAGCTGAGATGTCCCTGATTTGATTATTTCACAGGGCCGCAATTTATTTTAATCAGTCCCTAAATGAAGCAATAACATTGCTACATTTTAACTCTCATTAACACTTCAGACACTGTTCTGCTAATGCCATTTTACACAGAAGTAGTAATATCTGCTCCAGTGTTAGAGAACAAGTCCCCACTGTCAAGTGGCCAGTAAGGCGCTCGTGGGGGGGGGGGGGGGCAGAGTGTAATACACATGTCCAAAGTACTTAGATAACATTTTTTTTGGGTGTGCATACTGTAGTATGTGTAAGGTCCACAACTAAGCTTTTATCAGAGTTAAAAAAACACTAGTTCTGGAGTTTTTTGCCAGCCAGAAAACACCCCAGACAAAAAAACGCTGATAACAGCCTATGCATGCATGGACGCGTAGGATAACATGCTGGGGAGTTTACTGGCTGCAGAATAAAATGCGTAAAGCCAAAAACAACAGCTGTAAAAATGTCCGGTGTGCATGAGGCCTTAGAGTTGTCCCCAGAACAAGAGGTAAGGGGAAATCTTCCAAAAAAGACACAATCTGGGGAAAACTGTCTAATGCCGCGTACACACGATCAGAAATTCCACCAGCAAAAGTCCGATGAGAGCTTTTGGTCGGAAAATGCGGCCGTGTGTATGCTCCATAGGACGTTTGCTGGTGGAATTCCAGCCAGCAAAAGATTGAGAGCAGGATCTAAATTTTTCGGTCGGAAAAAGTTTTGATCGGAAATTTCCGATCGTCTGTACCAATTTCCGACCCGCAAAATTGCTACACATGCTTGGAAAAAATTTGACGCATGCTCGGAAGCATTGAACTTAATTTTCTTGGCTCGTCGTAGTGTTGTATGTCACCGCGTTGTTGACGGTCAAAAGTTCAGTGAACTTTTGTGTGACCAAGCTTGAGCAGAATTCCGTCGGAAGAACCATTGAAGATTTTTCCGACGCAAAATCCGCTCGTGTGTACGCGGAATACCTTTCACTTATAGAGTTTTCCCCTAATTTGCATCTCTGGCATAGGAAGTAAAGAGAAATATCCCTGTGGTACAAAAACAGCAAAAGATTACCTGGCAGAGGTTATATCCCTAATAAGGTGTTTTTTGGGACTTTGAGTGAGGGACAAGACACGTGTTAGGAGAAATTTTAAAATTGTTTAATTGGCATATAAACAAAGCATTGAACATGATTATATTTATCTATATACACAAGACGAAGGCATACAAATAATAAGAATTCATGTATGTACATGCACGCATCTGAAATCGCATAGTATCCCATGGAAGTAACTATTTTAAAAAGCCAATGCTTATTGAGTAATGGATACAAATGGGTTAAAGGATGCAAATAAATCACAGTTGTGGTCAAGCTATGTGTTGCCACTTATCACAAGCAAATTCATATCACATATGAAAAAAATGAAAACCCCCTTGCTTTCGAGGTTATATCCCTTTCCTACTCTTTGGTTATACATACACTTTAATATGTACAGTCTTGAGGAAAGAGGGGAAAGGGGGTACATGACTGAAACCCATGGTAATTTCATGAACGAAACCGTTTTCGTCAAAGATTTTGTCAGCTGCATTTTTACAGTGATGAAAACGAAAAACAAAGTACAGCACATTTTCATGCACTGATGAAAACTATCATGAGAATCAGATCCGTTTTCTTTAACGACCGAAAGCGGGGACGGAAATGTGAGGCAGGGACGTTTACCCTTGTGAACTAAATTCCGTTTTTTTCACGGAGCTCCGCCTGCTTCCACAATCCGCTCCCAGCAAGCAAGCGCACCGTGACAAGATGACTGCCAGAGACCTGAGAGTGAGAGCAGCGCTGTGCATTACAGGCTAGCCAGGTCTCCCGAGTCCCGACTCCTGATGTGTCAACTGCGCCGCCAGGCACCCAGAGCAGAGCAGACTGTGTGTGTACAGTAATAATAGTTGTGGTACATTACAATTACAACAGGAATTAGGCCTCCTTTCTTACCACCATCCGTCCAGAGCCCACTGTGCAGCTGTTCATTACAGGCCTCCTCTGACCACTATCCAGAGGACTGTGCAGCATTACAGGCCTCCTCAGACCACCGTCCAGAGCACTGTGCAGCATTATATTCCTCCTCAGACTATAGCCCAGAGCACTGTGCATTATTACAGGCCTCCTCATATCGTCCACAGTGGCTAAATCAGTATGCAGCGGCATTTTGCGGATGATTTAACCCCTTTTTGGCCACTAGTGGGGGGTTAAAACCACCCCGCTAGCGGTTGAATAGCGCCGCTAGAACAACGGTAAAGTGGCGCTAAAATAGCGGCACTTTACCGCTGACGCCGGTGGCGGCACAGTGTGAAAGGGGTCTAAGACTAAAACTAAATCGAAATTTGCTGCCAAAATTAACACTGATCCAAAACCATTACATTTATTAAGGTGTGAATAAGGTTCCGGAGGGCAATATTTTCAATATGAAGCCAAGATAAATAACTTGGCAACATGATCTCAATTTAGCAGGAGAATTGTTCAAAACAAACAAAATAGTTGATGCTTGAAATAGACTTCCAGCAAAAGTAGTGAGTCAGTCAAAAGTAAGGCTTCATGTACACGGGACGTTTTTACAACCTCTCCTGAACGATTTAACTTGACAGATAGTAACCCGTTTAAAAAGTCTGTTTTACTGCTTTTACATGCCGCGTTTAGCGGCGTTTTGCCACGTTTGCGTTTAGAAGCATTTTTTTAAAAATAGGCAAAAATGAAAAACGCCTGTAAACGAAATGCGGCTAAATGCGAGTTACTGCGTTTAGCCTCATTTAAAATCGTTTGGCACTTGAAATGCCTCTAAACAGCTTCTGAACTCATTTTTTTGCATTCCAAAAAAAGCCTCTAAACTCAACTGTCTAGAAAGGATTGTAAATGACCTTACATGTACTGATAAGATAACATAGAGGAGAGTTCAGGAACAGTTGAAAAAAAAACACCCAACTGCTCCTAAACATCCGTTTACCAGCAGCAGTGCACATGAGGTCTAAGTGGATTTAAACATGCTTGGGACAAAGATAGTACAGTATATTCAGGCAAAAAGGTTAAAATAAAATAAAAAAAAATAAAAAAAAAGAAAAAAAAAAAAGAAAAAAGGTACACAAAATGGTCCACTTGGTATTTTTCTGTCCGGTAATTCTTCAGTGTTTCTTCATTTAATATCATTCAGTTGAAAAGAAAAAAAAGCGTAATTACCAATGTTGTTTACACATCACTAAGATTTTATATCTTTCCCTAGGGGGACCTCTGGTGGATTTTACGAGTA
Source organism: Lithobates sylvaticus (assembly GCA_028564925.1). Taxonomy (NCBI): domain Eukaryota; kingdom Metazoa; phylum Chordata; class Amphibia; order Anura; family Ranidae; genus Lithobates; species Lithobates sylvaticus. The sequence continues at coordinate 301,869,129 of CM053028.1, read as the reverse complement.
ACTGTTCTAAAAGAAAAAAAAAGATTTCCTCACGTATACAGACAGCACTAAGTACGACTTAGGCAAACATTTTCCTATAAAAAATTTTATATAAACTTATGTTCTCTGTTTATATAGCCTTTACTGCTTTTCCTGCTTTTATACCAGAGAGATAATGCACTGGAAGTCATTAACAATATATTAGCCAATAACAATAGTAGCACTCAGTCTCTACAGTAACACACTATTCAAATTGTATTGATCTCTGTGTTCAGATTTATATATAAACACCTGTCCACTATGTATAACTGTAACAGCCAGACTTGGCCAATACTTGATAGATTTTTGCAAACCAGTGTCTTACAAACTAGGGTTGCACCGATACCAGTTTTTTACAAGTACCGATACTTTTCCTCAAGTACTCGCTGATACCAATTACCGATACCTTTTTTTTTATTTATTAATTATTTTTATTATTATTTATTTTTATTACATTTTTATTTTTTATTTACATTTGTTTTTTAACATGATAGCTTTAACTTTTTTTTTGGTGGAGATGTGGGAGGGGGGTTATTGTTTACGCTGGAGAGGCGGTGAGGGGGTTATTGTTTATGGTGGAGAGGCGGGGAGGGGGTTATTGTTTACGTGGAGAGGTGGGGAGGGGTGTTATTGTTTATGGTGGAGAGGTGGGGAGGGGGCTTATTGTTTAGGGTGGAGAGTTAGAGAGGGGTGTTATTGTTTAGGGTGGAGAGGTGGGGAGGGGGTTATTGTTTAGGGTGGAGAGGGGGGAGAGGGTTATTGTTTAGGATGGAGAGGTGGGGAGAGGGTTATTGTTTAGGGTGGAGAGGTAGGAAGGGGGTTCTTGTTTAGGGTGGAAATTTGGGGAGAGGGTTATTGTTTAGGATGGAGAGGTGGGGATGATGTTATTGTTTAGGGTGGAAAAGTAGGGAGGGGGTTCTAGTTTAGGGTGGAGAGGTGGGGAGGGGTCTTATTGTTTAAGGTGGAGAGGTGAGGAGGATGTTATTGTTTAGGGTGGAGAGGCGGGAGAGGGTTATTGTTTAGGGTGGAGAGGTAGGGAGGGGGTTCTTGTTTATGGTGGAGAGGCGGGGAGGGGATTATTGTTCAGAGTGGAGAGGTAGGGAAGGGGTTAACACTAGGCGGCGATCAAGGGGTTAACTGTGTTCTCTAGGTGTGTTCTGTGGGGGGGATGGGATTGACTAGGGGAGGAGACCGATCGTTGTTCATACTTAGTATGAACACACGATCTGTCTCCTCTCCCCTGACAGAACCGGGATTTGTGTGTTTCAGATCCTGGTTCTCGCTCTGTCATGAGCGATTGCGAGTGCCAGGTGGTCATCACGCCCGCCGGGCACTCGCATCGGCTCCGCTTCCGCTAAGATGCTGTGCATCGTCACAGCATCTTAAAAGGCCGACATACAGCTACGACGGCTCGCCCAGGGGAGCCATCCTGCCACAGTATAACTGCGGCGGCTGGTCGGGAACTTGTTAAACACTGTCACACTAGAGATCCTTCGGTTCAAAAATTTTGGAGAATTTACAGAATTCATTCCTTTTGGAGAGATATTAACAGGGTCAGGGAATTATCCAAACGAGAAATTGAATGAATTTATCTGGCCGATACTTTATCTCCAAGAGGGCTGAATATAGAACTCTATATAAACTGTTTTATTAGTGACTATTAGGAAATGTAGATGTAATCACCAACGGAAGGAATTTAGATATTTGGAAGATAGGGGCAGATGGAGTGGGGATGTATCCGCATAAAAGTTATCTGAGATGAAACCCTATTGGAAGGAAAGGATCTACTAAGTTTAGGCAAAATATATAGTGAGTAATGAGTGATTTAGCTGTTATGGATTTTGGCAAGATACAAGAGAGAGACCTAAAAAAAAATTCTTTTAACAAGTGAGATTTTAGCATCTTATAAATATGTCAGATTCATTGTACATACATTGATTTTAATAATACTATTTTAGTATACATAAAGTACATAAAGAGTTTTATTTATTAATACACTTATGAATTTAATGTACCCTAGAATGATAAATTGGGGGACATGTTGATGTTAACATCAAATCCAATTAGCCCAGAATGAACCCATTGACTGAGACAGGCAGCAGTTCCAGGAGATGATGTGGAATTAGGCTAAGTCAGGATTAAGGAGAGTAAAGGGTTAAGCATTCGGGTGAGGAGATTATAAATTCCTGAACGCCGCGCCGTATGGCCTCTCCCTCAGACAAAGTCATAATGACGAAACGCGTCAAAGCGGTAGGGTGACCTGTATATACAGTATATACAGTGGTGATAAAACCTAATGAAGGGTCACGGATCTTTGTAAACCAATGCTATTACACTTGATGTGTGATTTTAAGGGGGATGGAGTATCAATAAACTTTGCATGTGTACTGGATTACGCCAGATCTTAGCTCACTCTCTGCCTCCCACCACAAGCAGAGCGGGGAGGCGGCGCAAGAGTTCCTGAGGCAGGGGCATGGCGAGCTAGACACTGCACACAGACCTGCCAGCAGGACCTGGATAGAAGCTGCGGCGGGGGTGACATGCAAAGGAACTGTCACCCCCGGGTCCCTCCTATCCAGGTGCATAGGGGAGCCACATGGGCCCCCTGGAGCATGGAGCCGGGTCACAATTGAGACCCCTGAGACCCCTATAGCTACGCCCCTGAGGGCATAGTCTACTATGTCACAGTCAATATTGTTCCCTCATATATTGCACCTCACCAAATATTACGTGTTACACCTTTTAAAAATCTTGTAAAGATGTTATGAGAGTGGGATTTTGGTTAGCTGTGGTATAGAAATACAACACAACTCCTGCACCAGACACCAACCTGATCAGAGTGTAAATGGAGATGCCAAACGGCCTCAGCCAGCTCTGCTGCACAAACCACACCCACTGACATGCTTTCACCCCAACCACCAGGGCTTGGCCTCACAGGTAATCATCATCATAGCATTGCAAATTAAAAATGGCAACTTGAAATAGCACATCACCTTTTGACAAAACCTGACCTTTATTAATACTTTCCAACTGTTGAAAATGACATCAGTATTTCTAAAATAAACTTATGATTTGACAATGATTTGACATCTGATATACAATATACTCTACAGCTAATTATGGCTGCCCATTTTCTGCTAGTACACTTACTGTGTTCTGGATGGAAATATAATGGACCTTTAACTATATTGTTTCAGATAAAGTACTTCTTAGCTCTCCCCAAACCTGTAACTTTAAAACCTGGGATGGGTGTATTCTATAGAGAGAGAAGCGTGGATCAGCATACGTCTTAAATGGCTTTTGAAAAGAGATTTTATTATTTGCTTATTTTTTTAATTCTTTTTTTTTTTAGCCTATTATCTTAGCTTTTTTTTTTTTTTTAATTATGTGGGGCTAGGTTGAACTGGTTAATTTCCTCACTCAGATGTATACATATGTATTTCCTTGCTGAAAAAGGCATGTTGTCAGAAACATTTTCTATGGAATACATAGCTCCCAACTGTACCTGATTTCGAGGGACTGTCCCTGATTTCGAGCAATGTCCATCTGTCCCTCATTCCTCCTCATTTGTCCCTCATTTTGGTCTGATCTATATAGATGTATATAAAATTTACTTTTTATCTATCAAAAAGTGTTTTCCAGCGCTAAACCGTTCATCTGATTTCTAAATTGCTGCATTTGTAAATTCAAAAAGCCAATATAAAGGAATAGTATTGGTACAAAAAGTAGTGGTAGTGGTAGTGGTAAAAAAAAAGCACTTGTTGGTTTAACCAATCTTGATTTTTTGTACAATTCTCCTTTAAGGGGGTGTGGTAAGGGGTGTGTCCTATGCCTGCATTCTTTTGCTGATAGGTGTCCCTCATTCCCATCTCAAAAAGTGGGAGGTATGGGAATACCGCTCTAGGCCCTAATTTTGTAATGGTGATATTTTGAGAACTAATGGATATTTAGTTCTAGTAGGTGCTTAGAAATGTCCATAAACAATATTCATAGCATTACACAACTCTAGCCTTGTTTACAAATGCCATGCAGCCAAATAGCTGCTCTATATGAGCACTAGTGTCACTAATGTCACGTCTACCTCAATGCAGGTGGTCAGACACTATAGCTAGCTACTGTGTGCTTCACCTATAGCAGCCCCCTTTCTCTTAAGGCAAGCAGGCCTACCATTACTTGGTTGCCCCAGGACTTATACACAATGCTATAGTGCCTGGCCACCACACTAGGGCAGACACAAACAGAGCAAACAACAGACAGTCCTTCCTTCTCTGAGCTGGCCGTTCAGCTGTCGGCTAATTGCCAGCTCCTATCCCTCCACAGTGACTCACCTGTTGATGATCCTGCTCGTCGGTCCTGCCTACTTAAAGTGGAGTTCCACCCACTTTTACAACTCTTCAGCATTCCTCACCAAAGTGTGCACTGTAAACAAATTGGATATTTTTTTTATTTTTTTTTCAGCACAGACTGTATATCTGCTGTATTCATTTTTCACTTCCTCCTCCCTGGCCGCGGCCCATCGCATCATTTCCTGTTTGCAATGCCTCCTGGGAAGGGGCAGCAACTTCCTCTCAAACTGCCGTTGCTATGGAAACCTGAACTGAAACCTATTACACTGCTTATGCTGCACTGAGCATGTACGAGATCTGCAAGGATGAGATCCAGGAAGAAATACAGTCTGGCTTCAGATGCCCACACTTAAGATGGCCACGGCCTGCTGCAAGTTTATAAAATAACAAACTACTGCTAAAAACTAACAAAACAGACCTTAGTTTACAGACTAAATTTACTAGAATACATTAAGCTTGTGTATTATAGGGGTAGTTTTATTTAAAAAGTATAATTTGGCCGGAACACCGCTTTAAGTCGTCCAGTCCAGGTGATCTCTGCTTTGGTCACATCTGTAGAGACGCTCTACTGTGTTCCTGTTAAAGACTTGCTTGACTGACATTCCTTCTGGCTCCAGATCCTGCTTGCTGTTCTACTAGGCTATTCTTTGGCTCCCTGACGTTTTGGCTTGACTGACTATCCGTTCCGGTTCCTGAACTCTGGCTATGTTTTGACTACGTTTACTCTGTTTACCTTTTTTTATTATTATTAAACAAGTGTGATTTAACTGTACTTCTGTCTTAGTCTGATTCATGCTGACAAAGCTACTTGCAGTTTAGCAGACACATAACGTGGTTCTAAGACGGTCCAGGTAATAAGACAGGCTGAGTTCAGGGAATAGTCCAATATCCGATCCAATGACAGTCTAGGACTCTAGGTAATAAGGCAGGCTGAGTTCAGGGAATAGTCCAATATCCGATCCAATGACAGTCTAGATAATAAGGCAGGCTGAGTTCAGGGAATAGTCCAATATCCGATCCAATCACAGTCTAGGACTCTAGGTAATAAGGCAGGCTGAGTTCAGGGAATAATCCAATATCTGATCCAATGACAGTCTAGGTAATAAGGCAGGCTGAGTTCAGGGAATAGTCTATTATCCAATCCAATGACAGTCTAGGTAATAAGGCAGGCTGAGTTCAGGGAATAGTCCAATATCCGATCCAGGTCATACACAGGGAAATCCAACAGCAAGGCAGACAAACAGGAGGCTTGATCAAGAACAATGCAGGTAACTGGCTCTATCACAAGCAAGGGATAGAGTGTTCGGTTTGCTTATATCAGGTGACTGATCAGATCAATCATCTTGCAGGTGAACACAGACAGGTGAAAAGCAACAGCCAACACCCGGGTGCTGGAATGGGTTACAGGGGCACTAAGTGATCATGACAACCAGTCTGGTAAACTCCAGTCTTTGATATCTTTTGGATGTTATCAAAGGAGCTGGAGGATTCAACTGTGTTGTCCCTGTCTTTAAATGCCCTTTGCAGCAAAGTGTGTAGGGTTTATGGGTTATTCACAGTTCAGCTGTTTCTTAATAGCAACATTTAGCAATTTACGATATCATATGATGTATTTACAGAATGTTGTGAGCTCATATAACTAGAATGTGAAGATATAAGGGAAGAATGGAACAATTAGCAGACCTCAACAGTTCTATATAGCAGCATCATGGCATGGCAATAATATAGACAGACCTACATGGATTTGTAAGTGCAACTCGGGTGGCAGCTCTCTGGATTCATTCCTTTACAAACATTTGCATATGTGATAAAATGTAGGGACTATTTATGAAATGTTTTTTAAATATGCAATAATTTTTTTTTTTTTTATTGTCTGTATTTTGGCTATGTGTTTTTTTTTTTTTTAACTCAGTGGTCTATATCGGTAATCTAATTAATAGGCATTTACAGTAGTTGTACATTGTAAGGTCAGAATTTGCCCTGTGCTTTCATCTGTTTGGGATCCTCAGTTCTATTTCTAAATGTTTGCGCATTAGCTGTTTTAGGCCTTCCTTTAAAAAGCAACTAAGATGTGTTGTGTTAATTGTATTCATTTATTTGTGAAGTGCATATGTTTTTAAACTTTTTAAAAGTGTTTTTTTTGTTTGTGTGGAAACGGTAGCTTGAGCTATTGAGTTCTGTAAGCAACAATTTTTTCCGCAAGAGGTAAGAACATACAGGAAACATATGAAAAGAAGCTCTAAAGAGCCACCTACTTGCTGGAAATGCAAAATATTACCATATAAGATTTCATATCAAACGGGTTATCAAAACAAGTTTTATATTATATTTCTTAGTCCTGACCATAATAAATATAGACAATATATAAAAAATTACTACATTCCCTTAAAAAGTATAAATAAACACAATGCACATGTTCTAAATACCTAAATGTGGGATATGACTGGATCAGCTAAAGGGTTAACAGATGATAAGATGGCTTACAAATTGCAGAAAATATTTCATCTGCAAGTTTTCATTGTTGATTCTATCGCTCTTGTCTAATCCTTTACTATCTATAAAAAGTACATGTCAAAAGATTGAAGGCTTCACTATAACTCACTGCTCACAAGATGGACAATACCCACTGAATGTGATTACGTGGCTGTTTTAGGTCAGCGAAAATATCAGTAAAATGTACTGAATCATCAGGATGTTTATATAGGATACAGTCCTGCTTCTTAATAGCAGCCAACAGACACAAGACTGTCTAAGAACCAATAAGACAATCAGCTTTATTTTACAAATATTATTATTTTGATGAAATTTTACTTAAAGTGGATGTAAACCTGAAATGTTTTTTTTTTTTTTTTTTCTGATGTCATAATGTAGAGAATACGATTTCCTATCATTTGAGTCCCAGTCTTGCCACACAGAGTTAACCCAGCTCTGAGCAATCATCTTTTATTGTTCAGTGAGAGAAATCTTGACAAACTCACAAAAACCTTGGCAAAACCTCCCCCTTGCTGTGAGTGACAGGTTAATTACATATCTCATGCACTAGCCTGAGACAGTCACATCCTGTGTAAAAAGTTCACAATTCACATCCCCTCCCCTCCAGCTCTCACAGGATTGGCTGCCTTTACTGTGTTTTGACTGGATGTTTCTCATCATGGGATGTGATCCACAGATCAGGGTGAAAGGAAATGTATTCTGCAGTGAACAGTCAGCAGAATATGCACAGACAAGTGATTTAGGGGACATGTATGTAGTCAGAGCTGGGCAGAGTAGAACATGCAGTGATCTGATGATTGTTATAGTGCAGTGTGTGTGTGAGAGGTCACCTGATCACAGTTGTAACATTCCTTCCCATCACCAGGATTTGTTATGTGGGGGAGGGGTGGATTTCTCACTTTTTATAATTACGCCCAGTAAGGCTGAATGAGCTTAGGGCCAGTTCACACCAGTGTGCTTTGCGAGATCGCATGTGATTCCCCCCCGCACTGCAGTACAAATCAAATGCGATGTCCGTGCAGTGTGATTTCAGCCATACAGATAGTATGGATGACATCGCACCGCATTCGGACTAAACTCACACAGGACCCTTTTTTTGGTCCGCACCAGAATCGCATGGGTGTTCACACCTATGCGATCCAATTCATGTCCTAACTGTCAGTTCGCAGTGCGATATGCGAGCTGAATTGGGGGTGTCGTTAACATTGTATGGCACTCCCCAGCAGTTTGCATATGGCAGTGTGAACTGCAGTGCAAGTCGGATGCGATGTGGGAACCCGCAGTGGATTCGCAGGGTTCCCGCCAGTGTGTTAATGACACCCCCATTTCAGCTCGCATATCGCACTGCAAAATGACAGTTTGGACTTGAATCGGATTGCAAAGGTGTGAACACCCATGCGATCTGATTCCGGTGCGGACCAAAAAAACGGTCCTGTGCGTGTTTGGTCCGAATGTGATGCGATTTCAGCCATACAATTTGTATGGCTGAAATCGCATCACACAGACATCGCATGTGATCTGAACAGCGATGCGGTGCAAATCACAGGGATGCAGAGTGTACAGTGGTGGGTAGTACGTGCAGGATGGTGTCAGGATAGTGGACAGTGTCAGATTATTTTTTTATTTTACAATTACATTTTTTTTATTTTTATTAATTTTTACAATTTGTTTTATTATTTTTTTTACAATTTATTTTTGTACTATTTTAACAATGATGAGAGGGTGGGGTTTTATTTTAAAATATATTTTTTCACAGTGCTTTTGGGAAAGGGGGTGGTTGGTGTCAGTGGGGCAGTGGACGGTGTCAGTGGGGCAGTGGTCGGTGTCAGTGGAGCAGTGGACGGTATCAGTGGGGCAGTGGTCGGGGGCAGTGGGTCAGTGGTTGGTGTCAGTGGGGCAGTGGTCTGTGTCAGTGAGTCAGTGGTCAGTGTCAGTGGGGCAGTGGTTGGTGTCAGTGGGGCAGTGGTCGGTGTCAGTGGGGCAGTGGACGGTGTCAGTGGGGCAGTGGACGGTGTCAGTGGGGCAGTGGACGGTGTCAGTGGGGCAGTGGACGGTGTCAGTGGGGCAGTGGTCGGTTTCAGTGGGGCAGTGGTCGGTTTCAGTGGGGCAGTGGTCGGTTTCAGTGGGGCAGTGGTCGGTGTCAGTGGTCGGCGTCAGTGGGGCAGTGGACGGTGTCAGTGGGGCAGTGGACAGTGTCAGTGGGGGAGTGGACGGTGTCAGTTGGGTCCTTATCCACGATCTTCTGCGCCGCCATCCAGGGCCGGAGTGACTTCCGGGTCTCGCCGCTCCATCGCTATCATTCGCTGGAGCGGCGATGACGTCACTCCCGCGCATGCGCACGAGATCGGCATATCACCGTGATCTCGGCATCCTCAGTGCTCCCTCAGTGCGCCTGCGCGCCGCTGTCTACGGCGCATGCACCGTAGACAGCGATGCCTTTTCATTTCTAAATATCCTACCTACATGGTTTAGGAGATATTTATTGGACCTACAGGTAAGCCTTAATCTAGGCTTACCTGTAGGTCAAAGTCATTTGGAAGGGTTTACTTCCACTTTAAAGCGGTTCTGCACTCTGAAAAAAAAAATTTTTTTTTTAGGATGTAATATAAAGTGTGCTTACCTTTATTAGGGGACTCACCTGTTCCATCTTCCATCTCGATCGCCGCCGGTTTTCGTCCGATGAAGTTCCTCGTCTTCTTCTTTAATGCTGGGGGCCATCTTGCCTGTGGGCATGAGAAACCCCACAGGCAGTGTTGATGGCCCAGCATGCACCGCCGTTACTCGCGCGTGCGCAGTAACGGCACATCTGCCGACATCTCACGAGATTTCGGCAGATGCGGCCGAAATCTCGGGAGATTTCGGAAGATGTGGCCGAAATCTCGCGAGATTTCGGAAGATGCCCGCACTGACTCCTGGGAACAATGACACCAGATCCCAGGAGACAGTGCGGCGTGACGACGATCGACGCAAGACCCCGCCCGCCGCCGCAGAGGGAGAAGACCGGAAGTCTTCAATTACAAGGTAAGTAAAAAAAAAAAAAAAAAAAAAACAATTAATTTAGTACTCTTTGCCTGATTTGGAAGGCAAAGAGATTTACTAAATGAAATGAGTGCAGAACCACTTTAAGAAACTATTACACATAATAACGAAATTAAATAATTTTGTGTTTATTTGCCTTTTTATAGATATTCATTTTAAAGTGAAACTTTAGTCACAAAATGAAGTCCTGCTAGATCACCTTTTGTAGGTATAGCTATGTAAAACCTTAAGGCCTCATGCGCACTGGACATTAAAATAACGTTATAATAACGCCAGTAGCTTTGCAGTGAGTTTTTCAACTTTTTTAAACATTTTTGCAATATCGTTTTTTATCGTTTATTAGCGTTTTTTTAGCCTTTTTTTTTTTTCATTGGATCAAAAACTAAAAAAAAATGCTGGTGAGCCACGTTCTTGAGAGCTTATCAGCGTTTATCAGCATTTTTTGACATTAGAGCATTTTTACAGCTGTAAAACTCCTCTCAGAACCCGCTAGTTTTTGGGTTTTTTTAGAGCCAAAAAACACCACAGCCAAAAACTGCTGATAACAGCCAAAGGATACCATAATGGGGAGTTTTTATTGACTGTAGAAAAAAATTCTGAAGCCAAAAACAGCTGCTGTAAAAACGTCCAAAAACGTCCAGTATGCAGGAGCCCTAAAAATAAGTGTCTATACTGTTTAGAATCCAGTAATACACTGTCTCACCCTTCTCTGAACATGCTCAGTTACCAGGGGCAGACTGACCATTCGGCCACTCGGGCACTTCCCGAGGGCCCCGGGCCACTAGGGGGCCCCATCAGGGTTGCCAGTCTCAGTAAAACCAGGGACAGTATGTAAAAATCTGTGTTTTTTTTATATCTGTTTCTGAAATGTCCCTTACCTACATCCTTTTGGACTAAAAAACCCGAGATTATAGCTCCCCCACCTCTCCAGTACCTTCTTAGTCAATAGAAATATGTCTGTGTATACTGTGTGTACATATATGTGTATACTGTGTGATTGTATACTGTGTGTGTGTATACTGTGTGGCCCCATAATCTCTGATTGCCTGGGGGCCCCATAATCTCCTATTGCCCGGGGGGCCCCATGAGTTGTCAGTCCGCCCCTGTCAGTTACTCTCTATTTTTCGGCACTGTGGCCAAAATCAGAGCCACTAGAGACTGATCTGCTAACAGCCTTAAATTTTACTGCTCCTCATTGCTTCTGGGATTCAGCAAAATGGCAGCCTCCAGCAAGAAAACATGGGGGCAATGCTGGTGGCAATTTACAGCACACACTAAAGTGGTAACATAATTAATAATGTGGAATTTAAATTCCTTGCTAAAGAACATTATTTTTTATCAAGTTGCTATGGGTAAAGTTCCACTTTAACCAGCTGATTCCCAGGTATTGTATTCCACTGGGTTAAATCATCATCAGAATGGTGTCAGTTCAGTGCATTTTTATAGCACTGATCGCTGTATAAATGACAATGGTCCTAAAATAGTGTCAAAAGTGTCCGATGTGTCCGACATTATGTCGCAGCCACGATAAAAATCACAGATCGCCGCCATTACTAATAAAAAAAATGAATAATAAAAATGCCATAAATCTTTCCCCTATTTTGTAGACGCTATAACTTTTGCGCAAACAAATCAATATATGCTTATTGCGATTTTTTTTTTACCAAAAGTATGTAGAAGAATACATATCGGCCTAAACTGAGAAAGAATTTGTTTTTTCATATATTTGTTGGGGATATTTATTATAGCATATTGCTTTTTTTTTTCAAAATTGTCGCTCTTTTTTTGTTTATAAAAAAAAATAAAAACCGCAGAGGTGATCCAAAAGTACCACCAAAATTTTGTTTGGGTGCAACGTCGCACGACCGCGCAATTGTCAGTTAAAGCGACGCAGTACAGTATCGCAAAAAGTGCTTTGGTCAGGAAGGGGGTAAATTCTTCGGGGCTGAAGTGGTTAAACACTGTGGGTGAGGGAAGGGCTAAGTTTTATGGTCAGCTAACAGATTGGGTCAAGAGTCAGGGACATGCTGGAAATTACATGTTTAAAGGTACTTAACCAATTAAGCTTTAACACCTGTACATAATCTACATTTCTGCTGTGGGCCTGTACAGTATATTCAGCTACAGCTTTTTCATTACTTAAAGAGTAACTCTACTTTTGTTGTGAAAAACTTGCAGAAGATTTCTAATTGTTTCTGCTCTGACAAAATAGCTGTTTGTTGTCTGCAAAGTGAATCTGAACGGGAGTTACTTTTCATTATTAATCAGCTGATGCACTCGCAATATTCTAATGATTAAAATGCAGGGTCTGCCTCCCTTTAGAAGTGATTATCTTACCAAAAATTAAAATTTGCAGAGGATGCCTGACTTGTATCTTAGTGCAGACTTCTGGGAAAATCAACGACCAGGAAACCGTCCCCACCAGGAGAAGACATTAATTATTGCTAGCAGCTATAGCATTCACTAGCAATAATTGTAATAGAATCCGGCAGACTGGTTGATCAACTTGGTACATCAGTACGTTCCGGAAATGTAACACTACCATTGGTTGTGCTCTCAACCAAACTGTCAAGTCATCCAATGGCTGGTGTCTAAACTGATCACATGTGCATTATCATGGCAGTTGTAGAATAAACAGAGGCAAAGATGGCAGCTTCCTTGGCCGAAAACAATAGGGGGGTTTACTTATACTTTAATGGTTCAAACTGTGTATAGCCGGCCTTAGCAATACTAATAGCAGAACCCATTTCCTCCAGTTAACCACTTCAGCCCCAGAAGATTTCACCCCCTTCCTAACCAGAGCACTTTTTACAATTTGGCACTGCGTCGCTTTAACTGACAATTGCACGGTCAAGCAATGCTGCACCTGAACATAATTTGCGTAATTTTTTTTCCACAAATAGAGCTTTCTTTTGTAGTATTTTATCACCTCTGCTATTTTTTTTTTTTGCGCTATAATTAGCTTTAGCTTTAATATATATCCCCAAATTTAAAAAAATAAAAACAAATTTCTTCATCAGTTTAGGCCAATATATATTCTTCTACATATTTTTGGTAAAAAAATTGCAATAAGCGTATACTGATTGGTTTGCGCAAAAGTCATAGCGTCTACAAACTATGGGAAAGATTTATGGCATTTTTTTTTGCTAGTAATGCAGTGATTTTTAATTTTTTGCGATACTACAACATTGTGACGGACAGATCGGACACTTTTGACACATTTTTAGGACCATTGACATTTATACAGCGACATTTATACAGCTATAAAAATGCACTGCTTACTGTGTAAATGTCACTGGTAGGGAAGGGGTTAACACTAGGGGTGATCAAGGGGTTAACTGTGCTCCCTCAGTGTGTTCTAACTGTAGGGGAATAGGACTGACTAGGGGAGGAGACCTATCGTTGTTCCTACTTAGTAGGTCTCCTCTAGAACAGTGCTGGCTCTCATGCACGTGTGGCCGGCAGTGATCGTGCCCGCCGGTCACGCGCATCAGGTCCCCCGTCGTGCAATGGGCACGTGCTGGTGGCGCCCTCTGGTGGCTCTTAAAGGGGACGACGTTCATTCTGCTGCAGTATATCTGAGTGAGGCGGTCAGGAAGCGGTAAGCACACATTTGTCAGTAAAACAATATAATCAATCTATTAGGATTTCTCTATTGCTGTGCATTGACAGCAGTTTAATCTGCAGAAGATAAGAGCTAAAGGGACATGTGAGACTCATTCAACCAAGGGAAAGTGCCATGAGCTCTATGAGGATAGATTTGTTTTGCAGAGGCTTATACTCACTATGTTATTGAACTCTTCAAATCCCAAACTTGAATCCCACTTGCAGAGCTCATCAATTCTTTCACTATAATGAGGGTCTCTCATACAGAGAGCACTGTCCTCGCCTCCAAAATAATTTGCCATTCCAACTGGAAGTAGTTGTTACAGGGTGGGATTCAGGGTCTGTCTCATGTCACCTAAGTCAAATGGGACAGGTGGGTGTTAGAGAGGTTCTATAAGAGCCCTTTAACACTGCCAGCGCCCGGGCATCGGCAGTAAAGAGCCACTAATTTTAGCGGTGATTTACTGTCGTTTTTGCAGAGCTTTTCGGGCACTAGCAGGGAGCTTTTAACCCAAAATAAAGGGTTCAAAGCGTCAAGCAAAGCGGCCCTGCCGAGGCGCTTTGCAGGTGCTTCGGCGGCCCTGCCCATTTATTTCAATGGGCAGGGGCTCTTTAGGAGCGGTGTATACACCGCTCCTAAATAGCCTCAAAGAAGCTGCTTGCAGGACTTTTTTTGACGTCCTGCCAGTGCAGCACCCCAGTGTGAAAGCACTCAGGCTTTCACATTGACATTGCAGATGAGGCTTTTTTCAGGCGCTTTACAGGCGCTGATTTTAGTGTTAAAATGCCTGAAAATGCCTCCAGTGTGAAAGGGGTCTAAAAGTTTCCATGTTTTTCTGGCTCCCGGTGAGCTGTGCGAATCAGTATCTCCAAGGCATCTCAATGATCCAGATAAGCGAGCATGCAAGAAGCAGAATTTGTCTCTGCAGTATCTGTTCTTTTCCTGCAGAATCTCAGAATCTCGGGAGTGCTGTGCATGGTATTTGGGGAGTCCATCCTGTTTCATATAACTGTGTACTACAGCACTACTTCCCAGAGGTGCGGACACTCAATACTGGGGCGTTCCAGCAAAAGAAAGGCTCGCTTTACATAGCAAAGTACGACATGCATAATTATTTTAAGGACAAAAAGGCTTTCTGTTGGTGATATTGTTCTGAAAAGATGATTTTTATGCAATTTATGGGCAAAAAAGTAACAAAACTGAAAAAAAATCTACTTTTATCAGTGTTAGTATTAAAACAATGAGCATTACTATAGATAAAAAACTACACATTTTATTTTTTATTTTCTCCTGTTTAAATTACACTAAATTCCCCTTTTGCACTTTGACATCAGACATCATGTAGGATTTCCAGTTCAGACATTGTTTACAGGCATCTGTGTATTTCCACATTAGTACGGCCTACCATTTTTTGCAAACTTTTTATGTATGTATACAAACATACATCTCACATCCTTCACATATACCATTTCCTTATTGCCAACACACAAGTGGTAGTTTTATGTCATGTATACTAAAACATAGACATATTTTTCACAGCTATCATGGGGTAGGACTTGTTGGATTGCTCTCCATGCCAGCCATTCCATCTTGTCCTGTTTGCACTGTTGGCCCTTCAAATCTCACACCCACAGTTCCTGGGTCAGACATTTCCAAGGGACCACCATTAGGTCATGAGCATGTGATGTCTTGCAGATTCATGATTTCCCGCTTAAATTTATTAAATATAGCCCTACTCTTTCTTTTCACCAGGGTCTGGCTCTGCTTTCCTCATTATTCCATTCTGTGTACTGAATTCCTGTATGTATTTTTGAACATCAACTGCTATATAACTAATCAGTGCTTACTTTATTTATGTTTATCATGTATTTTTTTGGGTTATAGATTGGAATTGACAATGGAACAAATACCTATCCTATATTATGCTTGATGTGATATGGCATACTTGGATATTTGTTACTACTGTAAACTAATTACTGACCAACTAACTTTATACAGAGAATACGGGGAATCAAGAGAATCTGGTAGAGCATAGTCAGCAGAAGAACAGAATAACAGGTATCAAGACAGGTCAGGAACAGGGGCAGGTAGCAGGTACAAGGGAATGTTTAAAATAGGTTCTCGGGAGGTAGCAGGATGCAGATCAGGAACAGAGACCAGAACAGATAGCAGGTCCAAGAGCAGCGGATCCGTGAGAACAGACACACAGATAAAACACTGCGGCACTGTGAGAATCATGAAGAGTAGCTAAATACCCTCCTAGCAGCCAGCATAAGGTAAAGACTAACATCTTGGACCTGCTGGCTGCTGTGAGACACCTGGTGGTGGACACTGGGATCACACTTTTCAGGTCCAGGGACCATAGTCCCACCAGCATCACCATTGTTCTCAAGAGCACATAGTAGTGAACTCCAGCATGCTGCTTCAGCATTTTTCAACAATATGATACAAACATATCACTGATATTGGTGCAGACCTGTCATGATTTAAGTGCACAAATAGGCTCCATTAATGTTTTTTGTTTTAAGTTTTGGATAAAGTATGATAAAGATTTTAAAGCTGTTACTAAAACAGGAATAGAGGGGAAGTCTTCCAATGGGGAACTTAAAGACAATTCCCTTCACTTTGCAGAGATCTTCTCTCATTTCCTTTTGTGTCTATGGGACAGGAAGTGCTAGGAAATTTGCTCAATGGAACATGAGTTTAATCCCTTCCCAGTTCTATCCAAAACTAAAAACTGACTTTACATATAACCCCTATATCCTTTACAGACAAGAAAGTTGCCACCCTATCTTCTGTTCGATTTGTAGTTGTCATGGTGCCATACACATATTCCCAAGCATTTTTTGACTGCAGTTGTTTAGGTCTGTTATGTTACAGTTCAATTTATTTGTGTTAGTCAGGGTAACAGTTTTTACTAGTAAGGGTCCATTCACACTAGAATTCAGTGCGGGAGAGACACATTTCCGTGCGGCTTCCTGCACTGCATTCCAATCGCACTGCCCTTGTGATCTGCTGTGGGGGACAGTTCAAAGTTAAGGACACCCTAAACGCAGGTTGCAAAAGCCCACGCGGGATCACGTGGTACAAATGTAGCATGCAATGTGGTTGCCGTGCGTTTCAAAAATCAGCGCATGCACTACTTTTGATGCAGTGTGATTACAGCCCATTCAAAGTAAATGGGCTGAAATCCCACTGTATAGAACTGCATGTGAATCGCACAGGAACCGAACAGCGTTCCTGTGCAATTCACATGCAGTTCCTAGTGTAAATGGGCCCTAATAATTTAGAAAGGTATGTATGACCCCACAATTCCCTTTCTCAAACTGTTCAACCTTTTTAGGGGAATCTTTAAAGTTCAAGTTCATTTTTATATATCATCCTAGAAATTTCCTGGTAATAGCATTTTTATTATAAAGCCTCATACACACGATCGGACCGTGGACCAACTTTCCCATGGATTTTTGTCCAAAGGGCGTTGGCCCCAAGTTGGTATTGCATACACACGGCAGGACTTTTTCAGCCAACTTTCACCAAATCACTTGTTTTTTCTGCTCTTTACCGCCACCTTTGGTCAACTTCTGTATTGTTGTCTGATCTTTTGCATTGGTTCTGCATTGGTTTGTACAAAAGTCCGTTGGTTTTGTGTACACACGGTCGGACTTTGGTCCATCAGACTTTTGTTGGCAGAAAGTTGGTCCGTTCGCACAGCCAACAAAAGTCTGATGAAACCTGGAAAAAGTTGGTCCGATGGAGCGTACACACGGTCGGATGTTGGTCCAAAACAGCTAATTTGCATGTTGGTTGTCAAAAAGTCCGATCGTGTGTACGGGCCTAAAGACTAACTTCTGTTTTTTGAGGACCTGCAAGTGATGTTATTCATAATGCTGGTTTCTTTTATCTCTCCACTGGAAATGATGAAATTTGAGTTTCCAAATCTACCCACTAGCCAATACAAGCCATTAGAAGAAAAATCTGCTTTACCATTTTGTTTTTTCATTTGGTTTATATATATATATATACGCTTCATAGACCTCTATGGAGAGTCGGATGTCAGCGGCGACATGTCCGCTGACATCCGACCCGCTCCTATCCGAAAAAGTGTGACGGAGGAAAAAGCTATTTTTCCATCCGTCTGCGGATCGGATCAGGTGACGACAGACTCTACGGTCCGTCATCATCCGATCCCCCATAGGGGAGAGCGGTGCTCTGACAGGTCCGTCCCTGCACAGAGTGCAGAGACAGACCTGTCATCTTCCTGCTCAGCGGGGGATCGACGGAGCGATCCCTCGCTGTGCAGAGCGGGCTCCGTACACAGACACGTCCGTGTGAAAGAGCCCTTAGTCTACCAGCATTAAGTGACCCAAGCCCATTTTGGTGCTGGTATGCAAGACTAATTGGAAGGCCGGGTACCGGCCTGAAGTTATGGGAGGAGCCCGGAGGGTATTTAAGCAGCCCAAAGGCCGCCGGTCTTTGTCGGTTTCCTGTGCGTGATATCTGATACGTCAGACATCTAGGACCGACTCGTTCGTGACAAGCGCTCTTGGTGCCGGCTCGTGAGCTCCGTTTTTCGTCTATCCGTCTTCTCTTGTTGCAGTCCCGTGTTCCGTGTTCGTAAGTTGTGTCGCCCCTTCGTGTCGCACTCGTGTCGTCGAGTCGCAGTTTCGTACAAAGAGTCTGGTTCGGCTGTCGCAGGTAGGGCTTCGGCTCCCATGTTTTACGTTCTCATGCACTGCTTATCATGTCACTAAACTGTGATCTGCGTAGCTCACGAGCCACGCGCTGCTTGTCTCGAAACCTAAACACTTACTCGCACGTTATGTTGTACCCGATCGGGAGCCATCTAACGGCACGCACGTTCAGGGCCGCCCGCCACATACACTCCGACCGATGTCGCATCCGGCACTTAGGGTTCCCTTACACGAGCGGGCTACACAGTCTCCGAATCGTTCAACATAACTCACGCACGGGTGCCGTTCGCACTCACACGTATCGTTCATGTTCTGCCATTATCCGAATTAGTGGCGCTAGCGAGCGTGCCGAATCGCTATCATATTCCGAAGCACTGTTGGCATTCTAGTTGTACGAATCACTTCGACCGTGTCGAAACATTTCACGAATTAGCATGACAATCATTTCATCATTTCAAACGTGGCTAACGTACCAGGCCATTCGGTCATGCTAAATCATTTCGCATCAGTTAAACAGGGCGTTCATGCCATCGCTTCGATCCTGGTCCGGTCGCATCCACGCATGCTCCGATCGGGGCGATCCAGATGCACTACTACCCGGCCTCATTTCGATACATGCGCCAAGGGCGGAATCACTTTACTGGCTGCGGGCATTCCTGATTCTTGCCCCTGTCATGGCATATCATTTCTGTCACTTTACCACGCCCGGCATGAATGCAGTCACTTCCCCGCACTAATTCGTGTCGGCGTGCCCTAGGCACGGCCTCATTTCTATACATGCGCCAAGGGCAGAATCGCATCACTGGTTGCGTACATTCCAGATTCTTGCCCCTGTCATGGTATCTCATTTCTGTCACCTTACCACGCCCGGTGTGAATGTAGTCACTTCTTCGCACTAAATTCATGTCGGCGTGCCCTAGGCACGGCCTCATTTCTATACATGCGCCAAGGGCAGAATCGCATCACTGGTT
Source organism: Lithobates sylvaticus (assembly GCA_028564925.1). Classification (NCBI taxonomy): domain Eukaryota; kingdom Metazoa; phylum Chordata; class Amphibia; order Anura; family Ranidae; genus Lithobates; species Lithobates sylvaticus. The sequence goes on along the minus strand of CM053028.1, from coordinate 301,849,964 downwards.
GCGTACATTCCAGATTCTTGCCCCTGTCATGGTATCTCATTTCTGTCACCTTACCACGCCCGGTGTGAATATAGTCACTTCTTCGCACTAAATTCATGTCGGCGTGCCCTAGGCATGGCCTCATTTCAATACATGCGCCAAGGGCGGAATCGCATCACTGGTTGCGTACATTCCTGATTCTTGCCCCTGTCATGGTATTTCATTTCGGTCACCTTACCACGCCCGGCGTGAATATAGTCACCTCTTCGCACTAAATTCGTGTCGGCGTGCCCTAGGCACGGCCTCATTTCAATACATGCGCCAAGGGCGGAATCGCATCACTGGTTTACGTACATTCCAGATTCTTGCCCCTGTCATGGTATCTCATTTCTGTCACCCTACCACGCCCGGCATGAATGGAGTCACTTTCTCGCACTGAATTCATGTCGGCGTGCCCCAGGCACGGCCTCATTTCAATACATGCGCCAAGGGCAGAATCGCATCACTGGTTTACGTACATTCCTGATTCTTGCCCCTGTCATGGTATCTCATTTCTGTCACCCTACCACGCCCGGCACGAATGGAGTCACTTCTTCGCACTAAATTCGTGTCGGCGTGCCCTAGGCTCGGCCTCATTTCAATACATGCGCCAGGGGCGGAGTCGCAAAGAAAAAAAAAAAAAAAAAACTTTGATTCTTGCCCTTGTCATGTTATATCATTTCTGTGTCACCTTACCACGCCCGGTGTTAATTGGTCACCCGCTTGTACGAATTCGCGCCGGCGTGCCCTAGGCCGGCCGCATTTCAAAAAAAAAAAAAAGGAAAAAAAAAAAAAAAAGGAAAGGAAAAAAAAAATAAAAAAAGGGGGGGAGCTTGAAGTCGGACTCGGTGGCAGCTGGATGTCACAGTTCGGCCTCAGCATACCTAGGCAGTCGGCCTAGTTTCATGGTGGCCTCATTTTGTACGTGCTCCGGAGTCCGGCCCACAGTCACCCCCATACGGTACGAACGGGCCGGGCCCTGTCACGGGAAGTTCATTCAGTAAAGCAACGTGTCAAGTCAGTCGTTCGTGTTGTCATCTGTCAGTTGATCCCACAGCGATCTCGGCAGTCGACTCAAGTCACTATCGCCTGTTGTTATCATCTGCGTTGGGTTCCGTCGCTCTGGACGGCAGCAGTGTTAGGCTCTTAAATAGGTATTTTTTCTCACACTCTCTCAGGTCAGTCGGATTCAGTAGGTCCACCTGCGCCAACTTGATCAGGGTTCCAGCAGGTAAAAAAAAAAAAAAAAAAAACACAAGGGCACGGGGGGCTCCTGCTTTCTTGTGGCAGGTACGTATATCATAGGTGACACGTCCAAACTCATTTCTTGTCACCTTTTAGGCCCAGCCTGCAGACACGTGACCAGTCTACCAAGTTACAGGTCTTGGCAGCCGCCATGTCGTCAGTTGGCAGCGATGACCTCACCACCCCACTATCTCCGGCGTCAGCCTCCGAGGCTGGCAGTGTCCAGTCTCTTAGGGCATGGACAATTCCTAGGCTGTCCGCCGAGCTGAGACGCAGAGGGATACCCTTCTCGTCCACGGCCAGGAAGGCGGAGCTGTTCAGGCTTCTCTTCCCACCACCGGCCGCAGCAAGCCCCAGCAGCCAGCAGGCGTCTCTGGAATCGATTTCAGCCGCCGTTGCCCAGCTACACACCCTCGTGTCCTCCCTGTCTTCCTCAATCGTGGAGGTCCAGGACAGGGTGTCTCGGCTAGAGGCCAGCCCGGCTGCCACGGTTCCGGACCACGCGGTGGTCCCAGCCATCAGTGCACCGGCCGCAGGTAGTGAGCTTGCCACGCCTACCGTTCACCCTTCCCACCTGGTGCCACCCAGCGTAAGGAAGGACATTCTAGAGGGCAAAGACGTCAATCTGGCCTCACTCTTGATCTCGGTCCATGACTTGGCCGAGAACAAGGCCTACACCTGGGGAGATGTCTCGGTGGTGTTGAAAGCGAAGGATCCGAGGCTCAACAGGAAGCTCACGGTGCCCGAATTCACGCTCGCTTTCGGCATGTTTAGAGACGTGCTGTGCTCAGCCTCCCCCGGCAGACGGGAAGAGCTGGACCTCTACCTCCATTTGGTCGTAGACCTGGGCCACAAATACGGTGGCTCAGCGTTCTACGACTACCATCGGTCCTTCTCGGCCAAAGCCGCAGCCAGATTCACACAGTTCCATTTACCAACGGACTGGAGCGTAGTGGACACGGAATTGTTCTGCCGCCACTTTGCAGGCCTTCGCTCCCCGCTATGTGCTGTCTGTCAGTCAGCGTCTCACACCACGGTCTGGTGTGCCAACGTAGCCTCTGTCCATCCAATAGCTAGCACGGCCTCTGCCAGCACGAGCCAGGCTCAGCAGGCCCCGGTGCAAGGGCGAAAGATGGACAAATTGGGACGTCCGGTGCGGATGGTTGGGGGAGCCGCCATTTGCAACAATTTTAATTACGGCTCCTGCAATTTCAGCCAGTGCCGGCTCTTGCACATTTGCACCCTGTGCCAGAGGGCGCACCCCAGGATCCTGTGTGAGGTCAAACAGAAGAGACCATGACTAAGCCGGGTCAATGTCCTTTGGCTCGGCGTCTACCTGACCTCACACCCCACTCCGTCACTCGCCAGCTACCTCATCCGAGGCTTCACTGAGGGGTTCCATACCGGGCTCATCACCCTGCCCCACTCCACCCACGAATGTCCGAATTTACGCTCAGCAGCAACAGACGAGCCAGCGATTGATGTCCTTTTGCAGACGGAGTTGGATCGGGACTTCATGATAGGCCCGTTCTGTCAATCCCCCTTCAGCATCTGGAGGGTTAGCCCTATCGGGCTTGTGCAGGGAAAGTTTTCAAATAAAAAACGTCTGGTGTATGATCTGTCAGCGCCTCATTCTTCCGTCGTTCCCAGTCTCAACTCGCTCATCCCCTCCGAGGAGTTCTCGCTGAAGTACGCTTCGGTAGACATGGCTATCCAGGCCATTCTCAGGGCAGGGGTGGGTGCGTGGCTCTCGAAGGCAGACATATCCGACGCCTTCAAGCTGCTGCCCATCCATCCTTCCTTGTGGTGCTGGCACGGCATCAAGTGGAGGGAGCGATATTATTTCGCGACCAAATTGACCTTCGGGTCTAAAAGTAGTCCTTGGCTATTTGACAAGTTCGCCGAGACCCTGGCGTGGATCCTTCTCCATGAGGCACAGTGCCACGAGGTCATCCATTATTTGGATGACTTCCTTTTGATAGAGCCGCCCGGGGCTCCCCCAGGGGACCTTGGAAAGTTGAGGACGGTTTTCGACAATCTGAACGTCCCCATAGCGGAGCACAAGGTTGACGGCCCGGCACACAAGATCACGTTCCTGGGCGTCGACCTTGACACGTTGGCCATGCAGGCCAGCCTTCCGGCAGATAAGTTGGACCGTATCAGGACGGTTCTGCAAGAGTTCACCCGGGGGGGGGGATGTACTCAGAAGCAACTTCAGTCTCTCCTCGGGATGCTGAACTTTGCCGTGAGGATCATCCCCCAGGGCCGCTCCTTTGTGTCCCGGTTGCTGGTCTTCCTGTCCTACACGCAGGACCCAGACCAGGTCATTAGGCTGGATTCTGCAGCCAGGGCAGATCTGGCCATGTGGGAGCACTTTCTTAGTGATTGGAACGGTGTGTCCCTGTTTATCCCAGTCGTGTCCACGCAGTCACCACAGGTGGTGACCGACGCGGCGGCATCCACAGGATGCGCCGCCATTTTTGGCCATTTGTGGTTCGCCGCCCCGTGGCCTCCTCAAGCACTAGCCACACCGGGCTTTACTACCACGTCAGCCCTCTTTGAGCTCTTCCCTATTGTAGCAGCCGCCCACCTATGGGGTCACCATTGGTCTGGACAGACGGTGGCTTTCTCGACAGACAATCAAGCCACAGCCGAGATCATCAGCAAGGGCAGGTCTAAGTCCAGGCCCGTCATGTCCTTCCTCCGCAGACTGGTCCAGCTATCCCTACAGCATCAGTTCAATGTGTACTGCTCCTTCATTCCAGGGAAGTTCAACGCAGCAGCGGACGCACTCTCCCGTTTTAACTTTATTTCTTTCTTTGAACAGGTGCCAGGAGCCTGCCGTCATTCAGCCACTATCCCGGATTGGTCACAACTGACCTTGGACTAGCCCCACATCTACACTCAGCTACCGATATCATCAACGCCTCACTCGCCCGCAACACCCGTCGGGCCTACCAGACGGCCTGGAGGGCGTTTAACAAGTTCCTGCCCCAGCGGCCTCGCGAGTCTTCCAGCCTCAAGCAGGTCTTGGCGTTCATCGCCTACTGCCATTCACACCTAGCACTGTCACACAGCACGATACGCCAGTACGTGGCCGGGGTGCAGCACTATTTGTCACTTCAAGACCCCGCAAGGCCTTCGGTGTTCTCCTGCCACGCCGTGAGGGCTCTACTACGTGGAGTTCAGAAACACCAGCCGCCAGTCAGCTCAAAGCGGCTGCCTATCACGGGGGAGATCTTCAAGGGGATGTCTGACATCCTGGATAGGTCCCCTTTCGGTCTCCTCCTCAGTACCGTCCTGCAGGCTGCAATACACATGGCGTTTTACGGGTTTCTGCGGCCCAGCGAGTTCACTCGCAGCCACCCAGCCGGTCCAGTCTTGCGTAGAAATAATCTCTATCGCCACCAGGATCACTACGTCCTTCACTTGACGACCTCCAAAACCCAACAGCGAGGTTCCGGAGTAGATATTCACCTATACAGGACTCACAACAACTGGTGCCCAGTTGCCGTGTTGGACCGCCTGACGGCACTGCTGTCCGACTGCCCCGGGGCCAGTCCACTGCTACCTTTTCCGGTGAAAGCCCTTAACTCTTCGCAGTTCGTGGAACATGTCCGGGTCCTTCTCGGCCATCTTCAGTTGGACCCCAGCCAGTACTCCGGGCATTCGTTCCGGATCGGGGCGGCCACGACGGCCTCAAGACAGGGGGTTCCGGACCACGTAATCAAGAAACTGGGTCGGTGGAAGTCGGCCTGCTTCTCTCGCTACATTCCTAACCCACAGTTAGAAATGGCTCAGGCCTTTGCTCGACTCACTCAGTGACATTACCTCTAATAAATAATTATCCCCTACCTGAAGGTTTTTGCCCCCTTATTTTGGCGTACCATACGGTAGACCAAGGCACACTTTCAGGTCTATTTCATGTTGGTGAGTTTTGTGTTGTCCCTATGTGTCATCGTTACTCATGTCGTCCGTAGGGCTCTAGACCATAAATTGGAAGGCCGGGTACCGGCCTGAAGTTATGGGAGGAGCCCGGAGGGTATTTAAGCAGCCCAAAGGCCGCCGGTCTTTGTCGGTTTCCTGTGCGTGATACCCGCCCACCCTCCCCTTTTAAAAACCTCTTCTAAGTATTCTTACCCCAGACTGAATACTCATTCCACATTCCATAACTACTTCTTATCATTCTTTATCTAGGGTATGCCCCCTTATTTTGGCGTACCATACGGTAGACCAAGGCACACTTTCAGGTCTATTTCATGTTGGTGAGTTTTGTGTTGTCCCTATGTGTCATCGTTACTCATGTCGTCCGTAGGGCTCTAGACCATAAATGTAATACTTTATTATGTTTTAATGATGACATATATGTATTTGGATAGTTATGTAGCATTTTTATTGAGCAGCATTCTAAATATATATACTTTACATCAAAAAAATTATAAAAAAAAGTTCAAATAACGTTAATGGTATAATTGAAGAAGTGTGACATCTAGACATTATTCAGTAAAAAGCACTTAATATATTTACTGAATATGTCTTCTTATAACCAATAATCTATATTTTGTTAAAAAAAAAAAGGTTTAGTAGATAAAGAAATTTGTTCATGAAGCAAGGTCTAGGTTTGTATACTGCAATCACTGTCATCAATCATAGCATATACATGTAAAAAAAGTCATGTACACTTTATTTACATTGTTGATCTGTTAGGTCTGACTTTTATATACATATATAATATAGATATACATATAATTGTACATACATATAGATAGAAATTAACCAGGTGAAAGTGTAATATGTCAATTAAAAAGTTGCTATGCCATTAAGGTTTAGATCTGAACCATTTTATACACTGCATAATATATATAATAAAATTTACAAATCTCAGTTAATGCTGATTGCCTAGAATCTCTGTGCGGCACATTTTTTATTTTATTTTTACTCTACTTGACAGAATTGAAATCTTGCATTTTAATTTGTATTACTGCTGCAAGACTCTGATTTCCTTTTTTTTAAATACTGAATGCAATGGATTTATGAGGCCTAATTGCTTTCCCAGGGGTGTACTATTGCGCAATATCACTAGAAGTATCCTTTGTGCTTCCTCTCCCACACAAGTATGTCACTCATGTTCCTGCACTCTGCAAGAGCTTGCAATGACCTTCATACATCATGAGTGAGCTAAAGGAAATAGCGCAGTGTGCTCTTCCCAGCAACTGGTAACTTGTATAGGTAGCACAAGTCACCTTTGGAACATAATAGCTGGAGAAGGCGAATTTGTGACCAGAATGAAGGAACATAGTCTTCTCATGAATATTACAGGGTCACATAAAATGTGAATTTCGTGGTGGAAATATCCACCCAAGCTTAAAGTAGAGCTATAGGCAAAACATTTTTTTTTCATTTTGGATATAGCAAGGGAGGGTTATAACCCCTGTGAGATTTTTTTTTTTCACCACCAATGTCCCATTTTGGGGTTTTCCCTTTACTTCCTGTCTCATGGCCAAATAGGAACTGAGAGAAAAACCCTTCAAATTAAGGAAATCCCTTAGGGACCCCCAGGTCACTAGTACTAGGAAGAACTAGGGGACTGTTCCCATTGGAAGATTACTATTACTTTTATGGGGACAACATAAAATATGGGATTTTCTTTACTTTCAATGACAATGGTAAATGGGACAAATAGAGAGGGTGAATCTCCTTAACAGGGACACAGACAGCAATGAAAACTGACAAGGGTTCCAATCCCTCTCCACTCACTCCAAAACCCCCCCAAAAAAGTTACCCTTTAAATTTGCTATGTATTCTTCTAGTTGTGCTGCAATAAAGGTGAATTCCAACAGAGATAGCTATCATGGGTCTTGGAAAACACAACAACTAACAAGCTAAGCTTCTTTGCAATCTCTCTGATCATGTGACCAGACGGGTTTTATGAATGTACAGTATATCTACAGAATATCTACCGCATATTGTACTATGCTGAAAATACCTTTTTGGTAGCAGTCCTTTTGTTGGGTATTGTCAATGGAGGCTCTAAACTGTCTCTAAACTGGTTGGTTCTGTATAGCTGTCAAACCCAACCATAAACTTGACAATACAACAGCTAACATCATGAAATTATTGTGCTGCATGGTTTTTGAATGCTTTAGACACCATATGGTGTACCCATGAGCATTATGCTGGTTAGTTGGGATAATTCAAGGCCCTACGATTACAATTTCAGCAGAATACAGTAATAATAAACTGGAAAATATTAAAATGCAGTCCATATCTTTCAGGTTCAATCCATAGCATTCAGTAATCTATGTGCATTAATAACAATGTCTCACGTGTTTATTAGCTTTGCATTTCCAGGAAATGATATACTAATGAAAGCAAAAGTATAATTACATTTCTGTATTTGTATTAATGCCATGCTATTACATATATATATGCTGTATACAGATAATTAAGTTAGCTTATGAGAGCAATTAGACTTCCATCATTTTACCCACCATTACCAACTACAATACCTCTAGCATCTGTGAAAGAAAGTCATTTTTATTACATTTTTCAGATAAACTGAACGCTATCTAGTGAGGTACTCACAGAGAAAACAAAATGTTTTTTTTTCCCAGTTCAAAATCTTTCTGTACATGATTTTAATTTTACCAGTGCACTGCATTAAAGAGGACCTATCCTTCCTAAACCTAAAAAGCACAGGTGTATGCAGCTGTGCAGGCAGAACTAAAAACACATTCAAGTCTGCAGCGCAGTGGCTAAGGTCATGGTCGAATTTCAAAAGAATTTTCTTTTGAAAATCAGAAAATTCGTGCCTTTTGTGATCTGATGGTGCCACCATTTATTTTGAAATTCGACCAACCAAGCCTTCAATTTCACCTCATGTTGCTCTTCTTTTCTTTCTGGGAATTTTCTTTTCTTGCACATGCGCATTTTTTTTTCGACTACATTTTCTCGCACGATTCTCCCATCATTGATTAGAAAATTGTTAGTTTTTCAAAAAATTTCCAACATGTCCGATTACTCAAATTCGATGGCTGCACAAAATCGGCTGTTGCACTTCTGCCTGGCAGCACTAGGGTTTGTTGGTTCAAATCCCAACCACAGCACTACCTGCCTGGAGTTTGCATGTTCTCCCTGTGCCTGCGTGGGTTTCCTCCCACATTCCAAAGACATGCAAATTGACCCTAGTATATATGTGTTAGGGACTTTTGATTGTAAGCTCCTTGAAGACAGGGACTAATGTGAATGTACAATATGTATGTAAAGTGCTGTGTAAATTGGCAGTGCTATATAGTATCGGTAATAAATGAAATCCAGGGAGCTCTCATGTGTAAACTTCAAGATATCATGGGCGAAGGCCTTTTTTTTTTTTGAACAGATGACTAACAGGTAGTGTGGTTCCTGGCTTTGCACATGCATTTATGGCAATCTAGCACAATTTCTTAGGCTTAATGTACACAGGACGTTTTAAAACCTCTCCTAAACGATTTAACTTGACAGATAGTAACTGATGTTTAAAAACATCCGTTGTGCTGCATTTACATGCCGCATTTAGCCGTGTTTGCGCTTAGAAGCGTTTTTTACATTGAAAATAGTCAAAAATGTTTCTCCATTAAAAACACCTGCAAACTAAATATGGCTAAATGCGAGTTACCACGTTTAGCAGCATTTACAAGCTGTTACAGGCATTTTGCATTTCAAATGCCTCTGAACATCCTTCCTGAATGCATTATTTTGCTTTCCAAAAAATGCTTCTAAACTCAACTGTCTAGAGACTACTATAAACGACCCTGTTTATTCTTGGATGCATGCCAGTAGGTTGAATCACTCACACACTTCTTTCATTTCTGGGTGACTTTAGCAGCTTGCCTTTCACCCTCACTGAGATTTTTACACCACCCGGCAGGTGACATCTGTAGCAGCCTGAAATCAAGAAGTACATATTTTTTTCAGTTATTGAATTATCACTTTACACAGATGGGCCATGTAAGATATAGGGAACCCTTTACACAAGAACTGCTTCCCCCGTTTATTGACACGTAGATCTGGGCACTGCTCACTGCTGGAAAGGTATGAATTAGAAGACATCCTTCCTAAAACCCTAACAGCTCTCTTGTATTTCAATATAAACTTGGTGTCAAGCAGCAAACATCTTTGCCTGATTGGCATTAAGATGAGCAAATTGTTTCTAACATTTCTTCAGGATGCCATTTGGGTAGGAAGTTTGATGTTTGAGCCAAGATATGTAAAATAGTCTAGAGATATACAGTATATCTATAGGCCACTTCACCTGTCAGTATAGGTCCTGCCATTTCCTCCATACACAGCTCTCAGACTGGGTATAAATCGCAGCTCAATGCCGGGGTGAGAGATGTTTGTCCTTCCAGGCTCCTCACCATCTTCTCTAATGGGGCACATCACAGTCAAGGAGGCACCTAGGGGAAGCTTCCAAAAATCTGTTTGACTAGCATGACACACAGTATGGCATAATGTGGGTGCTGATGATTGAAGCAGGGCTAGTTGCCCTGTGCTAGAAATGCTACTGGCACCCCTCCCTCTACATTACACCAGCTGCGCCCGGGGCACGTTCCCTCTCTTCCCACCCCTTGTCTATGCCCTGGGACTTGCGGCCTCGGCCCCCTAGGTAAATGCCCAGTGAGCCTTTTGCCCAGTCATGGCCTGGTCTATACCCAGTGATTAAGTGTTTGTATTTAAGAATTTATTGAATTGGTGGTCAAGAAAGTTGTCTCCACAGGGGTCATTTGTTGATTATGTTCAATAGAGACGCCAGTAATACATACATATTCTAACAGCAAATGTAAAAATTAAAAAAATCATTCCAGTCAAAAATTGTAAATGAAAAAATGTACATTAAATTGCATTAGGGCATTTTTATCTAATAGTTGTAAAGTAACATACCTGCCATTTTATTGAGGTATTTGTTCTTTTAAAGGATAACAGCAATCATAATTAGCAATTATAAAATAGTAAAGGCATTTAGTCTAGATCCCACATTCCCATTATTCACATGGTGAAAGAGTCTTAAATGTGAAGAGAGTCCTTCACTACAATTCTTAACAGAACACAGACCAATATATCAAGTTAAAAAATATAAAGGACCCTGGAAAGATCATCCTTGAATATGTGTCAATTGCGTGGGTATTCTGCATTAGCCGCAAGCCAACGTGACCCTTACGGGCTTTTTTCCTGGCGGTACTAGAATTTGGACTCAAGGTCAAATGCACCACCATTTTGTCCTGCTTCTCTACGTCTTCTGTGACAATCTGACTTTTAGTGTATCCAGCCAAACTGTTGGAGTCAGGGTCACCATACATTCCATCCAGCATCATTGTCTTTGTGTGAGACATCCCACATGTGCAGGGAAACTGAAAAGGAGACAGGGAACTCTGATTAGCTGTATCTTACTATTGTGAGTTTATAAACAAGAAAGTTATTTACACAGCTCATTGCATTTCTGCATGCAACAAATAGCTTGAAGCATATTAAGCAGCTAATTAACTTTGAATTGGAAACATTTATTTTTTTATAATTTTAAAATAAGCAACTTAAATTATAACAAAGGACATAGTGACCTTAATTAAGGTTTATAATAAAATTCATATCTGTATTTGTAACTTTTTAATTACACATTTGATTAAAATATTTTCTTATGCAAAGCTTTTTTTTTATATATGAAACATATTGACTATGCCAGCATGTAAGGTCAATTTGGGAAATGATATAACTGAGATGTTTACACATAATGCTGAAAATATAGTAGATCATCTGTAAGCACACACTAATATCAAAGTGTTTATTTTCCTTTTTCCATAAATCTATGCCCCAAGCTAATCCACAGCGCAGAATTGGATAACATCCATTACAGATAATCATTTTCAGCAATGTAATTAAAGACACAACATAAAACAAATGCATAAATACATGCTAAAAATCCACATGCGAGGCCAGCCAGTCAGTGCTTCTCTCTCACGTAGAAACCACCCTTGGCCATGGCTTAGAGTTTTAAGTAGCAGCGAGGCCAGGGTTGACAATGGGGGGGGGGGGGGGGCGGGGTACAGCCAGTCTTACCATAGTGGGTTCTGGCCCCATTGGGTGAGCAGTGAGGCCCAGACCCGTCAGTCATGGGGCAGGCTAATCACGAAGCTGGGCTGTTAGGAAAGTTGGCAGAATGGAGGATGGAGTAGAGTGAATCTGGCCTGGAGGATCATAGAGATGAGAATGGAGAGAAGAAGGGGGACTCAGATCACGCTCTGAGAAGTGGAAGACTGGTGAGTGCGGGAAATGATTGGTGTATTTGGGATCTTCATCACATTGCCTTGTACTGATAACTAATATTCATGTGGCAGGCAGAGGAAGAAGCTAAGTTGTCAGTAGAGTTGGCAGAGGGGAATATTAAGGGAATGAGGATTGAGGTAATGCTGGGTGGGAGGACAGGAGGAAGGATTACTGCACTGATCACCTGCTAGACAGGAAGACCAGTGAGTATAGGACATGATCAGATATAGGATCTCTATGTTTGCCTAAGCCTGATTACTACAAGAGGAGGCACATCCTGGAGGAAATGACAGAACAAGCTCTCTTGTAGATGTAATAGTTACAGGGATGATACAAACCATTTACCACTGATATGAGTGCTTACAATGATCAGCTTTTATTTATTTATGAAAATCCTTTATCCCAAAAGGAAATAACTGTTGTAAATGCTTATAAAGTTTGAGCTGGAATTCAGCTTCAATTTGTTAGTGTATCTAAAATTGATAGTATATTTAACCACTTCAGCCCTGGAGGATTTTACCCCCTTGCTGACCAGAGCACTTTTTGCGATTCGGGACTGCCTCGCTTTAACTGACAATTTGTGCGGTCGTGCCACGTTGTACCCAAACAAAATAGACGTCCTTTCTTTCCCACAAATAGAGCTTTCTTTTGGTGGTATTTGATTGCCTCTGCGTTTTTTTTTTTTGCACTATAAACAAAAAAAGAGCAATAATTTGGAAAAAGACACAATATTTTTTACTTTTTGCTATAATAAATATCCACCAAAAATATATATATATAAAAAAAAAATGTTTTCCTCAGTTTAGGCTGATATGTATTCTTCTACATATTTTTGGTAAAAAAATTGCAATAAGCGTATATTGATTGGTTTGCGCAAAATTTATAGCGTCTACAAAATAGGGGATAGTTTTAGGGCATGTTTATGTAGAATTTTTGTTTATTTTTTTTTTAACATAAAGTTTATTTATTTGTCACAGAACAGAAAAGAAACCAATACAGAACAACAGCTTATTCAGCATATCACACAGGCATTACGGATATGACAGTTATGCATATCTTACATTATACAGACCAGGAAGTGCAAACAGATAGGAAGATTTTATTTCATTTTCCATTACCATCCTTCTAGTGCTTAAGCAAGTGAGTTACACCTTTTTACGTCCCCGGGGGGGGCGGTTTAGTACGGTAGTCCTAGTCGCTCATCTGCCCGTCAGAGGAGTCATGAAAAGGTCTATGTGAACCGGTGTATGTCATCTGTCGGGTTTGGGTGGTGGAGTATCGTTGTGCTCTCAGTCTATGGTCAGCTCCCTTGCCGATATCCAGGGGGCCCAAATCTTTTCAAATTTAGTCGGACAGTTCCTCCCTAGGTAGGTGAGTTTGTAGAGAGGCAGGGCATTGTTAATTAAGGTCATCCATAACTGGTTGGTGGGGGGTTGGGTTTGGTTCCACTGAGTAAGAATCGCTTTCCTAGCATAGAAGGATGCATAGAAAACGAAGAGTTTTTTCTTTTGAGGAGCTTCAAGGTTGTCACAAACCCCCAACAGGAGGATAGTGGGGCTGTATGGGACCCTAATCTTCCCTATGGAGTTAATATCAGTAAGTACTGCCTGCCAGAAGGCCGCTATGCATGGACACGACCAGACGACGTGGAAAAAACCCGCTTCATCTTGCCCACATCTGAGAATTTTTGTTTATTACTAGTAATGGTGGTGATCTGCGATTTTTATCGGGACTGCAACATTATGGCAGACACATCGGACATTGTTGACACTATTATCGGACATTATTGTCATTTATACAGCGATCAATGCTATAAAAATGCATTCATTACTGTGTAAATGACACTGGCAGTGAAGGGGTTAACCACTAGGAGGCAGTGAAGGGGTTAAGTGTGTCCTAGGGAGTGATTCTAACTGGTAGGGGGCTGGGCTACAACACACAGGACAGTGATCACTGTTCTCGATGACAGAGGCAGAACAGGGAAATGCTTTGTTTACAAAAGCATCTCCTCGTTCTTCCTCTCCGTGACACGATCGTGGGCACCCAGCAGACATTGAGTCCACGGGACCCATGCTCTTGGTCACGGAGACCGCTACGGGCGCATGCCCACGGCACCGCTTCTTAAAGGGGATGTACCTGTATGCCCTTTTGCCTACCAGTCAGCAATCAGTTAACTCTCCCCTCCCCCAGATTAACAATGCTGCTCAAATGTGCCCCCTGTGCAACTTCATCCAGAGTGGGGACACTCTAATGCAGGAGGTGTGCTACTGGCCAAATCAAGTTGGGAAAACAGAGGGGAAAAAAAGCCTAAAAAATAAAACGATGCAGCCACCGCATTTAAGGATTGGCAAGCTGCAATAATTATTATGTTTTGGGGTTTAATACCGCTTTAAACATCATCCAAAATATCACATTGACTCCTCTCATTATTCGATTTTAGACTTTTATTTCATCCAGAGATGCAGTAAAACTATACCTAACTTCTAGTTGGAACAGCCTAGTAGTTTTTTTTAACCCTTTCATTTCCAGAGGTCACTGATGCCCAGACTAAATTTAGTAGCCTTGGCATGCGTTGGTTAACTTTACACCTCTATGACTTATTTGCATACCTAAATATGTTTCTTTACATTTTAAAGACATATACGTTTTTGGTATACTGTTTTAATATAGACTATGTTCTGTTTTTTTTTAAATATAAGTTTACAAATGTGCAAAGCTGTAAAAAAAGAAATGACTTTTTTTAATACTGTAATTCTATTAAACAAATGCACACTGCCACCTGGCACACTGCAGTGCCATTGGCAAGCTCAATTATTATTTTGTAAATTTAGCCTTTGTAATTAGTGTGTCATAGTGATCACATAATTGGGAAACACTATGATTGGTTCCAAATTGTTTGTGGGGATTTGAGCTTGGCAGTGACAGCTGAGTTTGATAGCTAGTAGCAGTGCAAAGTGTCCGCTGCTAGTTCTCAAAGGAAGGATGTTTATTTACATACTCTCAGCACTGACGCCGTGCTAAGCAAAGTTAATATAGGGATTGCCAATGAAAAGGGGTTAAAGTGAACCTGTACTTTGTGAAATATATATGCTGCCAGCTGCCACTGCCACTGCTAATTTCCAAAGCCACAAATTTTTTTCTGAGTCACTGAGCTGGAACATACTGGGGTTGATTTACTAATAGACTGTTCACTTTGGAAGGGGAATTTTCACTATACCTTAGTGAATAAGGTTTCAGAAGGAGAATGACATCGACTGTCAGTTTAAAAATAAACCATTTTTACTTTATAAATCACTTGTTGTCTAATTTTGAAATACTCCAAAAGGGGCTTCTATTAAGATATGTATCAGTGGCGGCCCATCCATTAGGGGCACAGGGGCGTCCCCCCCCCCACCCATGCATCCGGCCCCCTAATCTACATGCGGGGTGCCGGACGCATGGATTTCAATGTGGGTTTTTTCTTCGAAGCACGTGATTAGAGCCGGAGGCTTCAAACAGGGGTGGGCTCAGGGCGCAGAGCACTGCGCCCCGAGTCCACCCACTTGTGTGACATTAGCAAATTAATATTCGCTTATGTCTTCCTGCTTTTCCTCCCCGACAATCAGGAAGTGGTTTCTGAGAGCTGATTGGCCGGGAGTCTCAGGACGGGTCTCAGGACCAGCCTCCTGTATTGCTGGGAGAAGCATCGGCCCCCAGGGCAGCAGAAGTCTCTTCTCTGAGCCCTCCGCCTTCAGGACAGCAGTGCACCGCCTCCTCGTCTTCCTCCCCGCATCTCTCCCGCTGTATAAGGTAAGGCTATGGATCGCGGGGGTTGGGCGGTAGTGTGAGGAGAGCCCCCTATCCAGCGTGAGGGGGGTCTGGAAGGTCTGGGGTGTAGTGGCGGTGGATCGATCGTCACATGGAGGGGGGGTCAGGGGGTGTAGTGTCAGTCTTGCGCAGAGGGTATGATTCTACAGCAATCCAGTGTTCTAGCAAAGAAATTATTAAAATGCTGGCTGCAAATATGTAATGCCAGTGGATCACCGCTTTAATTGATCGATCAATCAATCATGGCCAAAATTTTGACCACCAGCCACCACTGATATGTATGTATAATTAAAGGCATCCCAAAATACTAGTTCAGTAAAGACAATTTATTCAAACACACGTATAAAGTATAAAAGTATTATATACAAGATGTCCAGGATTTCCTTTCATTTTTACTTAATCCACACATAGCTTTATGTAATGCGCAGGCATTCTGTGGATTTAATATGCTGAATTTGTGTCAACAGTAGAAGTCATGTCAGCGCTAGGATGAAATCATCACTGTTGTTCATTGATTGAAGTTGAACTTTGTAAGTATTTTGGTAATTGAGGTATGTCAAGGAAGACACCTTACCACAATTCACTTTCAGATTCACAACAAAGGGAGTCTTTTGCATCCTCTATATATTATTAGGTCATTGCACATTTAATGAAGTTTTCACAGAACTGTGTTCATAACAATAAAACCAAAATGTTAATGGAAAAACATCTGTTAGATGATATGTCCCGTTTTCTTACCTTTGCTCTCATCTTCATCTCTTTTCTCTCTTGCACTGTAGTCAAGTAATTGACAGCAGCATATTCCAACACCGATAGAAAAACAAACACAAAACTAACCCACAGGTATATATCAACAGCTTTAATGTATGATACTCGGGGCATGGAGGCGTTCACTCCGGTAATGATGGTTGACATGGTCAGCACTGTTGTTATACCTGAGAAAAAAAAGGAAACCAAGATCTGTTAATACAGAATTAAACCCACATTAAACCAACAGATTATCTCCAAACTCCATTTGATTTGGCACAATATACCCACATACTGTATTGGAATGGTTAAAAAGTTGGAAAAAACAGAAATGTGCTTGGTATGCAGTGTAAGAACCATAATACTCAACAATTTATTTCAAATATAATGTTCAAAATGTTCAAAATCAGTGGCCACAGCACTAAGGAAAACACAGATAGTGTACTGTATGGGAAACATTGATTCCAACTCAAAACAGTCATGGCATGAGTTGTACTGACAGCAATCAAAAAACCCTATAGGTCATGTTGCAGTTCAGTGGTGAACCAGGATAAGGTCAATAAAGTCTTTATGCAGCCAAACAGTACATTTGTTCTTTACCAAACCACATCTAAAAGTCTAGGGTCAGCACTTGGTAATAGCTCACAACAAAATCAAAATAAGCATAGATGAATCAGCAAAGTGGCTTAGTGCTGGTATCCTCTGTTTGAGTCCTGCTCAGAACACTATCGGCATGGAGCTGTTCTATCTGTGCTTGCATGGGTTTCAACTGGATAGCCCAGTTTCCTTCTACATTCCAAAGACATGGTGGTAGGTAAATTGGCTCCTGTCTATATCTTAATATTAGGTATATATGAAAATAATTTTACTGCAATCTTCTTTTCTCATCCATCTGTACATAAAGAGGATTGCAGCCTTACCAAGGGAAACTCTGGCAGGAACGGCTCTGCGATCTATCCAGAATGAGACCCAGGACAGCATGACCATAAGAGTTGCAGGGAAATATGTTTGCAGTAGGAAGAAAAAAATGTGACGTCTCAGTGTAAAATTAATATACAGCCGGTTGTACCACCCTAGAAGACAGAGCATTTATATTTTTATTAAAAAAATAACAGAAGATAGGAATTAATTAATTAGATGTGTTACAACTAGAGTATAGGAGCCACATAAACTAAATCTATAGGCATCACACATTGAAAATGTAACAACCACAAAATAGTCCATGATGTTGAAGTTGATAGATTTATGCCCCGTACACACGAGCGGAAATTCCGCCAGAAAAAGTCAGATGAGAGCGTTTGGTCCGAAAATGGGACCGTGTGTATGCTCCATTGGACTTTTGCGGGCGGAATTCCAGCCAGCAAAAGATTGCGAGCATGTTCTCGATTTTTCGGTCGGAAAAAGTTCCAATCGGAAATTCCGATCGTCTGTACCAATTCCGATGCGCAAAATTCCTACGCATGCTCGGAAACAATTAGACGCATGCTCGGAAGCATTGAACTTAATTTTCTCGGCTCGTCGTAGTGTATGTCACCGCGTTCTTGACGGTCGAAGGTTCAGCAAACTTTTGTGTGACCGTGTGTATGCATGCCAAGCTTGAGCGGAATTCCGTCGGAAAAACCATCCAAGATTTTTCAGACGGAAATTCCGCTCGTGTGTATTAGCTGCATTTTTTTAATAATTCACAAATACATTTTAAAAAACCATGACTGCATAAGTTTCACACAGTGTTTGCTGTGAACCTCTAAATCAACTCTTGGACACACAACAGTAGCCTATGTCGAACAGAGCCTACCTGTGTGGAGTTAAAGTGTCACATATACACAAAACAATTTCAATAGATCATGCTCACATAGTCTTTACACCAAAAAAAGTCCCAGTTTAAGTTTCCCTGATATAAAGTTTGAAGGTGCAAGAGTGACTCTTTAATTGAACCAAAAATAGACAAAACAACTCAGTACATACAGTATGTGATCAGGCTGCCTATTGATATGTTTTGCTTCCACTGGGGGCAGTCTGATCATCATCGGGACACTGTCCCAACAACATGGAAATTAGATGGTTTTCTGTATCCAATACCTGAGTGGATTTATCTTACATGCCCATATAAACTATCCAATAACTCAAAGATTGTTCAATAAGCCCATTAACTAAGACCCTTTCACACAGGCTTTCTGACCAGGTCTACCTGTCAAGCTTTTGGGTGAACCTGCTCATTGCAGGTTAAAAAGGTAGGTGATATAAATAGACTTGTGTCCCTTTATATCCGCCATCCTCTGAGTCTGTCCAGATCCAGAAAAAAAATGAAAAAGATCTGTGTCCATTTTTCAAGACCTAAATGTGACTTATCAGAGGTAGCATGATGTAAATGGACATTTTCATCCAGCAGCCTATAGATCCAACACGGGTCCACCACAGTCAGCTGACAAAATGCAAACCAAAAAAATGAATGGCTTTGATGTCACAAAACTAACGTCATCCCATTCAGATCAGATTTGGCAGGGGGTCTGCCCACAGATTAACTACTGAACAGAGCAGAGCGGCCATGTGTAAAAGGACCAGCGTCATGTTATATTTATGGCTATTTTCTTTAGATCTGTTGTTCAAGTTACCTGTGCTGCTGTAGAAGGCTAGTCTAGATGTAGTATGAAATTTTTGAATCAGGAATTGAGATAGTGAGATCTTCTCATCTGTTTTTAGGGATTCATTTCCATTCTTCCAGTAGAGCATCAGATCTTCATCAGTATATGCATCTTTAAATAAAAGAATGTTAGATAAACACCCATAATTTGTAAAACCTGGCAGGTTCATTTTACATTTAAAGTGTTTGATTTTCTTTTCCTAACAAAAAACAAAAAAATGGAATTATATATTAAAGTGAAGCAACAAAAGCAACCACTCAATTTAAAACTAGCAAAAAAGGGAAAGGTATACATGGGCAGGGGAATATACAAAACATCACAAAAATTCCCAACACGCTTTCAAGCTAGCCTTCATATGTTTGTATAGTTCAATTACATTACGTGCAATAAAAACCTATGTTTTTAACCGAGTAGCTGGAACTCATTAGCCTTTGACAGACTAGGTGAAACTTGTGCTGGGGAACATTTCTATCCCACATTAAAGAGATCCTCTTACTAAGATACACAGCCTTGGAAATACAGTACATCAATTTAATAAAAAGATAAGTCAGTGGTCCAGTGGAATTATAGGCAAAATAAAACATGACTTACAATATATGCTACTACTACCAGTAACACAGCAGGTTTATCTCTCTAAGATCCTCCTATAACATAGTATATTACCTTTTGATCCTTCCAGTAAATCCATGTTATTTTCTACCTTCTATACCAGGTGCAGCAACAACCCTCTGAAGGAGCTGCTGGGTTTTTGGGCCTTCATAGGGTTTCTACTGGCAAAAACAGCAGAAAATAATTTCCTTCACTAAGTAGTACCTCTGGCACAGGCTAATGCTGATTCCGTAAACCAGATGGACTTCTACTAACCTGCTATGAGAATGTCTTAGACACTGAGAGATCCCGTCCTTTAAGTGTCTAAGCCATTCTCACAGGTTGGTAGAAGATCTTTAAAGTGGTTCCAAAGTCTCAAGGTTTTTTACCTTCATGCATTTTATGCATGAAGGTGAAAAACATTTCCTGTGCAGCAGCCCCAATCCCCTCCCCCCCGACCCCTAATACTTACCTGAGCCCATCTCAATCCAGCGATGTGCACGAGAGTCCCAGCTCTCAGGAGACACTGCCTACCGCTGCTGTCAATCACAGCCGTTGAGCCAATGAGGAGAGACAGGGCGGGGCTGACACGGCTCTGTGTGTGAATAGACATACAAAGCCAATGCGCGGGAGTGAGACTGCTTGGGTGTGCCCATTGCAATTTGCTTGCTCTTGGGGCACTCCGCAGGAGGGAGGGGCCAGGAGCGCTGGCAAGGGACACAAGAAAAGGAGGATCGAGACTGTTCTGTGCAAAACTGCAGCACAGAGCAGGTAAGTGACATGATTGTTATTTTTAAAATAAAAGAAGCCTTTATAAAAAAAAAATACCTTTTATATTACTTTAAAGTGGAAGTAAACCCCCCTATCGTTTTCAGCCAAGGAAGCTGCCATCTTTGCCTCTGTTTAATCTTCAACTGCCACAGTGCTGCACATGTGATCCGTTATGACACCAGCCATTGGATGGTTTGACTGTTTGGTTGAGAGCACAGCCAATGTGCAGTTAGCATTCACGGCATGCCTTTTTTTTTTAGACTGTTAAATCGATGGGTTTACTTCCGCTTTAAGGCAAGTCCGGCAATTTATAGTTGTGGTGCTTTAGGCTGGCACCAGCAAATGATGAAACAGGACTCTTCTTCTCCCCCAGCATAGGGGCCCAAGAAAAGAAGAACTGGATCACTCAGAAGGCCTGGGAAGCAATAGCCTCTGGAATCACAGCCTCTCCAGGAAGGTAAGGGACCCCTCATACACCGATCCTTTTCAGAAAAGACCCTCCTAGACAGTCCAGTTATTTACCACTTACTCAGCTCACATCACTGGCACAAACCTCCCAGTGATTGGCCTGGGTGAAATAAATATTCATAACCCACAACATTGTATGTCCTCACTCTATCTACTGAAGAACACTCCCCAAAAACAGGCAGAAGCAAACAATATGTTGGGCTTAGGAGAAACATAAAAAAAAACAAGATAAGGTAGGAACACAAGCTCGGGCTAACTGTAAACATAAAATGTAGACTGGGAACACATTTCAGCTCATGGCAACCTGCAGTGAAATAGCTCAGCATCGTTGACTCCTTGTGGGACAGAGTAGTCTAAGGCCCCATACACACTATTAGATTTTCTGCAGATTTTTGTTTTCAAGTTTTACCAAAACCATATAATATGAGGTCAAACCTTAATGCGTACACACGATATGATTGTTGGCCAAACGATCGTCTGATTTTTGTCAAAAGGGCGTGTGCCAGGATCTTGTCTTGCATACTAATGGTACACAATTGTTGTGCCACAAACATGAACGTAGTGACGTACTACGAGAAATGTCAGCTCTTGAGTGCCACCCTTTGGGCCCCTTCTGCTAATTTTGTGTTTGGTGAGCATTGATTCGGATCATGAGTGTTTGTACTTTCGACTTTTGTGTGACGGATTTGTGTACTGACCATACAAAAATCTGACGGTGGTCCGCCAAACATTTACTAGCCTGTCATCCAACATTTGTTGGCAGAAAATTGGACAACAATTGTCAAAAGGAGCGTACTAACGGTAAGATTTTAGGACAACAGTCTGTCAACAGACAATCCCATGCCAACAATCGTACCGTGTGTACAAGGTTTCAATTTGTATGCAATTAGGCCGGCCCTTGCACTACATGTTTTGGTAAATCTGAAGACAAACATCTGCAGAAAATCTAATAGTGTGTATGGGGTCTTAGGCTGGCAATACATGATACAATTTTCTTGTACAATTTTTCTATAGATTTATCAAATCCATATAATACGAGGTCAAACCTAAACACTTTCTATTTGTATGCAATCAGGCAGGCCCTTGCACTACATAGTTGAAGGTAAATCTAAAGGAAATTGAATAATAAAATTGTATCATGCATGGCCAGCCTTATATGGTCTTGTAGTTTTAAATGGACTTTGAGTAAGAGACTAACAAATAAAGCACAACTCCACCCAACACATTTTAGGTAGTTACAGCTAACTATGTTATAGGGGGACTATAAAAAAAAATGTTGTGTTTATGTGAGTGAAAGACTGCATCGCATAGCTTTGTAAGTTTTGAGTTTTCCTATAGACCTCCTTGAATGTTACACTGTAATGCACCGTACACACGATCAGACTTTCCGACAACAAATCCGTGGATTTTTGTTCGAAGGTCGTTGGCTCCAACTTGTCTTGCATACACACGGTCACACAAATGTTGGCCAACAATTACGAACGTGGGAACGTAGTGACGTACAAGACGTAGGACGAGCCGAAAAAAAGGAAGTTCAATAGCCAGTGCGGCTCCTTCTGCTTGATTCCGAGCATGCGTGAACTTTTGTGTGACGGACTTGTGAACACACGATCAGACTTTCCGATAACAAAATTTTGTTGGTGGAAAATTTGAGAACCTGCTAGCCAACATTTGGAGCATACACACGATCGGACTTTCAGCCAACAAGCTCACATCCAACATTTCCTGTCAGAAAATCATACACAGATTTCACTATGGAAATAACAATGCTGAACAATGATCTGCAATATCCACATACAGAAACCTGCCAAGAGTTCCAATATTCCCAGCTTAGAGATTTAAATAACAGCCCTAAAACTATTGTTTTTACACTATTGACCACATAAGTTTAAAAAAGTATTTTCTGCATTACACAATGATACTGCTTCTTACATAACAGATTCACTTAACCACTTTCCGCCCACCATTTAGCAATATGACTTGCGCAAAGTGGTTGCATTATCCTGACTGAACGTCATATGATGTCCAGCAGGCTAAGTTACTAGCGCGTGCAGCTCTCCTGACAGGGGGGTCTGCACTGATTGATTATCAGTACAGCCCCCCCCCCCAAGGTTGCCCACCCAGGACCACCAGGAATGCCCACCCAGGACCACCAGGGAGGCCCACCCATGACCACCAGGTATGCCAGTCAGTGCCCAATAGGGATGGCACTGTGCCCATCAGTGATGCCTGCTAGTGCCCCCTGATCAGTGCTGCCTAACAGTGCCATCTACCAGTGCTGCCCATCAGTGCCACCCATCAGTGCCACCCATCAGTGCCCATCAGTTCCCATCAGTGCTGCCTATAAGTGCCCACCAGTGCCACCTATCAGTGCCACCTATTGGTGCCTAGTGCCCCTTATCAGTGCCCACCAGTGCCGCCTATACGTGCACATCAGTGACACCTATCAGTGCCCACCAGTGCTGCATATCAGTGCCACCTATCAGTGCCCGTCAGTGCTGCTTATCAGTGCCGCCAATCAGTGCTGCATATAAGTGCCTCATCATCAGTGCCCATCAGTGCCAATCAGTTCTGCCTCATCGGTGGCTTTCAGTGCAGCCTCATCAGTGCCCATCAGTGAAGGAGAAAACTTACTTATTTACAAAGTTTTTTAACAGAAACTAATAAATGTTTTTTTTTCAAAAGTTTCGGTCTTTTTATTTGTAGTGCAAAAAAATAAAAACACCAGTGGTGATCCAATACCACCAAAAGACATCTCTATTTGTGGGAAAAAAATTCTAAAAATTTTGTTTGGGTACAGCATCGCATGACTGCGCAATTGTTATTCAAATTGTGATAGCACTGAAAGCTGAAAATTGGTCTGGGCTGGAAGCAGTGGTGGCCCGTGCACTGTGGGTGCATGGGCGCTGCCCCCCATCCATGTGCCGGCCCCTTTCAGGACGCCGGACGCATGGATTCCTATGGCGGGGTGGGAAGGGGTGGTACTTTTTGAAGCACCTGATTAGAGTCGGAGGCTCTAATAGGCTTCAAAATAGGGTGAGCTTGGGGCACAGAGAGTGTGCCTTGATCCCACCCAATTGTGTGATGATATCAAATAAATTTTTGCTATTTTCACACTAACCTTCCTCCCCACCAATCAGGAGGCAGGGTGTCAGACCTGTTTCCTGATTGGCCAAAGCACCAGGCCACCCTATTGGATGCCTGGCGCTTAGGAAGAGGAGCGGACTCTGCAGAGGAGACACACGCTGGAGCAGAGGTCGCCGCCGCTCTGGGGCACTCCCTGCACTGAGAGGAGCTGCTACCCGGCGGTAAGTGCCAGGGGGGTCTGTCAGAGCTGCATGCAGGGGGGGGGGGGGGTGGGGGTTCTGCTAGAGTCGCAAACCCTGCGAGTGGGGGGGGGGGTCGGTGGGCACAGTGGCTGCATATACTGGGCACAAGTGGCTGCATATACTGGGCACAAATGGCTGCATTTGACGGGCACAAGTGGCTGCATATGATGGGCACAAGTGGCTGCGTTTGATGGGTATAGTGGCTGCGTTTGATGGGCACAAGTGGATGCATATACTGGGCACAAGTGGCTGCATTTGATGGACACAAGTTGCTGCATATGATGGGCACAAGTTGCTGCATATGATGGGCACAAGTGGCTGCATTTGACGGGCACAAGTGGCTGCATTTGACGGGCACAAGTGTCTGCATTTGATGGACACAAGTGGCTGCATATGATCGGCACACATGGCTGCATATGATGGCCACAATGGCTGCATATGATGGGCACAGTGGTTGCATATGATGGGCACAGTGGCTGCGTTTGATAGGCACAATGGCTGCGTTTGATGGGCACAATTACTGCAATTGATGGGCACAATTACTGCAATTGATGGGCACAGTGAGGCTGCAATTGATGGGGGGGTTTAGTATTTTTCAGTTTGTTTGTGTCCCCCCAAAAATTTTGTGCACCAGCCACCACTGGCAGAAAGGTGTATAAGTGCCCTGTATTGAAGTGGTTAAAGTACACCATTTACACAAGAGAAATGTATAAACTGCTATTGCTGGTTTTCAGAAAATGCTAGTTACTTGATTGTTACATAGTTACATGGTTGAAAAAAGTCCATCCAGTTCAACCCACAGAGAAAAAAACCCAAAACAAAACACACACAAATGGAAAATCTCCATATACACAATCCTATACCCATAGTTTATCCAGAGGAGGGCAAAAAATAAACAAATAAAGCATGATCCACTTTGCTCCAGCGGGAGGAAAAAAAATCCTCTCTGATAGCACAAACATGCAGCAAGTCCCGGTACAAATCAAGGGGAGAACGAAGATTTGCAGTCCAAGGACCACGGCTATGGAGCACTCTACCTACGAACATCCGCTTGGAAAAAGACCATCGCGCCTTCAGGAAAAAACTCAAGACCTACCTCTTCTAAAAAGGAATCAACGCAGGTCGGATCAAGCGCCTCGAGGCGATTCAGTTCGCAGTTGCAGCGCTATACAAGTCATTCATTCATTCATTCAAACAAAACCTAGTACAAAGTCAAAATTCCTTTTTTGTATTGAGAAGCAAAGTATGGCAACCAGGCAACAAGAATTTTCAGGGCAGTTAAAAGTCAGACATTAGCAGCTAGGGATGGGCCGAACACCCCCCAGTTCGGTTCGCACTAGTACACCTCAAACAGACAAAAAGTTCTAGCGAACATGCAAACCCTATTGAAGTCTATGGGACACGAACATGAATAATAAAAAAGTACTAATTTTAAAGGCTTATGGTGTCCTTTTATGAAAGTGCGGTAAAATACCGCTATTTAGTTCTCAGGCATTCTCAGAGGAGATCGCTCTCCCCTGAGTGCCTGTTTATGATGGTCTGTAGATCGCTTCTCATGTTGAGTTGAGAAGCGATCTACAAACGCCGGGAACTCCTCAGAATTTCTCCTCACACTGTAATCTCGCGAGATGTAGCGGGATTACAGTGTGAGGAGATTTAAAATACAAAAGTTAAACACTAATTAACACATTATTCCCCTACATATTAATAAAATAATAAAGTTAAATCCCTCCTACACAATATACATTAACCTAATTATTAAAAAACATTGTTTTTATCAATATTTAAAGATCATACATGTGCCTATTTAAATGTGAATGGTGTATAGTAAATTAATGTAATCCACATATGTAATGCAGCTATACACCATTCATATAAATGTAAAATACATTTATAATCATTAAAAAATTATTTTAATATAGTATACAAGTATAAATATTTATTAATAAATTAAAATAAAATATATTTCATAATTGATAAACCCCTGTATAAGACACCTTTCACACTGGGGTGGGAGCGGCGTCGGCGGTAAAGCAGCGCTTTATTTAGCGCTGCTTTACTGTCGTTTTAGCGTCGGTTTTCGGCCGCTAGCAGTGCAGTTTTAACCCCCCCTAACGGCAGAAAAAGGGGTAAAACCGCCCGCAAAGCGCTGCTGCAGCGGCGCTTTGCCGGCGGTATTGCCGCGCTGTCCCATTGATTTCAATTTGAATTTGAATTATGAATACACCGCTCCTTCACCGCTCCAAAGATGCTGCTAGCAGGACTTTTTTTACCGCCCTGCTAGCGCACCGCTCCAGTGTGAAAGCCCGCCGGCTTTCACACTGGAGTGAATTTTGTTCGTATATGGGGCGCTCGCAGTGCATTGATGGCTGCTTTTTTCAGGCGGTGTACAGGCGCTATTTTTAGCGCTGTACCGCCTGAAAACCGCCCCAGTGTGAAAGGGGCCTAAAGTTCTAAAAATAGCGCCTGCAAAGCGCCTTCAAACAGCCGCGGGCTTTCACACTGGAGCGGTGCGCTTGCAGGATGCTGAAAAATGTCCTGCAAGCCGCATCTTTGGAGCGCTGTAGGAGCGGTGTATTTACCGATCCTAAAGCGCCCCTTCCCATTGAAAACAATGGGGCAGCGCTCCAAACCCCCTGCAAAGCGCCGCTGCAGTGGCACTTTGCGGGTGGTTTTTAACCCTTTTTCAGTCATTAGCGGGGGTAAAACTGCCCCGCTAGCGTTCGAAAAGCGCCGCTATAACGACGGTAAAGTGCCGCTAAATATAGCGCCGCTTTACCGCCAGCACGCCCAGCGCCTCAGTGTGAAAGTAGCCTAATGGAACATGCCATGGGTAAAACCGTATTTCAGGGTTTACAAAATTTTATTTACTAATAAATTAAAAATTATATAAAAATGACATTAATAATAGCATTCAAATGCAGGTAGAATAATATATATACATATATATATATATATATATATATATATATATTTATATCTATCTATATATATATATATATATATCTATCTATATATATATATATATCATAGTACATAGATAGATTGCTAACCTGCTGGTTTTGGGGTGTGTAATGGTGGGGAAGATGTTCTCTCACTGTATGGCTGCTCCTGAGTGAAAGAAGGAAGTCAAAAGACTTCCTGCTTTCTCCAGAATACTGAGGCAGCTTCCCGCTTCTCTCTCTGATTCTCCACCTCTGAGATGGTGAATCAGAAAGTGAGAATTCTGTCACAGATCGCCAGTGAGGTGCTGAGATCGCACCTTCATACACTGGCCGTTTCTGTGACAGTCAGTTACATATTCTCACTGTGCTGAGATAATCAGTGGAGAACATGTTGATGATTACCTCAGTTTCATACACTGGTAAAGACCTGAGATCAGCTGTGAGACTTGGGATCGCAGCTGATCTCAGTTTCATAAAAGGACACCTATATGCAAGTTATTGCCATAAAAAGTGTATGGGGACCCGGGTACTGCCCTAGGGGACATTTTTTTCAGGAGCAGTGATTTTAATGATGCTTCAAGTGAAGCAATAAAAATTTAATCATCTTAGTCTGCCTGTAAAGTGGCGCACATGTGCGATGTGCAGAACATGCCACAGCAATAATGACATTTCTAAAGGAACAAATGTAATGTATTTCTGGCTCCCAGCAATATAGATGAAAAAGCTATAAAAAAAAATGTCCATACCAAAATGTAAAAAAAATTGACATGGGGTCCCCCCCAAAATCCATACCAGACCCTTGTCCAAGCATGCAGCATGGAGGTCAGGATGGGGGGGACGAGCGAGTGCCACCCCCCTCCTGAACCATACCAGGCCACATGCTCTCAACATGGGGAGGGTGCTTTGGGATGCACCCCAATGCACCTTGTCCCCATGTTAACTCGATACCTAATCCCACAAGGGGGCCCCCAGATCCCGCCCCCTTATGGGTTTAGGTATCGAGTACATTGTACCCCTACCCATTCTCCAAAAGAAGTGTCAAAAAGTAAAAACCACAAGAGAATATTTTTGACAATTCCTTTATTAAAAAAGAAGAAAAAAAAGTGTCCTGCGATGTACAGCCATCTTCAATTATGCCGCCCAACAGACCCGAAAAATATTTTTTTTTAAAAAAGCTCTGCCTCGATGGGAGGCCTCCCGGCGACTGCTGTCTTTTTGCTTTGACAGCACTTATATAGGCAAGGGCGGGGCCACCCTGAGGTAACCGGATGACGCCGCCCCCTCTGACATCACATGACATCACATGATGTCAGAAGGGGCGAGGTCACTCGGTTACATCACCAGGTGGCCCCTCTCTTGCCTATAATACAGCTGTCAAATCCAAGAGACAGCAGTCGCCGAAAGGCCTCCCATTGCGGAAGAGCTTTTTTAACTTCTCTATTTTTCCAGTCCATCGGGTGGCGTGATTAAAGATGGATGTACATCGCGGGACCCTTTTTTTTCTTATTTTTTAATAAAGGAATTGTCAAAAACTGTCTCTTGGGGTTTTTACTTTTTGACCCTTTTTTTTGGTGAATGGGTAGGTGTACGATGTACCCATTCACATGGGGGAGCCGGCATAAGCCCCCGCGGCCTGATAAAGTTCAGGAGGGGCGCTCGCTTTTCCCTTTCCTGGCTGCACGCACGGATAAGTGTCTGGTATAGATTTTGGGGGGGACCCAACGCCAATTTTTTTTTAATTTTGTCGTGGAGTTCTTCTTAAAACCTATGCCTGACCCAAATGGCCTGGTATGGATTTTGGTGGGGACCACATGATTTTTAAATATTGGCATGAAGTTCCCCTTAAAACTATATCAGACCCAAAGGGCCTGGTATGGATTTTGGGGGGGACCCCACACCATTTTTTTTCTTAATTCTGTCATAGGGTTCCCCACAACCACTTCAATATACTGTATTATATACTCTGCACTATATACCCTGCACTGTATTATATACTGCACTGAATGCACTATATATTCTCCACTGTATTATATATACTACACTGACTGCACTGTATACTCTCCACTGTATTATATATATACTGCATGGACTTCACTATATACTCTGAACTGTATTATATATACTACACTGACTGCACTATATACTCTGAACTGTATTATATATACTACACTGACTGCACTATACACTAAATACCTGCCTAATCTCTATTCATTCACTACATACAGCTGCTGTGTAAGCAGCAGCCTTATATAATGTGGGGCGTGGACTTAGCCCCTGAGCCATGTATGGCTAAAGGCACCTTGCCTTTGGCCAATCATAGCTCTCATAGCACGTCGTGCTGTGATTGGCCAAAGCATGCAGCTCAGGTGTGGGCTTTGGCCAATCAGCAGCCATCAATGCACTGCGAGCGCCCCATATACGAACAAACGAACAGCTGATGTTCCAGCCCATCCCTATTAGCAGCCTAAATATTTCTCTAAAGACAGGTTTCTTTCAAGGCTTCTGTTGGTTCAATTTCAAAACATAATGGTTAAAGAAAATGTATAACATTTTGCATGTATTCGCATATGTTGTTTATTTACTTTTTTTTAAAAACTTTAAAATGGCTACTACTCACAGCTTTCGAGCTCCAAGGTACAGGTTTGAGTGTCCAGAGGAAAACGACTAAAGTCCATGTTACACATTGCCGTCACAGTGATCCTTTGTAGTAATAAAAAGGATATTGTGCTTAGAATATGATTTGATAGAGTTATCCGTAAACATATGTCTAACACTTTCTCTAATTTTTATTACTAATAAAATGCCTATATTAAAAATATCTGTTTATTAACTCTGTGTAAAGAAAGATCTTAAGCCTTGTACACACGATCGGATTTTCTGCAGACAAAACCTCAGACTTTTGTCCGAAGGGCATTGACCAGGAACTTGTCTTGCATACAAATGGCAAGGAATTGTCAGCCCACAAACTCGAATTTAGTGACGTACTACGTGTTTTTTAAGCTCTTTAGCGTCACCCTTTGGGCTCCTTCTGCTAATTTCGTGTTAGTAGAAGTTTGGTGAGTATTGGATCGCTCTTTTCATTTCACACTTTTTATTTCGCGCGTTTTATTACGTGCTTTTCAGTTCGTTTCTGAACGGCTGTTTGTCAACCAGCCATGTTGCGGAATCGGAGGAGGTAACGTGTTATTTATTATTGGCCTTGGAGATATTGCTTTGACCCAAGTCCAGTCCAAGAACAGGAGGATTTCTTGGACCAAAAATTGGTTGCTTTATTAATCGTGGTTGGTTAAAGCGGTGTTCCAGCCGAAATATATATTTTTCTAAAAGTCTGCAGCGTCAAACACTGTAGCTGCTGACTTTTTATAAGGACACTTACCTGTCCAGGGAGCCCACGATGTTGGCCCCCCGAGGCCGATCCGTCCATCGGATCGGGTGCAGGCGCCGCCATTCCAACTAAGAGAAACCGGCAGTGGAGCCTTGCGGAGCTTTGTGAATGGCCAGATTGTCTTTTGGGACACACACATGTCCCAGAAGACAAATGGGGGCTCGCTGCAGAAGAGGATGTGACTTCCTCGGCCGCGGCCTGGCTGGATCGGATGTACTCTTGGTACTTCCAAAAAAGGTAAGTTAGAAAGTAAAAATTTTTTTTTAAATATCCAAAAAACGAGGGGTGGAGAGGTGGTCTTTCGTTTAAGACCACCTCTCAAAATTGGGTGGAACTCTGCTTTAAGTTCTATTGGCAGATAGCATGTCTAATTTTATTTGTTTTCTTTTTTTAATGCACAATAAAAAAAATTGCGGAGAATAATACTTGGCTATGTGTTTTACTTCAAATGACAGTTTGGGAGTAGGCAGTTACATTTAAAAAAATACAATGTAAAATTGACAAGGAACACCAACATAGTTGTATCTTTGATCTTAAAAAAACTACGGGATAATGGTGTTGTGGTAATTTGCCCAAAAAAAAAAAAAAAAATAATAATAATAATAATAATATTATTCTTGCTATCACTAGAAAATAAAAGCCTTTTAAAATATGTTTGGCAGAACTCCATCAGTATCAGCTGCAAAGCAGCTTCATTATTATCCCATTAAAAAAGAAGAGAATGTGTGCTGCATTTCGAGATTTCATAATTTGCTGCGTCCCGAATGTCAATTCTCCATTACGAATGCTAGTTTTACAAGACCGACTACTTCCGGCTCGTCCTTGCTTTCGAGCTTGTGTATACACGCTTGAAAATCCGACAAAAGACATATGTCCGCGGAAAATTTTAAACCCTGCCATCCAACATTTGTCTGCGGAAAATCCGACAACAATTGTCCGATGGAGCATACAAACATCAGATTTTCCGCAAGCAGCCTGTCAACGCATAATTCCCGTTGGAAAATCCGATCGTGTGTACGAGGCTTAACATTCTCTCCTACCTCC
This sequence comes from Lithobates sylvaticus, assembly GCA_028564925.1. Taxonomy (NCBI): domain Eukaryota; kingdom Metazoa; phylum Chordata; class Amphibia; order Anura; family Ranidae; genus Lithobates; species Lithobates sylvaticus. The sequence goes on along the minus strand of CM053028.1, from coordinate 301,818,679 downwards.
CAACTTTCTGAGATGGGAACGAGAGACACCTGTTAGAAAAAGTATGTAGGCATAGGACACATCCCCTGCCATGCCCCTTAAAGGAGAATTATACCCAAAAATGATTAGTTAAATTCACAAGTGCTTTTTTTTTACCATTACTATTCCTTTATACTGGCTTTTCAAATTTTAGGTAGCTTTCCTGTAGCTTTCTCCTGCGCCATTCTTCTGTTATCAGCCTGATAACTCCTGACAAGTTCTCCGTCAACTGAGATAAAAGTAGCCAGAGTTTTGTATTGGATAGGTTGCTATAAATAGATAAGCACTGAGCTGAACGATTCAACGAACAGCTCGGAAAGTCTCTACCTATGAGGAGAGGGGGTGTGTGCCTTTCCTCCAATCAGCTGTCTTGGCTGTATGCCCAGGCTTCACAGCAGTGCTGACCATAAAGAGAAAATCTCCTAACACGATGTGCATTTTCTAAAGAATATATAAAGCTGAAGACAGCAGATATACATGTAAAGCTTATGTAGGGAGATTTGTTTCATCTCTGTGTATCATCTAAGGCTGTTCACTTCACTGAGTATATGTGAGGGTTTACATCCACTTTAACTGCACACATAGATTTTGGAAGATTCATATGTGCAGAAAGTGACCCCCCCCCCCCCCCCCCCTACTGTTATCTCTGGAATTGGACAGCCTTCCATCTTATATCTAATCACTGCCACATTCTGTCGTTCAATGTCCCGTATGAATCAACTATATCCTGAATAATTTTTTTTATCTTACATCAATTATCCAGCACTTTTCCATCTGGTAAGCATTCTGTTCACAGATTTTTCTATCCACTCCACCATTGGCTATAACTGAAAGCCTTGGTTATCCTTGTATTTCCCCTAACGTGTTCTGATCTGCCCATCTGCCCTGTGAGGGTCATGTACTGTTGAACAAGACTGCACAGTAACAAGCTACCATGTAAACATCCTCTAGTACAAGCACCAATTCAGTATATATATGAATATATATAGGGGCTTTCCTTAGAATTTCACACACTTAGCTAAATGCATTGGCACTGTAAGTCACATACCTCAGTATGTATTTAAACTAATGGTCAGAACCTTGCATACATCCTTATATTTTCAGAAAAAAAAAAATAATATTAGGATAATCACCTCATGCTGTATAAAACGTGTCCATCTGGATATACTCGCAGCATAATGTTATCTGTTGTTGTATCGTGTATAAAAGATCTTTTTGAATGAACAAAAAATACATCAGGCACCCATATCTTCTTTACAAGTCGACTATCAAATGTCATACTCTTGTTGGTGCTACTTGGGAAAGACAAACGCTCATCCTTCCAGTAATGTCTCAGGTACAGTGTCATGGTGAAGTCCTAATTGGAGAAGAGGAAACCTACCTGTTAGACATAGGTTACGATTACACATGCTCGACAGTAATGTCATTTAAAGTGTTACTAAACCCAGGACCTTGCACTATATCTGGTCCCCCACAGTACACAGACCATGGAAATGCAGTAGTTTTAGTAAATATAAACTGCTAAATACCTGTCTTGCGACTTCTATCAGTGTCTGGTTAAAGCTTGTAGGAGGAGTTTTCATTCTGCCATGATTGTCCTATGAGGATGCAGGACCCCTGACCCTCTGTCTGAAAACAGTGCTTATTGGCCCTGTGCTGATCACATGCACTCTCCAAAAAAAAAAATCATTAGCAATACACACCAAGCTGAGCATGTGCAGCTTGTCCCCAAAGCTCTGTTCTATTAGTAGATGGATTGGGGACAGTGGAAGAAGGGGAGGATCAGAGGAGACAGGATCAAACAGCCTTTTTACACAATGCAGAGGAATAACCCCTTAGGTTCCACAGTGAGTATAACAAGCATGCTTTACTGCATATGCAGACTGATTTGTACTATTGTGGGTTTAGTAACACTTTAACATAGTATAGTTTTAGGGATATCTTTTTTTTTCAAATGATTATAGCAATCAGCATTTACCATATCCACTTCTGAAATACTATCCAGGCTCTCAACTTGTACATCAACCCCAACAGGAATTGCAGGGCCTATGGAAAAGAAAAATGAAAAAAGAACTCCAGTTATTGCTTCACTAACATATATATATGTGTAATCACGGATAAATAGCCCTAAACCCTGGTTCACACCAATGTGGCTTTGAAAGCGCGTTACTTCAGCGCGATTTCAAAGCTGCAAATCAGTGCGATTTGGACCTCGGATTTCACAGCAGCTTGCGACTTCATTTAACAGAAGTCAAACAGAATTCACAAAAAACTATTGCAGGAACCTTATTCAAAATTGCTGCGACTTGAGTTGCAACGATTTGAACGTTTCCATTGCTGGAAATGGGGTGCGACTTGTCAAGCAATTTTGAACTGTCAAATCGCATGACACATCGCATGACACATCGCAATGGTGTGAACCAGGGCTTAAAGTTCATTTTTTTTATAGTTAATAACAAGTTATACAACGTTTTAAATCTGCAATCAGCAGGGTATTGGGGCTGTGGAAAGGTCAGATTTAGATGGAATTACCATCCACAGACATAACATGCTGAGACTTCTGGGCTTTCTTTAGCAAAAGTCAGGACAGAATAGAAAGTTTAGTGACAAGCAGTGCATTCAAAAACCAAAGAGCCAATTCATTTGAAGTAAACAGTTATACAGCATACATATAATTGTACTGCATTTTTGTGTTTGCCTGTAGTTTTACTGGTGTTTGTTTTTTGATTTGTATATATTTTAATGTAAAACAGGCAGAATAATGCTGTGGTATATATGTAAACACAAACTAAGTAATCACTTTAGTTAAAGAACATAGGATGGTAACATATTTTAGAGGCTTGTTCTCTTACATGATTTTCATTTGGCTATAGTAGCAAATTGCTAATGCAAAAAATGAATATAACAGACATTTATCACATCTTTACTTCTAAACATATGGGTTATCAAAGTTGGCTAGTGTAAATGTTGCACATATTCCTTTCTGTGGTGTATGTGTGTGTGTGTGTATGTATATATATATATATAATTATGGTCGGAGCCCTCGGTCCTGAAAGATATGGAAGAGCAAACATAAACACGCCACAAAACAGACAACATAAATAGACCTGAAGTGTGCCCTGGCCTGCCGTGAGGTAAGCCCTGGTGAGCTGGGCGGTGAGCCCCGTTCTGCTAGGAGATAGCTAAGAAAAGGGCGCAAAAGACTTGGTTAGGGAGGTAATTTATTTATGTAAGATAAACACTACAAGGCAAGGTTGCTGAAAGCTCAGGACATTTCGGATTGTGGATCGGGAATGTATCGAGCAAAGCAGGTGAATTTCCACCTGCCCATCTTTCTGATCACTTGATCCGGGACTCCGTTGCGTGAGGCTGCTGATGCTGCTCCAATGCGGAAAGAATGTCCTGAAAAACGAGCGGGGTCAAGGCCTAAATTGCGTAGGAGGATCCTGACGTGAATGACAAATTGATTGCTGCTAAGGGGTCTAACTGGAAATGGTAATAGCGGGCTGTCTGGTGAGGGATCAGGTAGATGTGCTAGTAACTGATCTAAGACAGCCACAGGGCACCAGGCATTGAGGGTTTTGAAAAGCTTGATGTCAGCCCCTGGGCCAGTCTGTTGCGTTTTGGATGCTTCTAGGTGTAGGATGAAGAATGTTTGATGACGTGTAAGGTGCCGCCTGCGTAACGTCTTGCAGCTAGGGCCAGTGGCTGAAAATTCGCTGGGGCGTAAGAAGCCGTAGAAGGCCAGGTACATGGCTGCCTGGATGACAAGGCTGAGAAGTAAGCCGAACGGGGAGTGAGAGAGCATGACTGACATGTCCAGGAAAATGGCACTGGTCACTGGGAGACGTTTGCTGCTGATCTGCGGCTGTAGTTTGAGAACGCCACGCAGAATTGCCTTGACTGTGTGGGAGGAGAACAAGGACGGTTTGGAAGGGTCTTGCAAAGAAATGAAATGCTGGATACCAGCTAGATGGAGTTTGATGGTATTGTGCGATAACGCTAGTTGTATGTGGCAGTATGAAATAACGGCCAGGATATGGTGGAGGTCCCCTGGTGCCCCCCCGGGGTTTGCAGCTAGAAACCGGTGGTATGTTTTCCAGGCAGCGTGATAGGCTTTCAGCGTGTTACGTGACAACGAAAGATTAATGAGACTGGTAGCGCTGTAAAGGTATTGACTTAGTGCAGGGTTAGTTGAGACCAGTGCGGGATAGCAGACATGGTCGGGTCGGCTCCAGGCTCCTGTGAAAAGAATGATGGAAAATTAAGGCGAGACAGAGCGTCGATTGAGGTATTACATTTGCCTGGGATGTGGATGCAGAGGACATTAAATTGGTGCAGAAAGGACAGTTGTACTAGCCTGCGCAGGAAGGACATCAGGCCTTTGTTTATGATGCTGGCTGTGGCCTGATTGTCTGTAGCGAATATCACTGTTTGACCTGCCCAGCTACTTTCCCAGATTTGTGCTGCTGCAACTATAGGGTACAGCTTGAATAATGAAGAGGATTGGCTGAACCCGGGGATTGACAAAATTTCTGGCGGCCATGGACCGGCGAACCAGTGGTGGCCAAAAATAGCCACAAAGCCGGTGGAGGCTGCGGCATCTGTGACTATCTGGAGAGAAGAGGGAGACGCTGACGGTATGAACATCGAAATGCCATTCCAATTTGCTAAGAAAAGGTCCCACATGGTGATATCGGCTATTGCTGCTTGGTCTAACTTAAAGATCTGGTCGGGGTCTTGAATTTGTGAAAGAAAGACCAAGAGGCGAGAGACGAAGGAACGCCCCTGAGGGATGATTCTTACGGAAAAATTGAGCATCCCGAGTAACGACTGCAGTTGCCTCCTGGTGCACCCTTGGGTAGTCGTAAAGGTATGAATGACCGCACTGATGCGGGTTAACTTGTCGAGTGGTAAGCTGGCCTGCATGGCCCGAGTATTCAGTGTGATACCTAAGAAGGTGATGCCTTGTGCTGGGCCTTCTACCTTCTTCTCTGCTATGGGTATGTTGAGATTGGAAAAAACCTCCCTCAGGCTCTTTAGGTCTACTGGGGGTTCACTAGGGTCAAAAGAACATCCAAGTAGTGGATCACTTTCTGACAGGACGCATGGTGTGAAAGGATCCAAGACAGGGACTGTGCAAATGTGTCGAAGAGCCATGGACTGCTCTTGGAGCCGAAGGTTAACTTCGTGGCAAAGTAGTACTGACCTTTCCATTTGACTCCGTGCCATCGCCACAGGCATGGCTGGATTGGTAGCAACTTGAAAGCGTCCGCGACGTCTGCCTTGGACAGCCAGGCACCTGCACCAACGCTCAGGATGGTTTGGATAGCAAGGTCAACTGAGGAGTATTTGAGGGAAAATTCCTCTGAGGGTATGAGGGAATTTAAACTAGGTGTGTGAGAGAAATGAGGTGCGGACAAATCATAGATTAAACTGAGTTTATTGGAAAACTTTCCTTTAACAAGCCCAATAGGGCTAACTCTCCAAACCGAGAAAGGTGGGTGTGAGAAGAGGCCGATCATGTACCCCCGGTCAAGTTCATTTTGTAGCAAGGTGCTGATGGCTTCCTCGTCGATGGCTGCCGACAGCAGATTCTTGCATTCGTGGGTGGTGTCGGGGAGTGCAATAAACCCCGTGTGAAAGCCTGTGGTGAAGCCTTGTACCAGGAAGGCTGCTAGTGGGGGTGACGGATGTGAAGAAAGGTAGAATTGCAGCCATCCGATGTGTATATCTGGCTTAGTCATGCAGGGCTGAGTTTCTTGATCCCGCAGGAGGCTCTGGGGTGAGCTGTGCGGCAGGTGAGGCAGACATGGAGAAGTCTGCAACGAGGGAAATTGCAACCCCCCATGTTGTAGTTGTTGCAAATTTGAGCACCTCCTATTGCTTGGATGGGCCGTCCCAGCCTATCTTCTGGGGGGTGCTGTGTGGACGCTCCCGAATACTGAGATGTACTTGGGACAGAGGGGAAGTTGGGGAAGCGTTTGCCATCGGGGTCTGAACACCAGTTGGCAGTGTGGGTGGAAGATTGGCAGTTTGTGCAAAGTGGGGAGCGAAGGCCAGCAAAATGGCGACAGAATAGTTCTGTATCGACAGTGCTCCAGTCAGTGGTCGCCTGGAACTGGCTGAGCCTGGCTTCTGCCTTGGCTGAAAAGGAGCGGTGGTAATCGTAAAAGGAACTGCCCCCATACTTGTACCCTAGATCTGTAACTGCGTGTAAGTACAGATCTAGTTCTTCCCTCCTGTTGGGTTTGAGGGAGCAAATTACGTCTCTGAACATGCCAAAGGCAAGCACGAACTCAGTGACTGTGAGCTTGCGTGTGAGCCTGTGGTCTTTTGCTTTTAGGACGACGGAGACGTCTCCCCAAGCGAAGGCTTTGTTTTCTGCCGAGTCATGTACCGAAATAAGGAGGGATGCCAAGTTGACGTCTCGGCCATCCAGTATGTCCTTCCTTATGCTTGCTGGGATGAGTTGCGCAGGGAAGACGGTGGAGCAGCTCTGGGGCGTACCTGTGAGTGCTGGTGCGGGGGTGGCGACTGAAGGTGATAAGGGGGCCACTTGCCATACCTCCAGGGACCCCACTCTTGTCTGGACGTCGGAGATGGTAGTTGAAAGGGAGGACACTAGAGAGTGTAGCTGAGACACTGATGAGGCGATTGACTGTAGCAACGGCCGAGTGTTTGGTGGAGTTGGCGGAGATGGGATAGGGAATAGCAGTTTGAACAGTTCAGCTTTTCTAGCTGTGGCAAGATATTCCTGTGCCGCAGCTCTGCTGTGAGTCTGGGGATAGTCCAGGCTCTGAAAGACTGTGAGTCGTTGTCTGCTGAGCCCGCCCCGGGTGATGATGGGACGGGGGTGAGATCATCGCTGCCAGCCAGCGACATGGCGTCCGCTAGAATAAAGAGGGGGAATGCATGTTTTAAGGAAAGCTTGGGGAATAGGAGGGGATAGATGCGTTTTGAATAGATATGGGGAAGGTAGTGGGAAGACAGAACTGGACCAGGAGCGACAGGTATAGGGACAGTTGGTTTGCGCGCGAGCGCTGAGTGAGAGATTTTTTTTTTTGAAACTCAGAGGATGCGTGACAACCGAGTTGAGCCAGGAGGTGACTGGCTAGGTAACCGTTGCTCGGGTGTCCGTCTGTGCTCGGCACAGACTAGTGAACCAGAGCCCCCAGGGCGGACTGGGGAGGGTGGCTGCTGACTGGTTACCTAAGTAGGAATGTTTCGATCTGTAGTTGTTGACGTGGGTTCGGTCTGCTAATGCTTGCACTGCCAGCAAGTATGGAGATTAGGTGACCTTGTCTGCGTGGTGAAGGCTTGTGCTTCGAAAACAGAGTGAAACGCATAGAAGTATGTGACAGTTTCTAAAGCCTCGGGAAACGGCCAATTATGTATGTGAAGTGAGAGTATGTCGTGAAAGGTGTGTTCGAGAGAACGGAAAATTAATAACAATAAAACCTACGCACCTGCTTGCCACCCTAGTGACAGAGTCTCTGTTGGGGTCGAACCTGGTTGACCTAGAACCTACGGTAGGGTGACATGGAAATATTTGTAAAAGATGGGTTGCAAGAGCTGTTTTGGGGCCGTAGCTGACACCCTGGTGAAGAGATGCAAGCCCTCGACAATAATAATGAGAAAACAATTTATTTATTTCTTTTTTTTTTTTTTTACCTGGGAGAAAGATGGTCTGAGCCTGTTCATAGGAGAGACCAAATGGCGACCTTACTGACCTACAAGGGTGAAAAGGGATAGAGAAATGTGTGAGCAGCCATGTTCCTCCATACTGGAGATGTTGGCCGCTTAGAGCCGGATGCAGAAAGACCTGCAGCGATTGCACGGTATAGGGGGACTTGCAGTGATAGCAAGATGGGAAAGATTTGCAGCGATCATGAGCTGTAGGGGGGTTTGTGGTGAATGCAAGACGAAAACTTGCGGCGATTGCAAGATGTGGGGGGACTTGCAGCAATTGTAAGCTGTAGGTGGGGTTGCGGTGAATGCCCGATGTAGAACGACTTGCGGCGATTGCAAGATGTGGGGGGACTTGCAGTGATTGCGAGCTGCAGAGAGACTTGCAGTGATTGCAAGAACGTGATTTTTGGTGAAAGAAAGTAAATAGAGAAAACGTGACTGTGTGGATTTAGCATGGACAGAAACGAAGGTACTGCTGTATTTGTACTTTCCGATGAATCTGGTTGGGCTGGGTATGAGCCGAAAATTGGACTTGAACCAGTCGGTAATGGGACAGGATGCGGTATGACTGTTGGTAACTTCGTTACCGAGCGGACTCGAATCGTAGCATCGGTGTTGCGACTAGATTCGAATCGGTCGTAGGTGCGGGGAGGCTGAGGGGATCGTATGTCAGGATCTGAACCGTATCGCCGGTTCGGATTGACTGATGGTGGTGGGAGTTGACGGGGCTAGGGATTGCCTGAGGATCCGAACCGTAGAAGCGGGTCTGGAACCTAGGTTTGAATCGGCTGACGGTGAGTGTATGCTATGCAGTGAGGGGTGTAGGCCTGTATCGGGTAGGAGAAAGTGACCGTACCTGAAAGGTAACATGAAGGGATTTGAGCCGTAAGTGCAAATTGTGTAATGAACGTGATAATCAAAGTAAATTGGATATTCGTAACGGAAGGTAACAACAAGATCCTACCTGCGGCGCTGAAGCGTAACGATCTGCGAAAGCTTGCGAGCGGGAACGAAGTACTACTGGATCGTAGGACAACTCACGAATGCGAGTTTTAAGTCGGCCTGGTGACGTAGAATACCGCGCACTGGAACCGACACCGGACGTTGTGGGTGGTCTGGTTATATACCCTCCGGGCTCCTCCCATAATTGCAGGCCACCATACTGGCCTTCTTATATATATATATATATATATATATATATATATATTTATGGTCGGAGCCCTCGGTCCTTAACGATGTGAAGGAGCAAACATAAACACGCCACAAGACAGACAACGAACTAGACCTGAAGTGTGCCCTGGTCTACCGTAAGGTAAGCCCTGGTGAGCTGCACCGTGAGGCCCTTTCTGCTAGGAGAGTAGTTAAGAAAAGGGCGCTTACCTGAGAAGTAATGGCTGTTTCTGTAGAGAAACGTGTTAGAGTGTTCTGAGAAGGGGAATGGGTGGGCGGGTACGGCGCGCTGGAACCGACACCGGCCGCGTGGAGAGGTCTGGTATGTATACCCTCCGGGCTCCTCCCATAATTGCAGGCCACCATGCTGGCCTTCCTATTTATGGTCGGAGCCCTCGGTCCTTAACGATGTGAAGGAGCAAACATAAACACGCCACAAGACAGACAACGAACTAGACCTGAAGTGTGCCCTGGTCTACCGTAAGGTAAGCCCTGGTGAGCTGCACCGTGAGGCCCTTTCTGCTAGGAGAGTAGTTAAGAAAAGGGCGCAAAGACTTGTTTTTAGGGAGGTAATGGTTTATTGTTTGGCAAAAGAAGTTTGTAAGACTGGTGGTGCCGTGAAGGTGGTGACTCAGACTAGGGTTAGTTGAGACCAGTGAGGGATAGCAGACATGGTTGGATCGGCTCCGGGTTCCTGGGAAAAGAACAACGGGAAATTGAATCGGGACAGAGCGTCAGCTGAGGTGTTACACTTGCCCGGGATGTGGACGCAGAGGACCTTGAACTGGTGTAGCAGGGATAGTTGAACAAGCCTGCGCAGGAAGGCCATAATGGTCAAGGACCTGGACCGGCCTTTGTTTATGATGTCAGCTGTGGCCTGATTGTCGGTGGCAAAAACCACCGTCTGGCCTGCCCAACTGCTTCCCCAGGTTTGTGCTGCTGCCACTATTGGGTATAGTTCGAATAAGGAGGAGGATTGGCTGAAACCGGGGATTGCCAAGATTTCTGGCGGCCATGGACCGGCAAAGCAGTGGGGGCCAAAAATAGCTGCGAAGCCCGTGGAGGCAGCGGCGTCAGTGACAATCTGGGGAGAAGAGGGAGATGCTGCCGGAATGAACATGGAAATGCCATTCCAGTCGGCCAGGAAGTGGTCCCACATGGAAAGGTCGGCTATGGCTGCCTGATCAAGTCTGAAGATCTGGTCTGGGTCTTGACATCCTGTGAGGAAAACTAGGAGGCGGGAGACAAAGGATCGTCCCTGAGGGATGGCTCTTACTGCGAAGTTTAACATCCCGAGTAAGGACTGAAGTTGCCTCCTGGAGCACCCCTGGGTGGCCGTGAAGGAATGAATGACTTCCCTGATGCGAGTCAACTTGTCTGGTGGTAGGCTGGCCTGCATGGCCTGAGTGTCTAGTATGACGCCTAGGAAGGTGATGCGATGTGCTGGGCCTTCTATCTTCTTCTCCGCTATGGGGACATTGAGGTTGGAGAAGACCTCCCTTAGACTCATGAGGTCTACGGGGGGACGGTTGGGGTCTTCGATGAGCAAAAAGTCGTCCAAGTAATGGATCACTTTCTGACAGGATGCGTGGTGTGAGAGAATCCAGGACAGGGACTGTGCGAACGTGTCAAAGAGCCATGGGCTGCTTTTGGATCCAAAGGTCAGTTTCGTGGCGAAGTAGTACTGACCTTTCCACCTGACTCCGTGCCAGCGCCACAGACACGGCTGGATTGGTAGCAGCTTGAAGGCGTCTGTGACGTCTGCTTTGGAGAGCCAGGCGCCCTCACCTGTGTCTAGGATGGCCTGGATAGCAAGGTCGACAGAGGAGTATTTGAGAGAAAATTCTTGTGAGGGTATAAGGGAATTTAAACTAGGTGTGTGAGAAGAATAAGGCGCGGACAAATCATAAATTAAACGGAGTTTATTTGAAAACTTTCCTTTTACGAGCCCGATAGGGCTAACTCTCCAAACGGAAAACGGTGGGTGAGAGAAGGGGCCGATCATGTACCCTCGGTCAAGTTCGTTTCGTAGTAGGGTACTGATGGCTTCCTCGTCGGTGGCTGCTGACAGCAGGTTTTTGCACTCGTGGGTGGTGTCGGGGAGTGTGATAAACCCCGTGTGAAAGCCTGTGGTGAAGCCTTGTACCAGAAAGGCTGCTAGTGAGGGTGACGGGTGTGAGGTGAGGTAGGATTGCAGCCATCCGATATCAATACGGCTTAGTCAGGCTGAGCTGAGCTTATTAAGCCCGCAGGTGATCCTGGGGTGGGCTCTGCGGCAAATGAGGCAGACGTGGAGGAGTCTGCAACGTGAGAAGTTGCAGATCCCCAAGTTGAAATTATTGCATATCTGCGCCCCTCCTAAAGTTCGGACGGGCCGTCCGAGTTTGTCTTCCTGGGGGTGTGGTGGGGTTGCGTCTGAATACTGGGATGTGTGCGGGGCGGAGGGGAAGTTGGGGAGGCGTCTACCATCGGGTTCTGAACACCAATTGGCGGTGTGGGTGGAGGATTGGCAATTAGTGCAAAGTGGGGAGCGGAGGCCAGCGAAATGGCGACAGAAGAGTTCGGTGTCGATGGCGCTCCAGTCCGTGGTTGCCTGGAACTGACTGAGCTTGGCTGCTGCCTTTGCTGAAAAGGAGCGATGGTAGTCGTAGAAGGCGCTGCCTCCGTACTTGTACCCTAAATCTGTGACAGCATGAAGGTAGAGGTCTAGTTCTTCCCTCCTGTCGGGTTTGATGGAACAGATGACATCCCGAAACATGCCGAAAGCAAGCACGAACTCCGTGACCGTGAGCTTTCGTGTAAGCCTGTGGTCTTTCGCCTTCAGGATAACGGAAACGTCGCCCCAAGCGTAGGCTTTGTTTTCTGTTACATCGTGTACCGAGATCAGAAGGGATGCCAGGTTGATGTCGCGGCCATCTAGTATCTCCTTCCTGATGCTTGCTGGGATGAGATGTGCGGGGAAAACAGAAAAACCGCCGTGGGGCGTAGCTGTAACGCATGATGCGGGGGTGGCGGGGGCGGCAGCTGGTGGAGTGGGGGTTACTTGCTGGAGCTCCAAGGTCCCCACTCTGGCCTGGACGTCAGAGATGGTAGTAGATAGGGAGGAGACCAGCGTGTGTAGCTGGGACACTGCCGAGGCAATTGACTGTAGTGATGCCTGAGTGTCTGGTGGGGTTGGTGGGGATGGGCTGGGGAACAGTAGTCTGTACAGTTCGGCTTTCCTGGCCGTGATGGGGTAGGGGATATTCCTGCGCCTCAGCTCAGCTGAGAGTCTGGGGATGGTCCAAGCTCTGAAGGCTTGAGAGAAGTTGTCTGCCGGACCCGCTTCGGGAGGTGATGGGGCGGGGGTGAAATCGTCGCTGCTGGCCAGAGACATGGCGTCTGCTAGAATAAAAGAGGGGGGGGAGGGAGGGGGGATGCATGTTTCTCTCGGGTTTCTCTTTTTTTTTTTTTTTTTTTTTTGAGTTTGAAGGACAGGAGAGCATATATATATGTGTTTGTAGGTTGCGGCAAAAAGGGGAGGGAGGGGGGGCAGAGTGGGATACCTGTGTGACAGGTATGGGAACAAACGGGTTGCGCGCGTGCGCTGAGTGGGATGTTCCATGGGCCTATATGTAAAAAACTCGGGGGGGTGCGTGACACCCGAGGTGAGCCAGGAGGTGACTGGCCGGATGGTTGATGCTAGGGTGTCCGTCTGTGCTCGGCACGGACTGGTTAACCAGAGCCCCCCCAGGGCGGTACTGGGGGGAGTGGCTACTGATTGACTTGCTAAGTAGGAATGTTTCGATCTGTAGCATTTGACGTAGGTTCGGTCAGCTAATACTTGCACTGCCAGCAAGTCATGAGACTGAGTATGTGACAGTTTACTAACGCCTGGAGATTTTATCAAAAACTATGGTGTTCTGCTTGGATGGGGAGGGGAGATGTGTGAACGAAGCAGGATACCGTTCGACGGTATGGTAACAATCGGGGATGCGCGTGAGCGCTGGGTGAGTTTGTTTCTTTGGCCTGTGGAACTCAGAGAATGCGTGACAACCGAGGTAAGCCAGGAGGTGACTGACCAGGTAACCGATGCTCGGGTGTCCGTCTGTGCTCGGCACGGACTAGTTCAACCAGAGCCCCACCAGGGCGGTACTGGGGGGAGTGGCTGCTGGTTGGTTGCTAAGTAGGGATGTTTCGATCTGTAGTAGTTTGACGTGGGTTCGGTCAGCTAATACTTGCACTGCCAGCAAGTCATGAGACTAGGTGACCTTGTCTGCGTAGTGAAGACTTGTGCTTCGAAAACAGAGTGACATGCATAGAAGTATGTGACAGTTGCTAACGCCAGGGTACTGAGCCAAATAAGTATGTGGGACAGGGATATGTAGTGAAAGGTGTGAAGAGAATGGAAAACTGAAACAACAACAACCTACGCACCTGCTTGCTGCCCTAGTGATGGAGTCTCTGTTGGGGTCAAACCTGGTAGACCTGGTACCTACGGTAGGGTGACGTAAAATATATTAGTGAGAGATGGGTTGCAAGAGCTGATTTGGGGCCGTAGTTGACCCCCTGGTGAAGAGATGCAAGCCCTCAAGAAAAAGGGGTTGTTTTTTTTTTTTTTTTTTTTTTAATTACCTGGAAAAGGAACGGGATGGTCTGATCCTGTTGTGTAGGAGACCAGGGGCGATTTACTGACCTAAGGGAAAGGTGAAAAGGGATAGAGAAAGGCGTGAGTAGCTGAGTTTGCTACTGGGGAAGTTGTGGCTGCGAGGCCAATGGAGGTCGAGCTGCAACGATTGCAGAGGTGTGTGGGAGGGTGGATGTGGGAGCCGTGACACAAACCTGCGGTGAAGCAAGATGTGCGGGGGGCGGCTGTGCCTCACATTGGCTGGGTTGCCGTGGAAGGCAAGGAGTGGATTGTCTTGCTGAGGTTTGCAAGGTGTGGGGGCCCATTTACACGAACTTGCGGTGACTGCAAGAAGTGTGTGGGGAGGGCAGTGACAGATGCTCTGGTGGGTGTTTTTTTTTTTTTTTTTTTTTTTTTTTTTTTGGGGGGGGGGGGGGGGGCAGGGGGGGGGGCTGCGGTGTACGTGTGAGTGAGGGGATGCTTGCACTGGGTAGCGGTGCGTAACAACCAGTGATAGTGGGGTGAATTGTGGGGTAGGAAACAAACAAACAATAGCATGGTAGTCGAAATGACTCAGTGGGAAAACAGGGGTTTCGATGTAACGACGAAAAAGCATAAATCATACCTGCGACGCTGAAGCGGAACGAACTGGGGGTGCGATCGGGAATCGAATCAGTAATCTGGAAACGAGGAGCGTAGGACAACTCAGGAACGTGTACTGAGTTGTTTGTCGGCCTGGTGACGTGCAATACGGCGCGCTGGAACGGACACCGGCCGCGTGGAGAGGTCTGGTATGTATACCCTCCGGGCTCCTCCCATAATTGCAGGCCACCATGCTGGCCTTCCTATATATATACAGGGCTCAAAATTTCAAGTCCTGAGCTACTAGCCAGGCCTCAAGGGTTACTCGCCACCAGTTGCCCCGCCCAACACCTACCCTGCCCCGCCCCTAATCCCGCCTCTAAACACGCCCTCATAAATTATCTCATGAAATGATACTTAAATGATTTATGCAGAATTAAGTTATAAAAATAAATATTAACAACAACTTTGTCCACCAATGCAGCCAGCCTGTGTCCCCCCCCCCAGTGCAGCATGTGTCCCCAGTGCAGCATGTGACCCCCTGTACCGCATGTGTCTCCCATGTGTCCCCAGTGCAGCCTGTGTCCCCAGTGTCCCCCCAGTGCAGCCTGTGACCCCCCTGTGCCGCATGTGTCCCCCAGTGCCGCATGTGTCCCCAGTGTCCCCCCCAGTGCAGCCTGTGTCCCCCCAGTGCAGCCTGTGTCCCCCCAGTGCAGCCTGTGACCCCCTGTGCCGCCTGTGTCCCCAGTGTCCCCCCAGTGCAGCCTGTGTCCCCCCAGTGCAGCATGTGACCCCGTGTGCAGCCTGTGTCCCCCTGTGCAGCCTGTGTCCCCCCCCCAGTGCAGCCTGTGTCCCCCCCAGTGCAGCCTGTGTCCCCCCCAGTGCAGCCTGTGACCCCCTGTGCTGCATGTGACCCCCAAGTGCAGCCTGTGTCCCCCAGTGCAGCCTGTGTCCCCCCAGTGCAGCATGTGACCCCCCAGTGCAGCATGTGACCCCCTGTGCCGCATGTGTCCCCAGTGTCCCCCCAGTGCAGCATGTGTCCCCAGTGTCCCCCCAGTGCAGCATGTGTCCCCCCCAGTGCCGCCTGTGTCCCCCCCCAGTGCCGCCTGTGTCCCCCCCAGTGCCGCCTGTGTCCCCCCCAGTGCAGCCTGTGTCCCCCCAGTGCAGGCATGTGACCCCCCAGTGCAGCATGTGACCCCCCAGTGCAGCATGTGACCCCCTGTGCCGCATGTGTCCCCAGTGTCCCCCCAGTGCAGCATGTGTCCCCCTGTGCAGCCTTTGTCCTCAGTGTCCCCCCAGTGCAGCATGTGTCCCCCCCAGTGCCGCCTGTGTCCCCCCCAGTGCCGCCTGTGTCCCCCCAGTGCCGCCTGTGTCCCCCCCAGTGCAGCCTGTGTCCCCCCCAGTGCAGCATGTGACCCCCCAGTGCAGCATGTGACCCCCTGTGCCGCATGTGTCCCCAGTGTCCCCCCAGTGCAGCATGTGTCCCCCTGTGCAGCATGTGTCCTCAGTGTCCCCCCAGTGCAGCATGTGTCCCCCCCAGTGCCGCCTGTGTCCCCCCCAGTGCCGCCTGTGTCCCCCCCAGTGTGCAGCCTGTGTCCCCCCAGTGCAGTCTGTGTCCCCCCAGTGCAGCCTGTGTGCCCCCAGGTGAAGCCTGTGTGCCCCCAGGTGAAGCCTGTGTTCCCCCCTAGTGAAGCCTGTGCCCCCCCCAGTGAAGCCTGTGTCCCCCCCCAGTGCAGCCTGTGTCCCCCCAGTGCAGCATGTGACCCCCAGTGCAGACTGTGTCCTCAGTGTCCCCCCCCAGTGCAGCATGTGTCCCTCCAGTGCAGCATGTGACCCCCCCAGTGCCGCATGTGTCCCCCCCCAGTGCCACATGTGTCCCCACCAGTGCCACATGTGTCCCCACCAGTGCCACATGTGTCCCCCCCAGTGCAGCCTGTGTCCCCCCCAGTGCAGCCTGTGTCCCCCCCCAGTGCAGCCTGTGTGCCCCCAGGTGAAGCCTGTGCCCCCAGTGAAGCCTGTGCCCCCCCAGTGAAGCCTGTGTCCCCCCCCCAGCCCCCCAGTGCAGGCTGTGTCCCCTATGCAGCCTACCTGTGC
This sequence comes from Lithobates sylvaticus, assembly GCA_028564925.1. Taxonomy (NCBI): domain Eukaryota; kingdom Metazoa; phylum Chordata; class Amphibia; order Anura; family Ranidae; genus Lithobates; species Lithobates sylvaticus. Next base: position 301,802,517 of record CM053028.1, on the reverse strand, counting down.
AGGGGAGGAGAGCCGCCGCCTGTCTGATTAGAGCGCCAGGGGAACATAACAGCTTTCAATTCAATAGCTGTTTGTTCCCCGCCGCGCGCCGTCATATACAGCCCCTCGTCCGAGTCACTTTGATAGACAGATCACCCGTCCAATCCTGGGTCAGGTGATCTGTCTATCTGTCTATCAAAGTTCCCCCGGACAAGGGGGAGGGGCTGTATATGACGGCGCGCGACGGGGAACAAACAGCTATTGAAACGAAAGCTGTTATGTTCCTCTGCCGCTCTAATCAGACAGGCAGCGGCTCTCCTACACTCGCGAGACCTCAAAATCCACTCGCATAATGTGAGCAGGCGAGTGGATTTTTTGAGGTCTGATATATATATATATATATATATATATATATATATATATATATATATATATATATATATATATATATATATATATAGTGTGTTTAAATGTAGATGTATCCATTCCCCTAAATTATTAAAAAAAAAAACTGAAGACTGTTCCTGTGCACCAAGAAGGTAGTTAGTATCCCTAGCAACAGACCAAGCTAAGTACAGTGGGGAAAATATTTTATTGATCCCCGGCAGATTTTGGAAGCTTGCCCACTTACAAAGAAATGAAGGGTCTATAATTTTATCATAGGTGTATTTTAAATGATAGAGACAGAATATCAACCAAAAATCCAGAAAAAAACACATGAAACAAATGTTATAAATTAAGTTGCAGTTCAGTGAGTAAAGTAAGTATTTGATCTCCAAGCAAAACATGACTTTGTGCTTGGTGGAGAAACCCTTGTTGGCAAGCACAGAGGTAAGATGTTTCTTGTAGCTGGTGACCAGGTTTGCACACACCTCAGGAGGGATTTGGTCCACTCTTCTTCACAGATCTTCTCTAGAACCCTAAGGTTTTTTGGCTGTCTCCGATGTCCCTCTGACAGAAACCGATGATCAGGTTTTTTTGTTCTCTACTCACGTTGTCAGCAAGAGAAACAAAAAATAGCCGATTACCGGCTCTGTTTACATTACGTGATCAGCTGTCATTGGGTGACAGCTGATCATGTGGTAAGGGGTCAGGATCAGCCCCTTACTCCGAGCTATGATCAGCCAAGTCTCATAGACTCGCTGATCACAGAGTGCCCCATGCGCGCCCTGTAGGGGGCACGCAGGCAGCTCACGCACAGGAGGACGTGCATGGACGCCCTCCCAGCAATTAAGGCCCACTCTGTAGCCATCTTTTGGGTATAGCGTGGGCACGAAGGGGTTAATACGCTGCGGAGAGTCTGGGCCTGGCCAGGGGCGGAGAGGGCAGCAGCACAGCGCCGGGCACCCGATGCCATGATCGGCCATGGGACAATGGACAGTCACAGTGTGGGGCTCGGGATGGTGCAGGACTAATCCCCTGCCCCCCTCCCTGAATGTTGCGCCCAGGGCAACCTCCCTGGGCTGTCCCCCACCCACACTACGTCACTGCTTGCAGAGGTTGGATATACATTGTATCTGGTTCTGATAGGGTCTGACGTGAAATTATCTAATGTCTATGGGTGCCTTTGGACTGTTATCTAAAGCAGGCCCTGTCTGGGAATTGTATTCATACTGGAACTTTATTATGCATTCTATAATTCCTAGCCATATAGACCCCATATCAACATTTAGTAAACTTCTCTTCATATTATTAGGTCAGACCTGTTATTGAGAAAAATATATATTTGGGGAAATTTAGCCTGGGGGACTTTTGGTACTTTTTGTACAGCCTTCAGGCCCTGGTAGCAAGAAGTCAGTGGGGTTGATTTACTAATGGCAGATAAGCTGTTCCCTTTGCAAGTGAAGTTGCACTTTGCAAGGACATTTTCAGCAGAGCTTAGTGAATGTGGTGAAATTTCACTTTGCAAAGAAACTATTGGATGATGGAAGTCAGCAGAGACTCACCTCATTTACTAAGCTCTGGGGATAATTCCCTTGCAAAGTGCAACTTTCCTTGGAAAGTGAACAGGCTGTTTAGTAAATCATATGTCTGCAGTAGCATGCCCAGAGTCTCTGACCATCTACTGTAGAATGTTTGTAGTCTATGACAGTCTTTTTGAACATTACATACACCGAATATTATGTGCAACTCTTTGGTGATGTCAAGGTTCGTCTTTGAGATCCCAGTTATCAAGCTGACCACCACTGATTTCAACTAAATTCAAGTAAAATTTCTGTGTATTTATTTTTTGATCTATTATATTTAGCCATGCTAACATGTAGCCAGTAGCAATAAAAATGGTTTTAGACTGGAAGAAAATTGCGTGTATACAGTTTTATGTGGGGCGGGGGAGTAGAACTCAGAGGACTCAGTACTAAAGCTAAAACATTTATTTTTATAACATTTCCCAGATTTACTATCATGGGGCATTTTTTTCATCTGTGATTCAAAGCTATTTACTATTATGTAGCAAGAGAATCATCTGTACCAATAATAAGGTCATTCTTCTCTTGCAGCAAAATCATTGAAGCTGAAACACAATTGTACTAATGGTCTATCTTATTACTGTAAAGCATGTCATTCCCTGATATTCTGCATGGCTTGTTTACATTGGATTTCACGTAGATACAAAATCTCTTGAAGCAAGTGGGGCCAGAAGATCTTAACAGTATTATTGTAGCAATGTGCTTCAAAACTTAACAACGTCTTCATATTTGCAAGGGAAGGTTATACTGTTAGCTGACGCAAGCAATCAAGTAGGGAGTTATAAATCCATCACATTACTGAACCTTAGGATTTCTGATACACACATACATGGACAAACAAAATAGTCTGTGTTAGACATTGATACAATTGTCAGTATATAACCACCACAAAGCCATTTTAGAATTTGATGCTATTAAAACTTTTCTATGGCAAGGCAGTTTAGAAAAATTCAAGCAGTTGATCATAACAACCAATAAGACGCCTTGTTTCATTTTCCCAGTGATAAAACTTCATTGGTGGCTTCAGCCAACAGCTCTTATCACTTTATTTTTTCAATTTTACACAGCAGCATTTTTTTTTTCTTCCACAGTACTATGAACAATACACAGTGCTATATTTACCACAAGGCACACTTTGCACATGCCTATAGAGACTACTTTACAAGGGGCATCTAAAATTACTGGGACTCAACAATGAAAATGATAGAGTCCAGGTCTGCTGACAAAACTGCTCTATAAACAATGCCAGGCATTGTTTATACAGGAGACACAGGCAGTGTTTCTGCATAACATTAAATAAAGCTTGTTGATACATGAGCGTTAACAAGCTGGGGCTTTCATTTTTGATATCTGGGTCTCAGTCTGTGTTGCAGGAGTGCTGGAAGTATCTCTGCATGCTCTGGTCCAATGTATATTGTGTAATTGTTCTAGTTGTAGGGATGTTGTAGTTAGGTGTGTAATGTATTGTACATGCTGTAAATACTGAAAATAAGTAATATTATATTTTTCTATGTATTTATTTGTACATAATCCCCACCCAAGTTTGTTCCCTTTTCCCCTTCCAATTTATCTCATGAGCCCAGGAGCCATTTTGTTTCCAAATTTTCCTAGCCAAGGGACTGGCCGGATTTTGGTCGGGGTTGAGTGTAGCACCTTCTAGGTAGGTAGGTGCTAGAGGTAGTATTTTTGTAGGAAAGGTAAATTTAGGCAGGCCTGGCTGTTTGTTTTGATCTGATCTGATCTGGGCTGGGAGTGGCTCAGGGTAACAGTGGGTGACTCACAGGCAGCATCACTGATACCTTCCTCTTCTTTCAGGAGTTTGCTAGAAAGTTCTGGAAAGGGAGGAGTGGAGAGGTGGAGCTGCCAGGGGTGTTTTAGGGAGCCCTGACCAATGCCCTACCTGGATTGGTAGGGGGCAGGCCTCATTAAATGCCCTGGGCCCTCCAAGAAACCGTAGAGGTGTCCTGGACAGAAGGCACAGGAGGAGCAAGAGAGGACAGCAAGCAGGAAAGAGCACTGCCGGGCAAGTCTCCAGGAAAAGAAACAACTGTTCGCAGCTAGGAGGACTGGTGAGTGACATGCACAGCAGGAGAGGACTGGGGAGGCATGTCTGGGAGGACTGGGAGCCTGGAGTCTGGGATGGGTGCAAAACCAGAGGAGTGGACTGTGGTGTCATGGACAGTGGAGAAGGGCAGCTGCATCCAGGAGGGCTGGCAGGACCTGAAGATGGGTTACTGGGCTCAGTAATCGCATGAAGGGCAGCTAGCACCAGGAAAGTTCTATTTGCTATACTATAGGGGCCCACAGTCCCTGCCTGCAAAAGACAATTGCTAAGGCCTGGCTGAGCCAGTGTCAGGCCTAACCACTTTGTGCTAGCTGTGCCTGAAGATTGGAGAGGAAGCGATGTGCAAGAGGAGAAAGGAGTGAAGACTTAGAGAGGAAGTGCAGGAGGAGAAATGGAGTGTATATACCGTTATATATAGTTGTATATATAGTTGTCCCATGCAAGTTATGCTAAATCTACTGGGCATCTTATACTTCCCTTACCCCATCCAAGTTCAGTCTCCTTAATAAAACATAAAAACAAAGCATATGGACTGTTCTATGTCTCGGAGTGTCTGAGAGGTGAATGCCGGGCTGGGCAGGGTGACAGGTGGACCACAATACTCAGCAGCTACTTACGGGGGTACTGCTACACATAATATACTTAATTGCACAAAGTGCTCCTGAACCTCCTCTTCTAGGGTCACCCGCCTGCTTTCTTATCTCCTCCTCTTCAGTGTCTGCCACCAAAGCAAATCATTTGCTATGAGGGCAGATGTGTGGGCTTGCTCCCAAGCCAGGCTGTGTGCATCCATACACAAACCCAGCTTGGCTCGGCCCTCCCCCTGCTCTCTGTTTACAGAATTTGATTGACAGCAGCAGGAGCCAATGGCTCCTGCTGTGGCATCTCTAAATTGTGAATGCAGGGAGAGAGGAGAGAGCCGATTCAGAAGGGCAAAGTGCGGGATGCACTGCAGGAATGTATTAAGGTAAAAAATGGCTTGCCTTTAGAACCTTCATAACAAAAAGCATAGCAAAAAATGTGTACCTCTGTCACCATAGCCTTTTCAATTTGATTTACATAAATGAGACATGTAGCACCCTCTAGTGTGCTAGGGAATTAGTGCAGGTTTTTTTCCCTAGAGTAGGTCAATTTTCAGGCTTGGCTGACAGCCAGGCCTGGGTGTGTTTTATCTGGGCAGGGAGTGGCTCAGGATAGTGCTGGGTGACTCACCGGTGACATCACTAGAACCTCCTACTTCTTTCTAGAATCTTCTAGAGTTTCCTGGAAAGAGAGGCTGGAGGGGAGGTGGAGCCATCTTGTGTATTCTAGGGAGCCCTGACCAATCCCCAACTAGGATTGGCAGAGGGCAGGTCTCCTTAAATACCCTGGGTCAGCCCAGCTGGGGAGGAGCAATCGGGTGGAAGAATGGAGATGGAGTGTTAGGCTGTCGGGGCCTTTGAGGGACATGCCAGGAGGGCTTGCAGTGACTGAAAAGGTGGTACTGGGAGCAGTAGCCACAGGGAAAGCTAGCACTGGGACTTTTCTATTTGCTACACCATTAGGTCTTGCGGTCCCTGCCTGTAAAGGGCTTTTGCTTTAGGCCTGGCCGAGGCTGTGTCAGGCCTATCAAATCAGTGCTAGTTAGTCTAGAGAAGAAAAGAGAGGAAGCTATGTGTAAGAGGAGAAAAGGAGTAATGTATATACAAGATTTGATTCCATGGGCATCTCATAATTTCCCATCCCTATCCAAGTTCAATCTCCCTCAATAAAACATAAAAACAAATCGCAAGGACTGCTTCATGTCTCTTGATGAATGACAAGTGTGTGCCTGGCTGGCGCAGGTTGACAGACGGACCAAAATACTCAGCAGCTCCTACGGGGGTACCGCTACAGACATGTAATATTCATATCTCATCTAAATCTTTATGTAGAGCAACCCACGTAGGAGCCAGAGATTAACTATTCAGGCACTGCCAGCCCGCCTGGCTGCAGCTGCCCCTTTCACTAGTCCTCCTGACTACTTCTCAGTCCTCCCAGACTGCTCACTCACCAGCCTACCCAGCTGACTCCTCTGGAAAACTCCTGGATATGCTGACCTGCTCCTGCTGTCCTCTCCTTGCTCCCTTGCCTGCAGGAAGGATATCCTCCGTGTGTTGTAGAGGGTCCCTCCAGCACTCGACCCCCGGGCCCGAGGTCACCCCCTCCAGGACTAGGGGGCACCCTCAAGGGCCACCAACAGCCTTATTAGAACTCCCTCTCCATCTTCTACCTGACTGTCCCTGCTGACCTGACCCATGAGTATTTATGAGGTACCCGCCCCTTGCCAGCCTATTTACTGGGGATTGGCTGGGGCCTTCATCAATACTCCAGGCAGCTCCTCCTATACTCCAACCCCTACTTCTGGAAGCTTCTCCAAGGTTCCTGGAGAGCAGGGAGAGTTACCAGAGATGCTACCTGCTGAGTTATCCAGCCTCCCTGAGTCACTCTGCCCTGACTCAGATTCAACCCAAATTTTCCTATACTAACATCTAACCTATTCTAGTATACTAGAGTGTGCTACATATAGAAATAGTCACTGAAAGATGGTTTCTTAGGTGTATGAATAACATCCTGTACCGTTGCTTGTGAACAAAATTTATTATCAGTGATCATTCATTTGGTCTGCCTAGACCAATTATACTGACCTACCCAATTTTAATGCTTGAAATATTAGGACAATATTATTAAAGTGTGTGTATTTTTCTACCTGCTGATTATCATGGGTAGAGAGATTAGAGCTTTAACCCAGATTATTCAGATTTAAAGATGTGTTAAAGATGCATTAATCTGGGGTGTGCAAGTCTTTTAAAACTCATTTACCCTAGTCTTTATTTAATAAGCTATAGTGTTAGAGTCCTAATCTGTCAGTGTTCCTGTATGATCAAATACCCTTTAGTACAATAATTCTTCCTATAGTTGCCACTGCCAGTCAGTACTCTTCTTCCCACATGAACAGAATTAAAGATTCCTACAATATACAGTATTATTGATATCTTTTTTATTTCTTAGCTAATCTGTGTTTTGGAGACATCTTATGCCATGTTTGTTATATCTCCAGCATCAAAGAGGATTTGTTCATTCAAGTAATCAGAGCACTGTTCCCCTACTTTTGTCTGCTACTGTTTCTAAGCTTTCCAATAACTGCTTGGTAATGAGATATACTTTACCCTTCACTCTCATTTTCTAAATTATTTCAACCAGTTAATCTCTTTTTTGTATCTCTACAAACTGATTTGATATCTGCCTTAATCTCTGCCTAGCCTGACACAATGCAGTGCAGTCGCCTTAGCTGAATGTATTATAATAGTAACACAACTGTAACCCAAATACAGTACTATAACTGCATTTCCTCACGTGATATCAGGTTGTTTTTTCATAGCCCGTGATGTAAAAGATGTTATACATGTCCTAATGATAAAATAAGCACAATTATATAAACTGCTAAAACACTTAATAAGAGCTGCAGGAATTCCTATGAAGTTTTATTACGAGATTAGGAAAATACTTACAGTGCATTCAGAAAGTATTCACAGCGCTTCACTTTTTCCACATTTTGTTATGTTATAGCCTTATTCCAAAATGGATTAAGTTCATTATTTTCCTCAAAATTCTACAAAAAATACCCCATAATGACAACATGAAAGAAGTTTGTTTGAAATCTTTGCAAATTAATAAAAAATCCCATGTACATAAGTATTCGCAACCTTTGCCATGAAACTCAAAATTGAGCTCAGGTGAATCCTGTTTCCACTGATCATCCTTGAGATGTTTCTACAACTTGATTGGAGTCCACCTGTGGTAAATTCAGCTGATTGGACATGATTTGGAAAGGAACACTCCTGTCTATATAAGGTCCCACAGGTAACAGTGCATGTCAGAGCACAGACCAAGCCATGAAGTCCAAGGAATTGACTGTTGACCTCTAAGACAGGATTGTATCGAGGCACAGATCTGGGGAAGGGTACAGAAACATTTCTGACAGCTTGGCGGGAGCACTGTTGTTCTGAGAGGACGTTATATGATGTCCTCCCAGTATTGCTCCTTGTGCATGCCCCACAAGCTGCACTCCGGCATGATCTGTTACCCGCCATGTTCACCGGACATGGCTAATGACAGATCACTGTACCGGCCCGCTACCAGTACCATGTGACTGCTGTGGCCAATCACAGCAGATCACATGACAGTTGTAAACAATGGAATGCTTTGTTACATGCCTTTCATTGTGTACTATTGTGATAAGCTCTGTGATTGGTTACAGTCATCACATGATACAGAAAGGTCCAATCACAGCCCATGGGATTAGCTGTGACCAATCAATAGTAAACACTAAATGAGTAGTTTTCATTCAGTAAAAATGGTTGCTTAAAACTGTAAAATGCACAGTTATAAGCAATCACAGTGTGTAAAAAAAAAGAAATCCTGATCACCCCCCAGAGTAGTACAGTGTTACTATGGTAACACTGTATTGCTCTTGTCACCGTATATGTAAAATAAAAAACATGCAAAAAATGAAAACTTTGAAAATCCCTTCCACACCAGTCATATAATGATGCTGTAAAAATAAAAAAACATATGTGTTGCGCTTGAAAATAAAAAATGCAAATCCGTCCATGTGTCTTCAAAATGGCACCAATGAAATACCTTCACAGTATGAATATGTGCAGAAGTTCTAATTTACTCAGCTACTCCACCACGTGAATAGATCACCACCATAAGTTAGGATGTACTCTTACCAGAGAGTGTTGACCACCTATTACGGGTGGTCAAAAGGGGCTCATAAATCTCATATGTTCCATCCACGCTTGTTCCTTAGCATACAAAGAGCAGGAGGGATCATCCAAATGTCACATGGAAAACGATACTCCTCTGGTCTCAGATCATAGTATCCAGTGGAAGGTATCAGCAAAGACATAAACGCCACATAGTGTAAATCCTTAAAATTAGGTCTTATTCAAGTAATGCACTGACATGGCATTACATTGAATGAAAAAACGTCATCAGCCAAAACAACAGGCTAAATCCAAGCTTGATTTTGAGGCTGAATTAACAAAATTAGTTTTGAATACTTTTCATTCCAATTTACCGTAAATAATTTTGTACCTTAAAGCTTAAGTGGCACAGCTGTTGAAAATTGATGGAAACACCAAAATTGCTTGTACCTCTTAGTATGTAAACACTGTCAAACTTTAAAAAAATTACATTAGTTGGGTATAAATCTAGTAAATTGTAAAAAAAGCTAAACCCTAACAAAATTGAAGTTGTATTATTTTAGATATGTATCTTTTTATTTTTACCAAGTGATGACAATGGCATGAACTGATGATGATGACAATAGTAGTACATGTCAACACACATCAACAATAGTACAATGGCTTAAATGTATTTATTGTAAGACATCATTATCTATAAATCTCATATTAGAACATAAAAATCTTATTTTTTACTAACTCTAGCCTCATCATTATTTTTGAATTTGCAACTCTTTTTTTCTAAATTCCGCTCAATATACAATCCATTGGTTTATTTTTTGGACCCATGAAACTGTGTAACTTTGCCCAGGATTGTATTATGTGAGGGAGGATGCTAGTGGGTTGTTGGTATTATGGCTTTGAGATAGGAGTGTATTGGCTGACCTCTCAGATAACACATCAATATTCCCTTGCATGCATTAGGTATTTAAAGCAGAATTTCACCCTCTCAGTCAACACTGACTATTTTTAACTACTTAAGGACCAGACCTATTTTTCAAACTTGTTGTTTACAAGTTGAAGTAGAACCCCCAAACAATATATATATATTTTTTTTCAGACACCCTATTGAATAAAATGGCGGTCACTGCAATACTTTATGTCACACTGTATTTGCGCAGCGGTCTTACAAACGCAATTTTTTGGGGAAAAAATATACTTTTTTGAATTAAAAAATAAGACAACAGTAAAGTTAGCCCAGTTTTCTTTTTTTATATTGTGAAAGATAATGTTACCCAACATGTCATGCTTCATGACCGCTCGTGGAATGGCGACAAACTTTGACCCTTAAAAAATCACCATAGGCAATGTTTAAAAATGTCTACAGGTTACCAGTTTTGAGTTACAGAGATGGTCTTGTGCTAGAATTATTGCTCTTGCTCTAATGGTCGTGGCAATACCTCACATGTGTGTTTTGAACACCGTTTTCATATGCAGGTGTGACTTATGTATGCTTCTGCGCACGATCTCGACGGGACGGGGCGCTTAAAATATTTTTTATTCTTATTTATTTTACTTTTTATTTTTTTACATTTTTTGAGTCACTTTTAATTATATTACAAGGAATGTAAACATCTCTTGTAATAGAAAAAAAGCTTGACTGGACCTCTTTAATGTGAGATCTGGGGTCAAAAAGCCCTCAGATCTCACATTTACACTTAAAAGCAATAAAAAAAAAAGAATTTTTTTTTCAATAAAAAAAATTTCCCCTTTAAAACCATTGGGCGGAAGTGACGTTTGACATCACTCCCATCATCCAATGGTATGGAGCCGATTGGGGGCCATCTTTCCCTCAGAGGCGAAAGGACCGATCGCCTCCACTTCTACTGACGGCTTCGGTAAACGGCAGAGACCTCCGAGGGGCGGTGGAGGCACCTCTCCCACCGTCGATAAAAGTGATCTTGCGGTGAATCCGCAGCAGAGTCCACATTTGTCTGAAAGCGGACCACCCGCTGTTTAAAAAGGTACCGGGGTTATGGCAGCTATCTGCTGCCATAACAACAGTATTCAACGTCAAACAGCCGATGTGCAACGACGGCGGGCAGTCCATAAGTAGGTTATCCTTATGTTGCTAGCATTGGTAAATAGATAGGAAAGTATATCATATTTAATTGTTTTAAACCCTTTTTTACATTTGTTCAGTTACTTCCTGGTTTCCATGCCTAGGCAAATTATGTCATATATCCCAGGAGGGAAGGAGGGGTTTTCTTAGTTAGGCACACCCTCCTGTCTGCATACCTGAGCAAGGGCAGATGCATTCCAGGAAGTAAATGCTACATGAATCTCCTGCCCTTACTCAAGATGGCCAGAAATGCTAGGGGGTGTTTATCAACATGATTTCTCAGCAACATAAAGCATGGAGACATGGATAGATGGGTGAGTTTGCTTTGAATATTAAAAATGAATTAAACAGTGTTTTTTGTTTAAGGTGTTTAGATGCAGTGAAGTTCCCCTTTAAGGAAAAGAACACTAGACTTTACATAGAGATAACTTAACCACGTCAGCTCCAGAAGGTTTACCCCCCTTCACGACCAGGCCATTTTTTGTGGTTCGGCACTGCGTTACTTTAATTGACAAATATGTGGTCGTGCTACGCTGTACCGAAATAACGTATAGGTCCTTTTTTCCTCCAAAAAAATTTTTGGGCAAAAATGTTGCACTATATAACAAAAAAGACCAACAATTTTGAAAAAAAAATATATATTTTTTACTTTCTGCTATAAAACACATCCAATTAAAAAGTGTAAAAACTCTAATTTCTTCCTCATATTAGGCCAATCTGTATTCTGCTACATGTTCCATGTTATACACAATCCCAAAAAGTGTATATTGATTGGTTTGAGCAAAAGTTATAGTGTCTATAAACTATTGTTATGGAATTTTTATATTTTTTATTTTTTACTAGTAATGGCGGCGATCGGCAATTAATATCAGGACTGCAACATTGTGGTGGACAAATCGTACACTAAGTGACACTTTTGGGGACCAGTGACACCAATACAGTGATCAGTGCTAAACAATATGCACTGTCACTGTACTAATGACAGTGCATATTGTTTAGCACTGATCACTGTATTGGTGACAATGGCAGGGAAGAGGTTAACATTAGGGGTGATCAAAGGGTTAAATGTGTTCCTAGGGAGTGCTTGCTAACTGTGTGGGGGGATGCTTGTGTGGGAAGACAGATATCCATGTTCCTGCTTAGCAGAAACACAGAATATCTGTCTTCCCTGCTAACAGAACGGCGATCTGCCTTGTTTACATAGGCAGACTATTGTTCTGCCTCTGTCGGGTATGATCGGTGGGTCCCGGCAGACATCGGGTCCACCGGACCCGCTGATTGGCTCCCGTTGTGTCCAATCACAGTGGGAGCAAGTCGCCAGCAGCGCGTGTGAGCGCCCCAGGCCCGGAAGTCCAAAATCTCGTACCTATACGTGATTCTGCGCACAGGAGCCGCCGCCCCACAGTAAATGTACGTGGGGTGGTCGGCAAGAGGTTAAAGCCTAACTCCAGACTATTTTATGTGGGGTTTTTTTATTTGAATTACCACACAAACACTATGGCTTTTTTTGTTCTATTTCAGTAGCTCTCTAAGCTATTCTGATGTAAATATATACAATCCCAGCTCCAGGTTGCATCAGAACAGTGTTTATGGTCAACACCAGTTCCGATGCTATGCCTACAGTGCCACTCACACTGCTTTGCCGTTTACAAAGCACAGTACATACATCCCATTGTACAGCAGAGCATACAGAGTTCCCAAAGTAGTGAAAAAACATCACAGTGATTATGTGTTAACTAAGGATTTCAAAAACATGTAATAACTGATTTAATAGGAAATAGTGTTTTTAAAATAAACATAACAATGATTGCCAATCGTTTAAAAACTTTGTATAACTGTATAATGTAATATTATATAGATATACAATATATGTGTGGAAGTCATTTTTTGTGCTTTATTTCTCCTTTTTACCATGCAAATATATCAGATGGGGAACTCATTGAAAACAAAAAACTCTCTATGTGACTGACATTTTAGGGTTGATTTACTAAAGGCCAGATGCACTCTACAAGAGCTGTTGCTCCAGAGCTTAGTAAATGAGCAGAAACTTTGCTGATTTCCATCATCCAATCACGTGCAAGCTAAAATTATGTTTTTTTTATTTTCCTTGCACTTGATTGGGTATTCTTTGTAAAGTGAAGCTTTACCTCATTTACTAAGCTCTGGAGCAACTGCACTTTGCGCTTATTTGTCTTTAGTAAATCAACCCCTTTATTTCAACAGTTGTTAAGAGAGAAAATAATAACAGCTCTATGTATTGGATAATCTATACATCATTCAATTTAATACAAAAAAACGGAAGTGCGAGCTGAAAGTCTTATATTGAAAGTAGTTTATGGTGAGCAAGGCAATAATAACATAAAATATGTGCTTAATATAAATCAAGTAAACATTTACTTTTAAAAGAGTAATTCCCACCACTTGGCAAGATACCAAGTGGTCTAGTAGATCAGGGCTCTAAATTTCAAATCCTGAGCTACTAGCCAGGCCTCAAAGGTTACTCGCCACCAGTTGCCCCCCCAACCCCAACCATGCCCGCCCCTAATTCCGCCCCCTAAACTCACCCTCACAAATTATCTCATGAAATGACACTTAGATGTTTTATGCAGAATTAAGTTATAAAAATAAATATTAACAAGAACTTTATCCGTGCCTAACAATGCAGCCTACCTGTGTCCATCAATGCTGCTTCACCTGTGTCCATCAATACTGCCTCACCTGTGCCCAACAATGCAATCTCACCCGTGTCCATCAATGCAGCCTGGCCTTTTCCATCAATGCAGCCTGCCCGTGCCCACCAATGGAACCTGCCCATGCCCACCAATGCATCCTGCCCTTTTTCCTCAATGTAGCCTGCCCGTGCCCACCAATGCAGCCAGCCCGTGTCCACCAATGCAGCCTGCCCGTGCCCACCAATGCAGCCTGCCCATGCTCACCAATGCAGCCTGCCTGTGCCCACCAATGCAGCCTGTGTCCACCAATGCAGCCTGTGTCCTCCAATGCAGCCTGTGCCCACCAATGCAGCCTGTTTCCACCAATGCAGCCTGTGCCAACCAATGCAGCCTGCCTGTGCCCACCAATGCAGCCTGTGCCCAACAATGCAGCCTGTGCCCACCAATACAGCCTGTGCCCACCAATGCAGCCTGCCCGTGCCCACCAATGCACACTGTGTTCGCCAATGCAGCCTGTACTCACCAATGCAGCCTGCCTGTGCAGGAGAAGAGAGGAGAGGAACAAGAGAGCCGCTCAGATGATCAGAGCGTGGGGAACACAGCGATAACAGCTTTCATTTAAATTGCTGTATGTTCCTGCTGCACGCCGTCACGAAACCCCCTTGCAACAAATCCATCACTGTGCCGCTGTATCTTTTTATTTTTTTTAGATATCCCCTTCTTAAAACATTTCACAGGATTAAAGAATTTGCATCCTTGACACTCGATTTATATTACAACCAGGGAAATATTTTCCTAATGGTGTTACATAAAATGATAATGTTCTGGAAATAAATCCTTGTAACTCTAAACTTCTTAACTTCATGATTTGACTGGCTGGAATGTACAGAATGTACAGAACTGGGGGTGCCTCCATTGTTCTATTGTTCCTTATTTCTGCAGGTCTTTTCTTGCATATGTTGAAAAGTCAAGTCAAGATACAACCTACAGAATGGATTTCTTAATTCTTGTCAATTTTTTTTATTGGATTTTAACAATTAGTATACATAAGTACATATGGTGTCAGCAAAAGAAAATATCACATATTTAGGGCATATTTTTTTTTATTCATATACATATATTCAATACTATTCCTAAAATGTACAGAATGATATCTAGATGAGTGACTGCTAGGATGAAAGCAGGGATTTGTTATCTAATATAGTGTGTACACATCATATCCACTAAATTCCCATATTTGCAAATGTAAGGATGATAGGAGAGATTTAAAATAGATGCACTGATAGACTGTGATGCATTGCAATGATCTGGAAAACATAAATGCTAAATGATCTCTGAGAACAACATGGATCATCGTACAAACTCTTACTTAAATAACAGATGTATTATATCTGACCATAGGGACAAATCTTGTAAAAATTTGGATGTCTAGTGATAGAGTCATTTAGTGGCATCCGCTGGTTTTTAGTAAATTTTATGTTGCTGTTTTTTTTTTTTTTATAACTTTTAGTGTATATGAACTGGTATTTTTGGCTATTTTCTATATTTGTATAAAATCTTATTTTATAAGTAAATATTTAATATTGGTTACTTTCATGCTTCAGGACCCTTTACTAATTAATTTAGATTTTCCCAAAATTCTCATAATGAACTGTGTGTAAAGCTTAACAACTTCAATATTGGGCACTTTCACCCCTTCCTGCCCAAGCTAATTTTCAACTTTCAGCGCTGTCACACTTTAAATTGACCATTGCGCAGTCATGCAACTCTGTACCCAAATTAAATTTTCATTATTTTTTAAGACAGATAGAGCTTTCTTTTGGTGGTATTTAATCACCACTGGGGTTTTTTATTTTTTGCAAAAACATTTTGAACAAAAAAAAAAGTTTTCTCTTGTTTCTGTTAGACAATTTTTAAAAAAAGTAATTTTTCTCCTTCACTAATGTGCACTGATGAGGCGGCACTGATGGGCACTGATGAGGCGGCACTGAAGGGCACTGATGAGGAGGCACTAATATGTTGATAGCGGATCGGGTGGACAGATTATTGGGTGGGACTGGGGAGGACCCAGCGGCCATGGTACACGTTCGTACCAATGACAAAGTGAAAGGGGGAGAGTCCTAAAAAACATTTCCATGGACTTAGGGAATAGATTGAGGAGAAGGACCTCCAAGGTAGTTTTCTCGGAAATACTACCTGTACCTCGAGCCACACCAGAGAGGCAGCAGGAGTTTAGGGAACTGAACAAGTGGCTGAGGAACTGGTGTAGGAAAGAGGGGTTCGGGTTCCTGAAAAACTGGGCTAATTTCTCAGTCGGTTACAGGCACTTTAGTAAGGAGGGGTTGCACCTTAATGGGGATGGTGCAGCTCTATTGGGAAGAAAAATGGCCACGGTTTTTAAACTAGGTATTGGGTGGGTCAGAGGAAGCGATAGCCAGCAGTAAGCAAGGGACAGAGGGTAATAGGAGAGGCAGCAGTGATAATATAGCCGTAACTTCTAATCCCAGGGCGAATGTGTGGACAATTCGAAAACAAAGACAGAGGAAACATAATGAGGAAATAATATGCACTCATAGAACACTTAGAGGCGTATACACAAATGCTAGGAGCCCAGATAATAAAATGGAGGAACTGGAGCTGCTATTACATGAGGAGGACTTAGAGGACTTAGACTTTGTGGGAATAACAGAAACTTGGTTTGACAGCTCACACGATTGGCTGGCAAATATCCAGGGGTATTCCTTGTATCGGAAGGACAGGGAAGGTAGAAGACAGGGATGGGTGTGTCTATATGTCAAAAATGATGCATGGACGGTAGAGAGAAGTGAAATTGTGAAAGGGAGGGGGGGGGGGGGAATCTGTGTGGGTAGAACTTCAAAGAGAACAAGTAAGTGGGAAAATAATAGTGGTAGTATGGTATAGCCCCCCCCCCCCCAACCTGCAGGAGGAGCTGGACCTACTGTCACAGTTAGAAATGATAATAGGGGACTTCAATTATCCCGATATAGACTGGGCACAGCTCACTCATTAAAGGCCCATCATTTCATGAATGTCTTAAAGGACAACTTCATGTCCCAATTGGTGGATTCCCCAACTAGAAAGAATGTCCTGCTTTGTCTATTAATTACAACACTACAAGGAATGCAATAAGAAGTGTAAAAATGCAATCAGGGTGGCTAAAAAAGATTACGAGAGACACAGAGGAGGAGAGTAAAAAAAATCCAAAGAAATTTTTAGATATATTAACAATAAAAAGGCAAAATCAGAGCACATTGCCCACATAAAAGATGAGGATGGGAGGATGCTTACAGATGACACAGAGAAGGCAACTGTACTAAATACCTTCTTCTCCTCAGTTTTTACGTAGGAAAAAGAGGGGTATACCGACTGGGACAGTACTGTTAGTGACACATCACAGGACATATCCTTGTGAGAAGAGAAACACAGGCACCTCTAGGTTAGAACTGTAAACATTTTAATGAGATACAGGTGCATAATCCACTTACATGGAGGTTAAGCAAGTAAGGCACAAGTCCATCCACACTGGCGCCACTTTCACAGTCTGTCGATATCTATAATATTTTAGCTCTGGGTATTTCATGTTGGAAAGTATGTCACATCCTTTCCACTAGATGGCAGTGTTCCAAGGCATATACAAGGCTGTTATCAGCCAAAGTCTCACTAGCATGACAAAGGAAGCACAACCTGAGTCCCATCTACCAGTACCATGCTCCGAAATGCCATTGCAATCCACCAGTGATGTCATCACGACCGGAACCACATTCCAGCCCTCACCATCGGCCTGATCCAAGCCTCGTTTTCATCACCGTGGTCCCAGAGATTCTGCTGGCTAGGATTTCTCCCCAACAGGCAGAAAAATCAGCTGTTCAGAACGCTGCTCTGCAGTTACGCCACGCCAGTGTGGATGGGCTCGTGCCTTACTTCCTTAACCTCTGTGTAAATGGATAATGCAACTTTATCTCATTAAAATGTTTACAGTTCTAACCTAGAGGTGCCTGTGTTTCTCTTCTCGTTTGCATATCTGGAGTCTGCTTTCAACTCCCCCCTCAAAGGCTGCCAAGGTTGTTTTGGATCTATACAGGTCTCCCTCTTCATCTCTACCCCCTCCACATATACTGAGCATCCACTTCAAGGACTTATTGATGGACTAATGTATTAAATCTCATACTATTTAGCAGTGCCACTACCCATTCTTTTGTCCATACCCTTGTGGCTAACAGAGGCCGGAGTCAAGCAAAGACTATATAAATTTAATACAAATAAATCACCAGGCCCGGATGGCTTACACCCGAGAGTCCTCAGAGAACTTAGTCAGGTTATAGCCAGACCATTGTTCCTAATCTTTTGCGGACAGTATACTGGCAGGAACTGTACCAGCTGATTGGAGAAAAGCCAATGTGGTACCAATATTCAAAAAAGGGCAGAGACAAATTTTTTATGTTCGTGTCCCATAGACTTTAATAGGGTTCGCATGTTCGCTAAAACTTTTTGCCTGTTCGAGGTGTTCTGGTGCGAACCGAACTGGGGAGTGTTTCGGCCCATCCCTAGGTGGCACTGATAGGCACTGATGGGTGGTTCTGATGGGCATTGATGGGCGGCACTGATGAGCAGGCACTGATAGGCACTAAAAGGCAGCACTGACTGGCATTACTGATGGGCACTAATTGGCATCACTGCTGCGCACTGACTGGCATCACTGTTGGCCACTGTTGGGGCTGCACTGATAATCTGTGCAGATCCCCCCCCTGTGGAAATGCCACTGATTGACTCTCCTCTCCTCACACGCTGTCAGTGTAAGCAGAGAAAAGCTGATAACACTTTAATGTGCTGCCCTACACGCGACAAACACCCCAAAGAAGCTCCAGAACTTTTTTAGAGCAGAGCATGGCTAATTTTTTACAGCGCTTTTTGGTGCATTTACAGCGCGTTTGTCACACAGCAGACACATGCCTGCTATCCGCACTTGGGGTACCGGTAAACATTTAATGACAACACAAGTGCGATGCGAATTTGCAGTGCGTTGCCAAAGCGCACAGCAAAGCATGCATGTTCTGTGTGGTTTGCCGTGTGTTCGGAAACATGCAGATGTGACTGAAGCCTCATTGTAAAAACAACAATTTCACATTCAGGCCCCATTCACACCTAGCGTAGTGGGAGTGCACATTTTTTGGCTAATTTTTCCAATGACATGCATAGGGCAGCCAATTAATATCAATGGGCTTTACTACATGTGGCAAAGTAGCTCATGGGACATTTTGATGTGTTGTGGTTTTCAAGTTTTTACTGCGTATTTTACTGCATTTGTTTGCATTAATGGTTCTGAAAGTGTGACTAGTTCATTTTAGGTGTATACAAGTGGCCATACATTATACAATCTGATTGTACAATCTCCTTTAGATTTACTAAAACTATATACTAGGAGGACACATCTACCCATCTAATCACTTTGTGTCCAATAAGGCAGGCCCTTGCACTATATAGTTGATGGTATATCTAAAGGAGATTATACAATAATGTATGTAATAATATAATGTATGCAGGGCTGGGGCAAGGGGTGGGCAGGAGGGGCAACACCCTGGGCAATGTGGTATCATGTGACCTGAGGGGGGCACCGCAAGGAGATTGGGGGTGTGGTATTTGTGTTGGGGGGAATTTGGGGGACAGCAGGGGGTAAAAATAGTTTTAGGTGGTGAAATTGGGGGGGTACTAGGAGTGGTGATTTAGGGGGATTTGTGTTGGGAGGGGGGATGGGGAGGAAGGTTTTTGCTAGTGGTGATGATTTAGATGTATTTGTGCTAGGAGGGGAAAATTGGGGGGAATGATGTGTGCTAGGAGGGGGGCTTTGGAGTGGGGGGGGATTTGTGCTCAGAGGGGAAATTTGAGGGGTAAAGAATTTGTGCTGGGAGGGGGGCTTTGGAGTGGGGGGTTGTGTTTAGAGGGGACATTTCAGGGGTAGAGGATTTGTGCTAGGATGGTTGTTTTTTTTTGAGGGGGGGGGGGTTGGGCTGGGAGGGGATTTTTGCTGACACATAATTAGGGTTGCCACCTGTCCGGTTTTGACCCGGACAGTCCGGGTTTTGACACATGTGCCCGGGTTTCTGCCTGTTGGAAACCCGGGCACACATTCCACCATCCTGTGGCAGCCGGATCGCTGTCCCCGGCCGCAACATAGAGGGGCTGCGCGCATGATCCCGTGCCCGCTATTACTCTCACACAGCGGTGCGCTGTGAGCCAGCGGGTGCACTGTGATTGGCCGAACGGGCCATGTACGGGGCGGGGCGGGCCGGGCGGCAAACTTGGGGGCCTGTGAATGGTCCTGCGGAGCTAGTGCTCGTCATGTATGGAGGCGGGGGCGGGGCCGGACTGTGGATTTGACAATCGCGCGGCGCGCCTGCAGTGCTTGCTCCCGGAGTCCAGCTTCAAGATGTGTGTCTCCTGAGGTCTCATCTGCTTTGTCAGCACCTCTGTGTCCCCCCCTCCTCTGCAACACCCCCCCTCCTCTGTGTCACCCCCCTCCTCCTTGTCACCCCCTCCTCTGTGTCCCCCCCTCCTCTGCAACACCCCCCCTCCTCCTTGTCACCCCCCTCCTCTGTCACCCCCCCTCCTCCTCCTTGTCACCCCCCCTCCTCTGTGTCACCCCCCCTCCTCCTTGTCACCCCCCTCCTCTGCAACACCCCCCCTCCTCCTTTTCACCCCCTCCTCTGTCACCCCCCCTCCTCCTTGTCACCCCCCTCCTCTGTGTCACCCCCGACTCCTCCTTGTCACCCCCCCCTCCTTGTCACCCCCCCTCCTCCTTGTCACCCCACTCCTCTGTGTCACCCCCCCCTCTGTGTCCCCCCTCCTCTGCAACACCCCCCTCCTCTGTCACCCCCTCCTCCTTGTCACCCCCACCTCTGTGTCACCCCCCCTCCTCCTTGTCACCCCACTCCTCTGTGTCACCCCCCCTCCTCCTTGTCACCCCCCTCCTCCTTGTCACCCTCCTCCTCCTTGTCACCCCCCTCCTCTGTGTCACCCCCCTCCTCCTTGTCACCCCCCTCCTCTGCAACACCCCCCCCCTCCTCTCTTTGTCACCCCCCTCCTCTGTCACACCCCCCCCCCTCCTCCTTGTCACCCCCCTCCTCTGTGTCACCCCCCCCCCCCTCACCCCCCCCCTCCTCCTTGTCACCCCCCTCCTCTCCTCCTTGTCACCCCACTCCTCTGTGTCACCCCCCCTCCCTCCTCCTTGTCACCCCCCCTCCTCTGTGTCCCCCCCCTCCTCTGCAACACCCCCCCCTCCTCTCCTCTGTCACCCCCCTCCTCTGTGTCCCCCCCTCCTCTGTCACCCCCTCCTCCCCTGTGTCACCCCCCTCCTCTGTGTCACCCCCCTCCTCCTTGTCACCCCCCACCTCCTTGTCACCCCCCCTCCTCCTTGTCACCCCTCCTCTGTGTCACCCCCCCTCCTCTGTGTCACCCCCCTCCTCCGTGTCACCCCCCCTCCTCCTTGTCACCCCCCTCCTCTGTGTCACCCCCCTCCTCCTTGTCACCCCCTCCTCTGTGTCACCCCCCTCCTCTGTGTCACCCCCCACTCCTCCTTGTCACTCCCCTCCTCTGTAACACCCCCCTCCTCTGTGTCCCCCCTCCTCTGTGTCCCCCCCTCCTCTGCAACACCCCCCCTCCTCTGTGTCACCCCCCCTCCTCTGTAACACCCCACCTCCTCTGTGTCACCCCCCCTCCTCCTTGTCACCCCCCTCCTCTGTGCCCCCCCTCCTCCTTGTCACCCCCTCCTCCTTGTCACCCCCTCCTCTGTGTCACCCCCCTCCCCTGTGTCACCCCCTCCTCTTTGTCACCCCCTCCTCTGTGTCACCCCCCCCTCCTCCTTGTCACCCCCCTCCTCTGTAACACCCCCCTCCTCTGTGTCCCCCCCCTCCTCTGCAACACCCCCCCCTTCTCTGTGTCACCCCCTCCTCTGTAACACCCCCCTTCCTCCTTGTCACCCCCTCCTCTGTGTCACCCCCCCTCCTCCTTGTCACCCCCCTCCTCTGTGTTACCCCCCCTCCTCCTTGTCTCCCCCCTCCTCTGCAACACCCCCCCTCCTCTGTGTCACCCCCCTCCTCTGTAACACCCCCCCTTCTGTGTCACCCCCTCCTCTGTAACACCCCCCCTCCTCTGTAACACCCCCCCTCCTCTGTGTCACCCCCCTCCTCTGTGTAACACCCCCCCCTCCTCTGTGTCACCCCCCTCCTCTGTGTCACCCCCCCCTCCTCTGTAACACCCCCCCCTCCTCTGTAACACCCCCCCTCCTCTGTGTCACCCCCCCTCTGTGACACCCCCTCCTCTGTAACACCCCCTCCTCTGTAACACCCCACTCCTTTGTGTCACCCCCCCTCCTCTGTGTAATCCCCCGCCCTCTGTGTCATCCCCCCTCCTCTGTAACACCCCCCTTCTCTGTGTCACCCCCCTTCTCTGTGTCACCCCCCCTCCCTCTGTGTCACCCCCCCTTCCTCTGTGTCAGCTCCCCCTTTCTCTGTGTCAGCTCCCCCTTTCTCTGTGTCAGCTCCCCCTTTCTCTGTGTCAGCTCCCCCTCCTCTGTGTCAGCTCCCCCTTCCTTTGTGTCAGCTCCCCCTCCTCTGTGTCAGCTCCCCCTTCCTCTGTGTCAGCTCCCCTTCCTCTGTGTCAGCTCCCCCTTCCTCTGTGTCAGCTCCCCCTTTCTCTGTGTCAACTCCCCCTTTCTCTGTGTCAGCTCCCCCTTTCTCTGTGTCAGCTCCCCCTTCCTCTGTGTCAGCTCCCCCTTCCTCTGTGTCAGCTCCCCCTTCCTCTGTGTCAGCTCCCCCTTCCTCTGTGTCAGCTCCCCCTTCCTCTGTGTCAGCTCCCCCTTCCTCTGTGTCACCCCCCTTCCTCTGTGTCAGCTCCCCCTTCCTCTGTGTCAGCCCCCTTCCTCTGTGTCAGCTCCCCCTTCCTCTGTGTCAGCTCCCCCTTCCTCTGTGTCAGCTCCCCCTTCCTCTGTGTCACCCCCCTTCCTCTGTGTCAGCTCCCCCTTCCTCTGTGTCACCCCCCTTCCTCTGTGTCAGCTCCCCCTTCCTCTGTGTCAGCTCCCCCTTCCACTGTGTCAGCTCCCCCTTCCTCTGTGTCAGCTCCCCCTTCCTCTGTGTCAGCTCCCCCTTCCTCTGTGTCAGCTCCCCCTTTCTCTGTGTCAACTCCCCCTTCCTCTGTGTCAGCTCCCCCTTTCTCTGTGTCAACTCCCCCTTTCTCTGTGTCAGCTCCCCCTTTCTCTGTGTCAGCTCCCCCTTCCTCTGTGTCAGCTCCCCCTTCCTCTGTGTCAGCTCCCCCTTCCTCTGTGTCAGCTCCCCCTTCCTCTGTGTCAGCTCCCCCTTCCTCTGTGTCACCCCCCTTCCTCTGTGTCAGCTCCCCCTTCCTCTGTGTCAGCCCCCCCTTCCTCTGTGTCAGCTCCCCCTTCCTCTGTGTCAGCTCCCCCTTCCTCTGTGTCAGCTCCCCCTTCCTCTGTGTCACCCCCTTCCTCTGTGTCAGCTCCCCCTTCCTCTGTGTCACCCCCCTTCCTCTGTGTCAGCTCCCCCTTCCTCTGTGTCAGCTCCCCCTTCCTCTGTGTCAGCTCCCCTTCCTCTGTGTCACCCCCTTCCTCTGTGTCAGCTCCCCCTTCCTCTGTGTCAGCTCCCCCTCCTCTGTGTCAGCCTCCCTTTCTCTCTCTCTCTCACACACACTCTTTCAGCCTCTCACTCACCCCGTCTCACCCCCACCCTCTCACCCCACCCCCCTCTCTATCATGCCCATCCCTCTCACCCCCACTCTCCCCCCTATCTCTCCTGCCTCCTCCCCCTTTCTCTCACCTCCTCCTCTCTCACCCCCCTCACCACCGCCTCTCTCTCACCTCCTCCTCTTACCTTCCCCTTTCTCACCTCCCTCCCCCACCTCTTTCATTCCTTAGGGGATGGGGGCCCCATGAGTATAGCTGTATGGGGCCCCAATAATTACTAACAGCAGCCCTGTGAGTGAGTGCACCAGTTCAGATGTGTCCTGAATCCTGTGTCTTGCCGACACACTTCTCCCCAAGGCTCCCCACACAATGGAAGGAAGGAAAACAGCACTACAGTAGAGGAGCTCCACCCCCAAACTCCGGCTCCCACACTTCCTGGCTCGAAGCGGCTCTCGATAAGGCAGTCCAATGGGGGTCTTTCAGGGAAGGGGACACTGATGGGTGGGTTCCCTGATCTAATCGAGGGGGGGGGGACCGATATAAGGGAAGGGAGTCTGTGGGGAGGGAGGTGGACGGTGTCAGTAGGGCAGTGGACGGTGTCAGTAGGGCAGTGGACGGTGTCAGTAGGGCAGTGGACGGTACCAGTAGTTACCATCCACACTAAGCGTGACGCATTATTGCTCTCCTCCAGGTCTTTAAAATACTATAGTGTATACCACAAAAAAATCTGCCATGCGCTGCTAAAGTGTTCGGGTTTGGCTTGAGGAAAAGGTGGCAACCCTACACATAATGCTCATACATTTTTTGGTGGGGGGGGGGGGGCAGGTGCGCAGTTTGGCATGTTTGCACTGGGCTCTAAATGGCCTTTTCCAGGAGTGTATGTGAGCTTTACAGACTTTTGGGGATACACTTCTCCTGTTTTCAATACTACAGCTCTGCTCCACATAGGCTGTTTTGTGATTGCTCAGCTCTGGCACACTCTACCTAATGAACGATCTATGCAAGATGGAGGTAGCATACAAAACTATCAATGGCTGCGTATCAAGTGAGAACAGTTCTGACTGATAATGACTGCATTGGGAACAATCTCCAGGAGGGGGGGCAGGTGCAGGGTGTGTCTTAATGAGGCCAGCTTGTGGGCAGGGCTACTCACCCTGCACATGGGGGTACCTTTCGCAGTGTAAGTGCTCACCAATGCCAGGGACCAGGCAGGGACTGCAGTCATGTGAAAGTCTAAAAATTAAGGCATAAACCAATAAAACAGCGCTGGCAAACAAAATTGTGATCAAATAATAAAAAATTCCCACAAAATTGACTTGCATCAAAAAATTGTGTATGATAAGACTATTATATACGTGAAAAAGACTTGTCTTTTGATGACGCCCTGGAGGAGGGGCGAAACGCGTCGACGTAATTTCCGGCCAAAGAACCATTGACGCCACTTCCTGTTCCCGTGGAGCGCACGCTGGATCAGCTGCAACCACGGAAGTATCTGAGAAGTTTGCCTGAGAAGTTTGCCTTCCCCTTTGCATCCTGTAAGTAGCGCAGAGTGCGCATTTAATATCCTGCTACAGCATTTACAACTTGCTCTCTTCTTTTACCGGTCCAACACCCCCAAGAAAATTACTGTGCCCTGTGTGCATACATCGCTCCCTGGATCCTCTGGCCTGTTTTTCTCCAGCTTTGCTTTTTATGCCTGCTTGCCGTATCACAGCTTGTCTGCATATCTGCTCTTTGCTCTGCTGTTTGTCTACTGGTCCGGTGAGTCCATTCCAAGGAGGAGCTTATATGTACTTTGGTCTTGGTTTTTTGGGTTTATTACTGGACACATTCACATTTTTTTATTTCTCATCACATATTTGTTTGTGGTTTCTCACTAATTTGATACACATGGAATTAGTTTTATGATTATTTTTTATTATATTTTTCACGTATATAATAGTCTTATCATACACAATTTTTTGATGCAAGTCAATTTTGTGGGAATTTTTTATTATTTGATCACAATTTTGTTTGCCAGCGCTGTTTTATTGGTTTAAGCATATTTGAAAGTTCTAGCACTTTTTGTACCAGCAGCTGCACATCTTTTGTTTCTTTTCACGTTCATATTGTACACGTTTTTCCCAGCGCCGTTTTTTTTGTCTATATAAAAATTAAGGCAGTTCCTCGACTTAGAGATGAACCTTAACACTGTGTGCAGTAACAAAAAGTACAGAGTTCATCTGAAAGGTGCTGTCCTGTGTCACTACACGCTGTTGTCTGTTGTATGTTGCATTTAGGAGGGACATTGTGGAGACCATGCCCTCTCCACCAGTCCATTGTACCTATCTTACCTCATACCCAGTAACAGAATGGGGTCCTGCTGTTCACATAGCGTGAACCTCATGCATGCACTTGTTAACTCCTTCGCTCCCATACCCATATGGCCAGATTATAGATCTCCGTAATGTGGGTTCGTTCCAGTTGCTACTGGAAACTGACCACTGAGAAGGGAGCCAGAACATCGACTCCCTCATTACCAGAGAACCCGTACCCATACCAAGTACCATGCTTCACAACTGGTTGTATTGTACCTTGTTCTTGCCCTTGGTTACCCATAGCAACTACACCACCCTTCTTGCTTGTCTTGCTGAGTAGACCTTTTGTAGCAGCATGTCCTACTCGATGTGCTCTCCTGCTTCCGAATCCAGCCTTCCCCCAAATTTATACCACTGGTGGGTAGGCTGGATCCAAAAAGCCTGGGAACTGCAGCACACACATTAACTCTTTCCCCTAACCTGAGCCAGCCACTAACTAAAACCAACATCCCTTTAGGCAACTTGCCTATAAACTGGTGAACTACTTCCTTCTAAAGTTTTTTTCCATCCCAAATACTAAATCTCAGGATGTGTAATGTAGGAGTTTTCTACAGGAGAATAGAGGCTGAGTTGAGGCCTGTCCTAGAAGACAGAGAGCCTTTTCTTTTTTGTAACAGAGGTACATTAATGGTATATTGGTACATAGGAGAGCTGGAATTTAGAACAAAAAAGGTTAACTTAGCCTTTAAACTCAAAAGCAAACATGTACTATATTGCAGCTTACCAATTCTTAGATGTGGTGGCTGCATGTGTTTTTTTTTTGTTTGTTTTTTTATCTGACTTTTTGGGCTATTTAGGAAAGGAAAACATTTGAATTAAGAATGATAGTTCTATTTGACACAAAAGATAACGGCCTAAATTTAGATATGGGCTTTCTTACTTATTATCCAACCTTTTTACAACACCCTCTGTGACTGTCAACCCCCCCCCCCCCCCCCCCCCCCCCCCCCCCCCCCACATGCACACCAGTCTATAACTCTCCTTCTATCTTATCTCATTAAACATTCTCATTAGTGTGTCAGTAAACTTTGGAAAAATTACAGTGCCTTGAAAAAGTATTCACACCCTTGAAATTTTCCACATTTTGTCATGTTACAACCAAAAACGTGAATGGATTTTATGTGATGAGACCAACACAAAGTGGCACATAATTGTGAAGTGGAAGGAAAATGATAAATGGTTTTCCAAATTTTTTACAAATAAATATCTGAAAAGTGTGGTGTGCATTTGTATTCAGCCCCTTTACTCTGATACCCCTAACTAAAATCTAGTGGAATCAATTGCCTTCAGAAGTCACCTAATTAGTAAATTCCACCTGTGTGTAATTTAATCTCAGTATAAATACAGCTGTTCTGTGAAGCCCTCAGAGGTTTGTTAGCGAACCTTAGTGAACAAACAACATCATGAAGGCCAAGGAACACACCAGACAGGTCGGGGTTAAAGTTGTGAAGAAGTTTATAGCAGGGTTAGGTTATAAAAAATATCCCAAGCTTTCAACATCTCACGGAGCACTGTTCAATCCATCATCCAAAAATGGAAAGAGTATGGCACAACTGCAATCCTACCAAGACATGCCCGTCCACATAAACTGACAGGCCAGGCAAGTAGAGCATTATTCAGAGAAGCAGCCAAGAGACCCATGGTAACTCTAGAGGAGCTGCAGAGATCCACAGCTCAGGTGGGAGAATCTGTCGACAGGACAACTATTAGTCATGCACTCCACATATCTGACCTTTATGGAAGAGTGGCAAGAAGAAAGTCATTGTTGAAAGAAAGCCATAAGAAGTCCTGTTTGCAGTTTGCGAGAAGCCATATGGGGGGACACAGAAAACATGTGGAAGAAGGTGCTCTGGTCAGATGAGAGCAAAATGCTATGTGTGGCAGAAAACTAACACTGCACATCACCATGAACACACCATTCCCACCGTGAAACATGGTGGTGGCAGCATCATGTTGTGGGGATGCTTTTCTTCAGCAGAGACAGGGAAGCTGGTCAGAGTTGATGGGAAGATGGATGGAGCCAAATACAGGGCAATCTTAGAAGAAAACTTCTTCTAAGTGACCTCCGATCAGCGCTCAAAACTAGGGTTTATACCGTTTTTTTTTTTTTATATAACACACATATATAGTTAGGAGAAAGAGCGGATTATTTAAACAAAATCATATGGGTTAACAAACACTTTAAGTATGGCCCGCTTAATAGAGAAAGCCCCTGTGACCCTTTGTTGATGCAACACAGAGCTCTGGATTAAATACATACTTGTGATTACAGAGTGATTATTATTTTATTTAAAGTGCACTACATAAATTTAGGATTTTCCATTCCACACAAACTATATTTTAGCACAGTAATACTCAACGTTATAGCAGGGGTAGGCAACCTTTTGAGCATAGTGTGCCAAAAAAGGTTATCAAAAAAATTGAGTGTGCCAGCTACATAAAAATAAATGTCAACGTCACGCTCTCAATCACGAAAAGGAATTTCTATAAAGTAAATGCTGTAAACTACTTGAATAACAATAAGAAATTAATATTAAGCTTTTAAAGATCAGTGATAAGTGGTAAAATAAATGCAGGGGCGTACTAAGTGGGGGCGGGGGGGCGGGCCGCCCTGGGGGCCACACACTGGGGGGGTGTCAGGCCGGCGTCCCCCCAACGGAAGCGGAGACATCAGGCGGGTTTAAGCTGCGGTAACAGCATCACTGCGGTCACGGCAACAGGCAGGTAACTGCTTTGCAAGGGAAGGGGGGACAGGTAGGGGGGGTGCGAGTCACACCCGAGTGACACCCGTCGGCACACTCGGGACGGGACTCGCAACAATCCCCTTCTCCTGTGGCTGCTGCTCTGATCAGTCTCGGCTGTCTCTCACAGCCGAGCAGAGTGAAGCCGCCTCCCCCTCCTCCTTTATGTCTACACAGTGCTGTGCATGCAGGAGGAGGGGGAGTCGGGGTCTGTACTGTAGTGGGGGGTCTGTACTGTAGTGGGGGGTCTTCACTGTAGTGAGGGGTCTGTACTGTAGTGAGGGGTCTGTACTGTAGTGAGGGGTCTGCACTGTAGTGGGGGCGTCTGTACTGTAGTGAGGGGTCTGTACTGTAGTGGGGGGTCTGCACTGTAGTGGGGGGTCTGTACTGTAGTGAGGGGGGGTTTGCACTGTAATGAGGGGGGGTCTGCACTGTAGTGGGGGGGGGTCTGTACTGTAGTGGGGGGTCTGTACTGTAGTGAGGGGTCTGTACTGTAGTGGGGGGTCTGTACTGTAGCGAGGGGTCTGTACTGTAGTGGGGGGGGTCTGAATTGTAGTGCGGGGGGTCTGCACTGTAGCAGGGGGTCTGCACTGTAGGGGGGGGTCTGCACTTTAGGGGAGTCTGTACTGTAGGGAGAGGGTCTGCCCTGTAGGGGGTCTGTGTAACATGCAGGGGGTCCAGAACTGTTGGGGGTGTGTCTGTGTAACATACAGGTGTCCAGAGCTGTGGGGGGCTGTGTAACGTAAAGGGGTCCAGAGGTGCAGGGTGCTGTGTAATATAAAGGGGTCCAGAGGTGCAGGGTGCCGTATAATGTAAAGGGGTCCAGAGGTTCAGGGTGCTGTGTAATGTGAAGGGGTCCAGAGGTGCAGTTGTGAAAAGGGGGTACACAGTAGTGACAAAAAGATATTGAAGGATGCAGGGGGCACAATGTGATGTTTTTCAAGGTGGGGGGTGCCAGATATAGGATCCGCCCCGGGTGCCAAATGCTCTAGGTACGCCCCTGAATAAATGGTAACTTTTCCGAGTGATCAGAGGTCAACAGAGTGCAATACTGGTTCAATACAGTATTCCTTTCATATGTGAAAATATTTGCTCACACATATAAGTAGATCCAAATGTAGATAGCATTGCCAAGGCTACCTTCACCAATTTCTTCACCTTCTTTCCTCAGGTCAGCCCAAATCCTGCACCTTCAGAACTCATGTGAAGCCAATTTCTGCACCATCACACCTCAGACCAGCTCCAATTTCTGCACCTTCACACCTCTGAACAGCCCAAATTCCTTTACCTTCACACCTCAGATCAGGCAAAGTTTCTGCACATTCAGATCTCAAATGAGCCCCAAAGCATGCCCATTCACACCTCATCTCATGTCCAATTTTTGCACCTTCAGATCTCCTTTGAGCTCTAGTGCATGCTCCTTCACACCTCAGACCAGGCCCAATTTCTGTACCTTCAGATCTCAGATCAGACCCATTTTCTGCACCTTCAGTTCTCATGTGTTCCCCAGTGCATGCACCTTCACACTTCAAATCAGGCCCAATTCCTTAACTTTCAAACCTCAGATCAGCCCACATTCTGCCCCTTTAGATCTCATGCAAATCCCAATTTCTGCACCTTCACACCTCGGATCAGACCCATTTTCAGCACTTTCTGATCTCAAATGAGCCCCAATGAATACACCATCATGCCTAAGATCAGGCACAATTTCTACACATTCAGATCTCATATGAGCTCCAAATTCTGAACCTTCACACCTAAAATCAGGTCCAATTGCTGCACCTTTACACCTCAGATTAGGCCCAATTTCTGCACCTCCAGATCTCCAATGAGCCCCAGTGAATGCATCTTTACACCTAGGATCAGCCACAGTTTCTGCACCTTCGGATCTCATATGAGCCCCACTTTTCTTGCGGTACTATGCAATTTTATGCCCGCAAATACACTTTGTTTGCAATCTGTGTTTGGTCTGTCATTAAAGCGGAGTTCCACCCTAAAGTGGAACTTCCTTTTATCGGATTCCTCCCCCCCCTCCGGTGCCACAATTGGCACCTTTTAGGGGGGAGGGGGGTACAGATACCTGTATAATACAGGTATCTGCACCCACTTCCGGGACGCATTATCCGAGCTGCCCCGCCTCTATCCGAGAATGCCCCGTTGTGTCTTGGGAAACACAGTTCCCAGGACACAGCGGGGACCAATAGGGGCGCGCAGCTCGACTCGCGCATGCGCAGTAGGGACTGGGCAGTGAAGACGTTACGTCTTCACTTCCTGATTCCCTGATGGCGGGGCAGCGAGAGACGAGCGGTCTCTCGTCACATTCTGCCGACACCGCTGGAACCAGGAACAGGTAAGTGTCCATTTATTAAGTCAGCAACTGCACTATTTGTAGCTGCTGACTTTTAATATTTTTTGTGCGGTTGCAGCTCCGCTTTAACAATACATTGGCACTCACATGTAGACAGCAAGGGCAGCACATTAAAATGCAAAGCAGGAAATGCACACGGGACACACCTTTCCTGCACTACATTCTGGTGTGAACCAACCTTTAGTCAGTGCTTTCCTGCTTCAGGATCAATGCGGGCACAGATTGAGGAAGGCACTGAGGATGGTGGGAACTATTTGTTCTGCTTTCTATGTAAGTGGGCAGGAGCTGAATCGATGGGGTGGAAACTGAGGCCGGTGGGAACAATTATGTATTGTCTGTATTATGTGAATTCGATTTATTCTGCTTCCTGGGATGTTTCATCAGTTCGCTTACTTGGTAATCCCTTTTGTTATGAATTTAATGCCTAATGTGCTTTGTACACTGTTTGTACTTTAAATATTTTGAATAAACGTTTTTCTTGTTAAAAAAAAAAATGAAGTTTACCAAGTTGCATGTTAGAGTTTGTTTATCCTAAAGTGCAGGATTATTAAAAATACTGTACATACATACCTATCTTCTGCCCCCCCCCCCCCCCGCCTGGCTCTAAGCCCAAGAAATGAGCAATCACTTGAAGGCTGATTGCTCAGTTCTCGGTCTTCACTGAGCTAAGAGCGGTGACTGTCAATTGCCGGCTTGTTGCACTGCCCCTCCAGCGCTTACTGGAGTGGCCGACAGTGGAGGTGTGGGAGTGGCTGGCTTAGTGGGCTGGAAGGCTGAGCCAGCTACCTGTAAAGCATCTGGGTGGATGTCGACATTATTGTTGGGATCCCTCAAGAGTCTGGATCGGCCCTATACCCCTAAATACTATTGGGCAACCCCATATGTCTTGAAATATCTTTTATTCACATCTATTCTAATTTTTTTATTTTTTTTGTAAAAAGCTGAGTTTTAATTTTTTTCCAGCAAATAAATATGCGGTGAGAAGGTTGAGAACATTATAAGTGTGCTGATTATTATTTTTATTATTATTTTAAGTCCAAGAACAATGTTTCTGTGCCAATATTAAGCAGCAAAGGTGTGGAACCATTAATGGTATCCTGGTTATGTACAGTATCTCACAAAAGTGAGTACACCCCTCACATTTTTGTAAATATTTTATTATATCTTTTCATGTGACAACACTGAAGAAATTACACTTTGCTACAATGTAAAGTAGTGAGTGTACAGCTTGTATAACTGTAAATTTGCTGTCCACTCAAAATAACTCAACACACAGCCATTAATGTCTAAACCACTGGCAACAAAAGTGAGTACACCCCTAAGTGAAAATGTCCAAATAGGGCCAAATTATCCATTTTCCCTCCCCAGTGTCATGTGGTTATGTGACTCATTAGTGTTACAAGGTCTCAGGTGTGAATGAGGAGCAGGTGTGTTAAATTGGGTGTTATCACTCTCACTCTCTCATACTGGTCACTGGAAGTTCAACATGGCATCTCATGGCCAAGAACTCTCTGAGGATCTTAAAAAAAGATCTGTTGCTCTACATGAAGATGGCCTAGGCAATAAGAAGATTGCCAAGACCCTGAACCTGAGCAGCAGCAAGGTGGACAAGACCATACAGCGGTTTAACAGGACAGGTTCCACTCAGAACAGACCTCGTCATGGTCGACCAAAGCGGTCAAGTGCACGTGCTCAGCGTCATATCCAGAGGTTGTCTTTGGGAAATAGACGTATGAGTGCTGCCAGCATTGCTGCAGAGGTTGAAGGGGTGGGCAGTGCTAAGACCATGCGCCGCACACTGCATCAAATTGGTCTGCATGGGTGTCATCCCAAAAGGAAGCCGCTTCTAAAGATGATGCACAAGAAAGCCTGCAAACAGTTTGCTGAAGACAAGCAGACTAAGGACATGGATTACTGCAACCATGTCCTGTGGTCTGATGAGCCCAAGATAAACTTATTTGGTTCATATGGAATCAAGCGTGTGTGGTGGCAACCAGGTGAGGAGTACAAAAGTGTATCTTGCCTACAGTCAAGCAGGGTGATAGGAGTGTCATGGTCTGGGGCTATATAAGCGCTGCCAGAACTAGGGAGCCACGGTTTATTGAGGGAACCATGAATGCCAACATGTACTGTGACATACTGAAGCAGAGCATGATCTCCTCCCTTTGAAGACTGGGCCGCAGGGCAGTATTCCAACATGATAATGATGCCAAACACAGCTCCAAGACGACCACTGCCTTGCTAAAGAAGCTGAGGGTAAAGGTGATGGACTGGCCAACCATGTCTCCAGACCTAAACCCTATTGGGCATCTGTGGGGCATCCTCAAATGGAAGGTGGGGGAGGGCAAGGTCTCTAATATACATCAGCTCTGTGATGTCGACATGGAGGAGTGGAAGAGGACTCTAGTAGTAACCTGTGAAGCTCTGGTGAACTCCTTGCCCAAGAGGGTTAAGGCAGTGCTGGAAAATAATGGTGGCCACACAAAATATTGACACTATTGGCCCAATTTGGACATTTTCACTTAGGGTTGTACTCACTTTTGTTGCCAGCGGTTTAGAAATTAATGGCTGTGTGTTGAGTTATTTTCAGGGGACAGCAAATTTACACTGTTATACAAGCTGTACACTCACTACTTTACATTGTAGCAAAGTGTAAATACTGTAGGTATTGCCATGCAATAGACAATGCAGGATTCCAGAAAAGCCCAGGCATCCGATCATTTATAGAAGGAAGGGGTTAAGCAGCTGTTGATCACTCACATAAAGATGCCCTGCTGTTTTTGTTCAACTAATCCTCATGATCATTAGGAAGCTTCTCTGTTTAATCCCGATGCCCTGCAAAGACACCAACACACATGCTGTACAGTTCCAGATGTGTATCACCCATGTGCACTATAAAAAATCATTTGAAAAGATCTGTATACAGTTCTTATGTCTGGATTTAAAAAAAAAAATAACTAACCTTTTAAAAAAAAATAAAACTGTGATTTTCATTTGCATCCAGTTTGTCTGGACTGTATGAATTGTCAGTGTAAAGTGATAACGACTAACAATATCACGATACTTTTTTTATTTACAGTAATATTTTTGGAACAACCTGAAATCTTGTTCTGAAAATGTAAATGTTAGTGCAAGTTGATTTTAAGATCTTGATTTTAAGTGCACTTATATTGCTACAATCACCTACAGCACAATTGGAGTAACAGACAGATAAATAAGTAAAGCAGAATGAATGCCGCAACAGTTAGCATGACATTTTTATTTTTATTTTACCGGTAATGGGTTACAACAAAAAAACTTTTAGAAAATTGACAATACTAGAGCAAAAACATTTTCCAGTCATTAGGAGACATAGTGATTATCATTAGAGTATAATAAAACAGCAGTTGAAAATTGCGATTCATATTTGCTCATGTCCATGCATATATGTCCTACATAATGCATGTGTGTTTCTATCAAATTCAACAACTAAAGTAAATGTAGGTCTATTTGCTCAAAGCTTGCAGTAATTAAGCTCTGAAGGGTGCAAACACAATTGTTCTCAAGCACTCCAGCAAGCTGGAATAGCTCTGTGGTTAAGCAGTCATTACTGATCAACAGAGCAACGGAAGCATCATTTTGCATGCAACCAAATCTAGGGCACTGTGTTACAGATGCTGGCAGGTGCTACTGTCCTGGTATAATGGGCGCTGTGAGAGATTTGATAGTTAATGGCCAACACTAATGATTATACTCCTGTGGTCTAATCTTATAAAAAAAAAAAAAAAACATTGAACGCCAATCATCTAAACCACACATTTCAATGTCTCAATTCACTAAGCTATAACTGTATACATAGTTTTTTTTTTAATAACAAGGTTGGTCTTTATTAAGTAGAAAGTTACAGTGCAGGAAATATTACATTAAACAGATTTGTGATAACCAATGTAAGCAAACACAAAAAGGAAAACAATCACAGTCTTGAACAACATAGTAATTTTCTCATAGTACCGTACATGCACTTGATGTTTTAGATAAGGACTATAATCATATTGCTTCAACTCTGACCCCGTGGGGGGGAAAGGGGGGGGGATAGGGGGGGAGCAGAACCCCCGCCACCCAACTAGCCCAATAGGACTGGTGATTCCTGTATAACTCTTGTCAATTCCTAGAACTTTTTCCAGCCATGGTGTCCAGAGCCTCTCAAACTTTTGAGGACATCCTCTATTTGCGTACGTTATCTTATATAGGGGGAGCACGGCATTTACTGCGGAGTCCCAGGAAGCCACAGTAGGGGGAGAAGATGAGATCCAAGTCCTGAGAATCTCCTTCCTGGCATAAAACGCCAGAAGAGAGATTAGCAGCCTCGTATATCTGGGCCTCTGCTCGTCGTCATGAATGCCCAACAACGCCAGCTCGGGCGACATCGGTATATCCAACTGTAGTCTGACGTTGATGCACTCAAAGACTGCAGACCAGAATCCCACTATCCTTGGGCACGTCCAAAACATGTGAATAAATGTGCCTTCAGGAGACTGGCATCTGGGACAGTTCGGTGTTCTGTGTGGGTAAATCCTATGTAACCTCTGCGGGGTGTAATGCACCCTGTGCAGGAACTTCGTGTGTATCAGTCTGTCCTTAGAGGAGATCACTACCTTTGCCCCGTCCTCGAAGCATTCTTCCCAAGTCTCCCTGTCTAGACTTGGAATGTCGCTGTGCCATTTGTCCCAGAGGGTGTTCATCTTAGGCGAGTCAGCTCCCAGTAGTATAAAGTATAGAGTGGAGAGGGTTTTTTCAAGGGTTTTCTGAGCGAGGGTTTCCTCAACCGAGTCCGACTGTAACACTACCGCCTCAGGGAATTGGGCCCTAGCTGCGTGCCTCAACTGAAAATATCTAAACAACATATGACCTGGCAATCCGAACTTCTCTACCAGGGCCTGAAAGGGAAGCAGGGAGCCCATACTGAATATATCCCGAAGTGTTTTAATTCCATACCTGGCCCAAAGCTGCGGGTCCGGGATGGACCTAAAGTGTTTCAGGGAGGGGTTACCCCAGAGCGGTGTATGGGGAGACCACTGGTTTCTTACCAGAAATCTCTTCCTAGCTACAGCCCAGACCCTCAGGGTCACCTTCGTGACGTCCGGAAGAGAGGGATAGGCAGCTGTCCCCCTGTGCACCAGGCTGCCCAGCTCCATCATAGATCCCAGCACAGCCGCTTCAAGACGAGTAGCAGCGTTCGAGTCTGACTGTTCAAACCACCACCTCACCGTGACTAGTATTGCTGCCCAGTAATAGGTCATAAAGTTCGGAAGGGCTAGGCCTCCACATCGCACTGGAAGTTGGAGCGTAGACCTAGCCAGCCTGGGGGAAGCCCCCCTCCATAGGAAAGAGCCGATGAACCCCTCAAGCTCTTTAAAGAAGAGCCCGGGGAGCCACACCGGACTATTCCTGAAAATATAGTTAAACTTAGGAAGGTATAGCATTTTGATAACATTAATCCGGCCCAGCAGGTTCAGGGGGAGGTCCCTCCACCTGGTACAGTGTTCCTTGAGCTTTGTGACAATGGGCTGGAGGTTCAGGCGACTAAAGGCCCGGACGTCCCTGGATACCACGATCCCCAAGTACTTAAATTCCTCCACCCACTGTAAGGGAGAGGAGATACCCCCCGCCCTGGGCCGGGGGTCAAGTGGGAACAGCAGGGACTTAGACCAATTGATATTAACTCCAGAAAACCTCCCAAACTCATTGAAGATCCCCAGGGCAGTTTGAAGAGACGCGTCGTGTAGATACAGCAGTGCATCGTCTGCGTACAGGGAGATTTTCTCCTCCAGGGGACCAACCCGGAGACCCTGGATCGCCCCCGACTCCCGAATCCTGGCGGCCAGGGGTTCGAGAGCCAGAGCAAACAGGCTGGGCGATAGAGGGCAACCCTGCCTTGTGCCCCTCTGGAGGAGAAAAAACTCTGAAAGGGTGTCATTGGTGCGGATCCTAGCCCTGGGGGACCTATATAGCATTCCCAACCATGCCAGAAACTTCGGACCAAAGCCGAACCTCCTGAGCACCTCCCATAGATACCTCCACTCCACGGAATCGAAGGCCTTCTCGGCGTCAAGGGAAGCTATGACTCTGGACCCACTGTTGTCATGAACTATTCCTAAGTTGAGGAAGAGCCTACGGATGTTAATATCGGTGCCTTTACCCGGCATGAACCCGGTCTGGTCATGGTGTACCAGCCCCTCTATCACTTTGGCCAGCCTAAGGGCCAGAATTTTAGCAATCAATTTAGCATCAGCGTTGATTAGTGAAATGGGTCTGTATGACGAGCATTCATCCGGATCCTTACCAGGCTTGGGCACCAACACCACCACCGCCTCAGTCATGGAGTCTGGGAGAAGGCCTTGTGAAGAGAACTGCCCTAGAAGGGAGACCAACCTAGGGGCCAGCATTTCCTGGTGGGTCGAATAAAATTCGATGGGGATACCATCCGGGCCTGGGGATTTGCCTACTTGCATTTGGGCCATCGCTTTTTGGACCTCCTCTAAGGTAATGTCACTATCCATAATCTGTCGTTGGTCAGGGTTAAGCGTAGGGAGGTCAACTAGGTCTAAGTAAGCGGTCAGTTCATTGTCAGCATAGGCAACTTTGGATGCATAAAGTTCTTGGTAGTATTGGAAGAACCTATGACTAATTGCCTCCGGTGCGGTCAAGATGTCCCCTCCTGCAGCCCGTATTCGGCCTATGTGGGTCATGGCAAATTGCCCCTTAGCCAGCCAAGCCAATAGCTTCCCGTTTTTATCCCCAAATTCGAACACCCTCTGGGCACTGGCAAGCATTGCTTTCTTAGTCATATCTATTCGCAGCAGCGACAACTCACGAAGGGTCCCCTGCCAAGGAGCATAGTTTGCCTGGGTAGGGTGCCCGATATACTCCCTTTCCATAGCTAGTGCTCTGTCTTCTAACTGTGTAAGCGATTGCGTGTATTCGCGTTGTCTGCCTGCTATCTTTTTAATGTAGGTGCCCCTAACCCATGCCTTAAAGGCGTCCCAAAGGACCTGCGGGTCGGCCGAGTCCGTATTGTGTATCCAAAAATTGCATATTTCCTCAGGCATGTCCTCTTGTATTTTCTCCTCCATGATCCAATATTTGGACAATCTCCACAATCTTGTTCCTCTATGAGGAGCTACCTGCACCTTGACCAGCAGTGGAGCGTGGTCCGATATGCCCCGGGAGAGGATCTCAGCAGAGGATATCACCCGCAGCATATCGGAGGAGGCAAATGCCATGTCCAGCCGCGACATTGATCTATATGTCGTCGACAGGCATGTGAACTGTCTATCAGACGGGTGGAAGTGTCTCCACACATCTGTCAGGTGAAACGCTGAGGCCCAGAGGGACAACCCAGCATTGGAAGACGGAGGTGGGTTTAGCCTGTCCAAGTCCCCGGCCATCACCAAATTAAAATCTCCCACCATTAGCACCCTGCTGACGCCCAGTTGTATCACCGTATGCATTAATTCGTGTAGCAGAGAGATGTCAGCTGGAGGCGGTAAGTAAACACCCACTATGATATATGGAAGATCCCCAATAAGACATACCGTCCCTGGGGGTCCAATTTGACCTGCACCAGCTGGAAAGCCAGGGACCTGTGGACTAGGACGCTCACTCCTCTTGCATAATTAGAGTATGTGGCATGGTAGGAAGTGGCAACCCAGGCTCTTTTTAACCCCAGTATCTTAGCTCCAATTAAGTGTGTCTCTTGCAGTATGCAAATTTTAGGGCTGTGTTGTCTGAGAAATCTAAACACCAGTGATCGTTTTATGGCTGAATTGAGTCCCCTGACATTCCAGGACATCACAGTGAAGTCAGCCATGGGTTCAGCTCAATCGTTTCAGTAGGATAATATCTTCTACCGCAGTGCAGTATTCCTCCTGGGAAAGTGTCAGGCACCCCTACCCACCAAACTCGGCGGGAGACAAAAACGCCGTTAGGCGGTGCCGTCGCTCCCCCAGCAGTACTTACAACTGTATACATAGTTACAGAGCTAATAAAATATGAAAACAACAATGATATGGCTGAAAATAACGGGTGCTATTTAATAAAACAAATGTGTTACAGGTTTAAGTAGCACCAAACTTTGGTTAAAAAAAAAATATCTATTTAAAGTGGTTGTAAAGTCAGAAGGTTTTTTATCTTAATGGATTCTATGCATTAAGATAAAAAGCCTTATGTGTGCAGCAGCCCCTCTCAGCCCCATCTCTGTCCATGAGTGTTTCGGCCATTCAGGACTTCCCCTCCTGATTGGCTGAGACATAGCAGCGATGCCATTAACTACCACTACTGTCAATCAAAGTCATCAGTTAGCCAATCAGGAGAGAGAGGGGGTGGGGCCGAAACACAGCTCCGTGTCTGAATAGACACACAGAGCTTCAGCTAGGCTTGGGTGCCCCCATAGCAAGCTGCTTGCTGTGGGGGCACTTAACAGGAGGGAGGGGCCAGGAGCACAGAAAAGGCACCTGAGAAAATGAGGATCGTGGCTGCTCTGTGAAAAACCACTGCAACAGAGCAGGTAAGTATAACATGTTTGTTCATTTTATAGAAAAAAAAAAATGAGACTACAATCACTTTAAGTTTCCATTCTTATCATGAAAAAATACCTTCTATAGCTCTCTCTCAAATCTATAAATTCCTTTTTTTTTGCTGCTGTGATCTAACTTCCTGTTAGTGGGTGGCTATGTTCATTACCCTTGGTCCCAACATATGTAGGAACATAGTCAACACCCCTTGTAAATCGCTGCGAACTATGGAATGTGTAGTGTGCATAGAGCAGTGGACATGACCGCAACTAATGTACACTTGTTCCAAACACACAGAAATGAGGGTGAAAAGGTTCAGAAGGGCATTACAAAGAGGCATAAAAAGACAGCAAGGAACAATTTCATGAACAATTGATTACAGGGCCCTTAGGTACTGCATGTGTATGAATTATGTTCAGAGAATAAGATATTGTATAACGTCAATTTAATGAATCAAGCCATCTTGCTAATAATTACAAAATATTCTTCAAATCCAAATAACAAGTTTAAATGCAGAACTGCTGTCTATAAGTTATCTAAAGGATACATTCTCCTTTTGAACATGTTACACCTGTATTTAGGGTGTAACATGTAATATGTTCCAGCTCCTGTTCCCCTCACCCCCTGGAACCAGGTATTATAGCTGAATATTGGAACCAAGATACTAGACGACACTAGCATAGGTGCATACCATAGCATGCAAGCAGGGGCGGACTAACAACTTATAGGGCCCCCGGGCAATAGGAGATTATGGGGCCCCCAGGCTTACAGATGCCCGCCATGCAGCAACCATCTTTTTTAGAGGAGAGGCACCAAGCTCGACGACTTTCAGAGTGGCAGGAGACTTAGAGCTGGTGACCCAGTAAAGACACCAGGAGACTCTCATGGGCAGTGCCACCTTAACAACATCATGGGCCCCTGGGATAAATACTGCACTGGGACCCCTACCAGGGAGATGATGGCCTGCAGCATACATAGTGCACCATGGCGAACAATGGGCATGGCCAGTGGGAGAGTCTTAAAGGAGGATTGAACAGAATCTGCACCTGCTGTATACAATGCAAACATACCACAGACCATATACACATAAAATTGTACTTACTGTCTTGCAACTGATAATCTCACAGACACAAATAAATCTCTGTCAGGATCATTTGTTTTTAAAAATAAATGTTTCCATTATATATGTTTTTTATGCACAAAAAAGGATATCTTTGTCTTACTGAGACAACCTCAAATCAGCAAATGTTAAGACAATCAACACCTTGGTTAGGTCTATGTACAGTATAAGGTACAAAGGATGTGGGTCAGGAGTAAGTAACAAACAAAACAACATATAGCGTACAGCAGTCAGGATGAGCGCCAAGCTCACATAGAGTCCTCTTTTACATCAAAGTCCTAACATTCTCCCTATACATCACAGTCTGCAGAGTCCCACCCTATGGCAGAGCCCCAAGAGTGCCACCCTACAGAAGAGGCCCCAAAATGCCACCTCACGGCAGAGCCCCCAGAGTGGCACCCTATGGCGCAGCCCCAGTGCGCCACCCTACGGCACAGCCCCCAGTGTGCTACCCTACGGCACAGCCCCCAGAGTGCCACCGTACAGCACAGCCCCCAGAGTGCCACCGTACAGCACAGCCCCCAGAGTGCCACCCTACGGCACAGCCCCCAGAGTGCCACCCTACGGCACAGCCCCCAGTGTGCCACCCTACGGCACAGCCCCCAGTGTGCCACCCTACGGCACAGCCCCCAGTGTGCCACCCTACGGCATAGCCCCCAGAGTGTCACCTTCCATCAGTATCTCCTTACACACACATTTTTACCTTAGTGCTTGGTGTGGTAGACAGCTAGTGGGAAAAGGCTTTTTAAAAAAAATCAACATGTCGCAGGCTCTGAACTGTACATGTGCAGTCGTAGAGCCAGCGGAATAGTGAACTGCTGTGGTTGGCCTCAGATAGGGCAATGGGGCATGTGAATAAAAGCCGTGTTTGATGTGTACCATGATATCAGTCCGAGGTCGAGCTCAGCAGTGCACCATTCAGCTGCCTCCAAATGGCAACAAGGGTATTTTTCACGGGCACGGGTTTATTAGATTGACTTCTGTAGAACGGCAGTGAGCACACATGGATCATACAGCATACACACATGCACAGTACACACACTTGCACAGTACACATAGATGCACTCATGCACAGTTTACACATTCTCATGCACAGTATACACACAGACACATGCATGCACAGTATACACACAGACACACACATGTACAGTATAAACAGTATACACAGACACATGCACAGTATACACACGGACACATACATGCACAGTACTGTATACACAGATGCATGCACAGTATACACACAGACACACGTATGCACAGTACCCACATAGACACACACACAGTCATACATACAGTATACATATACACAATATACACACACAGTATGCAACACAGACACACAGTATACACACACCAGCAACACCAGCACTTTTCACCTAAAAATCAGACTGATTGAACACACTGCTGCCTCCATCTCCTGGCATGCTGGGACTTGTAGTGCCCCAGCAGCTCACAGACACAGGAAGTGGTAATGCAGGGGAGGGTGACTGTGCCTGTGTAGTGGTGGGCAGGTAATGAGTAGGGAGGTGTAGCAGAGATTGGGGGAGACATTCAGGACATGTCCTTCCTCCATAAGCAGTACACTTCTCCTCACACAGAAAATCCATCTAACTGCTTCAGAGACAGGAGGAGCCCTGCTAGAGGAAATACGTCCTCCCCCCTCCCCACCAGGGTAAACAACTGATAAGAATATATTCAGCTCAGTTAGCTTACCTTCTATCAGACTGCAGGCTGTCCCCTCCTCCCTCTCCTCCAGCTGTCGGCATCTCCTGCTCATATCTCAAATACAGTGGAACTTCGGTTTGCGAGTAACGCAGTTAACGAGCGTTTCGCAAAACCAGTACTGTATTTCTAAAAATTCTAACTCAGTTTGCGAGTGTTGTCTTGCAAAACGAGCAGGATTCAGTCCAAAAGCGGTGTGCAGTACCGCTTTTGGCCTGAGGTGGGGGGCACCAGGGCCAAACAGGTCAGTGGCCGCATGCGGTATTGCATTCCATTGAAGTCAATGCGGAACAAATTATTTTTGTTTCCATTGACTTCAATGGGAAAACTCGCTTTGATATGCGAGTACATTGGATTACGAGCATACTCCTGGAACGGATTATGCTCGTAATGCAAGGTTCCACTGTAAGCCGCGCTGGAGAAATGGGTGGGTACACTGTGTTCCCATTAACTGAGGAGGCAGTGGAGAGGCGGGGCAACTACAATCTCGGGATTTTTGCATTAAAAGTATGTCGCTAAGGGACATTTA
The DNA here is from genome assembly GCA_028564925.1 of Lithobates sylvaticus. NCBI lineage: Eukaryota > Metazoa > Chordata > Amphibia > Anura > Ranidae > Lithobates > Lithobates sylvaticus. The sequence continues at coordinate 301,759,905 of CM053028.1, read as the reverse complement.
AGGGACAGATGTAAAAAATCCCAGATTTTTTACATACTGTCCCTGGTTTTACTGAGGTTGGCCACCCTGATGGGGCCCCCTAGTGGCCCGGTCCCTCGGGCAGTGCCCAAATGGTCCGTCCGCCCCTGCATGCAAGATCTGATAAGAATTTGATCACATTATCCTAACCAATGCAAACTGTATACAGCACATCTAAGGATGTGTCGACATAAACAGTATGCTAATCCCCATCTAGCAACTAATAGCTGACAGTGATCTAATTAACATGAACTAATTAACAACCCTGGATACACAAAGTACATTACACATTATCATAATCACATTACCAGCTAAGAACACAGCAAAAAAAAAAAAAGCATCTAAATACTATGTTTGAAACTTCCACTGCATGGAATCCCTGTTGTGTCCTGAAGCCCTTATGACATTACTCCAACACTCTCAGTTAGAGAGGGGCGTGTCCAAAGATTTGTGATAAATAACGTATACTCAGAAGGGTTTAGAGTGGTTAGTGGGTACCCCAAGGCTCTGTCCTGGGACCAATTCTGTTTAATTTATTTATAAATGATATCGAGGATGGGATAAGTAACTTGATCTCAGTGTTTGCTGACGACACAAAAATATGCAGGGAAATAACAACACAGCAGGATATAGAAAATTTACAAGAGGACCTGAATAAATTAATGGAGTGGGCTACTACATGGCAAATTAAGTTAAATACTGCTAAATGTAAGGTAATGCACTTGGGGGGGGGGGGGGGTAAAAATATAAACGCAAGTTCCTCTTTAGTGGGAGAATCTCTAGGGGCTTCCAGGATGGATGCAGTGTCAAGCTGCGGCTACCAAAGCCAGCAGAATATTAGCATACATTAAAAAAGGAATTTACTCCAGAGATAAAACGATAATTCTACCACTTTATAAAACTCTGGTTCAGCCGAATCTGCAGTATTCCATCCAGTTCTGGTCACCAATCCTCAGCAAGGATGTGCTGGAGAAAGTCCAGAGAAGGGCAACTAAATTAATATGGGTTCTGGAGGACCTCGCTTATGAGGAACAACTACAAGCGCTAAATTTATTCTCCCTGGAGAAGAGACACTTGAGAGGAGATATGATAGCAATATACAAATATATAAATGGTGATCCCAGAGTAAGTGTGAAACTTTTCAGTCCCAGCGAGTCTAATGCCCCGTACACACGGTCGGAAAATCTGACCACAAAATCCATCGGATTTTTTCCGACGGATTAAGTCAGACACTGGTGTTGCATACACACGGTCGGACAAAGTTGTCGGAAAATCCGATCATTCTGAACGTGGTGACGTTTGTTGCCTACGACGGGACTACGTAGAGGCTAGTAGCCAATAGCTTTCTACTTGTAATGTGATCTGAGCATGCGTGGCACTTTGTCCATCGGAATTCGCTACACACGATCGGAAAAAGTCCGATAGGACTTTGTTGTCGGAAAATTTGAGAGCAGGAGATAAAACTTTGTCCGTCGGAAAATCCGATGAAAAATGTCCGATGGAGCCTACACACGGTCGGAATTTCCGACAACATTGTCCGATAGGACATTTTCCGTCGGAAAATCCGACCGTGTGTATGGGGCTTTAGAGGACACAGGGCCACATGATGGGACTGGAAGAGAAGCGGTTTAACCTTAAGCTGCATAGGGGGTTTTCACTGTCAGGAAGGTAAGGTTGTGGAACTTTCTTCCATAATCGGTGGTGTCGGCAAGATGTATGGATAGTTTTAAAAGACTCTTGGACGTGCATCTTTGCAAAAACAATATAAGGGGGTATGGGTAATATTTTTTTTTACACACACACCTACACAGGTTTAACTGGATGGACTGTTGTCTTTATTCAACCTTACTTACTATGTTACTATGTTACTCCCTGACCACAGTGGATCACAATAGGAAAGAAACGGAAAAAGGCTCCATAGCATAAAACTCACTTTTTTTTTAATTTGCTTCCTGTGACCTGCATGGGCATCCTTGTTAAAGGGAACTTTATTTTATGGAACACGTTGCAAGCAAAACACATCTACAACATGCAGGATTTATGAAATGTAAATTGTAAAATATTTTTTTTGAAATTCTAAATCTAAATTGATAAATTTAATTTTTTTTGTCAGTATTATTGTACTATAAGGCACAAAGAAGAACAGTGCTTACAGCAAGAGTCCAGTAATCTGGCTAATATTCTTCTTAAAGACAATTTTTTTTTCCCTAGAACATTTAATCCAAATGGTTGAATTGTTCTTTATCCCTATATAGGATGCTTTATAATCTTTCAAAGAGCACCAGGCATGAGAGAGAATTGCTGAATATACAAAGAAGCCCTTGTGAATCTATTGTTTTCAAGCTAAACTGAATATAGATGTTATGTGCATCCAAAAAATCACTCCTATGTACAATTCAAGTTCATTTAGTCTGCTATTGTACCACCAAACCATCATTCACATGCCATTTTCCCATGCAAGGAGCTTGACTATAAGTATTGTGTGCATCCAATATAGACAAATCAAACATGCACAAAATCCCTCTTATATGAACTAAAAGCTTTAACAGTCCTTTAGAGTTACCATCACACTGTCATGCACAGACCATTTTCCTGTTTCCTGTTTCACTAGTGCGTGTAGCTGGCACAGATCGACCACGTCCTCTCCCTGCAACAGGAGCGCCACCAGCAGCACCACGACCTGGGCCACGTCCCCTTTTTGATGATCTCCTCATATTTTCAAAATGTATGATCTCGCCCTAAATGGGTGTTTTTGTCAATAGCAGAATACACGTACAGTGTCTAAAGCGTTTATGAACACGCAGAAAATGCTATTGGGAAGAAAAAAAACCCAAAATTATTTTTTTTTTAAATGTTTTTCCAATATCAGAATACACGGATAGTGTCTAAAGCGTTTATGAAAACGCAGAAAATGCTATTGGGGAAAAAAAAAAAACACTGCAAAATTAAATTTTTTTGCAATGTTTTTCCAATATCAGAATACACGGAATACACGTACAGTGTCTAAAGCGTTTATGAACACGCAGAAAATGCTATTGGGAAGAAAAAAAAACGCAAAATTAATTTTTTTTGCAATGTTTTTCCAATATCAGAATACACGGATAGTGTCTAAAGCTTTTATGAAAACGCAGAAAATGCTATTGGGGAAAAAAAAACGCAAAATTAAATTTTTTTGCAATGTTTTTCCAATATCAGAATACACGGATAGTGTCTACAGCGTGTATGTATGAAAACGCAGAAAATGCTATTGGGGAAAAAAAAACACTGCAAAATTAAATTTTTTTGCAATATTTTTCCAATATCAGAATACACGGATAGTGTCTACAGCGTGTATGTATGAAAACGCAGAAAATGCTATTGGGGAAAAAAAACACTGCAAAATAAAAATTTTTTGCAATGTTTTTCCAGTATCAGAATACACGGACAGTATGTAAAGCGTTTATGAAAACGCAGAAAATGCTATTGGGGGAAAAAAAACACTGCAAAATTAAATTTTTTTGCAATGTTTTTCCAATATCAGAATACACGGACAGTATGTAAAGCGTTTATGAAAACGCAGAAAATGCTATTGGGGGAAAAAAAAACACTGCAAAATTAAATTTTTTTGCAATGTTTTTCCAATATCAGAATACACGGATAGTGTCTACAGCGTGTATGTATGAAAACGCAGAAAATGCTATTGGGGAAAAAAAACACTGCAAAATAAAAATTTTTTGCAATGTTTTTCCAGTATCAGAATACACGGACAGTATGTAAAGCGTTTATGAAAACGCAGAAAATGCTATTGGGGGAAAAAAAACACTGCAAAATTAAATTTTTTTGCAATGTTTTTCCAATATCAGAATACACGGACAGTATGTAAAGCGTTTATGAAAACGCAGAAAATGCTATTGGGGAAAAAAAAACACTGCAAAATTAATTTTTTTTGCAATGTTTTTCCAATATCAGAATACACGGACAGTATGTAAAGCGTGTATGAACACGCAGAAAATGCTATTGGGGAAAAAAAAACACTGCAAAATTAAATTTTTTTGCAATGTTTTTCCAATATCAGAATACACGGACAGTATGTAAAGCGTTTATGAAAACGCAGAAAATGCTATTGGTGAAAAAAAACACTGCAAAATTAAATTTTTTTGCAATGTTTTTGCAATATCAGAATACACGGATAGTGTCTACAGCGTGTATGTATGAAAACGCAGAAAATGCTATTGGGGAAAAAAAACACAGCAAAATTAAATTTTTTTGCAATGTTTTTCCAATATCAGAATACACGGACAGTATGTAAAGCGTTTATGAAAACGCAGAAAATGCTATTGGGGGAAAAAAACACAGCAAAATTACATTTTTTTGCAATGTTTTTCCAATATCAGAATACACGGACAGTATGTAAAGCGTTTATGAAAACGCAGAAAATGCTATTGGGAAAAAAAGAACACTGCAAAATTAAATTTGTTTGCAATGTTTTTCCAATATCAGAATACACGGACAGTATGTAAAGCGTTTATGAAAACGCAGAAAATGCTATTGGGGAAAAAAAACACTGCAAAATTAAATTTTTTTGCAATGTTTTTGCAATATCAGAATACATGGATAGTGTCTACAGCGTGTATGTATGAACACGCAGAAAATGCTATTGGGAAAAAAAAACCACTGCAAAATAAAAAATTTTTGCAATGTTTTTGCAATATCAGAATACACGGATAGTGTCTACAGCGTGTATGTATGAAAACGCAGAAAATGCTATTGGGGAAAAAAAACACAGCAAAATTAAATTTTTTTGCAATGTTTTTCCAATATCAGAATACACGGACAGTATGTAAAGCGTTTATGAAAACGCAGAAAATGCTATTGGGGGAAAAAAACACAGCAAAATTACATTTTTTTGCAATGTTTTTCCAATATCAGAATACACGGACAGTATGTAAAGCGTTTATGAAAACGCAGAAAATGCTATTGGGAAAAAAAGAACACTGCAAAATTAAATTTGTTTGCAATGTTTTTCCAATATCAGAATACACGGACAGTATGTAAAGCGTTTATGAAAACGCAGAAAATGCTATTGGGGAAAAAAAACACTGCAAAATTAAATTTTTTTGCAATGTTTTTGCAATATCAGAATACATGGATAGTGTCTACAGCGTGTATGTATGAACACGCAGAAAATGCTATTGGGAAAAAAAAACACTGCAAAATAAAAAATTTTTGCAATGTTTTTGCAATATCAGAATACACGGATAGTGTCTACAGTGTGTATGTATGAACACGCAGAAAATGCTATTGGGGAAAAAAAAAACACAGCAAAATTTAATTTTTTTGCAATGTTTTTCCAATATCAGAATACACGGATAGTGTCTACAGCGTGTATGTATGAAAAAGCAGAAAATGCTATTGGGGAAAAAAAACACAGCAAAATAAAAATTTTTTGCAATGTTTTTCCAGTATCAGAATACACGGACAGTATGTAAAGCGTTTATGAAACCGCAGAAAATGCTATTGGGGGAAAAAAAACACTGCAAAATTACATTTTTTTGCAATGTTTTTCCAATATCAGAATACACGGACAGTATGTAAAGCGTTTATGAAAACGCAGAAAATGCTATTGGGAAAAAACAAACACTGCAAAATTTAATTTTTTTGCAATGTTTTTGCAATATCAGAATACACGGATAGTGTCTACAGCGTGTATGTATGAACACGCAGAAAATGCTATTGGGGAAAAAAAAAAACACTGCAAAATTAAATTTTTTTGCAATGTTTTTGCAATATCAGAATACACGGATAGTATCTACAGCGTGTATGTATGAACACGCAGAAAATGCTATTGGGGAAAAAAAAACACAGCAAAATTTAATTTTTTTGCAATGTTTTTGCAATATCAGAATACACGGATACTGTCTACAGCGTGTATGTATGAACACGCAGAAAATGCTATTGGGGGAAAAAAAAAATAAAAATTAAATTTTTATGCAATGTTTTTCCAATAGCAGAATACACACAGACTATGGTGTATCTCTTAGTATATGCAGTGTTGGTCCTAATGGTGCACTGAGCTTGCAGGTAAAACTTTTATATTTTGTCTGGCACTGGCCTCATGGCACTGTTAAAAGACTGTGCACTGCACCCCAGCCAGGGTACAATTGATTTAGGAATCTCTTCAATAATTCTCTCTGCCTTTTTCTTTTGCTTAATAAAGAAACTCCCTACTCTACTCTAGCTATGTAGATCGCTCACTGATCTAACTAATTAGAAGCAAAGTTAAGGAATGCTGACTGCCTGACTGACTGAATCACACTAACTCCTAAAATCCTCTCAGCAGCACAGGAACCTGTCTATAGCAGAATGACGCTGTGTGCTGTGTGTCTGGACTATATATAGAGGCTGGGTCACATGCTGCACTGCCCAATCACAGCCATGCCATTAGTAGGCATGGCTGTGATGGCTTCTAAGGGCACACTAGTGAAACAATCGTCGATTGGCTGCCCTGCAGCTGTTTAAAAAGGCGCCAATACAGCGCCGAACACCGGACCCGAACTTACAGCCAATAGTTCGGGTTCGGGTCCGGGTCCTGAACACCCAAAAGTCCGGTACGGACCCAAACTTTACAGTTCGGGTTCGCTCAACCCTACTCGAGAACCATCTAACTGCCATTCCCACATATAATCAGAAGTAAGAAATAGGGCCCCATGCATGGAAGAGATAAGGGTTGTCCTTGAATAGAAAATTATTATATTTGTAGGACCCAATAAATTTGTAAAATAGATTGTGTTGAGATCTCAAGAAAATGTTTAAGTGTGTGTCATCATATATATATAAGCTTTGGGGCGTTGTGGGATAGAGGCCAAGGATCACCCTAAAGCTCCAGGCCTGGCCACTGACACAAAAAGACAAAAAATGGGGTGGGGAGGATGTATGTATAGTCTAAACAAAAATCTTATTTTATGGCCAATGGTTTACAGACCAAAAATCACAAACAAAAAGTGAAAGTTTAGTTCTTCAAAAAGGTTTAGTTGGTGTATGCACCTGTATTCGCTTTTTCAGTTCCAACCCCTTTTAATTCTGAGAATATGAGCAAGTACAAAGAAGCAGAGTTTATCAATCTTTCCATCATTTTCAAACATCATATGTCCTGCCCTACAAGACATCAAATTCCATATATTTAAATCATGTAATAAATTTGAGATTCTAGTGGTAAAGTGATACTGAACACATGCTGTTTAATTTACATTGTCCCTTCTATTTCTGCATTTGGATGATAGCACTGTAATTATTTGAACAAAAAAAAAAACCCATCTAAGTACCTTTTTCCTAATTGCTATACAGCTGTCACATGACCCAGCTCTGCAGGGAAACACAAGCAGGAGGAGTTTCTAGTCCTCTGCTGCTGGTCACATGTTCAAAAAAATAAATAAACTGCCTTTGGCATACAGAGTAAAAATAAATAATATAAATAAACTGTTTTAAATTGGCATACAAATATATACAGTGGTGTGAAAAAGTGTTTGCCCCCTTCCTCATTTCCTGTTCCTTTGCATGTTTGTCACACTTAAGTGTTTCGGAACATCAAACCAATTTAAACAATAGTCAAGGACAACACAAGTAAACACAAAATGCAATTTGTAAATGAAGGTGTTTATTATTAAAGGTGAAAAAAAATCCAAACCATCATGGCCCTGTGTGAAAAAGTGATTGCCCCCTAAACCTAATAACTGGTTGGGCCACCCTTAGCAGCAACAACTGCAACCAAGCGTTTGCGATAACGTGCAATGAGGCTTTTACAGCGTCCTGGAGGAATTTTGGCCCACTCATCTTTGCAGAATTGTCCTAATTCAGTTACATTAGAGGGTTTTCGAGCATGAACGGCCTTTTTAAGGTCATACCACAACATCTCAATAGGATTCAGGTCAGGACTTTGGCTAGGCCACTCCAAAGTCTTCATTTTGTTTTTCTTCAGCCATTCGGTGGTGGACTTGCTGGTGTGTTTAGGATCATTGTCCTGCTGCAGAACCCAAGTTCGTTTCAGCTTGAGTACATGAACAGATGGTCGGACATTCTCCTTCAGGATCTCTTGGTAGACAGCAGAATTCATAGTTCCTTTTATCACGGCAAGTCTTCCAGGTCCTGAAGCAGCAAAACAGCCCCAGACCATCACACTACCACCACCATATTTTACTGTTGGTATAATGTTCTTTTTCTGAAATGCAGTGTTCCTTCTACGCCAGATATACTTGGGCACACACCTTCCAAAGAGTTCCACTTTTGTCTCATCGGTCCACAGAATGTTGTCCCAAAAGTCTTGGGGATCATCAAGATGTGTTGTGGAGAAATTGAGACGAGCTTTGATGTTCTTTTTGCTCAGCAGTGGTTTTCTCCTTGGAACTCTGCCATGCAGGCCATTTTTGCCCAGTCTTTTCCTGATGGTGGAGGCATGAACGCTGACCTTAACTGAGGCAAGTGAGGCCTGCAGTTCCTTGGACGTTGTTGTGGGGTCTTTTGTGACCTCTTGGATGAGTCGTCGCTGCGCTCTTGGGGTAATTTTGGGCGTCCGGCCACTCCTGGGAAGGTTCACCACTGTTCCATGTCTTCGCCATTTGTGGATAATGGCTCTCACTGTGGTTCGCTGGATTCCCAAAGCTTTGGAAATGGCTTTATAACCCTTTCCAGACTGATAGATCTCAATTACTTTCTTTCTCAATTGTTCCTGAATTTCTTTGGGTCTCGGCATGATGTGTAGCTTTTAAGGATCTTCTGGTGGACCTTACTGTGTCAAGCAGCTCCTATTTAAGTGATGCCTTGATTGTGAACAGGTGTGGCAATAATCAGGCCTGGGTGTGGCTAGAGAAATTAAACTCAGGTGTGGACAACCACAGTTATAGTATGTTTTAACAAGGGGGGCAATCACTTTTTCACACAGGGCCATGATGGTTTGGATTTTTTTTCACCTTTAATAATAAACACCTTCATTTACAAATTGCATTTTGTGTTTACTTGTGTTGTCCTTGACTATTGTTTAAATTGGTTTGATGTTCCGAAACACTTAAGTGTGACAAACATGCAAAGGAACAGGAAATGAGGAAGGGGGCAAACACTTTTTCACACCACTGTATTTGAAATGAAATCTTTATTATTGTGTGGAGATAACATGGTGTGGGCGGATTTCTGCCAGTCACAGGCTGTGTCACGCTCCTCCAGCTGGTGTCCTAGGATGAGAGGGAGGTGATGTGGCATGTGTTGTCCACTATTTCATACAGTATTATTCAAAGGGCATTATAAAGTGGGTTTCCAAAGGCAAGAAACTAAAGTAATGAAAGGGGTGCAAAACCTTACTTACAGTCAAAGATTGTTTAGTTAAAAAAAAAAAAATAATAATCTTAGGGACACCTTAATTAATTTGCTTGAATTTCTAAAACTGGCCTGTATAAAGATTTGTCAAATTATTTTTTTGTTCCAAGGACTGTTACAAAGTAACATCAATTTTGCATGGAAGTAAGATTTTCCATCCATTTAGGAAGGGGAAGGGGTTCCCCACGGTAAGAGAAGTTAAGCTGTGGAATGATTTACTATGTGAAGGTATAATGGATTATTTAGTTACAACAATAATATCCAAACTTATTCTTAGTAAAGGCTAACATAGCAATATTTTGAAGTTCAGAAATTATTTATATTTCCTTTTTACTTCCAGCATTTATTTTGCACTCCTCTAGCCCAAAGCTGCAGGAATTATGATAGACTACACTTGACTTTGTAACTATGTGTAATATATTGTAGTCTTTTTTTCAGCCACCACGTGGAGCATGCAGCTTCATTTCACATGTTTCCTGTTTCTACTTTCCTCCATTTGTTAAAAGCTCGTTCAATAGCTCAAGTTGTGTTAGAGCAATGACTCCTCTCTCCCGCTCTGTCCACAAGGCTATTTATTTTCAATTACAAAGAAAGAAGAATTTGTGCTAGCCTCCATCTCTGGAACATCCATGGTGATCTGGAAATCATTTGTCCTGGGGGAACTCTGTATGCTCTCAATTGGCCCAATTAGCCCTTTTCCCTTCCCGATGTCATGTGACTCATTAGTGTTACAAGGTCTCAGGTATGAATGGGGAGGAGGTGTGTTCAATTTGGTGTTATCGCTCTCACTCTCTCACACTGATCACTGAAAGTTCAACATGGCACCTTATGGCAAAGAACTCTCAGAGGATCTGAAAAAAAGAATTGTTGCTCTACATAAAGATGGCCTAGGCAATAAGAAGATTGCCAAGACCCTGTCTTGCAGCACAGTGGCCAAGACCATGCAGTGGTTTAACAGGACAGGTTCCACTCAGAACAGGCCTCACCATGCTACACCAAAGAAGTTGAGTGCACGTGCTCAGCATCATATCCAGAGGTTGTCTTTAGGAAATAGACATATGAGTGCTGCCAGCATTGCTGCAGAGGTTGAAGGGGTGGGGGGTCAGCCTGTCAGTGCTCAGACCATACGCCGCACACTGCATCTAATTGGCCTGCACAACTGTCATCCCAGAAGGAAGCCTCTTCTAAAGATGATGCACAAGAAAGCCCGCAAACAGTTTGCTGAAGACAAGCAGACTAAGGACATGGATTACTGGAACCATGTCCTGTGGTCTGATGAGACCAAGATAAACGTATTTGGTTCAGATGGTGTCAAGCGTGTTTGGCAGCAACCAGGTGAGGAGTGCAAAGACAAGTGTGTCTTGCCTACAGTCAAGCATGGTGGTGGGAGTGTCATGGTCTGGGGCTGCATGAGTCCTGCCGGCACTGGGGAGCTACAGTTTATTGAGGGAACCATGAATGGTGGGAGTGTCATGGTCAGGGGCTGCATGAGTCCTGCCGGCACTGGGGAGCTACAGTTTATTGAGGGAACCATGAATGCCAACATGTACTGGGACATACTGAAGCAGAGCATGATCCCCTCCCTTCGGAGACTGGGCCGCAGGGCAGTATTTCAAAGTGATAACAGCCCCAAACACAACTTCAAGATGATCACTGCCTTGCTAAAGAAAATGAGGGTAAAGGTGATGGACTGGACAAGCATGTCTCCAGACCTAAACCCTATTAAGCATCTGTGGGGCATTCTCAAACGGAAGATGGAGGAGCGCAAGGTCTCTAACATCCACCAACTCCTTGATGTCATCATAGAGGAGTGGAAGAGGACTACAGTGGCAACCTGTGAAGCTCTGGTGAACTCCATGCCCAAGAGGGTTGAGGCAATGCTGGAAAATAGTGGTGGCCACACAAAATATTGACACTTTGGGCCCAATTTGGACATTTCACTTTTGTTGCCAGCGGTTTGGACATTAACCACTTAAGCCCCGGACCAATTTGCAGCCAAAGGACCAGGCCCCTTTTTGCGATTCGGCACTGCATCGGTTTAACTGACAATTGCGCGGTCGTGCGACGTAGCTCCCAAACAAAATTGGCGTCCTTTATTTCCCACAAATAGAGCTTTCTTTTGGTGGTATTTGATCGCCCCTGCGGTTTTTATTTTTTGCGCTATAAACAAAAATAGAGCGACAATTTTGAAAAAAATTCAATATTTTTTACTTTTTGCTATAATAAATATCCCCAAAAAATATATAAAAAAACATTTTTTTTCCTCAGTTTAGGCCAATACGTATTCTTCTACATATTTTTGGTAAAAAAAAATCGCAATTATCGATTATTGTTTGGTTTGCGCAAAAGTTATAGCGTTTACAAAATTGGGGATAGTTTTATAGCATTTATATTAATATTTTATTTTTACTAGTAATGGCGGCAATCAGCGATTTTTATTGTGACTGCGACATTATGGCGGACACATCGGACATTTTTGACACATTTTTGGGACCATTGTCATTTATACAGCAGGAGTTAACCACTAGGGGGCAGTGTAGGGGTTAAGTGTGTGTGTGTTTTTTACTGTAGGGGGGCGTGGCTTTGCATCTGACGTCACTGATCGGCTTTCCTGATGACAGGGAACAGCCGATCAGTGATAGCTTCACTAGGAAGCACGGGGAGAGGTTTGTTTACACATACCTCTCCCAGTTCCTCAGCTCTGTGACCCGATCGCGGGACAACAGCGGCGATCGGGTCCGCTGGTCCCGCGGCCGTGGTCACGGAGCTCAGGACCGGGTCATGAGCGCGACGGCGGCGCACGCCCGACCCACGGCTGGGATCTTAAAGGGCCACGTACAGGTACGTGGTTGTGCCCAGCCGTGCCATTCTGCCCACGTATATCGGCGTGAGGCAGTCCTTAAGTGGTTAATGGCTGTGTGTTGAGTTATTTTGAGGGGTTGGCAAAATTTACACTGTTATACAAGCTGTACACTCACTATTTTACATTGTAGCAAAGTGTCATTTCTTCAGTGTTGTCACATGAAAATATATAGTAAAATATTTACAAAAATGTGAGGGGGTGTACTCACTTTTGTGAGATATTGTATATATATATATATAAATATATATAGCTATTGTGTCACGTAGAGTAGATTTGAATGTTGCATGCAGAATTTGAGTTGAGTTGCCCTGGGCACTAAATTCAATGTTTTTTGGCCTGCCAGGGCAAAGAGAGCAGTTGAACCCAAACACTAGCCCAAACAATAGAGGTACTGTAAACTCTATGCATCTTTGTGACCATTAGGTTTAGGACAATGACTATAGAAAATAAAAGGGGTGTAAATAAAAAATTGTGAGAGAAAAAAAAGTCCATGTTGCTTTAGCATAAAGTATGGCAGAATACCATTGTTTCATTGTGTTCTTCTTTCAGACATTTTTACTTAAGGCACTCAATTTGCTTAGTTTTCTTTTAAGAGACTAGTGGGCCTAAAGTGTAACTCCATGTTTGCTAAAAAAAAAAAAAAAAAAAAAAAAAAGCAATCCCCCAGTCAGTTACATATATTTCAGGGGTTTTAGCAAAGCACTGTCTTGCTATTTGTACTAGTACTTACCCATGGATTCCACCGAAGTGAGCTTCCACCGAGCTGCTTCCCACTTACTCATACATGGGAATCTGGTTAAACGATATTTGAAATGCTGAATAAACTAGAAATGCATTTTATTTGCACTAGATTTCAAAAAGACTTACGTAGCAATTATACGTTAAGCCTCAATCTTTAATTGTAAGTGGAATTCAGGTCAAACAGCTAAATATACAGATTAAATGTCAATATGAAAGCTTTTTTTTAGCTGCCAATGATTTTCTCCAACATTTCCTGCTGTAGTTTCTATTTTACTTACAAATGCAATAGTCTGACTAGCCAGTAAAGCAGAACACTTTGTCTCTATGTCACTCTGCTTTCTTCTCCTATCCGCATGTCCCTTGTACTGCAGCACACCTGATTGGCTCCTTATGCTGTTTCTTCCTTCCCATAAGCTCTGCTGTACAGGGACTGCAAGAGACTGATACCAGGTCATATTCATGTACTTATGCAGCTTACGTTTAAAAAATGTAATTGATGATGTGTTAATGATTACAGTGCCGTATTACAGTGCTTTTTATATCTGCCTAGAGTTCAACGTTATGTACACATATGTATTGTTACCATTATTTTCCCTGTATATAACAATAACACTAAGCATTTCTTATTAAACTTTACACAAGACTAAGTCCCTGCTGCGTCCTATTTGCTGAAATGCAGAACTGATTATTATGCTATATAAATAGCATGCATAGCACTTCTGGACACAAGAGCGGGACTTACGATGCTCTAGGCCATGGATGTCAGCGTAATGACCTGTCTCAGCAGTTACGTGCTGTCTTGTGAATACTGACATAGCCTTATTTCTGATCATTTTACATGCTTATCCTCAGGCGTGATGTGTAACAATATCTTCCTCCACTGCTGTACGCTATACCCTGATTCTGCAGAGATTTAGGATGTACTTAAATAAGCAAGATTACAGACTGCAGCTTTTTAATGCATACATGCCTGCTGCATGTATTTTAATTTCCCTAAATCATTAAGCAGCATCATCATCCACATCATCTTCATTTACTTATCAATACGTACAATAACTTGTTGGGCAAATAGTTTTGTTACTATTCTCATGTATTTGTAACATTCAAAAAAAAAAAAAAAATATATATATATATATATATATATATATATATAGTGTGTATATATATGTATATAGTGTGTGTGTGTGTGTGTGTATATATACATATATATATATATATATATATACTATATTACCAAAAATATTAAGACACCTGCCTTTACATGCACATGAACTTAAATGGCATCCCAGTCTTAGTCCGTAGGGTTCAATATTGAGTTGGCCCAAACTTTGCAGCTATAACAGCTTCAACTCTTCTGGGAAGGCTGTCCACAAGGTTTAGGAGTGTGTCTGTGGGAATGTTTGACCATTCTTCCAGAAGTGCATTTGTGAGGTCAGGCATTGATGGGGACAAGAAGGCCTGGCTCACAGTCTTAGCTCTAATTCATATTCATCCCAAAGGTGTTCTGTCAGGTTGAGTTCAGAACTCTGTGCAGAACCGATCAAGTTCCTCCACCCCAAACTCGCTCATCTGTTTCTTTATGGACCTTGCTTTGTACACTGGTGCGCAGTCATGTTGGAAAAGGAACTGGCCCTCCCCAAACTGTTCCCACAAAGTTGAGAGCATGAAATTGTCCAAAATGTCTTGGTATGCTGATGCCTTAAGAGTTCCTTTCACTGGAACTAAGGGGCCAAGCCCAACCCCTGAAAAAAAAACCCACACCATAATCCCCCCTCCACCAAATGATTTGGACCAGTGCACAAAGCAAGGTCCATAAAGACATGGATGAGCGAGTTTGGGGTGGAGGAACTTGACTGGCCTGACCTTCTCATCCACATCAGTGCCTGACCTCACAAATGCACTTCTGGAAGAATGGTCAAACATTCCCATAGACACACTCCTACACCTTGTGGACAGCCTTCCCAGAATAGTTGATGCTGTTATAACTGCAAAAGGTGGGCCAACTTAATATTAAACCCTACAGACTAAGACTGGGATGCCATTAAAGTTTATGTGTGTGTAAAGGCAGGTGTCCCAATACTTTTGGTAGTATAGTGTATATATTACAAGATATATATCCTCAGAAGCCTGCAATGGAAAAGTCATGCATTGAAAGTTTTCACCTATCCTTGTGTTTAATGAAATACATTTCTATAAAAATACTGTATATCGAAAGAAAAGGCTAAGGCAATCCAGAAAAGATTAACGGACATATTACAAAGCAGAGAATCTGACATTCACCAAACATTCACTGGTGGTGAATCATTTAATGTATATTAAAACACGTTCAACAGGAAGATTAACTTGGAGTGACAGTTTGGCAAATATCACATTCACTGCTTTAAAGTAAATATATCCCCATGCTAGTCCACTCAATTCCCCTCTATGTTTCATGTAATTTCTTGTAAACAGACTTATTTTTCTACACCCCTTTGTTATATTATTGTATGCCGGAACTTAAATTTCAAGAGTGTGAGTTATGCCGCGTACACACGAAGGGACAATCCCGCGGGATTATCCTCTGGACTCAAGTCCAGCGGACAATCCCCTCGTGTGTGGGCGTCGGCGGACTTTTTGGTGCCAAAGTCCGGCGGACTTTGTCCAGCAGACTGTCCGCCGGAGAAGTCCGAGCGTGTGTGGGCAAGTCCACACGCTCAGAAAGTCCGGCGAAGCCAGCTGGAAAGTCCGGCGGATTGTCCGCTGGACTAGGTCCGCCGGGAAAAGTCTGCACGTGTGTACGCGGCATAAGGCTTCATCAGAAATGGTATACAATGGTCTTTGGTCAGTGAATACACTAGTTTCATTTTTACAGGTTCTAATTTTGAATTATACATAAATGGAATCTAACTAGGATTGTGACAGACCTTGGGCACCCTGAGAAAAGCAATGATGTGGATCACATAGTGGGCCATTAGAAATGACGGATGTAACCTTATTGCAGTGGGAAGGACTTATGCCCCGTACACACGGTCGGAAATTCCGACCACAAAATCCGTCGGATTATTTCCGACGGATCTTGTCCGACACTGGTGTTGCATACACACGGTCGGACAAAGTTGTCGGAAAATCCGATCATCCTGAACGTGGTGACGTTCATTGCGTACGACGGGACTACGTAGAGGCTAGTAGCCAATAGCTTTGGTCTTGTAATGTGATCTGAGCATGCGTGGCACTATGTCCGTCCGAATTCGCTACACACGATCGGAAAAAATTTGAGAGCAGGATCTCAAACTTTTTCCGTCGGAAATTCAGACGGAAAAAGTCCGATGGAGCCCACACACGGTCGTAATTTCCGACAACATGGTCCGATAGGACATTTTCCGTCGGAAAATCGGACTGTGTGTACGGGGCATAAGAAGGGTATATAAGTCTGTAAGCACAAAATATGCTTTTATTACTGTGCGACAAGCAAGATTCTCACAAACAAAACCCTAACCTCTGCACCTGGAGCCCAGAAAGGAGAAAACAATAGTGAGGTGTGGGTGTGGCTAACGTGCTGATATTTGGCGTGGCCTAAATGAACACGGTTTAATAAAGTATAAACCTACTCACAATACACACTGCACAACTATACTGCAATTATTGTACCCACAACATCCTCCTTACTAGATCACGAGTGAGAGTTTCACAGACACACATAAAACTAAAGCATAATCCTTAGAAAATAAAAAAAAAACATAATATAAACAAAGTACTAACACTTTGTCACTTTGTCTGAGACTACCGTAAAGAACCTCATTAAAATAATCTGAAACTACTTAGCGACCAACAACTGTTGACACAAAAAACGCTAGGGGGGAGATTTACCAAAACTGGTGCACACAGATTCTGGTGCAGCTGTGCATAGTGACTAGGGATGAGCTTGATGTTCAGGTCGAACATAAGAACATTATGGGGCGTTCGCGGGAAATTCGAACACTGCGGAACACCCCATAATGCACTGCGAGAACGCAGTGCATTGCTGTATGATGATTGGCCAAAGCATGCACCTGACCTGCATGCTTTGGCCAATCACAGCGCACTCTGCTGAGAGAGCCATAATTGGCAAAAGGCAGGGTGCCTTTGGCCAATCATGGCTCAGGGGGACTAAGTCCACGCCCCACACTATATAAGACTGCTCACATATCGGACGTGTGTAGTGTTGTTGGTGTGAACAGAGAGATAGCTTTAGTTAGATTAACCAAGCAGGTTATTCAGTTAGTGGCAGTGTATTTGATATATATGTACAGTCAGACTAGTATATATATATATATATATATATATATATATATATACTCTGCATTTAGCATAGACTATATATTCAGAGTCTACTCGATATTCAGTCAGTGCAGGCAGTGTATTAATATATATATATATATATATATATATATATATATATACAGTCTGCATTCAGTGTAGCCTATATTTACAGTGCATTTGGTGGTGTACTGTTTCTAATACACTTCAGGTGGTGAAATAATATATGTTTAACAGGGGCATGTAATTACGATTTTTGATATAATATTTCACAGCAGGGCCTGTTGCTGCACCCAACAAGAGTAACTGAGAGGGGTTACAGTGTTTTGGCACCACCAAAACCAAAGGCCTAATTTTTCTGCCCCTGTCTAACAGGGGCATGTAATTACAATTTTCGATATAATATTTCACAGCAGGGCCCGTTCCTGCGTCCAACAAAAGTAACTGTGAGGGGTTACAGTGTTCTGGCACCACCAAAAGCAAAGGCCCAATTTTTCTGCAGAGTATATAGGGCAGGTCATATAGTATATATACTGCTGTTCAGCGTATATAGTGTCTGGGGGCCTGGGAGACCCCACGCCATTTTTCTTTTTCATTTTGGTGCAGGGTTCCCTTTAATATCCATGCCAGACCTGAAGGGCCTGGTATGGATTTTGGAGGGGACATCCATGTCATTATTTTTGTATTTTTGGCACGGGGTTCCCCTAATATTCATACCAGACCCAAAGGGCCTGGTAATCATCTTTCAATGATTTTTATCTATATTCCGACAATACATTACAACTGCGAGCAGTTTTAAATAAAACATTTTCTTTAGAAATGTAATTTTGCTGTGGTACTGTTATAAACATGGGAAAGATGTGCTACTTTACAGGCAGACTAAGGAGCCCCCCCCCAGGCATGATATTTAAAGCAATATTTCATTTTTATTGTTTCACTTTAAGCATTATTAAAATTACTGCTACTGAAAAAACAGCCGATGGCAATAACTTGCATATAAGCTTTTAAAATGAGCACTTTTGATTTTTCACGTTCGCGTCAGATATACTTTAATAATGTTCGCGTGTTCGCACACATTTTTTGCCTGTTCGCATGTTCTGCTGTGAACTGAACCTGGGGTGCTCGGCTCATCCCTAATAGTAACCAATCAGCTTTTATTGTCAAAACTTAATTGAGCATGCTGAGGTTAGAAGCTGATTGGTTACTATGCACAGCTGCAACCGGATTCTGTGTGCACCAAATCTCCCCCTAATGGCCTGTACACATGATCTGAAAATCGGACAAAAAATACCTCTTTCTAAGAAATCGCACAATAATCAGATCGTTAGTTCATCTGTTATTATGCGATCGGACAAACATGACATTTTTTTCTCATATGCTACCAGATCGTATGATTTTCGTTTAATCAGTACAGTTGTCGTCGGAAAATACAATATAAATACACTGCAACACATTACATCACTTCCGATTTCTTATTCTATCGTATGAGAATTTTCGTAAATTCTCTATATCTTTTGGTTTGATGCATGTAATGTACAGCACCTTTTAACAATGTACAACACAATGTGTGGAGTGCAGCAGAGTATGTTAAGGTATATGGCTGGTCAGCAAGAGGAAAAGAAGGCCAGCATCTGTAGCCAACAGGAGGAAAAATGTCCAGCATTGGTGTTCAGTGGGAGAATAAAATGCCTATTATTAATGGTTGCGGAAGGTAAAAAGTCTGGCATCAGTGGTCAGGGGAGGAAGAATGCTTATTGTTGGTGATCAGGAGGAGGGGGGAAAAAAAGGAGGAAAAATGTTGGTGGTAATGGGAGAAAATATACCTGGAGTTATTGTCTTTGCCCCCATACATTGGCAGTCAGTGTCTGTGCCCTCTCTACAGTGGTGTTCAGTGTCTGTGCCCTATTTTATTGGTGGTCAGTGTCTGTCCCCCCCCACCCCCCCACCCTTACATTGGTAGTCAGTGTATTTGCCCTTCTTACACTGGTGTTCAGTGTCTCTTTCCTCTTTACATTGGTGGTAGTGTCTGTGTCTTAACTTTCCCACTCAGAACCCTTAAATGTTTAATACTTCCGTGGACAAAGTAAAAAAAAAGAGTGGCTATCCAGCATTCATCCTTCCTTCATATCCAAGGATATGGTTATCACCCTGTAAACAAGAAAGGGCACAGCTTCAAAGACCCCAGTTACATGATTGTCACCCAATGGAATTCTTTCATCATTTTCAGAATTGCCAGCATCAGCAGCTCAAACGTACGCTTGATGTATTCGTAATAGTCACATCAATGACAGTGCTTTATCCTGCTTCCCCTATATACAATATGCATAAAGTCATACTACCTGCCTGCTTATGAATCTCCAACAGCAATATGGCAACAAGTAAAACTAAACTTTTCATCGCACTACAATAATAATGGTATTTTCTCTAAAGTAAAAATGAGCAGGATGACAGGGTTCATTTCATAGCTGTTCCTATTGAAAATGTACTTGCTTCTTTGAAGCACCTATGTAGATATTAGCTTCTCCCTATACACATCTCTTTATTCTCTTAGCCTTGCTTCTGTACTACAGTCAGAGGGGTTGTACACATGCCACAGATATCTTGCAAATGAACCCCCTACTAAACTCACTAATTGAAGTCAATGGGACTGTACTGCAACTGTAAGCCAAATGTTTGACTCACAATTGCAGCTTATTAGTCCAAAGAAAGATGAAGCAAAGCAAATGAAAAAGGGGGCATTCAGGAGGTGTGCAATTGTCTGCTGAAAGCCAATACTCTACCATGGATCGCTTTTTGGAGTGCAGTAGAGACTGCTGCATGTGTGAGTCCAACGTAAAACCTATTTTAGATTATTTATTTGGATCTTTGAGGATCTTTAAGAATTAATTACTTTGCATTACAAGCAGCCAGGGAGGGCTTGTTTTAGGTATATAGAAATTGTTTAATGTGCATAGTCAATGAGCACAGGTGTGTATTAACCACTCTTACTGTATAAGTAACCTTATCTTTAGTAATAGTAACATTTTGCCCTATTGAATTTTTATCAAATCTTGTAATAAATAATTTATTTCCCAAATCTGTATTTCAAACTTGGCTATATGTAGTTTTTTTTTTCCAAGTAAAACAAGCACAGCATTTCTAAACTTTCATTGTAAGTGAAAGCTCCCATTCCTTTTGCTGATCTGGTTGGCTAACTGCAAACCCTCCCGAAATGACCAGAGTACACATTTAATTTTAATGGAGGGATAACAGAACTAATGAAATCAGGTGCTTATTTTCAACCTTCAACTTTTCCACTACTAGATATGCATGAACATTACAACCACCACCAATGACAACTGTTGGATATCCAATGTTTGTCTCCTACCTATTATAATGTTCTTAAGGCCCATACACACGATCAGACTTTTTGATAACAAACATGCAAATTAGCTGTTTTAAGGCAACATCTGACTGTGTGTAGGCTCCGTCGGACAAACTTTTTCGGTTTTCATCGGACAAAAGTTTGCTCTGCAAACAGATAAACTTTTCAGCAACAAAAGTCGGATGGAGCAAAGTCCGATCGTGTGTACAGAAAATCAGACTTTAGTCCAAAGTACAAACACACATGCTCAGAACCAATGCAAAAGATCAGACAACAATACAGAAGTTGACACAAGGGTGGCGGTAAAGAGCAGAAAAAACACGTGATTTGGTGAAAGTTGGCTGAAAAAGTCCTGCCGTGTGTATGCAATACAAGTTCACGGCCAACGCCCTTTGGACAGAAATCCACGGAAAAGTTTGCTTAAAGTCCAGTCGTGTGTACGAGGCTTAAGTCTTGCATCATACCATTCCAAACACTGGGAGTTTTTGCTTGGAAAACAAATTGTTTAGAATTGGAAGAGGTCCCTGAACTATTATTACCTGTTCTGCCTTTGCTAACAACAGAAGCACCATAAGCAGAGAAGATATTCAAGATGATAAACTCATACATAGAAGAAGATGAATTGCTCTGTTGTTACTTTTGAACAACTTTGAAACAGCAAAATTATCTAGCTGCCATTGTTGAAATGCATACTGCTGCCAGCATTACACTCCTCGTGGTCCCCAAAATAGTGAAGGTAGAAACATTTTTCATCAGTGTCATTTCACCGCCTCACTTCTTTATAGATAATGATGATTATTACATTATTATAGACAACACCCTCAATTGAAGCTTTTAACACATGCCAAATGGAATGACACGGATATCTGTCTATGCTGTGAATTTGGACCAATCAGTATTTGATTCCCCTTGTGTATCCAGCTGAGGATTTTTCCATCTAGGAGACTTTTTGCATTTGTGGGCTTGTCATCTGGTAAGGAGGCCCTCTATGTGGTGTTGGGACACTTGGAATTTTCGTTTGAATCACTGGGTGTTTTAATTATTTTCTGCATATAAGTTTGCTTCACATTGTAAGTGCTTTGGCTATATGTAGTTTTTTATTATTCTTCCTTTTTTGTGACAATATTACGCTATGTTACACATTTCTTTTTTGGGTTAAATACGTGCGTGGAGCCAAAGTTTGCCTATGAATGCAAGTCCTCAAAGATCTTATTTTTGCTGTATCCATTTGCAAATAAAAGGCCCAGTCTGGGTTTAAGCCAACTGCGCATTTGGCTTACTTTCTGGTAAGCAGAAATTTCAGAAGGTGGAGGTGCACTTCATTTTGGATATCACTGTTGTTACTTAGTTTGGATATTTTTCGTTTGAAAGTTTTTAAATCACTGTGGACTTTTAATTGGGACTATCTATTCTTTTTAATCAAACATTTATATTGATTAATTAATGTTATTCATCAAATTTTTTTTACCTGGTTTCACAAAATCATGTTGGTTTAGGTTAAACACAAAGGTTTCACCAATTTAGCGCAGCTTTTCCCCTCCATGATTATTACATTGTTTTAAATAAATAATAATGAAATGTACATCCACTTTAACCTGTTGCCGACCGCCCACTGTCAATTGACGGCGGAGCGGTTCGGCTCTTGTGGCGGGCCGCCGTCATATGACGGCGCTAACTTTGCGGCCACTAGGGGGCGTCGCTGAGGACCCGATGCGCGTGTCCGGCGGCCGCGATGTCCACTGGGCACCCGCGATTGCCCAGTAACTGTGCAGGACGTGAATCTGTGTGTGTAAACACACAGATCCACGTCCTGTCAGAGGAAAGGAGACCGATGGTGTGTCCCTTGTACATAGGGACACCGATCGGTCCCCTCCCCCAGTCAGTCCCTCCCCCCACAGTTAGAATCACTCACATAGGTAACATATTAACCCCTGCAGCGCCCCCTAGTGTTAACCCTTTCCCTGTCAGTCACATTTATACAGTAATCAATGCATTTTTATAGCACGGATCGCAGTATAAATGTGAATGGTCCCAAAAATGTGTCAAAAGTGTCCGATATGTCCGCCGCAATATCGCAGTCACGATAAAAATCGCAGATCGCCGCCATTACTAGTAAAAAAAAAAATAATAATAAAAATGCTATAAATCTATCCCCTATTTTGTAGACGCTATAACTTTTGCGCAAACCAATCAATATACGCTTATTGCGATTTTTTTTTTTTACCGAAAATATGTAGAAGAATACGTATCGGCCTAAACTGAGGAAAAACTTTGGAAAAAATTGGATATTTATTATAATAAAAAGTAAAAAATATTGCGTTTTTTCAAACTTATCTCTCTTCTTTTGATTATAGCGCAAGAAATAAAAACCTCAGAGGTGATCAAATACCACAAAAAAAAAGCTCTATCTGTGGGGAAAAAAAAAATGATAAAAATTTTATTTGGGTACATTGTTGCATGACCGCGCAATTGTCATTCAAAATGCAACAGCGCTGAAAGCTGAAAAATGGCTTGGTCAGGAAGGAGGTGTTTGTGCCTGGTAGGCAAGTGGTTAAAAAGATGAACCTTTCTCAAGATAAAGGAAAAACACAACCCATCTCTTCATGACTTTTCTCTGTCCCATGTTGCAGTCTGATTGTATTATGCCGCGTACACACGAAGGGACAATCCCGCGGGATTATCCTCTGGACTGAAGTCCAGCGGATAATCCCCTCGTGTGTGGGCGCCGGCGGACTTTTTGGCGCCAAAGTCCGGCGGACTTTTTGGCGCCAAAGTTTTAAGTTTTGTTTTAAAATTATCCGCTGGACTTGGCAGTCCAGCGGACAATCCCGCCGTTAGTGGGCAAGTCCGCGGGACTTTTGAAATGAACGGACTTGCCGCTCATCGGCAAGTCCGTTCATTTCGAACGTAACTTCAGGTTACGTAGCTAGCGTAGGCAGTAAATGCCGCCGCGCTAGCTCCGCAAGCTGGCATGGATTTAAAGGGAATCCCCACGCCGAAAAAACGGCGTGGGGGTTCCCCCCAAATCCATGTCAGACCCTCATCCGAGCACGCAGCCTGGCAGGCCAGGAAAGGGGAGGGGACGAACGAGCGCCCCCCCCCCTCCTGAGCCGTACCAGGCCGCGTGCCCTCAACATGGGGGGTGCCCTGGGGAAAGGGGGGCCGTGCGCCCCCCCCCACCCCAAAGCACCTTGTCCCCATGTTGATGAGGACAAGGGCCTCTTCCCGACAACCCTGGCCGTTGGTTGTCGGGGTCTGCGGGCGGGGGCTTATCGGAATCTGGGAGCCCCCTTTAATAAGGGGGCCCCCAGATCCCGGCCCCCCACCCTATGTGAATGAGTATGGGGTACGATGTACCCCTACCCATTCACCTAAGGTGTAAAATGTAAAGTACAAAAACACACACACTTTTGAAAAAATATTTTATTGCACTGCTCCGGGGGTCTTCTTCCGTCTTGGGGGTCTTCTCGCCGGTCTCCCCCGCTCTCTTCTGCTCTTTTACCTAGCTCTTTCACGAGGGGGGGAGTCCGGCTACCTTCTTCGTCGTCGCCGCCGTCGTCTGGGGGTCTCGATCCGCCTTCGGGGGTCTTCCGGGGTCTCTTCTGTTCTTGCGGCGGTCGTCGTCTTCCGCGCCGCCGGCGCCTTCTTCTTCTTCTTGTCCTTCTTCTTGTCCTTCTTCTTGTTCTTCTTCTTCCGATGTTGACCCGACGCTCTCTCTGCCCGGAATGCCTGTGCCGCTCTGCGCTGAGACTTATATAGGGGAATGGGGACAGGGTCACATGCACATGTCACATGGTGACCCCGCCCCCTTGTGTTGTCACAGTCCCGGAGGATGCTGGGACTGTGACATCGCAAGGGGGCGGGGTCACCATGTGACATGAACATGTGACCCTGTCCCCATTCCCCTATATAAGTCTCAGCGCAGAGCGGCACAGGCATTCCGGGCAGAGAGAGCGTCGGGTCAACATCGGAAGAAGAAGAACAAGAAGAAGGACAAGAAGAAGGACAAGAAGAAGAAGAAGGCGCCGGCGGCGCGGAAGACGACGACCGCCGCAAGAACAGAAGAGACCCCCGGAAGACCCCCGAAGGCGGATCGAGACCCCCAGACGACGGCGGCGACGACGAAGAAGGTAGCCGGACTCCCCCCCTCGTGAAAGAGCTAGGTAAAAGAGCAGAAGAGAGCGGGGGAGTCCGGCGAGAAGACCCCCAAGACGGAAGAAGACCCCCGGAGCAGTGCAATAAAATATTTTTTCAAAAGTGTGTGTGTTTTTGTACTTTACATTTTACACCTTAGGTGAATGGGTAGGGGTACATCGTACCCCATACTCATTCACATAGGGTGGGGGGCCGGGATCTGGGGGCCCCCTTATTAAAGGGGGCTCCCAGATTCCGATAAGCCCCCGCCCGCAGACCCCGACAACCAACGGCCAGGGTTGTCGGGAAGAGGCCCTTGTCCTCATCAACATGGGGACAAGGTGCTTTGGGGTGGGGGGGGCCGCACGGCCCCCCTTTCCCCAGGGCACCCCCCATGTTGAGGGCACGCGGCCTGGTACGGCTCAGGAGGGGGGGGCGCTCGTTCGTCCCCACCCCTTTCCTGGCCTGCCAGGCTGCATGCTCGGATGAGGGTCTGACATGGATTTGGGGGGAACCCCCACGCCGTTTTTTCGGCGTGGGGATTCCCTTTAAATCCATGCCAGCTTGCGGAGCTAGCGCGGCGGCATTTACTGCCTACGCTAGCTACGTAACCTGAAGTTACGTTCGAAATGAACGGACTGCTCCGTGTGTGGGCAAGTCCGTTCATTTTCAAAAGTCCCGTGGACTTTTGGCCGGCGGATTATCCGCTGGAGAAGTCCGTGCGTGTGTGGGCAAGTCCACACGCTCGGAAAGTCCAGCGGACCTAGCTGGAAAGTCCCGCGGGATTGTCCGCTGGACTAGGTCCGCCGGCAAAAGTCCGCTCGTGTGTACGCGGCATTAGTCTACATATTGTGAGGGTCTACCTTATTGGATAAAAAACTGAAAAGATTGTATGGGTTGGTTCTCATAATTCATAGTTGTTGATAAATCTAAAATAGTTTGCACAGAGATTGTACAATTGGATCATGACATGTGTGTCCAGCTTTACACTATTCTAAATGTTGGTATGCATGACTTACAGTATGTATGCACCATACAATATATATTTGTTCATACTGTGATATTCTTTTACCTTATATGGCCATCTACAGTATTTTCCTTCTTTCATTTTTGATCATTATGTGCTGTATATACTGTATATACATATATTTGATATATTTCAGATCTTACCTCCAAATGCAGGTCTCATAGAGAAGTCATGGTCGTTCACTCTGAGCAGCTGGTCATTTTTACTTTTTCGAAGTTTTGTAAGATCGTGATTCTTTTTATATACATGGCTGCAAACATAAAGCATAGGTTTTTACTTCACATAGGAAAAATTGAAAATACATACACAAATTGTCATTTATGTAAAGTACAGAGAATATGGTTATTGCAATAAATGAACTTGTCAAAATGAAATAGGTGGCATTATGGGCATATTTACAAACAGAATTACCAACCTCTGTCCTCAAATAGTTTCAATTCATTTTTGGTACTTAGAGGGTTACATTCTTTCAATTTTTCAATTTAAAGTGGTTCTAAAGGCTGAAGTTTTTTTTTTACCTTAATGCATTCTATGCATTAGGTCTAGTCCCCCTTATACTTACCTAAGCCCCTACCCAATCCTCATTGGAGTAAGAGATGTCACCAGCACACCATGGATCACCAAAATAGTTCCAAAGTTTATTCAGAAATCACATTGTTACAGAAAATAGCATTGTTTCGGAGCCACGCATGATATGTTTGCCTTTAAAAACAAGATACATTAGGACATACACAGGTATATGGATCATACTACAGTATGGTTGCATATCTTGTATTGTGTGAGATTCAGGGACCCAGGGGTTCCAGACCTTTGGTGGTAGTAATCCAATTAGCCCAAAAATGGTTTGTAACTAAGAGATTCCTCAGGATAAGATCACCGGTAAGGAGGTGCCAGTGTCAACCTAGTGTCTCTTTCACCATATGATGGTTACTTGACTATGTAGTAACTATCCTCACGGTATCTAACTGTTTTATTCCTAAATAGCAGTTCATGCCTATTTTTCTGGCATGCCTTATTATAGTTCTTCTTTAAAATTGTTTTAGTATAGCCTCTTTCTAGTAATCTTGATCTCAACAGATTAGATTCCTTCTTGAAATTCTCTTGATTGGAGCAGTTTCGCCTAATACGTAAGTATTGTGAGTACGGTATGCTTTTGATTAGTGGTTGGGGGTGGGCACTGGACACATGGACCAAGATGGATATCTTACCTCATTTCTTATATCTATACCAAACATTGCCTATAGCTCTTCCAAAGACTTTCTTTCGGCCTCTAAGATCAAGCTTGCTTCGCTATATCTGGCCAAATTCTTCAGATAGACTTCGCTGTGATATTCTGGTAAAGCAGAAGACAGAGGGGGAGCAGGTTTACTGCATATGGAACTTTATTATATAGCTTCTGTATTGACTAGAATACTGGATTGGCTGGATTGGTTCCATTGTGGGAGAACAAAACAGTGGGTAGCCATTGAACAGCAAATAATAGAGCTCCCTCTGGTCTCTCTTCCGTGGATTGTACCTAAATTTCATCCACCCAGACAAACACTTCCACCTTTGACCCAGTCTCTATTAAGAGTCTGGGATAAGACTGTTCGAGTTGGGGTGTTTCTTTAGTACAAGGCTCATTAACCCCAATAATGGGTAATCCAGAATTTTTACCTGGCTTGTCATCGAATAGGTTTTTAAGATAGACACTGTCGACTCCTTCCCCGATTACACAAGTCCTGTCATCAAAAGGACTCCAGGCACTGTACATGATAATGACTACTGAAATCAATTATGTGGGTCAGTGGTTTCACTATTTTCAGCTCCAACATTATTATAGACAACTATCTAAATGACCTCACTTCATAGGGATTTAACACAGTTTGAATCTCTTTGTAGTGGGCCTATAGGATGTTCTAGCACTATTGCAATGCTTTATGGTATATTCCTATCCCACGCATTTCCTTTAAGCCCTTACTATATCAGAGACTGGGAGAGAGAACTGGGAAATTTGATTTCCATAGAAGAATGGAAGGAAGCTTTCTGGTTAACTTTCAAATCTAGTTCCTCGACTTACATACAAGAAAATAACTATAAAATACTAACTAGATGGTACAGATGCCCAGCAAGGCTACATCGGATTTCTCATATCTATCCTGAGGAGTATTGGCATTGCGGAAGAGATGCAGGTACAATGATTCATATATGGTGGACATATCCCCAGATAATAGAATTTTGGGAGATTGTATTCCAAATTTGCTCTTATGTAACTGGCATATCTTATCAAAAATCTCCGGAAATAGCTCTGTTATCTATATACCCGGGCTCTATGCGAGAGGTCACAAAAGGGCTGCTCCCTTACCTAATATCTGCCGTGCAAATGATCATATCTAGACATTGGAATACAAGAGTTGCTCCCACTATTGGGGTTGCTGAAATTAATCAATTAAAGAGAATGGAGGAAATAAAGGCTAGGTGAGATCCTATCTATCTCTGAAAAGTTACGGTCCATGGGTGAGACTCGAATTTGGTGTGGTTTGGTGTGGCTTGGCTGTTATGTTGTGTTGCAGTTGAATGTCGAGAGGGAGCTTCCCAGAGGTTTGTGCATGTTTGTATTTGGTGTTTTTTTCTTTTTGTTTTGTTCTTTCTTTCTTACTTTTTTCTCCTTATCTCTCTCTTTCTCTACGGGGCAGTTATCTGCCTATGAGGAACACTTGACAGCATAAAATAGTCATTATGGAAGAATGGGTAAAAATACCTAATTATATGGTTTTGGTTCTTTTCTTAGCCTTTACGAATTGTTAGAGAGGAAAATCTGGAGCTCTGTACTAACAATTATAATAGGTATATGTGAATACGCTATCTACGTGCTGTGAGTGGAACTTGTGTAAATACAAAATGCATTTTTTTTTTTAAAGATCACATAAAATATATAAAAATGCGCAGTGTGTAGAGCTTTAGCAAGCATTAACCGACGTGTTTAGTCCTACAGGACTTCCACTGCACTATATATACAAGAATACATAAATCAATTAAATCAATAAGCCACCATCGACCAGACTTAATTGGAATGCCTCGTGGTAGGCGGCGTGCGTCTCTCACCAATTCACGCTGCAAACCTATTAGTGATCTCAAGGCGTGAGACCCCTCTTAGACAGGGATCGCCCCTTTCAATGGCGGATACATTTATCTATGATCTGGAACTTTGTGCCTAGTGGATTTCTATTGTGATGATGAAGGTAGTGTCTAGGTACACTATGGTTAATGCAGCCTTTTTTAATGCTCGCAATGTGTTCATTCACTCTCACCGAAAAGGTTCCTATAGTGCATCCTACATACTGCTTTTTACAAGGGCAGGTGATTAAATATACAATGTAGTGAGTAGCACAGGTGGTAAAATGTTTAATTTGGTATTGTTGGGACGTAGTAGTACACTCCCGGCGCAGTACTCCTGTGATTGGTGGGTGAATGCAAGGCGAGAGACGCACGCCGCCTACCATGAGGCATTCCAATTAAGTCTGGTCAATGGTGGCTTATTGAATTAATTGATTTATGTATTCTTGTGTATATATAGCACAGTGGTAGCCAGCAAGTTTATGCCCCAGTGGAAGTCCTGTAGGATGAAACGCGTCGGATTATTGCTTGCTAAAGCTCTACACACTGTGCATTTTTATATATTTTATGTGATCACCTTTTTATTGTACGCATCTGCCACGATGTTTGTACCTTTTTACATTAAAACCCTCCATTTTTGATCTATGCTATGTGGAAGCCTTCTCTCTTTTTCTTTTATGATCACTGCTCCCACCATTGATTGGTGAGCGATTTGTGGATATTGCATAACATTAGGAGATCTTGGTTGAATTCCTGGTTCCAGTACCTGTTGACTGCTGCAAAAGTGCTGGAGTGTGCCTTCATCTCAGCCATCTAAAGAGATCGTAATCTGCAATCCATGTTTGTATCCCTTGCCTGTATGACTCACCGCCGCTGGTGTGTGGGTCCACAACTCATGGTAAGAGTACCTACCCCTCCCCTGGGAGGTGGAAGCACAGTCCTGGGTGCCGTCTGATTTTGAATATTTGAATATCATCATCTGCAGCCTTTTGGGATATATTATCTTTCACTCTACTATAGATTCCCTTTGTGGATTATTCCCTGAAATGCTATTTGTTTGGACTAATGACTTTATCACATTTTGTTTCCGTTTATCTGAACATTGATGTGTATAAACGTGCACTTTAGATATTACCTCATATGCCTGCATTCAGTTGAGGCGGCTGTTATAGTAACATCTTATTTACGTTGTTTCGATTTGAACTTATATTTGGAATTTGTTCGAATTCCCTTTTTTTTCATATATTTCGATTATTTTGGTTTTATCACCCTGGTAATGTTTACACAATCCTAGAGGTGTATGTGCACCTCCCTAGGTTTATTTCTAGGGCTTATATGCTTTTAGCGCTACACATTTGCACTCAAATTTGCATACAATTAGTCTTATTGTTATGTTAGCAGCTTATTTTCACATTGGTGGCACAGTAATTTATTCACATATTTACCATTACTGACCACCAAAATTATTGAATTGTTATTGTATTACATAGCAGGAGTGGCTGTTAAAGTGCAGCTGCTCCTGTGTAAAATTTCACTTAAAAGCTAGTCTGCCTGGAAACTGGAGATTGTCCATAGCAACCAAAAAGTGTCCCTTTATGTCAAAAGTGGTTTTAGACCAGCTAGAAAACACCGATAATAAATTAGAATCACAATTTATCATCAAACAATAAATTTAATGACAGTGACTATTCTGCAACTGAGCAAATTTCAGTGTTTTTGATTTGATTACATTATTGAATCATTTTTATTATATTAGAATTTATGATTTTGTGTTTCAAACTTTATCATACCCGGGATGTATACTAGACTCTGGTTCGGAACAGATTTAAGTGAGTTATTCATAAGAATTGCATGCCTACAATATAAAAACGCCAAATTTCCATGCAAAATAATTGTACCGCTTTCAGCACAAAATTCCAGCCAGAATCATACCACCAGGGAGGTTAACAGCTAGTCTACCAGTGGGGGTCAGTGGTAATTTTTTTTGGTGAGGGGGGCGGAAAACAGTACCACCCCCTGGTCGGTCAGGTCTGGAGCACTTACCCCATCTATGGTGGGCAGCGCTTCTCCCAGGCTTTACCAGCAGCTTCCCCTGCTCAGCGGCGGCGGTGGTGGCTTCCTCTTTCCCTGCTTTCCACGAGCATCGCGGCAGCTTGCGTTTCCTCCCTCCTCCTCTGCTGCCAATTGGGGCTTTCCTCTTTTCGGCCAATCGGAAAATGGGTCTCAAACCCACTTCTGATTGGCCGGATTGAGGATCAGTGTTTCAATAGAGAATATTCATTTGCTGTTGTAACACCTGGGTTAAAATGCTCTGTGCCACAAGCCCACGCTATTTTGAAGCCTATTAGAGTCTCTGGCTCTAATCAGGTGCTTAAAAAAACAAAAAAAAAAAATGTGAAGAATACTGCGCTGTCCCAAAATTTACTATGAATACTATCCCATAACATTGATTATAGAAAAAATTGTGAAAAATAAAAACCAAATGAAAATTAAAAATTAAAAAGGCTGCTGCAGTTGTAAATGTGAGATACCCACACCAACAAGACTAATATAAAAATGAACAACTGCGCTGCAAACAATTGTGCACTGGTGACACAAATAATATAAACCAACATACATTAAAGTTGACACAGTAATTTTACACCTCCTTATATCTTAATAGTATCAAGTTCAATAAAGTCCGTGATAACATGAAACAATCGTGTAAAACCAAAAATAGAAAAAACAATCAATAGTGACCGACTGTCCTTATAGAGATCAATGTGATTTGTGGAAGACACAATAAACATATGAAAAGTTCCAGAAACTCCACAGTGCTCTCATTCAATAAACAGCAGCTCAAAGGGTGATCCAGATGGAAAACAAGAAAACACCTCCACCGTCCAGTCACACTGACCCTTACCGGATTGTGCGACCCCCTGTCACAGAGGTCACACTGGCTTGTGGCTTTAATCCCGGCCAGGGAAATCCAGAGACTTTACCAGGTTGCTCAGAATGGATGGTGTGAGCTCAGAAAATGGTCAAACAGGGAACATGGAACGAAAGAGACAGTCCATAGTGTACCTCTGTATACAGTTTATTTAAAAGTTAAAAAATTATTGCACTTACAAGGTCGCAATAGATAAAAGCATTTGTAATAGCCGGCCGGCTCGATTTCGCTGCCCGTTTGCTTCCGGGATCTGCGTGGTTCGTATGGTGACGTCAGCACGCCGCTCCTCCCTACGCCGTTTCGTCACAACTGACGTCTTCCAGGGCCACTACCCACTACCCATCCAAGTTTAGCAGCCACTGCTCCAAGGTGGAGTTGGAGCAGTGGCTGCTAAACTTGGATGGGTAGTGGGTAGTGGCCCTGGAAGACGTCAGTTGTGACGAAACGGCGTAGGGAGGAGCGGCGTGCTGACGTCACCATACGAACCACGCAGATCCCGGAAGCAAACGGGCAGCGAAATCGAGCCGGCCGGCTATTACAAATGCTTAAAAAAAACACCCCCGCCACTGTAATTCATGCGCTCGGCCTCCTGAAAGGGGCCGGACGCATGAATAGGGGGTGGCTGCCATGGACTGGATAGAGCATGGGGGTAGCGGCCGTGGATAGATGGGGTGGCACTCAGGCACACATAATGGACAGGTCGCCACTGTAGTCTACAATTGTCATTGAGTAATACAGCCAGCAATGCATTGCTACATTGTATTTACTATTTTATTCATATTTACTGTAGATCAAAGGTGTGACATTTGATATGCTTTGGACATCAGTTACAGAAATCTTACAAGTAGTTACTAACTTTTACAATTGTAAAAGGTAAATTAAATTGAATTAGGCTACTGCTTGCCCGGGGCATATATGGAATAATCCTAATTACTCTGTGGCATAAACAATTCAGGAACATTACTCCGAAAAACATCCCTGTAACAGTTGATCCAACTGTAGTGCCATAGCATAACTAGAGATCGGAGCACTTATCACCAAGGTTGATCTGGTACTTCAAGTCTCTTTACGCAGCTCCCACATTGACATAGAAAAATTAGAGGCTCACGGACTCTCCATTTGCATCCATAGTGTGTGTGATTTTTATTCTCTAACAATTCCCATAGCCTTGTAGTGTATATTCTGCTTCCTAAGGAAGACATATGAAAAATGTTTTTAATGTTTTTGACACTCTCAGCTAGTACCACTTCCTGAGGGAGGGAGTTCCACATTTTAGCTGCTCTTACAGTAAAGAAGCCTTTCCGCAATCTAAGGTTAAACTAATTTCTCCTTCTAACCGCAAATCATGGCCACATATCGTCTTCAGGGACCTTAGAGTAAACAGTTCATTGCAGTTACTGAAGTCATCTTTGATAGATTTGTGCAATGCAATCATATCTCCTCTTAAAGAGGCGCTCCAGGGTTCTTCAGAAAAAAATAAGAGTCAGCAGCTACAAATACTGTAGCTGCTGACTTTTAATATAAGGACACTTACCTGTCCAGGAATCCCGTGATGTCCTCCGGCAGGCGCCGTCATCTCTAGTAAGGGAAACAGGAAGGAAAGCCTTGCGGCTTCACAGCTTGTTTCCTACTGCGCATGCACTAGTCACACTGCGCCTTGTGAATGGTCCTGTAGTCTTCTGGGACCTATGATGTGTCCCAGAAGACTGTGGGGGAAGGAGGGGGGGTCAAACTTCTGGCTCAGTTTGCTGTGGTGATCTATGCCAGAAGTGGGAGAGGGTACCTGTCAAAACCAGCTACCTGCCTCCCCTTCCCCCTAAAAGTGCCAAATGTGGCAGTGGAGGGGGGGGAGAGTGCAAATAATCGGAGCTTACACTTTTGGGTGGAGCTCCGCTTTAAATGGCTGTAATTGCCAGCTTTGTTAGCTGCAGCTTGGCATTGCATGGTATTTCTAAGTCTGTGATTTACAAGCACCCCTAGATCTTTTTCCATTACTGATTCTCCCAATGTGTATTTTGCATATGTATTTTTGGCACTAAAGTGCATAACTAATTCTGACCATTAGTTCATTAATAATCAAACTGAACATCACTGGCTCCAAGACTGAACCCTTGGGCACAACACTAACAACTTTAACCATTCAGAGAATGAGGCATATATCACTACTCTCTGGACCCCTTCATGTGACCAGTTTCCTACTTATTTACATACAATTTCATCAACTTCAACAGACCTTATTTTATAGATAAACATTTATGAAGCCCAGTATTAAATGCCTTAGCAAAATCTAGATAGAATACGTTGATTGGTCTTCCACCATCCAATTTCTCACTGCCTCATAGAATGATAACAGTTTTATCTGACAAAAATGGTCTATAAATAAATCCATGCTGGTTGTCACTAATGATAACTTTTTAACAGACAAACTTCTGAATAGTGTCCCTTAACATTCCCTCAAATACCTTACATACTATTGATGTTACCCTGACTGGTCTGTTGTTTCCTGATACCCATCTCCATTTTTTTTTGTAAATTAGTGCCACATTTGCTCTACATGAATCAGTTGGTGCCATTTCAGTCAATAAGCTGGCTTTAAAAATGAGAAATAAAGCCTAGGCTATAACTAAGCTCAAAAAAAAAATCCCTAAGGGCTCCAGAGTTGTAACCCACCTGGACCTGGTGATTTGTTCACATTAAGTTCCTCTAGTCTCTTTTGTACCTTTTTTAAAAAAAAAAAAAAAGTATTCCAAATTTAACCCCTAATTAACTACTTAAGCCCCGGACCATTTGAGTGGCCAAAGACCAGAGCACTTTTTGCGATTCGGCACTGCGTCGCTTTAACTGACCATTGCGCGGTCGTGCGGGGTGGCTCCCAAACAAAATTGACGTCCTTTTTTTTCCCACAAATAGAGCTTTCTTTTGGTTGTATTTGATCACCTCTGCGGTTTTTATTTTTTTGCGCTATAAACAAAAAAATAGCAACAATTTAAAAAAAACACATTATTTTTTACTTTTTGCTATAACAAATATCCCCCAAAAAAAAATATAAAAAAACATTTTTTTTCCTCAGTTTAGGCCGATACGTATTCTTCGACATATTTTTGGTAAAAAAAATCGCAATAAGCGAATATTGATTGGTTTGCGCAAAAGTTATATCGTCTACAAAATAGGGGATAGTTTTATGGCATTTTTATTAATATTTTTTTTTTCTAGTAATGGCGGCGATCATCGATTTTTATCATGACTGCGACATTATGGCGGACACATCGGATAATTTTGACACATTTTTGGGACCATTGGCATTAATACAGTGATCAATGCTATAAAATTGCATTGATTACTGTAAAAATGTCACTGGCAGTGAAGGGGTTAACCACTAGGGGGTGGGGGAGGGGTTAAGTGTGTCCTAGAGAGTGATTCTAACTGGGTGTCTGGTCTGTGGGATGGGCTAGCAGTGACATGACACTGATCGCTGCTCCCAATGAGAGGGATTAGATTGTGGATGCCAGTAGATTTAGAGATTTTAGTATTAAGGTGAACTTCTACTTTAAGGAATCCTTTGGGCAACTTGAATCATAAGGGCACCTTTAGTGCACTCACCATTGGTGGGGCTCAATGACCTTCCCATCACCTGTCCGAACTCTACTGAGGAATTTGCTCAGCACTGCAGATGCTCATGTTAAACCTCCCCACTTTTCCTGCACATGTGTGTTATGTTCTTTGATCTTTCCAATGGAAGGTTTGTATTTTCCTGGGACAAGTGTTCATTTATCAATTGGGGTCTATTATGTCACCTGGGCAGAATCCAAAATGGAGCTGCTGTTTATACTCAAGGAGATCATAGTGACACTATGCCTGGCCAATCATTTGGCCAAGCAATAGACATTCAAGCATTTACATATTCTCAACCATATTTGCACTTTAAGACAAACCCCCACTGACCTTTGTAGCTGCAGGTGCTGTGGAGCAAATGATTCCTAAACTTTAGCAGCAGAAGCACTAAAGTTGTTCAATAAACTTTCTCAAAAGTTCAGTACATCTTGCTCTCGTCTTCCAGCAGTGTCAGCATTGGTGTCATTTCAAAGTTTTAATCTCTAATGTAAACACAGAGCAGGTGCTTTGTGAGTCTAAAGCAGAGCAGGCTGAGCAACAGTGTGACAAGCTTGCTTGGCCATTGATTCTCGGTGAAAACAGAGGGGGAAAAGCCTTAAAAAAGAAAACAAATACCAGTTCTCCTAGGACACTATCATGAAATTGGAGCATGATGGTAGTGGGGGCTGGTTATACTAGGTTGTCTTTACAGCTTTCTTTACCATTCCGCTAAATGCATTAGCATAATACTATGTTTCCTTTACTTCCTTACTTCACTTACTTTCCCTTAGAGAGATACTGTGGGGTTAATTTACTAAAGGCAAATTGCCCTCTGCAAGTACAGTTGCTCCAGAGCTTAGTAAATGAGCAGAAGCTCTGCTGACTTCTATCATCCAATCATGTGCAAGCAAAAATGCTGCTTTTTTATTTTACATTTTCCTTACATGTGATTGGGTATCCTTTGCAAAGTGAAGGTTTATCTAATTTACTAATCTCTGTAGCAACTGCACTTGCAGAGTGCAACTGAACTTTGTGAAGTGCACAGCCTATTTGCCTTTAGTAATCAACCCCAGTGTCTCTTTGAATATAAAAGACTAGAGCTCGCAGTAACAAACAGACTTCTCAAAACTATGAACACTCTGCTGTGTCCCCTTGTATACAAAGTGTGGTATATTCCTGTTTCCAAAACACAATTGAAAACACAGCTGTCCACATTATATTACACATCGAAACCTAAAAAATTTTTTTTTATTAAAGGAGTGTTAAATTATTATTTCAAATTCATAATTCGGCACCTATAGGAGTTATATTATATTCATGGCAAGCTTGCAAATATATTTGGTTTTATAAATAATCATAATATTAAAGTGTTTGTTAATGCACACTTAGTAGTCACTGGCAGCCCCTCCAATATATTAAGGCAGAGCACAATATATTTTTTCCAAAAACGAGCGTTGTAAATAGCTATTTAGAGCTGTCTTCAGGCCGGTCACATGACCCGCGGCCGCTTTTCAGCTCCGATGGATGTCTTCTGCAGGAGGGGCAGTGATCTCCCTCTGATGTCAGCTGGGGAGATCAAATGGCATGCCCAGATAGGGGTCTAGTATGGATTTTAGGGGGACCCCGCACCGTTTTTTTTCTTAATTTTGGCATGGGATTCCCCTCCAAATCAATACCAAACCCAAAGGGCATGGAATGGACTGGGGGGGGGGGGGACCCCACCCCACACCCCCACGCTGTTTTTTTCTTTGTTTTTTTACCAGCACTAGTTCAGCTGTCAGAGGGGAAACCCATTGACAGCTGATAACTCATCGGTTGTTAAGGATTCCGCAGCCGGCTTCCTAGCCCCACTCCTTAACAATCGGCTTACACTGTGCCCAAAGCTTTGCCTAATCAGGGCGCAGAATGAACTGTGCAGCACTCAGTGCATTGCAGGGTGTTCATTGGGGCGAACACCCTGCAAATTTGGGTGTTAGGCGAACGGCTGAACAGGCAAATGTTCAGCCCGAACTCATGCTCGCGCTGAACCGTTCGCCCATCCCTACTTGACACATTTTCATAAGTATTGCTTTTATTTCTTATATTTCTTATTTCTTATATTTTTACCTGCACTGAAATGAACTTTTATACTTTTACATTGTATTTATGATGCCAACTGTGTAACAATAAAATCACACTTTGTTTTTAAGTCAGTCTGGCTATCAATGCTAATCATCCAGGGATGCCTAAAGATACTAAAATGTTAGATATGTTCAATATTTTTCAAGGAGAAGTACAGCCAAAGCTCCTTTGGCTGTACTTCTCCTATGGATCACAGGAGTGCAGTTCATTGTGCACTCCTGTGACCCGTTTTCAGCTGACGTCACAGAGCCAGTCCAGGCTTGAGCAAGACCGCGTCCATATGGTGGAGATTCGCCCACATGCCTGGACTGGCACCCAGCTCAGCCTTTCAGTGAGCTGATGAGAGCCTGAGCCGACCGCTCCCACCCCCACCACAGTCCAGTGCTCCAGTGGGCAAGGAGGGGACAGAGCAGAGAACGATGACTGACAGTCACCAGCTCTCTGCTCAGGGAGCTCTGAGAACTGAGCAATCAGCAGTATTTGATCACTTGGTTCTCAGTGTTAGAGCAGGTGAGGGACAGATGCAGCCTCGGACCGATGCTGCATCCACCTAGGTGAGTATAAATCTGCAATAACCCTTATTCCCATACTTCTCTTTTAACACTGACCGTAATTTGTTATTAATTATCTGAAAAACACTATAAATATTAGTATTTAATATTAATATTATAAGTCGTTTAACAGCAACAAGAAATATACATGAAACACACCCTTCTCCAACATGTGCATATTAAAAAATACAGATCTGTCATTAGAAATTAGAAACAACTCTATCACATGTGCAACTATTTGGATTCAACTTGTTCCTTACAACATTTTTCTTGGAACTTCAAGGGGTCTAGTTGCTGGTTGTAATATAACAAACAAGAGAAACTTTGTAACAAACTAGCTGCAAATAAGAGTCTGTGTCAGCCTTTTTCAACCAGGATGCCCAGGCTGGGGTGCCTTGAGGTTTCTTCAGGGGTGCCTTGGCAAAATACCTAAAAATTTCCCAATAATTGTATACAAACACGTGTGTGGATGAAGCCTGCCTTTTAGTTACACAAAGCCACAGGTTTTCATTGTACATCATTACAACCTTCTAGCAGTCGGCGTCCTAACGACCAATGGCATAATAAGTTGATAAGGAGGATGTCAGTCGTCTGCACAGCATCCTTGTTTGACCCTCCACTGCCCCTCTCCATCAGTGTTAGGGTCACATTAGCTGAGTGATGGGGAAAAACAGAGAGAAGAGAAACATTGGAATACTAGTTAGTATCAGTTTGCAAAAGTGTATTTGCTTTGTATTTGCTTTGGAATAAATCAACTCTATTGTTGGGTGTCCTACATTTGTGGATGTTGCTGTATTATGTAAAACTATTATGCCGTGTACACACGATCGGAAATTTGGCCAGCAAAAGACCGATGAGAGCTTTTCATCGGAAAATGCGACCGTGTGTAGGCTCCATCGGACTTTTGCTGGCGGAATTTCAGCCAGCAAAAGATTGAGAGCATGTTCTCAATTTTTCCGATCGTCTGGGGCAATTCCGACACGCAAAATTCTGACGCATGCTCAGAAACAATTTGACGCATGCTCGGAAGCATTGAACTTCATTTTCACGGGTCAACGTAGTGTTGGACGTCACTGCGTTCTTGGCGGTTGGAATTTGGTGTGACCGTGTGTAGGCAACACAAGCTTGAGCGGAATTATTTCGGCATTACGTCGGAATTACTTTGGAAAAAACGTCCAAGGCTTTTCCGACGAGAATTCCGATCGTGTGTACGCGGCATTAGAATAGTTTTTACGTTTTAGAATGGGGTGCCTCAAGACGGTCCATCATTTTTAAAGGGTGCCTCGAGATTGTCCATAATTTTTTAAGGGTGACTTGACTGAAAAAAGGTTGAGAAACACTGATCTATGTAACTTATGAATAATGCTGTCATATTGTATCTCAGTCTTATCATCCAAATTGACTTTACACTGCAGACAGATTAGGCAAGCAATCTTCCATACATATAAGAAGCAAGGGGCGTGGTTTGGCTCCGCTCGGTGATGGCAACTTAAACAGATCTCTCCTGCTTCATGGAGCTCTCACCAAGCATAACAGGGACCAAACGAGCCATAACAACAACATAAATATGGGGAAGAATGACCACACTCCCTTGGCATCCCACAGCCTCAAAGAGCCGCTCTCACAATCCACGGGAATCATACCAGCGATGTTTCGAATGGCAGCAAGAGAAGGCCAGGCCTCAGAGACTGATCAAGCCTGCTCTGCTAACTCCCACGCATCAACACAGTGGGAAGGCCGAGGCCCAGCTGCTTCAACCACACAATCCATATGCCTCACAGATCTTCAGGTGGTGGTGTTGGACATCAAGGTCACCTTCTCAGCTGCCATCACCGATCTTAAAACCATCATCCATTCCATAGCTACACGGATGGGGACACTGGAGCAGTCAGTGACCCGCCATACGGACGCTATCAGGCAAGTCCAACGCTCATCAGACACAAACCTGTCCCATATACTAGAAATCCACAGACATCTGGAGGACCTTGGTCATTCTCCTTTTCAGAAACCTGGATCGAGGTATCCAGCAACTGTACCCCAAGAGCACAGAGACAATAGGACAGAAGAAACAGAAACAACTCATCTTATTCGAATCATACCCCGAATCACAGAGGAGAAGACCCCAGGAGCCTGGGCCTATCACCTCTTTGGAGAAGATATGCATGGACACCTGAACCCCCGCCTAAGCAGCTACAGTGCCTTGCAAAAGTATTCACCCCCTTGGCTTTTTACCTATTTTGTTACATTACAGCCTTTAGTTCAATGTTTTTTTAATCTGAATTATATGTGATGGATCAGAACACAATAGTCTAAGTTGGTGAAGTAAAATTAGAAAAATATATACATACATTTTTTTAAGAAATAAAAAAATTATAATTGGCATGTGCGTATGTATTCACCCCCTTTGTTATGAAGCCCATAAAAAGCTCTGGTGCAACCAATTACCTTCAGCATGCATGCGCCGTAGACAGAGATGCCATTTCATTTCTAAATATCTCCTAAACCATGTAGGTTTAGGAGATATGTATTGGACCTACAGGTAAGCCTTAATCTAGGCTTACCTGTAGGCCAAAGTCATTTGGAAGGGTTTACTTCCACTTTAATAGACCTGCATTAGAACTTATTCTCTGTTTTTTATTTTTATTTTTTCTATACAAACCATTACCGATGAGAAATCTTTTACATGAAAGACTTTCTAGTTATTCTTATACACGAGAAACTTTCCGGTTGTTAACTACAAAACATAATATCTAATGGCCATTTCTGATATAAAACAACCAATGTCAGATACCGCTATGACTACTCAATCCTTGGTTGTCTAACGTACTTCCCTCACACAGGTTCATTTTAATAAGATACTTTGTAGAAAAATCGTACCTGACTACCCCTAATTGAATGCATTGGTCAATAGCATTACACTCCCTTATAGGTTTTCTAGGGCTATAGCGTAAGTTCATGCATTGTTTACTGGGTTATTCTAAACCACTTCTCCCCCTGGAAGATTTGGCTGCTCAATGACCAGGCCATTTTTTTGTGATACGGCACTGCATCGTTTTAACTGACAATTGCGCAGTCGTGGGACGTTGTACCCAAACAAAATTAACATCCTTTTTTTCCCACAAATAGAGCTTTCCTTTGGTGGTATTTGACCATCTCTGCGGTTTTTATTTTTTGCGCTATAAACAAAAAAAGAGCGACAATTTTGAAAAAAAACTATTTTGTACTTTTTGCTATAATAAATATCCCCATTTTTTTTTTTTTTTAAAAAAGCAAATTTTTACCTCAGTTTAGGCCGATATGTATTCTTCTACATATGTTTGGTAATAAAAATCGCAATAAGCGTACATTGATTGGTTTACGCAAAAGTTATAGTGTCTACAAAATAGTGGAAAGATTTATGGAATTTTTATTGTTATTTATTTTTTTACTATTAATGGCGGTGATCTGCGATTTTTATCAGGACTGCGACATTGCGGCAGACAGATCGGACACTTTTGACACATTTTTGGGACCATCTGCATTTATACAGTGATCAGTGCTACAAAAATGCACTGATTACTGTGTAAATGTCACTGGCAGGGAAGGGGCTAACACTAGGGGGCGATTAAATGTGTTACCTAGGGAGTGATTCTAACTGTGGGGGGAGGGGACTGACTGGGTGAAGAGAGCGATCATTGTTCATACTTAGTATGAACAACAGATCGCTCTCCTCACCCCTGACAGCATGGAGATCTGTCTGTTTACATTGACAGATCTCCATTCTGTCATTGTGTGGAGCGATCGTGGGTCCCCTGTGGTCATCGCGACCGCTGGGCATGCACACCAGCTCTGGCATGGCGCAGCGGGCATGCGAGCGCCCCCTAGTGGTCAACGGCTCGCCCAGGAGAGCCAAGTATAACTGCAGCGGCTGGTGGGGAAGGGGTTAACATGCTTTGGTTATGCAAACACTGTCATTTATCTGCTATGAAAAACTGATTAGCCAATCAGCCCTGACTGGCATAGCTGAGAAATAGAGAGATGAAGTGGTACCTATTGCTTAGCTATCAAACCAAATCTACCACATTTGGGTACTGTATGCCAATCAGTGTGGTAACACAACTTAGTGCTAAAAATTATGGTTTAGGGCCCTTGGCCCATCGGCTCTCTTCAGAAACAGATAGCCTGCAACAACGAAATGATGCAGGAAACAAATCTGCACACTATTACAGTTAAACCTGTTTTGTTAGAATAGTTGTCCTCTTATGACCTCAGAATCTGTTTTTAAGGGGATTAGGAAGATTCTTTAAAATACCAATAATTCCTAACATGATATTCCTGAAAGTTAACCTCCTAAATATAGACTTGCGCGCAGTTTTTGTTCATGTTATTTTCTTTCTTGGTTTCTGTTTTAACAAAATATTATTTGAATAATAGAATTATAACTATCCTTCTAGTCTTTCCAGAAAAATTTCTAGGATGAAAACCTGGAGACTTAACTCCTCCTTTCTTAAAGATCTAGTAGACATAGAATGATTCGCCACTTGCATTAGAGAGTACTTTCTCAACGACTCAGCAGAAACATCTAACCTAAATCAATGGGAAACACATAATGCATCATCCGGTGGGAATTTATAAAAATCACCTCCAAATCCAAAAAAAAACACCAATCTAAAATCTCTTCACTTATGATGCACATTGAAAGCGACACACAAACAAAACAAAGCATCTACAACATACCAAGAACTGA
The DNA here is from genome assembly GCA_028564925.1 of Lithobates sylvaticus. Classification (NCBI taxonomy): domain Eukaryota; kingdom Metazoa; phylum Chordata; class Amphibia; order Anura; family Ranidae; genus Lithobates; species Lithobates sylvaticus. The sequence goes on along the minus strand of CM053028.1, from coordinate 301,717,127 downwards.
CCCAAACAAGACTTCTACTCAGTGGGGGCTGGTACTCAAAATTTTTGAGGGGGCGCAAACAAACTGAAAAATTCAGAAAAAAAAAACATCAATTGCAGCCTCACTGTGCCATCAAATGCTGCCACTGTGCCCCAAATGCTGCCACTGTGTCTATTAAATGCTGCCACTGTGCCCCAAATGCTGCCACTGTTCCCATCGAACGCTGCCACTGTGCCCCAAATGCTGCCACTGTGCCCATTAAGTGCTGCCACTGTGCCCATTGAACGCTGCCACTGTGCCCCAAATGCTGCCACTGTGCCCATTAAATGCTGCCATTTTCCCCAAGTGCTGCCACTGTGCCCATCGAACGCTGCCACTGTGCCCCAAATGCTGCCACTGTGCCCATTAAGTGCTGCCACTGTGCCCCAAGTGCTGCCAATGTGCCCCAAGTGCTGCCAATGTGCCCCAAGTGCTGCCAATGTGCTGCCAATGTGCCCCAAGTGCTGCCAATGTGCCCCAAGTGCTGCCTGCCGATGTGCCCCAAGTGCTGCCAATGTGCCCCCCACCCGTCATCTGCCCGGCACTTACCTTGTCTCTAGTGTGCAGTGGGTGACAGCGGCAGGCGGCGAGCGGTGTCCAGTGTCCTCCAGTTCATCCTGACCCAATGTCTTCTCCCGCGCTCCTCCTCTTGTCTTCTGCAATTATTGGATGCCTAGGCGTCCAATCACAGCGCCTGTGATTTCAGCCAATCAGGTGACAGGTAACAGACCCGGCAACCTGATTCGCTGAAAGGCGGGTCAGTGTTAGGGAAGTGATGTATTTGCTTCTCTAACACAACACTGTGTAAACAGCGAACGCATAGCATTGCGCCCGCTGTTTACATTTTTGGAAGCCTATTAGAGCCCACAGCTCTAATCAGGACGCCTATTAGAGCCAACAGCTCTAATCAGGCGCTTCCAAAGAAACCCCGCCGCTGTAATTCAGATGCCCGGCGCCCGACAAGGGGCCGGACAAATGAATAGGGGCCGGCAGCGGCGACAATATACAGATTCATGCAATGCATGAATCTATCTATTGGTGATAGAGCGGTGCAGGAGAGTGGGGGCGGCGCTCCTGCGCCCTCTATCGATGCACTGCCACTGCTTCTTCTTCTGGAAGAACTAAACATGAAAACCAAAAGACTGTACATACTAAGACACAAAATGTATTACGAACAAGGAAATAAAAGTGGCAGAATTCTCGCCAGGGCAGTTCAAAACAAAAAATGCAGCACCACTATACACCACATAAAAGACAAACAAGGAATTTCACATTCCTCCAACAAGGCTATAGCACACCAATTCGAAAACTACTACCAAACGCTATATAACATCCCCTCTAACTCTAATTGCCCTCATAACTCTGAAACAAGAAATCACATCATCCAAGATTTCCTTCCAAAATATGGCCCACCACCGATAGCCACAGAGACAGCCCGAAAATTGAATGTCCCTCTCTCTGAAGAGGAATTTGCAAAAGCTCTCAAAGATATAAAAGTAGGTAAAGCCCCTGGTCCAGATGGCCTCCCACTACAATATTTTAAAATCTTTAAAGACATATTAAAACCCGGCTTCCTCTTCGCTCCTTAAAATCCAACACACATGCCCCCCCCCCCCCCACAAATGCTACAAGCAAACATAGCGGTCATTCCAAAAGAAGGAAAAGACACTTCACTTGTAATAAACTATCGCCCTATATCTCTCATTAATGTAGATGTAAAAATATATGCAAAAATTCTGGCTAATCGCTTACTACCGCTTCTCCTTTCCTTAATGTCTCTTGACCAGATTGGTTTTATACCCAGAAGAGAGGGCAGAGGCAACACCATCAAAGCCCTAAACATACACCACTGGCTTAACTATAAGGCCGGTTTCACACTGGGGCAGTGCGGGCGGTGATGGTAAAGCAGCGCTATATTTAGCGCTGCTTTACTGCCGTTTTAGCCACGGTATGCGGCCGCTAGCGGGGTGGTTTTAACCCCCGCTAGCGGCCAAAAAAGGGTTAAAACCCCCCGCAAGGCGCTCCTGAATACACCGCTCCTTCACCGCTCCAAATATGCTGCTAGCAGGACTTTTTTACCGTCCTGCTAGCGCACCGCTCCAGTGTGAAAGCCGGATGGAGTGAAAGGACTCGCTTTTTTCAGGAGCTATACAGGCGCTATTTTTAGCGCTGTAGCTCCTGAAAAACGCCCCAGTGTGAAAGAGGCCTAATGGTAAACAAGGTTTTTTTCTCTCTCTGGATGCGGAGAAGGCATTTGACAGGATGGCCTGTGATTATATTGATGCGGTCCTTGTAGCTATTAGAATACCAAATTGAATGTTGTCATACATAAGAGCACTATACTCCTCACCCACTGCGAGGGTCTGCGTCAGATAGGGATGTCCCCTTTCCCTGCTACTCTTTGTCCTTACTCTTGAAGCTTTACTCAACAAAATACGACTAAACCCAGACATGAAAGGTATCACAATTAAAAAACAAACTTAGAAGCTTGCAGCTTTTGCTGACGACCTCCTGCTCTTCCTAACAGATCCACACATCTCTATACCAAACCTGCTAAAACACTTAAAGCATTTCCAGACTTTTTCCAACCTAAAGATAAATTACTCTAAATCAAATGCCTTAAACATAACATTACCGCCTGATATTGTTTCACAGTGCCAAAATAATTTCGCTTTCACCTGGGTCAAGGACTCAATCACCTATGTTGGAATTAAAATTCCAAAGTCTCTTTCAAATCTCTTCCAAGACAATTTCACCCCAGCCATAAAAGAAACTAGAGAAGAATTAAAAAGATGGAATGTTCTCAATGTTTCATGGTTCGGCAGAGTTTCCCTTCATAAAATGACCATTCTTTCCTGCTTCGTGTACTTACTACAAACCATTCCAATACAAATTCCTGCCTCCTTTTTTAATTCCTTTCGGCAAGCCTACTCTTCCTTTTTTTGGAGAAACAAACCGCCAAGAATCAAATTTGACCGTCTCACCCTTCCAAATAACAAAGGTGGAATAGCCCTCCCAGACCTATGTGGTTACTATTGGGCAACTCACCTGACCCTGATTGTGGACTGAAGCATCCACCAAGATGTAAAAGATTGGGTCATATTAGAACACTCCCCAAGCTTCACCCCCTAATAGGTCCCACATTAACAGTCTTCCAGAACTCGACCAAAGCAACAAACCCCACCCCCTGTCTGAGCCCGCTAACTCCACTACGTGCTAACTCAGATTTCCCCCCCAGGCACAAATGACAACTTCCTTGTTCATACTTGGCCCCACAAAGACGTACTAGCAAATCACCTGTTCAATAGAGGCGTTTTCCTAACACTGGAAGACCTAAATGTCAAAATATCTCCCAAACGTATACCACAGTGGACATACATGCAAATGCAACTGCACACCACTGGACAAGAAACTTGTCTACTCTGGAAGAACTCTGTTCCAAAAAATCCCCCCAAAGACATCTTATATCTGTCTTGTACTCGTCACTATTCAAAGATAGTTTAGCATTCTCCAGTAATGCGTATTCTACATGGGAACAAGACCTAAATGTAAAAATCACTAATCATGAATGGGAGCTAATTTCTTCCTATATTCCTTAATGTAGCCACCCAAGAATGCAAATTTAAGATCCTTTACAGAACCTCCTTACAGAACCCCTGCACTACTTCCCAAATATTCAAGCTCAATCACTATCAGGTGTTGGCGATGTGATGCCGAGGAACAATGCTTTATATTTGGTGGTCGTGTCCTGTAATCCAAACATTTTGGCAGACAGTACATAACACCATCCTCTCAATTACATCAAATAAAGTTGACTTCTCTCCTGCTGTTTACCTGCTCCATCACACCAACATACCTAAAATGAAATATCTCAAGTCGCTTACCATGTTTATGATAAATGCAGCCAGACACTGCATTCCATGCCATTGGCCCTCTCCAATTTCCCTGACAAAAGAGCAGTGGTACCACAGACTCAATAACATAGAAAAAATAGAAAAACTTATCAGCATCTCACACAAAAAGCTACCCAAATTTACGTCAACATGGTACAGTTGATGACACTTTAGGACTACAGATGCCTATTCTACGAATGACGGATGACATAATCGCCTTACTGAAATAGGAATCCACAACCATTCCACCTGGCATTATTCCTTCCGGTCCCTAATGTGATCCTGTTGGGGAAGAGGGACCTACAAATTAGACTTAGATAATAAGCTGTTGCCTCATCAAACTCCTTATAGTTTTGCATCAATTTGAATCGAGAGAGAGATGGGAGTTCGGAACTCCCTTCCCCCTCCCCCTCTTCCCCTCCCCACCTACCCTTCTTCTTCCTTTAACCCGCCTCTTCACTCTTTTTTGAACCTCATACTACAAATTAAGCCACAAAATATATAATCTCCAAAAACCTATTACAGCTTAATGTTAAGCACAAATACCATATAACCAAACTTTGCATATGATGTCTTACGTCTTTACAGGGAAAAATATTACTTCTGTTTGTACAGTTTTGCTATGGAAAAGCATACCATATCTTATTATTTTTCCTACATATGCTAATCATAGACCTCTGAAAGTTCATATGTTTTAATGTTCTAAAAGTTATTTCCTAGATGAACTTATGCTATCATTTCTGAAATATTATTTTTGTATGTTTCGTTCACTTTAATAAAAATTTATGGAAAACCAAAAAAAAAGCAAAATAGATAATCCGATCAAGCCATTTCCATATGCCTTCAAATGCCACCTTTAACTGCAACTGCTTCATTGTTTTAAACATGCTTAAGTGGTAATCTAGGCTGTCTTTAAATTCTTTTACCTCTGTCCATATCACTGTGATGTTTGTTTTTGTTTTTCTTATTGTCCATACCTAAATTATGAGCTTTTTTTTATCTTTATAGCCATGATCCCCTGCTCTCTTGCTGTATCTTGTAGTCTGTCTTTGGTGTGAGACGTTCAGCCTTGTGATCCTCCTATGCAATCCAGGCTGATTAATTAGCAATAAAACCCCCACCCAACACAGTATAAATTTAGGCTTTCTCTAGGGGATGCCCAGGCAGGGGTTGCACAGGCAGGGATTGCATTGGCAACTATCATTTTGGATAAAGTATTCATATTGGATTAAGTATTACACTTCGGCTCAGCACTTCAGCGAATGCACAAAGCGAAAATCTACAACAGACTACTGCGACACACTAAACAGACTACAGGTGTCCTGATTCCCGATAGAACATCTCTCATCCAGTCTGCTTCTCAATCTCACCACTCTGTATCATGCACTCCCTAATTTTCCTTCTCACAGTTGCATCCTCACTCCTTAAAATTTCTCTCCTTCTCCCCTCTTCTTCACCCCACAGCTTATATATATCACCCTCACTCCTGACTTCACCGTATTACTACACTCATCAGCTTCTGCTAATTTTGAACCCACATACCAATAAAACCTCCAAGACACCTGAGAAGTGTCCCCCCACATAAGTCACACTCCCATATCACCTCTCTCCCCCTTCTGTTTCTCCTAATGTCTGGAGATATTTCTCCAAATCCTGGACCTCTATCATTTACCTTTAGCCAACATACCTAGCACCCCCTATCCTCTGCCAGCAGCCGCAATCTACACAATCTAATTTCTATTCCTCTTCTGCCTAGGACCAGCCTCCCCTTTTCCTGTGCCCTTTGGAATGCCTGCTTAGTTTGCAACAAACTTACCATCGTCCATGACCTATTTATCACAAACTCCTACAACCTACTTGTAATTACAGAGACATGGCTTCAAGAATCTGACTTTTCTTCTCCTGCTGCCCTCTCCCATGGTGGCCTCCTGTGGACTCACTCTCCCAGGCCTAGTGGAAGGAAAGGAGGTGGTGTTGGAATCCTCCTATCCCCTCAAAGCACTTTTCTGGTTCTTCATCCACCCCCCTCTCTGTCCCTCTCCTTATTTGAAGCTCACTGTATTCATCTATTTTCTCCAGTTTCGTTGAGAATTGATGTAATCTATCAGCCTCCTGGACCGGTATCAAGCTTCCTTGAAGACTTCTCTGCCTGGCTACCCTACTTTCTCTCTTCTGAAATCCTAACAATCATTCTTGGCGTCTTCAACATCCTTGTTAATCTTAACACTCCCGCTACTTTTTTTCACGCTTCTACTCACTCTGCATTGACCTCATATTCTCCTACCTATACACTCCATGCAACCTCTCCAACATTCCTTTTCCTCTCTCTATTCAACACCTTATTAGTTTCACTCTCTCCTTGTCTTCCTCCTCCTTGCCTTCCAACTACCAAACAATTACCCGTAGAAACCTTCGTCATCTTAACCTTTCTCTTCTTTTTTCTGCTGCAGATTGTCTGTATGCCAAAATCTCATCCTTGCCCTGCCCCAACCTGGCCACTTCTATCTACAACAGTTCAATGTCATCCACCCTGGATACCTTGGCCCCCCTCACTACGCACAGAATCAAGCCCCAACCGCTACAACCCTGGCAGACAGACATTACCAAAAGCCTCAAAGAACAGAGCCGTGCTCTTGAGCGTCTGTGTCGTAAGACAAAGTCACAGCAAGATTTCAGCCAATATAAATCTGCTCTCCAAAAATACCATTTCTGTCTCCACGCTGCCAAACAAACTTACTTTATCACTCTCATTAACACTCTCACGCTTTAATGCTCTACTTCGTCCACCATTGCCTCCACCCACTTGAGACAATTTGTCTCGAGATCTCCTCCACTCTACAGATATCTCCCTCACTTTACACTCTAATTCCTCCTGTACAATCAAAACTCTTGTTTAACCCAACTACTACAGAGGAAGTCAATAAACTTCACTTCAGCACTTCACAGAAACTGCTCTCCTAAAACTCACAAATGACTTTCTAACAGCTAAAACCAACGTTCCTGATTCCATACTCTTACTCTTGGACCTCTTCTCTGCCTTTGATACAGTTGATCACCCCCTCCTCAGAAAAAAATTTTTTTTTTGAATCCATGGCTGTGCTCTCCGTTGGTTTGAATCTTACCTATCTCACCACACCTTCAGTGTCACTTACAACTCTACTTCGTCCTCTCCAACACCTCTTACCGTTGGGGTCCCCAAGGTTCTGTCCTTGGACCTCTACAATTCTCGATCTACACATCCTTCCTTCAGCTGATAGCCTCCCATGGCTTCCACTACCATTTATATGCCGATGACACCCAAATCTACCTCTCTACCCCTTAGCTCACTCCATCAGTCTCCTCACACATCACTGATTTACTAACATACATATCAGCCTGGATGTCAAACCACTTCCTCAAACTGAATCTATCTAAAACCAAGCTCATAATATTTCCTCCCCCACGTGCCACTTCCCCTGACTTCTCTGTCAAGATCAATGGCACAACTATCAGTCCGTCACCACATGCCAGGGTGCTGGGGTAACCCTAGACTCTGAATTGTCATTTGAGGCCCACATCCAATCCTTTTCCAAATCTTGCCGCCTTAGCCTCCGCAACATCTCTAGAATACGCCCCTTCTTAACTAATGACACCACCAAGCTTCTAATTCACTCCCTGGTCATCTCTCACCTCAACTACTGCAACTACCTTTACATACACTATCCCCCTTCAGTTCATAATGAATGCTGCTGCAAGACTCATCCACCTTACCAAACATTCAGTGTATTTAAAGAAGCTTATCCCGCTTCTAACTAATACACTGTTTTACTTTCTCCATCAGCTCATCCCCCACAGCTATTACCTTTTGTATCAATTGACCCTCCCTCCTAGATTGTAAGCTCTAGCGAGCAGGACCCTCTGATTCCTCTTGTACCCAATTGTAATGTAACTATAATGTCTGCCTTCATTTTGTTAAGCAATGTGCAAACTGTTGGTGCTATATAAAATCTGTATAATAATAATACACAATAATAAATATAGACAACATTTATGTTTTCTTTCTAGTTGCTGTGGCAATGGGTGAAAATACCCTGTAATAGCAGCATGATGGAGAGCCAGACCCCTGCTCAACACAGAGCCCTACAGTCAGAGTCTCCAATGGCAGGACATGCCTACCTGCACACTGTTCCAACCACTGCTAGAGGCCCAGACCACTGCCTTCTGTAATGAGTAGGGTCCTGGCTCTCTAACATACTTTTATCAGTGGGTGTTTACTTCTTTGCTTCAGTAAATAGAAAGGAAACAAATAAAACATATGCCCATATATATATTATTGTATATCCAGGTAACCTAATTATTTTCTGCAGCAAATTGAAAGTTAACAAAAAAAGAACATATCCAAATGTATTACTGTATATGCAGCTTGACTGCTACACACTAATACAATTGGCAGGTTCAACAGGGTTTTACATTTGAAGGAGGGTTTGTCTTAGTTATTGGTTTAAATGTCAAATCATTATAAACTTCCACAACTCATCATGTTGACCTGTAATGTTGAAAATATATTCTCAAAAAGAATCGTCGTGCAGTGGGTTTGGATCTTCGGCAGGCAGCCAGTGTGAGAATCCCCATTTAGTCCATATGGAGGGCTACCTCCTTTTTTTGTTATTATGTATGTTGTTTCCAAATAAGGTCTTGATGTTGCTATCTGAGGTCTTTGACCTCCCATACGTTTTCTGTTTGATAATACTTGCTGACATTTGTAAAACTCCTACCTGTGTCTGATATGTATTGAGCCTTTTCCTACCTTGGTCACTGTCTACTGAGATTGAAACCCCGTGCTTTCTGCTAAATAAAGAATATAAAAAAAAAGCCCTGGCTGGGAGGAGCATAATGAATTTGTTGTTAACGTTTATTTTTTAAAACAATAGCATTAATGGGAGTTATTATAAGCAGATACAGGGAGTGGCCATGGAAGCTGTGTGCACACTGGCCTATGTCTGCCTGCTTTTGGGGCATTGGGAGGAGGGTAAGGACTTCCGAATAATAGAATTGGGTGAACACGTCACTCTATGCCAGCACTATGTTGATGAAGTGTTGGCAGCTTGAAAAGAAACTCATCAGTAATTACTAAAATTGATCCACAAATTGAACAGGAAACTATTCAATGGGTTTCTCATTATGACCTGTTATGCTTAAAAATTTGATTTTTTTTTGATATTTTTAGAGAGGGGAGATGTTCAAAAACAATGATATGCGTAAACCCACAGCAGACAACTCACTGCTTTGTGCAAAAAGTCACTATCTCCCCATTCAAATAAATGCAACTCCTTATGTGTAATTTCTTTACATTAGAAAGAAATGTTATAGACTTCAAGATATTAAGGAAAAGGCCAAAGTATTATCCAAATTAAATCTACAGGCTGTTCAAGTAAAAGAATTTGACAGTGTCATAATTTTGAGACAAATTATTGAGTTATGAGAAAAAGGATATAAGAGAAAATGGAGACAGACGTACAAGTTATACAAGTACAGTTGTCGAGAAAGATCTATCAGCTCATTTGCTCCTGTAATCATATTTAAATTTGAAAAATCAAATGTGAGTTTAGGATTAGAATGTCTGAACATATAAGAGATATTATGACAAAGAATGCAAAACTTCAGATAGCAACACAACTTCTTAGATTGCCATTATTTATCATTAAAGGCATTAGGGCTCATTCAAATGGGTAGAAAAAAATTCTGCGTTTAGATGTATATTTTCTGCATAGAAGAAAGGTTTTTGCATAAAATACGCAATTAAAGTACTTATGCGCATTTATGCACGTACATGAGTAAAATCTGCAGATGTACGTGTGTAAAATCTGCAGCGGTTTTCTACTTCTTTTGTGTGTGACTAAACACGTATGTAGACGCAACTGTGTCTAGGGGCTTATTGATTACTATAGAGCTGTGTTTAGATGGATGCAAAACTATGTGCTTTACGTATCTTAATGCCATGTTTTTTACTGCCCTTGTGAATAAGCCCTGTGTAAATGGACTGAATACCATAGTGCTGCGTTCACATGTGTAAAAAACGATCTGCTGTACACATCTAAACACAGCAGTTTTTCTGCCCGTGTGAATGAGCCCTTAAAGGCAAAAGCTATATACCATCTGGAAATAAATGCATGGAAGGGAAGACTTCAGCCAAGTCATCTTGCAGAAATAATATTATGGGATATATACTGTACCTATGCTACATCGTTACCATAGCATTTGAACTAGGAATTTAAAATAGGAGTTGGATACCTATCTTGCCTTTTTGCACTTTTGAAGGTGTATTTTTACTACTTTCCATCCTCTTCTTTAAAGTCTTTTAATGCTTCAGGTTATATCTAGCTGTGAGGGGTTCCATACCTTAAGATTATATTTGGTGAACTATATGTAGATAATGATAGGGGTATAAAGTTTTTTCAAGTGTATATGAGAATAGATATTGAAAGTGAGGACATTTTAAAAAGGTAGTTATGTGTGACTGCAACTTGCAGGTATAAGATTGAGTTTGACACATTTGCAGTTACCATCATAAAGAAGCCTTAGCATTAAGGCAAAATGCGTAATTGCTTCTTACATTTACTATGCCCTTCATGCTCTGTAAGGGTTGATAAGAATGACTATGTCATGTTATATGACCATTTATTGATGGTTTTTGCTGTAGCCTTAGAAAACATTTAACAGCTTGGGAAGAGAACATTATGAAAATCACAGCAAAACCAGCGTGCATGCAGAGACAATGGAATATTGACCAAGTTAAATGCACTTTATGGGCTGTATACACATGCACTTAAAAGTTGGTTACTCAATGTTTTAAATTGCTTGAACGTGTGCTGGTCTGTGGACATCACATTAAATGAGAACCCCGTTCACGAGACATAAAGTCAAGAAGAGTCCACTCAATTCATAGTAAATGAAAAAAGGCCAACATGAGATGCACATAAGGTGTAATGTATATTGAAGGATGCTGCAATGAAAATAGATGTCTATATTGATTTTCATGTTTGAATTTGCGTGTTGAGATTGCAAAAAACACTCTCGACCATTTGAAGTAAAACATATAAACTTTATAAAGTCATTCAACACCAAGAGCATAACCTTTCTGAATTTTATGGGTCTTGGGTCCTTATAAGGAAGTGATTTGATCTGATGATCTCTATAGCTGCTTACATATTGAGTTTTGCTTAGTCTCTGTCTGCAGTTAACTTGGATAATAAGATTGAAATGCAATGTGACAGAACCTTGCAGCCCTACTTCTGAGTTACATAGACTCCAAATGGCAACTACTTTGTTTCCAAGTTTTCAGTGTTTGTTTTATTGAAAGTACCTAGTTCCATTGAAGTTCTGGGCAGAAAGCTGAATTTAAATAGCAGCATAAATGATGAGGGGTCTTTGTGAATTATAATGAAAGATTAATCCTTTTTAATATGCGCATTGAAAAAAGGTGTGTGTTTAATCCACTGTACATTTCCTGTGGCTATTAAATGCCTTTTAAATATGTATAACATGTCAGACATTAATCAAATAATTTCAGTAACTGTAAATACATTTTTTACACTTATGTTTTGCATTTATACCAACTTGTCAGATATTTTTTTTTAAATTATTTTCTAATTAATACTAGAAAGTGACAGCTATATGTGATTGGTTGATATACATAGCTCTCCCGTTTTCCTTTTTTCTCTTTGATATATGATGGTTAGTACTGTCAGTATTTGTATATATTGTCAGGCTTACTTAGCAGCCTTATAGTGTGCTTACACCACATTAGTTAATTTATGGAGAGTATTAAAAACTTGACTTCCTACATGGCATTAGGAAAGCTTTAAATTATTCCTAGATGGTGGTATTAATGAACTTTCAAATTCTTTACCAGTCCTTATGTTAGACATGAGACCATGGATAACATGATTGCTGGAGACAAATATAAGAGCATCCTTAGGGAAAAAATGCAAATGTTCCTTTTTGAGGCTAATATATGCATAATCCGTTTTTGCTTCTAGATCAGCTTTAACAAATAATCTAAGGGGACACGTTTTTTGTATAATAACATAACCACAGGGCACAGAGACTCCTAACAGATTGTGTGAATGGTTTAAAAGATTTACTTTATGATGTAACACAGAGGACTCCAAGTCCGCAAACAGTAATCACATCCTCTGATTTCATGATAATACTTTTCTGCCACCAATGAAGGACATACCATAAATGATATTCTGATTTTGTTAACCAAATTTGTCAACATTTCACATATGCCAATACGTGTTTTAATGCAATTAAAAAAGGACTCTTTCTTTTGCAGTCTACAGCCATCCAAAACTTTTGCTAACTGCTATAGCTTGCAGCCAGAAGTTTACAGAAATCCTACTTTTTGTCCTCTGTCACAGAATGCAGAAAGCCTTGGACAAATTATGTAAACTGATGTATGGAATCCCTTAGATATGAGTATGTCCCAGTGTAGTAAACACGCTAATAAAAAAGATTTGCTGCAATGGCATTTGACTTTGCAATATTTTTCAAACAGAGGCTTCATCTAAGGACATGCTAGGGGTATGCTATTTTATAAAATACCACTGAGCATGTCATTTATAAAATACAGAGGCTGCTTGGCATTTTTTTTAAAGAATTTTGTAAATGGGCACAGCATTCAGAGCAAAATGAAAAGGACAATAGGACAATAAAAATCTGAAAATATAAGTATATCCTTTGGATTTTTGACTTTTTGAGATATTAAAGCAGATTTACTAAAGGATTTGAGAATGTTCACACAATAAATTGTGTAAAGATACACTACAAATATCCAATCAAATGAAATGAGTAAACCGCAACTTTGTTTTCACATAATTGGATAAATGCAGTGAATCTCAAAACAATTTTTCCTGTGAGCATCCTCAAATCCTTTAGTAAATTGGCCTTACTGACCTGTAAATATTGTCCAGGAACTATTTTTTGGGAAAGGGGTTGGGAAAGGGCAGTTTCATATGCACAGCTGATTGGCTGATCAGTCATTTTATTAAAATACACTAGAAGCAACTTTTGGTAAGTCTCTTTTAGAATAAAATGACAAGTGACACACAACAGTAAGATTTGGTTAGCTGTTTGGCTGTATTAAACACAAAAGTGGACAGATTTATGTAAGTATCTGAAAAGTTACATATACAGTGATTTATAATTACATACTGTGATATGCAGTTCAGTTTTGGGCACCAGTTCTCTAAAAGGATATTGGGGGAACTGGAGAAAGTGCAGAGAAGGGCAACCAAACTGATAAGAGGCATGGAGGAGCTCAGCTATGAAGAAAGATTAGAGGAACTGAATGTATTCCCTCTTGAGAAGAGGAGATTAAGGGGGTATATAATGAACATGTATAAATACATAAGTGGTCCACATACTGAACTTGGTGTTGAGTTATTCACTTTAAGGTCATCACAGAGGACAAGGGGGCACTCTTTACGTCTAGAGGAAAGGACATTTAAAGCGGTTGTATACCCTTAATTTCAACTTGCACCTACAGGTAAGCCTAGATTAAGGCTTACCTGTAGGTACAAGAAATATCTCCTAAACCTGCACGGTTTAGGAGATATTTGCAAAGAATGTTTTACAATGTTGTCTACGGCGAATGCGCCCCGTAGACAACGGTGCATTTACAGGGTTAATCCCCATTCATAACTACGGCTCGCCGCAGTTGAAGTGTCCCACGCGCATGCGCGGAGCGACGTCTTCGCTGCTCTGGCCAATCACAGCGCCGCAGCGGCGATGTGATTGGCCGGAGCGGCGATACCCGGAAGGGTATCTGTGAAGAGATGGCTGCGGCTGGAGGGGGAGAAGAGGACGGCGTCGGGGGCCCCGATCTAAGGTAAGTGATGCATAATGAGCTAGTATGCTAGTCATACTAGCTCATTAGGACTTTGTCTTGCAGGTAGTTTTAAAAAAAAAAAACGACCAAAAACGGGTATACAACCACTTTAATCTCCAAATACGGAAAGGTTTCTTCACAGTAAGAGCTGTGAAAATGTGGAATAGAATACCTCCAGAGGTGCTTCAGTCCAGCTCAGTAGATTGCTTTAAAAAAGGCCTGGATTCTTTCCTAGGTGTACATAATATAACTAGGTACTAACATTTATAGCTAAAGTTGATCCAAGGAATATCCGATTGCCTCTCGGGGGATCAGGAGGGATTTTTTCCCCTGCTGTAGCAAATTGGATCATGCTTTGCTGTTTTTTTTTTGCCTTCCTCTGAATCAACTGTGGGTATAGGATTGTGTACATGGGATTGTATGGTTATTTTTTCTTTTTTTGGTTGAACTAGATGGACTTGTGTCTTTTTTCAACCTGACTAACTATGTAACTATATAATTATGTAACTATACTGTATGCTTTATACTTTGAATTCAGCTTCTGTTGTCCTGGATTTTAATGTTCAAAATTTTATACAAAGGCAAAAATCCTAAAATGTACTACAGATGCACCATTATTGTTATTTTCACCAACTATCTCATGTATACCAGTTTACAGTCTAAGGAAGCTTGCTTTCTGACCATAAAGCAGTCACGTGGTCCATGTAGCAGAGCATTGTACCTTACACAGCATAGAGTAGCCTATAACAACAAGAGTTCAATTTACCATAGCCAAGTAATTAAAAAAGATACAAAGGTACAACAAATTTGGTTTTCATGAGTTACCGCAGCTTACAACAAATTAACCTAGGCCAATGATGTCTTCTGCGTCAACCACCATCATATGTGTACCTTTTGTATTTCTTTATTATTTCACTCAACCTGTGGATTACACATAAACTTGAATTGATAACTAATTCGAAAATTTTGCATATAAGTTACTAATATTGTATTGATCCTTACAGTAATGTAACACCCAGCATTTATCAGATTTTTTTCTGGTAAGCATAATATCAAAAATATCAATAAATCTTCGGTGCAATGATAGAAGTGAAAACGTTTAAATGTCTTTTAATAGATTTTTGGTTTTTAAAGCACTGGACAAAAGCACATTGGATACTATCAATTGGATTTAAATGTCTGGCACCTAATCTTGTTAAGTAAATTGTAATGGGCACTCCATTTTACTGGATTACAAAGTTCAGCATAAACAAAGCATCAGGTTGCCCAACAATATACATAGCTAGAAAGGTCAACGCCGTTCTTTATTAAACTAAAACTCTTTTGTACCTTTCACTAAATAGGGTTTTTTAAGGTTGGAATGATTTTAACATACAGTACTTTATGTTTTTAGATGATTATAAGAAAAAAGTATATCAATTATGATTAAATGCCTTTTTAGAAGGTTTCACATCTGTCAGGTTTAACTATAACTATCCCAAACAGCTTCAAAGCAGAAGTAAAGCATTTAATTTATTTCAAATACCCAGCATCGGTTAAATGTATAAAATCTTAACTGTATTTCCAAAAAATAAAACAGTGGAAATCAGAGCAAATGGAAAGTCATAAGTATGTTTATAGTACTTCATACAGCAGTGAAACACATCTGGCACAATGAGATCCTGCATAATACAACACAGCTATGAAATAAGAGGAGGATACAGGTGTACCATCACTTACCTGGCCTGTTTTTGCACGTCTATCTGATTTGTCCATCTCCTCCTTCGATGCTTTTTACTTTCGGTGAGAAGGACGAGGCAGAAGATGAGCAGAAGGAATTTGAATGAATGAGGCATTTTCAGCACAGCGGTTAGACTAGGATCTGCTCTGCAGTTTCTTCCAGCAGTGGTAATGCCTAGTGGTGCACACATTGAGTCAGCTGTTTGTCCTAGGAATCATACTGACCAGACAGATCAGTGTGCAGGCTGTGCTTCTGACTCCTATAAAGCACTCAGATCACAGATCTTCCTCACATGAATGATAGGCACTGGCCATTTCTGAGGGCTAGCAGAAGTTGGCTGTGCTTTGCTACATATCCCCTGGGGTCCTAGGACAGAGATTTCACTAAACCCCTTACATAATAGGCATGTGGTTCACAATGCAATTACGGACACTCTGGATGATTCATCAGAGCACTAATCTGGGTTAGATTTTTCATGACAGACGATGGAATCTTGACAAGTACTTCCAAAACGCTGCGTTAAGAATTTTAGTTTTAACATTCCATCTAATGTCTAGTCACAAATACTGACAAGCACTGGCACAGGGCAGATAATTCACAGTGTTCGTTCAGACCTTGTAGTAAACACCACTGTGTAAGTCTCATATGCTTTTAAAAGTAATCTATCAATATGCATAAACATGTACATATGTACACACGCTTTATATAGAATGCTAATATAGCAGCATTGCATCAGTCTGAAACAATACATAACATTTCTAGCATGTAAGAGATATTACAATTAAACAGAGGAATAACAGTTACACAAATTCAGAGATGAGAATTTTGCTGAGAATTCATTTAGAATCCTGATCAACTCAGTATCACATACATTATATTGTCTGTTTTAAACCATTATGCATTGCTGGCATCAAAATGATTTTAATATAGCAAAATCAAATGTGTAAGCAGTGACATAAAACGATTCTGTGTTATATTATGTGTTGCAAGTGACATGAGTGACAAGAGAAAGTTAGAGAATTAAATAATAATAAATAAAAAGAAGACTTGATTTAAGATCAAATCTGACATGTCCAATCAATAAAAACGCAACAATTACATTTTTTACAAAGTAATATACTGTATAGACGTAGAGCAAGATAGAAAATAATTTTCTCTTAGTCAAACTACTTTTGGAGATCATACAACTACTAAATTTGAATCTTCTTGAAACTATGCCCAAACTGTGAAATTAAACAAATTTTAAGATAATTTTTGTATGGATAGAATTATTATGATAAAGAGAATATTATTATTATTTTTGCTAGAAGTAATCTTTCTTTTGGTCTATTATGTTGACTTCCAAAAGGTTTATTTAGACAGAATAATCTGTCAGCCCTACATTAAATGCACATTATATATTGGTTTGTGACATATTGGTTATTTTTTCACATTAACTGATGTGTTATCTTTGTTGCTATTCCTATAAAATCTTTATAGGAATCTTGATAAACTGGTTTCTAAAGAGAGGGTAGTAGTGTTTTTTTATTTTTATTTTTTGTTTTCTGCCTTTAGAAACTCTATATGAAGTGGTGTAGAAAAGATTCTGCTGTTTGTGTATTAAGTTCTGTAAGCTTTTTTTCAGCAAAGCAGTTAAGATTAGCCTGGTAAGAATGTAAAAAGGAGCCTAGAGTCTCACTTATGGTTCTGAAGTGGTAAATATAATATATAATGTAATATAATAATAATAATAATAATAATAATATAATATGTAATGTTCATACTTATCTGACTAAAACCATATTGAAAATTGTATTTTTCAGCCCTTCACATAAGGAAAAAAATCTATATAAAAACAATATACTTTAATTTTAAAGTAGTATATAGCTAAGCACTGTTATCTTGAAACAGGAAGAATTTACGTATTAAGACTTCCGGCAACAATCTAAAGAAAATAGAGGATAATTCCTCATCTAGGATAGCGGGTAGAGACAATAAAGTCATTATATTTTCCCCTAGTGCCCAACTGTGTTTCAGCATTGGTAAGTTTAAATAGCACATACATCCCAAGATTTTGGAGCCATATATTCTATATACTGTAGCTATTTTAGGCATGATGGCTATTGTTAGTACAAGTATGGAGAACATGGGATCCTTGGGCAAATGGCACATTTGGACTGAGAGGACAACTGGTTTTCAAAAAGGTGGGAAAAGTGTATACCTTCCTATATATTTACTAATATGAATAGCATAGTGATTCAAAATAGTTAATTTTAATTAAAAGAGTTTAGTTCTGCTTTAATATTGGGTTTCAGTATGCAGGAAGATGATCCAGGAGCCAGCAATGCTAAAACAAGGAGTAGTAGAGTGATCTTTCTGACTGGCCAAAATTATAAATCTTTTTGGCAAGTAAAACAGTAAACATGTCGTATGTATATTTCAACCATGTATTTAGCAGTTTTCCTTGAGTTACAGCTCAAAAAAAAATTAACCAAAATTTAAAAACCCTTGTTAAATCCACCAGGGGGACATTTGGTCACATTTTGCTCCATAGCAGCGTTGTGCTATAAAAGCACATCTTTATGTCTGTTTGTGTTGGCTGTCAGCTCCACCCCAGGCAGAAGCCCAATATATGGGTGTTCCCATGGGGGAGTTACAGCACAGCTCCCCTCTCAGATTCTCACTTTGCAATGTTTCACTGTAAAAAAAATCTCTCTTCTAACTCCATTTATTATCATGATTATTGATTTGTGAAAGCAGTCTGGTGACACGTCGCAGTCTATGAGACTTGCAGTCACTGAAGTTATTCACCTTTCTGCTTGCTGGAGACCCCCATGATCCTGTCAGATTATTGCCTGTGTGAAAGATGTGAGGAAGTAACAGCAGAGCTGTCCCTTACTGCAGCACCAGCTCTTGCCAAGTCTAAACAGCACTCCGCTCTGCTTCAGCATCCAATCTGCAATAGGTAACTGCTTTTCAGCATACCTTGCCTGGTTCCAGTTGCAGTGAATGTTTACAAACAGAGCACAATTCAACTACACAAGTATCCCACTCTGCACTCACAATAGTAAAGGATCAGTTGGCTCTGGCGGGGCTATGTAATCTACCTTCTGGTGCAGTTGATGTTTACTAGCAGCTGTCAGATCAGCACACAGCCCCGCCAGCACTGACTGATATTTTACTAATGTGAATGATCAGTTACACAGCCCTACCAGGCAAATTAAGCGAACCTCTGCCCCTGCTGTGCTGAGTGACAGTGCACATCTCCGTGCACCTGCTGCCAGTGACAAGCGTTGTCAATCAGCCCTCAATAAATAACCATCTTCTTGTGAGCAGCATGGTTGGATAACAATTGGGGAGGGACACTCTTTCATCCATGCTAGCTGAAGAACAACAGCACAGAACAGAATGGGATAAAGAGCCCCATGCATTTGGTCCACTGGGGGGTTCAACAAGGATTTTTAAGATGTAATAAGGAAAGGATTGCCACTACTCCCGACCAGCCCAGGTGACGAAATGATAAAGAGCGGCCTCAGTCTACATGCGTCCACCAAACCACATACTCTAATGCCCCCCTTGGGTGGGGTGAAATACATCAGGGTGAGTGGTTTGGTGGATACATGTAGGCTAATGCGGCTCTTTATCGTTTCTTCACCTGGGCTGGTCGGGAGGAGCGGCGATCCTTTCCTCTTTACATTTACTAACTCCCTGGATTGGTTTTAGGACAAGCCTGCAGCCCATGTTCTGAGACACAGGGTTATGCTTTCACCTCTACTTTAAGCGGCGCCAATAGCAATCAAAAAAGGATTTTTAAGATTTCATGATACTTTTTTAAGATTATAATGCAACAGTCTTTCTATAATGCCGCAGCCAAACATTTCAATGTTTTAAAAATACATGGGGGGGTTATTTACTAAAGGAAAATCCACTTTGCACTGCAAGTGCACTTGAAAGTGCACTGAAAGTGCACTTGGAAGTAAAGTCGCTGTAGATCCAAGGAGGACATGCGAGGAAAATAAAAAACAGCATTTTAGCTTGCACATGATTGGATGATAAAATCAACAGAGCTTCCACTCATTTCAGATCTAACCCTTAGATTTAGAGCAACTGCACTTCCAAGTGCACTTTCAGTGCAAAGTGGATTTGCCTTTCGTAAATAACCCCCATGGTTTTCTTTACATTTTCTGGACTTATGGACTTTCCATTTTTGGCACTGCTGATTTTTAACAAACAGATTAGAAACTGCGTTCAAACAATACTGACTGTTAGATCTTTCCCTTTAATGCTACCAAATGCATATGATCAAACATTGTTACAAGTACTACAACTACTCATTAGGACTACTGTTGTCCAAACTGCTAGACATGTCTACTGGCAAACTGGGTATTCTCAAGCATGCTTGCAAATACTCCATCCCATTGGTGCAGTTTGTTCACACTGGAGATTTTTTTTTTTTATCCGCACATCCCATATCACCTACTTCTCTACTATTAGACTTTGAGCTCCTGTGTATCCCTGAATGATTTGTTACATGCTGTGTCTTGTGTTGTATAGATCATATGTATTTCAGGTAATAGCTTTACATCCTCAGAAGAAGTGTCTTTACTACTTCCCCCTACAAAAAGTTTTAGAACACAGTTGGGTGGAAGCTCCCGAATTCCAGTCCTGCCCATTGATGACTGCTGACAGGCAGGCAATGGTAAAATCTAAAACCAAAGGTAAAGTTAGAATTAGACATAAGGCAGGATAGGTGGCAGATAATTATATTTGGAAAACAGATAAAAAAGACAGACATAGCTTGGAGCCAGGGTCGTAACTAGGAGCAACATTTTAGGAACGGTTACCAGAAAACAAGTTAGCTGATAACCAAGAGCAAGATAATCTCAAGAGAACTCCCCAAAGCACTTACAAAAAGTATTTGACCCTTTATCAGTGCACTAAGCTAGATTTAATACTAGGGCATAAGAGGTCATTGCATTTTGCTAATGTCTAAGTAACATTTCTGTCTGAACCTAAAAAATGTATGACCATCTGCACTAGGGACTGAATGACAGGTAAGCCAGCTTGTTGCTGGAGAGTTATGAGGGGTGTGCAGCTGCCACGTGCTCTTAACACACTAAACATTATTGAGGAATTTGTAGCAACTTTGAACATTAAAGTTAATGGTAATGATCGGTAATGATTATTTAAAATGTGCAAAGAATGGAATGCAAGACAGCAGTCACATAATTTCTATAAAAATACAAACCAAGCAAACTGTGACAATAATAAAACAGATTTATGTGAAAAACAATCTATAATGTAATCCAAAATAACAGAGTATATTTGTAGTTCTGGCAGTTAGATATGGTTATTTGAGATGTGTGCGTTTCAAAAAAAAGAAAATGGTGCATGATGAATAGAAATGTCTTATTATTGTCAGTTTTTATAAAACATGAAATGAGATGCCAAAATTAACAACTGTTGTTAGAGGATGCTTGAAACTGAAAAGTACTTGGCATGTTATCAGTGTGCCTGAAAATAAAACAATCCACGTTGCGGAAAGTTACGCGTTTCAAAAAAAGGAAACCGTAATGTGCTTTTCCAAGGAAGTGACTTTTGTGTGCTGGGGCGATTTCCAATAAATCAACGCTGGATGAAATTGAGATTGAGTGCAAGTAGCATAGGCTGCTTATTGGTCACATTGGGGGTGTTGACTCCATGAGAAAAGGAGTTCAGTGCCAAATAGGGTGTGGCTCTCCAAATGGGATTCAAGAGGCCTGGCTTTCAAAAGATGTAATTTGTCATTGCAAAAGATATTTTCAATCTTTGTTTGGAAAAAATATACAACTTTCATTACCTGGTCATTCTGCCTTGTTCTTGGTATGGAGTGAAAACTGTCTCCCAACTGGGCTCCTCCATTCAGGGCGAAGACCAGGTTGGGGGGTGGAGGCAGGAGGAAAAGCTGACAAAACACAATGTTTTCATGTGGCAGCTGTGTGGTGACCCTACACTCCCCTCATCCTGTGTTGTACTACAGTATTATCAAAATCAGGGTTGGCAATTGGTTGATAATGGCAATGTGATGGATTCTTACCACCACTTCCAGACCTCCCCAGCAGCAGGCAAAACCTGTCACTTCATGTTATTTGTTGTAATTGGGCTTTTAGTTGTGCCGGTTGTCTATGCCTGCTCTCCTGTTGATTGCAGATGCCTGGCTGAGAGTGCAGACTCTAAGTCTGGGTTCACACTGAAGACAGAGGAGACTCAGAGTAGGGGGTCCGGTTCGTTCCTGTTCTCTGTTTCAGGGACGAATCAGGCCTGATTCTTTGCCTGAATTCCGACCTGAAACTGAGCCAAAGACACCCAGAACCTCTGTGCAAGGAGATTGAGAGGCGGTCACAATCTCCTGTCATGCTAATTGGATGTGGTATCCGCATCCAATTCGCACTAGTGTGAACCTAGCCTAAAGGGCAACTCCACAAAGCAAAGGGACTTTGCTTTTTAATCTGCAGCTGCTGTCGTTTTCTGTAACATTCAATGCAATATGGAAACCTGGAAGCGCTTCTGTACACCATTGGTGATCAGAACACCCTCAGAAATGTAATTTCCTGCTTGTTTGACTGGTTCACTGATTTCAAACTTCCAGCATCCCCTGCAATAGAAAGTTTAGTTTTGATAAGATCTACAAGAATTATCCCCTTCAGCCCTGAAATATTTGGCTGCTCAATGACCAGAATATTTTTTGTGATACGACTCTGCGTCGCTTTAACTGACAATTGCGCAGTCTTGCAACTCTGTGTCTAAACAAAATTTACGTAGTTTTTTTCCCACAAATAGAGCTTTCTTTTGGTGGTATTTGATCATGTCTGTGGTTTTTATTTTTTGTGCTATAAACCAAAAAAAGAGCGACAATTTTGAAAAAAAAAAACACAATATTTTGTACTTTTTGCTATAATAAATATTATTGCAGTTTAGGCCAATATGTATTCTTCTACATTTTTTTTTTTCATAAGAAAAAATGCAATAAGCGTATATTGATTGGTTTGCGCACAAGTTATAGCGTCTACACAATAGGGGATAGATTTATGGCATTTTTATTATTATAATTTTTTTACTAGTAATGGCGGCGATCTGCGATTTTTATCATGACTGCAACATTATGGCGGACACATCAGACACTTTTGACAAATATTTGGGACGATTGACAATTATACAGCCATCAGTGCTATAAAAATGCACTGATTACTGTATAAATGCCACTTCCAGGGAAGGGGTTAACACTAGGGGCCGATCAAGGGGTTAACTGTGTTCCTTGACAGTGTGTTCTAACTGTAGGGAGATGGGACTTACTAGAGGAAATGACAGGTCGTGGTTCCTAGCTATTAGGAACTCACGATCTGTCTCTCCTCACAGAACAGAACAGGGATTTGTGTGTTTATGTTTTGCGTGCCTGCTATCCCGCTTAAAGGAGCCGACGTATAGCTACGACGGCTCGCGGGAACGTGCCGACCTGCCGCAGTATAATGACAGCAGCTGGTCGGCAAGCAGTTAAAGAATTCCAGGTATGGATATTTTTTTGCTACTTACACTGGTCCAGCATGGACCAATATAACTATGTATAAACAATACCTGTGGGCTTCGTGTTGAAGGATGAAAATAACTGAAGCAGATACCACTACTCTAGTGATCTCCACTTGCCTCCAGGTCTTGTGCTAAGTAGCTGCCTTGTTGCATTGTGAACACATGAAGTCAGCCACTCAGCATGGGCAGTATTAAGAGAATTCTTTGTATTTTCTCAAAGAATGCAATGCTCCCCACCTTATGCAATCAGAGAAAGCTTTGCATTAATTGGAAAAATGCAAAGCATTCTCTGAATGGTGCTTGTGTCAAGCGGCCAGACTCCTGTGTTCACAATGCAGCAGGGAAGCTACTTGGCACAGAACCTGGAAGCTAATGGAAGTAGCAGTGCCTACTACAGTGATTTCTGTCGTTTTAGAGTATTGTTTCTCAACCTTTTTTCAGTCAAGGCATCCTTTAAAATTATGGTCAAGCTCAAGGCACCCTTTAAAATTATAGACAGTCTCGAGACACCCCATTCTAAAATGTAAAAGACTATTCTAATAGCTTTACACAATGCAGCAACATCCACACGTAGGACACCCAAAGTTAGAGGTGATTTATTCTTCCAAAGCAAATACACTTTTGCACACTGGTATGGACCAGTATTCCAATGTCTCCCTTCTCCCTCAATTTCTCTCCATCAGTCAGCTAATGTCACCCCAGTGCTGAGGGAGAGTTGCAGGGGAGGGTCAAACAAGGATGCTGTGGAGGCAACAGACATCCTCCTTATTAACTGATGATATAATTGGTTGTTAGGATGCCAGTATCTAGAAAACCGTAATGGTGCATACTGAAAAACCCGTGGCTTTGTGTAAATAAAAGGCAGGCTTGATACATTTTTAGGCATTTTGCCAAGGTACCCCTGAAGAAACCTCAAGGCACCCTGGTTGAAAAAGGCTGGTTTAGAGGGATCCCACAGGTATGGTATTTACATGATTACATTGGTCCAAGCTCAACCAATGTAACTATGTAAATAATACCATACCTGGAATTTTTCTTTAACCACCTTGCGACCGCCGGCTGTCAAATGACGGCCAGGCGGCGCAGCTCTCAGCGCGGGAGGGTGTCATATGACGTCCTCCCCTTCAGTGCACTCCAGGGAGCGCGCGCGCGCGCTCTCGCCGTGTCACTGGGCACCCGATGCACGTGCCCAGTGGCCGCGATGTCCGCTGGGCACCCGCGATTGCCCGGTAACACAGCGGGACCGTGGATCTGTGTGTGTAAACACACAGATCAACGGTCCTGTCAGAGGAGAGGAGCCGATGGTATGTTCTCTGTACAGAGAAACACCGATCGGTCTCCTCCCCTTGTGAGTCCCCTCCCCCCACAGTAAGAATCACTCCCAGGGAACATAATTAACCCCTCCCCACCCCCTAGTGGTTAACCCCTTCACTGCCAGTGTCATTTATACAGGAATCAATGCATTTAAATAGCATTGATTGCTGTATAAATGACAATGGTGCCAAAAATGTGTCAAAAATGTCCGATGTGTCTGCCATAATGTCGCAGTCACAATAAAAATCGCAGATCGCCGCCATTACTAGTGTAGCGGGGTCGTACCCCTTTTAGGGGAAGAGACTACATTCCCCATAATTCCCCAGGCTCCCGGGCTGTTTGTTTCCGCCCGAGAGGCTTCTGGGGGAGGTGATAAAAGGGAAGAGGAGAGACCGCCTCTTCCTCTTCTGACTGGGCTGGTGAGGCAGACACTTCTAAGTGAGGAGACACCTGTGCGGACCGGGACTGCTGAAGGCCTGAAGCCTGGGCCTTGCAGCAGGTGGAGAGAGACTCTCATCCCTCAGAGTCAGCAGCAGCGGAGCAGAGACTCTTCCATACAGTCGGTCGGTCGGAGCTGAGGACCGGAGCGCAGGGGCTGTGACGGAGGAGACCGGACGCCGACATTAGAGGGACCGGAGCTGAGGACGGTACCCCAGGATTGGTGAGAGAGCTGAAAGGCTCATCCTGCATTGTTATACACACGTTTATGCCTATTGAACTGCCAAGGCACAATTTACCTCAGAGCAGCAGATGTTACTTTCTGTGGATTACAAATACACCATTTAAAGCTACATGTGCACCACCTCTACAGATTTATTGCCGGTGAAGAACACTGTACTTGTACAAGGACTGAGCTCTATTGCTAGGGATCAGGCCTGGTCCGTTAGGTAGGCGCAGATAGATTTATTGCACCTCAGGGGTGCATAGCAGATGGTCGCCACACTTGGCGCTCCGTTTCCCCATTGCTAGTTTGTTACATATATGTGTACATGTTAAAGTGCATATTGCAGGGTCCTGCCAAAGTATTGTAAGTCAAATGTTTAAATGCATGTTACTATTTCTTTTCATTACTGCCAAAGTAAAGCCAGTTATTCTTATCTCAGCAGTCTGCTTGTGAGTTCATACCCATTACACTTAGAGTATAAGTGATGTTTATATGTGCATAGATACATACCCCTTTACTAACTGTGCCAGAGCGGGTAGAGCAAATTGCCGGGGTTGGTGGAGCTGTACTCAGGGACCCAAAACAAACCAGCGGCCCTCTTAACTGGGGGTATCGCTACACGTGGGGGCTCGTAATCCGGGATCCTGAGTCAGCGGGAAAAGCCGCCAGAAGGTACCGGCATGGACCCGATAGAAGTGGGACGGTGGTACACACTATGGGCCACTGACCCAGCCGCAGCAACAGTCATTGAACTGCCAGGGATATGGCAGAGAGAGGCAGTCAAGCAGCTCATAATGTCATTATCCCCAGGCCACAAGCCATGGATAATGGATATGAGAAATGATGCCGGGTATACATACGCCCTAATAGAATGGCAGGAAGAGACTCCAGAGCAGTTCAGGAGCCAAAGCATACAAGCACCGAATGGTCAGGCCTATCAAGTGCTGCATGCGCTGCCGCGCAAGGGAGACTATTCTCCTATGAAAGCCATGCTATCCCCAAAGAAGGAAGAGCAGAAGGGCGCGGAAAGTCCCGCACAATCTACTCTTAGCGCAGAACTGTGTGCTGTCCTAGGGGAGATTGTGACTCAGTGCAGAAGAGACCCCGGGGATTACCCAATGTCGGGATACAGGAAACTCCGGATGTTTTCAGGGAGGACACCTGTACCCTCGGGAGAAGAAGGATTTGAAGAGTGGTTAGATGGTGCCACGCAGGCCTTAGAAGAATGGGAGGTCTCAGAAGGCAGAAAGAAGCAAAGGATTGTTGAGAGCCTAAAAGGGCCTGCCTTAGAGGCCATACGCAATCTGAAGACAAGCAAGAAGGATTGCACTGCCCAGGACTACATAGACATCCTGGAAAGTGTGTTTGGTGGGACAGAAAAAGTCACAGAACTTACCTATCAACTGGAACACTGTTACCAGAAGACAGGGGAGAAGCTGTCAGAGTACATGGGACGTATAGACAAGATCCTGCATAGGATTATCCTGAAGAAGGGGATAGATCCGGGGAAGGTAGATGAAGCCCGTGCCCAGCAGGTGGTCAGGGGGGCCCAACCCCTGGACCCTGTCGCACTAGTGCTACGCACCCGGCAGGATGGGAAGAGCCTGGACTACCCTGATCTCATTCGAATGGTCAGAGAAGAAGAGGCCATGTTGGAGGAGAAACGGGAAAAGCAAGTGATGGGGTCTACAAAACTTCCAGTGGCCACGGTCAGGTCGGCCTTAACCCCTGAAAGAGAGACAGAGGTAGATGCCCTGAAGTTGCAGATGTCCCAGATGATGGAGATACTGACATCTCTTGTGGCGAAAAAGACGCCCAGTCCCAAGAAAGAAGCAACCAGGAGGGAATTGTTTCCAGCTGTTTCAGCACCAGCATCCCCACCTGACTACGGTAAGATGATATGTTTTAATTGTGGAGGAATTGGTCATATTGCAGCTGTATGTTCCAGTCCCAGGAAGAAGAAAACAGAAAGCCGCCAGCCGGCGGGAAACGCCAAAGGGCCCCGGTGAAGGAGTCAACCGGGTGCCCATCACCTTCAGTGAGCTCCAAGAAGCATAGCAGGAAGAGAAAGCGAGGAGATCAAACCCCTAAAAAGGGGCCCAGGGATCCTCAACCAAGGTGCACTCCAGAGAAAGGGGGCAAGACCCCTCCGAAGAGACACAGCACTCCCAAGCGTGAACCCTTCAAAATGAGAGATAACAATGTCCCTCAACGGGTTCACACTCCCACTAAGAGGGAGAAAATTAATGCATACCAGGCTCAAGAAAGGATCAAGCGCAAATCCAGTGCTTGTAAAGGAAAGAGTCCAAAGAAGAAGGTAGCATCAACTCGGCCCTACCCAGAAGAGCTGGTTGGTCCATCCCCTACTGTACCTATCCAGGTGGAAGGAGTGTACACGAAGGCTCTCCTAGACACTGGAGCACAAGTGACCCTATTGTACAGGGACTTCTACGACAGATACCTGAGTCATCTGCCCATACAGAAGATAGAAGAGTTGGAAATAAGGGGACTAGGAACTCAGAGTTTCCCCTATGATGGATACCTACCCATACGGTTGACGTTTGATCCATCCGTAGCTGGAAAGGCTGAAGTGTTTGACACCTTAGCAGTGGTGTGTCCCCGCCCACCAGGAACCAGCAAGACTTCCCTGATTATAGGGACGAACACGGACCTAGTCAGAAGGCTTCTGACCCCCCTGGTGAAGAAAGAGAATCTTCCAGCTCCCAAGATCCAGCCCATGCTGAAGGCAGCCTATCAGCGGTTGGTCCTAGAGCAGAAGACCCCAAGTGAGGGGATAGGAAGGGTATGGAGGCTTGGAAAAGAAGGAGCAGTGTTACAGCCAGGAGAGGTGACCTGCATGAGAGCCACGGTGAAACTTACCTGGGAGCAGCCTGGCCCCTTTGTGATGTTGGAACCTGACCCAATGGAGGGTCACTCAGGTCTGGAAGTGATACCAGAAGTAATCTCATTGAAGGACCTGAAGAAGGCTAGAGGAAGAGTCCCTGTCAGTGTGAGGAACCCCACGGAGCAGCCCGTGGAGATCCCTGCCAGGATGCTTCTGGGACAGGTGAGTCCTGCTGTCCCAGTTGGCTGGTCAGAAGTGAAGGGGACGGGTGAAGGAGAAGATGTTTGGAAGAAACTCTCCATGGAAAACCCAAACCTACCTGGAGCTTGGAAAGAGAGAGCCAAGGCCCAGCTGACCAGATGGGAGAAGATTTTCTCTAAAGATGAGTTTGATGTGGGGTGTGCGAGGAGTGCCACCCATCGAATCCGCATGCAAGAGGACAAGCCATTCAGAGAGAGAGTGAGGCGGGTCCCGCTAGCAGATCTGGAGGATCTGAGGGAGCAGCTTGCGGAACTGAAGAAGACGGGAGTGATTAGGGAGTCCAGAAGCCCCTATGCCTCCCCCATAGTGGTGGTCAGGAAGAAGAATGGGTCATTGAGGCTCTGCATTGACTACAGAACTCTCAACAGGAGGACCATTCCTGACCAGTACACCACGCCAAGGATAGAGGATGCCTTACAGAGTTTATCTGGAGCTAAGTGGTTCAGTGTGATGGACCTCAAGAGTGGGTATTACCAAATCCCCATGCATCCAGAAGACAGAGAAAAGACTGCCTTCATAACCCCAGTAGGATTCTTTGAGTTCAACAGGATGCCTCAGGGCCTATCTGGAGCTCCTGCTACATTTCAACGCCTTATGGAAAGGACAGTTGGAGACATGAACCTCATAGAAGTCCTTGTGTATCTGGACGATGTCATTGTCTTTGGAAAGACTTTGGAAGAACATGAAGCCAGGTTGGAGAAAGTACTGAAGAGGCTCAGTGAAGAGGGACTCAAACTTTCTCCCGAGAAGTGTCGGTTCTATCAGTCTTCTGTGAACTATCTGGGACACATAGTGTCTGAAAAGGGAGTGGCTACAGACCCTGAGAAGTTGGAGGCAGTTACTTCGTGGCCAAGACCCACAACAGTTACAGAACTCCGATCTTTCTTGGGGTTCTGCTCCTACTACCGCAGGTTTGTGGATGGGTTTGCCCGCATTGCCAAACCCCTAAACGAGCTGCTCAAGACAGAAGGAGAGGAAGATGGATTGGGGCCTAGGAGGTCCAGTGAGTCGGTCCAAGACCAATGGAACTCAAGGTGTGAAGAGGCTTTCAGAACCTTGAAGAGAAGTCTCACCACAGCCCCAGTTTTGGCCTACGCTGATCCCACTAGACCATATGAGCTACATGTTGATGCCAGCCATGAGGGCCTAGGTGGAGTACTCTACCAGGAGTATGAAGACCAGCTACGACCAGTGGCCTATGTGAGCCGGAGCCTGACCCCCTCCGAGAAGAACTATCCCACCCACAAGTTGGAGTTCTTAGCCCTCAAGTGGGCAGTTGTTGACAAACTGAGAGACTATCTGTATGGGGCCGACTTTACTGTAAAGACAGATAACAACCCCTTGACCTATCTATTCACCACCGCCAAGCTGGATGCAACTGGACACAGATGGTTGGCGGCGTTGTCTGGATTCAATTTCAGCCTCAAGTACAGACCAGGGGCTGGAAATAGGGATGCAGATGCCCTGTCCCGAAGATCCCATGTCATGGTCGATGACTGGGAAGACTGGACCCAAGTGGCACCAGAAGGAGTGCGAGCCCTTTGTCAGGGGGCTGAACTCCAAGCCAGAGGAGGATCCAGAGCTGAAGAGATAGGAGTTACCACAGTGGGAGTCCCAAAGTGTTACTGTGGGGTAACTCAATTAGAAGAAGAGTGCCTACCGAAGCTGTCCAAGAAGGAGTTAAGGTGTGACCAATTGGAAGATCCCATGGGGAGATTGGTCCTGGAAGCCCTGGAAGACAAGAGTCCAGAGGGACTTCGCCTTCACCCTTCTAAAGAAGCTCGCCTACTAAGGAGAGAGTTGGACAAGTTACAGGTGCATCAGGGGGTAGTCTACCGAAGGGGCCCCTCTGATAGCCCAGAAGATAAGTGGCAGTTGTTTCTCCCAGAAAAGCATCGAGAGACTGTGCTGATTGCCTTACATGACCAGCATGGTCACTTGGGAGCAGAGAGAACCTTCCAACTTATCAGAGACCGGTTTTATTGGCCCTGCATGAGGGCCGAAGTGGAGGAGTATTGCCATTCCTGTGCAAGATGCATTCAGAGAAAGACTTTACCCCATCAAGCTGCCCCAATGGGCCACCTACAGAGTCAAGGCCCAATGGATCTGGTATGCATTGATTTTCTCTGCCTTGAACCCGATTTGAGTGGATTGGGAAATGTTCTGGTGGTAACCGACCATTTCACCCGTTATGCTCAGGCTTTCCCAACCAAGGACCAGAAGGCCTCTACAGTAGCCAAGGTACTTCTGGAGAAGTACTTTGTTCACTATGGACTACCACAGAGAATCCATTCAGACCAAGGAAGGGACTTTGAGAGTCGCCTGATCAGGAAGCTACTAGATTCTCTGGGAGTAGAGAAGACTAGAACCACACCATATCACCCTCAAGGTGATGCCCAGCCTGAAAGGTTCAACAGGACTCTATTGAACATGTTGGGAACTTTGGAAACAGAGAAGAAGCAACATTGGAGTCAACACATATCAGCTCTAGTGCATGCTTACAACTGCACCACAAGTGATGTGACAGGTTTCTCCCCTTACCGACTTATGTTTGGGAGAGAAGCAAGATTGCCAGTGGATTTGGCCTTCGGCATTTCCTTAGACCATGCCTCTGCTGCCTCCCACAAAGGATATGTGGACAGACTGAGGCACAGTTTGAAGATAGCTTATGAAAAAGCTCAAGCGGCCTCTGACCAGAGGGGGGCCCGAAATAAGAGGAACTTTGATTTGAAAGTTAGAGTACAGGACCTACAGCCTGGGGACCGTGTACTGTTACGCAATCTAGGGATCCCTGGGAAACACAAGATTGCTGATAGATGGAGATCAGAGCCATATATCATCTGTAGGAAACTTCCAGGATTGCCTGTCTACAAGTTAAAGCCAGAAGGAAGAGTGGGGCCTTTGAAGACCTGGCATAGGAATCATTTGCTCCCACTCACTGAAGCAGTCAGAATACCTCCAGCGAGAGACGTACCTGAATCTGTTTCCATTCTGGATACCCCCAGGCCTAACACTAGGTCTCAGACATCCCAAGTTAGGGGTGGACAAGATCCCCAACCAGAGGAAGAAAGAGGAGAACTTGAATGGCTATGGCCTTCCTCAACCCCAGGAAATTCCGCCATAGATCTTCCACCTACTGAAGATGCGGAAGATAACACATTGAACCCAGAAGCCACAGAGTTTGTGCCATTCAGTGTTGTGCCTGAGTGCTGGGAAGATATCCCTGGTCTCTACTCAGAAGAAGAAGAAGTAGATGTTTCAGAACCAGAGATGTTGCCAGAATGTGTTCCTGAAGAAGTCCCAAGAGAACAGAGATCTCGCAGAGTTGTGAAGCCTCCCAAGAAGTTAACTTACCCCCAAATGGGAAAAAGTTCAGAGGATTCTGTTACCACAGCAAGGAGAAGTGCTGAACGCCCTGACCCATCCACTGTTCATTTGGTGGAGGGCAACCCCAGCTCACTCTCTGGCACAGTTAAACAGGTCGCCCACACTGAAGTGACCTGTAGACAGGACAGCTCCCCATCTCATGCTAATTGGTGGGAAGCTCCTCTGTCTGAATTATGTGAACGTGTTGTCTCAAAGAAAGCTTGTAGTTTGAACAATGTCTTTGGGGACCAAAGATTCAAAGTGGGGGGAGTGTGTAGCGGGGTCGTACCCCTTTTAGGGGAAGAGACTACATTCCCCATAATTCCCCAGGCTCCCGGGCTGTTTGTTTCCGCCCGAGAGGCTTCTGGGGGAGGTGATAAAAGGGAAGAGGAGAGACCGCCTCTTCCTCTTCTGACTGGGCTGGTGAGGCAGACACTTCTAAGTGAGGAGACACCTGTGCGGACCGGGACTGCTGAAGGCCTGAAGCCTGGGCCTTGCAGCAGGTGGAGAGAGACTCTCATCCCTCAGAGTCAGCAGCAGCGGAGCAGAGACTCTTCCATACAGTCGGTCGGTCGGAGCTGAGGACCGGAGCGCAGGGGCTGTGACGGAGGAGACCGGACGCCGACATTAGAGGGACCGGAGCTGAGGACGGTACCCCAGGATTGGTGAGAGAGCTGAAAGGCTCATCCTGCATTGTTATACACACGTTTATGCCTATTGAACTGCCAAGGCACAATTTACCTCAGAGCAGCAGATGTTACTTTCTGTGGATTACAAATACACCATTTAAAGCTACATGTGCACCACCTCTACAGATTTATTGCCGGTGAAGAACACTGTACTTGTACAAGGACTGAGCTCTATTGCTAGGGATCAGGCCTGGTCCGTTAGGTAGGCGCAGATAGATTTATTGCACCTCAGGGGTGCATAGCAGATGGTCGCCACACTTGGCGCTCCGTTTCCCCATTGCTAGTTTGTTACATATATGTGTACATGTTAAAGTGCATATTGCAGGGTCCTGCCAAAGTATTGTAAGTCAAATGTTTAAATGCATGTTACTATTTCTTTTCATTACTGCCAAAGTAAAGCCAGTTATTCTTATCTCAGCAGTCTGCTTGTGAGTTCATACCCATTACACTTAGAGTATAAGTGATGTTTATATGTGCATAGATACATACCCCTTTACTAACTGTGCCAGAGCGGGTAGAGCAAATTGCCGGGGGTTGGTGGAGCTGTACTCAGGGACCCAAAACAAACCAGCGGCCCTCTTAACTGGGGGTATCGCTACACTAGTAAAAAAAAAAATATTAATAAAAATGCTATAAAACTATCCCCTATTTTGTAAACGCTATAACTTTTGCGCAAACTAATCAATAATCGCTAATTGCAATTTTTTTTACCAAAAATATGTAGAAGAATACGTATCGGCCTAAACTGATTTTTTTTTATATATTTTTTGGGGATATTTAGTATAGCAAAAAGTAAAAAATATTGTTTTTTTTTTAAATTTGTCGCTCTTCTTTTGTTTATTGCGCAAAAAATAAAAAACGCAGAGGTGATCAAATACCACCAAAAGAAAGCTCTATTTGTGGGGAAAAAATGATAACAATTTCATTTGGGTACAGTGTTGTATGACTACGCAATTGTCATTCAAAGTGCGACAGCGCTGAAAGCTGAAAAATGGCTTGGTCAGGAAGGGGGTGAAAATGCACTGTACTGAGGTGGTTAAATACTTCTAAAGGGATGCAGACACTACAGCTTGTCTCATCAGAACCCTGAGAGGGCAACAGTTGATTATAACAAACTAGTGTTTTTTATGCAGAACTTGTATCCAAAGGACATAGTGAAACAAACAGCTTTTCCTTCAGAACAGAAACAGGTAGGACTCTGAAACAAATGTTATTAAAATCCTTGCAATGTACATTGATCACCCAAAGAGGATTGTTTTTTCCTCCACAAAAGTAGAGTTACTCTTTAACTTAGGCTTGGTGGTTAGCAACTCTGACAATTTCCTAAGTCAAGCAAAAAATGGCCTGGTACCTCATCAATGAAAAGCTATTAGTTGTTGTTGACTATAGTGGTCACTAGGCAGTGGACATGGGCTTGCCCCAACTCCCTATACCCACTTTTTCCTTTTCTCTTTAATCTTTCTTCTTTTCCTCCCTACATACAAACACCTAATCTGTGCTGTCTACATCATTGACCTCCAATTGCACTCCCTGACACTAACTGATGGAATCCCAAAACCCTGAATGGTCTGCCATAACAGTGCCCTGGAGGCTTCACAGCTAACTAGTGTAGCAGTGTAGTTGCCACTAGTAACAAACATCCACCATATCACCCCGCTGCCAGACTCCCATATATCACTTGCAGAGACAATGAACAGTCATTTGCTTTGTTTTGTTTATTGGGGGGGTACAACTTGGTTGGGAAAAGGGGTACAGTATATGGGATGCCCATAGAATAGAGCATTTTTGCCATCATATTTAAAGATTTTTTTCGATTAGCACTTAATTTGAGATTGAAGGAAAGATGTGCATGTGTAACAGCTACAGTCTTTTCCCTGCATCACCATGCAGACTATTGCTCCTCCTCTGCGTAACTCCTGCAGACTATTGCTTTCAGAACTTCCTCATCAATGACCATGTAAAGATGAAGACACCTCCCTTGACCATGTAAGGGTGATGTTCCCAGAAACCCTCTCCTCCTCCTGCACAAACTTTATACTGTAGCATATTTAATTTTCTTCTTCTGTTAGCAAGAGAACCCACTCTGAAGAATTCCTAATGCTGACTCTGGTTGCACGCTGCTACTAGGCCAGAGGCCTGCAGTGCCTCTCCCCGGAGGCCTGCAGTGCCTCTCCCCGGAGGCCTAGTAGTTTAAAAGCATGTTCTGGATGGTGGACTACTGTTCCCAGCTAGTCCAGCTTGCAAATCCTGTGCCCTCAGGCCACATTGATTTGACACTACTCCCTACAGTCTCTGATCTGATCCAGGACTCCTCATCAATAACCGTGTAATGACGAGGACTTCACTAATGACCGTGTAAAAGTGAAGTTCCCTCACAAACTTCCTGGCATGTCTCCACATCCAGCCCTCCACTGTGGTACACTCACCGACCTTTCTCTGCCTGAGTACTTGATGGAGAACTTGACCGGACCGTACGTTCCAACAGCTTCACCTGCCCCTCTGCTCCAGGAGTTCCTCATCAATGACCGTGTAATGATGAGGACTTCACTAATGACCGTGTAAGAGTGAAGTTCCCTCACAGTTCTCCCCTGCGATCGGCGCACCCCCCCCCAGATGGGGGTTCCCTCCTGCTGCTGTCTAGTACTCCATTGTCCACTTCACCCGGCCGACAACTCCTCCCCATTGGCGTGTTACCTCAGCTTATATAGGAGGTCTGCCCCCTGCCAATACCAGTTGGGGATTGGTCAGGGCTGCCACATGAGCTGCCTTCCACTCCAGTTCCAGGCCCTTCACTGAGCATGCCGCTGCTAACGGCGATATCCCGCTAGTGGCGGCCCCTGTGCGCATGCGTGGGAGTGACGTCATCGCCGCTCCGGCCAATCACAGCACCAGAGCTGCGATACCCTGAAAGAAGATGGACACTCCGTGGAAGAGGGGACAGCGGTGACATCGCTGGCTCCTGTGTCAGGTGAGTGACACATAATGGGCTACTATGCGCTGCATAGCAGCCCATTATGCTTTACCTTTGCAGGGAAACAAAGAGGAAGTAAACCCACCAGGGTTTACTTCCTTCCTCTTTAAAGCAGGACTATGCCCTCCTATCCTTTACAGCCAACGAAGCTGCCATCTTAACGTCTGTTTGATCTGCAGTTACCTTGGTGCTGCCCCTGTGTTTGGTTATGACACCAGCCATTTTATGGCTTGACAGTTTGGTTGAGAGCACAAGAAACTGTGGCAGTTATCATTCATGACATGCTTTGATTGTAACAGTTTCCCTTTAAAACCAACCGCCTATGCTCATTCTCCCATCAGTGGAATATGTGCTAGTATTATGTATTAGGGTGTTCATGGGACTCTTATGCTGACAGGTCAGAGTTTTTCCTAGAAGCTAATAAGGTGGCCGATTCTGTGCAGAAAAGAGCTGTGTTACTGAGTGTTATTGGATCTAAGACTTTTGATACTGTCCACTCACTGATATCTCCTGCTAAACCAAAAGACTGCCCATATGAGGAAATATTGGCATGGTTAAAAAGTTAATTTTACCCACTGCATCTGGAACAATGAGGCATTTCCATTTCAACAGACGAAACCAACAACCAGGTGAGAGCCTTGCAGCATATATTGCAGAGTTGTGCAAGCTATCCAAAAATTGCAATTTTGGTGCCAGTTTAGAATCCTTGCTAAAGGACAAGCTAGTGTGTGGCGTACAAGATGAAGCACTGCAGAGGAGACTTCTAGCCAAACAGAACTTACCGTATTTTCCGTACCATAAGAGACACTTTTTTCCCCCAGAAATATGGGTAAAAATGTCTCTGCGTCTTATGGAGCAAAGGTATGCTAGGCACCGCCTCCCCCCCCCCCTGCCACCGCCGAAAGAGAAGCAGGAGAGCGAGGACAGACATCTGAAGCCCCTGTGGGCGCCAGCCGATCTCCCGGCTGGGCCTGACATTGTTGCTGAGAAAGAAGACAGAGCATTCGGCCGCTCGGGCTGCTCTGTCTTCTGTCAGAAGGATGGAATGACATGAGGTCAGTCTGCATTTATGTGCAATGGTCAGTCTGTATTTATGTGCAATGGTCAGGCTGCATTTATGTGAAAAGATCAGGCTTAGTTTATGGTAATGGTCAGGCTTCATTTATGGTAATGGTCAGGCTGCATTTATGTGCAATGGCCAGGCTGCATTTATGGCAATGGCCAGTCTGCATTTATGTGCAATGGTCAGGCTGCATGTATGGCAATGGTCTGGCTGCATTTCATGGGCACTGGTAAATATTTTAGGACATAATTTGGTTCAGAATATTTTTTTTCTTGTTTTCCTCCTCTAAAACCTAGGTGGGTCTTATGGTCAGGTGCATCTTATGGAACGAAAAATACGGTAACTTTTATTACTGCACAAGAGGAAATACTTGCATATGAGGTTGCATACCTTCATTCAAAAGAAATACAATCTTCCTCCAGCAAAGATAATTAAATCAATATAAATCGAGTGGCAAAGGTAAATGTTGAATCAAAGGACTTTCCACCACACTGATGTCGCAGTTCCATTTACAGGGAAGTGTTACAGATGCGGCGGGAAACACAGGCGTAATACATGTCATTTTAGAAATGCAGTTTGTCACAGATGCAAACGTAGAGGTCACATACAGACAGTCTGTCAGACTAAAGATCAGTCTACAGATGTGAAAACAATATCAACGGTAGCACACTCCATTAATGCGCCAATTGTTGTTCTGAATGATGAAACCTCTACAAGTGTTTATACAAATAACTGTGTATAAAGTGGAAAACTCTTCATCAGGACTGAAGATTTATACCGAGATTGTGTTACAAGATGTTCCATGCAAAATGGAAGTAGATTCAGGGTGTGCATATTCCTTGATTTCAGAAGAATTGTTTACCTCATTATGACCTCACAATGCTCCTTCAATAGCACCCTATGATATCCGTTGGTAGACTACAATAAACAAGTTGTGGAAGTTGAGGGTGCTTGCTTTGTACCAGTGAAATATGGACATTTCAGAGGATGCGTACGCCTAATAATTACTAAGGGACAAAGAGCAAGTTTGCTGGGTAGAGAGTGGTTTGAACCCCTTGGAATTTCATTATAGGGAGTTCATAATGTATCTCCAGTTACTCTACAGAATGTGACTTTAGTGGAGTTTTTGAAGAAGGCCTTGGCACGTATAAAGGCCCTCCTGTTTCTTTCAAATTAGACCCTACAGTAACCCCAATTGCATTAGCTCTCAGACCAAAAATTGATGCTGAGATTACATTTTGTGGAGCAAGGTATACTTGAATCTGTAATACACCCTAAGTGGTGTACCCCAATAGTTCCAGTATTTAAGCCAAATGGCGACGTTAGAATTTGTGCTGACTATAAATGTACCATCAACAAAGTACTGCTGGAACATCCCTATCAAATTTCAGCTGTACATGAAATTCTGACTACGTTAGAAAAAGGGAAGGTATTTGCAAAACTGGATATGGCACAAGCTTACCAACAATTACCTGTGGATGATGACGATGCGGATGCACAAACAATAATAACACACAAAGGAGCTTTCTGAGCAAAACGTTTGCAGTTTGGAGTTTCCACTACTACCGGCATATTCCAGAAATGAATAGAGGACCTCTTATCTGGACTTCCAGGTGTAGTAACTTATTTTAATGATGTTCTTATTGGAGCCGATTGAATTCGGTCTTTGGCTTTACAACTACAACTTGTTTTGAAATGTTTTCTTGATGCTGGTCTCAAACTTATAAAAAAGAAAAGTGTGTTTTTGGGGTAAACAGCGTGGATTTCCTTGGATACAGAATTGATGAACATGGAATTCATCCAACTGATTCTAAGGTTGAAGCTATCAATAAAGCTCCAGTCCCAACAAACAAACAAGAGCTGCAAGCTTTCCTAGGTTTACTTAATTTTTAACATTCTTTTCTGCCTGAAAGAGCCACTGTTGCTGAACCCCTGCATTGTTTACTAGATTAAGATGTTCCATGCAAGTGGACTGACATTCATTCTATAGCTTTCAATGCTGCAAAAAAGCTGTTATCTTCTGACAGTGTACTTGTACACTATGATTTACAAAAAAACACTCACTCTTACCTGCAATGCTTCTCCATGTTTTGGAAACTGGTGTTGAGGCTCCTATTGCAATTCATTCAAGGACCTTGTCTACGACAGAGAGAAATTGTGCTCAAATTGACAAGGAGGCTATTGTGTCAGGGGTAAAAAAGTTACATGACTATTTGTATGGGCGGAGGTTTACCATTGTAACATACCATAAGCCTTTGCTGGGCCTGTTCACCAGAAGTACTCCCACTCTTCAAATTCTTTCCCCACGAATGCTCAGATGGTCACTCATGCTGAATGCCTATGACTGTGATTTTGAATATCGTCCTGGCAAGAATATCACTCATGCTGATGAGCCGGTTGCCTTTGTTTTCTCCTGATTTCCTTGTCCATCCTGTGCCAGAGGTTCTCATGTTGGAATCCATTCCAAACCCTCCGTTACATGCTTGAGACATTGCTGGTATGACTGCTAAAGATCCAGTGCTGGCCCATGTGCTCAACTGGGTGTGGAGGGGATGGCCCAAATCAAAAGTTGATGAGAAGTTCAAACCATTTTTAGTGCGCCAACATGAACTGTCTGCCTATAAAGGTTGCCTATTATGGGGAAACAGAGTGGTAATTCCAAAGGCAGGACAAGCTCAAGTACTGCATGCTCTCCACAAAGGACATCCGGGCATAGACCGCATGAAAGCGTTAGCCAGAAGTTATATTTGGTGGCCTAAAATGGATGAAGTTATTGAGAAGTGGGTACAGAATTGTGTAACATGTCAATCCACCCGTCATGCTCCACCTAAAGCCACCTAATGTCCTTTTTTTCCAAGGACAGATTTTTTTTTTTAGTTGTCAATTGCTTCTCAAAATGGCTGGAAGTTGTATCAGTTACATCCCCCACCTCAGCCACTGTCATAAGAGTTTTAAGGAGACTGTTTGCTACACGTGGGTTGCCAGATACAATCGTGTGTGATAATGGAACGCAAATTTATCTCCTCAGAATTCAAAACAATTATGACAAGCAATCTTATTCCTCATGTTACGATTGCACCATTTCACCCGTTATCAAATGGTCAAGCTGAACGTATTGTTCAGACAAAAAAAGACTCATTAAAGAGAATTTCTAAAGGAGATTGGAATCAGAGACTTGCAAATTTCCTTCTGCAAGAACATGTGACACCGTGTCCAAGCACTGGTTGTAGCCCAGCAGAGCTCCTAATGAACCATCGTCTAAAAACATGTTTGTATCGTTTACACCCTGATCTGACATCGGAGTTACAAGAAAAGCAGGAATTGCATTTTAAAAAGGATGCTAATGTTTCTGTGAAAGTGTTTGAGCCTGACAGTGCTGTCTATGTCAGAAACCTTGCTGCTGGGCCTT
Organism: Lithobates sylvaticus; assembly: GCA_028564925.1. Taxonomy (NCBI): domain Eukaryota; kingdom Metazoa; phylum Chordata; class Amphibia; order Anura; family Ranidae; genus Lithobates; species Lithobates sylvaticus. The sequence goes on along the minus strand of CM053028.1, from coordinate 301,677,501 downwards.
GTTGGATACCGGCAAAGGTGCTAGTGGCTACAGGACATTTGTCAAACAAAGTACAAATTACCGATGGTAGAATATTATGAAGGCTTGTTGATGAGATCAGAGAAAGAAGTGGTGAAATTGTACCTGCTGCTGGTTCTAGTGGTACTGGGATTCCAGTGATGCCAGATCATTGTGAACCATTGGTTGATACAGGTGCTATTCCTCCAGGAAATATTGTTGCAGAGCCAGTTTCTCTCAGTCCCTCTGACACAGCACAAGAAGAAGAATTGCACCCAACTGAGGGTCCCAAAGAAATGTCTCAAACAGTTGTCCTTAGGCGTCCAAGGAGGATTATTCACCCTCCCAGTTATCTCAAAGACTTTAAAGTCTAGGGGGAAGGAGTGTTATGTATTAGTGTGTTATACTGCTCTCCATCCAGTAGGGGGAAGCATCGTAAATATGTTCACTTCTTTATTGTTCTGGTAGAGCTATGTGTTTTAGAGCATCTATGGTTCCTGTATGTCTGTGTTGGATTACGTAAAAGAGTCCTGTGAATGCCTGTCCATTTCGATTGTTTAAATACATTCTAAAATACACAAAAGCTAGGCAGAATGAAACGTGGGTTTCTATACTCTATGGAAGCTACTGGTGCATACTGTATGTAGTACTGATGTTATAAGTGCTGCACTGTCATTGCCATGGTTAGTAGAACATAGCATATTTGTTGAGCAGGGTATACTTAAAGTGTTCCTTTAAGATCCTATTGCAGTAGTATCGTACCCCAGCTTTCTTACATAAATGCTACCCAGTAATACTAGACAACTGTTGGCGGTGCGGGCGAAAAGGTGGGAACGTTAGTGCATGTTTTTTGGTCTTGCCCCAGAATAAAGGTTTTTTGGAGAGAAGTTCGGAGAATTGCATAAAAGTTTAGTGACCAGGAGATTCCTGAAGATCTGACTTTTTTCTTATTACAAGATATCAATACCCTGGTCAAATGATATAAGAAATACATTCTTTGTCATCTCCTGAATGCAGCTAGATCATGTATTCCACTTACCTGAAAACAAACACACCCTCCATCAGTAGGGATGTGGCTTAAACGAGTAGAACAATTGAATCAAATGGAAGATTTGGTTTGGTCATCCCGGCAGAAGCGGGGGATTTATCTGGAAACATGGTCTTTATGGAATCTTTTTATTTATATAGAAGAGGGAAGATCCCTTATAGGTGTGAACTGAGTAAATGCTATACGGGTAGATCTGAGGTGGGGATGTTTGGATGGGATGGGGGTGCAGAGAGAGGGGGAGGCTGAGGCGAGAAGCCAAGGGGGGGGGGCTTGTTGAGGGGGGTCTTTTTTTATTTTATTTTTTTTGTTTTGTTGCTTTTTGGTTTGGGGGGGGGGGGGTATGGAAGGAAGAGTGATTTTGACATATGGTGAATATAATATATATAGAAGACCCTCCAATTATGGAGATATATTTTTTTTTTTATATCTGCGTGTTCAGGAAGGAATAGCAAAATTGCTCTGTATGGCTGTCATCCCAGAAGGAAGCCTCTTCTAAAGATGATGCACAAGAAAGCCTGCAAACAGTTTGCTGAAGACAAGGAGACTAAGGACATGGATTACTGGAACCATGTCCTGTGGTCTGCTGAGACCAATTAAACTTATTTGGTTCAGATGGTGTCAATCGTGTGATGGCAACCAGGTGAGGAGTACAAAGACAAATGTGTCTTGCCTAAAGTCAAGCATGGTGGTGGAAGTGGCATGGTCTGGGGCTGTATGAGTGCTGTTGGCACTGGGGAGCTACAGTTCATTGAGGGAACCATGAATGCCGACATGTACTGTAACATGCTGAAGCAGAGCATGATCCCCTCCCTTCGGAGACTGGGTCTCAGGGCAACATTCCAACATGATAACGACCCCAAACATGCCTCCAAGACATCCACTGCCTTGCTAAAGAAGCTGAGGGTAAAGGTGATGGACTGGCCAAGCATGTCTCCAGACCCAAACCCTATTGAGCATCTGTTGGGCATCCTCAAACGGAAGGTGGAGGAGCGCAAGGTCTCTAACATACACCATCTCTGTGATGTCGTCATGGAGGAGTGGAAGAGGAGTCCAGTGCCAACCTGTGAAGCTCTGAGGAGCTCCATACCCAAGAGGGTTAAGGCAGTACAGGGGGTCCCCGAGTTACGAACTCGTTAGGGACTGCCCGCCTGTACTTAAGTCGGAAATGTTCGTAAGTCGGCCGCGCATGCGCAGACCGACAAATACGACCATTTCCGGACATTTCCGATGTTCCGTCCAATGCCGTTCTGCGCATGCGCGGCAAATTACGGACATTTCCGAAGTTTTCCGAGGCTCCGAATGGCCGCGCATGCGCAGAACGGCCAAAACACGGCGGAACACGGCGGAAAATGGCGGAGGGTCCCCGCAGCGCCTCGTTCGTAAGTAGGGGATGTTCGTAGGTCGGGCGTTCGTAAGTCGGGGACCCCCTGTACTGGAAAATAGTGGTGGCCACAAAAAATATTGACACTTTGGGCCCAATTTGGACATTTTCACTTAGGGGTGTACTCACTTTTGTTGCCGGCGGTTTAAACATTAATGGCTGTGTGTTGAGTTATTTTGAGGGGACAGAAAATGTACACTGTTATAGAAGCTGTACACTCACTACTTTACATTGTAGCAAAGTGTAATTTCTTCAGTGTTGTCACATTAAAATATTTACAAAAATGTGAGGGGTGTACTCACTTTTGTGAGATACTGTATCTCTGTAAAAGAAGGCTGTAAATACATACTCCCCCCCCCCCCCCTCTCCATGCTGCCAAACACCAATTTCATCCTGATAAATCTTCCCCGCGGATATCACTGGATCCTCCTGCCCACCTCTACCTTAGCACTGTATCCTGTATTGATGTGCAGGTCAGCAGAAGTAACTAGTAGAAGCTATGGAGGACCAAGCAGAATGACACTCCAGGAAGTGTCAGTTATACAGTAGACTTAAGCCCCATACGCACAATCCGAAAAGCGTACGAAAAATACAGCTTACAAAGCGATTGTACGATAATCTGATCGTTAGTACCCAGCTTTCGAGAGCTGATCATGATAGTTCATCCAATATTATCCGATTAGACAAGCACAAAACTTTTTTCTGTACAATGCCAGATTGTACGATTTTTGTTTAATCAGTACAGTTGTCATTCGAAAATACAATACAAATACACTACAACACAACATCACTTCTGAGTTTTTATTCTGTTGTACGAGAATTTTCATGACTTTAGTAAACTCTTCAGGTTCGATCTGAGAGTAGCATGCATTCGTCCAATAATCTTATCATGTGCACCAGGCATTAGAGGAACAATTCCTTTAGAATTTAGAGATGTTTGCAGATGCAGGTGGCAGAAAAGACTATAGTCTCCTTTTACAGGAATAGTTTGCCTGTGAAAGTTTAGTATAACAATAGGGTCACTTTAAAAAAAAAAAAAAAAAACACTGTTCATTTTATACTTTATCCATGGTTGCTCCATTTGTAATACACAGATATCAGCCAATGTAGCTATTGACAATTAAGCAAGTACAATGTCCTGTCAAGTCTCAGTCCTAAGAATGCCTTGTTAATTAAGCACCTAATTAGGCTTCCTGAGAAAAAACAATCAAACGTGTTGTAGCTATACCTGCGTCACTGTGACGTAATTTCTGCCAACACCATCTTTGGACAGGAACCTGAGCCGCACTTCTGACTACAAAAGCGAGACAGCCGGCTTCCTCCAAAAACCAGTGCTGTACACACTAGGTGCCAGGTCAAAATATGCACTGCATGTGTATCAAATTTTTGTTTTAATAAACTGATCAAACGGTTTTACACTATGAGCTTCCTTCTTGTTCTTTCCCTCTGAATGATATTATCGGGCTTCCAATATCAATCAATTCCAATCCAAGAGCTACTGGATTTTAAAGTGTTACTAAACCCAGGACCCTGCATTCACTATATTTGGTCTCCCACAGTACACAGAACATGGAAATGCAATAATTTTAGTAAATATAAACTGCTAAATACTTTTTCTCATCAGCAGTATATAGCAGTCTTTTGACTTATATCAATGTGTGGTTAAAGCTTGTAGGAAGAGTTTTCCCTCTACTCTGCAGGACTGCTGCAGGACCCTGACCCTATGTCTGGATAGTGCTTTTTGTCTCTGTGCTGATCGCATGTACCCTTAAAAGAAAAATAAAACTCTCTAGCAAAACACACCAAACTGAGCATGTGCAGAATAACTCCAAAGGCTCTGTCTTATCAGGAGATGGATGGGGGGACAGTGGTAGAAGGGGAGGATCAGAAAAGACAGGATCAAACAGCCTTTTTACACAATGCGGAGGATTAACCCCTTAGGTTACACAGTGAGTATAACAAGAATGTTTTACTGTATATACAGACTGATTTTACTGTTGTGGGTTTAGTAACACTTTAAGGGAACATGCCCCACAAGTGCATTTGACCATACTAGCAATAGTTGGTCATGCCTATTTGGTGAGTGCAAATTTATGTGGGGCACTATATGTACATATGGAACACAGCATGAAATTTTAAGTCTTAAAGCAGAGCTCCACCCAAAAATGGAACTTCCACTTTAAGTACTGGTGACCCCCTGACATGCCACATTTGGCTTGTCATTTTTTTTGTGGGGGGAACGTGTACCCAGTTTTGACAGGCACCCAACTCCCACTTTCTCCCCTGGCACCGCAGCGCCGGAAGGATGTTCACCTCTCCCCCATTCTTACCTGCAATCTTCTGGGACACGTCACAGGTCCCAGAAGATTGCCTGGCCATTCACAATGTGCAGTTCGCGCATGCGCAGTGCATGCCCGGCTGTGAAGCCTAAGCTGGGCATCCACAGTTACAATGCCAGCGCCGTGGAGAGGAGGTGGAGAGGAACGAGGCTTCATGCGCCCACATCGCTGGACCGTGGGACAGGTGAGTGTATGATTATTAAAAGTCAGCAGCTACACTTTTTGTAGCTGCTGACTTTTAAATGGATGGAACTCCGCTTTAAAGAGCACCAACACTTTTACACTGGGGAATGTTTTTATGGGACTTTGATATTTCATTGATATTGATTTGTTTATATTGTTTTATTGTATGTGAAACACATTTCATGGGATGAGTATTTGTTTACCACATTGTGTTTATGTGAAAAGCGCGGTTCTAACAGAATACATAAGGGTACAATGTGGAGGTTAAATATCTGTATTCCGCTGTTGTGCTGAGTGCATTTACACATGTGGTTTTAAGTATATAATACAAATCATTATTCACCAACTGTTCAGATGGGCTGCATATATCCACAAAATGGGTCATTTTAAATCGCTGCCACAGCTCAGGCACATGTCAGGTTAGAATCAGCATAAGACTAGAAAAATAAAGATTTTTTGGCTCCATTGTTGAGGAAAACCTGCCATCTAGTGGTAATAATGAGGTCATGCAAGATTATCAGTTTACACAGCACAGCTTAACTAGATAATCCCTCAAATGTTACTGTGCCATTTGCTAGAAACCTGTACTGTAAATACGCTGCCATTGCTGAGGTTCTCACTTGAAAAAACTTTCTGTCTGGCGGTAAAAGCGGAGTTCCAATCATTTGGTTGTTTATTAAAAGGCAGCTGTTAAAACAAGTGTAGCTGTTGACTTTTAATAAACAGCCACTCACCTGTCCCACGGTCAGCGGTGCACTCACCACAGCCGTGCTCTTCCAGTGTGCTCCCTCGGCAGTGCCAGCATCTCTACTATGGGCACCCGGCAGTGACAGCTTGCAGCTTCACAGCCAGGTGCCCACTGCACATGCGTGAGCGGCGCTGCGGTCTGTGAACGGCCATAAAACCTTCTAGGACCTGTCAGATGTCCCAGAAGACTTCGGGAGGGAGAGCTTCTGCTTCCGGTCATCTAGGTCGACCAGAGCATGTGCGCCCCAGACCAGGAAGACCGAAATCACGTGATTCCTGCTGTAGTAAATGTACATGGGGCGGTCCAGAAGCGGTTAAAAAAAAAAAACTGTTGAAAATATGAGTCTCATCACTGGCCTCCTGGGAGTGCAAGTTGCCTGGTAGTCTCTGGCTTCACTACTGAGTCTCTGATCTGGAACAAGCATGCAGCTACCAACATCAGAGCTTGTAAAGAAGAGCTTAGCAATGTCAGGCTCCATATTATTTCATCAGATATACTTTATTTAACGGGAAGGTTCACCTTTTCACAAAAAATAAAAGGTGGTCTCACTCCAGATATCCTGGACACCCCTCCAAATCTGGCTGCGATGGATGCCCAGTGCTGCAGGTGTAGCAGTCCATACACTGCAATTGTCAGCACAGGAATGAGTATCCAGCATAATGCTTGCAAGGGCAAGCACTCATTGGTCAGCATGAGACCCCACTGACCAATGAAAAGTGTTTCTTTCTTATGGGACAGCTTATCAGAAGAAGTGATTCTCATTCACCAGCATGGTCACATGGCTGTGCTGACCTATGAGCACTTGCCATTGCATTATGATGGATAATCGCTTTGGGGCTGTGTATTGAGGTTCACAGTGTATGGACCACTACACCAGCATGGGGTATCAGTGTCGCTATGTGCAGCAGAGTCCGGTGGGATGGCCAGGCCAGGAGAAGCTAGTTCATGTTTTAATTTTTTGGTGAAAAGGTGAACGTTCCCTTTAGGGTAGATTTAGATGTGGCAGTAAATCTTTCTTTCTTTTGAAAACCAACCCACATTTGGATTGCGCTTCAGAGTCTGTTGACAGGCAGTGAGGAAGCGTGCGATGCCTCCCATCACTTTATGTACAAAATGACTATACTTTTTTTTTACATTTATAGCTGTTTTCATCCATTAGCTATTATACATTAGGCTGTGTCCTTCCAGAGCCTAAATCGTTAGACACACACAATTGGCCATAAGGGGAAACAGCGAGTAAAATAAGTATTGAACACGTCACCATTAGGCTGTGTCCTTCCAGAGCCTACATCTTTAGACACACACAATTGGCCATCAGGGGAAACAGCGAGAAAAATAGGTATTGAACACGTCACCATTTTTCTAGGTAAATATATTTCTATAAGGTGCAATTGACATGACATTTTTACCATGTTGGTAACAAGCCATGCAATCATACATAGAAAACAAAACAAGTTCAGAAATTAAGTAATGTTTAATAAAATGGAATGACACGTGGAAAGAGTATTGAACACATGAAGAAAGGGAGGTGCAAAAAGAAGAAGACACCGGCTGAAATCTATCAGTAGTTAGAAAGCAATTCTGCCCCTTGTCAGTGCAAATTAATATCAGCTGGTTCAGTCTCAACTGATGGCCTATAAAAAGGTGTCTCATTATCAAGGTGTCACACAAGAAACATCTCATGATGGGTAAAAGCAAAGAGCTCTCTCTCAAGACCTTCACAACCTCATTGTTGCAAAACATACTTATGGCATTGGTTACAGAGGAATTTCTAAACTTCTGAACGCTCTAGTAAGCACTGTTAGGGTCATAATCTGGAAGTGGAAAGAACATAATTGAGGGCGTGTCCAAGATGGCGGCATGAGCAGATGTGCTTCCCGGAGCTCTGCTAGAGAATCATCTGAATTTTAATCTACTACCTGGTCTATCTAGCCCTGTGTGAGACGATCTGACCATACATGCCTTCTAAAGCAACTGGGAAGCCAAAGGGGGGTAAAAAACGTTGTTTCCCCCAGTACGTGCCCGAGCCGGACAGCCTACCCTGCGAGTAGCGGGAAGCCCAGGACAGAGATCCAACATGGCCACTCAGACAGCGCCTGTGGAGGATGCCTCTCCCTCCTCTCCTGGTATTCCCGAGGTTATGTCGGCAATCACGGCTTGCCAGACAGCGATGGCAGGGAAGTTGGAGGCAGAACAAATGGACTCAGGCCTAATTAGGCAAGACCTTGACAAAATCCGGGCTTGGATGGTGGTCGCGGAACAACGGGTCGGCCGCGTGGAAGATGTGGTAGAGGAGCACACCGCGGCAATCCGCATCTTACAGGCGAAAGTGAAGGCTCTAGAATACCATGCAGAGGATGCCGAAAACAGGAGCCGAAGAAATAGCCTCTGCATTGTGGGTCTTCCTGAGGAAGCCGAGGGCATGCAGCCGACTACTTTTGTGGAAGATCTACTGCGGTCCCTGCTGCCTGCGGCCCAGCTCTCTCCATACTTTGTAGTGGAGAGGGCACACAGGGTGCCTCCTCAGCGTGGACCGCCTGGCTCCCCTCCCCGTACCATGATCCTGAGGCTACTCAACTTCAGAAACTGGGACAAGCTTCTACGGGCTGCATGGGCAGTGAAGGAGCTCTCCTATCAAAATGGCAAGTTGCTCTTGTTCCCAGACTACACCATAGAAACGCAGAAACAGCGCAGATCATTTGATGGAGTCAAGGCAGACATGAGAGCGAAGGGCATCAAGTACAGCGTCCTTGGCGGTGAGGCGGTCCGGGTCTTTACCAATCCCAGGGATGCCGCATCGTGGCTGGACTCATTACCTCCGACGCACTGAGAACGGATCATCCTTCTTGTTTGTGCCTCTGGCAAAAAGGGAATTTAGAAAGCCGGCAGGCTTGGAGTCTCATGTTATCCCTGGGGACCGGGCCTCACTCCCCATTTTTTGTTTATCGTCCATGTTTGGTTACCTCTGGGGCATGAGTTCTGTTTGCTGACTTTATGGTCAGGCTGTGGTAAGTCCTGACCCCCATGCTATCTTGGGGTGGCATCCCCTTGGGGAGCTTCCCCTTAAGGTCCTTACACCTTAGACTATCAGGGTTTTGTTGCCCCCTGGATAGCCCGGGTGAACTGTACTTTCGTTCTATTCATTGACTGTTATTTTTTTTATTTTATAATTTTTAATCTACTATTCTATAGCATCTCCTATTGGGAAGGTTGTTGCATGCTCCCTCTTTAATAGGTATAGCGGTCGCCCCTCTGTGAATTTGCTGAGGGGGGGTGGCTGTCTACTCCTGCTTGCTGAGCACACGTCCCCAGGATTTGTTTTCTCTGAAGAGATTGGGTTTGGGTGCATGACTCCAGTTTGGGGGGTCTGTGGGGTGGGGGGAGGGGTGGTCAGCCGTTGCTGATACTATTTTGCCAGTTTATTTTTGCACTATTTGCTAAGGCTTGTCAGTATGATTAATGTCCTATATGTTTTACAACTGCTGCAGTCTCATGATTATACCTGTGCTGTGATATGGTCTTCCGCCCAGGTCGAAACACCGCCCCTGTTGCTCACAAATAGTAATGGCGCTCTCTGTACAATAAATTATTTACTTTCTGACTATGGCTAATTTCATAGTCCTTTTATCGAATGTCCGAGGACTAAACTCGGCAATTAAGCGCTCCCTTGTGTTCACGTATCTCAAAAAATATAATCCCCACATATGTGTCTTGCAGGAGACCCACCTGGTGGGCTTCCGAATCCTTGGTTTAAAAAGAGCCTGGGTGGGTAGCCATTATCATGCTACTTACTCTAGCTACTCTAGAGGAGTCAGCATTTTGATTCATAGATCCCTCCCCTTCCAGCTTCTGCATATTAATACAGACCCGGTTGGAAGATATATAGTTTTACATGTTGACATAGCTTCCACGAAATATGTGTTGGTGGGATTATATCTACCGCCATCCGCTGTATTTCTCTTCTATATGAGCGTATGCAGCATGTTATATCCTACGATACGCATAATGTTATTTTGATGGGGGACTTTAACTTGGCTCCATGCCCAACTTTGGATAGACTCCGGCCACTGAGTAGACAGTCACCTGATCTTTTACAATGGGCTACAACCTTCGAGCTACTTGATGCCTGGTGCCACTGTCATCCCACCAATAGAGTGTACACCTGTCACTCTGCAACGTTTTGGACCATCTCCTGCATAGACCTGGTGTTTTTAGCCCGGTTGTTGCTGCAGCAGGTATTGAAGGTGCAAATACTCCCTAGGGGCATTTCCAATCATTCTCCCCTTATGATGACGGTGATGCTGGGACCCCGGGTTGGCCGGAGGGTGTGGAGGCTGTCTGGTCACTGGCTGGTGGATCCTAAGGTACAGGAAGATATGCCTGAGGCAATCTGTAATTATTGGTTATGAAATGAACATACAGAAGATCCTGGAGTAGTCTGGGATGCATTTAAGGGGTGGCTGCGAGGGGAATACATCTCCCATATTGCTAACAGACAAAAACTGTGCAGTCACTTGAGGACCTGGAGAGGGAACTTAAAATACAGGACTATAATTATGTGGCTGATCCAACTCCTCTCAACTATGGCTCCTGGCAGTATGCTCTTCGGGCGGTTGAGCTTCAAAGAATCGATATGACCAGGAAATCAATTCTTAGCACAGCACAACGGGTATTTGAATATGGGGACAAAAACGTCAAACTGCTGGCGTGGTTGTCTCGAGGGAAAATCTCTACTACGCACATTGGAAGAATCCAGGGTGAGAAGGTGGCCCCCCTGGTGAGCCCTAAGGAAATTATCACTTTATGCAGTACAATAGGACCCTATATTCCACTAGGTTAGAGTATGGGATAGTAGACCTTGAGACATATTTGGATGGAGTTGAATTTCCTACCCTGTCTCAAGAAGCTAGCGATCAACTAGAACAGGAAATAACATTGGAGGAGCTCCAGACTGCCATGCCCCAGTTACAGCCTGGGAAAACCCCTGGGGCAGATGGAATCTCAGTAGAATTCTATTCCGCATATCAAGAACTTCTCGCCCCAAGGCTCACCCAGCTGTTGGGTGAGTTCTCCTGGGAGGGTTCCCTCCCAGAGTCTATGTCTGAGGCAGTGATTGTGCTGGTGCCCAAACCAGGTAAGGACCCGAGGACTGTGCATCGTACCATCCAATTTCTTTAATTAATGTTGATGCAAAGTTTTTGGCGAAAGTTTTGGCCAACCAATTGTCACAGATTCTGGATGAGCTTATCCATGTGGACCAGACGGGGTTCATACCTGGGAAGGGCACAGATATTAATCTAAGACGCCTCTTTCTAAATATGTCTACTTCTCATGACAACAGTGGTTCCAGAGTTATTGCCTCCCTGGACGCCGAAAAGGCATTTGACTCTGGAGTGGGGCTACCTCTGGGAGGTGCTGGGCAGGTATGGGTTTGGAACTCAATTTTTTTAAATGGCTTAAACTACTCTATCAGTCCCCTATGGGCCTGTATTCGCACTAACGGCAGGATCTCTGAAAGCTTTCCGTTACAGTGGGTCACGCGTCAGGGTTGCCCCCTCTCACCTTCCCTTTTCGTCTTATCGCTGGAGCCGGTGGCCATTTTGCTCCGGTCATCCCAGCGGGTGGTGAGGATGAGGGTTGGTCCCTTGCAGGAAAAAGTGTCACTTTATGCAGATGACACTCTGCTTTATCTGCAGAACGCGGATTCCTCTTTGAGATCTGCCCTGGTCCTCTTTGATGAGTTTGGGCGTTTTTCAGGGGTCTGAATTAATTGGTCCAAGTCGGTGCTATTTCCTTTAGATAGTATGTCAAGAGCCACGGTGGCCCATACCCCCTTGAAATGGGTTGATACTTTAAATATTTAGGTGTCCACATTCAACATGGCCTTCACAAATTCTATGATTTTAAAATAAGTCCAGTGCTGGAGCAGATGAGAAATAGGTGTGCCTCTTGGGGGACTCTTTCATTGAACCTGCTGGGACGCATTAACCTTATCAAGATGTTTTTTCTCCCTAAGTTTAATTATCTTTTTAGGAATTCTCCAGTCTGGCTACAGAGTTCCTTCTTCCGAGGCCTAGACAAATGTATTGGGACCTTTATCTGGGGGGCCCCACACCGTGCTTGGCTAGGTCCACCTTGTGTCTCCCTGTGCGGTGTGGGGGGCTGGTGTTGCCCAATTTTCAGATATATTATTGGGCAGGTATTTTGGTTTCGGTCCGCTGGTGGTTTGTCCGCTCAAGGGCCAATGCAGCTGTGTGCCTGGAGGCGGCCCTCCTGGGTTCTCTCAGTGATTTGGAGAACCTGGTGTACCGGGACCCTGGGGCTTACGCCAGCCTGCCTTTCCTAACTAGGACGACTCTTAGAGTCTGGGTGGTAGCTAGGAAACGATTTTACAAGCAGAACTCCTAGTCACCCTTTCAACCACTATTGGGGAACCCTAATCTTCCACACTTTCGTACCATTCCCGACCCACAGGTGTGGGCGAAACACGGCATCAGGATCCTTAGAGACACAATGGCGTCAGGGACACTACTTGATTATAAAGAACTCTCAGACAGGTTCCAGCTGCCTAGATGGATGTATTTCAGATACTGCCAATTACGTCATGCCGTTAGGGATCAATTCACTGGACATATCGCTGTGACCATGGATCCCATAGAGGAACTCTTGGCCCAGGAGTCCCTGCCCAAGCACCTCTCTTCCCTTTATCTGTCGTTGCTCAGCTTGGAGTGTCCCAAGCTGGAGAGGCTCTGGGAGGCATGGAAAGCTAACATCCCCCCTTCAGAGAGAGAGAGGATTGGAATGACTGTTTTGAGGATAGTTTGGGGTTGGTTATCTCCTCCAGAGATAAATTGATACAAACTAAATTCTTGCACAGGGTATATTATACTCCACATAGACTGCACAGACTGTTCCCCCAGAAAGATCCCTTATGTAGTGGATGCCGGATAGAAATTGGCACATACTTTCACATGTTTTGGAGCTGCCCCAAAGTGGCGCGGTTCTGGGCGGCAGTCTTCAAAGCAATTAACGAGTGGCTTCAACTGTCCTTGGTGGTGTCCCCTGAACTGGCTCTACTTGGGATTCAGGAGGATGATCAGAGACCCCGCTACACTAAGCTTCTAGTTTCTTATCTACTGTATTATGCAAAGAGGGTCATATTACTCAAGTGGAACTCCCCCTTACCTCCATCTGTGACACTTTGGAAATCTTCTATCAATGAGGCCCTGGCACTTTGTAAAATGACCTGTAAGATGATCTAAACAGAAAATGTACCAAAAAGTTTGATGGTATATGGCTGCTGTGGACGGCGTGAGGATACTAAGTGCCTTTATGTGTGTGGGATGGTTGTTGTCCCCCCCATCCCCCTATCCCTTCCCGCTCTCCTGCCCCTGCACCCTTTCCTTTCCTCCGTCACACTGACTTTAACTGAGTGATCTCTTACGGATGATGCAAAGAATCTAAATTGTCTGTTTATAATCACAATTAACTGTTTCCACATTGTTCCTTTGTCGCTTAACTGTAAGAAAGTGCATGTTCTCCTCTGCAGATTTGTATCAGTTACCAATGTCTTGATTGTTGTTGTAACATACTTGACTTTTCTACAAAAAACTGAAATGTAACCATGGAAAGAACAGAATTTCACCATAAACCGGCCACGACCAGGTACTCCTCGCAAGATTTCTTACATACCATGATTGGAGGTCAAATGGCACTGCACATCACCCCAAAAACACCATACCAACATGGAGAAAGGTGGAATCGAAAACTGTACCAAGACATTCTTGATAAAAATCTGCTGCCATCTACCAGGATAATGAAGATAATACGGGGTGGACATTTCAGCAGGACAGTGATCCCAAACACAAAGCCAAGGAAACTCTAAATAGGTTTCAAAGAAAGAAAATAGAATGGCCCAGCCAATCACCTGACTTGAAACCAATTGAAAATCGACAAAAAGAACTAAAGATCATAGTTCACAGAAGAGGCCCACGGATCCTTCAAGATTTGTTTGTGTGGAACAATGGGCCAAAATCACACCTGAGCAATGCATGTGACTAGTTTCTCCATACAGTTGGCATCTTGAAGCTGTTAATACCAACAAAGGATTTTGTACGAAGTATGAAATACATTTCAGTTAGCTTGTTCAATACTTTTTTCCTGTGCCATTTCATTTTATCACACATAACTTAATTTCTGAACTTATTTGTTTTGGTTTCTTTGTATGTATGGATTGCATGGGTTGTTCCTGACAAATTTCATGTCAATAGCACCTTTAGAAATATATTTACCTAGAAAAATGGTGACATGTTCAATAGTTATTTCACCCGCTGTATTTTGACTAGAAGTTGTCATACGGGGAGGAGAAAAGAGTTTTATGTGCCCAACAAGTACATCTGACCAATGGCTTCTACACTGCAGTGGTCAGACGTTACTCGGCCTTCGTTAGAACTGTCAGCAATACCTTTTATGTATATTTTAACAATGAGCTAACACACTGTAAAACAATTCTACTGGAAGATCACATGGTGATAAAGGCATAATTACTATGCCACGAGTGAGAGTCTCACATAAACCCAAACTACAGTACAACTTCAGCACTGGTTACACCGCATAGCTGGGTACAGTGTCTTTGTGTACCGATATTGCCCAGCACTGGATATTCTGTGTAGCTGTGTACAGGGTGGTATTGCACGGGTAAGGCTAGGTAGTTTGCTGGATCAATGCAGTATACTTGTATCGCATTCAGCACTATTTATATTATATAGCTCCATGTGGTTTTGTGGACTACTCTGATATACTTATCTCAGGGGCACCCCTGTGCACAGCTGGTAGGCGCTCGGCTCAGCGGTGTCTGTGGCAGTTCCTCTCACCCTGGGGATCAGTGTGCTACATGTTGTGGCTAAAGAGCAAAGAAACACCAGAAACCTACCACAGTCAGCAACTGCCAGCAGCAGAATCTGGTACTGTTGGGAGGTATTCAAACTCCAAGGCCTAGTCAGCCAAATATTACAAACACCTATATGCCTTCAGTTAGTTTTAATGCATTTTACGGCTTAAAGTATATGTGAATAAATCCTCACCTTGTAAAACAACCCATTCAGTTTAAAATAGAAATTAAAGGCAAAACATTTGTATATATAAAAAACATGACATTTATTTTTTTTGTTCTCAGCTGCATAAGGGGCTTAGAGAGGTGGGGGGGGGGTGGAGAAACAGTAGTACACTGATCTTCCGAGTGAATGGCTGTGCGGTGGGGGGGGGGGGGGGTGTCAGCACAAGTCTGACCATTGGAGGACAGGCAGGCTGTTCTCCCAGCACAGCTTGAAAACTACTGAACATGCTTAAATGGATGCGCTCTCATGCCTAGTGTGGTCAGTTTGAAATAGAAAAGCAGGGAAACTGGCAGGAGCACCAGGTATTTCACACAAAGGAAGCAATACACAGAACAGGATACTTTTTAACACAAGTACATGGTGCAACAGACACATGTTAGGGTAAAATTCTTTAAAGCAAAATTAAACCCACTGGTTTAAATTTTTAAAACAGTTACATTTAAGGCATGCCTTGAATGACAATTCTTACAGATCCCAGTGTGCTTATGTTGGCTCTCACCCAAACTGTTGAGCCATCAGGTTGGTGTCATAGCTGATCAACTGTACAGCACCATGGTAACTGCAGATCAAACAGAGGCCAAGAAGACAGTTTCCTGAAGCGGAGCTCCAGCCCCCATTCCTTGTAAGGGAAACCTTTTGGCTTCACAGGTTCCCTACTGCAAATGTGCCAAGTGCACTGCGCTTTCTGAATGACCCGGCAGAGGGGTAAGAAGGAGGGCGGCCGAACCTCCTGCGGCAAGGTCTCCTGGAAGTGGGGATGGGTACCTGTCAAAAGCACTTACCTGCTTCCCCCCGAAAGGTGCCAAATGCGGCACTGGAGGTGGGGGGAGGGGGAGGAGGAGGCAGATAAGAGGAGCTTCCACTTTTGCGTGGCACTCCATTTTAAAGGTTTAGTTCCACTTGTCTACAGCCTAACCACAGGTCTAAATTAAAGTAAACCTGTCATGACAGAAACGTGAAGGCTACCATTGCTGACCTTGCCTAATGAATATGCTAATTTCCCAGCCACAAGGCTTACTGTTTGGCTTTATTGGTTTGAGTTGCTGTCCTAGAATAAGTATGTATTATATATATATATATATATATATATATATATATATATATATGTTAGGTATATATATATATATATATATATATATATATACAATGTTTTTACTTTTTCTTTCGACAAGTCCTACTTTTATTCTACATGTTCAAGGTCAGTGACCCACACCGTAAAGACAGAGAACAACAGTATAGGACAGACAACTAGCAGTATCAGAAGGAAATCAAGCAATGGCAGTGCCTGTATTTCTTCCAGGTCAGATTTTTTACTTAAAATAGGGGAACATCTGGAGGACTTGATTTTTAAAATGCACACTCTTAGACTCTCATACTTACTGATTTCACTGACCCAGACCTTTTTGAGTTGGAAGAATTAGAGCCTCTGTCAGGTGTTTATTGCTATATGCTACACCAAAAAAAGCAGAGCCCTATTGCCAATTCTTTTATCCACTGATCCTGGTCACATATGACTTTTCATGTATGTAGTAAACAATTAAACCCTGGGGATTGTGAGTCTTTAAACCAGGGATATGCAATTAGCGGACCTCCAGCTGTTGCAAAACACAAGTCCCATCATGCCTCTGCCTCTGGGTGTCATACTTGTGGCTGTCAGAGTCTTGCTATGCCTCATGGGACTTGTAGTTCTGCAACAGCTGGAGGTCCGCTAATTGCATATCCCTGCTTTAAACCATTTCATCACAGTGAAGTGATACTAAACACACACTCTTTAATTTACATTGTCCCTGTTTCTGTATATTGATGATGGCACTATAATGGATTTAAGCACTTTTCTCCTAATTGATATACAGCTGTCACATGACTCAGCTCCTACCCAGCCTG
The DNA here is from genome assembly GCA_028564925.1 of Lithobates sylvaticus. Lineage (NCBI taxonomy): Eukaryota > Metazoa > Chordata > Amphibia > Anura > Ranidae > Lithobates > Lithobates sylvaticus. The sequence continues at coordinate 301,660,805 of CM053028.1, read as the reverse complement.
TCTGCAGGGAAACATGAGGAGGAGGAGCTTCTAGTCCTCCACTGCTGGTCACATGTTCAAAGGAAGAAAAAAACAGCCTTTGGCATACAAAGTAAACATAAATAAAATCAATAAACTGTTTTAAATTGGCATACAAATATGTATTTGAAATCAAATCTTTATTATTTTGTGGCAATAACATGGTGTGGGCACAGCCTGTGTCTTAGAATAAGAGGGAGGTGAAGTCTCCACTAATCTACATGTAATATCCAGCCCCTAATATGTTTAGCTGGTTAATGGGCATGAGAGGGGGAGGGAGGGAGGGAGTGGGCTTGGGCTGTCATTTACCACTGTGTATACTCCCACATGTGCGACTCCATAGTCACATGGGCTGCTCAGATGTGAGAGGGAGGAAATGCTCAGAACAGAAACTCAATGAAAACTGAGCATGTGCAGAGTAGCCACCACAGCTGGAAAATCCCTAGCTAAATTAGAGACATGAACAGAAGGTGGAGATAGAGAACAGCACGATCAACCAGGATTTTTACAGAATATAGAAAAGGAATCTCAGAGTGACTGAGTGAATATGAATAGCATGTAATACACAATTTATTGATAGTTTATTACATCGTTGGTGAGGCTGAAAAAAGACACCAGTCCAAGTTCAACCTATGGTGTGTGTGTGTATGTCAAATTGTCAATAGTACTTTGTATACCCCTGTATGTTGTGGTCATTAATGCACCCATCTAATCGTTTTTTTAAACTATCGACGCTCCCAGCTGATACCACTGCTTGTGGGAGAGAATTCCACATCCTTACCGCTCTGACAGTAAAGAACCCCTACACAGTTTAAGGTTAAACCGTTTCTCTTCTAATTTTACTGAATGGCCGTGTGTCTTTAACCACCTGAGACCCAGGCCAATTCTGACATTTCTCTCCTACATGTAAAATTCCAAATTTTTTTGCTAGAAAATTACATAGAACCCCCAAACATTATATATGTTTTTTTAGCAAAGACCCTAAAGAATACAATGGCGGTCGTTGCAACTTTTTATCTCGCACGTTATTTGCGCAGCAATTTTTCGAACGCGTTTTTTTCAGAAAAAAAACAGTTTCCTGCTTTAAAAAAAAACAAAACAGTAAAGTTAGCCCAATTTTTTTGCATAATGTGAAAGATGAAGATACGCCGAGTAAATAGATACCCAACATATCACGCTTCAAAATTGCATGCGCTTGTGGAATGGCGCCAAACTTTGGTATTTAAAAATCCCCATAGTCGACGCTTTAACATTTTTTACTGGTTACATATTTTGAGTTACAGAGGAGGTCTAGGGCTAGAATTATAGCTCTCGCTCTAACGTTCGCGGCGATACCTCACATGTGTGGTTTGAACACCGTTTTCATATGTGGGCGGGGACTTACGTATGCGTTCGCTTCTGCGTACGAGCTCGCGGGGACAGGGCGCTTTAAATTTTTTTTTTTTTCTTTTTATTGTTCATTTTATTTTATTTTTTTAGTTCAACAACTTTATAAAAAAAAAAAAAAAAATATTTGATTACTTTTATTCCTATTACAAGGAATGTAAACATCCCTTGTAATAGGAATATGACACGATCGGACCTATTTACAGTGAGATATGGGGTCAATAAGACCCCACATCTCACCTCTAGGCGGGGAAGCCTAAAATCAAAAAAAAAAAAAAAAAAAAAAAAAAAACGATCACCGCTTCCCAGCGGAGGCGGCGCCGTTTTTTGAATGCAGAGGCCGGGCGTGACGTCATAACATCGCGCCCGGCCTCCGAACGATCATAGAGACTCCGGCGACCATCTGGTCCGCCGGAAATCTCTATGTGCATCATCCGGTGCCGGCGGATCCCGAGTCCGACTCACCGATGGAAGCGGTGAGTCGGTAGAAGCACCGGAGGGCGGCGGGAGGGGGGGGGGGCGTCCCCTCCCGCCACCCGTAAGAACGATCAAGCGGCGGAACAGCCGCTATGATCGTTCTTATGGTGCAGGGAATCGCCGGCTGAAACCGGCAATATCTGAATGATGTCTGTAGCTACAGGCATCATTCAGATATACCCCTGAGACCAAAAAGACGTCATATGACGTATACTGGGTCTCAGGTGGTTAAATTCCCTTTCACTGAAAAGTTTTTTCCCTATGCTAGGGTCACCAGTACAGTATTTGTACATTGCTATCATATCCCTCTCAAGCGCCTCCCCTCCAGAGAGAATAAGTTCAATGCTTGCAGTCTTTCCCCATAACCGAGGTCCTCCATTCCCTTTATTAGCTGTGTTGCCCTTCTCTGCTCGCTCTCCAGTTCCAGCACATCCTTCCTGAGGACTGGTGCCCAGAACTGTATGGCATACGCAAGATGCGGCAGGACCAGAGTATTGTAGAGTGGGAGAATTATCATTTTATCTCTGAAGTGAATACCCTTTTTAATGCATGCCAATAATCTGTTGGCTTTGCTTGCCGCAGCCTGGGATTGCATGCCATTACTGAGCCTGTCATCCCCTAGGACCCCAGGTCCTTTTCCAACATTGCTATATAGTTGCCCACCCCATTATATTATTTAGGTCTTCTTGTAAGGTTTCCACTTTCCACCTCTTGCATAGAAGTTATTGCCCTGCACAGCTTTGTATCGTCCACAAATACTAAGATTGGGCGATTTATCCCATCCTCTAGATCGTTTATGAATAAATTAAATAGAATTGGACCCAGGACAGATCCTTGGGGAACCCCACTTTCCACACCAGACCATTCCGAGTACTCGCCATTTATCACTGCACTTTGGACCCACCCCTGTAGCCAGTTTTCAATCCAGGCACTTAACTTAGTTTGTACAGTAAACGTTTGTGGGGAACTGTATCAAATGCCTTTGCGAAATCCAGATACACCGCATATACTGGCCTTTCTTTATCTAGACAGCTCACTTCTTCAAAGAAGGTTAAAAGGTTGGTTTGGCAAGAACGATTCTTCATGAATCCATGCTGATTACTTCTAATGATACCTTTCATTACTAAAATTTTATATATATAGTCCCTGATCATCCCCTCCAATAGCTTGCAGACTGTTGATGTTAGGCTAACTGGCCTGTAGTTCCCAGGGATATATCTCGGCCCTTTTTTAAATTTTGGTACTACGTTGGCTTTTCCCCAATCAGCTGGTACCATAGTTTCCTCCCTTTTGAGCTCTACCCACAAGGATTCCACCTCCTCTCTTGCTCCATTAGCGATATCGTCCCTCACATTCACATCATTCTTGCTATACAAACATACCTCTCCCCCTTTTTTACCCTCCCTGTTTCTACTATATAGGGAATACCCCTGAATGGTTGCCAGCAAATCATGAGAGCTGCCAAACCAAGTGTCTGAAATTCCCACAAAATTTAAATCCTCCTCGTACATTAGCAGCTCCAGTTCTCCCAGCTTGTTAGCCTGACTTTGAGCATTGGTATACAAGACTCGTAATTTTGTCTGGTCGCATACCATTTCCTTGTTAGTTGTTATGAGGCTGCAATTTGGATTTGCCAACTTGGTTTTGGTATTCTAGTCACCCTACTGCTAATGCCAACAATATTACCCGCTGAGCTCTGTACCACGCTGGCTAGCTCCACATATGGTCCCCCCCATTACCTAGTTTAAAAGCCCCTCTAACTTTTCGGCCAGCTTATCACCCAGTAGAGCTCCACCCACCCCATTAAGGTGAAGTCCGTTCCTGCTAAAGAGCCGGTAACCAACTGAGAAGTCAGCCCAGTTCTCCTGAACCCCTCCTTTATACACCAGCTCCTCAGTCTCTTGTTCATTTCCCTAATCTCCCGCTGCCTCTCTGATGTGGCTTGAGGTTACGGAGGGGGAGATCTTTGGATCCCAAAAACATGTTGGCTGTTTTCCTTACCATGTTCACTGTTCGCCACTTTTTATTCTTATAAGAGAGTGCTCTTGTCTATAACTGGTGCTATGAAAGACAGCTAGCTATATCAAAAACACATTTAAATTTCAGGATTTGAGATTTCAGAATAAAACTCAATACACTTAATTTATTGTTGACATATTTTTCAGAGAACAATATTTTAGCTAATTACATATAGTACATTAGAATAAATGCAAGAATAAACAAATTAATTACTTTTAATTAAAAAAGAAAGATATACATCTGAAAATAGACTACAGGATACTGACCATATTATATTCAGAGACAACCGCTGAACCCCTCTCCTCAAAAACAAACATAAAAAACAAAAAAATGTAAATTAAAAAAAAAAATTGCAAGAAAATATTTCGGCCACTTTCTTTTTAGAACATTTTGTGATGTATTATTACATGTTGATTTTTTTTTTCCCCAAGACTCCCTTTCAGAAACAGTCCTTTTTGAAAAAGTCTTTGCCAAGTTAAAAAAAGAAGTATAAATAAATTTGCTTGGATTAATAAAAATGCAGCTCTGAAACTAATGAACTAGCTAGCCAATCTATGGTTAAGGTAGAACTGTAGGCAAAACTTTTCTCGTTTTGGACAGAGTAAAGCCTCATACACACGATAGGACTTTGTACAAACTTTCCCGTGGATTTTTGTACAAAGGGCGTCGGCCCTGAACTTGTATTGCATACACACAGCAGGACTTTTTCAGCCAACTTTCACCAAATCACGTGGTTTTTCTGCTCTTTACCGCTACCTTTGGTCAACTTCTGTATTGTTGTCTGATCTTTTGCATTGTACTTTGTACAAAAGTCCTATGGTTTTCTGTACACACGATCGGACTTTGCTCCATCAGACTTTTGTTGGCAGAAAGTTGGTCCGTTCGCACAGCCAACAAAAGTCCGATGAAAACTGAAAAAGTTGGTCCGATGGAGGGTACACACGGTCGGATGTTGGTCCAAAACAGCTCATTTGCATGTTTGTTGTCAAAAAGTCTGATCGTGTGTATGGGCCTTAAGAAAGGGTTATAAACCCCGTGGGTTTTTTTTTTTTTTTGCACCATCTGTGTCCATTGGGGATATACACCATCACTTCCAGCTCCATAGCCAAAACACGAAGTGAGAGGAAATTCCTGCATATTGAGAAAATCAATAGGGGGGTCACCAGAACTAGTGTCCCCATTAGATGATTTCCCTTCTAAAACTATTCTGGGAACAACCCAAAATTTGGGATTTTCTTTTACTTTCCTTTTCAGCGATGATGGTAAACTGGAGAAATAGAGAGGGTAAGGCTGGGTTCACACTTATGCGATCCCAGACATTGCATTTGATTCACATCGCATTGCTGTGCACATCACATGTGATGTCTGTGCAATGCGAAAACAGCCATACAGTTTGTATGGCTGAAATCGCATTGCATTCGCACCAAAAAATGGTGCAGGACCCTTTTTTTGGTCCACACTGGAATCGGATTGCATGGGTGTAGAGACCCATGCAATTCCAATTTCACAGTTCACACCGCGTTCTGCGAATCGATTTGGGGGTAACACCCACAGCAGAGAGCAGTGTGAACTGCCTGCGAGTCAGATGCGATGAGGGAACCCGCATCACATCAGTGGGAAATAAGGCTCAATCTCCCTAACGATTCCAGACAGAAAAACTGTGCAGTCTAAAAGACAGTTGCATTTCCTAGCACTCCCATGCAGCAAAAACACTCATACCTACTATACCGGCCACTTGGAGAGTGAAAAATCAAGATGAAGTTAGAAACAGATTGCACATGCACAGCGGCACCAGATTTTGCACCCTCCGGTTTTCGTAAATCAACCCCACTGTGTCATATGTCTATCTGAACACTATGTAATTTTCCCAGACTGCGACATTATGTAAAACTAGACTGGTAAAAAATGTCTCTAGTCAATACAGGTGCTTAGAGCAGAGTCACTACTGATTAAAGCTGTGCACTAATTGAGCATTTTTAATCCTAGATGTAAAATGAAAGCCTGCACTCATAATTGACACTTCCACCACACAATAATGGACTGCTTTGCTAGAGCAGCATTTGTGGAGCCTTTGACCCTCTGCTGTTGCAGGTCTTCATTCACTTACCATTCCAATATATTACAGCATGTGTGGTTGCACTTGAGGCCACCTATGTCAAAAAGAAAGTTGACCACCACTGGTGTAGATAGATAGATTCAGCTCTAGGAACATGCCAGCAATGACCCAATGGTTTGGCCCAATGGATGTTTATCATTAAATAGAAGGAAAATGTGCAAAAGCAATCCACTACAAACCTTGCACAAAATAAGGTTATATAAAAAAAAAAAAAAAAGAAAACCTTATTTGCGTCAGTATATCTATCATAGGAGTGCCGTAGTTTTCTTTTCTACAAAATGGGTGTTGTGCTACCCATTATTCTCTTTGATCAGTAAACATATAAACATGGGTATAAACAAAGCACTTGTTCAAAATGTATAGCCTGATTGGAAGAAAGATCCAGCCAACTCCAGCAACAATATTATAGTATGCCATAGACAGCCATTTGAGCAGATAAATGTTTTGTTTTTTTTAACAGAAAGTCATTCCCTTAAACAGTTGTCATAACTGATACACGTTTTAACAAGTGTTCATGTCAATCCCTTACAGAACAAACCAAACATTATAGCTCATAGTCAAAAATGTAGTCATTGGCCAAGTATACTCTACGGAAAATAAGCGCTGCCAATGCCAAGGTCAGCAATACTATCAGCAGTGTTGTTCCGGTGTTGCTTGCATCGCCAGTATGTTGCTGGACTGGGATGATCCCTGGAGAAGCCGGATTTCTCCTCTGTTGTGCTCGTCGCTGCCGAGGGCTCCTGGACACATTGGGAGTTGGGGCTGGCTGTTCCTCTTCTTCACCAGATGGAGCTTCTCTATCATGGGTCTCAGCCTGAAAAAATAAAAAAGGGATTGCTGGATTAAGAACAGTGCACAGGTGTTTTTCCAACATATCCTAGTGCTGTGGTCATCAACCCTGTCCTCAGGGCCCACTAACATGCCAGGTTTGCAAGATAACTGAAATGTATATCATTTTACTGTGACCAACTGTTTGCTATTTTTCTGGAACCACAAAAAGATATTCTCAAATGAAAACCCAATCCAACAACTGTTATATTATTATTATTAACATGAGAAGCCAAAAAAATATTAAATTAGTGGGAATGCTTCATCAGTCCCACTATTATTGTTAGTTTTTTTTTATTTATTAATCATCATCTTTTTATTCCGTACATTTTTTGGCTCTGCGTAACTTCTGTATACTTTCAGCTATTAAAGCCATTCAACTTTTAAAATGTTCAGCTCTTTCAGCTGATATGTGGACTTCAACTTTTTTTCTACTATTTATACTTTTTAAAATATTAAGCTTTTTAACACTTTTTTTTTAACATTGAAGTCAATAAGAGCATGCTTAAAATCCTTAAAATCTTCTTCCGCTACCAAAAGTTTCATCTCCTTCATATTTTCACCTACAGACGCCAAATTTTAAATGTTCACAAAATATTAAGCTATCTGGCTATATATCTTTTCAGTTTAATATCTTTTACAGTTTTTTTGTGAAAAAGCTGTTTAAGTTTAGTGATCATTTCAGAAAATGTCATTAAATTTAGGGCATCCAGGCTTTTGTTGTCTGTTTTGTTTCCATGGTTACCAAAGCTTCTTATACACAGTGATGGGCAGTGGGGGAGAGCGCAGACACACCATGTACTGATTTATAACAGAGGAATATCATGGGCAGTTTTGATGGGGGCAATATGATGGGCCAGTTTTGATGCTATTCAGCATTCCCACGCAATTTCTCCAGGAAATGCATTTTCTAGTTATTCTTTAATTTTCTATTTCAAATATGGTATGGAGCTACCATTAGTATAAATAACAGTATACTAATGAACAGAAAAACAAAAAACAATTTTCATGCAAAGGTGTTTTTTTTCCCTCATAAAAACATATATGCAGGCTAAATATACACATTTCTGCAATTGTTATATGTCCATATACTTTATATTACTAGAATCTACTGCATCCCACACCATACTGCTTGCACACCTCACCTCATCAATCCCAATAACGTATAATTAATTAATTTAGCCTGTTTTTTGTTCCATTCTTAGAATGTAAAACCCCAAGAACGTAACTTCTTGTCTTCTGTCTGATAAATATACCAATCGCAAGCTTTTTAATATACGTGTTAAAATTAATTTTGATTTAAAATAAAGAATAAAAAAAAAAAAAGGCTCCGTTGATCTTTTGGAAATTTAGAGCTGCCCTGTGTCCTCTGCACACTTCCTGTGTTATTTGAAAGAGCCTGCTTTGCCCCATTTGAGAAGTTTGTCAAAAGCCAGCGGGCAGAATTGACATCACTCAGTTCACAAAAATAATTTATGTTGTCAGCTCACAACAAGGCTTAAGAGCTGAGAGCAGTTCTTGCAGATCAACAGGTATTTTACTGTACTTGAAGGGTTTTTGAAGGGATAAAATATGGGGATATTTAGGTCTATATATAAATATATCTATAAAATATCCATCTTTCTCCACCCCAAATAACACTACTGGGCAGTGGATTTTTACAGGATTGCACAGTACCTTAGGCAATATCAGAATACAATAAATATAAAAAGGTTGTGGTATAAAATGTATGTATGTATGGTGGCATGTCATATCAGCATTTTATATACAACTGTCACACTTTCTATACACTAAATACCAATATGCAATAACCGAATGTTAACCACTTGATCTATGGGAGATTTACCCCCCTTCATAACCAGGCAATTTTTGCGATACGGCCCTGCGTTACTTTAACTGACAATTGCACGGTTGTACATAAATAAAATTATGCCATTTTTTTCCCCCCACAAATAGAGCTTTCCCCAAAAATAGTGGTGGTATTTGATCACCACTGCATTTTTTTAATTTGTGTATATAACAAAAAAAAATAGACAATTGTAAAAAAAAATATTTACTTTCTGCTATAATACATATCCAAAAAAAAAAAAATGTAAAACATCCAATTTCTTCATATTAAGTCAATATGTATTCTGCTATATGTTTTTGGTAAATAAAAATCCCAATAAGTATTGATTTACGTGAACGTTGTAGCATCTACAAAACAATGGTATATTTTAATGGAATTTTTTATTTCTTATACTAGTACTGGCGGCAATCAGCGACTTATAGCGGGACTGCGATATTGCAGGGGGCAAATTGGACATTAAACAGACACTTTGCGGGAACCGGTGACATGAATACAGTGATCGGTGCTAAAAATATGCACCATCACTGTACTAATGACACTGGCTGGGGGGGTTTAAACATCTAGGGCAGTCAAAGGGTTATCTATATGTCGATGAGAGGCTGGGCATGTGGGTGGATCGTGACCATATGGTCGCGATCTTTCCTGAGCCTGGACCAGCTCTGTGACGTCAACCGACAGCAGGCTTCAGGCTGAAACCGGGTCACAGGAGTGCAGAAAGAACTGCATGAGCTTTGGCTGTGCCTTCTCCTTTAACCACTTCAGCCCCGGACCAATTGTCAGCTTAAGGACCAGAGGTCTTTTTTCAATTTCGCACTGCACTACTTTAACTGGTAATTGCGCGGTCATGCAATTTTGTAACCAAACGAAATTTGCGTCCTTTTCTTCCCACAAATAGAGCTTTCTTTTGATGGTATTTGATTGCCTCTGTGATTTTTATTTTTTGCGATATAAACGGAAAAAGAGCGAAAATTTTGAAAAAAAAAGAGATTTTCTACTTTTTGTTATAAAAAAAAATCTAATAAACTCAATTTTAGTCAAACATTTGGGCCAAAATGTATTCAGCCACATGTCTTTAGTAAAAAAAATGCCAATAAGCGTATATTTATTGGTTTGCGCAAAAGTTATAGCGTCTACAAACTAGAGTACATTTTCTGGAATTTACACCGCTTTTAATTTATGACTGCCTATTTCATTTCTTGAGGTGCTAAAATGGCAGAGAAGTACAAAACCCCCCCAAATGACCCCATTTTGGAAAGTAGACACCCCAAGCTATTTGCTGAGAGGCATGTTGAGCCCATTGAATATTTTTTTTTTTAGTCCCAAGTGATTGAATAAAGACAAAAATAAAAAAGATTTTTTTTTTTTTTCAAAAAGTTGTCACTAAATGATATATTGCTCACACATGCCATGGTTATATGTGGAATTGCACCCCAAAATACATTTTGCTGCTTCTCCTGAGTATGGGGATACCACATGTGTGGGACTTTTTGGGAGCCTAGCCGCGTACGGGGCCCCGAAACTCAAGCACCGCCTTCAGGATTTCTAAGGGTGCAAATTTTTGATTTCACTCCTCACTACCTATCACAGTTTCGAAGGCCATAAAATGCCAAAATAGCACAAAACCCCCCCAAATGACCCCATTTTGGAAAGTAGACACCCAAGCTATTTGTTGAGAGGCATGGTGAGTATTTTACAGCTCTCATTTGTTTTTGAAAATGAAGAAAGTAAAGAAAAAAAAATTTTTTTTTTCTTTTTTCAATTTTCAAAACTTTGTGACAAAAAGCGACATCTGCAAAATACTCACAATACCTCTCAGCAAATAGCTTGGGGTGTCTACTTTCCAAAATGGGGTCATTTTGGGGGGTTTTATGCCATCTGGGCATTCCATGGCCTCCGAAACTGTGATTGGCAGTGAGAAGTGAAATAAAAAAATTACACCCTTAGAAAGCCTGAAGGCGGTGATTGGTTTTTGGGGTTCCGTACGCAGCTAGGCTCCCAAAAAGTCCCACACATGTGGTATCCCCGTACTCAGGAGAAGCAACAGAATGTATTTTGGGGTGTATTTCTACATATGCCCATGACATGTTTGAGCAATATATCATTTAGTGACAACTTTTTTTAAAAAAAAATATATATATTTTTTTTTTTTCATTATTCAATCTCTTGGGACAAAAAAAAAAAATATTTAATGGGCTCAACATTGCTCTCATCAAATAGCTTGGGGTGTCTACTTTCCAAAATGGGGTCATTTGGGGGGGGTTTGAACTGTCCTGGCATTTTATGCACAACATTTAGAAGCCTATGTCACACGTCACCCACTCTTCTAACCACTTGTAGACAAAGCCCTTTCTGACACTTTTTGTTTACATGAAAACATATTTTTTTTTTGCAAGAAAATTACGTTGAACCCCCAAACACTATATATAATGTTAAAGCAAAGGCCCTACAGATTAAAATGGTGGGTGTTGCATTTTTTTTTTTCCACACAGTATTTGCGCAGCGATTTTTCAAACGCATTTTTTGTGGAAAAAATACACTTTTTTTTATTTTAATGCACTAAAACACACTATATTGCTCAAATTTTTGATGAAATAAAAAATATGATCTTAGGCCGAGTACATGGATACCAAACACGACATGCTTTAAAATTGCGCACAAACACGCAGTGGCGACAAACTACATACATTTTTAAAAGCCTTTAAAAGCCTTTACATGATACCACATTAGATTCACGGAGGAGGTCTACTGCTAAAATTACTGCCCTCGATCTGACCTTCGCGGTGATACCTCACATGCATGGTGCAATTGCTGTTTACATATGACGCCAGACCAACGCTTGTGTACGCCTTTGCGCAAGAGAAGGGGGGGCAGGGGTGCTTTTTTTTTTTTTGTTTTGTTTTTTTTTTTATTTATTTAGCTTTTTTATTTTATTTTTAAACTGTTCCTTCCATTTTTTTTCTTTGTTATGATTTTTATTGTTATCTCAGGGAATGTAAATATCCCCTATGATAGCAATAGGCAGTGACAGGTACTCTTTTTTTGAAAAAATTGGGGTCTATTAGACCCTAGATCTTTCCTCTGCCCTCAAAGCATCTGACCACACCAAGATTGGTGTGATAAAATGCTTTCCCAATTTCCCAATGGCGCGGTTTATATCCGGGAGGGGGGACATTCCCTCCCACTGCTTGTAAAAGCAATCTAGAGGCTAATTACCCGCTAGAATTGCTTTTACATGAAAGCCGATCACTGGCTGAAAAGAATGATACCAAGATGATACCTAAACCTGCAGGCATCATTCTGGTATAACCATTCAAAGTCCAGCAACATACTGGACATATATTGTAATCTTTTTTTTTTCATGCAGCCTCTTGGCTGAACGAAAAAAAGAGATTGATTGGTGGGTATGCCCACCATTAGAATACCTCCCTTCATCCACCCACTTCTAATGATGGGCATACATGCACCATTTATATATGCCGATGCATGGGGGCATCCTCCCGCAAAAGTTATGCCGTGTACACACGGTCGGAATTTCGACCGTATGTACGTGGCATTAGGAGCCAATCGCTCCTCCCCCCCCCCTGCTGCCCCCATGCTTCGGCACATATGCTCTTTTTTTTAACTGTGGTGGTGAAATCACCTCCTACAGCGTTGGAGTCGCGGCTTTATGTATCGTGGGAGCAAACGCTGTTGCTGTCAAGATAAATAAATCCGCGTTGCAACTGAATGGCGCACCTGAAACCAAAAAAATGCTTAACACTAAAACACAGTAAACAAAATTACATACCTGAAAAGCAAGCATGATAAAACATGATAAAACATAATAAAACATTGCAGAATAGAATGGAGTAAAAAAAGAGCAACAATAGAGAGAGAATAGAGTGAGAGAGAGAACAATAAAACGACAACTATTTTTATTTTTTTTATTTTTTTGAGATTCACAGGTAAAAAAGCTCCTGACTGAAGCGACTGAATCAAAACGCTACCACAAAAAAACTGTTAGCGATCGCAGGGATCAGGCCTGACTCTGCGAACGCTGCAGTTATGTGTGCTTAGTGTTTTGTAAGTGACAGTGATCGATCGATACTGCACTTGGGTGGGCTGGGCTGGGCGGAGGGGGAAAACGCAGGTGCTAGCAGGTATCTGGGCTGATCCCGCTAACAATGCGGTTTTTTTTGGAACCCTAAACTGCTGGGACGCTAGTATAGATCTGATCAGATCAGATATTGATCTGTTCAGATACTGTGCCACTAAGGGAGGTGTATGCTTTGTGCGTGGGTGTTTGCGGTACTGGCACTAACCTGGGGCGACGCAGACCTTATTTGACCCTAAAACCTAATTGATATCACCCGCCGGGCGATCAGGGGGTTAAACCGTTATTGGGTAATAAATGGCGGGTGCCCTGACAGTATAAAAAAACAAGCTAACTAACCAGTGTCACCCGTAACAGTAATACAAAAAAAAACTGGTTACCTAGCGACACTAATGCAGCGATCAGAAAAACGATCGCTTAGTGACACTGGCAAAAGGGGGTGAAAGGGTTAACTAGGGGCAATCAGGGGGTTAAACCTTTATTAGGTAATATATGGGGGTACCTGACGCTATATAAAAACCTGACGGGGAACCTAAATAACGAAATAACTAACTGGCTAACCAGCGTCACCAGTGACAGTTATACAGTGATCACTGGTGAAAGGGTTAACTCTAGGGGCAATCAGGGGGTTAAAACCTTTATTTAGGTTGTAATATGGGGGTACCTGACCTATAAACCTATTTATGAACCTAAATAAACATGGCGGTTACCTAAAAAAAAAAAATGGTTACCTAGCGACACTAATGCAGCGATCAGAAAAAACGATCGCTTAGTGACACTGGCAAAAGGGGGTGAAAGGGTTAACTAGGGGCAATCAGGGGGTTAAAACCTTTATTAGGTAATATATGGGGGTACCTGACGCTATATAAAAACCTGACGGGGAACCTAAATAACGAAATAACTAACTGGCTAACCAGCGTCACCAGTGACAGTTATACGGTGATTACTGGTGAAAGGGTTAACTCTAGGGGCAATCAGGGGGTTAAAACCTTTATTTAGGTTGTAATATGGGGGTACCTGACCTATAAAACTATTTATGAACCTATATAAAACATGGCGGTTAAAATAAAAAAAAAATGGTTACCTAGCGACACAATGCAGCGATCAGAAAAACGATCGCTTAGTGACACTGGCAAAAGGGGGTGAAGGGGTTAACTAGGGGCAATCAAGGGGTTAAACCTTTATTAGGGGGGGGTAGGGGGCTACCTAGGACCTAAAACTAACTGCCCTGACAGTTATTACAGTCACACTGACACTAAATGCAGTGATCAGTAAAAAAATGATCACTGCAATTAGTGACACTGTGACTGGGGGGGGAGGGGGTGATCTGGGGGGTGATCAGGGGGTGACAGGGGGGTGTTTTGTGTGCCTAACTGTACTGGTGTCAGTGTAGTGTTGTGCACTGACCTTAACATGTTCGCCGCTCGGCGTCTCCGGTCACATAGACCGGCGCACCGAGCGTGACATCACTTCCGCCTTCCTGTCTATACAATAGACAGGAAGGGGAAGCTTTTCATTGGCCAGGAGCGATCGCGAGGGGGTGGCCAGAAACCACTGGCCGTCCCCTCGTCCCGGATCGCTCCTGAAGCGATCCCGACCGTCCCCGCCGGCGGAGGGGGGTCCGATCGGACCCCCCAACCGCCGGAAGAATGTCACGTACAGGTACGTGATTCTGCCTGTACGTGCCATTCTGCCGACGTATATATACAGGGGGCGGTCGGCAAGTGGTTAAGTAGCGCAAAACTTGACATCACAATACAAAGATATATTTTTCAAGAATAGGACCATAACTGTGGTGGAAAAACAAAAGCCAAAATCTAATCCTTTAAAACGCTAATGCCTACACAAAAAGCATACTATAACATCAGGAGATAAGACAAGGCAAATATATTTGCACAAGTTACAAATATTAATGCACAGTTCATCAGTTTAAGTGTTCCACAAAAACAATTATTCCGCATTTGTCTTTGCATAGGAAGATTTAGCGTTTGGAGTGAACGGTTTGTTCCATAGTACTTTGTTTAGCCTACAGCATAAATGAGATCAGGCAGCAAATGTAACTGAATGTGGAGTAAGCTTTCTGCAGCTTAATGCATTTCCATTGAGACAGGTCCCAGTCATCAACTACGTCATACACTACATGTGAATTGTGTTTGTTCTTTGTGTAAATTCCCCCGTATAACATAAAGCATTCAAGATAAAGGGGCTTTTAGAAAAGAGAAAAAAAAAAAAAAGAAGGACCACTGAACTGCTCTAGTGATTGTGTGAAGTCGTCATTGGAGGGTATTCCCCCAGTTACTGAGCCTGTAAAATGCAAAGCCTGCCACAGCAGATGGTCTGACGTTATTAGACGTGTTTTTGTCTATAGCAATCCTCAGGCCCATCACCGCTAAAATAAACAAATAAATAAATAAAGTGCAGCTTATCTAGGATTTGAGCACAATTTATCACTGAATTTAGATTGCATTTACAAAAGTCCAACAGCAGCTGCTTTGGCTCAGGACCAGGCTCCCTGCACTCCCATAATGGATGTGTTATATAAGTACCACAGACTGGGAGAATTAGGCAAATGCCAAATTAATACTTACAATTATAAAAGCGGTATTACATAAACAAGAAGCTCTCATCACATTTCATATTTAAGAAAAAAAAAAAAAAGAAGCTTGATAGCACAGCACAGCCCCCAACTCCCTCGGTAATGCAAATAACCATCTTCTGCCTAGATACTTACCCTCGCCACTGGCTGGTATGCCAGATTATCTCTTCGGAAGTACGACAGTTAAAATCTTGTATTGGAAGCCATCCAGTATATAACAGTACTTTAGAGGGCAGAAAAGCTTGATTGTCTGCTATTTTATAGAGGGAACAGATCTCCTTTGTTACTTACTAAACAGGAGATTTGTGCGAAAATTGGGAATCATTTTTGTTTACAAATTTTGAAAGATTTTAAAAAAGGACTTTAAAAAACAGGCTTCTGGCAATCCAAAGGTTTGTCAGATAGAACATTAAAGTGGTTGTAAACCCTTACATATTTAAAGGAGAAGAGGGGTTGTGGGACTTTATATGAGGCACAGGATCTATAGGTCAGATGCCTCCATCCCTAATTAATAAATATTCACTGAGGAGAAGGCTTAGTTTCCGGTTGGGATTTCCCTTGCAGTGCACTTGGTCGAGTCCCTTCTGATAACAGCCGAGATCGACCGTACATTATCCTCCATATACTTGAGACTCACAAGTAAAACTTCCCTAAACACAGCTAAGCTGTTTGAAGTTTGGCAAAAAGATATACCTGCTTTAACAGAGGAGGACTGGGCCAAGGGCCTGCAACAATGTATTCCACTTATGATATCGGCCAGAGATCGATTTGTCCAGCTAAAATTTCTGCACAGGGTGTACTACACTCCTAAACTATCCAGAACATACCCGGGAGTGACGGATACTTGCCCTAAATGCGGACAGTCGGTGGGCACCTTTATTCATATGGTGTGGGAATGCCCTCTCATTCAAACATTCTGGCGAGCAGTGGTCGATGACATAAATAGGGTAGCGGGTCTGTCACTGGACAGAGACCCCTTGATCTTTCTATTAGACATCACTGACAATTTAAAAACTACCAAACATAATGCTTTATTTGTTTTCTATACGGCCTATTATGCTAGGAAACCGATACTCTCAAAATGGAAGTTACCAGAACCCCCTCAACACTCGGCATGGAGGGCACTTATAAACACGGTTCTACCCCTCTATAAAACTTGCCTATATGGGACGGAATTGCCAACAAAAATTTGAGAAAATCTGGGCGTCCTGGGTACAGGCCAGACACATTACAATATAGATGGATATGGTGGTAGGGATCAATTTCCAGAACTGGGTGATGATGAGCACTAAAGTGTATGCATGGCGGCTGATCACGGCATGTTTTCTATCTTTTTGTTTACAAACTGTGAAAATCTGATATACGGGACAGGATGAGCCTTCTTTCTCCATCTGCCCCCGCTTCTCTCCTCTCCTCCCTGCCCTCTTCTTCCCCTTCTTTTCCCTTTCTTTTTGTCTACATGTCTGCGCCCCCCTCTCCCCTCGCCTTCTCTACCAGCTTCAGAGACATACTAGAGGGGTACAGTCTTTATAGACATTGACATAAACTTCAAGAGAGATGCAAAGATTAAGATTGATTATAGTTGGAAGATGATATATAGGAGGAGGTTTGTGACACTTTGCTGTAAGTGATGGCATATCAAATGTTGATGACTCCAAAATCACATAAAAGGACATTACAACTTCTGTTAAGATATTATCTATTCTTGTATCAACAACTGTTCTCATGTATAATGTTTAATAACTTCAATAAACATTCCTTCTGTTATATATAAAAAAAAAAAAAAAAAAAAACGCACACACATTCACTGAGGAGAGAGAATTGGAACTTTATATGAAGCATGTAACAAAAGGTGACCATGAACAAAATTTGTCTGAAGAAAATGATTATATATCTGTACATATTGGCTCTCAATACAATGCACATAGAAACTTATACAATTAAAATATATTCCATATAAAATTTACAAAACAAGGCATCATAATAAAATAGCATAGTAGTCCATGATAATAACGTTTGTGGAACATCAGACACATTGATCCATATAATCGCACAGTACATATGTAAAAGGATACATGATTGTTACAACATCGTACAATAAAACATGCTCAATAAAGTTAGTGGAATGATCCTGAATTGTAAACATGATAGTAGCATCAGAATAGCTTGATGAGTTTCGTGGATGACCTCCACTTATCAGGAGCAGATGCTTGATATACATCTAAAATTGATAAGTTGCTGCCATTATTAATGGGTCACAATATAAAAAGGGCAGGAGAGGGGGGGAGGAGAAGGAAAAGTATGGAAAAATAATTAACCACTTTCAGACCGGACCAATTTGCAGCCAAAGGACCAGGCCCTTTTTTACGATTCGGCACTGCGTCGCTTTAACTGACAATTGCGCGGTCGTGCGACGTGGCTCCCAAACAAAATTGAGCTTTCTTTTGGTGGTATTTGATCGCCCCTGCGGTTTTTATTTTTTGCGCTATAAAAAAAAAAGAGCGACAATTTTGAAAAAAAAAACGCATTATTTTTTGCTATAATAAATATCCCCCAAAAATATATAAAAAAACATTTTTTTCCTCAGTTTAGGCCGATACGTATTCTTCTACATATTTTTGGTAAAAAAAAAAAAGCGCAATAAGCGATTATTGATTGGTTTGCGCAGAAGTTATAGCGTTTACAAGATAGGGGATAGTTTTATAGCATTTTTATTAATAATTTTTTTTTTATTAGTAATGGCGGCAATCAGCGATTTTTATTGTGACTGCGACATTATGGCGGACACATCGGACATTTTTGACATATTTTTGGGACCATTGTAATTTTTACAGCAATCAATGCTATTTAAATGCATTGATTCCTGTATAAAATGACACTGGCAGTGAAGGGGTTAACCACAAGGGGGCAGTGTAGGGGTTAAGTATGCCTAGGGATGTGTTTCTTACTGTGGGGGCGTGGCTGTCAGCTAGTGAATGCTGATCTCTGCTCCAATCAGAGGGAGCAGAGATCGGCGTCACTAGTTGCTAGGCAGAACGGGGAGATGCTGTCTATTTCCGCATCTCCCCGTTCTGCCTTCCCGTGAGACGATTGCGGGTGTCCCCGTGGCGATCGAGTCCGCGGGACCCGCGACCGGACTCATGGGGGTCCCGACCGGCGTGGGAGCGCGCCGCTCCCGGCGCGTTCCCGATGGCACGGACGGCTTAAAGGAGGGACTTATATATACGCCCTCCTGCCTGTCCATGCCATTCTGCCGACGTATATCGTTGTGCGCCGGTCGGGAACCAGTTAACATCCACCCATACTTACAATGCAACTATTAGTCTAAATTAGAGCGATGAGGTCCCCCATGAATGGGCAGGGGTGATGTGGATAACATAGCCGTGGAACCTATGCAATTAAATATATAGTATACCTATTTAAGATTACAAAGTGTGAAACAATGCTGCCACCGAGAAGAAGTGGGAGAAATAGCGACCAGATGGGAATATACCATATCTGGGTGTGGAATAAAGAGAAAATATGAGAAATCACTTGCTGTACCTCAAAATCATGGGGCATACGTGTATAGAAATGGAAACCACACACCAAAGAAAAAAGGTAAAGGGAATAGAAAGGAAATCTACCACAATACTACCTGAAACTTCTAGGCTAACACATATGGTCCATAATAGTGCACAATGTCCAAGGAGGCCAACAACCACAATGGGCACCGATCACTTCTCATATTTTCTCTTTATTCCACACCCAGATATGGTATACTCCCAATCTGATCACCATTTCTCCCACTACTTCTTGGTGGCAGCATTGTTCCACACTTTAGAACCTTAAATAGGTACACTATATGTAATATTACACACAATTCTCATATTTAATTGCATAGGTTCCACGGCTATGTTATTCACATCACCCCTACCCATTCATGGGACACCTCACTCCCAGGGACACCTGTCTGAGGGTTTTTCCACCAAATTATCTTGGGTCTTTCCACCTCTGCTCCCAGGGCTAATGATTCGTCCAACCGGCCTGCAGCTCTCATCGCTCTAATTCAGACTCACAGTTACGTTATAAGTATGGGTGGATGTTCGGAAAAGTATGGAAAAATAACTAACTTTCTCCTCTCCTTTTATATTGAAACCCAATAATAAATGGAAACAACTTATCAGTTTTAGATATATATCAAGCATCTTCTCCTAAAGAGTGGAGGTCATCCACGAAACACGTCAAACTATTCTGATGCTACTATCATGTGTACAATTCAGGATCATTCCACTAACTTTATTCATCGTGTTTAATTGTACATGTTGTAAGAATCATGTATCCTTTCACATATGTACTGTGTGATATATGGATCAATGTGTCTGATGTTCTATAAACATTATTAATTATCATGGACTACTATGCTGTTTTATTATGATGCCTTGTTTTGTACATTTTATATGGAATACATCTTATTCAATTATATTATTTTCTATGTGCATTGTATTGAGATCCAATATGTACAGATATATAATCAATTGTTCAGACACATTTTGTTCATGGTCACCTTCTCAGTTACATGCTTCATATAAAGTCCCAATTCCTTCTCCTCAGTAAACCCTTACATATATCCAGTGATGGAAAAAAATCCTCCTACACAAGTTGTACCTGTTTATCTACAGCTGTCCTTCCCCTACATCCAAAGTGCAAAATGTACACAAGATCGCTCAGCTCTGAAAAACAGGGTGGAGAGCTGAAATTACATCCATGAGGAGAGCTCTAAGAGCTGATTGGAGTGAAAGGACACACCCTCCTTCACACAGCAAAACAAGAACAGAGCTGAGGCTATCAATCACACACTGTGCTCTCCCATCATTATTTTTCTCTTGGTGTCAGGAAAACTGGTCAGAAGGGACTCATGCTTATAGCAGATGAGTAAAGCAGCAGACAAAAATTACACTTCGTACACTGGATTGAGACAAGCACACACTATATAGGATTATGCTATGTTCACATTTCATGTCTGAGGTTTACAATCACTTTAAATGGGAGATATACTAATGTCACCATCTCCACTCCTGCAGCAGCTGTGGACTCTTTGGCCATCTCAGGTCTCTCCCACATATAGGTTAATTCTTCTATGACAAAGGTTTTAATCAGATATCAAACCTTTCATGTCTTCTGGCAATAAAACCCCTCATGACCAGACCAAATTTGTTTGTATGCCCCAATTTACTCAATGGATGTTTTCAACTACATTGCATACCAACATTTTTATTTTATTTTTTGAAATACTGACTATTGATTTTAAATGATTTTATGACTAGCAGAAAAAAGAAAAAAAATGCAGCGTATTTAATGTAGAACATCTTCCATAACCGGTATTAGTAAAAAATATTTGCATTGAATGTTTTCCTATTTATCTGGACTACAGGGACCTAAAAGATACCTAGATTTTGCTACATATCTGAGAGATCTTTGGTCAATAAACAAGGGCATAAATTGTTTATACATATTAGGCATTTTCCTGTACGGGGATTGAAGTTCAACAATTGTAATTAACGGAGGATTTAAAAAAATCCCCAAATATTAATTACCCTAATTAATATGCCTTAACCACTTTAAGACCTGTCTTTTTCCTGCACCTTTTGATTACAAGTTTAAATCAGTATTTTTTGCTAGAAAATTAACTTTTAACCCCCAAACACCTTTACAGGTTAACTGTTTTAAGTTACAGAGAAGGTCTAGTGCTAGCATTATTACTCTTGCTCCAACATTTGCGGTGATACCCAACATGTGTGGTGCGAATACCGTTACGGTATATGAGTGGTGTCCCCTCCTGCCACTTCTAAAAGCATTCATGAGAAAGCCAGTCGCTGGCTTTAAAAAACGATACTGGGGTTATAGCTGATATCTTCAGTCATGACCCTGATAAACCACTTGCAAATCGCAAAGTATATGTATTGCGGTCGGCAAGTGGTTCAAGTGTCACTAAAGGCAAAAAACATTTTGTTGTTGTTTTAGTTTTTTTTTTGGATAGAAAAACGGGAGGTTATAAAAAAAAATTTTATTTTTTTTTGCCATCTGTGTCCTATTGCAGAGATTTCTCTTCACTTCCTCTTCCAGAGCCAAAACAGGAAGTGAGAGAACATCTATCCAAAGTAAGGGAATCTCGGTATCACCGGGTTCACCTATTCCTGTTCGGATGTCAACCCAAAACATTTAGGATTCTCCTTTTAACTTTCGATGATAACAGTAAACAGGACAGATAAAGGAGGGTGAATCCCCCTAACAGAAACACATAGCAATAAGAACTGACTGCTGTCTGTAGACACCTACTCCAGCTTTAGTGAGGATTAGCATTGCATTTTTCCTTTTTTTTGTTGCTCATCGCTTTCCTTCAGTCCATTATGGCTGTCACAAATAGTGGCTCAATGGATCTTAAGCTTTCCTCTTACAATGGAAAGTGTTTAAATGTCATTAATAAAAGGAGGGGCCAGGTTTTATATTTTCTTCAGAAATCAGAAGTTGAAATTGTATTGTTCCAGGAGACCCATTTCCAGGCAGATCGTGTACCCGTATGCCATAATAGGTACTACTCCCGTTGGTTTCATAGTACAAATCCTGAGGGCCGACCCTAAAGGTAGATATCTACTTTTGAAGATCTTTGGGGAAGACTGTTACAAATTACTATCTACCCAATTCCAATCAGGTTAAAGTTGCTTTCAAGTTCGATCATCAATTTCTCATTGTCACTTGAAATCTCTTCAAGAGAGGCTTTATAGTCTCCATCCAGTGGATGTTTGGAGGATTCTTCATCCATAAACTACTAACTACACTTTCTTTTCCCGCCTTCATCAAACCTATAGTGAGTAGGCTGGACTACTTTTTCGTTAGTCATCCTGTGCTTGATTGGTCGCCTATGTGCGACATTGAGGCATGGATATGGTCAGGTCATTCCCCTTTTTTTATGCAGATCACACTTCCATGTTCCCTTTAGGAAGTGGACAATGAAGCTATACTTAAATAAAAGTGATTTTCAAACATCGATTACGACCATCCGCAACTTCCTGCAGATCATATCAATGACACCACTTTGTTACCACTCCAATGGAAGGTACAACATGGTTAAAGATTAAAGAAGGAACGGTCTGAGATATCATCTACTCTTACTCATTTACGAGATTTCGAAATTAAACACAAGAATACCCCAACAGAAATTTTGGTGACTAGATCAAGACTGTTGGAGCTATATAGTTCTTCTATGACCACCTTTGATAACAAACAGGTGGTAAGAGGCTATGAATTGGGAAACAAGTGCAGTAGACCCCTTGCACGGTTAATAAAATTGAGAACAAATCCAACATATGTTTCTAAAATACAGACTCCCAATAGTACGTTAGTCCATGATCCCTCTTCCATTCTACAGGTGTTTTGAACTCATTAACACGATTTATATAGTTTGCCGGTTTATTCTTTGTCCTCGGAATAAGATGCTAGGGATGAAGCTATGGCATGCTTGGATGCTTTAGAGGCCCTCCTTTATGGAGGAGGAACTTCTTACTTAATTCATAGTATTTCACCAGGGAAGAGTCCCGATATAGATGGTTTTACCCAAAAATTCTATAGACAATTTTGTGATGTTCGTGCTCCGTTTTTGCTTAAAGTGTTCAATGCGGTATCGCAAGGGGAGTCATTTCCACCTCAGGTCCTTTAAAACACATTTCTTTAATACTAAAACCTAATAAAGATCACGCTTTATATTAAAATTTTCAGCCTCTTTAATTGGGTTTGATTTAAACATTTACTCGAATGCCGCGAACACATGGTCGGATTTTTCCGACGGGAAATGGTAAGACAAGTTGGAGCCAACAACCTTCGAACAAAAATCCACGGTTTTGTTGTCTGAAAGTCCGTTCGTGTGTACGGGGCATAAGATGATTGTTAATAGACTTTAATCAGTGCTTCAGGGTTCTTATTCGTCTTGACCAAGTGGGTTTAGTCACTGAATGGGAGGCATGGGCGTATACGATTAAAACAATGTTGCTAATGCAACACGTCCAGTTCTTTTCTATTCCCATGTGCCTCCTTTTAGTAGACGCAGAGAAGGCTTTTGACAGGGTCAGTTGGGCATTCTTGCAGCATGCACTAGTCCAAATAAGACTGGGCCCTAGGATGATCTCTAGTATTTTGGCCTTGTACGCCTGCCCCTCTGCAAGGGTGAGGGTCAAGGGATCACTCTCTGCACGATTCCCTATTAATAATGGTATGCATCTGGGTTGCCCTCTTTGCCCTTAGCTTTATATATTAACAATGGAGCATTTGACGGTCGCCATTAGGCGTAATCTTAACATCCCTGTGATATTTGTGGGTCCACTTCAGGTCAAACGGTCCCTATTTGCAGATGACCTCCTGCTGTACATGACCCAACCCCACATATCCATACCTTCTATTCTACAAGAATTTAAAAAGTTTGGTTTTGTGAGTAAATTCGAGGTCAATCTTTTTAAATCGTAAATACTTAATGTTTCACTCTCGGCGACCACAATACGGACACTTCTAATTTTCAGAATCTGTTCAACTTCTTTAAAATATCTAGGGGTACATATCCCACAGGATCAAAAGTTCTACTTTCTTAACCATGAAGCTCTTCTATGTAAAACCATTCATGTTCTTCAAAACTAGGATAGGAAAACCCTCTTGTGGTTTGAGAAAATCATTACACTGAAAATGGGTGTTCCAAGATTTTTATAATATATATATATATATATATATATATATATATTAAAAATCAGAAACTAAAATATGGGTCTAGTAAAGTTTTGTGTTTTCATTTAGTAGATATTATTAATTCAAGTGTCACTAAAGGCAATTTATTTATTTTTTCTGGATAGATTGGAGATGGAATAGAACACCTGTTGTGTTTTTTTGTTTGTTGTTTTATTTTTTTATTACCTGTGCAATTTTTTGTTTTAATCATGTTTTTTTTTTTTGTTTTTTTAAAGAAGGTCAAGAGAATTTGACCAAATACAAAAAAAGAAATATCATAATAACCTATAGGGATTTAAAAAATATTACCATAGTCTAACATACATAGTGTGGCCACATAATCAATACTTTACAACAAATTTCACATAAGTATATGCTTTTAAAAAAACACACACACACACACACATTATATATATATATATATATATATATATATATATATATATATATATATATATATATATATATATATATATATATATATATATATATATATACATATATATATATATATATATATATATATAATTACACACACACACACAGCTACAACAGCTTCAACTCTTCTGGGAAGGCTGTCCACAAGGTTTATGAGTGTGTCTATGGGAAGGTTAGACCATTCTTCCAGAAGGGTTAGGCACTGATGTGGACGAGAAGGCCTGGCTCTCAGTCTCTACTCTAATTCATCCCAAATTGTGCAGGCCAGTCAAGTTCCTCCACCCCAAACTCACTCATCCACGTCTTAGGGACCTTGTTTGTGCACTGGTACGCAGTCATGTTGGAACAGGAAGGGGCTATCACCAAACTGTTCCCACAAAGTTGGGAGCATGAAATTGTCCAAAATGTCTTGGTATGCCGACGCCTTAAGAGTTCCCTTCACTGGAACTAAGGGGCCAAGCCCAACCCCTAGAAAACAACCCCACACCATAATCCCCCCTCCACCAAATGATTTGGACCAGTGCACAAAGCAAGTTCCATAAAGACATGAATGAGGGAGTTTGGAGTGGAGGTACTTGACTGGCCTGCACAGATTCCTGACCTCAACCCAATAGAACACCTTTGGGAAGAATTAGAGCGGAGACTGCAAGTCAGGCCTTCTCATCCACATTGAAGTTGATATAGCTGCACAGGGTGGGCCAACTCAATATTGAACCCTATGGACTAAGACCGGGATGCCATTAAAGTTCATGTGTGTGTAAAGGCAGGTTTCCCAATACTTTTGGTAATATAGTGTGTGTATATATTACTTTATTTTTCACTACTGTATTATTGCCAGTTAGGCCAACTTTACACAGGTGGCAAGGGGGCAGTATAAAAGGTGGTTGATCTAAATTTTAGTGCCCTCGGCAGCCTACCTACAAATTTACATGGAAGAAGCTCAAGTTCATTTCCGCAGCCACAATGCTGTACTTCATGCTTCAGCAAATTTGCCTTGGCATGTCAAATTTGGCAGGCATTCCGCTGGCCAATCACCCAAATAAAGTCAAATGGGACTGTACCACAATGTGCCAAACGTGGTTGTGGCACAGTCCCATTGAATTTTCAGAGGCAGCAGTTCCAGAGTGGCAGTTTGCTGCTTCCTGAAATTCCTGTTCTTCCTTTTTTTTTCGGAACGGGGATCTTGCGTTTAAAATACTACAGTATTTTAAATGCAAGATCCCCGCTCCGAAAAATAAAAGGAAAAAAAACAAACAAAAAAAAAACAAAAATTTCAGGAAGCAGCAAACTGCCACTCTGGATCTGCTGCCTCTGAATATTGACCCTCCATAGATCACTTTGTCACTTTGAAAGAGGCCTTACAGATATTTCCTTCTCTCCTTGCAAACTGCTGTATGTAAGAGGGAAGAAGATACAATGCAGCAGGGAAAATTCTAAACAAGCGTTCTCTGTGATCGATTTCCTGTATCCTGTAATGACTTGAGGGTCACAGTAGAAAGCACACAGTCTCAGTGGTGGACACACAAAGTGTTGGAAAAAGCGGCATCTAGAGCTCTTCAAGAGGCTGATATTTCAACACACAACCCGCAAGAAAGGGGTGTATAAGGGCTCATGTTAATGGCATTGTTCACCTCAAAACGCAGGTCATCCAAAATCCCAGTGACTTAAACTAAGCAGTACACATGGCAGTTCAGAGGCTGTGTTTTATCTTCTTTATGTTGTGCGGCATTCCTTTGGACACGGCATGTCCTAATAAGGTTTGTATGAATTGCAAGCAAAACAAAAGGTTAAAACAAACACAGACCTGCATTCAAATGAAAGCTTTAGCATTTGACTAGAACAGCCATCGACACAAACACTAAAGCTTTATCTTTTACAGGGGATTGCCGCTTTAAACAGTATTTTTATATTTGACAACATGGTTACTTTAAAGGCTGAGGAACTTATACAAATGGACTTGTTAAACCCACCCAGTAATGGTAACAATTTTGAGATTTATCTGCATAACGCTACAGTGCAAGAAGTTTTTCATACCTTCTATCCATTCTCTAATAAGAAAAGAAAAAAATCTGAGTATCTCAATGCACTCTGGATTAAGAATAATTCTAAAGCCATTATTAACAGTTAAAGTGGAAGTAAACCCCTTTTGGTGGCCATGTTCCCACAGGTACGTCTATAATTAAAGGCGTACCTGTGGGTACAGTGAATATCTCCTAAACGTGCACGGTTTAGAAAATATTCACACTGCATGCAGCCGGTGACATCACTGGAGCATGTGCACTGAAGGGATGGCTTACCCGTGCTGTCCCTTCAGAGCTCCATGCCGCCGTCCGTGACATCACATTAAAGGCAATTAGACGGCCAGAGGACGCAAACCCGGAAGGAAGACCGGGTGAAGATGGAAGTGCCTTCAGCGGTAACAGTACGCCACTGGAAGGCTTCGTTCCAAGGCAAGCATTTCATAATGTGCTAGTAGACAATGTCTACTAGCACATTATGTCATTGTCTTACAGGGTTAAAAAATAATGCGGTTTACTACTGCTTCAACTCCAAAAGGATTTGCAGTAAAAGGTTTTTAAACCATCGCCTATAAACAGTTCTGAATATTGTAAGAATTACTGCACAGGCTCTCTTGTTTCATAGGAAAACCCTGCCAACTTGTCACCAGCTTGCAAACAAAGCGTGGTCTGTGCATAGTATGAGTAGGGTACAGGTTATGTTGTATAAAAATAACATGGGGTTCTACTGTATTTTATATTTCTTTAGTTACTTTCTGGTTTCTATGGCCTAGGCAAACAATGTTCTACATCCCAGGAGTCTTTAGGAGGGAAGGAGGGGGTTTTCTCGGTTAAGCACACCCTCTTATCTGCATGCCTGAGACAAGGACAAATGGATTCCAGGGAGTAAATGGTACATGGAATGGCTGCCCTTACTCAAGATGGCCACGGCCACAAATGCTAGGGGGTTTTTTTTACAGCGATTTATCAGCAAAATAAAGCATGGAGACGTGGTGGATGGGGGAGTTTGCTTTGAATTTGAATTTCTGGGTTGTGGTGCTCAGATCTGCTTTAGGACACAACTCTGTAACTACATTTTTTTTTCACACATTCTAACTGGCAAGTTTTGAGACTATTTCTCCACATGACTAGTTAGCCAGGTAGTAGTTTCTTGCGTAGGCCAGTGCTGGATTTACTACCTATAAAACTTTACTTAAAAAGGTGACAGCTCTCCTTATTCTTTTTTTTCTCCCGGGATTGCTGATTGTTTGCCTTCTTGCATACCTACTCTTGATTGCAAAGACTGTAACCCAAGAGCCATACTGTACTTTATATAAAAAAAATAAAAAAAAACACTGCATTTAAAAAAATAAAAAAAAATAAACACTGTTGGGCAACAAAGATATGAAGTTTATATTGTGTCTGAACCTGGAATTATAATTGTTTAACCACTTCAGTTTTTTTGAATTGCGCGGTTGTGCAACGCTGTACCCAAATAAAATGTATGCTCCTTTCTTCCCCACAAATAGAGATTTTGGCGATATTTGCTCACCTCTGCGGTTTTTATTATTTGCGGTATAAACAAAACAAAAAAAAAGGAGCGACAATTTTGAAAAAAAAAAATTATATATTTTTTTACTTTGTTATAAAAAACACATCCAATTAAAAATAAATAAATAAATAAATAAATAAATGTAGGCCAATATGTATTCTGCTACATATTTTTGGTAAAAAAAAATAACATCAATAAGCGTATATTGATTTGTGCAAAATTTATAGTGTCTACAAAGTATGGGATAGTTATGGAATTTTTATTTATTTTTTTACTTGTAATGGCGGCTTATAGCGGGATTGCAATATCGAAGTGGACAAATCAGACACCTGACTTTTTTGGGAATCAGTGACTCCAATACAGTGATCAGTGCTTAAAATATGCACTGTCGCTGTACTAATGACACTGGAAGGGAAGGGGTTAACATCTAGGGGGACCAACAGGTTAAGTGTGTGGCCAACATGTGGTACTGTGAGTGCTGTTTATACTAATGCTGCTGTCAGAAAAGAGCCCTGTGTTCGTTTACCTACACAGGACTCTTCAGTAATGCCCAATGCCTCCGACAATCTGCACATGCTCAGGATGCAACACTCCAGCTGATGTGTTGATCAGCTGGTGTGACACATCAACACTGCACATGCACAGATCGTCGGAGTCATTATCGACGATCTGCAAAGGAAGAATGTAATCATCAGATTGTGCCTGCCTCTCCGCTCATGCAGAAGTATTGACGGATCACCTGACAAGCAGATTTCGGTGTGTTGCACGATTACATTCTCCCTTTGCAGATCATCGGATAATGCCTCAGACTATCTAGATGACGTCACGCCAGCTGATCAACATATCAGCTGGAGCGACGTTGCATACTGCGCATTCGCAGACAGCTGGAGGCATTATCTGACAGGATGCACTTTTCAATAGAACACCGGCGACCAATCAGCAGCTGCAGATTGGTTGGTGTTGCAGCTAATCTCAGCACAGCCGAGGTGGCGCTCTCTACCACGGTGCACCAATCACGTACTAGGTACGTGATCCAGCACAAAGTGGACGTATTAAGTCTACGGTGGGTGGTCTGCAAGCAGTTAAGGATGAACTCTCGACACCAATTGATATATAGTGTTTATTTGAAAAAAATGATTAGCTGTATTTTTAAATTGGAACTTTAGTCAGAAAATTAAGTCCTGCTAGATCACTTCAGGCTGCCCCCTTTGCAGGTATAACTTCAAATGTAAAACATTACAAATAAGTGTCTATCTATATTATTTAATATCCAGTAAAGCTGCTTCGGTTTGATCTGCAACTGCCATGGTGCTGCACATTATGAGAGATTTACCTTAAAGAAAAGCCCTCTAGCGCCGACAGGGCTTCCATCTTCACCCAGTCTTCCTCCGGCCATCTTTTGCCAATCTGCGATGAGGTCACTCCCACAATGTCACTCTACTCACATGATAAAAATAGGTAAGTGCTTTAGGCTACTTTCACACTCGGGCGGGCGTCGGCTATTCCGCTAATACCCGCTATCGGCCGAAAAAAGGATAAAACCGCCCGTAAAGCGATTTCAATGGGCAGGGGCGCTTTAGGAGCGGTGTATACACCGCTCCTACAGCGCTGCAAAGATGCAGCTTGCAGAACTTTTTTTTATCATCCTGCAAGTGCAGGATTCTTTATAGGCGCTATGCAGGCACTATTTTTAGCGCTGTAGCGCCTGTAAAGCGCCTCAGTGTGAAAGTAGCCTTAACAATACATTTCCGGGTTACACAGCAAAGTCTCCAATCAAT
The DNA here is from genome assembly GCA_028564925.1 of Lithobates sylvaticus. Lineage (NCBI taxonomy): Eukaryota > Metazoa > Chordata > Amphibia > Anura > Ranidae > Lithobates > Lithobates sylvaticus. Next base: position 301,630,910 of record CM053028.1, on the reverse strand, counting down.
AAAAGTTGTAGTTCCAAAAGAGGCGTGGCGACGTTGTGTCCATTAGCTCCTCTCATCGTGTTTCGTCATAAGTGGCGTCATCAACCTATCATCACTTATGTTGAAACGCAAGACTTTGCTATGTAACTTTGCTACGTAACCCAGGATTGTTTTCTTAAAATCGCTTACCTATTTTTATCATACGAGTAGATTTTGTGCTAATTTAGTCCAATAAACGTTTTAGCTAGACTTACATTATGTGGATGCCTCCATTTTGATTTTATGTGGCTACTCGGGTAACCTATGGTTACTACCGATTCTACCACATCCTGTAGAGTGAGCTACATTTTGGAATTCCAGCCAAGTACTGCGAGCCGGAATATGGCTTGAGGGGATAGGAAGTAACAGGCTGATTTGACTCTGTTACAGGGGACATTCCGTTCTGGCAAGAACCCATCCTTTACAGTTGGTTATGGCTCATGTGGTGGTTACTAAAGTGGATTGAGCACTATTTGTCAAGTGTCACAGCGATCTCCTATTTGGATTGTGTACACAATTTTTTTTTACTTTATTTATGCCGACTCTGTATTGAGATTTCCAATTAGTACATTTAAGTTGTGTTTGCGCATTACCATTTTAGCGTGAAAATCTACATGATATATTTGAAGGAATGCTTCCTGAGAACTGAGAGAACTAAAGATGGTTCCTAGCGTCAAATGTACAGGACATTTCAGGAATGCATTTTATACAGTGCTAAACATCTTATAAGTGGGTGAGATGCTAGGGATTGGTCCACATATATGGACAATGCTGCTGTATAGACTTTTAGCGATTTCATAGAAAGCCCCTTATCAGTCCTATTCTGTATGGAATCCAAGACCACCAGGATTGCACACCAATCTGTGTTGGCAAATGAGGCCCAAAAGGTATACTTTAGGCAAATGCATTTGGTAACTCTTTTCTTACTTTTGAGCAGAATGTTCACACCTTTCTCTTTCTGTAGGGGGGGGGCATAGCCCATCTTGTTTGATCATCCTGGAGAATGACCGGGGAAACCTCAGTTTTCAATTAAAGATTTTCAAGCAGTTTAGACTTCGTTTTTGCTGTCTAGCAGGAAAATGCACTGGGGTACTTTAAGTATTGTATAGTTTGTTAACTGCCCTCTCATTATGCAGCTTAGGCTTCATGTACACTTGACCGCCATTTACCATGGCCCTGAAAAAGGCGTTTTCCCGCAGCCAGCGGTCAAAACGTTCCTATTCTGAATGCGATTCTTCCACATTCAGGAGAGAGAGGTTGAACCTCAACTAACCGCAGCAGCTTCTTAACTCTTGAAAAAGCCTATGTGTACATGGACACACAGGCTTTTATGGAGTTGAGTTTAGGAGCTTTGGCAAAACGCATGTCAAAACGACAATGTCAAAATGTCTAACATGAGCCTTAATTATGTTAGATATAGTCTGTCCTTTTTCTTTTAGAAGTAGTCTGTCCTTTTTCATTTTGCTCATATATCTATATTTTAGAGAAGGCCCTTGGGATTAGGCAACACAACTATAGAAAAAATTATACCTGAAGCACTGCATCAGTATTCTGTTCTGTTTCGGGTGGTTTTGGTATAGTGCCACTTGCTTCTGCTTGAGAAATTCCAGGAGGATTAACCTATAGATGATAATGAAGGAGATACAAAATATTGATAATGTATTACCACAAGTCAAAGGTCTTTTATATTTTGAACGTGTCAAAGTACAGGCAGTCCCCGGGTTACAAACAAGGTTTGTTCTTCAGTTGAATTTGTATGCAAGTTGGAACAGGTACATTTTTTAAGTGCAACTGCAGCCAAAATTATAATTGTTAAGTTTTTTTGGATAGCATAGGGAAGGGTTAACACCCCTGTAACATTTGTTTTGCTGTCTGTGCCCCAGTTCAGAAGATGTCGCCTCACTTTCTGTCCCTATGACAATTGGATTTTGAAAATTTGCTGTGGAAACAAGTCTTGGTGGTAAAGTTTCAGTGGAGACACCTTTTTCCCCATAATAACTCTTACAGGAGTGAATTTCCCTTCCTAGAGGTAGATTTCCTCTCACTTCCTGTTGTCTTCCCTCCGTTTGCAAGTATGAGTCATTTGTAAGTCAGATGTTTGTTACCCGGGGACCGCCTGTACTTAAAAAATAGGAAGTACTAAACATAAACCATTAAAAGAGAAGTATGGGTTTCTTGTTTATTCATACTTACCCAGGTGGATGCTGCATCTGTCCCCCGGCACCTCTGCAAAGAAAATCGAGCATCGCCGATCACTCGGTTTTCAGAGCTCCATGAGCAGAGAGCTGTAGACGGTCAGTCAATGCTCTCTGCTTTTCTCCCTCTGTACTCATTGGAGCGCAGAGCTGTGGAGGGGGCGGAGCGGCCGTCTTAGGCTCTCAGTGGCTCGCTGTGAGGCTGAGACGGGTGTCAGTCCAGGCACCTGGCGGATCCAGACTTTCATTGTCGGGATGACGCAGTGCCTAGACTGATATCTGTGACATCAGTAAAGAGCAGACTTCAGTCCGCTCTCTTCTGAAAACAAGTCACAGGAGTGCAAAACGAATTGCACTCCTGTGGTCCATAGGAGAAGCCCAGCCAAACGTGCTTTGGCTGGACTTCTCCTTTAAATAAAGAGAAATCCACCTAATTCTGCAGTCCACCTAATTCTTAGTTTGTTGTGTAGGGAACAAACTAAAAGTTATTCAGGTTTGATTCAACAAAGAAATATATATTCCAATAAAAAGGACCCAACTATAGTAGTAAGGTAATAAGGTCTTGGTCAACCAAGGACATACACAAGCCTCCAAAGCCTGTGCAACAACACAACACAACACATCAACACAAAAGCGCACTTAAGGATTTTATTGAGCCATCTATTTGGACTCTGATATTACATACAGTTATGAGCATATTCTGCATATGAGAGCCACTAATAGATGACTATTTATGAAGTCTATATTGCACTCTCACAGCCCCAAAACTAGGCACTGCAACAATACCCTATTTGAACTGGGTGCCCAGTGCCACTGGGTAAGTAAACTCCTCCTGATGCATCCCCTGCAGAGATGTTCCCTAACTACTACCCAAAGGGAACCACATCAGCCTAGGCCAGTTCACCAAGGTGGTAAAGTCCCATTACTGGACTTTCCCAGACACTGAAAGGTAGTGGGCCCAGAATAGTTCTTGCCCAAAAATAGGAAGGGACTTGGCGGGCAAGAATTTCCCCCATATTTGTCAAGAAGGGTGAGACATTGGGGCAGGTGGGTAGAAGACAGCAACTGAGAGTCTTTATCCGAGCCCCCTTCTACCAGGTTCCAATCGATGCGTCTCCTCCGGCTTTAGGAAACACAATGACTGACCAGTTTAGCAGAGGAGCTTCATTTTAAATGGTTTTTGATGATGTGGTTCCTGCTTCTGTTGGAAGAGGCAACTGTCTATCTCATGTGTTGTTCTGAAAGACGATTTGGGGAAAATATTTTATTTTTTATATATTTACACACAAATTTCATTTTATGTTTATATATTAAACAATTATGTCTTTTGATTACCCTGATGAAGATTTTTTATTTTTATTTTTTAACAAAACTTGCTGTGGCATAGCACATTTTTGACACCGGCACAGTCCCTCCTGATGCATTGGAGCACTTGCATTCCTTACCTTTAAACCCCAGAAGAAGCAGTAAAGTAGTACAGGTACGCCAAGAGAAATAAACAAGCATAACTAATGTACCGTAAAACTGATCTGTCTTGCAAGTTCTCTGGCTTCTGTGTCATCTTGGCTGGATTCTGAACTTAGTGGGAGTAAAGCAGTCTTCATGCTTGTTGCGCATGCGTCACAAAAGTACTCCTGAGACCTGTAAATAATACAAAGGTCTGTTACAGTGAATGGCCTGCCATGCAATTTCAGCGTGACTGAGTCCAGTCAGGGGACTTCTGAAGTGGCACCTGTATAGCTCCAAGTAGACCACACAGCAGAGATTGCTAAAAAGAGTGGAGAGAAAAGTAAAATAGCCTGTAAAAGGATGCCGCTACTAAACGTTTTGTCATCCTTTAAAATCTTTACATGCAATATATAGAGTTTGCTTGGAGGGAATTACTTTTTTCTCAAAGAACTTCAGAGATCTCCTTTAAATCTTCTGGGTTACAAATAGTTAAATCTCAGGCGGTGAATGGATCGTTTCTGCTATTTACTTCACTATACTCCGGTGCTACGTCAGCAGACTTGCAGCTGTCCTACACACAAGCTGCACTGTCCGCTCTTCCTCTTTCTTGTCCATTTACAGAACGCTTTGCATTTTGCAAATCAGTTCTGTGATTGGACGAACGTTCTGTGGCTGGATAAGGAGAGAGGAAGCAGTGAACAAACAGGACAGCTGCTGTGTAGGAGAGTCGCAAGTCTCCTCTCAGAGTGCTTGAAGATTAGCAAAGACTATACTATTGGTGCTACACGAACATGTACATTTTGAACAGGCAGCGATCTGGAAGGTGGCATACACCACTTGAGATCCGGCATTTTGTAAATCAGCAGATATTTTTTAAGTTTTTTTCCTCGAGTGCTACTTGAACAAAACTGGGAGGTTGAGATACAACTGCTGAAAGGTGAGAACAATTCCATATTTCTCACACGAATAGAAATTTTATACAAAACACAGGAAGAACTTACTTTTTGGCAAGTGCTTTTCTTTCTTCAGGTGTGTAATCCAGAGAACCTATGGCACCTTCCCCTTTGGTGGGCATGAACCCAATTATAGCCAACAATGCAGTTCGTACTGAAAAGTTTAAAATAAACATGGTAAGTGTGAGTTTTAGTAATTCTAATTAAGCAGTACAGAAAAAAAATACTTCTCTGTGTCCTGGCTTCAAGGCAAACAAGAACCTGAAGTACAAACTGTTAAGTAACTGTTGAGCAGGGAACACTTTATAGAACTCAAAAAATGTCCTTGCTACTGCTGATAGAGGAAATCAACTTATAATATTTCCTAGACTTATTATAGATAGAGATGGGTAAGCACCAAAAAGGTGAGAGATCAGAAAATACATCCTGTGAGGCCTACCCAGATTTAAAAAAAAAAAAAAAAAAAAAAAAAAAATAGTGATCGGTTCTTAGGTACTAGCTTTCTAAAATATAACTTTATTATTTAGCATAACATTTTCCTACATTGTTCTTCAAAGATGTTTACACAAATGCTGATTTTCAGGCAAATTGGGTAAAGTATGTGTATATATGAACATGAGTTAAGGACCTTAGATTATAAGCAGGGACTGATGTGAATCTATAATAAATATGTCAAGCGCTGCGTAAAAACAGACGGCGCTTTACATGTACCTGTAATAAATAAAAATAAAATAAATAAAAAAATTTTAGACTGAGTTTGAGAAATCATATACTGTGCAACCCACTGGAATTTGGGTATCTGGCAGGAGGTGTGAGGGGGCATTGATGAACTCATCCCTGCCAGCAGTACTGCAGGGAATTCACAGCAGCAATGTCTCCAGGAAAAGCAAGCAGTTCAGCCCTTCCATTTCTCCGTATTTAATCATCCAAAAAAATACTCAAATTTAAGTACTGGTCTCATGTAAGGTTATATAGTTAATTCTGTCAGCTAAAATACTTGGCAGAATTTTACTATGAAAGCAAAAAAAAAAAAAAAATTTTAAAAATGAAATATAAATGACTAGATCGCTGTCACTAGACGGAATTGCGCCTGTTAAATAGATAAAAAGGAGGTACTCACTGCTCCAGGAAGGCTGCCATGTTTCGGGGTGATGACCAGAAATACTTAAGCAAATTTTCTTTCCAACTTCAAACCTACCATTAGCCTGGGAAAATAAAATGAGTTGACAAAACTGTACAAGAAGGAAAGCCTGAATACAGTTAGCTTAAAGTAAAAATTATGCAATTACCGTTAACAAAATGATACTTGGGGGTTTCATGGGATACTCTGGAGGGAGAACAATTCTGCCATGGTAGACACCACCATCAAAATCAGAATCTGGAGGGCCCCGAACAGTAAAGTGCCATTCAAACAGATTATCCTGCAAAAGAAAAAAAGAAAAATTATTAACTTATACAAACAAACACACTGATATTTCTTCAGACAGACGTTCGATATTGTTGCTGACATAATGACTGCATATCACAGCAGCTTTTCCCTTACATACAGGTTACCTTTTACATAAAATACTATAATACCTATGATCAGTTATTTATTTTATTTTTTTAATTACAGTGCCACATATCAGAGATTGATGTCCACCATTGATAGTAATTTGGGATCAACAGTTCCCAATCCTGCAAATAAGTACAAAAGGTATACTCCCCCACTGACACCTCCCTGGTTAGTAGAAATATAAAGAGGGATGCTATACAGTTTATAGGCTGCAGACCTGTCTAGAAGCATAGGTTTCCTGCAGGTTTCTACAAAGCTCAGGTTAAAGTGAATTACATTTAAAAAAGGAGAAAACACATTCAGGAGATGGTAGGTTGCTGCTCACCCTGGGGATATATACAAAAAGAATTGTTCCCCCTAGGATGGTGGGGTTTTTAGGCAGCGGTGAATGTTGAGAATATATATCAAAAATGAATAAATGAAATATATTAAATGGAGGACACAAATTTATCAAAAAAAGTTTAAAGTATTTATTCATGTCACATAGATGACAGGTGGAGTAAAAAACATGAGCCCATACAGAGAATAAAATTGCAGCTATATAATACACACAAGAGATCTTGTGTGTATTATATAGCTGCAATTTTATTCTCTGTATGGGCTCATGTTTTTTTGTAAAGTGAATTACATTGACCTTTGCAATTTAGCCGCAGTTTTTTCTTGTACAGTATTTTAAGTTCACTGCCTGGGTTACTTGTTAAAATACCAAGATAGGCAGGCACATAGAAGTGCATCAGTTACAAATAAGCGTTTATAAAAAAAAAAAAAAATCAGGTAAGTTGCTGGAATACATTTATAGGCAAGGTGGAAAAAATATATTGTATTACTTTGCCCACATATAGGTTTTGAAGAATGAAAATCACTAAATCTAGGGTTACTTCTAGTTCAGACATGAACAATTAAAGAGGTTCTAAAGGCAGAGGGGTTTTTACCCAAATGCATTCTACGCATTAAGGTAAAAAAAAACTCTTGGTGCAGCTTCCCCCTCCATCTCTCCCAGGTCTCTCTCTAATTGGTTCACACAGCAGCGGGAGCCAGTGAACCAATGAGGAAAGAGCAGGGAGTGGGGCGGGGCCAAGCCACGCTCTGTGTGTGAACAGACAATGTCCATTCACAGGAGCACGCCTGTTTAAGTGCTCCCAAAGCAAGAGGCCTGCTATTAGGGGCACTTAGCATAGGGGAGGAGCGGACAGCGCTGGCGGGGGACCCAAAAAGAAGAGGATCGTGGCTATGTGCAAACCATTGCACAGAGCAGGTAAGTATAACAGGTTTGTTATTTACAACAATATATTTGTACCTTTAGAATGACTAAGTCTTTTGTTCAAGGTGTGCAATGCCTTAGATTAGGTAGCTCTCAAGCATTGGAAAGCTTAATGGGGTGTCCCAGATAGAATACAGAAGAAGAAGTAGGTGAATAAGGGCACCACCCAGTGGTTCTAAAAAACAAAATCCCTGTATTCTATTATATAGAGATCCAAAGTACAAAAGCCATTAGGTTTCATGAGCTACAATGGACTACATCTGACTAAACATGATTGGGACAAACAAGAATTTAAAGTAATATTAAAAGGACAGTCTCCCAATCTGTTACTACATAGGTAAACAGCAGGCTAGAGAGGAAAAAATACTGGGCTCTGTTAAAGGATATTGTTGGTGACTGTTGTCTGATGTATGGATACCTGTTGGGTGATGTAATCCCACCTATAGGCAAGTCAGGGTTGGCTTACATGTGAGGTCTGGTCACCCATTTAAGATCAAGTGATTTAAGTGGACAGCAAGGCTTGACAGTATCTGAGGTATAGAATAGGGAGCACCCCAATTAGGTAGGGAGGAAAGGTTGCATTCAATGTCAACCCCTAACAGGCTCTTCATGTGCATCAAGTTGTTCATGGCTGCTAAGGATATTGTACAAAAATGGAATTTGGAAAAACATAACATGCTTTTAAGATCATAAGCTGGAGATCAGCAAACTCATTTAAATTGCTTTTTTTCTGACTTGGGAAACTAAGATATTATGTTATAACAAGTTTATAAATTGGACAGTATAGCAAAACAGTTCAGTATAAGATTCTTGCAAAGACATACCTAGAGGCTATTTACTCAATGTTCTAGCTATCTAAATTTGTATCTGGCACATGCAGAATAACCTCCCACGGCAGTGCTTTTCCCCCGACAATACCAGATTGTACAATGGACTTAATGACAGCTCAGTTGTATGATGCAATTATTTTGATTCATTCATGTTTTCCTAGTACACATATCTATACTGGCTGAAGAGAATATGCAATACATTTATTTCTGTTAATTTGGCATTATTCCCCTATTGAGGTCTTAGATCTGTTATATACACATTAATGTAAAAATAGAAGTAGCTTTTAGATTGCTTTAAACCCTCAACATAATCTATATGTTTTTTCTGTCTCCTTGTGAAATATTAAGCTTTTTTGTTGTATGTACACATTGTGTTAAAACACTGATAACGCCATGTTAAAATGCTAAAAAGTCAAAGCAATGATACTGCACCTCTAGTGGTTGAGCATGGTAATGATCTGTAGCGTCCTTCAATTCTGCAGCTTCTTTCATAAGTCGTTTGACCGCTATAAAGAAACAGAATAAGCTTCGTAATTGATACAACCCAGGGTGGATTTGATTTAAATCATTGGTAAAAAGGCTTGATTTAAAACAACTAAATTTAAATCATACATTTTTAAAGAGCAATTGTCATCTCTGTCCCACAGCGGCTCCTCCTCTGACCCGCTGCTGACTCACCAACAGTCCCATTCACTTTAATGGGACGGCTGGTGATGCGGCAGTGACACAACAAGGTGAGGGACGTGGCGGCAGCAGGCGAGTGGATACCCGCTAAACAGGCGCTGCAATGATGGATCTGAAATGACAGGTGCTCTTTCTTGCACTTATTCTTGCTGGGAGTTAGAGTCTTTAATATTTGCAAACAAAATGAAGGTTTCCTATTTAGAATAAAAAGCTGTCAAGTTAGTAAAACAGCAATATCAGAACTTATTCATCATACAGTTTGTAGTGTACATAGATTTGCAAAACAATGGGATAAAAGGAATATTCCTGAACTTTGTTTTATCTCATGGTTACTGTGAAATTGTGTGAATGCATCAATGCAGTGCATGTTATCTCAGCTTGCATTCAATGAATAAGTTTACCAAAAATGTAAATATTGCAGCATATACCGCCTTCATGCTACATAAATCTTTTTTTTTCATGCTGAATAAACTAAATTATTATTGTATCTTAAAAAGAAAACTATCTTTAGATAGATTTTTGCTCCAATAAGGCATTTTATTAAAATAAATTTAATTAAAAAAAAAATTAAAAAAAATAAAAACATTTATTTTTATTTTTAAATCATTGATTTTTATTATACAACCTTGAATATGATCTTGATAAGACTGTTAGATGCCAGACAAATCCAAAACCAAAAAAACTATTGCAAATACAAAATTAAGTCCAATGAGGGACACAGAAATTCCGGATTTCTAAAACTGCTGCCTACGTGGACAAGTTGGGACAGTGGCAAAAAAAAATAAAAAATGTATAACCCCATGTCTAACCATCATGTCTCAGCTTTTGTGAGCAAGCTGTATACAGTGCCGATAACACAGAGGGAGGGTACTGTTGTCCCTCAATGGAGTTCAAGAAAAAGATTTTAAAGTGAATGTAAACCCACTCTCATCCTTTCTAAACTACCGTATTTGCCAGCGTATAAGGCGACTGGGCGTATACAAGACGACCCCCTATTTTTCAAGTGAAAAAATAGGTTTTGGGCTATACTCGCCATATAAGTCTACCCCAGCTTCCAAGGCAACACTATCTAAAAAAAAAACCCTTTCAACCACATATTCACCACCGACCTAAATGTAGACACATGGGCATACTTTACATCCACCACAATAATCCTTGCTATTCCAACAGGCGTTAAAATCTTTAGTTGACTGACCACAATGCACAGGGAATTATTAAATGAGAGGTCCCAATACTATGAGCCCTCGGATTCTTATTTACAGTCAGGGGACTTACCGGCATTGTCCTAGCCAATTCCTCAATCAACATTGTTCTCCATGACACCTTACTACATAGTTGCCCACTTCCACTATGTCCTGTCCACGCTGGATGTAGCTTTCGGCTTCATACAGTATACATTACTGAGCCAATGCCGGCGAGCGATGTATTCTATTAATGAATACAAAGCCTGCTCGGATTGGCAGAGGCTGTAATATCAGCTCGTGCCTCTCTGACTCTCAAAGCCAATCCGAGCAGGCTACTGTATGTAGCCTGCTCGGATTGGCAGAGGTTATTACTCCAATCTGAGCAGGCTCTGTATTCAATAGAATACATCGCTCGCTGGGATTGGCTCAGTGGTATATACTGTATGTAGCCGAAGCTACATACAGTATTACCGCACATCCAGCAGGCATCCGACGGGCTGACATCCAGCGGCAGCATTTTATACCCGGCGTATAAGACGACCCCGTTTTTTTAACTGTCTTATACGCCGGCAAATACAATACTGCAATATTGGTTATTTAGAAGGATATACATGCCTCCTGCATGTATACTTATCTGTCAAATGTCTCCCCTCTGTCTGCTACGAGACCCGAAAAACTGCAGATTTTGTGGATGGGTCTGTTTTCCAGGGCTCAGTGGGTGGAGTCGTGATGTCAGTAGACTCCCCGCCCACCTCTACACTCCCCTTATCAACATGCATTTTCTCCTGTGTATTTCTTACACTGAACTTCTGCTATGATCACTAACATCCAGTCAAAACCCAGAAAAGTCCCCACATGACTTCAGCATGCCAAATCATGCTGAGGTGTGGAACAGCCAATCCTTGCAGAGCAGCAGAAGAAAGGAGTGGGAGGGCATTAAAAAATAATGCATGTCTTAGGCTAGTGCATGAGATATGTAAATCACCTGTCACTAACAGCAAGGGGGAGGATTTGACAACGTTTTTCTCTGTTTGTCAAGATTTATCTCACTGAACAATAAAAGAGGATTGCTCAAAGCTGGATTAACTCTTTGTGGCAAGACTGAGCTCAAATGATAGGAAATCTTATACTCGACAGCTAAAAAAAATAAAAAATTCGGACCCAACATTAGAAGCGATTAATTCGGAATGATCTGCTCAGGAATGGACGTGCGGACGTAGCGTCCGCTCGGAGGGAGGAGTCAGAGCCTGAGGGCTGAGGAGGACAGACGCACAGGGAGGACGAGGAATCGAGCCGCGGACGAGTGCCGGCGGATGCCCGTTCTCCCCCCCGGAAAGAAGGACCGCAGCATGAAGGGGCCACACCATGAAGGAAAAGTAAGGCGAACGCCAAAACAGCGGCGTTGACCGAGTCCCGTGGCTCCGGCTCTTCGCTCCCATCCCCCCCCCCCCCCCCTCTCCAGCCTGCCTCCCTGGGTTTAGCGCTCCGGATCCTTAAATTGCTGTGGAACAAAAAAAAAAAAACCTGAATGAATGCCTGAAAACGACAAACGTGAGTAAGTCTGCAATATACCCTCCCTGGATCCTGCATTTGCTGGAGGTAAGATATCACAACTGCGGTACTGTGGCTCTAAGCTGAACAAGGTGTCAGGACTTTTTTTTGCTCTGTATGGCTTTTTCTTTTTTTTTTGTTTGTACGTTGTGCTGGTTTTTTGGCATTTTCTGGCATTTTCTGGCTGCGGTTGGCCTCCCTTCTCTTCTCCCCTGTTGGCAAGATTGGTCTGGCGGAATCTGGAGGGCAGGTTAAAAGGCTCCTGAATACAGACAGGACCGGTAGCCAGAACCCAGTCTCTGCACCCGTGGGAATAGGAAAGACTCATCTACACCCGTTATTGCCCTGTGCCAGGCAGACCTGAGCGAGGCTTCAGGCATAGAAGGGGATTGAAAGGGGAGAGGTGCAAATTACTGCTCGAATCTGAATAAACATACCCCAAAACTTACTGTGCCCAGGCCTTCCTCGGATTGGGGTAATACCCCCAGTGTAGTATCAAATACCCCTATGGATGTATACGGGTCTTAAAAAACCACGAGTCTGGGAAGTTTATGGACATTACAGCCCTCAAAGGCAGAAAATGGTCCGAAATGAAAACTTCTGAATTTGCTTTATAGACACCATACATATTAAAAGCTGTACTAGGATATGAAAGTGTGATGTTGATCAGTGCCTATGAATTTTTATTATCATGCTCCAAAGCTGCACTAAGGTATGAAAGTAAAACTCTGATCGGGGTCTAGGAAGATCAACTAGCACACATTAAAAGCGGCATTATGGAATGAAAGTGAGATTCTGACTGGGGCCCATGAAAATATATTCTCACACACCAAACGCTGCACTATGGAATGAAAAAGTGACTCTGAATGGTATCTAGGTATGAAGACCTATTGATCACTGTGACTTAGCCTGACGTCAGATAAGATCGATACCGCAGATCCTGTATGTTTTACTTTCCAGGTTTTTTTTCCCTAAAGATGAAACTATGTTCAAATCACAAAATCACATGCGTTGTATGTCGCCTGCGTCATTAAGATCAATGGCCCCTCGTAACATATCTTAAAGAACTATTGACTCTACTAATAGAACCAATTGGTAGGACAACGAAAGGGGGGCGAACTGTTTATTGCTGAAGATAGTTGGCAGGAAGGGCGAATAAACTCTCTCATTTAAATTTAATAGCTTCAGCCATTGTGTGCGTGTTTCTGCACCAGGCAAAAATCCTGTAAGTAGAAAAGGTCCCCCCCAGCTTTTTTCTTTTTTTCCTTCCCTGCAAATTCGACTGTACACACTAGAGGGACACCCTGAAGAAAGCCCCGGGCCTCAAGTAACAATTAGGACCTCCAAGAAGCCCGGATAGGACGTGGAGAGGCGGATAAGGCCTCTGATTGTACATCAAACAGAATTTAAAGGGGCAATCAGGGAGTATAAGACAGCCTTAAAGCAAGGATCCCATTAAAAGTAAAGCAGTGGAAAAAGGGCCCAGGAGGCCTAGGAATAAGACTGGGGAAGAGAATCAGACCCATCAAGAAGGCCAACATGAGCAAAGAGTCAGCCAAACAGCCTAAGAAAGCAACCACCAAAGGCAGCAAAGGGGATACAAGCACAATCAAACACTATTTAAGACAGGGCGCAAGCCCAAAAACATCGGGAAAAGAAACCCAGGCTGGAGTTTCCCCGGAGAGCAGGGGCGGGGCGGGGCGGAAGGAGAAATCAATGACTCCAGAGCGGACCTTACAATGGAAACTGAGATTGAGCCTAGTAGGGGGGACGATCAACAGATAGGAGCCCACATCCCCAACAAACTTGAAATGGAGGCGATGCTGCTACGCCTGGAAAACGCAATCAAACTCGAAATCAACTCCCTGAGGGAGGACATGGGCCATTTGCTGTCCAGGGTTGAAGTGGTGGAAGGGAGAGCGGACTCTATAGAATTGGAAATAGCGAAGCTGAAAACGCAATTGAAAGGGGCCTATCTCACCCAGAGAGACACCCTCTACAAAATAGAGGACCAAGAGAACAGGGATAGGAGGCAAAACCTGAGGCTGCGCGCTGTCCTGGAACATAGAGGGGAAGACCTGGAAAGGAAACTTTGGGAAATCCTGGGCCCCATAAGTGGCAAGGACCCAGATCACTTTCCCCACATAGAAAGGATACACCGAGTAGGAAGGCCCGAAAGGGGGGGCGCAGAGCGGGTCCGGGACATAATTGTCAGATTCAGCCACTTTAAAGAAAAAGAGGACCTGTGGGTAAAAATAAAAAATAAGTCGCCTATATTGCATAAGGATGCTGAAATCCAAGTGTATGCAGATCTATCGGCCCGAACTCTCGAAAGACGGAGACATCAGAAACCCCTGCTAGAAATCCTGAAAAGGGAAAACATAAGATATAACTGGGGTTTCCCCTCATGTTTAATAGGGTCAAAAGAGGGGTGTACGGCCAGGTTGAGGTACCCGGAAGAAGTGCAGGGATTTTGTACAAAACTCGGGATCCTGGTCCCGGACATGCAGGGGTGGTTTGAAATGGAGGGCCTGGGGGACCCCGGGGGGGGGTGGGAGGAGGGGCGAATGTTCGCCGGTAGCTGTAAATGAATTCTGTCCAAATCGGCCCTACCCCCTCCCCCTCTGCGCCCCGAGTCCGGGCCGCGGAGGGGGAGGGGAGGGCTAAATGAACTCCACCTCACCAGGAATCCGGAGCCTTGGGGAAGCCACAAAGGATGGCCCCCAATGACCCGGGGACCCTAGTCGGGGTAAGAGAGGGGGGGGGGAGGGGAGGAGGAGGAGGGGGGGGGAGGGGTCGGGGGAGAGAGGGGGGGAGGGGGGGGAGAAGAGGGAGGGAAACCACGTCCGCTGTGGGGCTGTTATCACCACCAATATCTCAGAGGGAAAGAAAAAAAAAAAAAAAAAAAAAAAAAAGAAAAAAGAAAAACAAAATCCCAAAAAATAAATGAAGGACATAGAAATTAAAATTTTATCATATAATGTGAAAGGCTTAAATTCTCCCGGCAAGCGATCTAAAATTTTGGAGGAAGCAGAGAGATATGGCGCAGGTATAGTGTTTCTGCAAGAGACTCACCTGGCACATTCCTCAAATATCAGACTTTTTTCTCCAGCTCTCCCAAATTGGTTTTATGGTGACACTATCTCGAGCAGGGCAAGAGGAGTGGCTATTGGGATTGCGAGGGACACAGACTTCAAGGTGGAGGAGAGAATGACGGACCCCGAGGGGAGGTACCTGTTTCTTAGGGGCTCCCTCCTAGGGGTAGAACTTACACTGGCCAATGTTTATGCCCCCAATGCCAAACCTATCTTATTCCTCGAAGCAATTCTGCGTAAGCTAAGGGCCTTCAGGAAAGGATACTTGATCCTGATGGGGGACCTCAATTTCGTGATGGACCCCGCGAGGGACAGTACGTCTGGTGGCACGGGGAGGGGCAACATACAATTGAAGCGGATCAAAAAAAAACTATCGGAGGACCAACTGTTGGATGTGTGGAGGATCCAGCACCCGCAGTTGAGGGATTACTCGTTCTTCTCCCCTGTCCACCAGATGTACTCTCGCCTGGACTATATTTTAATAGACCATGGCATACTGGAAAGGGTCAAAGAAACCGAAATTGGAATAGCTTCCCTCTCGGACCACGCGCCGGTATCCATGAGGCTAAGATTCCCCGAACACAAACAACCCTCTAGCGGATGGAAACTTAATCCTGAATTGTTACATGACAAAGAAATAAGGGATTATATCAAAAAGGAGCTAGAATGGTTCTTTCAAATCAACGATAATGGAGAGGTTTCAGAGGCACAACTGTGGGACGCTCATAAAGCGTTCATTAGGGGGCTCCTGATAGCTAAAGCCTCATGGAAAAAAAAGGAGAGGATGGGAAAGACGCAGGCTCTGATTGCCGAGATTAAAACCCTGGAGCAAAAACACAAATCTGGGGGGGCACCCAGCCAGAGTATATACATAGAGCTCATAGATAAGAGAGAGGAATTGAAAGATTTAGCTGAACAGGAAGTTAGACAGAAGTTCAATAAATTGGCCAGGGAACAATACATATGGGGCAACAAGCCAGGGAAATATTTAGCAAGGAAATTACAAAAAAAGAAAACCAGAAATTTTATTGAAAAAATTCAAACAAGATACGGGGAGATGAAGTTTACCTCTAGTGAAATAGCCTCTACATTTAGAGACTATTATAAAGAACTTTACGAGGTGAAAACCAAGGGAAACAACGACAGCATAGGAAATAATCAGAAAACATCAGAGTTCCTAGAGAGGGCAGGGCTAATGGCTCTAGGGGGGGAGGAGAGAGATGAGCTTGAGAGGCCAATAACTGAGGAGGAGATCTTAGCAGCCATCAACAACTCTCCAATAGGGAAGAGCCCGGGCCCGGACGGCTTCATGGCCTCATATTATAAAACGTACAAAGAGATTCTTATACCGAGATTGCTGCGATATATGAATGGATTAGGGATAGACTACGATATGAGCGAAGAGGCCCTAAAAGCTACGATCACTCTTTTGAGGAAAGATGGGAAGGATGGATCGGTGTGCTCGAACTACAGACCCATCTCCCTATTAAATTTCGACACAAAACTATACGCAAAGATACTGGCGGATCGAATAAAGGGGCACTTGGGCACACTGATCCATCCGGACCAGGTCGGGTTTGTCCCGGGCAGAGAGGGGAGGGACAATGGGATCCGGACATTGCTAGCCATACAGAGGATGGGAGATTCGAGAACCCCCAGTCTACTTCTCTCGATAGACGCTGAAAAAGCATTCGACAGGGTAGACTGGGGGTTCATGTTCAACACTCTACAGAGGATGGGCTTTGGACCCAGAATTATTCAAAAAATTAAAACTCTATACAATCATCCAAAAACAAACATTAAGGTCAATGGAACGACCTCCGCTGAGTTTGAACTGTTTAATGGGACCAGGCAGGGCTGTCCACTCTCCCCTCTCCTTTTTATTCTATCTTTGGAACCGCTGTTAGCTACAATTCGCGGAAACCCAGAGGTGGAAGGCTGTAAAGTCGGCAGCGAAGAGCACAAACTTGCGGCCTTCGCGGACGACGTCCTCTTTTACATAAGCTCACCCCAGAAGTCAGTCCCCATATTGCTTAAAATCTTAAAGGAATATGGGGAACTAACAAACTTCAGAATTAATGCCTCAAAAACATTTATCCTTAATATTAACCTAAATAAAATAGAGAAACAGGACCTACAGAAAACAGTTAGTTTTGTCTGGAAAAAAAGGATAAAATATTTAGGTATAGAACTGGCCAACAACCCGAGGAAATTATACAAAATAAATTATATCCCACTCCTAGAAGACATAAAAAAAAAATGCCAAGAGCTGAAGGGAAAAATTCTATCCTGGATAGGCAGGATTAATTCGGTAAAAATGATGATCTTACCAGTCATCACATATAAATTCCAGATGCTCCCCCTCCCTCTCCCAAAACAGTACCTCGGTAAATTAAGAGCTATTATAATGAATTTCATATGGAATTACAAAAAACATAGAATCTCCCTCCAAGTTCTTAAACAAGACAAAAGTCAGGGCGGTCTGGCAGTCCCAGACATAGAAAGTTACTACCATGCTATAGCACTATTAAGAATCGCAGAATGGGGTAAAATAGGTAACACTAAAAGATGGGTTAGATTGGAGGAAGCACTGAGTGAAGCCAGGTTGGGGAAGATTGTGTGGAACCCCCCGAAAAGCCGGACACTGGGAGAAAAAACACATATAATCACCATCACGACTTTGAAAATCTGGGACAAAATATATAAAATATTCAACAAAAATTATAATTCGCCACTTATAGCACTTAAAGAAAATCCTTTTTTCCCGCCAGGGTTAAAGGAAATAGGAGGTGATTGGATTAGAAAGGACTGCACGAGATTAGGGGAAGTTATTAGCAAGGGGAAAGTTATGACACTGCACGAGTTACAGAATAATGAGGCTTTTTCCATAGATGGATGGCGGCATCGCCAGCTAACCCACTTCGTGGGCTCTCTTCCTAGCCCATTAAGGGAGGCTAAGGATCTAACAAAATTAGAGAAAATCTTTACGGCAGAATGCTCAAAAAAAAGAATATCCAGAATATATAAACTCTTATTAGAAAGAGATAGACCGGAGATGCCGCCATACCTTACCAAATGGGAAAGCGAATTAGGAACACAATTAGAAATAGGCACAAGTAAGAAAATTTTAAAATTAGCACATGGGTCAGCTGTAGATGCGAGAACTGCAGAAACAAACTTTAAGTGTATGGCTAGGTGGTACAGAACCCCAGACAGGGTCAGCAATTTTCAGGCGGATACATCTGCGAACTGTTGGAGGGGGTGTGATCAAAGGGGCACAATGGGTCATTTATGGTGGGGGTGTCCTAAAATCAAAAAATTTTGGGAGACTATCCTAAAATACATAAAAGAAATAACAACGATCGAGGTAAAAAACGACCCTTGGGTGGCACTTATGCATGCCACATCCAAGGAAATTAAACAATATAAAGGCTCATTGATTCCCCATCTGCTTAACGCGGCTAAAAAGGTAATTCCAAGGAGGTGGAAGGACAAGGAAAGCCCACCCTTATGGGAATGGGTTGACGCAGTGGAGTCCACCTACATGATGGAATGTGTGTTGTACACCGGGGAGGAGGACAGAGAGGCCACGAGGGCTAGATGGGAGAGTTGGAGAAAATTCAAGAGGTCTTGGAGCTACAGGGAGGCTTTGCGAGTGCAGCCGTGACAACCGGTGATCCCAGGGGGGCGAAGCCGAAAAGAGATCTAGCCACGGAAAGGCAGACCCTAAGGGCAGGAGAAGACACTGAGGAGAAAGGGCCACTTTACAACAGCAAAACAGCGGACGGGGACGGGGAGGGTGGGGGCGCGGGGGGGGGGGAAACAAAAATAAAAACCCCCAGGGGGGTTAACTGGAAGAATGATGGAACGGGATTTAGGATAAAGGAAGCGGAGGGGGAGCGGAGGCTGGGAGGGATTTCGGATGTATATATGTATTTTTTGAGCTTTGTAAACTTCAGGGATGCCCGACTCAGGACCCCTATTCCCCTCCAACCCCAGGGGGGAAAAAAAAAAAAGGGGGAGAATGAAACAAGCCACTAATGATGCTAAGACAATTAGAGGGATGGAGATGCGGGCATAGCTGACACTCACCCACGAATATTCTTTCTGAAGTGGTTATAAAAAAAAAAAAAAAAAAATTCGGGTTTACATCCACTTTAAGGCAAGTACAAAAATCGTATTTTCTTTATTGTACATCGAGGGACACAGGAATTCAGGAATTAGTCTATAAAACAGCATCTGTGGAAATCAATACCTGAATTAAGGCTAGATAAAGAGAGGGTAAAGCAAAATATGTAAATTGCCACAAACAAGAATATATTGAGAATTATCCTGGTGCTGCAGACAAGGACAGATGATCACCACTAGAAAGAACTGCTCCCTGAAGAACAAAGGAGTCAAAACCAGCAAAACTGGAGAGCCAATCAACCATCCATCAAAAAATACAGTGTCCTGCAAAAGTATTCATCCCTTTTTTACCTATTTTGTTACATTACAGCCTTTAGCGCAATGTTTTTTTTTTAATCTGAATTATGTTATGGATCAGAACACAATAGTCTAAGTTGGTGAAGTAAAATTAGAAAAATCTATACATAAAACTATTTTTCAGAAATAAAAAAAATATTTGGCATGTGTGTATGTATTCACCCCCTTTGTTATAAAGCCCATAAAAAGCTGTGGTACAACCAATTACCTTCGGAAGTCACATAATTAGTGAAATGTTGTCCACCTGTGTGCAATCTGAAGCCTCATACACACGATCGGACCGTGGACCAACTTTCCCGTGGATTTTTGTCCAAAGGGCGTTGGCCCCAAGTTGGTATTGCATACACACGGCAGGACTTTTTCAGCCAACTTTCACCAAATCACTTGGTTTTTCTGCTCTTTACCGCCACCTTTGGTCAACTTCTGTATTGTTGTCTGATCTTTTGCATTGGTTCTGCATTGGTTTGTACAAAAGTCCGTTGGTTTTGTGTACACACTGTCGGACTTTGGTCCATCGGACTTTTGTTGGCAGAAAGTTGGTCCGTTCGCACAGCCAACAAAAGTCTGATGAAACCTGGAAAAAGTTGGTCCGATGGAGCGTACACACGGTCGGATGTTGGTCCAAAACAGCTAATTTGCATGTTGGTTGTCAAAATGTCCGATCGTGTGTACGGGCCTTAAGTGTCACATGATTTGTCATTACATATACACAACTTTTTGAAAGGCCCCAGTGGCTGCAACACCTAAGCAAGAGGCACCACTAACCAAACACTGCCATGAAGACCAAGGAACTCTCCAAACAAGTAAGGGACAATGTTGTTGAGAAGTATCAATCATGACCAAATGGAAAGAACATGGCACAACAACAAACATGCAAAGAGACGGCCGCACACCAAAACTCACGTACCGGGCAAGGAGGGCATTAATCAGAGAGGCAGCACAGAGACCTAAGGTAACCCTGGAGGAGCTGCAGAGTTCCACAGCAGAGACTGTAGTATCTGCACATAGGACGACAATAAGCTGTACGCTCCATAGAGTGGGGCTTTATGGCAGAGTGGCCAGAAGAAAGACATTACTTTCAGCAAAAAACAAAAACGGCACGTTTTGAGTTTGCGAAAAGGCATGCGGGAGACTCCCAAAATGTATGGAGGAAGGTGCTTCAGTCTGATGAGGCCAAAATTGAACTTTCTGGCCATCAAAGAAAACGCTATGTCTGGCGCAAACCCAACACATCACAGCACCCAAAGAAAACCATCCCCACAGTGAAATATGGTGGTGGCAGCATCATCATGCTGTGGGGATGTTTTTCAGCAGTCGGGACTGGGAATCTGGCCAGAGTTGAGGGAAAGATGGATGGTGCTAAATACAGGGATATTCTTGAGCAAAACCTGTACCACTGTGTGTGTGATTTGAGGCTAGGACGGAGGTTCACCTTCCAGCAGGACAATGACCCCAAACACACTGCTAGAGCAACACTTGAGTGGTTTAAGGGGAAACATGTAAATGTGTTGGAATGGCCTAGTCAAAGCCCGGACCTCAATTCAATAGAAAATCTGTGGTCAGACTTAAAGATTGCTGTTCACAAGCGCAAACCATCCAACTTGAAGGAGCTGGATCAGTTTTGCAAGGAGGAATGAGCAAAAATCCCAGTGGTAAGATGTGGTAAACTTATCCAAAGCGACTTGGAGCTGTGATAGCTGCAAAAGTTGGCTCTACAAAGTATTGACTTTAGGGGGGTGAATAGTTATGCACATTAACTTTCTCTGTTATTTTGTCCTATTTGTTGCTTGCTTCAAAAATCTTCAAAGTTGCGGGCATGTTCTGTAAATTAAATGATGCAAATCCTCAAACAATCCATGTTAATTCCAGGTTGTGAGGCAACAAAACACGAAAAATGCAAAGGGGGGTGAATGATTTTGCAAGGCACTGTAGGTGGAACAAACTCCCCAAAAAGGAGAAGAAAAACAGAACACATAATGTGGTCACCAAGAAGAAATATTTCCTGGGCCAAGTCCCACAGTACAAACAGATCACTAAAAGAAAGTTTAAATGGACACACCATATCCAATTGAAAAACTATTCGGCAACCGCAGACAGAAAGTTAAAAGGAAAGTATGGCAAAAAACAAAACATTTATACTTACCTAGGTGGATGCAGCATTGATCGATGCTGCATCTGTCCCTGCCAGCTGTCAGTCACCAGCTCTCTGCTCTGCCCCTTCAGTGCTCACTGGAGCGCTGGGCTGTGGAGGGGGCGGGAGGTGTTGCCTCAGGATTTCAGTGGCTTGCCGAGAGGCTGAGCCAGCTGCAAGTGCAGGCATTTGGAGAGATCCCGGGCATATGGTCGGGATCTTTTTAGAGCCTGGACCAGCTCTGTGACATCAGCCAACAGGGGGGGCTTTAGCCTGCTGTCAGCTGAAAACGGGTCACAGGAGTGCAGAAATAAGTGCACTCCTGTGACCTACAAAAGAAGTATAGCCAAACGAGCTAAACTTCTCCTTTAAAAAGGATAAGATCACCTTTGCAAAGAAAAAAAATAATAAAGACAATTTTTTTTTTTTACAGTTAAAATAAATATGCATTTATTTTTGTACTTGACCTGTAAAGCATTACACCCACTATTAGTGGGTAATTCTGCAGTCCTGCAGACTGTGTGTGTATCTGTCTGGCCGTACCTTCAAAACGGTCAGGCAGTTGCACTGTGACAGGAAGACTTAATGAACTACCACAGCGCTCAACAGTGCCGTGGTAGTTCATTAAGAACTACAAGCAGACAGCCGCAAAGGTCGTTTTTTGATTCACTGAACACTGTTTTTTTTTTTTTTTACAGATTGTGACAGCTAGCAGGAGGGAGAAGATCCCCTACAACCTGTCAGACTGGGGGTTCGGAGGGAGCGGGGGGCCAATGCATCTGTAACATGTTACACGCTGAATATACTGTAGGTGTAACATGTAAAATGTTACAAAATGTGAATTTATCCTTTAAAAAAAATCTTCAGGGTGTTCGCAAAAACTGTAGATGCTGACTTTCAATAAAAAGGACACTTACCTGTCAAAGGATCCAGTGCTGTCCTCACACAGGTCTTCACCAGTCTTCAGGTCCCTGGCACCGGCATGTTTAGTGTGGGAAGCCAGCTGTGTCTCCTTGTGCTTTTACAGCTGGCTTTCCGCTGCGCTGCACTGTGTGAATGGTCCCGCAGCCTCATGGGACCTGTGACGTGTTCCAAGAGGTTGCCAGAGGTGAACTTCCAAAGGGATCGCCTACAAAAATTAGGTACCCGCTCCCCACCCCCCACAAAACGAAATGTGGGGGAGGAGGACATAAATCAGAACTTCCCCTTTAGGATGAAGGACCCTGAAACTGTCCAACCCTTGCCTGAAAATAACAGAATCTTCCATCTAACAGCAAGGGGTAGGAATCCTAGTCCTATTATTAGGAACATTCTCCTGACCACTATTTTAGTAGACTAAAACAAAAACAAATTCAGTTGACTAACATACGACTCAAAACTAAAATGGCATTTTTAAGTAAAACATAATTAACACTGCTCCTGACAGAGGATAGAAGATAGGAAGGAATCTAAGGAGACTTTCCTAGAAGTCTGCAGTTTAGCCACAGAAAGAGGATCTGTCAGTCAGTGATAGCTCCCACAAAGGTCTCCAGATTTTCATTATCAATCTTAGGGGGAATCACCAGCTGGTTCCCAACATGCCTTAACTGCTGAACGTCAATGGTAATACAGGACCCACCAGCGATGAAAACCTCAGTCCACAGAGGGACATCTTGGTTCAAAAGAGACCATCTTGAGGTCTTGCCTAGGTTCCTGAATCCCTAGCACGGGGAGGGGGAATTGAGAGATCACATGATAACCGGTAACCATGTTATTAGGGGATCGCAAACAACCCCAAAAAAGAAGGGGGTCTGCTACACCTATGGAACGGGTCAAAAGGTCCACAGGGAATATGTTGGGACTTGACGACCCAAGGCTACAAACACTGTGGCATGTGGCAATAAGCTTCGGAACAATGGAAGTGACGCTCTATGTCAACGTCAGCAGTTGGACATCCCAACGCCCATCTTGGTACACCCTACAGCAGACGTCTTGTTACACCCAGCCCATATAGTTCAGGCTGGGTGTAACAAGATTGCCGCTGCTGCTTTTATGCGGCCGAGTGCAAGGAGTTCCAAAATGGGCATCGCAGGCAGCCTTTCCTCTCATGGCATTTCAGTACCTGCCCATCAGTTCCCATAAATGCCACCTATCAGTGCTAAATGCCCATAAGTGCTGCCTATCAGTGCCAGCCATCAATGCCATCCATCAGTGACAGCCACCAGTCAGTGCCACCTAATTCTATCAGTGCTACCTATCGTTGCCCCTTCAGTGCCACCTAATCTGTATTGTGCTTTGAAAACGATCACATGACATAAAAAAGAAAAAACTATCGCTAATCGGTATTGGCGAGTACTTGGAAAAAAAAGTATTATTACTTGTACTCTGTGTGGTATCGGGACATAATTGCAATAGAAGGTATTTTTGAGTTAAGAATACATACTTTAACATAATTGTTTTTATAAAAGCAGAGGTTAGTGTCACTTTAATATCGTGGGTCAAGAAGTCCCTTAGAAGAAGGATAGTATTGAGAAGAGTCAAGCACCACAACTCATGAACTGATTTGCAGTAAGAAGTGCAAACTGAAGTGAGATGCCAATTGCAAAGATAGGTTCCTACCCAAGTTGGAATGAGTGGACCCAGGCAGCAGGGAACCCAAACAAACTTGGGAAGATGCACAATGGGGTACAATAATACTAAAAGGGTGAAAAGGGGCAGCTGGAGGAAGTGGCTGACTTAAGGGTCTAAAATGGAAACTTCAGGCCGAGACTTGTGTATCCAACCATCTGGGAGGTAAGCTACCCGAGGTCCCAGCAAGGTCTACAGCAGATCACTTGGGATGGTGGTTAGAAGCACGGTTAGGATTTCATTCACACAGACATAGAAAGCCATACACCATGAAAAACAAGCATTTTTCTGCACCAAGGGTGACAGGTATTTGTATGCAGCCCAGCTGCGTCTGGTGTTTATTTATTTTTTGGGGGTTTGCCGGTCGGTCCGGCACTTACCCCATCTAGGCGGGTAGCGCGTGGTGGGCATCGTCTCAGTGTCCTCTCCATCAGTATCTTCCAGCGTGCGGCTTCTCCCAGGTGTCCAATAGGATCGACTGTCCTTTCAGCCAATCGTGTGACAGGTGTCAAAACCCGCTTCCTGATTGGCCAGGAGAAGGATCAGTGTTACAATAGCGAATATTAATTTGCTGTTGTAATACACCTGGGTGGGCTGTGAGCGCATTCTTTGCGCCCGAGCCCACCCTATTTTGAAGCCTATTAAAGATTCTGGCTCTAATCAGTGCTTCAAAAAAACACCCACCCCACATTGAAATCCATGCGTCCTGAAAGGGGCCGGACGTGTGATGGGGGGGGGAGGGTTGGCAATAGATAGGGGGGCACCGCCCATGCGTTCTCAATGGATGGGCCACCCCTGATACAGTCGCTTGTACAAATCAATGACAGACTGCAGCCATACGCTGGTAACTGCACATTTGAGCTTTTACTTGCATACAGGGATGGATGGGAGGTCCTGCAAGCAAACTGTCTATGCCAGGGTCACGCAAAGCCATCCCCGTGGGCAAGTAAACAGTCGAACGTGCAGTTACCATTGTTCAATCACGCTTGTTCCCCAATTTTGCAGAGGCAGCTTTATGCAAACACCTGTCACCCCCAGGTTCTAAAATACTCAAATTTTTCACTGTGTATGGCCCTCTACACCCAAGTGAATAAATACATACGGGGGTCTGGCTTCAATGCTTTTTGTTTGTCAGTGTCCCAACTTCCAGTAGTCAGCAGTATATCCCGAATGTTTAAGAATTCTTGTGCCCCCCCAAAAAAAAAGAAATTACACATAAGTGTTTTATTTTAAAGTAATTTCAAAATGTGTCAAAAAGCTTATAATGCATATCAGTAAACAAAATCACATCTATGCAGGGAAGACCCTTGCTTGCAATCACCATTTCTTTACATTACTCCACCATCCAAAAGAGGGTCACAGAACCAATACACTCTCAGGCGGGCAATTTCTACGATATCACAACTAATGTCCCTCCATCTGAAAATCACAAACAGCTTGCTGATCAGTTCTATATAGAAATATTAGGGTGGTTATACCCATTCCAGACACCAACCTGTACCCACCACGATGTTGAATGATAACCTGATTTTGGATAAAGTGGTAGAGTTAGAACTGCTGTTAGGTTTTTAATGCCATTCCCCTACTTCCTGCCATGGTGTCAGGGAAAATCTGCTTAGTGGGGACACAGACATCAATATTAACCAGATAGGAGTTCTAACATTTCCCTGCTCTAAAAAAAAATTTATAAAAAAATAATTAAAAAAAAACTGGAGTGGAAATTAATTTCCAAAGCATGCACATTTCTTCCCTTTTCTAGATAAAATTGAGTTCATAGTACATTTCATCCACTCTAATGAGTAAAGATGTGAACTGGACTAACTATACACCCTACTATAAAACTACAAACTATGGTAAAAATTCAGGAAGCAAGAATGACATTGCTGTCCGATATTACAATAGCTTACAAATGCCGTTATATCAAAATGCAAACTTAAAATTTCCTAATGATGACAACCAGCAAGAAGTCAGCGTCATAAAAAGTTTTCAAATGCATATAATGAAACTCACATCTGTTGAATGAAAATCAACTCGTATCACATAACGAGTATCGAGCAGCAGCAGGATGTTAGGAGTCTACTAGGAAAGCAACAAAGACTATACCAACAGGCAATATAGATCACTAAGGGGTATAGTTACAATGCAGTGAATGTGACATTTACTGTAATACAAAACACAGGCATCAGAAAGATACACTGGCGGTGAATGTCACATTCCCCATTTTAAAATTTTAGAAGATCTTTCACTAGGGATGTGTGGTGCACAGCCTTTCAATAGTTATTAATTGAGATTGTGGCACAATAGCAGCATAACCCAGGATTTTTTTTTTTTTTTAAAAAGCACTGCAGTGCCTAACCGACCACACAGAGAAGATCCCAGCAGACTAACGGCAGGTATGTAGAATAATCAGAAGAGGTACAGGAAGAAAAAATGTTGTAGATCACCGATCGGCGACTTTACCTGGAAGTGGGAGCTACTTGTCAAAACCAGGTATTCGCAAATGTGACAGTAGGGGGGGGGGGGGGTGTTTGCAAACAAGCAGAGCTTCTCCTTTTGGGTGGAGCTAGGCATGTTGGTGATCTGATATAGCAACCCAATATCCAACTGTGTGTATTCAGGATCTAACTTCCTGTGCACTGGTCCTGGGATACTCTGTAAACCATGGCTGCTTCCAGCTCCAACATTGGAGCTCTGCCTCAACCTGCTCATATTCCTAAATGCAATAGGTTATACCTCTCTAACCAAAAGACACGTGTACATTTAGGGAGGAGGAGTGGTGACTTAAGAGATGAAAGTCAATATTTGCATACTGTGCAATCAGTGACTTAGAGGTTTCTAAGAAAACCTGCACTGAACGAAGTATGGGGGAAGTCTTTGTTGGTTATGAAAATTCTAGCTGCTTGGCTGTTTTTTTGCTTTAATACTTTCTGACTCACTGGACAAGCATACAAAAGGTGACATCAGAGAAAAGTCAGAACTCCCGATCACACATGGGACAAGTACATGCAGTCAGGGGCAGATGAGTTCCCATGAACTGTCTGTATCTAGGGGTGCACATTCATTGCTAACTGAAGGTAACCTCTCAACATCTCATCACATGGTGGTGACAGTATTGGTCTGTCATTGATCTGTACAGTTTTCCTGACTGATCAGAAAAGCCTGGCTGTGCCCATTGTAGAAATACACTCATCTGGGCAGTGTGTCCACTGACAAAGAAATGATCAGTCGATAATTTTAACAGTGAGAGACAGAATAACAAAAATATCCAGAAAAACGCATTTCAAAAAAGTTATAAATTGATTTGCATTTTAATGAGTGAAATAAGCATTGGATCCCCTATTATCAAGATTTCTGGCTCCCAGGTGTCTTCTATACAGGTAAGGAGCTGAGATTAGGGGCACTCTCTTAAAGGAAGTACTCCTAATCTCAGCTTGTTACCCATGTAAAAGACACCTGTCTACAGAAGCAATCAGATTCCAATCTGTCCACCATGGCCAAGAGCAAAGAGCTGTCCAGGGATGTCAGGGACAAGATTGTAGACCTACATAAGGCTGGAATACAAGACCATCGGCAAGCAGCTTGGTGAGAGGGTGACAACAGTTGGTGCGATTATTCACAAATGGAAGAAACACAAAATAACTGTCAATCTCCTTCGGTCTGGGGCTCCATGCAAGATCTCACCTCATGGAGTTTCAATGATCATGAGAACGGTGAGGAATCAGCCCAGAACTACACGAGAGAATCTTGTCAATGATCTCAAGACAACTGAAACCATAGTCACCAAGATAACAATTGGTAACACAGTACACCATGAAGGACTGCTCAAAAAAGCACATGTAAAGGCCCGTCTGAAGTTTGCTAATGAACATCTGAATGATTCAGAGGAGAACTGGATGAAAGTGTTGTGGTCAGATGAGACCAAAATTTAGCTGTTTGGCATCAACTCAACTCGTCGTGTTTGGAGTAGGAGGAATGCTGCCTATGACCCCAAGAACACCATCCCTACCGTCAAACATGGAGGTGGAAACATTATGCTTTGGGGGTGTTTTTCTGCTAAGGGGACAGGACAACTTCACTGCATCAAAGGGACGATGGATGGGACCATGCACCGTCAAATCTTGGGTGACAACCTTCTTCCCTCAGCCAGGGCATTGTAAATGGGTCGTGGATGGGTATGTATTCCAGCATGACATTGACCCAAAACACATGGCCAATGCAAAAAAGGAGTGGCTTAAGAAGAAGCACATTAAGGTCCTGGAGTGGCCTAACTAAAAAATATGTGGAGGAGCTGAAAGGGTTTGTAAACCCTCATGGTTTTTCACCTTAATGCATTCTATGCATTAAGGTGAAGAAAATTTTTTTTTTAGTCCTGCAGTCCCCCAGCCCCCTATTTTACTCACCTGGACGCTGTCATCCTCTGTTCGGGAATGAGCGCACCATCTGTAGATAGTGTCCCGATTGGATAGATTGATAGTAGCGCAGCCATTGGCTCCCGCTGCTGTCAATCAAATCCAATGACGCATCGCTGGGGGGCGGGCCGAGTCCTGCATTCTGTGTGAATGGACACAGATGTGGGACTCGGGAGCGCGCCCACACGGGTGTCCACCAAGGAGAGTGCTTCTCCAACGTAGACATTCGATGCGGGCAGGAGCCACCAGCGTTGGCATGGGACCCCAGAAGAGGAGGTTTGGGGCCACTTTGTGCAAAACAAACTGCACAGTGGAGGTAGGTATAACATGTTTGTTATTTAAGAAAAAAAAAAAAAAACACGGAGGGTTTACAACCCCTTGAAGGTTCGAGTTACCAAAGGTCAGCCTCAAAATCTTAAAGCGGTTTGGTACTCCAAAAAACTGCTTTAGCTTATTAAAAGCAGTTAGCAATGCAGATGCACCAATGACCATTAAAAAAAAAAAAAAAAAAAAAAAAAAAAAAGATTTAACTTACCTTACAGATTTTTCCTCTGGCTTCCGGTCTGTCCTCCCGTGGGAGTAGGCGTGTTTTCGGCTGTCCCCCGGCTCCGCAATGACCTCTGGGAGCTGTTTTGCATTCCTCCCATGAAGCCACGGGGGACGCCGTCAGCACGAAATCTCGAGAGATTTCCGGCAACGCCGAGCCGTTGTGATGGCAACCAGAAATTTTACGGCGCTGTACACTGAGCAAAGTGAGCATGCGCGGGATCGAGCGGTGAATGCTGGGAGCGCAGCATTCACCGCATCCCGGAAGTAAATGCTTGTGGGTTTCTAATGCCCACAAGCAAAATGGAATCGACCAGCAAGCAATTTTATAAGTTATCAAAACGGGCGGAATCGGCGATCGGCGGGGAGAAGAAGTGTAGCAGGTGAGTTAGATGTCATGTATGTTTTTCTTTCACAGTGAACTGAAAAAAAAAAATAACATATTTTGGCGGAATCCCGCTTTAATGACTTGGAGAGGATCTGCAAAGAGGAGTGGGACAAAATCCCTCCTGAGATGTGTGCAAACCTGGTGGCCCACTACAAGACCTCTGTGATTGCCAAAAAGGGTTTTGCCACCAAGTACTAAGGCTGGATTCACACCTTTGCAGTTTTAGTGCTTTTTGCATTTTGCAGATTTGCACTACAGTCCATTTAACACGGTTTCCTGTTAAATGGATCTGTAGTGCATATCTGCAAAATGCAAAAAGCACTAAAACTGCAAAGGTGTGAATCCAGCCTGAGTCATGTTTTGCGAAGGGGTCAAATATAAATTTCACTCATTAAAATGCAAATCAATTTAGAACTTTTTTGGATGAGCCGTGAATGAGGCATGGATGAGCACAGATCAGCACTGTGGGCACTTCAGATCCAGCCCACAGCGATACTGCACCCAGCTCCCTCACATGCTGTACCGATCTGTGTGAGGAGAGGGGAGGAGCTGGACCGGACATGCTCTGGTTTGCCGACAACTGATCGCTCCATCATTGAATGCTGTCATTGGCTGTTATGTGCTGGGTCCTGAGGACCCGACGGTCACGGACATTCCCATGTGCACAAGGGAGCGCGATTCTGGGAGGGCGTACAATGACATCCTCCCAGAGTTATCCGTCTGCTCTGTAGCCGTCATTTAGCTATGGCCTGGTCGACAAATGGTTAAAATTAGACTGATCATTTCTTTGTAAGTGGGAAAACGTACAAAATCATCAGGAGATCAAATACTTTTTTCCCTCATTGTATAATGTGTATCATGTTCTCAAAGTCACATATTGCAAAGTTACCGTACATTTTTTTATTCTCCACTATACACCTGAATCATTCACCAAACTGCCTGAGCAATTACCCAGTGTACATTCTGTGAGAGCATGGCAGAAGCGTGCCATTACTGCACATTAATCACCCAACATCAAACCCTGCTGGCCATTTCACATGGAGGAGGTTAAACGCACAGCTTGTCAATCACATTTGCAGAAATGATCATGCCTTTGTTAGACTTTTTCACCTAAAAGACCCAAATGCAGAATAATAAGCTACATTCAAGTCTGTGCGATTCAATATGCAATAAAATATTGTTTTTACATTTGCCAGGTTTTGTAAAGCACCATTAAAAGCATTATTGGTGCTATTAAAGTAGAACTAAAGGCAAAACTTTTTATTTAGTTTTGGATAAAGGGGTGATAGATTAGAACACCTGTCCATTTTTATTGTTGTCTGTGCCCCCGTTAGAGATAGTCACTCTCTCCATTTGTCTTGTTTACTATTATCAACGAAAGTATAAGGAAAACCCACATTTTGGGATGTCTCCAGAAATGTAATAGGAGGGCAAATCTTCCAATGGGGACACTAGTTCTGGTGGCCTGAGGGCCCCCAAGATAGTCCCTTAATTTGCAGGGCTTTCCTCTCACTTCCTGTTTTGGCTATGGGACAGGAAGTGAAAGTAAATCTCCCAAATGGGGCAAAATATATGACCCTGCCACATTCTATCCAAAATTAAAAAAAAAAAAAAAAAAAAAAAGGTTTTGCCTATAGTTCTACTTGAAGGCCTCATGTACACAGGCTTCTGAAAACAAGCAGCATTTTTTTCCTGCTAGAATTTGCAGCAAAAAATGCCTCTGTTACAATATGTATGCGTGTGTGGTCCTCTGACATAATGAAGTCCAATGCAGAGCCCATAGCCCTAATCTGATGCAAGTACAACGATGGACAGTCCACTGCCAGAGCAAAGGGGAGAAATGGAGAGCGCCAGTTGATGAGGCAGTTCCTGGTCCTCTCTCCCTAGGCCCCTTTAGGCGACAAGTTTAATGCGATGTTATGGCCGCATGATAAATCGCAAGGGGAAAACGGCACTGCGTTTTAGGTGCCATTAAAAACAACGGGACCTGAAGCTGTGTTTTGCCATTGCAGAGCATTCTGTGATTGCAAGCAGAATCGCAGCAATTCCAAAAGGCCTAGGTGTGAATGCAGCCTTAAGCTGGGTACATATGGATTGAAAAAAATCGGTAAGTCCAACCAGATTTCCGATCTGCGTGTACCCCTCCTGGTTTGACAGAAGGTGATCTCTTGTGTGGATGCAGTGTTTTTTCCCCCTTAGGCCCCTTTCACACGGACGGACCGTCTATCCGTTTTTCTTCCATCCGTCGACGGACGACAATGCATTCCTATGGGCAGACGGATGAACATCCGTCACCATCAGTTAACCTCCGCTTCCGTTTTTATCCGTTTTTTTAAACGTACAAGGCTACGTTCAGATCCGTCAAAACGGATATTAACTGACGTTGACGGACATCGTCCGTCAACGTCCGATCCGTTTTGTGTTTATCTGTGAACTCAACCTCTTAAAGGCACAGGCACACATATAAACGGAACAAAACGGATGAAAAAACGGATGAAAAAACGGACGTAAACGTGTGCATTTACGGATGTAAGCGGACAAAAAACGGATGAAAATGGACATTAACGGAACGGATGACGGATGAAAACGGATGAGACAACGGATAAGAACTGATACGTTTTTTGACGTGCCTAAACTGACTGCGTCCGTGTGAAAGGGGCCTTATTCAGCCTGCTGGTTGAAAAAACAAAACAAAACAAAACAAAAAAAAAAAAACACCTCACAGTGTGTCTCCCCCAGCTTAACCACTTCCGGACCACCCACCGTCCTTATACGTCAGTCCTTTAACGATAAATGCCGCTGTATTGCTGCCATAACCCCGGTATTTCTTTTCTCAACGGCGGGCGGTCCGCTTAAGGATAGAAATGGTCTCTGCGGCAAAAATGACTTTTAATCGGCGGCGGCAGAGGTGCACCCCCTCCCGCTGCGTCCCAGTCGCTTACCGGATCCATCAGTAGCAGCGGAGACGATCCAATGCTGTCCCCCGATAGGTAGGAAATCGAGTGAGGGAATGATAGCCCCCCACTCAACTCCATACCATTGGATGACAACAGCAACATCAAATGTCACTTCCGCCCAACGGCCTTAAATGGACTTTTAAATATGAGATCTGAGGTCTTTTTGACCCCAGGTCTCACATTAAAGAGGTCATGCTTTTTTTTTTTTTTTAAAAAGGACAGTAAAAAAAATTAATAAAAAAAAAAAAGGGGAAGAAGTAAAATAAATAAACAAAAAAAAAAAAATAATTAAAAAGCGCCCGATCCCTCAGAGTTCACGCGCAGAAGCGAATGCATACGAAAGTCACGCCCACGTATGAAAATGGTGTTCAAACTACACGTGAGGTATCGCCGCGATCGTTAGAGAGAGCAATAATTCTAGCCCTAGACCTCCTCTGTAACTCAAAACTGGTAATCTGTAGAAATATTTAAACGTCGCCTATGAAGATTTTTTAATTGTCAAAGTTTGTTGCCGTTCCACGAGCGGGTGCAATTTTGAAGCATGAAACGTTGGGTATCACAATTTACTCGTAACATCATTTTTCACAATATTAAAAATATTAAATTGTACTAACTTTTTTTTTTTTTTTTTAAATGAAAAAAAATCAGTAAAGTTTTTTTTTCTCAAAAAAAAATTGCGTTTGTAAGACTGCTTCGCAAATACGGTATTGCAACGACCGCCATTTTATTCTCTAGGGTGTCTGAAAAAAATATATATAATGTTTGGGAGTTTTAAGTAATTTAACCCTTGCAGCGCAGGGGCAGAAATGGAGCATTTGTGCTGTCCCCGGAGATAGGCTTTAAGAATATATGGTGGGTGCGTTCTCAGTCCCTGATCTTTTATCCAATGCCCTGCAAAACCACAAATGTATTTTCGGTTTCTGTATGACTGAGGTGTCATCCTTTCAGAATGAACCAATCAGAGAGAGCCACATAAAAAAGA
Organism: Lithobates sylvaticus; assembly: GCA_028564925.1. Taxonomy (NCBI): domain Eukaryota; kingdom Metazoa; phylum Chordata; class Amphibia; order Anura; family Ranidae; genus Lithobates; species Lithobates sylvaticus. Next base: position 301,597,630 of record CM053028.1, on the reverse strand, counting down.
TAAACATTGGCCGATGTTCTTTTATTTATTCCACATACACACAACCATAATCTAAACACAAAAACATCCAGTTTTACTCATGGTATTCCCCACTACTACCAACATTCTTCATCTTACGGTGGCCATACACTCTTCAATTCTGTTATCTGATTGGTGCGCAACTTAATCAAAGCAATTGAATCTGCAAATAGCCATAACCCGCCTTCTGATCAGGATTGAGTCAAATCGATCAGAAGATTATTGGTTGTTTTGCATCAGTCGTCAAGACTGAGATGCTTCGGTGATACAATTTGATTGTATTTCCATCGATCAGATTACGAGATCACACAGTGAAAGCAGAGATGCAATGGATAACTTATGATCGTATCTCCCAACTTTTCACTTGTCTATCGTATCGATCGATTGGGTTGCCAACTATGGATCAGGAAGGAAGTTGATGGTTTATTAAAGTTTGTATGGTCACTGTATAAGGAAATAAGAAGGGTACCATAGTGGAAGTAAGCAATGAGTGAGATCTGGGATCCCCCCCCACCTACACACAATCAAATCCAGGAAAAGTTCAGTCCCATAGTGCAACCCTCGTATTACACAAAGCCCAGGTAATCCCTGCCAACACAGGTCTTAGGAGATGTCATCACACAATAAACACAACACAGAACTGGGTCATCACATCCATACAGACTACGGAACACAAACTGAAACCATTGTGTCACATCACATACACACACCAGTGACACCCCGACAATACACCCACACCGATCACAGCCGCCTCCCCCGTCCCCCTCTATTACCCGGACTCTTCAAGTTGTAGCGAGCCTCCATGACTGTCTGACAGCGCCGGCCAAATCCCCCGCCCTAGATCCGCCCACCCACGTCATGCCGCATCGCCCCAGCCACGTCACTAAAGCGTGGCTACAGAGTGGGCGGGGTTTGAGGCTGCGCTGAATGCAAATCAGGAAGTTTCCCTGCGCATAGTGAGTGTGAGCACGTGATAGGCTAGCTGTCATTCAGGACGCTGTAAGCGCAATGCTCAGGGAAACACCGCTGATCGAATACATTCACTCACTGTGCTCGCCGTTTTTAAAGTGGTATGGACGTGGTTCTACAGCCTAAACATTTTTTATTACAAAGCAGTAGTAAAATCGCTTTCTGATGTTTACCTACAGATAAGATACTAGTCTTGCCTGTAGGTAAAATGAATGTCTCCTAATAGGTTTGCCACCAGTGGCGGCTGATGCTCCAAATTTTTTTTTTTTTGGGGAAGGGGGCGGGGCAAACAAACTGAAAAATACAGAAACAATTGCAGCCTCACTGTACCCATCAAATGCAGCCATTGTGCCCATCAAATGCAGCAACTGTGCCCATCATATTCAGCCACTGTGCCCATCAAATGTAGCCACTGTGCCCATTAAACACAGCCACTGTGCCCATCATATTCAGCCACTGTGCCCATCAAATGCAGCCATTGTGCCCATAAAATGCAGCCATTGTGCCCATCAATTGCAGCCACTGTGCCCATCAATAGCAGCCATTGTGCCCATCAAACGCAGCTACTGTGCCCATCATATTCAGCCACTGTGCCCATCATATGCAGCCACTTGTACCCATCAAATGCAGCCACTTGTGCCCAGTATATGCAGCCACCTGTGCCCATCATATGCAGCCACTTGTGCCCATCAAATGCAGCCACTTGTGCCCAGTATATACAGCCACTTGTGCCCATCATATGCAGCCACTGTGTCCACCGACCTCCCCACTCGCGTGGCTCACGGCTCTGGTAGCACCCCCAGCCCCCCCCCCCCACGCGCGCGCGGCTCTGACAGAGGGGACTTACCGCAGCAGCTCCAATGCACCAGAGCGGCAGATACCTCCGCTACAGCGTGTCTCCTCCGCTCCTCTTCCTAATCGCCAGGCATCCAATAGGGTGGCCTGACACTTTGGCCAATCAGGAAATAGGTCTGATACCCTGCCTCCTGATTGGCGAGGAGGAAGGTTAGTGTGAAAATAGCCAAAATTTATTTGCTATCGTCACACAATTGGGTGGGATCAAGGCGCACTCTGAGCCCCGAGCCCACCCTATTTTGAATCCTATTAGAGCCTCTGGCTCTAATCAGGTGCTTCAAAAAGTACCACCCCCGCCATAGGAATCCATGTGTCCGGCGTCCATAAAGGGGCTGGGTGCATGGATGGGGGGCGGCACCCGTGCACTAACAGTGCACAGGCCGCCACTGGTTGCCGCCTTTTCTTCAAGCCAAACCTGAACACTTTAGCGGCCTGGGACACCTTTGGGTGCCCCAAGGAAAGTAGTAATGCGTTGCGTATAGCTTGCCACATCGAACAGTGGGTTTGGTCAAGTTGCTCTTGCTGACATCATCTCTTTGTTCCTCAGTGATGCCTGCCCCAAGACAGCTGCCTGCTGCACCAAGACGGCAGCAGATTTGGGTGTGACTATCTTGGTTACTTGGGGAGCTACAGCCGGTCTTAATAATGTGTCCGGGTTTCAGTCCACCTGAAACTCGGACACGTGATTCAAAACCTGGACAAGTGGCAACCCTAGCAGCAGCACATACACTCTGAAAGTCCAGCATACCGTGCCATAACCAAGGGCATCATGCACAGGAGTGACATCATCGTGGCTCCAGCCACTCACACAGTAGGAATCTGTGAACCCGAAAGGAAGCCCGGGGGAAAAAAGGAAGCCCTCCCAGCAGTGACAGCGCACCGCTGGAAGGCTTTGTTTTAAAGAGGTTGTAAACCTCTGAGAAGAAATCCCCCAAAAAACCTGTAAGGCAAAGGCATTGCATAGTAGCTCATTATGAAATACTTACCTTAGAACCTAGCTGTTGCATGCACACCGCTGTCATGGCCGACATAGTTCCCGGAGCTTCTTCCAGGTTCATGAACTCCAGCTCTCCAGAGTGGCCGCAGCCGCGATGATGTCACTCCCACGCATGTGCGCGGGAGCCGCTGTTCACAGCACAGGTGGGGCGTTCCTTCAGATCGCATGCGCCAGTGATGTCACTGGCTGCATGCACTGAAAATATTTCCTAAACCGTACAGGCTTAGGAGATATTTTCACTACCTATAGGTAAGCCCTTTATTATAGGCTTACCTACGGTGGATATTTAGCAAGGTCCCAGGCCTCCTTCAGTCTAATGAGAACCTCCAGGGCTAGAGATAGCTGACACCCTTCTGTATGTGGTGGGTTGTGAGGCATAGTGGGTGCAAAGTGGATAAAGTTATTGGGCGCCAGACACTTCTTGAATGCAAAAGAGATGTTTATTATTTCGTTATTACGTTTTGGGGGGAAAGAGGGTCAGGGCCAGGACTCCCTTGAGTAGCTGCAAGTTCAATTAGCAGACTCTGAGACTTCAATAGGAGGACAGCCTTGCAAGGAAAGGCCTCCAGCAAGAAGCCACATCTGCACGCGCAGGAATGCTGTCCCCTTTGGCAACAGTCCCAGACTTGATCACCGTCTGAAGTTTCCAGATTCTCCACCGTGCCCATTTGGTGAGAATACTACTCTGGTACTTGCTTTAGTTACTCACTGTGGTCCCTGGTAATAAGGTGGTTAGTCCCTTAGTGGCGACAGCTTCCCTTCTACCTCTGACCACTGACAGGTTCTCCGGCCAACAGAACCGTCACTTCTGGTTGGACTGCAAGCCGCAATCCCAACCCTACGCTGCTGTCTTGCTTATGGATAGGCCCTCCGACAGCTTAGCAGCCACAGCAGCGACACACGTCCACCCAGACAGCCGTCCAGGTGGCACAGAACATAGATCACCTGACTTCACCCAAATATATAGGCTCTCCCAGCATGCCAAGGGATTTAAGAAAACACCTGCCCGTTGGTTGAGATATCTCATATACCCATAGCCTGACCTTGAGTTGCCTTTCTCATATCTAGTACCCCCAAGTACCCGGCCACCTAGTGGTAGAAGAGAAAAGTACAACAAGGCCAAACTTAGGGAGAAATCAATAGATCACTAACAATCAACCAGGATAACTACTTCTGGCAAGTACATTTGTGAGGAGCATCCCTGCCTAAACTCCAGGATGCTACACATATAAAAAGTCTACACACCCCGTTAAAATGTCAGGTTTCTGTGATCAGCTTGGCACATCTTGACTTGGCAATATTTGGCCACTCTTCTTTGCAAAAACACTCCAAATCTTTCATATTGCAAGAGCATCTCCTGTGCACAGCCCTCTTCAGATCACCCCACAGATTTCCGATCGTATTCAGGTCTGGGTTTTGGCTGGGCCATTCCAAAACTTTTATCTTTTTTCTGGTGAAGCCATTCCTTTGTTGATTTGGATGTATTGCTTTGGGTCATACTGAAAGATGAAGTTCCTCTTCAGGTTCAGCTTTCTAGCAGAAGCCTGAAGGTTTTGTGCCAATATTGACTGGTATTTGGAACTGTTCATAATGCCCTCTACCTTGACTAAGGCCCCTGTTCCAGCTGAAGAAAAACAGCCCCAAAGCATGATGCTGCCACCACCATGCTTCACTGTGGGTATGGTGTTCTTTTGGTGACATGCAGTGTTGTTTTTGCACTAAACATTTCTTTTGGAATTATGGCCAAAAAGTTCAACCTTGGTTTCATCAGACCACAACACATTTCCCCACATGCTTTTGGGAGACATCAGATTTGTTTTTGCTAAATTTATCCAGGCTTGGCTTTCCGTCTTGCCACTCTACCCCATAGCATATGAAGAATATGGGAGATTGTTGTCATGTGTACCATACAGCCAGTACTTGCCAGATATTCCTGAAGCTCCTTTAATTTGCTGTAGGCCTCTTGGCAGCCTCCCTGACCAATTTTCTTCTCATCTTTTCATAAATTTTGGAGGGACGTCCAGTTCTTGGTAATGTCACTGTTGTGCCATATTTTCTCCACTTGATGATGACTGTCTTTACTGTGTTCCATGGTATATCTAATGCCTTGGAAATTCTTTTGTACTCTTCTCCTGACTGATACCTTTTAACAATGAGATCCCTCTGATGCTCTGGAAGCTCTCTTCAGACCATGGCTTTTGCTGTAGGATGTGGCTAAGAAAATATCAGGAAAGACGTACTAGAACAGCCCTTTATTTGGGGTTAATCAGAGGCATTTTAAATGATGGTAGGTGTGTACTGACTCCTATTGAACATGAGTTTGAATGTGATTTCTTAATTCTGAACCCAGCTACATCCCCAGTTATAAGAGGATGTGCACACTTAGACCCCTTTCACACTGAGGCGTTTTTCAGTCACTTTTGGGCTAATAATAGCGCCTGTAAAGTGCCTGAACAACACCTCCCCTGCAATCCCAGTGTGAAATCCAGAGTGCTTTCACACTGGGGCAATGCGCTGGCATGGCGTTAAAAAATGTCCTGCACGCAGCATCTTTGGGGCGGTAAAGGAGCGGTGTATACAACGCTCCTCCACCCCTCCTGCCCATTGAAATGAATGGGCACCGCTGCCTAAGTGCCTGCAAAGCGCCTCGGCAGCGGCGCTACACAGGCGCATTTAACCCTTTATTCAGCTGCTACTGAATAAAATCACCCCGCTAGCGGCCGAATAGAGACGCTAAAATGACAGTAAAGCGCCGCTAAAATTAGCAGAGTTTTACCGTCAACGCCCGCCCATCCCAGTGTGAAAGCAGCCTAATGCAACCACATTTTTTTAGTTTTGTATTTTTACTTTCCATTTGTTTTTACTTTCCATTTTTTTTTTTCCAGTTTGTTTTTAAATTGAGTTGTACAGTTTATAGGTCACATTATAGGTATAAAAAGTTCTGAAAAGATTTATCTTTGTCTAATTTTTCAATCACAGTAACGTGACATTTTAACAGGGGCATGTAGACTTTTTATATCCATTGTATAAGCAAAAGTTTGCAGAGGAAATTTACTTCATCTTTAACTGCTTGCTGCCTGCCCACCATCAAATGAGGGACGGTGCGGCTCTCGTTCTGGGTGGAAGTCAGATGACGGTGCACCCGAATGGCTGCACGCGCAGCGCGGCTAGGACACGGCGCAACCCCGATCTTTGTAAAGAGCCGCGGCTCTTTAACCATGTGATGGGCTGTGTCTAATCACAGCCGGTCACATGTTATCACGGAGATGCCGGTAATCGCCTCTCATCGCCTCACCCTGTCCTTGCAGGGGACATACAGACATGTAATCAGGGCACTGATCATCAGTGCCCTGATTACAATACAGCACCACCAGTGCCAGCAATCAGTTCCCACAAGTGCCACCAATCAGTGCCCATTAGTGATGCCTATCAGTGCCGTCTATCAGTGCTGCCCATCATTGTTGCCCATCAATGCCCATCATTGCTGCCCATCAATGCCCATCAGTGCCGCCTATCAGTGCCCACCAGTGCCACCGATTAGTGCTGCATATCAGTGCCACCTATCAGTGTCCATAAGTGTGGCATATTAGTGCCTTCTCATCAGTGCCACCTAATCAGTGCCCATAAGTGCCACCTCATCAGTGCCCAAAGCACCCTTCCCATGTTGAGGGCATGTGGCCTGGTATGGTTCAGGAGGGGGGGTGCTCACTTGTCCCCCCCTTTTCTTGCGGCCTGCCATGTTGCGTGTTCAGATAAGGGTCTGGTATGGATTTTGGGGGGACTCCCACGCCATTTTCTTTTTTTTAATTTTGATGCAGGGTTCCCCCTAAAATCCACACCAGACCCGAAGGGCCTGGTATGGATTTTGGGGGGGACTCCATGCCATTTTTTTTTATTATTTTGATGCGGGTTCCCCTTAAAATCCACACCAGACACGAAGGGCCTGATATGGATTTTGGGGAGGGGGACCCCCACGCAACTTTTAAAAAAAAAAATTGGCATGGAACCCACGCTGTTTTTTTTTCAATGATTTTTTATGTATATTGCCGAGGTCCGACAATACATTACAGCCATGAGCAATTTTAAATTAAATTTTTTCCTTTCGAAATTTCATTTTTCTGCGGTACTGTTATGAACATGGGAAAGATGCGCTACATAACAGGCCGACTAAGGAGACGACCCAGGCACGATATTTAAAGGAATATTTTATTTTTATTGTTTCAAGCATTTAAGCATTATTAAAATCACTTCTCCTGAAAAAAACGGTCGTTTTTAAAAAGTTTTTTTGCATTGATACATGCAGGGCAGGACACTTTTTATAGCAATAACTTGAGCACTTTTGATTTTTCATGTTCGTGTCCCATAGACTTTGACAGTTTGCGTGTTTGCGCAAATTGTTTGCCTGTTTTCATGTTTTGCTACGAACCGAATCGGTGGTGTTCGGCTCATCCCTAGTGGTCATCATTACCTCAGAGAGAGGAAAGCAGCCCTCTTTAAAAGTTAACAAAGCTGTCAGTTTTACTTCTGGCCACCATTACCTCAGAGAGAATAACTGAACTCGCACCCCTTACCCTAACAAAAAAACATTATAATAAATGAATAATAATAATAAAAGAAGAAATAAAAGCTAATGGAAAAGCTAAAAAAGCTGAAATACCTAGCAACAAATGATGCAACAGATAATAGATTTCTCTATTGGCTAATAAAAAAACTCCAAAGTCCAAAAACGCTGCATGCAAACATGCAAGTCACCCATAAAAACGCGCCAAAATCATGATGGAAACCGCAGGAAAAGCACTCAAAGACGCTACACTCAGGTGTGAATGCAGCCTTATGGTCTTTAGATGGTGCTGAGTAAATGTGCTCCTCAGCTCCATCTAGTGGCCATACTGCAGTATTTTCCTCACACTGTTTCTTTTTTCTTTTTACAATGATCAACATATGATCTGAAGAATATAGCCTAAGAACATTTGAATGTGCACATAATAGATTGACATGCAAACAGCTATGTGAATTTTTTGTTAATAAATACAGTTTCCAAATTTCAGCAGTTTAGAGCAGTCACAGTAACAGACATTATTTGAGAATTATTGCTTTTGGTTACTGGGCTTTGCAAATTACCCTAAAATTAAACTATGGGGAAAATTATTATTGGCATATGAAATGCAGCCTGCCAACATCGTTAACACAGTTGTTGCTTTTCTTAGTCCCTCCGTTACATTGTTTTGTCATGTGCTGATTCTTAAGCCTGGTACACACTGCAAGTTTATTTTTTTCATTCAACCTAGCAAGTAGAGCAAAAAAAAAAAACTGGCAGATCAACATACCAACATAAGCAATGTTGAGTGGCGATCTCCCCTGCTGTGCTATTGTATTCTGTCACGGGGACCCCTAATGCCATTGACTGCGAGCGCTGATCATATTATTTTTTTACAGCATGTCCCTTCGACAAAATCTGGTCATTGTGTGCCCAGCTTTACATACCGTAGTAACATAGCTACATCGTAGATATGACTTCACAAAGACACAGGTCCGTGTAGACCAACCTATGTGTGTGCGTGTCAGTTAGAGTCTTCTACGAATATACATACCCCTGTATATTATGCCCATTGTGGAACGCATTTAGAAGTCATTTTTTTTAACTGTCAACGTTCCCAGCTTATACAACTACTTTTGGGAAGGGAGTTTTAAATTTTTGCTGCTCTAAACGTAACAAACCCCCCAGCACAATTTTATACTAAACTTCCATTCCTCCACCCTCAAGTTGTGATTGCATGTCTTTGTGAGGGACCCTACTGTCTAGTGTCTAGTCCACACAATCAGAAAATCGGAAGAAAAATACCGCTTTGGAATCAATCGTACGATAATCTGATCATTAGTACACATCTTTTGAGAGCCCATCATGACAGTTCATGCAAAATGGTCCGAAGGAATAAACACAAAAAATGTTCTCATACGATACCAGATCATACGATTTTCAATTAATCAGTATAATATCCGTCCCCAAAAAATCTGACCACGCATGCTCAGAAACTAAAGAATAAGTTGTATTCTGTCGTACGAGAATTTTTGTGACTTTAGTAACCTTGTCATTTTCGATATGAGACTAGCATGCAAAAAAAAAAATGGACGATCATTCGTCTGATATTCTCATCGTGTATACGAGGCTTAAATGAAACTTGTTAACATCACTACAGTCACTATTGATTCATTTATAGCTAGCCGTCATGTCACCTCTGAAATGTTTGAAAACACCTCAGCTGTTCTTTAGGAGATTTGTCATATTTCCTCTTTGTTCTGCAGCATGCTAATGCTGTTCATTCTGCAGTGAAATCGCATAGCAGAGTTGTCACCTTATGGACCATACACACGGTCGGAATTTCCAACGGCAAATGTCCTATCGGACCATGTTGTTGGAAAATCCGACCGTGTGTGGGCACATCGGACTTTTTCCGTCGGAATTTCCATCGGAAAAAATTTGAGATCCTGCTCTCAAATTTTCCGACAACAAAGTCCGATCTGACTTTTTCCGATCGCGTGTAGCAAATTCCGACGGACAAAGTGCCACGCATGCTCAGATCAAATTACAAGACCAAAGCTATTGGCTACTAGCCTCTACGTAGTTCTGTCGTACGCAACGAACGTCAACACATTCAGAATGATCGGATTTTCCGACAACTTTGTCCGACCGTGTGTATGCAACACCAGTGTCGGACAAAATTTGTGGTTTTGTGGTCGGAATTTCCGACCGTGTGTATGGGGCATAACTTTAGATGGACATGGTAGTTCTCAATGGATTTTAAGTGAAATATATATTTAATATAAAAAACACTTTTTTTTCTATTAGAAAAATGTCATAGACTTGTGCACAATGGGAAATTTCATTTAGTTTTGGTTCGTTGTCATTCGTAAAATGATATTCGTTATGTTACGTTAATTAGTTTTCGAACAATTCATATTATTCGTAGAGTGTCGATATTCGTTATTCTGAATCTCAAATTATGTCAAATTAATTCATTATATCCACTATAATTTCTGTCGTATTAGTTGAAATTTCGATATTTATGTATGTATATATATTCGTGATAATGATTCGTAGTTTGAAAAGTCGTTTGTTTATTGAATCTATTAACACACACAATGACAATATCTCTTCTTCTCTACTCAAATACAATACAACACCCTTCTCACTCAGTTCTCAGGAATGCACTTTGCCAGTAATCCAACCTCCAGCACAAAATTAATCAGCTGATTGGACTGTAAGATTTACTTTTAGTTGACTTTTTATTTCATTAGATCTTTAACGAATTACCGAATCATGTCGAATTCATTTGTTATATCCGCTATAATTTCTTTCGTATTAGTTGAAATTCGTTATTTCCGAAAGATGCAAAATTCGGCCAAATTTCGATTCGTTATGAAACGCAATGCACATGTCTAATAACCAATATTAATAAACACTGGCTTTCGTACACAGGCCCAGCAGTGTAATTTGGTTTGTCCCAATCCATGTAACTTTCACGTATGTAGAGCTTGGCTTGTTACAGGAAGTTCAACAGCAGTTGCAAATAAACCAGCCTTCACCCACTTCTCAAATCTTAGTTCTTACTCCCAGATACATTTTTATGTTTTTTTAAATGCCTTTTTTGAAGTAGCCTACCCACCACTTCCATATTTCTCACGTAGGCAAGAATTAAAGAGCCCCTGGCTGCCCACAGTCTCCTGGGATATTTATGTCACACATCTCACAAGGCTTTAAGACTGTTTCCAACAATCTAGAGTTCACGTGCATGCGCAGCAGCATGTCATCATAGGGCCTGCTCATGAATTCCATTAGGCCAGTCTACTTTACATCATAAGGGGGGCTGCCTCAAGTCTCCCTGAAGGTTTTCAAAAATAATGCAGCTCTGGCTGCAATATTCACCCTCTTTCCACCTCTATCCAGTGCAGCAGTACCTCCTCTCTACTAAGATGTCTTCAGTCTTCTGGGTGGTATAACACCTTAAAGCGGTAGTAAACCACAGTTATAGAAAAAAAAAATGCAAGGCAATTTCATATAATGTGCTTCACATACTAGCACATTATTATAGACTTACCCTACAACAAAGCCCTCCAGCAGCACACTGTCACTGCTGAGAGGGCTTCCATCTTCACCTGGTCTTCCTTTCAGGTACACAGCCTCCAGGTACATGCCAGACCTTGAGAGCACATGGGCCAGTGACATCACCGGATGTATGCACACTGAATATCTCCTAAACAGTGCAAGTTTAGGAGATATTCACAGTACCTACAGGTAAGACTCATTATAGGCTTACCTGTAGGTATAAGTGGTAAAACAGAGTTTACTACAGCTTTAATGATGCCCTGCACCCACAGGGTACTGTTGCAGAAAGCGGTCCCAACATCATAATTAAGATATAAAGATAACTGGAAAAGGTAAGATTAAAAAAGTATAAACTGCACACAAGGGGGCTCCAGACTTTACCTTTAACCAGCAGTATACATGCAATATACATTTAGAATCCAGGGGACGTAGACTTGAATATTATCTTGCAGGGCTATTTATGTATCCTTATAGAAAGGAAGGAAAAATCCTGGACGGCCGCACACCGCTGAAGGCATCTTTATTGAAAGATTAAAATCCAAAAACAGTAATAACTTAAGCACAGAAGACAGGGAAAAACCTCTAACGCGTTTCACATCACAAACAGATGCTTAGTCACATCTGTGTTTTTCCCTGTCTTCTATGCTTAAGATATGACTGTTTTTGGATTTTAATCTTTCAATAAAGATGCCTTCAGCGGTGTGCGGCCGTCCAGGATTTTTCCTTCCTTCCTAATTTGAGCAGAGCCAGCATCTGCAAGATCATATAGGGCAGGTGTCTTCAACAGGTCTGGAGCTTTTGAGCTGCAATTTTTCTTCCACATATGTATCCTTATAGAAGGCCTCCAAGAGTGTAGATTTAGTTTGGAGAAGAAATAAATAAGAGAAGGGAAATAAGAAAACTCATAGCTCTCTCCCCAAACCCAGTTTCATTTATTTCAAGATATCATTTAAAGTCAAGTGTAGGGGCATGGATGTTCTCTGGGATCCCCCTATTAAAAATCATACTGCCTAAAATGTAAAGAATTGCTGTCATTTCAAACATTACCCCTCTTCTTTACCTATACTTTTCAAGAGCAGCATATTTTTATAATGGGGACAGACGGGTTATATATAAGCCCCCACTCAATGTCAGTTTCCAATCATGGGGGTGTTCTCTTCTCCTCTGATGCTGTGTGTGGACTTGCATGGGTCCTGCTAGCCAGCCGCCAAGATGGGGATACCATCCCGCCTTTTTTTTTTTTTTTTTTTTAACAGCCTTGCTTTCACATCTAGTGAAAAAACTTTAAGAAACTCCCAATGTTAATGACACTTTCCTCTTTGAAGAAGCCACCGTTAATATTACATATGTTAGCATTGCTCAATATGTCCCTTTTTCTTTGTAGTATTAAGCATCAAAGCTTATGACTTAGGTCCATTGATGGTAAGATCAAGCAGCATTAGGTTCCTCTAACATTCTTCAGCTCTTAACTCTTTGGTTTGTGTACGGGATTTATTGACGACACTGGGAAATCTTGACACCATCACTGAAAGTAGCCTGTTTAGAAACGTGGATATTTCTGAAGGATCTGAAAGTCCACAAAAGGTCTGCAGTTGTAAGTATAAAGTTATACCTATCACTTTCCACCAAAACAAAATGAAACGTTTTCCATGAAAATCATCTTTAACATCCCCTCTTCCCTCCACACATTCTGCACATTCACATAGGGAATAGATTGATAAATAAAGGCTGAACATTGCCTGAAGTGGAAATCATTTAGAAAATATCTTCATTTATTTAGTTTGATCATGCTGTGATTCACCAAATTCCAAAACGTATGCCATATCACAAAGGTTATGTTATGGTTTTTGTTATGAAAGAGTCCCTTTAAATATTGTGCTAAATATAGTGTCCTCATAAATAATCTCCTAGCAAACTTAATTTGATTATTTCAGTTCTGTTAGCAAAACATGTAATAAATTATTTACTGTCCTATTAGATTCAGTATTATAAGTGGAAGAACAAACACACATTTCAGTTTCATTAGTAGTATAAAAAGTGCATCTTCATACCTCTTCTGTGCAAAAATACAATATAAAAATCATAAAACCTAAAAAATAATGGTTATACGTAGCAGTAAAATAGTGTTAGAGAACTGTGGAGTCAACTGTGCTTTTGTTTAGTAGTAAGCTTCCTGCATACCTACCGGATGTACTTATAAACTAGCAGTCATGAATAAAACATTGACAAAATGCTGTATCCCATAGCAAATATTGGGGGTTATTTACTAAAGGAAAATCCACTTTGCACCGTAAGTGCACTTGGAAGTAAAGTCGCTGTAGATCCGAGGGGGACATGCAAGGAAAATAAAAAACAGCATTTTAGCTTGCACATGATTGGATGGTAAAATAAGCAGCGCTTCCCCTCATTTCAGATCTACCCCTTAGATTTAGAGCGACTGCACTTCCAAGTGCACTTTCAGTGCAAAGTGGATTTGCCTTTGCAAATAACCCCCATTGCGTCTCATTTAAAATGTGATTGGTTACTATGGACTACTGCGCTTTGTACTGCTATATTAAAAATAGTACATTTGTATGTCTTCAAATATACTTAACCACGACTGAAGAGTTTTTCATTGTGTCACAATGTCGTTCTTTTATAATTAATGTAATAATGAACTCTTACCATACTCTAAGATAATACAGAGCAGATTGTCACTAGTCAACTAGGGTTCTGATCAAGTAGTCTCATGGGGTTTAATGAAGAGAGTGGGGTTAGTGTTTTTGTCTCCATTCTGTAAATGTAAAGAAAAGTACCAAGCATGTCTGGATACTCTTGGTTTCTAGCTTTCTCTTAAAGTCAGGGGCGGACTGACCATTCGGCCACTCGGGCACTGCCCGAGAGCCCTGGGCCACTAGGGGGCCCCATCAGGGTTGCCAGCCTCAATAAAACCAGGGACAGTATGTAAAAATCTGTGTTTTTTTTACATCTGTCTCTGAAATGTCCCTTACTGACATCCTTTTGGTCTAAAAATCCAGAGATTATAGCTGCCCCACCTCTACAGTACCTTCTCAGCCAATAGAAACATGTCTGTGTATACTGTGTGATTGTATACTGTGCGTGTTTATACTGTGTGGCCCCATAATCTCTGATTGCCTGGGGGCCCCATAATCTCCTATTGCCCGGGGCCCCATGAGTTGTCAGTCTGCCCCTGCTTAAAGTGTTACTAAACCCAGGATCTGGTCTCCCACAGTACACAGAACATGGAAATTCAATTATTTTAGTAAATATAAACTGCTAAATACTTTTTCTCATCAGCACTATATAGCAGTCTTATGACTTCTATCAGAGTCTGGTTAAAACTTATAGGAGGAGTTTCATTCTCCTCTGACTGTCCTATGAGGCTGCATGATGCCTGACTTTCTGTCGGGACAGTGCTGATTGGCTCTGTGCTGATTACATGCACTGTCCAAAAAAAAAAAAAAAAAACTCTCTAGCAATACACACCAAACTGAGCATGTGCACAGTGCCCCCAAGGTTCTGTGCCATCAGGATATGGATTGGGGACTGTGGAAGAAGGGGAAGATTGGAGAAAACAGGATCAAAGCCTTTTTTTTACACAATGCAGATGAATAACCCCTTAGGTTACACAGTGAGTATAACAAGCATGCTTTACTGCATATACAGACTGATTTTTACTGTTGTGGGTTTAGTAACACTTTAGTCTGATAGTTGATGGAGATATAGAAAAGAGGTATTGGCCACAGAAACCAAAATTGCATGGCACAGAAATTTAGAACCCATGTCAGGTTTTACTACGATTTGTGTCCCCATTGTGAGGATTTGCAATCTATTCCTGCCTTGTCAATTCTACAGGAAACAATATGAAATCTTCCCGGTGGGCACAAGTATAACTTTACAAAGGTTCTATCCTTCCCCATTGATTTCTGGAACCAAAGAGAAATAGTTTGAGCTGGAGCTACACAAAAAAACTTGGTGACAGATATTTATCCAGCATTATATCCCTTGTGTACAATTACAGTGCCGTGCAAAAGTATTCACCCCCTTGGCATTTTTCGTGTTTTGTTGCCTCACAACCTGGAATTAACATGGATTGTTTAAGGATTTGCATCATTTAATTTACAGAACATGCCCGCAACTTTGAAGATTTTTTTTTTATTATTGTGAAGCAAACAACAAATAGGACAAAATAACAGAAAACGTCAATGTGCATAACTATTCACCCCCTAAAGTCAATACTTTGTAGAGCCACCTTTTGCGGCTATCACAGCTCCAAGTCGCTTTGGATACCTCTCTATGAGCATCCCACATCTTACCACTGGGATTTTTGCCATGTTCTTTCCATTTGGTTATGATAGATTTGATGGTGCTCCTAGGGATCATCAAAGATTTGGATTTTTTATATAACCTAACCCTGACTTGTACTTCTTAACAACATTGTCCCTTACTTGTTTGGAGAGTTCCTTGGTCTTCATGGTGTTTGGTTAGTGGTGCCTCTTGCTTAGGTGTTGCAGCCTCTGGGGCCTTTCAAAAAGGTGTGTATATGTAATGACAGATCATGTGACACTTAAGGCCCGTACACACGATCGGACTTTTTGACAACCAACATGCAAATTAGCTGGTTTGGACCAACATCCAACCGTGTGTACGCTCCATCGGACCAACTTTTTCCAGGTTTCATCGGACTTTTGTTGGCTGTGCGAACGGACCAACTTTCTGCCAACAAAAGTCCGATGGACCAAAGTCCGACCGTGTGTACACAAAACCAACAGGCTTTTGTACAAACCAATGCAGAACCAATGCAAAAGATCAGACAACAATACAGAAGTTGACCAAAGGTGGTGGTAAAGAGCAGAAAAACCAAGTGATTTGGTGAAAGTTGGCTGAAAAAGTCCTGCCGTGTGTATGCAATACCAACTTGGGGCCAACGCCCTTTGGACAAAAATCCACGGGAAAGTTGGTCCAAGGTCCGATCGTGTGTATGAGGGTTTAGATTGCACACAGGTGGACATCATTTCACTAATTATGTGACTTCTGAAGGTAATTGGTTGCACCAGAGCTTTTTATGGGCTTCATAACAAAGGGGGTGAATACATACGCACATGCCAATTATAATTTTTTTATTTCTGAAAAATAGTTGTATGTATATATTTTTCTAATTTTACCAACTTAGACTATTGTGTTCTGGTCCATCACAAATAATCCAGATCAAAAACATTGAACTAAAGGCTGTGATGTAACAAAATAGGTTAAAGCCAAGGGGGTGGATACTTTTGCAAGGCACTGTACATGAAAGAAGTAAATAATGATTTCAATTGTTAAAGAAATGTCCTATTGCATCTGTCCCAAAGGTGGTTTCTTGACTTCATAGCAGCATCGGGGAGTGTCCTCAGTCCTAGACAGGAACTCTTGAGGTGCCATTGGGAGTATTTCTGCTCTTTCGTATTTGACTCAAGTGTTTGCGAGATCTGAGCACTTTCACTCTCACCTCAAAGACTTCTTGAATAGCTTTACGAAAGCAATGGAAATTGTAATCTATTAAACCTGCACAAAGAAATACAATTGTAAATATATTTACATTACATTAATATATTACATTACAGTGTTGCAGATTCTAAAGACTACAGTATATTCGGCAGTATGCATCAATGTAGCACCAGTTTAGTTACATAGATAGTTATGTGGTCCTTTTTTTTCTGTATATAATCTTGTTTTATATATTTGTGGCTTCCTGTGATCCAAACCTAGGGCATGCAACCTTGTCAAACACCCAACTTCCATATGTACCTCTAATTCCCCCTCCCAAGAGCCTTTTAGTGGATACTGTTTACATAATAAGTGTATAGGTCGAATGGGCTGAAATTGCACTGCATCGCACCAAAGGTAGTGAATGTACTACTTTTATAAATGCACTGTAACCAGGTCGCATGGTACTGCGGTACCATGCGATCCGGTGCAGGCAAACGCATTTAGATCTACGTTTAGGGTGGCGTTAGAATTAGAATGACGCCCACAGCAGATCGCACACGCAGGGCGTTATGAAGGTGGTGCAGGAAACGCGTGCAAAGCGCAGGTTTCCCACACCACATTCTGATGTGAACGGACCCTAAGGCTGGGTTCACATATGTTCAAATTAGATGCGGTTTTCACCGCATTCAATTCGCATGACATGCGAGTGTGACCGGCTCTCAGTGGAGCTTGTTCACACATGTCCGGGGCAGCCGCGGTGCGGATTCCAAAAGGGTCCTGTATGTTTTTGGGTCCGGTTCAGATGTGAATTCAGGCAAAAATTCGGAAATGAATCGCACCCGAGCCGTTGAACAGAAATGCACATATGTCATAGGTGTGCACAGCCTATTGCATTAGGGTGTGCACCTCAAAGCTCAAAAACGCATTTGTATATATACTGATGGTGTCAGTAGTGCAGAGATTGGTGTCAGTAGGGCAGTGGATGGTGTCAGTAGTTTTTATTGTTATTATTTTATTTTTTACAATTTTATTTTTTTAATACATTTTTTAGGAGCCCCATTAGGGGGCTTTGCTGAAATATCAGGGTTTAAACAAGGGGGAATACTGCACCACACAAGGTGTTTAGGGTGTGCCCAGGCACACCTGGCACACCCTATGCACATGCCTATGACATATGTGAACCTGGCCTAAACCAGTTTTGCTCCCCTTTTTTTTGATTTATAGAAAAGGAAGTGAAATACACATTTGTATGTGGTATAATCAAAATATTTATTCATTAACCACTTCACGCCCGGCCTATAGCAGAATGACGGCCAGGCAGTGGTTTAGTTATCCTGACTGGGCGTCATACGATGTCCAGCAGGATAACATGTCAGCGCGCCCGTGTGGGCAAGCAGCGCTGCGATCGCTGGTGCTGTGTATCAGTCTGACACACTGCATCTCTGATCGTAGTATGGAGCCTCTGACAGAGGCTCCTTACCACGTGATCAGCTGTGACCAATCACAGCTGATCAGCTTGTGAACCAGGAAGTTTTGTTAAATGGCTTTCCTTGGTCCACGCTGATGGGGAGGGCAATTGGCAGCTCTCCCTGTCAGAGAGGGGGGTCTGTGATTATTATCAGCACAGTCCCCATCAGATGTGCCCATCAGCTGCCAATCAGTGTCCATCAGCTGCCAGTCTGTGCCCCATCAAAAATGCCAGTCAGTGCCCATAAAAGTGCCAATCAGTGCCCCATCAGTAATGCATGTCAGTGCCCTTCAGATGCCAGTCAGTAATGCCTGACAGTAGCTCCTCATCAGTGCTGCCTATCCAGCGCCATCTATCAGTGCCCATCAGTGCCCATCAGTGCCACATATTCGTGCCCATCAGTGCCGCCTATCAGTGCTGCATATTGGTGTAGCCTATCAGTGCCCATCATTTTTACATATCAGTGCCACCTTATCAGTGCCCAACAGTGCTGCCTCATCAGTGCCCATCATTGAAGGAGAAAACAAAATGTTATAACAGAAACAAAGAAAAAATCATATTTTTTTTTTAAATTTCAGTCTTTTTTAGTTTGTTTAGCAAAAAATAAAAACCCCAGTGGTGATCCAATACCACCAAAAGAAAGCTCCATTTGTGGAAAATAAATTATAAAAATTTTGTTTGGGTACAGTGTTGTATGACCACGCAATTGTCATTCAAAATGTGACAGCGCTGAAAGCTGAAAAGTGTCCTGGGCAGGAAGGGACAAAAGTGCCTGGTATTGAAGTAGTTAAAATATATATATATATTTTTTTATAAATTACATATATTGCAGCAAAGATTAAAAAAAATCGATCAAATGAAATACATATTAATTTTGAACAGACATTAACATATTGTTAACATAATTTAAAAATAACTGTAATTTGGCAGAGCTCTATAATTATGTGGTATTAAACTTGCCGAAAAAACAGAGTTCAAATATTTAGGGATAAAAATAACATGATTAAGAACTTATATCAAGCTAATTATATCCCTCTATTAAATGAAATAAGACAGGAATTAAATAAGCTCTCAGTAAGAAAATTTTCCTGGGTAGGAAAAATAAATAATATTAAAATGGGGATAATTCCAAAAGTGATTTATAAATTTCCTAAAACTCTTATTTTAAAGCGGAGCTGCACCCGCACAAAAAATATTAAAAGTCAGCAGCTACAAATACTGCAGCTGCTGACTTTTAATAAATGGACACTTACCTGTTCCAGGTTCCAGCGGTGTAGGCAGAATGTGACGAGAGACCGCTCGTCTCTCAGCTGCCCCGCCGCCATCCTCTGTCAGGGAATCAGGAAGTGAAGACGCAACGTCTTCACTGCCCGGTTCCCTACTGCGCATGCGCGAGTCGTGCTGCGTGCCTCTATTGGTCCCCGCTGTGTCCTGGGAACTGTATTTCCCAAGACACAATGGGGCAGCTCCGGATAGGGGCAGGGCAGCTCCGGATAGGGGCGGGGCAGCTATCCGGAAGTGGGTGCTGATACCTGTATTATACAGGTATCTGCACCCCCTCCCCCCTGAAAGGTGCCAATTGTGGCACCGGAGGGGGGGAGGAATCCGATAAGCGGAAGTTCCACTTTAGGGTGGAACTCCGCTTTAAGGTTTATGTGGCTAGGAAAAAAAACTAGAATTACCTACGCAATATTAAGTAAAAATAAATCAGAGGGGGGTCTTGCAGTACCAGATATGAAGAGATACTGCAACCCTTCGCAAAAAGTATGGAATCAACAAAATGTGCATTCAATTGTTTAATTGTGTAGAAAAAAAAAACGAATCACCGACAGGCCTATGCATACTAGCACATTATGCCATTGTCTTGCAGGTTTTTTTTTTTTTCCCAGAGGTTTACAACAGCTTTAAGGCATTTCATAGCAACATTGCCTCAACCCATTTACAGTTTTGTTTACAGGCCGGCCCAACACGTTGTATTTCACAGATACAGTATATAAGGCCCCTTTCACACTGGGGCGGTTTTCAGGCGGTACAGCGCTAAAAATAGCGCCTGTACACCGCCTGAAAAAACCGGCCCCATTCACTCCAGTGTGAAAGCCGGCGGGCTTTCACACTGGAGCGGTGCGCTAGCAGGACCGCAACAAAAGTCCTGCTAGCAGCATCTTTGGAGCGGTGAAGGAGCGGTGTATTTACCGCTCCTATACCGCTCCTTCCCATTGAAATCAATGGGAAACCGCGGGGATACCGCCCGCAAACCGCCACTGCAGCGGCGCTTTGCGGAGGTTTTTAACCCTTTTGCGGCCGCTAGCGGGGGTTAAAACCACCCCGCTAGCGGCCGCATACCGCGGGTAAAACGATGGTAAAGCAGCGCTAAATATAGCGCTGCTTTACCGTCGCCGCACCGCCCCGGTGTGAAACCAGCCTAAGATTATAATTACTGAGGCAGAGCCTGAAATACCATCATACATTGGAAAATGGGAGGGAGAAATTGGGGTGACCTTGAAGGAGCAACAAAGAAAAAAGGTACAGAAGCTGGCACATGTTTCTTCAATAGACACATACACAGCAGAGATAAATTATAAATGTTTAGCAAAATGGTATATCACACCTGTTAGGGCACATAAATACCAAGCAGGAAAGTCACCATTATATTGGAGGGTATACGGAAAGTGGGACTATATTTTACATTTGGTGGGGATGTGTTGGTGTATCTAAATCTGCTAGTCCATCTAACACTCCACACCCCTCAGACTGACAATGCTGCTGTACCCCTGTGCTCCTTCATCCAGAGTGCAGGCCCCCTAATACAGGAGGTGTGATGCTGTCCAAATCACCAGGTGAAAACTTAGGGAAAAGGCTAAAAAAAGAAAACGAATGCAGCAACCACATCTAAGGATTGGTAAACTGCAAATTAATACATGTTTATGTTTGGGGTTTAATACCGCTTTAAATATGTGGAGCTGTCTTTTCAGCAAATAAGAAAACAAGGATTAAGCAGACTATTAGAATCACTGTCACATCTGTTGGCGGCAGGGATGAAGGATCCATGCAGAAAGAAGATGGAAAATGCGGGCACTATTGTAACTTTACAGATGGAGGGACACAAAACCTTTTGCCTTGCAGTAGGTGGATGATCAGTACCCCCCATGCCCTTTAATAAGGGATAGAGGATTTCTTCATGATTCATTTTGTGTCAACAGTAAGCCAGCACATACATATTTACCAACGCTACTTCACCCCTGAACAAGTGTGGGGGGCAGTTGGGATTTTGGACTTAAGGGAAGGCTGATTTTTTCGAAATGATTTTAACCACTTAACGACCGTCCCACGTACATATAGTGTGGCAGGACGGCCCTTTAGCGCATAATAACCTGTACGTGATCTTTTTCCTTACATGCCTGGTGGCGTGCGCACGCGCGGCTGGCGACCCGTTCCCGCTGGGTCTGGCAGACCCGGTGCCCAATGGGACCTGCCGTTCGTTCCAGAGGCAGAAAGAACAGCGTACACAAGGCAAATCACCGTTCTGTGACAGGAGAAGACAGAAATCTTGTGTTTCTGCTAAGCGGATCTCTGTCTTCTTACAATACAAGCACCCACCACAGTTAGAAAGCACTCCCAGGGAACACATTTAACCCTTTGATTGCCCCTGGTGTTAACCCCTTCCTGCCAGTGTCATTAGTACAATGTCAGTGCATGTTCTTTAGCAATGATCCCTGTATTTGTCTCAGTGGTCCCCAAAAAATGTCAAAAGTGTCACCTAGTGTCTGATTTGTTTGCCGTAATGTCGCAGTCCCGCTGATCGTCGCCATAACTAGTGGGAAAAAAAAATCTATAAAAATTCTATAAAAATATCCCATAGTTTTTAGACCCTATAACTTTTGCACAAACCAATCAATATACGCGTATTGGGATTTTTTTTAACCAAAAATTTATGTAGCAGAATACATACATATGGGCCTAAATTGATGAAGAAATTAGATTTTTTACATTTTATTTATTGGATATGTTTTATAGCAGAAAGTAAAAAATATTGTTATTTTTTTCAAACTTGTCAGTCTTTTTTTTGCTTATAGCGCAAAACATAAAAACCACAGAGGTGATCAAATACCACCAAAAGAAAGTTCTATTTGTGGGGAAAAAAAGGACATACATTTTTTTTGTAACGCAGTGCCCTATAGCAAAAAATGGCCCGGTCATGAAGGCGGGTAAATCTTCCGGAGCTGAAGTAGTTAAACACATTTTTAAAACATGATTTACAATTTCTGATCTCATTACCATTTATTTGGCGCTGCTTGGTCATCCTTTAAACGATAACTGCAGCCACTACATATAAACGTTTCTGAACAATCATTAACTTTTACCAATAAGAGCTAAATCGTTAAATAAAACAGCAAAAATGCCGTTAATTATGTCTTGTTATAGAAATTATTTTTGATAGCGAGGACGTTTTCTTTAAATAGCTGTTATATAGCTGGAACTGTAAAGTTCTATAAGTGGAATTTAGGAAAAAAATCCAGGCATCTTTGGAATGATATAATCATCACTATTGTAGAATTCCTCTTTGAGAATGTGATGGTTCATATATATGTAATGCTTTGATCTGGCTTAGCACACAGATAATCTGTCATACAATGCAGATTATGTGCATTTCAATGGTTTCGTCTGTTTACACATTCCTTTGTGGCATTTATTACTTGGAGATGCATATATTAATATATTCAGAAGCACACAGCAGTGTTTTTCAGACAGAAATCTCACAACACAGATGTGTTGTACTCTATAATTCTATACAGTTTTCTAATATCACATTACTAAAAACAAAAGTGTTCCTTAAAAGGAAATGCATTATGTTTTCCCCTTGATTAACCGCTTCAGCCCCAGAAGATTTTACCCCCTTCCTGACCAGTGCACTTTTTGCTATTCGGCACTGCATCGCTTTAACTGACAATTGTGCGGTCGTGTGACGTTGCACCCAAACAAAATTGACGTCCTTTTTTCCCACAAATAGAGCTTTCTTTTGGTGGTATTTGATCACCTCTGCGGTTTTAAATTTTTTGAGATATAAACAAAAAAATTGCGACAATTTAAAAAAAAAAAACAATTTTGCTATAATAAATATCCCCAAAAAATATATAAAGAAAAATTATTTTTTCCTCAGTTTAGACCGCTATATATTCTTCTACATATTTTTGGGAGAAAAAAAAATCGCAATAAGATAAATATCTAGAAAAGACGATGGAAATAAGAGGGCTCTAAATAAATAAATAGAGGAATAGAAACCTACTAACAACTAACAAACCGACAATAAAATAGGTGGGAAAAGAGGAAAAGGGGGGGGGGGGGGAGGAGGGAAGTAGTCAGGGGGGTAGGAAATGGGTATTATATTGGTATAAATGAGACTTACAAATAATGAGTATGTTGAATAATGAATATTGTTGTTTTTATATGCTGGAGAGCCGATGGTGTAAAATAAAAATTAAATTGAGTATAAAATAGATGAAGAAAAAAATACCACAATGATGTGAAAACGAGAGGGGACATTGTTGAGCTGCAGAGTTTGAAATAAGTCTCTTGAGGAAGTGCTCACTGATGTGGAAAAAAAAAGAAAAGAAAAAAAAGCGTATATTTATTGGTTTGCGCAAAAGTTATAGCGTCTACAAGATAGGGGATAGTTTTTTTTTTTTTATTAGTAATGGCGGCGATCTGCGATTTTTTTTGTGACTGCGACATTATGGCGGACACATCGGACATTTTTGACACATTTTTGGGACCATTGTCATTTATACAGCAATCAATGCTATTTAAATGCATTGATTCCT
Source organism: Lithobates sylvaticus (assembly GCA_028564925.1). NCBI lineage: Eukaryota > Metazoa > Chordata > Amphibia > Anura > Ranidae > Lithobates > Lithobates sylvaticus. The sequence goes on along the minus strand of CM053028.1, from coordinate 301,573,931 downwards.
GTATAAATGACACTGGCAGTGAAGGGGTTAACCACAAGGGGGCAGTGTAAGGGTTAAGTATGCCTAGGGGTGTGTTTCTTACTGGGGGGGGCGTGGCTGTCAGCTAGTGAATGCTGATCTCTGCCCCAATCACAGGGAGCAGAGATCGGCGTCACTAGTTGCTAGGCAGAACGGGGAGATGCTGTTTATCGCGGCATCTCCCCGTTCAGCCTTCCCGTGAGACGATCGCAGGGGTCCCCGCGGCGATCGAGTCCGCGGGGACCGCGACCGGACTCACGGGGGTCCCGACCGGCGCGGGAGCGCGCCGCTCCTGGCGCATTCCCGATGGCACGGACAGGCTTAAAGGAGGGACTTATATATACGCCCTCCTGCCTGTACGTGCCATTCTGCCGACGTATATCGGTGTGCGCCAGTCGGCAAGTGGTTAAAGAGTCAGGAGCATCATTTTGGGGGGGGGGGGTAAAGATCACTTTAAAGTGGTTGTAAACTCCATTTATGAAATCTGACCTAGGAACATATATCTGTAGTGTTTACTTATCTCTCTCCAAAGCTTTAAGTCCCCTATCTTTCTGCTGCTCTGTTATGAGCGGAGTCACTTCTGACAAGCTCTCCGACACATGGGATAACAGCGGCTGAAAATTTGTGTCGGGGAAGGAGCTTAGAGGGAGATTAACAGAGAGTTGGTCTATTCACAGTACAGCTCTGCATGTTCCTTCATTCCTCTGCCTATGTAGAGGGAGGGGGAGAGGTGCCTTTCCTCCAATCAACTCTCACACAGTGTATGCCCAGACTCCACACCCACTGCTGAATGAGGAAACAAGATTTATAACACAATGTGCACTTTCTAAAGAGTGTAGAAAGCTAAAGACAGCAGATATACATATAAAACGTATGTAGGGAGATTTGTTTCATCTCTGTGTATCATCTGAGGCTGTTCACTTCACTGGGTATAGGAGAGGGTTTAAATCCACTTTAAGTTATCAAGCCACATACATCCATGCAACTACCTTTTTTATAAGGAAGTCTACAAAAGCAGCCTCTCAGGTGACTTCTAGCAAGTGGTTATTATTTCAGTGGCAAAAGATTATAATCAGTTGTGTAGGTTAGTCTAGGGCCACACTGGCAATTAAATCTATTTGCTGTTGGGAAATTAACTACTGTTTAACAGCCATCTCATTAAAATCACATTGATTCCATCATGCTGCACGTGAGCCGACTACCAACGAGTCTGAGCAGCATGTAGCCTACTCTCCAGGTTTTCTTTTATTTAGCCTCTTTTTTTGTTAATCATTACCTGAATTACCTATACCTGTATACCTGAGTGAAATAAGCTCTCAGGCTCGGTTAACACTGTGTTACCATCCTGTGACCCGCGACAGCTCCAGCTTCAACTCAGCCCGCACTTCCATCTCCGGATAGTGGACCCTACCCTCCTTTTGGATTCCTTCTGGCAAAACACTTGGGATCCGACTTGTGAGAATGTAATTTAATAAACAAATGGAAAAAAATAATTAAAAAAAACATTTTTATTACCTTTTCTTTCAAAACTTTCTTCTCTGACAAAACACACAAGTGCTAGAAATTTTGTAACTTCCTTTAGATACAAAACGGTTGTGTTGTTTAACTTTATGATTGCCAGAGACTCTTTGTCATAAGGGGTACCTGCTCCCTTCAACCTGTTATAAAAAAAAAACATATATAAAAAAAAAAAAAAAGTACCATTAAAGAAAACCCAAACCTATATGACATATACTGTAGCTTACATGTAAATGTTACATAAAAAAGAACGTATTTCACCCAAATTAATTTTTTTTTTACTTTTCTTTGTCTACAATTTTCGATTCTTTACAAACATTCTTATACATTTGTAATTTTTTGATTCATCAATATATTCTGTACTGTAAAGTTGAAATTGACATTACAAGTGAAATGTACATTTCGGTGCCATACCCATAGATGGAAGAAATATCAATGACAACATCAATCATGTCGCAGCACAGCTCGTATGTCTGCATGTCCACTGGACTGCTGTCTGTTGCTATGTAGATTTTACTGACTACATCAAAAAGGAATGCTTTCTCTATCCCTGAATTCTGCAATGAAGAAAGACACAGAGATTAGAATTGGAATCAATACTGATCTAGGATGCATTATACGCCTATAACATTTCTTATTTATTGGTTGGTATGGATGGTAGTTAGAATTCATTCTCAATTTCACAAATTGTTAAATTCAGACAATCTGTTATGGATTATTTTTGGTGGTTCAGAATTCACCAAATCTGCCACCAAGGGTGCTTCAAAGGCTGCTGCTTTGAGGTGCCATTGGGAGTATTTCTGCTCTTTCGTATTTGATTCAAGTGTTTGCGAGATCTGAGCACTTTCACTCTCACCTCAAAGACTTCTTGAATAGCTTTACGAAAGCAATGGAAATTGTAATCTATTAAACCTGCGCAAAGAAATACAATTGTAAATATAATTACATTACATTAATATATTACATTACAGCAGTGTTGCCAACCTATCAGATTGAAATTTACTGACATGACACCCAAAATTTACTGGCACAGCCAAGTTTTTACTGGCATTTTCAAAAGTTTAAAAATTACTGTTTTAAATGCAAATTTGAGTATTTAGGCTACAAACAAGTACAATATGCAATATTAGCAATGTGATTGAAGGTAGATAATAAGGCAAAAAAACTTTTTATTTTCGATATAGTAAGTAAGTAGCTCAAGGAAAGAAGAGCAAGATATTAGAATGGGTCAGGCGCACACATGAAATTTTACTCTCAAAGTGACACTGACAGCAGTGTGCAGCAGCACAGATGATGATGACACCTCACTGACACAACATGTCCCCTCCTGAGTCACAGTGACAGTCTCTTTCCAAGCCAGGTGGCCCACTCCAGTCTAAACAGCACTGATGGTTCCGCTCCCGGCCTGCCTTGTTCCGGTCCTGCTGATCTGCACACGAGGCTCTGGCTGCTCTGCTTGGCTCCCTTGTACTATGACATCACATGACATGCTCAGGCACCGCCTCCGCCAGAGCCACCTGAACACACTGTAGGCACTCGGATGGTCTTGGCCGGCTCCAGACCGAGCCGAGTGTCACAGTTATATTTTTTACTGGCAACTTTTTTCCTTTTACTGGCATTTACTGGCAGGAGAAATTTGCCTCTTTTTTACTGACTGCCAGTAAAATTACTGATGGTTGGCAACACTGCATTACAGTGTTACAGATTCTAAAGGATACAGTATATTAGGCAGTATGCATCAATGTAGCACCAGTTTAGTTATGTGGTCCTTTTTTTTTCTGTATATAATTTTGTTTTATATATTTGTGGCTTCCTGTGATCCAAACCTAGGGCATGCAACCTTGTCAAACACCCAACTTCCATATGTACCTCTAACTCCCCCTCACAAGAGCCTTTTAGTGGATACTGTTTACATAATAAGTGTATAGGTACTTTATTTTTTCAGAACGCCCAAAAAAAGCCAATGATGTATATTCCAAGCAGACATTTTTCTTTTTCTATATATCCAGTCAGATCTTTTTTAAAGAGAAACTTCAGTCTTAAAAAAAAAAAAAATCAGCAGTTGCAGCACTGTCGGACTGTTCAAGCAGCCTCATGGGACATGTGATGTGTCCTAAGAGGCTGCAGGTGGGGGCATGCACAGGGGGGGGCTTGTCTATGCACATGTCATTCTTGGCTACTCAAGAATTGTGGAAGTGGGAGTAGGTACCTGTCAGAAAAAAACTATTCCCTTGTAATAAATATTTTTTTTTTTTTAAATCTAAAGTGTTAGGGTTGAGGGTAGGGAGCATGAAAAGCCGCACATTCTTTTTTCGAGGGAAGGTCTGCTTTAAGTGCTGATTCAGTGAGGTGCAATTTTCGAATGGGCTGAAATTGCACTGCATCGCACCAAAGGTAGTGAATGTACTACTTTTATAAATGCACTGTAACCAGGTCGCATGGTACTGCGGTACCATGCGATCCGATGCAGGCAAATTTAGATCTACGTTTAGGGTGGCGTTAGAATTAGAATGACGCCCACAGCAGATCGCACACGCAGGGCGTTATGAAGGTTATGCAGGAAACGCGTGCAAAGCGCAGGTTTCCCACACCCCATTCTGATGTGAACGGACCCTAAGGCTGGGTTCACATATGTTCGAATTAGATGCGGTTTTCACCGCATCCAATTCGCATGACATGCGAGTGTGACCGGCTCTCAGTGGAGCTTGTTCACACATGTCCGGGGCAGCCGCAGTGCGGATTCCAAAAGGGCCCTGTATGTTTTTGGGTCCGGTTCAGATGTGAATTCAGGCAAAAATTCGGAAATGAAACGCACCTGAGCCGTTGAACAGAAATGCACATATGTCATAGGTGTGCACAGCCTATTGCATTAGGGTGTGCACCTCAAAGCTCAAAAACGCATTTGTATATATACTGATGGTGTCAGTAGTGCAGAGATTGGTGTCAGTAGGGCAGTGGATGGTGTCAGTAGTTTTTATTGTTATTATTTTATTTTTTACAATTTTTTATTTTTTTAATACATTTTTTTAGGAGCCCCATTAGGGGGCTTTGCTGAAATATCAGGGTTTAAACAAGGGGGAATCTGCACCGCACAAGGTGTTTAGGGTGTGCCCAGGCACACCTGGCACACCCTATGCACATGCTTATGACATATGTGAACCTGGCCTAAACCGGTTTTGCTCCCCTTTTTTTTTGATTTATTGAAAAGGAAGTGAAATACACATTTGATGTGTTTCCAGCATTTGTGGTATAATTCAAAATATTTATTCATTAACCACTTCACGCCCGGCCTATAGCAGAATGACGGCCAGGTGGTGGTTTAGTTATCCTGACTGGGCATCATATGACGTCCAGCAGGATAACATGTCAGCGCGCCCGCGTGGGCAAGCAGCGCTGCGATCGCTGGTGCTGTGTATCAGTCTGACACACTGCATCTCTGATCGTGGTATGGAGCCTCTGACAGAGGCTCCTTACCACATGATCAGCTGTGACCAATCACAGCTGATCAGCTCGTGAACCAGGAAGTTTCGTTAAATGGCTTACCTCGGTCCGCGCTGATGGGGAGGGCGATTGGCAGCTCTCCCTGTCAGAGAGGGGGGTCTGTGCTTATTATCAGCACAGTCCCCATCAGATGTGCCCATCAGCTGCCAATCAGTGTCCATCAGCTGCCAGTCTGGGCCCCATCAAAAATGCCAGTCAGTGCCCATAAAAGTGCCAATCAGTGCCCATAATAGTGCCAATCAGTGCCCCATCAGTAATGCATGTCAATGCCCTTCAGATGCCAGTCAGTAATGCCTGACAGTAGCTCCTCATCGGTGCTGCCTATCCAGCGCCATCTATCAGTGCCCATCAGTGCCACCTATTCGTGCCCATCAGTGCCGCCTATCAGTGCTGCATATTGGTGTAGCCTATCAGTGCCCATCAATTTTACATATCAGTGCCACCTTATCAGTGCCCAACAGTGCTGCCTCATCAGTGCCCAACAGCGCAGCCTCATCAGTGCCCATCATTGAAGGAGAAAACAAAATGTTATAACAGAAACAAAGAAAAAATATTTTTTTTCAAAAATTTCAGTCTTTTTGAGTTTGTTTAGCAAAAAATAAAAACCCCAGTGGTGATCCAATACCACCAAAAGAAAGCTCTATTTGTGGGAAGTAAATTATAAAAATTTCGTTTGGGTACAGTGTTGTATGACCGCGCAATTGTCATTCAAAATGTGACAGCGCTGAAAGCTGAAAAGTGTCCTGGGCAGGAAGGGACAAAAGTGCCTGGTATTGAAGTAGTTAAAATATATATATATATTTTTTTTTATAAAATTACATATTTTGCAGCAAAGATTACAAAAAAAATCGATCAAATGAAATACATATTAATTTTGAACAGACATTAACATATTGTTAACATACGGTAATTTGAAAATAACTGTAATTTGGCAGAGCTCCATAATTATGTGGTATTAAACTTGCAGAAGCACAGAGTTCAAATATTTAGGGATAAAAATAACATGATTAAGAACTTATATCAAGCTAATTATATTCCTCTATTAAATGAAATAAGACAGGAATTAAATAAGCTCTCAGTAAGAAAATTTTCCTGGGTAGGAAAAATAAATAATATTAAAATGGGGATAATTCCAAAAGTGATTTATAAATTTCATGCTTCCTATTCAGTTACCGCATACATATTTTCAGGTATTGAAATCTCTTATTTTAAGGTTTATGTGGCTAGGAAAAAAAACTAGAATTAACTACGCAATATTAAGTAAAAATAAATCAGAGGGGGGTCTTGCAGTACCAGATATGAAGAGATACTACAACCCTTTGCAAAAAGTATGGAATTAATAAAATGTTCATTCAATTGTTTAATTGTGTAGAAAAAAAAGAAACGAATCACCGACATGCCTATGCATACTAGCACATTACGCCATTGTCTTGTAGGTTTTTTTTTTTTTTTTCCCAGAGGTTTACAACAGCTTTAAGGCATTTCATAGCAACATTGCCTCAACCCATTTACAGTTTAGTTTACAGGCCGGCCCAACACATTGTATTCCACAGATACAGTATATAAGATTATAATTACGGTACTGAGGCAGAGCCTGAAATACCGTCATACATTGGAAAATGGGAAGGAGAAATTGGGGTGACTTTGAACGAGCAACAAAGAAAAAAGGTACAGAAGCTGGCACATGTTTCTTCAATAGACACATACACAGCAGAGATAAATTATAAATGTTTAGCAAAATGGTATATCACACCTGTTAGGGCACATAAATACCAAGCAGGAAAGTCACCATTATATTGGAGGGTATACCGAAAGTGGGACTATATTTTACATTTGATGGGGATGTGTTGGTGTATCTAAATCTGCTAGTCCATCTAACACTCCACACCCCTCAGACTGACAATGCTGCTGTACCCCTGTGCTCCTTCATCCAGAGTGTAGGCCCCCTAATACAGGAGGTGTGATGCTGTCCAAATCACCAGGTGAAAACTTAGGGAAAAGGATAAAAAAGAAAACAAATGCAGCAACCACATCTAAGGATTGGTAAGCTGCAAATTAATACATGTTTATGTTTGGCGTTTAATACCGCTTTAAATATGTGGAGCTGTCTTTTCAGCAAATAAGAAAACAAGGATTAAGCAGACTATTAGAATCACTGTCACATCTGTTGGCGGCAGGGATGAAGGATCCATGCAGAAAGAAGATGGAAAATGCGGGCACTATTGTAACTTCACAGATGGAAGGACACAAAACCTTTGCCTTGCAGTAGGTAGTGGATGATCAGTACCCCCCATGCCCTTTAATAAGGGATAGAGGATTTCTTCATGATTCATTTTGTGTCAACAGTAAGCCAGAACATACATATTTACCAATGCTACTTCACCCCTGAACAAGTGTGGGGGGCAGTTGGGATTTTGGACTTAAGGGAAGGCTGATTTTTTCGAAATGATTTTAACCACTTAAGGACCGTCCCACGTACATATAGTGTGGCAGTGCGGCCCTTTAGCGCATAATAACCTGTAGGTGATCTTTTTCCTTACATGCCTGGTGGCGTGCGCACGTGCGGCTGGCGACCCGCTCCCGCTGGGTCTGGCAGACCTGATGTCCGCTGGGACCTGCCGTTCGCTCCCGAGGCAGACAGAACTGCGTACACAAGGCAGATCACCGTTTTGTGACAGGAGAAGACAGAAATCTTGTGTTTCTGCTAAGCAGGTCTCTGTCTTCTTACAGTACAAGCACCCATCACAGTAAGAAAGCACTCCCAGGGAACACATTTAACCCTTTGATTGCCCCTGATGTTAACCCCTTCCTGCCAGTGTCATTAGTACAATGTCAGTGCATATTCTTTAGCAATGATCCCTGTATTTGTCTCAATGGTCCCCAAAAAGTGTCAAAAGTGTCACCTAGTGTCCGATTTGTTTGCCGTAATGTCGCAGTCCCGCTGATCGTCGCCATAACTAGTGGGAAAAAAAATCTATAAAAATTCTATAAAAATATCCCATAGTTTGTAGACCCTATAACTTTTGCACAAACCAATCAATATATACGCTTATTGGGATTTTTTTTAAATCAAAAATATGTAGCAGAATACATATGGACCTAAATTGATGAAGAAATTAGATTTTTTACATATTTATTGGATATGTTTTATAGCAGAAAGTAAAAAATATTGTTATTTTTTTCAAACTTGTCAGTCTTTTTTTGCTTATAGCGCAAAACATAAAAACCACAGAGGTGATCAAATACTACCAAAAGAAAGCTCTATTTTTTTGTAACGCAGTGCCCTATAGCAAAAAATGGCCCGGTCATGAAGGCGGGTAAATCTTCCGGAGCTGAAGTAGTTAAACACATTTTTAAAACATGATTTACAATTTCTGATCTCATTACCATTTATTTGGCGCTGCTTGGTCATCCTTTAAACGATAACTGCAGCCACTACAGTATAAACGTTTCTGAACAATCATTAACTTTTACCAATAAGTGCTAAATCGTTAAATAAAACAGCAAAAATGCTGTTAATTATGTCTTGTTATTTAGAAATTATTTTTGATAGCGAGGAAATTTTCTTTAAATAGCTGTTATATAGCTGGAGCTGTTAAGTTCTATAAGTGGAATTTAGGAGAAAAATCCAGGCATCTTTGGAATGATATAATCATCACTATTGTAGAATTCCTCTTCGAGAATCTGATGGTTCATATATATGTAATGCTTTGATCTGGTTTAGCACACAGATAATCTGTCATACAATGCAGATTATGTGCATTTCAATGGTTTCGTCTGTTTACACATTCCTTTGTGGCATTTATTACTTGGAGATGCATATATTAATATATTCAGAAGCACACAGCAGTGTTTTTCAGACAGAAATCTCAAAACACAGGTCTGTTGCACTCTATAATTCTATACAGTTTTCTAATATCACATTACTAAAAACAAAGGTGTTCCTTAAAAGGAAATGCATTATGTTTTCCCCTTGATTAACCACTTCAGCCCCAGAAGATTTTATCCCCTTCCTGACAAGAGCACTTTTTGCGATTTGGCACTGCGCCGCTTTAACTGACAATTGTGCGGTCGTGCAACGTTGCACCTAAACAAAATTGACGTCCTTTTTTTTTCCCCACAAATAGAGCTTCCTTTTGGTGGCATTTGATCACCTCTGCGATTTTTTTTTTTTTTTTTTGCGCTATACACAAAAAAAAGAGCGACAATTTTGAAAAAAAAACACAATATTTTTTACTTTTTGCTATAATAAATATACTTCAAAAATATATAAAAAAACTCTTTTTTTTCCTCAGTTTAGGCCGATACATATTCTTCTACATATTTTTGGTAAAAGAGATCGCAATAAGCGTATATTGATTTGCGCAAAAGTTATAGCGTCTACAAAATAGGGGATAATTTTATGACATTTTTATTATAAATTTTTTTTTTTCACTAGTAATGGCATCGATCTGCAATTTTTATCGGGACTGCAACATTATGGCAGACACGTCGGACAATTTTGACACATTTTTTGGACCATTGGCATTTTTACAGTGATCAGTGCTATAAAAATGCATTGATTACTGTAAAAATGTCACTGGCAGTAAAGGGGTTAACCATTAGGGGGTGATCAAGGGGTTAATGTGTTCCCTATTGTGTGTTCTAACTGAAGGGGGGAGGGGACTGTGTAGGGGGGTGACAGATCGCTGTTCATACTCCGTATGAACAGACGATCTGTCTGTTCTCCCCTGGGAGAACCAGGATCTGTGCGTTTACACACACAGATCCTGGTTCTCTGTGTGTCCCCCGAGCGATTGCAGGAGCCCGGCGGTGATCGTGACCGCCAGGCACTCACATCGGCTCTGTGGGCGAGCGGGGGGCCCTAGTGGCCAAATATAAAAGCAACGTAACATGATGGCGATTCGCGCAGCTGAGCCATGTTGCCGCATTAAAACTGCGGCGGCTGATCGGCAAGCATTTAAAATACACCTGGTGATGATTTGCTGTGGTATAGGCATACCTCCCAACTGTCCCTGATTTTGAGGGACTGTCCCTGATTTGGAGCAATGTCCCTCTGTCCCTCTTTCCTCCTCATTTGTCCCTCATTTTGTTCTGATCTATATAGTTGTATATAAAATGCACTTTTTATCTTTCAAAAAGTGTTTCCCAGTGCTAAACCTTTCATCCAATTTCTAAATTGCTGCATTTCTACATAAAAGCCAATATAAAGGAATAGTAGTGGCAATTCTTTGTGAAAAATATCAGTGCATTTTCTGGTATGTGTACTCTATATCAGCAATGTGAGAGCCAAGGTACTGCCTCTGACTGCTAGTTTCAGAGGTTTGGAGTGAGAATTGGTGATGTCACTCCTGTGCTACTTACTGTTCTCCTAAACTGAGTGCTGGTCTTAAGGCCTCTTCAAGATACAAGTCATGCACCAAAATACAAGCCATGGTAGACATTCCTGCAATAGCAATTTCATATTTCACGTTTCTACTGCCCTTCAATCGCCTTCCTTATGCCCTGTAGACACAACTGGTTTTGCCGTCAGAAAAAAATCTAACCGAATCTAACCGAATTCCGCTCAAGCTGTCTTGCATACACACGTCTAGAACGCGGTGACATACAACACGTATGACGGGACTAGAAAATGGAAGTTCAGTAGCCAATAGCTTCCGTCTCGTACTTGCTTCAGAGTATGCGTAGTTTTTGGTACGTCGGAACAGCATACAGACCAGCGGTTTTCCCGATAGCAATTGGTTCCGTCGGAAAAATATAGAACATGTTCACTTTCTAGGTCCATCAGAATTTTCAACATTAAAAGTCCGATGGGGCATACACACGGTCGGATAATACGATGAAAAGCTCCCAGACTTTTTCTGTCAGAAATTCCGCTCGTGTATACGCGGCATTAGTGTTAAAAGAAAAAAAAATCCTGATCACCTCCTAGAGTAGTACTGCTCTGCTCACAGTGTGAAACAAAAAAATATAAAAAAGTAAAAAAAATAAGACATTTTTTTTTTTTTTTTAAATATTGTCAACAGCCAGTATTCCTAATCAACGCCACACCAGTCATATGGTAAGGCTGTACTGCTCTGGTGACAGTACATGTAAAAATTTGTGAAAAAAACAACATTTTATTTTCCCCAAATTTGTGACCAAAAATTAGAACTTCAAAAAACTCGCCATGCCCCTTACTAAATACCTCAGACTGCCTACTTTTCAAAAAGAGGTCATTTAGAGGGTATTTGTACTGTCCTGGCATTTTAGTACATCAGGATTGATCAATTTTCATCTATATTATATAGCTTGTAGACTCTATAACTTTCAAACAGACTAAGTAATATACACTGAATTGGGTTCTTTTTTTTTTTAACAAGAAAAAGAATTGGGTTATTTTTACAAAAGAAATGTAGCAGTATAAGTTTTGGCCTACATATATGAAGAAAAATTACTTATTTGCAAAATTGTATGATAGAAACAGAAAAATTCTACTTAAAAAAATAAAAAATAAAAAATAAAATCCATCTTTTTTTGTTTATTTCGCAAAAAATACAAATCTCAATGGTGATTAAATACCACCAAAATAAAGCTCTGTTTAAAAATAATGATAAAAAATGTATTTGGATACAGTGTAGCATGACTGAGTAATAGTTATTCAAATTGTGACAGCGCTGAAAGCTTTTAATTTGCCCTGGGCAGGAAGAGGGTGAAAGTGTACTGTACTGAAGTGGGTAAAGGAGACCTATAATTAGAAAGTATGGCTGATGTCATTGCTTACTTTTAGGCCCCTTTCACACGTACGGACCGTATGTCCGTATTTCATCCATCCGTTTTCGGATGAAATACGGACATACATGCATCCCTATGGGATAGCGGGTGACAGCGGATGAGCATCCGCTGACACCCGATAACGTCCGTCTCCGCTATGGTCCGATTCTGCAGACGGAGGAAAACCCTATTTTTCTATCCGTCTGCAGAGCAGATCGGATTGAACACGGATAGACGGTCCGTGTTTATCCGATCCTCCATAGTAGAGAGTGGAGATCTGACAGGGCGGTCCCTGGACAGTGTGCAGTGACCGCCCTGTCATCCGCCGGCTCAGCGGGGATTAACGGAACAATCCCCACTGAGCAAGCGGATGTTTACGGGGCGGATCATTACGGATCCGTCCCGTGTGAAAGGGGCCTTAGGAAAATACTAGCTCTTTGTCTGTCATGATGATCAAATAGCTTTGGTAAATTTCTGACTTAGAACAAGTATGCAGATTCAAACTGAATTAAAATTACAATTCTTGATCTGAACGACTAAGTCTGAAGTTCTGCTGTAGGAAGACAGTGAGCAAGCCGGCTTTTATCTCAGCAGGGGCCGGCACTGTCCCTTCTACAATAAAAATGCCCCTACCTGCCTTCCCGCTGTCTTCTTCAGTGCTGTAAACTGCGCATGTGAAGCTAGTGCCAGGATGACTAGCTCTTGCACATGCTCAGGAGTGACATCATCCCCCCCAGCCAATGAAGAGGCCCTAAGAACAGCACTTAGAATAAGGCGCTGGCGATGGCGAGGGACATTTGGACATGTAAGTATTCACCCTTTAGATCCGCTTTAAAGTGGTTGTAAACTCAAATGTCCCCAATAGTTTAAGAAACAAGTCCTCAAGCGCTATACCATGGATCAATCATGAGGGTTAAATCGATTGATGAGTGGTAGACTAAACCCACTGCAGATGACCAAGGACATCTGGAAATGTAGCAAAGAGAATTTAAGGGTGGTCAGCACTCAATGGGTTAATGAGGAAAATAGTTATCAAGTCAATGGGATCAGAAATGATTAAAAAGAAAACAGTACAATACACAATTTGAAAGCTTGTAATAAAGTTATATTAAGAACTTATGTGTAAAAATTAGCCTACAATACCACTGGAGGTCACCCGGGCAGTGAGAAGCTAACAACATCCAGGAACGTTGGCGAAGAGGCACGGAGGGTTCCAATGTCCGTGTTTTGTCAAAAGGTATCCAAAAGGAGAGACGGAAATGCGGACTGACGTGAAGCTGGAGCTGTCGCAGGTCACAGGATGGTATGTAACCACTGATAGCCTCGGGAAAGCTTGATGGTGTGGCATTGTTGATACCGGTCATGGGAGGAACAGGTCAGCTGACTGGACAGCCGGAGCCCAGAGCCAGAAACGAAGGGAGCCGAGCCATAGATGGAACAAGCTCGCGTGCCGGCAGGATGGAGGAGAAAAAGGCCGGGAAATCAGCATGGAAGAAGGCTCACTGTTGCCGTGATGATGCGTTTCGCACGAATGCGCTTTGTCATGACAAGGTGGGGGAGGAGATGGAGAGACACTCACAGATGAGAGCTGCAATGCCGGAGGCACGTATTCCAACCACGCTTTCAGGGCTCAGCAGCCATGATAAATGTGGTCAGCTCACAGGGGGGAAGTCAGGACCAGGCAGAATCAACCAGTTACATAGAAAGGGAGAAAGGTACATAGAAAGGGCAATTGACAAAGCAAAAGCACTATGCTACAGCTTGTACCTTAAAGAGTCAGGAGCATCATTTCGGGGGGGGGGGGGGGGGGGGGGGGGGGTAAAGATCACTTTAAAGTGGTTGTAAACTCCATTTATGAAATCGGATCTAGGAACATATATCTGTAGTGTTTACTTATCTCTCTCCAAAGCTTTAAGTCCCCTATCTTTCTGCTGCTCTGTTATGAGCGGAGTCACTTCTGACAAGCTCTCCAACACATGGGATAACAGCGGCTGAAAATTTGTGTCGGGGAAGGAGCTTAGAGAGAGATTAACAGAGAGTTGGTCTATTCACAGTACAGCTCTGCATGTTCCTTCATTCCTCTGCCTATGTAGAGGGAGGGGGAGAGGTGCCTTTCCTCCAATCAACTCTCACACAGTGTATGCCCAGACTCCACACCCACTGCTGAATGAGGAAACAAGATTTATAACACAATGTGCACTTTCTAAAGAGTGTAGAAAACTAAAGACAGCAGATATACATATAAAACGTATGTAGGGAGATTTGTTTCATCTCTGTGTATCATCTGATGCTGTTCACTTCACTGGGTATAGGAGAGGGTTTAAATCCACTTTAAGTTATCAAGCCACATACATCCATGCAACTACCTTTTTTATAAGGAAGTCTACAAAAGCAGCCTCTCAGGTGACTTCTAGCAAGTGGTTATTATTTCAGTGGCAAAAGATTATAATCAGTTGTGTAGGTTAGTCTAGGGCCACACTGGCAATTAAATCTATTTGCTGTTGGGAAATTAACTACTGTTTAACAGCCATCTCATTAAAATCACATTGATTCCATCATGCTGCACGTGACACGACTACCAACGAGTCTGAGCAGCATGTAGCCTACTCTCCAGGTTTTCTTTTATTTAGCCTCTTTTTTTGTTAATCATTACCTGAATTACCTATACCTGTATACCTGAGTGAAATAAGCTCTCAGGCTCGGTTGACACTGCATTACCATCCTGTGACCCGCGAAAGCTCCAGCTTCACGTCAGCCCGCACTTCCATCTCCGGATAGTGGACCCTACCCTCCTTTTGGATTCCTTCTGGCAAAACACTTGGGATCCGACTTGTGAGAATGTAATTTAATAAACAAATGGAAAAAAATAATTTAAAAAACATTTTATTACCTTTTCTTTCAAAACTTTCTTCTCTGACAAAACACACAAGTGCTAGAAATTTTGTAACTTCCTTTAGATACAAAACGGTTGTGTTGTTTAACTTTATGATTGCCAGAGACTCTTTGTCATAAGGGGTACCTGCTCCCTTCAACCTGTTATAAAAAAAAACATATATAAAAAAAAAAAAAATAGTACCATTAAAGAAAACCCAAACCTATATGACATATATTGTAGCTTACATGTAAATGTTACATAAAAAAGAACGTATTTCACCCAAATTAATTTTTTTTTTACTTTTCTTTGTCTACAATTTTCGATTCTTTACAAACATTCTCATACATTTTGTAATTTTTTGATTCATCAATATATTCTGTACTGTAAAGTTGAAATTGACATTACAAGTGAAATCTACATTTCCGTGCCATACCCATAGATGGAAG
The DNA here is from genome assembly GCA_028564925.1 of Lithobates sylvaticus. Taxonomy (NCBI): domain Eukaryota; kingdom Metazoa; phylum Chordata; class Amphibia; order Anura; family Ranidae; genus Lithobates; species Lithobates sylvaticus. Next base: position 301,558,820 of record CM053028.1, on the reverse strand, counting down.
AAATATCAATGACAACATCAATCATGTCGCAGCACAGCTCGTATGTCTGCATGTCCACTGGACTGCTGTCTGTTGCTATGTAGATTTTACTGACTACATCAAAAAGGAATGCTTTCTCTATCCCTGAATTCTGCAATGAAGAAAGACACAGAGATTAGAATTGGAATCAATACTGATCTAGGATGCATTATACAGCTATAACATTTCTTGTTAATTGGTTGGTATGGATGGTAGTTAGAATTCATTCTCAATTTCACAAATTGTTAAATTCAGACAATCTGTTATGGATTATTTTTGGTGGTTCAGAATTCACCAAATCTGCCACCAAGGGTGCTTCAAAGGCTGCTGCTGCCTTATATATACTGTATATTCCTGCTGTTGCCTGGGCATCCTTGACTGCCAGTGCCATCGGGTCCCACACTTTTATCTTAGTATTCATGGCAGAGTTTTTAAACAAACTGCCTCAGGCTGGCTTTGGTCTCATCATCTCATCAGGTAGGGCTTCCAGCAGATTCCCACACCGCTCTGCACCAATGTACATCATTTGCTGCTATGTAATGCATACTTTATTGAAACCAGGTTCAGATTATTACTGATTTCACAGATTCTTCCACTTTTACATTTTTGGAGGTTCGCAGTTCTTTTTTTGTTTTTTATAATTGGCTAAATCATAACTTATCAAACTTTTCAGGGGTTCATTAAAGTACACAGAGCATGTGCAGTATGTGCCTTCTGCCCCGCTGTTGCCCCACCCCTCACACATGAAGGCAATTCCTGGCTCTTAAAATTGAAGCCAGGACTTGCTGTGTAAATGCAGCAGCCGCTTTTTGTCAAGAAAGTAATCCTCTGAAACTGTGTTTATCAAATGTTCAGAGGGAAGCTACAACATTACATGTACTGTATATACTCTGTTGCATTCACCTTCATAGGGGATGCATCTAAAAAGATGGACTATTACCTGCATATGAGCTCAGTTCATTCAACATTTTTGTTATTAAAAAAAAAATTGTATTACGCTTATATTACGCTTTTTAACCCTTAGTTCATCCTAATCAGCCCCAATTAACTCCTTCTTCCCCTTCTTTCTTTGGTTATTATCTTGCTGATTTTTTTTTTGTTTGTTTGTTTATTTTGTATTAAAGTGATACTAAACGATTATACAAAATAAAAATAACAAACATGTTATACTGACCTGCTCTGTTTAATGGCTTGGCACAGAGCAGCCCCAATCCTTCTCTTTTCAGGTCCTCCCACCAGCACTCTGAGCTCCTCCCTCCCTGCTGAGTGCCGTCATAGCAAGCTGCTTGCTATGAGGCAATCGTGCATGCTGCTTGCTCCTGAGCCCCACTCTGTGTGTTCACTGACACACAGAAGAGGGCTCAGCCCCGCCACTGCTGCCTCCTCACTGGCTGTGATTGACAGCAGCGGCTCCTGCTGCTTTGTCTGAGCCAATGAGAAGGGAGAGAGCTGAAAGATTCTCTGCTGTCTTGCACATTGCTGGATTGCATTGCTGGATCGCCCTGAGGCGAATCAGTTCACATAGGTAGCGCTATACAAGTCATTCATTCATTGAGTTTGCACTCAGGTAAGTATTAGGGGGTTGGGAAGAACATAGAATGCATGAAGGCAAAAAACCCTCAGCCTTTAGCACTTTAAAGTGGCGCTCCACCCAAAAGGTGAAGCTCCGCTTGTTTGCACCCTCTCCACTATAACATTTGGCACTTTTTGGCGGGAGGGGGGAGAGGATACCTGGTTTCAACAGGTACCTGCTCCCACTTCTGGGTAAAATCGATTATCGGTGATCTACAACATTTCTGGCCCCTCCTCCTCCCCCCGCCGCTGCCTTCTGGGATGCACACAGGTCCCAGAAGAAGATGACAGGACCACTCAGAAAGGGCAGCGTGATTTGCGCATGCACAGTAGGAAACCAGCTGTGAAGCCTGTAGGCTTCACTGGCTGTTTCCCTTACTTACAATGCCAGCGCCTGCACCCAAAGCCGATTTACGAATCGGCTCGGGGTGCCAGCCTTGCAGGATCTCTGGACAGGTAAGTGCCCTTATATTAAAAGTCAGTAGCTACAATATTTGTAGCTGCTGACTTTTGATATTTTTTTATTTTTTAGTATTTAAACAGTCCAATAGTAATATATTCTTACCGTACTTCGAAGTTGGTATTTTGTGTAGATATGAATTATAAATCACCTTTTTAGTTCAGTAATTTTATTATAGGAGCATATTTATAATGCAATTCATTGCAAATTTGGCCATCAGGCCTTTAGGTGTAGTTATAATGCACATTTTTGACCCACGGGATTGGGTATAAGTTGCTCCTATTCACTGTACATCTGTATTTTCCATTCTATAGGAAATCAAAGCCTCAGTAACATTCATCATATCTGTAAGAAGGCCAGTCACAGCCCCAAGCCCAGTTCTCAGTTTCATATTTGATACTTTGAGAGTTTGATTCATTCATTGATCCCTGTGGAGGAACTGTCATGCTTGTACTAGCACACACCCCACACACATTTTCTAGATTGCGAGGTTTATGAAGTGGAACTGCAGTCCATCAAATAGCAATAAAATATTGTTTTGTATTTTTCTGAATCGTCCCATAACATTTGTTTGATTACCTGTTGATTAGGCCAATAGGTCCATTATTTTTCCACTACTAATAAGAAGCCAAGCTGCCCATTAAAAGTGTCAATTACAGTTAAAACTACAGAAAAACTAGAAATTAACCCTCACTTAGTGTCCTAATCATCAATGAAACTGCAGCAACTTCTATTTGAATACAAGATATGTACATGCAAAAAAACAACAAAAAGTGTGCTGTCTCTTTGGATTTTCATACCAAGTACTAAAGTGCTATAAATATAAAATTAATATATATATATATATATATATATACACAGTGCTTATATGCAATAAGTATCAAAAACTCATGCATAATAAAATGTCATCAATGTACAAGGATTCAAAAACCATAAAGTGCTTCTGTGCATATCAATCTATAAAAACGACCAACACATCAAAATGTATAAAATGCTAAATTGATCAGTGTCCATGAGTAAATATGTGAATAGAGTCCATCTACTGCAGAAGATATAGACAGACCAATGTTGTGAGCTCTAGCTTGGACTGCACCTCTTTGTGAATGGTTACCATCATCAATAAAAAGTGCTTATCAAAAGGATAATCTCCAGATCATAGGAGGTTAACCAAACATATGTATCCAGCAATGCTTTACATTATGGTCTGCACCTCCACAGGATGAACACGGAACATCTAACTTCAATGTGTCATCACAGAAAGACCGTGTGTGATGTCATCACGCATTGTGAGCACCGCACATGTTCAATTAACTCACTTTTCAGCAGATATTGGGCCATGGTTTGTTGTTTGGTTTTCTTGAGTGACACAGGGATCTTTCTGTAGAAACACATTGGAGTTTGGAGGTGTGCCGGAACCATCTGCAGTGGATGTGGACACTGATCAGTTTTGCACTTTATAAATTTTGATGCGTTTGTCGTTTTATGGATGATATGCACAGAAGCACTTTATGATTTTTGAATCATTGCAATTTGAAATTTTATTATGCATGAATTTTTGATATTGTTGGCATATATGCACGGTGTATATACTGTATATGAATTAAATAATCATAGTACTTTAGAACTTGGTATAAACAATTTAACCACTTGCCGACCATAGGCCGTCATATGACGGCCTCCACTTTGCGGGGGTATATCTGAATGATGCCTGTAGCTACAGACATCATTCAGATATTGCCGTTTTCAGCCGGCGATTCCCAGCACCATAAGAACGATCATAGCGGCTGTTCTGCCGATTGATCGTTCTTATGGGCGGCGGGAGGGGACGCCCCCCCCTCCCGCCGCCCTCCAGTGCTTCTACCGACTCACCGCTTCCATCGGTGAGTCGGACACAGGATCCGCCGGCCCCCGGATGATCACTATAGAGATTTCCGGTGGACCAGATGGTCGCCGGAGTCTCTATGATCGTTCGGAGGCTGGGCGCGATGTTATAATGTCACGCCCGGCCTCTGCATTCAAATAACGGTGCCGCCTCCGCTGGGAAGCGGTGATGGGTTTTTTTTTTTTTTTTTTTAATTTTAGGCTTTCCAGCCTAGAGGTGAGATGTGGGGTCTTATTGACCCCATATCTCACTGTTAATAGGTCCGATCATGTAATATTCCTATTACAAGGGATGTTTACATTCCTTGTAATAGGAATAAAAGTAATCATTTTTTTTTTTTTTAACTGTCAAATTCAAAAAATAATAGTCAAATTAACAATAATAAAAAAAAACATTTTTTAAAGCGCCCCTGTCCCCGTGAGCTCGTACGCAGAAGTGAACGCATACGTAAGCCCCGCCCACATATGAAAACGGTGTTCAAACCACACATGTGCGGTATCGCCGCGAACGTTAGAGCGAGAGCAATAATTCTAGCCCTAGACCTCCTCTGTAACTCAAAATATGTAACCAGTAAAAAATGTTAAAGCATCGCCTATGGGGATTTTTAAATACCAAAGTTTGGCGCCATTCCACGAGCGCGTGCAATTTTGAAGCGTGACATGTTGGGTATCTATTTACTCGGCGTATCTTTCACATTATGCAAAAAAAATTGGGCTAACTTTACTGTTTTTTTTTTTTTTAAGCATGAAATTGTTTTTTTTTCTGAAAAAAACGTGTTCGAAAAATTGCTGCGCAAATACCGTGCGAGATAAAAAGTTGCAACGAGCGTCATTGTATTCTCTAGGGTCTTTGCTAAAAACACATATATAATGTTTGGGGGTTCTATGTAATTTTCGAGCAAAAAAATTATGAATTTTACATGTAGGAGAGAAATGTCAGAATTGGCATGGATGCGAAGTGGTTAAAAAGATGGCATACCTTTTTTGGGGGTTTTGAAATTACAGTTAAAACAAACCATAACATGCTATTTGGGTGCTTACAATGATCTGCTTTTATTCAAGAAAAAAAAAAACCACTGTTGCTGAAACAGCATAGAAAGTGTTAGCTGTTATTAAAGCGGTTCTGCACTCTGAAAAATTTTTTTTTTTTTTAGGATGTAATATAAAGTGTGCTTACCTTTATTAGGGGACTCACCTGTTCCATCTTCCATCTCGATCGCCGCCGGTTTTCGTCCGATGAAGTTCCTCGTCTTCTTCTTTAGTGCTGGGGGCCATCTTGCCTGTGGGCATGTGAAACACCCACAGGGACTTTAGATGGCCCAGCATGCACTGCCGTTACTCGCGCGTGCGCAGTAACGGCTCATCTGCCGAGATCTCACGAGATTTCGGCAGATGCGGCCGAAATCTCGGGAGATTTCGGAAGATGTGGCCGAAATCTCGCGAGATTTCGGAAGATGCCCGCACTGACTGCTGGGATCAATGACACCAGATCCCAGGAGACAGTGCGGCGTGACGACGATCGACGCAAGACCCCGCCCGCCGCCGCAGAGGGAGAAGACCGGAAGTCTTCAATTACAAGGTAAGTAAAAAAAAAAAAAAAAAAAAACATTTCATTTAGTACTCTTTGCCTGATTTGGAAGGCAAAGAGATTTACTAAATGAAATGAGTGCAGAACCGCTTTAAGTTTTAATTGCTTTGACTGTCACTTAAAGAGGAGGTCCAGCCTGGGTGAAAAAAAATGAAAAGTCAGCGGCTACAAATACTGTAGCTGCTGGCTTTTAATATTAGTGCACTTACCTGTCCAGGGAGCCAGTAAAGTTGGCACCCCAGCCCAGTGGCAGCTGGTGGGTTCTTCTTTTGGGGGGGTGGCAAACAAACACACTGAAACAGCACGTGTTGTGGGGCTGTGGTGTCCTCTCCTGCTCTCCTGAAATGCGGGCAGCGGCCGGTGGATTGCCTGACGCTTTGGCCAATCGGGAAACAGGTCTCACTGACCTGCCTCCTGATTGGCGGGGAGTAACTTTAGTGTGATAATAAAGAAAATTAATTTGCTATGGTCACACAACTGATTGGCCTCGGAGCACAAATGCTCTACGCTCCGAGGCCACCCTTTTTTGAAGCCTATTAGAGCCACTGGCTCTAATCAGGTGCTTAAAAAAAAAAAAAACACCCACCCCGCATTGGAATCCATGGTCCGGTGCCACTGATATGTAGATCAGGTGGACGAACGCATGGATAGGGGAGGTGGCGCCTGTGCGCCCTCTATGGATGGGTCACCACTGCCCCAGCCGATCTTGGGATCTACTCCCAGTGCTGCCGCTGCCATTCCTGGTAAGGGAACCGGCTTCACTGCTGGTTCCTTACTGTGCATGCGTGAAGCGCTCTGCGCTTTCTAATTGGCCCGGTGGCGGGGGAAGGAGGAGGGGGGCCGGTCAAAAAAGGGGCCACACTCCCCCTGAAAGGTTCCAAATGTGACACCGGAGGGGGAAGTATATATATGTGGAAGTTCCACTTTTGGGTGGATCTCCGCTTTAAAGTTACATTATACTCTGGTTTTAAAATATCTATACAAATATGTATTTTTAACTCAAAAAGTACCTTCTGTTGTTCTCAGCCTCCTCCAAATCGCCAGATTGCTTTTATTTGCTGCTGTGACCTGACTTTCTATTAGAGGAACATTCATTCTTCATTAGCTACATTCATTCTTCATGGACACCTTGTATGTAGGAACATAGCCTCCCTTCCTTGCTCCCAAGATTCACTATGGACTATGAGATCGGTAGTCTGCATAGAGCAGTGCACTAGCCAAAACTAATATGTTTCAAAAAAGGGAATTGAGGGGAGAAAGGAGAGGTTGGAGAAGCAGAAAAGCTTTTCTGGCCATACTTCTCTTTTAGGTCACAGGAGTGCACTAAAGTAAAGCCCACTGTCAGCCGATGTCACAGAGCCGATCCAGACAATAATATCAGGATCCACCCAGATGCCTGACCGGTAGCTTGCCGTTTCAGATTGACGCTGCAACCATATATGTGAGTATAGATGTTTATTTTTTTGCTATCTAGCTTCTCCTTTAAGTAGTGGATGTATATGGATTATTTAGGGAGAATAGGGATATCATTTAGTGTCACTTTAAAGTTCTTTTAAAGCTTTATGACCATCTAAGAATACTCTGTTCACTGTACTGTAAAAAAAAAAAAAGAATACTCTGATCACAGCGTGACAATGCTGCTGTGCAATTTCACTGCAGAATGAACAGGATGTCACCCTGTTAGGCTGAACGACAACGAGAAAAAAAAATCACTAATGCTGCGTACACACGGTCGGAATTTCCGATGGAAACAGTCCGATGGGAGCTTTTCATCGGATTTTCCGACCGTGTGTATGCCCATCGGTCTTTTTCTGTCGGAATTTCCGACGGACTTTGGATTGAGAACCTGTTCTTAATTTTTCCGACGGAAAACCTTTCTATCGGATTTTCCGATCGTGTGTATGCAATTCCGACACGCAAAATTCCGACGCATGCTCGGAAACAATTTGACGCATGCTCAGAAGCATTAAACTTCCCTTTTTATAGTGCAGTCGAACGTTTTTTAAGGCGTGGTGTTATTGACCGTCGGAATTTGATGTGACCGTGTGTAGGCAAGACCGTTTGAGCAAAATTCCGTCGGAATTCCGACGGAAAACCATCAGAGCTTTTTCCGACGAGAATTTCCGACCGTGTGTACGCGGCATTAGAAACTGCCTGACAGTCTTTATGGAATCGCCTCCCACTGGCTAGGCCTACAGCTAGTTAGTTAGATTTGATGGCGTTCAGTGCAAGTGTGAGAGCGATTCCACAGAGATACAGTATGTGTAAGAGTCGTCTCAGTTAATGGTGATGGGTTACTAGCTGCAGAGTTGCCCGTGTGACATCGGCCTTAAAGGAAGTGTAAGCATAACAGATCTACTGGCACCACCAACAGGTAATAAAACGATGTTTGGGGCTAATTAGAAAAAACTGCTGCTGTGTACATTCAAGTGACAGACTGCATCATATGTCTTTTTCTTTTTCACTTTCAACCTAAAACCCTCATTTGCATTTGTTGGCATTTACTCCCTGCTCCTGCCATGAATTTGCATGTGTTCCAAGGGCATACAAATTTGAGCAGGCTGTCTGTACTTACACTTGTCTGCATTTTTTAAAATATGCCCACTGAACAGATTTCTGCAAACTATGTCTGCAAAGCTGTCAGTTTCAGTGTAGAAGAGTCTCTCCATAGCAACCTGCAGTAAGAAAATAGAATGCTTTTGTTAAGCATAACCCTCCAGCTATTTCGGGTCTGGAATGCCAACGATGTATATTGATCACAATGTACAATTTATTTGCTATTAAAGCGGAGTTCCACCCAAAAGTGGAACTTCTGCTCATTTGTTTCCTCCCCCCCCTCCGGTGCCACATTTGGCACCTTTCGGGGGGAGTGGATACCTGTCCTTGACAGGTACCCTATCCCCACTTTCGGGAGACAGGGCCGCGGCGCATTACGTCAGCAATTCGGCTCCCTCCTCCTTCCCCCACCACCGGGCCAGTAGGAGAGCACAGCAGTGCCTCGCGCATGTGCAGTGGGGAACCGAAGTGAAGCCGTAATGCTTCACTACTGGGTTCCCTTACCGGCAATGGTGGCAGGAGCACCCGACAGCTCATGGAAACATCAGCTGCGGTGCCGACATCATTGGACTCCAGGACAGGTAAGTGTCCTATTATTGAAAGTCAGCAGCGGCAGTATTTGAAGCTGCTGGCTTTTCATTTTTGCAGGGGTGGGCGGACCTCCGCTTTAACAGGTTTACTTAATTTCCTATATAAACAGCATTTGTTCCGGCTATTAACAATACTGTTGTAAGGATTGACAGTCTTTTTTCTGCAGAAACCCCAGCTGGGTAACCACATTGCGAGTGCTTTTCTCCATCCACTACAAGTCTCCACCGCCTAGGGTGACCACATTTCCAAACTGCCATTCAGGGACAACCCCCCCCCCCCCCCGCACCCGCCCAAAAAAGAACGGAGGGGGACACGGCGGAAGAACGGAGGGGGACACGGCGGAAGAACGGAGGGGGACACGGCGGAAGAACGGAGCGGGACACGGCGGAAGAACGGAGGGGGACAGCAGAACAGAGGGGGACACGGCGGAAAAACGGAGGGGGACACGGCGGAAGAACGGAGGGGGACACGGCGGAAGAACGGAGGGGGACACGGCGGAAGAACGGAGGGGGACACGGCGGAAGAACGGAGGGGGACACGGCGGAAGAACGGAGGGGGACACGGCGGAAGAACGGAGGGGGACACGGCGGAAGAACGGAGCGGGACACGGCGGAAGAACGGAGGGGGACAGCAGAACAGAGGGGGACACGGCGGAAAAACGGAGGGGGACACGGCGGAAGAACGGAGGGGGACACGGCGGAAGAACGGAGGGGGACACGGCGGAAGAACGGAGGGGGACACGGCGGAAGAACGGAGGGGGACACGGCGGAAGAACGGAGAGGGACAGCAGAACAGAGGGGGACACGGTGGAAAAACGGAGGGGGACACGGCGGAAGAACGGAGGGGGACACGGCGGAAGAACTGAGGGGGACACGGCGGAAGAACGGAGGGGGACACGGCGGAAGAACGGAGGGGGACACGGCGGAAGAACGGAGGGGGACACGGCGGAAGAACTGAGGGGGACACGGCGGAAGAACGGAGGGGGACACGGCGGAAGAACGGAGGGGGACACGGCGGAAGAACGGAGGGGGACACGGCGGAAGAACGGAGGGGGACACGGCGGAAGAATGGAGGGGGACAGCAGAACGGAGGGGGGGACACGGAGGAAGAACGGAGGGGGACAGAACAGAGGGGGACAGGACAGCAGCAGAATGGAGGGGGGACAGTACACCAACCTACCTGTCCTGGAAGTTGGTCAATGTCTTCTGCTGTCTTCCTCCGAAATTGACTGCAGGACGTGCTTTGCAAATGTGCGGATCTCGTGGGCGGGAGGAGCCTGGAGGAGGGCGCGCACGAGGCTCAGGCTGGCTTGGCTGGCTGCTCAGCTCCTGTCTCTCTCTGGTGAGGTGACTGGCGTCACTCAGTCTGTGCTGGCTGGCGGTGGCAGCTGATCTCCCTGGGGGGTGGGGGCGCGCACGCTGGTCGTAGGGTGCGGGGCTGCGGGCGGGTACACTGCCCACACACTGACTTCGGGAGGGAACTGCCCATGTGACTGTCAGCCCGGCCCGCCCCTGAGGCCTCAGCTGAGCTGACGTCACTGGTTACTAGACGCTGGGCGGCCGCTAGCCTAGCAACCGCACAGTGTCAGTCAGAGAGAGTCAGATCATGTAATGTTAACGGTGGCGGCCGGCTGGCGGCGGCGGATGGGCGGAAGTCTGGTGGACAGTGGTGGGCAGCAGTCAGTCACTGTGTTTTTTTTTCATTCCGGGACACTGTATTGTCCCGGAATGAAGCTCGCCGGGACACGGGACATTAAACTTAAATCCGGGACAATCCCGGGCAATCCGGGACACGTGGGCACCCTACCACCGCCCAGCTCTCTGCTGTTTGCTTTTGGATGATTAAAAGTGGTTGTAAACCTCAGACATAAACAGTGAACAAAGTACATCTCTCTATGGTGTGTACTAGCCTGAATCCAAAGCACCAAGTCTGGTTCCTCTCTGATCTCGCCTCTCTCTGCATGACTCACTCCTAATACATTAAGCAGACATTTCAGCTTTCTGTGAGACAGCCCACCCTCCTCCAGCACATAGCAGATGACCCTTACCCTCAGCTCTATGTATCTCTAAGCCTGTGAGGAGGGGTCATCTCCTTCCAATCAGCTATCACATTTCACAGATTTCTATGCTTTAGCTCTGCAGTGTGTGTGATGTCATATCCCCACTCCTGCTTTCTGCTGCTGGTAGATGCTGTGTAAAATGTGTGTTTTGGAAGACCGTAGGAGGTAAGAGGGATGCAGGTAAACAGGTACAACTTATGTAGGAGGATATTTTTAGTCTATGTATGTCATCTGGGGCCAGTCACTTCACTGGGTACATGTAAAGGTTTTCAACAACTTTAAGCTGGCCATAGACCAGTAGAATTTCATTAGGACCTTCAAACATTCAAAGGGAAATTCAGAAAAATCATTATTTTAAATTAGGGATTAAAAACCCTATAAAAATGTGATTGTTATGGTGATATTTTGAATTCTTCATTTGATTTCAGGATGCACATGTACAATAAGCATGCTTTTTCACAAACAAAAAACATATTCAGAGTAAGAATTCCATCCCTCTTCTGTGACAGTCCTCATCACTTGATATGACTGAATTAATTTCATGTTTCGCTTTAAAAATAGCTCATTTGGACCAAGCTGGTCCAAACAAACTATTTCCTTCACGAAGTGCTGCACTGGCTCCAAACACTATATGTACTGCATGAAGCTTCAACTGCATACAATACACAGTGCTGAGTTCCGGCAGGGAGACAGAGACCCCCTGCCTCACACTGGGAACAATATAAGAGTTGGTCTATACGGTGCTCAACCATTCATAGGCAACTTTGTATTCTGTCATTGAATACAAAGCTTCCTCTGATTGGCGGTGGAGAGGTAGGGTGATGTTGTCACGTTCTCCGACACAGTAGTTTGTTTGGACCAGCTTAGTCCAAATGAACTATTTAAAGTGACAGAAAACATGGAGATTGTTCATTCAATTTCCTAATAGTTCCTAATAGTTAAAGCCAATTCTACTTATGTATGGCTTTGGGCTCCATACACATCTGAGCGTTCTGTAAAAAAAGGCATGTTGCGCTTGCAGTGCCATTTATTGTTAATGGCACCCCAAATGCAGCAAGAAGATGCACATTTTTGTGTGCGTCATAACATGTGACAAACACACTAAAGCACACATTAAAAAAAAAACACACAAAGCTCAACAGCCAAAAAGGTACAGGAGCTTCATTTGCGCATCTGTCACACGTAGGGCAGCCCATTCAAATGAAGAAAAAAAACACAAAAATGCTACATGCAAAACTAGCCTCAGTTGCATAGTTAGGAGGTGGTGACACAGCAGTTTGCACACTGCCAGTTCTGCAAATTTTAAAAGAAGTTGATGCACAAAGAAATCCTGGCAGAAACATTGCAGACTGATATTACAAACACTCAGTGACCATATCCTTTGCAACAAAGAAAGGATTTACCGTATATACTCGAGTATAGGCCGACCCGAATATAAGCCGAGGCACCTAATTTTACCACAAACAACTGGGAAAACTTATTGACTCGAGTATAAGCCTAGGGTGAGAAATGCGCAGCTACTGTAAGTGGAAAAGAGGGTCAACGATGCCCATTTGCAGCCTCACTGTGCCCATGCAGATGGACACAGTTGACCGATTTGGGGCCATGTATCTCGGGGTCACTTAGTGCTAGGAACCCCATCTTTGGATATGTTGTAGTGCTAATTCCACTGGGTTGGAATACAACATTTGGGGTTCCTAGCACCAAGTGTCCCTGAGATATGGGGCCCCAAATTCGGGTCAGAAAATCTCAAGCACTTTTCTGCAGCAGAGAATGACATTTTCTGAACCGACTTTGGGGCCCTGTATCTCGGGGCCACTTAGTGCTAGGAACCCCATCTTTGGATATGTTGTAGTGCTAGTTCAACTGGGTTTGAATGCCAAATTTGGGGTTCCTAGCTCCAAGTGTCCCCGAGATATGGGGCCCCAAATTCGGGGCAGAAAATGTCAAGCACTTCTGCAGCAGAGAATGACATTTTCCGAACCGACTTTGGGGCCCCGTATCTCGGGGCCACTTAGTGCTAGGAACCCCATCTTTGGATATGTTATAGTGCTTGGTCCACTGGGTTGGCAAACCAAATTTGGGATTCCTAGACCCAAGTGGCCCCGAGATACGGGGCCCCAAAGTCGGGTCGGAAATTTTTTTTTTGCTGCAGAAAAGTGCTTGACTCGAGTATAAGCCGAGGGGGGCACATTCAGCACAAAAAAATGTGCTGAAAAACTCGGCTTATACTCGAGTATATACGGTACCTATGTTTTAACCATCTAAATAAAATTAAAGTGGTTGTAAAGGCTCAGGGTTTTTTACCTTCATGCATTGTATGCATGAAGGTAAAAAAATAGGAATTTTTCGTCATACCTGTAAAATCCTTTTCTTTAAAAACATCACGGGACACAGAGTTAGGCTAATATTTATTACCTACGCCATCTCTAAGTGAATGGACACTGGTAGACAAAGTCTAATGCCCCGTACACACGGTCGGATTTTCCGACGGAAAATATCCTATCGGACAATGTTGTGTGAAATTCCGACCGTGTGTAGGCTCCATCGGACATTTTCCATCGGATTTTCCGACGGACAAAGTTTTATCTCCTGCGCTCAATTTTTCCGACAACAAAGTCCTATCGGACTTTTTCCGATCGTGTGTAGCGAATTCTGACGGACAAAGTGCCACGCATGCTCAGATCACTTTACAAGACCAAAGCTATTGGCTACTAGCCTCTACGTAGTCCCGTCGTAGGCAACAAACGTCACCACGTTCAGAATGATCGGATTTTCCGACAACTTTGTCCGACCGTGTGTATGCAACACCAGTGTCGGACAAAATCCGTCGGAAAAAATCCAATGGATTTTGTGGTCGGATTTTCCGACCGTGTGTACGGGGCATTAGACAGGAAGTCTGCCCCTATATAACCCCTCTCATACATACAGGAAATACTTCAGTTTTGTAGCAAGCACTGAATCCTCAAAAGAGGGGAGGGACCTCTGTGTCCCGTGATGTATTCAAAGAAAAGGATTTTACAAGTAAGTATGGCGAAAAAATCCTATTTTCTTTATCATACATCACAGGACACAGAGTTAGGCTAATATTCATTAGCTACTGGGACATCCCAGAGCAATAGCCTTGAGGGGAGGGAGACACCCTGCCAAATAAAAATAGCCATTAGACTTTAAACGGCAGCCTGTAGTACACTACAGACGAAAGCCGAATCTTCAGCTGCTCTAACTTCTACCTGATAGAATCTTGTGAACGTATGCACTGATGGCGAAAAGCCCAGGAGGTTCCTACGCCCCTGGTAGAATGAGCCCTTATCCTAAAGGGAGGAGCCTTACATTTCAGACCATAGGCCTGAATGATCAAATGAAGGACCCAATTGGCAATGGAAGTTTTGGAAGCTGCCTGCCCATTCTTGGGTCCTTCTGGTAAAACAAATAGGTGTCTGATCCTTGGATCTCCGAAGATCTAGACAAATAAACTCTGACTGCCTTGACGATGTCCAAGGAATGCAGTCGTCTCTCTTCCACTGAACGAGGCTGAGAGAAAAAACAGAAGGCAAAACAATGTCCTGATTTAAATGAAAGGCAAACACCACCTTTGGCAAGAAGGATGGAATAGGACGCAACACCACCTTGACGATGTGGAAGAATTAGGTATGGTTACCTGCATGAAAGGGCCGCCTATTCTGACACCCTTCTAGCCGAGGTGATGGCCATCAGGAAGGCTAGCTTGTGTGACAATGGAATTTCCTTGATAGGCTCAAATGGTTGTTTCTGTAACACAAACAGCACCAAATTTCAGTTTCAAGGACACATAGGTGACCTTATGGGGGGAAGCAAACGAGTTGCCCCTTGCATAAAGGTTTGGACCAGTGAATGGTAGGCTAAAGGCCTTTGGAAGAATACTGACAGGGCTGAAATCTGACCTTTGATTGTACTCAAAGCCAATCTGATTTCCACAGTCAACTGTAGAAAAAAGAAATATCCCAATCATGTATTTCCAAGGATGCAATTTTCTGTCTTCACACCAAGTAATATAAGTCTTCCAAACCTTATGATAGATCTTCCTAGTGACCGCTTTCCTAGCATTCACTAGGGTAGACACCACTGTTCCCGCCCCACGATCCTTCAGCACCCTGGCTTCAATAGCCATGCCGTCAAATTTAGAGACTGTAAATTGGGGTGGAATATAGGACTTTGAGACAGTAGAACAGTAGTGGCGCGGAAGCGTCCATGGCCTGTCTATTGACAATCTCATGATCTCTGGGAACCAGGGCTTTCTGGGGCAGGCTGGTGCCACCAAAATGATTGAAACCCCCTCTCTCCGAATCCTGTGCAACAAATGTGGACAGAGGGGGATCGGGGGAAAGCATAAACCAGGGAGTACTGGCTCCATGGAACTACCAGAGCATCTGCTCCTATTGCCAGGGGATCCCTTGTTCGGGACGCTAACTGATGTAGCTTGTTGTATAACCTGGATGCCAATAGATCGACATCTGGCCATCCCCACCGCCGGCAAATTTCCTGCAACACCCTCGGGTGTAAGGACCATTCCCACGGGCAGATCTGCTGGCAGCTGAAATAATCTGTCTTCCAGTTCTCTACCCCCGGGATATGAACCGCCGATAGAACCGGCACATGTCCCTCTGCCCAGGCTAGTATGTGGTTCACCTCTTTCTGAGCTGAACGACTCCAGGTACTGCCCTGGTGGTTTATATAGAACAAGATAATCCCCTTGAGGCGGGACTTTAAAGGCACTAAACACAATGTAGTAGAAATAGATAAAAATATATATGTACTTTATTTAAACACACAACAGTAAAAACATTTGCATGGAATGTATAAGATAGTAGTGACAGAGTTACACAAATTGGTGGATATGAAGATGGTATCAAAATAAAATCTCCACCCAGCGCGTTTCAGAGTTACATTACAGCTCCTTTATCGGGGATAATGGAGATATCAAGTGTCTATAATATAAGGACATAGGTCAGAGACAACACAATCATAGATAATAGATATAAACAATAATAAGTTCCAGACTTACAGCCATATTCAGTGTGTATATTTAAATGTTCCACGTTCTATTAAAAGAAAAATAAAGTCTCAAGAGCTCCTGCCCATCCGGCCCATGCTCACGAAAGTCACAAGTTATGTGGTGAATGGTGAGATCATCGTTTTTGTGAAAGGAACATCACCAAGTGCTCACATCCATAAGAGGAAAACCAGAGCCCACTGAGGCCTACAGGATGAGATCCGAAAAAAGTGAATAAGATATTAGGATCTACTTGAATATAGAAGGTATACAATGAGTATGTATATAGAATGACACAGCAACAACTTGCCTGTAAAAGTAATAGAAAGGTGTCTGCACTTATACATACATTGCCAGGACAGAACCACTGTGATAGCTGCTATACAAGGAGCAAGCTAGAAAGACAAAAAAAATAAAAAAGATGTATGTATATATAACACTATGTGTATGGGTCAAACGATTGTTCCTCCAAACATATAAATTGTTGTTGGTACGATATACTCAATATAATGGTGTATGGCTGAGATATTTAGAGGCTCAGTATAAGTATCACCACACCCACATATCAAGATCTACATATGTGCATGCAGCACATATGACTGGAAGAATCCCAGCCTTAACAAAACCGGCCTATGGCTGGGAAAGAAAAGTATATACCAAGCATATATAAATGATGTAAAAATATATATGTGTGTTGTAAACAAATTAAGCAAAAAGCCTGAAGATGTTGATAGTTGCGTTCTACAGGTAAATAAATATACAGCCATCTAAAATACCAAGCAGTACCCTGGGAGTGAATACAACCCCAACCAAGGTCTCTCCTGAAACTAAACAAAAAAAGCCCAATATAGGGAAACCGTCTATTCCATATGTAGGGTTCAAATGAAAAAAATATAGGTATATACAGAGTGTTCCACCGGGCATATCATGGCATGGATGCAAAAAACAACCGCTTACCTATCAGACAGTGTATATCAGCTTGTGGAGGAGCGTGCAGTGAGACTGCTGAGAGATCTTGCGATTCCCCTCACTGCTTAAATCTAGTGCGTCATTAGCCGCACCTACCTATTGCCTCAACATTGCTGTGGGAAAATCCCTGGGCGTATTACCATGCTGGGTGGTCTGGTGGCAGTATTTGTACATAAGCAGTAATAAGCCTTTGCCAGACATAATTGTGGTTTATATAGGCCACTGCAGTGGCATTGTCGGACTGAACCCTGATAGGGCAGTGCTAAAGCTCCACTGTCCTGGACCGTAAGGCCAGACGTACTGCCCGCAACTCCAGGATGTTGGACAGGCTCTGCTCTGCCCTTGACCATCTCCTCTGAGCTGTGAGCCCCTCTAGGGTCTCTCCCCAGCCCGATAGACTGGCATCTGTGGTCAGTACTCTCTAAGACATCGGGAGGAAGGATCTTCCCTGTCGCAGGTTCGGATCCTGCAACCACCAGCTTAGGCTCAAGTGCACCAGAGGAGATAAGAACATGGGATAATCCAGGGCTTGCTCTCTCCTGTTCCAAGCCGTCAAGATGTCTTGTTGTATAGGCCTGGAATGGAACTGGGCATAGGGCACTGCCTCGTAGGAGGACACGTCCTTCCTAAAAGACTCATACAGAGCCAAATGGAGGGTTGTCTGGTGCCCCTTATCTGACGCACCTGATCCTTTCAGGGTCCAGATCCTTACGGGTGGCAAAAATACCCTTGCCTGGACCGTATCTAGGATCAGACCTAAATACTTCAGACTTTAAGCTGGTCTCAAGACTGACTTCTGTATTTATGACCCAGCCCAAGCTTTCTAAATACCGCAATATGCTCTGTTCTAGAGCCTGTACTGAGTGATCTCTGAGCAGGAGGTCATCCAGGTATCCAAGCACCAAGATTCCCTGGGCCCTTAAAAGACAGAGTACTGGTGCTAGGACCTTTGTGAACACCCAGGGCACTGTGGCAAGCCCGAAGGGCAGAGCCACAAACTGGAAATGACGTTCCTCTACTACAAATCGAAGGAACCTCTGATGAGGTTGAAAGATAGGCAAGTGTAAATATGCGTCCTTGATATCGATGGAGGTTAAGAAGTCTCCCATCTGGAGCGAGGCTACTACTGAGTGGACAGGCTCCATCGGAAAGGACTGGATTAATAGATGTTGGTTCAGGGATCTTAGATCCAAAAATGGGCCTCGTGTCCCTGTTTGGTTTTTGAACCATGAACAAGTTTGAATAAAACCCCATGCCCCTGATGTACTAAATTATCTAGTGCCTGAAACAATAACATTTCTCTTTGGAGGATCCGAGCGAACACTGGATCTTAGAAATCTCTAAGGGGCAACCCCCGCAATTCCAGCTTGTTAGGGGATACTGTTGAGGTGACTCACTTGTTCTGAACCACTGTTCTCCAAAATGTCCGCAGCAGCCTTCCCCCCACCCTTGGTGCTGGGTTTAGAAGAGTTTTGGACCCAGGGTTTCTTCTGGCTCCCCCCCCTCCCCGGCTTGCCCCTGGCTCTAGCCCCCTGTTGGCAGGAGAACTGCCTTGGTACTGAGACACATGAGGAAGCAGTCGCTGAGGTTTTAAACAAGGGATGCTTGGTCCTTCTCTTCACAGGAAGTAGAGAGCTCTTCCCTCCGGAAATCTTTTGGATATATTTGTCCAAATCATCACCAAACAATAGTTCCCCATGAAAGGGCAACCTGGCAAATAAACTTCTTACAAGGAAGCTCGGCTGACCAGTTCTTAAGCCACAAAAGTCTGCGCATGTGTACAGACAGGAGAGCCAAACAATAAACCTGCTGTATTGAATCCTTCAAGGCATCAACAGCAAAACACAGCGCTCGAGGTATATCTGTTCCGCTTTCATGACCCGATCCTTTAAGAACTGGCAGACTCAAATTGCTGCGACAGCTGGTTGAATAGCTGAACTGGCCAAAGAAAAGGAAGCCTTTAATAGTGACAAACTTTTCCTCCATGGGATATAAAAAAGAAAACCTCTTAAGAGGAACGAAAATAATGTCAGGATGTTCCCAATCAGCATGCACTGCCTGTTCCAACAGTGGATGCAAGGGGAAAGCCTGTGTGGCCTGAGGAGGCCTCAGGGACCCCAAAGAGGACCAGAGGGGTTTAGAAACCTCTGCAGGAGGTAACTTAAAGGCAGAACGAACCATCTCAGTAAGAGTCTGGATCAGAAACCTTCTGCAACTGAGAGGCAGACACCAACTGGACATCTGGCCCAGATTGCTCAGAAGCAGACTCATCTGCCAGGCCCTCTACAGAATCCTTAGCATTTAGCTCTTCCCCATCATCAACCCATTCCTGCTCCAAGATAGGAGGCTCAGGGGAGGGGGGATCTGTCACACTTCTTACCACGCTGCAATATAGAGGCAATCATGCCAGCAATCCTGTCCTCTAACCCAGCTAGGGCTGAGGACAGATCATCCCTGGTGATAAAAGGCGGAAGCAGCAGCGTTGAGCGTAGGCACAATACCAGACAGGCGCAGAGGCTCAGATTGCCCAGAAGCCTCTGATCTTTCAGGGGATACAACACTAGGGTTTCGACATAGATGTGCCCTTCCCCGCTCTTCTTTTTTGAAGACATTGCAAGCCACAAAAAGGGAGTACCTGGGTTTAGTATTTACATACCACAGAAGGGAGACCCTTTAATGAACACCTGTAGAATGAGCTGTGGGGTGAACCCTAAAAAATTTTTTTTAAAAGTCAGCAGCTACAAATACTGCAGCTGCTGACTTTTACTAATCGGACACTTACCTGTCCCAGGGTCCAGCGATGTGGGGGAACGAAGCACCCCCTTGTTCCCCACTCCGCCGGCATTCTTACTGTGGGCACCCGGCTGTGGCTTCACAGCCGGGCACCCACTGCGCATGCGCGAGCGGCGCCGCGCACCGTGATACGCCACACAGTCATCTGGGACCTGTCATGTGTCCCAGATGACTGACTGCGCCGAGGGGAAGTGATGTCAGTGCCCGGGCACTGAAGGAGGCAGACTACGAGAGACCCCCTAGCAACAGGCATTTAGAGGTGAGTTAAAAAAAAATTATATTTATTTTTTTTTATACATTTTTAGGAATTTTGAGCAATTTTTTACATTGGGGGAAACACCACTTTATTTAGGAACCAACTAAAATTCACTCAATATATGACCAGCTTTCCTCATCCTACAAATTTATAAAGCACCATGAAATGCTCTGCTAACAGCTGAGGGTGGTCAGAAGACAAACCTCTTATCACCTTCTCTGATAGCAGCTTTATCAGCTTCAAAATTGCAGCCTTTCTCTGACTGGCTCATGGGGTAAATGGCCTAAACAAGGGGGGTTTAATGTGCAGGCATTAAGAATCCACACAACAATTTCAAACAGTCCTCTACTAGCTAAATCCCACATCAAATGTCATATTCAACACAACCTGGTTGGCCACAGCAAGTAAGCATAAAAATAAATTCTAAAATATCCACACTAACACAATCTATTTCTGATGGGGAAATGTCCAAATTATAAAAACAGTTCTTGCTTGTCAAGGCTGCCTCCACACAGTGTCTCTCTGCAGAGCAACATGCTCTGTCTGCTTTAAGGTTTGCAAAGGTTCTAATGCCGCGTACACACGATCGGAAATGCCGCCAGCAAAACGCCAGCTTTTTGTCGGAAAATGCAACCGTGTGTATGCTCCATCTGTCTTTTCCTGGCGGAATTCCAGCCAGCAAAATATTGAGAGCATGTTCTCTATTTTTCGGTCTGGAAAAGTTCCTATCCAAAAATGCGATCGTCTGTATGCATTTCGGAAGCGCAAAAAATCACGCATGCTCGAAAGCATTGAACTTAATTTTCTCGGCTCGTCATAGTGTTGTAAGTCACCGCGTTCTTGACGGTCGAAAGTTCCGAGAACTTTTGTGTGACGGTGTGTATGCAAGACAAGCTTGAGCGGAATTCCGTCGGAAAAAACATTCAAGATTTTTCGGACGGAAATTCCGCTCGTGTGTGCGCGGCATTAGAGACTCCTGTGAGGACAGTTTCCACCTATGTCAAGATTAATCACAACAGTTTTATAATTGTCCTTGGTTATTCTAGTTTCTTAGGAATGCACTACACCCTTTGCTAACCAAGATATGTTGTAGCTTTCTCAGTGCTTCATAAGAGATAACAACTACAGCAGCATTGGCAATCTGAACATGAAAACTCAATCAAAATATGAAACAGTGAATAAAACCTCACCAAAAATTACGTTCAGGTAAACAAAATATAATAATAATAATAATAATGATGCAAAATGTGCATTTACTGCAAATACAATGGTAAGTGACATGAATTTTTCCCTTAGAACTTGTGCCCTGCTGATATTTAAAATGTATAGGGAAAATGTTGCAGAAACAAAATACTCAAACGCTACCTTTAATAATAATACAAAAAATAATTTTATACTTTTTAACATATAAATATGAAAATTAACTTACGGATATAAAAATGTTCAGCAGGTTCTCTAAAGTTGGAAGCTGTGGGATTAGTTTTTGAACAACTTTGCTGAAAGCTTCAAAGATCGAATGGTCATATATACTAGTAAGATAAAAGCTGCAAACAAAACACAGTATTAATATATATGAGTATGGTATCATAAAATGTGTGATTTTTTTCACCTTAATGCCCCGTACACGCGGTCGGACATTCCGACCACAAAATCCGTCAGATTTTTTCTGACGGCTTTTGTCCGAGACTTGTGTCACACACACGGTCGGACAAAGTTGTCGGAAAATCTGATCGCTCCGAACGAGGTGACGTAAAAAACGTACGACGGGACTAAGTAGAGGCCAGTAGCCAATAGCTTTCTTCTCCAAATTTCTTCTGAGCATGTGTGGCACTTTGTGCATCGGAATTCTCTACACACGATCAGAAAAAGTCCAATCGGATTTTGTTGTCAGAAAATTTTAGATCCTGCTCTCAAATTTTTTCCGTCGGAAAAAGCCCGCTAGAGCCCACACACGATCGGATTTTCCAACAACATATTCCGATCGGACTTTTTCCATCGGAATATCCGACCATGTATGGGGCATTAGAAACAGATTAGAACTTTCAGAGCTGGACCCAAACCAACAATGCCAAAGCACACCCCCCCCCCCCCTCCCAAGCTAGGGCAGAAGGTGAAATGACATCCACTGTCAGCCTATTCTCCAAACTTTTCAGAAAGAGAACCACATTGTATATTTTACAAACTTGTGTGGGCTGAAACAAATTGGTTTTATAACTTAATGAATCAAATTTAGTTTCATTATGTTTTTATTTTGTGTTTTACATGCATCAATCCAGCACACAGTATTCAGAATGTAGACGTAAATTCAGTCAAGAACGTGTAATCAAGGAAAACAAGCAAATAATTATTGGTTGCATAAAGAAACCGCTGAAAGGGGTAAAACAACTAATAGTGGTATTAATCTACCACTTTAGAAAGTCTATGATTGCCCTGATAGTTATCACATCCTCCCACCATTATAAAACAAAAGAACCACCAGAGGGAAAACTACGTGACAAAAGAAAAATCTTTATTCCTAGCAGAGCAGAAATAATTCCACATGGAATAAACAGTTTTGCAAGTGAAATATTTTTCTGGTAGGACAGGAAAAATAATGTGGCTATTAGAGGGAAAAAAATACAGCGAACATATTTAAAGATAAAGATAGATAAGAAAAAAAAAGGAGGGGGGGGTTAGGGTTGGGAAGGAGGGACGGAGGGGGAGGATACAGACTATCACTAGGGTACTTCTCAAGTAGCCAGCATAGTTAATGATCAGCATAACACTGAAAGATTATTTTTGGTCCTATGGTGTGTATATGGGGTATATATATTTTCTATCTCATGAACAAAAACCCTGTGTCAGAGTAACAGTAAAAGGTAGCCATCAGGTCACATAAACTCAATGGGAAGGCACATTTGGGATAATAGCTGTATAATATGTGGCAGTCTTAAAGTGTATCGAGCATACCATGACTTATGGAAGACCCATGTCTTGAGATATGAATCATATTTAAATAAATATGTTATACTTAAAGTTTTTTTGTAATCAGCTTGACATGATTTACAACAACTTAAAAAAAAAAAAACATCAGTAAAACAAAGCAAAGAATTGTCAAACAAACCTGGGGCCATCAGAGTTGGGCCCATTAAAAGTCCATCCAACATCAAAGTTCCCCTTACATCAGAGGCCCACCTTACATCAGAGTGCCCATCAAAGTCAACTCTTATGTAGCACCCTCTACCTGAAGGTAGGTGCTAGAATAGGATTTTCGTAGCTCAGGATATGTAAAGGTAAGTTAGCGGGCGGTGTTAGCGGTGCCGCTACCCACGGGTGTCTCCCCTTTGGCAGGGGGTCCCCCGGGTGCGGCCCACACCCCCCACCCCCGGCTAATAACGTCACTGATCCTCACTTGCCTCTGGTAACAGGAGTGGTCGTCCTTTATGGCAACTGCTTCTCCTTCCCCTCTGGCAACCTTTGTTTCCCCATTCGGCTGAACCTCTGGGTTAGGCTCCCGACCTGAAGCCCCAACCCCACGCTGCTTCTCACAGTCCTGGATAGGCCTCAGACAGTCTAGCAGCAAGGTGCTCCCAGATAGGCCTCAGGCTTCTGGCCTAGCAGCCAGGAGCAATACAACCAATGTCCACCCAGACAGCCTCCCAGGTGGCACAGAACCCAGATCACCTGACTCCTCCCGAATAAATAGGCTCTCCGAGCAGGCCATGGGGCCAAAGAGACTTCTACCAATTGACTGGGACAACCTATCCACTCCTAACCCAAATTCACTATGCCTTTGTCGTTCTAATACCACAGGCAGCAATGCCACCTAGTGACAGAGGAGAGCAGTGCACCAAATTCAGGTTTAGGGCAAAAGTCAGTTGATCACCCTAACAATAAGCCAGGCTAGTTACCACCTAGCAAACTAAATTTGTGAGTAGCCATGTTTAGGACCAGGGTGCTACACACAGTTATAGATGAATGACTGACTTTTTTTTAACCCTTTTTGTGTTGTTGAATTCATGATCAGCAAACAAAGCCAGGCTTTTGTAGCAAAGTATATAATAAAAGTGTACCTTGACATTATGTACAGTACATTAAGAGTGTCTTACCTGAGATGAATTTTCTCCAACCCAGCATCAGTAAGGTCATCATTTGCTCTCTGGTGGATATCTCTTTGAGTCTCTATTTTGTGATCATCTGACAACCCATCAACTTTATGAATAAAAACCTCAAAGTTAAT
The DNA here is from genome assembly GCA_028564925.1 of Lithobates sylvaticus. Classification (NCBI taxonomy): domain Eukaryota; kingdom Metazoa; phylum Chordata; class Amphibia; order Anura; family Ranidae; genus Lithobates; species Lithobates sylvaticus. The sequence continues at coordinate 301,534,826 of CM053028.1, read as the reverse complement.
ATCAGGGTTCACTTTGTAAGCGCTAGTGACCGTGAGGTGTAATCTAGCGAGTGCTTCCATATAATCATCCTGGGTATCATCATAAAACAGAAAAAAAAGAGTGTTACAGACATTACCACTGCAAACTTTTACAAATGACAAAACAATTATTCCCATATACTGTTGTATCTCTGTTAACCAAGGCAGCTATCTAAAGTATTAATAATTTACACCTGACTCTAGCAGCAGATACAATTTACCCTTCATCCATTGAGGCCAAGTTCACACTGCTCCGACATGGAAGTCGGATAACTTCCTATCTGACTTTGCCCTATATCTTCATGTCTGACTTCCATGCGACTTCAATTAATGGGATCCAACTCTGATCCAACCATACCAGTCCCTTTGAGTCGGGTATGAATCTTGAGGGGAACCCCACGCCAAAATAAAAAAAAAAGAGGCATGGGTTCCCCCCCAACACCATACCTACGCTTTGGGCAGCGGGGCTCTGTGCCCCCCACCACAAAGCACCTTGTCCCCATGTTGATGAGGACAAGGGCCTCTTCCCGACAACCCTTGGAGGTGGTTGTGGGGGTCTGCGGGAAGGGGGCGCGCCCTTTAACAAGGGGGCCCTCAGATCCCGCGCTCCCATGAGAATGAGTAGGGGTACATTGTACCCCTACTCATACACCCACAAAAGTGTCAAAAATAAATAAAAACAGTACACAGATTTTTCACAAAGGCCTTTATTAAAAATGAAGAATGTCCGCCGTCGTAGCTCTCCGGTGATGTCTTCTCCCTCCGCTGATGTCCTCTTCTGCTATTTCTTCTTCCGGTTCTTCTCCCTCCACTGATGTCTTCTCCCGACGCTAGCTTCCGCTGTTGTGTTAACTTTCGTGTGTGCCATTTCCTATATAACCATGGGGCATTGCCACCCGGTGATGTCATCCAGAGACCTCACCCCTTGTGATGCCATCGCTCCATCATGCCCCGGGCGGTGACGTCACAAGGGGCAGGGTCTCCGGGTGACGTCACCAGATGGCCACGCCCCATGGCTATATACCACATGGAGAAGACACCACTGGAGAAAGAAGACACGTTGGAGCTACGAGGGGACATTCATAATTTTTAATAAAGGACTGTGTCAAATACTGTGTACTGTTTTATTTATTATTGGCACTTTTTTGGGTGAATGACTTGGGGTTCAATGTACCCCATACTCATTCACATGGGGGGATGGGATCTGGGGGCTTCCAGATTCCAAAAAGCCCCCTGCCCACAGACCCCCACAACCGCCACCCAGGGTTGTCGGGAAGAGGCCCTTGTCCCCATCCACATGCCCCAAAGGACCCACCCCCCATGTTGAGGGCATGTGGCCTGGTATGATTCACTCGCCCCTACTTTTCTGACCTGCCCGGCTGCGTGATCAGAAAAGGTTTGGGTTTGGATTCAAGGGGGGACCCCACGCATTTTTTTTGGTGTGGGAGTTCCCCTTAAAATCCATTCCAGACCGCAGGGTCTGATATGATCTGTGGGGGGGGGGCGGAAGCCCACGCCATTTATTTTATTTTGTCTTGGGGCACCCCTTCAAGATCCTCAGAGCACAAGTCGCATGCCACAAGTCGGATCAGTTAAGATGATGATCCGACTTGGATGCAGCTTGCATTCAAATCAATGGGCTGAAATTGTGCCCAAGTCTGACCAAAGTAGTAGGGACCTTTTTAAAGTCGGACCAGTTAAGACAGCTCTTAACACATGTGACATGTGCTCCCGAAGTCGAAGCGTATGTCGCACCAGTGTGAACCAGGCCTGAAACAATAAGCAGTGAGATGTAAAACGGATTTCCTCAGCTGTAGCCTGGTTCTCCCAAAACAAATAAAACCATCTGTGTTCAGGTATATGCGGTGCGGGACACCGCATGTGATTTGGATAGCAATCGCACCGCATACCTATTTAAATTACATGCGATTCTTTGCAGTGCGATTTGAGCACATTCATATGGTATGGGCTCAATATGCACCGCACTGCAAACAAAAAAAGGTGCAGGCATTGCATTTTGCAATCTGTTTTGGGGTGTCATTAATTTTACCACTGATACCAGTGGCAGATTGTGTGAACAGAGTGCAATTTCAGTGCGAAGCAGGGGTGACTTTACTGCATTTCCTGCACTGCATATATGTGAACTGAGCCTTACTGATTCATTTTCATCAATGTGTTCTGTTCCGCAGGATAAACTTTGTCCCATCTTCCTAGATGGTGTCTAAGGCAAACTGTGAGGTTGGAAAAGGCACGCTGCATACCTGCACAGCCGTCCAACAACGCCGCTAGCAAGGAGATGCTGCTTTGACAAACTCTCTAAGCATTTGCCCTAGACAAAGACCTCAGGAATGCAGGGGGATGGAGGGCTTGTCAGCGAAAATATTCCAGGCAAGTGGGCAAGGGCTTGGAAAACAGAAAAGTGCTGTTTGCCAAACCAACTATCTCTTTTGCTAGCTGTGTTGTCAGATGGCTATGGAGGGTTTTGAATAATGACCCGTCCAACCTTGCAGCTAGCCTTTCGACAGCACCTAGGAAGATGGGACAAGCTATTATGTTTTATTTATTTGTATTTATTACAGTACTTAGTGCCGTCAATGTACATATTGCTTTACATATATATTATACATTCACATGAGTCCCTTACAATCTAAGGTCCCTAACTAACATTCATACACATACTAGAGCCAATTTAGATAGGAGCTAATTAATCTATCAACATGACTTTGGAGTGTGGGAGGAAACCCACACAGGCACAGGGAGAACATGCAAACTCTATGCAGGTAGTGCCGTCGTTGGGATTTGAACCGACGACCCTAGCTTCTATCAGCATTAGGGTTCGAATCCCAACCGTGACACTACTTGCACAGAGTTTGCATGTTCTCCACAGGGATCCAGTGGCTTTACAGTCGCACGGATCACTTTTACATTATTCAGCATTACCAGCTGAAAAAAAGATACTGGGCCATGACTGCAGCTGACCTGCAGCCCTGACCCTGGTATAACCACTGAACCCTGAGGATGTACAGGTACATCCTAAGGCCTATTGCACACGATACTCCTGTTTGAGCATCTACTTGTTCAGACATTTTTTAAAAAAATTTTCGTGCATATGCGTTTGGGAAATTTTCACACATTTTCACGCATGCGTGGAAGCTTATTCTCAGATTGACAATGTTATTGGACAAATCTGTGTGCATTTTGCACGCAAGCATGCGCGAATGCGCGTATTTGCGCTCATGAGGCGTAAATTACTGACCAAAAATGCAGATTTTTTTTTTTTGAAGAAGAAGAATACATGTCTGTGTGCATAGGCACATCACAATTAATGGGCTGTATTTTAGCTCAGTAAAAAAAAGAAGAAAAAAGAAAAAGCATGTTCAAGCTGCAGTGTGCAAGAGGTCTAAGGGTGGCAAGTGGTTAAAAACTGCAAGCAGGCAGACTCTTTATTGCAGAAGAGACTTTGCATGTAATGTCTCTTCTGCAATAAAAGAAATCTGACTGCCTGCTCACACTTTTCTTTGGAACATACACTGAGCTGAACAAGTGAATTCCGGCTCAGTGCCTGTGTACTAGTATGACCTCACATCCTGCGCTCGCCAAAGAGAATGGCCAAAGCCAGACGCCCAGAAGAAGCTAGGTAGAAGACGCAGGCTCCTGCGAAGGATCTTGGACCACCAAGCTAAGTATAGCAGAGTTTAGTTCAGCTTTAACTTAAAGCGCTTGTTATCCCAACATTTCATATTCCTTATATGTGCCTACTGTACCATTTAGTTGTATGAAAAAGTATCCTGTTCTCTTTGTATTGCTTCCTTTGGGTGAAATCCCTGGTGTTCCTGCCAGTCCCCCTGCTCTCCTATTTCAAACTGACCTCACTAGGCATAGAAGCACATCCTTCCCAGAGTGGTCAGTCTTCTAGCTATGCTATGCTGGGAACTCAGCCTGCTCGCTTCCAACGATCAAATTGTCCTGACACGCCTCTGCTGCACAGCCATTCACTGGGAAGCTCAGTGTTCTGCTGCTTCTTCTCCCCCAGCTCTTATGCAGCTGAGAACAGAGGCAAGGTGATCACTTATAAAAAAGGGAAAGGAGTTATTTATGTTTTTATTTTATATCTTTACACAAATGTTTTGCCTTTCATTTCTATTTCAAACTGAATAAGTTGTTTCACAAGGTTATCATTTACAATCACTTTAAAATAAAAACAGTGATGCCCATCCTATATGCTGCCCTCTTTTGACCCAGAGTCAATGCTCCTATAAAGTAGCAGGTGTGCGGGTATTGAGAAATATCTTTATCTTCTCCTCCCTTTTCTCTCCCTCTTTCTCCCTTTTATTTCCTTTTTCCGTCCCCTTCTCAGATCTTTGTAGGAGGGGGTCCCACTCTTGGTCAGTTGGTATATCTTGATTTTTGTTGGGTTTTTTTTCTGTTCTTTTCTTTTCCTCCTGTTAAGTTATATATTATATTCCTCCTCTCCTGTCCTAGAACAAGGGCCACACCTCTTACTCCAGTATTAATTCTGCTATGTCGTGTTTTCCTGACAGCTCTGCTCCACTTGTGCTCTGTGCAATACATTTTATACTACTTTTCCATGTAACAATTGTTAATGTGAGCATTTTGATCTAAAGGTCCAAATTTTACCTGTGAGTCAATGACAAATATTAGTGCTCCGGTTCCTCTAAATATCATTTCATAGTCAAACGTGGGATCGAAGAAATCAATTTGCCCTGGGAAGTCCCATATCTGGAAATTCACAAATGAACTATTCGAGACATCCTCCCTGCAGATCTTGTTTGTGCTCTCTAAAAAAAGAGTCTCATTAGGAGACATTTTATGGAAAACCACTTTTTGGATTGAAGATTTGCCGCTTCTCCGTAAACCCATTAGCAGGATTCTTGGCTTCACTTCTGTGCTGAAAGGATCTGTGAAATCTAAGACTGGAGAAACAAAAGTATATATTATATTATATTATATTAGTATAATAGTATATAGAGCTGCATGATTGAATGTTAAAAAATCGTGATTGCGATTCAACCCCCCCACGATCTTAATTCGGCTTTTCCATGATTTTACGTAACAAGTGCAGAGCCATTCTCTGCTCAGAGCTGTCAAAAAAATAAAGCGGCAAACATATATCAACATTGCTCAGCACTGAGATAAAAAGAAACATGGGGTTTATATACTAAAGGGAAATCCACTTTGGATGATAAAATCAGCAGGGCTTCCCCTGATTTCAGATCTTACCCTCAGATTTACTGCGACTGCACTTCCAAGTGCACTTGCAGTGCAGAGTGGATTTACCTTTAGTAAATCAACCCCATTGCATCATTTGTTTTTTTTAGATCAAAGGGATGAACTTCAGTCTGTAAATGAGGTCAGTTTAGCCACTTAAAGACTAATGCCGCGTACACACGACCGGTTTTCCTGTCTGAATAAACTCTGAAGGTTTTTCTGACGGAGTTCCAACAGAGTTCTGCTGAAACTGTCTTGCCTACACACGATCACACCAAAGTCCGACCGTCAAGAACGCGGCGACGTACAACACGTACGACGGGACTAGAAAAAGGAAGTTCAATAGCCAGTAGCCAATAGCTTCAGTCTCGTACTTGCTTCAGAGCATGCGTCGTTTTTGGTCTGTCGGAACAGCATACAGACGAGCGGTTTTCCCGATAGGTATTGATTCCGTCGGAAATATTTAAAACATGTTCTATTTCAAGCTCCATCAGAATTTTCCAAAAAAAAAAAGTCTGATGAGGCATACACACGATCGGAATATCCAATGAAAAGATTCCGTCTGACTTTTTCTGTCGGACATTCTGCTCGTGCATAAGCCTTTTTCTGACACTTGTTGCTTACAAGTTAAAATCAGTATTTTTTTCTAGAAAAATTATTAGAACCTCCAAACATTATATATATTTTTTTAGCATAGACCCTAGAAAATAAATAGGCGGTCATTGCAATATTTTATGTCACACTGTCTTTGCACAGCGGTCAGTCAAACGCAATTTTTGGGGAAAAAAACATTTTATAGAAGTAAAAAAAAAAAACGAAACAGTAAAGTTAGACCAGCTTTTTTGTATAATGTGAAAGATGATGTTACACCAAAAGAATCCTGAGAGAATCGTAATCTTTATTCTAAGCAAAAAAATTGTGATTCTCATTTTAGGCCCCTTTCACACTTGTGCGACTTTAAAGTCGCGCAGCTTTACCGTGATTTTGCCGTGATTCTCTGCGATTTTTGCCGCAATTTTGCCGCGATTTCTAGGAATGCCTGTGTAAAGTGGCATCAAAATCGGACCAAAGCAGGGACTACTTTGAAGTTGTACTAATATGAATGGCTGTCATTGGAAGTCATGGGGAACGACTTGTCATGCTACTTTGCAGTCCCAAATCGTGGGACAAGTCCTATAAGTGTGAAAGGGGCCTTAGCCAGATTTGTGTAGCTCTAGTAGTATATAGTATATATTATTTGATATCTACATTTATATACTGTCAAGTTTTTGCACAGGTAGAGACAAACAAATTTACACTCCAGGTCAGTTCGCATTTCGCATAGCGGCGCATTTTTTTTGCTTGAATTACACACGTTTCCACGAGTCGCACATAGGGCAGCACATTCACTTCAATGAACTGCTATGTGCATATGTCATGCCAAAAAAGCTCAGGTACCAAATTTTGGCACTGAGCCAGGCACGTTTTGTCATGCGTGTTTTGTTTCGCACAACAACCACGGCAAAATCACACTGTGTTTGGGGTACTGTTATGAATGTATGGCACCCAAAGGCATTTTACAAGTTTTGCCACAATTTTAGTACGATTTGGAAAGGGATTTTAAATCACTCAGCTGTGAATGGGGCCTCAGGGTTTGGTAACTCTTGGAGAATTGTATCATTAGCCAAGATACCACCCACAGATGAGTGCTATCCGTAATACTTTTTTATTTGCACTAAGGCCTAGATTACACTTGCAGTTGGGGCAGTAAAAAAAAGGCAGTTTAAGGTGTTTTTACCACCCCAACCACTTCCTATAAGCAAAGGTAGCTGCACAGGGTATACATAGGCTGGTGCCATAATGCGTCACGTTCAACCCCAAAAGTTTGTTCTGATCATTTAACTGTTAGTTCAAATAAAAAAGTATCACTGACAGTACTCAGCAGTGTTGTTGCAAATGCACCAATACAGCTAGGTTCACATTAAGCATCATGTCCCTAGGTGACTGGTGTGACAAAACCTCTCTCCTTTGTCATTTATTTTCATTTATAAGGAGTGTAAAGAAGAGTAGGAAGGCCCTGCAATGGGTGGAGACTTCTAAGAGTAGAGCATGAACAGGAACAGAACCAGTAAGTAAGATGGGGAAATATCACTGCTAGAATCACCAAGAGATAGAATAGATGGTTACCAGATTCAACTTATACAGCTTTGGTAATAACATCTGGAAGCTCATTGGTTTCTATGCAGAAGTGAGCCGGATTTTGCACTTTCCAGCTTTAGTAAATAAACCCCATTGTGTACTTAAAAGTGGGGTATGCCTGTATAAATGTCACTTATGGCTGACACAAACCTTTAAAGTAGTTGTAAAGGCATTTTTTTTTAAATCGAAATAAGGTTATAATTACCTGCTCTGTGCAACAATTTTCCACAGAGCCGGTCCCTTACCTCTTCTTTGGCAGTCCCCCGCCAGCACTCTCCCCTCCTTCTTCTTACGAGCACCCCCAAAGCAAACCATGTGCTATGGGGGCACCCATGTGGGTGAGCTCCTAAGATGGGCCTGGCTCAGCCACACCCCCAGCTTCCTCCTCACAGATTTTGACTGACAGAAGCAGGAGCCAATGGCTCTCGCTGCTCTTGGTGTAGTTTCTGGGAGCAGGAAGAGAGGAGAGAAGAGCTGCAGTTGGACACAGCACTGGATGGAATGCATTACGATAAAAAACACCTAGGCTTAAAGTGTTACTAAACCCACAGCAGTAAAATCAGTCTGTATATGCAGTAAAGCATGCTTGTTATACTCAATGTAGAACCTAAGGGGTTAATCTTGTGCATTGTGTAAAAAGGCTGTTTGATCCTGTCTTCTCTGATCTTCCCCTTCCTTTACTGTCCCCAAACCATCTGCTGATAGTACAGAGCCTTGGAGCCACTATGCACATGCTCAGTTTGATGTGTATTGCTAAAGAGTATTTTTTACTTTTTTTGGATGGTGCATTTGATCAGCACAGGGCCAATCAGCGCTGTCCAGAGAGAGGGTCAGGGGTTATGCAGCCTCATAGGACAGTCAGAAGAGAATGAAAACTCTCGTTCCGCTTCTGTAGTCAGAAGTGCGGCTCAGGTCCCCGTCCAAAGATGGTGTTGGCGGAAGTTATGTTATGACTCGGGTATAGCTAAACGCGTTGCCACCTGATTGGTCGACCTCAGGAAGCTTAAGTAGGTGCTTAATTAACAAGTCATTCTTAGGACTGAGAGTGCACAGGACATGTACTTGCTTAATTAATTTCTTGCCACCTGCACCAGCAAACACCTCTCCATTCCAGAGAAATTGTTCCTCTAAGTCTACTGTATAACTGACACTTCCTGGAGTGTCATTCTGCTTGGTCCTCCACAGTTCTTATTAGTTCCTTCTGCTGACCTGCACATCATTACAGGATACAGTGCTAAGGTAGAGGTGGGCAGGAGGATCCAGTGATATCCGTGGGGAACATTTCTCAGGATGAAATTGGTGTTTGGCAGCATTGGGAGGGGGGGTGGGGGAGTATGTATTTACAGCCTTCTTTTATAAAGATATCAGTCCTGGGTTGGCTTAAGGAGTTGTAAAGGCAAAAAAACCTTCTGTGTGTAGCAGCCTCCCCAGCCCCCCCCTAATTACTTACCTGAGCCCCTTCTTTCTCCAATGATGTCCATGAATGTCTAAGCTGTCCGGGACACTCCTCCTGATTGGCTGAGACACAGCAGTGGTGTCATTGACTCCTGTGGCTGTCAAGGAAAGGGTCCAAGTGGGAACTGCATGTCTGAATGGATACACGGAGCTCTGACTCAGCTCTGGTGCACCCATAGAAAGCTGCTGGCTGAGGGGGCACTCGATAGGAGGGAGAGGCCAGGAGCAGCAAAGAGGGACCTGAGAAGAGGAGGATCGGGGCTGCTCTGTGCAAAACCAACTGCACAGAGGAGGTAAGTATAACATGTTTGTTATTTTATTTTTTAAAACGAGACTGTACACTCACTTTAGTTTAAGTACAGGGACAAAAAATATAACAAATACTGTAGCTGCTGACTTTTAATATAAGGACACTTACCTGTCCAGGGAGCCCACGATGTCGGCACCCGAAGCCGATCCGTTCCTCGGCTGTGGGTGCAGGCGCTGGCATCCTTACTAAGGAAATAGGAAGTGAAGTCTTGCGACTTCACAGCCTGTTTCCTACAGTGCATGTGCAAGTTATGTTGCGCGTTCTGAATGGTGTCTTATGGGACCTGTGTCTCTCCCAGAAGGCAGCGGGGGGAAGGAGGAGGGGCCAGACATTGGGTAGTTCTTTCCCTGGAAGTGGGAAAGGATACCTGAATTTAACAGGTATCCGCTCCCCCCTCCCCCTCCAAGATGCCAAATATGGCACCGGAGGGGGGAGGAATCAGATCTGTGGAAGTTAAATTTCTGGGTGTAACTCTGCTTTAAGGAGAGAGATGCAAATAACCACTCTGGATATTTTTCATGCTCCAGTCAATCCATGGAAAAGAATGTCCAGCAGGGGGCTGGAAATGTGATAAATAGTCTGAAACACTGTAGAGCTGGGTTTGATCCCTCTCCCCAGGAGGGTTCCATCCGTAGGGGCTGTTGCCATTAGGTGGTTGTATTCTATGCATTAAGGTGAAAAACCTTCTGTGGTGCACACTTTTTCCCCACTTTTTCATACCTGAGCCCAATCCAATCCAGCGATGTGCACGAGAGCAGCAGCTCCATCTGCAGTCTCTCCTCATTGGTCAAATTGATAGCAGCAAAAGCCATTGGCTCCCTCTGCTGTCAATCAAATCCTGGGAGTGGGGGGCTGGGTCCCGCTTTCTGTGTCAATGGACCCAGCAGCAGAACTCGGGAGCAAGCCCGCACGGGTCCCCCCAGGGAAAGCGGCTTTCCGTGGGGGCACTCAATGAAGAAGAGGAGCCTGGAGAACTGGTGGGGGACCCCGGAAGATGATGATCGGGGCAGCTCAGTGCAAAAGCACTGCACAGAGCAGGCAAGTATAGACGTGTTTGTTATTTTAATACCATATTAAAAAACCTTAGCAACCACTTTAGGCAGCCCATGTACTGTGAAGCTGTTCTTGGGGCCTCACTAAAAACAGGGCTGAGGGCCTGAAAGGATCTTGTTGGATGCTGTATGCAGGACTTCTGGTCTGGAGAAGGACTGACTCACTCACTTGACCATGTCCAAGGGAAGCTGGAAGGTGGCAGCTGTCCTGGGGACTTGTGAGTAAAGATGTTAATTGATCCCTGTGACTGTGCAGTGTGCTGGAAATCTCATTGGCTACCAGTAGTTGTGCATAGGCACAAGGTAACCAGATGCCAAAGAAACTTGCCTCATGATCCTCAGCTGTGAGGGCTTAGACTTCCAGAAAGTTACCTCATGGTCATCACCCCGGATGTTTCGGAACCACATTTCCCATGATGCTCAGCTACACTGCAGAGTGCCTGAGCATTATGGGAAATGGAGTTCCAAAACATCTGGGGTGCTAAGGTTCGCCATCACTGGTCTAGACTGTCCAAAATGCACCTTTATTTAAGGAGAAGAATATCCTTTAACCACATGCCGACCGCGCTATAGTCGAAAGACGTCTACATCGCGGTCGGGTTTCCCTGAGTGGACGTCCTACGGACGTCCTCCCAGAAACTTGCTCCTGCGCGCCCCCTGGGGCGCGCACTCGGGAACATCCGTGACCGCCGGGTCCCGAGGACCCGGCGCATCACGGATCACGATAAACGGCCGTTGATAGCGGCCGTTTACCACGTGATCGCTCCGTCAAATGACGGAGCGATCACATGTACACAAACCGGCGTCACGTCATGACGCCGGTTCCTCCCTCCCCTCTCTGTACCGATCGGTACAGAGAGGGGAGAAGCGGAAAGGGGGAGAGACGGGACCAGCGCTGTGGGCTGGATGTGTAGTGCCCACAGCGCTGGTCAATACACTGCCACCGCTGTGCAATGCTCTGCCACCGCTGTGCAATGCTCTGCCACCACTGTGCAATGCTTGCCACCACTGTGCAATGCTCTGCCACCGCTGTGCAATGCTCTGCAACCACTGTGCAATGCTCTGCCACCGCTGTGCAATGCTCAGCCACCGCTGTGCAATGCTCTGCAACCAACCACTGTGCAATGCTCTGCCACCACTGTGCAATGCTCTGCCAACTCTGTGCAATGCTCTGCCAACACTGTGCAATGCTCTGCAACCAACCACTGTGCAATGCTTTGCCACCACTGTGCAATGCTCTGCAACCAACCACTGTGCAATGCTCTGCAACCAACCACTGTGCAATGCTCTGCCACCACTGTGCAATGCTCTGCCAACACTGTGCAATGCTCTGCAACCAACCACTGTGCAATGCTCTGCCACCACTGTGCAATGCTCTGCAACCAACCACTGTGCAATGCTCTGCCACCACTGTGCAATGCTCTGCAACCATCCACTGTGCAATGCTCTGCCACCACTGTGCAATGCTCTGCCACCACTGCAATGCTCTGCAACCACTGTGCAATACTCTACCAATACTGTGCAACACTGTAATACTCGCCAATACTCTGCCAATACTCGCCAATACTCGCCAATACTCTGCCAATACTCGCCAATACTCTGCCAATACTCGCCAATACTCTGCCAATACTCTGCCAATACTTTGCCAATACTCGCCAATACTCTGCAATAATTTTTAATAGAAACAAAGAATTTTTTTTTTTTTTTTTTTTTTAACCGAACTTTCAGTATATTTTGATTTATAGCGCAAAAAATAAAAAACCCAGCGGTGATTAAATACCACCAAAAGAAAGCTCTATTTGTGTGAAAAAAAGGACACAAAATTCATTTGGGTACAGTGTTGCATGACGGAGTAATTGTCATTCAAAGTGTGAGAGCACCGAAAGCTGAAAATTGGTCTGGTTAGGAAGGGGGTTTAACTGCCCAGTGGTCAAGTGGTTAAATGATGATCGTTTTTGAAGTATCCCATGCTCTGACCCCTCTACTGTTAAAGTTTCTACAAGCAATAAATCTTAAAGCTGTTATAAACCACTGGACTTTTCTCTTTTTTTACAACCTACAGGGTAAAGGCAAAATGTGCTAGTATGCATCGCATACTAGCACATTATGTTAAACTTACCTTAAAACAAAGCCCTCCAGCGCCGAGATCTTAGAGCTGCAGCACGTTCCCATCGTCACCAATCTTGCCTTCCAGGTTCACAGACTCCGACTCTGTGACTGCATGGCCATTCCTTCAGAGCACATGCTACCTGTTAAGGAGATATTTACACTACCTGAAGGTAAGCTTTATTATAGGCTTACCTATAGGTAAAAGTAATGTGTGAAACTTTACTTTCTCTTTAAAAAGACGTTTCCTAGACTGTGTTATTGGAGCTGGTGTGAATGGACCAGTGCTTGTAGCTTCTAGTAGCCTCTGTACTTTTACGTAAAGAGCCAGTTAATACCAGTGGCCCCTACGGGGGTAGCGCTACAGATGTACAACTCTGCACTCTCAGTTACTTCTTATTCCAACAGTGTTTCTCCAAGCTATTAAATAATGCATGCTACAGCTTGTAGCTCATTAATACAGGCTGTGACGTAAACCACAGGAAAAGTATTTGCAATGGACACAGGAACCTTGTAAGAATTTCAGCGACTGTTTTTCACAGCAAGTGGGCCATGTAAATTGTCTCTTTGGCTATGGAGGAACAGGAAATCTGCACTGACCTCTTGCCCTTGTTAAACTAATCTCAACACCTGCTCCAACTCTTCACAATGCCAAATAAGCACTACGTCTATGGGGGAAAGGACGCAAAAGAGCATGAGGAGACAGATGAACGCACAAGATGCACTTGATGGGTCTGCATTCTGTGCTGATTTTAATTCCAAGTTCCAACCAGTTATTGCTAGACTGTAATTTTCTTTGAATGTTAAACGGAGTGTAAAATAAAGATGCAAGATTTTATGTAAAAGCTACTTATGCCGCGTACACACGGTCGCAATTTTCGTCGGAAAAAAGCTCTGATGGTTTTGCCGTCGGAATTCCGACAGAATTTCGCTCAAACTGTCTTGCCTACACACGGTCACATCAAATTCCAACGATCAATAACACCACGCCTTAAAAAACGTTTGACTGCACTATAAAAGGGAAGTTTAATGCTTCTGAGCATGCGTCGAATTGTTTCCGAGCATGCGTCGGAATTTTGCATGTCGGAATTGCATACACACGTTCGGAAAATCCGATAGAAAGGTTTTCCGTCGGAAAAATTAAGAACAGCTTCTCAATCCAAAGTCCGTCGGAAATTCCGACAGAAAAAGACCGATGGGCATACACACGGTCGGAAAATCCGATGAAAAGCTCCCATCAGACTGTTTCCATCGGAAATTCCGACCGTATGTATGCGGCATTAGTGATGTGTTTTAAGTGTAAATTCTTATCAGTCACAATAGTAAACCACTCTGTGCCAAGAATGATTTATTGCTTTGTGAGTCACTGACCACCTAATACATTAGTGTCTTGACTCCATAAATGCACATGCTTGTTCCGGGTCAGAGACAGTCCTTAAAGTGGAACTACACTGCATCTGAGCACCATAAACTTTGGAAAACACTCCCTAGCATTTCTGACAGTAGCCATCTTAAATAAGGGCAAATGATTCATGCATCATTTAGACCCATAAATACACATGCTTGTTCCGGATCAGTGACAGTCCTTAAAGTGGAACTACACTGCATCTGAGCACCATAAACTTAGAAAAACACCCCTTAGCATTTCTGACAGTAGCCATCTTGAGTAAGGGCAGATGAGTCATGCATCATTTAGACCCCTTTCACACTGAGGCAGTTTTTAGGCATTTTAGCGCTAGAAATAGCACCTGTAACGTGCCTGAAAACTGCCTCCCATTCATTACAATGTGTGGTGAGTGCTTTCACACCCGGGCGGTGCGCTTGTGGAACATTCGAAAAAGTCCTGCAAGCAGCATCTTTGGGGCGGTTTGGGAGTGATGTATACAGCACTCCCAAAACACCCCTGCCCATTGCAATGAATAGGCAGCGCTTTTAAAGTGCCTGAAAAGCGCTTTAAATACATTTATTTTACACCAGATCTAGTGTCATCCTATTTGGAACATTTCCCATCTCTCACTTTTCTGGGGACAACCCTAAATGTGGGATTTTTTTTTTTTTACTTTCACTTTCAGCGATAACAGTAGACATGACAAATAGAGAGTGTGAATTTTTCTAATCAGGGCACAGACAGCAATAAAAATCTGACAGGGGTTCGAAACCTTCTCCACTCTATCCAAATCTAAGAAAAAAGTTTTGCCTTTAGTTATACGTTAAGGTGACACTGTCGCTATAATAAAGCTGCACAAAATGGTCTGCAATAAACAGTTATTACTTACCTTTCCTGAGCTGCCAAATTATATTGGAATTTTCAAAATGCGACACTTCCAGAAGTGATCCTAGTTACAATGCAAGTACATGGGTTTGCTAATCCACTGAAAATAATACTTTTATCGTGTCAGCTGTTAAAGTAGAACTCCAATATGAAACTTTTTAACCATAACTGACTGCCTTCCTGAAGCCCCCCCCAAACTTGAAAAAAAAATGAAATATACCTTGTTATAACAGCTGTCTTACCAGTCCAGTGACATCACTGGAGCATCCTCCTCTTTTTCAGTGGTGGCAGGAGGGTGACATTCCTCCTGGACTGAGCAACGTTCACACAATGGCATGTAAGCACCACAAGTCCTTGTGAATCCAGCCTGCATGATAACGCATCCCCTGGGGCTCACAGAAAATGGGCAGAATGACTTAAACACTGAACTGGCAGTGCTGGATGAAGGCAGAGGCCAGGTACAGTGTTGAGCATGAAGTGGGTAAGTAGAACTTGGCAGAATTTTTTTTAACACATGGGGAAGGTTGCAAAAAAAAAAACATTTATTGCAGATCTGCTTTAAGCCTAGTACACACTAGTATTTATTTATTTTTTGTTCAACCCAGCAGGGCTGAACGAAAAAAAAACACCTCAGGAGGAGCTACTAACTATCTGACGTTAGTACAGCGATCCCTGCTTTCCTAGACCAGAACACTCCGCTGATCGAGACCTTTTTCAGTCATGCCCCTTGCACAGAAGCTGGCCGTTTGGACTGACCGCAGTACACATTCGGCCTGTGTGTACTAGGCTTTAGGCAGGGAGGTAGAGAAAATGTAGATCTCCTTTATACTATAAATTTCTATATTTAATACAACAAAAAATATGGAACAGTAAGTAAAAGTCACATAAAAAGTAAATTCTGCAATAATACCTCAATATATACTTGCACCAAAAATACACTATACTTCAGTGATATTAGCACAGCCTACAGCATTATAATTAAGCTGTTTCACTTTCTATTATAAAACTGTTACAACTACTCCAGGTCTTTAGTCCATTAAAGTGTTTTTTTCGATTTCAGATAAAGTTGAGAAAAGTTAAACTCCTTGTTGGTTGATTCTTTGTTGTTTCCAACCCATTTCCCTGTACTTCCTGCCCTGGAGATGCAACAGGAAGGAATTAATGAATTTTCTGCAAAGAAACACTTTGTAGAGATTTCCTCACCCCTCTTATGCCCTATCCACAAAATACGTCGGATTTTGCTGCTGCTGTTCACACAGAGTGTATGTACGCAGCCTTTAGAACCACCTGCAACAATATACACAGGCCAAAAGCTCCTGGCCATGTGAATGTAGCCTAACCCTCACTTCTTGTTCTGAAGACAACCTGCCTTCAAAGAGCTTACACTCTAAGGTCCCTAACTCACATTCATACATACACATACTAGGGTCCAGTGGTGGCTGGTGCTCCAACTCCCCCGCCAGCCCGCTCGCCAGCCCCACTCTTACCCCATCCAGGTCCCGGGCGGCTTCCTCGGCTTCTCCTCCAAGCCAATCCAGTCTCGCTTATCCTCCCAGCCTATCCTATCCTACCCATTCACCTGGTGAAAAAAGTGTAAAGAAAAAAAAACACAACACAAGTTTTTAAAATACTTTATTACACAGCTCCAGGAGGAGAAGAAGGAGAAGGAGAAGAAGGCAGCGGCGGTGACAGCGGCAGAAGAGTGGGGACAAGACCCCCGAAGTCGGAACAAGACCCCGGACGGCGGTGACGACGAAGAAAGCCGGGCTCCTCCGCTAGAAAAAGAGCTAGCAGAAGATAGCGGCGGAGTCCGGCGAGAAGACCCCCCAAGACGGAAGAAGACCCTCGGAGCTGTGTAATAAAGTATTTTAAAAACTTGTGTTGTGTTTTTTTTTATTTACACTTTTTTCACCAGGTGAATGGGTAGGGGTACATCGTACCCCATACTCATTCACATCGGGTGGGGGCCGGAATCTGGGGACCCCCTTATTAAAGGGGGCTCCAGGATTCCGATAAGCCCCCCGCCCGCAGACCCCAACAACCAATAGCCAGGGTTGTCGGGAAGAGGCCCTTGTCCTCATCAACATGGGGACAAGGTGCTTTGGGGTGGGGGGCCTGCAGAGCGCCCCCCTTCTCCAAATCACCACCCCCCCATGTTGAGGGCATGTGGCCTGGTACCATTGAGGAGGGGGGGGGGCGCTCGCTCGTCCCCACCCCCTTTCCTGACCGGCCGGGCTGCGTGCTCGGATAAGGGTCAGGTATCGATTTTGGGGGGACCCCCATGCCGTTTTTTTGGCGTAGGGGCTTCCCCTTAAAATCCATACCAATGCGACGGGGCTCGCAAGGTGTCAATCTCGCCAATAAAAGCTGCGAGATTGACTTCCTTTTCTGGTCCTGTCGTAACTCATCACGTTCAAAATGAATGGACTTTGGTCCGTGTGTGGGCAAGTCTGTTCATTTGGAAGTTTGGGGAACTCCGTCAGACCTAGTCTGCCGCAAAGTCCGGTCATGTGTGGGCAAGTCCGTTTATTCGGAAAGGTCCGTCGGAACTCTACCGGAATTCCGGCGGGAACTCCATCGGACCTAGTCTGCTGGAAAGTCCGGTCGTGTGTACAGGGCATTAGAAGTGATATTTTTGTTTCTTTCTTTGTTTAAACATATTGTACCCCAAACAAACATCTTAGAATAGCAAGCTGTAGAATTGAAATGTGTCCAATCATTTTTTGGAGTAGCATTTTTCAAGTAATATTTTTGGAAAACAATTATTCTTTGCATTGTAAATGACGCTAAGATCCTCTTTGCTTATCATGTGTACACTTATTTCAGATACTACAGTATATATATATATATATATATATATATATATATATATATATATATATATATATATATCCCAGCATAAACATTTCCACACTTACACGCTCCTATCAGCTGTCCTAAGCAATGCTAAGCATAACCTAACATATAAAACACTTGGTAAATATCTAGTAGTCCAAACATTCCAGATACCCTTTAGGAAACTTCAGGCAGCAGGCACTCACTGGCCGCACAATGACCCCCATATCAAAGCTATGGAGGATTGAGAGTCACAGCTGGTTTTGACAGCTCCCTACCCATCATCAGTGTTCATCATTACACTGGACTCAGCTAAAGGGCCCTGGTAAGGAACTAGTAAGTCAAGTTCATTCTGGAAAGACCTGCTAAGGAAGTATTAGGTCACTTAGTAACAATATATCTGCAGGTGAACTGAATGCTCAGTGACAGTGTCAACTATATTTTCCTGGCATATATTCATCTATTTCACATTCAGTACATAAAATGATTCCCCTTCAGCCCACCTGTTAATTACCATGGAGTATAATAGCTACTAATCATACCCTCTTCTTCCTCACTGTCAAGGTCTCCTTCCATGAAAGAGTCTTCATCTCCATAATACGAGTCTGTCACTATGCCATCTTCTTCGTTATCCTCCTCTTCTTCTTCTTGCTGCTGCTGTTGGCTTTTTACATGCAGACCCTGGCTCATTCTGTTGGGCCCTCTGTACTTCCTTCGAGCACTTGTCCACTGGAGCTCTGTTTCTTCTTATGGTCTCAGTGAAGCTCAGCTACTCACTCCCCCCCCTCCAACACAGTCCTCTGAATGCTAAAGAGACTGCGTGACCCAGTCACCTGACACCCAGCACAGAGCCGCTGCTGCTGCTGAAAAACTGTACACTTGACTGCCGCAGCATACCCACACAAACCAGACTCTGGAAGACCAACAATAGCATTGCGGGCTCACTATTGTTAGCATTATTTCTCCATAAATATTACCTAAGACAGTTGTCTTTCAAAACGATGTGTATTTTTGCGTTGCAGCTTTTGCCTGCCGCATTCAGAAAAGTTTCTGTGGCTCGTACGCTGTGTACGAATTTTAAAACTCGGTGGAATATTTTGAAAGAAACTTGTCATGGGAGAAATATGGGGGCCGTCATTGCTGACCTTCTTATGAAAACGTTAGTTGCCAACAGAGGCTATAACTCGAGATAAAATATCCAACATTGAGAATATATGGAATCTCTGGGTGACTCACTTTTTGCCTTCCAATTTTGATGCTTCCCTACTAAGACCTTGGTAATCTCGATTTATACTCCCAGTATCTGCATTCATGGTATGTGTTTATTACCAAGTACTACCCCGGGGACCCCTACTACCTCTCATGTCTTTCTTCCCTATCTATTTTTTCTCCTACCTAAGATTACCTTTTCTTTTATCTTCTTTCTCTCTTCTACTTTTACAAATTACTTAACAACACAAAATGATACTTGGTCATGTATTCTCTAAAAGGGGCAGTATTGGGCAGTAGGTAGGGGGTAGAAACGAGGGACAGGGCTCAGAGGTGGGTAGGAGGTGGAGACCAGGGGTGACTTGAAAAAGGGGAGTACCTGCACCTTTCCTCTGAGAAAAAAAGCCCTGAGTGAATGCATACATGGATTATACCAGCATACCAAACTGCAGAAAACAAGAGCAAACAGCTCATGGAAAGTTGGACTAGGAAAAGGGTACCTATATGTTCACCCAAAAACTGAATAAAAACGTATAAACAAAGATAATAATGGGTATCTGACTGTGTTTCTCGTAGCACCAACACCATAGCGCACTCGGCTGTGGGCATCGACAGTGTACAGGACACAGTTGAAGTGGAATGTAGAGGTAGTCTATGGAGGAGGATCGGAGATTAAGGAGAGGAGGAAGTCACTAGTGCCTTGTGTGTCTAGCCAGGGTCCCCAGATTAGAGAACTTCCCAGGGCAGCCACTAGCCTCATGCGTCAATTTGTACAGAGGCAAGTTCTGCTTAACCAGCCTTTTTCACATTATGCAAGGGCTCGGAATCCACTGAAAGGCTATTGTTTTTCCTACCGTAATATAGTAAGGATCTAAAATTGTTTGGCTGTTGCTGAAATGTCTAAAGCTGGATATACACTATACAATTTTCATCCAAATTTACCGAAACCATATAATATGAGATCAAACCTTAAGAGTTTATCCACCTCAGTACAGGGCATTTTCACCCCCTTCCTGCCCAAGCCATTTTTCAGCTTTCAGCACTGTCACACTTTGAATGACAATTGCGCGGTCATACAACACTGTACCCAAAAGAAATTGTTATAATTTTGTCCCCACAAATAGAGCTTTCTTTTAGTGGTATTTGATCACCTCTGCGGGTTTTATTTTTTGCGCTATAAACAAAAGAAGAGGGACAAGTTTAACCAGTTCGCGCCCGCGATATAGCCGAAAGACGGCTACAGCGCGGACGCTCCCTGCCGGGAGGACGTCCCTGGACGTCCTCCTGTTTACATGCTCCCTGTTTACATGCTCCCTGCGCGCCCTCGAGGGCGCGCAGCGGGGAAAATCTGTGTTGGCCGTATCCGTCGGACACGGCCAATCACAGATCACTGTAAATGGCCAATCACAGGGGCCGTTTACAGCGCGATCTCAGCAGCCAATGAGAGATGATCTCAAATATAAACATATGAGATCATCTCTCATTGCCGGCTTTCTCTCTCCTCACACAGAGACAGCGTTTGAGGAGAGAGAGAGCGATCTGTGTCAGGAGTGTTACAGTGAGTGTAAAACACATTTTAGTGCCATCAGTACACATACAGTGCCATCTGCCAGTCCCATCTGCCAGTGTCATCTGCCAGCCCAATCTGCCAGTGCCATCTGCGAGTGCCAGTGCCATCTGCCAGTGCCATCTGCCAGTGCCAACCCCATCTGCCAGCCCAATCTGCCAGTGCCATCTGCCAGCCCCAATCTGCCAGTGCCATCTGCCAGTGCCACCTGTCACCAGTGCCACGTATCAGTGCCATCTGTCAGTGCCACCTGTCACCAGTGCCACGTATCAGTGCCATCTGTCAGTGCCACCTGTCACCAGTGCCACGTATCAGTGCCATCTGTCAGTGCCACCAGTCGTCAGTGCCACGTATCAGTGCCATCTGTCAGTGCCACCTGCCACGTCTGTCACCTGCCGTGTCAGTGTCACCTGCCACATCAGTGTCACATATCAGTGCCATTTGTGATCAGCATGTCACAAAGGTTATATTCAGCCGAGGAGGCTTATGACATTCTTGCGGCCGACGAGAGCAACGGGGAGCTCTCCGCTTCGGATTCCTCCTCCTATGCAGGTTTTGATTCTGACATGGACTACGAGCCTGTCCTAAGTAGTGGGACAATGACAGCCTCAGAGGAGGAAGATGAGAGTCCGCCCGCCAGACGAAGGCGTACTGATGAGGCAGTGCCATCCACCAGTACCGCAGTGCCATCCACCAGCACCGCAGTGCCATCCACCAGCACTGCAGTACCTGGGCAAAGGCCAAGTTCCAGTGGGGTGTCACCTCGGCCCCAAAGGGTTAGGTCCCATGCTAGCCTTCCCTATTCCCTTCAATACCCCTTGTGGCTTCCTCCTAATTCAGGAGAAGCTAACGTTCCCCCTTTCACTGCCCACCCAGGAGTCCAGGTGGACACAGAAAATTTTTCCCCGATTGATTTTTTCAATTTAATTTTTTCAGAGGACATGCTTGCATCGATTGTGGCCCAGTGCAACCTATATGCACAACAATTTATCGCAAGTAATCCAACATCCTATTATGCCCGTCCCTATGAGTGGAGAGCCCTGACAGTGGAGGAGTTTAGAATTTTTTTGGGCCTCACGTTCTGTATGGGACTAAACAATAAAAAACAAATCTGTGCTTATTGGTCAACCCTCCACATCTACCACATGCCCATCTTTTCTTATGTAATGCCCAGGACCAGATATCTGATGATTTTGAGATTCCTACACTTCAATGATAACACCCAGTGCCCTCCCCGAAATGACCCAAATTTTGATAAGCTCTATAAAATTTGGCCGCTAATAAATTATTTTTCTCAGATCTTCCCCCAGTTGTTTACCCCAGACCAACACGTATGTGTGGATGAGTCCCTAATCAAATTTTCTGGCAGGCTGGGCTTAAAACAATTTATTCCCATCAAAAGGGCCCGCTATGGGGTGAAAATGTACAAGTTGTGCGACCGAGCCACAGGTTATACAAATTCCTTCATGGTGTACGAAGGGAAGGACACCCAGCTACATCCCCCTAATTGCCCAGACTATATCGGATCGAGTGGGAAAGTCGTTTGGGAGCTCATAAACCCACTCCTGGAGAAAGGTTACCATCTCTATGTGGATAACTTTTATACAAGTTTGCCCCTGTTCCGAAACCTTCACAGGAAGAACACGCCAGCATGCGGCACCGTAAGAACGAACCGGAAGGGCTTTCCTCAAAGACTCGTTAACAAGAAGCTGAGAAGAGGGGAGTCGGCGAGCTTACGCAATGAGGAAATTCTGGCTGTGAAGTGGAGGGACAGAAGGGATGTGTACATGCTTTCGTCGATCCACATCAACACATTTGTTGAGATCACCAGGAGGACTGGCCCAATACAAAAGCCACTGTGTATCCATGAATACAACAAGTTCATGGGGGGTGTCGACTTCAACGACCAGATGCTCGAACCTTATCTTGCCACAAGAAGAACATACCAGTGGTATAAAAAAGTTGCTATTTATTTCTTTAATTTGGCCACATACAACAGCTATATTATCTACCGAAACTCCACTGAAAGACCCAGACCCTTCCTTGGCTACCAGGAGGAAATCACCACTGCCCTTATATTCCCAAATGGCCCACCACAAAATATTCGATCCGATGTCATAAGCAGACTCTCAGAGAGTCTGCTTATGACATCGGATCGAATATTTTAAGGTTCAGAACGCCACTTTCCCGATAAAATCCCTCCCACTCCAACAGGCCAAAAACGTCAGAAAAGATGCCAGGTGGGCTCCAAACGAGCATTGAGAAGAGACACCACTTATCATTGTGCAGATTGTCCTTCCCAACCAGGCCTCTGCATAGTTAACTGTTTCCGCCGTTACCGTACTTCACTGAATTATTAGGGAAGTATGGTAAACATAACCCTCACTTCCTGTAATTTACCTTCACACCCCTTATGCCTCTGCTTGCTCTGTAACTGACCCTGGCTTGTTATTCGACCATGCTTCTGCCTACCGATTCTGTACATACCTCTGCCTGATCTGGAACTGACCGTGGACTGTTTGACCATGCCTTTTGCCTGCCTCTTGGACTGACCTTGTACACTGCCAGTGGACTAGTTCATAACACAGGGGTCTCACATATGTGAGGGGCTCCAGAATTGTTTTTCTGGATGAAGAAAACTTTCATTTGTTTTCTCATTCCTAGATTAGGGTCTGGAGGCTCGGAGGCTTCAAAGAGATTTGGATGGGAGAAGCCTCTACCCCTGTCCCCATTCTGTCCTGAACGAGGCCCTACTTCTGCCTGCTGCCTGTAGGACCTATGCCATCATGCCTCTGCTTGTCGCATGAAATGACCACACCACGTGGATGGACCATGTTCCTGCCTACTACCAGGACCAATATTTTGGCACTGCTGACAATCTCTGCCTGCACTGACCCTGGACTGTATATGGACAGTATCCCTGCCTGCTGCCTGTATTGACTATGGACAGTATTCCTGCCTGTTGCCTGGAAAATTGTGTTCGCTTTTGCTGACCAAGTTCCTGCCTGCTGCCTGGACCAGTGCTATCCTCCTGTGGACAACTGCGCTACTAAAACCACAGGTAATCTTTTGTTTACTCTTTGCTAAGCAGAATGTATTTTGGGGTGTAATTCTTGGTATGTGCATGCTATGTGTCCCTGGTACACCTGATGGTGTTCCTTGCATGTTGGGCCTCTGTATGTGGCCAAGCTGTGTAAAAGTCTCACACATTTGGTATCGCCATACTCAGGAGGAGTAGCAGAATGTATTTTGGGGTGTAATTTTTGCTATGTACATGCTATGTGTTGGAAATATCTTATAAATGAACAACTTAGCGTATAAAAAATGCGTTTTCATTTTTTTTTCACATTTTCCCAAAACTTCTGGAAAAAAACGAACCGTTCAAAAGACTCATTATGCCTCATAGATTATACGTTTGGGTGTTAGCTTTCCAAAATGGGGTCACTTTGTGGGCGTTTTCATTGTCCTGGTGCTCCAGGGCCTTCAAAAGTGTAATAGGTGGTTGAGAAATGTGATGTGTGATTTATGCTTGTAGAACGCCTGATGGTGCTATTTCAATATTGGGCCTCTGTATGTGGCCAGGCTGTGTAAAAGTCCCACACATGTGAGTTCGTAATACTCAGGAGGAGTAGTAGAATGTATTTTGGGGTGTCATTTGTGGTATACACATGCCATGTGAGAGAAATTACCTATTACAATGAACATTTTGTGAAAAAAAAAAAATCTTCATTTTGCAAAGAATTGTGGGAAAAAAATGACAACATCAAAAACCTCACCATGCCTCTTACTAAATACCTTGGAATGTCTACTTTCAAAAAAGGGGTCATTTGGGGGGTATTTGTACTTTCCTGGCTGGTTTGGGTCGCAAGAAATGAGATAGGCCACCAGTACATCAGATGTGATCAATTTTGTATGATTCGCACCACCGCTTGTAGACTCTCTAACTTTCACAAAGACCAAATAATATCCACTAATTTGGGTTATTTTTACCAAAGATATGTAGCAGTATAAATTGTGGCCAAAATTTATGAAGAAAAATTTATAATTTGCTAAACTTTATCACATAAACTAAGAAAAATTTGTTTTTTTTCGAAATTTTCCGTCTTTTTTCATTTATAGCGCAAAAAAAAAAAAAAACCCAGAGGTGATCAAATACCACCAAAAGAAAGCTCTATTTGTGGGGGAAAAAGGACAAAAAATTAATTTGGGTACAGTGTTGCATGACTGAGTAATTGTCATTCAAAGTGTGAGAGCACCGAAAGCTGAAAATTGGTCTGGGCAGGAAGGGGGTTTGCCCTTACAAGTGGTTAAAAAAACAAAACAATATTTTTACTTTTTGCTATACTAAATATCCCCAAAAAATATATAACATTTTTTTTTTCCTCAGTTTAGGCCGATACGTATTCTTCTACATATATACAAAAATCGCTATAAGCGTATATTGATTGATTTGCACAAAAGTTATAGCGTCTTCAAAATAGAGGATAGATTTTTTTAGAATTTTTTTTTGTTTTTTAACTAGTAATATCGCATGACTGCGATATTGCGGCGGACATATCGGACACTTTTGACACATTTTTGGGACCATTCACATTTATACAGCGATCCGTGCTATAAAAATGCATTGATTACTGTATAAATGTGACTGGCAGGGAAGGGGTTAACCACTAGGGGCGCTGAATGTGTTAATATGTTCCCTGAGAGTGATTCTAACTGTAGGGGGAGGGGACTCACAAGGGGAAGAGACCAATCAGTGTTTCTCTGTACTGAGAACACACCATTGGCTCCTCTCCTCTGACAGGACCGTGGATCTGTGTGTTTATACACACAGATCCACGGTCCCGCTGTGTTACCGGGCAATCGCGGGTGCCTGACGGACATCGCAGCCCCGGGCACGCACATCAGGTGCCCAGTGACACGGCAGCGCATGCGCGCTCCCCGGAGGGCCATATGACGCCCTCCTGCCCTGAGAGCTGCGCCGCCTGGCCGTCAATAGACAGCCGACAGTCGCATAGTGGTTAAATTTGCATGCATCGGTATCTTGGGACTGTAAATCATCCCTAAAAGACTGCTGCTGCTGATGCTGAGTGCCAGGCTCCACCTCCATGCTCACACAATCCTCCTCCTCATCCTCTTCCTGTGTGATGGGTGGGAGAGAAGGAACACCGTCTGGATCAAGGGGGCCTTGAGTTTCAAGGAAGTCCTCCTCTTCCTGACTTTTCAAAAATTATTATTTATTTTTTTCAAAATTATTTATTTTTACAAAAATTATTTATTTATTTTTCAAAAAGGATTTATTTATTTTTTTCAAAAAGGATTTATTTATTTTTTTCAAAAATTATTATAAATTTTTTTCAAAATTAATTATTTTTTCACAAATTAATATATATTTTTTTTCAAAAATTTATATTTTTTTTTCAAAAATGTATATTTTTTTTTCAAAAATGTATATTTTTTTTTCAAAAATTTATATATTTTTTTTAATTATTTTTTTCAACAATTATTATTTATTTCTTTCTAAAATGATTTTTTTCTAAAATTATTTTTTTATTTTTCAAAAAGGATTTATTTATTTTTTTAAAAAATTATTATAATTTTTTTTTCTAAAATTATTTTTTTTCTAAAATTATTTTTTTATTTTTCATTTTTTATTATTTTTTTTTTTTTCAAAAATTATTATTTTTTTTTTTCAAAAATTATTATTATTATTATTATTAAAATTATTAAATTTCTTTCTAAAATGATTTTTTTTCTAAAATAATTTTTTCATTTTTCAAAAAGGATTTATTTATTTTTTTAAAAATAATTTTTTTATTATTTTTTTATTTTTTTTTAAATGATTTTAAATAATTTTTTTTAAAAAAATATATATATTTTTTAATTTATAAATTTTTTTACAATCAAAAATGATTTATTTATTTTTCAAAAATTAATATATTTTTTCAAAAATTATTATTTATTTTTTTCAAAAATTATTATTTATTTTTTTAAAAAAATATTTATTACATTATTTATTTATTTATTTGTCAAAAATTATTATTTTTTTCAGAATGGCAGAATAAGTCCCTTTTAAAATGCCGCCGTGCCATCGGGAGCGCGCTGCTCGCGGCGCGCTCCCGCGCCGGACGGGACCCCCGTGAGGCCGGTCGCGGGTCCCGCGGACTCGATCGCCGCTGGGACACCCGCCATTACTAATAAAAAAAAATTGTTAATAAAAATGCTATAAAACTATCCCCTACGCTATAACTTCTGCGTAAACCAATCAATAATCGCTTATTGTGATTTTTTTTTACCAAAAATATGTAGAAGAATACGTATCGGCCTAAACTGAGGGAAAAAATATGTTTTTTTATATATTTTTGGGGGATATTTATTATAGCAAAAAATAAAAAAAAGAGCGTTTTTTTTTTAAATCGTCACACTTTTTTGTTTATAGCGCAAAAAATAAAAACCGCAGGGGCGATCAAATACCACCAAAAGAAAGCTCTAATTGTGGGGAAAAAAGGACGTCAATTTTGTTTGGGAGCCACGTCGCACGACCGCGCAATTGTCAGTTAAAGTGACGCAGTGCCGAATCGCAAAAAGGGGCCTGGTCCTTTGGCTGCAAATTGGTCCGGTCTGAAAGTGGTTAAAGAAAGAAAAAAAACGAGTTCACTTTAATGCTGCATTGACATTTGTGTAGAGCATGAACTTGCAAAAACACATGTTGCGCATTGCACCCTAAATGCAGCAACAAGACACAAGGTTTTGCGTTTAAAAACCTGCAGGGCCAAAAAAAATGCACAAAGCTTACAAAATACTTTAGCTTCTTTGCCATGTTTGGGTTGCCCAGTGAAAACACGCATATTCGTAATGCACTACAAAATGCTAATGGGGGCTTTTGGTAATTTGCATATTTACAGTAAAAAGTTTGAAAGAAGCCTCAGGTCCATCTAGTTCAACAACTCCCACAGTGTCCATCCAGAGGAAGGCAACATAAAACTCCTAGGAAACGTTTGTATTGTGCTGTGTCACTTTGATTATTGCGTTACATTTAATATGCTACTAAAGGTGGTGATGTAAGCAGGGAACCAGGGGAGTTTTTACAACAGATCTGTCGTTTTTTTTATTGGTGGAGGGTCAGTAAGTGTTTTGATATATTTTTGTAGTAATAAAATATTTTGTTATATTCTTTATAGTTCGGGAGTGCAATTTGCCCAAATTATTTTCACCCTTTGTTTAGATTATTGAACCAAGGGAGTTCCCACTGCAGTTAAGTTGGAATCATGAAACCATTTCCTAGCTGGCTTCATTTTTCAGCCAGAGAAAGGATAAGGCCAAAGTTGTGTGATTTTACCGCAATTTTGCCGTGATTTTTGTATTTGTGTATTTGTACATGTTGATCATATCCCCCCGTATTCTCCTCTTCTCAAGAGTGAAAAAATTCAGTTCCTCTTATCTTTCCTCATAGCGGAGTTCCTCCATGCCTCTTATCAGTTTGGTGGCCCTTCTCTGCACTTTCTCCAGTTCCCCGATATCCTTTTTGAGAACTGGTGCCCAAAACTGAACTGCATATTCCAGATGATCCTCCACCCCAAATTTCCTCATCTATGTCTTTATGGATATTGCTTTGTGCACTGGTCCAAATCATTTGGTGGAGGGGGGGTTGTGGCATACCTCCCACCTTTTTAAAATGTGAATGAGGGACACCTATCAGCAAACGTATGCAGGCATAGGACACACCCCTTGCCACGCCCCCTTAAAGGAGAATTGTACAAAAAAACAAGATTGCCTAAACCCTTAAAGTGGTGTTTCCACCAAAAAAATTGCTTACAAATAGTTAAAAAAAATAAAAATAATAATTGGAAAAAAACATTTTTTTACTCACCTCTAAATGCCTGTTGCTAGGGGGTCCCTCGTAGTCTGCCACCTTCAGTGCCCGGGCACTGACATCACTTCCCCTCGGCGCCGCACAGTCATCTGGGACCTGTCACGTGTCCCAGATGACTGCACCGCGTATCATGGCGCGCAGCGCCGCCCGCGCATGCGCAGTGGGTGCCCAGGTGTGAGAATCCCGGCGCCGCGAGCGGAGCAGGGAATGAGGGGGGGCTTCGTTCCCCCGCATCGCTGGACCCTGGGACAGGTAAGTGTCTGATTATTAAAAGTCAGCAGCTGCAGTATTTGTAGACACATATTAAAACAAATTAAAACATATTTTAACCTTTCCTCACCAAAAATGGTTTGAAGTTGCACTTTAAATTGGCCCACCGGAGGGAATTTCTATAAAACACATCAATATGCTAAATTGCGTTGAAGACAAGAGACAGAATGCACATTTCTAGTGGCTTATATGTACACACTGTATAGCAAGGCTACAAATGTTCAGGTTAAGACCACATGGTGGCACTATAAGATATTCACTTTTAATGTTAAAGTTAGCAATTATTGAAATCTGTTGATATGAGCAATGTTTTCCAAGAGATAGATGAGTCATGCAGAATAAATTATTCAGAGAAAAGGAATATATCTGGGGCTGCTTGTACTGAACATTGTGTGAAAAGCTATGCAGTGAAAATGTACTTCATCTTGATTGTAAGGACTGATACATTTATATATATATATATATATATATATCATTTGAATTGTTTAAGGCCATGTCACGCCACCATGGCAAATCACCAGCAACAGGATCACTAAAGAGACCACTAACCTGTTCTGGTGGTTAGACCACTAACCACCTTCCTGGCAGGAAACGTTGCAGAATCTCACTTGGTGGTGAGGGTACAGTAATGGGGCGACATGTCACTGGTTCAGCCAGCTAGGGAGTGCTGCCATAAACGCAGATGAATGTTCTACACTGCTTAGTGATCCTGATGTTGGTGAGCAGGGCTGGGGCAAAGGGGTGGACAGGAGTGGTAGCAGTCCGGAGGAGGGGGGTAGTATTAGGGGGGCACACACGCTCCAGATCAGTGGCAACCAGTGGGCCATGGCTTTATATCTTCTCTGTCACATTGTTCTCCAACATGCACACTCTCCACCCATCTGCCCACAGCTGACACAAAAAACACACTGTAGATTGGTAGCTACCTTGATCATGTATGTGCAGTGCACACTTCATGCCAACCATGGGCAGATAGAGCAAGGGTTCCTACTAGACTCCACTCATAGAGCAAAAAAAAACAGCGTGGCTACTGGGGAATCCCTACTGTTATATGGGCTTTGCAAAATCAAGGGTGTAACAATACTCATAACACACTATGCAACTATTATGGGGCCAAGAAGCCTAGAGGGCCAAGAACTATCTAACCCTGTGGTCAGGGGCGGCCCATGCATTAAGGGCGCATGGGGGCAGCCCCATCTATTTCGCCACCCCTATATGTAAAATGGAAAGATTCATGCACAGCATGAATCTATCCATGGCCGCTGTGGCCTCCCCCTATTCAGGCGTCTGGCCCCTTTTCAGACGCCAGGCGCCTAAATTACAGCATAAGCTCTAATAGGCTTCAAAAAGGGTGGACTCAGAGCCCAGAGCATTGCGCTTGGAGCCCACCCAGGTGTGTTAGAAAAGAAAATTAATATTTGCTTCTCTAACACTGAACCGCCTCCCAACCATTCAGGAAGCGCGGGCCTAATACCCATCACCTGATTGGCTTAAGGCACCAGTTATCCTATCAGAAGGGAAGAAGAGATTCATGGGAAGCATTGAGGACACAGGAGCCGTCACCTGATCCGCTGCCCATCCCACAGCTTGCCCACTGCCTGACCTGCCAGATGGGGTAAGTGCCGGTCAGAGAGTGAGCGGGGAAGGGGGGTCACAGTGAGGCTGCATTTGATGGGCACAGTGGCTGCATTTGATGGGGCACAGTGGCTACATTTGGTGGGCACAGTGGCTGCATTTGATGGCTCAGTGGCTGCATTTAATGGGGCACAGTGGCTGCATTTGATGGCACAGTGGCTGCATCTGATGGGTCACAGTGGCTGAATTTGATGGCACAGTGGCTGCACTTGATGGCACAGTAGCTGCATTTGATGGCAGCACAGTAGTTGCATCTGATGGGACACAGTGGCTGCATTTGATGGGCACAGTGGCTGCAATTGATGGCACAGTGGCAGCATTTGATGGGGCACAGTGGCTGCATTTGGGGCACAGTGGCTGCATTTGATGGGGCACAGTGGCTGCATTTGATGGCTCAGTGGCTGCATTTAATGGGGCACAGTGGCTGCATTTGATGGCACAGTGGCTGCATCTGATGGGTCACAGTGGCTGAATTTGATGGCACAGTGGCTGCACTTGATGGCACAGTAGC
The DNA here is from genome assembly GCA_028564925.1 of Lithobates sylvaticus. NCBI lineage: Eukaryota > Metazoa > Chordata > Amphibia > Anura > Ranidae > Lithobates > Lithobates sylvaticus. Next base: position 301,504,309 of record CM053028.1, on the reverse strand, counting down.
TGCATTTGATGGCAGCACAGTAGTTGCATCTGATGGGACACAGTGGCTGCATTTGATGGCTCAGTGGCTGATGGGCACAGTGGCTGCAATTGAGTGGCACAGTGGCAGCATTTGATGGGGCACAGTGGCTGCATTTGATGGCACAGTGGCTGCATTTGATGGGCACAGTGGCTGCAATTGATGGCACAGTGGCAGCATTTGATGGGGCACAGTGGCTGCATTTGATTGGGCACAGTGGCTGCATCTGATGGGCACAGTGGCTGCATTTGATGGGCACAGTGAGGCTGCAATTGATGTTTTTTTTTCAGTGTTTTTCTGAATTTTTCAGTTTGTTTGCGACCCCCAAAATATTTGAGCACCAGCCACCACTGTCTGTGGTGATACTGTATATGCAGGTAGCACTAGCATCTGGCAAATAATTTGGTATAAAATAAATGTATTTCTATGAAAAGTATTTAGTATCTCTGGAGGAATTGAGAAGGATATAGGAGGCAGAGGCTTTACTGTGGAGCCACGTCACACATAGTTATGGCATGTGCATGATATCAAGCAGTTGTTAACAAATGTCTCTTTTACAGAACAATATGTTGCAGGTTAAATGTTTCATTTAATTAAAGGCAAAAATGAGATCTAAATCCAATCTCTAAACTTTAACTATTAATTTATTTTACAAGTTGCTTTGATCTTTTTAAATCTGCAGCTTTGATTAAAAGAATACCTGGTGATCCTGTTATAAAGGTCTTTGTTCAGGTATGCCCTCTTATGAAGTGACGATGTCTCCTAATTGTGCTTGTTGTCACCTTGTCATCTGCACCTTTTTCTGAGACTACAAGCCTTGCTAATATCCAATATCATCCATTATGGTCCACTATTGACATTATCAGGGAGTCAGTCCTGAGCAACAGTCGTGCAGCTGGCTGCAGAGTAAGGGTAGCCTATATATGGTGTATATCTGGACTTTGGCCATAACATCACTTCCCTTATTGCAACAAGAATATAGCTAGAAATGACGACACTTTTCATGTGCTACAGTGATACATTTCACAAACGCCACTTATTTAGAAAAAAGGATTTCTTTATTACAAATAAAAATACACATATAATTAAAGATTGATCTTTATTGCATGTTTATATTGGTCCAGCTTGGCTAAAGGTAAGCATGCATATCTCACACCCAAAGGTCTGCTGGAGAATCTGGCAATCACTGTAGTCGTCATTACTAAAGTGATAGCCGCCCGAAAATAATTTATTCCTATTCTCAGCTTGTTTGGTGCCCCCCTTAAAGTGGTTGTAAACCCTTACATATACACAGTGAAGGGACTATCCTCAGGTGTTACACAAAGATGAAGCAAATCCTCCTACATAGGCTGTACTTGTTATCTGCATCCCTCTCTTCTCTTAGGGTTAGGGTTTAGGGGTTAGGGTTAGGGGTTAGGGTTAGAGGGTTAGGGTTTCCCTTTGAAGAACAAGGTTAGGACTCAGGAATTGGAATAGGGACCTCCTCCTAAGGTCAGCAGGCATGTCCCCAGAGGTCAAAGGTCAAGAGGTGGGGCTGACCCACCCCCAGCAAAGTGATCCGCCTACCCCAACTAAGTCGGGGAATGAACAAGTCGGGAATGAACAAGCTTGTCTGAGCTGTCAGGAAAAAAAGGGAGGCGGAGAGCTGAAATTACATTCTGCAGTGAGGAGAGTTCTGAGAGCTGATTGGACGGAAGAGCCACACCCCCTTCACACAGCACGCAGGACCAGAGCTAAGGCTGTCAGTCAGCTGGAACTCCCTCCCATGACACCTTTTTATCTCTCGGTGTCAGGAAAACATGTCAGAAGAGATTCGTGCTGATAGCAGAGGAACAAAGCAGCAGACACAAATGACACTTAGTGCTGTGGATTGAGATAAGTACACACTGTAGAGGGATAGGCTTTGTTCATATTTCATGTCTGAGGTTTACAGACACTTTAACGATAAGCAATTGAAGGTATGGATCAGGGACCTGCGGTGAGTTCAGTGGCTGGTGAGGCACTGGCTAGTATTAGAGCCAGATGCACATCAGGTTACATACGCTGCGATCGTTAGAATGAGAGCAATAATTCTAGCACTAGACCTCCTAGTGTTGTTTCCCAGTTTGTTTGTAATACAAGGAAATTCCCCATATAACTTTATGGAAAAATGATTAAAGAGGTAGTAAACCCGGCTTGGTCATATTTACCTACAGATAAGCCTATAATAAGGCCTGTAGGTAAAATGAAGATCTCCTAAGCATGCATCGTTTACGAGATATTCACCCTGGATGCAGCCAGTGACCTCACCGGTGTATGCGCTCTGAAGGTCTGGCATCCGGTCATGCTGGAACCGAGAGCTCCTGCGCACATGCGTGGGAGTGACGCCATCGTGGCTCCAGCCAATCACATAGCCGGAGTGTGAGAACCTGGAAGACATCAGCCCTCTCAGGTATTTCATAATGTGCTAGTGTGCCATGCATACAGTGGCGTTGTTAGCCGGGTGCGGGGGGTGCGCGCCGCACCCGGGTGACACCCGCCAAAGGGGTGACACCCGTGGGTAGCGGCACCGCTAACACCGCCCGCCGCCGTGTCTCACCGTCGCCGCGGCTGTGTCCCTCAGCGGAGCGGAACGAAGCCGCCTCCCCCTCCTCGGTTTACATCCACAAAGGAGGAGGAGCTCGAGGGACACACACCGCTGTCTGTATCTGAGGTCTGTAAGGGGGGTGTCTGTATTGAGGGATATGTCTGTACTGGGGGGATTTGCACTGGGGGTGTCTGCACTGGGGGGGGGGGTGTCTGCACTGGGGGTCTGCACTGAGGGGGGATATCTGTACTGCTGGGGGCCTGCCCTGGGGGGGATCTGCACTGGGGGGGGGGGGTCTGCACTGAGGGGGGATATCTGTACTGCTGGGGGGCCTGTCCTGGGGGGTGTCTGTACTGAGGGGGGTCTACACTAAGGGAGGGTGTCTGTACTGCTGGGGGGGTCTGCACTGGGAGGTCTGCACTGAGGGAATGTCTGTACTGAGGGGGGGTGTCTGTACTGCTGGGGGGTCTGTAATGCTGGGGGGGGGGGGTCTGCACTGAGAGGGGTATCTGTACTGCTGGGGGGGTCTGCACTGGGAGGTCTGCACTGAGGGAATGTCTGTACTGAGGGGGGGGGTGTCTGTACTGCTGGGGGGTCTGTAATGCTGGGGGGGGTCTGCACTGAGAGGGGTATCTGTACTGCTGGTGGGGTCTGCACTGAGGGGGGTGTCTGTAATGCTGGGGGGGGGGGTCTGCACTGGGAGGGGTATCTGTACTGCTGGGGGGGGTGTCTGCACTAAGGGGGGGTGTCTGTACTGATGGAGGGGTCTGCACTAAAGGGGTGTCTGTACTGAAGGAGGAGGTTTATACTGAGGGAGGGGGGTCTATATTGATGGAGGGTGGTCTGTACTTAGTGGGGGAGTCTGTACTGAGGGAGGGGGATCTATACTGCGGGAGGGGGGTCTGTAGTTAGTGGAGGGGGTCTGTACTGAGGGGGGACTATAGTTGGGGTGGGGGGGGGGGTGACACCATTTTTTTCGCACCGGGTGACACCAACCCTAGTGACACCACTGCATGCATACTAGCACATTATGCCATTTCCTTGCGGGGAATTTTTTTTTTTTTGGGGGGGGGGGGGTTATATATAACAGCCGCGGTTTACTACCACTTTAAGAAAAAAATAAAATAATTTTTATGATACACTTTGAAAAAACTAATCATGATCCAGTTCTAACACAGGGCCGGTGCTACCACTAGGCGGACTAGGCGACCGCCTAGGGCGCACTGCCGCCTAGGGCGCCCGGCCGCTGGTTATTTTACTTTGAGTCCTGCACAGTCTGTCCTTATAATTATCCTGTCAAGCAGCGCCGCCCTGTACCACCCCCCCCCGCCCCCCCCCGCTCTGGGAGCCAGTAACGATGTGTGTGAGTGTGAGTGTCCAGTGCGTCCAGGGCGCTCTCTGTGTGTCACTCACTCTCACTGTGTCAGGCTCAGGCAGCATCCGCCCCCCGCCCCTCTCTGCTCATGACATGTCATGTCATATACCGCCGAGGCCGCTCCTCAGTGTCCATGTTCAGTCCAGCAGCACAGCCCCCCTCAGGCCCCGCCCCCCCATGCGCTCCTGGAACGAAGTATGGATGAATGGAAGATGCAAGCAAGCATCATGGGATACAGTAGCAGCATGGCGGCGGCTCTCCGGGCTTTGGGACAGGTGCTGGCTGGAACAGGAAGAGGCACTGCATGACACAGAACAGAAGCAACAGGCAGCCTGGCAGGTACACAGGCAAAACAGCAGAGTTGGTGCCAGAGAGAAACAGGTGTTATTGGTGTGGTAAGTAAAAACTGTTACTTTCTCTCTTAGGCCCCTTTCACACTGGTGTGGGAGCCGCGGTGACAGTAAAGCAGCGCTATATTTAGCGCTGCTTTACCGTCGTTTTAACCACGGTATTCGGCCGCTCGCGGTGCGGTTTTTACCCCCTGCGAGCGGCCGAAAAAGGGTTAAAACACCCCCGCAGAGCGCCGCCGTAGCGGCGCTTTGCGGCGGTATTGCCGCGGTTTTACTGCGGTTTCCCATTCAAATCAATGGGAAGGAGCGGTATAGGAGCGGTGAATACACCGCTCCTATACCACTCCAAAGATGCTGCTAGCAGGACTTTTTTTGTCATCCTGCTAGCGCACCGCTCCAGTGTGAAAGCCCACCGGCTTTCACACTGGAGTTAAAGGGGCCGGATTTTTTCATGCGGTGAACAGGCGCTATTTTTAGCGCTGTACCGCATGAAAAACGCCCCGGTGTGAAAGGGGCCTTAATGAGACTGTATATGTGATGACAATGAAATGTAATTTTAAAATTTGTGTGAGTGTATATGTATTATATTGACTGAAATGTTCCCCCCCCCCCCCGAGTCTTTATTTTATGAGCGCTGGTGAAGCGGCATTGATGGGCGCTGGTGAGTCTCTATTGGATGGGCGCTGGTGACATGGTATTTGGCGGGCGCTGGTGAGGCGGCATTGATGGGCGCTGGTGAGTCTCTATTGGATGGGCGCTGGTGACATGGTATTTGACGGGCGCTGGTGAAGCGGCATTGATGGGCGCTGGTGAGTCTCTATTGGACGGGCGCTGGTGAAGCGGCATTGATGGGCGCTGGTGAGTCTCTATTGGATGGGTGCTGGTGAGTCTCTATTGGATGGGCGCTGGTGACATGGTATTTGACGGGCGCTTGGGGAAGCAGCATTGATAGGCGCTGGTGAGTCTCTATTGGACGGGCGCTGGTGAAGCGGTATTGATGGGCGCTGGTGAGTCTCTATTGGACGGGCGCTGGTGAAGCAGCATTGATAGGCGCTGGTGAGTCTCTATTGGACGGGCGCTGGTGAAGCAGCATTGATAGGCGCTGGTGAGTCTCTATTGGACGGGCGCTGGTGAAGCGGTATTGATGGGCGCTGGTGATGAGTCTGTATTTGGTGGTCGCTGGTGACATGGTATTTGATGGGCACTGGTGAGTCTGTTAAGTGGCATTGATAGCCGCTGGTGAGTCTGTATTTGGTGGGCGCTGGTGAGTCTGTATTTGATGGGCGCTGGTGAAGTGGCATTGGTGGGCGCTGGGGAAGTGGCATTGATAGGCGCTGGTGAGTCTGTATTTGGTGGGCGCTGGTGAGTCTGTATTTGGTGGGCGCTGGTGAGTCTGTATTTGGTGGGCGCTGGTGACATGGTATTTGATGGGCACTGGTGAGTCTGTTAAGTGGCATTGATAGCCGCTGGTGAGTCTGTATTTGGTGGGCGCTGGTGAGTCTGTATTTGATGGGCGCTGGTGAGTCTGTATTTGGTAGGCGCTGGTGAGTCTGTATTTGGTGGGCGCTGGTGAGTCTGTATTTGGTAGGCGCTGGTGAGTCTGTATTTGGTGGGCGCTGGTGAGTCTGTATTTGGTGGGCGCTGGTGAGTCTGTATTTGGTGGGCGCTGGTGAGTCTGTATTTGGTGGGCGCTGGTGAGTCTGTATTTGGTGGAAAATAGTAGCGGTCATTAAAAAGGTGGGGTGTACGTGGGCAGGGCAAAGGGGGTGGGGTCAGGGGTGGAGCCAAGGGGGGCGGCAAAATGAGGTTTCGCCTAGGGTGCCAAAAATCCTTGCACCAGCCCTGGTCTAACATGTGCCTTCAATGACAATACTTGTGTGCACACACAGTTCTATTTGGATCTTAGCAGATCACAGGTAATTGGTGATCTTATTGGTGAAGTCAGCTCTATGGTAGCATTGATAGGTGGAAAGCAAGAGTCAGCAGCAGCAGCAGCAGCCCAGGATTCCTGCGGAGCACTCAGAGCTGTACTTCCTGAGTGTGTCCGCTAGATGTCAGTATAAGTGCAGGCACAGAAGAGGCGGCTGTGTGATGAAGACACCATAGTACCTGGTGGGGAATAGTATAGAAGAGGAGAGCCGATTCCCAGGGACACTCAGAGCCGTGTGATTAGTGGAGTGTACGGACACACTGTACGGACACACCCAGCACCACTGCACCAATCCGCTCCTTGGGTCCCCCCTACTGTCCTGCTAAACCTACAACTCCTAATCCGGGACCGGCAACAGGTAGGTGCTGAGAGGCCAAGTGTGCGGCTACTACCAGGGGGGCTTTCTGGGGGAGCAGTGTGCCAGGAGGGCTCCATAGTGGGGTGTACTGGAGCTCTCACCCCCCCCCCCTCCTATGGAGAGCAGACATCTGTAGTTGGGGTGTAGGGAGGAGATATGTGGGGGGCTTGGCTGCCTCTGGGCTTTCTACAACTTCAACAGGTAGGAAGAGGGATCAACACCAACATTCACTACACCCCTCATCATCCTCTATACATCTCCACCCATCTTCTCCCCCTACTAGGAGAGAAGAGACACCAGACCATCCATGCATAGCTCAGGATCTATAGGGGCTGCACTCTGCCCACCTATATACTCTATGTATCTAAATGGGCCTCTTATAGGGCTATTCTATGGTCATTATATAGAGAATGTATCTAAATGTGCCTCTTATAGGGCTATTCTATGGTCATTATATAGAGAATATATCTAAATGGGCCTCTTATAGGGCTATTCTATGGTCATTATACAGAGAATGTATCTAAATGTGCCTCTTATAGGGATATTCTATGGTTATTATACAGAGAATGTATCTAAATGTGCCTCCTATAGGGATATTCTATGGTCATTATACAGAGAATGTATCTAAATGTGCCTCTTATAGGGCTATTCTATGGTCATTATATAGAGAATATATCTAAATGGGCCTCTTATAGGGCTATTCTATGGTCATTATACAGAGAATGTATCTAAATGTGCCTCTTATAGGAATATTCTATGGTTATTATACAGAGAATGTATCTAAATGTGCCTCCTATAGGGATATTCTATGGTCATTATACAGAGAATGTATCTAAATGTGCCTCTTATAGGAATATTCTATGGTTATTATACAGAGAATGTATCTAAATGGGTCTCTTATAGGGCTATTCTATGGTCATTATAGAGAGAATGTATCTAAATGTGCCCCTCATAGGGCTATTCTATGGTCATTATACAAAGAATGTATCTAAATGGGACTCTTATAAGACCATTCTACCATCATTATATACAATATGTATCTAAATGTGCCTCTTATAGGGATATTCTATGGGTATTATACAGAGAATGTATCTAAATGGGCCTCTTATAGGGCTATTCTATGGTCATTATATAGAAAATGTATCTAAATGTGCCTCTTATAAGGCCATTCTACCGTCATTATATAGAATATGTATATACATGTGCCTCTTATAGGGATATTCTATGGTTATTATATAGAGAATATATCTAAATGTGCCTTTTATAGGGCCATTCTAAGGTCATCATATAGAATATGTATCTAAATGTGCCCTTTTTAGGGATATTCTATGATCATTATATAGAGTATGTATCTAAATGTGCCTCTTATAAGGCCATTCTATGGTCATTATATAGAGTATGTATCTAAATGTGCCTCTTTTACAGCGGATCTATGGTCATTATATTGATTATGTATCTAAATGCGCCTATTATAGGGCCATTCTATGGTCATTATATAGAGTATGTATCTAAATGTGCCTCTTATGGGAATATTATATGGTCATTATATAGAGTATGTATCTAAATGTGCCTCTTATGGGAATATTATATGGTCATTATATAGAGTATGTATCTAAATGTGCCTCTTATGGGGAATATTATATGGTCACTATATAGAGTATGTATATAAATGTGCCTTATGGGGCTGGTGTATTGTTATTAATATATTGTATGTATCTAAATGTGACTCTTATGGGTCTGATCTCTGGTCAGTTATGTACTGTTTATATCTAAATATGCCCCGTATACAGCTAGTCAGTACTATAATATAAATGTGCCTCGTCCATGGCTGGTTTGTAGTTATTACTATATTTGTAAGTATCTAAATTGACCTCTTATGGGGCTGATCTGTGGTCAGTAACATACTGTATGTATCTAAATCTACCTCGTATACTGTTGATCTGTGGTCAGTAATATACGGTATGTATTTAAATGTGCCTCTTATGGGGCCGATCTTGGGTCAGTTATATACTTTATGTATCTAAGTGTGCCTTTTATGGGACTGATCTATAGTCAGTAATATACTGTATGTATCTAAATATGCCTCTTTTGGGGTGATCTGCTGTTCTTTATAGATTGGATGTATCTACAGTAACTGTGCCTCTTATATCACAGATCTATGGTCAGTACTCGTAAATGTGCTTCATATGTGGCTGGTCTGTAGTTGATACTATATTCTAAGTATCTAAATTTATGGGGCTGATCTGTGGTCAGTAATATTTTGTATGTATCTATGGGGTTATTTACGAAAGGAAAATCCACTTTGCACTGAAAGCGCACTTGGAAGTAAAGTCGCTGTAGATCTGAGGGGGACATGCAAGGAAAATAAAAAACAGCATTTTAGCTTACACATGATTGGATGATAAAATCAGCAGAGCTTCCCCTCATTTCAGATCTACCCCTTAGATTTAAAGTGACTGCATTTCCAAGTGCACTTGTAGTGCAAAGTGGATTTGCCTTTCGTAAATAACCCCCATTGTATCTAAGTATCTAAATGTACCACCTTTGGGGCTGATCTGTGGTCAGTAATATACTGAATGTATCAGTATTTAAATATACCTCTTATACAGCTGATGTATAGTCAGTAATATACTGTATGTAAATAAATGTGCCCCCTATACAGCTGACATATGATCAGTTTACCGTATATACTCGTGTATAAGCACCTAATTTTACCTAATTTTACCACAAAAAAAACGGGAAAACTTATTGACTCGAGTATAAGCTAGGGTGAGAAATGTGCAGCTACTGTAAGTGAAAAAAGGGTCAACAATGCCCATTTGCAGCCTCACTGTGCCCATTTTCAGCCATAGGTCCCCTGAACTTCAAACTTGGTAGTGGGTACTTGGTTTCCTAGATGCCCCCTAGCTGCAGCCAAAATTTGGGGTCTCTGGACCCAAAGGGTCCCGAAATGACATTGCTGCAGATGGACACAGTTGACCGAATTTGGGGGCCCTGTATCTCGGGACCACTTAGTGCTAGGTACATTTGGATATGTTGTAGTGTTGGTTCCATTGGGTTTGCACCCCAAATTTGGGGTTCCTAGCACTAAGTGGCCCCGAGATACGGGGCCCCAAAATCGTGTCGGAAAATGTCAAGCACTTTTCTGGAGCAGAGAATGACATTTTCCGAACCGATTTTGGGGCCCTGTATCTCGGGGCCACTTAGTGCTAGGAACCCAAAATTTGGATATGTTGTAGTGTTGGTTCCACTGGGTTTGCACACCAAATTTGGGGTTCCGAGATACGGGGCCGCAAAGTCAGGTCGGAAAATTTAATTTTTTGCTGCAGAAAAGAGATTGACTCGAGTATAAGCCGAGGGGGGCACTTTCAGCACAAAAAAATGTGCTGAAAAACTCGGCTTATACTCGAATATATACGGTATATGCTGTATGTATCTAAATGTGCCTTTTTCCTAATGAACGCCATGTAGCAAAAAGTATATCCATCATGTTCATGAAGTGATGGATTATACCCAACACTAATATTCCCCTAGAGCTGAAACTCTATATTTTAGGTTCATTTCACAAAGTGAGGATAAAGATCCTTATTTTCTAAAAAGTGTCAGTTATTTCAATAAAATCCAGCCCCATGTGAAAATGACAGTTAAGGCCCCATAAACACTATGTGATTTTCTGCAGATTTTTGTCTTCAGATTTACCAAAACCATATAATATGAGGTCAGACCTTAAGAGTTTCAATTTGTATGCAATCAGGCAGGCCCTTGCACTACATGGTTTTGGTAAATCTGAAGACAAAAATCTGCAGAAGATCTAATAGTGTGTATGGGGTCTTACATGGCTGACATAAAGATCATTTCCCTTGTGTTGAAGCTTTGGTAAATTGAGTTTTTTTTTGTATACTGTGTTTTGGTGGTAAGCCAGAGCAATATTTGGCACGCTATAACCCAAAATGCGACAAAGATGATTGACAGTGCTGTTGTTTGAGATTATTCTGCATTTCCAACAATATTCCTGCTGTTTAAACACAGGCAACATAAAGTCTTGAATCCATAATGGAGCTTATAGGTACAAAGTCACTGGCACCTAAAGCAATACCTCTATGGCAGTGATGGTGAACCTTGGCACCTCAGATGTTTTGGAACTACATTTCCCATGATGCTCTGGCACTCTGCAGCATAGTGGAGCATCATGGGAAATGTAGTTCCAAAACATCTGGGGTGCCAAGGTTCACCATCACTGCTCTATGGTGATGTCGTCCCTTGTACACAGAACTTTTCTATCAAATGGATCAGTTAAACATAAACCACAGGAGTATGTTGAGTGCCTACTAGAAGTGGACCACAGTATACCTAGTTTGCATTTTATTTTTATTTTAAAGTAGAACTATAGGAGAAACTTTTTTTTTTTTTTGGATAGAACCAGGGAGGGTTATAACCCCTGTCAGATTTTTTTTCAGCATCTGTGTCCCATTGGGGAGATTTCTCTTCACATCCTGTTCCATAGCAAAACAGGAGAGGAAATCGCTGCAAATTAAGGGAATTCCTTGGGGACCCCCCAGGTGACCAGAAGTAGTGTCCCCATTGGAAGATTTGCCCTTTATTACTTTTCTGGGGACAACCCAAAATTTGTGATTTTATTTTTCCTTTCAATAATAATAGTAAACAGGCCAAATAGAGAGGATGAATCTCCCTAATGGGGGCAGAGACAGCAATAAAAACTGACAGATGTTCTAATCCCTCTCCCCTATATCCATAACGTAAAAAAAAGTTTTGCCTTTAGTTATACTTAAACTTTGCCAGATGGGTGCTGTAGGGAATATATTGGGGTATTTATAAAGGGTATCATAGAATTCTTTCAGCCCTCGAAACTGATGGACACCGGAGTCAGAGAGTCCATACTGGCCTCTCTTTCCTCACTGCGTCCTCTTCACCCGTCATACTGACTGGCACATGGCCCATGAGCTTTGTAGTAGGGGTGGACGGTGCCTGATGGGGAATTGAGAGACTAGATCCTCATCAGGTCCTCCTGGTTATTGATTGAAATTGCATGGCAGTGGATTGATCCATAGTCGCAGTTCAGTCCTAACAGCTTTTAAATCCAGCTACTGCTGGGGACTGTCAGTCATCATCCAGGTGGACCAGATGGGGCACCAGTCTCTCAGATCTCCTTCAGCCTCTGCCCACCCAGTAATACGGTAGATTTCTCAAATATGGACATTGCCATACTTGTATGAAGACATCACCACTATCCCCAGCCCCTTTGATTACATTTAACTTTGGGTGGGGGAATTTGCCAGCTGATAGTTGAATGGGGCCTGGGATGGAGCCCTGTGTGGGAAGCTGTCACATGCATGGCAGCTTCCTGGCACCGATATCCCTAACATTGAGTACTGGCATACTTCTGTACCTCCGTATGCCAGATCTGAGCTGATCTTAATTACCACCAGTTTCTTAAACTGGAATTTTTTAGGAATTTGTTACTGCCATAGTGACAAGTTCTTAAAGTGGTGGTAGCTGAATTTGATGCTCATGTCCAACATTACCAAACCTGGTGCAGATACTTACCTGAGTTGGGCGCAGGTAGTATAAAGGAAGCTCTTTCAGGAATGTGCCATTGGTTCAAAATATTTCTGCCACTTTATATCTCTTATGCCGCGTACACACGAGCAGATTTTCCGTCGGAAAAACCACCCAAGATTTCCGCACAAGCTTGGCTTGCATACACATGGTCACACAAAAGTTCTCGGAACTTTCGACCACCAAGAACGCGGTGACGTACAACACTACGACAAGCCGAGAAAATTAAGTTCAATGCTTCCGAGCATGCGTCAAATTGTTTCCGAGCATGTGTAGGAATTTTGTGCGTCGGAATTGGTATAGACGATCGGAATTTCCGATCGGAACTTTTTCCAACCGAAAAATTGAGAACCTGCTCTCAAACTTTTGCTGGCTGGAATTCCGCCAGCAAAAGTCAGATGGAGCATACACACGGTCGCATTTTCGACCAAAAGCTCTCATCGGTCTTTTTCTGGTGGAATTTCCGCTCATGTGTACGCGGCATTAGTCTTTTCTGCTGTCACTGTGTTTCTATAGATTGTAAGCTCTTTTAAACAGGGCCCTCCTAACCCTCTTGTATTGTATTGCAACTGTACTGTGTCCTTTTATGTTGTAAAGCGCTGCGCAAACTGTTGGCGCCATGTAAATCCTGTATAATAATTTTAATAATAATGCTTCAATCGTTTCAGTATATTGAGTTTGTTCTTGCCAGTGTGCTGGTGAAAGGAGCACATGTTAAATGCGTCTTCTAAAACTGACTAGCAGTGATCAAATATCTCATCACAAAGATAGAATGCTTGATAATAAATAGTTCTAAGAAGCTTCTGTCTCCAGGGCACATCACAGTCCCACTGCCTTTCTCATAAAGCACAGTTTCTTCCTCGGACATCCTCTGTAGTCAGTAAAACACCCACACAACCTCAGCATCGCTGTTCAATCAAACTAACAGTTTGTTCTTTTCTTACATTGCAAAGCTGGTCATGCATGGATAGAAAATCATTCGGAAAACGTTTGTTTTTTTTATAAAGATCTGTTGAACGACTGTGTGCGAACCCCATCGTCGTACCGAATTGTTTTCCACATAGTATCGATCGTTAACTACATAAATGGTAAATATTTTGACGATCAACAATCAATGCACATGCGCTGTATGGGTTTTCAAACTATTTATGATCGATTTCCCTACTACTGTTTAGTAAGTCGTTCGATTACACAACAAAATTCCGATACGACGGATCTTTCTTTTGGCACAAAACTTTGCATTTCAAGAATCCAAATAAGCCCACTAACGTTTCTAAAGTCAAACGATCGGCCTTATCAAACACTTTTTCAAACTTTTTTTTTTTTATCCATATATGGCCAGCTTAAAGTGGAAATAAACCCCCCTATCGTTTTCAGCCAAGGAAGCTGCCATCTTTGCCTCTGTTTAATCTTCAACTGCCACAGTGCTGCACATGTGATCCGTTATGACACCAGCCATTGGATGGTTTGACTGTTTGGTTGAGAGCACAGCCAATGTGCAGTTAGCATTCCTGGCATGCCTTTTTTTTTTTTTTTAAACTGTTAAATCAATGGGTTTACTTCCGCTTTAAGTCTGGTAGATGATGAAATTGCAGCCACTTCTGTGATTGGCTGGTAGCCTTCAACTTCCTTTGATGCTCAGAACTCTGGCCTTCTGCTGTTTTTCTCCAAAGAGGAGCCACGCAGAAAAATGTTGCCAGGGAGAAGGTACAAATGTGGTAAGAGACTAGATTTCACATTATATTCAGCAAATATGGTTGGTGCTGGTATGGTTGGTTGATGGAGGTATGCCTCTTTGTGTGGTTGGATGGCTTACATAGGAGACAGTGGGGTTTATTTACTAAAGGCAAATCCACTTTGCACTACAAGTGCACTTGGAAGTTCAGTCGCTGTAGATCTGAGGGGGACATGCAAGGAAAATAAAAAAAAACAGCATTTTTGCTTGCACATGATTGGATGATAAAAATCAGCAGAGCTTCCCCTCATATCAAATCTTCCCCTCAGATCTACAGCAACTGCACTTCAAAGTGCACTTGTAGTGCAAAAGTAGATTTGCCTTTAGTAAATCAACGCCATTGCCTTAGGTACCAGTATATCCTGTCCAGTATCTCTTGGATACAGGATGCTACAAATCTCAGATGGAGAAAGGGGGATTTTGTAAATACCTTGCAACCCCCAGACATAGGTGATATTTGCATTATTCCGTATATTCTAGGTGGTCACTGCCTTTATTTTAGCCAGAAGTAAAACATGTACAGTTTGGTAAATCAGCTATTAATAGATTGGCAAAAGCAGTAGTTTAGTGTGTTACAGTGTTTTAGGTACATTCCCTAAGAAGTATCTTCTTATGTCCAATTTCAGCCATGTTTCTTTACTTGTCCTTGTTGTGACACCAGCACAAGAAAGGGGGAATGCGGTTGTCAGGGGTCAGGAAGGCAAAACGATCAATAAAAACATTGGGGTTGATTTACTAAAACTGGGGCATGCAAAATCTGGCGCAGCTATGCATAGAAACCAATCAGCTTCCAGGTTTTATTGTTAAAATTGAATTGAGCAAGCTGAAGTTAGAAGCTGATTGGCTACCATTCACAGCTGCACCAGATTTAGCACTCTCCAGTTTTAGTAAATCAGCCCCATAGTCTCAAGTTCTAACCCTAATAGTCCATTCACACAGGGGCAACACGACTTCCAGCGCGACTTTGGGAGGCAACTTGCACACGACTTGAGTATGAATCACAGCGCGACTTGGGGCAACTTACAAGGCAACTTGAAGTTGCCTCCAGGACAGGGGACTTTGCCAGTGGCCAATCACATAATAATCAGCTCTGTGGGAGGGAGGGGTTTGCCTAGAAAACTATTTTTACTTCCTGGAAAGTTGCTTCAGTTAAGACAGGGGATCCGACTTGGAGGCAACTTCCATTGAAATCAATGGGTACAAGTCACCTAGAAGTCAGATTGAAGTAGTACAAGAAACTTTTCTGAAGTCAGAGCGACTTCAGTAGTGTACATTAACCTCCCTAGCGGTAACCCCGAGCCTGGCTCGGGTCCAGCTTTTTGTGCTGGGAGCGGTAACCCCGAGCCAGACTCGGGCTTGCGTGCAGGATGCAGGGGGGAAGTTACTTACCTTTCCCCCTGGATCCTGTGATGTCTCCCCGCTGTGTGAGCGAGCCGTCCGCTCGCTCGATTCACACAGTGCCGGTCTCCGTTCCCTGCGACGTTCCGACGCACGGGAGCGGAGATCGGTGCCAAATTTAAAAAAGTGTAAAAACACACAACACATACAGTACTGTAATCTTACAGATTACAGTACTGTATACAAAAAATACACACCCCCTTTGTCCCTAGTGGTCTGCCCAGTGCCCTGCATGTCATTTTATATAATAAAAAATTTTTTTTTCTGCCTGGAAACTGGAGATTGTCCATAGCAACCAAAAAGTGTCCCTTTATGTCAAAAGTGGTTTTAGACCAGCTAGAAAACACCGATAAAAAATTAAAATCACAATTTATCATCAAACAATAAATTTAATGACAGCGACTATTCTGCAACTGAGCAAATTTCAGTGTTTTTGATTTGATTACATTATTGAATAATTTTTATATATATTTTTATTATATTATAATTTATTATTTTGTGTTTCAAACTTTATCATACCCGGGATGTCTACTAGACTCTGGTTCGGACAGATTTAAGTGAGTTATTCATAAGAATTGCATGCCTACAATATAAAAACGCCAAATTTCCATGCAAAATAATTGTACCGCTTTCAGCACTAAATTCCAGACAGAATCATACCGCCAGGGAGGTTAAGACATTCACTTACATTGATTTTTATCATGTCTGCTCTCATTCACTTACATTGATTTTATCATGTCGGCTCTCATTCACTTACATTGATTTTATCATGTCGGCTCTCATTCACTTACATTGATTTTATCATGTCGGCTCTCATTCACTTACATTGATTTTATCATGTCGGCTCTCATTCACTTACATTGATCTTATCATGTCGGCTCTCATTCACTTACATTGATTTTATCATGTCGGCTCTCATTCACTTACATTGATTTTATCATGTCGGCTCTCATTCACTTACATTGATTTTATCATGTCGGCTCTCATTCACTTACATTGATTTTATCATGTCGGCTCTCATTCACTTACATTGATTTTATCATGTCGGCTCTTATTCACTTACATTGATTTTATCATGTCGGCTCTCATTCACTTACATTGATTTTATCATGTCGGCTCTCATTCACTTACATTGATTTTATCATGTCGGCTCTTATTCACTTACATTGATTTTATCATGTCGGCTCTCATTCACTTACATTGATTTTATCATGTCGCGCGACTTGGGCCAACTTCAAGTGGGATCCAAAGTTGCCCCTGTGTGAATGGACTCTTATTCACTCTACTGCTTATGTGTGTTTGTCATCACTTCCTGAAACCCAGACAGCAATAAAAGCCTGGATCCATTCCTACTGAATCCAAAACAAAATAAAATGTTTTGACTGCAGGTACTGTTGAAAAATAAAATAAATAAAAACATAAAATAGAGAGCAAAATCGCATAAAATCAGGTATAAAGCATTGCTTTAAAATGTATGGTGTGGAGAATGAAAAATGATTAAAAATAGACCCAAAACCATTGTAAAAGACATAGGGGTTGATTTAAAGGCCGGTTCAAACCATAGAAACACAGTTCGGAATTTGTTTTTGCATGCATGTTATTGATTAGTATTTGCTGCATTCTGGTGGATTTTTAGTGCGTATTCCTCCCTTTTTTCCCCCAAAGTTTCCTGCTTTTTTTTTTTGCTGTAATACATGTTTGATGCCTTCAGGTACATTTTGCTGTCTTCCAGTACAGTGCTGTGCAGAAAAAATGCAGCATGTTGTACTTTTTTTTCTGCACTGTAACTGACCGCACTGGTGTGAACTAGGCCATTGTAACCCATATTATCTACTGTCCATGCATTTTTTATGCAGAACAAAAATGCACTGGGCTTCATCTGGTGTGAACCGGCCCTCAAGGCAAATAGAATATACACTTTACAAGTGCATTTGCTTCATATCTTAGTAAATAAGGGGAAGAGCTGCTGATTTCTATCATCCAATCATGTGCAAGCAAAAATGCTGCTTTTTTTAAATCTTCCTGTGATTGGGCATTGTTTGCAAACTGAAGTTTCATTTCATTTACAAAGCTCTGGAGCAAATCCCCTTGCGGGGTGCAGCTACACTTGCAAAGTGCACAGTCTATTTACCTTAAGTAAATCTACCCCACAGTTTTAGCTTTGCTGTGCACCTCGGCCTGTGATTTAGGGAATAATTGCAATGCAACCCAAACAGAATATTTTGCCCATGCTTGTTACCCCATAGTCTGGTTTGAGTAAAAATACATAGAGATGAATGTATCAAAACTGGAGAAGCTGTGCATGGCAACTAAAGCCTAACTGAACAAGCTGAAGATAGCACCCCGATTGGTTGCCATGCAAAGTTGCTCCAGATTCTGACAGCTCATGTTTTGATCAATTCCCCCCATTGTGGTCATTAGTTTGGCATCACATGAAGTTTATGTATAGAGCTAACAGCTTATTCTTGGGCAGGTTGTTCCTATGGGGATATTTCTGATCCCACTGAGGCCGATGTTCACGTAGGCCAGAAAGCTTGCGATCACTTCAAATATCCAGTTTCTAAGCAGGAGACTTTTGTAAAAAAAAAAAAAAAAAAAAAAAATATATATATATATATATATATATATATATATATATATATATATATATATATATATATATATATATATATATATATATATATATATGAATATATAAATGATGTCATTTGTATGTGATGGGATGGTTGACAGCACAGTTTCTCTGGACAGGACACAGTGAATATTTTACTAATTTTAGCAAAACAACCCTTTCATAGTGAATCAGGGTTTACAGCAAATAATAATGTTCTGGGGCATTAATATAAAATAGAATTATTCCTTTCACATAATCTGATGACTAAAGGTGACTCCTTTGTAAAAAAAGAAAAAAAAAACACTATGGGGGTTGATTTACTAAAGGCAAAAATCCACTCTGCACTACAAGTGCACTTGGAAGTGCAGTCGCTGTAGATGTGAGGGGAAGCTCTGCTGATTTTATCACCCAATCATGTGCAAGCTAAAATTCAGTTTTTGTTATTTTCCTTGCATGCCCCCCTCAGATCTACAGCGACTGCACTTCCAAGTGCACTCGCAGTACACTTGTAGTGCAAAGTGGATTTGCCTTTAGTAAATTAACCCCCTATGTGTATCGACTGACCTCTGCACAGCTAAAGCATTTATTAGATACATTATTAGGAAACATAGTTTCAGGACTGTTACAATTTCTTTTGAATCAATTGTACCAATAAAAGTATGTATGTACCATAACTGTGGAAATCGTGTGGAAGCTGGAAATCACAGCTAGTAGTAATCGCCACTGTCTTGTGGGTCATGGGCAAAGTGGTTGCCCTGTTGCAGAGTGAACACATGGGGGTTGCTCACTTGGCAATAAACCATTTACAGAATTCCTTGCATTTTTCTCAGTGAATACAAGGTTATGATACATCTTATTAATCTACTGTATGATCATAACCCTGGAAGGGCAGAAAGCACATATAGCTGCCTTTGCTGCTGAGCCCAATGCTACATGCTTGGATGTTGTGCTGATACAATAAATCAGGTTCTTTCTGAGCTCTTGGTCCACAAGGGTACAGTCTACGAGTCCTGACTTCATTCAGTCTTCTGGCTGCTTGCTCCTTCCAGGTCTGTGACTGAAAAGAATTGCTGAAGAAGTAGAGTATTGAACTGTGTTAGCAATCAATTAATGTAGAACAGGTGTCTCAAACTGGCGGCCCTCCAGCTATTGTGAAACTATAAGTCCCATGAGGCATTGCAAGGCTGACAGTTTCAAGCATGACTCCCACAAGCAGAGGCATGATGGGACTTGTAGTTTTGCAACAGCTGGAGGGCCGCCAGTTTGAGACCCCTGATGTAGAAAGTTTGGAGCTTGGTTAGCTAAACAGCACTCTTAAAAATAATTTGTGGGATTCACATAAATAAAAATTCATACTCACTTATGCAGATGCAGCATTGATCCTATGCTGCAGCCATTGGTGTGTGCAGGCGGTGTGCCAGGTGTGTCTGGGCACACCCTAGTCACTATGTGTGGTGCAGATTGCCCCTACTGCCCAGTCTCCCCCCCCCCCCGTTGGCCCCTCCACCCCACAGTGCTGCTGGCTTCTCTCCTCTCCCCCCGGCTGCTGCGAGGTATATTTCAGGATGGAGAGCAGGGGAAGGGGCTAGTAAATATGTAATTTACCGACCCCTTCCTTTTCTAAATGAACACAGTGAAAACACTCGCTCACTCTGTCTATTCATGACTTAAGCATAGTAAACTGTGTTTACTATGCTTGCATTTGTGAATGAACAGGAAACCACTCAGCACAGAGCACTTCCTATTCATTCACTGCCCCATGAGGCTGCAGAGAAAGGCATGTGTGTTTGAGCTTTGGGGTGCACGCCCTAATGCAATAGGCTGCGCACACCTCTGGCTGCAGCTGTTCCCCGCTGGCTCTACACTGAGAACTGAGCAATCAAATACCGCTGATTTCTCAGTTCTTGGGTTCGCTCTGAGTGCATAGCAGTGACTATTACTCAGCTGTCTGTTCCTTGCCTCTTCTGCGCTCACTGTAGCCCCAGACTGTGGAGGTGGCAGGTGAGACAGCTGCTAGTCTGGAATCTGGGAGCATCCTGACATTATTTCCAGGATCCCTGCAGAGCCTGGACTGGCTCTGTGACGTCAGCCGACAGCAGACTTTAGCCCGCTGTTGGCTAAATCTGGATCACAGGAGTGCAGAACTAAGTGCACTTTGACCCATAGGAGAAGTATGGCTGAAAGAGCTTTGGCCACACTTCTCTTTTAAGCTTTGATAACTATAGATATATTATATTTACAATAATTATCACTATTCAAGCATGTCAAGAATGGTGGTATTTCATTTGATGTTTGGACATTTCAAAGGGAGTATTACTTGAGGTGAGGAGTGTGCCTGTTTTTTTTATCTTTGAGTCAGTTACCTCAATAACACTAAACTGATCTCTAGCTGTATATAACAGCCTTTATTGTGCCATATCTAGACTATGCAGAGTGTATACATGTTCAACAAAACAGACTATTTTTTTTGGGTGCCAATAACCTAGACTACAACATTAATATTCATATCGTTTATTTGTTTAATTTGTGTTAAAAACATCAAAAAAGTGAATAAAATTTACTAAAAATATTTAATCATTTGGAATTAAGTGTTTATAATATGGTTGTTTACAGGTGGTTGTCATGGTACAGCAATCCCGACATGTTTCACCAATTTATAGGCTTCCTCAGGAGATATGTGCTACCACACCTAAGCAGATAGATCAAACATTAGGTCCATATATAATTGCAAGTTAGGTCCATATATAATTGCAAGTTAGGTCCATATATAATTGGACACAGGCACAATTTTTGATTTTATTCTGGTATTTACCAAAAATTATTCAAGCTATAATTATATAATGGATATGGGCTGAAAGTGCACACTCTCAGGTTTAATTTGAGGGTATGTACATCCAAATAGAAGGAAGGGTTTAGGAATTACGGCTCATAAGAATAGCCATCCCCCCTTTTTCAAGGGACCAAAAGTAATTGGACAATTGAATCAAAAGCTGTTTCATGGCCAGGTGTGGGCTACTCCTTCATTATTTCTTCATCAATTAAGCAGATAAAAAGTCTAGAGTTGATTCTAAGACCCCTTTCAGCGGTAAAGCAGCGTTATTTTTGGCGGCGCTTAACCATCATTTTAGCGGCGCTATTCGGCCAAATCAACAGTTTGGTAAAATTCTGCCGCAGCAGCGTTTTACCGGTGGTATAGTAGCGCTGCCCCATTGATTTCAATGTGGAGGAGCGGTGAGTTCAACGCTCCTTCACCGCTCCAAAGAAGCTGCTGGCAGGACTTTTTCTGACGCCCTGCCCTTGGGCTTTCACACTGGAGCAGCTGTTTTAGGGCAGTTTGCAAGCGCTATTTTTAATGCTATAGCGCCTGCAAAACGCCCCAGTGTGAAAGGGGTCTTAGTGTGCTATTTGCATTTGGAATCTGTTCCTGTGAACCTACATTGTGTGTTCAAAGGAGCTGCCCATGCAAGTGAAACAGGCCATTGTAAGGCTTCAAAAACTAAACAAATCCATCAGAGAGATAGCAGTAACATTAGGAGTGGCCAAATCAACAGTTTGGTACATTCTGAGGAAAGAAGAACGCACTGGTGAGCTCAGCAAAATAAAAGGTCTGGACGTCCATAAAAGACAACAGGGGTGGATGATCGCAGGATCCTCTCTATAGTAAAGAAAAACCCATTCACAACATCCAGACAAGGGAAGGAGAGTCTCCAGGAGGTGGGCGTATTATTGTCAAAGTCTACAATCAAGAGAAGACTTCACGAGAGCAAATACAGAGGGTTCATCACAAGGTACAAACCATTCATAAGCCTGAAGAATAGAAAATCCAGATTAGACTTTGCCAAAAAACATATAAAAAAGCCAGGCTCATTCTGGATGGATAAACTAAGATTAATCTGTACCAGAATGACCGGAAGAAAAAAGTGTAGAGGAGGCTTGGAACAGCTCATGATCCAAAGCACACAACTTCATCTGTAAAACATGGTGGAGGCAGTGTGTTTGCATTGGCATGCATGGCTTCCAGTGGCACTGGGTCATTGGTGTTTATTGATGATGTGACAGAAGCAGCCAGATTAATTCTGCAGTGTTTATAGATATACTTTCAGCCCAGATTCAGTCAAATGCAGCAAAGTTGATTGGACGGCACTTCACAGTACAGATGGACAATGATCCAAAACACACTTCAAAAGCAACCCGGGAGCTTTTGAAGGAAAAGAAGTCGAATATTCTGCAATGGCCGAGTCAATCACCTGATCTCAACCCAATTGATCACGCATTTCACTTGCTGAAGGCAAAACTAAGAAAGACCCACAAAGAACAACTGAAGGCAGCTACAGTTAGAGGCTGGCAAGGCATCAGAAAGGAGGAAATCCAGTCTTTGGTATGTCCATGGGTTCCAGACTTCAGCCAGTCATTGCTGGTAAAGGATTCTAACAAAATTTTAAAAATGAACATTTTATTTATGATTATATCCATTTGTCCAATTACATTTGAGCCCCTGAAAATGGGGGGACTGTGTATAAAAATGGTTGCTGTTCCTAAAATTTGTACTTGGTATTTATGTTCAACCCCTTGAATTAAAGCTAAAAGTCTGCACTTCAAATTCATTTGGATTGTTTCTTTTTAATTTTATTCTGGTGGCATACAGACCCAAAAGTATGAAAATTGTGCCTGTGTCCAAAAATATATATGTATATATATATAATGTATGGTAGCAAATATCTCCTGAGGAAGCCTATACATTTGCAAAACATGTCGGGATTGCTCCACCACGACAACCACCTGTAAACACCCATATTGTGGACACCCAATTCCAAATTATTAAATCTTTTTAGTACATTTTATTCACTTTTGATGTTTTTAACATGAATTAAACCAATAAATTATATGAATTTTATCTAATGCTGTAGTCTAGGTTATTGGCACCTAAAAAATCGCAGCTCTTTTAGAGCATCCTTCTTGTTTTCTTGTATGGGCTGCAATGCCAGTGAGATCTCCTCTGCTCAATTATTTCTTGGTGTGTGCATGGTATACTAGCAGAAAATAATGTATAATAATGTAATGTAAAAATAATGTTTTTAATTTTTGTAACAAATATGTGCTTTTTAGGACTTGTATGGAATAAAATATAGGATGATTTTATACGCTAGTTTGCGTGTTCTTCTCTTTGCCAGTAAAGTCTGACTGCACTTTTCTATATACCGCTCACATGTGTTAAGACAGTTGTATTTTTCTAAATATTTAGGTTTCGCTGCTCCTTCTTGTAACTCTGTGTATAAATATGTGGGGTTCAGAGCCATATCCAGTAATGTGTAAGGCCTTTTGCACATAGACATAATAATTTACTGATGTTTATACACAGGATCTTACTGGGAGAGGCTTGCAAAAGGATCTAAGTATAAAAAGCCAAATTATGTTCCCATAATATACAAGCATACAGGTGTGTAAATGTGAGTGTAAACAAATACATGTGTAAAATTCTTCTACACTCCCCCTCCACCAAATGATTTGGACCAGTGCACATAGCAAGGTCCATAAAGACGTGGATGAGCGAGTTTGGGGTGGAGGAACTTGACTGGCCTGCACAGAGTCCTGATCTCAACCCGATAGAATTAGAGCAGCGACTGTGAGCCAGGCCTTCTCGTCCACATCAGTGCCTGACCTCACAAATGCGCTTCTGGAAGAATGGTCAAACATTCCCATAGACACTCCTAAACCTTGTGGACAGCCTTTCCAGAACATTTGAAGCTGTTATAGCTGCAAAGGGTGGGCCAACTCAATATTGAACCCTACGGACCAAGACTGGGATGTCATTAAAGTTCATGTGTGTGTAAAGGCAGTTGTCCCAATACTTTTGGTAATATAGTGTATGTGCTTGTGTAAATTACTGCACTCAAACATAACATTTTCTAGAACTGAGCAGTGCCCACACATCGTTACATGAGTGATTCTCAGTTTTGGAAGAATGCTAATTGTACAGTATATGTTTTTTTTTATTTTTATTAACGAATACTTGATGGGGAAGCTTCGTGAAGGTGTGGGCAGTTAAATGCTGGAGTTCCAGAAGGTTGGGGGGGGGGGGGGGGAACTTCCAGTGGATCTGCCGTGGCGAACCAAGTGAAAGTGAGAGCGGGTACCTGTCAAAACCAGGTGCCTGTTCCCCCACTAAGAAAAATGTATTTTAAATGTGGCAGAGGAGGGGGGAAAAGGAGGAAGATACCACTAAGGAAGAAAAGAAACTGCCTGTGCCTAGAGACAGGGGTTTACCATACCAGGTGTCCACTATCATCAAGTCATATCATGATCATCTTTTTTCAGTTTTACTTTTCACTTTAAAATTTGTATATGTTTTCTGCAACCTACAGTATATATATATATATATATATATATACATATATGTATGTGTGTGTGTATGTGTATATATATATATTAGTGCTGCACGATTAAGCGTTAAAAATCGAAATTGCGATTCTTTTCCCTTCCTGATCTTCAAAACAGCATTTCACGATTCTTTCTAACAAGTGCAGAGAGTTCTCACAGCTGAAAAAAAAATCCAGGCAGCCTGCCAAGTTTTATCACGATAAGTATAAACAAAGTAACATTCCTTCTTAGATCAAAGGAATGAACTTTTGCCTGTAGATGAGGGAAACTTAAAGTGGTTCTGCACCCATTTCATTTAGTAAATCTCTTTGCCTTCCAAATCAGGCAAAGAGTACTAAATGAAATGTTTTTTTTTTTTTTTTTACTTACCTTGTAATTGATGACTTCCGGTCTTCTGTCTCTTCGGGGGTGGGCGGGGTCTCTGCGTCGATCGTCGTCAGGCCGCACTGTCTCCTGGGATCTGGTGTCATTGTTCCCAGGAGTCAGTGCGGACATCTTCCGAAATCTCGCAAGATTTCGGACACATCTTCCGAAATCTCGTGAGATGTCGGCAGATGTGCCGTTACTGCGCACGCGCGAGTAACGGCGGTGCATGCTGGGCCATCTAAAGTGCCTGTGGGGGTTTCACATGCCCACAGGCAAGATGGCCCCCAGCACAAAAGAAGAAGATGAAGAACTTCATCGGACGAAAACCGGCGGCGATCGAGATGGAAGATGGAACAGGTGAGTCCCCCAATTAAGGTAAGCATCCTCTGTATACCCCCCCCCCAAAAAAAAAAAAATATACAGAGTGCAGAACCGCTTTAACCACTTTAAGACCAGCCTCGTTTTGGATTTTAGGTGTTTACATGTTTAAAACTGTTTTTTTTGCTAGAAAAAAACTTAGAACCCCCAAACATTATATATTGTTTTTTTTCTAACACCCTAGAGAATAAAATGGCGGTCGTTGCAATACTTTTTTTCACACCGTATTTGCGCAGCGGTCTTGCAAGCGCACTTTTTTTGGAAAAAATTCACTTTTTTGAATAAAAAAAATAAGACAACAGTAAAGTTAGTCCAATTTTTTTTTATATATTGTGAAAGATAATGTTACGCCGAGTAAATTGATACCTAACATGTCACGCTTCAAAATTGCGCCCGCTCGTGGAATGGCATCAAACTTTTACCCTCAAAAATCTCCATAGGCGACGTTTAAAAAATTCTACAGGTTGCATATTTTGCTTTACAGAGGAGGTCTACGGCTATAATTATTGCTCTCGCTCTACCGATCGCGGTGATACCTCACATGTGTGGTTTGACCACCGTTTTCATATGCGGGTGCTACTCATGTATGCGTTCGCTTCTGCGCACAAGCTCGTCGGGACGGGGCGCTTTAAAAAAATTTTTTTTTGTTTTTCTTATTTATTTTTCTTGATTTTATTTATTTTTACACTGTTTTTTAAAAAACAATTAATTGGCTCACTTTTATTCCTATTACAAGGAATGTAAACATTCCTTGTAATAGATAAAAGCATGACAGGTCCTCTTAAATATGAGATCTGGGGTCAAAAAGTCCTCAGATCTCAGATTTGGACTTCAATGAAAAAAAAAAATAAATAAAAAAAAAAATGACATTTGAAAATTCCTCTTAAGAGGTATGGGCGGAAGTGACGTGTTTGACGTCGCTTCTGCCCTCATATGGTATAGAGATGAGTGGCGGCCATCTTAGCGTCACTCATCTCTAGACACAGGAGGGGAACGGACCCGATCGCCTCCGCCGCTGCCGACGGTTCCGGTAAGCGGCGGAAGGCGCGGGAGATCGGCGGGAGGGGGGGGCACCTCTCCCGCCGCCGATAACGGTGATCTCGCGGCGAATCCGCCGCGATGACCACCATTATCGGACAGCCGACCGGCGCCTGAAGAGATGGATACCTCGGTTGTGGCAGCAGCTGCTGCCGTTACCGAGATATCCCTCTTCAAAAAAGGGACGTACATCGTCGTGCGCCGGTCGGAAAGTGGTTAAAGACTAAACCTTTTTCTGGCACTTGCTGCTCACAAGGTAAAATCAATATTTATTGCTAAAAAATTATATATATATATATATATTTTAGCAGATAACCTAGAGAATAAAATTGTGGTTGTTGCAATATTTTATGTCACACTGTATTTGCACAGTGGGTTTTCAAATGCAATAAAAAATTACTTTAATGAATTAAAAAAAAAAAACAGTAAAGTTAGCCCAAATTCAGCCTAAGGAGAAGTGCTCACTAAGCCTAGGTTCACATTGGAGCGATTTGTCATGCAATTTGAGAGATCAAATCGCATGACAAGTCGCAGCCTATTGGAGGCAATGCCACTGTCCCAATCGGTGCGACACTGATTTTGCGCCGCCGCCGCACCGATTTCCTGCACTACTTTTGCAGATTTTCGGTGCGACTTCAATAGACATCTGTGCATAAAGCCACACATATGTCTATCAAGTAGCAGCTGAAATCGCGCTGATCTTGCTACTTTGAAATGACTCTACTTCAAGTGAAGTAGCGTGATTTCAAAGTAGCATTAATGTGAACCAGGGATAACACAGATTTAGGCCCCTGTCACACTTATACGACTTGTCCCACAATTTGGGACTGCAAAGTAGCATGACAAGTCGTTCCCCATGATTTCCAATGACATCCATTCCTATTAGTACGACTTCAAGTCGTTCCGACTTCAAAGTAGTCCCTGCACTACTTTGGGATGATTTTGATGCCACTTACACAGGCATTCTATGAAATTGCGGCAAAAATCGTGGCCGCGAATCGCGGTAAAATCGCGCGACTTTGAAGTCGAACAAGTGTGAAAGGGGCCTTAGACAGAATTGTGAACATGGGCCATGGGCACTATATGACCGTCCTCCAGTCTGTACATCCATATGTACTTTCTCCCCTTACCTTCTTATGGGAATAGACAAAGAATCAACACTCACGTGTTTGTGAAGTAGGTCTCTTTTATACAGTTCCTGACAAGATTTTCTTTGCAGGTCTTATTGTGCAATGCTGTAATGTTACATAATGACTAAGGCGTTGATGTCACAAGTTCTGGAAGGGTCTGCTTGTTTTCCAGAATCTACTTCTTCAGTCTTCTCAAAGACGCTGGAGAACACTAAGCCCAATGCCTGGCTCCATTCCACTGATTATGTCATAGATTTTAAATGGTTTTGCAGCAAATCTATTATTTTCATGGCTCACTTGTGTGTACAGGGACTGTATGGGACTGAAAGGCTATGAACTACACAAATGCACATCAATATTTATTTCTTTGTTTCTAAAGGGCTGATTTACTAAAGACAAATAGACTGTGCACTTTGTAAGTGCAGTTGCACCACATCTTAGTAAATGAGGGGCAGCTATACTAACTTCCATCATCCAATCATGTGAAAGCATAATTGCTGTTTTCATTTTCCTTGCATATGATTGGGTATTCTTTGTAAAGTAAAGCTACACCTCATTTGCTAAGCTCTGGAGCAACTGCACTTGCAAAGTGTACAACATATTTGCCTTTAGTAAATCAACTCTTAAGTGTACATATTTACTGGTAAGTTAGTTAACATCGACTAGATACTGGTCTACTACCACTCATGTAGTATTTAGCTAACGGGTGCTTTATATTTTCAAAAGTGCAGAGAGATAGCAGTGTAGTACTTTGGGGTTGATTTACTAAAGGCAAATAGACTGTGCACTTGGCAATTGCAGTTGCTCCAGAGCTTAGTAAATAAGGAGAAGCTCTGCTAACTTCCATCATCCAATCACGTGCAAGCAAATGCTTGTTATTTTTTATTTTCCTTGCATGTGATTGGGTGTTCTTTGTAAAGTAAAGCTTTACCTCATTTACTAAGCTCTGGAGCAACTGCATCTTTAGAGTTCACAGTCTATTTTCCTTTAGTAAATCAACCCTTTTGTGTTTTGATGGGCAGTGTCTTAACATGTATTTAACAAATGTATGCAACAAAAATCTCTATAGTTGGATTTTTGTGTTGACTAGCTAGAGCAGGGGTGTACTTGAGGAGTGAGGGCCACTTTAGCGACTTGGTAATTGATCACGGGCCACAATGAGCGGAGCGGGCAGATGACAGGTCCATGTCCACTCTGCATATGCAGAGCAGACATGGACACAGCCCGCTGCACTCTATGGGCCCTCCAATCCGATCTGCTCAGACAGAAGGGGATGGATCCCCTTTTGCTTTTTAAGTGGATCGGATTGGAGATAGGCGGGTGTAAACGGATATAAGTCTGTTCATATCTGCCCCTCTATAGAGGTGAATGGAGGGTCCGACTGATCGATCGTGTGAAAGGGACCAAATGCCGCGTACACACGAGCGGACTTTTCGACAGCAAAGGTCCAACGGAACTAATCCGTCGAACAATTCGAACGTGTGTGGGCTCCATCAGACTTTTGCTGTCGAAAAATCTGACGGACTTTAGAAACATGTTTCAAATTTTTCCGCCGAAACTCCGCCGGACCCAGTACCTATCGAGAAATCCGCTCGTCTGTATGCTAGTCCGACGGACAAACAATGGCGCAAGGGCAGCTATTGGCTACTGGCTACGAACTTCCTTATTCTAGTCTGGTCGTATGTCATCACATTTGAATCCGTCGGACTTTAGTGTGATTGTGTGTGGCCAAGTCCGTTCATTTGGAAAGTCCGTTTGAACTCCACCGAATGCCCGTCGGAAAGACCGTCTGACCTAGTCCGTCGAAAAGTCTGGTCGTGTGTATGCGGCATAAGGCTGCTTTCACACTGATGCACTGTGGTTTACCTGCACCTCAATTGACCTCAATCTTCACTTCTTCACTTCTTCCTCTCACATACACTCACTGGCCACTTTATTAGGTACATCTGTTCAATTGCTTGTTAACACAAATTGCTAATCAGCCAATCATGTGGCAGCAACTCAATGGATTTAGGGATCTAGATGGGGTAAAGATGACTTGCTGAAAGTCAAACCGAGCATCAGCTTGGGGAAGAGAGGGAATTTAAGTGACTTTGAATGTGGCATGGTTGTTGGAGCCAAATAGGCTGGTCTGAGTATTTCAAAAACTGCTGATATACTGAGAATTTCACGCACAACTATCACTAGGATTTACAGAGAATGGTCCAAAAAAGAGAAAATATCCAGTGAGTGGCAGTTGTGTAAACGGAAATGTCTTGTTGATGTCAGCGTAGAATGGGCAGACTGGTTCAAGATAATAAAAAGGTAACAGTAACTCAAATAACCACTCGTTACAACCAAGGTATGCAGAATACCATCTCTGAATGCACAACACATCGAACCTTGAAGCAGATGGGCTATAGCAGCAGAAGACCACACCGGGTGACACTCCTATCAGCTAACAACAGGAAACTGAGGCTACAATTCGCACAGGCTCACCCATTTTGGACAATAGAAGATTGGAAAAACGTTGCCTGGTCTGATGAGTCTCGATTTCAGCTGCGACATTCAGATGGTAGGGTCAGAATTTGGTGTAAACAACATGAAATTATGGATCCATCCTGCCTTGTATCAATGGTTCAGGATGGTGGTGTAATGGTGTGGGGGATATTTTCTTGGCACACTTTGGGCCCCTTAGTAACATTGGTGACCGTGTCCATCCCTTTATGACTCCAGTGTATCCATCTTCTAATGGCTACTTCCAGCAGGATAATGCACCATGTCACAAAGCTCAAAACATCTCAAACTAGTTTCTTGAACATGACAATGAGATCACTGTACTCCAATGGCCTCCACAGTCACCAGATCTCAATCCAATAGAGCACCTTCGGGATGTGATGGAACGAGTGGTTAGCAGCATGGATGTGCAGCTGACAAATCTGCAGCAACTGCGTGATGCTATCATGCCAATATGGACCAAAATCTCTGAGGAATGTTTCCAACACCTTGTAGAATCTATGCCATGAAGAATTAAGGCAAAAGTGAGTCCAACCCGGTACAAGCAAAGTGTACCTAATAAAGTGGCCGGTGAGTGTATATATGTTTTGAACGCATGTCAACGCATGTACACAAGTTTTACACACACATTTTTTTTTCTCTGGTCAGGATGAACATATAAATGCATATATACAGTAAGTAGCCATGAAGAATACGATATGGAGGAATATGACAGAGCCAAGGGCACAGAATTTCTAAGTAGAGACAAATGCCATAGGAACACTGGACTTTTTTTACATCTTTCATGTAACAAGATTCATTTATGTAATAAGAGTCCTAACAGGTTGCATATGTTTACAATGATTTCAAAGCACACGACTTGACCAGTCATTTAGAGTAGCTTTGGTTTTCGATCCACTATCAGAGTAGTGTTAGTCCACCCAGCTCTTCTATATTCAGTGTGGTTTAGGAACATTTACCGAAGGAGTTAAATGTAAGTACGACATTCTTATGAGCAAATCCAGATACGTTTTCAGAAACCTAATCCACTCATTGCCTCGCAAAAAATAATATTAGCAAACAATTTTTCTTTTTTAAAATGATAAACTTGAAATGAGATCTGAGGTGCCTGCGGGGGCTGCATGTGCTGTGTGAACAAAGACTCTACAGTTTCAGTAGTAGGGGAGATGACAGCAGAGGACAAGGCCGGACCCCGGGAATGGCACACCGCACCGCACACAGGCTGCTCTTTCTAAACTATTTCACTAATTGAATTATTTTACAGGGTGGGATGAAATCCAAGTTATGTATAGTACAGATTCTATCTTCACATGCCGGCCAACAAGGCTATTAAATTCCTTTACATTGGGCTTATTCATTTCTACTTAGTCCTTCATATGGTTTGATTTTTCAGAACACAAGATTGATCGTGTGCTGTAACACGTGGCAACCAAACAGGTATTAATGTAACTGCACTGAACTGCCAAGCTGATTGGTTGCTATGGGTAACAGCTGATGTCAAGGCCTCTGGTACAGTGATATGTTGTAGTCTACAGTAACCAATCAAGTCAGCAGTTTTGGACAATCAGAAAAAAGTCTCATTGTTGATTAGTTGCTATGCATTGTATGTAGCACATGATCAGATTAACGTATTTAATCAGCTTAATATAAATATATTCTTGTTTGGTTGCTGTGTTAAAGCACTCTGATTCCTGTCCTTTTAGTTGCTGCGAGTTTACCGCACATAATATGATTTTCTTACCTAAAACCACGGATTACAGGAAAGAAAATAGCTTGATTTCCCCATCAACACAGACAGTCCCTCCCACGGACTTATTCCGGGAGCCGTCCTGGGTGGGAGAACACACTGTGATTATTGCTAGTGCCGCAGCTATAGCTGCTGGCAATAATAGCATTAAAAATCCAAAAGACTGGTTGTACCCAAGTTGACTGATCAAGTTGGCTACAATCAGCCTGCCCATACATGGTTCGAATCTCGGCCAGTCCCAGCAGAACCGGTCGAGATTCGAAACAGTCTATGGCCGGCTTAAAATAAAAGTATAGGAATTCATTTAAAAAAAAAATCATACTTACCTTGCTGGATGCAGCATCGGTCTGATGCTGCATCTGTCCCCCGCCGACTTTAACACTGAGAACCGAGCGATCAAACACCATGATCGCTCGGTTATCAGTGCTCCCTGAGCAGAGGGCCAGTGACTGTCAGTCAGCAGCTCTCTACTCTGCCCCCACCTCCCACACTCACTGAAGAGCTGGGCTGTGAAGGGGTTGGGAATGGCTGGCTCAGGCTCTCAGTGGCACACTGAGAGGCTAAGCCGCATGCCAGTCCAGGAATGTGGGCGGAGACCCCAACATTGTTGCGATCTTGCCCGAGCCTGAATCGGCTTTCTGACGTCAGTAGACAGCAGGGTTCAGCCTGCTCTTTGCTGAAAACTGGTCACAGGAGTGCAGAACTAATTGCACTCATCTGATCCACAGGAGAAGTACAGCCAAATTAGCTTTGGCTGTACTTCTCCTTTAATGGTGTTTACAGTGCCCAGACCATTATACATTTTTCTGACTATAGACCAGCTGAGTGTGCTGATACTGTTCTTTTAGGCCTATTCACACCAATGCATTTTTAACTTGCATTGATACTTATTTAAAATGCTGTTAAATGAGTTTAAGGGAAGCCTGTTTTCACCTACCCAATTTTATATGCTCTTTTGACAAGCTTTACCATAATTGTTCTGCCAAATTGCATATGCAGTGATTCAAAAAACAGGAAAAATTGTTTAAAGTGTCTCAAATAAGGTGCGTTGGTGTGAATGTTTTTAAAAAAAAAACGATTTACATTAGCTGTCCTGTGGCCTGAATAGATGGGGCCAGGGCCTCTGTAATACTTTGAGTTGGTGTGCAGTGTCCCGGGGTACAGGTACTCTCCCATTCTCAGAGCTCATTCAGGATCGGTTCACACTGCTGCGTGGTGCGATATCGCATTTGATTCGTCTATGCGATGCGAATTCAGCCATACAGATAGTAAGGCTAAATTTGCATCCCATTCGGACCAAGCTCGCACAGGACCCTTTTTTTTGTTCACACCCTTGCGATCCGATTCCTGTCCAAATTTGCAGATCTCACTGCCATATGCAAACTTGGGGGTGTCACTAACTTTTAATTGACACTCCCAGCAGTTTGCCATAGGGCAGTTTGAACTGCCGGGAGACATGTGATGCGTGAACCCGCAGTGGAATCGCAGGGTTACTGCAGTGCTGCGGTGCAGTGTGAACCGAGCCTTAGAGTCGGATGCACAAATAGTAGCTGTTTAGGTCAGAGGAGGTCTGGGAACCTTTGGCCTGAGGGCTCAAACCCAACCAATTGGGTATTTCATTGGAAATCCATCTGGGAACAACATTCTGGTCTGTTTTAGGAATTGCATTGTGGGGTTTAGTTGTAGCTTTTACCAGCAGAAAGCTTTTATCTTATTGATAGTCTCTGCAGACTTGACCTGTCCACCCAGCAGCTGGCGTCCTTTCTTTTTAATTCAAGGAAGATTTATTCCAATCCTGGAACAGGACCTCAGCTTCAAACTATGGTGGGAAGAAGAGGGGCAAAAACATTTGAAATAACCCCTTAAAGCAGTATTAAACACAAAACCAAAAAAAAATTATATATATCAGTATACCAGTCCTTATATGTGGTGGCTGCATTTGTTTTTTATTTTTTTCACATGGTGATCTGGCCAGTAACACACCTCCTGTATTAAGGTGCTGCCACTCTGGGTGAAGGAGCACAGAGGGTACAGCAGAAAGCAGCATTGTTAATGTGGGGGGAAGGGAGTGTAATGCCGCGTACACACGAAGGGACTTTGTCCGCCGGACCTAGTCCAGTGGACAATCCGCCGGACTTTCCAGCTGGCTTTGGCGGACTTGAAAGCGAAAGGACTTGACCACACACGATCGCGCTAAAAGTCCGGCGGTTCACGCAATGACGTACAGCACGTACGACGGGAGTAGAAAAAGAAAAATACTAGAAAAATACTTGCTACTGAGCATGCGTCCTTTTTGGTCCGCCGGACCATACTACAGACGGCCGTATTGTCCGCCGGACTGCCAAGTCCAGCGGATAATTTTAAAACAAAACTTAAAACCTAGTCCGTTAAAAAAGTCAGTCGAAGGCCCACACACGAGGGGATTGTCCGGTGGACTCAGTCCAGCGGATAATCCCGCGGGATAGTCCCTTCGTGTGTACGCGGCATTAGATGTACCCGCTGAAAATCTTGCGGTCAATGCCTGTGTAAAATTCTTAAAATGGAACTTTACCCAAAAGGGGAAGTTCCACTTGTTTGCATCCCCCTTCACTGCCACATTTGGGGTGTAGGGAGGAGCTGGTACCTGATTTTGACAGGTACTCGCTCCCACTTCCGGTCAGATGCGCTGCGGCAATCTGAGCCAGAAGTTTCCCCTGCTTCCCCCACAATCTTCTGGGACACATCACAGGTCCCAAAAGACTATGAGACCATTCACAAGGCACCGCGTTGCTCGTGCACTGCGCAGTAGGAAAATTGCTGTGAAGCCGCAAGGCTTCACTTTCTTTTTCCCTTATTTGAGATGCCGGCGCCAGCACCTGAAGCCGATTGAAGAATCGGCTCTGGTGAGGACATCGATGAATCCCTGTCCATATATTAAAAGTCAGCAGCTACAGTATTTGTAGCTGTTGACTTTTAATTTTGCGGGGGGAGCCTGGAACTCCTCTTTAACACCTAGACCTTTGTTTTCATTTTTCCATTCTAGATGTATGTCCCAGAAGTGGAACATTTGAGAGAGGATTTGGCTCTGTGGCAAATATTTTCTTGTTTTTTTGTATTATTTTTACTGAGAATGTTTGTAATATGAATAAATAGAGAAATTGATACTGCAAATCTAATTATGATAGCGACAGCAGGACATTAATATTAATGTCAATAGCATGGCACATAATAAGCTGAAAACAGCCTTTGTGAAGATGTCAGTTGTTTACCATGATGCTCATTTTCTATTTTTACATGAGTGCATGTGCTCCTCCTCCTGCCTGAAGAGGCAGATTATTGTTGGTGAGAATGTCAAATAAAAGCAGTGATATTATACACTCTGTGGAAAGTGAATGGTATGCTTATCAAAGCCCAATTTCAGTGTAAGGCAGCCCATACATTAATAATTTTCTTTTCATTCATCCAGTGGGTTGAATGGGAAAAAAAATGATCCAATTGCCCCATCCACACATTCGAGGTGGATGGGGGAACCCTCCTACTGTGCCATTGTTTTCTGACAGCGGGGAGCCTTCTCGCTGTCAGAATACAATGATCAGTGCTGCCAACTATAGCAGGTGGCACTGATCGATCTGTAAAAATCCAACAGGTCTGGATTTACAGTCATACAACCAAGGTGTCCATACATGGATCAAAATTTTGGCCAGTCCCTACTGAATTGGCCGAATTTCAATCCATTTATGGTTGACTTAAGAATCCATACCTTACAGCTTTGGAATGTAGGAAAGAGGGATATCTTGGCACACTGCCATGCAATTAGGAGTGGCTACATTGCAATAAATATTGGGGGTTGGTATTAAAGGGCCTTTGTTATTTAGAGTCTGAGTTTGTGTAATGTATAACCTGTACAGCAATGGTGGTCAGCTTTCTTGATTTTGGGGGCCTTAATGTGGCCCTCAAGATCACCAAAGTTGTGCACATAAAATTCTGTGAATATTCAAAGTCAGAGACAACAGACACACGACAGGATCTAGCCAAAGAATATGGGCATGACACAAGAGATGGTTAGAGCCTGGGAACATAATACAAGAGATGGTGCGAGACTGCAGACATGGTACAGGAGATGGTGCGAGACTGCAGACATGATAAAAGAGATGATGCGAGACTGGAGACATGATAAAAGAGATGGTGCGAGACTGCAGACATGATGAAAGAGATGGTCAGAGACTGCGGACATGATACAAAAGATGGTCATAGACTGCAGACATGATATAGGAGATGGTTTGAGACTGCAGACATGGTACAGGAGATGGTGCGAGACAGCAGACATGATACAAGAGATGGTCAGAGACGGCAGACACGGTACAGGAGATGGTGCGAGACTGCAGACATGATACAGGAGATGGTCAGACTGCAGACACGGTACAGGAGATGGTGCGAGACTGCAGACATGATACAAGAGATGGTCAGAGACGGCAGACACGGTACAGGAGATGGTGCGAGACTGCAGACATGATACAGGAGATGGTCAGACTGCAGACACGGTACAGGAGATGGTGCGAGACTGCAGACATGATACAAGAGATGGTCAAGGAGAGTGGACTTGCTTCAGAGGACTGTCAGAGGCTGTGAACATACTATAGGAGTTGTAGACTGGGACATGCTTTAGCAAACTGACATATTACATGAGACTGCTATAAAAGGGCAATAGGGAAGCACAGATTAGTGTCAGCAAGGGGCCCAGAGGGCTGCACAAAACGTGCCGAAGGGTTGCATGTAGCTCCTGGGCTGCTGATTGGGCATCAATCATGGCTATGTCTGCAGCCCACAAAATACTCCATATCTACTGTGAGTGATATTTTCACTCACATAAACCTAAAGGAGCAACAAGAAAACACCAAAAAAACAAATATACATTGATGAAAATCTTCATTAACATGGTTTCAAGCTACACAGCAACTAGCAACACTATTAACACTAGCAACACGTTGGCCAGGTCTGTTTAGGGCATAATATAGAGTACAGAGAGCAGGGATCAGGTCTATGTAATGTACTATACAGCATAAAAAGTGTAGAGAGAACACTATGCACAACCTAGTGCACAAACTGCAGCAGTAAGGGGTGTGTATTATAAAGGCCCCTTACATTGCTGGTCAGTGGGAGGAAAATGTTCCCAGTTGTCAGTAGTAGAAAAAAGGCCAGATGTCAGTGGGGAAGGATGGTTGGTGGGCAAAGAAAGGGTAAATGACATGGGTTCATTGGGAGGAAAAATGCCCAGCATTGGTGGTCTGAGGAAGAAAAAAATGCAAGGAAATATTTGTGGTGTTGTTATTCAGTAGGAGGAAAAGTGATGGAAGTTGGTTGTGTGTGGAAGGTAAAAAAAATTCCCAGTGTCACTGGCAGAAAAAAATACCTAGAGTTAGTAGTCAGTAGGAGGAAAAAATGAGTAAGTAGGCCATGGTAGGAAGAATGTCATGAGGTTGGCCCAGTGGCTAACAATGTATCGAAAACCATTTACATATAGCACAGATCTAGCCTAAATTTGTAGAGACACTTATTCTAGGTTACGTACAAATTATGGAAAGAACAAAAAAACATTCCACTAGTATACTGTAAAGTATAATATCATTTTAGGTATATGACACTGCATCTATCACCAAGCCAAGCCAGACCCACTAGTGTACGACGCGACAGTCTAAAGTATTTCCACTAGAGCTGCACAATTAATCGTTAAAAAAATCGTGATCTCGGTTCAACCCCTCTGACGATCTCTATTGCAGAGTTTGCCGATTCTTTCATATAACAAGTGGAGAGATTTATCTGCTCATTCAGCTGTCAAAAAAAAAATCCAGGCAGTCTGACAAGTTTTTAAAATTAAACATTGTAACTAACTTTTCCTTCTTAGATCAAAGGGAAACCTATGTGTAAAGAAAAAAATCCAGGCAGTCTGCCAAGTTTTTAAACAACGTGTAAATGCAGGAAGTTTAACCACTTAAAATATCAATTGCTGCAATATTTTATGTCACACTGTATTTGCCCAGCGGTCTTTCAAATGCAATTTTTGGGGGAAAAATACACTTCAATGAATAAAAAAAAAACGAAACAGTAAAGTTAGCCCAATTTTTTTTGTTTTAATGTGAAAGATGATGTTACGCCAAGAGAATCGTGATCTATCTTCTAAGAAAAAAAATTGTGAGTCTCATTTTAGCCAGAATTGTGCAGCTCTAATTTCCATCATGCATATACTAGTTTTAGGTGTACACCTTGCCTCTTAGTCATTTTGATCCCCTTTGGTACCTTATCGTAAACTGATTGGTTATCCTACCCTTTTTCTCCACAAGCACTTTTTAAAACATGTCTGTACTTTGCACTTACAATAGCACAAAAATGTTAAAATAATAGTATACAAATTGAAATGAACAACTATAATTTAAGGCTGTATTAGTATATACCAACTGGATGCAAAGTTGGTCTGTGGATCATAATAATGATTTGCATATCTAGCAGTCGCTGCCAAAGTACCGAAAAACAAGTTGCCTTGTTAGAATAGAAACGAATCAAAGAAATCTTTTTTTGTTGTTAACCTAAAACCTATATTTGGAAACAGACAAGAATTTGTGCTCACTGTGGCACAAGTAGAGCAAGATCATTTTCCTGAGTCCAGGTTTTCTAAATTTAAAGGGTAAGTTTAACTTTACACACATTTCCCAAAAAGGTCCCAGTGCACCACGGTCTCCCAAATATATTACAATGCTTTGCACTGTTATTCAAACAAATACCAACCTCTTCAGCTGCTTTATTGCCCTCCCCAATCCATCCTGTAGGTGGCAGGGCACACCCAGCACTGTAATGCGTGGCCCCAGAAATCCATAAACAAGCACTCCTATCCTCCCTACCTACCTGTGAATGTACAGTAAGTGAGAGCAGATAGGTGAGGTCTGCCATTTGCAGGGCAGTTTGGGAGGAACAATGGTGTCAGCAGCTGAAGAGATTTGGGGAACGGAGCACAGTATTTTAATATTATGTAAAATTAAGGGCACTGTGGTGCACGAGGAAATGTGTGAGGTTACCTTTTAGGGATCTTTTCAGTCCTTTATAAAAAAGAAAAGACATATTTCCATGAGTTATAATGTTTGTATAGGATTGTATATTGTGTTCTTATATTCTAAACACAGATAAAATTAGCATCACTAATGCCCCGTACACACGGTCGGAAATTCCGACGGGAAAAGTCCGATCGGATTATGTTGTCGGAAATTCCGATCGTGTGTGGGCTCTAGCCGACTTTGAGAGCAGGACCTCAAATTTTGGGGCAACAAAATCCGATCAGACTTTTGCCGATCGTGTGTAGAGAATTCTGACGCACAATGTGCCACGCATGCTCAGAATAAATTTGGGGACCAAAGCTATTGGCTACTGGCCTCTACGTAGTCCGGTTGTACGTCACCTCGTTCGGAACGATCGGATTTTCTGTCAACTTTGTCCGACCGTGTGTATGCAACACAAGTTTCGGACAAAATCCTTCCGACGGATTTTGTGGTCGGAATGTCCGACCGTGTGTACGGGGAATTATCAATCTATATAGTTGTCAGACTTCTCCACATCATTGGTATACGGATATTTAAAGTAATTGTAAAGTCTCCTTTCTTTTTTTTTTCCATACTTACCTGTACTCTGCAATGGTCTTGCACAGAGCAGTCCTGAACCGCCCCCACTGGTGCTTTTGGATCCTCTTCTTCTCCATGTGTCCCCATAGCGAACCTCTTGCTATAGGGGCACACACGCAGGCTCGATCCTGAACTGGGCTGTGTGCGTCCATAAACACACACAGTGCGTCTGGGCCCTGCCCCAGCTCCCTCCTCAGGATTTGACTGACAGCAGCAGGAGCCAATGGTTCTCGCTACTCTCAGCCAAGCTATTGAGAACACATAGGAGGGAGAGAAGAAATGAAGCCAGGCACAGCGCTGGTATGATGCAGAACTCTGGCAAGTGTTTAATGTGGGGGGCTGGGGGGCACTGGTATTGGAAGGTTTTTTACCATAATGCAGAGAATCTATTAAGCTAAAAAAAACTTTGCCTTTACAACCCCTTTAACCCTGCTGTCTTAATGGCTTCTGAAGAAACGCAAAGTTCTAAAAAACTGAATCAGTTCCCCCATCCACACAATTGAGGTGGATGGGGGAAACCTCCCTGCTGTGTCCATGTATTCTGACATGGAGCACGCAGCTGGACTATTCCACCGTTAGAACACACAGATCAGTGCTGCAGCCAAAGTTTTCCAGCAAGCCTGTTATTGAGCAGTTGGTTTCCTACTGCACCTGTGCGAGTCGTGCTGCACCTTGTGAATGGTCCTGTAGTCTTTTGGGACCTATGATGTGTTCCAGAAGACTGTGGCAATGGTAAAATCCCGGCTCAGATTGCTATGGTGAATCTGACTGGAACTAGGAGTGGGTACCTGTCAAAACCAAGTACTCGCTCCCCCTTATCTAATAAAAGCAGCTGACAGAAAAGGCCAGTATACAAATTCTGCTATATAAATGTATGGCAATTGCAGTGCTAAAAAGTAGCATAAAAATAGTATAAAAACTCAATCTTGTACCGAATTATAATATACATGATAAGGTATTTATTATAAGGTTAAAGTTGTAGTAATTTGTAACTTCCACCATATGCATAGGATCCAAAAGGATATTGATGATGTAAAAAAATTCCAACACCTCATAGTGCAACAGAATAAGTTAGACTTCTCTTTGTGAATGACACCGCCACCTTGTGACAAATATAAGCTTATACTGGATAGAAGAAGTCACCTTTACCACATTCCTTCCAATCACATCACGTGCATTACAGATTGTTCCCTGAAAAAGAAAGGCTCCAATGGTGTAGATCATTTCAAATGTATTAAAAATACCAGTAAAAATATAAATGGTAGAAAACAGCCATTAATCATATGAAGTATGCCATTAATATTTATTCACATTATAGTCTTCCTTATGTTCCTTGATGGTATGTCTGTGCAAATTCATCCTCAACTTCTGTTCGGTTTCACCAACAAAAGATCCTTTGCTACATCTGTTGCATTGGATGAGGTACACCACATTACTGGAGGTACAGTTGTATGGTCCAGTGATATTGAAGGTCCCATTTGTGTGTGAGACACTTTTGGATAGATTGATCTGGTTGCACAGTTTGCAGCGTAAACTGTGCAACCAAAACCAAACTATCCAAAAGTGTCTCACACACACATTCATTCATCCATGAAAAGTTATATGTTAGTGCAAATAAAAAAAGTATCACAGACAGTACTCAATCTTTTTATGTAGAACATAGAAGACGGCATATGATTCTTATGTAGAACATAGAAGGCGACATATGATTTCTTATGTAGAACATAGAAGGCGACATATGATTTCTTATGTAGAACATAGAAGGCGACATATGATTTCTTATGTAGAACATAGAAGGCGACATATGATTTCTTATGTAGAACATAGAAGGCGACATATGATTTCTTATGTAGAACATAGAAGGCGACATATGATTTCTTATGTAGAACATTGAAGGCGACATATGATTTCTTATGTAGAACATAGAAGGCGACATATGATTTCTTATGTAGAACATAGAAGGCGACATATGATTTCTTATGTAGAACATAGAAGGCGACATATGATTTCTTATGTAGAACATAGAAGGCGACATATGATTTCTTATGTAGAACATAGAAGGCGGTATATGATTTCTTATGTAGAACATAGAAGGCGGCATATGATTTCTTATGTAGAACATAGAAGGCGACATATGATTTCTTATGTAGAACATTGAAGGCGACATATGATTTCTTATGTAGAACATAGAAGGCGACATATGATTTCTTATGTAGAACATAGAAGGCGACATATGATTTCTTATGTAGAACATAGAAGGCGACATATGATTTCTTATGTAGAACATAGAAGGCGACATATGATTTCTTATGTAGAACATAGAAGGCGGCATATGATTTCTTATGTAGAACATAGAAGGCGGCATATGATTTCTTATGTAGAACATAGAAGGCGACATATGATTTCTTATGTAGAACATAGAAGGCGACATATGATTTTTTATGTAGAACATAAAAGGCGACATATGATTTCTTATGTAGAACATTGGAAGTCTGCAGAGATTTCAGGGGAGAGAGGAGGAGGCAATACAGAAAAGTATTGGTAGGTTTTCTTGAACACAATACTACATGTGTTTATGTTATGAGCTTGAGGGCTATTATATAAGACTATCCTGTAGCTAGAAGTACTGGTCAGGTGAGTTTTTCTTTTATGAAGTTTCTTGATTATTCAGAGAATAGAGTGAAGTTAATATCTGCACCCTCCGGCATATCTGCTGTGCATCTCCATATCACATGGTATTTGTGGCTTTTTTTCTATGGATGAAGAAGCAATAGCATTCATTTGCCAGCACTGTTTTATATTTCTCTACAGCCATGATGATGTTTGGAACTGTTGTATAGCCCAGATCTTTTGGTGGAGGTTTTTAAAATATGCAGATTCCAACTCTACATTTAAAAAAATTACTGCATTTACAGTGAATAAATTATATATCCAGGAAATCTACACGCCTACCTGTGCTTTTACCAACTAATGATTTCACTTACAGGGTCCATTTAATAATACAGAGATTATATTGACAAGTATTTCACTTATGAAAGCCTGGAACATAGCCAAGGAAATCTTAAAAAATCTGGGATATACCTAGAAATCAGAAATATCTGTCAACTAGGGATGAACCCAACAGCCCCCGGTTCGGTTCACACCAGAACATGCGAACAGACAAAAAATTTTGCAAACATATGAACACTGTTAAAGTCTACGGGGCATGAACATGAAATATCAAAAGTCTTAATTTTAAAGGCTTGTATGCAAGTTATTGCCATAAAAAGTGTTTGGGGACACGGGTCCTGCCCCAGGGGACATGTATCAATGCAAATATTTTTTTTTTTTTTAAAATTGCCGTTTTTTTCAGGAGCAGTGATTTATAATGCTTAAAGTGAAACAATAAAAATTAAATATTCCTTTAAATATTGTGCCTGGGGATCCCCTTAGTCTGCCTGTAAAGTAGGGCATCTTTCCCATGTTTATAACAGTACCGCGGCAAAATAACATTTCTAAAAGAAAAAATGTCATTTAAAATTGCTTACGGCTCTAATGTATTTCCGGATCTCAAGGGGGCTTGTTCTGTGGGCCCCCTTGTTAAAGGGGGTTTCCAGATTCCGATCCCGCAGTGCATTATGGGGCGTTCCGCGGCACTTGAATTTCCTGCGAACACCCCATATGTTCAGTTAGTTTTAGAACAAACGAACACCCGATGTTCGTCTCGAACTTACGTTTGCCTCGAACCCGTGGCTCATCCTTACTGTCAACTATTACATGTTATGAAGCAGCAAACATTACATGGAATTTTATTTTAATGTAACCTCTCAAAAGTCACAATCAACAATTCATTTTTTTTTTTACATTTTTATTTTCAAATAAAAGAAGACCCTAAGCACTCAAACAACAATCAACTATCAACAATTATTTAAATCAATTATTTTATTGATACATATTTCCAAGTATTAAAATATCATAACAATATCACTGAATGACAGCATTTTCAACCATCCTATTAAAGTGGCGTTCCCATTATAAAAAATAATCGAACACTTACCTTTCCCAGGGTCCAGCGATGCTGTGGGCGTCCGGCTGTGGCTTCACAGCCGGGCACCCACTGCGCATGCGCGAGTGGCGCCACTCGCCGTGATTGGTGGCGCAATGACAAGAGGGAGGGGGCAGAGCTGAGCCCTTCCTGCGCCGAGGGGAAGTGATGTCAAGACCCCCTAGCAACAGCCATTTAGAGGTGAGTAAAACATTTTTTTTCCAAATTTTTTTATTTTATTTTTTAGGCACATTCATTAATTTTTTTTTTTGGGTGGAACACCACTTTAAGATCAAACCATAACTCCCAAATGTCTAAGTGAACATTATATACAGTGTGTGTGTGTATATATATATATATATATATATATATATATATATATATATATATATATATATATATATACACACACACACAGTGGGTATA
Source organism: Lithobates sylvaticus (assembly GCA_028564925.1). NCBI lineage: Eukaryota > Metazoa > Chordata > Amphibia > Anura > Ranidae > Lithobates > Lithobates sylvaticus. Next base: position 301,460,762 of record CM053028.1, on the reverse strand, counting down.
GAAAAGAATCACCCCCCTGATAATCATATATTGCTGCTTTGCAACCTGAAATGAAGACAGACACAGTTTTTGTTTTATTTAACTGTGTATATTAATGCAATTTATAACATCTAAGTGAAAGGTATAACACTAACATGTCAGAAAAAAAACAGAATCACTGATTTGGAAAAAAGATCACCCCCCAAGTATTTTGTTGGACCATGTTTTGCTTTAATTACAGCCTTTAGTCTGTTGGGATATGTCTCTATTGACTTTGCACATCTAGACTTTGCAGTATTTGCCCACTCTTCTTTGCAGAACTGCTCAAGTTCAGTTAAATTTGATGGTGACCATTTGTGGACTGCAGTCTTCAAGTCATTCCACAGATTTTCAATGGGGTTTAAGTCTGGGCTCTGACTAAGCCATGCAAGGACATTCACCTTTTTCTCCTTCAACCACTGTGTGGTAATTTTTTGTGCTTTGGGTCATTGTCATGTTGGAAGGTAAACCTTCTTTCCATTGACAACTTCCTGGCAGAGGGCAGCAGATTTTCCTCAAGCATTGAATGGTATTTTGCCCCATCCACAAGAACCCAAAAAGCTCAGCATAAATACTGATATTCACAAATGCTATATGTCCAAATATCGGCACAGGGCACTGGGACCAAAATCCTCCCCACGAGGTCACCGTGGGAGTGGGTATCAGTGGAAACTGTAGCTGTACTGGCTGAATATCTTAAATAGAAAAACATAGATTTATGTCTTTCCCTGTATATTTATTAATAATCCAATTAAATAAACACATGAAAACAGTATATCCTGGATTGGGTTTGTATGAAGCAGGGACGGATCTAGAGTCTAGTCTCGGGAAGGGCACTGCCAGAAAATAAGGTGTTGCTTACAGAACTGTATTTAACATATCATACAGTCATAACCTTGTTTAAAACAGTGACACTGTTTTAAAGTGTTCCATGCATCCCAATGCCAGCATCTCATTTATTTCTACTGAGACACACAGCCACTCTGTCCCAATATGTCATGTGTGCGGATCCCAGAATGCATGCAGGTGCGTTCATGTCTCAGTAGAAATAAATGGGATGCATGGAACACTTTATGCATCCCCAAGCCAGTAAAAGACAGCCCATGTCTGCAGCACATCCTGTGTGAATAATGCCTAAAGATGAATTTTTCTGTCATTCTATATCATCATTATTATCATGATAATCACACAATATAGGTTCTTTGGCTTGACGCACCTGTACTGTGTGATTATCATGATAATAATGATGATGATTGGTAATTGTAATATGGCACATGGAGGGGGGTTAATGTACTCACTGATGTTTTATTGACCAGTGGCAGCTAATTAAGCCCTTTGTGCGGCATTAGTGACAGTGTTTATAAACCCTTTCATGCTGTAGCATAAAAGGGGTTAATTAACACTGATGGTGCCACTGTCATTAACCACCTCAATACAGGGCACTTTCACCCCCTTCCTGCCCAGGCCATTCTTCAGCTTTCAGCGCCACATTTTGAATGACAATTGCGCGGTCATGTTACACTGTAACCATATGAAATTGTTATCATTTTCTTCCCACAAAGAGCTTTCTTTTGGCGGTATTTAATCACTTCCGAAAAAAAAAGACCAAAAATGTTGAAAAATAAGTTTTTCTTAGTTTCTGTCAGTAAATTTTGTAAATAAGTAATTTTTCTCCTTCACTGATGGGCGCTGAGGAGGCTACACTGATGGGCACTGATAGGCTACACTGATGGGCACTGATAGGCTACACTGATGGGCACTGATGAGGTGGCACTTATGGGCACTGATGAGGCGGCACTTATGGGCACTGATTAGGTGGCATTGATGAGGAGGCACGAATACGCCGCACTTATGGGCACTGATATGTGGCACTGATATGTGTCACTGATAGGCGGCACTGGTGGGCACTGGGCACAGATAGACAGCACTGGTGGGCACTGATGGGCATTGATGGGTGGCATTGATGGGCAGCAGTGATGAGCATTGATGGGCATTGATGGGCAGCAGTGATAGCCAGCACTGACTGGCATCACTAATGGCCACTGATTGCTGGCACTTGTAGGCTGTGATTGCTGGCACTTGTGGGCACAGATTGGGGTAAATTGTGGGCACTGGTTGGCACTGATTGCTGGTAGTGGTGGGCAATCATTGCTGGCACTGGTGGGCACTTAATTGTAATCAGGGCACTGATGATCAGTGCCCTGATTACATACCTAGCTGTCCCCTGTAAGGAGATGCTGCTGATCGGCTCTCCTCTCCTCTCCTCACACTCTGTCAGTGTGAGGCGAGGAGTGCCGATTACCAGTATCTCCATGTTTACATGTGACCAGCTGTGATTGGACACAGCCGATCACATGGTTAAAGAGCCGCGACCACTGCTCTTTACACAGACTGGGGTTGCGCTGTGTCCTAGCGAGAGTGGACGTTCTGGGAGGCCATTATATGACGTCCACCCAAAACGAGAGCCGCACCGCCCAGCCGTCATTTGACAGTGGGCGGGCGGCAAGTGTTTAATGCAGCACAAAGGGGTTAATTGCTACTGGTCACTAATACATCAGTGAGTACATTCACCCCTCCATGTGCCATATTACAATTGCCATTGTAAAAGATTTAACCCCCCCTCCCCCAAAGTGTTAGCCACTTCACAAAGCTAAGACAAGGTGTTAGTTAAGGCATTGTTGTGTTAATGAGTTAAGTGATCTCTCACTTGCAGTGCACGTGAGCTCTGGCTACATCGGCTATCGGCAGCATCTTGTCTTCAATCCCGCGCTCCCGGCCTCTGAATCGTGATGTCACACCAGCCGGGACTAGGAAGCTCCTGTCAGGTGGAGATCACTGTAGCTGTGTACAAAGGTTTTGGATTTAGATCTACAGAACATACAAAGCACTAAAATACATATTATTTTCGGATAGGAAAACAAAGCTGGTTACTGCTTTCGTAAATCTGCTGATGTAAGTGATCTCTACAATATTTTGTCCCTACAGCTGGTAAGATTTCATAACTTTGCCTCACCTCTGCTGACTTATTTAGTGTTTGGATATCCACTTAACTGTTGTGATCTGAGCTGGCTTTTTGCCCAGTGAGACATCCGTGTGAACAAACATGAACTTCCTTCCTGCTCACTTTCATCTATCGGAGAAGCGTTATCAGAAAAGGACTGACGGTTTTCAATACTATCATATAAATACTAATTTTACAATACTAAGTATAAAACCACCATCTCTGGCCACCATTAATAAAAACTGCATATAAAAATATAATTTTGTACAAGTTAAGTGTCGCCCCATCACCTTTTATTAAAGTTTCTCTATTGGTCCTTTGATACAGCCAAATGTACAGAGGGGCAAAGTTAAGGTTAATTTTACAAAAAAAAAGTTGAGATTCAGCAACCCATATCTCTGGATCTAATGCCGCGTACACACAACCGGTTTTCCCGTTGGAATAAACTCTGAAGGTTTTTCCAATGGAATTCCAACAGACGCTCAAGATGTCTTGCATACACATGGTCATACCAAATTCCGACTGCCAAGAACGCAGTGACATACAACACGTACGACGGCACTATAAAAAGGAAGTTCAATAGCCACTGCGCCACCCTTTGGGCTCCTTCTGCTAATCTCGTGTTTATCTTGTGTTAGTAGAAGTTTGGTGAAAGACGATTCACGCTTTTCAGACTCGTGCTTTTTAGATCGTTTTACTGCTGTTCAGTTTGTGATAATTTTTCAATAATCTAAAAAAAAGGAGATCTTGATGAAAAAAATGAAATTAAAAAAAAGATGACTATAAAAAATAATTCTAAACATTATTATGGAGATCTGGCTTTTATAAAATAAAAGATTATTCATGAGATCACGAGAAATACTAAAGAAATAAGTTTGTGAGAACAACTTCATTATTCTAGCATTATAAAGCACAAAAGAATGCGCTGCATTAAAAGATCACAGAATTTGCAGCGTGAGGAATGTGCTATCTCCATTACGAGCGCTAGTTTTACCAGACCGATCGCTTCTGTCTCGTACTTGCTTCAGAGCATGCGTCATTTTTGGTACTAATTCTGGATAGGCTCTCAGATAGCCTAGCAGCCACATGTCCGGGGATAGGCCTTAGGTTTCTGGCCTAGCAGCTCTGGGCAATACGACACATGGCCACCCAGACAGCAGTCCAGGTGGCACAGAACCTCGATCACCTGACTCCACCCAAATAAATAGGTACTCCCAGCAGGCCAAGGGACCCAAGAAAATCCCTGCCCATTGGCTGAGACACCCCATTCATTCCTAATCTGTCCTTGCGGTGCTCTTGTCTTATCTAATGTCAAAAGATACCCGGTCATCTAGTAACAGAAAAGAGAAGTGCAGCAATTCCATAATTAGGGCGAAATCAATTGACCTCCTAACAATTGGCCAAGGCAACTATCACTTGGCAATTAATTTAATAGCAACCCTGCCAAAACATCAGTGTGCTACATCTGTAATGTCTAACGTTACTGTTAGTGTTATTCAATTTAAAAGTACAGGGTACAAGACCAAATATCAGCAGGCTATTTGTAAAAAATGCAGTTACAGGGGTTGATTTAGTAAAACTAAAGAGTGCAAAACCTGGTGCAACTGTGTATGGTAGCCAATCAGCTTCTAACTTCAGCTTGTTCAATTAAGCTTTGGCAACAAAATCTAAAGCTGATTGGTTTCTCTGCAGAACTGCACCAGATTTTGCACTCTCCAGTTTTACTAAATCAACCCCACAATGAATTTGACTGGTTCTTGTCCAGCTTAGCCAGTATGTACTCTATGGGGTTGATTTACTAAAACTGGAGAGTGCAAAATCTGGTGCAGCTCTGCATAGAAACCAGCTTCCAGATTTTTAGTCAAAGATTAATTGAACAAAGTTAGAAGCTGATTGGGTACCATGCACAGCAGCACCGGATTTTGCACTCTTCAGTTTTAGTAAATCAACCCCTGTCTCCACATCGATCTTTTCTAAAACCAAAAGGGCGATGATCACATCTATTAACTTTGCTGGATAAAACTGACATCGCAATGAGTTTTCCCCATTTACTGTTATTCACACGCTTCTGCTCTTTAGAGTACTCTGCAGCTGTATTGTGAAATACATTCCTGGCAGAAAGATGCTGGTTCCAAGGAGGCAGATGAAGAAAACAGCCAGACAGCATAAATCTTACCATCATTACAAAGACAGGCAAAGCATGTGACAGTTTAACCTGTGTAGCAGCTGAACGTGCGAAGACCTTGTCCCTTGTGCAGTAAATTACATTCTAACAGTGATGTTTATCAGGAAAATATGCTGGTTCTTGGCGTAAGAACATAAACAATGTTGTGTAGAAGAAACTCAACATCATAGTCAAGTTATGTGTAGAAGAAACTCAGCATCATTATGCTATACAGGCAATACAGACAAGATCACAGATGTTATTATTTGAGTATTCAGTCAATAAAATATAGTTGTTCGTGGTTAAGGCTACCAAAACCCGAGTTTAAAATTCTCCAAAGTGTGGGCTTCTGTAGGCTACTCTTTTTGTACAGTTATTGCTCCCCTCACTTGGTAAAGTATGATACTATACACAAATGTGATCTGTAGCTCTTTATATTCCATCAATGTTTACTAATCCCAGTCTGGCCCTATTTAAAGCCCCTTTCAGTGTTTCTGTATTGTCCCTTTCTTTCATCTCCCAACCCACTATAAATATAAAATGCTATTTTGCCACATTGCCATGTAAATTGTTCATATTTGTGTTACCTTTCACAGTATATCACTTTGTAATCAATTATCCTTTGTAGTAGAAAGGTTAAAATATGGCTGTGTGGTGTAAGAATCTTCAGCCAAAAACTTACCAGCATGAAAACAGTGATATTGTCACATTAGTTTTTAGCACTCAGGGCTTGACACAAGTATTTTTACTACAGGCCTCAAATGTACCAAGATATGCCCACTTTTAGGAAGGTCCTTTATATAAGCCCTATTATAATCCAATACTGACCCTCCCTAATGCAAACTTACCCCTCATGTTTGCATACGGACCTTTCCTGTGCTGGCATCCTCTACACCAAAAGATAACAACAAATATACGGTTTTGAATAATATCCTAGATGTGATTGGGCTTCTGTAAGAGCAATAACCCACAAAACTCCACAATTAACTATAGCCCATGGGACTTTTATCGAGCCACAACACCAAGGTAAAATATAAGAAAATGTATTACATGAAAAAATAAATTTATTATTATAAAACACATACCATTATACATGTATATCAACAGTTAAAAACATCATCAAATGGCATTCAGAAACCTTCAAGTTTGAAAAGACCTGACATCAACATATGACAACTGAGCTGATGCTGTCCATCAATCAAGATGGTCTTTGTTTAGATCCTCTATGCGTTTCGTGTATGTACTAATCGGGACTTTTGTATAAAACTAACCCACACAACTATGTTTTGTTGTTTTGTCTATTATGAACTATTAAAATCTGATTGCAATTGTTTACTGTGTTCTAAAAAGCTGCCCCCTACGTTGTTTTCAAATCAAATTTTAACATGCCAGTTGCAATCATTAATAAATTAGATCTATTTTATTATTTTATAGCACTTATTGCAAGTTTGTGTTTTTATAGAAACATTAACATCATAAATACTGTATATTGCACATCAAAAACATCATGAAACCAGAAAATTCATATTCAAATACTAGGGCTGTTACTGATTTAAAATTTTCGTGTTCGATGAATCGATTTTTTTTTATCGATTAATCGACTAATTTTGATTAATTATAAGGCACATACAGATCCAATGACTTTTAGCTGATCTCCTTGCATTGCAACTCTGCATTATTCAGTGGTAAATGTGGTATATACTATAGACAATCACCCGACACTAGTTAGTTTCCACAATCCATGACTTAACTTCACAGTTCACACAAATACGTTTTAAATTCAAACTGTAGCATTTACGTAAGTAATTTTTTTTTCCACAGTAGCGTGACAATCCCTCCACTTTCGGTCTAACTAATGACTCTCACCTTATGGCATGGACCCCTGTGCAAACATGCAAGCTGGTATCACAAGGGTTAACACAGACTATAAACTTCTCTGACGTCTCCTTAGATCTCAGCAAGGATGCCAGGTCATGGGTAGAAAGAAAAGATCTGAGTGCTCACTGCTTAAGTATGGCATGCTCCCAGTCCTCTCAGGCGTGCCTCCCCAGTCCTGCTGACTGTGCGTGTCACTCACCAGCCCTCCTGGCTGCGACCAATTGTTCCTCTGGAGACTTGCCCTGCAATGCTGTCTCCTGCTGTCCTCTCTTGCTCCTCCTGTGCCTCCTGTCCAGGATGCCTCCACGATTTCTTGAAGGGCCCTGTCTGCACCTGAGCCCAGGCCCAAGGTCACTGTCCACCCCCCCAGACTGGGGGGGGGGGGGGCTCCCCCAAATCCCCAACTGCCTAGCATTCCATCTCCAAAGCTCTGAAAAACTCCAACTCCCCCCCGCTGGGCTTACCCTGGGTATTTAAGGAGGCCTGCCACCTGCCAATCCAGGTTGGGGATTGGTCAGGGCTCCTCAGAACACCCCAGGCAGCGCCACCTCTCCTCCTCTCTTTCTATAATCTGTCTGCCTTAATTTAGCTAATCCTAACCAAAAAATCATCTCTCTAGCACCTACCTAGAGGGTGCTACACCAGTCTCCAGTTTCTAGTCTTCTTCTTTACCAAAAATATCAGAGAGTAAAATCCCCAAAATCTTTAGTCCTGTGGCATGTGAAAAACAGCTTGTTTTTCCAGAAGTTCCAATAGGTATTCCAGAAGTTCTGATAGGTACTTTAGAAAAAAGCTTTTCTTGTTTGAATGCCCCCAACATTTTGTGGGAATGAATTTTTCTTTTGGTGGGTGATGAAATTGCCACTTTTGACTGGCCAAAATTGACAAACTGGCCTCCAAGGAACTGTACCCCTCACCCCCCCCCCACCCCCCAATTTTTTTAAAGCCTTACCTACCTGGTGGTGACTTCTGCTAACTTGATACTCACCCAGCGGATCCAGCTCTGTCCAGCTAAGAGACTTTTCTCTTCTGGCAGCGATAGGTCCCGCACTGTTTTGGGTTCAGCCGGTGCGCCTTCCGATGATGTGTGGACAGGCCCGCTCCCTCCTCCTTTCCTCAAGGAAAGCCTATGCCTCCTGGGATTTGTGATTTACATATCCTGGAAGGTACAGCAGGCAGTGTGCGCATCATTTGCCTAAGGCTAGTAATGTGCATAGGGAGGCAGGGCAGACTTTATATGGAAAAAAAAAGTTAAGAGAAGAAAAAAACCCTATTCCTGCAGAGGACAGGAGGAGGGGTGGAGAGGCAGAATCATGCTTGGGAGGCTAAAGGTCCACTTTTACTTTCCTGATTTTCTGCTCCCCTGACAAACGGCATTCCCCATGCCGGCAGTTGGCTGTCCCTCGTGTTCCCTGCATCAGTCTTGATAAAGTCAGAGAACCTTAGACCACCAGAGTGGAGGTCCAACACTGCATACGATTCTGAGAGAGTGGAGGATCAGATAAGTAAAACTGCTGTATTTTGTCCCCTAGGTATAAGCAAGCAGTTAACCCCTGCAATGCAGGCGGGAGTTTAGCTTTTATGGTGGCTACACATGGACATAAAAGCGTGTATTAAACAGCTTTGAGATCTGCAAGTAAAAATCCACACTGCCAATTTTTGTTAGAATGTGCCCATTTTTGATGTCAGAGGATGTGTAACCAGTTGTAAATGATAATACACTGTACCAGTATAGGTTTTCTAAGGACGTTATAGTAACAATACCATTCAGAATAATTCTTAACAACCATTTGTTTATAATTTGCAGTAACAGAAGTTGGCTTTTAACCTAACTGATAAAAGCAGGTTTACTGTGGTTAATGTGCTGCCCTTCTTTCTGAACTGTGTTTAAAATAAGCCAAATAGTGGTCATGTTTTTTAGGATTTAAGTCAGCATGATTTAAAATAAACTGCCACCTGTCACCAGTATGTAATGAATGCAGAGACCTTGTCGGTTGTACCAGTTTTTCGTTAAGTCTGTTGTCTAGAAGTAGAGGCATTGCAGAGGTACGAAATGAAGCAGCAGGTTATTTGTTTCCAGCAAAACACTTTGAATTTTGGCTGATATCACAATATGGTTGCCTGCCTTTAGTGGCATTTTAAAGAACACAAGGACATCAGGCAAAAGGAATCTTTACAAATTGGATCTAGAAAGAATAATAAGGTAATTTGTTTGAGTCAGAGTTTTGCTTTTTACTTATTTGTTAGATTTTTTGTTTTTGCATGACATGGTGATTTTAGAAGGGTACTACATCCTCATTAATGTTCAGTCGTCCCCTTATTCAGAAGTACACTAATATGACACATGGTATATATATTTTTTTTTTTGGCTAAAATGAAATAGCTTGTTATTTGGGCATGCTCGCAGCTCTGCCTACTACAAGGCTGCTGCTTAGGAAACCATCCATGCACACAATAGGACCATAGGAAAGCCTTCTTTTGACATGTAAATTATGCAGCAGTGTCCTCTGGCCAGCCTGTATGGGATTAGTGCAGTGAGTTCCACAGATGTCCTGGAGCTGTACCATTTATTTCGAATTCTCCAACTAGAGGATACCTTCTTTTTTTCATGTTTCTGGTTTCCGCAGAATTAGAGAACATATAATTGTAAGTAGCATTATGTTTCATTGTCTTTATTTGCCTTCCTTGTGTTGCATTCTATAACAATTTGTCCAGTATGGGTATTGATCTCTTTGTGTGGTGTTGTGGTCTGCTAGCCAGAGGCATTGTTCAAGCAGTCACAACACCCTTCTATCATACGCAGCACTGTTCACAACGCATAGAAGACCTATCTACAAAATGCGAAATGTGTTGATGAAGTAGCAAGTAAACTTTTTTTTAAGCTGATGGTCACAACCATACATTCCCATGAGTGTGTAGTTCATGTAGTATGAGTTATGGGTCACTGACCGACTGAGAGGCAAGCTTTTCTCGCTATTCTCCCAAAATGCAAAATAATAATCTTGCTTGTTTTTTTCGGGCAGCACAGATACTGTTGAGCTTTCTGGTGTTCATTGCGAGGTTTGTAAAAGTCTACGACACATTCCATAAATATTTACCTGGTGCTTGAAGTTTACATTCCTAGAATTCTAATACTAGTGTAGAGTAATAGTTGTGGGCGGTTTAAGGAAATACCGTTGACTGCATTTGTTTTTGTTCAGTATGTTCAAGTGTGAGCAAATCTTTGGTTTACCCAAAAGTTCTTTTATCTGCTCGTTTTTCATGCATCATCACACTTAACTACACAGCTCTGAAAAAGAAAATGAAACCGGTACACATCATGTTTACAAAGCCTTCAAGTAACAAGAACCTACTTCTGGTGTGCTTCTATTAGTTGCACAAATCAGTGAATAAAATCTCCCAAGTACCAATTGATCATCCATGGTGATAGGGATGCTAATAACGCACTGCCTGTGACCCCATGCTACCAGTGTGCGCCTCTGAAAATGGGCCATTCTCTTTGTGGGGAAGTGATTTCCATTACATTCCCTCTTTATGTCCCCATCAAATTTAGGTAAACAGATGTCAAGTACAATCAACATCATGCACCAGTAAACTGTCATTTAGCTTGGTAGAATAACAAGATGCAATCTGGGTAATGTGTGTTGGTCTTTTTACAGCCAGTCGGATGAATTTCACTTTTCTTTTTATGCTAGAAACATATGCCATTAAGTGACAGCTACAATGCAGTTGGTTACACTGGGTCAGAACAGGTTTGCACTTTTTGCATTGCTTTATAAAGATCTGAATTTTCCAGCATTTTGTGTGTTGAAGGTTAAAGAAATAATATTTCTCCATAAAAAATGCAGTGCTAAACATATAAAAAGGTGAAAATAAGCCATGCATACAATAAATATTTAACTCAAAATGTATTCTATGCATGTTTTTTTTTTTTTTACACCTTTTTATGTTTAGTGATTTATATTATGGAGAAATCATTTTTAATTTGTGGTCAACAAATCATGCCAGCTGCTTTATACTCTTTTAGTGGATCTAAGCGCAGGTGTCACCACCACTGAAAAGAAATAATATTCATTAAATTGTTTAATTCATTCACCCATCATTATTAAAATGCAGATGTGATTTGTTTTGATTTCTAAGTATTTTGTACCTTGTATTCAGTGTTAAAGGCAAATGTAGTTAGCCTCTATGGACAATGCCCAGAAACCATAATGATGTACTCTGCTTGACAACCAATAACATGAGAGATGGTGAGCAAGTGCCCACAGGACTTTCACACTAGGTCTGACAAGGAATATTGAATGATAGTCTCTCTGGGATCTTTTGTACGCTTCTAATGGTTATTGCTATAAACTACAAACTCAAATGCTTTTGTCTTCAAAATGAGGGAAATCCAACTTCTAGAATATGCTGCAATGTTTCCACCTGACTTTAAATAAATATAGAAATGTAACTTTAGGGAAAAAAACACCAATAAATGCGGTAATCTTATTAAAAATGTACTTAAATTCAATGGTATCTCATTCCAACACGGCTTTACAAATTTACCCAGATGTATCGTCCCTTTGTTTCAGGGGGTGTGGCCAGGAGGGTAACAATGCATTCAAAAGCCACATCAATTTAGTGCAGGAATCTTTTCAATGTCGTTGATTTTCATGTGTCCAAAGTCACATGACAAGTCGTCCTAGTGCAGGGGTGCCCAACCAGTGGCCCGGGGGCCACATGTGGCCCGCGGAGCCCTCTGATGTGGCCCGCGACCTCCTGCTCTGGGATTGAATAGAAAGAATACTGTTATTAAAGTTCAGTTTATTACTAAAATCACAGTGTATATATGGGCATATCTTTTCTGCAGTGGTTACTGGGCTGCTTTCAAACTAATACGCAGGTGCAGAGCAGTTTACCTGCGGGTTACCTGCACTGAGCCTGAGTATGGTGAGCTTTCTGAAAGTGCACCAAACCTGCAGAATATAATAGCAGTCTATTGCAAACTGCAGGAAAGCCAAAGGTACACTCCGTTGCACACGTGGTGTGGGTAAACCACAGCGCATCAGTGTGAAAGCAGCCTTTGGCCCCTTTCACACGGTCAGTCCAACCAATTGGATCCTCCATTCACCTCAAAGAAGTGGCAGACATAAACCGACTTGTGATCTACCTCCAATACGATCCACTAAAAAGTTGTAGGCTGCGTCCATGTCTGCTCTCCAAATTCAGAGTGGACATGGACATGCCATCCACCCGCTCCACTCATTGTGGCCCACGACCGGTTACCAAGTCGCTTAAGTGGCCCTCGCTCTTCAAAAGGTTGGGCACCCCTATCCTAGTGGAAACGAAGCCTGTAGGTACAAAGTACAAATTTTACTTTATGATTTGTCCCATTTGCAATGATCTATACGTTTCTAGTACAAAACATGCAAATTTATTGAAAAATTTGATAAACTCATCAAAAAGATATGAAAAATAAAAATAATAATTTGTTTGAATGCTTAATTTAAAAAAAAAAAAGCAAGAACAGGAGGGCACTAGAAAGAGCAAATTACTGTAAACTGAGAATCGATGACAAGAGTTGAATAAGAATAATTTTTATTTTTACTTGTGTAGTGCCTGGAATCGACATTATTTATAGGACTAATCAAAATACATTGTAACAGATTATAAATATTGTTACAATGTACTTATAAATGAGAACAGGAAGACTAGAGATGGGTGAACTGTTTGGGCCGAGCATCCGTTCGGCCACAAACAGCACCGAATCTTCTGTGCGCTCGGCGGGATATTCGCCCGCCAAGCACACAGTGAATAGCTGCCGGTTTTTGAGGAGTGATCCGAGAAGCCGGCCATCGTGTCCTTACCAATGGGCTGACAGCATTGCCCCCCCCCCCAATCCATAGCAGGCCCTTTTGGATCTGGTATGGATTTCAAGGGGAACCCCATGCCAAAATGCATGGGGTTGTTTGTTTATGTAAAACCTTTATCCCAAAAGGAAAAAAGCTGTTTGCTCTAACCACTTATAAAGTGTTAGCTGGGGTTTGGCTGCAATCTGTTAGTGTATCTAAATCTACTAGTACATATAACCCTCCCTGGGCTAACAGTGCTACTGTCAAACAAGTGCCCCTTGTGCTCACTCATCCAGAGAGTAGATGCTCTACTACAAGAGGTGTGTTACTGGCCAGATCACAGGGTGAAAAGCCTAAATTAATAATTCATTCATAAGCTGCAATATATTAAATTTTTGGATTCGGGTTTAACCACTTCCTGCCCGTAGGACATCATATGATGTCCTGGACTTTCAGGGATAATGCCTGCATGCTCATTAATGTAAAAGCAATCCTAGTACTTAAATAGCTGCTGGATTGGTTTTACACGTCCCTGATCACCTCTATGGTCTAAGAAACCAGAAGCGCGACTAGTACTTTGTCACTTCTGGTTTTACCTGGATGTATCCAGATTACCATGGATCCCTTGTGATAGCAATAAAAGTGAAAAAAAATGTAAAAGGTGAACGCATATGTCCCGCACGCATATGTAAGCGTTCGCACAACACATGAGGTATTGCCACGAATGTCAGAGCGAGAGCAATAATTCTAATACCAGACCTCCTGTGTTACTCTAAACTAGTAACCTGCAAAGGTTTTTAAGGCGTCGTCTATGGAGAGTTTTAGTTACCGTAGTTTGTTACCATTTTATGTTCTAAAGTGTGACATGTTAGGTATCTATTTACTTGGCGTAACATCATCTTTTATATGTTACCAAAAAATAGGTATTAAAGTTTATTTTTTCCACGAAAAAAAAAAAAAACGCTGCACAAATACAGTGTGCCATAAAAAATAGCAAAACCCAACATTTTGTTCCCTAGTGCCTCTGCTTAAAAAATATATTATGTTTCGATTTCTAAGTAAAATTATGATTTTAGGAGAGAAAAGTCAGAATTGGCCTAGTAGGGACTTTAAAGAAGCAATGCAAATTTGCGTTTATGGAATTAAAACAAATGCCTTTTTTTTTTTATTATTATAATATTATAGTATATAGTGTTCTCTCTGGGGAAGGAAAAACACTGTATCAGTCAAAGGTAAATGTGAAATAGTCTTATTAGCTTAATAAAAAGTTTCCCACAGATAACAAAAATAAACAACCGGTTGCCTTAATTCTGATAGCACAAATGTCCAACTAATTTGCCCACAAATGTATAAAAGGACACAATGTATTATCTATAGAATCTGATAAAGCTCACATTTGTTTGTTGTTCACTAGAAACATGTGGTTGCCAATATGGACAATTTTCTTTCTCCTCAATCAGATCCATTGCTTAGCATTATCTTAGCAGGGTAGTAGAAAATGGAAGATGTATTTGCATCATGGTGAATTGATTGATGTGAATCTAACTGGTTTGTATAATACTACATAAGACTACCTGGTGTTTGTTAGAGAATGCAAAGATCCTGGGCTTCTTTTTGTTTTTATGAATTTTTTATCTTTAGTAATTAAAGATGGTGTATTCTGTTAGAAGTAAATCTTGCAGTGATCGTTTCTAGTGCGTATTTTTTTTCTTCTAGATATTTGCACTATGACAAAGTTTTGCCGTCTTTAACACACCACCCACATACAGGTTCACTGTGCTTTTAATGGCCATTTGGTATGGTATGACTAAGAAACCCCTGATGCATGCCACAGCGTCAGCCATTTCTCTTGTCTTCTTGTAACCATGGATACCAAAAGAGAGTTCACTGCTAAGGCTGATTACATTTTAAAAAACATTAGGTAATGAAAGGTGAAAGTGTGTATGCTGGATTGCTTACACTTATGTAAAGAAGACGATTAGGTAGAATTGATAATATACAGGAAAACATAGTAAACAAGCAGACAAAAAAGGTGATAAAAAACTGTGAGATAAACAACTTTGCCAGTGCAGTCTTGATGATCCTATTTAATAGTTAAAGGAGAAGTCCAGTCTGAGCTCATTTGGCTGGGCTTCTCCTGTGGGTCACAGGAGTGCAATTCGTTTTGCAATCCTGTGACCTGTTTACAGCAGAGAGCTGATGTCACAGAAATCAGTCCAGGCACCGCGTCATCCTGACAATGGGAGTCTGGATCCGCCAGGTGCCTGGACTGATGGCCGTCTCAGCCACTGAAAGGCTAAGACGGCCGCTCCCCGCCCCTCCACAGCTTAGAGCTTCAGTGAGCGTGGAGGAGCAGAGCAGGAGAGCTGCTGATTGACAGTCAGCAGCTCTCCTGTCGGGGAGGTGAGAGAACCGAGCCATCAGCGATGTTGGATCGCTCGGTTCCCAGTGTAGCGGCAGCAGGGGACAGATGCTGCATCTACCTAGGTAAGTATAAATCAGAAAAAAAACACACCTTCTCTCAGAACCCTAAACCAACAGCTGATAGAACCCTCAAAGTGATTCCAAAGGCTGAAGTTTTTTTTTACCTTCATGCATAACAAAGCCTTCACTGTGCAGGTCCCTCCTCAGCCCCCCATACTTACTTGAGCTTGATCTCGATCCAGCGCTGTGCACGGGAGCCTCGGCTCTCCCGGTTCTCGTCCTCCTCATTGGCTCCCCTTGATGTAAAACTTATGTAGGGAGATTTGTTCATCTCTGTGTATCATCTGAGGCTGTTCACTCCACTTAGTATGCAGTATGTAAGGGTTTACATCCACTTTAAGGTACAAAAACATTTTAGTTGCGGCTCGCCCCTACCCCCCCTAAATACTTACATGAGCCTGATCTCGATCCAGTGCTATGTACTACAGCATCGGTGCTGCTCTCTCTCCCGCCACTGGCTCCTGCTGCTTTCAATCTAATCCAGTGGCGGGGGCGGGGCTGAGCAAAGCCACACTGTGTTTGTCATCTCTTACTTAAACTTAAACACACTGCTCATAGAATTGGCAAAATTTCCATTCAGTGCACCTCTAGCAGACATTATACAGGAGATGGTCAGAGACTGCAGACATAGTACAGGAAATGGTCAGAGATTGCAGACATGATACAAGAGATCAATGCAGCCTCATCAGTGCCCATCAAATGCAGCCTACCACCAGTGCCCATCCGATGCAGCCTCACCAGTGCCCATCAATTACAGCCTTATCAGTGCCCATCAAATGCAGCCTACCAGTGCCCATCAGATGCAGCCTTGCCAGTGCCCATCCGATGCAGCCTCACCAGTGCCCATCAATTGCAGCCTCACCAGTGCCCATCAAATGCAGCCTACCAGTGCCCATCAGATGTAGCCTTGCCAGTGCCCATCAGATGCAGCCTTGCCAGTGCCCATAAGATGCAGCCTTGCCAAGGCCCATCAGATGCAGCTTACCAGTCCCCATCAGATGCAGCCTCACCAGTGCCCATCAAATGCAGCCTACCAGTGCCCATCAGATGCAGCCTACCAGTGCCCATCAGATGCAGCCTACCAGTGCCCATCAGATGCAGCCTTGCCAGTGCCCATCAGATGCAGCCTTGCCAGTGCCCATCAGATGCAGCCTTGCCAGTGCCCATCAGATGCAGCCTTGCCAGTGCCCATCAGATGCAGCCTACCAGTGCCCATCAGATGCTGCCTACCAGTGCCCAGATCACACAAAGCTGCGATCTTCCGCTGTGTTACAGAGCTGGATTTGAATTGCCTGGGCCAGGCGGCAACAGTAGAAAAATCCTGCCTCCTATGATTGACGTAACACTAATTCAACTTCCTGGCATTGGATCGGTGTGCCTCCTATCACAGGAGGCGGGACTTTGTTACATCGGCTCGTGACACAGGGAGATCGCCACGCTGTGTGACAAGGAGAGGAGGAGGGAAGGGGGGGCTGGGGCGTGCCAGAATGACACCCCTGCAATGTGTGGCACCCTGGCAGGACGGCCCCCCTTTTTGGTGCCATTATTTGCACCTTTTTTTCTTTCGGCTGAATGATAAAAACACCAGTTTCGGCCAATATGTTTCATCAGCTGAAATTTCGGTGGACCTCTAGTTTTGGTCTTTCTAGTATATTCTATGTGAATAATGTTTACAGTTTAGATTAAATTAATGAGGGTTAACAAACAAACCTACAAATAAGTACAATTAAATAAGTAAAATTGTACAAAAAAATATGGCCAACCAAAGTGGTTCGTTTCCCATTTTAGAATAACAATGGCAAACTAGCTTGAAAATAGCTTTATGCAGTTTGGAATAATTGGGTCTATAATATTAGGCTGTAAATGTACCATTAAACAGAGATTATTTTAGATTATGTACATTTAGCCACAAGGGCATAAAGCATTGATTTTCATGGCTCCACCCACTATCCTAAAAGCAATAAATCTTTTTTTTTTTTTTGGATATTTGATAGAAGTGAGTCTTTTAATAATAATTGATTATTGATTTGTCCTGTGTTTGTATGTTAACCCCCTTTAATATAAGACATATTCTGTGTGCTGGCCATAGATGGATAGAATTTCAAACAAAAATTCTTAAAGTGGTTGTTAACCCACTTTGCCAATTTTAAATCCAGCTGGTTCCCTAATGACAGAAGCTCCTGTCGGTGCGTTTTATTAAAAAAATGCCTTATTTATCATATTTCACAGCTGTTTCCCATGATCACGTGACCCACCGTCTCTCTCCTCTGCCTAGCTGATAGATTCAGTTGGCGGGGCCGAGATTTCCCCACTGACGTCAGCCAGGACATGAGGAGAAGAGGAGAGAGAGAGTCGGCGGGTCACTTGATCGCAGGGAGCCACTCTGAAAACACACAGACAGGAGCACTTGTCATTAGGAAAGAAGGAGGATTGTGTAAGATTTTAAGTGTTATGAGAGCAGCAGGAGTTGTGGGGGCGGGCAATGTCACAGGATCCAATAGGCAGGGAGGGAGGGGGGAGAGAGCACAGAGGGGGACAGGAGAAGTGCGGATGATGGAGACATGTAAACTGACCACGGTGTCAGGGCTCAGCAGCCATGATACACCATGGTCAGTTTACAAAGGGGAGGGCAACTGGCAGGATCAGCCTGGTATTACAGTTGTTACAGGGAGCCAACTGACACAGCACAAGCACTGGGCTGTATAAAATACTTTAAAGGAGCAGGGTCCATTTTTTTGGGGGGTTAACAAACGCTTTAAGGAAAGTTCTTAGGAAAATTTGTATGATTCTCATAACATTTATTTGTTGTTCAAAAGATTGTGTTTGCTTTTAACATTTGATTTTGGAATGAATGGACTTCATTCTACCCATCTATGGCCTGCTTTAGGCTCGGGTCACATTGGTGGGATGCGGGAACCCTGCAAATCCACTGTGCGTTCCTGCATTGGATTCTAAGGGAGTTCACACTGCCTTATGCAAACCACTGTAAGTGTCAATACAAAGTCAATGACATCCCCAGATCAGTTTGCATATCGCAGTGCAAACTGTCAATTCGGACCCATGCAATCCGATTCTGGTTTGGGCCAAAAAAAGGGTCCTGCATGAGTTTGGTCCGAATGCGATGCAAATTCAGCAATACAATCTGTAGGGCTGAGTTTGCATCGCACAGACATCGTATGTGATTTGCACAGCAGTGCGGTGCGAATCACATGCAATGTCTGACATTGCACCAATGTGAACCACAGCCCTAAAAGCAATGTTTTTCTTACACTGCTCTGATGATGGCCAGCTAGCCTGAAACAGCTGCATGCAGTTTAGAATAAATGGTTCTATAATATTATATAATATATTATGTACTATAAACTAGCAGCTCTGGATGTACGTTTGACCGCAGGCAAATAAACTTTTCTGTGATGGAATTGAGACAAGCAGATTCCTTCTATTTTAGGAAGGCTTCTCACTAATTAAGTTGAAGGCTTTTTGATTCCTTTTAACTGTCCTCACCATAAGATGTTTTTTTTACTAAAGAAACAGACTGATCAAGGCCTCTGAACAGGATTAACTCTTTTTGCCAGATGTCCAGTGCAGTTTCCTTCCGTTAGTAATATATCTGTGGCAGCAAACACAAGTCCAAATATCTTATAAGATAGGAGTACAAGGAGACAAGGATCATGAAAAATGTTTATAGAAATGAAATTAATTATATTGAAATGATGGGGGTTTCCCTCCTTTCTTCCCTGCCCTACTTATACAGAGCCCTGTATGGGAAGAAGTTAGATATCATACCTTCCTCCCAATGATGCCGCAGAGGAGGGTAGGTGGAGCATTAGGCTGCAGTACCAGTGCCACACACAGTGCTGGGGGCGGCCGCCAGAACAGTTAAGAGTGGCTGGTGGGCCGCCGATCTGTCTGAACGTCCTCACCCAGTCGGTATTATAATACCGGCAGGCAGCAGTGCCCATAAGACTGGCGCTATAGCCGGCAGGGACTCTTTTTCATACGGGAGCCAGGGGAGGCTGTTTTTTTCATGCAGGGGAGCGGCTTTCCTGCCGCCCCCCTGCAAAGTGCCACCCTAGGCCTGGGGGTGTGCCCCCCAAAGTCTTTGTTTGTCTAGGCCTGGGCCAAGATACAGCACTGCCTATAGGTAAAAATCATACAAGAGAGTTTACTCCCACTTTAACAGCTTACAATAAAGTTACAATAGTTAGGAATGGTTCTAGTGTACCTCGCCATTTGTCAGGCTTGTATTTTTACAATTACAATGCATCCGGAAAGTATTCACATAGCTTCACCTTTTTCGCATTTTGTTATGTTACAGCCTTAGTCCAAAATGTATTAAATTCATTATTTTCCGCAATTCTACAAACAAAACCCCATAATAACAACGTGAAAGAAGTTTTGTTTGAAATCTTTGCAAATTTATTAAAAGTAAAAAATGAAAAAAAAATCACATGTACATAAGTATTCACAGCCTTTGTTCAATAGTTTGTTGAAGTGCCTTTGGCACCAATTTCAGCCTCAAGTCTTTTTGAGTATAATGCTACAAGCTTGGCACACCTATTTTTTGGACATTTTCTCTCATTCTTCTTTTCAGGACCTCTCAAGCGCCATCAGGTCGGATGGAGATTGTCAGTGCACATCAATTTTCAGATTTCTTCAGAGATGTTCAATCGGGTTCAAGTCTGGGCTCTGGCTGGGCCACTCAAGGACATTCACAGAGTTGTCCCATTGCCACTCGTTTGTTATCTTGGCTTAGAGTGGTTATCCTGTTGAAAGATGAACGATCGCCCCAGTCTGAGGTCCAGAGCGCTCTTGAGCAAGTTTTCAAGTCTCTGTACATTGCTGCATTCATCTTTCGCTCAATCCTGACTAGTCTTCCAGTTCCTGCCACTAAAAAACATCCCCACATCATGATGCTGCCACCACCATGCTTCACTGTAGGGATGGTATTGGCCAGGTGATGAGCGATGCCTGGTTTTCTCCAGACATGATGCTTGGCATTCAGGCCGAAGAGTTCAAGCTTTGTTTCATCAGACCAGATAATTTTGTTTCTCATGGTCTGAGAGTCTCTCAGGTGCCTTTTGGCAAACTTCAGTGTGCTGTCATGTGCCTCATATAGAGGAGTGGCTTCCGTCTGGCCATTCTACCAAACAGGCCTGATTGGCGGAGAGATGGTTGTTTCTCTGGAAAGGTTCTCCTCTTTCTACAGTGAAATGTTGGATCTCTGTCAAAGTAACCATCGGGTTCTTGGTCACCTCCCTGACTAAGGCCCTTCTCCCCCGGTTGCTCAGTTTGGTCAGGCGGCCCACACTAGGAAGAGTCCTGGTGGTTCCAAACTTCTTCCATTAATGGATAATGGAGACCACTGTTCTCATTGGGACTTTCAATGCTGCAGAAATGTTTCTGTTCCCTTCCTCAGATCTGTGCCTCGATACAATCCTGTCTCGGAGGTCTACAGACAATTCCTCAGACTAAATGGCTTGGTCTGTGCTCTGACATGCACTGTTAACTGTGGAGCCTTATATAGACAGGTGTGCGCCTTTCCAAAACATGTCCAATCAACTGAATTTACAACAGGTGGACTCCAATCAAGTTGTAGAAACATCTCAAGGATGATCAGTGGAAACAGGAGGCACCGGAGCTCAATTTTGAGTGTCATGGCAAAGGCTGTGAATACTTATGTACATGTGATTTTTTTTGTTTTTTATTTTTAATAAATTTGCAAAGATTTCAAGCAAACTTTTTTCACGTTGTCATTATGGGGTATTGTTTGTAGTGTTTTCAGGAAAATAATTAATTTAATCCATTTTGCAATAAGGCTGTAACATAACAAAATATGAAAACAGTAAAGCGATGTGAATACTTTCTCGATGCACTGTGCAGCTGATACCGGTACTATACTGTATAGCAGTGTTTCTCAACCTTTTTCCAGTCAAGGCACCCTTTAAAATTCTGCACAATATCGAGGCACCCCATTACATCCCATTACGCTGGCAGCTATAAGGTTGTAATGGTGCACAATGATAACCTGTGGCTTTGTGTAACCAAAAGGCAGGTTTCATGCACCCACTTGCTTATATACAATTTTTGGGCAGTTTTTCATCATTTTGAAAAGTCACCCCTGAAGAAACCTAAAGGCACCCAGACTGCCTGGGTACACTGGTTGAAAAGGCTGCTGTATAGGATGGTTTATATGTGTATTTTTGATGTTTTGTTATTATAGTGTAGCAAGGTCTCCGACCTCCTTCAGTCTAATGAGGACCTCCAGGGCTAGAGATAGCTGACATCCTTCTGTATATGGTGGGTTGTGAGGCATAGTGGGTGCAAGGTGAAAGTTATTGGGCGCCAGACACTTCTTGAATGCAAAAGAGATATTTATTTCTCTTACAATCTTTTATGGGGGAAAGAGAGTTAGGGCCAGGACACCCTTAAGTAGTGGCAAGTTCAATTGGTAGACTCAGAGACTTCAATAGGAGGACAGCCATGCAGGGAAAGACCTCCAGCAAGAAGCCACATCTGCATGTGCAGGAATGCTGTCTCCTATGGCAACAGTCTTTAACAGTTCCTAACACAAAGCGCAACAGTTCTTTCACCTTCACTACAACTTCTCCTTGTAGTTCTTCTGCACACTGAGATCCCTCTGATTCACTGACTCTGAATCCCTCGAGCTCCTCTAATCAACACAGTGGTATCTTCCTCAAGTGTCACCCCCACTTCCCTGCTAAGTCCCTAGCTTGGCACTCTAGATACTTCCCAAGCTTCACCCCACTGGCCTGCTCAGTCCCTGACTTGACACACAAGGCTGCTCTGCAAGCATCACCTCTACTGGTTGGGTCCCTGACTTGATCACCGCCTGAAGTTTTCCGATTCTCCACCGTGCCCGTTCGGTGAGAATGCTGCTCTAGTACTTGTTCAGTTACTCACTGTGGTCCCTGGTAATAAGGTGGTTGATCCCTTAGTGGCGATAGCTTTCCTTCTACCTCCAACCACTGACAGGTTCTCCGGCCAGAAGAACCGTCACTTTTAGTTGGACTGCAAGCCGCAATCCCAACCCTGCGCTGCTCTCTTGCTTCTGGATAGACTAAACTAATATGTTTACATATCACAGCAAGCACATATGACACACAACATTAGAGGTATTTTATTCTTACAAAGCAAATACACCTTTGCACACTGGTACAGAGTAATATTTAGTGTTTCTCTCCCTCACTTAGCTAAATTGACCCGAGAGCTGAAAGAGAAGAGCAGAGAAGGGGCAAACTAGGGTGTCCACAGGCTCGTGGTGTCAACCTTATCATCCTATCCTCATTAATTCTTAAACGCTGGCATCTGGCCCATACAGTGCCCAAGGTTCTAGTGCTGCACAATAAAACCCTGTGACTTTGTTTAACAAAAAGGTAGACCTGATTCACCCACTTTTTGACAATTTATGGTCAGTTTGGGGCACTTTTTGGGGAATTTTGCCAAGGCAACCATGAAGAACCCAGAAGGCACCCCAGGTAGAAAAAGGCTGGCTTAGAGCAGAAATCTACATACTCTATGTAAGTGGGTAATTACTGCAGTTGGTTTGTTTTATCCCTGTAGTTGTAGTTTAATCAAATGCCAGATGTATTGAAAAATAACAGCGATCAACAGACTGCATTTAGAATAAATAGACCTGAAGTAAATCTGCATTGGCAGTCTCACAGTGAAAATTTGACTAGTGAGACTTAACAAGTTTATTTTAAGCTGATCTTTAAAACAAACACGTTTTTGCCAGTAATGCTGTGCCAACCATTCTTTATTTCTTTTATCTAAACAACATATTCTGATAAAATGCATATGGCATGTTTCTGCCTGTTTGAAGCCTCCATGAGAAATCCTTAGAAATATATAGCCAACTAATAGAAAAAATCTTAATAATATTTTGGTGAATTAGTATAGTTAGGCTGCTTCCACCGTTAAAAAAAGCTTCTGAAAAGCTCAAGAAAGTTGCTTTCCTTTAAAATCAATGATTGTGTTTACACTGGGGCAGTGCGTTTCCGTTGTGGAGTAGTTAAAAAAATGCACCAAAAATGCACCTTCCCATAAAAGGCAATGAAAAATGCGGCAGTGTAGTTGTCGGATGAGGGAAGACAGCGGCGGGCGGTCACGTGAGTGCCTAGAAGCGCTCTTATATAAGGTATGCAGTTACATATTTTATTATAAAGAACATACACTGGTGCACATAATGTAATCTAACACAGGGGGGTTATAGCAAGAAAAAAAAGTGTCTTTACAACCACTCTAAGATCTCCAAACAAAACATTTATTTGTTTTGTATAGAATGTAGAAGGGTTAGAACCTTAGGACCTGCTTTGCAGGTCAGGGACAACAACAACAAAAAAAGGCAGCACTTTACTTCCTCTTTGATTCCATTTTAATAAACAAACCCAATGTGATTTTTTGAATGATCTTTCTGAGAATGACCTAATCCTCAATCATTATGAACAAGAGATCTGCCTGGGTGTTACCAGCATTATTTGTGACCCTTGCTTACTTTTCAAGAGATACTGTATATGGCACTATATTAAGGTGTTTCTAAATCCAAAGGCTAGGTCCACATTAATCTGTACTCTAAAAAGCAATCCTCAATCCTGCTGCCTCCTGAATGTCTGTATTTTTTTTTCTTTTGGCCCCATTTATCTGAATGGCTGAGTTTGACAGGTGGTGCCACCTTTCAACTTGGCATGCTGTGTTAAATTTGCTGCGGCTTCAACACAAAGTATTGTGGCCACTTCAACAGTTTTGCCTGGCTGTATTTTACACTTTAGATGGGCGTACGGGGGGTGGTCCACCAATGCCTCCTCAGTGATGGATTTATATCCATCACTGAGGAGGCATTGGTGGACCAGAGCCCAGTGCTTCTCATATACTCCATCTTGATTGTTATCATCCAGGCAGAAATTCAAAGATGTCTTCCTCTCTTTATCTTCATTGCACAGGGGATCAGGGAATTAGTATTTTACAAAAGGTAGATATTAGTGTTTGTGCTTTCAGTTCTGCTCACAGGAAGTTACAAGAACACTACTTTTTTGCAATATCAATAGGTAGTTGCTGAAAATGTCCTTAGCCTTAAAAATTTGAATTATTGCATCCAGCACATCTAAGAACTAGTAAGCTGCATTATATTACATTTTTGTTCTTGGATATCCTTCAAGATATTTTTGTGGGCTTATGCATCTTAAAAAAATGTTCAGTAGTAATTAGGTGTGATATTGGAGGTGGAAGTACACTTGTTCCAACTTACAGGTCTTGCCTACCTAATGTAGGGATCTGCTGCCCTCTACTATCTGAATTTGTAAATGTCTGTAAATATATTATGTATGCACTTCCTTCCCCTGGGCTGTTAGGTTTGAAACCCCAGAAGGTGGAAATGTAGAGATAGAAAAATCTCAGCCACGTATCCTGTCTATGCTTCGAAATCCCAAGCTAGAAGGGACCATTATGCAGGTATTCCTATGATCTGTTTAACTGCAGCTGCTGAGGGTATAGCTAAATTCTTGTGACAGAGTATCTCTGCCCTATCCTTGTTATTATTTCACATGCACAGAGCCAGATAGCTAGGCCTACTGTATGTGTAGTGATCACCTTCCAGTATATTAGTAGGTGAACCTGTTTATTGCAATAGAGTTTATATGTGGGTCCTGTTATTTTATTTATATGCAGCTCCCTTTTTCTAGGTTACACAGTCCCTTTTGATCTGGGACTCTGTAGATAATTTTAGCTTGAGGCTTAATAACCAGTATAGGCGTAGGCTTCTGGTGGCCTTGCCGGGATCATAGGTTTAGAGGCAGGGGCGTTGCTGCGAAAGATCTGGGACTAGAGCCCATAACAGCGGTCACCAACCTTTTTGCATGCCCGCAGGGAGGGGGAGACCGGTGGTAAGCAATTTTTCACAGGCGATGGCTGGTGTTGGCGCTACAATCATCATGGTATAATGGTTGATATGGTGTCCGGGTGATTGAAGTGCATTATTTCTATTGTTACATTCTAATATATAATGAAGTGGTTCAACTCGCCATACTGCAGAATCAGTGGGAGCCCTGGGCGTGTCACTTGCCACATCTCCTGCCACCAGATGCAGCATGTCACTTGCGACCACCGCCTGTCACCAGATGCAGCGTGTTACTTGCCACCATCACCTGCCACTAGATGTGGATTGTCACTTGCCATGTCGCCTGCCACCAGATGTGGATTGTCACTTGCCACTTTCACCTGCCACCATTTGCAGATTGTCATTTGCCACGTCTCCTGGCACCATTTGCAGATTGCCACATCTCCTGCCACCATTTGCAGATTGTCACTTGCCACATAACCGGCCACCAGATGTGGGTTGTCACTTGCCAACTGATGTGGATTTTCACTTGCCAGTGCCACCAAATGTGCATTAATGCTGTATTAGTGGCAGGCTGACAGCACTGGTCCATTTATTGAGAGCAGGAGAGCGGTGATGCGTGGCGGGCAGTGAGAGATGTCCTCCTGCTGCACCACCGACATCTCTGCTCGCCCGCTCGCTTCTCTCCTCTCCTCTGCCTCTCTCATGCAGCCAACCCACCTGACGCAGCAGCCGCAACCCACTGGTTAGGCAGGGAGCCTGCGGCAAGAGACTCTGGGCTATGGGCCCCAGATTCTGGGCTATAGCCCCAATAGCCATCCCCTAGCAATGCTCCTGCTTAGAGGTCCAGTTGCATGTAAGATTAGAAACTATTAGGGAGGGACTAAAGCACAGAGTAGATAGGCTGATTCTGAGTTCCAGTGCCATCACACATTTCTTGCTGGTGAAAAGCTCTGTTCTAGACTGGTTGGACAACAGTTGTAGAATTGTAGAATCCCCCTGTGGCTGCTGATCTTGTCTTCAGGTCTCTGACACAAAGACAGAAGCCACATCATCCTCAGGGCTCCCTGTTACTAGTACCAACATTCATCTGGAGGTATCTCTAATAGTATCTATACATACCTGGATATATGTGCACAAAGCCAGCAGGACTCCTTTGCTGATAATACCTGTTTGTAATTTGGAAGTATGTAGTGTTAATAATCACGTCCTATATGAAGCTTGTGTTATTTATATACTGGTGTGCATCTGTTTACTTATAGTAAATGTTAAATATTGGTTGCAGTAGGTTTTTGGCTCCAAATTACTTTGTTTAGTTTACGGATTCATATCCCAGGAAGAGAATCCCCTCTATTTACAGAGGCCCTGTCCTGGGTGGAGGCACTGCCAACTTTATTATCAAACCCATAATTTAGCGAAGGTTCTGGTTCTCTTATTTACCCACAGGTTTAGCACAGTATCCTGTTTGGGGTGGGCCATTTCTCATAACCCACAGATTTGGATCAATTTATAAGACAGATCAGTGGATGTACACCAGGCTACAATTACAATACATGTAATTGTGTCCAGAGTTATATTGTAATTAAAAACTCCATAAATCCTGGGGTAGTAGATGATGAGTTATTGTTGTTAAATATTTGTCCATTTGGATATGCCCATCATGTATCCTAATCTATGAAGATCTGTGACACATAAAGTGGTTGTAAACCCTTACATATACCCAGTGAAGTGACTGGCCTCAGGTGATACACAGCAATTAAATAAATCCTCCTACATAAGTTGTAGCTGTTTATCTGCAGTCTTCTCTTCTCTACATCCATTAAAAGTCCAGAATATACAAAGCTGTCAGAAAAAAGGGGGTGGAGAGCTGAAATTACACTCTGCATAGCTCAGTGAGGAGAGCTCTAAGAGCTGATTGGGGAAAGGAACCAGAGGCGGCTCTCTAATTAGGCAAATTAGGTGGTCGCCTAAGGCCTCGCACTCCTAGGGGCCTCGCGGCCGCCTAATTCTGATGTGTGTGTTACAGTTGAAGGGAATATCATGCAATTTATACAGTTAACTTCTGTTGCTTTAATTATTTTTCCCATTTTGGGCATGAGTGGGGCCTCATGTCTAAGATTTGCCTAAGGCCTCACAAAGCCTAGAGCCGCCTCTGAAAGGAACACACCTCCCTTCACACAGCACACAGGAACAGAGCCAAGGAAGTCAAGCAGCTGGAGGTCCCTCCCCTGTCACCTTTTTTTTTCTCTTGGTGTCAGGAGAACTTGTCACAAGTGATTCATGGTGGTAGCAGAGGAACAAGCCAGCAGATAGAAATGACATGTAGTGCTCTTAATTGTGACAAGTACACACTATAGAAGGATATGCTTTGTTTGTATTTCATGTCTGAGGTTTACAACGGCTTTAAAGGAGTTGTAAAGGCAGAAGGTTTTTTATCTTAATGCATTAAGATAAAAAAAACTTCTGTGTGTAGCAGCCTCCCCAATTACTTACCTGAGCCCCATATCTCTCTCTAGCGATGTCTTAGCCATCCTCTTTCAAGTCGGATGGAAGTAGAACCGATGTTGCATGGCAAAGTCAGATAGACAGTTGTACAACAGTCGTGTCATACCAGTGTGTACCTGGCCTAAGGGAGGGTCATAACCCTTGTCAGTTTAGTTTTTGCCATCTATGTCTCATTGGGGAGATTTCCCTTCACATCCTGTCCCAGAGCCAAAACAGGAAGTGAGAAAATCCCTGCAAATTAAGGGAATGCCTTGAGAAACCCCAGCTCACCAGAACCAGTGTCCCCATTGGAATATTTCCAATCTATTACTTTTCTGGGGACAACACAAAATTTTCTTTTACTTTCACTTATAATTGTAAACAGGACAAATATAGAGGGTAAAACTCCTTAATGGGGGCACAGACAGCAATAAAAACTGAGAGGTGTTGTAATCTCTCTCCACGCTTTCCAAAACTAAAAAAAACATTATTTTGCCTTTATTTGTATTTTAAGCTTTGTGCTTATGGGTCCTTTTTTGTTTTCAGTACTGTTCAAGATTGGATTAAAACAATGATGTCACCTTCTGCCAAGGAGAATTCCACTTGCCAGGCATGAATGTGAACTCTTTTCTATTTAGGTGGCATAGGGACACAGAGGAAGAACAATTGCACTAATTTATACAACATGGAAAGCATGTTTTTCCTTTATGCTAATGGCCTAAAATTCGCTACATCTTCCAAATACTGAGGAATGAAAGGCTTTTCATATCTTTAGTCTCATTATCTTGTTTGGATAATGTTGTAAATCCCTCTTTAGTAATGTTGCTAGGAGCAAACATTGTGTCAAGTGGATTTTAGTTAACACATATATGGAAAGGGTTTATCCTATTTCAACCACTTCTGCTTCGAAAGATTTACCCCCCCCCCCCCTCTTCATGACCAGGCCATTTTTGTGATACGGCACTGGGTTATTTTAACTCACAATTGAGTGGTCATGCGACACCGTACCCAAATACAAATTATATCCTTTTTTCCCCACAAATAGAGCTTTCTTTTGGTGGTATTTGATCACCTATGTGCTTTTTTTTTTTTTTTTTTGGTGCTATAAAAATAAAAAAGACAGACAGTTTTAAAAAAAAATATATATATATATTTTCTACTTTCTACTATGAAACACATCCAATAAAAAAAAAAAAAAATATATATATATATATATATATATATCAAATTTCTTCATCAATTTAGGCCAATATGTATTCTGCTACATTTTTTTGGTAAAAAATAAAATAAAAATCTCAATAAACGTATATTGATTGATTTGCACAAAAGTTAAAGCGTCTACAAACTATGGGATATATTTATAGCATTTTTATTTATTTATTTATTACTAGTAATGGTGGCAATCAGCAACTTATAGCAGGACTATGATATTCAAACACTAATTGACACTTTTTTGGGGAACCATTGACACTAATACAGTGATCAGTGCTAAAAATATACACTGTCACTGTACTAATGACACTGGCTGGGAAGGGGTTAACTGTGTGCCTAGCCTTTGTTTTATTACAGTGTGGGAGGTGCTTTTACTAGGGGAAGATGTGGATCCTTATCTCTTCTTTGTAGAGACACAGGATCCATGCCTTCCCTCCTGTCAGAACGGCAATCTGCCTTGTTTACATAGGAGACTACAGTTCTGCCTCTCTGCAGGATGATCGGCATGTGCCGGTAGACATCGAGTCCACCGTACCCACTGTGTATAATCACAGCGGAATTGGGCTGGCGTGCGTTCGCGCACTCCTACCCGGAAGTGCAGGATCATGAATATATACACAGCGGCCGCCGTGTAGCAGTAAAACTGCTATAGGGCGGTCAGCAAGTAGTTAAGACACATGCAAAAAATTGGCAAAAAAGGCATGCTGGAAGATACATTTTGAGAGAATACATTGTCAGTGTGATAGACAGTGTCATAGTATTGGGGTCATAGGGGCTGACCAGACCTGTGTTCCCAGAGGGCGTGCAGGAAAGGTAGGTAATGACTGTGGAATGATTCAATGCTCATTTCGCCTCCGGGTGATGGAGATACTTTACATTGATGGATGGAGCCATTGCTACTCTTCACATTGGTATTACCGTATTACACAAAGTTCTTGCTGCAGTTTCAGTGACCAGCCTACAAAAGATTTTGGTATAGGAAAATATTTCTGTACGCATAAATGTGCATTTTTACATACCTTCAAACTATGACAGTACTGGCAGGGGCATTGCTAGGTGGCAAAAAAAACATGGGCTTCAGCTCAAAGTCTGAGCCAAGCACCGGGGGGGGGGGGGGGGGGGGTAAATACCAGTAATTAACTCCAGTGAGTACCAGTGCTGTCACATCAAAATATTTCCAGACTAATAAAGTTTTAAAAGTAAAATGCTGTATATTATATCCTAGTGTCCCAGTCTGACCTGCCTCTAGGCTGATGTCTTAGAGATTCAAAGCTTAATTGTTATACCTTTCCAATGTACAGTAGTTATATATAGGCAGTCACAGCACCTGTTTTCAAATATTTTTAAAAACCTGTTGTCATAGTAACTGTATTCCAGTTCTGCGCAAAGCTTGGCCTCGTGTATCTTTTCAGTGTTTATATATGGAATTACGTACACTCACCGGCCACTTTATTAGGTACATCTCCTCAATTGCTTGGTAACACAAATTGCTAATCAGCCAATCGCATGGCAGCAACTTGATGCATTTAGGCATCCAGACGTGGTGAAGACGACTTGCTGAAGTTCCATACGAGCATTAGAATGGGGAAGAAAGGGGATTTAGGTGACTTTGAACATGGCATGGTTGTTGGTGCCAGATGGGCTGGTCTGAGACTGTATTTCAAAAACTGCTGAACTACTGAGATTTTCTCTAGGGTTTACAGAGAATGGTCCAAAAAAGAAAAAATTACCAGTGAGCGGAAGTTGTGTGGACAAAAATGCCTTGTTGTCAGAGGTCAGAGGAGAATGAGCAGACAGCTGGTTCCGGGTGACAGAAAGGCAACAGGAACTCAAATAACCACTTGTTACAACTAAGGTATGCAGAATACCATCTCTGAACGCACAAGACATTAAACCTTGAAGCAGATGGGCTACAGAAGCAGAAGACCACACCAGGTGCCACTCCCGTCAGCTAAGAACAGAAAAGTGAGGCTACAATTTACACAGACTTACCATAATTGGACAATTGGACGACTGGAAAAACATTGCCTGGTCTGATGAGTCTGGATTTCAGCTGTGACATTCAGATGGTAGGGTCAGATTTTGGCATAAACAACATGAAAGCATGGATCCATCCTGTGTTGTCAGTGGCATATCCAGGGTATGGCAGATATGGAAAGTGCCATGGGCGCCATATGAAGGGGGTGCTCGAGAGTGGCTGGGCAGCAAGGCACTTACAGGAGTCTCTTCTTAAAATGGCCCTGGTATCGCCACTGTTACTCACTGTCAACCTGGGGGGGGGGGATCCTGGCCGTCGGAGACTGCTTTAGGTCGTTCACCACTGGCCCCTGGCTCACTGCCCAAACTGGTTGCTAGCCGTGGCCCGCCTGGCGTCTAGCAACCAGTAACATCACAAGGAGGAGAGAGGCAGAGACCCAGCATTCACAGCGGGGAGGATTTAACTTCCTCCACCTCCACGCCCACTGCTTAGCTCCACCCACCTCCTCTCTGCATCTTCTCCAACGTGCACAAGAAACATGTGAGGCACAGGCACTGACTCAAGTGCACAAAGAGAGAGAGGAGTTTAGGCAGTGGTGTCCCGGTGTCCCCCTAGATTATTTCCATAACAGTGAGGCAAAGTGTCACCCTACTCTGCAAGCAGTTCAGTTCTAGGTGTATGGACCCAGAGTGGGTCATCTGTAGGTATACAGTACACAATTCTACCATTAGTGCACACAGTGGAAAGCTGTGTACTCAAGGATTGCCTGCATCCAGCATATTTCCAAGTGTGTCAGATGACTTGTCACCTCCAGTGTGCTTTGGTTCCTTCCTTAATGTGGTTGTATACCCTTAAAGCTTTTCTGAATTCAGGTGTAACCCCCCCCCCCAGAGTCCCCCTTTTACTTACCTGAACCCGGTGTTTCCAGCTCCAGCCGCTGTCCTCATTGGACAGATTGAAAGCAGCAGCAGCCATTGGCTCCCGCTGCTGTCAATCAAATCCAGTGACATGGGAGCCAGGGGGCGGGGCCGAGTTCTGCTGTCTGTGTCAATGGATGCAGCAGCGGGACTCGGGAGTGTGCCCGCATGAGGGCCCCCTTGAAAAGCGGGTCTCTGAGGAGCCAGGAGCGCCATGGAAGGGAACCCCAGGAGAGGAGGATTGGGTCCACTCCATGCAAAACCCTTGCACAGAGGAGGTAAGAATTCCATGTTTGTCACGAAGCTTTACAATCACTATAAACAAGCTTGGATTTTTGACCTAGAAGATTTCAGTGGCATAGCAAGCAGGACAGTTATTAATTACTTTCTTTTAAGGGAGGACTGTATTTCAATTTTGGAAAATAGGGACAATTACTTGTAATCATATCTAAACCCAAGAACAAGAAATAATATATTGCAGTTTACCAATCCTTAGACATGGTAACTGCATTAGTTAACTTTTTTAAGATTTTTTCCCTTTACGTCCAACTGCTGATTCTGCCAGTAACATGCTTTCTGTTCTACATTAACAATGCTGCTCCTCCATATACAAGTATGATCAATGGGCATTGGATAGGCAGACTGTTAGATCTACATAGCACTCTTCACTTCTGTTAAAGTAAAGTCATATTGTAATTGGATGTTATTAAAAATTACCTTTCCTGTTCAATCTGCAGCTTTGTAATTTTTTTGTAAAATGCAATGCAATATGACTACCTGAATGTGTACAGAAAGCCCCCCCCCCCCCCAAAAAGCATAATTTCCTGCTTGTGTGATTGGCTCACAGATTTTCCAGAAGTTTGCACTAAGATTCAAGTCAGATTTTTGGCATCTCCTGCAACAAAAAAATAAATTTTTGGTGAGAGACTCCCAATAGGAAATCACGTCTAAAGAGATGCAGACCCTGCAATTTTCCTCATTAGTGCCCTGCAGGTGCAGCAGCTGGTTAATAATTATGAAACCACTCCCATTAGACTCACTCAGCACAGAGAAACACACAGGGATTTCTTCTGAATAATAAGGCCTCATGCACACGGACGTTTTAAAAAACGGGCTGTAAAGCTAGGTCGAACGCCTGGAAAAAGCAGCCTAAAAAAACTTGACTTTTACTGTGTTTTGCATTGGCGGTTTTGCACGTTTTTTAGCGTCAGCGTTAATTAGCGTTTTTTAACCGCTTCCCGACCGGCCACTGCATATATACGTCAGCAGAATGGCACGGGCAGGCAGAATCACGTACCTGTACGTGATCGTGCATGTGCCTGCCCGTGGGTCGCGCGCGCGCCGCTAGCGGCGCGCTCGCGACCCGGTCGGGAGCTCCGTGACCCCGGCCGCGGGACCAGCGGACCCGATCGCCGCTGGTATCCCGCGATCGGGTTACGGAGCGGAAGAACGGGGAGAGGTCTATGTAAACAAACCTCTCCCCGCGCTTCCTACACTGACTGTCAGTGATCGGCGGTTCCCTGTCATCGGGAACGCCGATCAATGACGTCACACGTACAGCCACGCCCCCCTACAGTAAACACAACACATCACGTCACACTGACTCCTCCCCGCCCCCTTGTGGTTAACCCCCTAACTACAACTGTCATTTACATAGGAATCAGTGCTATTTAAATAGCACTGATTTCTGTATAAATGACAAATGTCCCAAAAATGTGTCAAAAATGTCCGATGTGTCCGCCAAAATGTCGCAGTCACAATAAAAATCGCTGATCGCCGCCATTACTAATAAAAAAAAAAATATTAATAAAAATGCTATAAAACTATCCCCTATTTTGTAAACGCTATAACTTTTGCGCAAACTAATCAATAATCGCTAATTGCGATTTTTTTTACCAAAAATATGTAGAAGAATACGTATCGGCCTAAACTGAGGAAAAAAAATGTTTTTTTATATATTTTTTGGGGATATTTATTATAGCAAAAAGTAAAAAATATTGCATTTTTTTCAAAATTGTCGCTGTATTTTTGTTTATAGCGCAAAAAATAAAAACCGCAGGGGCGATCAAATACCACCAAAAGAAAGCTCTATTTGTGGGAAAAAAAGGACGCCAATTTTGTTTTGGAGCCACGTCGCATGACCGCGCAATTGTTAGTTAAAGCGACGCAGTGCCGAATTGCAAAAAGGGGCCTGGTCCTTTGGCTGCCAATTGGTCCGGGGCTGAAGTGGTTAAAGAAAAACACATCTCTAATTTACTATACAGGGATTACAGTGTCCAATCAACTTTTTGCAGCAAAAAAACACTGCAGCTCAAAAACGCTGATGCGCGTTTTTGCGCGATTCGCGTTTTTACAGCTCTAGCGCCACGCCATGGAACGCACTGGTCCTGGGTTTTTTTTACAGCTTAAAAACGCCTATGCCATTTGCAGCTCAAAAACGCCTAGGTGGGCATGAAGCCATAGACTAACATGGTTTTTAAGCTGCAAAAAAACGATCAAAAACGCGGCTGCAAAAACGTCCGTGTGCATGAGGCCTAAAAGGAAAGAATCTGCAACAAAGTTTGTTAAAATCCTTGCCATGTACATAGATCAGGGTTTTTTCTCAGCAGAAGAGGAGTTACTCTTTAAATTGTATGCTGCGAATAGCGGCACAGAGTACATGAAGTTATCAGCTCACAGGATTTCTGGTGGGATCAACAAATATACCAAAATGTGCACATCTAACAGACCAAAAGGAAGTAAATAATAGACTTAATCTGAGTTTAAAGGCAATCTATGGTCATGAAGGAGATCTATGGGGAGGAAGAAGCAGCCCAGCGCATTTTTTTTTTCTTTTATATATCCTACCTAAAACCTACCTACCTACACTCACACTGATACTTATTAAAAAAATGTCCTTTTCTTTTAATCTTACGAAAAATACCTTCGACCCTGACACTGACCCAAATGAAACCCTGATCTTGCAATGTTTTCTTTCTTTATTTAGGAGAAAAAATGCAATGGGGTTGATTTACTAAAACTGGAGAGTGCAAAATCTGGTGCAGCTGTGCATGGTAGTCAATAAGCTTCTAACTTAAAGTGAATATAAACCCGATTCATTAAATTTGACCTAGGCACATATATCTGTAGTGTTTACTTATCTCTCTCCAGAGCACTAAGTCCCGTGTCTTTCTGCTGTTTCGTTCCTCTGTTATCAGCATGATAACTTCTGACAAGTTCTCTGAGACTGGAGATAAAACCTGCCTGAAATGTGTGTCATGGTGGGTGCTATAAATAGATTAATAGAGAGCTTGTCTATTCACAGCAGAGCTCTGAAAGTATCTTCGTTCTTATGCCCATGTGGAGTGGAGGTGTGTGCCCTCCAATCAGCTGTCACACAGTGTATGCCAAGAATCCACTTGTACTGCTGAATGAGGAAGTGAAAATTCTAACACGATGTAAGAATTCTAAAGAATATAGCAAGCTGAAGACAGCAGATATGCATGTAAAACTTATGTAGGAGGATTTGTTTCATGTCTGTGTATCACCTGAGGCTGTTCCATTTGACTGGGTATAGGAGAAGGTTTACATCCAGCTTGTTTAATTAAGCTTTGAAAAAAAAATGTTGCATGGTTTTAGTAAATCGACCCCAATGTATCTTTCTCTTCATTCAGGAAAGAAAAACACCCTGAACAGTAACTGATAACTGTGATAGCCAATCAGAGGCTATCACAGTGATAAGATGATCGGGAACTAGGTCTCCCGGTTCCCAATCGTTCGTAGGAGACCCAGGGCTCACGGTGAGAGACCATTTTCTATGTTGGGGAGCATATATGC
The DNA here is from genome assembly GCA_028564925.1 of Lithobates sylvaticus. Taxonomy (NCBI): domain Eukaryota; kingdom Metazoa; phylum Chordata; class Amphibia; order Anura; family Ranidae; genus Lithobates; species Lithobates sylvaticus. The sequence goes on along the minus strand of CM053028.1, from coordinate 301,425,120 downwards.
ATCCACATGGGAGAAAACGCACTTCAGTGAGGCCTCACATATGTGTACACTTGGCAGAAGTAGTTAATGTGCCACCAGCCACCAATAATTGTGGGATTGTTTTTGGGAATACGCATAAAGTGTTTTGGGTTTATCTTTCAACTTGCCTCCACTAATAATGGAAAACTTGCTCTTGGCTTCAAGGAGTGACTTTTAAGGGCTAGGCGCACTGTAATTTATTTTTTAATCACCTAGAAATCATCTTTCTTCGTAACTTCCAAAAAATTGCAACAAAAGTGAGATCCTGGCATGTCTATTTAACAAAAAAGGGTAATTTGGGTTGTTCATACTGCAATAGCATTTTTATTTAGCGTGCTGTTTACTAAATAGTAAGGGAACTTTAATGACTGAGTAATTGTCAGTCAAACTGTCATAGCAATGAAAACTGAAATATGCATTTGACTGGAATAGGTGTAACATTCCGAACCTAAAGTGGTTAAGTATATCTAAACTATGTGAACAGAGCTATGGGGGTACCTCATCCTATATAACGTTAAATAAAAAAGACTAGGAAGGAACACCAACCAGATAGACTATCCCGGTACCTGAACAAAATGTAAAGTAAATATTTATAAATTTCTAGATATTTTTATTGATACAAAATATAATACATAAATTTAGAATTAAAAAAAAAAAAAGATAGATGTCAAATCTATATTCACATAAAGGTGCAAAGAATCATAAAGTATGTCACAAATACTGGTTGATACTGGTTGACGCATTTCGCCAACGGCTTCTTCAGAACCAAGTAACGACAGTCATGACACCTAAATAGATCACAGAGAGCATGGGAGATATGAAAGGCAGATGGTCAATTTGATATCATAATTATATTATTTTAGATTATTCAAAAATCCATAGGTGTAAATCACACCAATATACACAATTAATACATTTTACGAGCCTACCTTGAAAAAGTCTACATCTAAAAAGCCAACATTAAAGGTGGCTTGATCACCTGGAGGCGGTGTGTTACCCCAGGATAAAAATGGAATAATAAAAATGGACAATATGTACGTGCTTAGAGGACTTGAAGCAGACAAGGATAAGGAGAATCTGTTTATACAAAAAAGAAAAAAAAAGAATAATCTAAAATAATATACATATACAAATATAAACATTTTCTACTCTATCCAAGAAAAAAAAGAATATTACTGTTCCACAATGCACAAGGGGATCCTCAAAGTACCCACTGGACCTTCAGAGGTGAGGTGAAGTCCCATGTAGCGAGGACAAAAAAGGAAATGGGGTCAGCTGGATGGGGCTTCAATTTTTGAGTATGGGGTCCTATGGAATTCTGGGGGTGGAGAGTTAACCTTTATGTAGCAATGAATGTGGTGACTAGGAGAGCTTTCATGTCTTATTGTTGATGCGCACTTCTATGACTGACCTTATAGTTAATTTATAAATAAATATATCACTTTAATATTTCGATATTTACAGCAAATGTTCATTTTTGAGAATCCTTCATGATTGATGTCTCATTTTCTTTTCCTGTGACCACTGAACATTCATAAATATGAAATCACAATGTGCATACTGACATGTGACCGCCCCAGAGTCTGGAATGTGTTCCTTAGCAATAGCATTAAGTGGATTAAATTACTTCTGAAGGAAACAGAATAAGGTGCTACCATTTGTTCCCACACAGTACTGCATTACAATAAATGAACACAGTAAGGGGCAAAAACTTCACATATTTGAAATTACTGCTAAAATTTGTCATATTTTAAAGTCGAAGAATCTCAAGTATGTGTTGACTTGTAAGCTATATTACTTAATTATGTTTCTATGTCAAAGTTCTCCAAGCTGTTTTAATGAAAATGTAAACATCTTTTCTTTTGAGGAAGGTCCCCTTCCTGCCAAGGCCTATTTTCAGTTTTCAGTGCTGTCGTACTTTGAAGCACAATTGCATGGTCATGCAACGCTGTACCCAAATTACATTTTTTAACATTTTTGAGACAGAAAATTGAGAATTAACATAAGCTTACACAATAACTGATAAAGTTAAAATTTTGTTAACAGTATAAGGTTTTTGTAAAATTATATTTTCCACTTGGATGGGGGTGATGTTGGTAGAGATATACTTTAGCCTTGCACAGAGTGGGAAAGGATAAAGCAGAGGCGTCCAATCTGCGGCCCAAGACAGCTATGATCAACACTAAATCGTAAACTTACTTAAAAATGTTGATTATTTTTTTTATGTTTTTATTTTTTTAAATGTAAAAATGCGTTTACACTTAGTGAACACATGCAGCTGAAGAAAAAATTGACAGAGTCTTTTTACTGGACCTTTAAAAGTTTTATCTTCCCAAAGAAAAATCTCCCACGCTTCACAATCACGCCTTATTCAAGTCATCAGTTTTTGGCAGCAACCAATAATTGTGCTCAAAGATAAAGCACACAAAGGTCAAACTTAGAACCAAAATGTCTGATGAGCACCTTGAGAATTCATTGAGAATTTCTACTACATCCATCAAACCAGATATTGATATCAAAAACAGCCTCAAATATCACCCTAGTATTATGTTTACCTGTTTTACTTTTATAATAAAAAATATTTAAAAAATATATATTTTATTACTCAAATAAGTACATTATCTATATCAGTTGTCATTAACTTGTGATCTGTCTGACTTTTTCTGCTCATCAGCTATTCTTATTTTTAGTGTATTTTATGTGTGTCTCAAGGCAATTCCTCTTCCCCTGGGGTTAAGGATTGACTTTTTAGAAATCACTATATTTAGGTATCACCAATCACAATAACCATTTAGCAGGTGCATAGAACAATAGTGTTAAAATTACAGTAGAACAATTATTATGCAGGTTTGTTTGGCAAGACTGTCGGCCTTTCATAAAAAGACAAAAATGAAAAGCTAACGATCATTCCAATAGTAGCTAAATAATAATGGCATATCTATCCAAGGAGGTTGACTGGTTATAACTGGTTAACTATTAAGGTGGGGAGCAATAAGCCTGAGTTGGCTTATAGGTGGTATGAGGTTTCTGAGGTTTGTTCTCTGCATACTGTAGCATTTGAAACCTTTACAATACAGAGTTCTTTGTCCAGAGCACTAACGTTCAGGAGGATTCCTACAAGCATAGGAATCTGAGAGGTAGAGATAATGCAAATAAGTATAGGAAAGAAAGTTAAAAAGGGAAAGGAAGGAAAAGAGAGGAAAGTGGGGAAAATGGGGGGGGGGGGGATTAGGAAAGGGACTCTTCACAATTGAGATGTCTAAAGGAGGGTACTGGGTCAGCTTGTCATGGGTTGCCCATAAGTTGATCATTAGTTTGTGTGTCTGGCTTGGAATTTGGTTCCACTTCTGGTCGGATCGGAAGCCCCCCCCCCCCCCCCCCCCCCGTGGGACCGTGGGACCATTCACAAAGCGCAGTGTGGCTTGTGCATGTGCAGAGGACAGCTGGCTGTGAAGCCACAAATAATCACAGCAAGCTGCCCACAGTAAACATGTCAGCACTGTGGACCTGAAGACCATTGAAGAACCTGTTCAGGTGAGCATGGCTCTGGACCCCTGGACAGGTGGGCGTCCTTTTATTAAAAGTCAACAGCTACAGTATTTGTAGCTGCTGACTTTGAATTTTTTTTATTCAGTGTGAAGAACCGCTTTAAGCAGGATGTCAGTGGCAAGGGCTCTGGTTTAGTTTGATGAAGTGTGATGAATCCAAGTTGTGTTGAGTTTCCCACTCTTCATGTGTGGTAACCAGGACTGGAAGGGAAATAGATGTCCCACATTAAACATACACTATTAAATTAAAGCACTTTCCTCACATCTCCATGGAATCATACACCAGTTGTTGAACTATACATTTGAATACCAACCTAACAGGGGCAGTCCTTTTGTATTTCTCTGTCTCCAGAATGAAGACTCCCTACCCACTTTAGTAAATACTGTATTTATTGGTGTATAACACACGCCGGCATATAACACGAGACGGCGTATAACACGCACCACAATTTAAGAGGGAAGTTTCAGGAAAAAATAAACATTTTTTTTAAATAAACCACTTTGAAGCAAAATAATGGTCAGTGAGAATCAATGCAGCCTGCAGCCTGATTAGTGCCCATCTGCAGCCTCAATGCAGCCTAATCTGTGCCCATCTGCAGCTTCAGTGCAGCCTGTTCTGTGCCCATCTGCAGCCTGTTCTGTGCCCATCTGCAGCCTGTTCTGTGCCCATCTCCCCCATCAATGCCGCTCACCATCTCATATGAAATCACTGAGCCATCATCTGTTTCCTCGGCTCTCAGTCGGCAGTGACACACAAGTCCCGCCTCCGCCATCAGCTTTGGACCAGCTCCTATGATAGAACACTGGTCCAGCTCCTATGACAGAACACTGGTCCAATGCCAGAGGTGAAGGCGGGACTGTGTGTGTGACGTGCGAGCTGAGTTAGAGCTGAGTGAGAGCCGAGTGGAGAGCCAAGTAGAGAGGAGATGACGGCTTGGTGATTTCCAGCAGCACTCGTCCCCCTCCTTCCCCTCCGAGGTACGCTGTTGGTGTATAACAAGCACCCGCGATTACCCCCCTATTTTTAGGGAAAAAAGTGCATGTTATATGCCGATAAGTAATATAAATAATTGGATGTTGTGACTCTAAATGGGGTCTTCTGCGTGTTGATATTTTTAACAGGCTTATGGGCATGGCTGTACACTGCTCTGGGTGTATAAAGAAATGCCTCTTCATGGGTGTACAGACCTATGCGCTAGTGTGAATGAAGCCTTTATTACATAGCATCTGCTGGGATCTGTATCTGTCAGTGCTTCTCTGTGCTGGGGCACTGAAAATAATTATTTAATATGGCTACCAAACAGTGGATTTTTAGCGTCAGGGACCCAGCCCCACTACTACGTATACACACTCCCTCTAATAAATTCAATAGATTAAAATTTTTTTTTATCTGAGCACTTACCTAAATTTATAGTCACATGACGTGCCAGGTTGAGAGATTTCTGTATCTGGACTGTAAAGTGGAAGGGTCATTCTTTGGCATCCCTGCCTGGTGACAGGGACATTCCCTTTGGCCTGTCCATGAGTGGTGGCCTTGGAGGTTCTAAAATCTCTAGTGGTAGTCAGCCAGAGGATGCTTCAAGGGGCAGAAACAAGGCTGGTCAGCAGCGGGCCTGCACTGTCTCACTGTTCTGGAAGACTCACTGTGAAGGGTTATGTGACAGGAATATATGTGGAGTAAAAATCGATTTTTTTTTTTGGGGTGTTGATGAGCAAGAAAAATGCTTGCCTGAAAATGGGCTTTAATGTTAACATCTGTACAGACAGATTCAGCAGAAATATGTTTCTCATAAATGAATTGATCATCCAAGTCCTTCATTTTCAACCCTAATTGTTGCTGCCTCTCAGAATTCTGTAAGCCCCAAACGACCTAAATTCAAACGTCTTTGATTTAAGACAAGCAGCAACAGTACAAATCAATGTTCTGTTAACCATACGGGTTACAATGCTTTTCTCATGATCCTACCGCCTGGAGGTAAGTTTGACAGCTGCCAGTTCAGAACACGTGTGTGCTGTGTTCCTCTGAGCATAGATGGAGAACTGTATGGTGAAGGAGACAAACTGCTTTCAGTATCACTTTGGGGAAATAAAACAGAAATTGAACCAGGTTTTCATACTGCTGAGAGCAATTGGCTAGAATCAAGCGAGTATCCTTGTAAAATCTATGGCCAGCTTGTGTCTTGTATAGTATACACTTAAAAATCCCATCTGTATAATTGTGCTGATTGTCACAGCAAGGACCAGATGTAAAGAGAAACTGTGTACTGATATAAAAATTGATGTTGTTATTGTGCAGTTATATAGTCAATTAAAAAATTGCCAGCTTGTGTGATTCTCTGCAAAGCAACACTGACCAGAAGGAAGTGAAGTGGAAGGAGCAGTAAACATCCAGACACGCATGCTCATGTGCTTGGAGGGAACACTATAACCGGAGAACAGTGATCACCTCATTTATTTTCTGCTGCTCCTTAAAGTCGTTATAAAGCCTAAACTTTTTTTACCTTAACCTCCCTGGTGGTATGATTATTTCAGATTTTTGATGCTTAAAGCGGTACAATTATTTTGCATAGAAATTTGGCGTTTTATATTGTAGGCCTGTAATTCTTAGGAATAACTCACTTAGACCACTTTCACACTGAAGCGCTTTACAGGCGATTTCACGCTAAAAACAGTGCCTAAAAAGCTCACGAAAACTTATTTCCATTAAAGTCAATGAACGCTTTCACACTGGGGCAGTGTGCTGGCAGGGCTGTGAAAAACTCCCCTCCCCATTGAAATTAATAGAAAGCTCTTCAAAAGCGCTCAGTGTTTTTACTGGCAGTTTAGAAGCGAGTGTGAAAGTGACCTTAAATATGTCCACACAAGAGTCTAGTAGACATCCCGGCAGTGACGATCCTGACCTCTCTGGGGCCCTAAGCAAAATTCTGCTAAGGGGCCCTCTACTTGACCCGTGATGCCGCGAGCTATGTAAACCATTTGCCATTGCCACACAGTCACACCTGACACTTTAGTGCTCCCAAAACAATCCTCCCTCCTTTAAACAAAACAGTCAAAGAATAAGTACAACAATATAGAACAGAATGAGGTCCCCAGAGAGCCCCCCTTACACCAAGGTCCCCAGAGAGCCCCCCTTACACAAGGGTTCCCAGACAGCCCCCCTTAAATCAGTGTCCTCAGAGAGTCTCCCCCTACATCAGGGTCCCCAGAGAGCCTTCCCCCACATTAGGGACCCCAGAGAGCCCCCCTTACATCAGGGTCCCTAGAGAGCCTCCCCCTACATTAGGGTCCCCATAGAGCCTCCCCTTACATCAGGGTCCCCAGAGAGCCCCCCCTTACATCAGGGTCCCCAGAGAGCTCCCCCCTTTACATCAGGGTCCCCAGAGAGCCTCCCCCTACATTAGGGTCCCCAGAGAGCCCCCCTTACATCAGGGTCCCTAGAGAGCCTCCCCCTACATTAGGGTCCCCAGAGAGCCTCCCCTTACATCAGGATCCCCAGAGAGCCTCCCCTTACATCAGGATCCCCAGAGAGCCTCCCCTTACATCAGGGTCCCCAGAGAGCCCCCCTTAAATCAGTGCCCTCAGAGAGTCTCCCCCTACATCTGGGTCCCCAGAGAGCCTCCCCCTACATTAGGTTTCCCAGATAGCCTCCCCTTACATCAGGGTCCCCAGAAAGCCCCTCCTTACATCAGGGTCCCCAAAGAGCCCCCCTTACATCAGTGTCCTCAGAGAGCCCCTCCTTACATCAGGGTCCCCAGTGAGCCTCCCCCTACATTAGGTTTCCCAGATAGCCTCCCCTTACATCAGGGTCCCCAGAAAGCCCCTCCTTACATCAGGGTCCCCAAAGAGCCCCCCTTACATCAGTGTCCTCAGAGAGCCCCTCCTTACATCAGGGTCCCCAGTGAGCCTCCCTACTCACATCAGGGTCCCCAGTGAGCCTCCCTACTCACATCAGGGTCCCCAGAGGGTATCCCCCTACATCAGGGTCCCCAGAGAGCCTCCCCTTACATCAGGGTCCTCAGAGAGCCTCCACTTACACCAGGGTCCCCAGAGAGCCTCCCCTTACACCAGGCTCCCCAGAGAGCCCCTCCTTACATCAGGGTCCTCATAGAGCCCCTTCTAACATCAGGGTCCCCAGAGAGCCCCCCCTTACAGCAGGGTCCCCAGAGAGCCCCCCCCCCTACACCAGGGTCCCCAGAGAGCCCCCCCTTACACCATGGTCCCAAGAGAGCCTTCCCTCTTACATTAGTGTCCCCAGAGAGCCCCTCCTTACACAGGGTCCCCAGAGAGCCCCCCCTCTTACATCAGTGTCCCCAGAGGGCCCCGTCTTTACATCATTGTCCCCAGAGGGCCCTGTCCTTACATCAGTGTTCCCAGAGGGCCCCGTTCTTACATTAGTGTCCCCAGAGGCCCCCTTCCTTACATTAGTGTCCCCAGAAACCCCCCTCTTACATTTGGGCCCCCAAACAGCAGACTCCCCCCTTGCAGAGGTTCCCCTGTACCTGGCTGGTGGAGGTGGGAGGCGGCGATCGGCAGCTATATGGTGTTCACAGGCAGGGGATCTCCCTGGGGCTAGTAGTTCTATCTCCGAATGTATACAGCGGAGAGGGGAGGGGCCTCTGACCCGGGCATCAGCAACAGTGTTCAAGCAGAGTGAAAGTGAAACTAATACCTGCCTGGGTCAGAGGCCCCTCCCTTCTCTTCTCCACTGTATACACTGAGAATACTACAAACCCCAGGGAGATCCCGCCGCCCACTCAGGCAGCATAGAGCTGCCGTTCGCCTCCTTCCACCTCCTCCCACCTCTCTTCACTGCACTCTAAACGGCCAGCCAGAGGTGCAGGGGGGGATGCTTGGTCTTGGGGGCCCCCCCACAGCGGCGGGGCCCTAAGCAGCTTGCATAGTGTGCCTATAGGGCCGATCGGCTCTGCATCCCGGGTATGATAAAGTTTGAAACACGAAATCATACATTATAATATAATAAATAACTATAAATAATTATAACAAATAATAATATAATAATAATAAGATTTATTCAGTAATGTAATCAAATCAAAAACACTGAAATTTGCTCAGTTGCAGAATTGTCGCTGTCATTACTTTCAGTGTTTGATGACGGATTTCCCCACAAATCACTATCGCTCAATTCTGCAAGTGATTCTAATTTATTATCACTGTTTTCTAGCTGGTCTAAAAGCGCTTTTGACATAAAGGGACACTTTTTGGTTGCTATGGACAATCTCCAGTTTCCAGGCAGAAAGAACAGTATATATAATATAAAAGTGCATTGGACAAACCACTAGGGACAAAAGGGATGTAAAATAATTTCATACAGTAATGTAATCTGTAAGATTACAGTGTACTGTATATGTTATGTGTTTTTCACTTTTTAAATTTGGCACCGGGCTCCGTCCCTGTGTGTCGCGACACTCGCAGGGAACGGAGCCTGGCACTATGATAGATCGAGCAGAGGACACACAGCGGGGAAACATTGCAGGATCCTGGGGACAAGGTAAGTAACTTTGCCTGGATCCTGCGATGCGATCCCAAGTGTGGCTCTGGATTACCACTTTTGGTAGTGAAACTTCACCCCAAGCCACATTTGGGATTACCGCCAGGGAGGTTAAAGTGATTTTAAACGATCATCCTGTGAAACAGCCCATTTAACCCTGGTTCACTCCAGTGCAATTTGTCATGTGACTTGACAGTTCAAAATCGCATGACAAGTTACACCCGTTTGCTGGCAATGGAACCAAAATCATTGCGACTCTGAAAAAGGTTCCTTCACTACTTTTTTGCAATTTCATTGCAAACTTGCATTGACTTCTGTTAAATGAAGTCACAACCTGGAATATAATGGCACATTAAAATCGCACTGATTGGGCATCTTTGAAATCGCGTTGAAGTAGCGCGATTTTAAAAGCCACACTGGTGTGAACTGGGGCTTAGTTTAAAATAGAAATGAAAGGCAAAACATTTGTATATAAATATAAAAACATTTTAAATACCTTCTTTTCCATTTCTTTATATTTGGTCACGTTCCCTCTGTTCTCAGCTACATAGAGAGCTGGGGGAAGAGAAGCAGCAGAGCACTGATTGTCCCAGTGTAAGGCTGTGTGGGGTTGGTGGCTGGGAAGGGGGGTGTCAGGACAAGTCTGATCAATGAAGGAGAGCACACTGAGTTCCTAGCATAGCTAGAGAACTGACCACGTTGTGTTCTTCTGTTTAGTGTTGTCAGTTTTTAATAGGAAAGCAGAGGAACTGACAGGAACACCAGAGATTTCACACAAGCTATACAAAGAGAACAGGATACTTTTTTTTTTTTTTTTTTTTTTTTGATCATATCCCTCTTTTTTTTTTTTTGACTTTCAAGATTTTTATTAGTTTTTCAAAACATAAATAACAAAGGAAAAATTATACAGTTACATATTCTAGATACTGCATCTCTAGGATAACTGGATCAGTTTCAGAACTAATAAATTTCCATATAATGTTATTATCACAAAATAATGGTAGCTTAAATATCTATACAAGTGGATAGGGTCCTAGAAAACGAGAAAAAATAACAAGATAGGAAGATTGATAATTCCCTGTTTACCCCTAACGGGATCATGCTGTAAACATGGGATAATGTTTCAAAGAAAACTTTACATAAACGGAGGATCATAAGGAATATGACAAGGAAGGGGGGGAGGAAGAGGGGATTGATGTATGGAAGTAGACATATATATCAGACCTTCTATAATAATGCATAAGGAAAGAAGAGGAAGAGAAGTAGAATTATCTCTCAGGGGCATAGTTAGTGGTTCTTAGGGTCCTTCAGATAGTTGGAAGCTCTGGGGTGTCCTATCCATTCGTTCCAATTTTTGAGGAAGTGACTTGTAGAACCTTTTTTATGTGCTAACATTAACTCATAGTGCGCCTGATTGTTTAGTCTCAGTATTACCTCAGATAGGTTAGGTGCTAAGGTAGATTTCCATAATTTGGTAATGGTGAGTCTTGCTGCTATAAGGATATTAGAAATTATAATTCTATACTGTGGAGGATAGATGTCAAGGTTCATACTTAACAAAGCCATTTCGGGTGAGAGTTTCTTCAAATTACCCGTGAAAGAAGCTATGAAGGTGCAGACCGATTTCCAAAAGCTAGAAAGAGTTTTACAACTCCATAATGTGTGTATCAGATTACCTATGTGGGTATCACATCTCCAACACCTAGAGGATGCAGTGGGGAATATTTTGCTGAGTCTATATGGAGTTAAGTACCAACGGTTGAGGATCTTTTGGGCATTTTCCCAGTGTTCAATGCATGCTGTTGATATGCTATTAACCTGTATGGCTTTTTGCCACTGTTCCCATGTGAAGGTCTGAGAAAGATCTTTTTCCCATTTCAGCATATTTTTAGTCTTAGTATGGGTTGGGAAGGATGAAAGTAAATTGTATATATAGGATATACCTTTCTTCCCAGTAGTCTCGTGGGAGAGGAAAAATTCCCATAATGCGCTAGGGATTTCTACACTTTTTTCTGGGTGAAAATTTTTGGTAAAGGATTTGGCGGAAAGTTTATTTTTTATTCTCTGTTTGTGGTTATCTGGCAAATGTATAAAGAAGTTAAATCCCTGTTCAGACCAGGATGATGTATTTATATGTATTTTACAATAATCAATTACTCTGAGTGGTATAGGTACAAGGGCATGGGCGTTCGAAGATTGCAATTTTGTTAAAGCGAATTTCCAGGCTGTCAATGTGGATTTAATTGTCAAGAAGTTTGGTGCATTTATTTTCCCTAAGGTGTGGCTGGCCATTGATAGGGAGAAAAGATCATTTCCTTTGGTTATTTTCCTTTCAATACTCAGCCACAATTTATTATTAGAGTGTTTGAACCAGAATTTCATTTGGTCAAGGAGCGTGGCATAATAATATAAACGAATATCTGGGAGATTCAGTCCTCCTTTAGTTTTGGGGGTAGACATAATAGATAGTGCAATCCTAGGTTTTTTTCCCATCCAGATCAAGTTGCTAATCTTTGAGTTAATTTGGGTGAAAAATTTTGCCGGTAACGGGATTGGGAGGGACCTAAAATAATATAGTATCTTCGGCAGGATCTTCATTTTAAAGGCTGCTATTCTTCCTATCCAGGATAGCTGCGTTTTTTTTATTGATTGTATATCTTGATTTATTTGGGTTAGCAAGGAGGGGTAGTAGGTATCGTACAATTTAGTTGGAGGATAGGCAAGTTGAATGCCTAAATAGGTAATAGAAGGATTTTCCCAGTTATAATTAGAGTGTTGTCTTAGTTTAACAACCTGATCCGGTGGGATGTTCATAGGCAGAACATAACATTTATCAGGATTGATCTTATAGTAAGAGATGGATGTGAATGCTTCCAGAGTGCTGTTCACTTCATTAAGTACATTGTCAGTCGCTGATAGTGATAGAAGGACATCATCTGCAAATAGACCTAATTTATGTTCTACCTGATCTATTTTGATCCCCGTGACCTTGGGATTGGATCTAAAAGATATTGCGAGGGGTTCAATTGCTAATGAAAATATAATGGGCGATAGGGGGCACCCTTGTCTGGTTCCGTTCGTTAGATTAAATCTTTTAGATATATTTCCTGCAGTATATACTCTGGCAGAAGGGGTGGTGTAGAGTGACATTATAGCTTCAAAAATAAATCCAGAAAATCCAAATTTCCTAAGAGTTTCCTCCATATATCCCCAATGCACTCTGTCGAATGCCTTCTCTGCATCCAATCCAAGGAGCAGGGAAGGCATTCGACTATGCTCTATAAGACTAAGGAGGTCAATCATGCGTCTAGTGCTGTCTGGGCCTTGTCTCCCTCTCACAAATCCAACCTGATCTGGTTCAATTAGATAGAGTGTGATTTCTAATAATCGGTTGGCAATGACCTTAGCAAATATTTTCAGATCCGAATTTAGTAGTGATATGGGCCTGTAATTAATTGGTGATGTCGGGTCTTTCCCTTGTTTTGGAATAGTAACAATAATTGCTTCAAGCATTTCCTTGGGGAACGAATGGTTTACCACTGCATGGTTAAATATTTTAGCTAGAAATGGGGTAAGTGTTGTGTTAAACGCCTTATAATATTCACTGGATAAACCATCTGCTCCTGGGGTTTTATTTGCTGGCAGTTTTTGAATGACTCTCTTAATTTCCTCAGGGGTTATTGGGTCGTTCAGCCTTTCGAGGTCACTCTGATCTACAGCGGGGACATTAATCTTACTTAGGAATTGGGCTATTTGTGTTGGTGTTGGCTGGATAGTATTAAGATCATCCTTTAAGTTATATAAGCTTTCATAATAATCAGCAAATGCATCAGTTATACTTTGTGGGTTGTATAGTACTTTCCCTGTTTTGTGATGAACTATTTTTTCTATTTTTTGTTTTCTTTGTCTATGGCGTAATTGGGAGGCCAGTAGTTTCCCTGCTTTATTTCCCTGTGAGTAATAGGTTAATTTTAATCTCTTAAGGTATTTTTCGTGGTTGGAAATCAGTATTGCTCTAAGTTCATTTCTTGTTTTGTTTAATCTTTGAAGAAGAGTGGGATTACTGGGGGATGTTTTGTGATCTTTTTCAAGTTCAGTTATTCTAAGTAGTAGTTTGGCTATTGACTGTGTCTGTCTTTTTTTTCCCCTCGAGGCTAATTGGATCAATATTCCTCTAAAAAAAGCCTTATGGGCACACCATATACTAGAGATAGATACCATATCATTATCATTTACCTTGAAGAATTCTTCCAATCTTTCCTTCATCACTGCCAGAGCCTCCCTTTGGGACAAAATATAAGTGTTAATTCTCCAGAGTGTATGATTTGAATTTGGCTGTTTTAAATTTATACTTAGTGATATTGGGGCATGGTCGGACCATGTTATGTTAAAGATGCAAGCATTTGATATTTTTTGGAGGAGGACTCTGTCAGTGATGAAGAGATCGATCCTAGAGTATGATTTATGTACTTTTGAAAAGAAAGTGAAGTCCTTTTCTGTTGCGTGGAGACATCTCCATGGATCATGCAGATCCTTGTATGAGAAAATGTCCTTTATACCTTTTCTTTTGGATAGAGTTCCTTTGGTTGAGTCTAGAAGTGGGTCCATCGTTGCGTTAAAGTCTCCACAGTAGATGACATTGCCCTTTTGAATCTTCTTCACCATTTTGATTACTTTTTGAAGGAATTGATGGGGATTGTTCGGTGCGTAAACATTGGCAATTGTTAGAACTGTGTTTTCAATTTTAGCGACCAAAATCACATATCTTCCTTGTCGATCAATTTTGGAATCAAGGAGTTGGAAAGAGATTGTATCTTTAATGATCGTTAGGACTCCTTTCTTCTTTTTGCTATTGCAGGATGCAAAGATGTGTGGGAATTTCGGGTGGGCAAATTGAGGGGGGTTGTCCCTTGCAAAGTGTGATTCCTGGATGCATAAGATGTCGCTTCCAAATTTCAATGCATCAGTCCATAGGGCTTTCCTTTTGAATGGGGTGTTGAGGCCTTTCACATTCAGTGATAGTAAGTTCAAATTAGTCATGGTGGGAATAGATGTCTTGCGGCTATGCTGCTTCCATACATATCTGAGCTTGTTAAAGTTGAGCTGAGGGGGAAAGATGAGGAAGGGAGCAAGGATTTAGACTCACAAAAATAAAGAAACATAAAAGAACTGGTGAGTTGGTGTGCAACTCTCGTGTGCATTTCAATATGCACTTTAACTCAGGGACTAGAAGTCGAAGGTAAATAAAGACCTATTCTCCCTGTGAACTATAAACCTGAGGCACTTGGTATTTTGGTGAGTTGCAAGAGAGGGGGGAGAGAGAATAGGGTCTCACTCCCATACTCTTTATCCAGCGGACGTGTCATCCATGACTAGTATTCCATGGAGGTGTATTTTTCTATTGTGGCTTTAATGGACGAGTTGGTTTCTTCATTAATAAGCAGGCCCCATTTCCCTAGTATTTTGAGTCCTTCTTCCAATGTGTGGATTGTGTGTGACACATTATTTTTTTCCACAATCAGTTTGGTCGGGAAACCCCATTTGTAGATTATCTTGTGATTGCGTAGCATTTTTGTGATCGAGTTTAGGTTTTTACGCGCCAGGATAGTGGCTTGAGAAAGGTCGGAGTACATGGTAATTCCAGCGTATGGGTCTGGCAGTGGAGCATGGTGTCTCGCGAATTGCATCACGATATCTTTTGTCTGGAAAAAATGGATTTTAGCGATTACATCTCTCGGGAGTTTTTCCGGGATATATGATGGTTTGGGAAGTCTGTGAGCTCTGTCAATCACTAAGTCTTGATTCTGTAGTGAGGGGATAAGATCTGTGAACATTTTTTGTAGAAATTTCCTCAAATCAATATTTTTGACATTTTCCGGTATACCGCGGAATTTAATATTATTTCTTCTGGCCCTGTCTTCGAGGTCTGTGACTTTAAGTTTTAGCTGCTTGACTTCTTCTTCAAGAGCAAAATGATCGTCTACTAGTTCATTGTGGGCATCTGTGAAGTCAGTCAGTTTGTTCTCAATGTAATCCACACGGTCTCCTAAGTCATCTATTTCCCTTTTGGATTTTTGCATAAATGATTTCATGTCATGCTGAATTGCTCCTCTTAATGATTTTAACATTTCTTTCATATCAGAGTCAATTAAAGCCTTTCCTGAGGTGGGGAAAGCATCTAGCTTTTCATCAAAAGGGTTAATTTCTGCTTCTATTTCAGTTTCCTCATCTATATCAATGTCACTTACTTTGTCTTCTTCTGTATCTATTTTTCTCTTCTGCTTAGGAGGGCTAGTAACATCAGGTTGGAATGTCTCCTGTTCCAGTGACAATGGCTGTGGCTGCAGTTCTATTGTCTCTCTCCTCACAGAGCGCGCTGCCTGCTTGTCTGTGTGTGTGAGGGAGGAAGGGACAGTGCCATTTTTCTTCCTCACAGCACCGTTCTGTTTGGGGAAGGAGTCCAATTTGCGGGGTTTATCCCGCAAAGTACGCTTCTCCATGACTGGGGTGAGGGTCTGTGAGCTTTCCGCTGTGTCCCCAGGTTTATTTTCTGTCGCCGCTAGCCACTTAGGGAGATGAGGAGAGCAGGAGCTCTAGCAAGAAACGGCCATTCCGCTCCTCCGCAGGCCACGCCCCCTCAACAGGATACTTTTTCATACAAGTGCATAGTACAGCAGGCACATATCAGGAATGTAACATTTTGGGTTTACATACTCTTTAATGCATTCCTTGCATTAAAGTGGTGTTCCGGGAAAATAAAAATTAAAAGCCAGAAGCTACACATACTGCAGCTGCTGGCTTTTAATAAATGGACACTTACCTGTCCTGCAGTCCCTCAATGTCGGCACCGCAGCTGATGTTTCCATCAGCTGTCGGGTGCTGCCGCTGCCATTGCGGGTAAAGTAACCCGGCAGTGTAGCCTTTAGGCTTCACGCCGGGAACCCTACTGCGCATGCGCGAGGCCCCACTCCTCTCTCCTATCAGCCTGGCGGCCAGGGGAGGAGGAGGGAGCCCTGCGGTGACATCACGGCCGCATCACGGCCGTGGCCGGACTCCCGGAAGTGGGAAAGGATACCTGTCAAAGACAGGTATCCTGTCCCCCCTCCCCCAAAAGTGCCAATTGTGACACCGGAGGGGGGGAGGAATCCGATGAGCGGAAGTTCCACTTTAGGGTGGAGCTCCGCTTTAAGGTAAAAATGTTTAGATATGAGTATCCCCCCCCTACCATAGCCCTCATTCGATCCAGCACTGTGCATGTCTGCAGCTTTTTTCACTTCCAGGTCTCACTGACTTTGGCCAGGCAGTGTGAGCCATTGACTGGCGGGGGACCTGAAAAAAGGAGGTTCAGAGCAAGCGAATATAAACCTGTTTGTTATTTTTTTTAAAACAAGCATTTGCAATTACTTTCAATATCCACATAAAGGCTGAGGGGAGGAAACTGAGCAGACTATATTGCTTATCTGCTTGAGCATTAGTACTATAAGAAGCAAACACTGTGACATGGTGAGAGCGCTGCTGGCGGGCTTCATTTTCAGGTAACTAGCAATGCATACTAGCACATTATAACAGTAACTTGCAGGGAGATTTTCTTTGTTTTATTTGTCGTGGTTTACTAACACTTTAATGTAGCAGCTCTATGTGCCGTATCCAGCTAGAAAATAGGTGGGTGAAATAGGCTCTGTATAGTGAATAAAAACAATATTTTGAGCCATGCATATGTACTATAGATTAGGATGGCAGTACTTCAGCCTTTCTTCCCATATAATAAATGTTTAGAAAGTACATTACGTACATCGATTCAAAAATGTGTAGAGGATTTTTTAAAAATGTTTATGTGCATCAATTTACTGTGTTTTTTCTTACTGCTTTTCCTAAACTTGTAAATTAAAACCAATCTGTCCCTAAAAAGAGTCATCCATGTACAGATTAGATCTGGGTAGGCAACCTTTTGAGCACAGTGTGCCAAAAGATGTTTTCAAAGAAAGAAATACAATGTCAACTTCACACTCTCAATCATGAAAAGGATTTTTTATAAAGTAAATGCTGTAAACTACTTTAGTAGTAGTGAGAACTGTAACCCCCTGCACATCTGCCCCACCACTGTAACCCCCCTGCACATCTGCCCCACCACTATAACCCCCTGCTAATCTGTCCCACCACTGTAACCCCCTGCACATCTGCCCCACCACTGTACTGCCCTGCACATCTGCCCCAGCTCTGTACCCCCTGCTCATCTGCCCCACCACTGTAACCCCCCTGCACATCTGCCCCACCACTGTAACCCCCTGCACATCTGCCCCACCACTGTAACCCCCCTGCACATCTGCCCCACCACTGTAACCCCCTGCTCATCTGTCCCACCACTGTAACCCCCTGCACATCTGCCCCACCACTGTACTACCCTGCACATCTGCCCCAGCTCTGTACCCCCTGCTCATCTGCCCCACCACTGTAACCCCCCTGCACATCTGCCCCACCACTATAACCCCCTGCACATCTGCCCCAGCTCTTTACCCCCTGCTCATCTGCCCCACCACTGTAACCCCCTGCACATCTGCCCCACCACTGTAACCCCCTGCACATCTGCCCCACCACTGTAACCCCCCTTCACATCTGCCCCACCACTGTAACCCCCTGCTAATCTGTCCCACCACTGTACCCCCCTGCACATCTGCCCCACCACTGTACTACCCTGCACATCTGCCCCAGCTCTGTACCCCCTGCTCATCTGCCCCACCACTGTAACCCCCCTGCACATCTGCCCCACCACTGTAACCCCCTGCACAT
Organism: Lithobates sylvaticus; assembly: GCA_028564925.1. Lineage (NCBI taxonomy): Eukaryota > Metazoa > Chordata > Amphibia > Anura > Ranidae > Lithobates > Lithobates sylvaticus. The sequence goes on along the minus strand of CM053028.1, from coordinate 301,407,258 downwards.
CTGCCCCACCTCTGTAACCCCCCTGCACATCTGCCCCACCACTGTAACCCCCTGCTCATCTTTCCCACCACTGTAACCCCCCTGCACATCTGCCCCACCACTGTACTACCCTGCACGTCTGCCCCAGCTCTGTACCCCCCTGCTCATCTGCCCCACCACTATAACCCCCTGCACATCTGTCCCACCACTGTAACCCCCTGCACATCTGTCCCACCACTGTAACCCCCTGCACATCTGCCCCACCACTGTACTACCCTGCACATCTGCCCCAGCTCTGTACCCCCTGCTCATCTGCCCCACCACTGTAACCCCCCTTCACATCTGCCCCACCACTGTAACCCCCTGCTCATCTGTCCCACCACTGTAACCCCCTGCACATCTGCCCCACCACTGTACTACCCTGCACGTCTGCCCCAGCTCTGTACCCCCTGCTCATCTGCCCCACCACTATAACCCCCTGCACATCTGCCCCACCACTGTAACCCCCTGCACATCTGCCCCACCACTGTACTACCCTGCACATCTGCCCCAGCTCTGTACTACCCTGCACATCTGCCTCAGCTCAGTAGCCCCTGCTCATCTGCCCCAGCTCAGTAGCCCCTGCTCATCTGCCCCACCACTGTAACCCCCTGCACATCTGCCCCACCACTGTAACCCCCTGCACATCTGCCCCACCACTGTTACCCCCTGTTCATCTGTCCCACCACTGTAACCCCCTGCACATCTGCCCCACCACTGTACTACCCTGCACATCTGCCCCAGCTCTGTACCCCCTGCTCATCTGCCCCACCACTGTAACCCCCTGCACATCTGCCCCACCACTATAACCCCCTGCACATCTGCCCCAGCTCTGTACCCCCTGCTCATCTGCCCCACCACTGTAACCCCCTGCACATCTGCCCCACCACTGTAACCCCCTGCACATCTGCCCCACCACTGTAACCCCCCTGCACATCTGCCCCACCACTATAACCCCCTGCTAATCTGTCCCACCACTGTAACCCCCTGCACATCTGCCCCACCACTGTACTACCCTGCACATCTGCCCCAGCTCTGTACCCCCTGCTCATCTGCCCCACCACTGTAACCCCCCTGCACATCTGCCCCACCACTGTAACCCCCTGCACATCTGCCCCACCTCTGTAACCCCCCTGCACATCTGTCCCACCACTGTAACCCCCTGCTCATCTGTCCCACCACTGTAACCCCCTGCACATCTGCCCCATCACTGTACTACCCTGCACGTCTGCCCCAGCTCTGCACCCCCCTGCTCATCTGCCCCACCACTATAACCCCCTGCACATCTGTCCCACCACTGTAACCCCCTGCACATCTGCCCCACCACTGTACTACCCTGTACATCTGCCCCAGCTCTGTACCCCCTGCTCATCTGCCCCACCACTGTAACCCCCCTGCACATCTGCCCCACCACTGTAACCCCCTGCTCATCTGTCCCACCACTGTAACCCCCTGCACATCTGCCCCACCACTGTACTACCCTGCACGTCTGCCCCAGCTCTGTACCCCCTGCTCATCTGCCCCACCACTATAACCCCCTGCACATCTGTCCCACCACTGTAACCCCCTGCACATCTGCCCCACCACTGTACTACCCTGCACATCTGCCCCAGCTCTGTACTACCCTGCACATCTGCCTCAGCTCAGTAGCCCCTGCTCATCTGCCCCAGCTCAGTAGCCCCTGCTCATCTGCCCCACCACTGTAACCCCCTGCACATCTGCCCCACCACTGTAACCCCCTGCACATCTGCCCCACCACTGTAACCCCCTGTTCATCTGTCCCACCACTGTAACCCCCTGCACATCTGCCCCACCACTGTACTACCCTGCACATCTGCCCCAGCTCTGTACCCCCTGCTCATCTGTCCCACCACTGTTACCCCCTGCACATCTGCCCCACCACTGTAACCCCCTGCACATCGGCCCCACCACTGTAACCCCCTGCACATCTGCCCCACCACTGTAACCCCCTGCACATTTGCCCCACCACTGTACTACCCTGCACATCTGCCCCAGCTCTGTACCCCCCTGCTCATCTGTCCCCACCACTGTAACCCCCTGTACATCTGCCCCACCACTGTACCACCCTGCTCTTCTGTCCCACCAATGTACCCCATTTCTCACCTGCCCCACCACTGTAACCCCCTTCACATCTGCCCCACCACTGTAACCCCCTGCACATCTGCTCCACCGCCATACCCCCATGCTCTTCTGTCTCACCTCTGAACCATCTTCTCATCTGTCCTAACGCTGAACTTATCTGATCATCTGTCCCACCTCTGTTTCCCCTGCTCTTCTGCCCCACTACTGTAACCCCCTGCTCATGTGTTCCACCGATGTACCTCCTTTCTCCTCTGCACCCCTCTGCACAACTGCCCCAGCTCTGTACTACCCTGCACATCTGCCTCAGCTCAGTAGCCCCTGCTCATCTGCCCCAGCTCAGTAGCGCCTGCTCATCTGCCCCACCCACTGTAACCCCCTGCACATCTGCCCCACCACTGTAACCCCCTGCACATCTGCCCCACCACTGTAACCCCCTGTTCATCTGTCCCACCACTGTAACCCCTGCACATCTCCCCCACCACTGTACTACCCTGCACATCTGCCCCAGCTCTGTACCCCCTGCTCATCTGCCCCACCACTGTAACTCCCCTGCACATCTGCCCCACCACTATAACCCCCTGCACATCTGCCCCAGCTCTGTACCCCCTGCTCATCTGCCCCACCACTGTAATCCCCTGCACATCTGCCCCACCACTGTAACCCCCTGCACATCTGCCCCACCACTGTAACCCCCCTGCACATCTGCCCCACCACTATAACCCCCTGCTAATCTGTCCCACCACTGTAACCCCCTGCACATCTGCCCCACCACTGTACTACCCTGCACATCTGCCCCAGCTCTGTACCCCCTGCTCATCTGCCCCACCACTGTAACCCCCCTGCACATCTGCCCCACCACTGTAACCCCCTGCACATCTGCCCCACCTCTGTAACCCCCCTGCACATCTGCCCCACCACTGTAACCCCCTGCTCATCTGTCCCACCACTGTAACCCCCTGCACATCTGCCCCACCACTGTACTACCCTGCACGTCTGCCCCAGCTCTGTACCCCCCTGCTCATCTGCCCCACCACTATAACCCCCTGCACATCTGTCCCACCACTGTAACCCCCTGCACATCTGCCCCACCACTGTACTACCCTGCACATCTGCCCCAGCTCTGTACCCCCTGCTCATCTGCCCCACCACTGTAACCCCCCTGCACATCTGCCCCACCACTGTAACCCCCTGCTCATCTGTCCCACCACTGTAACCCCCTGCACATCTGCCCCACCACTGTACTACCCTGCACGTCTGCCCCAGCTCTGTACCCCCTGCTCATCTGCCCCACCACTATAACCCCCTGCACATCTGTCCCACCACTGTAACCCCCTGCACATCTGCCCCACCACTGTACTACCCTGCACATCTGCCCCAGCTCTGTACTACCCTGCACATCTGCCTCAGCTCAGTAGCCCCTGCTCATCTGCCCCAGCTCAGTAGCCCCTGCTCATCTGCCCCACCACTGTAACCCCCTGCACATCTGCCCCACCACTGTAACCCCCTGCACATCTGCCCCACCACTGTAACCCCCTGTTCATCTGTCCCACCACTGTAACCCCCTGCACATCTGCCCCACCACTGTACTACCCTGCACATCTGCCCCAGCTCTGTACCCCCTGCTCATCTGTCCCACCACTGTTACCCCCTGCACATCTGCCCCACCACTGTAACCCCCTGCACATCGGCCCCACCACTGTAACCCCCTGCACATCTGCCCCACCACTGTAACCCCCTGCACATTTGCCCCACCACTGTACTACCCTGCACATCTGCCCCAGCTCTGTACCCCCCTGCTCATCTGTCCCACCACTGTAACCCCCTGTACGTCTGCCCCACCACTGTACCACCCTGCTCTTCTGTCCCACCAATGTACCCCATTTCTCACCTGCCCCACCACTGTAACCCCCTGCACATCTGCCCCACCACTGTAACCCCCTGCACATCTGCTTCACCGCCACACCCCCATGCTCTTCTGTCTCACCTCTGAACCATCTTCTCATCTGTCCTAACGCTGAACTTATCTGATCATCTGTCCCACCTCTGTTTCCCCTGCTCTTCTGCCCCACTACTCTAACCCCCTGCTCATGTGTTCCACCGATGTACCTCCTTTCTCCTCTGCACCCCTCTGCACATTTGCCCCACCTCTGTACCCCCTTGCTCCTCTGCCCCACCGCTGTAACCCCCTGTTCATCTGTCCCACCAATGTACCTCCTTTCTCCTCTGCCCCGCCACTGTACCCCCCTGTACATCTGCCCCACCTCTGTACCCCCTTGTTCTTCTGCCAAACCACTGTAACCCCCTGCTCATCTGCCACAACACTGAACCCCCTGCTCATCTTTCCCACCACTGTAACCCCCTTCTCATCTGGCCCAACACTGAACCCCCCCCCCCCCCGCTCATCTGTCCCACCACTGTAACCCCCTGCTCACCTGCCCCACCTCTGTACACCCCTGCTTTTCTGTTCCATCACTAAAACCTCCTTCTCATCCCTCCCATCACTGTACCTTCTTCGTATCTGCCCTACCACTGAACCCCCTTACTCTTCTGTCCCACCAGTGTAACCCCCCTGCTCATCTGTCCGATCAATGTACCCCTTTTCTCATCTGCCCCACCACTGTACCTCCCTGCACATCTGCTCCATGCCGTATCCCATGCTCTTCTTTCTCACTACTAAATCAACTTCTCATCTGCCCCACCACTGTAACCCGCTTTCTAATCGGCCCCACCAATGTACCTCCTTTACATCTGTCTCACCTCTGTACCCCCTGCTCTCCTGCCCCACCACTGTAACGTCCTGCTGATCTGTCCCACCAATACACCTCATTTTACATCTGCCCCACTGCTCTACCCCCCTGCTTTTTTGTCCCACCACGGAATCTGCCCCAATCTCATCTGCCCCAACACTGAACCCCCCCTGCTCATCTGTCCTACCGTTGTACCCTCCTGCTCTTCTGTCCCACCTCTGAACCCCTCCTGCTCATTTTCCCCACCGCTGTACCCTCCTGCTCATCTGCTCCACCTCTGTACCCTCTTCTCATCTATAATATGCGTGATATGCAGAGTGGTGAAAGGAAGCAGAGATGAGACACATCTACCTGTCCTGAAACTTTCATCCTGCTGATCCACCTCTGCTTGTATGTGATGTATATAATGTATAGGATGTATGTGATGTCACATACAAGCATCAGGAATCGATGCGCAATGATGAGCTCTGGTTAGGGGCATTTTCTGAAAGCAGTGGGCCTGTGTGCAGGATCATAAGTTGGGCCCCCTCAGCTGAGAAAAAGTGCGGTGTGATTTTCATTGCGCTGAATACTGGCTCTGGCTTAAAGGGACACAGAATGCAGTGGTTCAGTAGTAAGTGACGCAAAGGTTCAGGTTTCAACAAAGTTCCCAGAAGCTCAACAGTAATTCCACAAACTGTCACCTGATTGTGGTTTTCTCAATCACAGCGAAATTCCTTTTTTCTGAGATTGGTAGTGGCAACCAAGCGAGCCGTCTTCCTCCAGATGGTGGGCGAGCTAGCAGGACTGTGATTGGCTTTGGCAGTGGCCAATGACAGTCCTCCTCCTCCTCCTGGAAACAGGGACCGCCCCCCCCCCCCACACCAGAAATGCACCCAATCTCTTCCCCATCACAAAAGCTGATGATCACAGCTACAGCAAAGTTAGAGAACCAAACATTGTTTCCCATCTTTTACAATGTGTGGGGGCACAGTGCCTCCCCCTCAGTGCAGGTGCGGTGTGGGGAATTCTGAAATTGGAATGCATTAGTGTCTCACTGACACTTCCCTGCGTTGCTCTGCTGATGGGGAGGGAGTCGAGTGCCTGCAAAAGTGGCTTTGTGTGCCATTGTTTACCCCTGGATTAGATAGTAACATGTTTTTTTAAGTCAGTGTTGAAATGAATGCTACAATGTACATTCACTGTGTTCTTTTTTTTCAACCAGGGTGCCACCTGGGTGTCTTGGCAAAATGCCTAAAACTTGCCAAAATTTGTCAACAAGCCAAAGGTTGGATCAAGCCTGCCTTTTTTTTGTTATTCAAAGCCACAGGGTATACGCAATTTTAAGATTTTGCATCTTTGGTATCTATTTACTCACTGCGACTGTGATATCGCCAAAAAGAATGGTAACCAAAAATCTCCATAGGTGACGCTTTAAATGCCTTTATGGCTCATCATTTTACAGTTAAAAGGGAAGTATGGCCATGGTACTTCTCTTCTGGGTCACAGGAGTGCACATACTTTTCCCTGGAGTTAGGTAATAGCTGGCTATTACCCACTGTCAGCTGACGTAACAGTGCTGCTCCAGGTTCTGGAAGCATCCCAACCATATTGTTGGGATCTACCCAGCTGTCTGATTGACAGCTGGCACTGGCTCTCAGTATGTTGCTGAGAGCTAAAGCAAGCTGCTCCTGTCCTATCTGCAGTCTGGAGCTCCAGTGAATGTTTCATTCAAAATGTCCTATATTTCAGCTTCTCAAATCAGCAATCATGTTAGCTGCATTGGTTTTCTTTTTGTAGACTTTTTTTTTTCTTTATTTTCACCTGGTGTTTTGGCCAGTAAGTTTGTTCCTTTTCAACAGCCATTAACATAACTAGCTGTCCAGCAAAAATGGCAGTAGAGGGTTGAGACAAACCATTTAACACTGACAAGGGTGCAGAAAATGTTTTTTTTCATTATGTAAAACTTTTATCCCACAGGGAAAAAAAGAACTGTTGTTCTAACTGCTTAACAAGTGTTAACTGGAGTTTGGCTTTAGTTTGTTTGTCAAGTCCATCTAAACGTTTTAAGTACATCTAACACTACTCTTTCCACAGTATGGCAATGCTGCTGTCCAAGTGTGTCTCCATTGCTCCTCCAAGAGTGGGGCCACCCTAAGACAGGAAGTGTGTTACTGGCTGGATCACCTGGTGAAAAAAAAGCCTAAAAAAAAAAACCTAATGTGGGTATCACATTTATGGATTAGTATTTTGAAATATATAAAAAAAAAAATATTTTTGGGGTTTAGATATGCTTTAAAAATTAAGTTACACTCTTTCCCTGCTAGGACACACTCTACTAGATCAGTATGTGCTGCAAGTTCGTCTTAATTTCAGATGTTCTCTAAGTTTTACAAGGTGGATGTTCAGACCTCAGTTGATGCAAGCTTTAGATGTAAGGTTCTACAGCTCATTGAGCTGCAGGTTGCCCCCAATTCTTACACTGTTGTTATATGGGCTTGTTAGTGTTTGTTTGCATACCCTTTAATTGTACTGCTTTTGGACAACCCAATTGTCTCTGATTTACTTGTGGCCTGTGTACCCTAAAAAAGCAATTAATAAAACAGGAATTTTCTTGAAGTTCATTAAAGACACAGGCCCACACCTCTGTTGTTGGGATCTTCACCTAATACTGCTTTTCTTAATACTGAAGTATCATATGAGTGGGAAGGGTCCTAAGTGGCTGGCCAACAGCATGTTGTTCGCAAGTGTCCAGTCCCTACTAAAGTTGTTTCAGATTTACTTCTGGTCCTGTGCTCCTTCATAAACCCCGAGAAATTATTTTACATTAAGTACAAAGTTCCTGTTTTATGTTGTATTATTGCATTTTTTTTATTTTCTGTTTACATTAACCAATGGTAACCAAATGCTTACAAAGTGCAATAAACCGCAGCAACCAATCAGAAATAATTTCTTGACTTATCTTACTATTATAGGTAACTTATTATTATTATTATTATTATTTTTACCAGTGAGCTTTTAAAAACCCATTTATGCAATTATAAAAAGCATGTTCCTTCACCACTAAAGTATGTTGACAAATGATTCGACTACCCACTGAATCCTAAAAGACTGGTGTGGGCTCTGGAATTCCTGTTTGGCACCGAAAAGTCACATAGCTGCCAAAATACTGTAGTACAAATGCCGAGATTTGGCAGGATACAGCTTCATCTGCTGTAGCTTCCTTTGCATAGAGTAGACAAATCAGGAAAAAGTAAATACTGTGTAAATTATGAGGTCCACAATATACTCACCATTAAGATTCCACTGTGACTCCATAGACATAAAGTTGAACGTTAGGTAGAAGCCCAACTGCTGAATTTCCTGTTTTTGACCCCCAAATACACACGTTTTTGAGTTCCTACAAAGGTTTCAGCAGTAGTTTAGGAAGAATTTTCATAAACAAAATCTTAGGTATCGGATTGCAAGTTTATCATGGGCCTCTATTTACCATGTGAAGCATTCAATCATCCTTTGATTCAAAATTGTGAACGTGCTGAATTGGGTTTTACCCATTCTCAGAAAGGTTTGATTTAATTGAGTGATCATATCCATAGAACAAAAATGTTCAAGACTGCTGGGCTTGTTTCAGATAGTTTTTATTGAAGAAGATTGATCCTCCAGTACGAAAGCTAGGTCATAAATAAAATATACTAACCAGCTAGCTGTCAACTTTATGGTCAAAATAGCAATCATTCAGTTGATGCCTATGGCAGCACTTCTGCTCTTCTTTGACTGATCTTCAATAATGGTTATGGGTCAGAGAAGACCCATAAGGGGTCTGTTTGATGTTGTGATAACTACAATGGCAATAAATTAGTACTTTTATGTATACCTAATTTAGTCTTCTGGGCCCAAGCAGGAAGTGAGCAGTCCCAACTTAGTACACACGATCAGACTTTCCGACAACAAAACCGTGGAATTTTGTTCGAAGGTTGTTGGCTCCAAATTGTCTTTCATACACACGGCCACACAAATGTTTGCCAACAATTACGAATGTGGTAACGTACAAGATGTATGACGAGGCGAGAAAAAGGAAGTCCAATAGCCAGTGTGGCTCCTTCTGCTGGATTCCGAGCATGCATGAACTTTTGTGCATCGGACTTGTGTACACACGATTGGAAATTCCAACAACAACGTTTTGTTGGCGGAAAATTTGAGAACCTACTAGCCAACATTTGCTGGCAGAAAGTCTGACAACAAATGTTTGATGGAGCGTATTGTTGGTCATCTTACTTTAAAAAAGTAATTTGTTAAGTTACAAATTACTTCTCCCAAAAAGTAATTGCGTTAGTAACTTAGTTACTAGTAGTTAGTTAGTAGTTAGTTACTACATTGGAAAAGTAATTAGTTACTCAGCAAAGTAACTGACTTTTTTTTTAAATATTCTATACGTGTAACTAAGGGGCGGGTCTAGTATTACTGTAAGCAAGGGGCGCATTTATTATTATTGTTATATATCGTGTAACCAAGGGGCTGCTCTATATTACTCTAACCAAGGGGCAGATCTGTTATAGCGTGTAAGCAAGGGGCGGGTCTATTATTATATTGTGTAAGGGGCGGATGGCTACAGAAGAGGGCGAATGTTAAATAAATGGGCAGAGCTCGATATATAACAATAATAATAAATGCGCCCCTTGGTTACAGTAATACTAGACCCGCCCCTTACTTACACGATAGACGCCCCTTGCAGAGTAGCATGAGCATCAGGAGCGTGCGGCATCGCCTCGTACAATTACATGTTAACTGCACATAGTCGGAAGCTCCATAGTCCTTCGTACTGCGCAAGCGATGCGCCTGCGCAGTACAGGGGGACCTTATCTGGCGGGGGAACTTTTTCGGCAGGACATCGGAATTACACTACTGCCATCTAGTGGCGGTAGATGTAATTGGGGTAACTAAGCCAAAGTAATGGGAACTGAGTTACCATGAGGGGAAAAGTAATCAGTTAGATTACTCGTTACTCTCTAAAGTAACTGCGTTAGGTAACTCAGTTTATTTTAACTCAGTTACTTACATCACTGGCGTACACACAGTCGGACTTTCAGCCAACAAGCTCACATCCAACATTTGTTGTCGGAAAATCCGTGTGTACGGGGCATAAGAACTCATCAGTTCCTTCATCAGTCTTACTAGAAATCCGATTCTCCTGAGACCATGTAGATGCCAGGATGTTTTGAGATGTGGATTGTGCTTGGAGAGCAATAGTGAACTTTACTTTTCTTGGAGTTTGAATAATGTGTTCTGGGCTTTGTCAGATATGTTTAGGTAGAAGGATCTGTGTGTTTTTGGGTAGAACACTTCTCAACACTCTCTCTCTGAGTAGCTGAGCAAGGGTAACAGTTGAAAATGCAACCTACCTATTATCTATTCTACACTATACCAGACCCACAAAGGTGGCTGAGCTTTTTAACCCATACTTTCATGTATAACTCAAAGAACAGGCAATCTATTTGATATTCCTAAAAGGAATCTTATGTTCCTGCTTCACATTTCTTTTGATATCTACAGTTAAGCCACACTTGTAATTCTCAGTTGGTTTCCAGACAATCACACTAATGCCGCGTACACACGAGCGGACTTTCCCGCGGGATTGTCCGCTGGACTAGAGTCCGCCGGACAGTCCGATCGTGTGTGGGCCTTCGACTGACTTTTTTTCCCAAAAGTCCGGCGGACTAGGTTTTAAGTTTTGTTTTAAAATTGTCCGCTGAACTTGGCCGAGCCTGGCGGACAATACGGCCATCTGTAGTATGGTCCGGCGGACCAAAAAGGACGCATGCTCAGTAGCAAGTATTTTTCTAGTATTTTTCTTTTTCTAGTCCCGTCGTATGTGCTGTACGTCATCGCGTGAACCACTTTTAGCATGATCGTGTGTGGTCAAGTCCGTTCGCTTTCAAGTCCGGCGAAGCCCAGCTGCAAAGTCTGGCGGTTTGTCCGCCAGACTAGGTCCGGCGGACAAAGTCCGATCGTGTGTACGCGGCATAAGTGTGCTGGTTTAAATTCTTGCCTCAGGTCTGACAAACTAGCTATAACACTATCGGAGCTATATAATAAGTTAATACACAAATCAGACATCAGGGACTGCCTATGTCTTGAACTATATCTAAACTCTGACACAATCAGAATTAGGTAGGAATCAGGTGGAGTGAAAATAATGAGTAATGCTGGCCATACACTATAAGAAAAATTCGGCCAAACCCAGTTTTGAAAAACGAACGTTCGGCCGTGAGTGCAAACAATGGTGCCATCATGTAATGACCTATAAATCGTTCAGTGAAAATAAATAAATACATTTTATGTTCGTTTTTTTACATATACATAGTGCAGACAGGTCGGACGGGAAAAACATTAACCTTTCAATTTATCGTTCGTTCGGCAGAAAATTCCAAACTTGTCCTTTGTTTTTTTCGGCTCAACTTTGTGCCCATTAACTGGCGGAAAAAAACGAACGAACGGTCTAATGAATTATAGTCTATGGCCAGCATAAGGATATTAGAAGTATCATTAGCCCATCTGTTAGAGATACTTTAAGAAGCAGAATTCTATTGCTCCACAGTTCTAGGTCAAAAGACTAAAACCCAATGTTTAAGTGACTTCAACGATCTCTACAATCTAAATTTGTATACACACTTTGAAAAAATTTGGCAAACGATTGCCCAGTTTTCCTTGACCTTTCACAGCAAGTCGAAACCGTGGATGATATTAATAGTATAAACATTTTCAAACTACAACGTTTTTTTTTGTATGTTGTAGCGTTTTTTATTGTTTCTGATCATGTGTGGTCTTTCGTATCTGATTTTTCTGGTATAAAAACAGTACTCATTAAATGAAAGTTGTTAGTTTTGTTCACGTACGAGAAAAAATTTGGAGTTTGTCCCTTAGTAAATTTTTGTTTGGAAAGTCTAATTCAGATGTTGAAAGTTGTGTACATGCTATACGAAAATCGAACAATTGTGTCTCGTACAGAGTTTTCCTTCTGATTTTTTCATAGTGTTTACCCCCCTTTAGCACTGGTTTCAGTGGTCACTTAATCATTTTAACAGAAGGTTCTGCTGACATCAGTAACCTAGAGCATAGTTGTTGGAACAAGAGTGCTTTAGGATATGCTTTTTTTGTGAGGGTTTTAATAATGTCTCTTCTTTGTTATTTACAGTGTTTCGTGCTGTTCAACCAGGATCTTCCTCTTCTGCAGATAGGTACGTTTGTATTGACTTGATCACCCCTATTCTCTGTTTCTTATGGCTCTGTAATCGTTTAAAGTCAAAGTAGGCTGTAATGTCCATTTAAAGTAAGGTAGCTTTTAATTTGTGTTCTAAAGTGAAATTCCAGGCAATAAATTACTATAAACTAACCATTGAACCACTATTGCTATTCAGCAACTAGGCTAAAGTTAGAATGTCCAAAGTTTGCCTTAAAAGCAATATTTTTGGTTTAATTTAGTATAACCAGATTCCAAAGAGCACCTCATAGAGTCACTGGAAGTTTAAGCCTATGTTGTCCGTCTCTCTCTCTGGTCCCTCTATGGGTGCGAGGAACAGCAAGGAGCCTGCAGTGTATGTGTTTAAGAATAGTTATCCTGCATTACAAACTGGGTTTTTCAGATCACCACATTACTAACAAAAAGGAATATAGTGGACTGGTGCCCTACAGCAATTTTTAGATAAACAGTACTGTTCAGGAGGTAATACTCCTGCACAGTATGTCTGGACTTTGTTTTCAATTTTCCTCCCTCGCTCCTCCCTCATAGGACCCCGCTCCTATAAACTTTGAGGCTGATCCAGTCCATGTGTTCATTTTTTTTACCTTGAAATTTCTTGTTAGCTGTGATTAAAACCTTACGTTTTCTGCATCCCACCCATGTTGGTGGCTAGTTATTTCCTTTTTTGTATGCTATCATGGTCCACAAAAAAGAAAATTGTTATCAAACACTTACCGTGATTTTTCTTTGCTAGCTAAAGTGTAAGTAAACCCCCGTATCTTTTTCAGCCAAGGAAGCTGCCATCTTTGCCTCTGTTTAATCTACAACTGCCATGATGCTGCACATGTGATCAGTTATGACACCAGCCATTGGATGGTTTGACAGTTTGGTTAAGAGCACAACCAATGGGAGCGTTACATTTCTGGCATGTGCCGGAAATGAAACTGTTTTATGGATGGGTTTACTTCCGCTTTAACTCAATGACAACATGGGATCCCTCCCAGTTGTTGAGTAGGTTAGTTATGGAACATGTGGACTGTACCAGCCCTAAAATGTATGGGACAGGGGTTCTTAGGAGGTGCGATGCGGAGTCTACCCATATGTATGTTGCCATGGAGTTAATCAGGAAAGGAAAATGACAGTAAGTATTTTAATCACAATTTTCTGATAAATGTTTGATGGACTAAATATGGATTAATAAAGTAGGCTAAATGTGTATGTTTATGGTTCTACATATGTTTGATATTTAGTCTGTTGAGGTGACACAACATATGTATATTGAGTCTTAGTGCTCTTGACTATGCAATCACTTAATTGCTTATTGATGCCTTTACAGCATTTCCCCAACCTAAATAGCTATGTACTTATGTAGAAGCAACACACTGTTGTAATGCCTGTAACAGAATCTGCCATGTCATTTTCAAAGCTGGTTTATTTTTCAAATCAATGTTCATCAATCAAAGCTGCATGGGGCTGCATTTGTTGAAACATGTTTCATTATACGGGAGTTAAAGGACATGCTTTCTGTAAATAATAGTCATTGTATATGTCTACAGGGCTGGCGCAGGTGCACCTATAGCAGACAGGCTTCTTGTTCCTAATTAATAGGTACTGGAGTTAGGTTCTTATTCCAGCTTCTTATTTGTTTCTTCTAATCTAACATATTAAGAGAAAATAATTCTGGGCCGCAACTTTATGTAAATCCAATTAGAGGATCCTCATAACAATATCTTTAGCCTGGCTACTCAATATTTTGAGCACCAAGTGAAGTGAGCACAAATGAAAATTTCAGCATTTTTTATTGGTAGGTGAAGTTTTTTTTTAATGAAATAAACCTTCTACAGCCAGCAAGAGTTATCAATGGAGAAGCGTCTTTTACCTGAAAATCATTTTTATACATGCAGGTGTGACCATCTTGAATATGTAGCCAGGGGGGTTCATTTGTGGAAATCCCATCAATTTATCTTCAGAGGGAAGCCTCCATGGTCTTTTTTTTTTCCAGCCTGAGAGGTTTTGGATGCCATGAATACTATCAAAATGTACTACTGCATACAAATGACTGGGAATAGACAATATTTTGGATACCAATTAGCTTGCAATTTAACCACTTCAGCTCCAAAAGATTTACCCCCCTTGACGACCAGGTCATTTTTTGCTGATATTTTATCACCTCTGCGTTTTTTATCTTTTGCGCTATAAACAAAAAAAGGCTGACAATTTAGAAAAAATAAACAATATTTTTTACTTTCTGCTATTAAACATATCCAATTAAAAAATGTAGAAAATCAAATTTCTTCATCAATTTAGAGCAATATGTATTCTGCTACATATTTTTGCTAAAAAAAAAATCCCAATAAGTGTATATTGATTGGCTTGCGCAAAAGTTATATACAAACTATGGGACATATTTATGGATTATTTTTTTTTTTTTTTACTAGTAATGGCAGCAATAAGCGACTTATAGTGGTCTGCGATATTGCGGCAGACAAATCAGACACTAGCCGATACTTTTGACACTTTTTTGGGATCCAGTGAAACTAATACAGTGATCAGTGCTAAAAATATGCACTGTCACTGTACTAATGACACAGGTTCGGAAGGGGTTAACAGCAGGGTTGTCAAAGGGTTAACTGTGTGCCTAGCTAGTGTGTTTTTTGTACAGTGTGGGAGGTTCTTTTACTAGGAAAAGACATGGATCTATGTCCCTGCTTTGCAGAAACACAGAATCCATGCCTTCCCTACTGACAGAAAGGCAATCTGCCTTGTATACATAGGCAGACTGCCGTTCTGCCTCTGTACTGAATGATCGGCAGTTTGATTTGGCAGTTTAGGATTTTCAAGGCTTAAACCAATTAGGGAAATTTGCATGTGGGCCCATCTTGCTAGCTCTAATCTGGTCAAACTATAAAGTTGGTGATACACACATCAAATTTCATCTGACTCATGCTAAATTGGGTGAAATTCACTCCATTTGTCAAAGGAGTTATGTTTGGGTTTGGATATTCTGATAGCCGGTGGTGCATCCAATCAGATGAAGGCACTGTTAAGGTATTGTAGTCCACAGAGCAAGATTTGTCCATTGCCACTGTTACTGTGGATGAATGAATCTGTTATGCCGCGTACACACGGTCGGACTTTCCGGCCGAAAAAGTCAGACAGAATCTTTTCATCGGATATTCCGATCGTGTGTATCCCTCATCAGACTTTTTTTTTTATTCTGACGGACCTAGAAATAGAACATGTTTTAAATCTTTCCGACGGAATCAATTCCTATCGGGAAAAACGCTCGTCTGTATGCTGTTCTGATGGACCAAAAACGACGCATGCTCTGAAGCAAGTACGAGACTGCAGCTATTGGCTACTGGCTATTGAACTTCCTTTTTCTAGTTCCGTCGTACGTGTTGTACGTCACCGCGTTTTAGACAGTCGGACTTTGGTGTGATCGTGTGTAGGCAAGACAGTTTCAGCGGAACTCCGTCGGAAAAACCGTCCGAGTTTATTCCGACGGAAAAAGCGGTCGTGTGTACGTGGCATTAGATTTCTTTTGTTCAATACTTCCATCTGTAGTTTCTCATACATGGAAATATATTTGTACTTAAATAATCATTAAAATGTTACTAAACCCACAACAGTAAAATCAGTCTGTATATGCAGCATACAACCAGTAAGAAAGGCGCATAGTCACAGTACCTCGTTTATATGCAGAGGTTCCCAATAGTCCAGGTAAAGAAGGGGGAGGGGGGGGGGTTTATGTAGCGGCTGGATGTGTATGTATGATATACACAACAGGGCATGTGGAATCGTCAGGGCTGCCACCGAAGAGGCCTGAAGCCAGGTCCAATAAAAGCTAGAGGAAAAAGACAAGGAAAGGGGCGCCTCTGAGTATGTATCATATAAACATTTATTAATAAAAACAATATCCACTCACATCTTGGCAAGTAGTGTTGCATTCAGACAGATCTCAGCAGATGGAGGGCCAGTGGGACTACAAGTCGCAGGAGTTTCGCCCAGAAGCTGTCGTCCTTCTCATGTCCTGGAGGAGGTGAATAAGGCAGATGGATGCAGCAGGTGGGGTTTGTTTCCTTACGGTGGTCCTCCAGAGGGGTGGTAGCATCAATCCAAAGGGGAGAGTCAGATGGATGTCACTCCTCTCAGTGTTCATAAGTGGGTTCCAGGTGGTACAGGGGGGGGAAGGGGGTAAGGGGGAAACAAAGTATCTATAGCAATTAGAATAATAACGAAGGGAAAGGGATGGTGAATGTGGAGACGTTTGTGCCCTGTTGCCTGCTGTAGGGAATGTGCAGCCGAGTTCGTTAGCAAGATGATGTTTCAGGCACGGCCGTGTCTCTGATGTTGGAACGAGGCTTGCACCGCAAACAGTGCTAGGCGCCGGGGCGTGACGTCATATCTCTGCGACGCGTTTCTGAGCTTACAGCGCTATAGATGGTCTGTATAGCGGCGCTCCTTTCTCAAGCAAGGGGAGCTATACAATTTTTTTGAACACTGATTTTTTTAGAGAACAATTTATGATTATAGAGGATTGTTATTTTGTATCTACTCACAGTTAGGCTTGGTTCACACATACAGGTGCGACCATACGCAGACGTGTTTTTCACGTGTAGCGGGCACACTTTCACAAGTGTGCGCTATATGTGGAAATTTATTTTTTTCCCTCAGAACAGTAATGGGGTTCTGAGGGTTAATTGTGCATGTTGACTTTGGTGTCAGTTTGGTTGGGCTGTACTAGGGTTCTGTCTGGTCATGGGTGCAGTGAGGTACACATAATAGGCTTAGAACCAGGCCTGATTGGATGTCTTAGGTATCAGTCTTCCCCGGAGCCAATCAGTGGGTGCGCCTGGCCCCGCTGGGTAGTGTGGGGAAGGGTACTTAAGGTGCTGAAGTCATGTGTTCGGGGTTCAGCCGCAGTCCTGTTTCCTGGTTCTGGACTGTGGTAGCCCCGCGAGGGGTCCCGGGCCTGGGAGCACTAGTCGTCTCGCAAACATGGTCAGTTTGACTAGCCCCACAAACACGCATGGTCTGGGGCAAGGATCTGTCTGTTCCCGAGTCTCGGAGCCGGTTAGCCCCGAGACCCAGTAACTGAAGGAGGATTCAAGGCGTCTCAGTGTGCTCTCATTATTGGAGGGGCACCACAGCTCATATAGGTGACCGGGGGAGGACTCTTCGCAGGAGGGCCAACAAGCTGGCAAGAGGAGCCTGGTTGCTGAGTTGTATGGACACTAAAGAATCCACACTTCTGCAGTGCTGCTAAGGAGACAGAGAAAGTTCCAGGTACTGTGGGAAAGGTTCCTATTCACCTTCGGTTGCAAGTTCATTCTGTGTCAGAGACTTTTAGCAAGTTTCCGGATCACATTGTCAGCTGCTATACCTCTGGCTAGAGGCATATCTGACTTTGAAGTACCCAGGTGCGAGTGGCTACTCTGGATTTTATTAAAGACATTTGTGGATGTTAGCAGTTCAAGGTGCCTGAGTTTCTTCACCCTTGCCCTCTGTTCCTATCTGAGACTGTGTTTTGTTGGATGTTACCACTGCAAGAATAAAAACCTTCAAAAGGACTTTTATTGTGTCAGCATCCAAAGTTGTTGGGCACTAACCCTGGGAACCCCTGGATATTCATCGACAAGCCAAGCAGAGGTAACTGGTAAGCCCAAAACTCAAGGCTGCCCCTCTGAGGGTTATGGCCGCTACACACGCTTCACATGTAGGGCAGCCCATTCATTTCAATGGCTTTTCCTACACACAAGTAACACAGAAAAGAAGTGAATCTTTTCCAAAAGCATGCCACACTGAACTATAGGGTGCTGCGGCACCGTGTAGTTTGGTCCACGCTTTTGCAGATGCGTGGGGGGGCTGTTAACAATTAATTCTGCTAAAGGGCAGCGCGTTTCAGTGCATGTTGGGAATGCATGCCGTTTTTGCGCATTTTCACCACACACATAGGTGTAAACATAACGTTTGTATATAGTTTATATGATGAGTTTACATTTTTGATTGAGTTTCCAGCATCATAGGGTTAAATGGAATGGTCATACATTTACTTCACATTATCTTGACATACACAGAGTGTTTGGGGGTTGTTTATATAATAAAATGTGGAGTTAGGCCTCATGTACACTGCTGCTGGTAAATGGACGTTATCTTATCAGTACATGTACACAGGTTCGTTTATAGTTGTTTCTAGGCAGTTGTGTTTAGAGGTTTTTTTTTTTTTTTTTTTTTTTTTGGAACCCCAAAAAAATTGTGTTCAGAAGCTGGGTTTAGAGGCATCTCAAACGCCAAACGTGGATTAACGCGGTAACTCGCGCTAAGTCACGTTTCGTTTACAGGTGTTTTTCATTTTTGGCTATCTTGAAAAAACGCTTCTAGATGCAAATGCGGCTAAACGCAACTAAACGCAGCATGTAAACGTGGCTAAACAGACGTTTTTAGACGCCGGTTTCTAGCTGTCAAGTTAAATCGTTCAGGAGAGGTTGAACAACGTCCCGTGTACACAAAGCCTTAGAGGATTCATCCCTCCCAAGTCTCTACAAAGTCTCTGGGCTCCAGAACCCAATCCTGCAGTTACCAGTCCTGGAGAAAACCACAAAATCATTTTTCTTCACTCAGAACAGACATCCTGGAGCCCCTCAACCTGCATAATGAGAACCCTGGGTGACATCTAATTCTTCTGACACTGTGATAAGGCACAGCACTGTCTATGTGTCAAAACAATAACATTTCTGGATACAGGCATACCCCACTTTAAGTACAGTCACTTTACATACACTTGTGAGTAAAGACATACCCGTGTGTGTATGTAAAGTGGCTCTCATACTAAAGCTGCAGCTGAGTAATCCGTGCCCGGATAGTTCAGATTCCCCGCTACTTGTAAACATACTCCCTGACCCCCACTACAGTCTCTGACCCCCCCTACAGCCCCTGGAACCCCCACTACATCCCCTGACACCCCAGAAGTGAAAAAAGGTATTGTTTCACTTTAAGTACATTTTCGTTTTACATACATGCTCTGGTCCCATTGTGTACTTAAAAGTGGGATATGCCTGTATAATTTCTACAGTATTTCTAGTTCCCCTTTTTGTAAGTATGTTCGTAACCTACTATGTACTGCTAATGAATGATTAAAGTTAAAGGTTATTTTTTAACACTGTCTATCCTCCACAAGAAGAAAACATTTGTCAAAGCATGCTGTGTTGACTTCTTGCCAAGGAAAAGGGAAATTGGTGAACCTCCAAGATATATCACTCACACAACACCTCTTGTAGAAAAAAATGAAAGGAATGCTCTGTCAGTACAGGTTTTCTCAGCTTCTGCTTACTGCTGGGCTTTACATTAAAAAAAAAAAAAAAAAAACAGGATATATACATATATACAGTACCTAGTATATTTGGCACCCGGGTCAATTTTTTTAACCCCCTCCCATGCACCTCTAGACATAAAAATTATTTTGAGTAAGCTCCACAAAATGAAATGGACAATAAAAATGGACAGATTAAAAAAACATAGCCTAGTGAATATTTTCTTGAATATACGTATAATAATGTTGCTAATACCTGTTAAGGATTTAAAGGACTTAAAGTGTTTTTTTAAAAGTCAGCAGCTACAAATACTGGAGCTGCTGACTTTTAAAATATGGACACTTACCTGTCCATGGCGCCCGCGATGTCGGCACCTGAAGCCGATCTGTCCCTCGGCTCTCGGGTGGAGGCGCCAGCATCTTCAGTAAGGGAATCAGGAAGGGAAGCCTTGCGGCTTCCCAGCCTGGTTCCCTACTGCGCATGCGCGAGTCGTGATGCACGTCCTCACTGGTCCCTGCTGTCTTCTGGGACCTGTGTGTCTCCCAGAAGACAGCAGGGGGGAAGGAGGAGGGGCCAGACATGGCGTAGAGCCTGCGGTGATCTACGCCCGGAAGTGGGAGCAAATACCTGGATTAGACAGGTAACTGCTCCCCCCTCCCCCCTGAAAGGTGCCAAATGTGACACCGGAGGGGGGGGGATCGGAAAAGCAGAAGTTAAATTTTTGTGTGGAACTCCGCTTTAAGCTTACCTGAGTCTGATCTCAATCCCACACACAGGCAGCAGTCAGTTGTTATAATATGCAGGCAGCAAGTGGGCAATCGTTACAATACGCTACCAGTAGATGGCCAATTGTGACAATAAGCAAGCAACAACCAGGAACATGTCCACAGAGACAGAATCAATTCTGCACTGACACAATGAGAGATATGTCTGCATAGACAAACTAGTATTGTGCTGACCCAGAAACATGTTTGCAGATACACAATCAGTACCATCAGGGCTTTTCTTTTCAGCTGGAACGTGGTTCTGGCACCTCTAGTACCGAATGTATGTAATGACAAGGACTGCTGGGGGATCTGTTATAGCTGGTGGGGATCTATTTTTGTGTGGAAGTCTATTGTTACTGGGGAGGTCTGTTGTTGCTAGTGGGGGTCAATTGTTGCTGGGAGGGATGTACTGTTGAGGGAGAGGTCTATTGTTACTGGGGAGGTCTGTTGTTGCTAGTGGGGGTCAATTGTTGCTGGGAGGGATGTACTGTTGAGGGAGAGGTCTATTGTTACTGGGGAGGTCTGTTGTTGCTAGTGGGGGTCAATTGTTGCTGGGAGGGATGTACTGTTGAGGGAGTGGTCTATTGTTACTGGGGAGTTCTGTTGTTGCTAGTGGGGGTCAATTGTTGCTGGAAGGGATGTACTGTTGAGGGAGAGGTCTATTGTTACTGGGGAGGTCTGTTGTTGCTGGTGGGGGTCAATTGTTGCTGGGAGGGATGTACTGTTGAGGGAGAGGTCTATTGTTGCTGGCTGCTGGAGGGTCAATTGATGCTCTCTGCTGGGAGATCTGTTGTTGCTGCTGGGGGGGTCTGTTGTTGCTGGAGGGGTCTACTGTTGCTGGGATGGGGTCTATTGTTGCCTACTGCAGGGGGATCTGTTTTACTGTCTTTCTTGTTATCATTTACAAATTCAATACAAATTACTTAGTAGCACAAAATAGAACTTGGTTCTGTATTCTCTTAATGGGGCGGTACTGGGAGTTGGATAGGGGGTGGAACCAAGGTTGGGCAGAGACGATCTCTGAGGAAAAAAACCCTGAGTATCACACAGACAGTCAGAACATGTCCGCAGACACAGTAAGTCCGTCAGTAAGTCAGTCAGTCACTTCCAGGCAATGCATATGTTTTTTATTGTATATTTAAATGTATTATTATTATTATTATTATTTAAGGTACTTATATAGCGCCGTCAATTTACGCAGCGCTTTACATATACATTGTACATTCACATCGGTCCCTACCTTCAAGGAGCTTACAAACCTAAGGTCCCTAACTCACATTCATATATTAGGGCCAATTGAGACAGCAGCCAATTAACCTACCAGCATGTCTTTGGAGTATGGGAGGAAACCGGAGTACCCAGAGAAAAACCCACAATGGCACAGGGAGAACATGCAAACTCCAGGCAGGTAGTGTTGTGGTTGGGATTCGAACCAGCGGCCCTTTTTACTGCTAGGCAAGAGCTACTTATATTTACATGACATGTACATGTACACATACAATTACAAGTACAGAACTAGTTTAATAGCCATTGTTTTTACTACAGACCTCAAATCACCTGAAATAAGTGGGTAGTGGCTGAGGAGCTGAGTAATCAGGCAGCTAGCTTTTACTTATAATCTGCCATTGGCTGCCTATACAGTAGACACAGTTTGCTCCCCAATCGCCCCATGTACCTCAGCGACTCACCATGTTGTGTTCTGCATGCTGAGGTTGAGAAAAGCTTGCAAGGAAGACCTAGGCTGGGCAGAAAGGATCATTAATGGCCATACCATGCTAATAAAGCTTTTAAAGGCAGGATCAAGGCAGTGCAGGAATTAGGCTCTAAAAGCCTATAAGCAAAGGATTTAATGGGTTGGATGGCAGCACCCTCTAATGCCCCGTACACATGGTCGGAAATTCCGACAGAAAATGTCCGATCGGACCATGTTGTCGGAAAATCCGGTCGTGTGTGGGCTCCATCGGACTTTTTCCGTCAGAAAAAATTTGAGATCCTGCTCTCAAATTTTCCGACAACAAAGTCGTGTGTGTGTAGAGAATTCCGACGGACAAAGTGCCACGCATGCTCAGATCAAATTACGAGACCAAAGCTATTGGCTACTAGCCTCTACGTAGTTCCGTCGTACGCAACGAACGTCACCACGTTCAGAATGATCGGATTTTCCGACAACTTTGTCCGACCGTGTGTATGCAACACCAGTGTCGGACAAAATCCGACGGATTTTGTGGTCGGAATTTCGGCATAAGTGGTGGTACCTGATGCAGAGCCCTTGACCCTCTATTATAACATTTTATAACTAGAGGTTTTGCATGACTTGATATGGCAATTACTATCATTGTGGTGGCATATATACATATAGTAACCCAGTGTTCTTGACCCCTGGCCTAATTTACACTACAGTAGGATTTATGGTATGTTCAGGTGTGCTTACAGTGATTGTAAAGTCTATTTTTTATTTTCTCTTAAAATAACAAACATTTTATACTTAGCTTCTCTGTGCAGTGGATTTGCACAGAGCAGCCCCGATCCTCCTCTTCTCAGGCCGCTCTTCGGCTCTCCAGGCCCCTCCCTCCTGTCGAGTGCCCCAACAGCAAGCAGCTTGCTATGGCGGCACCCAAGCTGAGTCACAGCTCCCTGTGTCCATTTGTTTATGCCCCGCCCCCTCTCTCTCCTGATTGGCTAACTGACAGCAGCAGGAGCCAGTGGTGCCACTGCTGTGTCTCATCCAATCAGGAGGAGAGTCCCGGACAGCCGAGGAACTCATAGACATTGCTGGAGAGAGATGGGGCTCAGGTAAGTATTAGGGGGTGCTGGGGGGCGGCTGCTGCACACAGAAGGTTTTTTATCTTAATACATAGAGTGCATTAAGATAAAAAAACCTTCTGACTTTACAACCCCTTTTAAAAATGCATGTCAACCAGTGTCTTGGCCGTCCAAGACTCTCCCTCCTGATTGGCTGAGACACAGCAGTGGTGCTATTGGCTCCCACTGCTGTCAATCAAAGTCAGTTAGCCAATCAGAAAAAAAAGGGGACAGGGCTGAGACGCGGCTCCATGTCTGAATGGACACAGGGATCTGTGACTCGGCTCGGGTGCTCCCTTAGCAAGCTGCTTGTTGTGGGGGCACCCGATAGGAGGGAGGGGCCAGGAGCACAGAAGAGGGACCCGAGAAGAGGAGGATCTGGGCTGCTCTGTGCAAATCCACTGCATAGAGCAGGTAAGTATAACATGTTTGTTATTTTTATAGAAAAAAACAAACAAGATTTTACAGTCACTTAAACTAACTTTTTCAAAAGTTAGCAGCTACAAATACTGCAGCTGCTGACTTTTAAAAAAAGGACATTTACCTGTCCAGGGCGTCCGCGATGTCAGCACCCAAAGCCGATCTGTGTGTCTCCCAGAAGACAGCGGGGGGGAGAGAAAGTGGCGGAAGTGGCGTACATACCCGCGGGTGGCTTGGATATCTATGCCCGGAAGTGGGAGAAAAATACCTGTATTAGACAGATATCTGCTCCCCCTCTCCCCCCTGAAAGGTGCCAAATGTGACACCGGGGAACCAGAAAAGTGGAAGTTCCATTTTTGGGTGGAACTCCGCTTTAAAAGTAAGTGCATATTCACACCATAGGTTCTAGACTTGAGTTTAAGAGGGAATATTCTCCTCCTGTACATAACTTTCTCATAAGGGATAATCTGTTTTATTCATAGTTCCCACCGTGACAAGCTAGGAGGGTGGGTTAATCCATCAAAAAAGCAATTAGAAGGCCATAAACAATGCAGGCTGTGAACAGTGCTTCCTGTAGTAATACACTTGTACTAGTAATGCCAATGTTCCACATCTAATAAACAGAAAAAGCAGATTTCAGGTGTATACCAGATAGTGAGACATGAAAGATTAGTACGAAAATTGCTTCCAAAAGTCAGGTATATACCTGGGCAACCCCAGATAAGGTGCATACAATTGGCTTGGGGTTGGGTATATTGTATACAGTTAGGGGTGGTCATGCATCACATTTTGTGTAAATGGACCTGGGATAGATAGGTTGGGTTAATAGTGTACAGTACAACTGAATCAACCATTTATTGATCACTGGTGAGACATACATATGGGAGGAACACATATCATCCCATTCTGTCATACTGGGCATAATACCTTGTCATTTTGTTCTGCCTCTGAGGGGAGGCTTGCCCAATTTGGTATGTAAAAGCTGGAAGTATAAATTAGAGACCAACCCTTTAGGGCTCTTTCAAACTTGTTGCAGAAATCTGTCTTGTGGTCCTAGGGGAGAAAAGGGGAAAGTAAGTTGGCGATTAACTGGTGTAAGCATAGAGTATATTAATCCATTTTCTTAAAAATTTGGCCAAGACTAGAATGGCCATCCTATAGAGGTAAAGGCCTTTGCTAATTTCAGAGAGGCAAGGCACATGTTGATCCATCACATGAGTTCTATGGATATTATTTCTAGTTGATTTACCAGGCATAAAACCAATTTGATCATGTATAAGAGACAGTATAGTAGAATTTAACCTGGTAGGCAACATTCTGGTGAATATTTTATCATCAGTGTTTAATAAGGCCTATATGAAGCCCAGTCGACCTTCCTTATTAGGTTTAAGTAGGAGTAAAATAGTGGCATACTACATGGACTACAGACTACTGTCTTCAAAATGGGCACACAATAGACTCTAGGTATTGATTGTGGACCCCTAAGTGTAGACTATCAGGACTGAGGCGTTACCTGTGCCAAGGGACACTACGGCTTGGGATTTATTTATCCAATGAGCAAGAGATAATTGCAGCATCAGTTATATTGGAGTCGGTAGGGGGGGGGGGGGGGGGGGGGGGCGCAAAAATGCTACAGCATCAGTGGTGTCAGAGGTAGGAAAGAAACGCTGCAGTATTAATGGCATCACTGAAAGTAAAGAAGCGTTGCAGTGTCGCTGTTGTCATTTGAAGTACAGAAATGCTGCAGTAATGTGTCTGCTGGGCTGGCTGGCTGCTCCAAAATGAGTGGGAACAAATTCCGGAACAAATTGTCTCAAGATAACCAATCGGCAGAGTTTAGTGGATGGGAGCATACAGTCCAGGACGATTCTGTATCATAGTCTTAGCTACACGAGGCACATTGAGGCCCTGATTGCCAAGGTATTTGGAATGTAAAAAATTCTCATCAGTACAGTGGAATTGTAACAGGTCTTCAGAAATAGCAAGTCTTCCTGAGTCCCCCCAATTTCAATTGTGATTTAGAGTATTTTAGGGAAGCAGTCTATTCCTTACTGCACTGACTGTAGCAAGTATGAAAGGCCTTGTTCTTCTATTTGGAATCACTCTTAACCCTGTACTTATTTCATGCATGTAGGCCCCTTTCATTCAGCAGGTCGTGGGTGTGTCACCAGCAGCCAATCGGAATACTGAATTGCAAAGTAATGCTTTACTACATACCACCAAAACAAAACACATGAGAGCTTCCTTGTATGTTATTTTTCAGGTAGCAGTGTCAACACAAGTTCCTGACCACTGATGAAAAATTCATTGTTACTAAAAATAAGTATACAAGGAATGCTTTAAAAATGTTAATTTCCTTGGTATGATCACTGCTCGTTATAGACTGAGCGTATAAATGCATACAACACATCACAAAATGCATAAAACGTAGTTGACAAGGCTTTTTTTAGTTGACATTGGAAGTATTGATATAGAAAGGAATTTCGCGCAATAAATAGCTAAAATAATGAAAAAGTGCAATAAATGGATATGCCAGTAATCAATATTGTTACTGGTGAGAGGTATTGTGTTCTTCAATGCTGGTAAATAATATAATAGTCAATAATGGATTGAAATAATAATAAAAGTGACCAGTGCAAAATTTCTATAAGGTGCAATGTATATGTTAACCAGTAGTGGACACTGGTAATGGTGGGAGGTAATTGCAGTTAGATTAGACTTACGTACATTTATAACTGATAAATGTACTAATAGCACGTATGTATGACTAGCAATAAATATAATAATTGATATATTAAATATTTAAAGTGTCATGTGCGTATAATTAATGCTCAATGTGTATAAAACCATGTGTTTAACATATTATACTTCAAGTGACAATGGTATAAAATCCGTGACTAGTGAAAACAATAAATAGTGCAATAAATAGTAAAAAATTAAACCATTAATAAATGAATATACATAAAGCAATAAATGACAATGGTGAATAAGTGATTGGGTGATACCCAAAATGTGGGTAAAAAAGTATGGTAAAAAGGTAAGTTCATATAGTCCCAGAATGGATAAATATATATATATGGATAAGGCAGTGTCCAAATTAGTCCGTCAGATCCTGATACTGGAATGGTGTGTAAACAAGCACAACCATCTCGTGGATCATACAGTGAAAAGTGGGGTGTTTTCAATTCATCCAAATGTTCAACACTTTCTGGATGGTTTATAAAGCGGTAAAGACTTGGTCCTGATTTTCATATATTTTATCCAATATATTTTATCCAATCAATGGTCTCCCAGAACTCTCACCTTAATGATGTTGAAATAAAGCCTTTCGGGGGTATCCTATAGCCCCATGTAGTTTGGATACAGATGTTCAGCAAACACAGTAAGAAAAAAAAGGGGAAGCCTCCACTAGTGTAGTATGTTAGTTTATACTCAAAGATATTTATTAGGGTAATAAGTGGACTCTTACATTCAAATACAATAAAACAGGCATAAGGGATAAAAATGCTCTAGGCGTTCTCAGCGCCTTCTCACGTCTCCTTGAGTGCTTCTCTGCCTACGGCCACTCCCTACGCGTTACGACACGTCACGTGTCTTCATCTGGGGACATTGGAAGTATAATTGTATTGTTTTTATACATTAATTACTGTACACCATGCAACATTTTTTTAATGTTACACTAGCAAAAGTGTGCTTGTTGCAGAATGGTAAAAGTTGTGGATATATCAGGCAGAAATGTCTTTGCGAGCAGTATGCGCAGTAGGGGAGTGCTGAGGGTATGAAAGTGGTCAGTATATGCAGGAGATGAGTGCGTACGATAAGACAGAAGGCAGCATATCCTGTTGGAACCCAACCTACTGTTGGTAAGCAGAGTGGTGGCACAGTGCCATATGTACTTAGTCCCCTTGGCATTAAATAAAAAAAATGTAATGAACATTCTTATTTAAGAGAAACCGAGTCAGTAGAGATTCAGAGATACTGGAATATGCTGCCATCTACAGGAGAATTGGGCACTGACAACAAACAAACGTGTTGAACAGGCAATAAAACCCATCCTACTCCGTCATGTTTCAGTTTTATGCTAGTGTCCTAGGAGAATAGCCATCTTTTCCCCTGGCACTTTCAATGCACTGTGATACACCTGCTGGTGTAAGCCTGTCCCTGAAAACTCCTTTGGAATGTGCCCACCAGAGGGCCAAAGACTATCTGGACGGTGACAAGTGTGGGGGTTTGTCCCCCTTTTTTATGGGAGCCTATTCTGTGTTACTGCTAAATTGTTTGTGCAGCAACATTCCAGTGTTGCA
The DNA here is from genome assembly GCA_028564925.1 of Lithobates sylvaticus. Classification (NCBI taxonomy): domain Eukaryota; kingdom Metazoa; phylum Chordata; class Amphibia; order Anura; family Ranidae; genus Lithobates; species Lithobates sylvaticus. The sequence continues at coordinate 301,379,568 of CM053028.1, read as the reverse complement.
AGCACTTCATGGACTGGTGTCCCAAAGCCACAGTGAGTGCACTGCTTAGTCTCCTTCAATATACTCTGTGGGGTGACAGCTGAAGGTACAGTGCCTGGCATGTGCCGCACTTGCCCATTAATTCACCCGCACTATTTTGCCTACGCATACACGTTTTCCTCTGCTCTTTGGCTTAGGTTAAGTTAGGTTAGGTGGCTCCCCTTAAGCTTTCTAGGGTCAGACTTCCTCACTAATACCTACAGCTACTATGTCACAGAAGGAATCCTAACCCCCCCCCGCTCCTGCAGCTAGGTTTTAATGAGTGCCACTATTGGTTTAGCTCACTTCAATACTAGCAGTTAATACTAGCAGTACACAGACATCCCAACCTGCAAAAACAAATTTCAGGGAGGTGGCAAACTCATTTCAGGGAGGTGGCGCTTTGCACCCGCAACCATACGAGCGCAGTTTACTCTGCTCAGTTATCACAGGACACAGGAGCGACCTTGCTCACTGTGTCCTATTCCTGACAGTCCACCCCCCCCCGCAGCCATCAGAAGTGGAGAGGAGGGGAGCTGGCTGCTGGGGACAAGGGGGGGGGCGGAGGAGGACAGGTGGGGTGTAAGAGAACATGGGCCGGAGGAGAACGGGGGGGCAGAGAAGGACGCGGAGGGGGCCAGGGGAGGAGCGCACAGAACAGCTGGGAATGATTGGTGCAGCAGGAGGGACAGCTGTGAACACCAATTTCCCTGTATAGCTTTTTAGCTGACAGCCACAGGAGGGAGAGAAGGAGAAGTGTCTGTCAGCTAAAAATCGATACAAACACCGATCATTCCCGGGAGTCTGCGAGGAGCTTGCGAATGTGCGGGAGCCGCCGCAGAAATGCGGGAGACTCCCGCACCTTGGGGGAGACTTGAGATGTCTGAGTACCACAGATCATAAGCACAAGGGCACAGGCAGTGGTCCTGCCGGCCTATCTATCTCTCATTCCACTAACAGCTTTCTTTGGTTTTGGCTTTAGCTTTTTGGCATTCCTTCTTTTGGACCCAGTACCAACAGCCTGGATCTCTCTTCCCGGCTTGAGTTCACATGTTCCTTGGAGTCTTAGCTCTGTCCAGCTTGTTGAATGAAAAGAATATCACTCAATTCCCCCATCCATACACTTGATGTAAATAGGGGAATCCCTCCTGCTGCGATATTGTATTTTGGCAGCAGGGAGACTTACTCACCATCAGAATACACTGATCAGCACCGCCGGCTGGATCACAATTTATCTGGGCTCTTTTAAACTGGCTGAATTTTTATACATGTACAGTAAGGCTCATAAGTTTACATACCCTGGCAGAATTTATGATTTATTGGCCATTTGTCAGAGAATATGAATGATAACACAAAAACTTTTCTTTCACCCATGGTTACGCTTTGGCTTAAGCCATTTATTATCAATCAACTGTGTTTACTCTTTTTAAATCATAATGACAACATAAACTACCCAAATGACCCTGATCAAAAGTTTACATACCCTGGTGATTTTGGCCTGATAACATGCACACAAGTTGACACAAAGGGGTTTGCATGGCTATTAAAGGTAACCATCCTCACCTGTGATCTGTTTGGTTGTAATTAGTGTGTGTGTCTAAAAGGTCAATGAGTTTCTGGATTCCTGACAGACCCTTGCATCTTTCATCCAGTGCTGCACTGACGTTTCTGGATTCTGAGTCAAGGGGAAAGCAAAAGAAATGTCAAAGGATCTGCGGGAAAAGGTAGTTGAACTATATAAAACAGGAAAGGGATATAAAAAGACATACAAGGAATTGAGAATGCCAATCAGCAGTGTTCAAACTCTAATCAAGAAGTAGAAAATGAGGGGTTCTGTTGAAACCAAACCACGGTCAGGTAGACCAGCTACAGTTTTAGCCACAACTGCCAGGAAAATTGTTCGGGATGCAAAGAAAAACCCTCAAATAACTTCAGGTGAAATACAGAACTCTCTGAAAACATGTGGTGTGGCTGTTTCAAGATGAACAATAAGGAGACACTTTAAGAAAGATGGGCTGCATGGTCGAGTTAACAGAAAAAAGCCATTACTACGCAAATGCCACAAAGTATCCCACTTACAATAGGCCAAACAGCATAGAGACGAGCCTCAAACCTTCTGGCACAAAGTCATTTGGAGTGATGAGACCAAAATTGAGCTTTTTGGCCACAACCATAAACGCTTAATTTGGAGAGGAGTCAGCAAGGCCTATAATGATAGGTATACCATTCCTACTGTGACACACGGAGGTGGATCGCTGATGTTTTAGGGATATGTGAGCTACAAAAGCACAGGAAATTTGGTCAAAATTGATGGCAAGATGAATGCAGCATGTTATCAAAAAATACTGGCGGAACATTTGCATTTATCAGCCAGGAAGCTGCGCATGGGATGTACTTGGACATTCCAACATGACAATGATCCAAAACACAAGGCCAAGTCGACCTGTCATTGGCTACAGCAGAATAAAGTGAAGGTTCTGGAGTGACCATCTCAGTCTCCTGACCTCAATATCATTGAGCCACTCTGGGGAGATCTCAAACGTGCAGTTCATGCAAGACAGCCCAAGAATTTACAGGAACTGGAGGATTTTTGCCAAGAGGAATGGGCAGCTTTACCATCTGAGAAGATAAAGAGCCTCATCCACAAATACCACAAAAGACTTCAAGCTGCTATTGATGTTAAAGGGGGCAATACACTGTATTAAGAACTGGGGTATGTAAACTTTTGAACTTTTGGGTAGTTTCTGTTGTTATTATGATTTAAAAAGAGTAAACACAGTTGATTGATAATAAATGGCTTCAGCCAAACACCAACCATGAGTGAAAGAAATGTTTTTATTTTTGTGTTATCATTCATATCCTCTGAACAATGGCCAAGAAATCATAAATTCTGCCAGGGTATGTTAACCTATGAGCACAACTGTATGGCCAACATAGAGGATAAGTTCACCTTTTGGAGCATGTTACATGTTCCACCTGTATTTAGAATGGAACATGTAACATTTTTATTCACCCTTTTTTATGTTGTCTCAAATGCCAACGTCCCTGCAATGATTAAGAGGCCTCTGTACTGCCCTAGCACAACTCCTTTCCTAAGAAATGATTGCCCCTGTTCTGAATCAAGAAATATATCAAGGTTTCTACTCTAATTTTTCCACCGTCCTGACCTAAAAGTGCTCAGCACTTTCCTTCTATTAAAAATGGCATGTATAGCATCTACCAATCAACCTGTCATTGTCCTTCATATTGTTTAGAATCTTCAGAGGTTCAGTTGGATCATGAAGTTAGTACTGGAACCAGCCCATCACTTGGAGTACCTTGATCTCCTTCTAGATACTGCTCAGTTAAAAGTTGTCCAGTGTGGAAGCCAAACTGCCTGGACAAGTGATGTCTGGTTCCTAACTCTAATCTATGGGAGCTTCCATCTTGGAGAATATACAGCAATATGATTACATTGAGGGCTGGTATGCCTGGAAGTTTCCCACCAGTACACATCAGATGCCCAGCACTGCACAAAGGTAGCTGAAGACATCCAGGCTTTCCCTGTGACCTTATTCACAGTTTTAAAATGTTGGAGTGGTTGCCATTTTTGTTTTTTCTTTGCTAGACCTGGCATGGGAAACGCTGGAGGTCTTCAGCTGCATAGGTATCTGGTGTAATCTTGCACCTTTAAAGAGGAAAGAGCTACCCTAGTACATACCAACCCTTAATTTGTTCACTACTATGTATGCTCCAAGATGGAGGCTGTCATAGGGTAAAGTTAAGGACCAAACTTCAAAGAGGGGCCTTGAAGAGGCAATGTTACATTTGCTAATGTGTGCGACTAACATTTCTATTGTTAATTTACACTGTTTCAACAACTTGCATTATGTATTTATTATTTATTTTGCTGACTAGCTGACAAATGTGCTGGGAATTTTTTGTGCTGTTTTTTTTTTTTTCTGTGAAAATTCCTTTCTGTAAACCTTTTTTTTAAAGCAAGTTTTAAATTGATTGGAGTGGTTTCCATTTTAGTTTTTATTAGCACCATTATCTAGTGAATTCCATTAAGAAATATTTTAGGAGCATTCATTTCATCCTTTTTTGTTGTAAAAATAAAGAAATAAAAAAGTGCAGCGCTCAAAATTAAACAATGGAAATGAATACAAATGTGTACATAACATATACTAACTATAAGGTGTAAATGTGCAAAAGTAGCTATAACCGCTATGATAGTTGCATGTGAAACCAATACAAAAATGTGCGAAAGTGACTATGGGGGTTCTTTACTAAAGGAAGATCCACTTTGCACTGCAAGTGCACTTGAAAGTAAAGTCGCTGTAGATCTGAGGGGGACATGCAAGGAAAATAAAAAACAGCATTTTATCTTGCACATGATTGGGTGATAAAATCAGCAGAGCTTCCCCTCATTTCAGATCTACCCCTAAGATTTAGAGTGCCTGCACTTCCAAGTGCACTTGCAGTGCAAAGTGGATTTGCCTTTCGTAAATAACCCCATATGTCTACTATAAAAATTCACTGTTACCGATACAATGCATTAACACTATGCTGTAAAGTGCAGTGCCAAATAATAAATCCTTTAACAGTGGAAAAGTGAAAAGTTCATATATTATTGAAGTTCAATAGAAGGCAAAAAGATCCACCGTGAGCTATGAAGCATGGATCATGTACTTGACCATGTCTTGCCCATCACCACAGTAAGTTAAAAGGATTACCAGAAAGTCAGCGACCACCTTTATTCAGGGGGGGTCACAAAGCGCTTATTGGATCAGAGATCAGCATTGAGCAAGTTTGGATGTCCTGAGCGTCTCCCTCCATACACATCGGGCATTGATCAGATCAGAAGACCCCAATATCAGGGAGTGCAAATATGCAAAGAAACAAAGACTCCAATAGTGAAACATTGTCTCTTTTGGTAATTTAATGATGAGTATTTGCAATGCTGCATACAAAAATTCTGGCTCAATAGCGAGTATCCAGCGCAAAAATAGATAAAAACGTTATTCCTTACAAGTTAAATGTCCACACTTGTGTATATGCGATCACCATGCGCAGGGCGTGTGAGCGTAGCATCCCGATGATCGTTTCCTCAGAATTGAGGGGTCCTTTTTTATTGTAGAACGGAATAAATGTTCTGTCAGTGTTGTTATGTACATGTGACTCTCGTAGGAGGAACATCTTAGTAAATAACTTAAATACCTGTAGCTTTCGGCTTCCCTTTCCGTAAAGATTATTGTGTAAATCCTAAATTGTTATAAAAAAAGTATAAGAACGCAGTGATGCAGAACTATAATGCATTTTCTGATAGAAAACAGATATGTATGTTTTGACAGGTGTACAAAAATATAAGGCAAAGAAAACAGGAAATGTTTGTTAGGAATACAAGTAATTGCAGAAAAGCATAGCAGCAGATTGCCTATAAATTGTCAATGCTTCCCTTCAATGCCTTTACTGAGTCTATTCAGTCATTTTAATTCAGCTCTGCAGCCACAGGAGAAGAGTAATTGCGGGAAGAATTAAGGCATTGAAGTGGTCCCTCTTTACCAGTAGTTTATGTGGAGCTCAAAGGCCATATGGCTAATAGGAAAAACGGCGAGGGAGCAGTTTATGAGTGTGTGTGCTGGTTTATTAGGAAGCCTTACTTTTAATTCTATACAAAGTCCCCAATTCTGCAGAAAGCTGCTTCAAAGTGCAGGGACAAAACAGATGCTATTTGTTAGAATCTAAAAGACCTTCATATATGTTTTGACTTAACCACATTTCACTGCAGGCCCTGAAGAAAAAAAGTTTTCGCCATAACAGAGGTCTTGTCAGGCCAAAAAAGAAAAGTGATTAATTACACGTAAAGTGTATTGCTTAGCCCCTGGCATTGTCTTAAATCTTTATTACTTTTTTATTTTGTGTTGTGATGGCTGTCTAGGCACTTCACATACTTTGGAAGATACAAGCATAATTTATGTATATAGCAATTTACAATCGTGAGATTACATTTTAGAATAATTGCTGTGTTTCCAGCCCTGTCATTAGAAAATAAAACTTCAGTTTTTTTTAATGAGTTATAAAAAGCATTTACATGTCCATAGCTTCCAGCACTGTTTTGTCTAAGATGCTGCAGTACCAGCTTTGAAAAGACAGTTTTTCCATTCCCTTCAAAATGGCATGAATGCCAACTTTCCTGCTATATTTATAGACCCGTGTTTTAAAAGTTGCTGCTGTCCTGTGACATCTCTTTGAATTTTGTAGAGTTTACATGGTGGAGGATTATGTCCACTCTTGTTTGCATAACCTATGGCTTCCGATATCACTCCTACTGCTATTAGCATGCAGTTTCATTTGAAAGTCCGGCTATCTTGTGTTACTTCACACCAGTAAGCTTTGCTTTGCAATTGGTAGGGCTGCTTCGCTTAGAAGTCTAAAACTGTACCAACTGGAAATCTCACTGTGGTCAACCAAACTAGACGTTTTCAGATCAAAAGCAAAGCCTATTGAAAGCAGATCTGAAAGAGCCCTAAGATTATCGATCATGCTACAAAAATCAAGGCAGCTGACTGCTGGGAATGGTATTGATTATGCAGAATGTTCACATTGCTGAGATCCATGGTTGAAATGTATGTAATCAGAATAGTGTTCGTTTTGCAATATTTAAAGTAACTAAAAGTAATGGAGAGATTTTTTCTACATCTGCCTAGAAGTGTTATAAACAAATTGAAGCAAGCTTTTTTGCCATGCTGAGCCACACTGTTTAGTAGATGTAAGTAGGATCATATACAGTATAACAAGCTAGTACTTTTGGTGGAGATATGTGGCTCTTTTCAAACAAAATATATTCAAAATCACTCTGAACACTTTGGAATTAAAAAAGTAAAAATCTATTTTGAGACCCGCATAACGCATACAAGTCACTTTTACATGCTTTCATGGTCTATTTAACATTGTGATATTTTAGAAATCCTCCTACAAATTATTCAAAGGTATCATGTGCATAATTTAAACATCATGACTAAACAATGCAAAAAAGCAAAACATCAGGAAGAGGAAGGAAAATTCTTTGGTCGTAACTTACTTGATATATAGGGAAGTTTGCAATGTTGTTATCCATTTTTATGTCTGTCTGTACATCTCTTCTTTGAGTATCATTTGTCAATAGATCTCTTACATTCTGTACACATTACAACTTTGGTTAGTAACATATGCGCAAACATATTTTTCACTTAATATCTTGCACATTTCCTTTATCTGTCCCTTTCTTGCACAGGACAAAAAAAAAAAAAAGTGCATACTTTTATCATAGCCTGGATTGCATATTGTAACAGATGCCAACCAACAGACTGCCACCACTCACTTAGTCTGCCCTGGCCTCTGATGATCAGGTCATCTACCTTTCTTTTTATTAGTTCAGCACTGCTCCACTTGGTTAGTCCCACTACTGACGTACCAATTATGCACAGAACTCAACTCTTCATTCAGACAACTGCACACATTTTCTTGCTATTTTCTGGATATCACCCTAAGGCCAGGAGTGCATAGGTTATTTTTAGTAGCATAATCGGACTACTAAAATTGCTAGCGATGAATTGCTAGTAGTAGTGATCGATCATCACACATTTGGAAGAAACTCCCTATGGAGTGAGTCACGCAAGTTACATGTAGTAGCAATTAATCGCTAATAATGTCAGTGATTCAAAGATGTACAATTAATTGCTTCTACAAGCTACAACATGCTACTTGTGTGCCTGAGTTCATAGGGAGCCATTTGTTTAAAATGTGTGGCAATCAGTTGCTGCTACTTGTGATGAATCCTGCCTAGCCTGTCACTTACCAGGATAGGAACCCTGGGATAATGAAGGTGGCCTTTACAGCTACAACCCAACACTCCTGGATAGGAGAAATACAGAGTGTAGGGATGAAGGAGTGGCATGAGTGCCAGTTGATGATGCTATAGTAGTTGGTACGTGAGAGCACTGTTGCCAAGTGATGGAGGGATAACAGCCACTGACGACAAGAAGTCAGGACCAAGCCAAGGTCAGCAATGGGCAGGCAAGATGGTATGAGATTTGAAGCCAAAGATGGAATCAGGAACAGTCTGAGTCAGCAACTTGCTGCCAGTGAAGTACCAGAAAGTGAGTCAGAAGATGTAGTCAGTGGACAAGCCCAGGGCAGTGCATGAGCAGATGAATGAGAAAGGAGGGATTTCAGAGGGGCCAAAGGTGAAGCCAGGTAGGTAACTGGAATCAGGATCAAATCGCAAGAATAAGGAGTGTAGCTGAAGACCTATCATCACTGAGGCCTGGCAGGTCTCAGCTTTAAATTGTAATGAGCATGTACACATGTCCACACACATGCTGCAAGATGCCAGCATGAATGTGCTCATGCTTGCCCAGAAACACACAGCCATACATGATTGCATGCGCAGTTGCTTGTGCTTGATTGAGGCTATGTAGGCAGGCATGATGTTCCTTACAGAGCTACTGCTATTCTGCACTTGACTTTGTCCACTCCCTCAGTTCTGTCATTCTTTGACACTCCTTTGGAACTCTATTCCACCTGCTGCTTGAAACTCTTCAACGTAATCCAAGATTTCCAAGGCAGTTTCACAAGGCACATATTACCTTATACTGTACAGAAATTAATAATTGTCATTCCTTTTTGTCCCTAACTAATACGAACTTGCATGGTCCAGTCTCTCTCCTCTATTGAACTTTCTCACTGCTTTTGCATTGTCATTGTGAAATCATCACTTAGTTTGTACAATGTCAATGGGGATGATGGCATATACATTATTAATATTATTAAATTAATTGTATTGATAGAGTATTAAAATGGATGGCTATAAACCCATCTAAAAAAAAACCTGGAAGACAAAGGCATAATGAGCTAGTATGCATCACATATCTCCTGGAGTTATTTCCGGGTTCCGGTGCTGTGAATGGCGTGCAGGAGCCACCGGTAACGGCACAGGCCCTTTAGAAGCGTCACAATTGAGCCGATTCTTTAGTCGGTGCTAGCGTTATGGTAAATATCTCCTAAACTGTGCAGGTTTAGGAGATATTTACAGTACCTACAGGTAAGCCTTATTATAGGCTTACCTGTAGGTACATGTGGTGTAACAGGGTTTACAACATAAATAAAATCAACAAAATCTCAAAAAATGTGGTAGGCAGGCTGTTTTATAAATGTTAGGATGTCACCTTTCCGTTTCTGCAATGATTTTTAGACAGATTTATTCTAATGCTTAGACCATCTATTTTTTCCTAATTAGTAAGTAGAAGAAGATAACTTAACAGATGAAATGCCAACTGAGTAATCTGCCAGCTGAAAATATAAGTATTTTAGTGCAACTCAATCTATAGGACATTAATTAAATATGGATCTTTAAATCACTCTAAATAATGACATGGAATAAAAACAGCATGAAACTCAAACTTTGAGTAGATTGATGTTCTGGTGAGGTAAGTTGTAGACATTTTTTCTTTTAGGATCAATTGCATTTTCAGACCCTGGAGGTGAAAAAGCTGTCATCTTGCACTACACAGGTTTAAAGACTAAGTTCACCTTTTTATGCAAATAGCATCTGGCTCCCCTGTAGGTTAAAACATATTATGCAGTTTATTGTGTCATACATGTAGGCCATTTGGGCCCCCATATAACCCAGAAGAAAAACTCCCATTCTGTGTCTTTCCATATCCCCATCCCATGTTGAGGGCATGTTGTCTGGTATGGTCAGGGGAGAAGGGGGAACGCATGCTCTGATAAGGGTCGATGTAAATTTTTGAGGGGACATTGTTTGGGGCTTTTTTTCTTGATTTTTTGCACAGGGTTCCTTCTTAAAAGCCATACCAGTTATAGATAGAATTTGGAGGGGAGAAACCTCTTGTTTTTTTTTTTTTTTAGTTTTTTTTGTTTTGATTTGATTTTTTTTTTGTATGGGTCTCCCTTAAAAATTCATACCTGACCTGAAAGGCCATCTATATAGCATATATGTAACAAGCAAAAGACATATATAATAATAATTTACACCAATTAGCCATAAAAATATGACCACTGAAAGGTAAAGCAAAAAACATTGATAATCTTGGGACAATTGTATCTGAAAGTGGGTGGGATATATTAGAAAACAAGTGAACATGTTGTCAGCAGAAAAAATGGGCAAGCGTAAGGATTTGAGCAACTCTGACAAGGGCCAAATTGTAATTGGTAGATGACTGAGTCAGAGCAAGTCCAAAACTGCAGCTGTTGTGGGATGTTCCTGGTCTGCAGTGGTCAGGACATATAAGTAGACCAAACAAGGAAAACCGGCAAACTGGTGACAGGGTCAGGGGCAGCCAAAGCTCATTGATGCATGTGGGGATAGAAGGCTGGCCCATGTAGTCTTATCCAATAGAAGAGCTACTGTTGGTTAACTTGCTGAAAAAAGGTAATGCTGATTCCGCCAGAAAGATGTCAGAACCCAGTGCATCACAGTTTGTTGTGTACCCCAAAACACATTCTGCTACTCCTCCCGAGTATGGCAATACCACATGTGTGAGACTTTTACACAGCCTAGCCACATACAGAGGCCCAACATGCAGGGAGCACCATCAGGCGTTCTTGGAGCATAAATTGCACATTTAAATTCTTGACTACCTCTTTCACTTTTGAAGGTCCTGGAGCCCCAGGACAATGGAAACGTCACAAAAATGACCGCATTGTGGAAAGTAAACACCCCAACGTATAATCTATGAGGCATTACGAGTCTTTTGAACATGTCATTTTTTTTCCCCACACATTTTTGAAAAATGTGGACAGAAAATAAAAACAAATTTTTTGTTTTTGATTATTCCAACACAGAGCATGCATATATATATATATACAAATACACCCCAAAATACATTATGCTTCTTGTCCTGAATATGGCAATTCCACATGTGTGAGACTTTTCCACAGCCTGGCCACATACAGAGGCCCAACATGCAGGGAGCACCAGCAGGTGTTCTAAGGGCATACATTTCAAATCTAATTTGAATACCTATTACACTTTTGGATGGCACTAATGGGCACTGTAGTGGCATGGATGGTGCATGGATGAAAACTGATGTGGCACAGATGAGAACTGATGTGGCATGGATGTGGCACGGATGAGTATTGATGTGGCATGGATATGGCACGGATGAGCACTGATGTGGCAGGCCTCGATGGATCAGGGCTATTTTGGTGGCAAGAGGGACCTGCTCAATACTAGGTAGGTGGTCATGTTATCATGTTATGGTGAGTGGCCATAATGTTATGGCAAATCAGTGTATATTAAGCATACTATTCATTATAATGCATATGAATAAGAAGGAGAAATCAGAAAGTGAAGACAATTAAGACTCTCAAATGTTATATCAAGAAAAGTTGGCCTGACAGAAAGAGTTTGGAAACAGTGACTTAAGTGGGAGGGAAGAAAACAAGCTTAGGGAAAGCTATACATAGCTAAGAATAATTGCAGGGAAAAGCTTGGCTATAGAAAATGCACACAGTACTATAGCTTCCTTTTGGTAGTCAGGTAAGCAGTCAGGACAATTTCCTCCAGTACATGAGGTGAAGATGGCAAACTGCATAGAAAAATACATAAATAAATGATCAGAAGATTACAGAGGAAAGGAATCATTGAGGACTGATTCACACTAGATGTGTTGCCATGGATTTTTCTGCATGATTCTGGAAAAATGTACGAATATAAGGAATATATAAAACCTGTTCACCAATGCTGCGCGTTGGGTGCATTGACCTGCATTTTGCCATTTAGGTCAATTAATATTAAGTCTTTAAAATACAATGCCACACATCTAAAAATGTATATTTACAATTGGTGCCATAAATTACAAGAATTGATGATTCAAAAGAAATACAACCTCGCTTGACATTCCTTGCTTATACAGTTTGCAATGCTATTATCCAGCAATATTATAGGCACTAGCAAATTTAACACAACATATGCTATACAATTGATTAATAGGTACTTTTTCCATCATTTACAGGCACAAAATGTGACATCCCTACATGTGTTATAGCACATATGACTGTACACAGCACATGGCAGTTAAATATTTCTGAATGCCCCCCCCAGTGTGCATTGTCTCTTGGCCTTTGTCTTTTCCCTCCAGCTCTGCTGCAGATAGTAGTACACATCTAGTTGCTTTATATTTTTTTGCATTCGGGAGCTAAATTACAGTAAAGGGAGATGACTCGGTTCTGAAACAGAGACAAAACATCACAGGGTCATCATTTAACATTTTTCTGTCTAGCTTTATTTATTTATTTTATGTACTCATATACAGTGTTGGTCATCTTACTTTAAAAAAGTAATTAGTTACATTACAAATTACTTCTCCCAAAAAAGTAATTGAGTTAGTAACTCAGTTACTACATTGGAAAAGTAATTAGTTACTCAGAAAAGTAACTGTGATTTTTTTTTTTTTTATATTCTTAGGGGCGGGTCTAGTATTACTGTAAGCAAGGGGTGCGTTCCCCCCTGCACATCTATTTCCCCTCTGCACCCCCCTGCACGTCTGTTCCCCCCAACACATATATCTGTTTCCCCTCTGTACCCCACTACACATCTGTCCCCCCCACACACGTATATCTGTTCCCCCTCTGTACCCCACTACACGTCTGTCCCCCCCCCCCCACACACATATATCTGTTCCCCCTCTGTACATCTGCCCCCCCCAAACTCACGGATCGGATCGTTGCTTGGATCAGAGTCACGGATCGGATCATTTTTCGGATCAGCAAATAATAATTGAATTGGCAAAAACCTATAAAAATTCCACCACCATAAAGCCCCCACTGTAATATCCATAATCTCACCCACTGTAATATCCACGTCATCTCCTCAACTGTAATATTGGCTGAGTATGGCTGGGTACGGCTGAGCATGGCTGGGTACGGCTGGGTATCGCCGAGTATGGCTGGGTATTACCGTGTATTGCAGAGTATGGCTGGGTATTACCGAGTATTGCAGAGTATGGCTGGGTATGGCAGAGTATTGGCAGGGTGTTGCAGAGTATTGGCAGGGTGTTGCAGAGTATTGTCTGGGTATCGCAGAGTATTGGCAGGGTGTTGCAGAGTATTGGCAGGGTGTTGCAGAGTATTGGCAGGGTGTTGCAGAGTATTGGCTGGGTATTACCGAGTATTGCAGAGTATGGCTGGGTATTACCGAGTATTGCAGAGTATTGCAGAGTATGGCTGGGTATTACCGAGTATTGCAGAGTGTGGCTGGGTATTACCGAGTATTGCAGAGTATGGCTGGGTATTACCGAGTATTGCAGAGTATGGCTGGGTATTACCGAGTATTGCAGAGTATGGCTGGGTATGGCAGAGTATTGCAGAGTATAGCTAGGTATTACGGGGTATTGCAGAGTATGGCTGGGTATGGCAGAGTATGGATGGGTATTGCGGGGTATTGCAGAGTATGGCTGGGTATGGCAGGGTGTTGCAGAGTATTGGCAGGGTGTTGCAGAGTATTGGCAGGGTGTTGGAGAGTATTGGCAGAGTGTTGCAGAGTATTGGCAGAGTATTGCAGAGTATTGGCAGAGTATTACAGGGTGTTGTCACTCAGGGTATTGGCTGGTATTGCAGAGTATTGGCAGGGTATGGCATCCGATCTCTCCCCTCCACTGTACAGATCTGTACACAGAGGGGAGAGAGGAACCAGCGTCATCTTGACGCCTGTTTGTTTACAAGTGATCGCTCCGTCATTTGACGGAGCAATCACATTGTAAACGGCCGACGGGTGCACCAAGATGGCCGCCGCTCCGGAGCTAGGTCGGAGCCGCGGCCATCTTGGTACACCAAGATGGCCGCCGCTCCGGAGCTAGGCCGAAGCCGCGGCCTTTCCTAAGGCCGAGGCCGCGGACGGCTCCGCGGATCGCGGCGAGTAATTGCGGTAACGCCGCCCCAGTAATGGGAACGGCGTTACCGCGAGGGGAAGAGTAATCAGTTAGATTACTCGTTACCCTTTAAAGTAACGGCGTTACGTAACGCCGGTTACTTTAATCGCGTTACTTACAACACTGCTCATATAGCACTGTCAATTTATTTAGTGCTTTACATACATATATATTGTACATTTACATCAGTCCCTGCCCTCACGGAGCTTACAGTCTAAGGTCCCTAACTCACATTTATACATACACGGGACAATTTAGACAGGAGACAAATAACCTACCAGTATGGTTTTGGAGTGTGGGAGGAAACCCACACAGGCACAGGGAGAACATGCAAACTCCAGGCAGGTAGTGCCATGGTTGGGATTTGAACCGATAACCCTAGTGCTGCTAGGCGGAAGTGCTAACCACTTAGCCACTGTGCTGCCCATCTTCAGAACCAACACTAATGGTAAACAGTAGAATCTAGTGAAATGAACATTAAGGTGGCACTTTGGTGTGCCCTGGCACAAAAATATCCTTGTTTGTCAATCACACAGCAGATGTTTTAGTTTCATATAATGAAGCGTAATCTCATCTAAACTATTGTATCACAATGGCAAAAACAACAAAAGAGTAACGGGTCCTATAAAGGCATATCCACAAGAAGCTGTTAATTATCTATACCCTTATACCACTCACCAGTATGTGATGCTGTCACCATAGCAAAAACAAACTTAGCATATAGGATGAAACCCAGGTAAGGCTACCTGGGTCAACAAGCGGCTACTTGGGCAACAGGGGGTCTTAAACAGGGTTAGTTATAAAATCTTGGCAACTTCACACACAATGCTTCAAGAGTTAAAAAACACTAGAATGTAGTGAATAAAGGTAGACAAAAGAAACACACATAACAATACAAACAAAAATTCAAAAACAAGTCTGGTTGCCAAATACCATTCACATAAGACTGTCTTGCGATAATTATCGCTGTGGGTAGGATTATAAATTGATCAATATTCCTGACTGTCGTTATGTGAATGGACCCCAGGGGATCAAAGTCACTTCCTAATCTCACTGAAGCTGAAGCAGTGCTATTAGGCTGTTGCTATATTGCTATTAATGAATAATTCATAATGGGGGTGGTCTGAACAGTAAACCGGTCCTGGTATGGGAATTTGCTGGGACATTAGGTTTTTGATGTTAGTCCACTAATGCAAGAAACATTAGATGCAGATGGCAACCAAGATTGTAGATGCTCCTTAATAAAAACCCTGTCTCGCATGTAATCACTGCGGGTGATATGAATCAGTATAAGGACGTGCCGTCCTGTAGTTCGGATGGTAAAAGTAACGCAGGGATTGTTTAATCGTATTGATCGAAGTGCAAAAGGAGTTAAGCATTTGTTCCTAAACATTTTCCATATCCAGTCCCCTAGTAGAGTACTCTACAGCATGTATGCTGTATCACTTGAACCCAAATAATGGCAGCAAAAAGTCACAGAATCAGAGCATTCATTTCATTCAAAAGATCACTGACAGGGTAGAACACAACCTGCTTTATCATTGAGTTGGCTGCAGAGTGGGTAAACATGAGGGAGAACCACTATGTAATTCTTACTAGAGATCAAACAGTTCACTTAGCATGCTTCTAATTACCATTTGAGGAGATAGCAGTCAAAACAGCTGTTCCATATGAGCCTGCGCCCATACATTACCGTAGCAGGTGATCGAAAGGTCGGATAACCAGCTGGATGGTCCGACACTAGCGGCCGATGGCGTTTAAGCTAGGCTACAGTGAAGGACGCCTTCTGATCATCAATCGGGGCATGCCATAGTTGGTGTCACATGACTGTAGTGACATCAACACGTTTCGCTGGAGGAGTAGCGTAGCTTCGTCTAGATGAGGGAGTAGCCGCTTGTTGAACCAGGTAGCCTTACCTGGGTTTCATCCTATTGTTTCACAATACCTTATATATTAGCATATTTTCATAAAGTATTCTTCAACTGGTTATCATTTTATTTGATATTTTCTTCTGTAATGATTGTTTTTGTCTGTATGCTAATTTGTTCACTGTGTGTTTGGTTATTCTCTTAAAGTGAAACTAAAGCCTTGTTTTTTTTCATATAAAAATAACAAATATGTTATACTTGCCTTCTCTGTGTAGTGGTTTTGCACAGAGCAGCCCAGATTCTCCTCTTATCGGGTCCCCCGATGTTTCCCAAAAGATGGAAAATTACAAAATTTTCCATCTTTTTTTGTTTGTTTAGCAAAAAATAAAACCCCCAGCTGTGATTAAATACCACCAAAAGAAAGCTCTATTTGTGTGAAAAAAAAGATAAACATTTCATTTGGGTACAGTGTTGTATTACCACGCAATTGTCATTCAAAATGTGACAGGCTGAAAATTGGTCTGGGCAGGAGAGGGGTTTAAGTGCCCTGTAAGCAAGTGGTTAAACTGTTTACCCCATCCTCCAGGTCGTTTATGAACAAATTAAACAGGATTGGTCCCAGCACAGAACCCTGGGGGACCCCACTTCCCACCCCTGACCATTCCAAGTATTCCCCATTTATCACCACCCTCTGAACTCACCCTTGTAGCCTGTTTTTAATCCATGTACTCACCCTACTTTGTACAGTAATCGCTTATGGAGAACTGTGTCAAATGCTTATGCATAATCCAGATACACCACGTCTACGGGCCTTCCTTTATCTAGATGGCAGCTCACCTCCACATAGAAAGTTAATAGATTGGTTTGACAAGAATGATTCTTCATGAATCCACTTTGATTAGTGCTAATGATACCGTTTTCATTACTAAAATCTTGTATATCGTCCCTTATAATCCCCTCCAAGAGCTTACATACTATTGATGTTCGGCTAACTGGTTTGCAATTCCCAAGGATGTATTTTGGCCCTTTTTTAAATATTGATGCTACATTGGTTTTTCTCCAATCAGCTGATACCTTTCCAGTCAGTAGACTTCCAGTCAGTAGACAGTAACAATTAGGAACAATGGTCTGGCAATTACTTGACTGAGTTCCCTAAAGCGGTTCTGCACTCTGAAAAAAATTTTTTTTTTTTAAGGATGTAATATAAAGTGTGCTTACCTTTATTAGGGGACTCACCTGTTCCATCTTCCATCTCGATCGCCGCCGGTTTTCGTCCGATGAAGTTCCTCGTCTTCTTCTTTAGTGCTGGGGGCCATCTTGCCTGTGGGCATGTGAAACACCCACAGGGACTTTAGATGGCCCACCATGCACTGCCGTTACTCGCGCGTGCGCAGTAACGGCTCATCTGCCGAGATCTCACGAGATTTCGGCAGATGCGGCCGAAATCTCGGGAGATTTCGGAAGATGTGGCCGAAATCTCGCGAGATTTCGGAAGATGCCCGCACTGGCTCCTGGGATCAATGACACCAGATCCCAGGAGACAGTGCGGCGTGACGACGATCGACGCAAGACCCCGCCCGCCGCCGCAGAGGGAGAAGACCGGAAGTCTTCAATTACAAGGTAAGTAAAAAAAAAAAAAAAAAAAAAAACATTTCATTTAGTACTCTTTGCCTGATTTGGAAGGCAAAGAGATTTACTAAATGAAATGGGTGTAGAACCGCTTAAGTACCCTCGGGTGCAAGTCATCTGGTCCCGGTGATTTATTATGTTAAGTTTGCCAAGTCTATTTCTAATTCTGTCCTTTATAAGCCATGAGGGTGCTTCCTGTGATGAGTCAAGAGGATAAACACTGCAGTTTTGGTTCCTGAAGCCCCCGATTCCCTCGTGAAGACTGAGGAGAAGAATAAATTCAATACCTTCACCATCTCCCCATCCTTTGTAACCAGATTCCTTCCTCATTCTTTATGGGGCCAATGTGGTCTGTCCTCCCTTTTTTACTGTTTATATACTTAAAGAATTTCTTGGGATTTTTTTTGCTCTCCTCCGATATGTGTCTTTCGTGTTCTATTTTAGCCGCCCTAAATGCACCCTTGCATATCTTGTTGCATTCTTTGTAAACTCTGAATGCTGATGATGATCCCTCAGCCTTGTATTTTTTGAAGGCCTTCTCCTTTGCTTTTATATGCATTTTTACATTGGAGTTAAGCCATCTAGGACTTTTGTTCGCTCTTTTAAATTTATTTCCCAATGGGATGCACTGGCTAATTCCCTTATTTAATATTCTCTTAAAGCAAACACATCTCCATGTTTTCTGTTTCTAAGATCTTATCCCAATTTATATCTTCTAGCAAGGTTTGTAGTTTAGGAAAGTTGGCTCTTTTGAAATTCAGTGTCTTTGTGTTCCCTTTGTGTTTCCTATTTGTGTGATTTATACGGAAGCCAATTGACCTGTGATCGCTGTTTCCTAAATTGCCCCGTACTTCCACATCCGTGATCTGGTATGCATTGTTAGTAATCAGTAGATTTAGTAACACCTTGTTTCTAGTTGGTGCGTCTACCATCTGACCCATGACATTTTCCTGCAAGACATTTGGGAACTGGCGAGCCTTACAGATGAATGCATGGTTCACTCTGCCTAGTCTGCCTAGTCTTTGCTGCTAATCCAAATTGTGATAGGAGGCCCGTCTCCCCTCCATGTCTCATTCAGACATGGATGCGTGGCCATCCTTCGCCCCGTCTCTCTCCTCATTGGCTCATTGACGTTGATTGACAGCAGCTGGAGCCACTGGCGTCTCTCGTGCAACATCGCTGGATCGAGATGGGTCTCAGGTAAGTATTAGGGGGGCTGAGGCACACAGAAGGTTTTTTATCTTAATACATAGAATGCATTAAGATAAAAAAAAACTTCTGTTTTTAAAATCACATTAAAGTCCATGCTCATCCTCATACATGCTTTTAGGTTAACCGCTTCCCGACCGCCTCATGCACATATACGTGTGCAGAATGGCAGGGGCAGGCAAAATCACGTACCTGTATGTGATCCTTTAAATGCCTGCCCGTGGGTCGCGTGCGTGCCGCCAGCGGCACGCTCGCGACCCGGTCGGGAGCTTTGTAACCCCGGCCGCGGGACCAGCGGACCCGATCGCCGCTGGTGTCCCGTGAGCTGAAGAACGGGGAGAGGTATGTGTAAACAAACCTCTCCCCGCGCTTCCTACTCTGCCTGTCATTGATTGGCTGTTCCCGGTCATCGGGAAAGCCGATCAATGACATCAGACGTCAGCCCCGTCCCCTAATGTAAAAAAAACACACACACGTTACAGCCCATAACCCCTCCCCCTAGTGGTTAACCCCTTCACTACAACTGTCATTTATACAGGAATCAATGCATTTAAATAGCATTGATTGCTGTATAAATGACAATGGTCCCAAAAATGTGTCAAAAATGTCCGATGTGTCCGCCATAATGTCGCAGTCACAATAAAAATCGCTGATCACTGCCATTACTAGTAAAAAAAAAATATTAATAAAAATGCTATAAAACTATCCCCTATTTTGTAAACGCTATAACTTTTGCGCAAACCAATCAATAATCGCTAATTGCGATTTTTTTTTACCAAAAATATGTAGAAGAATACGTATCGGCCTAAACTGAGGAAAAATTATTTTTTTTATATATTTTTTGGGGATATTTATTATAGCAAAAAGCAAAAAATATTGCATTGTTTTCAAAATTGTCGCTCTATTTTTGTTTATAGCGCAAAAAATAAAAACCGCAGGGGCGATCAAATACCACCAAAAGAAAGCTCTATTTGTGGGAAAAAAAGGACGCCAATTTTGTTTGGGAGCCACGTCGCATGACCGCGCAATTGTCAGTTAAAGCGACGCAATGCCGAATCGCAAAAAGGGGCCTGGTCCTTTGGCTGCCAATTGGTCCGGGGCTGAAGTGGTTAATGTTATTTTATTGGCTGAATACAGGCTCTAAAATGTGAACATCAAAATAAAAAATAAGCTGCCACCAGCTGGTTGTCAGCAACTTATAGGTGGAATAAATCTGCTAGATTTGTTAACAAACATGTTCAGTCTGCAACATGTTAGTTAAAGCCATCATGAAATATTTTCATAGCAGCACGGTGCTCATCATCCTAAAAATTCCAAAAATTGTTGAAAGTGTAAAATCCTTCCGAAATGTCTACAACAGTAAAAAAAAACAAAAAAGTGTTGTAAATGAGTAGTACATCCAAGTAATTAGTTAGCCTTTCATGAAGCAGGGTCACAAATGCCAGAAGGGAAATTCTTTGAAGCAGCATGGCAATGCTCTATATCAATCACCAAATGTGACAGACTGATACTATATAAATTATGCATAGCCCACGGATCAATGCACGATGCTCACTCTCTTTGCTTTTAAATTTTTTTGTATTAGTCAATTTTATCAGACTTGATATACTTTAATCTTATTTCAGGGTTGGTGTGCGTATATATTATACCATCACATTTAGAATCAGATTTTAGAAGAAAAACTGTATCCCTTTTTTATTTATTTATTTTTGTTGATATACAGTACATGTGTAGGAAATTAGCGTAATGAAAATACATTTCTTTCTCATCCACTGAGGGACACAGTCTTTAATCTTCAGGTTATACTGCCACCTACAAGATGACTGGACACTGAAAAACAAAATGACTGTAGGCTAGATCAGTTGCTAGTGACCTAGAAGGATGGATGTCTTTTCTGCAGCTCTGCCAAGTCAAGACTCTTCTCTGCATCACTGCTGGATCTTTGTCTCTTTGATTGCAGCTTTCCAGTGTGGTCAACCTCAATTAGGTTTTTGGAGTACCCAGCTGGACTGGATGTGCAGGTATAGTCTAGGAGTTTTGGGCACTTGGTTCCATGTAGGACACTTTACAGAATACGTTCTGGTAAAAACTAGCTGTGGATTTTTTTTTTTTAGTTTCAGGGCTGTTGACTTTGTCTCTAAAGACTCATTTAGAGAGTGAGCTGGTTGGGCCAAGTATCATTATTTCTCTGTTCTCACTAATCTAGCTATAGAAGGGGTTAACACTATGACACTAAGTGCTGGGGTAAAGTGCTAGGTGGAGTGTCATGTGCTCCTCACCTTTTTCCTGCTATACAGCATTAAAGGAGACTCTCCCTACTGCTGCTCTTGCTTAAAAAGAACCATATCAGACGTTGATATCTTTGATCTGTTCCTACTGCCTGCTTGCAGTGACTTTGACCACCTCTAGCCTTTTGATCCTCATCTGATTCCAGCTGTCTGGGTTTCCTGAGTACCTGAAGCCTTTCTTCTTTTGTTTTAGGGATTATAATAGACAGTATCCACTTTGCTACTTTCTAATGCACATCATCCATTGCTTTGATGCTTCCTCGAAACTGGGTATCTTTGTACAATGCTATAGAACAAACAACGCACAAGCATCATGTGACACCTTCATATAACCTTTAGAAAAAATGCAATTTTATGTGATATAGGAAGTCTTTTTACTACTGTGTTTTTTTAAGAAGGCTGGGTACACTCTAGCTGTGGCTGCGGCTGCGGCTCACAGCAGGGGGTCCGGTGTGTGTCTGTTCACCATTTCACAAGTGTGAATCAGGTCTGAATTTATGGCTGAATTTACACCAGAAACGGACCAGAAGACGCACAGGACCCTTCTGCAATTCTGACCCTGGCCTCCCCGAAGGTGTGTGAACTGGCTCCATTGAGAGTCGGTCACAATCTCCTGTCATGCAAATTTGCATCAGTTTGAACCAAGCCTAAAGGTTATATGACGGTGTCACATGATGCTTGTGAGCTTTCTGTTTGTTTTATAGCCTTTTACAAGGAGGGGGAGCCAAGCCTGGGGGATCTCCATGTGGAGGCTGAGGGAATGGAAATGGGACATTTCCTAGCACATTGAGAGGGAGAATGCTTTGTAGTGTGTTCCTAAGGCATATATAAACTGATACAGAACCTCACTAAACCACAATATAACTAGAAAAAAGAAATGGTTCCCAAAGTATTAACAAAAATGCAAACATTTTTATTATGTAAAAAGAATGTACAATGATATTGTAAACAATAATAGGAAAATGAATGTAATAAAAAAAAAAATCATATTAGAGATCTAGCACTCAGTCTGCCAAATCCACAAGCCTTCCTAAAAATATGTTCAGATCATCAGTTCTCTATTACACCCAGTGCCTCCATGATGCCATAGGCTCCACCCATATTTTTTATGTGTTATTACTGTGGTGCACCAGATGAGTGTATATTAATTACATTTAACAAAGAGTGCTTTTAATTAAAACAGTAAGCACAATGATTGTGTTATTTTTTTTTCTAAATCCTGGAGTCTTGTACTGGGAGGAGGTTATCAACCTAACCTGTGTGAGGATACCAAGGAGAATAAAGTTTGGTGAGAAGTTCAGAGGACTGGGAGATATTACAAACCCTTTAAATGGGAAGGTACAGATAGACCTATTTTTCCAAATAGGTCCACAGTCCCAGATGAGAGCATACAGTAAAAGGTCGTGAAACACATGCAGGTCATATGATTGGATTACTTCACTTGGTTTCTTCACTGGCATGTTTGTGATTGATTAAACACTTTGGACTTTTTAATAAAGCTACTCCTATCCATTGAAATGAGATTCCAGGGGATCTAAATCTAGTAGTTTCTGTGCTTCAGAAACCACCATTTGAACCCATAAGAAACATACCACTCTTTACTCTCACCCACATGGACTTTCTTGTAGCCATCACCTTTGCAAGGTGACTGACTGAACTCATGCGTTATTCTGCAAGGACCCCTATTTGGTTTTACATAGGGGCAGCACCTCTGTCCAACTCAGTTTACTAAAATGAAAATTTCCCTCCATTGGCTGGATGTCCTTTAGTCTCTGAGTCAATCTCTCCTCCACTCTCTTTCAGGAAGACTGATTCCTTTTTGTAATCCCAGATGGACCTATAAGAGTGTGCCAGCTCTTTGCTTCAACATCTCTAGGTTGCTTAGGAAGACCATCCAAGTTTAAGGTCTCAAGGATCGGGTTCCACCCTTTTCATTTGAAGGTGCACTCTACTAAATATGTGAGTGCTGGATAAGATGCTCTGTGTAATGGTGATATTTTTGTATCGTGGATTCATGTAAAGTGTTAATGTAAATGTTGGGTTTGGGGCTGTTAACCCCATTCTTGTTTAAAGACATTAAAATAGGCAAAGTGACAAGTTTTGAAAAAACAACCTCCCAATATAACCAATACTTGCCTTCCCTTCATTTGCTTCCCACCCTCTTCTTCAGTTGGTGTCCAAACCCTGTGTGATACTCCTCTGCCATGTGACAGTGTTTGTATCTTGTGACTGGCTGCTCATGCCTGATCCTGGGACATAACGTAGAAGTTTCCATACCTCTTCATACTTGGAAACACATGTTTTT
This sequence comes from Lithobates sylvaticus, assembly GCA_028564925.1. Lineage (NCBI taxonomy): Eukaryota > Metazoa > Chordata > Amphibia > Anura > Ranidae > Lithobates > Lithobates sylvaticus. The sequence goes on along the minus strand of CM053028.1, from coordinate 301,356,338 downwards.
TTCCCAATAAATGCAACAGAGTAACAGAGGTCTGGGGGGCTGTGGCAAAGGCAGTATTTGCAAGTGGTAGGTTTGTTCTTTCAAAAGAAGCTGTCACCTTGCCTGAATGGGCAATGTGGAAGATTTTTGTTAAACTATTTAGTAAAACGCTTCCAAATAAGTATCAAATAAGATGATAAGCGATCACTTACAAAAAAATAATAGAGCACTGTCCATAGTCTATGAGGACTAAGTGTTTCTAAGGTTTTGCTCAAGTATGTTTTTTCTTTTTTTTTCCTCAGATCCACAAGATGCCAAAGCTGAAGCACATGATTCATTAGGCATTCCTCTCTCAAGTATGTAGTACTTACACTGCTCAGAAAAGATTGCCCTTAAATGAGCACATCGTTATCCTGAACTCGTCTTGAGGACTTCCCTCTTCCAATTCATGAGCCAGCAGGATGTGGTCGCTGCACTGTCAGAACGCCTGCTTGTAGCTGCATACAAAGGCCAAGTGGATAATGTTGTGCAGCTTATCAACAAGGGTGCCAAGGTAGCAGTTACCAAGGTAACCAGAAACTGTGTATTCCTTTGTAAATGTTTTTTCTCCTTATGAATAGAGATTTCACTTTATATATTTTATTAAAATAATTTAATATAAAAAGTGTAATGTATAAAATGTGACAAAAAAAGGCAGAGGGCAAAAGACTTGTCACCAGAATGGCCTCTGGTTTCTCAACAGCTGATCCTTTCCCTAATACTTACATAACATGTAAAGAGAACAGTGAACAGCACAGTAGAGTCTTCAACAAATCTCACTCCAAACCTTCTAAGGCAGTGGTCTCCAAATTGTGGCCCGGGGGCCAAATGCGGCCCTTTGCTTGCTTTTATCCAGCCCTTGAGGCACTGTTTCCATCCACTGATACTAACAATAGGGCATACTTTTCCCCACCGACACCAATGAAGGGACAGAATTCCTCCCAATGACACAGACAATGGGGCCCAATGGTACCAACAATGGGGTGCTATTCCTCCCACTGATGTCGAGCTCTTTTCTACTCCCAATGCCCACAATCTGGTCCCCCCTTAAGTCTGAAGGACATTAAACTGGCCCTTTGTTTATAAAGTTTGGAGACCCCTGTTCTAAGGGCTTGTTCACATGTGTGTTGATGAACAAAGCAATGCTCAGTAATGCTCCTATGGCATTTATGATGTGTTTATGGTGTGTTTTCATTGAGTTTTTTGAAGCCTTGAAAACGCTTCAAGAATGCCCATGAAAGGGTCGTTCTTGTAGTGGTGTTTAAAGAGAAAGTGATGTGGAAGAAATTATCTAATTTGATATATTGATTTAGGGTATATTACAATAATTATATAAAATGAAAAATCATACTCATAGTTACATAGTAGGTGAAGTTGAAAAAAGACACAAGTCCATCAAGTCCAACCTATGTGTGTGATTATATGTCAGTATTACCTTGTATATCCCTGTATGTTGTGGTAGTTCAGATGCTTATCTAATCGTTTTTTGAAACTACCAATGCTCCCTGCTGAAACCACCGCCTGTGGAAGGGAATTCCACATCCTTGTCGCTCTTACAGTAAAGAACCCTCTACGTAGTTTAAGGTTAAACCTCTTTTCTTCTAATTTTAATGAGTGGCCACGTGTCTTAGTAAACTCCCTTCCGCGGAAGTTTTATCCCTATTGTGGGGTCACCAGTAGGGTATTTGTACATTGAAATCATATCCCCTCTTAAGCGTCTCTTCTCTAGAGAGAATAAGTTCAGTGCTCGTAACCTTTCTTCATAACTGATATCCTCCAGTCCCTTTATTAGTTTTGTTGCCCTTCTCTGTGCTCGCTCCATTTCCAGCACATCCTTACTGAGTACTGGTCTGGTACCCAGAACTGGACAGCATACTCCAGGTGAGGCCGGACCAGAGTCTTGTAGAGTGGGAGAATTATCGCTTTATCTCTTGAGTTTATCCCCTTTTTAATGCATGCCAATATTCTGTTTGCTTTGTTAGCAGCAGCTTGGCATTGCATGCCATTTGTTAGCCTATCATCTACTAGGACCCCCGGGTCCTTTTCTATCCTTGATTCCACCAGAGGTCCCCCCCCCCCCCCCAGTAAGTAGATTGCATTCATATTTTTGCCACCCAAATGCATTATTTTAAATTTTTCTACATTAATCCTCATTTGCCATGTAGTTGCCCACCCCATTAATTTCTTCTGATCTACTTGCAAGGTTTTCACATCCTGTGGAGAAGCTATTGCTCTGCTTAATTAAGTGCAAAGTACAAATAATAAATAAACACTTAAAAATATATAAATTAAAAAGTGCCAAAGTGCATCCATACAGCAATTAAGAGAATCAGGGAATGGCAATAATAACAGAGAACACAATCAGAATAAAGTCAATCAGAGTACACTTCCCTCCTGCGACCCCACTCACCAGAAATCAAGGACCCTCGGCTTTGCAGTCCAGGGGTCAAAAAATGCTTAGTGGGGGCACTCCCAATTTGCACACTGACCACGAAGGACGAATATATGTTAAAAAAGGAGAGAAAAGAGCATATAGTGAAGCACTGCCGGTACTAGTTTGCTGTGCATTACCAAAACGCCACTCACAAGATAACTGAAAAATGCAGGCATCAGTGTGTTCCGGGTTCACATCTGTGTGTTCCACAGACCGGAAGTTGCATTTCAGGTACTTATAACCGGAAGTGTTTCACAGGTACTTATAACCGGAAGTGCGTCGGCTCGTTTCGCTCCTCCTCCAGGGCATCATGGAGGAGGGGAGTTTTAGTCCTACTGTTTATTTTATTGCCCTACTTAGCTTAGTATCGTCTGCAAATACAGAGATTGAGCTGTTTACCTCATCATCAAGGTCGTTTATGAACAAATTAAATAGGATTTGTCCCAGGACAGAAACCTGGGGCACCCCACTTTCCATCCCTGACCACTCAGAGTACTCCCCATTTATGACTACCCTCTGAACTCGCCCTTGTAGCCAGTTTTCAATCCATGTACCCACCCCATGGTCAATGCCAACGGACCTTAATTTGTATAGTAAACGTTTATGGGGAACTGTGTCAAATGCTTTTGCAAAATATACAGATACATCACATCTACGGGCCTCCCCTTATCTAGATGGCAGCTCATCTCCTCATAGAAGCTTAATAGATTGGTTTGGCAAGAACGATTCTTCATGACTCCATGCTGATTACTGCTAATGATACAATTTTCATTACTAAAATCTCGTATATAGTTCCTTATCATCCCCTCCAAGAGCTTGAATACTATTGATGTAAGGCTAACTGGTCTGTAATTCCTGGGGATGTATTTTGGCTCTTTTTTAAATATTGGTGCTACATTGGCTTTTCTCCAATCACCTGGTACCATTCCAGTCAGTAGACTGTCAGTAAAAATTAGGAACAATAGTCTGGCAATTACTTGACTAAGTTCCCTAAAGACCCTAGGGTGAAAGCCATCTGGTCCCGGTGATTTATTAATGTTAAGTTTCCCAAGTCTATTTCTAATTCTGTCCTCTTTTAGCCACAAGGGTGCTTCCTGTGATGTGTCATGAGGATACACACTGCAGTTTTGTTTACTGAAGCCCCCCGATTCCCTCTTGGAGACTGAGGAGAAGAATAAATTCAATACCTTTGCCATCTCACCATCCTTTGTAACCAGATTCCCTTCCTCATTCTTTATGGGGCTAATATGGTCTGCCCTCCCTCTTTTACTGTTTATGTACTTAAAGAATTTCTTGGGATTTTTTTTGCTCTCCCCGCTGTCTTTCGTATTCTATCTTAGCCACCCTAATTGCACCCTTACATTTCTTGTTGCATTCTTTGTACAGTCTGAATGCGGATGATGATCCCTCAGCCTTGTATTTTTTGAAGGCCTTCTCTTTTGCTTTTATATGCATTTTTACATTGAGTTAAGCCATCCAGGACTTTTGTTTGCTCTTTTAAATTTATTTCCCAATGGGATGCACTGGCTAATGCCATTATTTTATATGCTCCTAAAGCAAACCCACCTCTCCTCCATGTTCTTTGTTCCTAAGATTTTATCCCAATTTATATCTTCTAGCAAGGTTCATAGTTTAGGAAAGTTGGCTCTTTTGAAATTCAGTGTCTTTGTATTCCCATTATGTTTCCTATTTGTGTGATTTATACTGAAGCTAATTGACCTGTGATCGCTGTTTCCTAAATTACCCCTTATTTACACATCCGTGATTAGGTCTGTATTGTTGGTAATCAGTAGGTCTAGTAACGCCCTGTTTCTAGTTGGTGCGTCTGACACAGGGGTCTCAAACTGGTGGCCCTCCAGCTGTTGCAAAACTACAAGTCCCATGAGGCATTGCAAGGCTGCTAGTTACAAGCATGACTCCCACAGGCAGAGGCATGATGGGACTTGTAGTTTCACAACAGCTGGAGAGCCGCCAGTTTGAGACCCCTGGTCTAACATCTGACCCATGAAATTGTCCTGCAAGACATTTAGGAACTGGCAAGCTTTAGATGAATGTGTGGTTTCTTCCACCCAGTCTATGTATGGATAATTAAAATCCCCTATTATAATGACACCACCATCCTTGCCGCTAATCCAAATTGTGATAGGAGTTTGTCTCCCCCTCCTCCCCAGGTTAGGGGGCCTACAGCATACTCCCAGTATTACTTTCCCCTTAGTTTCTTCCCTCTCTTTATTGCTCTTCTGCTGCCTGGAGGACATCTTTTTTTGTATGCTTCACAATAACGCAGGATACTTGGGTTGTATAGCTCCGGGTGCTGTTCCACCATTTTTATGAGCACTGATACATTTATATTATCCCTCATGACACTTTCTGATATTTTCTCTTCCATATACTGACACTTGCTGACACAAAAAGCTTTTCCACTGACAATAATGCTCAGTGCCTCTGCTCCTACCTGGCATTGGCCGTATTGCCGGCTGGCTTGATGCTTTTGCCCACACACAGAAGTAAATGGTGTTACCACACAGCTGCTCTGTACAACCAGGAAGTGACTTGTCATAGTTCTTTATTATTTCCCAGTGCATTCTGGGATATAGGAGCCTCCACTGTCTCTTCTCAAATGCCCAGCTTACACTTCATAAATGCTTCACTAACACACCATAAAAGCTCTAGGTGCTTTTAAGGTGTGGTTATAGAGCCATACAATTGAAGTCAATGAAGGTGGCTAACGAGCATTAATGCCTCATGTGACATGCTCCTTAATTTTTAACATGACACAACACATCGCTACTGCTCCTGTGTGAACAGCACTGTGTGGTACCGTTGTGATATATATGGTAGGCGTGGTGTGTGGTTATGAGGCTTTAGAAATGCCAAATAAATGCTGCATAGATGCATGGTATTAACATATATGTGAACAAGCCCTAAGACTAGTAGTCAGAGGCTGCACTTCGCCCTAATCTGACTTGCCAATGCAATGCTTAGGTACAGATTTAGCTGTTTGGAGTTGCAACTTGCCGTGGGTGAGATAGGTGCCAGCAACACAAAATTATGTGTTTTTTATGGTTATCTCCTTAAGCTGGGTGTACATGTTTTTTTTTTTTCCGTTCAACTAGCAGGTTGAATGAAAAAAAAACTGACAGATCCCTGTATCAATACAACAATGTGTGCTGTGGGTATCTCTCCCACTGCACTATCATATTCTGACAGGGATAGTGTGTATGGGGTCTTAGACAGAAGCGGGTAGTTAAAGCGGAGTTCCACTCTAAAGTGGAACTTCTGCTTATCGGATTCCTCCCCCCCTCCGGTGCTACAATTGGCACCTTTCAGGGGGGGGGGGGTGCAGATACCTGTATAATACAGGTATCTGCACCCACTTCCGGACGAGATATCCGGAGCTGCCCCGCCCCTATCCGGAGATGCCCTGTTGTGTCTTGGGAAACACAGTTCCCAGGACACAACGGGGACCAATAGAGACGCGCAGCGCAACTCGCGCATGCGCAGTAGGGAACCGGGCAGTGAAGACTTGCGTCTTCACTTCCTGATTATCTGACAGAGGATGGCGGCAGGGCAGCCGAGAGACGAGCGATCGCTCGTCATCTTCTGCCGACACTGCTGGAACCTGGAACAGGTAAGTGTCCATTTATTAAAAGTCAGCAGCTGCAGTATTTGTAGCTGCTGACTTTTAATATTTTTGGTGCGGGTGCAGCTCCGCTTTAAGCCTAGTACACAGCTTTCAAGAGCCGATCATGACAGTTCATGCAAAATTATCCAAAGGGACAAGCACAAACATTTTCTCCTAAGATAACAGAACAAACGATTTTTGTTTAACTTGCCGACCAAGCACGTCATATGACGTCCTTGACTTTGAGTGGTGATATCTGAATGATGCGTGCAGCTATTGGCATCATTCAGATATCATTCTTTCCGGCCGCCGATTCTGTGCACCATAAGAACGATCATAGTGGCAGTTCCGCCGCCTGATCGTTCTTATAGGCAGCGGGAGGGGACGTCCCCCCCTCCCGCCGCCATCCGGTGCTTCTCCGGGCTCTCCCGTGCCATCGGGGGCCCGGAGAAAGAATCGCTCGCCGCCGGATGACGAGCATAGAGATTTCCGGTGACCAGATGGTCACCAGTCATCTCTATGACCGTCGGAGGCCCGGGCGCGACGTTATGACGTCACGCCCGGTACCCGGAAGTAAACAAAGCCGCGATCGCGGCTGTCAGCATGAGATCGGTAAAAAAGATTTTGCCGATCTCATGCTTTCCAGCCTGGAGGAGAGATGTGGGGTCTTATTGACCCCACATCTCTCCATAAAGAGGACCTGTCACATACATTCCTATTACAAGGGATGTTTACATTCCTTGTAATAGGAATAAAAGTGATCCAAAAAATTTTTTTTTTTAAAAAGTGTAAAAATAAAAAAAATTAAGTAAAGTAAAAATAAATAAATAAAAAAAAAAAAATTAAAACGCCCCTGTCCCCTGTAGCTCGCGATCAGAAGCTAACGCACACGGAAGTCCCGCCCGCATATGTAAACGCCGCTCAAACCACACATGTGAGGTATCGCCGCGTGCGTTAGAGCGCGTGCAACAATTCTAGCACTAGACCTCCTCTGTAACTCTAAACTGGTAACCAGTAAAAAATATTAAAGCGTCGCCTATGGAGATTATTAAGTACCGAAGTTTGGCGCCATTCCACGGTTGTGCGCAATTTTAAAGCTTGACATGTTCGGTATCTATTTACTCGGCGTAACATCATCTTTCATATTATATAAAAAAATTGGGCTAACTTTACTGTTTTGTTATTTTTTAATTCATGAAACCGTTTTTTTCCAAAAAAAAGGCGTTTGAAAAATGATTGCGCAAATACCGTGTGAGATAAAAAGTTGCAATGACCGCCATTTTATTCCCTAGGGTGTCTGCTAAAAAAAACGTACTCAATGTTTGGGGGTTCTGAGTAATTTTCTAGCAAAAAAAATGATGATGTTTACATGAAGGAAAATAGGCCAAAATAGGCCCGGTAAGCAAGTGGTTAATCAGTATAGTATTGGTCCGTAAAAAAATTGAGTGACCAAGACTGTGCATGCTCAGTAACAAAAGAATGCATTACAGTACAATACAACACACAGTGCATCATCGCAGGAAGTTGTATTCTGTCTTATGAGAATTTTTGTAACTCTAGTAACTTACTCATTTTCGATATGAGACTAGCATGCATAAAAAAAATGGATGATCATTTGTCCTATATTCTCATTGTGTGTACCAGGCTTTAGACTGGCTTCTATGAAACAGTCAGCAGTACACATGTTTTGAAATTGTCCGACTCTGCTGACTGATGTCTAAGAATTGGAGATTGTGAAATACCAGAGGTAGTCTGTATGCGATCAAAATGCTCTGTCTGAGTGACATAGACAGGTCTCCATCCAGCATTTGGAGATTGTGAAAGACCAGAGGTAAGCCTCGTACACACAGTTTGATTGTCCTACGACCGACGTCTGATTTTTGTCAAAAGTGCGTGTGCAGGATTTTGTCTAGCATACTAACTATTCGCAAATTTTCGTTCGACAAACACGAACGTAGTGACGTACTACCAGAGTATAAAGAGGAAGTTCATTTCTCCAGCGCCACCCTTTGGGCCCTTTCTGCTAATTTCGTGTGAGTAGAAGTTTGGTGAGCGTCGATTCGCACTTTTTTGTTAAGTTATTTTAATTTGGATGGCAGATAGCATCACAATAAAAAAATTGTGTAGAATGTGTTTTTCTTCAAATGACAGTTGGGGAGTAGGCAGTTACATTAAAAACAACACAATGGAAAATTAACAAGGGACACCAACATAGTATCTTTGATCTTAAAAACTCAAGGATAATGGTGTTGTGGTAACTTCTCCAAAAAAATCAAACAACAACCATAATGTTAATATTATTTATATCACTAGAAAATAAAAGCCTTTTAAAATACGTTTGGCATAACTACATCAGTATCACCAGCAAAGCAGCTTCATTATTATCCCATTAAAAAGATTAAAATGTGCGCTGCATATTGACATTTCATCAATTGCTGCGTCATGAATGTTAATTCTAGATCACGAACGGTAGTTTACAAGAACAAACTCTTCTGGGTCGTTCCTTGATTCTGATCATGCGTGTTTGTACTTTCGACTTTTGTGTGACGATTTCGGTACTGAGCATCCGAAAATCAGACGTTGAGCTGTCATTCGTCAAAAATGTACTAGTCTGCTCATCCAGCTTTTGTCTGCTCGAAAAATGAAAATCGGATGTCGAAAGGAGCATACTAGCGGTAAGAATTTCAGATGACAGGCTGTCAAAGGACAATTCCCTTCCGAAATTCGCATTCTGTGTACGAGCTTGTAGTCTGGGTCCGAACAGACTGGTTTGTTTGAGCTGATCAAGTAGCAAACTGTATAAGAGCAGACAACAGGTCCAGTGGGAACCAATTTAATAGAATGTTGACTGGGGCAACTATGTTCCAAAGCTGGCCATACACAGTTTTTTTTTATGTTCTGCCAGCAGGTTGAATGGAGGAATCTTCCCCACCGGGACATTCTCTTCTTAGTGGCTGCAGCTTATTAGGAAAGGTTTTACAGTGCGTTCCTTTGACAGACTTCGATAAACGGTAAACTACTGTCAAGCAAAGATGCTGTTTTGTCTGGTTCCTGCTGAACTGGCTGGCCAAATTTCAATGTATGGCCAGCTTAAGGAGGATTAGACAGAGCTGGGCAACAAAATAGTCAGGGGGCTGGAATGCATTTAGGTCCTTTGTTGGGACAGGTGCATTATATGCCCATGTGAATGAGCCTTTATGTTAAACAACCCCTGCAAGGGCAGAAAACTGTGTCTTTACTTTGATGTTTGGATGAATCAAAGTGTCAAAAAGCCCTAAAATGTATTCTGGGGAGTAGACTGAGTCTTTGGAAAAACTCTCCATTTTAAGCTAAATCTTGAAATCGGTAATGCTGTCACAGTTTAAAAATAAAGAGATTTACAAAATAACAAATTGTAACTGTAAAGTAATTGAACCTCAACTAAAAGCACAGCTGTCAAGGTGACTCATGTTAGGTAGATTGTCAATTAACAGTGTGTCAAGAAATGTGAAAGTTAGCAGTCTGTCATGTGCCTTATGTTGCTTTGAAAACTCACACATTCTTTACAGAGTTCTAAAAAAAAAGTTGGATCTTGAAATGCAGATGCATTATTTAAGGGGTAAGTTTATCTTTAGCAAAAAAATGCCTATAGATAAAAAACAAACTGTGCAACTCTGACTAAAGTTGAATAATAATAATAATAATTATTATTATTAATATTCTTATACAGGATTTATATAGCGCCAACACTTTACAACATGAGGGCAGACAGTACAGTTACAATACAAGACATTACAGGAGGAATCAGAGGGCCTTGCTCGTTAGAGCTTACAATCTAAAAGGGAGAGTCAAGTGATACAAAAAGTAATAACTGTGGGGGATTGTCTGATGGAGAGGATAAAAGTACTATTGTAAGGTGGAAGCAGGATATGCTTCTCTGAAGAAAAGTTTTTTTAGGGATTGCCTAAAAGTGGACAGAGTAGGTTATACCGTATATACTCGAGTATAAGCCGAGTTTTTCAGCACATTTTTTTTGTGCTGAAAATGCCCCCCTCGGCTTATACTGGAATCAAGCACTTTTCTGCAACAGAGAATGACATTTTCCGACCCAACTTTGAGGCCCCGTATCTAGGGGCCACTTGGTGCTAGGAAATTTGGTGTGCAAACCCAGTGGATTTAGCACTACAACATATCCAAAGATGGGGTTCCAAGCACCAAGTGGCCCAGAGATAGGGGGCCCCAAAATTGGTCAACTGTGTCCATCTGCAGCAATGTCATTTCGGGACCCTTTGGGTCCAGAGACCCCATTGGCTGCAGCTAGGGGGCATCTAGGAACCCTTAACTACCAAGGTTGAAGGTGGAACCCTTAACTACCATGGCTGCAAATGGGCACAGTGAGGCATGCAAATGGGCACAGTAAGGCTGCAAATGGGCATTGTTGACCCTTTTTTCCACTTACAGTAGCTGCGCATTTCTCACCCTAGGCTTATACTCGAGTCAATATGTTTTCCCATTTTTTTGTGGTAAAATTAGGTGCCTCGGCTTATATTTGGGTTGGCTTATACTCGAGTATATACGGTAATTAAGAAAAAATGGGGGTAGAGAGGTCCAGGGGATTCATTCTGAATAGCACCCCAATGCACCGTGCTGACAGACTGCTGTGCACTGTGGTCTGATCAAACAAAATGCTACATGCACCTTTTGGTATGCTGAGCAGCCCATTCAAATGATTGGCCAACTTAACGCAACACATGATAATGCGCAGCATAGTGTGAATGGACCTTTACAATACTATATTGTCGCTAACAAAGGTTAAGATGGATTGTTAGCTAATGTTGGTTAGTATCAAAAGGGGATAACGTTTATTTTATTTCAGCTTACCAATTCGTAGATGTGATAACTGCATTCATTTTCTTTTTTAAGCTTCTTCTATTTTCATCTCATGATCCTGCCAGTAAATTGTTGGCACGCTGCCCTGTGGATGCAGCGAAAAGGGAAAAAAAATGTTGCTCTAGCTGCTTAACAAAGTGTAAGCTGGAGTTTGGCCTTAAAGTGGAGCTCCACCCAAAAGGGGAAGCTCCGCTTGTTTGCCCCCCCCTGTTTTTGACCCGCTCCCACTTCCACTTGCCACGTCGAAGTCCCCTGGAAGTTTAGCCCCCCTCCTCCTTCCCCCACCACTGGGCCATGCACAAAGCGCAGCGCGCTTCACGCATGCACAGTGGGGAGCCAGCTGTAAAGCTGCAAGACTTCACTGCTGGTTTCCCTTACAAGAAATGGCAGCAGCACCTGAGAGCCAATTGAAAAATCTCTGCTGGATTCCAGGATAGGTAAGTATCCTAATATTAAAAGTCAGCAGCTGCAGTATTTGTAGCTGCTGACTTAAAAAATTTTTCTAAAGGAGCCTGGAGCTCCAATTAATGTGTTAGTGTATCTATATCTGCTAGTACATCCCTTCCCACAGACTGACAATGCAGCTGTCCAAAGGTGCCCTCCGGACTCATTCATCCTGAGTAGGGGTTCTCTAGTACAGGTGGTGTATTACTGGTCAGATCACCAGGTGAAAAGAAAGAAAAAAAAAACGGAAAAAATATAAATAATACAGCCCCATCTAAGGATTGGCAAGCTGCAATTTATTATATTCTTACTGTTGGGGTGAAGACTGCTTTAAAGTTCTGAGCTTAGGGTTTTTTTAAAAAGTTAGGAGCCATTAAAATAACTAGACGCAGCCAGCCAACATCTTTATAATGAACTCTTTCTTTGTAGATGTTAAAAAGATTATATATACTTATACTGTTCATTGTTTGAGCCCCCCAAAAAAGTATAGGTCTTTTGTGCGCCCCTTAACCATGTATAGAGTGAATCAGGGAAAGCTGATATTTCATCATGGGATTTAACATTTTGCCCTGTTTCAGAGGTGCGGCACTGGCACAGAGCTTTGTATGGTAACTTTCAAGGAAGTTTGCAGGAAAGCAGTAGGTTTATTAAATGCGGAGGCAATGTCAAAAGAGACTACATATCTATGTTTAAAATAAAAAAAATATATATATATTCAGTATGAAACACTAAGTGATGTCTGTATTGCTTGTAACAGGTCCTGAATGGACAGCATTTGTTTTGTGTTAACATAAAGTTTGCATTGAAATGAACATACCTAACAGAGAGGACTTTATGGCGGGTCACTGTGACTGCATTCAGCTGTGCAGAGATTTGCGCTACTGGTAATGTGAGCCATGAAATGCCTCTCCAAGGTGTCATAAATGTCAGCATCCAGCATTTCTTCAACACTCACCTTGGAGGGGCTCCATTAACAACTATAGAATCATGCTGCTTACATTACTGTACTGAATGTAGGAATTGTAGGAGCTATATGAAAGTATATTTTTTTCCCTACAGCCCTATATAGGCTCATTTCAGTTACAGTCCTACATAGAAGCTGTGTATTTTTGTGGACTGCAGGTAAGCCCCTCCACATTAGGTTGCTCAGTAATGTATAAGTCACATGCGCTTTTCTAGTAAAATAATCGGTATTGAACAGTTGCATTGTTAAATGAGTTGACTGCATTACAATTTCATTATTGATTTCATCACTTTGGATGTGTACTAGAGGTTTAACAAAGAAACTTTAACTGGATCCTGTCATGGAAGTAATAACACACTACCTGCTTTTCAAAATCGATAACTGGATTTAATGACGTTATTCTGTTTTTACTATATTTGGAATAAATGAACAACTAGTGAAGCTGTAATTTCCAGTGATGTAAGTAAATGAGTTAAAATAAACAGAGTTACTTAACGCAGTTACTTTAGAGGGTAACGAGTAATCTAACTGATTACTTTTCCCCTCATGGTAACGCAGTTCCCATTACTTGGGCGGCATTACTGCAATTACATCTACCGCCACTAGATGGCAGTAGTGTAATTCCGGTGTCTTGACAAAAAAGTTCCCCCGCCGGATAAGGACCCCCTGTACTGCGCAGGCGCAGCGCTTGCGCAGTACGAAGGACTACGGAGCTTATAAAAATTGCCGAACCTAAACAGCTCTGAGTGAACTCTACACCGCGCTATAACAGATCTGCCCCTTGGTAAGAGTAATAATAGAGCAGCCCCTTGGTTACACGATATATATCAATAATAATAAATGCGCCCCTTGCTTACAGTAATACCAGACCCGCCCCTTAGTTACATGTATAGAATATTAAAAAAAAAAGTCAGTTACTTTGCTGCGTAACTAATTACTTTTCCAATGTAGTAGGAGTTACTAACGCAATTACTTTTTACGAGAAGTAATTTGTAACTTAACTAATTACTTTTTTTAAAGTAAAATGACCAACACTGGTAATTTCTATACTTTTCCAAAGTAGTGAAACTGTAAAATAATAATAAAAGGCAGGTTTTAGCATTGTACAAGGAGGTTGAAAGTGTTAGTAGTTAGTGTTAGTAGTTCTTTCATGACAAGTTCACTTTAAAGGGTATGTAAACCCTTAAAGGATAAAGTTAAGTAAAGGATAAGTTCACCTTTTTTCACATGTTACATGTTACACCAATATTTGGGGTGTAACATGTTTAGCAACCTCCCCCCCGCACCACCAGTACCGCCCCCCCCCCCACATTGTGACACTGGGTGGGGTTTTTCTCCCTGCATCCGCTATCACAATTTGAAAACAGTGCAGAAGTGCAGGGCTCATTCATTCACAGTTTTCTTGTGAATGAATGTACCATTGTGGCAGAATTGGTTTAAAGTGAAATAGCCTTTAAGCTGGCCATAGGTGATTCATTTATTTTATTGGTTTAGCCAGCGGACTAAATGAAAAAAAAAAATGAACAAGTTCCTTCATCCACACAAATTAGGTGGATGAAGGATCCCCCCACCACAACCGGGATACTGTATTCTGACTGTGGGGCACCATCTGTGAACTACAGGAAAACCTCCCACCATTGTTAGGATAATGAAGGGGGGTGTTCTATATTCATCAGCTAGGGGGGCAATGTTAATCCTCCATAGAATCAGTATAATGAGCTATCGTTATCACTCTAGGAGAGAAAATTGTGTTATTGGCAGGATCAACAGGTAAAAATAAAGGAAACAAGCTTAATAGAAAAAAAAAAAAAAAGAAGAGTGCAGCCACCACATTTAACTGTTAAGTTGCAATATATATATATATATTTGATGTCATAATGTAGAGTATAAGATTTCCTATCATTTGAGCCCAGTCTTGCCACAAAGAGTTAATCCAGCTCCGAGCAATCCTCTTTTATTGTTCAGTGAGTTAAATCTTGACAAACAGAAAAACTTTGTCAAATCCTCCCCCTTGCTGTGAGTGACAGGTGATTTACATATCTCGTGCACTAGCCTAAGAGACATACATTATTTTTTAATTCCCTCCCACTCCTTTCTTCTGCTGCTCTGCCAGGATTGGATGTTGCACACCTAAGCATAATTGGGCATGCTGAAGTCATGTGGTTACTTTCCTGTCTTTTCACTGGATGTTAATGATCATAGCAGAAGTTCAGTGTAAGAAATACACAGGAGAAAATGCATATTGACAAGGGGAGTGTAGAGGTGGGCGGGGAGTCTACTGACATCACGACTCCACCCACTGAGCTCCAGACAACAGACCCACCCACAGAATCTGCAGTTTTTTGGGTCTCATAGCAGACAGGGGGAGACATTTGACAGGTAAGGATACATGCAGGAGGCATGTATATCCTTATAGATAACCCCATGGCAGTAGTTTAGAAAGGATGACATTGGTTTTACATCCACTTTAAGCTGTTTCATTATTTAATTGAGAAAAATTAGCTCAAGGGTCCTTCTAAATTTGAGACCCTAAATGCACTCTGCATTCCTGTTCAGGAATTGCAGGCAGATTTGAAGCTACTGCCACAGTGGCAAGCCTCAGATTTGAAAGGGTCTCCCTTATTCCCTCTCAAGAGGATCCCTCTGTAATTATAGAGAGACTTACTCTCTATAGCAGTTTGATTAATGGTAATATGAAACGTGGTAATCGCTGAAGCATGTACAGTCCACTGCTCGTCTTTTACTGATTTTAAAAATATTTATAACAAATTGTAAGTGAAGAGCAGTGCTGATTACAACTGAAAACTACTATCATTAGAAATATTTTAGGAACAAAAACATTTGCAGAGTATGTTTAAGACACACTAGAAGCTTTCATTTAACCACTTCAGCCCCGGACCAATTGTCAGCTTAAGGACCAGAGGTCTTTTTTCAATTTCGCACTGCACTACTTTAACTGGTAATTGTGCGGTCATGCAATTTTGTAACGAAACGAAATTTGCGTCCTTTTCTTCCCACAAATAGAGCTTTCTTTTGATGGTATTTGATTGCCTCTGTGATTTTTATTTTTTGCGATATAAACGGAAAAAGAGCGAAAATTTTGAAAAAAAAATAGATTTTCTACTTTTTGTTATAAGAAAAATCTAATAAACTCAATTTTAGTCAAACATTTGGGCCAAAATGTATTCAGCCACATGTCTTTAGTAAAAAAAATGCCAATAAGCGTATATTGATTGGTTTGCGCAAAAGTTATAGCGTCTACAAACTAGAGTACATTTTCTGGAATTTACACCGCTTTTAATTTATGACTGCCTATTTCATTTCTTGAGGTGCTAAAATGGCAGAGAAGTACAAAACCCCCCCAAATGACCCCATTTTGGAAAGTAGACACCCCAAGCTATTTGCTGAGAGGCATGTTGAGCCCATTGAATATTTTTTTTTTTAGTCCCAAGTGATTGAATAAAGACAAAAATAAAAAATAATTTTTTTTTTCTTCAAAAAGTTGTCACTAAATGATATATTGCTCACACATGCCATAGTTATATGTGGAATTGCACCCCAAAATACATTTTGCTGCTTCTCCTGAGTATGGGGATACCACATGTGTGGGACTTTTTGGGAGCCTAGCCGCGTACGGGGCCCCGAAACCCAAGCACCGCCTTCAGGATTTCTAAGGGTGCAAATTTTTGATTTCACTCCTCACTACCTATCACAGTTTCGAAGGCCATAAAATGCCAAAATAGCACAAAACCCCCCCAAATGACCCCATTTTGAAAAGTAGACACCCCAAGCTATTTGTTGAGAGGCATGGTGAGTATTTTACAGCTCTCATTTGTTTTTGAAAATGAAGAAAGTAAAGAAAAAAAAATTTTTTTTTTCTTTTTTCAATTTTCAAAACTTTGTGACAAAAAGCGACATCTGCAAAATACTCACAATACCTCTCAGCAAATAGCTTGGGGTGTCTACTTTCCAAAATGGGGTCATTTTGGGGGGTTTTATGCCATCTGGGCATTCCATGGCCTCCGAAACTGTGATTGGCAGTGAGAAGTGAAATAAAAAAATTACTCCCTTAGAAAGCCTGAAGGCGGTGCTTGGTTTTTGGGGTTCCGTACGCAGCTAGGCTCCCAAAAAGTCCCACACATGTGGTATCCCCGTACTCAGGAGAAGCAACAGAATGTATTTTGGGGTGTATTTCCACATATGCCCATGACATGTTTGAGCAATATATCATTTAGTGACAACTTTTTGTAAAAAAAATATATATATATTTTTTTTTTTTTCATTATTCAATCTCTTGGGACAAAAAAAAAAAAATATTTAATGGGCTCAACATTGCTCTCAGCAAATAGCTTGGGGTGTCTACTTTCCAAAATGGGGTCATTTGGGGGGGGTTTGAACTGTCCTGGCATTTTATGCACAACATTTAGAAGCCTATGTCACACGTCACCCACTCTTCTAACCACTTGAAGACAAAGCCCTTTCTGACACTTTTTGTTTACATGAAAACATATTTTTTTTTTTTGCAAGAAAATTACGTTGAACCCCCAAACACTATATATATTGTTAAAGCAAAGGCCCTACAGATTAAAATGGTGGGTGTTGCATTTTTTTTTTCCACACAGTATTTGCGCAGCGATTTTTCAAACGCATTTTTTGTGGAAAAAATACACTTTTTTTTATTTTAATGCACTAAAACACACTATATTGCTCAAATTTTTGATGAAATAAAAAATATGATCTTAGGCCGAGTACATGGATACCAAACACGACATGCTTTAAAATTGCGCACAAACACGCAGTGGCGACAAACTACATACATTTTTAAAAGCCTTTAAAAGCCTTTACATGATACCACATTAGATTCACGGAGGAGGTCTACTGCTAAAATTACTGCCCTCGATCTGACCTTCGCGGTGATACCTCACATGCATGCTGCAATTGCTGTTTACATATGACGCCAGACCAACGCTTGTGTACGCCTTTGCGCAAGAGAAGGGGGGGCAGGGGTGCTTTTTTTTTTTTTTTTTAGTTTTTTTTTTATTATTTATTTAGCTTTTTTATTCTATTTTTAAACTGTTCCTTCCATTTTTTTTCTTTGTTATGATTTTTATTGTTATCTCAGGGAATGTAAATATCCCCTATGATAGCAATAGGCAGTGACAGGTACTCTTTTTTTGAAAAAAATTGGGGTCTATTAGACCCTAGATCTTTCCTCTGCCCTCAAAGCATCTGACCACACCAAGATTGGTGTGATAAAATGCTTTCCCAATTTCCCAATGGCGCGGTTTATATCCGGGAGGGGGGACATTCCCTCCCACTGCTTGTAAAAGCAGTCTAGAGGCTAATTACCCGCTAGAATTGCTTTTACATGAAAGCCGATCACTGGCTGAAAAGAATGATACCAAGATGATACCTAAACCTGCAGGCATCATTCTGGTATAACCATTCAAAGTCCAGCAACATACTGGACATATATTGTAATCTTTTTTTTTTTCATGCAGCCTCTTGGCTGAACGAAAAAAAGAGATTGATTGGTGGGTATGCCCACCATTAGAATACCTCCCTTCATCCACCCACTTCTAATGATGGGCATACATGCACCATTTATATATGCCGATGCATGGGGGCATCCTCCCGCAAAAGTTATGCCGTGTACACACGGTCGGAATTTCGACCGTATGTACGTGGCATTAGGAGCCAATCGCTCCTCCGCCCCCCCTGCTGCCCCCATGCTTCGGCACATATGCTCTTTTTTTTAACTGTGGTGGTGAAATCACCTCCTACAGCGTTGGAGTCGCGGCTTTATGTATCGTGGGAGCAAACGCTGTTGCTGTCAAGATAAATAAATCCGCGCTGCAACTGAATGGCGCACCTGAAAACAAAAAAATGCTTAACACTAAAACACAGTAAACAAAATTACATACCTGAAAAGCAAGCATGATAAAACATGATAAAACATAATAAAACATTGCAGAATAGAATGGAGTAAAAAAAGAGCAACAATAGAGAGAGAGAGAGAACAATAAAACGACAACTATTTTTGTTTTTTTTATTTTTTTGAGATTCACAGGTAAAAAAGCTCCTGACTGTTAGCGACTGAATCAAAACGCTACCACAAAAAAAATGTTAGCGATCGCAGGGATCAGGCCTGACTCTGCGAACGCTGCAGTTATGTGTGCTTAGTGTTTTGTAAGTGACAGTGATCGATCGATACTGCACTTGGGTGGGCTGGGCTGGGCTGGGCGGAGGGGGAAAACGCAGGTGCTAGCAGGTATCTGGGCTGATCCCGCTAACAATGCGTTTTTTTGGAACCCTAAACTGCTGGGACGCTAGTATAGATCTGATCAGATCAGATATTGATCTGTTCAGATACTATACCACTAAGGGAGGTGTATGCTTTGCGCGTGGGTGTTTGCGGTACTGGCACTAACCTGGGGCGACGCAGACCTTATTTGACCCTAAAACCTAATTGATATCACCCGCCGGGCGATCAGGGGGTTAAACCGTTATTGGGTAATAAATGGCGGGTGCCCTGACAGTATAAAAAACAAGCTAACTAACCAGCGTCACCCGTAACAGTAAATAAAAAAAAAACTGGTTACCTAGCGACACTAATGCAGCGATCAGAAAAACGATCGCTTAGTGACACTGTCAAAAGGGGGTGAAAGGGTTAACTAGGGGCAATCAGGGGGTTAAACCTTTATTAGGTAATATATGGGGGTACCTGACGCTATATAAAAACCTGACGGGGAACCTAAATAACGAAATAACTAACTGGCTAACCAGCGTCACCAGTGACATTTTATACGGTGATCACTGGTGAAAGGGTTAACTCTAGGGGCAATCAGGGGGTTAAAACCTTTATTTAGGTTGTAATATGGGGGTACCTGACCTATAAACCTATTTATGAACCTATATAAACATGGCGGTTAACCTAAAAAAAAAACTGGTTACCTAGCGACACTAATGCAGCGATCAGAAAAACGATCGCTTAGTGACACTGGCAAAAGGGGGTGAAAGGGTTAACTAGGGGCAATCAGGGGGTTAAACCTTTATTAGGTAATATATGGGGGTACCTGACGCTATATAAAAACCTGACGGGGAACCTAAATAACGAAATAACTAACTGGCTAACCAGCGTCACCAGTGACAGTTATACGGTGATTACTGGTGAAAGGGTTAACTCTAGGGGCAATCAGGGGGTTAAAACCTTTATTTAGGTTGTAATATGGGGGTACCTGACCTATAAAACTATTTATGAACCTATATAAAACATGGCGGTTAAAATAAAAAAAAAATGGTTACCTAGCGACACAATGCAGCGATCAGAAAAACGATCGCTTAGTGACACTGGCAAAAGGGGGTGAAGGGGTTAACTAGGGGCAATCAGGGGGTTAAACCTTTATTAGGGGGGGGTAGGGGGCTACCTAGGACCTAAAACTAACTGCCCTGACAGTTATTACAGTCACACTGACACTAAATGCAGTGATCAGTAAATAAATGATCACTGCAATTAGTGACACTGTGACTGGGGGGGGAGGGGGTGATCTGGGGGGTGATCTGGGGGTGACAGGGGGGTGGATTGTGTGCCTATGTGTACTGGTGTCAGTGTACTGTTTGTGCACTAACCTTTACATCTTCTCTGCTCGGCGTTCCGGTCACATAGACCGGCGCACCGAGCGTGACATCACTTCCGCCTTCCTGTCTATACAATAGACAGGAAGGGGAAGCTTTTCATTCGCCAGGAGCGATCGCGAGGGGGTGGCCAGAAACCACTGGCCGTCCCCTCGTCCCGGATCGCTCCTGAAGCGATGCCGACCGTCCCCGCCGGCGGAGGGGGGTCCGATCGGACCCCCCAACCGCCTGAAGAATGGCACGTACAGGTACGTGGTTCTGCCTGTACGTGCCATTCTGCCGACGTATATCTACATGGGGCGGTCGGCAAGTGGTTAAAGGGAACACCTGGTTTGACCACATCATAAGGAAAAACTACAGCTTTGCCAGCTACGCCTTGAAGTGTAGTTTGGTGGACATAGTCAATTCTAACTACTTGAAAACTTGTATCTTTTCTGACTGGAGTGTCTCTAACAATAATAAAGAACTTTGAGGCAGATACTTTGCTTGCATTCCAGGAACTTGATTTAGGTAGTCATTTGTGACCACAACATATACACAGAAATTCAATTTCAATAGAATTCTTGGCTCCCTCATGGCTCAGTAAATATAAACAGTCACAAGCAATTTGTGCAGCGTGAGAATGAGCAAGTGCAGGTCTTCCGTGGTCATGTAGTGAGGCCTATAAAGAAATCCTCTCCATCCTGTTTACTTACATTATTTTGACCACTTCTCTCAACAAAAGTTGTGTTTAGAAAAAGATCCAGTTTTCTGACAATTACATATGATATTGCTTATATACTGTATGTAGTGTAGGTTAGTAGTAGTTAGCCACATTCACCTGGCCTTGATTCTGTAATACTAATGCCCCGTACACACGATAGGATTTTCCAACGTAAAATGTTTGATAGGAGAAATATTGTTGTCGTAAATTCCGACACTGTGTAGGCTCCATCGGACATTTTCCATCGGAATTTCATCACACAAAATTTGAGAGCTGGTACTCAAATTTTCCGACAACAAATTCCGTTGTCGGAAATTCCGATCGTGTGTACACAATTCCGAAGCAAAAAGTGCCACGCATGCTCGGAATCAAGCAGAAGAGCAACACTGGCTATTGAACTTAATTTTTCTCAGCTCATCGTACGTGTTGTACGTCACCGCATTCTTGATGTTCGGAACATGTGCCCAACTTTGTGTGACCGTGTGCATGCAAGACAAGTTTGAGCCAACATCCATCGGAAAAAAAACATGGATTTTTGTTGTCAGAAAATCCTATCGTGTGTACAGGGCATAAGACATTATGTTACTTATCCAAGCTTCTTGGATAAGCAGAAAAAGATTTTCAACATTACAGAACAAGTCTAGTTAAATGTGACTAACTACTACTAGCTATACCATGAACCGATAAATAAGAACCTTTACAGATAAATTACTTACAAGCAATATGTGTGATATATACACACACTGTATATATACTGTGATATGGGGGATGTTTAGCTCAGTGGTAGGTGCATTTTCCAGTGAGTCTGTGGCAGTCAGCATTTAGGTGGCAGCCCGTTTTTATTAAAAGGAACAAAATGAAAGTTCATACACACATGGATTGCCCATGCACTGGCTCTGCCTTGACATGCAGTTCCTTGCTGCATAGGCCTACTCCGGGCCTCAACAGGATTCTCCAGCTCCCTTGGGTTTGCTCACTTTACTTAGAACTTCTGGACTTCCGCCAGCCCCCTTGGACTTGCTAGCTGCCTTGGCTTTCCCAGCCTCCCAGACCCTCTCTTTGTTTCCCAGGCCCACATAGCTGTACCGACCTTTCCTGTCTTTCTGGCAAGAAGTTCCCTATTAGCAGGGATGCAGTCTCTGGCAGAAATGCCAAGGTTTCTAAACAGGGGTCTGACTCCAAATGGCAGCAACTGCTCCAACTCCACCTCCCCTGAGCTTTGCTTATAATGAGTGTGTGCACTTGGACACACACACACACAACCTGCAGGATTTCTGGAAAGCCTGGAATAAAGACTCCGTCCAACCTAATACTCTTTGGAGCCTTCAAGCTTCCAGCCCTGATCCAGACTTACCAAATCCAGAGAAAACTTAAAAACACAGTTTTCTCTGCTCACAAAACTTGCTTCTCAAACTGTTTGAGAGTCCAGTGTCCCATTTTTCCAAAGGCAGGCATTCTCACTATCACAATACACATACATTGTTTTACAAATAAACCTTTAAGCCATATTAAGGCCACGTTCACACTGAGGATATCCTTGGACAGCCACGGCTATGAAGGCTGTAGAATTCAATGGTCAAAGGCTAATGGGAGCCATGACACTGTACGTATGTATCCACACATCAAGCGGTTATTTGCATTTAAAGACAGATGATTGGCCCTGGACATCATCTGTCTATGTTGAGAGACAGTCATTGTCCTTAATCGCATGTGACTGCTCAATGTTTTCAGTATCAGTTATCTAAAGTGTCAGCACAAAAATAGCTTTCTGTCTTGTTTGTTTTATTGAAACCTTGAGTGGAGCCATCCAATAAAGGATGAGTCACTTTGCTTAGTTATGGTGGCCAAACACTGCTCGAATTTAAACCAGTTCATGTTGAATGGCCTAAAATTTGAGCTGTGAGTGACTCTGTTGGTGCCACCTGGCTCAACAAACTTTAATCTTAAAATCAAAGGAGCTGGGCAGAAGATTTTCGACTATGGTTGGGTATTCTGACAGCTGAGCAGTGGCTGTAAGGATACAACAGCTAGACAAGGGAGACAACCCCACCCATGCTGTTTAGCGTGGTTGAGTGAATATTATTACAGTTAATGTATGTGTGTTAATGTGTGTTTCATTATGGCAGCTCATTTGAATCAATAGGCTGCAAATGCACCTGAATGGTCAAGCAGCAATTTTTCCTGTTGCTGCACACCAAAATGCACAGAAATGTGTTGCCGTGCTTTGTGATGCACTAGGAAATCCATTTGATTAGTGCATTGAGTTGCAATTGAAAATGAATAGTGCCACAATACCTGTTACCTCAATTCTAAATGTAAATGTGCTCTAAAACTCCACCTGCTTGCTTTAAGGGAGAATACAAAATATTACTGTACTAGCTTTAATATTTACCAGACGAAAAAAATTATTTAGTCCTTACCATACTGAAGAGAAAAAATGTGTAGAAAATTGCTACGCCCAGACTAATAACCATGCTCCCTCCCTGGCCAAAGTGCCCTGTCACACTCCTGTCTTCACATATTTGGTTAATGACATCTCCACTATTTATGGCCTATTTGTTTACATTTATTTTTTGTCCAGGAATCTCCCAGCTGACAACTGAATGGGGCCAGGAACAGAGCCCTGTGCAAGAAGCTGTCATAATATAGTGGAACGTTTCTCAGAAAATTAAGTCCTGATAGATCACTTCATTATGGCCCCTTTTGCAGGTATAGATATGTAAAACATTAAAAAATATGTGCCTATACTGTTTAAAATCCAGTAATGCACTGTCACACCCTGCTCTGCACATGCTTTGTTGCACTCTAATTTCAGCAATGTACCTGCTGACAGCTTTAAGATTTACTGTTGCTGAAAAGGAATAAAACAATAGCAATGACACAGACTGTGCAGAGGGAACACAGTTTAGGGATGGAGAAAAGACAAGCAGGAGAGGTGCCAGGATGAACTCTGCTGCCAGTGAGACACAAAAGAGTTAAACTTGCAAGGAGAGTGTGTTATTTTATCTCCCTGATATTGTCTCCTTTCTCCCTTATGACACCCTGTGGACTTCAGCTTCTGTCAGCCTTCTGTATGGCTCCTGTAAAGCTTCTGTCAGCCTTCTTGTGTAACTGAGCAAAGACATACAGTACAATCAAGGCTGAAAATGTACACATTTTAATTGAAGAAACAGACATGTAGCTTTTGAGATCAGTGAGATGAATGGACACAGGGAGCTGTGACTTGGCTCAGGTGCCCCCATAGCAAGCAGCTTGCTATGGGGGCACTCAACAGGAGGGAGGGGCCAGGAGCACCGAAGAGGCACCTGAGAAGAGGAGGATCCAGGCTGCTCTGTGCAAAACCAACTCCATAGAGCAGGTAATTATAACATGTTTACACTTGCAGGTCCAACTCTGCAACCAGCTATCATTGGGATTTCTGTCTGTCAAACTGCAACTAGCTGGACTAGGGCAATGAACAACCAACAAAATCCTGTATTCCAACACCATGTGTTAACTGAGCAATTACAGAAATTACAGCGATTACCTATTGTTCTGCTCTTGTGTGTGGATGCCCTAGAACAAGTAATTACACAAATTTCAAGAATGGCTCTAACCTCCATTCATATGTGCAGAATCTTACAGCTCAAACCCTGGCAAGCGGAAGCTGCTTGTAAAAGATGGCTCACATTTATGCCCCTTGAAGGAGGAGGTGTCTTTGCTTTGGCATTTGATAAATTCATCAAAGATGTCAGAGAGAAGGTTCTTCTCCCACATTGGAAAAATACAAACCCCCCTTCTCAGGAGCCTCTACCTCTTCAAAACACAGAGCACCTCACTGCCCGAAGCTTCAGCTACAGGCTTTGGCCCTTCCTTTCGGCTTAAGACTTGGACCACAAAGCCCCCCAAATCTTCCCTAAAGCCCTCTTCCCAATAAAGTGGTGCCCACACTCCTAAGAGTTGGAGGATATTTGTTACAGTTTGCCTCTCTGTGGGTCATAGACCTAGGAGTTCAATCGGTGGTTTCAAAGGGGTACCAAATAGAGTTGACCCCTTCACCAGTTTCTTCTCTCAAATCAACCAAAATCTATCTAAGGACAGTCAGATTTGCAAAATGTCCTGAGCCATCTCTTGTTCCGGGGAGTAAACATGCCATTACCCCTAAAAAGCAGGTTCACAGGTTTTTATTCAAACCTGTTCATGGTACTAAAGCCCAATGATGGTATTTGTCCTATCCTGAACCTAAAATAACTCAACAAATACCTTCAAATTCCAAAATCCAAGAGTCCACAGGGTTAGTTATTGCCTTTCTAAGGCTAGAGAAATACTTGGCATCTGTAGACATCCAAGATGCAAATTCCCATTATCAACTTCATCAGTGTTTTCTACACTTTTCAGTAGGAGATAAGCTTCCAGTTTGTTGTGCTGCCATTTGGCCTGTCCTCTGCTCCCAGAGTATTCACAAAGGTACTTGCATCTCTTCTGACCTTTCTCAGAACTCTGGGCTTCCAGGTTACAGGTTATCAAGATGACCTTCTCCTGAAGGATTAATCTCCCTTCCATCTGCAAACATGCACAGGACAATTCAGATGCTTTAGACTTTCAGTTGGGTGATCATCTTCCAGGAATCTGCTCTTTAACCTTCTCTTTGCTTGGAATACTTGCACCTGATCCTAGACATATCCCAAGCAATGGCATTCTTTCCAGAGAAGAAACTACTTTCTCTCAGAACCCATGCTCGGGACTTGAGGTAAAAAAGACATTCCTCAGTGAAATTCTTTATGAGAGCTCTAGGTCTCACCTGCCCAAATTTCTTCCTCTGCAACACAACATTTTGTTGACCTGGTACAAGCATGCTCCTTCTCTCAACCTAGACATGCTCCTGTCAAAAAAGCACTACATTTCCTAGCTTGGTGGATCTCTAGCAAAGCCTTGGCAATGGAGAAGTCTTTCCATCCTTATAACTGGAAAGTGATGATGATGAAGGAGTGTTTAAATCCCTCACAGTCAGGGTGTCAACTCCCACCCAAGATCCACTCCCCCACCAAAAAAAAGTGGGGGAGTTGATACAGGAGATGACCAGACTGCGAATGCGACTACAGGAGATGACCAGACTGCGAATGCGACATACTACAGGTGATGACCAGACTGCGAATGCGACATACTACCGGTGATGACCAGACTGCGAATGCGACATACTACAGGTGATGACAAGACTGCGAATGCGACTACAGGAGATGACCAGACTGCGAATGCGACATGCTACAGGAGATGACCAGACTGCGAATGCAACATACTACAGGAGATGACCAGACTGCGAATGAGACGTGCTACAGGAGATGAACAGACTGCAAATGCGACTACAGGAGATGACCAGACTGCGAATGCGACATACTACAGGTGATGACCAGACTGCGAATGCGACATGCTACAGGAGATGACCAGACTGCGAATGAGACATGCTACAGGAGATGACCAGACTGCGAATATGACATACTACAGGAGATGACCAGACTGCGAATGCGACATGCTACAGGAGATGACCAGACTGCGAATGCGACATGCTACAGGAGATGACCAGACTGCGAATGCGACATACTACAGGAGAGGACCAGACTGCAAATGCGACATACTACAGGAGATGACCAGACTGCGAATGCGACATGCTACAGGAGGGTAAAAAAGACATTCCTCAGTGAAATTCTTTATGAGAGCTCTAGGTCTCACCTGCCCAAATTTCTTCCTCTGCAACACAACATTTTGTTGACCTGGTACAAGCATGCTCCTTCTCTCAACCTAGACATGCTCCTGTCAAAAAAGCACTACATTTCCTAGCTTGGTGGATCTCTAGCAAAGCCTTGGCAATGGAGAAGTCTTTCCATCCTTATAACTGGAAAGTGATGATGATGAAGGAGTGTTTCAATCCCTCACAGTCAGGGTGTCAACCCCCACCCAAGATCCACTCCCCCACCAAAAAAAAGGTGGGGGAGTTGATACAGGAGATGACCAGACTGCGAATGCGACTACAGGAGATGACCAGACTGCGAATGCGACATACTACAGGTGATGACCAGACTGCGAATGCGACATACTACAGGTGATGACCAGACTGCGAATGCGACATACTACAGGTGATGACAAGACTGCGAATGCGACTACAGGAGATGACCAGACTGCGAATGCGACATGCTACAGGAGATGACCAGACTGCGAATGCAACATACTACAGGAGATGACCAGACTGCGAATGAGACGTGCTACAGGAGATGAACAGACTGCAAATGCGACTACAGGAGATGACCAGACTGCGAATGCGACATACTACAGGTGATGACCAGACTGCGAATGCGACATGCTACAGGAGATGACCAGACTGCGAATGAGACATGCTACAGGAGATGACCAGACTGCGAATATGACATACTACAGGAGATGACCAGACTGCGAATGCGACATGCTACAGGAGATGACCAGACTGCGAATGCGACATGCTACAGGAGATGACCAGACTGCGAATGCGACATACTACAGGAGAGGACCAGACTGCGAATGCGACATACTACAGGAGAGGACCAGACTGCAAATGCGACATACTACAGGAGATGACCAGACTGCGAATGCGACATGCTACAGGAGATGACCAGACTGCGAATGCGACATGCTACAGGAGATGACCAGACTGCAAATGCGACATACTACAGGAGATGACCAGACTGCGAATGCGACATGCTACAGGAGATGACCAGATTGCAAATGCGACATGCTAAAGGAGATGACCAGACTGCGAATACGACATATTACAGGAGATGACCAGACTGCGAATGCGACATGCTACAGGAGATGACCAGACTGCGAATGCGACATGCTACAGGAGATGACCAGACTGCGAATGCGACATGCTACAGGAGATGACCAGACTGCGAATGCGGCATGCTACAGGAGATGACCAGACTGCGAATGCGGCATGCTACAGGAGATGACCAGACTGCGAATGCAACATGCTACAGGAGATGACCAGACTGTGAATGCGACATGCTACAGGAGATGACCAGACTGCGAATGCGACATGCTACAGGAGATGACCAGACTGCGAATGCGACATGCTACAGGAGATGACCAGACTGCAAATACGACATGCTACAGGAGATGACCAGACTGCAAATGTGACATTCTACAGGAGATGACCAGACTGCGAATGGGACATTCTACAGGAGATGACCAGACTGCGAATGCGACATGCTACAGGAGATGACCAGACTGCAAATGCGACATGCTACAGGAGAGGACCAGACTGCGAATACGACATACTACAGGAGATGACCAGACTGCAAATGTGACATTCTAAAGGAGATGACCAGACTGCGAATACGACATACTACAGGAGATGACCAGACTGCGAATGCGACATACTACATGAGATGACCAGCATTGTCAGGGAGGGTTTAGTAACAATGAGTCTATAGACAGAAAGACCTACCTGGCCAGCCGGGCTTACCTCCCGCTCTCAGAGGTCCGGAGGCGGAGCTTTCCGCGCTAGGGATTGGGCTTATGGCGCTAGGGCGGGGCTTACATCGGTAGGGGCGGGAATTTTCATAGTCCAGGAGAGCAGATCTCAGTGCTCCGAGGCACATACAGAGTACATGGGGCGGGGCAGGGCAGAGTCAGAGCGTCAGTGGAACTCCCTGCCCCGCCCCTCCATGCTGACAGAGCCTCCCTCAGCCTTAGCCAAGCCCAACAGCCGGCTATCTGCTAGAGCCTCGGGCGGCTCTAGTCCTGCAAAGGGAGCGGCGTTCCTGCTGTGAAAAAAGTGCAGGGACGTCGTTCCCACTCGTTCCCGCAGGACTCGAGCCCTGCTCACAGTTAAAGAAACATAGTCAGTGAAGCTAAGCTCCCCATGAGCATCCTGGATCTCGGAGCAATAATGATGGCTTTGAAGCACTGGACCTCCCCTTTGCAAGCACACCCAGTCACAGTGGCGTACTAAGGGGGGTGCGGGGGGGGGCGGGCCGCACCGGGTGCCACACACTGGGGGGGTGCCAGGCCGGCGCCCCCCTCCGCGATGGAAGCGGTGACAGCGCGCCGCCGCCGAGCGCTGATATAACACATCAGCGGCGCAGCGGCGCGGTGAGTGACAGGCTGCGCAGGTGAGGTGAGAGGAGGGGGTGAGAGGAGGGAGGGGGTGAGAGGAGGGGGAGGGTGTTCGGGTGTTCGGCGCGCTCCGCGGCTCTCCGTGGCTCTGATCTCAGCCGAGCAGAGTGATGCCGCCGGCTCCGCCTCCCCCTCCTCCTTGTAGTGCTGTGTGTCCCGCGCTGACACTCCTGACCTGAGGGAGGAGGTAGGTACATTATGGGTTGTAGGGGGGGGTCTGTACTGAAGGGGGGGGGTCATTCTGTACTGAAGGATGGGGTCACTGTACTGCACGGGGGTCTGCATTGTAGTAGGGGGGGGGGGGTCTGTACTGAAGGGGGGGTTTGTACTGAAGGAGGGGGTCTGCATTGTAGTAGGGGGGTCTGTACTGAAGGGGGGGTCTGTACTGAAGGGGGGGGGTCACTCTGTACTGAAGGGGGGTCTGAATTGTAGTAGGGGGGGTCTGCATTGTAGGGGGGGTCTGTACTAAAGGGGGGGGCTCTGCATTGTAGGGGGCGTCTCCACTGTAGGGGGGTCTGTACTGAAGGGGGGGTCTGCACTGTAGGGGGGTTGTGCAGGGGTGGGGGTCTGTATTGTAGGGGGGGGTCTGTATTGTAGGCGGGTCTGTGTAACATGCAGGGGGTCCAGAGCTTCTAGGGGGGGGGGGGGTGTCTGTGTAACATACAGGTGTCTAGAGGTGCAGGGTGCTGTGTAATGTAAAGGGGTCTAGAGGTGCAGGGTGCTGTGTAATGTAAAGGGGTCTAGAGGTGCATGGTGATGTGTAATATAAAGGGGTCTAGAGGTGCTTTGTAATGTAAAGGGGTCCAGAGGTGCTTTGTAATGTAAAGGGGTCCAGAGGTGCTTTGTAATGTAAAGGGGTCCAGAGGTGCTTTGTAATGTAAAGGGGTCCAGAGGTGCTTTGTAATGTAAAGGGGTCCAGAGGTGCTTTGTAATGTAAAGGGGTCCAGAGGTGCTTTGTAATGTAAAGGGGTCCAGAGGTGCTTTGTAATGTAAAGGGGTCCAGAGGTGCTTTGTAATGTAAAGGGGTCCAGAGGTGCTGTGTAATGTAAAGGGGTCTAGAGGTGCATGGTGCTGTGTAATGTAAAGGGCTCCAGAGGTGCAGGGTGCTGTGTAATGTAAAGGGGTGCTGTGTAATGTAAAGGGGTCTAGAGGTGCAGGATGCTGTGTAATGTAAAGGGGTGCTGTGTAATGTAAAGGGGTCTAGAGGTGCAGGATGCTGTGTAATGTAAAGGGGTGCTGTGTAATGTAAAGGGGTCTAGAGTGCATGGTGCTGTGTAATGTAAAGGGGTCTAGAGGTGCAGGGTGCTGTGTAATGTAAAGGGGTCTAGAGGTGCAGGATGCTGTGTAATGTACACAGTAGTGACAAAGAGATATTTAAGGATGCAGAGGTATGCAGGGAGCACAGTGGGGTGTTTTTACGTTTTACGGTGGGGGGGGGGGGGTGCCAGATATAGGATCCGCCCCGGGTGCCAAATGCACTAGGTACGCCCCTGCCCAGTCATGATGCAATCAGATAATGCCACAGCTGGGGCTTATGTCAGCCCCCAAGGGGGCACCAGGAGTCATGCAGCCTTGAAGGAAGCAAGCCAGATCATTTATTGGATGGAGACTCACTGTCCAGTGATATCTGCTGTCCACGTCCCAGATGTGGAAAACCGGTAGGCAGATTACCTCAGTCACCACTGCCTATACCAAGGGGAATGGAACCTTTACCTCTGTATCTTCAAACTGATATAATAGATGGGGGACCCTGGACTTTGATATCCTGACATTCAGATTCATCAACAAGTTACCTCTGTTAGTGGCTAGCACCAAGGATCCTCTAGCAATGGCATCAGATAATCACCTGGTTTCTGTTTAGGCTTGTCCATGTCTTCCCTCCAGTGTGAATTCTACCTTGCCTTTTACACAAGCTAGAGCAAGAAGAAACTGGTGATACTTATTGCACCAGAAGAACCTAGTACATGGATATACTCTTGACTACTCCGGGACGTCCCCTGGCCTCTTCACAACAGATCAGACCTGTTGCCCCAGGGCCCTCTATACCAACCTGCTTCTCAGTTACAAGCTTTAACGGCATGACTGTTGAAGCCCAGGACAGAGGGTTCTGTGAGTCTGTCACAGACACTTCCAGAAAGATCTATTATTTTACTTGGAAATCATTCTTTGCCTGGTGTGAACACAGATACTTCAAACCCAGAAATTACTCTGTGCCTCGCATTCTGGATTTCCTACAGTAAGGACTCAACCAGATCTTGGTCTGCAGCACTCTGAAAGGAAAGGTTTGTGCCTTGTTAATTCTCTTTGAAAAATCTCTGGCTTTGGCCTCTTTTGTCAAAACCCATTTTTAAGGTATATCGTGGATCAGACCCCCTTTGCAGCACCTTGTACTTCTTTGGAACCTCAACTTGGTTCTCTCTGCCCTGCACAAACCACCCTGCAAAGTGGCCTTCTTGGTTGCTTTAATGTTCTAAGGTGGAGTCAGTCTTCCACTTTAGTGAAGACATAGTCCTTACATCTTTGTACCCTATTCCAGAACACCCAAAAGGAAATTGCTGTTCATTGCCTTGCATAGTCAGAACCATTAGAGTCTACCTCAAATCAACAGCGTCTATCAGGAAGATGGTCTTCCTGTTCGTCCTACTCTCAGGACCTTACAATGGACATCCTTCTTCAAAGTCCACCATTGCTAAAGGGATAAGACAACTCTTTGCAAGGGCTTACACTCTAAACACAAAAACTTCTGCTTTGCTTTGCAGAGCTGACACCTGGTCCTCTGTTTACGGCAGGGGTGGCCAACCAGTGGCCCGGTGGTCACATGCGGCCCGCAGAGCCCTCTGATGTGGCCCGCAACCTCCTGCTCTGGATTGCCGACCCGTCATACCACAGCATCAATGTTGTGAATGAAGCTGGTGGTAGAGGAAGAAAGTGGCTGCAGAGCCCCATAAGCCGATGCTTCCTGTACAGCACTGGCTTTTGCCACAGGCAGAGTCTATGGCAAAGCTCAGTTAACCCACAGGATAGACACAGGTGCACTATGCTGCACCCGCGGTGTGGGTAAACCGCAGCACATCAGTGTGAAAGCAGTTTAGACCCTTTTCACACAATTGGCCCTACCCAATCGGACCCTCAATTCACCTCTACAGAGCGGCAGATGTAAACAGACTTTTGTCCGTTTACTCCTGCCTGTCCCCAATCCGATCCTCTAAAAAAAAAAAAATAGAAGGGAATTTGTCCCCATCCATCTGAGGGCCTATAGAGTAGCCGTGACCTGTCATACGCCCGCTCCGCTCATTGTGGCCCGCGACTGGTTACCAAGTTGCTTAAGTGGCCCTCGCTTTTAAAAAGGTTGTGCACCCCTGGTTTACAGTATACCTTCTCAAAATTCTACCAGGTGGACGACCAGTCTTCTACGGATGCAGGTTTTGGCTGCAGGGTTCTTGCAGCGACAGTCTGAAGTTGGGTCTGTCTGTTGTTGTTGGTCCTGTTGGCACAGTTCTGTTTGCCTAGTTGTTTTAAACCCTTATCATTGATTGTTTAGGGATATCTCAGGATCTGTGAATACTCAACTTGTGCTGTACAATTAGGAGAAGGGAAAAATTACTTGCATATGAATTCCATATTTTGGGGTTCAGAACAGAACACAGTCCTCCCTCCTTCCTCTTCTTGGGTTACTCTGCATTGCGTACTACAAAACTGAGGACTCACATGGGGTAGAGATATAGAGGGTGCCCAGGGGGCATCCTCAAATGCTTTGTCAGTGTCCAGTCACCTAAAGGGTCATGGATAATCTAGGTTCCTGTACTGTAGTTTAAGATATATAAATTACAGGTGAGTTAAAATTCCCCTTTTATTATGCTCGGATAGAATTTATGATATTAACTCCTCTTTTTTGTACATACAGTTAAAGGTGCTTTATATAAGAGTTCTTTCTTATAATCTGTCTTCTTTTATTAGTCAAAACTCACATACTTGTATTGTAGAAGTTGCTCTGAACCCTACTGAGGATGTCAGCAATCTGAATTTGCTGAATTTAGTAGCTTGGCTTACATACACCTGTGTGATTTCTTTGCTATCCTCACATGCACATGACTAGTTTTAGAGTGTCTTTTGTGTAATTTTCTATTTGATAGCAAACTGTGACGTTTATCTTAAATCAAGCTATTTTGATCCTGATGAGTGTTAAGTCTCCCATTGAGAAACCTGTCTGAGCACATATCTACATGATAAACTGCTCATGGCCTAGAGTCATTTAATTGTCTACCTTTCTTCTGTTGCCTGGAGACAGTACAGCCTTCGTTGTAAATGTGTTACCTGAAACCCAGGCCTGGATCCTTTCCAGGTGTTGTGAACAGGAAATGCACCTTGCTGCGGTTATGTGAACTATCTCACTGCTACTCAATGAAAGGTCATCTTTAGATCACTTTGATAATAATCTTTAAAAGAAAGAAACGGCGTTCCCTTGTTGTAAAATGCTTTAAAAACTGTATTTGTTGTGGCTGAACAATGATATAGGTCAGACTGCAGTAACACGTTGAAGTCAGGCACATGTCTTGTGCTATGGGTGATGTGTTTTTTATATATATATATACACACACACACACACACACAGAGTACCTCACAAAAGTGAGTACACCCCTCACATTTTTGTAAATAGTTTATTATATCCTTTCATGTGACAACACTGAAGAAATGACACTTTGCTACAATGTAAAGTAGTGAGTGTACAGCTTAAATAACAGTGTAAATTTGCTGTCCCCTCAAAATAACTCAACACAGCCAATATTTTATAAACCACTGGCAACAAAAGTGAGTACACCCCTAAGTGAAAATTTCCAAATTGGGCCCAAAGTGTTAATATTTTGTGTGGCCACCATTATTTTCCAGCACTGCCTTAACCCTCTTGGGCATGGAGGTCACCAGAGCTTCGCAGGTTGCCACTGGAGTCCTCTTCCACTTCGCCATGATGACATCACGGAGCTGGTGGATGTTAGAGACCTTGCACTCTTCCACCTTCTGTTTGAGTATGCCCAACAGATGCTCTATAGGGTTTAGGTCTGGGCACATGCTTGGCCAGTCCATCACCTTTACCCTCACCTTCTTTAGTATGGCAGTGGTCGTCTTGGAGGTGTGTTTGGGGTCATTATCATGTTGGAATACTGCCCTGCGGCCCAGTCTCTAAAGGGAGGGGATCATTCTCTGCTTCAGTATGTCACAGTACATGTTGGCATTCATGGTTCCCTCAATGAACTATAGCTCCCCAGTGCCGGCAGCACTCATGCAGCCCCAGACCATGGCACTCCCACCACTATGCTTGACTGTAGGCAAGACACACTTCTCTTTGTACTCCTCCCCTGGCTGCCTCCACACACGCTTGACACCATCTGAACCAAATAAGTTTATCTTGGTCTCATCAGACCACAGGACATGGTTCCAGTAATCCATGTCCTTAGTCTGCTTGTCTTCAGCAAACTGTTTGCAGGCTTTCTTGTGCATCATCTTTAGAAGAGGCTTCCTTCTGGGACGACAGCCACGCAGACCAATTTGATGCAGTGTGCCTATGGTCTGAGCACTGACAGGCTGACCCCCCAACCCATTAACCTCTGCAGCAATGCTGGCAGCACTCATACACCTATTTCCCAAAGGCAACCTCTGGATATGACGCTGAGCATGTGCACTCAACTTCTTTGGTTGCCTACCGTGAGGCCTGTTCTGAGTGGAACCTGTCCTGTTAAACTGCTGTATGGTCTTGGCCATGTTGAACCTCCAGTGACCAGTATGAGAGAGAGTGAAAGCGATAACAGCAAGTTTAACACACCTACTCCCCATTCACACCTTGTAGCACTAATGAGTCACGTGACACAGGGGAGGGAAAATGGCTCATTGGGCCCAGTTTGGACATTTTCACTTAGGGTATACTCACTTTTGTTGCCAGTGGTTTAGACATTAATGGCT
Organism: Lithobates sylvaticus; assembly: GCA_028564925.1. Classification (NCBI taxonomy): domain Eukaryota; kingdom Metazoa; phylum Chordata; class Amphibia; order Anura; family Ranidae; genus Lithobates; species Lithobates sylvaticus. The sequence goes on along the minus strand of CM053028.1, from coordinate 301,321,564 downwards.
CTGTGTTGAGTTATTTTGAGGGGACAGAAAATTTACACTGCTATACAAGCTGTACACTCACTACTTTACATTGTAGCAAAGTGTAATTTCTTCAGTGTTGTCACATGAAAAGACAGAATAAAATATTACATTTTAATGTAAAGTAGTGAGTGTACAGCTTGTATAACAGTGTACATTATCTGTCCCCTCAAAATAACTTAACACATAGCCATTAATGTCTAAACCTAGGCTATAAGAAGATTGCTAAGACCCTGAAATGGAGCTGCAGCATGGTGGCCAAGACCATACAGCGGTTTAACAGGACAGGTTCCACTCAGAACAGGCCATCGCCATGGTCGACCAAAAAAGTTGAGTGCACGTGCTCAGCGTCATATCCAGAGGTTGTGTTTGGGAAATAGACGCATGAGTGCTGCCAGCATTGCTGCAGAGGTTGAAGGGGTGAGGGGGTGGCAGCCTGTCAGTGTTCAGACCATACGCCGCACACTGCATCAAATTGCTCTGCATGGCTGTCGTCCCAGAAGGAAGCCTCTTCCAAAGATGATGCACAAGAAAGCCTGAAAACTGTTTGCTGAAGACAAGCAGACTAAGGACATGGATACTGGAACCATGTCCTGTGGTCTGATGAGACCAAGATAAACTTATTTGGTTCAGATGGTGTCAAGCATGTTTGGCGGCAACCAGGTGAGGAGTTCAAAGACAAGTGTATCTTGCCTACAGTCAAGCATGGTGGTGAGAGTGTCATGGTCTGGGGCTGCATAAGTGCTTCCGGCACTGGGGAGCTACAGTTCATTGAAGGAACCATGAATGCCAACATGCACTGTGACATACTGAAGCAGAGCATGATCCTCTTTGGAGACTGGGCCGTAGGGCAGTATTCCAACATAACGACCCCAAACACACCTCCAAGATGACCACTGCCTTGCTGAAGAAGCTGAGGGTAAGGCCCCTTTCACACGGTCGGACCGTTCAGATCCGCCTGTCAGTTTTGACGGCAGATCTGAACGGGCGCTCCATGTTAGTCTATGGAGCGTCGGATGTCAGCGGAGACATCTCCGCTGACATCTGACCCGGTCCGATCCGCTAAAAGCAGACGTATGGCTCTACGTCCAGACCTGTCGCTGGCGGATCGGATCGGGTGAGATCTGATGAAAACGGACACACTGTCCGTTTTCATCCGATCTCTCCATAGAGACCAGCAGCGCTCGCAAGCCCCTCCCCGCTCAGTGAGCGGAGAGGGACTTGTCATCCGCCGGCTCAGCGGAGATCAACGGAGAGATCTCCCGCTGAGCCGGCGGACAGAGGCGGACTCCGTGCAAGCGGAGTCCGCCTCGTGTGAAAGGGGCCTAAAGGTGATGGACTGGCCAAGCATGTGTCCAACCTAAACCATGTAGAGCATCTGTTGGGTATACTCAAACAGAAGGTGGAGGAGTGCAAGGTCTCTAACATCCACCAGCTCAGTGATGTCATCATGGAGAAGTGGAAGAGGACTCCAGTGGCAACCTGTGAAGCTCTGGTGAACTTCATACCCAAGAAGGTTAAGGCTGTACTGGAAAATAATGGTGGCCACACAAAATATTGAGACTTTGGGCCCAATTTGGACATTTTCACTTAGGGGTGTACTCACTTTTGTTGCCAGCAGTTTAGACATTAATGGCTGTGTGTTGAGTTATTTTGAGGGGACAGCAAATTTACACTATTATACAAGCTGTACACTCACTACTTTACATTGTAGCAAAGTGTAATTTCTTCAGTGTTGTCACATAAAAAGATAGAATTAAATACAAAAATGTGAGGGGTATACTCACTTTTGTGAGATAATATAAATATATATATATATATATATATATATATATATAGAGAGAGAGAGAGAGAGAGAGAGAGAGAGAGAATGTGTGTGTGTGTGTGTATATATACAGGTTTGGAGACAAGATCCTTTATTTTCAAAAATTATAATCGTTTGAACTTAAAATAAAAGATTATTAGCGGTAACCCAATAGTGGGGATGCTTTGTAAAATCTACATAAAAACAGAATGCAATGATTTGCAAATCTCATAATCCCATATTTTATTTACAATAGAAAACACTAGATAAGTGGTACCAGTTCTCCAACGCCTTATGCAGATGATGATTAGGCGACGCATAGCCAAGAATGTGATTTTAGAATCCAAAATAACCGAACTTAAGGCCCCTTTCACACTGGGGCGGTTTGCAGGCGCTATTGCGCTAAAAATAGCGCCTGCAAACCGACCCGAAACAGCTGTTGCTGTGTCTTCAGTGTAAAAGCCCGAGGGCTTTCACACTGAAGCAGTGCGCTTGCAGGACGCTGGAAAATGTCCTGCAAGCCGCATCTTTGGCTCGCTATAGGAGCGGTATTTTACCACTCCTATAGCGCCCGTTCCCATTGGAAACAATGGGGCAGCACTCCGAACCCGCCCGCAAAACGCCGCTGCAGCGGCGGTTTGCGGGCGGTATTGACCCTTTTTCGGCCGCTCGCGAGCGGCCGAAATGCGCTGCTAAAACGCCGGTAAAGCGGGGCTAAATATAGCGCCGCTTTACCGCCAGCGCCCCCACCGCTCCAGTGTGAAAGTAGCCTAAGGGAAAAATGATTATATAGATAAAGCAAAGAATTTACAGATTCATTTATCTAAATATGATGTAGAGATTAAAGATAAAAAAACAAAAAAAACAAAGGGATATTTAGGATTTTGAAGAAAATAAGGTTTACAAATAGCAAGAGACCATTAATTCAGCCACATTGCAAGAGTCGCCAGCTGAAAGGGAAGTTGATATCCACAACGCTGTAGCACAAATGGCCACTAATTACAAGGTCAATTCTAGTACCCCCAAAAAAAGCAACAAACCAGCTCACAATTCAAAAAATTATCCTCCTCACAACCCTTATCCCTATCCACCATCATATCCAGTGCCTACCTACAACAGATTTGCACCTTTGGAAGGTAGACCATCTGAATATAACTACTATGATCATAATCGTACCCAACACCCACCCAAACCACCTAGAGGTGGTTTCAGGGGCAATTTTAGGGGCAGGCCAGCACCATACCAAAACTACCACCGGGTGGGGGGGGGGGAGGAATGGAGAGGATGGAAGGAACCTTACAGAATTCTGTCCAATCTGCTGCAATACCCCAAGGAACATACAGAAAAAGAGGTAGAAAAGGAAGAGGAAGAAAGAGAGACAATTAAATTCAGGTATCTTTAATCTGGCAAGGGTCTCATTTTCTGACAGGGTTTAAAATTTGCATCGGACAAAAATATTGATAAGTTTGATTTATTTGTCGATATTGAGAAATACATCAGAAAACTAAATATTAAAAAACACTTTGCAGGCCAAATGACCAATTCCACTGTAAAAGGGGTTGATGACCCCTTTTTACATAGTGGGTTGAAAAATAATTCTGTTTTTAATCTGAAAAAGGGCACTAATCACTTTATAGAAGTATTTAGGAATATGGTACAAGATGAAGTCAGATAACTAGAAGTAACCAAACGCCAAACTAATCAAACTATTGGAAGATAACAAACAGATAGTGGTCAGACCAGCTGATAAGGGGGGCAGGCTGGTAGTACTAACCAAAGACTATTACAATAAAGAAATACAAAGATTGCTTGATGACATTGCCACTTATAAAAAACTGAGCATGGATCCCACACCACAGTTAAAAATTGAATTAATTAGATGGGTAGAAAAAGGACTATCCAAGAAAATTCTAGATCAAAAAGAAGCAGACTATGCCATTTTACATGCACCCAAAACTACAGTGCTTTACATAGTACCAAAAATACACAAAAGTAAATAAAATCCACCTTGCCAACCCATTATTAGTGGGATTGGCTCTCTATACTCTAGACTGGGGGAATACCTTGATAGGTTTCTCCAACCTTTAGTTATTCAAGGCCAATCCTATCTAAAAGACAATAGGGAACTAATTGTGCTTTTGCAAACTATTGTAACTGACAATACACGAATGGTTACGTAGATATCGAGTCTCTGTATACAAACATATGCCATGTGGATGTCTTAGAGGCAGTGAAATGGGCTCTGTCAAAGTGGAAGGATTGGCTCTGGCCATGGGTAATAATAATTTTTGGGCACTTAATGATTATTACAACCAAACAGGGGGAGTGGCTATGGGGGCAAGTGTGGCCAATATAGCACTAAATAAGTGGGAACAAGAAACAATTTTTAAAAACAGAAATAAATCGATTATTTTTTATAAAAGGTATATTGATGACGTTATCCTGCTTTGGGAGGGCTCCCATACAAGTTTATCAGATTTTTTGGGACAAATGAATAGTAATAAATATGGCTTAAAATTTACGTCAGAATGCAGCTTAACAACTATTAAATTATCTGGCTCTCACGCTCACTAAATATCAGAATACCATTAGCACAAAGACTTTCTTCAAAGAGACTGATAGAAATAACTTTGTGCCAACCCACAGTTGCCACCATCGACAGTGGATAGGGGCCATCCCAAAGGGACAATATATGCGATTAAGGTGCAACTGCGGTAATGATGCTAACTTTTTTTTACAGGCAGAATTACTCACCAGTAGGTTCCTGGAGAAGGGCTACCCATTGGAAACACTAGAGAAAATGTTGGATCAGGTTTCAACAATGGATTAGACAATCACTTCTAGTTACAAAACCAAAAATGCAACGCAAAGGCGAGGTGGCGTTTATATCAGGCTTCCACAGACAAGTGGAAACTATTTTTAAAATATTCTGGCCAATTTTGCTTAAGGATAAGGATCTACAATCTTCTTTACCCCCAAAACCAAAATGTATCTATAGAAAAGCCCCAGGACTAAGGAATCTCATTGCCCCCAATGTTCCAGACCCCCCCCCCCAAAAAAAAATCCACTTTTTTAGATAGATCTGGCTTTCATTACTGTACCAGATGTAAAGCCTGTAAAACTACCAAAAAAACAGGCACAAACAAAAAGATCTCTCACTTCCAATCATTAATTACCAAACAAGAATTCAAAATAAAACCTCTGATCATGTGCTATTCGGATCATGTGACCTATGTTTTGGAGTGTCTGTGTTCCATACAGTATGTGGGTAGAACCACGCCACGCCACGCCATTGTACCTGAGTCTGGCCTGCTCCACACTGCTTCTGCAAAGGACGCAGTGTCGTATTCCTTAAAATCTGGATGCTGAAAGGTGTTCCTTTTTCCTTTAGAAGAATTTAAGAAGTGATTGACACCATTTTTAAATCATTTAGGTATTGGGTGTACAGTGAAGAATGCATGCAAGTATTATTGCTTTTTTTTTTTAAAGCAAAGCAGATTGAAGTTGACCAAAGGAATGCTCGCCATTCTACCAATACTCTCAGATGCATTAAGATAAAACATTGTTTTGTGTGTAGCAGCCTCCCCAGCACCCCCTAATTACTTACCTGAGCCCCCTCTTTCTCCAGCGATGTCCACGAGTGTCTTAGCCGTCTGGGCTCCGTCTGCCATTGGCTCCCGCGGCTGTCAGTTAAAGTCAGTCAGCCAATTAGGGGAGAGAGGGGGCAGGGCCGGGTCAGGGCTCCATGTCTGAATGGATACACGGAGCTCTGACTTGGCTCGGATGCCCCCATAGGAAGCTTCTGGCTGAGGGGGCACTTGTCAGGAGGTAGGGGCCAGGAGCAGCAACGAGGGACCCGAGAAGAGGAGTATTTGGGCTGCTCTGTGCAAAACCAACTTCACAGAGGAGGTAAGTATAATATGTTTGTTATTTAAAAAACACTTTACAATTACTTTAAACACAATTAAGCCTGGTGCACAAGGCACAGCAAGAATCCCTCAGGATATTTGTGGACAGACCAGTAGGTATTTAAAAAGTATATACATTTTATTAAAGATACGCTACGTCATCCTCAGCAAATTGTCTGTTCTAGGCCCTATGCAGGGCAAACACTGTGATGTTTGTAAATGCTGCTGTATTGATTGATTGATTTTACAGTGATTTATTCATTCAGATACTTTTTGTATTCTCTCTAATAAAATGTATATACTTTTTAAATACCTACTGGTCTGTCCACAAATATCCTGAGGTGTTCTTGCTGTGCCTTGTGCACCAGGCTTAATTGTGTTTGTCTATACGGATTGGCCAGACCAGCCCACACACACACTGTCACCCTATAAATTCCTTTCATCTTACAATCACTTTAAGGTCAGCATTAGAGATTAGGTTAATGTTTAACCACTTGTCACCCAAGCCAGTTTTGATATTTCTATCCTACATGTAAAAATAAACGTTTTCTTTTGCTAGAAAATTACTTAGAACCCCCAAGCATTAGATATATATTTTTTAGCAGAGGCCCGAGATAATAAAATGGTGAGTGTTGCAATGTTGTATGTCACACTGTATTTGCACAGCAATTGTTCAAACGCACATTTTTTTTTAAAAATACACTTTTGTAGATTTTAGTGAACACAAACACAATATAATACCCATTTCTTTGTTAAAATATAAAAGATGATGTCACGCTAAGTAAATAGACATCTAACATGTCAAGCTTTAAAAATTGCATATGGCCAAACTACGATACCTTAAAATCTCTATAGGCAACATTTTAAAAGCCTTATTATTACTCTCCCTCTGATGTTCATGGCAATGCCTCACATATGTAGTGCAAACACTGTTTACATATGCATGCAGGACCTACATGCATGTTTTCATTTGCACTTGAGCAAATGTTATTATGTATTTTTTTTAAGTGTATTACTTCTGCATGAAAGAACATCACCAGCTGAAAATGTTGACACTGGGATGATACCTGCAGACTTCTGTCAAAGGGACATGCTAGAGAATTTCTCTCCATCAGTTTGCTGCAGACGCTGATCAGTGTATTCTAACAGCAACAGGTGCAACTGTCACAATACAATGTCCTGCTGCAGGGGATTCCTTCATCCACCTCATTTGTGTGAATGGAAGATCTGGTACCTTTTCTTTGTTAAGCCTGCTGACTAACAGTTTATGGCCAGCTGACTGGGGAAAGGAGAAGCAGAAAACTAATGGATGTTCTCTCTATTACTCAGCTCATTCCTTATGAAAGCTTGCTCCTTGCACTGCAGCACAACTGATTGGGTCCTTTATTATTTATCCCTCTCCCAGATTCTGATACCAGGTCAAGTACTGCTTGTCTTTTAAGAATGTATTAATATATACAGAGTTGCATGATTTGTGTCTTTCATATCTTCTTGTAATTTAGACATGAGTGTTAAGCCTCCTCCTATTGGTAGTGCTTATATGATCTGCAGTAGAACGCTTTCCATAGGGCAGTAATTTTGCATTGTGGGAATGAACGTGCCGCAACTGCTAGCCAGATGTTCAACTCACAGTTGCGGTGCAGCCACGAACCCACTTGCTAAAAAGTAGTGTAATAAAGTAAAGTATTGTAATAATTATCTGATCAGATCTTGTAGAGTGAAACTCTGTTGCAGTATGATGGCAGCTGGCGTAAACAAATAGATTGCTTACAGATCAATGAAGATACAAATGTTTCTCTCAAAGCTTACAATCAAATATAGCATGTAAGTTTCAAATCCCCAAAAAAATGGAAATGACCATTAAATGTTAAAGCGTACATCAGATTTTAGTGATAGGGACTACATATATTTACATTAAAAGGAATGAACACTCAAGGCAATGTTTTCTTACCCTAATGCCAATGTAAAGACTTTATGTGATACCCTCTGATGTCCACATCTTTTTTCTTCCACCCAATTCTGCTCACCCTCCCCCAGCAGTGGTGCTGCTGTCCAACGCTCTGGTGAGTCCATTTACTCTCCCCTACCTGTAAGACCAGGAAAGCTGCGATCTGTGGCTGGGAGTGAGAGCCAGATAATGGGGGAGTTTTGTTTGGGCACACTGGGCAATTATCAGCTTACTAGCAGTGGATTAAGTTAAAATAAAAACTGAGCCTAGGTATCACTTCAAATTTTAAATGTTAATGGTTGTGCATGAGGGCTCGGGAACTATGAGAAAAAAAGGGCTGTGTACAGAAGAGTGGAAGAATTTTTCCACATAATTACACTGCATGTTTATACCTCTGGTTACCCTCAACAAGTACAAATTAACAGGAGCCATTCAGAGCCTCAACGTGTACAGTAGTTAAACACTAAGAACCAAATTTCACATAAATAATTCTAACATCCTAAAACTGGGATCCTATAGACCAGGAGTCTCCAAACTTTCTGAACAAAGGGTCAGTTTACTCTCCTCCAGGCTTTGAGAGGGCCAGACTGTGGCCAGTATAGAAAATGCCCCCCACGTCAATGGGTGAAAAGAATGCCTCATCATTGTTATCAGTGGGAGGAATATTGCCCCGTTATTGATATTAGGGGAATAAATAGTGCCCCATCATTGGTGTCATTGAAAGGAATAATGCCCCATTGTTGGTGTCAGGGGAAGGAAGAGTGCGCCATCATTGATATTAGTGGGAAGAATAGTGCCCCATCATTGGTGTCAGTGGAAGTAATAGGACCCTGCCATTGGTAGCAGTGAGAAGAATTATGTTGGTATCGGTGACAGAAATGATGCCCCATTGTTGGTTTAAAAGGAATAGTGCCTTGTATCAATGGGAGGAATAGTGCCAAGGGCCTATAAAGACGAGCAAAGGGCCAAATCTGGCCCCCAGGCCACAGTTTGGAGGCCACTGCTATAGACTAACAATATATTTCTTCATCTTGCATACTTGTCAATGTTTAGCAAATCTTTAACAATAATATTTTACATGGATCTTCATCTTTATCTAGTTTTTTATTTATTTTTTGCAGCATGGACGAACCCCTTTACATCTTGCAGCCCACAAAGGACATCTTAATGTTGTCCAGATCCTGTTAAAAGCTGGGTGTGAGCTGAACATACAGGATGATGTAAGTAAAATCTTTGTTTCCACGTACTATTCCAGTGACAACAGTTTCACCAAACAGGAAGTGGCGGGAGCTCTACAGCATCAACACAGACAGAAATATAAATTCACATTTTTAAAAGAGTAGGGAACAGCTTGTACCACTATCTGAGTTTTATTGCTGTTCATTGTTTTGTTCCAAATTTCCCCTCACTTCCTGCCTGGGGAGGAGAAATCTCTCTAACATAGCACCGGACAGCAGAAAAACCTGAGAGGGGTCTCAGTCCTTCACCATTCTATTCGGAAATAAAATAAGTAATACGTTTTTAATAGATGTACAGTAATATGCAAAAGTTTTAGGCAGCTGTGAAAAAATGCTGTAAAGTAAGAATGCTTTCAAATATATATATTTTAATTTTTATTAATTTACAAAATGCAAAGTGAAAGAAGAAACATCTAAATCAAATGAATATTTGGTGTGACTATCCTTTTGCTTCAAACCAGCATCTATTCTTACACTTGCACACTTTGTACACGTGCATAAAGTCAGGGATTTTGTAGGATAGTCAGATGTAGGATTAACCAAGTATACCAAGCAGGTTCTGATGATCATGAATTTTATATGTAGGTTAAAAGTCATTAACTGAAACAGAAAGAGCAGTGTATGAGGCCTAAAATTGAGTGAGGAACATCCAAACTCTGCTACTAAGGTGAAGTTGTAGAAGACGGTTTCATGTCACAGGTCATACACCAAGGCAAGACTGAGCAGAGCAACAAGACACAAGGTAGTTATACTGCATCAGCAAGGTCTCTCTCAGACAAAGATTTCAAAGCAGACTGGGGTTTTAAAATGCGCTGTTCAAGCCCTTTTGAAGAAGCACAAAAAACGGGCAACATTAAGGACTGTAGACACAGTAATTGGCCAAGGAAACTTAATGCAGCAGATGAAAGACACATCATGCTTACCTCCCTTCGACATTGGAAGATGTCCATCGGTGCCATCAGTACAGAACTGGTGGAAACCAGTGGGACCCAGGTACACCGATCTACTGTCCAGAGAAGTATGTCCAGAAGTGGTCTTTATGGAAGAATTGTGGCCAAAAAGCCATACCTCCAAAGTGGAAATAAGGCTAAAAATGGCAGCCGGTGCTTTGGACTGATGAATCAAAATGTTTAATATTTGGCTGTAGCGGTTTGGGGCAGTTTGTGCACTGAAGGTTTGGAGAGCAGTACAGTAATGAGTGTCTAGGCAACAGTGAAGCATAGTGGAGGTTCCTTGCAAGTTTGGGGCAGCATTTCCTCAAATGGTGTTGGAGATTTGGTCAAGATCAATAGTGTCCTCAATGCTGAGAAATACAGGCAGATATTTATCCATCATGCCATACTATCAGTGGGACGTATGATTGGCCCCAAATTTATTCTACAGCAGAACAATGACCCCAAACATACCGCCAATGTTATTAAAGGATATGTAAAGGCTTGTTTAAAAAAAAAAAAAACATGTCATACTTACCTCCTCTGTGCACTTGGTTTTGCACAGTGTGGCCCTGATTCTCCTCTTCTGGGGTCCCTCAGCAGCACTCCTGTCTCCTCCTCTTCTCGAGTGCCCCGTTGGAGAGCCGCTCTCCCTTGGGGCACTCGTGCAGGCACGCTTCCGTAACCTGCTGCTGCGCCAATTGATACAGACAGCAGGACTCCGCCCCCCGGCTACCGCATCATTGGATTTGATTGATAGCAGCAAGAGCCAATGGCTGAGCTGCTTTCAAGCTATCCAATCAGGACCCGAGACACCAACTGGAGCTGGTGTGCTTGTCCCCGTCGCTGGAAAGACCGGGAGGCTGTTGCATCACAGGAGGTTTTTCCCCTTAATGCACAGAATGCATTAAGGGGAAAAACCTCAAGGGTTTACAACCCCTTTAAGAACTATCCTCAAAGTAAAGAAGAACGAGGAGTGTTTAAGTAATATGCAGCCAATTATTATGGGTTGATCCCCACTGAGACCTGATCTCAACATCAAGTCTGTCTGGAATTACATGTAGAGGCAGAAGGATTTGAGGCAGGCTACATCCACAGAAGATCTGTGATTGGTTCTCCGAGATGTTTGGAACAATATACCTGCTGGATTCCTTCAAAAAAACTGTGTAAAAGTGTACCTAGAAGAATTGATGCTGTTAAGGCAAAGGGTAGTCACACCAAATATTGATTTGATTTCGATTTCTCTCTGTTCATTTACTTTTAATTTTCTTTATTGATAAAAATAAACTATTGTTACTTCTCTTTCTAAACTTATTCTTAATGAACAGCATTTTCCACACCTGCCTAAAACTCTTGCACAGTAGTGTATATTGTAAAGTATAATATACTGTGTGTATATATATATATATATATATATATATATATATATATATAATATATATAGCATCTGCAGTTTCCCCAGTTGAAAGGTCTACAAATTATAGTTAATAGTTTTATCCACATCTCTATTAAAATCATTTCTCTTAACACTATAATTTCTGGATTGCTGCATTCATAGGGAACAGACATTATAGTTAATTTTTCCAGTCAAGCTGCTTAATATTGCCAGCAAAACATTTTTGAAGCAACATATGGTGCTTTCAAATTGTAAAGCTATTTTTGCATTTTAAGCAGTGTAAAAAAAATGCATTTGCATTAAAAAAAACATTGCACTCAGTATGTTTTCCTTATTACAACATTACTTGTGATTAGAAAACAGTATACAAGGACACTGGAATAGAAATTTCTTAAATGAAAACTATTTTTAAGTTTCTAAATCTGAATTCTAGGCAGATATAAAAGACACAGATTAATGCAGCTTTGTAATCATGAATACATTAATACATCCTCAAATGTATTTTTAAATGCAAGCAGTGTGTAAGCACCCACATCTGACCTAGTATCAGCCTCTTGCAGAGGAAGAATAAGTACAAGGAACCAATCAGTTCAAGTGCTGACAAGCAGCATGCCAATAGGAAGAGAAAGCAGAGTGACAAAGAGATACATTCATCACTATGCTGCTTCTCCTTCCACTGTCCAGTCATGGCTGGAGTGGGTCTAGGATGATCTGAACTCAAAGGAAGTGGGTTTAAAAACTGGCCATAAGAATAAGAATGCCCAGTACCAGAAAAGAAAACTGCTCTGGACTGTTGAATATTGTGGCAAAACCTGATTTTATTTTATATTTTATTGGGCTATCTATATTTCTCTTGTTATTTTTTGTCTGACGTTCTGCTTTAAACTACTACTGTATTTATCTTTAATAAAAGCTTCCAGATTAGTACTTGTTCAGTTAATATTGTTGATGATATTTTTAGAAGGTACTGTTAAATAATATTCAACTAGATTCTAGCAATTGCAATGTGACAGTAAATAACTCCCATATACCTTAAAGCCCCATACACACGGTCGGACTTTTTCATCAATTTGGTCCGATCGGACAAGGTTGTTGAAAAATCAGACCGTGTGTATGCACCATCGGACAGTGTTCGTCGGTTTGTCCGTCGGACAAAGTCTTATCTCCTGCTGGAAAGATTTGCCGTCAACCCGGTCCGATCACACCAAATCCGAGCGTGTGTACGCTTGTCCGACGGACAAAGTGCTACGCATGCTCAGAAGAAATTCTGTGACGGAAGCGCTCGGTCAGGTAAAACTACCTTTCCTAATCGACACAGCACATTCGTCACGCTGCAATGTTAAAATGTCTTTAATGCAGCGCATTCTCTTTTTCTTTACAATGCAACAAGAATGACATGTTTTAGCTGCTCCTATTCACCCGCACTTCTCACAAACTTACTTCTTTATTACTTTGCAGCATTTATACACTACATGTTTATTTTTACTCTGAACGGAAAAGAATCTTTGTTATTTTTTTACCATGATTTGTCTTTTTTTTTTTTTTTTTTTTTGGGGAATACATATTTGAATGTTTTTTTTTTTTTGGAGGGGGTTGTGTGTCTCAAATTACCAAAAACACATTATTTACATTTGTATTTCTTGCTTAAATTTACTAGGAGGTTGTTTGTTGTTGTTGCCCCTTGTTAATTCTACTTTAGGATTAGTGAAATGTACCAGCCTACTCAAAGAAAAACTGTCATTGTAGAAAAGTAAAACACAATAGTCAATGATTATTTCAAATCAAAAAAACCTTTATTTAGGTCTCAGCAACAGACCAAAGAGGAACGCAGCCATGGTGAAACTTGGGGAATTTGCAAAGCCTTGGACACCCATGGCAACCATCATTTTACAGACTTAAACAATTGGGGGCATGAAGACTACCTATCTAAATAATAAGGGAGCGCAATCTGGTCCTGAAGTCCAAAACATCCGGAACTGCAGCAGATGCCATCTAGGTCCCCAGGCTCTGGTACTACGAGAGGCTCCATCTTCTCTCAGACCAGACTGAATCCAGGTCGCGTCGTCACTCTCTTGTCTTCCTTGTACGCTTCCTTCCACGCCGTGGTGCTGGTGCTGGTGGGGTGGCAGAAGGAGGAGGAGGAGGCGGAGCAAGGTCACTCTCGCAAACATGTGTGAGGGGAGTCATCTCCCCAGCCATCCCCTCATTTAGTATTTTGAGGATGACCTCCTCACACATGCTGCGTTGCCCCGCCTCCATACCCGTAAATTTACTTGTAACCAAGGAGGCAAAGGCCTCCTCGTAGGTGGGTGTGGCATAGAGGGAGGCTGAGGCATCTTTTATCAGCTGGAGCGCTGACTCTCCCACCTCCCCCATGTTTTTCGCCCTTCTGTAGGGAAGGCGGAGGGGAGAGACTTGGGAGACAGTCAGGCTCCTACGCCTACCCCCCTGTTGGCTGCCACTACCCCCTGCCTCCTCCTGACTGCCACCTTCCACAGCCACCTCCTGGCTGAGGTCTTCCTGTGTATGAAAAAGGGACATAGTTTCAGTTATTTGTTCATCAAACACACACAATTCTCATCTAGTGACTGTTGCAAAGTGTTTTCAAATACAAAACCATACAATTCTCAGCCCTGCAGTTTAGATTCTTCCCAAAAATGTCTCCCACACCACTGTCTGTTGATATGTCAATCACGTTAGGAAATAAGCAATTGGGGATCCTGAATTAACTGAACATCATTCATTATTCAACAAACTGGTTACAAAACTACTATACCTGGAACAAGCTGGGCACCTGCACATATTCCTGACTGGAAGGCCCAGGTTGGTCCTCGGAAGCCTCATCAGGGGTGGCGTGCGTGGAAGGACGCGTGCAAGGAAGAGTCGAGAGTGACTTCCTGACAGTAGCCTGGTCTTTGAGAAAGTGGAGCCTGTCATAGTACCAGAGCGTGGGGACATGGACATCAGCTGCTGCAGCTCCAGATGCTTGTGACTTCAGGACCTTATTGCGCTCCCGGAAATAGGTAGTCTTCATGTTGGTGATCTTCACTTTTAAGTTTGCGACGGTTGCCATGGGCAGGGTAGGCTTTACAAATGCCACCAGTTTCAGCAGGGCTGCGTACCTCTTTGGTCTGTTGCTATAATCCCTGTGTTTTGCCTGCCATAAGAGGGGGAATTGCCGGTATTTATCAATGAAGTGTGGGAGAAAGCTCACGTTGTAGAAGGCATCCATCACCTCTGCAAGACACAACGCCACACAAAACAATATAAATAATGTCAGCCTAAACTCTCCTAATCTTCTCCATAAAGAAGCCTCAAGTTCTAATCAGTCTAGGCTAGTTATGTACCAACGTCAAATTGTACCTTCGTTTGTAGCGATCGTCTCGTGCGTGAGCTTTCTCTCCCCTCGTCTCCCAGATCGTGGCTACGACACAGGCGTGTGACGTTTTATATACAGTGCGCATGCGTCAAACTCCGCCCGCCCCTGACGATCTTTCTCGTCTATTCCCCACCCCTTCTCTTTACGGCGCAGTGGGGAGAGCACATGGCGGGGACACAGCAGGTGCGCCCCAAATATCCCCCCAACGAGGAGGTGGACGAGGAAAGTCCGGAGGCACAAACGTCCCGATCCCGGAGCCTGAAATTCAAGGCCTCCAATATGTCATTTGGAGAAATGTTGGAGATGGTGGACATATTAAAGAGGAGCGACTATGATGGGAAGTATGGGCCTTACCTCAACCCCAATGTCCGCAAGGCCAAGATCATGTCTAAAGTTGTGAGAAGGCTGTACAATCATTTTGGGGTACAACGATCCAAGGAGCAACTGAGGAAACGCTGGTCAGACCTGAAACTGAGGGAGGCCGATCAGTACAGAAAGATCAAGAGAATTCTTCAAAAAAGTAAGTAGTTGTGTTTTGTGTTTGATTTCTTGCTTGCATACTGCTCCATGTGGTTTGATTTTTACAAAGTTGTACATTCCAAAATGGCCACTTTCATGTTCGTCTGTGCATTCGATCGTACTCAGCCTCGATCTTTCTGCCACTGTCATGGTCGTGTGTGTGTGCATTCGATCGTACGCAACCTCGATCGTGCGGCCACTTATAATACGATGTTTGGTGTTTTTTTGGGGGAAAGGAAGTTTGTTCTCCCTAGAAATGTCATCCAGAATGTAAAGCCAATTTATTCAATGTAAAGGAGAGGTCACCCAGTAGCTGTTTACCCATCTGGACTCGAGAGCACTAGTGCTGGGACACCCAAACCCCCTTTTTATTAGCCTTTTCCACACATGTGCTCCAGTGGATACTAGAGGGGGGTCTCCATCACACAAACTTCTACCAAAAAGCTAGTCAGTTTAGCACCTTTACAAAGTGACTACATTCATGTAGTTGACATTTGTAACTGGCCAAACTAAAATAGTGTCCGTCACTTTCAAGCAATGTTTGTCATTTCCTATTTCTGCCCTCAATAGTTTGTGTTGCTAAATCTTCCTTTTGGACATTCTCATAGGGGAGCGAAAACTTGGGCCGTCTGAGGAAACCCCAAACCAACACCTCCCAAAAAAGGGGAAAGAGCAGAAGCAGAGGAGGAGGAGGAGGAGGAAGGAGAGATCATCGAACTTGGAGAAATTGTCACCACAACAGGTGAGTGTGGGAGAACACAGCTACTGGTAAGCTAATCCATGTATGGCTGCCTCATTTCCAACACCCCATTTTTGTTTGTTTGTGGTTTTTAGGTGACGTGGATGTTGTGGAAGAAAAATCGCACTTTACCACAGAGAGTGCCCACGTACTCATCGGAGAGATAATGGTCTGCAATCGAGATCTAGATTACATAAAGCAAAACATCAATGATGTTCAACAAAAATTGAAGAACATCATTGATGTTTTAGGAAAAATATGAAAACGCACCAAGTAATTAACACACATTTGTGCCTGCTTCTGAACACATTTGCAACTTAAAAACTGTCTGAAATTTGGAACATGCACACATTGTGTCCACATGTGCTAGCTCCCACCATGGTGGATGAATGGCAACGTTTTTTTGGGGGTGCAAACACTTTACGAACTACGAAAGTGGTTGTGGTGAAGGGGTTGCACCCCCAAAAAACGTCCATTCATCCCCATGATGGAAAATGGCACTTTTGAAGCTTCTAGGCATGTGTTTTCCCATCTAATGACCATTTTCAGACCCAAATTGTGTGCATGTTCCAAATTTCCACTTTTCGGGGGTGACCCCCCCATGTGATGAAGGCAAGATCAAACACACTTTGAACATATAGTCATGTCTGATCTTGTCTTCACTTTACAAAGTTGAACTTTCCAAGTTCCTAGGTTCTGTTTTGCTCCATGCCTGGTTTTACCAATTGCGGAATGTTTGTAAACAATGTTGTAAATAACCAAGATGTTGTCAGTTTTGGCGTGAAGATTGTAAACGCACTTGGGAATGTTTTCCTAGTAAACTTTTATTTTTCTAAATGTGTGGCTTCCTTATTTAAAAAACACAATGCATTATGTATGTAAAATGAAAAGGATATGGGGGGCAATGGGTGTTATTTACTAAAGGCAAATCCACTTTGCACTCCAATTTTCTTTCCCTGTGAACTTTTTCAATGCACTTGTAGAGCATAGCGGATTTGACTTATGTAAATGACACCCACAGTGCTTTGTACGAAAACACGGAGCACAGCATTTTGGAGAATACACACATGTCAGACCTGGTGATGAAAAGGAGTATTTTGGGTGTCAGTTAAGCAGTACAAACCTTCTCTAGACCAAAGATTAGGTAGCAAACACACAACATGAGAATAATCTTTTTGGGAAGAAGAGACTGTTACCTCCTTTTGCCCAGAAAGTGCATTCCCACTGTCGAAGGCAAAGGGAAAAAATGTCAAAGTAAAATAAGCTAAAAAGAAGACTGAAATGACAAGAAATCATAGGTTGGTTAAAATATCAGATTTATTAAAAAATGCCTCTCACACATCGTCAGGCAGAGCAATGGCCCCCCTACCCACAAAGTACTCCATATATTGGTCCCGGACAACACGGGCATTTAGAGGGGGCAAGCCTGGACGTGCCACTCGAAGGGCTGTGAGTTCGGCATTTGGAGGGCCCTCCACATCTGGGCCAACGGGCACCACATAGTTCCTGTTATGTCTTTTGAGGAAGTTGTGCAATATGCAACAGGCAAGAACTATGTGGTTGAGTTTGTATTCCGCCAAGTTAAATGCCGTCAGGAACAGGCGGAAGCGGCTGGCCAGGATGCCAAAAGCGTTCTCCACCACTCTTCTGGCTCTGGACAGCCTGTAGTTGAAGACCCTCTGGTCCGGGGTGAGGGTCCTCATCGGGAACGGCCTCATCACATGGGGAGTCAACGCAAACGCTTCATCTGCGACAAAGACGAAGGGGAGTCCTTCGGCATTCTCCTCTGGAGGTGGCAAGCACAGACTGCCACTTTGGAGACGCCAGTAGAACTCCGTGTGCGTAATGGCCCCACCATCCGATATCCGGCCGTTCATCCCCACGTCCACATACATAAACTCGTATGTTGCCGACACCACCGCCAACATCACTACACTATTAAACCCTTTATAATTATAATAGTAGGACCCCGAGTTGGGCGGTGGGACGATGCGGACGTGTTTCCCATCAATTGCCCCTCCGCAGTTAGGAAAGTCCCAACGGCTGGCAAAGTGGGAGGCCACAGTCTGCCATTCCTGTGGCGTGGAAGGGAACTGTGGAGTGAAACAAGAAAAAAAAAATTAGTCACTTTGCACCTAAACATTGCAAGCAGATTAGACAATCAACATCTTGGAACAAGAGCATTGTATAAAATTGGAGGCTGGAAAGTATTTGCACAGAAAAGTAGAGGCTCCCCTTCACAAATTACTCACCCCCCCATCAATCCCCCCACTTCTGATGGGACATTGGCAATAACTAGGGTTTTGGGGGGGGGGGGGGGGTGGTGGACAGCTAACCCTCTGCACTTCATTGATTGGCAAATGGCTCAATAATGTGGGCTATTTTGGCCAGACCCTCTGTACTTAACACTATTGGCAGGCCACAGGAAAGATCAAATAACATTTCAACCCCCCCCCCCCCCCAAAAAAAAAGGCAGGCACAGTGTGACATTATTAAATTACCAAGCAAGCTAATAGGAGGGAAAGAAGACAAAAAAATAGGAAATGGAATGTATGGAGGCAGCCCCTTGCACTACATGCTTTGCTGAATTCATCCCTAAAGATGCGCACTATAAAGAGGTAGGTATATAGTGTGTATGGACCTTGGGAAAGCCAGCAGATAAAGGATTGGTACCATCTGACCGAGCAGTTGGGGGAGGGGGTTCCTAATGAGTTTGCCCCCCCCACCAAAAGAAAAAAAAAAAGGGGGCTCTACATGAAGTAAACCACACAGCAAACATTTGTGCATATTTTAGGGGGTGTTTTGGGGCAAACAATACTATGCAGCAGACAAAAGACATTGCTTAAGTGACTAGGCCATAGGTGTCTATTGGGGCAGAAGAGCATGCTGGTGAGGTAAGTGAAGGGAAAAATGCATGAAGGAGAAAAGGGGCACAGCATATTAGAACATATTGCAATCATGGTAATTAGGGAAGGAGGTCAAAAATACAAGTCATTAGCAAACAGAGCATACATAGAAGGGAATAGTAAAGTATAAATGTTACCTTAATATAGTCCTCCTGCAGGACCTGAATGATGGCAGAACAGGTCTCTGGAATAATGATTCCCAGGGCCTGGGGAGAGATACCTGAAGAGAACTTCAAATCCTGAAGACTTCTCCCTGTCGCCAAGTACCTCAACGTGGCAACAAGCCTCTGCTCCGGAGTAATGGCTTGTCTCATGCAGGTATCCTGCCGGCTGATAAAGGGGGTCAGCAAAGCCAAAAGACGGTGAAAATCGGGGTCCGTCATCCTGAGAAAGTTCCTGAAATCATCAGGATTATTCTCCCGGATCTCACGAAGCAAAGGCATGTGCGAGAACTGGTCACGCTGAAGCAACCAATTCTTGGTCCACATACTCCTCGTCACTCTGTTCATGGACGGGTCTTGGCTCAAAGCTAAAAGCCCGACACCAATTCCGCGTACAGCACGAACTCGGCGACGAGTACGCACGGGAAACATCGCTCAGAAGGTCACAAAAGGTCGGCTGGTCAGAACGGACAAACAGAAAGCACCGATAAACAGCAAGGCCTGAAAGAACGAAGTGAATACCAGCAACGAGCAGACAATAAGCAGTGCAAATCAAAGCGTCCTATATCAAGATATAGGCCGCAATGACCAACAAATGCGAACTGACTACACGCACTAATAAACAGATACGCACGACAAGCACAAACTGAAGAGCAGTAACGATCTGAGTCAGAAAACTGAGAAGCGCGAATCTTAAGTCACCAAACTTCGACTAACTCTCGATAAACACGGGATCAGCAGAAGGAGCCCAACGGGTGCCTGACGTGGTGCTGAACTTCCCTTTTGTAATCTCGTGGACGACGACTTACGTCACGACGTTCTTCCGGACCGGATATTCCGACAACGTAGTCCGACCGTGTGTACGCAACGCCAACATCGGACAAAGTACGTCGGACAAAGTCCGACCGACCTGGTCCGCGGATTGTCCGAGCGTGTGTATGGGGCTTTAGTATGCCTGTCATGACCTGTCTGTCTCTCATGCCTACACCCATTAACAATGTGGATTATTTTTAATACCAAAGTACAAAGAGCAGCAATCTTGAATGTACTGTTCAATAAACTGTTAAACTAAACTGTTAAGATCTGAAAAATGTTATAGTCTGAAAATCTATTGTGTAAACAGTTAGGATGTAACATCATGGACAAGCCACTTATTTAGTATAAAGTTTAGAGAACAAATTATACAAAGCAGACATTAGCTATGATCTTCATTCAGGGTGAAAAAGGTTTTGTACATGGTTAAATAGAACGTTTGTAAAAAATATGTGATTAAAGCCTAAAACATAAAAAATAAAAAATCAGGAATGTTACTTACCTTCAGTGAGATGCGTCCCTTGTGCTGCTGTGTCCTCCTTTTGTCAAAATCTTCCTCCTCTGAACCCACCCCTCTGTCTCGTAATCTTCTAGTGTGGTGTGGGTTAAAAGAATGAAGGGCTGTCACAGGCTCTCATCAAGAGTGCTTGACCATCCTCATCCTTTCTGATCAGCTCCTCCATTCATAGAAGCCATACCCCAGGGTGGCCGATCTTTCAGTCACCCGCCCGTCCTCCATTCATTGATCCTGTTTAGATCATAGAAACTGCAGTAAAGGCTTCTCAAAAAGGAGCGGCTGGCCAGAAAGGACAGGCATAGTAAGGTGCACTTGATGAGATCCTGTGACCGTGCCTTAGTTGTATTCTCCCTGTGATGCTCCCCCCTGCCAATCCTACAATGTGGCGGGGGGGGGGGGGGGACAGAAGAGAAAGATTTCAATGAAAGAAGGACACAGCGGCACATGGGACACATCTCACCGAAGGTAAGTAGCATCCCTTTTGCTGATTTTTTTTGTAAACAGATAGAGCTATTGTTGCATAAAATAGGCAGTAGCTGTAGAATTGCATTCATACTTAAAGGAGAAGTCCAACCTGAGCTTTTTAGGCTGGGCTTCTCCTAAGGGTCACAAGAATTTTACACTCCTGTGACCCGTTTTCAGCAGAGAGATCGATCTGAAGTCCGCTCTCCACTGACGTCACTGCCATCATTCGAGGCACCACGTCATCCCGACTTCCCAAGTCTGGATCTGCCAGCTGCCTTGATTGATGGCAGTCTGAGCTCTGAGACGACCTCTCCCCTCCCCTCCACAGCTCATCACTCCAATGAGCGTGGAGAAGCAGACTAGGAGCGATGCTAACTGACAGTCAGCATCGCTCTGCTCGGGGAGGTGAGAGAATGCTCCATCCACCGAGGTAAGTATGATTAGAAAAAAATCTTTTAATGAAGTATTTAACATTAGACCTGTAAATCTGTGGCCTCAGGACTTATGTCTCATGAGATCATTACCAAATTGACTTTCTGATTAATCAGTTCATATGATAAAGCATCTGTTTTTAATTTAGAGAATATATGAGCCAGAGTAGCTTGGTTGCCTAACAGCAGAACCTCTGGGTTCCTTCGGATGGTTTAAAAGAGAATTGTGGAGGAAAATGTGGTAACTTTTGTCCAAAACCACTGTACATGACCACCAAATATGTAACTAATTGCCAGCTTCTGATCATCATCATCTGTAACATGTTGTCAGGAAAAGGGGCTTTGATGGGATTGTGAAAGACCAAGGACGCCCCAGGTATAAACATGATGCATTGCGACTAGCGTCCCCTGGGGGGAACAGTAGCTGTAGCCACATTGTCCTGTGGGAGGGACTTAAAGGGGCACAGTCAAACAGAATATGAGCCTGCTTCTTGTATTCATAGTGTGCCTGTGCCTCAGTCCTTGTACCCACAGAATATAGACCTTTAGCTGCCAGAGCCGATGTTGCATTTATTGCACGCCTGTTTAAAAATCATTTTAGGCCTTTAAGATTGCTTAAAATCTCCAAAACATTATACAGAGACCCTACAACAGTGATAGCGAACCTTGGCACTCCAGATGTTTTGGAACTACATTTCCCATGATGCTCAACTACACTGCAGAGTGCATGGGCATCATGGGAAATGCAGTTCCAAAACATCTGGAGTGCCAAGGTTTGCCATCACTGCCCTAGAGAATGAAATTGTGGTAGCCCAAATGTTTAATTTGTTGAAACAAAGAAATTGGGTGTCCATTAGGTGGCTTTATGGGCACCCAAAGTGTTCACTGTGCCACGCTCAATGTACTGTGTATATACTTAACTATCTTCTAGGGGGATCACATATAGTCACATGGCCCAATATTGTGATTATTGAAATAATTTTGCAATTAGTACTTTACTTTTTAAAAAGATTTTAATGTTAATCAATAAATTTGTAAATTTTTTTACGTATGTGCCTATAAAGTATTTTTTTTTTCAAAATCTCTATTGCGATTTTTTTATTTGTCACATATTAGTTTATGAAGTGCAAAATTTCGGTAAAAAAATACAGTAACGTTTTTTTTTTTTTTTTAAGGGCACACAAACACAATGTATTACTGCTTTTTTTGGTAAAATAAAAAAGACAAAGCTGGACTGAGTAAATAGAGGCATCCCCACCCCTAAGGCGGAAGGAAGGGAGGGAGAAAAATAGTGGACTCTGTGGACTGCTTCTGGTGTATAGGGACGACAGACTAAAAATATCTTTACAAAAATGTTATTTGCCTTCAAAATGTGTAACTTGTAAGGAACCTCCACCATGCTTCACTGTTGCCTGCAGATGCATTATTGTACTGTTCTCTACCCCTTCAATTCTGCTATTTTGAATTTTGGACCTTCTTGAAGTCAGTCCTTCTTACTCTCAATACACTTCAGCACCAAGGCCTCTTTTACACTTGTGGTACCATCTAAAAACTGATCGGTGGCAGTTGATGCTTTCTGTAAATGCATGTGTGTGAATTTGTTTCTTTTTTCTTTTACAGGGAAACCAGACCGCCCTGCATCGGGCAGCTGTGGTGGGACATAGTGATATTCTGGCAGTATTGATACAAGAAGGTTGTGCTTTGGACAGACAGGATAAGGTATTAGAACTGGCTAAAAATAAATAGGAAAAAAGCTAATAAAATAATTATTTTAAATAATTATTTTACTAGTTACTAAACAAATAGTAAATTGAAATGTTCTTTAATCCAGTAAACAAACCTTTCCATGCACAATATTGTAGAGCAGCGATAGTAATAAAAAGTGCACACTACTTTGCAATTTCTTCTTCAGGGTATTCTAATATGCAATCTTGACCTTATAGGCAAACTTGAGAGTGGGCCCACCAGTCTCCAACATCTGTTTATTCGTTTATTAAGCATTTCCCCTTTATCAGAGCCACATCAGTAGGTAGAGAGGTTGACTGGTGGTCAGCTGGAAATGTACAAGCAGATCCCCCTAGTGGATGATGCAAGTTTACCTGAGGCGCAGTGCCTAAGCACTAACCGGTATTTACCAGAGCTCCTTATGGAAGACATGGGTTTTGCTGCTAGTACCAGGGGTTGTACCAGGTTCCGGTCCTTAGGATCTTGTCCCACCAGGTAGTGAGCAAGCTCGGGTCTAGTAGCAGATATAGTGGGTAGGGATCAAGCAGAAGCGTAATTGGTAAACAAGGCAAAGTTTAATAACAATTAGTAG
Organism: Lithobates sylvaticus; assembly: GCA_028564925.1. NCBI lineage: Eukaryota > Metazoa > Chordata > Amphibia > Anura > Ranidae > Lithobates > Lithobates sylvaticus. The sequence goes on along the minus strand of CM053028.1, from coordinate 301,298,073 downwards.
CTGGATGGAATCAGATGAAAGCTTAGTTGATGTACAGGCCAAGGGGCAGTAACACGTAGCAGCTGGATGGGAGAAGACGAAAGTGTAGTCGATGAACAAGCCAAGGATGGCTGACAGGTGCTGGCGAAGATAAGGAGAGCAGCAGGTTTGCAAGAGAGCAAAATATCGGCCGGACAACAATAATTTGGCAAACAGAAAGTGCAGATACATGGCTTATATCAGAAAGTTCATGGGAGAAGCAAAGGGTTCAAGGTTCAGGAGAAACAAGACAAGGTTGTCTAAGGAATTTAGGCAGGGAGCTGTCCAGCATCCCTGGTGATACAGTGGGAGGATCCACAGCCAGACACCGCAGAGGTTGCAGGTTCACCTGAATTTCCACTTTAAGCTGCAGTGTCAGTGGATATATACAGTATGTCCCATTCATGTAGTTTACATATGCTTCCAACTAATGCTCAGTCTACATTATTTAGAGGTTTAATTTTATGGTTTGAATTATATTGTTTGAAATGAGCACTTACTGATGCTGCCCTTGCTATAGTAATTCATTATGCCTTTTGTCAGCGATTGCCCTGTAGTTTTTTCACCCTCTTACACATTCAGGAGTGTCAGAAGCCTGTTGTAGTAGGTCCAATACTGGCTCCAAACTCACCATGGTGACTGGCTGCTGCCTTTGAAGCTTCCAATGCCTGAAGCTGTGTGCGTGGGAGAGTGCCTGCAAATTATGCAGTGATAACAGTGCGTTCTGATGGTCAGCACAGGCATATACAACTTTGCCTGTTGTCTGCTGAAGGCTTCACAGAGTGCTGGAGGCTTTACAGCATGACAGCCAGACACCCTGGTGGGCCAGGAGGATGCAGGCTGTCATGAAGCTTTAGAAAATGACATCAATGTTACTAACAAAAGGCATGATGAACTGTTATGCAAGGGCAGCATCAGTAAGTGCTAATTAAAAACATTTTTTTTTATGTGAGTAGCCTAAAAAGTGTTTATTGATGACAGTGTTTCTTTACAAGCAGTAGCAGTGGGAGAGCAGTTGTTACCGGATTTTTATATTGATGGCAGTCTAAGCTCTGAGCAGACGTTTTTACGGCTGCTTTTTTGAGCATTTTTTGCAGCTTTAAACGCCTCACCATGTTAGCCTATGGCCTCATGCCCACCATGGCGTTTTTGAGCTGTAAATGCCATTTTTAAGCTGCAAAAAAAACCCAGGACCAGTGCGTCTGAGGCTCCAGCGCTAGAGCTGTAAAAACGTCAGACGCCGGCAAAAGGTGTTAAACATGATTTAACGAGGCTTAACGCAGCGTTTCTGTGTTGGATTCTGGGAGGTATTAGATTTTTATTAGGGAATATTCATTAAAAAATGAGGTAAAATCAGCAACAATAAAAAATACTGGATGTCTGTATGTGCCCTCCAGTTTCTCGAGCACACTTAGGCTACATGCCCACGGACGTTTTAAAAAAATGGGCTGTAAAGCCGTACTGGCACCAGGAAAAAAGCGGTGTTAAAAATTCATTGAATTCAATGCACGTTACTCCGCGCTGGCTTTCAGCCGCGTTTCTCTGTCTCTATTCAAAATCAATGGTTCCCTATGGGAGCCCATTGATTTGAATAGAGGTCGCACCAGAAGTCGGATCAAGAGGATCCAACTTGCGGTGCGACTTGTGTGCTGAGAATCTTGAGGGGGGAACGCTAAAATTAAAAAAAAATTTGCTTTATTCCCCCCCCTAAGAGGAAACCAGACCTTTCGGGTCTGGTATGGACCTGAAGGGGAACCCCCACACCAAAAAAAATTACGTGGGGGTCCCCCCAAAATCCATACCAGACCCTTATCCGAGCACGCAGCCCGGCAGGTCAGGAAAGGGGGGCGAGCGAGCGCCCCCCTCTCCTGGACCATACCAAGCCATATGCCCTCAACATGGGGGTTGGTGCTTTGGGGCAGGGGAGGCCCTGCGCCCCCCTACCCAAAGCACCTTGTCCCCATGTTGATGTGGACAAGGGCCTCTCCCAACAACCCTGGCCGTTGGTTGTCGGGGTCTGCGGGCGGGAGGCTTATCGGAATCTGGGAGCCCCCTTTAATAAGGGGCCCCCAGATCCCAGCCCCCCACCCTATATGAATGAGTATGGGGTACATCGTACCCCTACCTATTCACCTGGGGAAAAAGTGTCAATAAAAAAACACACTACACAGGTTTTTAAAGTAATTTATTAGGCAGCTCCAGGGGTCTCTTCCGACTTCGGGGGTCTCTTACGACTTTTCCGCGCTCTCCGGCCTCTTCTCCTCACTCTCCGGCCTCTTCTCCTGCCGGGCTCCTCCACTTTCTTCTGCTCTTTTGCCCGCTCATTTGCTAGCGGTTGCCCGGTCTTTTCCCTTTTCTTCTCTTCTTCTTTTCTTCCGATGTTGACTCGATGCTCTCGCCCGCTGTAATGCCGTGTGCGCGGTGCGCAAATACTTATATAGGCATGGGGTGGGGTTACCGGGTGATGTCATCCGGTGACCCCGCCCCTTATGACGTCACAGTCCCAGCTACCAAAGGGTCTGGTATCGTCTTGGGGGGAACCTCACGCAAATTTTTTTTTTCATTTTCACATTCCCCCCTCAAGATTCTCAGCACGCAACTTCTGATGCAACCTCTATTCAAATCAATGGGCTCCCATAGAGAACCATTGATTTTGAATAGAGACAGAGAAACGTGGCTGAAAGCCAGCGTGGAGTAACATGCATTGCATTCAATGCAAAACACGGATAAAATCATGTTTTTAATGCCGTTTTTTTCCTGGCGTCTGTACTGGCTTCACAGCCCATTTTTTTTTAAACGTCCATGGGCATGTAGCCTAAGGAGGCATGCTCAAGACATTGGAGGGCACATGCAGACATCCAGTATTTTTTATTTTTGCGATTTTACCTAATTTTTTTATGGATATTCCCTAATAAAAATCTAATACCTGCCAGAATCCAGCCCCTTTAAAACATGACATGTTCAACTATATACTCAAATTTGATGTCCACATACTGTATCTTCAGGCAAGGGCACTCCCTTTGCCTGCACAAACCAGCCACACCCAACCTCAACCCTTAAGCCTAGTACACACGGGCCGAATGGCGTGCGACATCGGCCAGTTTAATAAAAAAACGGCTGACATTCAGCCTGTGTGTATGGCAGCTGGCCCAATAGAAGCCGGCTGGTCAGACAGAAGCCACAACGTATATTTTATATATATATATATATATATATATATATATATATATATATATATACACATACACACACACACACAGTATGTATTAAAGTGTTGAAGTGGATAAGTATTGGTTAGTCTTTAAAATTGGTGAGAATCTTACATCTATTTTAGATCTCCCATCAGCTGTGTAGTACAAGGGCCTGCTTAATTCGATACAGATTGAATGGATTGTTCAGGTGGGTCCTCCTATTCAAAGGTTTTGGTAAATCTACAGGAAATTGTACAGAGATTGTACAATCAGATTGCATAGTGTATGGCTATCCTTATACATGTACATAGGAGGGAGTGGGCAGAGACACTCAGCTGCCAGACCTGTTAACATCTGCATCAACTTCTGCATTTGCATAGACAAAACTTGCGTTCCCACACACTTTTTTTGGGGTCCGTTTTGGAGCGTTTGCATTCATTGTGCATAGTGCACAGTTTGAGGGCAAGTGAGGTGATGTACGTTTTTTACTGTGCCTTTTGGTGCATTGCAGCATGTTTGACTCATGGCCTGCTAACTGGGCTTGGGGTGATGTTAACACTTAAGGGCAACATAAGCACAATGCACGTTTGAAGCACGTTTCTGAAACATATGGCAAAGCATGTTTTTTTTTGTGCAGTTTGCCATGCATTTGGAAACACGCAGATGTGAATGGAGCCTTATTGTTGTTGTGTAAACACACTTTCAGGCCCCATTCACACCTAGCGTAGTGGGAGTGCACTCCCACTCATTTTTGCTGTGGCACACATAGGGCAGCCCATTGATTTTAATGGCCTGCACTAAACGTGAGCAAACAGCTCATGGGACATTTTGCTGTGTTGTGGTTTGCACATTTTTTACTGCTTGTTTTGCTGTGTTTCATGCTCGTTTTTTTCATGCCACAAAATTTAGGTGTATAAAAGTGGCCATACACTATACATCTTTAGATTTACCAAAACAATATAATAGATTGAGACTCCAATCTATCCAATCACCCTATATCCAAATCAGGCAGGCAATCACAGTTGATGGTATATGTAAAGGAGATTGTACAGTCATATTGTATAGTGTGTGGTGAGCTTTACAGACTTTCAGGGACATACTTCTTCTGGTTACATTGCTAAAGCTCAGTTATGTGATTGCTCAGCTCCTGCACACACTGCCAAATGAGCAATCAATGCAAGAAGGTAAAGTACTAAATGAGGAAGATCCTGGCTGTACATTCTGTGAGAATAGTGTTCAGTGACATTAATTGTATGTGCATATAGAGGTGGGTGGCAGCAACCTCCTGAAGGGGGAGGGCAGGTTCAGGGTGTGTGGTAACCACTTGCTTACTGGGCACTTATACCCCCTTCCTTCCCAGGCCAATTTTCAGCTTTCACACTTTGAATGACAATTTGCGTGGTCATGCAACACTGTACCCATATGAAATTGGTATAATTTTTTTCACACAAACAGAGCTTTCTTTTGGTGGTAATCGATCAACACTGTTTTATTTTTATTTTTTGCTAAACAAACAAAAAAAGACCGAAAATGTTGAAAAAATAAAAATAAAAAAACGATTTTCATATTTTGTTATAACATTTTGCAAACAGATCATTTTTCTCCTTCACTGATGGGCACTAATGAGGCGGCACTGATGGGCACTGATAGGTGGCACAGATGGGCACTGATAGGTGTCACTGATGGGCACTGATAGGCATTGGTAGGCGGCACTGATAAGTGACACTGACGATGAGGCAGTGATGGGCACTGATTGGCAGCACTGATGGGCACTGATAGGTGGCACTGGTGGCACTGATTAGCAGTAATGATGGGCACTGAGAGATGGCACTGGTGGGCACTGATTAGCAGCACTGGAGGGCACTTATTAGCAGCACTGGTGGGCACTAAGGGGACCGATGTCCATCTAACAGAAGCTGGTTGTCTTTCTTCTTTTCTTGAGGCTGACAGCATTGATCACATGGTAAAGGGCCCGCTGTGATTGGCCCTTTACCTCGATTAGTGATCGGTCAAGTCCCAAAGATCACAGAGCACGCCAGCCACGCGCCCAGGGGGCAAGAGGGGAACACAGGAACGGGGGGAGGTCCATGTAAGCCCTCCCCGAAATTTTAAGCCTGCGCTGTAGCCGTCTTTCTGCTATAACGTGGGCGACAAGTAGTTAATGAGGTCAGCTTTTGAACTCTTTCCTGTGTCTTAACGGTTTTCCCAACCTAAGGGACGGATAGCAGAAAGTAATGGAGGAGTTTTCTATGGAACCCATTGGAGGCTGGAGGTAAAGCCTGTCCTAGAATATAAAGAAAGTGTTTGTTTTTTTTTGCAACAGAGGTACATTAATGGTATATTGGAAGCTGGAATTTAGAGAAACAAAAATGTGAACTTAGCCTTTAACAGTGATATCAAGCCTTCTTCATATTGCCCAAAATGAAAAAAAACTGAAATTAGATTTGGTAAATCTTGAAGAATCCCAGTATACAGTGTATAGCTGGCTTTTCATGGTCAAATTGCCCACAATTCGGAGAAATCTAAGAATCCTGTGACAAGCAGTTTGAACTCCAGACTGCTGTCCTGTAGATACTGTTTTTTTTAATAGTTTGGGGCTACTAATCAATTTGTATATTTCTAATGGCTGACAATAGGCATCATAAAGGAAGGAACATGTAAAGGAAAGGAAAAGGAACACTAATGCCCCGTACACACGATCAGACTTTCTGGTGGACAATCCGCCAGACTTTCCGAACGAGCGGACTTGCGGGTCTCGCAAGGTGTCAATCTTGCCGATCAAAGCGACGAGATTGACTTCCTTCTCTAGTCCCGTCGTACCTCGAGTCACGTTCAAAATGAACGGACTTTACTCTGTGTGTGGGCAAGTCCGTTCGTTTGGAAAGTCCGTTGGACCTGCATACAGACGGGCCGACTTCCCGACAGGAACTGGGTCCGGCGGACTTTCGGCGGGAAGATTTAAAACATGTTTTAAATCTAGGTCTAGGCAGACTTTTGGGAAGAAAAAGTCCGCTGGAGGCCACACACGATCGGAATTCCCGCGGGACTATGGTCCGCCGGAAAGTCTGATCGTGTGTACGCGGCATAACAGTGTATCACTGTCAACCTAACATCCCATCTGCACTATTTTGTGTCATATCAATACAAACAAAAGAAATAAACATGAGAATGACTAAACATTTGTAATTGCAACAATTTTCTGGGCGAAGTGGTGCATTATCTGCCAAAAATGCAGGGGGTGCCAATATTTTTTGGCCATGACTGTAATACATTTTACAAGAGTGAACTGAAACCTTCCATAGTGCACTGCGCAAAGCTAGCCACCCATTTTGTTATCTGATTGTACAATCACTTTTTTGGGATACCAAAAGTAACAATTCAGTGGCCTTCCTAATAGGATATAATGTTTTGTTTAGCTATGCACTACGTGGCTGTTAATAAATCAAATGGAGTATATACACAGATTGTACAATCAGATTGTAATATATGTGGTTTGCGTTAAATAAAATGCCAGATTTATCCTGGCTGTTATGTTCATTAAATTGAATTGGTGTTTAATAGCAAATTTTAAGCTTTGCGTCTGCCATAAAGAGACATTGCTGTGAAATGATCTTGAAGACATTGGAAGTCTGCTGTTTTACTGTACAAACATAACCTATTTGTACTACTTTGTAGTCATTTGTCTTGAAGCAGTAGAAATATACAGCTAAAGGTATGTGCTACTGATCTTGAGTGACTCATCTGCTGTCATATCTCTCCCAGGATGGCAACACTGCTCTGCATGAAGCTGCTTGGCACGGATTCAGCCAATCTGTCAAACTGCTCGTTAAAGCTGGAGCTAATGTGCTTGCCAAGAACAAGGTGAGAAATGGTGTCAAACATCCATCATTTGTTAACTGGATTACTCATATTTGCACAGAATGTTACTTTTTCATAGCACTTTCCATGCTGCAGGATAACGGTTTTGTTAATATTGCAATTTTCTGCTATCACCTGCTAATCTATCTCTGCAATATGTTTTGTGTTACATAATCCCCCCGTGGTTGCTAGTTATGGATAAGTCATTTCTGTTATATATTGTAGTTTTGTTCATCTTCAGTTCCAAGAATGTTGTGTATCATTATTGATTTTTGTATTACCGTATTGAATTTGATTGAACCGGCCTCTTGCATTGGCTCAAGAAGTCTGAGGTTCTGAGTTTGGAGAGATAAAGGTAATATATGCATATATTGGTCACTAACTAAAACTGCAGGATAGGGAAAAAAAGCTGATCAATTTAGGTCATTATATTATTGAACTGACAAATATTAGTCAATCATATTAAGCAATAACCAATATTTTTGTCTTTGTTGTATTGTTCTCGCCATAAGGCAGGTAACACACCTCTCCACCTTGCTTGCCAAAATGGTCACTCCCAAAGCTGTCGAGTATTACTGCTTGCAGGATCTCGGGCTGACTTAAAAAATCTTGTAAGTACACTCTTTCATTTATATCAAGATTTTGGTTTGGTTATAGTGTTATACATTGTGAGAATAGTAAGGGCTAAGTCCAGCTTAAAGAGGAACTGCAGTCTGCTCACATAATTTGTAATAAAAACATCTTTGCCATTCTGATGATTCCCTCCAACCACTTTGCATATTATTTTATATATACTGTGATTCTGTACTTGCCAAATATGCCGCAGAAATCTCCATCCACTGAGTCTAGCTGCATCCATTTTAACTGTGGGCAGCTAAAGCTGCTGCCTGTTCACTTCCTGGATTTACACAGACACACAGAGGCACACCTTCAGCCCTGCAGCTCTCATTGGCCCTCTTATGGCTTACCCCTCTCCCTTCCTGGCAAACTCTCAGGATAGTGAGAGAGAGAGAGAACTGTGCATGATGTCAAAGGCCTAGGCTAATAACCAGACAAGAAACAGGAAGTGGGCTGTATAAGGTATTTACTGGCAGGAAAAAAATGTTTTACTATCCAAAGTTAAAACAACAAGGGCAGAAGTTGAAATAGATGGAAAGATGAAAAAATTACTGAAGTTCCACTTTAAGAAACATGCTACACCCATATTTAGGGTGTAACATGTTTCACTCTCTTTCCCCCTCACCCCCCAATCCCTTTCCCCTGTAATAGTAAGTGGGGTTCCTCCTCCCTACAGTCACTGTCACATTTAATATCAGTGTAGCTGTGTGGGTCTCTGCTCGCACAGCGACGTTATTCATCCTTAGTGTCCAGTGAATGAGTAAACAAGAAGCCCCCTCTACAAGTGCGACAGAAAGACTTGTAGTTCTCAATGGACTATGAGTGTGATGATCGGTGTGCTCATAGTCCATTTACGGTTCCTCCAGCTTTCTAACTGAAAGCCCGTACAGAGTTACAGGCAAAAATCTGGAGAAAAAGTGTGCAGGAGTCAGACACTACACCTGTGATCCACTGATAACAAGTGCAATGCTTTGCAGGCTTCTGTAGGAAAAAATTATACATTTTCTGAAAAAATATGTGCATTTATTTTTTCCTGAAAGATGAGCTAAGCTTTTTAGTGTTATATATTTATTTCATAAAGAATTATAGGTTAGCAGTTCGTAATATTGCTTTTGAAGAGGCAGACATATCTACTGTATGTAATTACTGGTGTTCTTGCCTGGCCCCCAGACATAAATATGTGCACACATTTAGGCCTGGTTCACACCTATTCAGGTTGCAGTTTGCATATTCCAGATGCATTTTGCGTTTTTCAATACTGTTTTCATCCATTGAAGTCTATGGAATCAATAACCAGAAAAAAGTCAGTGGCCCTTTCCATAAAATGAACAGATGTGAACGTGACCCATAGGAAACCATGTTAAATGGATTGTAGTGTGTTTCTGCAAAACTGAAAATGCACTAAAAAATGCATAGGTGTGAACAAGGTCATACTGGACAAAAAGGCAATACTAATTAGATTGTATACACATACTGTATCTTCACCTTAATAGAAACTAAATGAAAATAAATAGAAACTCCATAATGTTATATATTGTATTTTCATGTACTACATATAGTATTTTATAAAAAAGCTAATTATTTGTGTCAGAAGTTTTTGCTTTAATTGTATATTGAAATAACATATATCTCTGGGATAATTTAAAAAATGAGCATTCTGTGTAATGTAGCTTCACCCTCTTGACTTATCCAGGCCAAAACTTTTCACTCACCCTATGACCTGCGAATAACCTGACAGGTTGGTTAACCTGCCTGAAACTGTTTTATGGCCACGAAACATGGTTGCTGTTTATTCCCTCCAGAGTTGTCATTCTTGCGGAGCTATAAATCTTTGTCCTTGTGAAAGCTGAATGGGGGTATTGGTGGTATTGCAGTGTTGTCTCCCTAAAGGAAACACGCAGGCCTTTCCTTGTCAAACCCTGTCCTTCAGCACCCCTTTCTCTCGGGAATGCAGCCAGGACTCTAGTGACTTGCTATTGCCCACTTTAAAAATCCTCCTGTAGCAATGCAATCTGCTGAGAAGGATCCTGGCAGTGGCGGCCGCTCCATAGGGGGCGCAGGGGTGCTGCCCCCCTAATCCAATGCGCCGGGCCTCTAATTTACATGCAGGGCACAGGATGCATGATTTCCTATTGGGTTTTTTTTTTTTCATAGAAGCACATGATTAGAGCCTGAGGCTTCAAAAAAGCACCCAGTTGTGTGACAATAGCTAATTAATATTCGCTATTGTCTCCCTGCTTCTCCACCCGTACAATCAGGAAGCGGGAGGAGTACGAATGGCCAAGAGGAGAAGCGATAGTATTGTCCGGGTAGGGGGGTGTATGTACAGGAAGATCTGGGACTCTGGAGATGGCCGTCCAGAGCGATCTCTCAGTGCACTGCATTGACGCTGATCGAGAGGCCAACCATGTTTGTACCACCCACTGGGGGGGGGGGGGGGTCCGGGTGGTTTGTGAGTACCCCCCGGCTGGAGCAATAGCCGCCACTGGATCCTGCGAAGTGTAGTTTCAATAATGGTTTGCAAGTCACAGTGAGACGTGCAGGGCCCAATGAGCCAAGTACTCCATGAGTTTTTACAGCTGTATTGAGTCGCTTGTGTCCGATTCAAAAAATTACCTTTAAGGGTCCCTGCACACTTGCTTAAAAAAAACACTGCTTCTAGAGGAGTTTAGTGTTTTGCCTGTAGAAGCAGCACGATTCCTATGTGTCCGTTAAGGATGAGCTCTGGCGTGTTCGCATGCTCCACGTGCAGAGCCCGCCAGGAAGTCGGTGCAGAGCTGCGCTAATCACAGGCAGTGAGACATTGCCCCGCTGTGCGGCTGCAGAGATCGGGCAATGTCTCACTGCCTGTGATTATTACAGCTTCCTGGCTGGCTCTGCAAGTAGAGCATGCGAACACGCCGGAGCTCAAGAAAATGCAAAAATTTTGCTCAGTGTGCATGGACCCTTAAAGCAACAGATTGACTGCGAGCAGTGTACTCATTCTATAAATTGTTCAATCACTAGCCTTGATTTACATGCCTACCCACACCCGCAACAAAAACGCGCTGCTGTTAGCAGATGCGCAGAGGTGCCATTTATTCTTAATGGCACCCCCATGCCACAGGAAAACTGTAATAGCGTGAACCTAGCCTTACATAGTTGCATACTGCTACATAGTTAACTAGGCTAAAAAAGACACATATTCATCTAAAGCTGTCCAAACACAAAGTAACTGTACAATCTGCCTTAAAGTGGTATTAATCTGCCTTAAATCAATGTGATGTGGTGGCTGCATTAGTTTTCTTTTTTAGGCTTTTTTTTTTTACTTTGTTTTCATCTGGTGATCATGCCAATAACACACTTCATGTCTTAGGGTGTCTGCATTCTGCATTAATTAGTAGTACTAAAAAGCAGACACCTTTGGACAGAAGCATTGTCAGTCTGAGGAGAGGGTAGGGTTACACACGGTCGGAATTCTCGTCGGAAAAAGCTCTGATGGTTTTCCCGTCAGAATTCCGACAGAATTTCACTCAAACTGTCTTGCCTACACACGGTCACACCAAATTCCGACGGTCAGTAACACAGCGGCATAAAACATGTTCGACAGCACTATAAAAGGGAAGTTTAATGCTTCCGAGCATGCGTCAAATTGTTTCCGAGCATGCGTTGGAATTTTGCGTGTCGGAATTGTATACACACGATCGGAAAATCCGATAGAAAGGTTTTCCGTCTGAAAAATTGAGAACCGGTTCTCAATCCAAAGTCCGTCGGAAATTCCGACAGAAAAAGACCGATGGGCATACACACGGTCGTAAAATCCGTTGAAAAGCTCCCATCGGACTGTTTCCAATCGGAAATTCCGACCGCGTGTACGTGGCATTAGCCTAGCAGATTTAGATGAACTTAACTTAGCTTATTGAAGCTGAACTCCAGCTAACACTTTATATATTTTTTTCCTTCTGGGATAAAGGTTTTGTATTAATGAATAAAAGCTGATAATTGTAAGCATTGTCGGTAGGTGGTAAATAGTTTGTCTCCCTCTAACTGCTACTTTGTCTGTTAAAGGATAAGTTCACCTTTTGTAACATGTTACATGTTATATCTATATTCAGGGTGTAATATTTAACATGTTACATGAAGGGCTTACCTGAACAACCCATTAAAGTAATTTTGATTGTGGTAGGCCCTTACGCTACACAATCTATACAACAGTTTGGAATGTGTTATATTTGGGTTAAATTTAGAAATATTTGGTATACAGATCTTGCTAAAATAAATATTGCCTGTTTTAAACTGAGTACATGAAAGCAATAATGTTGAGGTTTTTTTTTTATTATTATTTGTTAGTGTTTTCTTAATTATGTGTACAGGCATTAGGATTACTTCATTGGTTAAATATATCTATACACTATTGCATCTACAACTGCATGTAAATGAAACAAGTGAGTGTACAAAATACACTATGTAGTCAGATTTATTAAATATATTAATCTGATTTTCAGGTAGGAGATACCTGTTTACATGTTGCAGCTCGCTACAATCACTTGTCCGTCATCAGGATACTACTCAGCGCTTTCTGTTCTGTCAATGAGAAGAACCAGGTCAGTTTATAGACCCATCAGCTAAGAGTTAACTAATGCCAGTGATCAAAGGAGTCCTCTAAGCAAGGCCCATGGGCTCAGTTGTAAATTGTTTTTGTTTCATCTCTATGTACAGCAATCTTACAATACAATGATAATAGCCTTGTTGATAGCAAATTTCTGAAATAAAATTTAATTTTCCTGACAGACTCCATGGCAGCCTACGTGTGGGTTAATCCCACCCCTTCATACCTCAGAGGACCCTTCTCCCATAAATCTTTGTTCCGGGCCAGAGGCCATGTTCCTTTTTTATCCTCCTAGGACCAAGATGAAGTTTTACCTTTTATGAAATTTTTTCGCGATCTAGGCCTGTTGGTATGCACGGTATACTGTGGTTTCAAAATGATGATCCTCTCTGAAATCCAGCAATCCTAGCTATTAGCAGGTGGACATGAGCGATAATATGCAATGCCACAAAGAGCTTACTAGCCTGGCTATTGGCAGGCAAGCTGCAATATGGCCAAATGTCCCAGCTATTAGCAGGAGGCCTTGTAAACACCCTGGCCATGTGGTGGGTCGAGCAGCAGCTCCCAGTCGCAGGTCTGGTCGGGATTGCGACATGGTGGTGGTAATGTATGAGATAATTCGTTAATATGGCAGCCATATCTCTGTGTCTGTGTGTCCCCTTTTCCTCTCAGGCTCCGGTGACTAGGGCCATGGCGGCTGGAACACATCTGTGCTCCAACTCGCCGCTTCAGGAAGACATCTAGCCCGGTCTGAGCATCTGCAAGCCGCAAGTGAAACTGAGGCTTGGTTCACACATGCGCAGTTCCAACAATATGGCGGCGGCCCACGTGGTGACATCATCAGCGGTGGCTATTTTAAAAAGCTGTCAATCTGTCATTCCTTGGGTTATACTGAGAGCTTGATGATGGTTTTCCACAGGAACCTTTTGGCTTACTGCTGGGTAAGTGCCCTTGTTGCAGGCCTAATGGCTGATGATTGTGGCTGAAGGCTGATGGCTGTTACAGTAGTCTAATCCATTCTGATGATGTCTTTGCAGTTTTTGCTCTATCTTGTTCTGCTATGGACGTGTCACCGCCCCCCTGTGGCCAAACCTTACGCTGAAGGTAGGATTGGTTTCTCTTCTTCCTGTATTGTTTGGGTTCACTTATTTAGGAGCTCCTAACTCTTTCTTTTCCACTCAGCCCTTCTAGGTCTGAACACCAAAACACGGCATGCAAAGATAAAGACCGTCCTAGGTCTCAACGTCATCACTCTTCTTCAAGCTCCAGACATCATAGATTGTCCTCCAGGTCTGGGCACCACAGAGCGGTGCCCAAAACCACAACTTCATGACACTCTCACCACTACTCCAGCCACCCTAAAAGGAAAGCCTGCTGGGGATGTGGGGCCCAGGTCCCGAAGGCAAATCGCTCTGCGAGCTATGCTTTTCTAGAGCCGTGAGAGAAAGAGACCAACAAGTGGAAGCACTGGTCAGAAAGGTGGCCAATGAGTCCTTGAGTAAAGTGGATTCCGACCGTATCCACAACCCTGCTGGCGATAGTGTCAGTCCCTACTGGGGATGATCTTGAGGCTCCAGGTGCAGCCGAGCCATTCCTCAATTGAAGCCTCAGACAGCGAGGCGGAGGTAGATGACCCCGGCGTGGGTTTCGAATTTGCCTTAGTACCACAGCTAGTCAAAGCAGTCAAAGAAGCTTTGAGATGGAAAGAGCCAGTAGAGGCACCCTTCAAACAGAGGAAATATTTCAAACACCTCAAAAAAGAACGCCCTAATTTCCCCTTCTTGGCTGAACTTGGTGAAATAATAACTGATGAATGGGGTGGCATTGAAAGGAAGATTTCCTTGCTAACAAAGGTATCAAAGATGTATCCGTTTAGAAGTGAGGATGTGTTTGCTCCTCTCATTGACGCAGCCCTAATAAGATTGCTGAGGCATGTCACACTCCCTCTGGAGAATACTGTATTCTTTAGGGATAACCTGGAGAGGAAAATTGATACCGACCTCAAGCGGATCTACATTACAGCAGGTATGGCCTGCAAACCAGCTCTGGCTCTCGCAGCCCCATTCAAAGTTATGAAGGCCAATGTAGATGCATCCCCCCCGAGGAGCATCTCAGAAGAAATGGCCAGGAGTTCAGCTATACATGAACTAAGGTTGGCGGTGGCTTTTCTGGGGGAGGCGTCCCTTGACATAATTCGCCTGGTGGCTCGGATCATGCAGTCGTCCGTCACAGCTAAGCGTGCCTTGTGGCTGCACCCGTGGGTAGCCGACCCTGCCTCCAAGCAGGCATGGTGCGGGATTCCCTTTGAGGGTTCCTCTCTCTTTGGGAACAAATTGGACAGTGTCATCACCCATGCCACGGGGGACAAGTCGGGATTCCTTGCCCAGGATCGTCGCCTGCTAAACCAGAAAAGAACACAGCCCAGGCAAGAATCGGATCATGCGAGGGATGCTCGCCGCTATAGACCTGCATGTGAGTTCAGGAATACTTGAAAGAAAAAACAGCCTTCGGGACAGAAGTTTTCAAAGGGAGCACCTTCGGTGGACGAGAAGCCTCTAAGTCTTTTTGATATTGTGCCTGCCCATAGCGAGTCTGGGCTCGCTTACTTACCTTTTAGCATGTCTGGGCGGCCTCGATCAAAGATTATGGGGCCGTCAAAATTGTCTCATCAGGCCATGCCTGGACATTCAGCAGCCCACCCACTCTCCGATTCGTACCCACATCCTTGCCTCACTTGGAAGAGAAAAAGCAAATCCTCCTGTCCTACGCAGACTCTCTAGTGGCTCAGGGCGCTGCAACACCAGTTACAACTGACAAAAGGTTTCAAGGGGTCTACTCGCCCCTCTTCATGGTTCTGAAGAAGAACGGCTCCTGGAGACCAGTTATAGATCTGACCCACTTGGATTCTTTCATCAAGAAAGCGAAATTCAAAATGGAGACACTACTCACAATCCGTCAGGCAATCCATCCAGGCAATTGGCTCGTGTCTATAGATCTGAGGGATGCCTACTTCCATGTGGAAGAGTTTCAGAAATTCCTTAGTTTTGCTGTAGACCAAGTCCACCTGCAATTCACCTGTCTCCCCTTCGGGCTTACGACATTGCCTTGTGTGTTTTCAAAACTCTTATTGGCTGTCGTGGCACTGATCAGGACCAGAGGTATCATTATCTGGATGAAAAATTGTAGACGGCCACTCACATTGGCTTGTCTGGCTCCGCGCTTAGGATAATTCAAAAAGGTCTATACTAATATTAATACTATAAACCCAGTACAGCTGCTCCCTATGAAATCTAAATGATTTAATTGATAGTTTAATTAAATGAGGGGCGCTAGTACCAACATGAGATACTAAATTAATTAATAGGTTAATTAATTGTATATTCTGAACTGTATAGTAGAGACTAAGAGCTTATTGAAAAAAGGTGTGCAGACACAATATAGATCTACCATGAACTAAGCTAATTAATAACTATTTAAAGTGACAATAGTGAACCACATTTGGTTACTCATACATTACAACCATTATAATGTGAATAATTAAAATTGAAAATAGGTTACAGTGTGTTTATACAAACAATAATAACACCAGACACCTAGCGTGACTCAGTGAGGTATAAATTAATTGTTACCCCAGAGATAATTAGCACACAAAAATAGAGCTAAACGAGCTCTATTTAAATTATATAATATAAATATAACAAACCCTGTACCTTGTATCACAATGTGTACAACAAAAGTTAATGATCAAACACTTGTGCCCAATCTAATATATAAAAAGTGCAAACCAACAAAATTGGCAAATAATCCCAATATCTTGGGTACATCCAAAAAACGTGAAAAATATTAAAAATTAGACAGTGTTAATTGGTATAACGCAAAGTTCATATAGTAGTCCTTGCTGTAAAACGCCACAATCACTCCTGTAGATATAGCTTGTGCACCATCACCAGACAAATTCTCGATCCACCCAATGTGAGAACCAGCAGTATTAAATGGCCTCTTACCAAATGGAGTTGATTACTTTGTTTAGAAGCAATCAAATGCGCTTTCACAGGATTGTGCCTGTACACTGAGTGACACCCTCACTCAATGGCTCTCTTCCCTCTATCAGACCAGCTCAGATGGAATGGATTGGAAACATATATGGGAATATAAAGAGAGGCGCACCTCATAGCGTAATAACGTTTTTATTTAAAAAATAGCATAAAAAAAAAATAGCATAAAAAAACGCAGCAGCCAATTGCTCACTTACATTTTCCAGTGCCTACCCGGCACTGAGGCTGCTTGCGATATGTTAAAAGATTCGATGGAGCAGCGGATCCTTCCCTCGTGGCGTGCGTCTCTAGCGTGCGTTCCACTCACCAGACAACCAGAGCCAGTATCACAGGAAGTCCAGCAATAGTGCATCCAAAGATAACAAAGTGATCAGGTACCGCCTACACCAGGAAAATGTAAGTGAGCAATTGGCTGCTGTGTTTTTTTATGCTATTTTTTAAATAAAAACGTTATTACGCTATGAGGTGCGCCTCTCTTTATATTCCCATATATGTTTCCAATCCATTCCATCTGAGCTGGTCTGATAGAGGGAAGAGAGCCCTTGAGTGAGGGTGTGTCACTCAGTGTACAGGCACAATCCTGTGAAAGCGCATTTGATTGCTTCTAAACAAAGTAATCAACTCCATTTGGTAAGAGGCCATTTAATACTGCTGGTTCTCACATTGGGTGGATCGAGAATTTGTCTGGTGATGGTGCACAAGCTATATCTACAGGAGTGATTGTGGCGTTTTACAGCAAGGACTACTATATGAACTTTGCGTTATACCAATTAACACTGTCTAATTTTTAATATTTTTCACGTTTTTTGGATGTACCCAAGATATTGGGATTATTTGCCAATTTTGTTGGTTTGCACTTTTTATATATTAGATTGGGCACAAGTGTTTGATCATTAACTTTTGTTGTACACATTGTGATACAAGGTACAGGGTTTGTTATATTTATATTATATAATTTAAATAGAGCTCGTTTAGCTCTATTTTTGTGTGCTAATTATCTCTGGGGTAACAATTAATTTATACCTCACTGAGTCACGCTAGGTGTCTGGTGTTATTATTGTTTGTATAAACACACTGTAACCTATTTTCAATTTTAATTATTCACATTATAATGGTTGTAATGTATGAGTAACCAAATGTGGTTCACTATTGTCACTTTAAATAGTTATTAATTAGCTTAGTTCATGGTAGATCTATATTGTGTCTGCACACCTTTTTTCAATAAGCTCTTAGTCTCTACTATACAGTTCAGAATATACAATTAATTAACCTATTAATTAATTTAGTATCTCATGTTGGTACTAGCGCCCCTCATTTAATTAAACTATCATTATCTGGATGACCTGCTGTCAGGGAGCAGTTGCTAGTCCACAGATCCCAGGTCATCTCCACTCTACTCGAATTCGGCTGGCTACTGAACGTGGAAAAGAGACACCTAGAACCTGCACAGTCCCTGATATTTCTCAGGGCTCAATTCGATACACTCAGGAGCACCATCTCCTTGCCCCTGGAAAAAAATCCAGTGATTCCGTACAGAGCAATATACTCCTCTCATCTCCGGGCCTCATAGTGCCTAAAATTCATCTGCACCATAGTAGCAACAACACCCATGGTAAAGTGGGCACAGTGGAAAATGCGGCCCTTCCAGAAGGGCTTCCTCAAGTAGTGGAACCCAGGGTTCTGGGATCATTCCATCTGAATAACCTCGTCCATGCGGGAGAGCCTTACTTGGTGGTTGCAGCAGAGGAACCTCCTCAACTGTCACTCCATCGCACCTGTTTCTTGGATCACCATCACAACAGATGCCAGCAACAGGGGCTGGGGTGCTCCCTGCCTGACAGAGGTAGCCCAAGGCATATGGTTCTTTCCTTCTCACAGTATAGTTTCAAATGTTTTGGAACTCTGGGCAGCGTTCTGCGCTCTACAGGCCTTTCACCACTTGACGGCGGGAGCCTCAGTCCTCCTAAGACTGGATAACACAACAGCAGTCTCATACATCAAGAAACAGGAAGGTACTTGCAGTCTCTCCCTGTTGAAGGAAGTAGAGCCTATAATGACCTGGCCTAGATGAACCTGGCCAACCTAACAGCTGTCTATCTCCCCAAAGACCAGAGCTTTCAGGCAGACTTTCTGTCGAGAGTATCTCTAGACAACAACTAGTGGGCTCTCCACCCTAAAGTCTTCAAGTGGGTCCTGTCCCTGGGAGTCACCCCTGAAGTAAACTTGTTCGCCTCCCCGTGCAACTTCAAACTAGAGAGATACTCTAGACCAGGCTTTCAGGGGAGATGCTCTGACAGACCAATGGAGATTCCACAGGGCCTATGCCTTTCCCCCGGTTCCTGTCATTCTCTGGATTCTGTCGAGGCTCAGGATGGAAGAAGCAGAGATAGTGGCAATAGTCCCGTACTGACCAAATAGGCCATGGTTTCCCCTGCTGATGCAACTCAGCTTCCGGGACCCAGTTCCTCTGCCCTCCAGACCAGACCTCCTATCGCAAGGGGCAACTGTACATCCATGTCCAGCCCATCTGCACCTGATGGTTTTGTTTTTGAGAGGGGAAGGCTGGAGGCCCTAGGTTGTCCAAGTAGGGCTATCTTCACGTTGTTAAATGCCAGAAGAGCAGGTACCAACAGGGTCTACCAGAGGTTTTGGAAAAAATTTGCAGACTACACCTCCTCTACTGCAGGGTCTTGCAATAATCCAAAGATACAGGCTATCCTGGGCTTCCTACAATCAAGCTTGGATCTCTCCTTGTCAGTCAGCTCATTGCGGGTTTAAGTCTCTGCAATTTCTGCCTTCACAGGCGTATCCTGGGCTAGACACCCTCTTACTCGCCAGTTCTCCAGAGGAGCAATAAGGCTCAGACTTTAGAGAAAGCCAAGATTTTCAAAGCGGGATCTTCCCCTTGTCCTGGATTTCTTCTCAGAAAGAGAGATGGAACACACAGATCAATTCTCTGTTTAGTAACTTTCTCTAAAAGTTGCCTTCCTGGTGGCCATAACATGAGCCAAGAGGGTCTTCGAAATCAACTCTCTGGGATGCAAGGAGCCATTTCTAACCTTTTTCCCTGATCAGGTAGTATAGCCTGGCTAATATATCTTCACTTGCCCACACACAGCGGTTGCTCGTTCTTTATCATTTACCACAGCTTTTGTCCACAAAGGTGAGTGGCTATTTTAGCCAAACACTCTCCTCTCTACCATTGGACATCGCTGGTTATTGTTACAACAATTTATATTGACGTCCCTTCACTCATTCCGCCGTTGTGGATAAGTATCTACCATTGTGTGTCTATCACCTCTTTTTTGGTGGTAACACTTATTAGCCATAGATGGTTTTGACTACACGCCTGTACTTAGCCTATGATACGCAAGCTCCTGAAGAAGCCCATCAATGCGTGTAACATGTAGAGCGATTTTCTGAGTGACCTCCGAACCTTTGTGTTTGGTACATATGGTAATATGTGGTAATAACACCGCTAATATTTATTAGAGGTGTTACGAGAGTCCTTGAGGCCACTCAATTATATGTTTTTTAATGTGTTTGTTTGCAATGGTTTTAACTTTATCCTATTAAAAATATTAAATTTTTTACCTAATATATACGTGTGCCTATAAAGTCCATGTTTCTACTCTAATTTCTTCAATCAAACCCCAAAGTATCATCTGTTTTTTACGATAATCAGGAGATTGCTCTTCCGACGTTCAGATCAACCAGAAATTACAGTGTTCATCCCCTAGATGTTGGAAAAGCTCTGAGACAGTATCTAGAAGCTACAGCTCCATTCCATCAGTCCGACCATCTGTTCGTTCTTTTTCATGGAAAGAATAAGGGTTTGCATGCCTCTTCCAGATCTATTGCAGCATGGATTGTTCAAGAAATTCAGTGGGCTTACAAAGCTAAGGGCTTAACTCTTCCAGAAGCGGTGACCGCTCACTTGACCAGAAGTGTGTCTACATCATGAACGGCTTCACGACTCGTTGCTCCAGAAGGGATTTGCAAAGCGGCCTTGTGGTCTTCAATTAACACGTTCATGGTGCACTACTGCGTAGAACCGGCCTCTTTGTCTTCTGTTAATTTTGGTTTACATACAGTATCTTGTCTGTTGACGGTGCCAATTAAACATTTTTTCTGTTGTCTAGCACTTTGTCCACCCGGGTGTGTATGGCTAGTTATTTCCCACACGTGGGCTGCCATGGAGTCAGTCTGTCAGGAAAACTGAGAATTTCCTATCAAATAGTTACTGTCATTTTCCCTTCCTGATGGACTCCATGGCAGCAGGAGTTCCCTCCCAGTGGCTACAGTAGGCTAAATTATGGAACACTGCCTCTGGTCCGGAACAAAGATTTATGGGAGAAGGGTCCTATGAAGTATGAAGGGGATTAACCCACACGTAGGCTGCCATGAAGTCCATCAGGAAAGAAAATTACGGTAAGTATTTGAGTAGCGGTACCCAAAGTTACTGACACATTGACAGCTATTAATCTGAGGACAGCTTCACAATATACAAGGTACATTTTGGAGGTTCTGACATCTTTGAATTAAACTTTTTTGAATTGTGTGTTGTTTAGGCTGGTGATACCCCACTCCATGTCGCTGCAGCTCTCAATCATAGGAAAGTTATCAAAGCGCTTTTGGAAGCTGGAGCTGACGCTGCACTTCTTAATAATGTGAGTGTATATTACTAATTATTAATGTAAGTGTATATTACTAATTATATATTTGGGGGTAGTGTTATAGACTTAGTGGTACTCCTCTTATGGTACAGAAGAACAATAGGATTACGTGACATATAGACCGGGAAGGGTATACAAAGCAAACTCCAGTTTGAGACAGCAGATCATTGGGCATTTGCTTGAGATTAAATGCTCTTTAATTAATATTTAATCATGGCACAGTACAAACTGTGTTATTCTCAGCACTCTGCTTTTATGATCAGACAGATGTAGAAATGCATAATTACTTGAACAGAGAACTTCATCTGAAGTAACGTTGCTGTCAGGATCTAGACGCATTAATGAGCAAGAATTGCAGTAGATCTGCTTCCTCCGCTGACGCACAGTCTGCAGAGTATCCATGCCTCCTTAGAGAATGACATAATTACAATGAAGGTTGAAAGCATGAGTCATGGTTGCTGGAGAGGAAAACATTGCAGTGGTGTATGCTGGGGAAACAATGTTCCGATTTTTATTTCAGTTCCTTATTTATAGAGTTTTCTATGAAATTTTTATTTACAGGCAGGCCAGATTGCATTGGACACAGCGAGACACCATAATAATTCAGATGTAGCCCTTCTCCTTACTAAAGCACCACAGGTAAGTACTGTGTAAATATTAGAAGCAGACTCCAGGCAGATATGAAATACACAAGTTAATGCAGCTCCGTAATCATTATTAAATCATAAGTGTATTTTTAAATGCAAACAGGACTTGAATTTGACCTGGTATTGGCTGCTAAGAAGCATGCTGGTAGGTAGAGAAAGCAGAGTGACAGAGGGATGAGCTCATCACTCTGCTGCTTCTCCATTCATTTTCCAGTCACAAGTCGGGGCAGGTCCAGGATGCTCTGAGCTTAGATGAAGTGGGTTTAATGGTACTGGCCAACAGACAGAGGACATCTAGTGGCAGAACAAAACACTAGAGGAGGAAATCTCTGGCTTGAAGGTGAATTTTGCTGCAAAAGCTGATTTTGTTATTATTCTGCTTTTACCACTTGCCTTCCACCCACAGTACATTTACTACGAGTGGGTGGCAGCTGTAAGTACCGCAACGTACTAGGACGTTGTGGCGCACTGGCACACTCCCTGGAGCATGCAGTGGGGTGATCCCGTGACTGCTGTATCCAGTGGACCTAGCAGATCACGATGCTCATTACCGAGCTGCTGTGAGCGGCCAGGGTATCATGTGATCACTATGACCAATCATAGCAATCACATGATTATATTGTAACCAAAACTGTATTTTTTGTTTACACTATTATTGCTTATAACAGTGATGATCACTGTTATAAGTAACTCGTGTGGGTAAAACAAGCCTTTGTGCTTTTTGAGAGGTAGGCAAGGCAGTGGAGAGGGAATGGGAGTGTAAAGGGGAGGGCTGTCGGGGTGCAGAGGTCAGAGCTTGAAGAGGTATGCAGAAGACGGGAGCTATGGAAGAGGGCTTCAGAACTGTTTGGAGGGGGGGTGCACAGTTTGCAAAGATAAGCTGTGGAAAATGGGTGGAGAGTTGAGCTGTGGACAGGGATTAGCTATGGCTAAGGGTGCAGAGGTAAGCTATTGAAGAGGGAAAGTGTGGGGAGAGGAGCTTTGGTCGGGGAGTACAGAGGTGGGCTGTGGCTGGGGTTGGGGGACTGCAGAGAAACTGCGGACAGGGGGTGCATAGGTGACTTGCGGAAAGGGGGTGCAGAGGTGAAGTGTCACAAGGGGGTGGGGAGGTATGTTGCGGACAGGGGTGCAGAGGTGAGCTCTGGATGAGGGGGTGCAGAGGTGAGTTGTGGAGGGGGGTGCATAGGTGTGTTACAGGCAGGGGGTGCAAAGATTGGTTGTGGACAGGGGTGCAGAGGTGAGTTGTGGATGGGGGTACAGAGTTAAGTTGTGGACAGGGGTGCAGAGGAGCGCTGCAGACAGTTACGGATGGGAGCAGAGGTGAGCTGTGGCTGGGGGAGTGCAGAGGTGAGCTGTGAATGGGGGGGGGGGGGGGGGGTGAAGAGGTGAGTTTCGGATGTGGGTGCAGAGGTGAGCTGTGATCAGGCAGTGCAGAGGTGAGTTGTGGATGGGGTACAGAGTTGTTATGGATGGGAGCAGAGGTGTGCTGCGATCAGGGAGTGCAGAGGTGAGTTGTGGATGGGGGTACAGAGTTAAGTTGTGGACGGGGGTGCAGAGGAGAGCTGCAGACAGTTATCTGCAGACAGTTATGGATGGGAGCAGAGGTGAGCTGTGGCTGGGGGAGTGCAGAGGTTAGCTGTGAATGGGGGGGGGTGAAGAGGTGAGTTGTGGATGGAGGTGCAGAGGTGAGTTGTGGATGGGGTACAGAGTTGTTATGGATGGGAGCAGAGGTGTGCTGCGATCAGGGAGTGCAGAGGTGAGCTGTGAATGGGGGGGGTGAAGAGGTGAGTTGTGGATGGGGGTGCAGAGGTGAGCTGTGATCAGGCAGTGCAGAGGTGAGTTGTGGATGGGGGCAGAGGTGTGCTGCGATCAGGGAGTGCAGAGGTGAGTTGTGGATGGGGACAGAGGTGTGCTGCGATCAGGGAGTGCAGATGTGAGTTGTGGATGGGGACAGAGGTGTGCTGCGATCAGGGAGTGCAGAGGTGAGTTGTGGATGGGGACAGAGGTGTGCTGCGATCAGGGAGTGCAGAGGTGAGTTGTGGATGGGGGCAGAGGTGAGCTGTGATCAGGCAGTGCAGAGGTGAGTTGTGGATGGGGGCAGAGGTGTGCTGCGATCAGGGAGTGCAGAGGTGAGTTGTGGATGGGGACAGAGGTGTGCTGCGATCAGGGAGTGCAGATGTGAGTTGTGGATGGGGACAGAGGTGTGCTGCGATCAGGGAGTGCAGAGGTGAGTTGTGGATGGGGACAGAGGTGTGCTGCGATCAGGGAGTGCAGAGGTGAGTTGTGGATGGGGGCAGAGGTGAGCTGTGATCAGGCAGTGCAGAGGTGAGTTGTGGATGGGGGCAGAGGTGTGCTGCGATCAGGGAGTGCAGAGGTGAGTTGTGGATGGGGACAGAGGTGTGCTGCGATCAGGGAGTGCAGAGGTGAGTTGTGGATGGGGACAGAGGTGTGCTGCGATCAGGGAGTGCAGAGGTGAGTTGTGGATGGGGGCAGAGGTGTGCTGCGATCAGGGAGTGCAGAGGTGAGTTGTAGATGGGGGCAGAGGTGTGCTGCGATCAGGGAGTGCAGAGGTGAGCTGTGATCAGGCAGTGCAGAGGTGAGTTGTGGATGGGGGCAGAGGTGTGCTGCGATCAGGGAGTGCAGAGGTGAGTTGTGGATGGGGACAGAGGTGTGCTGCGATCAGGGAGTGCAGAGGTGAGTTGTGGATGGGGGCAGAGGTGTGCTGCGATCAGGGAGTGCAGAGGTGAGTTGTAGATGGGGGCAGAGGTGTGCTGCGATCAGGGAGTGCAGAGGTGAGTTGTAGATGGGGGCAGAGGTGTGCTGCGATCAGGGAGTGCAGAGGTGAGCTGTGATCAGGCAGTGCAGAGGTGAGTTGTGGATGGGGGCAGAGGTGTGCTGCGATCAGGGAGTGCAGAGGTGAGTTGTGGATGGGGACAGAGGTGTGCTGCGATCAGGGAGTGCAGAGGTGAGTTGTGGATGGGGGCAGAGGTGTGCTGCGATCAGGGAGTGCAGAGGTGAGTTGTAGATGGGGGCAGAGGTGTGCTGCGATCAGGGAGTGCAGAGGTGAGTTGTAGATGGGGGCAGAGGTGTGCTGCGATCAGGGAGTGCAGAGGTGAGCTGTGAATGGGGGGGGGGGGTGCAGAAGTGGAGCTGCGATCAGGCAGTGCAGAGGTGAGCTCTGGATGGGTGGTGCAGAGGTAAGTTGTGGAGGGGGGTGCAAAGATAAGTTGTGGACAGGGGGGCAGAGGTGATTTGTGGACAATGCCTCTTTAAGACCCCTATGACACACAGCACCACATCGCTGCTTACATCCCATCCACCCCCCACCCCCCTGTGATTTCCTGTATCTATTCTCTGACAAAAAAAAGCTTGGATTTAAACAAACTGTTATTCTCTGTAAATGCGTAATATATTCATATGGTTTTAGAAAAGAATAATAAACATTATATAAATATTTCTCTAGGTTTTGCGTTTTAGCCGTGGCAGAAGTTTACGAAAGAAGAGAGAGAAAATGAAGGAGGAGAGAAGAGCCCAGTCAGTACCAAGAGAGGACATAGCAGAAGCAGACAGTAAAGTATGGATTGCACTGTAATCTTGTTTGACATTTTAATGGTCCCGCAATGCTTTTTAGAAAACAAAGATGAACTTGGCAGTATAACTGTAACAATATACTGCTGAGCTGTTAATGATTAAAGAAATGAAAGATTTTTTAAAGTCAAAGAATATGTGATTAGCAAGTTGAAATACCAGAAATACCAGAACTGGATATTTTCCTTTTATTACTATATCTGCTTAATATTGTGGCTGATGCTTTAAAATTGGAGAGAAGAAAATGAGCACACAACTGCAGTTGTTGCCAGTAGCAACCTATCAGGTTTCACCTTTCACTTTATGGAAAATTTAAACACAGATTTTGATTGGTCACTTTTATCAAGCACATTTGACTTCTTTTCCCTTTTCAGGTTTTAATGAATTAACTGTAGTGTTTAAAAGATCCTAATATATTCACATACTGTATATATGAGATATTTATATTGTTTCAGGCCAGCATTTCGGCAGCTGAGGATACTCACAGTAGTGAACAAGCACCAATAAAGCAGGGAGATGGCAAAGATGAACAGCGGCTTTCTGCAGCAGGAAATAAGCAGAGGAAGGGAAAGAGAGCAAAAACTAAAGAAAAGGTACCAAACATGCTCTATATGCCATGCTCAATTTGAACTATGATGCAGCCAGCTATGTGGGCTTTATACCAAGAAGCCTCAGTTGTGCATATATTAGAAATGTTGTAATGGAGTCTGCATTGCCACATAGTCGTGATACAGAAGTAATTGATTAATCTCATATTTGCTACACTTTAGATCTAACTAGACATGTGCAGTTCGTTTGATTCAGACAAAATCTTCGTTATTCCGAGATTCAGGAGGTATCCAAATTTCCAAATTACACTAGTAATGAATTTAAATGAATCCAAAATAACGAAACAAAATTTTGGTCGAAATTTTAATCAAATTTGAATCAGAGTTTAATCAAAAACGAATTTGAAATATAAACATATTGCTGACTATTGCTGATTTCCTTCAAAGACTATGTGTATCAGTGTTATGCCTTGTACACACAGTCGGACATTCCGACCACAAAATCCGACGGATTTTAGCCGAAACTTGTCTTGCATACACACGGTCGCACAAAGTTGTCGAAAAATCCTATAGTTCCGAATGAGGTGACGTACAACACGTATGACGGGACTACGTAGAGGCCAGTAGCCAATAGCTTTCGTCTCCAAATTTCTTCGGAGCATGCCTGGCACTTTGTGCGTTGGAATTCTCTACACACGATTGGAAAATTTCGGAAAATTTCAGATACAGCTCTCAAACTTTTTCCGGCGGAAATTCAGATGGAAAAAGTCCGATAGAGCCCACACGATCAGATTTTCCGACAACATAATGCGATCTGACTTTTTCCGTCTGAATTTCTGACCATGTGTACGTGGCATTAGAATATAGCCGTCTCCTGAAATTCAAATTGCAAAAAGAATAGAATAAAACAGAATAGAATATAAAATAATAGAATATAAAATAAAGGAATATAATTGAAAAGAATAGAATTTTTTTTTTTATAGATTTGAATAGAATAAAATAGAAAGAATAGCATTGTCTTCTGAAATTCAAATTTGGAAATAAAAAAGAATAGAGCAAAATTGAATAGCAAAGAATAGAGTAAAACAAAGCAGAATAGAATAGCAAATAAAAGAATAGAATAAAAAAGAAGAGAATAGAATAAAATTGAATATAGTTTTCTTCCAAAATTATAACTTCAAAAAGAATAGAATAACATCGAAAATAGAATAAAGCAGAACAGAAAAAATTGAGTAGTTAAAAAAATAGAATATAAAGGAATAGAAAAGAATAGAAAATAGAATAGAAAAAATAGAATAGAATAAAATATAAAAAATGAAATTGTCTTCCAAAATTCAAATAAAAAAAAATAGAACAGAATAGAGTAAAACAGAACAGAATAGAATAGAAAATAAAAGAATATACTAAAAAAGAATAGTAAATAAAGAAATAAAATAGAATAGAATAGAAAAAAAAGGAACAGAAAAGAACAGAATAGAAAAAAATTGAATAGATGAATAGAATAGAATAAAATAGAAAGAATATAACCATCGCCTGACATTTGAATTTTGAATAGAATAGAACTAGCTAATCTTCACAATGAATTTGGATTGAAAAAAGGAATAAGGAAAAGAAGCCGCCACGATCCAAATTCCACCACTGCGCCTCAGATCTGACCAAGGAAAGAGAATACAAGACAGAAGCAGCCACTTAAACAGAAATATATGAGGAAGTGGATCAAGCGTTGGTCCGATTGGACTGAAGCTTGAACAGTAGCGCTCAACTGATATAAACTGATTAAAAAATAAAGTATAATGCAATCATAAAGTAAATGAAATAACTCAATTATAATATGTACACACACCCACGTGTTAAGTGAATCATACAAAAATAAAGTGTAAGAAACAAAATATGATATATAATGTGAATTATATTCAAGGAGAGATATATTAAAAAACAATATCCCCCAAAATAGTGATAAGTTGTGCCACACTATTGCACTAATGTTCCAGCAGAAAAAATCACAACAAAAAGATAAAGTGTGTTACAATTTCCACAATCTGGAATGCTATTAAAACGTTAGTTGAGGGTAGCTACTGAACCAAGATCTGGAAGGCTAAAAAATCTCAGCTATACCGCTCAGGTATACAAAGCTCCCATATCTCTAGAGAGCACCTGGAGGAAGGTGTGGCTGTCACAGGAGAAGGGATGCATAGGGCCATTGTTCTGTGTTACCTACACAAATGTAAACTGCAGGGATAGCCATTTATCTGAGATCTCATCTCAAAAGTCAACATCTGAAGTGTGGAGCACAGCACTAAGATAGATGAGAAGTATACTAGAACTAAGTGCTTTGGTCTAATGAAACACAAGTAGAACTCCTCAACAAAGAGCAGAAACCAGAGAAGCAAAGGACACATTTGCAGATGTCAACTATGGGGGTGAAACTGTCATGTTTGAGATTATTTATCAACCAGGTACACATGAATAGTGTGTGCATGTATATGCAAGAATGGAATTAACAGATCTTTAATGCTAACTGAATCTGAAAACAAAATAGCTCCTAAACTGCCCCTGCCTATTGGAATGCATGGGAAGCACTACGAAAGCAATGCAACACGGGCGGTTTTAACCCGTTCTTCAGCCGCTAACGGGGGTTAAAAGCTCCCCGCTAGTGGCCGAAACGTGGAGCAGCCGCAGTGTGAAAGGGCTCTTAGACGGTTTATTCGTTTTTTTCGGCCAGTTAATGGGCACAAATCGGTAATCGGTTGGGACGTTTTTGAGCCAAAAGAACGAAGGACAAGTTTGGAAATTTTCTGCCAAATGAACGATAAATTGAAAGGTTAATGTGTTTCTCGTCCAAACTGCACTAAGTATATGTGAAAAAACAAACCAAAAATTGATTAATTCATGTCCATTGAACAATTTATCAGTCATTACATGATGACACTATCATTTGCTCTCACGGCTGAATGTTTGTTTTTCGAAAAATGGGTTTGAACGATTTTTCGTATAGTGTATGGCCAGAATAAGACTGAAAAAAAATCATCTGTGGCTAGATCTGAGACCCGGTAAAATTATATCAATGTATATCTGATGTGAAAGTGTTTGTCAAAAAAGAGTGAGACATGCTGTTAAATTTACCTAGAAGCTAAAGTGATAGCCAATGGGTGGATCTCTGAACAAGTTTCCTCTTACCAGAGGCACGCACCAGGGGTGTCCCATGTGTCCCTGGCTGTATGCCCTTGCAGCGTAACCCTTATCTATAGCATTACGCTCCCATCCAGGCATAGTGGGACTACACGTGGGACCCACAACAGAGAAGGTTAGCACATACGCTGATGACACCCTTTTGTACATTCACAGATGCACTTCCCATAGCCTTGTCCATTATAGAATGTGTTGGCTCCTTCTCCGGACTCAAAATCATTTGGGATTATAATCAAATACTTCCCGTAGACAGTTTCCGAACAACACGAGCCTTCCCTTACAAAGAGTGGACTGCATCAAGTATTTGGGCATACACATCTCTTGGGTGCCTGCTGATTTTACTAAGCTTAATGTGCAACCTCTGTTTGAAAAGCTTAAACACAAAACCCAGGTCTGGTCCAGGTTACCGCTAGGGGTTATGGGGCGCATAAACCTTGTCAAAATGGTACTGTTGCCCAAAATTCTTTACATGCTTTGGCACTCCCCGGTTTACTTGGTGCTTCGGCATTTCAAAGCTATGGAGGTCATACTCAAAACATTTGTATGGGGTAATAGTAGACACAAACTTCCCTGGAGCAAATTTAAGAATCCCACAGACCTGGGGGGGTGGCTTTACCAGACCTCAACTTACGTACTATATGGCAGCACAACTGTCACAGCTGTTCCATATAGACAAAACTGACAGGGCCAAATTATGATAGAACATCACTACTCTACCACTACAGGCGCATATGAGGGCTTGTGACAGCCAAGCTTCAGTTACCCCTTTTGCACAAGCATACTCCGTGACACAACTCGGCCCTTCTGACTCTGAGCTGTGGAGATCCAAGGGAGTCTTTCACCTATCCCACCTAACCCTTAATAGAGAACTGAAAGTATTTGACAGACTGAGGCCAGAGTACGGATTATAGACCCGCATGTTTTTCAGATATCTACAAATTTGACATGCTTTCAGAAGACAATTCCCAACCGCTTAATTGGACATCAACCATCAACCCCTTTATGGAGGTGATACGTAGCTCATACCCCCAAAAACAGATCTCTGTTTTTCATAGCATGTTGCTACTGCCCTCCTCTTCCAGGTCAGCTTATGCATTGAAAGTAGGGATGAGCCAAACACCCCCCTGTTCGTTTGCAGCACAGACCCTTCAGGTCTGGTATGAATTTTAAGGGGAACCCTGCGCCAAAATTAAAAAAAAATGGCGTGGGGTCCCCCCCAAAAATCCACACCAGACCCTTATTCGGCTTTTGGACACAGATTTTACAGTTTCTCCATGACACAATGGGCTCTCACCTTACCTTGCACCCTAAGCCGTGTCTTCTGGGGATATACCCAGAACCAAAAATAAATAGATTTACCATAATATTTCTGAACGAAACACTGTTATACTGCAAGAAAAGTCAAAGCAAAGCAATGGATGAGGGCCACCGCACTCGAGTTTAGTGCTTGGTTGTCAGAAGTAAACAATAGTTTATTGTATAAAAAGCTCATCTATACACATAGGGGCTGCCCATCCAAGTACACCAAAATCTGGGATTGATGGCTGCAGGCTTCAGAAACCCTCGGCTGATAGGACCATCTTACTGCTACTCTATACACCATATGTATTGAGGAAACCAAATACAAGATGTATCACACGTAATCTGACTATTTTATTGTTATAAGTGTTAACACGTGTCTCACCATGCAACTTATTATATATGGGATGTCTAATTGAAATACTTGTTGGTAAAATTGTCAGCCACACCTGACATTTCCTATGAAAATGTATTATTTGTAAATTTTTGTTTTTTGTTCTAATAAAAACCTGTTTGAATTATAAAAAAAAATAAAAAAAGTACCTAGAAAATGCTTTTGGAATATGAGATTCATGACAAATACTGACTGACAGGATGCTCAAGCTTTTTCAATTTTTTTTAGTCAATTACTTTCAGGAAATAAATAGCAATTGTGTATTACAATTTGTTAAAATATATCATGTTTAGTTATTTTTTTTCTTGATTTGACTTTGATTATTTATTTAACCACTTTGCGTCTGAAACAATTTTACATTTTTATTTAATTATTTATTTATTTATTTATAAAAAAAAAAGGTAACACATACCTTTTTCGAAGTGTATACCAAACAAGAATGTACAGAGCCATTACGTTTTTCATAGATAATGGGTTCAATCAGTGATAACATGAACTATCTGAAAATAAAATAACCAATGAGTGATCTTATGGGGGGTAAGCACAAGATGGAGAGAAACGGAAAGAGGTATGGAATAAAATAGTCAGGTGAATTGGACCAACCATTTAGCTGAAGATAAGGGGGGAAGGCATAGGGCATTTCCACAACAAACCCCTCGAATGGCAGGTCGGATAAGGAGCAGAGTCAAGTGTCCTCAAACATGAGGGCTTTACCTTCCTCTAAAAATGTAAAGTCTAGTCAGTAAAACCAGGTGTTCTTGAGGGGTTTCATGTTTATTTTGGGTGGAGAGAATAAGGTCCTCCATACTACAAACATCATCAACTTTATTTAACCAAAATTAGACTGTAGGATGATTTTGTATCTCCATTTTAGGGGAATGCATGATTTAACAGAATTCAAGAGATGGCAGAGGATAGATTTTTTAGATTTTTGGGAATTGAGGAGTGAGGCAGTAGATAGAAGGCTGCATGCAGAAGGTTTTTTACCCTATTTCACAGAATGCATTAAGGTAAAAAAAAAAACTCTGCCTTTAGAACTACTTTAATTGGAAGGCCTTCATGGAACCCGCCGTGATGGATGAAGATTGGGCTCTCAGTTTCTAAGGCTGCCCTTCGTCTGGATGGGTAAAAGAAACCCCCTTATTTACTTATTGGGGGGTGCCCTAGTGATTGTAACAATCAGTCAAGCTAGCTAGAGGCTGAACACCTGTGTGCGGTGACCACAGTGGGGAGTTTGGGCTAGCTGTGGGTGTTTGCAAAGAGTACCTTTTTTCTTGATGTCTTGGCTGTTTTTTCTTTTGGATGGTTCACGCACGAGGGTGCACCATTGCGCATTTTGGTTCACCATGGCACACGTGCATTCGCCAAAGTGCATGAGTGTTTGCGGCTGTTTGGCGACCATGGCGCACGCCGCTTCACCACAGGCATTGTGTGCACACGGAGCTGCGCATGCGCCATAGCCTCCTCTTCCCCGACAGCACAGGGATTTGTGTGTTTACACACACAAATCCCAGTGTTGGCGCTCATGCACACAATCGCACATGGCCGGTGGGGATCATGCTCGCCGTGCAGTGGGTGCACTTTACGCACCCGCCATAATATCCTTATCGGTAATCCTCTTCGGGCCCTGGACGAATTAAGTCATCGCCTCACTAATTTTTATTCTGCCCCCAACCAGTCTTCCACCCAGGGCCTAGACACCTTTCTGAATGGCTTGTCCTTACCTTCCCTATCTGAAACTCGCATATCCCTAATGGACCAAGATATACAGGTCTCTAAAGTCTTACAGTGTATCAAAGATCTGAAGGTGGGCAAGAGGCCAGGCCCGGATAGCTTTACGGCACTGTACTACAGGAAAATGGCGGATGTCATTGCCCCGTATTTAACGACTATGTTTAATTCTGTTAAAGATGGTCAATCCTTTTCATAAAACCTGTTGACCGCCAATATTGTAATGATCCCCAAATTGGACCGGGATCACTGTTCTTGGGCCAATGTCAGCACAATCTCTTTAATTAATATAGATATGAAAATATTGGCGAAGATTTTGGCCAATCGTTTGAATTCCTTCCTCCCAAGCCTGATGAAGAAGGACCAGGTGGGGTTTGTCCCACGAAGACAGATGGGTAACGCTATTAGACGGCTCCTTCAAATCCAACATATAGCTCATAGTAGATCCTTAGAGACAATGTTCTTGTCTCTTGATGTCACAATGGCTTTGACACCTTGTCATGGTCTTACTTAATGCAGGTTCTTCACCGTTATGGCTTTGGCACCTCCTTCTTGAGTTGGGTATCAGCAATCTATGACTCCCCCCAGGCTAAAGTCAAATACTATGGCTTTGAGTCGCCTCTTTTCCCCATTAACAGAGGAACCCGACAAGGGTGCCAACTCTCTCCACTTCTATTTATCCTGGCACTGGAACCCTTGGCGGAGGCAATTCGAACCCATCCAGACATAACAGGGGAAGAAAAAGAAAAACTGGCTGCGCTGGAATAATGGGAATCAATAAACCCTCCTGTTGTGTAGTCTAATAAAATATAAACTACCTTAGTGTATGATTTAGATAAAAAATCTTTTAAAGCTATCTAAATTGTGTGCACTTTGTGACAAGTGTGATATATATATAATCCAAAATACAAATAATAATAACAGAAATACTATTAATAATAACAGAAGTACATAACAGTGAATCCGAGTTCAAATATGATCGCATAGAGAACAACAGAGGTCCAACATGTGGACTAATAACAATTATGGGAGAAAGTTCTGTTCATGCAAAGGGGTCCACCACAAGGTTTAGGGTTCTACTAGTGATCGTTCTCAGTGTTGTAACATCATAACTATAGGAAGCAGGAAGCAGGAAGTGTACCAGACACTTCCTGCTTCCTATAGTTTTGCAAGGGGTTTTCTCATTTATTCAGCATCCAGGCAAACCAGCAGCACCTTGTGGGAAGGAGACAGTTTATGGAAGTTTTCTAAAGTTTAAAGTTTTGCACCCCTTGGCAAGCGGAGCAAGGTATGCAGTAAAAGAGCCAAGTGACTCCAGGAGTGATCTACCACAGTTGAAGAGTTTGGCGATTGTTTTCCAGAGGAGTTCGGATTAAAGACCCGGGCAGGGGTATATGCCATTTGCCTATCTGGTCTCTCTTAAAACGGAGATCAGATCAGCTGGTAAGCTGCCATTTTTTACCTTCTGGTGGAAGACCTCTATTTTGGCTGTCTAAATCACTTGTTTCGTGAGTGTCTGATGTTACAACACTGAGAACGATCACTAGTAGAACCCTAAACCTTGTGGTGGACCCCTTTGCATGAACAGAACTTTCTCCCATAATTGTTATTAGTTCACATGTTGGACCTCTGTTGTTCTCTATGCGATCATATTTGAACTCGGATTCACTGTTATGTACTTCTGTTATTATTAATAGTATTTCTGTTATTATTATTTGTATTTTGGATTATATATATATCACACTTGTCACAAAGTGCACACAATTTAGATAGCTTTAAAAGATTTTTTATCTAAATCATACACTAAGGTAGTTTATATTTTATTAGACTACACAACAGGAGGGTTTATTGATTCCCATTATTCCAGCGCAGCCAGTTTTTCTTCTTCTTGTATTTTGTGTGTATCTCACATAAGGTTGCAGCAGGAATTTATTATATTTTTTTCACAAAAGACTTAAAACAATATGTTTTCACATTAAGTTACTTATATAGTATATGTGTTAACTTTTTACTAGTTTAGACAGCGCTGTTACTCCAACAATTATAACAGGGGAAGAAGTAGCGGGTACCTCGCACAAAATATCATTGTTCGCGGACGATATCCTGCTGTCCATAACTAAACCTAGAATCAACCTCCCTAACCTACTTTCTCTCTTAAATACCTTTGCGACATTCTTGGGCCTATCCGTCAACCCTGCCAAATCTAAAGCTATGTCGATCAACCTTCCACCCTCAGAGCTGGCATCCCTACAAACTGCATTCTCCTTTCAGTGGTTGCCTTCATTGCCCTATCTGGGGATTAGGCTTAAGCATCATACACACAATCGGATTTTCGTTCGGGAATTGTGTGATGACTGGCTGTTTGCCTAAAATCCGAACATTAGTACGCTCCATCCGACAATTGTTGTCCAACTTTCCGCCAACAAATGTTGGATGGCAGGCTAGTAAATTTTCAGCGGACAATGGTCTGTTATCAGATTTTCCTATCGTCTGCAAACAAATCTGTCACACAAAAGTTGAAAGTACAAGCACGCATGCTCAGA
This sequence comes from Lithobates sylvaticus, assembly GCA_028564925.1. Taxonomy (NCBI): domain Eukaryota; kingdom Metazoa; phylum Chordata; class Amphibia; order Anura; family Ranidae; genus Lithobates; species Lithobates sylvaticus. The sequence goes on along the minus strand of CM053028.1, from coordinate 301,263,130 downwards.
ATCAATGCTCACCAAACACAACATTAGCAGAAGGTGCCTAAAGGGTGGCGCTCAAGAGCTGAAATTCCTCTTAGTACATCACTACATTTGTGTTTGTTGGCCGACAATTGTGTACCGTTTGTATGCAAGACAAGTTCCCGACACACGCCCTTCGGACAAAAGTCTGACGCTTTGTTGGCCAACAATCATATTGTGTGTACGAGGCTTAACTCCAATGTATGCAGGACTTTATCAAGTCAATCAACGGTGGCCTCTCGGTTCACTTATTACACTGCAGCAGGCATAGCCCCATTATCTCATCTTTATAAAAAACATCAAATGCCATTGTGGGCCACCATTGATGTGGGACTCGATTAAATACTCAGAGGGCCTGATTTCTCCTCATTTTCCCTTACTTCGCCTCCTTCATTGTTCTCTTGGTGGACTGAGAATGGTTTTGTTGATATCCACTCCTTGTTCACCCCCACCAGGATAATTTTATTTGCAGCCCTACATTCCTCACATGATATCCCCTTTCGAGAGCATTACAGCTGCCTACAGCTTTGACACTTTCTCCAACAACTTATAAAGTCTCGACCCATCCCTTATACTTTGACCCCCTTTGAAAACTATTGTAGATCCCCAATCTTCTGGTTTAATCTCTTTAATATATGCAGCCATAATTGGTTCCAAAAAAAAACACTGAAACCTTACCATCTCCAATGGGAGACAGAGCTCGGGAAACAGCTGGACCCGGAAGACTGGCAGGTCATGACTATTGCAATGTCCAAATTCTCCAAGAATGTTTTCTTCTTGGAAAATGCTTATAAAGTATTTTACAGGTGGTATTACACCCCAGCCAGATTGGCAAGTTTTATTCCATCCTATTCTCCCTTATGTTTCTGTGGATGTTCTCTAGAGGGTACTATGGTGCACATTTGTTGGACATGTCTGAAGGTGTGCAGATTGTGGGCAGGGTCTCCACACTCCTTTGCAACTTATTCCACACCAATCTAAAGAGAGACCCCTTTAAAGGTTCTTCTGTGAAAGCCAATTGCAGAACTGCTTCGCCCGGAATGTCAGTTGGCATTGCACCTTTTTACTGCAACTAAACTAACCATAGCGAGGGCTTGGAGGACACCGATTCTCAGTTTTGTTGCCATCGGTTTAGACATTAATGGCTATGTGTTGAGTTATTTTGAGGGGACAGCAAATTTACACTGTTATACAAGCTGTACACTCATTACTTTACATTGTAGCAAAGTGTAATTTCTTCAGTGATGTCACATGAAAAGATATAATAAAATATTTACAAAATGTGAGGGGTGTACTATACAGTGATATACTGTATATATATTTATATAATAATTGTGAGTGCTTGAGTGATAGTTATCATCTGTATATATATATATATATATATATAGATATAATTAGATATATCTATATATATATATATATATATATATCTATATATATATATATATATATATATATATATATATATATATATATATATATATATCTATATCTATATCTATATCTATATCTATATATATATACATATATACAAACACACAATAATGCAGCTCTCACCATTTACATATTTACCTTCCAGACCTTCCTAGTAATGGCATGTGTCAGCAGTGCAGCTTCAGGAGGGGCAGGGCTATAACACCTAATATCCCCATTCCTCTTAATTGGCTACTGAAATTCTCTCTGCCCCATTACCCTTTGGCAGGTACAATGGAGTGGATTAAGTAAAAAAATAAATAAATAAATATAAATATATAAATATATATATATAATATATATATATATATATATATATATATATATATATATATATATATATATATATATATATATATATATATATATATATATATATATATATATATATATACAATTGTAAACACAGGCACCCCTTTATGGAGTGCACCTATAGACAGATGCATACTGTGTTGAGTCTGCCACTGTTTGACATATATCAGCCAGAATTATATCTGTCTGTTTACAGCCAAGCTTGACATGGGCCCATCAGCCCACTTTGAGTAGTTGGAATAAAGTAAAAGTGTAATGGATATTGGGCTGGAAAGGCAGCTGCTGTGGGTCCCTGGATATACTTGGGCCATGGGCAAATCAGCCTTGTGCATTAAGAGCTATTACTTAGTTAGCTGGGAGCATGGAACAATATAAGTTTAAGGGAAAAAATTAGGAACAATTTTATTTAAGCCTTGGTGCTCAAACCCAAACAAAACCATCTAGCCAGGGCAGTGAATGTTAAATATAACTAGTACAGGGAGCATATTTGTGGAAGCAAAAAAATAAAAAATTGCTTTAAACCATAAACATTACAAGTGCGCATACGAACACAAAAAAAGCAACGTTTCAGGTCACACGGATCCTTCCTCAGGCTGGGAGCATATGTATGAAACTTGATATTCCATGTGGGATCTGTGGTCATGAGGATAAAGATGGATTCAGCAATAAGTGGACAAGGCTATAAACGATATTTGACTGATGCCAGTGTTGAAGTGCCTAAACGAACTATACGGCGATGGAGAGTCAGGTAAGCCGCATTATTGGAGGGTTTAGTAATGAAAGATTTAATGGCCATATAATTGGGTATTAAAATATTAACTCTACTTTCTTAATTAAAAAAACAGAACTGCTGAGCATGAACATCTTGTTAGAATAGTAGATGATGCTACCAATGAATCATCAGGTCAAAAGCAAATGCCCATCTACAACAAAGGTAAAATATGTTTTCTTTGCCAATACCAAATTATACGTATAATCCTACTACAAAAAACATTATTATAACTGCTGAATGAGAATGACATGATCGGTGAATAGAGCTCTCTATTTGTGCATATTTGAAGTAGTAAGAATTAAAGAAATCTCGTTGGAAATATCTGTGGAAACCAGGGCTGGATTCCCCACAAGATCACCAAGGCCATGGCTTTGGGGCAGCAGGGAGCAGAGGGGAGGCACAGCTTGTCAGTCTATTAAATAGATTCCACCAAATCTCCATCACCTCTGCAATTATTAGAGATCTCAATTACGCAGGTACATCACTGTCAGCGAGAGGGAGTCCCTGCTCCAATGCTGCATGGAAACATCAGCCAACAGTGCCGACCCTCCACTCCCTGCTCCAACGCTGAAAGAAAACATCAGCCAACAGTACCACCTCCCACTCAACGATTCAACGCTACAATGAAACAGCCGATACTGCCACCCCTCCACTCCCCGTTCCAACGCTGCGCGTAAACATCAGCCGACAGTTCCGTACCTCCATTCCCCACTTCAACACTGCAAGGAAACATCAGCTGACAGTACCCCCCCTCCTCTCCCCATTTCAATGCTGCATGGAGACATCCGCATCCTCAAAGCCCCCAATCACAGTGGAGGTAATAGAGATTCAGTGGGATCCACCCAAAAGACTAAAGCTGTCAGTAAGCAAGTGGCTGCCTATTAAATACATCCATGACTATCACCTGCAGTGATTAAAGGCCTCAGCACTGCCTACAAAAGATTCTGATGCCTCCATGCAGCGCCAAATACAGGAGCAGAGAGGTGACACCTCTGGACAACATTTCCCCCACGACAGCACCAAGATCCTAACTACTGCAGATTTGGTGGGTAGGGAGAGCGCTGAGGAATCTGGCCTTGGGGCAGCAGAGAGATTAAATATGGACCTGGTGGAAACCTTGCTGTATCCTATATAGATGACTGCTGCCAGTTAAAATGCAAATTAATGAACTTGTGGCAAGTTTTAAAGGAAAATGCATTTCTTTTAAAAATGACTGTACCAATATGGAGCAAGTCTTTATTCTGTGAGTTTTTTTCATTCAAATCTTTATGAGGTTTTTAAATGTTTTCAACGTGGCGGGTCATTATTAATAATGGGAAACTGTATTCCCTTTTTTACCTACCAAGGCACTCAGATCTTTACATTTAGGCCGACAGGCCCTCCTAAAGCAAACTTTGTGTACACTGGACCATTAGAAAAGTTAGATATTACAACACATTTTGCATCATTTCTCACATACGTTTTTAAATAAGTGATAGTCAGCTAGTATCAGTATTTGTGGATTTTGTTAATGCTATATGTATGCTCTTAAATACACTTAAATTTCACTATGGTTTGTTTTATAGAAAGGAGTGACAGTGTTGCCAGTTCTGCTATAGGAAAAGATGATGACCATCAAGAGGTAGAAGCAGTGAATGGCAGCAACATGGCTGGAGTCCATCTTCATGCAGATAATGCACTCTGTGACGAAGAGCAAGATTCAACTACAGCGCAGGACACTGATGTTAATAATAGTGCAACTACTGTCAGCAAAAACAATAATACCTGTATGTTTGCTTTATGCATGACAACAGAAAATGCAAATGAGGATAGTACTGTCAACCAGAATGATCACGTTGTAAAGCAAGAGCAAGGTGCACTTAATGCAAACTCTTCAGCAGAAACATGGCTTAACATTTTCTGCTGCTGAAGACATAGCAACACTGATAAACACTTTAAATGGAAGCAACATTGTCCCTGCATCCAAGTTCCTGTTAAAAAAGTCTTTAAATAAAAACAAGACATTGAAAGACAAATTGTTTGTGTGCCGACTGCTTTACCTACATTGGTAAAACTGATTCAGACATGTGCAGCTGCAGTTATTGTGGTTCCATGTACAGCTGCAATTATGACAAACTAAATGAAGCCTATTTTATGTACTTGCTAATTAAGACACACTTTCAGACCATGTTAAGCCCCATACACACGGTCGGATTTTCGCATGGATTCTGTCCGATCGGACAATGCTGTCGAAAAATCCGACCGTGTGTATGCCGGATTGTCCGACGGACAAAGTCCTATCTCCTGCTGGATAGATTTTTGGACAACAAGGTCCGATCACACCAAATCCGATCGTGTGTATGGTAGTCCGACGGACAAAGTGCTACGCATGCTCAGATCACATTACAAGACCAAAGCTATTGGCTACTAGCCTCTACGTAGTCCCGTCGTAGGCAACAAACGTCACCACGTTCAGAATGATCGGATTTTCCGACAACTTTGTCCGACCGTGTGTACGCAAAACCAACATCGGACAAAGTACGACGGACATGATCCGACGGACCTGGTCCTCGGATAATCCGCGCGTGTGTGTATGGGGCTTTAGAGAACACTGATTTTTACGATATTATCTGTGCAACCTGCGAAACCAATAGCAATGGTTTCATAAAGTACATAACAGACGGTAAATACCGCTCTATTACAGAAAACATCCAAGGTAGTTTTCTAACACTTTCATTCAACTGTGATAGTGTCCCAGTTTTCAAGTCATTTAAGTCCAGTATGTGGCCTACTTTGTGTGTCATTAATGAAGTACCCCTGTCAGTCCATAAAAGTAATGTTTTATTGGCTTCCCTGTGGTTTGGTCGGTCTGATAAGCCACCAACGAGTGTTATCCTCACACTATTTGTCAATGGAATAAAAACCTTATCAAGAGATGTATTTCATTGGAAATATAATGGTGCAACCATGTTAATCAAGGTGTTTGCACTATTGTTCACATCTGATGCTGTTGCCCTCCCCTTAGTCCAAAAATGTAACCAATTTAATGTTGCTTATGGATGTGGTTTCTGTTTGCAAGAAGATGAAGTTGTCCAAAAGAGGAAGGGGCACTACACGGGTCTATAACTTTGAGCAACCACATCTAAGACAGGCACAGGGAACTCTTCAGCATGCAGAGATGGCTACACATCAAGGCAAACCAGTATTTGGTGTAAAAGGCATCTCACTCTTGTTTGACTTGCCCTATTTCAATGTTATTAACTGTGTGGTACCAGAGTACATGTATTGTGTACTTTTAGGGGTTGTAAGGCAACTAGTAACGCTCTGGATTGATACCAAGTTCCATTCCAAAGACTTCTACTTGTGGGGATGCAGCGTAGTGAAATAAATTGTCGTTTGCTGCAGATAAAACCTCTATGCAATGTACCACGATCTATAGAAGTTTCGGAAGGCACATGAGTGGCTTTCATGGCTGTTATACTATAGTGTACCTTTTCTGTGGGGACTAATGCATGAACAATATTTTGTGCATTGGTGTAGGCTCGTTTGGGGAATTGGATTGCTTTCCAGTGAGTGTGTAAGTACTGCGGATTTAGCCAGTGCACAACAAATGTTGGAAAAGTTTGTTTCTGACCTGGAAACACTCTATGGCAGCTGTCATTAAATGGCGGCCCGCTGTCTGAACACGGACCAAGCGATGCTCCTGTCCGGACCGCCAGGCTGCCACATCCCTTCTCCGCAGTCATTGTTTGCTGGGACCGCGAACATCCCTGCAACCAATGACGTTGTGTGTGTGCCCTGCCCCCTGCTGTTTACTCTTTCACGGCTCCCGGCCGCCCCGCAAGGTGAGACGCAATGTCCCGTGCACATCCCCGCCCCCTGCTGCTCGTCATCTTGTGTTGCGACTCCCTGCTCTCCATCGGCCGGCTGCGAGGTACGATGTTATATGCGCACCCCACCCCCTTCAGCTGGTTATCTCGGCTGGCTCCCGCTCCCTGCCTGCCTCAAGGTATGTGGGGTGTTTACAGGGGCACTGTGATGGGCACATTTAATGTAAGGTTCACTCTGATATGCTCAACAATATTTGCCCATCAGAATGCCTCTTAACATCAAATATGCCCATCAGAGTGCCCCTTAACATCAAATATGCCCATAAGAGTGACCCTTAACATAAAATATGCCCATCAGAGTGAACAATAACATAAAATAAGGGGCAATCTGATGGCCATATTTTATGTTAAGGGGCGCTCTGATGGGCACATTTTATGTTAAGGGGTATGCTGATGGGCATATTTTATGTTACGGGGTACTCTGATGGGCACATTTTATGTTAAGGGGCACGCTGATGGGCACATTTTGTTGTGCTCATCAGTGTGCCCCTTAACATAAAATGTGCCCATCAGAGTACCCCTTAACATACAATGTGCCCATCAGAATGCCCCTTATTTTATGTTAATGTTCACTCTGAAGGGCACATTTTATGTCAAGGGCAAAGATGATGGGCACATTTTATGTCAAGGGGCACAATGATGGGCACATTTTATGTTAAGGGTCACGATGATGGGCACAACAAAATGTGCCCATCAGCATGCCCCTTAACATAAATGTACCCATCAGAGTGCCCTTAACATAAAATGAGGTGCATGCTGATGGGAAAATGTCATGTTAAAGGGGCACGCTGATGGGCACACATGTTAGTGGGGGCACACTGATGGGCAAATATTATGTAAGGGGGCACTCTGATTGGGACACCTGATGTGATGGGGACACCTGATGTAGGGGGGTACTCTAATAAGATCACCTGATGTAAAGTGGCACTGTGATGGGGACACCTGATGTAAGGTGGCACTTTGATGGGGGACACCTGATGTAAGGTGGCACTTTGATGGGGACACCTGATGTAAAGGGGCACTCTGATGGGGACACCTGATGTAAAGGGGCACTCTGATGGGGACACCTTATTTAAGGGGGCACTCTGATGGGGACAGCTGATGTAGAGGGGCACTCTGATGGGCACACCTAATGTAAAGGAGCACACCTGATGTGATGAGGACACCTGATGTAAAGAGGCACTCTGGTGATGGCACCTAATGTAAAGGGGCACTCTGATGGGGACAAATGATGTAAATGGGGGCACACTGATGGGAGACACCAGATGTAAGGGGGCCTACTGATGAAGAAACCTGATGTAAGGGGGCACTTTGACAGGAATACCTGATGTAAAGGGGCACTCTGATGGGGACACCTGATATAAGGGAGTACTCTGATGGTGACAATTGATTTATGGAGGTAGTCTGATGGGGATACTCAATGTATTGAATTACTGTAGTAGGGGCACCTGCTATAAGAGGGAACACTATTGGGGACATTTACAGATTATTAGAGTGTGTGGAGGAAACAGTAAGAAAAGCACGGCTTGCACCAAAAAAAAGGAAAGAAGACGCGTGCAATCTGTCATGGCACAGACTTGTGATTCAGACCTCGGCGGGAATTTTTTTTTAGTGATCGGACCTCCATGAATTTGAATTCACTACCCTTGCTCTATGGGCTTAAGCATGTTTCTTTCAACATACCCTCTTATGTTCATATTACTCATGGTGTGACAAATTGGGCTCCACTATGGGCACAGTCTGTATTTCAGTTTGAAGCATTCAATGGTGTACTGTTACGATTGATAAAAAGCTCAAATGCTGTTATCATGCAGATATGCAATTCATATCTGAAAATCAGATATATGCCTCTTTATGAGAAAGAAGTCATGCATAGTGCTATCAAACCCATTAAAAGATTGTATACAACCATAAAAGACAATGGCAAAGAAGAAGTGTGTTACTTGGAGGATTCAGTCCAGGCTCTTGGTCCTTACAAAAGACGTCCAGTGAGACGATCACATTTTATTGCTTTGCACAGTGTTTAAGAACTTGTTAAACAAAATATGATCGCAAGACACTACAATCGTGTGGCAGTAAACAAAGTAATTTTCTATGCAAGCTCAAACAAGTGAATAACTTTGTGGAATAGTTCCACAGCAATTTTAAATAATGGGGATTTCTTTACTGTTGAATCTTATCTTGTGCTTGATAATTCCAGTACTTGTTTTGCAATTGGCAGGTTTCTGTCAGTTGCTTGTGACTGTGCTGCTATTTGCAGGGATAGAGAAGTCAAACTGGGGCATTTAGTTCTCATGAAAATAGTTCCTGGCCATCTTGTGGCAATACCAGCTTCATCCCTCAAGAAAAAATGTGTGTTTATTAAAACAACAAATGCGCACTACGCTGTAGTGGGCTTGCCAACAAATCTGTATCACTATAATGGATGATGTCCAAATATGAGAGAAGAACCCCACTCCGGGGGGTCTTATATTTGGATTTATTGCATGTCTTGTACAGAAATTGTGTGGGAATGTAAAATAGATGTGAGCGTTGTATTTGCTTTTTATTAAATGGATGTGTTTGAAATCTTATAAAAAATAAAATATTTTATTTAAATCTTTTGTTTTTGATTATTTTTAAGTTTTAACCCCAGCCCTGGAAAAATTTACTCCCTTCCTGACCAGAGCACTTTTTGCGATTCTGCATGGCTTCGCTTTAACTGACAATCGCGCGGTCATGTGACGTGGCTCCCAAAATAAATTGACATCCTTTTTTGCTGCGGTTTTTATTTTTTGCGCTATAAACAAAAAAAGAGCGTCAATTTTGAAAAAAACGCATTATTTTTAAATTTTGCTATAATAAATATCCCCCCAAAATATATAAAAAAAATAATAATTTTTTCCTCAGTTTAGGCCAAAACTTATTATTCTACATATTTTTCGTTAAAAAAAAAATCGCAATAAGCGTTTATTGATTGGTTTGCGCAAAAGTTATAGCATTTACAAAATAGGGGATAGTTTTATGGCATTTTTATTAATATTTTTTTTTTACTAGTAATGGCAGCGATCAACGATTTTTATTGTGACTGCGACATTATGGCGGACACATTGGACATTTTTGACACATTTTTGGGACCATTGTCATTTATACAGCAATCAGTGCTATACAAATGCACTGATTCCTGTGTAAATTACACTGGCAGTGAATGGGTTAACCACTAGGGGGCAGTGTATGGGTTAAGTGTGCCCTGGGGAGTGTTTCTAACTGTGGGGGCATGGCTAACTGTGACACGTCACTGATCTCTGCTCCCGATCAGAGGGAGCAGAGATCAGTGACAGTGTCACTAGGCAGAACGGGGAAATGCTTGTTTACATTAGCATCTCCCCGTTCTTCCTCCACGTGAGAAGATCGCGGGTATCCCCGCGGTGATTGAGTCCGCAGGACCCGCGACCCTAATCACGGAGCTTGCCGCAGGCACGTGCGTGCCTGCAGTCCGCCTCTTAAAGGGCAACGTACAGGTACGTTAGTTTGCCTGTACGAGCCCTTCTGCCGACGTATATCAGCATGAGGCAGTCGGCAAGCGGTTAAAAGAGTAAAAAAAACTGTATTAAAATGGGAGTGGGTCTCTTAGAAATGTATTCAGAATGTTATCTATGTTATAGGTTGTTTTTTTTTTTTGTGTTTTTTTTACAGTACTTTCCAAGTAAATTTTACAGTATATTTCTTTGGAAATTAAATTTTTGGAATGTATAAACAAATATATTTAAATATATATGTTGAAATACTTTTTTATTTATTAAAAATGTCTGAATTTTTTTTTTTAAATTGCATTTTCAAATATGTCTTTGAAAATACATTTAATCTACATTTTTGGAATGCATTTAGAAATTATATAAAAATATATGTTAAAATTACTTTTTGATATGTTAAAAAATATATATATTTTCAAATATATGTCTGTGGAAAATAAATTTAAATAGCATTTTTGGAATGAATTTACAAGTATATTTAAAAATATATGTTTAAATCTATTTTTTTTAGATGTTCAAAAATATATGGATAATATTTTAAATATATATATTTTTAAATATATGCTTTTGGAAAATATATTCAAATGTACATTTTTAGAATACATGTTAAAATATATTAGTGCAGGCCAATATATTGTAAATATATGTACCATATATATATTTGTTTCTAAATATATTGGAAATATATTTTCCTTCCATATGGACATTTCCCTGCAATGGTTTACAATGGGTTGATACTAAGAGTAGAAGCTGTTCATTTACTTTATTCAAAACACCTACACAAACTACACAAAAACAATTATCCAATAGTTAATAATGTGGTTGGTTCCACCCCACCCCCTCAAGAACGGGCACAGGTGGGCCAAATCTAAATGATATAAACATAGATATATGAATAACCCACATATTTTGCTCAAATGTAAGGCAGAATAAGATGAATCTGGATAGAAAATTACTTAAGATTGGGGCCCCAAATTATATCAAATAAACCCCCAGAAGGGGATATTAAAGGCTAGGCTCAGAGACCAAAATCAATGGACGTTTTTCAAACAAAGAGAAGAGAAGAATTCCCAAATTTTACTAAGGTCACAAAAAATACAAAAGAAATATAAACCCTTGGTCAAATCAAAGACTAAAAAAGTTATTTGGAAACCATTTAAAGAAAAAGACATACAAGACATTCCTACCATCATGTCCTCGCGTAGTTAGGGTCATGCGGACATGAAAGGGAAAGAATTAAAACACCAACTGTGTCCCCACCCTTATAGTCTTTGTGTCCCCCCAAGAACCGCCCCTTCCACCGTTGGAGTTGTGGGAAAATCCTGCCAAGATGTCAGCCAGGCCAAAACTACCAGGTGGAGGGGGAGGTTCTCTCCCCACAAGTGCGGGGTAAGTGGCAAAACGCTGCCACCATGTGCCATATGGAAGGGACTGAACCGGAAGCCACATCAACGGAAGAGACGTCATTCCAAACCAAAAGATGCACCACAGATAGAACCCCATCGCCATCTGTGCTTCACAGAGGAGCACAATCGAAGGCCAGAAGCACAAGCAAAACCCATATCCAGGTATCCAGGCCATGGCAAACCTGTGAGTAGCCATACAAGTGGGGACAAAGGTTGGGGGAAGGAAAAACAACCAGACCCAGCCACCAATCTCCCACATATACCCACCAATCAACCAAATATCAATTTCCTTTAAAAAAAGTAAAGAAAGATATTGAAAACAAAAGTCAATCACACAACTAATTAAACAAATACAACTAAACATTCCCCTCTCTTCTATCTCATCCAAAGGGAGTCACCACTAGGTGAATCTAATTGATGCGAGTTTGCAGGTGCCAACTATAAAACCCTTAAAATTCTCAAATAATTGGAGGATGAAGGTGGACCTGTCATTGGGGAAGTATTGGGTAAACACTAAATTACCAAAAGTATTGGGACGCCTGCCTTTATACGCACATGAACTTTAATGGCATTGGCTTCCCAGTCTTAGTCCATAGGGTTCAAGATTTAGTTGGCCCACCCTTTGCAGCTATAACAGATTCAACTCTTCTGGGAAGGCTGTCCACATAGTTTAGGAGTATGTCTATGGGAATGTTTCACCATTCTTCCAGAAGCGAATTTGTGAGGTCCACTGATGTGGATGAGAAGGCCTGGCTTGCAGTCTCCACTCTAATTCATCCCAGAGGTGTTCTATCGGGTTGAGGTCTCTGTGTAGGCCAGTCAAGTTCCTCCACCCCAAACTCGCTCATCCGTGTCTTTATGGACCTTGTTTGTGCACTGGTGCTCAGTCTTGTTGGAACAGGAAGGGGCCATCCCCAAACTGTTCCCACAAAGTTGGAAGCATGAAATTGTCCAAAATGTCTTGGTATGCTGATGCCTTAAGAGGGGCCAAGCCCGACCCCTGAAAAACAACCCAACACCATAAATACCCCCTCCACCAAATGATTTTTTTGAGGAGAGGCAGGAGGCCCTGGTACCCTATAGAGATTACAAGAAAAAACCTACGAAGTTCCTAATTCAAAAAAAATACATAAGTTGGTAATGAGGGATGTGAAATAGGATTTCATGTAAAAAGACCAGCTTTGTCAAGAAGTCAGTTACAGGCACTGCAATCACTTTTGAAACATAAAAATCTAGTCATTAAACCATCCGATAAGGGGGGTAATATTGTCGTTATGACACAGGATCAATATGTAGGGATGTGTGGAAAAATTTAGAAAAATACCACTTGGTAACAGAGGGTACCACCTACTATTGTTTCTCATTTTCAACACTCCTTTTTTGAGATCATAAATACAGCATATAAGGAGTGACTAATTAGCAAGGACGCAAGATTTTTTGCAGCTTAAACATCCTATCACCCTTACATTTTATGCCCTTCATAAGACCCATAAAAATGAACGAACCTCCGGTTAGACCAGGGGTCTCAAACTGGCGGCCCTCCAGCTGTTGCAGAACTACAAGTCCCATGAGGCAAGGCAGGGCTGACAGTAAGGCCCCTTTCACACTGGGGCGGTTTGCAAGCGCTATTGCGCTAAGAATAGCGCCTGCAAACCGACCCGAAACAGCTGTTGCTGTTCCTTCAGTGTGAAAGCCCGAGGGCTTTCACACTGAAGCGGTGCGCTTGCAGGACGCTCAAAAATGTCCTGCAAGCCGCATCTTTGGCTCGCTATAGGAGCGGTATATTTACCGCTCCTATAGCGCCCGGTCCCATTGAAAACAATGGGGGAGCGCGCCGAACCCGCCCGCAAAACGCCGCTATAGCGGCGGTTTGCGGGCGGTATTGACCCTTTTTCGGCCGCTCGCGGGGGGTAAAAACACCCCGCGAGCGGCCGCAATGCGCCGCTAAAACGCCAGCTTTAAATATAGCGCCGCTTTACCGCCAGCGCCCCCACCGCTCCAGTGTGAAAGTAGCCTTACAAACATGACTTCAATAGGCAGAGGCATAATGGGACTTGTAGTTCCGCAACAGCTGGAGGGCCGCCAGTTTGAGACCCCTGGGTTAGACCAATCGTATCTGGTATACAAACTTTGACATATAAACTTTCATATAGCGAGTAAACTCATTTTTTGCGCCCCCATGTGGAGAGTTTACTCTCATATTTGAAGGACATAATCTACTTATTAACAATTCTTGATAATTTTCTTAGATTGACATTGAGATAGTTGATTCTAATAAATCAACTATTGATTTACCATTACTTTTTTTAGATGGACTTTAATCTATCATCAAAGTTTATATGAAAGCATATTCTCAGTCCTGAAAAAGCGGGATTACCACGAAACACATAGATTGAACACAATACAGCGTGTTGAGATACTTTTTACTTTCAATTGCATTTTGATTGCAGTTAACAAGAAGACCCTTCTTATTGCTTAACCACTTGCTTACTGGGCACTTTCATTCCCTTCCTGCCCAGGCCAATTTTCAGCTTTCAGCGCTGTTGCACATATGAAATGTTTATAATTTTCTTCACACAAAATAGAGCTTTCTTTTTGTGTGATCTTTCTTTTGTGTGGTATTTAATCACCACAGGGTTTGTTATTTTTTGCTAAACAAGCAAAAATAAGACTGAAAATTTTGAAGGAAAAAAAAAACGTTTTAATAGTTTGTTATACAATTTTGCAAATAGGTAATTTTTCTCCTTCATTGATGTGCGCTGATGAGGCTGCACTGATAGGTGGCACTGATGAGGCTGCACTGATAGGTGGCACTGATGAGGCTGCACTGATGAGCGCTAATGGGTGGCACTGATAGGCGGCACTGATGGGCGCTAATGGGTGGCACTGATCAGAAAGAAAAAAATACCCTTCATATGTCAAATACGATGCAAAAATGAAAATGATACAACGCACAATGAAACTTGTATCATTTTAGTATACTACCATGCACACAAACCTGCATTGTTTTTTTGCATTCTCTGCATCCTAGAAAATATCTTGTGAGGTAACTTCCTGTTTTCTTGTTCTCTCAGATCTCAGCTCTTTCAGATCCAACTTCACCTGCTGATCAGCAATTGTTCTGTAGTGGGCAGCAAACAGGACACAACCACAGGAGAAAGAGCAAGCACAGAGTCCCATCTCCACCATTTCTTCCTCACGAAGCTCGGGCATACCAGCTCTACACACTGTACAGGGGAAAGGATGGCAAAGTTATGCAAGTAATGTCATAAAATCATGGATACTACATGTACAAAATGAATAAATGGCATTAAAACAAAAGTGCAGCTCAGGACACAGTAAAAATAAGTTTTTGTTTGTACTTAATTTCTTCAGTTTGTCCAATTTTGAGGCAGCTGTGAAAATTCTTCATATACTGTAAAATAAATTCATCTTTTTTGTTATCTCTGTCAGGTTACACATAGAGCAGTGGTAATGTCCAAAGTGCAGTTAGGCCTTGTTCACACAAGTGTACTACAGTGTACACCTATGCGAGGGCATAAACTGAACAGGCACAGATGTAAAAAACTGACATCTCTCCCATTCAGCTCTGACTGGACTGCTGATCCCCTGCTAAACGGAGTGGAATAGCAATGTTAAACAGCCCTTAGGTCAATTTCACATGGGCATACTTATGCACACACCTGTGTGAGGACCGTGGCATCCGTGTCAGGTAATCCCGATCCTGTCAACTGGGACACAGCAGCTGTGTCGCAATTTGACACCCTGTGGGAACGTACACTGCGTTCGGGGACCCACACAGATGTCAAATTGGGAGCAGTGGCTTTGTCTGTGCAGCCACTGCATCCCAGTTGATATAAATGGGACTGCCTGCACATGGATGCACAGAACACCTGTGCATCCTGTGCAGGCAAAAGACAGCCCTCACACGGGTGTATGTTTAAACGGGTAAACTTCCATACATCATTTTTACATATAGCTAAGCCTATAATAAGGCTTACCTATGGGCACCGTAAATATCTCCTAAATGTGCACCGTTTAGGAGATATTTACTGTAGATGCAGCCGGTGACGTCACCGGGGCATGCACTCTGAAGGAATGGCCACCTGGGCTGTTCCTTCAGAGTCCTGTACCACAAATGGCAGCTCCCGCGTGCATACGCGGGAGTGATGTCATCGCGGCTTTGACCACAGCTAGGGACCGGGTGAAGATGGAAGCACCTTCATCTGTGACAGAGCGTTGCTGGAGGGGCTGGAGGGGCTTTGTTCTAAGGCAAGTTTCACATAATGTGCTAGTATGCGATGCATACTAGCACATTATGACATTGCCTTGCATGTTGCAAAAAAAAAAACTGCAGTTTACTACCGCTTTAAGTACGCCCGTGTAAACGAGGCCTAACTTTGATAACAAAGCGATATAACAGAGAACATACAAAGAGCCTGCTAGAAAGAACACATGTGCTCTTGATCTGAAAACATCTGGTAAGAATGTGTTAAAATATTTGATTGTATGTTCTCTGTAGGCTCCCATCAATGGTTGTCGCTGTGAACCACTCATAAGTAAGCTGGAGAACCAACTGGAAGCCACCAAGGAGGAAATAAAAGCTGAGATTGGCACTGTGCAAGATCAAATGAATGCAAAACTGGGGCAGATGGACAGTAAAACCCAGCACCAGGTGCGATGCTCTTTACTGCTGATGTACCCAATCCTAAGGATTTAATAAACATTTGTAAAACCTAGTCAGCTTGTAATAAGTATTTGGTATTGATTGTGTTAGCAGTTTTTGAATACCAAAATAGTTTAGCGCATGCCAAGTCTGAGCAAAACCCTCTAGTACACAATATCTCACTCCCTTTGTTATTGATCTGTGTGCAGCTGCGGGTCTTGGATAAGTTAATGATGGAGAGGATGTCTGCAGAGAGGGCGGAATGTATCTGCCGCCTCCAGCAACAGTCTGAAGTGCAGAAAAATGAAGCTGATAAACGCCAGGTATAAAAGTCTTGTAGCTATTTGACTCTTTTCAGTTGTTATAGTGCCATAAAATGTGTAAGTAGATGCCATGATTTAATCATAGATATATTTATTCTTGCCTAAAACGACATGATCTGAGGATCTTTATGCCTCCCGTGTGAAGTATGGGGCGCCTGAGCTGGAGGCTTTTTGGGACTCCGCCCTCCATACGTGAAAAGCTTGACTCTGCTATTTCACTGGAGGAAGTTCAGGAAGCCATAGGGTGGTTGCAGGGCTGTCCACTGAGTTTTATTCTCTGCATGCTGAACTTTTGGCCCCCAGGCTTACAGACCTGTTTTCTCTGTATCTCTCATTGGACTCTCTAGCCAGTTTATATGGCAGAGGCAATTATTGTGTCAGTGCCCAAATCAGGGAAAGACCCTCAGGAGTGTGCCTCCTACAGGGCGATTTCCTTGCTCAATGTGGATGCAAAGATACTCGCAAAAATATTAGCTACTCAATTCTCTACGGTGTTGGATGACCTGATCCAAGTGGATTAAACAGGTTTTATGCCTGGGAAGGGCACAAATATTATCAATATTAGATGCCTCTTTCTAAATCTATCTGTGCCTCATGATAATATGGGTACAAGAGTCATTTATTTACTTGATGCAGAGAAGGCATTTGATTCAGTGGAGTGCACCTACCTGAGATTTGGTTTGGGACTGTCTTTCTGCACTGGTTTTAGATTCTTTATAGATCTCCTTGGGCCCAAGTGCGTACCAATTCCCAGCTGTCTGACTTGTTTCTGTTACAGAAGGGTACTAGTCAAGGCTGCCCACTTTCTCCTAGTGTCAGGAACCATGAATCAGACCGAGACAGAAGTGCAGAAAAATCACACTAGTTTAATAATAATAAACACTAAACCGCAAATGTAGTCAAAACATAGCCAGAGTTCGGTAACCGGAACGGATAGTCAGACAAGCCAGGACGTCAGGGAGCCAGGGTTCAGTGTACTTCAGGACAAGCTAGGAAATCAGGAAACCGGAGAATCAGCTTAGTGGAACAGCAAGCAGGATCAGGAACCGGAAGGGACATCAGCCAAGCAAGTCTTTAACAGGTACACAGGAGAGAGTCTCTGATATGTTGACCTGGCGAAGGCAGAGAGGATCTGAACTGAACAGCTTAAGTAAGCAGCAGGACTGACGAGCAGGATATCATCATCAGGTGAGTCACTGTGGAAAAGATTATATATATATATATGTTATGTTGGTGTATCACTATTGGTCACTGTCATGTATTTGAACTGAAGTGGTGAACCACTCCAATATACATATATATTTTTTTTGGAGCACAGAGGACTTTATGTCAATTTTGAAGCATATGTTATAGATTATCATTCACTATTATTC
This sequence comes from Lithobates sylvaticus, assembly GCA_028564925.1. NCBI lineage: Eukaryota > Metazoa > Chordata > Amphibia > Anura > Ranidae > Lithobates > Lithobates sylvaticus. The sequence continues at coordinate 301,245,409 of CM053028.1, read as the reverse complement.
ACTGTTATGCAATTTGGACTGTAAGCGCTGTTTATTATTATTATTATTTATTTATTGTCTGCAGAAGATGCCTCACATGTATTACCTTTAAAGGAGTACGTCTATTTGGCGAGATACTTAATGAATTCATTAAAGATTTAATAGAAGGAAAGGTTCTTCTACCATAGTGGAATGTTACAAAATCCCTTTCTCGGGTGCCTCTACTACTTAAAAATGCAGAGCACCTCAGTGCTCTTATCAGATTTCTACTTCCAAGCCCATGTTAGCCCGTTCTTTCGGCGTAAGACTTGGCCTACAAAACCAACCAAGTCATTCCCATAGCCCTCTTCCCAATGAAGCAGTGCCCTCTCTCCTAAGGGTGGGGGGACATTTGGAACAGTTTGGCTCTGGGTCCCAAATGTCCCAGACCTGTGGATTCAATTGATGATTTTAAAAGAGTTCAAAATAGAGTTTAAAACTCTACCCCTCACCACTTTTAAAACAACCAAAATCTGCCCAAGGACAGTCAAATTTGCGGAATACTCTGAAGCATCTCTTGTCCCGGGGAGTAGTTGTTCCAGTACCTTTTGAGGAAAGATATAAAGGTTTCTAATTAAACCTATTCACGGTAACCAAACCCAGTGGGCGTATTCATCCTATCTTGGACCTAAAATCACGAAACAAATGCCTTCAAATTTCAACATTTTGCATGGAATCTGCAGGATCAGTGATTTGCTCTCTGAGACCAGTGGAATACTTGGCATCTATAGATGTCCAAGATGCCTTGCTTCATATCCCCATATATCCTTCTTTATCAGCACTTTCTACGCTTTGCAATAGGAGACAATAATTTCCAGTTTGTTGCATTGCCCTGTGGTCTCTCCTCTGTTCCCAGAGTATTCACAAAGGTACTTGCACATCTTCTGCCCCTTATCAGAACTCATGGCATCCAGAAGGCCTTCTGAAGGACTCATCTCCCTTCCAGTTGTCTGCATACATCCACAAGACAATTCGAATGCTCCAGGCTTTTAGTTGGATGGTTACTTTACAAAAAACTGCTCACCATTCTTCACTTCGCCCAGAATACTTGGGCCTGATTCTAGATACTGCCCAAGCAAAAGTTCCAATCCCTCATGGTTCAATGAACATGGTCACCAGAGGAAACCAAACTTCCTATCAACAAGCTTGAATGAGGCTGTGGTCTATATCAATCACCAAGAGAGCACCAGCAAGCCAAATTATCCCATGGACTGAGGAACACTGTCCAGCAATCTCTGCTGTCCACATCCCAGTAGTGGACAACTGGAAGGCAGGTTACCTCAGCTGTTGCCGCCTAGACCAGGAGGAATGGGCCCTTTACCCCGACATCCTCAGACTGTAATGTCAGAGATGTTCGACTACAGACACTGACATCCTGGCTTCCAGATTCAACACCAAGTTACCTCTGTTTGTGGCCAGGACCAAGATCCTCTGGCATTGACACTGGATGCTCTGATAAGTCTGTATACTCAGTTCAGGCTAATCTGTGCCTTTCCTCCAGTGTGAATTCTGCCTCAACTGCTCCACAAAAGAGAAAAGAAACTGTTAATTTCTTATTGTGCCAAACGGGCCCAGAAGTACCTGGTACACAGACATACTCACACTGCTAGAAGACAACCCCTGTCCTCTTTCCAGCAGGCGGGACCTGCTATCTCCAGGCCTCTATTCCATCCAGATTCTCAGTCTCTACCTTTAATGGCATGGCTGATGAAGCCCAGGTCTTAAAAGACCAAAGGTTCTCTGAGTCTGTCATCTGCTAAAAGCAAGAAAAGCCACTTCCTTTAAATGAATTCTTTATTGCCTGGTGTGAACACAGGCACTTCAATCCCAGAGAATACTCTGTGTTTCACATTCTGGCCTTCTTACAATCAAGGCTTGACTAGAACTTTGGTCTAGTTTATTCTTTTACAAAAACCTCTGGCCTTCCTATCCCTTGTCGAAAGCTTTATCCAAGCTGTATCTCGGATTAGGCCACCCTTGCAGCACACTGTGTTTCCTTTTGACCTCAGTCTGGTTCTCCCTGCCCTGCAGAAATCACACTTTAAATCTAAGAGGGAAATCCCCTTAGATGATCTCTCTTGCAAAGTAACCTTCTTGGTTGCTAATACATCTTTCAGACATGTCTCTAAGCTAGTGGCCTTTTCCTGTAAGGAGCCATTCCTCATCATTCACAAGGACAAGGTAGTCTTAAGCCCAAAGCCATATTTTCCATGTAAGGTGGTATCAGTCTTCCATCTCAATCTTCAATGATAGCATTGTCCTTCCATCTTTGTGCCCTTCTCTCAAAAAGAGGAAGAAAATGGCTCCTCACTCCCTTGACATAATCAGAGGCATTGGAATGTACCTCAAAAATACAACTTCTATCTGGAAGATGGACTTCCTATTCACCCTACCATCAGGACCTTGCCAGGAATATCCTGCTTAAAAATCTACCTTAACTAGATAGATAAGGCAACTCCTCTCAAAGCTATACTAGGTGGATGTTCAATCTTCTGTGAATGCAGCTTTCAGCCACAAGGTTCTTGCAGTGGCACTTTGAAGTTGGGTCTGTTGCCCCTTACATTGTTGGGCCTGTTTTCACAGTTCTAGTTGCCTAGTTGTTGCCCACCCTTTTCATAAATTTCTTGGGGATTTCCCAGGTCTATGAGTTCTACCTGTACTGTACAATTAAGATAGAATTAATCGTGACTTACCTGTAAATTAAATATCTTAAAGTACAGTGCAAGACACCCTCCCTTTTAACCCTGTGTTACTCTTCATTGCTTGCTACAAAACTGAGGGCTCGTGGAGTGGGGTAGGGTTATAGGGGGGACACACAGGGGCAAGTTATCAAAATTGTGGGCAGTGTCCAGTCACAGGAAGGTACCAGCCTATAACCACAGTCTATGAATTCTCTGCCCCTGTCCTGTATTGTGCTCCAAGATATGGAATTTACAGGTGAGTCAAAATCCTTTTTTCTTGCCTTTGTATTCTCAAATCAGCACTGTTTGTTTACAGGACCACCTTCCTTTATAATTGAATCCCCTGCAAGTCAATAACTATCAAACCACATAATTGCAGGCTTTGTATTTGGCCATGGCTTCTAGTATACCATTGCTTCCATGTTGGCTCAGTACGCTCTGTGCACTGCTGTTAGCTCTATCCCCTTCCCCACCTCATTCTCAATGTGCATATGTATAATACTCAGATCTACTAACTGATTATGAATTTGTTTAGCTGTGTTTCTTCAAATTTTTATAGCAATTTTGAAAAAAATATTCACATAGAATGGATTTCCCCTAAAAATCTCCTTCTAATCTGACAACCAGGGCTCTTCTGTGAGATGAACTTCCTTGTTCCAGTCTCTGGAGTAGGGATGAGCCGAACACCCCCCCGTTCGGCTCGCACCAGAACCCGCGAACGGACCTAAAGTCCGTGCGAGCTTTAGAACCCTATTAGTTATAATGGATGCGAACGTTCGAAATTAAAAGTGCTCATTTTAAAGGCTAATATGCATGTTAATGTCATAAAAAGTGTTTGGGGACCTGGGTCCTGCCCCAGGGGACATGTATCAATGCAAAATTTTTTTTTAAAAACGGCCGTTTTTTCAGGAGCAGTGATTTTAATAATGCTTAAATTGAAACAATAAAAGTGTAATATTCCTTTAAATTTCGTACCTGGGGGGTGTCTATAGTATGCCTGTAAAGGGGCGCATGTTTCCCGTGTTTAGAACTGTCTCTGCGCAAAGTGTCATTTTTGAAAGTAAAAAAGCTATTTAAAATCACTCGCGGCTAATGTTAATTCACGGCTCCCGTAACACAGAGAACAGTGATTCATTGAAACTCATTCATAAAAAAAAGTCATTGATAAAAAAAAAAAAAAATGAAAAAAAAAAAAGCGTAGGGGTCCCCCCAAATTCAATAACCAGGCCCTTCAGGTCTGGGATGGATATTAAGGGGGATCCCAGCCAAAAAAAAAAAAATGGCGTAGGGTCCCCCTCAAAATCCATACCAGACCCTTGAGGTCTGGTATGGATTTTAAGGGGAACCCTAGCCAAAAAAAAATGGCGTGGGGTCCCCCTCAAAATCCATACCAGACCCTTATCCGAGCACGCAACCTGGCAGGCCGCAGGAAAAGAGGGGGGGACGAGAGCGGCCCCCCCTCTCGCCTGAACCGTACCAGGCCACATGCCCTCAACATTGGGAGGATGCTTTGGGGGTCTAAGACCCCTAAAGCACCTTGTCCCCATGTTGATTAGGACAAGGGCCTCTTCCCCACAACCCTGGCCGGTGGTTGTGGGGGTCTGCGGGCGGGGGGCTTATCGGAATCTGGAAGCCCCCTTTAACAAGGGGACCCCCAGATCCCGGCCCCCCCCCTGTGTTAAATGGTAAGGGGGTACAAAAGTACCCCTACCATTTCACCAAAAAAGTGGCAAAAATGGTAAAAATGACAGGAGACAGTCTTTGACAATTCCTTTATTAAAATCTTCTTTCTTCTTTCTTCATCCTTCGGATTCTTCATCTTCTCCTTCCTTCATCTTCTTCCATCTTCTTCTTCCATTTTCTTCTTCCTCCGATCCGCTTCTTCTTGCGCTGGTCTTCTCGTCCTTCTCGTCCGGCATCTTCTTCCGTCGGCGTCGGCGTCGGTGTCGGTGTCTTCTTGGGCCGCTCCGCGCAATGGGAGGCTCCCGCTGTGTGAGGCTCCGCTCCATCTGACAGGTCTTTTAAAACGGAGAGCACCTGGTGACCCCGCCCCCCTCTGACGTCATGGGGAAAGCCATCATGGAATTCCCCATGACGTCCCTGTGCGTCAGAGGGGGCGGGGTCACCAGGTGCCCTCCATTATAAAAGACCTGTCAGACGGAGCGGAGCCTCACACAGCGGGAGCCTCCCATTGCGCGGAGCGGCCCAAGAAGAGACAGAGACACCGACGCCGACGGAAGAAGATGCCGGACGAGAAGGACGAGAAGACCAGCGCAAGAAGAAGCGGATCGGAGGAAGAAGAAAATGGAAGAAGAAGATGGAAGAAGATGAAGGAAGGAGAAGATGAAGAATCCGAAGGATGAAGAAAGAAGAAAGAAGATTTTAATAAAGGAATTGTCAAAGACTGTCTCCTGTCATTTTTACCATTTTTGCCACTTTTTTGGTGAAATGGTAGGGGTACTTTTGTACCCCCTTCCCATTACACACCGGGGGGGGGGCCGGGATCTGGGGGTCCCCTTGTTAAAGGGGGCTTCCAGATTCCGATAAGCCCCCCGCCCGCAGACCCCCACAACCACCGGCCAGGGTTGTGGGGAAGAGGCCCTTGTCCTAATCAACATGGGGACAAGGTGCTTTAGGGGTCTTAGACCCCCAAAGCATCCTCCCAATGTTGAGGGCATGTGGCCTGGTACGGTTCAGGCGAGAGGGGGGGCCGCTCTCGTCCCCCCCTCTTTTCCTGCGGCCTGCCAGGTTGCGTGCTCGGATAAGGGTCTGGTATGGATTTTGAGGGGGACCCCACGCCATTTTTTTTGGCTAGGGTTCCCCTTAAAATCCATACCAGACCTCAAGGGTCTGGTATGGATTTTGAGGGGGACCCTACGCCATTTTTTTTTTTTTTTTTTTTTGGCTGGGATCCCCCTTAATATCCATCCCAGACCTGAAGGGCCTGGTTATTGAATTTGGGGGGACCCCTACGCTTTTTTTTTTGTTTTTTATTAATGAATGACAGCTCTCTGTGTTACAGGAGCCATCAATTCATTAGCCGCGAGTGATTTAAATAGCTTTCTTCCTGCAAAAATGACACTTTTTTGCAGGGAAAGTTCTAAGCACAGGAAACCTGCCCTCCTTCACAGGCTACCTATAGACACCCCCCAGATGTGATACTGCAATGCTGTTCTAACAGCATGCACACACATATCCCCAGAAATAAAGCACATATTGTTGTCAGCAGTCAGCAGCACACTGACACGCTGACACTGTGAGTGAAACATAATATGCGAGGCCGCCGCCGCGGCGGCCTCTTATACCGTGGGGCGTGTATTAAAGCCCCTGAGCTATAATTGGCTACAGGCATCCTGCCTGTAGCCAATTATGGCTCTCCTCGCTGCCGGCGCTGTGATTGGCCAAGCATGCGGGGTCACAGTGCATGCTTGGCCAATCACCAGCCAGCATTGCACTGCGCGGGCCGCAATGCATTGCGGGGCCGCTCGCATCACATGAATTTGATGCGAGCGGCCCCAATAGTTCTGGGCTCGCCGAGCGAGCGAACACCCGGTGCTCGATTCGAACATGGGTTCGAATCGAACACCGGACTCATCCTTACTCTGGAGTGCATTCTCTAAATTGAAAATATTAGACAGCAGCTGCCCCCTAGTGGATTGTCCAAAGGAATATGTGAAAACCTATTCCACAGCATAAACATTAAAACCAGCCTCATTTTTTTTTTTTTTTTACTCCTAAGGAACCCATGAAATAATTTTCAGGTTTCCGGGACACCTTGTTAAATCCAGTTCATTATTGTACAGCAGGAAAAAAATCTCCTTGCATTGGTGGTTAGTGGGAAGATTGCCCCCTACAGCTGTGGTCAGCATGCTACCCTTACATACAGCTAAAAAGATCATTGGTGTCATGCAGCTGGCCAATTCCCAGCAATAAAAAAAAAGTACCAAATGATCCGTGAATCAATGACCCACAATTGGTAAACATTAACCCCTGATTGTTCACTTGCATAGACATCAGACCTTAAAAAAAAAAAAAAAACACCTTAAAAGAACCTAGCATAAAGTGAAGTAGGGTATACAATGCAGTTTACTAGTAGATAACATATCAGTTTTAAACTGGCCATAGCCTAGTAGATTGTTCTAAAGCCCTTTACTGCAATTCTCAGTGCTTTTGATGACTTGTGGATGTCTTTCAAAAATACTTCAAAATGTTGTTTGCTTTTAAACATTTGATTTTGGAATGAAGGTAATTTCCTGAACGAAAACCCCACACAGTTAGTAATTTATTGCAATCTTTTCCATCCTGCTCCTTTGAATTTTCTTGTCACTACAGTCAAAAGCGAATGTCAGGTATAGTAACCATTAGAAAATCAAACAAAACATTCTTACAACAAAAAAAATTCATACACGATTCTACTATTGTATATTCAGCATTAATTGTGTCTTAACAACAGTGTGCTTTCACTTATTTTGATTTACTTTTGCACTGTTTACTAGTTTTTCATACGCCTTCCAAGTTTTTAAAAAAGAAGTGCAAGATGAAAAAATAAATTTTCACCTACATGGCTGCATCATCGGTGTGATGCTGCAGCTGTCCCCCACCAGCTGTAATACCGAGAGCCAGGTGATCACGTGACTGCTAATTGATCAGTTCTCACCCTTAACCGAGCAGAGAGCAGTGACTGTCAGTGCTCACTAGAGCGTTGGGCTGTGGAGGGGGCAGGAGCGGTTGCCTCAGGCTTTCAGTGGCTGAAAGGTTGAATCAGCTGCCAGTCAGCCATCTGGGTGGATCCGGACAATATGGTCAGTATCCCTGCAGAGCCTGGACTGGCTCTGCGACATCAGCCAACAGCTGGGTTTAGCCCGCTGAAAGCTGAATCTGGGTCATAGGAGTGTAGAACTAAATGCATGTGACCCACCTGAGAAATGTGGCCAAAAAAAAGCTATACAGTAGTGTTACACAAGGATAAAGTTGTCCGGAGGCCTAAAGTCTTTAGGCAGTCGGATTCTCACTTTGTTCTTCTAGATCTTCTCACTCCACCTTGCTAGTTTGATTAGACAAGGATAGTGTTCATCCCTTCTCTGTTAAGGCACACACTACCAGATCTGTTAGTGCATCATGGCCTTTTCAGCATCAAGCATCTTTTTCCCAGATTTTCAAGGCTTTTACCTGGTCTTCATTTCTCATGTTTGTTATGTTTTTCCAGGTGGATGTTCAGGCCTCTTCTGATGTCAGTTTTGGACATAAGGTGCTGCAGGATGCTGTCTGAGTTCTGTCAAGCCCTTCTTTACCCTTTTGTTATGTACCCGTTTGTTCTGTGGGACTGTTGACTTTGTTTGCTTTGTTGACCACCATGAGTTGGCCTGCTGCTTTGGTCATTCCATGGTAAAGACTAAAGATCTTAGACATGTACCATACAACTAAGAAAAATCTTTTTTTTATATATATATATGTTTCTGTCAATGTGTGTATGTTGTCTGTTTTGTCTTTTGACACTTTGTTTGTCCTAATGTAAAATAGATATCTAGTCTCTACTGTTCCAGTCATAGAAAAATCAGTATACAGTAGATTAAAAGAGCACAGTCATACAATATTAATGGGGGTCTAACAACTTATGTATTGCTATTGTGACAAAATTAATGCTGAAAGCAATATGGAGGATGCCATTGTTTTTAAAAATGCTAGTTGCTGGTCTCTGGCTTCATTAATTTGAGACACATACCTGGAATAAGCATGACGTTCAAGAAAAATAGAGAGCAATACTTCTAATCTTTACATATGTTCCAAAATCAAAGCCATTGGATCAGCATGACAGCCAGTGAGCTAGTATTTTCAGAAAGGAGGGAAGCACATTTTGTTATGTTACAGCCTTATTCCAAAATGGTTTAAATTCATTATTTTCCTAAAATCCTGTTTCCATTGATCATCCTTGAGATGTTTCTACAATTTGATTGCAGTCCACCTGTGGTAAATTTAGTTGATTGGACATGATTTGGAAAGGAACACACTTGTCTATATAAGGTCCCACAGTTAACAGTGCATGTCAGAGCACAAACCAAGCTGTGAAGTCCAAGGAATTGTCTGTAGAGCTCTGAGACAGGATTGTATCGAGGCACAGATCTGGGGAAGGGTACTGAAAATTTTCTGCAGCATTGAAGGTCCCAATGAGCACATTCGTAAATGCAAGAAGTTTGAAAACCACCAGGACTCTTCGTAGAGTGGGCCGCCAGGCCAAACTGAGTGATCGGGGAAGAAGGGTCTTAGTCAGGGAGGTGACCAAGAACCCAATAGTAACTCTGACAGAGCTCCAGTGTTTCTCTGTGTAGAGAGGGGAACCTTTCAGAAGAACAAAAATCTCTGCAGCACTACACCAATCAGGCCTGTTTGGTAGAGTGACCAGATGGAAGTCACTCCTCAGTAAAAGGCACATGACAACCCACCTGGAGTTTGCCAAAAGACACCTAAAGGACTCTCAGACCATGAGAAACAAAATTCTCTGGTCTGATTAAACAAAAATGGAACCCTTTGGCCTGAATAGCAAGGTAATGTCTCAAGGAAATCAGGCACCACTCATCACCTGGCCAATACCATTCCTACAGTGAAGCATGGTGGTGGCAGCATCATGCTGTGGGGATGTTTTTTCAGCAGCAGGAACTGGGAGACTAGTCAGGATTGAGGAAAAGATGAATGCAGCAATGTACAGAGACATCCTTGATGAAAACCTGCTCCAGAGCACTCTGGACCTCAGACTGGGGCGAAGGTTCATCTTCCAACAGAACAATGACCCTAAGCACACAGCCAATATAACAAAGGAGTGGCTATGGGACAACTCTGTCAATGTCCTTGAGTGGCCCAGCCAGAGCCTAGACTAGAACCCGATTGAACATCTCTGGAGAGATCTGAAAATGGCTGTGCACTGATGCTCCCCATCCAACCTGATGGAGCTTGAGAGGTCCTGCAAAGAAGAATGGGAAAAACTGCCCAAAAATAGGTGTGCCAAGCTTGGAGCATCATACTCAAAAAGACTTGAGGCTTTAATTGGTGCCAAAGGTGCTTCAACAAAGTATTGAGCAAAGGCTGTGAATACTTATGTACATGTGATTTATTTTTGTTTTTTATTTTTAATAAGTTTGCAAAGATTTCAAACAAACTTCTTTCACATTGTCATTATGGGGTAATGTTTGTAGAATTTTGAGGAAAATATAGAATTTTGGAATAAGAATGTAACATAATAAAATGTGGAAAAAGGGAAGCGCTGTGAATACTTTCCAGATGCACTGTATATACATCCAGGATGTAAAATCCATTAGAGGTTACTGAAAAGGCTGGGAGCCAACACTTTTGATGATGTGGTGTTCCATACTGTTAACACTGCTTTATCAAAATGTGTTTTTCTGTTGTTTTCTGTTATTTTCGGGGCAAAAGGAATGTTACACTGAGCTAAAGACAACTTAAAAATGAATATAATTTAAAACAAAAACAGTTAATGCTATCTGAAATTGATAATTTCCACAATGTAGCCCTGGTCTCGAAGCACTCTATTAAGGCCCGTACACACGATCTGACTTTTTGACAACAAACATGCAAATTAGCTGTTTTGGAGCAACATCTGACCGCGTGTGCGGACTTTGTTGGCTGTGCGAACGGACAAACTTTCTGCCAAAAGTCCGATGGAGCAAAGTCTGACCGTGTGTACACAAAACCATCGGACTTTTGTACAAAGTACAAACACGCATGATGAGAACCAATGCAAAAGATCAGACAACATTACAGAAGTTGACCAAAGGTGGCGCTTGAGTATTTGAACGTCCTCTTTTGAAGTGTCGTCAGTACGTTGAAACGTCACTACGTTCGTGTTTTTTGCCTAAAAAGTCCGATCATGTGTATGCAATACAAACTTGGGGCCAACGCCCTTTGTACAAAAATCCACGGGAAAGTTTGTACAAAGTCCGATCGTGTGTATGAGGCTATAGTTTGGCTGTCACTGATACTGTCAGTAATTGATTTGTCTGTTTTCCCCAGGTGTCTGTGGTGAATGAACTAAAAACCTGGTGTTTACTGAAAATACAGAACCTGGAGCTGAAGCTTTCTGGAGATTCCAGACCTTTTAAAGCCAAATCATCTCCTTCAACATGCGAGTCAACAGATCAGCAACCTTCAGAGAGTCCAAACAGCAGCAGGGACTCCAACACAGACACTTCCATCCCACCACAGTCCTCCATTCAACATTCACTTGTCACTCGGCAGAGCAGTTTATCTGATGAGCTTTGCAAAGAACTTCCATCTGAGGAAATCAGCAGACAACACCAGATTCCACCCCCTCAAGATCTCATGGTGTGTGCATGTAAGTCAACTACATTATTCACATGATGATGCAAGTAATTAAAGGGGCATATGGTTAGGGAGCTGTAATGTCTGATCTGATTTCAAAACAATCATAAAAGCCTTGACTGTTGTAAGACAGTGTTGGGGCACTACAGTTGAGGCCTAACAAACTGGGCCCAAACAAAATCTAAAACTTCACTGTAACCTATTGCACTGCTAGATATGTTTTTCTAGCATAGTAATTGAATAATCAGTATACTGTATGTCCCTGTTAAGAAATGTATTTTATTACAACTACAAATGCTCTTTTGAGTAGTGACTCTTAGAAATGTGTTTTTCTCTAGTCAGTGGTCCCCTTTTGTTGCTGTGCACATAGACATTGATTGCAGGTAAGCTCACCATAGACATCAGATGGCAGTTTGAAAATGTTTTATCCTCCACAATCTCTCCACCACCCAGCAGGGACGTGCAGTCAGGGGAGGCAGGTGAGGCAGAGCCACGATCATAAAAAACTGATCGAGCTTCGAGGGTCGTAGCTCGGTTACCTGGGGTCACAGCGACTCCAAAATAGGGGGGTAGGTAGCTGAAGTCCTACCCCACCATCGGTCCCCCTATCATCTATGGTTCCAGAGATATGGGGCTCCTTGCGCAGCCTGTCAGAAGCTACATACAGAGCAGCCAGTTTAAATACAAGCTGGCACACTCTGTGCAGTAGCAGATTGAGAGGATGAACTCACAGTGCCTCTCACTTCTTGATAGAGGCACTGAGCTTAATGGACAGCTTGGAGCCTTAAACCAATGGTAAAGCACAATTGGAACAAGTTGTCCAATAAAAATGCTGCAGTGGAGGCTGTCCTCTCACTGGAGTGTCATAGAAGGGGGCATGTGTCTAAAAGACAAAATGCTCCATTCCAGCCCTCTTAACTACAAGGAAAAAAACGTGTTTATGGGTATAAGATTTACCCATAATCCCATGTTTTTCTCACACAGTTAAGAGGAAGGATCTGCTGCTGTTGAAAAGGTACTGTTTTAATCAAGCTAAATAACATATTATTATGCTATATGTTATAAGATAACCATTTATTATTTATCTATTTACTGTGAAATTACTGGTTTGAAGTTATACAGTAACTTCAAACTTCAGTAATTTGTCCATTAAGCCACCCATTTGATTACAGTTTTTGAAAATATAGTAAATTACCTTAAAAAAAATATATAATAATTATTTGTATATTACTTAATTATGGCAATTAACCACTTGCCACCCAGGCTAATTCTGTCACTTCTCTCCTACATGTAAAAATCATCTTTTTTCTAGAAAATTACTCAGAACTCCCAAACATTATATATATTGTTTTAGCAGACACCCTAGGGAATAAAATGGCGGTCGTGGCAACTTTTAATGTCACACGGTAATTGCGCAGCAATATTTTTAAATGTGTTTTTTTTTTTTTAAATTTTGAAAGAAACTGTTTCATGAAAAAAAAAAAATAAATAAATAAAGTTAGCCTGATTTTTTTGTATAAGGTGAAAGATGTGAAAGATGACGTTACACCTAGTAAATAGATACCTAAGATGTCATGCTTTAAAATTGCGCACACTTGTGGAATGGCGCCAAACTTTACTACTTAAAAAACTCCATAGACAACACATTATAAATGTTTACAGGTTACATGTTTAGAGTTACAGAGGAGATCTAGTGCTAGAATTATTGCTCTCGCTCTAACGTTTGTGGCGTATGTAACCTGTGTTTATCTGGCTCTGATACTAGCCAGTGCCTCACCAGCCACTGACCTCACCGCACGTCCCTGCCACCCAGTAGTCACACATATTAAAGCTTCCAGGATTGAATTATTTGTGTGTATTGTATGTACAATTGTAGCCCCATATGTTCTCAGCCTTACTATAGTATAGAAGGATAGTAGGGATGAGCCCGCGGTTTGAGTTGAACGTAAGTTTGACTCGAATATCGGGTGTTCACCCATTCGCCAAATACCGAACATTATGGGGCGTTCGCAGGAAATTCGAGCACCTGCAGAATGGGCCATAATGAACGGCGAGACCGTCAATGCATTGTGAGATCGCAGTGCATTAACGGCTGCTGATTGGCCAAAGCATGCACTTGACCTGCATGCTTTGGCCAATCACAGAGCGCTCTCCTGTGAGAGCCGTGATTGGCCAAAGGCAGGGTGTCTTAGGCAAATCATGGCTAAGGGGGCTGAGTCCACGCCCCACACTATGTAAGGCTGCTTACACAGCAGCCGTACATCGTTTTTGAATGAGAACAGCAAAATGACAATGTAATTTAACTGCTTGCGGCTGTAATGTATTGCCAGATCCCGGCACTATAGATAAAAATCATTGAAAAAAGAAAATGGCATGGGTCCCCCCCCCCCAGTCCATTACCAGGCCTTTTGGGTCTGGAATGGATATTAAGGGGAACCCTGCGCCAAAATAAAAAAAAATTGTGTGGGGGTCCCCCAAAATCCACACCAGGCCCTTCAGGTCTGGTATGGATAATTAAGGGGAACCCTGCGCCAAAATTTAAAAAAAAATGGCATGGGTTCCCCCAAAATCCATACCAGGCCCTTATTCGAGCACGCAACCTGGCAGACCGCAGAAAAGGGGGGGGTGCTCTCCCTGAACCATACCAGGCCACATGCCCTCAACATGGGAGGATGCTTTGGGGTCCCCCCAAAAGCACCTTGTCCCCACATTGATGGGGACAAAGGCCTCATCCCCACAACCCTTGCCCGGTGGTTGTGGGGGTCTGCGAAAGGGGGGCTTATCGGAATCTGGAAGCCCCCTTTAACAAGGGGACCCCCAGATCCCGCCCCCCCCCCCCCCCCATGTGAATGGTATCGGGTACATTGTACCCATACACATTCACCAAAAAAAGTGTAAAAATTACAGGAGACAGTTTGGGAAAAGTCCTTTATAAAAAAAAAAGTGTCCCGCAATGTCCATTTATCTTCGATCACAGTGTCCGACGACCCAAGAAAAAAAGAAACTGGAAAAAACTCTTGCCTCGATGGGAGGCTCCCGCTGACTGCAGGCTTTTTCCAATGACAGCTGTTATATAGCTGAGGGCGGGTCCACCCGGTGACGTAAATGGGTGACCCCGCCCCTTCTGATGTCACGTGTCATCAGCTATATAACAGCTGTCATTGGAAAAAGCCTGCAGTCAGCGGAAGCCTCCTGTCGAGGCAGAGTTTTTTCCCTTTTTTTTTTTTTCTTGGGACGACGGATGCTGTGATCGAAGATGGAGCTACATCGCGGGACACTTTTTTTTTTTTTTTTAATACCATTTTGACACTTTTCTTGGTGAATGGGTTGGGGTACAATGTCCCCCTTAATATTCATACCAGACCCAAGGGGCCTGGTAATGGACTGGGGGGGGGACCCATGTGTTTTTTTTTCAATGACTTTTATCTATATTGCCGGGATCTGACAATACATTATAGCCACGAGTAGTTTTAAATTACTTTTTTTCCTTTAGAAATTAAATTTTGCTGTGGTACTGTTCTAAACACGGGAAAGATGCGCTACTTTACAGGCATACTAAGGACACCCCCCAGGCATGATATTTAAAGGAATATTTAATTTTTATTGTTTCATCTTAAGCATTATTAAAATCAATGCTCCTGAAAAAACACCTGTTTTTAAAACTTTTTTTTGCACTGATAAATGTCCCCTGGGGCAGGTCCCGTGTCCCCAAACACTTTTTATGATAATAACTTGCATATAAGCCTTTAAAATTAGCACTTTTGATTTTTCATGTTCGTGTCCCATAGACTTTAACCACTTCAGCCCCGGACCAATTTGCAGCCAAAGGACCAGGCCCCTTTTTGCGATTCGGCACTGCGTCGCTTTAACTGGCAATTGCGCGGTCGTGCGACGTGGCTCCCAAACAAAATTGGCGTCCTTTTTTTCCCACAAATAGAGCTTTCTTTTGGTGGTATTTGATCGCCCCTGCGGTTTTTATTTTTTGCGCTATAAACAAAAATAGAGCGACCATTTTGAAAAAATGCAATTATCGATTATTGATTGGTTTGCGCAAAAGTTATAGCGTTTACAAAATAGGGGATAGTTTTAAGGCATTTTTATTAATATTTTTTTTTTTTTTTTACTAGTAATGGCGGCGATCAGCGATTTTTTATTGTGACTGCGACATTATGGTGGACACATCGGACATTTTTGACACATTTTTGGGACCATTGTCATTTATACAGAAATCAGTGCTATTTAAATGCACTGGTTCCTATGTAAATGACACTGGCAGTGAAGGAGCTAACCACTAGGGGCCGGGGAGGAGTTAGTGTGACGTGTGTGTGTTTTTTTTTTACAGTAGGGGGCATGGCTGATCGGCTTTCCTGATGACAGGGAACAGCCGATCAGTGACAGGCAGTGTAGGAAGCACAGGGAGAGGTTTGTTTACACAGACCTCTCCCCGTTCTTCAGCTCTGTGGCCGATTGCGGGACACCAACGGTAATCGGGTCCGCTGGTCCTGCGGCCGCGGTCACGGAGCTCCCGACCGGGTCTGAGCGCGCCGCCGGTGGCTCACGCGCGACCCACGGCTGGGCTGGGCAATTAAAGGGGACGTACCCCTTTGCCCAGCCGTGCCATTCTGCCGATGTAAATGTGCAGGAGGCGGTCGGGAAGCGGATTAAACGGTGTTCGCAAAAATGTTTTGCTTGTTTGCAAGTTTTGGTGCGAACCGAACTGGGGGGTGTTTGGCTCATCCCTAAAGGATAGGTTTGTAAAAAATCTTGTAGGACTTTTTTCCATAATCCTCTTCAGTGTATTCAAGCAGTGCTGCAAGACCTTTATTCCCTACAAATAAACTGATATGTTAAGGGCGTCACATTAGACTTTTACTTTACATTTATAATACAGTTTTATTGAGTTTCCAAAAAAGATATAAAAAGCACAATACAGTAGTGGTTTCTTGCAGTAATATTTTTACAGTCTCAACCAAGATAATACCCAGGTACAGGGCTGATTGCATGTCATAAATATAGAGTTGCTTATTCCGTAGAGCTAATGTTAGTATGCATTGGGCAGTTGATTGTAGTGCTCATGACTTAGGCTCCGTTCACATCTCCGCGTTCCGAATTGCGGGCGGAATCGCCATGATTCTGCCCACGATTCGCAATAGCAGCAGATTCCGGGACGCCCATGCGTTCCCAATGTGTTGCCCATTGATTTTAATAGCACCTCAAAAGCGGCGCGATTTTCCTACGATTCCTTGGGCGACAAACGTGGTAAAAACGCACAAACAGAATCATGGGCCGCCCGCCATACAACAGCTTATTTTGGGCGACGGGCGTACCACGATTCTATTTGCACATTTTTACCGTGATTGTCGGCCCCTATAAGCAGAGATGTGAACAGAGCCTTATGGTTGGTATCAGACACCAGTGCCTAAACAGAATCTGGTTTACCTTATATGAGGAACAGAAGAAGAGGATCAGTAGAGAAAGTTGACAGTCAGAGAATAGGATGGAGATGGAAGCAGAGTAATTGTGGGGTTGAAGAAGGTGGAATGCCTGGGCAAACTCATTTTGTTATTCATCTACCTAAATGTATCAACATCGGTGTACAAGTTTTTTTTGTAGGGTAACAAAACTCAGGATGGTGCTTAATGGTAAGTAGATTGTATTTTTGGCATAGGGCAGCTTTAGTCCAGTTACAGAATCTATGGGTTTTGTCCTGTTCATGAGAAAAAAAAGGAGTTGTGGACTATGGTGGCCAGAGGACATTAGTTTGCTTGTATATGAAACGTTGTCCCACAATCTCAGGGAGTGCTTTAAGAAAAGATTGTCTTTGTTTGTGTTGCAACGACAGAGTCCATAATAAGGTGTAACTAGCTATAGGTGCCGTTTCCATGGCTTCTAGACTTACCCACAGTGATGTACTGGTGTCATGTGGTATGAGGGTAGAGGGGCAATGTGGGCAGCGTAAGGATAGCTACTTGAAAAAGAGAGCAAACACAAGGCGCTAGAGTTAGTTAAAACCCCAATAACACCAATTTATTGAACATAGCACACTTACATGTCAAAGACATGATTGACAGCATGCAGAAACCAAGGCAGACTGGCAAGCATCAGATGGTATACACACAGACAGCCAAGCAGGATATGCAGCAATGTATGAGATTGAGACATAAGAGCATGTACAGCTGCTAACTCGCCATTTCCTAGCTGTGCGAGGCGTCTCATACACTGCTGCATGTTTTGCTTGGATGTCTATGTGTGTATACCATCTGATGCTTGCCAGTCTGCCTTGGTTTCTGCATGCTGTTAATCATGTTATTACATGTAAGTGTGCTATGTTCAATAAATTGGTGTTATTGCTATTTTAACTGACTCCAGCGCCTTGTGTTTGCTCTCTTTTTCTGTCGTGTAGATCCATCCCAAATCTGTCGGAGGAGCTGCAGGAGTTATTTGGACCTCATCTTTTTTCCCCATCTTCCATTTGGGACATTGTTATTATTATGGTCTATGGACATTTGCTCATCTTGAGAAGCGCTGAGTAAGCAGTGCATACTACCAGTGTGCACTTTTTGTACTTAAATTATAATAGCTAGTTACATGGGGAAACTCTGTGCGTACGCAATAAATGTTAATAAAAAAAAAGAAATAAAATAAAAATTCAATCTAAAGAGAAAGAGGGAAAGCAGGCCAAGTGGAGATTCATTTTAGGATCAAGTTGGCTCATTCTTTTGTGGAACTCTGCCAAAATTGTGGCTGAGTCCCTGGTATTGCCTAGTCGCAAGATATTACCACAGATGGGTTTAATTAATGGGTTTGGTCTGCAAAGTCAATTTGCTAGGAGAGTGTCAGGTTTATTACCTTTAAACTATATTTAACTTTATTCTTAACTAAAGGCAAACCATTAGCAAAAGTAAAAGAAAATACCACATTTCCCTAGAAAAGTAGTAGTGGGGAAATCTTCCAATGGTTCTGGTTTTGGTGACCTAGGGAGGGTCCCAAGGGATTTCCTTAATTTGAAGGGATTTCCTCTCACTTACTATTTTGACTATGGAACAGAAAGTAAAGGAAAATCTCCCCAATGATACACAGGTGCCAAAAAAACTGACAGGTTATAACCCTCCCTTACTCTATCCAAAATGAAAAAAAAAGGTTTGCCTTCTTTTGGATTTGTGTGTCCTCAAATTGTTTCTTTAAATTGGGGATGTGATTTGTTTTAAATGAAGTAGATAGTGAGTTGTAGGTTGCTTCCAACTCTTTTAGGGCTCATGCACACAGGGCATTTGCTTTTATCCTCTGAATGCCATGCCTTCTGCATAATAGCTCATTATGAAATACTTACCTTAGAACGAAGCTCCCACAAGGCTGCCCGGTCACCGCTGAGGGAGCTGACATGTTCCCTCTGCGTTTCTTCCAGGTTCGCTGCTCTGGCGCTGCAAGTGGCCGAATCCGGGATGACGTCACTCCTGTGCATGCGCGCGGGAGCCCTCCGTTCCAGCAAGTTCCGGCACAATACGCCAGACCTTTGCCGGTCCTTCACTGTGCATGCGCCGCTGATGTCAGCAGCTGCATGCAAGGTGAATATCTCCTAAACTGTACAGGTTTAGGAGATCTTCCTTTTACCTACAGGTAAGCCTTATTATAGGCTTACCTGTAGGTAAAAATGCCCAAGCAGACAATACAACCGCTTTAATGGATTCCATTGGCCATTGAAGTGCATTAACACTCAAACGCACCTAAACCTGCCTAGCATTTTTTTTTTCTACTCAAAACCTCCTCTACTGGATATGGTTGTAATGGTTTTTTTTTTGATCCTGTAAATGCTCCTCTTCTAATATGTCTGTAAACACCTATGTGAGCATAGGCACATAGGCTAATATAAAGGTGCTTTTACAGGCTTAAAGAAAAATGCCAAACACCTATAAAAGAGATGTTTTGGGGTCAAATAACTTTTCTATACAAATTATTTTTAAGTTACAAAATACCATAGATCAGTATACAAGAAAATTGTTGCATCCAACATAGAGAAACAGTACAAGAAATAAAGGAAGACATGGGCAAAAAGGTTTTTTTTTTTTTAAGCCCTGTGTGCATGTGCCCCTTATATGTCCTCTATTGGAAAGCCATTTGAATTATTTTACCGCCAGTGACTGCTTTATGAGTTTTCCACAGGGATGCATATGAGTTTATGGATTGTGAATGCACTGTAAAATATTGTTTTGTAATTTTATTATTATTATTAACCAATCATCAGGTCACTGAGAAGTGCGTCATTAAGAGACCAGCAATTCTCATGTGATTTCATGTATAAGAGAGTGAAAAAAGGTTACCACTGCATCATGATTTGACCAGGGAACTAGTAAGAATGCATGGCAAGACAGGCTTTGGGGTTGGCAATGTCTGCTATTCACAACAAAAAATAGTCATGAACTTTGAAGAGGGTAGCAGTAAGCATAACTTATAAACATCCTAGATAGAACCATTATTAGCAAGCTAGAAAGATAGGATACAAACCTAGGAGGTATGTTCTGCAAGGAAAGCATCCTTGGACTTGAGCTGTAAAATTTTTACAACCGGGTAGTTGTAGTAATAAGGTACATAGCACTGCAAGTTTATGGTATTGCAGGTATAATATAATATAGGGGCAGTGTGGTGTAAGCTGCTCCATCATGCCACCAGATGAGAATGAAATTTCGTAAGAAGTTGTATCCAGGGATGTGGTAAGGAGGGCCCAGTAAGGTGTCCTGTATAACACACTCCTTTAGTAAACTTTTCTGATGTGAATGACCGAAAATTGCTTTTAAAAAACATTCTCCCATACTTGAATTCTGCTCCATACTTCTTTAATGCATGAATGGACACTAAGGATGCCACCATAGATTCATGAATGTCTTAAGCTGCAGCCTTTTTTATGCTGATACAAGATCACAACTATGAGCTCTTCCTTCTCCATTCCTTGGCTAACCCATTAACCTTCTAGGTTAAAGAATTAACATACAGTAATTAAGCAGTTGGCTACTGGTCTTTACATTCTAAAAATGTTTAATCCTACAACTACCTCTTCATTCACAGGCTGAGAACCTATGGGATAGCCCTCAAAACATATATATGCCTAGCACCACACCGAAGATATAGAATGGTAGTATAAAGCTGTCTGCCTTTAAATTCTTTGCCCTAAAAATAGTATGGTGACTACTCAATACTGCCATGTGTCTGATATCTATGGGTCTTGCATGAAAACATATTTGTGTTAAGCTGAACCTGAGCTACAGTTTGTGGTGTGTTGTGTAATAAGTTTGACATGTTATCATTTCCAGAATTCATGCACTTTTCATTTGCTACTATCAGGTATTGCGTTTAAACAGAAATTTAAGAATTTTATGTAACATTTATAATATTTATAATATTTTTCTGTAGCTGTAGAGCAGCAGTCTGTACCTGTTGCCCCTCCAGCTGTGAGGCCTAAGGAAAAGACAACAAGCTGTATCCCATCCTGCAAATATCAGCCAATCCTCCCATCTTCCAGCCTTCCCAACCCTAAACTAAAAAACACCAAAATTCTCCCTGCTACCAAACTCATAACAGATGCAAAGAAGGCTGAGAAGCAGACTGCAAATCTCATGGACCGAGGCACACAAACAAGAAAATGTGCAAAACCTGGGCAGCCTAGACAGCGAAGCCTAATGCCAGGACCACAGATTCCACTACCATCTTGTAATGCACCTGGCGACCATGTTGGCATGCAAACCAGGGACACCACCCAAGCTTTGGAAATCACGCAATATTTTTTTGAAGCAGTATCTACTCAAATGGAAAAATGGTATGAAAGAAAAATTGAAGAAGCCAAGTCACAAGCAAACATGAAGGCACAAGAAGATAAAGTTGCGTTGCAACAGCATATAAGGAGTTTGGAAGAAGAATTAATGAAGTTGAGGACTAAGTTACAGAAGGAAAGCTAGCAGCAGAGCCCCTTCTGGATATGAGGGACAGCTATCATAAGATGCCAGACTCAACAGTCAGAAGTTGCAACACACAAAGCTATTTGAGTCATTGGTGCATTAAACAACTGTGAAACTTAAGAAATGTGCCATTCTTTAATATTGATGTTTCTGAATTGCATGAGCTTCCCAAGCAAGAGACTGCTTTCTTGCTTCTGTAGATTTTTTGACCTTGAATACAATTGGATCAATGTGCCATAAGGCCACAGTTTACTGCGCTGTATATTTAATGCTCTATGTATTGAACAAATTCATGTATAAAGCTGCATTTACTAACTGATACCTGATATGCAAATTACGGATTAAGCCTATTCTGTTAGTACTGTAGGCTGGTGTCACATGTGCTTCTAAATGGACATATATGTTTTCCCAATCCCTATCTAAAATGAACTGCAGTATTAAAGAATTTTTAAACTTTTACTTTAATGTCGAACTCCAGACAAGAGGCTAAAAACATTGTTTTACCTGCCATAGGTAATTTTATTCAATCCCATAATCCAAAAACCTCCTTCCAGACAGAATGCCTAATTATTGAACTTTCATTGCAGATATCTGAACCTAAACACAAAAAAAATATAAATATATCAGTATATTAGTCCTTAGATTTGGTGGCATTCATTTTTCATTTTTACAAGCCTAAGTACATATATGTCTTACTTTCTCTTTAATGCCCTGTTATTGGCAGGATCACCAGGTGAAAATACATTTTTTTTAAAAGTCTGAAAAAAGAAAACAGATGCAACTATCACATCTAAGGACTTTTATTCTTTGGTTTAGGATACGCTTTACGCATTACAGCTTGGTCCAACCTCCCCAGCCTGATGATTGTACAGTGCAGTGGCAGCATGACACAGTGAAGAGTCTTCCTCGATCTTCCCTTCTATAAGCATTTTCACAAATTTAGACTGACAGCTCTGTGCTCTGGCCCCTAGTCCCTTTTCTGAGCTCTGTCCGTTTTGCTACGCATTACAGGAAGCTGATATAAATACAGTTTCAGATATTTGTACTAGGGATTTTAAATACATAACAACAACAAGTATACAGATTTGTTTCTTACTTTACTCTGACTTTTCTGTTCTGAATGCTGGTTTCAAGTCAGCATCTCCAAGCACTGGAACCAAAGACAGCTAAGCTACTAGCATTTTCAGAAGGAGGTCAGTAATCACAGCCCCATATTTCTTTCACTACGGATTTTTTAAATTTTTGCTGTGCCAAGCACACAAGACATCAGTGTGAAGAAATTCAGCAGAACTAACATTCCGACATAAACCATAAAGTGTATTTGGTTCCCATAAGCATGAATTTGCCTGTTTTAATGATAATATAGTAAACTCAGTAATGCATCTGACATAATTGAGTCAAGTTTGTCTTTATTGTAACCATCAGTTATTTTTTTCAATTGCTATGCCAGCATTTTATTAATATGCAGTCATTTGAATTACTTCTGTGCAATTCATTTGATAAAAATGGGCATAATTGTATGTGAAAGAATGTTAAAATGTTTAGCATTATCAAACTGGAAATAACACTTTCAAGCAGTACGTCAAGAAATGTAAACTTAAGGTTAACATATAAATGCAAGTACATTGTATAGGAGACCTATTATTGTTACATTTTAAGAGTGAACATTGGAAATTATTATTATTATACAGGATTTATATCGCACGAACAGTTTGCACAGCACCTTACAATATAAAGTGAGACAGTACAGTTATAATACAATACAAAAGGGTTAGGAGGGCCCTGCTCATAAGAGCTTACAATCTATAGAATGACTTAAGGTTTCTACAAAGAAAATAATATTTAAAGTGGTTGTACACCCTGTACAACCACTTTTACCTACAGGGAAGCCTATATTAAGGCTTACCTGTAGGTGCTGGAAATCTCTCTTAAACCTCCAATAAAGCTGCGCACTGATGTCCACGGCGATTGTGCCGTTTCTAAAGGGGGTCATGCCGTGACTGGCAGCTCCCGCGCGCGGCGGAGTGACGTCACACGACTCCGGCCAGTCACATAGCCGGAGTTTGCGGCCCCAGAAGGAAGAGGGTGAAGATAGATGCTCGCTGCTAGTGGGGACAGCGGTCACATTGCAGGCTTTGCTTTCAGGTAAGTGACATAATGGGCTACTATGCGGTGCATAGTAGCCCATTATGCTTTACCTTTGCAGGGAAATAAAGAGGAAGTAAAACCCATCAGGGTTTACTTCCTCTTTAAAGGACAACTGTACATTAGATGTCCTTCCTGAGTTCAGCCCATCTTGTTGATTTCTGACCTCTGTCTCCATTCCATTAATCTATACTTTGCAGCCACAGCATGAAGAGAACCTGGTCTTTTAACATGACCAGATGCTTAGTCATAATGGGGAATGATTGCACATCTTTAACCTCCCTGGCGGTACAATTCTGGCTGGAATTTTGTGC
This sequence comes from Lithobates sylvaticus, assembly GCA_028564925.1. Classification (NCBI taxonomy): domain Eukaryota; kingdom Metazoa; phylum Chordata; class Amphibia; order Anura; family Ranidae; genus Lithobates; species Lithobates sylvaticus. Next base: position 301,221,973 of record CM053028.1, on the reverse strand, counting down.
TGAAAGCGGTACAATTATTTTGCATGGAAATTTGGCGTTTTTATATTGTAGGCATGCAATTCTTATGAATAACTCACTTAAATCTGTCTGAACCAGAGTCTAGTAGACATCCCGGGTATGATAAAGTTTGAAACACAAAATCATAAATTATAATATAATAAAAAAATATATAAAAATTATTCAATAATGTAATCAAATCAAAAACACTGAAATTTGCTCAGTTACAGAATAGTCGCTGTCATTAAATTTATTGTTTGATGATAAATTGTGATTCTAATTTTTTATCGGTGTTTTCTAGCTGGTCTAAAACCACTTTTGACATAAAGGGACACTTTTTGGTTGCTATAGACAATCTCCAGTTTCCAGGCAGAAAAAAAATCTTTTTATTATATAAAATGACATGCAGGGCACTGGGCAGACCACTAGGGACAAAGGGGATGTGTATTTTTTGTATACAATACTGTAATCTGTAAGATTACAGTATTGTATATGTGTTGTGTTTTTAAACTTTTTTGAATTTGGCGCCGATCTCCGCTCCCGTGTGTCGGAACGTCGCAGGGAACGGAGATCGGCGGCACTCGGGCACTGTGTGAATCGAGCGAGCGGACGGCTCACTCACACAGCGGGGAGACATCGCAGGATCCAGGGGAAATGGTAAGTAACTTCCCCCCCTGTATCCTGCAATCAGGGGAGGGCTGGCAGCCTTAGGCCTGGGGGGCAAGTCCAGTCAAGTGGCCCATTGAACCACCGAATCAGCTCACCATCCATCTACACCACATTCCCTGTACAGAGAGAGAGAGACTGCTTGACATTGCCTGCAGAGAGAGAGACCGCTTTATACTGCCTGCACAGAGAGAGAGAGACCGCTTCACACTGCCTGCACAGAGAGAGAGAGACCGCTTCACACTGCTTGCACAGAGAGAGAGAGACCGCTTCACACTGCCTGCACAAAAAGAGACCGCTTCACACTGCCTGCACAAAAAGAGACCGCTTCACACTGCCTGCACAAAAAGAGACCGCTTCACACTGCCTGCACAAAAAGAGACCGCTTCACACTGCCTGCACAGAGAAGGAGAGACCGCTTCACACTGCCTGCAGAGAGAGAGACCGCTTCACACTGCCTGCAGAGAGAGAGACCGCTTCACACTGCCTGCAGAGAGAGAGAGACCGCTTCACACTGCCTACACAGAGAAGGAGAGACCGCTTCACACTGCCTGCACAGAGAAGGAGAGACCGCTTCACACTGCCTGCAGAGAGAGAGACCGCTTCACACTGCCTACAGAGAGAGAGACCGCTTCACACTGCCTGCAGAGAGAGAGAGACCGCTTCACACTGCCTGCAGAGAGAGAAAGACCGCTTCACACTGCCTGCAGAGAGAGAAAGACCGCTTCACACTGCCTGCAGAGAGAGAGAACGCTTTACACTGCCTGCAGAGAGAGAGACCGCTTTACACTGCCTGTAGAGAGAGAGACCGCTTCACACTGCCTGCAGAGAGAGAGACCGCTTCACACTGCCTGCAGAGAGAGAGACTGCTTCACACTGCCTGCAGAGAGAGAGAGAGAGTCTGCTTCACACTGCCTGCAGAGAGAGAGAGGGAGACCGTTTCACACTGCATGCAGAGAGGGAGACTGCTTCACACTGCCTGCAGAGAGAGAGACCGCTTCACACTGCCTGCAGAGAGAGAGACTGATTCACACTGCCTGCAGAGAGAGAGACTGATTCACACTGCCTGCTGAGAGAGAGACTGATTCACACTGCCTGCAGAGAGAGAGAGAGACCGCTTCACACTGCCTGCACAGAGAGAGACTGATTCACACTGCCTGCAGAGAGAGAGAGACCGCTTCACACTGCCTGCACAGAGAGAGACTGATTCACACTGCCTGCACAGAGATAGAGAGAGACCGCTTCACACTGCCTGTACAGAGATAGAGAGAGACCGCTTCACACTGCCTGCACAGAGAGAGACCGCTTCACAATGCCTGCACAGAGAGAGAGACCGCTTCACACTGCCTGCACAGAGAGAGACCGCTTCACACTGCCTGCACAGAGAGAGACCGCTTCACACTGCCTGCAGAGAGAGAGACCGCTTCACACTGCCTGCAGAGAGAGAGACCGCTTCACACTGCCTGCACAGAGATAGAGAGAGACCACTTCACACTGCCTGCACACAGAGAGAGAGAGAGAGAGACCACTTCACACTGCCTGCACAGAGATAGAGAGAGAGAGAGAGAGACTAATTCACAGTGCCTACACAGAGAGAGCGCCGCTAAAACAATGGTAAAGAGCCACTAAAACGAGCAGCACTTTACCACTACCGTCCCAGTGTGAAAGTACCCTTAGGTATTAGATGTGCGAACAAAAAGGTGAGAGCCCATCTACCTACAGAGAGTAATGGAAATAAGGTGGAGTTCAAAGTGAACCACCGTGCCATTACCTGCAGGGACTGGCATTTAGGGGGTTAAAACAGGCAGGGATTAAATGTGATATCAACTCCTCACTGCCTGTCAAATGCCTCTGAAAAGTGACCTGAGCATGGATCACTTTTCAGAGGAGTGGCAGTGCCTGCTGCAAGTGAATACAAGCCTTTGGGCTCACACTGATGAGCTGCGGTTTGGCTGCAGTGCGGGTGTACTGGTTTACTTAGCTACAGTCCCTCAGACTTCTTTTAGGTTACACATTTTAGCTGCATTTTCTGAAAGTGCACCAAAGATGCAGCATGCAGGACGTTTTGTGCACTTTCAGAACATGCAGTAAATGTGCAACCTTTATGGGGCCAGGAGCAACATGCAGGAAGACTGCCAGTACATCAGCACTGCAGCCAAACTGCAGCATGCCAGTGTGAGCCCACATTATACCAGCTAGGAGGGCAAGGTACTACACAGACTGCTAGAAAAAAAACTCTTTGGTTGCAGAGAGGGGGAGGGAGGAGGAGCTCACTTACTTGGATGGTCCCAGACTCCCAGGAGACTCACTGTATTCCAGCCGACTGCTCAGATTGAACTTTCCCGCCCACACATCCTCTTCACAGAGAGCACACGGGCTGCCTGGACTGTGGGCGGGGAAAGAGAGCAGGTCCAGCCTCTGCCAGCCATTCATGTGGAGGAGGGAGGGGCTGCTCCCACAATGCAGTGAGAGCAGCCAGCAGCATCTAGCTAGCCAATCGGCGGCCAGACTACACAGTGCTGGGACAAGGTCATTCGGTGCCCAGGGCAAAGATGGAAAACTGCGCCCCCCCCCCCCCGCCATGAAAGCTACAACGCCAGACGATGGGATCTATACTGGCAATTTGTTTTATACTAGTATTGGCGACGATCAGTGACTTGGGCACGGTTCACATTGGGGAAACTTGTCACCCCATTCAGTGCAATGAAACCGTACTAATCGGAGCGACAAGAAAAAGGTTCCTGCACTACTTGGGGGCAACTTCAGAGCAGCTTGCGATGACTTCTATTAAAGAAGTCATTTGCAAGCTGCGCTGATGTTGTGCTGTGCGGCTTCAAAGTCGGGTGACACTGTCTGGGAAGGGGTTAACATCTAGGGGTAATCAAGGGGTTAACTGCGTGTCTAAAAATGTGTAATGTGTGCTGCTTTTTACTACTGATTGTTTTTTTTGTTTTTTTTTGCTGCTTTGCACGAAAAAGCAAAAAAGTGATTGTTCCCTCTGTACAGAGCGCTGTGTTGATTGTCAACACAGAGCTCTGGGCTGTGATTGGACACAGCTGATCAGCAGCTCCCAGTCATGAATAATTATCTGGGATCTGCTGACACTCTCTCTGTGTACAATCGCAGAGAAGTAGGTGGGAGGCAGGCAGCGACGTGTGGGTACATTCCGGTGCCTGTAGCTAGCACCTGCGGTGGGTTAGCAAGTGGTTAATTTGCAATGGTATTGATAATATGCAGCAGGAAGGGGGTAATGCACTATTACTGATGCATTAGTGACCAGTGTCAGTGTTAATTAACCCACTGTTACCAATACCATTGCTAATTAAGCAAACTTCCTCTCTACTGTCATCACCATCCTCGTCCTTATCACACTTTTTACTCTCCTTCCATAATCACCATCCTCATCACTTGTCTTTATCATTTTTATCTTCTTTACTGTCATCTTCCATCCTCTGTCATTATTTTTGTCACTTTCCCCCATTACTATACATGATCCCTGCGATCTTTTGTCCTCACCCTCCATTATCATCCTAGTCATAACTTTTATACTCTCCTATAATCTATTATTCTCTATACTGTCATCCTCTGCCTTCTCCTTATGATCTTTCTCTCCATTACTTTACAGTGTCTTCACCCTCTTATTCCCTTCCCCCAAGCCCTGGACTCACATGGAGTGATGAGATGAAGCAGCACTCTGCTGGGGCCTAGGGCAGGCAGGAGAAGCCACTGGATGGGCGTTCAGTCTGCAGCTCAGGAAGATGGCACCCCACATTGCTGATTGCCCTGTTGGGTCACTCTGCGCCCATCTCTCAGACTGCAAAGGGTCAGGGGCAGTGACACTCTTCAGGGGACGGAGCCAGCATGGATGGAGAGGGCGGTCACATGTGTCTGGGGATCGGCTTTCTCCAGGGTGATGAAGAACAGGAGAGTGGGTTTGGAGAGAGGGCCCCGCCCCCTCCTCTATTTCACCCTCCCCTAGCTGTTCCCACAGGGGAGAAGGCAGGCACAGGGAGAGCGCACAGCAGAGAAAGCTGCAGCCGGCAGGATTAATTATCACTGCATTTAAGGATACCCCCCACGGAGTTACCACATTGACTCCAGTCATCCATCCCTAAGCTGCTGTGTCCTGGTTTCAGGACAAACTCCGCCTGATAGGGAAGTGAGAGGCGGGGCGGGGCTGGTCTCAGGCTTGTTTCCTGGGTACAGGAGCGCACTCAGCACATGTTGTCATTGTCTATTTAGCGCGGCGTTTCTTGCGCCCCTTTTCCTCCAGTAAATGGTCCCGCCCAGGGCATCTGTCCCTTCCGCCCACCCCTTGTACCGGCCCTGGGACTACAACTCCCACAATGCAGCAGCATCAAGCTACCCAATCGGCGGCCGGCCGGACAGTACTACATCTCCCACAATGCAGCAAAGGCATTGCAGCAACCAGCTAGCCAATCGGCGGCCGCCGAGGCCGACATCCATAAAAAAAAAAAAAAAAAATGACAAACAGCCAGCGGCCGTTTTAAATAATGTAGGCACCGGCCTGGGGGGAAATTTCCACCCTGCCCCCCGGCCCAGCCCGCTCCTGCCTGCAATGCAGACTCGGGAACACCGACAAGGAGGTTAAAGTCTAAGTCCGGGTTTTTTGTCACTTTAAATAGTTTGTTTGGGCCAAACTTGCACAAACTAGTTCCTGCTGTGAGTGCTTTATCATAGACTTTCCGCCTGCTGCTGTAGCAAAATCGAGTCGGGCTAAGTGCTTTTTAGCCATTCAAAGAAAGCCTTGTCATTTTCCTCAATTAGGTTTACCTTAGGTCCAAGAAAATAATTTAACCCGTTCACACCCACCACCTCCCAGCCCTTCAAGAGTTCTAAAAGCCGGGAGGTGGAGGCGGGTATTCGGATCATGTGACCACTGTGATTGGCTGTCACAGTGGTCACATGGTTGGAAAGCTACCGATCTCAAATATGCATCAGGAGCTTACGGATCCCCGCCAGCTACTATGCTGGGAGCGTGCAGGGAGGGCGCTCTGAGCACCGTAACTTGTTTACACAGGGCCGCATGTTTGCGGCCGTTCGGTGTTAAGGCCCACCTGCTGAGAGACTGCATATATGTGTACAGCACGTGTGAAGAGGTTAAAGTGACAGAAAACCTAGGTTAGTGGTTAGGCATTAACCACTTCAGCTCCGGGAGATTTACTCCCCTTCATGACCAGGCCATTTTTTGTGGTACAGCACTGCGATACTTTAACCTGACAATTGCACGGTTGTGCAATGCTGTACCCAAATAAAATGTATGTCCTTTTTTTTCCCCACAAATAGAGCTTTCTTTTGGTGGTATTCGATCACCTCTGTTTTTTTTTTTGTGTGCTATAAACAAAAATCAGCAATTTTGAAAAAAATATATATATTTTTAACTTTCTGCTCTAAAACACATCCAATACATTTTTTTTTTTTTTTTCATCCATTTAGACCAATATGTATTCTGCTACATATTCTTGGTAAAAAGAATATCCCAATAAGCGTATATTGATTGGTTTGTGCAAAAGTTATAGCGTCTACAATATGGGATATATTTATGTAATCTTTATTTATTTATCTTTTACCAGTAATGGCGGAGATCAGCGACTTATATCGGGACTGCGATATTGTAGTGGACAAATTGGACACCTAACTGACACATTTTTGAGAACCAGTGACACTAATGTGCGGTGCTAAAAATATGCACTGTACTAATGACACTGGCAGGGAATGGGTTAACATCAGGGGTGATTAAAGGGTTAACTGTGTGCCTCACATGTGTTTCAGTGTAGTGGGGGAGGTGATTTTACCAGTGGAAGGCATGGATTTGTGTTCCTGCTTCACAGGAACACAGGATCCATGCCTTCTGTCCTGACAGATCGGCAATCTGCCTTGTTTACATACACATGCCTGTGTACAGAACAATCAGCGGGTGCCGGCGGACATCGAATCTGCTGTGTAAAATCACAGTGGCTGTGAGCCGTCGGCGGGGCGCACTTGCACTTGATACTTGGAAGTGCAGAATCATGTATATACAGTTGTGCTCATAAGTTTACATATCCTGGCAGAATTTATGATTTGGCCATTTTTCAGAAAATATGAATGATAACACAACAACATTTCTTGCACTCATGGTTAGTGTTTGGCTGAAGCCATTTATTATCAAACAACTGTGTTTACTCTTTTTAAATTATAATAACAGAAACTACTCAAATGACCCTGATCAAAAGTTTACATACCCTGGTGATTTTGGCCTGATAAAATGCACACAAGTTGACACAAAGGGGTTTGAATTGCTATTAAAGGTAACCATCCTCATCTGTGATCTGTTTGCTTATAATTAGTGTGTGTGTGTATAAAAGGTCAATGAGTTTCTGGTCTCCTGACAGACCCTTGCATCTTTCATCCAGTGCTGCACTGACGTTTCTGGATTCTGAGTCATGGGGAAAGCAAAAGATTTGTCAAAGGATCGCCGGGAAAAGGTAATTGAACTGTATAAAACAGGAAAGGGATATAAAAAGATATCCAAGGAATTGAGAATGCCAATCAGCAGTGTTTAAACTCTAATCAAGAAGTGGAAAATGAGGGGTTCTGTTAAAACCAAACCATTGTCAGGTAGACCAACTAAAATTTCAGCCACAAATGCCAGGAAATTTGTTTGGGATGCAAAGAAAAATACAAGATGCACAATAAGGAGGCACTTGAAGAAAGATGGGATGCATGGTCGAGTCGCCAGAAGAAAGCCATTATTACGCAAATGCCACAAAGTATCCTGCTTACAATATGCCAAACAGCACAGAGACGAGCCTCAAACCTTCTGGCACAAAGTCATTTGGAGTGATGAGACCAAAATTTAGCTTTTTGACCACAACTATAAACGCTACATTTGGATAGGAGTCAACAAGGCCTTAGATGAAAGGTACACCATTCCTACTGTGAAACAAGGAGGTGGATCGCTGATGTTTTGGGGATGTGTGAGCTACAAAATTGATGGCAAGATGAATGCAGTATGTTATCAATAAATACTGGAGGAACATTTGCATTTATCAGCCAGGAAGCTGCGCATGGGATGTACTTGGACATTCCAACATGACAATGATCCAAAACACAAGGCCAAGTCGACCTGTCATTGGCTACAGCAGAATAAAGTGAAGGTTCTGGAGTGGCCATCTCAGTCTCCTGACCTCAATATCATTGAGCCATTCTGGGGAGATCTCAAACGTGCAGTTCATGCAAGACAACCCCAGAATTTACAGGAACTGGAGGGTTTTTGCCAAGAGGAATGGGCAGCTTTACCATCTGAGAAGATAAAGAGCCTCATCCACAAATACCACAAAAGACTTCAAGCTGTCATTGATGTTAAAGGGGGCAATACACGGTATTAAGAACTGGGGTATGTAAACTTTTGATCAGGGTCATTTGGGTAGTTTGTGTTATCATTATGATTTTAAATTAGTAAACACAGTTGATTGATAATAAATGGCTTCAGCCAAATACTAACCATGAGTGAAAGAAACGTTTTTGTGTTATCATTCATATTCTCTAAAAAATGGCCAAGAAATACTAAGTTCTGCCAGGTTATGTAAACTTATGAGTACAACTGTATACGTGATTCTGCGCAGTGTGGCCTCCCTGTAGCAATAAATGTGCTATGGGGCTGTTGGCAAGTGGTTAAGGCCTTATGCACACTGGGCGTCAAAAATGCCACTTTTAAGGGCGTTTTACATTTTTTTTTTCTGCCTCTAAACGCTCCTCCAAGTTAGCCTATGTGTCCTTGCAGACATAGGCTTTTAGAAACAGGAGCATTTGGAGGCAGAAAAAAAAAACATAATTTGCATGTTCAGGAGAGGAGCATTTTAGCAGTAAAAAAGCCGAACACGCATAAACGTGCGTTTAGCACTTAAGATTTCATTAATTTCATCTTACTGGCCAGTATCAATTAATTATAAATTATTTTGGACAATGAAATTAATTAGGGGTGTACCGATACCAGTTTTTTAACACCAAGTAAGGGTACCAATACTTTTTTCAAGTACTCGCTGATACCAAGTACCAATATTTATCGCCTTGGAAGAGTAGGTAGAGAGGTGGTTGTTAGGGGGTTGGGTGAGGGCAGGGGAAGTAGAGGGTTAAGTGAGGGCAGAGTAGTTGAGGATGGGGTGAATTAGGAATTGTGGGTTAGGAGAGTTGGGATGCAAAAGGCTGTGATTGCTGGGGAGAAGAGGATGGGAGGGTCATTGGGAGACATGGGGGCAGAGATGACAGCTGGTGGAGGGAAGGAGGAGGCAGTGACAGCAGTGACTGCAGGCATAGTACAGGAGAAAGTCAGAGACTGCAGACATGGTACAGGAGATGGTCACAGACTGCAGACATACTACAGGAGACAGTCAGAGATTGCAGGCATGGTACAGGAGACAGTCAGAGACTGCAGGCATGGTACAGGAGACAGTCAGAGACTGCAGGCATGGTACAAGAGACAGCCAGAGACTGCAGACATGGTACAGGAGACGATCAGAGACTGCAGACATGGTACAGGAGACAGCCAGAGACTGCAGACATGGTACAGGAGAAAGTCAGAGACTGCAGACATGGTACAGGAGACGGTCACAGACTGCAGACATACTACAGGAGACAGTCAGAGATTGCAGGCATGGTACAGGAGACAGTCAGAGACTGCAGGCATGGTACAGGAGACAGTCAGAGACTGCAGGCATGGTACAAGAGACAGCCAGAGACTGCAGACATGGTACAGGAGACGATCAGAGACTGCAGACATGGTACAGGAGACAGCCAGAGACTGCAGACATGGTAAGGGAGATGATCAGAGACTGCAGACATGGTACAGGAGATGGTCATCGACTGCAGATATAGTACAGGAGACGGTCAGAGAATGCAGGCATTGTACAGGAGACAGTCAAAGACTGCAGATATGGTGCAGGAGACAGTCAGAGACTGCAGACATGGTACAGGAGACGGTCACAGACTGCAGACATACTACAGGAGACAGTCACCGACGGCAGACATACTACAGAAGACGGTCAGAAACTGCAGGCATTGTACAGGAGACAGTTTGAGGGCTAGCGCGGCGGCATTCACTGCCTTCGCTAGTCCCGTCTACCTGGAGTCACATTCTAAATGAACGGACTTTCCGATCGTGTGTCGGCAAGTTCGTTCATTTCAAAAGTCCCGCGGACTAGCACACAGACTGCGGGATTGTCCGCCGGACTGCCGAGTCCAGCGGACAATTTTAAGTCTGAACTTAAAACTTAGTCCGCCGGACTTTTGGGAGGAAAAAGTCCGCCGCCCACACACGGGCAGATTGTCCGGTGGACTCGGGAAAGTCCGCTCGTGTGTACGCGGCCTAACAGGTGTGTGTAATGCACAGTAGGGGGTCAGGAGTACAAAACAAAAAGTACAGGAATCAGGGTTGTGTAACACAGTGTAGTGGTCAGTCAAGTGCAAAAAATCAGCACTGATCTGCATGCTTACCCATGCCAGCACAAATCTTTCCTCCCAGCACAAATCCTCTCCCCCTCCCAGAACAAATCTTACTACACCCCTATATTCCTCCTAGAACAAGTTCTATTCCACTCCCCCAAATCCCCTGTACAACCACAAATCCCCACCCCAATTTCCCCTCAGCACAAATTAATTTTTCACCCAGATCCAACTCCCTCCATAGCACACATTCTCTCCCCCCCTCCCCCAACTCCCTCTCCCTCCCAGGACAAATTCTCTCACTCTCTCCCCCCCATTCCCCCACTCCCAGATCACTTGTGTGTCCCCAGTGACATTCTCAAAACTTGCCGACCTAAGATCAGCATGGCTCGATGCAGGGGAAGTCCCTCCACCCGTGCCCCTCCTCTAATGCCCTGTACACACGGTCGGAAATTCCAACGGGAAAAGTCTGATCGGATTATGTTGTCGGAAAAAAAGAACCTCCAAGGTAGTATTCTCAGGAATACTACCGGTACATCGAGCCACACCAGAAAGGCAGAGGGAGATTAGGGAAGTAAACAAGTGGCTGAAGAGCTGGTGTAGAAAGGAGGGGTTTGGGTTCCTGGAGGACTGGGACGACTTCTCAGTCGATAACCGGTACTATAGAAGGGATGGACTGCACCTAAATGAGGAGGGTGCAGATCAGCTGGGAATAAGGATGGCCAAAAAGTTAGAGGGTTTTTAAACTAGGCGATGGGGGGGGAGGGGCCAGAGATAGGAATAGTCCTAGTTGCAATCTCGGAACACCCAAGAGGGTAGTATGTGACTGGTCAAAATATAGTAATGCATTAAAGTGTTGATGACTGGGCTATAAATATTCCTGGCTTTGCACTCTTTCGGAAAGACAGAGTTAAAAGGAAAGGTGGAGGGGTCTGTCTGTATGTGAGAAGTGATCTCAAAGCGAGTGTGAAAGAGTTGTGATGCACTGCTGGGACAGTTAAAGGACAAAAATTTATAAACCTATTACAGGACAATTTTATGGTCCAGTTCATTGAGGCCCCAACCAGGAATGATGCTCTGCTGGATCTGGTAATCTCAAACCATGCAGAGCATATTACTAATGTTCAGATAAAGGAGCATCTGGGTAGCAGTGACCATAACATGATTTCATTTGATGTTAGCTGTAAGCAAAAATCACATATCAGGAAATAATAAAAACACTTAATTTCGGAAAAAATTTGAGAGCTGGATCTAAAATTTTCCTTGGGAAGATACTGGAGAGATTATTAAAAGACCACATAGACGAGTTCTTGCAGGAAAAAAAATATTTTAAGCAACAGACAGCATGGTTCATGAAAGACAGAAGTTGTCAGACAAACCTCATTTCTTTTATGAGGTGGTAAGTAAAACCATGGACAGAGGCGTGGCTGTGGACGTGGTATACTTGGATTTTGCAAAAGCGTTCGATACAGTTCCCCACACACGGCTCATGTGTAAGGTAAGGTCTACAGGTTTGGAAATATCGGTTTGTAAATGGATAGAAAACTGGCTAAAAGACAGAATTCAGAGAGTCGTGGTTAAATGATTCTTACTCTGAATGGCTAAGGTTATCAGTGGTGTACCCCAAGGTTCAGTGCTGGGACCCTTACTTTTTAATATCTTTATAAATGATATTGGGTCTGGAATCAAAAGTAACATTTCTGTCTTTGCAGATGACACCAAGCTATGCAGTGGAATAACGTCCTTACAGGAGGTCTCCAATTTTACAAGCCGACCTCAATGCTCTGTCAAATTGGGCGACTATGTGGCAGATGAGGTTTAATGTTGATAAATGTAAAGTTATGCACTTGGGGGGCTAAGAATATGCATGCATCATACATGCTAGGGGGAGTACAACTGGGGGAATCCGTAGTGGAGAAGGATCTGGGGGTTTTGGTAGATCATAAACTCAATAATAGCATGCAATGCCAAGCTGGCGGTTTCCAAAGCGAGCAAAGTCCTTTCTTGTATTAAGAGAGGTATGGACTCCAGAGAGAGAGATATCATTTTGCCCCCCTCCATAGCACACAGTTCTCTCTGCCCCCTCCCCCAACTCCCTCTTGGTGTTGAGTTATTCCCTCAACCAGGGGGACAAATTCATCTCAAATAAGGAAAGGTTTCTTCACTCTCTGCAGAGGTGGTTCCCCCCATTCCCCCACTCATTTATAGGTAAAGTTGATCCAGATCATTGCCTTGTGTGTCCCCAGTGACATTCTCAAAACTTGAACCGACCTAAAGATCAGCATGGATTTTCCGACAAAAAAATCAGATCGGACTTTTTCCGATCGTTTGTAGAGAATTCCGACGGACAAAGTACCACGCATGCTCAGATCAAATTACGAGACCAAAGCTATTGGCTACTAGCCTCTGAGTAGTTCCGTCGTACGCAACGAACGTCACCACGTTCCGAACGATCAGATTTTCCGACAACTTTGTCCGACTGCGTGTATGCAACACCAGTTTCGGACAAAAATCCGATGCATTTTGCGGTCGGAATGTCCGACCGTGTGTATGGGGCAATACTGTTGTGCATGATACATGTCCGAACAAAGGAGGAGCCTAGAGGAAGGTTTCCATGTATTTTTGTGACAAGTAAAGAAGGGTGACCCCTGAATGCCGCACATTCATAGGGTCCTACATAGATAAGTAAATTGGCCTGGACTCTGACCAGGCCATGCCCCCAAAACATTTCTCTCCACCACCTGGAGCTTAATACTGCGACAGGCAGCCTGAACCTCTCCCTGCCGCAATACATAGAGTGGGCAATCATGGCGCAGGAGACTTAGGGCACCTCACAGGAGATGTGGGGCAGGTGGCCAGCGAGAGCACGTGCCTGTGATGTGCATTAGGGCAGCCCAGTGCCAGGACTCCAGCCTGGATTCACGGGATGCCAGGATTTACTTGAAATCTTGGAACGGTCATGCCAAATCCAGTACGGTATGCTAAAAGGCATCATCTCACTGTTCTTATAGATCATCGTATTTACCGTAATGATCACAGGTGTTGTAGCTGTATTATTCATTCATGACTGTAGACAGTGTTTAAACTATATACTATTACTACATCTGACAGTGCAAACACTGTCGTCAGCCTGTGCCCTAATGTGCTGTACTGTCATTTCATCATTCTTATAAAAAATAAAGTGCACCCAACTGGCTGCCACCACCGCCACCACCTTCTTATGGCTGTGAGCCTGCTCTGAGCTCTCATATTCCGCCAGCTACAGCCTTGCCCTCAGGACTTAGACTACATTTACACTATTGTGACCCCAAATTTGCATGATTTAGAGTGCAGCTTTGGTCCAACTTTACACTCTCTGGATCAAAATCGCATCAAAGTAGTGCAGGCACCTTTTCAGTTGCTGATCTTCAAAATCACATAGATGGGAACGGGTGCCACTGAAATCAATGAGCTGTGACTTGTCATACGCCCTAATGTGTCCAAAGTCGCATGACAAGTCGCACTAGTGGAAACAGCGCCTGAGGGAGAAGCAGTAGCTGCCTATATCACTGCACCAGGACTGCCAGAAGTCTGTGGGTGGCTGGAATTATAAACCTACTACCTGCAAATGTGGCAGTTGCCTCCCTTTGCCTGCACTGTAGAAAAAACTAAAAAAGTTCCATCACTTCTAGGCCTCTTGTGTGCCTCTAATCAAAACAATGGGGGCCCAGGAAAATTTTGATGTGGTTACTTTTCTCTACACTATCAGTACATTGTGCAACAAGACACAGTGGACCACCCTTTACCCTCTATGTGCCCTGCACATGCTGCACACATGGATGATATGCCACTGTTTGATGATTTATAATCACAAAACATTCATATGCAAACTAAATATACAATCACTTATAAACATTAAAGGGGTTGTAAAGGAGATTTTTTTTTTTTTTTTTTAAATAAACATGTTATACTTACCCCCACTGTGCAGCTCGTTTTGCACAGAGTGGCCCCGAACCTCGTCTTCTGTAGTCCCTCTGGGATCCCTCTGCGGCTGTCTCGGCTCCCCCCCCCCCCCCCGCAAGTACTGCTCACCTTAATGCGAGCTCCCTCTCATGACGTGGAGTACTTGCGGGCGCACTCCCGTAATACAGCCGGCGGCTATAGCTGCTCGCTGTATCGCTGTATCACTCAGCCCCACCCCCGGCACGCCGCATCATTGGATGTGATTGACAGCAGCGCGAGCCAATGGCTGCGCTGCTTTCAGTCCATCCACTCTAGCCAATCAACGGCCAGGGTGAGCGGCGTCGGGGGCGAGCGATGGACTTTCAAGGGGTCAGGTAAGTAAAACGGGGGGGGGGGGGGCGGTATTGTCAGATGTTTTTTGAAAAAACTTTTACCTTTACAACCCCTTTAATAATATGACAACAAATCATGAAACAAATGAATAGTGTAACAATTTAAAACACAAAATAAATCTTATTACACTTAGTGCAAGTTAATGAAAAAGTCCAAATCCCTCCACCACCCCATGGTGTTCTCTCACCTTTATTGATTGGCCCTACTACAAAAGGTAGAAAAAACATATGTGCCTCTTTAAAGGCACCAGAATAGGCTCAGAGCATGTAACTATTGGTCCCAGGTTTAGAAAAGCAGGTAGTTTGTCAAACTCTCATATGTGTAATGTTTCCATCAGAAATGATCTTTATCAAGCGCCTTGATCTTGGTACCAAGCGTTACATGTTCTGAGTCTATTTTGGTGAGGGACATATCCCTAAAAGAAGTGCTTGATGTGGGTTCCTTTTTATAAGGTTTTAGTTTGAATACAGATTTAAAGAGGCACACATGGCTTTTTGAGCTTTGTAGTAGGGTCAATAAAGGTGAAAAAGCACCTAAGAGGGGTGATGGAGGTCCCACATGGAAAGCACATCTTGTTATATTATTCTTAACAAGAGATTTGGACTTGTTTTCCACTAACTTGCACAAAGTGCACTTAAACTATTAGTGTAACAATATAAACATAAATTAATTCTATTTCATGATTTAGGCTTGGTTCACAGTGGGGCAACCTGTCAGGCGACTTAGTCCCCTGACAAGTCGCACCCCATTTAGTGCAATGGAACTGTTCTAATCGGTGCGACTTCAGAGCGGCTTGCATTGACTTCTGTTAAAGAAGTGCGGCGTGACTTTGAAGCCGCACTTGTGTGAACCGAGACTAATTGTCACATATCAGTGTTTATTAGTGATTGCACATTTAGCTTATGTTGATTTAATAGTGCAACACATTCATACGCATAGTTTATAGTGATTATATAATTTTTGTTTGCTGCTCACTATTTATTCGATTTGTGCAGAAAATTTTAATTTTTTTAACACATAACAAAAGCGTCTTAATTATAGAAAAAATTAAGAAAAAAATGCTAGCATGTATGTAGGTTGCTAAACCCAAGATAATATTTGCACACTTGCAAAAAAAAAATTTAAACAGTGACAAAAAACTGAGATACAAACACAATAAAAAAGTAAATCAAACGGACAGCAGCATCTAAATCACCAATCCAAGTAGGATGTATGAGGCTTAGACTTCTTCCAACAGAGCTGAAGAAAAGACATCCATCCTCCTAGGACACTAACAAGAAAAGAGTAATTTGGACTTGCCTATAAATTCCATATTTTGAAGAGCAGTACAGGACACAAGCTGCACATTTATAGACCCTGGATTATAGGCTTGTACATCCAGGTGATTGAACACTGGAACGTTTTTGAGGACATGTCCCCTGGGTGTTTTCCCTATAACCCTACCCCAGTCTGAGTCCTCAATTTTGTAGCAGGCAATGCAGATTACCAAAGGAAAAGAAGGAAGGGTGGTCTGTACTCCGAGGTATGGAACTTACAGGTAAGTCAAAATTCCTTTTATCTTAATGGTACAGTACAGGACACAGGCTGAGTATTTATAGACTCTTGGATGTCCCAGTGCCTATTTATGTGCAGGTGACAACTAGGCTAACAGAACTGCAACAAACCCAACTACAGAGTGTCAATGCAAGAACTTTTCAGACAACATCTGCATCAACAGAAGATTGGACGTCTACTTTGTAGAACTTTGAGAAGGTATGAACAGAGGAGCAGGACTTACAAAAGCTGGGCTACAAAGGCCTGGTGCCAGAATGCCCAGGAAACTCCTATTGACCTAGTAGAGTGGGCATATAAAAGTGTAGGATGGAATTGGTCTTCGAGAGTGTAAGCTCCAGTGGCGGCCCGTCCATAGGGGGCGCCCGGGCGCCGCCCCCCCCCCCCCTCCTTGCAGTTAAAAAAAAAAAATAAAAAAAAAAAAATAAAAAGTTCAAAAAAAAAAAACATTTATTTAAACATGTCCCTTTAAGGGCGCCTTGCACAGTGCACTGCAGTATGCACCGCTCTATCACCAATAGATAGATTCATGCATTGCATGAATCTATCTATTGTCACCTCTGCCGCCCCCTATTCAGGTGTCCGGCCCCTGATCGGGCGCCGGGCATCTGAATTACAGTGGGGGGGGGGGGGGTGTTGCGGGAAGCGCCCCTATTAGAGCTGTAAGCTCTAATAGGGGACCCTATTAGAGCGGTGTGCTCTAATAGGCTTCCCTAAGTGTAAACAGCGGGCGCACGGCTGTGCGTTCGCTGATTACACAGTATTGTGTTAGGGAAGCGAATACATCGCTTCCCTAACACAGACCCGCCTCTCAGCCAATCAGGTTGCCAGGTCTGTTACCTGTCACCTGATTGGCTGAAGTCACAGGCGCTGTGATTGGACGCTAGGCGTCCAATCACCTAGCGTCCAATCACAGCAGAAGAAGACAGGAGGAGCGCGGGAGAAGACATCCGACGGAGACATCCGACGGAGACACCGCTCGTCGCCTGATGCCGTCACCAGCTGCACACCGGGACAAGGGGCACAATGGCAGAACTTAAGGGGCACAATGGCAGAACTTAAGGGGCACAATGGCAGAACTTGGGGCACAATGGCAGCACTTGGGGCACAATGGCAGCACTTGGGGCACAATGGCAGAACTTGGGGCACAGTGGCAGAACTTGGGGCACAGTGGCAGAACTTGGGGCACAGTGGCAGAACTTGGGGCACAGTGGCAGAACTTGGGGCACAGTGGCAGAACTTGGGGCACAGTGGCAGAACTTGGGGCACAGTGGCAGCACTTGGGGCACAGTGGCAGCGTTTGATGGGCACAGTGGCAGCGTTTGATGGGCACAGTGGCAGCGTTTGATGGGCACAGTGGCAGCGTTTGATGGGCACAGTGGCAGCGTTTGATGGCACAGTGAGGCTGTTTGTTTGCGCCCCCCCAAAAATTTTGAGCACCAGCCGCCACTGGTAAGCTCTGGCGATCAGCTGCCTTATCCATTGAGCAAATAAGGGATTTGGAAGCAGGATGTCCTTTGTGAGGCCCTGAGGATAAGACAAATAGGGAATCCATCTTCCTGATTGCCACTGTTGCTTTGAAGTAGACTTATGGCTCTGACTATGTCCAGGCAATGAAGGGCAATTTCCTTTGGGTGCTTAGCGCAGCATAAGGAAAGCAGGACTATATCTTCAGGAAGGTGGAAGACTGAGTGGTTGTTAACCCACTTCTATGAAATCATCTTATCTCTACCATGTGTTCCTGTGCCTGTGTTGTGTAAAAAAATCTGCCAATCTTTACTGAAATAAGCTCTGCTTCGGGCGCACAGCTGATTCCTCTCCTCCTCCCTCTGGCTCACAGCTACAGTGGGCCGGCCAACGTCAGCGGGGAAGAGAGGAGACAGAGAGCCAACAATCAGCTGAGCGCCGGGAGGTCATACAAGGTACAGATCAGCGTATTTTTTTTTTACAATAAACAGGCACAGAGACACGTTAGTAAGGTACAGAGGAGATAAGAGGATTTTATAGCAGATAGAGGCGCTGGTACAAGCAGGGAGGGGAGGGGGAAAACGTCTGTAAACAAAACGTGGCTAAACGCGTGTTAACCCATTTAGAAGTGTTTGGCGTTTGAAATGCCTCTAAACTCAGCTTCTGAACCCATTCCAACAAAAAGCCTCTAAACTCAACTGCCTAGAAACGACTGTAAACGACCCTGTGTACATGTACTGATAAGATAAGAGGAGAGTTCAGGGGCAGTTGAAAAAATTGCCCAATTGCTCCTAAACGTCCGTTTACCAGCATCAGTGTACATGAAGCCTAAGACTTGTGGGGGTGACCAATTACTCAATAATTACTAAATATAAAACATTGTGAATGACAGTTGCTAAATTTGAAGGTAGTAAAAACACAATACACTACAGTGCTATCTTTGTGCCAATCCCGTGGTCATAGGATATAATTAAACAACTGATTAAAATAAAACAGCAAAAAAAAAAGGTATAGAGGTATAGGAATAAATGTCAGTAATAGAAATGTAAATTAAAAAATAGATGTTTGCAAGGCTGCCTTTAGAAGTAGGCTGGGAATCCACAATCTGAAATGCAAGAGTGAGCCCTTGTTCACATTGATGCGATTTGACATAGTTACATTAAAACAAATAAAAATAAAATTAAAATATATCATACAATCCCATATACCCCATTCTATACCCACAGTTGATCCAGAGGAGGCAAAAAAAAAAAAACCTCAGCAGAGCATGCTCCAATTTGCTAAAGCAGGGGAAAAAATTCCTTCCTGATCACCCGAGAGGCAATCGGATTTTCCCCGGATCAACTTTACCTATAAATGTTAGTACCCAGTTATATTATGTACATTTAGGAAAGTATCCTGGCCTTTCTTAAAGCAATCTACTGAGTTAGCCAGAACCACCTGTGCAGGGAGTCTATTCCACATTTTCACAGCTCTTACTGTGAAGAAACCTTTCCGTATTTGGAAATGAAATCTCTTTTCCTCTAGACGTAAAGAGTGCTCCCTTGTCCTTTGTGTTGACCATAAAGTGAATAACTCAACACCAAGTTCACTATATGGACCCCTTATATATCTATACATGTGTGTCATTTCCCCCCTTAATCTCCTCTTATCAAGAGTGAATAAATTCAGTTCCTCTAATCTTTCCTCATAGCTGAGCTCCTCCATGCCTCTTATCAGTTTGGTTGCCCTTCTCTGCACTTTCTCCAGTTCCCCGATATCCTTTTTGAGAACTGGTGCCCAAAACTGAACTGCATATTCCAGATGAGGTCTTACTAATGATTTGAACAGGGGCAAAATGATATCTCTCTCTCTGGAGTCCATACCTCTCTTAATACAAGAAAGGACTTTGGTCACTTTGGAAACCGCAGCTTGGCATTGCATGCTATTATTTAGCTTATGATCTACCAAAACCCCCAGATCCTTCTCCACTATGGATCCCCCAGTTGTACTCCCCCTAGCATGTATGATGCATGTATATTCTTAGCCCCCAAGTGCATAACTTTACATTTATCAACATTAAACCTCATCTGCCACATAGTCACCCAATTAGACATTGATGTCGGCTTGTAAATTGGAGACATCCTGTAAGGACGTTATTCCACTGCATAGCTTGGTGTCATCATCAAAGACAGAAATGTTACTTTTGATCCCAGACCCAATATCATTTATAAAGATATTAAAAAGTAAGGGTCCCAGCACTGAACCTTGGGGTACACCACTGATAACCTTAGACCATTCAGAGTAAGAATCATTAACCACTTGCCGACCGCCCCCTGTATATATACGTCGGCAGAATGGCACGTACAGGCAGAATCACGTACCTGTACGTGACATTCTTCCGGCGGTTGGGGGGTCCGATCGGACCCCCCTCCGCCGGCGGGGACGGTCGGGATCGCTTCAGGAGCGATCCGGGACGAGGGGACGGCCAGTGGTTTCTGGCCACCCCCTCGCGATCGCTCCTGGCCAATGAGAAACTTCCCCTTCCTGTCTATTGTATAGACAGGAAGGCGGAAGTGATGTCACGCTCGGTGCGCCGGTCTATGTGACCGGAGACGCCGAGCGGCGAACATGTTAAGGTTAGTGCACAACACTACACTGACACCAGTACAGTTAGGCACATATTCCACCCCCCTGTCACCCCCTGATCACCCCCCAGATCACCCCCCCCCCCAGTCACAGTGTCACTAATTGCAGTGATCATTTTTTTACTGATCACTGCATTTAGTGTCAGTGTGACTGTAATAACTGTCAGGGCAGTTAGTTTTAGGTCCAAGGTAGCCCCCTACCCCCCCCTAATAAAGGTTTAACCCCTTGATTGCCCCCCAGGTAACCCTTTCACCCCCTTTTGCCAGTGTCACTAAGCGATCGTTTTTCTGATCGCTGTATTAGTGTCACTGCTGTCGCTAGGTAACCATTTTTTTTTTTTTAGGTAACCGCCATGTTTATATAGGTTCATAAATAGGTTTATAGGTCAGGTACCCCCATATTACAACCTAAATAAAGGTTTTAACCCCCTGATTGCCCCTAGAGTTAACCCTTTCACCAGTGATCACTGTATAACTGTCACTGGTGACGCTGGTTAGCCAGTTAGTTATTTCGTTATTTAGGTTCCCCGTCAGGTTTTTATATAGCGTCAGGTACCCCCATATATTACCTAATAAAGGTTTAACCCCCTGATTGCCCCTAGTTAACCCTTTCACCCCCTTTTGCCAGTGTCACTAAGCGATCGTTTTTCTGATCGCTGCATTAGTGTCGATAGGTAACCAGTTTTTTTTTGTATTACTGTTACGGGTGACGCTGGTTAGTTAGCTTGTTTTTTATACTGTCAGGGCACCCGCCATTTATTACCCAATAACGGTTTAACCCCCTGATCGCCCGGCGGGTGATATCAATTAGGTTTTAGGGTCAAATAAGGTCTGCGTCGCCCCAGGTTAGTGCCAGTACCGCAAACACCCACGCACAAAGCATACACCTCCCTTAGTGGCACAGTATCTGAACAGATCAATATCTGATCTGATCAGATCTATACTAGCGTCCCAGCAGTTTAGGGTTCCAAAAAAAACCGCATTGTTAGCGGGATCAGCCCAGATACCTGCTAGCACCTGCGTTTTCCCCCTCCGCCCAGCCCAGCCCACCCAAGTGCAGTATCGATCGATCACTGTCACTTACAAAACACTAAGCACACATAACTGCAGCGTTCGCAGAGTCAGGCCTGATCCCTGCGATCGCTAACAGTTTTTTTGTGGTAGCGTTTTGATTCAGTCGCTTCAGTCAGGAGCTTTTTTACCTGTGAATCTCAAAAAAATAAAAAAAAATAAAATAGTTGTCGTTTTATTGTTCTCTCTCTCACTCTATTCTCTCTCTATTGTTGCTCTTTTTTTACTCCATTCTATTCTGCAATGTTTTATTATGTTTTATCATGTTTTATCATGCTTGCTTTTCAGGTATGTAATTTTGTTTACTGTGTTTTAGTGTTAAGCATTTTTTTGTTTTCAGGTGCGCCATTCAGTTGCAATGCGGATTTATTTATCTTGACAGCAACAGCGTTTGCTCCCACGATACATAAAGACGCGACTCCAACACTGTAGGAGGTGATTTCACCACCACAGTTAAAAAAAAGAGCATATATGCCGAAGCATGGGGGCAGCAGGGGGGGCGGAGGAGCGATTGGCTCCTAATGCCACGTACATACGGTCGAAATTCCGACCGTGTGTACACGGCATAACTTTTGCGGGAGGATGCCCCCATGCATCGGCATATATAAATGGTGCATGTATGCCCATCATTAGAAGTGGGTGGATGAAGGGAGGTATTCTAATGGTGGGCATACCCACCAATCAATCTCTTTTTTTCGTTCAGCCAAGAGGCTGCATGAAAAAAAAAAAGATTACAATATATGTCCAGTATGTTGCTGGACTTTGAATGGTTATACCAGAATGATGCCTGCAGGTTTAGGTATCATCTTGGTATCATTCTTTTCAGCCAGTGATCGGCTTTCATGTAAAAGCAATTCTAGCGGGTAATTAGCCTCTAGACTGCTTTTACAAGCAGTGGGAGGGAATGTCCCCCCTCCCGGATATAAACCGCGCCATTGGGAAATTGGGAAAGCATTTTATCACACCAATCTTGGTGTGGTCAGATGCTTTGAGGGCAGAGGAAAGATCTAGGGTCTAATAGACCCCAATTTTTTCAAAAAAAGAGTACCTGTCACTGCCTATTGCTATCATAGGGGATATTTACATTCCCTGAGATAACAATAAAAATCATAACAAAGAAAAAAAATGGAAGGAACAGTTTAAAAATAAAATAAAAAAGCTAAATAAATAAAAAAAAAACCAAAAAAAAAAAAAAAAAAGCACCCCTGCCCCCCCTTCTCTTGCGCAAAGGCGTACACAAGCGTTGGTCTGGCGTCATATGTAAACAGCAATTGCACCATGCATGTGAGGTATCACCGCGAAGGTCAGATCGAGGGCAGTAATTTTAGCAGTAGACCTCCTCCGTGAATCTAATGTGGTATCATGTAAAGGCTTTTAAAGGCTTTTAAAAATGTATGTAGTTTATCTCCACTGCGTGTTTGTGCGCAATTTTAAAGCATGTCGTGTTTGGTATCCATGTACTCGGCCTAAGATCATATTTTTTATTTCATCAAAAATTTGAGCAATATAGTGTGTTTTAGTGCATTAAAATAAAAAAAAGTGTATTTTTTCCACAAAAAATGCGTTTGAAAAATCGCTGCGCAAATACTGTGTGGAAAAAAAAAATGCAACACCCACCATTTTAATCTGTAGGGCCTTTGCTTTAACATTATATATAGTGTTTGGGGGTTCAACGTAATTTTCTTGCAAAAAAAAAAAAAATGTTTTCATGTAAACAAAAAGTGTCAGAAAGGGCTTTGTCTACAAGTGGTTAGAAGAGTGGGTGACGTGTGACATAGGCTTCTAAATGTTGTGCATAAAATGCCAGGACAGTTCAACCCCCCCCCAAATGACCCCATTTTGGAAAGTAGACACCCCAAGCTATTTGATGAGAGCAATGTTGAGCCCATTAAATATTTTTTTTTTTTGTCCCAAGAGATTGAATAATGAAAAAAAAAAAAATATATATATTTTTTTTACAAAAAGTTGTCACTAAATGATATATTGCTCAAACATGTCATGGGCATATGTAGAAATACACCCCAAAATACATTCTGTTGCTTCTCCTGAGTACGGGGATACCACATGTGTGGGACTTTTTGGGAGCCTAGCTGCGTACGGAACCCCAAAAACCAATCACCGCCTTCAGGCTTTCTAAGGGTGTAATTTTTTTATTTCACTTCTCACTGCCAATCACAGTTTCGGAGGCCATGGAATGCCCAGATGGCATAAAACCCCCCAAAATGACCCCATTTTGGAAAGTAGACACCCCAAGCTATTTGCTGAGAGGTATTGTGAGTATTTTGCAGATGTCACTTTTTGTCACAAAGTTTTGAAAATTGAAAAAAGAAAAAAAAAATTTTTTTTTCTTTACTTTCTTCATTTTCAAAAACAAATGAGAGCTGTAAAATACTCACCATGCCTCTCAACAAATAGCTTGGGGTGTCTACTTTCCAAAATGGGGTCATTTGGGGGGTTTTGTGCTATTTTGGCATTTTATGGCCTTCGAAACTGTGATAGGTAGTGAGGAGTGAAATCAAAAATTTGCACCCTTAGAAATCCTGAAGGCGGTGCTTGGGTTTCGGGGCCCCGTACGCGGCTAGGCTCCCAAAAAGTCCCACACATGTGGTATCCCCATACTCAGGAGAAGCAGCAAAATGTATTTTGGGGTGCAATTCCACATATAACTATGGCATGTGTGAGCAATATATCATTTAGTGACAACTTTTTGAAAAAAAAAAAAAAAATCTTTTTTATTTTTGTCTTTATTCAATCACTTGGGACTAAAAAAAAAAATATTCAATGGGCTCAACATGCCTCTCAGCAAATAGCTTGGGGTGTCTACTTTCCAAAATGGGGTCATTTGGGGGGGTTTTGTACTTCTCTGCCATTTTAGCACCTCAAGAAATGAAATAGGCAGTCATAAATTAAAAGCGGTGTAAATTCCAGAAAATGTACTCTAGTTTGTAGACGCTATAACTTTTGCGCAAACCAATAAATATACGCTTATTGGCATTTTTTTTACTAAAGACATGTGGCTGAATACATTTTGGCCCAAATGTTTGACTAAAATTGAGTTTATTAGATTTTTTTTATAACAAAAAGTAGAAAATCTCTTTTTTTTTCAAAATTTTCGCTCTTTTTCCGTTTATATCGCAAAAAATAAAAATCACAGAGGCAATCAAATACCATCAAAAGAAAGCTCTATTTGTGGGAAGAAAAGGACGCAAATTTCGTTTGGTTACAAAATTGCATGACCGCGCAATTACCAGTTAAAGTAGTGCAGTGCGAAATTGAAAAAAGACCTCTGGTCCTTTGGCTGCCAAATGGTCCGGGGCTGAAGTGGTTAACCACTACTCTCTGAATTCTGTCATTTAGCCAGTTTTCTATCCATTTACAAACCAATATTTCCAAACCGGTAGACCTTACCTTACACATGAGCCGTGTGTGGGGAACTGTATTGAACGCTTTTGCAAAATCCAAGTATACCACGTCCACAGCCACGCCTCTGTCCAAGGTTTTACTTACCTCTTCATAAAAAGAAATCAGGTTTGTCTGACAACTTCTGTCTTTCATGAATCCATGCAGTCTGTTGCTTAAAATATTATTTTCCTGCAAGAACTCGTCTATGTGGTCTTTTATTAATCTCTCCAGTATCTTCCCGACTATAGAAGTTAAACTAACAGGTCTATAGTTACTTGGTAAAGGCTTTGTTCCCTTTTTAAATATAGGCACCACATTGGCCCTGCGCCAATCCAGTGGTACTATTCCCGTCATTAATGAGTCCCTAAAAATTAGATACAATGGCTTTGAAATTACAGAGCTCAATTCTTTTAGGATCCGTGGGTGGATGCCATCAGGTCCAGGTGCTTTATCCACCTTTATTCTGTCTAAATATTCCTGGACTATATCATTTTTGAGCCATTGTGAATTTGGGGCTGTGTCACTACCACCCCCATTATGGACATGAGCTCCCCCATGCTCCTTTGTATACACAGAGCTGAAGAAAGTATTTAATAAATTAGCCTTCTCTTTGTCCCCAGTCACCCACTCTAGATTATTTTGTAAAGGGCCTACATGCTCAGACTTGACCTTTTTACTATTAATATATTTGAAGAATTGTTTGGGGTTTGTCCTACTATCTTTTGCAATCTGTCTTTCGTTTTGAATTTTTGCATCCTTGATTTCCTTTTTACATATTCTGTTATGTTCTTTGTAACATTTAAATGACACTAGTGATCCTTCATTTTTATATTTTTTAAAAGCTCTTTTCTTATAGTTTATAGCTTTTTTAACTTTGGCCGTGAGCCACACAGGTTTTATTTGTAGCCTTTTAAATTTATTTCCCATGGGAATATACTTTGCAGTGAGTTCACAAACAGTCTTTTTGAAGAATCCCTATTTCTGTTCTGTGCCCATTGTTGCCAATGTTTTCTCCCAGTCTAAGTTCTGGAGAGCAGCCCTCATCCTTGGAAAATTTGCTCTCTTGAAATTAAGTGTTTTTATCTTTCCCGTATGTGATTTTTGCTTACAGCTAACATCAAATGAAATCATGTTATGGTCACTGCTACCCAGATGTTCCTTTATCTGAACATTAGTAATACGCTCTGCATGGTTTGAGATTACTAGATCCAGCAGAGCATCATTCCTAGTTGGGGCCTCAATAAAATGGACCATAAAATTGTCCTGTAATAGGTTTATAAATGTTTGCCCTTTAACTGTCCCAGCAGTGCCATTATTCCAGTCAATTTCTGGGTAGTTAAAATCCCCCATTATTATCACCGTCCCAGCCCTTGCAGCACTTTCCATCTGTGCAAGGAGCTGAGTTTCCACCTCCTCATTAACATTGGGTGGTTTATAAAAAAAACTCCAATGATTAACTTTGAACTACGCACATCTGTATGCAGTTCCACCCATAATGCTTCAGACTCATCACACTCTCCATCCACCTGGTCCTCTTTCACACTCGCTTTGAGATCACTTCTCACATACAGACAGACCCCACCTTTCCTTTTTACCCTGTCTTTCTGAAAGAGTGCATAGCCAGGAATATTAATAGTCCAGTCATGTGAAGATTGAAGCCAAGTTTTAGCAATACCAATTACATCATAGCTCTCTTGATGCACCAGAGCTTCCAACTCACCTATTTTGCTTGGCAGACTTCTGGCATTGGTGAACAAACACTTTAATGCATTACTATATTTTGACCGGTCACATACTATCCTCTTGGGTGTTCCGAGATTGCAACTTGACATGTCAAATTGCATGCTAAATCAGTGGCAATGGCAGCATCCGAATTGGTGCAATGTCGCACCGATTCCCAAAAGTAGTTTCTGCACTACTTTTGCCAATTTCATGGTGCGATTTCCATTGACATATATGCAGAAACCAGTACAGTTGTCTCTAAAATCTCCCCTGAAGTCGGGACTGACATGCGGGAATGAAATCGTGCGAGTTCAACTGAACGCATACGATTTCATTCCCGCAGTCAGTGTGAACCAGGGCAGAAGAGAAAAAAGCACCAAGTAAGCATTGTGTAGTACAATTTATTAAAAGATAAAAAAACTATATAAACAGCAATGGCACTCACAAGCCTCATCCGAACACCGGACAGACCATCCTGATTATACAGAGCAGCTTGACACCAGCTCTCTCTGGACAGATCTCAGGCTGATCTCGCTCCCTTTATACAGCTTGTCTTCTTCCTAAATAAAAACCATAGCTCCCAGTTCACACTTTGACTTCCATCAACTGAAAACTATCACCCCCCCCCCCCCCCAAGCTTGTGAGTGCCACTGCTGTTTATATCATTTTTTTATATCTTTTAATAAATTGTGCTACACAATGCCTGCTTGGTGCTTTTTTTCCTTCCCTCTTAAATTTGAAGGTAGGCTAAGTTTATATTTTTCAGTTTTCGTCATTCTTAATATTTAGCAAAGCCTTGCTAGTTAATTTTGTTTAAAAAAAACAAATAGAGCTTTCTTTTGGTTTGTATTTGATCACCTTTGCCGTTTTATTTATTGTGCTATAAACAAAAAAAGACCGACAATTTTGAAATAAAAACAATATTTTTAACTTTCTGCTCTAAAACACATCCAGCAAAAATCTAACTTCTTATAAATTTAGGCCATTATGTATTCTGCAAATTTTTGGGGTAAAAAAAATCCCAATAAACATATATTGATTTGGTTTGCGCAAAAGTTATAGCGTCTACAAACTATAGGGGATAGTTATGTAATATTTTTTATTTTAATTTTTTTTTTACTAGTAATGTCAGTGATCAGCGACTAATAGCAGAACTGCGATATTGCAGCGGACAAATCGCACACCTGACACTTTTTGGAAACCAGGGACACCAATACAGTGATCAGTGCTAAAAATGATGCACTGTCACTGTACTGACACTAGCAGGGAAGGGGTTAACAGGGGCGATCAAAGAGTTAACTGTGTGCCTAAGCTGCGTTTCAGTGTAGTGGGAGAAGTGCTTTTACTAGTGGAAGCCATGGATCGGTGTTCCTGCTTTACAGGAATACAAGATTAATGCCTTCTGTACTAACAGAACAGCAATCTGCCTTGTTTACATAGGCAGACTGCCATTCTGTCAATGTACCGAATGATCAGCGTGTGCCAACAGACATCCGGTCCGTGGGTCCCACTGTGTAAAATCACAGCGGTAGAGAGCGCCCGATACCCAGAAGTACAGAATCACGCATATATACGTGATTCTGTGCAGCACAGCCGCCCTGTTGCAGTAAATGTGCTATGGGGCGGTCAGCAAGTAGATACTACAGTTTTAAGGCCAAATTCTGGTCAAGTCCTGATTGAAGGGAGACCAGAATGCAAGGCACAGAGTAATCTCTAAATAAAATTACTAAAGCGCTGATATGGATAGAAAATATTTATATATATATATATATATATATATATATATATGGATAGATAGAATGATCAGCGCAACTTATATACCGTATAATCATACAGCAAACATGTACCTGTATAAATAATATGCAGACAAAATTGTGCAAATCAATAAAGTGCAAATGTGCGTATAAAAAATAATAAACAAATGCTGTGCAGGCAATCCTGACTATTAAATTCCTGTGCAAACAAATATGCAAATAATAAATATACGGTAGATATTACTGTGCAAACAATCCTAATAATGAGATCCTGTGCAAAATACTGCTGTGTAAACTAATATTGTGCAAAATATATAGTCCTTTGTATACACCTGGTGGTGTATAGATACAGTCCTACTATATCAGATGGTATTATCCATATACAAGTTCCTAGGTATGGTGAAATAAACGTGCAAAAAGTGCTGGTGTGCAGCGATGTGACAAGTAGACTCTTCAAACGACATCCGCTGTGTGATCTTCATGTGCCCCACTCAGTGCTCTCTATGCTCTTACCTCTATGTGGGTAACAAAACGCCACTGAGATCTGTATGTTGAAGGGCCTTCCTGGGTATGGTGACAGCGGGTGGTATCTCTCAGAGTGCTATATTCCAATGCTGGCTTCCGATTGGTCCTTTCGGCCGTTTATCCACAGCATATAAAAGCGGGGAATAAACAGGAGTATCCCAAAGTATAGTATATTTTGACTTGTTTATTGATCAAATTAAAAGTGGCTACTTACAACAAAAAACAAATAAAACAGCAGATCTGTAATAACGGCGTTACAGACGCTTCTTTGCGTCACTTCCGGTTGTTTCGTACTCCGGTCACTTCCCTATGCATTACGTCACGGCACGTGACTTCATCAGGGCATAAGTTGCGCTGATCATTATCTCTATCCATTCCCATTTGAGTGCATTGTATACACTGTAGGTCGAGCAGCAATTTATTTATTATACCATATTTAGACATCATTCACTTTGATATTGTGAGGGAACCACACTTTTTTTACATCATATATATATATATATATATATATATATACATCAGCCTTAACCCTCGATGGGGCGGCCTTGTCTTTTGGGCTTACCGGTTACCTCTGCTTGGCTTGTTCCTCCAGGTCTAGGGGTTCCCAGAGTTAGTACCCAACGACTTTGCACGATGGCACCATAAAAGTCCTTCAGAAAGGTTTTTATTTGCAGGGGTAACATCCAACAGACACAGTCTCATATGGGAACAGAGGGTAAGGATGAAGAAAACTCAGACACCTTGAACTGCTATGTATACGAAAGTCTCTATTTGCCAACCCAGAGAGTAGCCACTCGCAGCTGGGCGCTTTAAAGCTGAACAAATCTCTAGCCAGAGATTATGGCAGTCAGCACTTGAATTACAGAAGTTGCAAAGTCTCTGACCTTGAGTCAAAGTGGCACTCAGAAACAAACAGGAACCTTTCCTCAGTACCTGGAATGTTATCCGTCTCCTGGACAGTATTGGGAAAGCGTGGATTCTCCGGAGTCCTTGACAACCCAGCAACCAGGCACTTCTCAGGATGCCAGCTTGTTAGCCCTCCTCCGAAGAGTCCTCCCCCGATCACTTAGAAGAGGCGCGGTACCCCTCCGAGATGAGAGCGCACCCGGACGCCTTGAATCCTCCTTCAGTCACTGCGCCTCGGACCAGCCGGTTCTGAGACTCGGGAACAGATGGATCCTTGCCCCAGACCAAGTGCGTCTGTGGGGCTTGTCAAACCAACCATGTTCTGGGGCGGCTCACGCTCCCCTGACCGGGACCCCTCGCGGGGCTACCCCGGTCCAGATCCAGGCAGCTCTGGCCTAACGAACAACCCAAAACACGTGACTCCAGCATCTTAAAGCGGAAGTAAACCCATCGATTTAACAGTCTAAAAAAAAAAAGGCATGCCGTGAATGCTAACTGCACATTGGCTGTGCTCTCAACCAAACAGTCAAACCATCCAATGGCTGGTGTCATAACGGATCACATGTGCAGCACTGTGGCAGTTGAAGATTAAACAGAGGCAAAGATGGCAGCTTCCTTGGCTGAAAACGATAGGGGGGTTTACTTCCACTTTAAGTACCCTTCCCCAGACAACTCAGCGGGGCCAAATACACCCACTGATTGGCTCCGGGGAATGCCGGTACCCAAACGTCCAACCAGGCATGGTTCTGAACCTGTCATGTGTACCTCACTGCACACATGATCGGGCAGAACCCCAACACAGCCCAGCCAAACTGAGTCCAAAGCTACCCTATCCAATTAGTTCTCAGAACCCCTTTACTGTTCTGAGAGACAAAAAATAACTAAATTTACACATAGCGGACACTTTGAAAAAGGTGTCACTGCTACATTATTTTTATATATATATATATATATATATACACACACACACCCCTTACATTTTTGTAAATATTTTATTATATCTTTTCATGTGACAACACTGAAGAAATGACACTTTACTACAATGTAAAGTAGTGAATGTACAGCTTGTATAACAGTGTAAACCTGCTGTCCCCTCAAAATAACTCAACACACAGCCATTAATGTCTAAACTGCTGGCAACAAAGGTGAGTACACCCCTAAGTGAAAATGTCCAAATTGGGCCCAATTAGCAATTTTCTCATGTGACTTGTTAGTGTTCCAAGGTCTCAGGTGTGAATGAGGAGCAGGTGTGTTAAATTTGGTGTTACCACGCTCACTCTCTCATACTGGTCACTGGAAGTTCAACATAGCACCTCATGGCAAAGAACTCCCTGAAGATCTGAAAAAATAAAAATAAAGAATTGTTGCTCTACATAAAGATGGCCTAGGCTATAAGAAGATTGCCAAGACCCTGAAACTGAGCTGCAGCAAAGTGGCCAAGATCATAAAACAGTTTAACAGGACAGGTTCCACTCAG
Source organism: Lithobates sylvaticus (assembly GCA_028564925.1). Taxonomy (NCBI): domain Eukaryota; kingdom Metazoa; phylum Chordata; class Amphibia; order Anura; family Ranidae; genus Lithobates; species Lithobates sylvaticus. Next base: position 301,191,029 of record CM053028.1, on the reverse strand, counting down.
AACAGGCCTCGCCCTGGTTGACGAATGAAGTTGAGTGCACGTGATAAGCGTCATATCCAGAGATTGTCTTTGGGAAATAGACGTATGAGTGCTGCCAGCATTGCTGCAGAGGTTGAAGAGGTAGGGGGGTCAGCCTGTCAGTGCTCAGACCATACTCCGCACACTGCATCGAATTGGTCTGCATGGCTGTCATCCCATAAGGAAGCCTCTTCTAAAGAAAGCCCGCAAACAGTTTGCTGAAGACAAGCAGACTAAGGACATGGATTACTGGAACCATGTCCTGTGGTCTGATGAGACCAAGATAAACTTATTTGGTTCAGATGGTGTCAAGTGTGTGTGGCGGCAACCAGGTGAGGAGTACAAAAACAAGTGTGTCTTGTCTACAGTCAAGCATGGTGGTGGGAGTGTCATGGTCTGGGGCTGCATGAGTACTACCGACACTGGGGTACTACAGTTCATTGAGGGAACCATGAATGCCGATATGTAATGTGACATACTGAAGCAGAGCATGATCCCCTCCCTTCGGAGACTGGGCCGCAGGGCAGTATTCCAACATGATAATGACCCCAAACACACCTCCAAGACAACCACTGCCTTCCTAAAGAAGCTGAGGGTAAAGGTGATGGACTGTCCAAGCATGTCTCCAGACCTATACCCCATTGAGCATCTGTGGGGCATCCTCAAAAAGAAGGTGGAGGAGTGCAAGGTCTCTAACATCCACCAGCTCTGTGATGTCGTCACGGAGGACGACTGCAGTGGAAACCTGTAAAGCTCTGGTGAACTCCATGCCCAAGAGGGTTAAGGCAGTGCTGGAAAATAATGGTGGCCACACAAAATATTCACACTTTGGGCCCAATTTGGACATTTTCACTTAGGGATGTACTCACTTTTGTTGTTTTGTTGCAGTATTTTAGACATTAATGGCTGTGTGTTGTTTTTTTTGAGGGGACAGAAAACTTACACTGTTATACATATATACACACACTGACCCCAAGATGATGCCTTATTGAGGTGAAACGTGTCGGGATACGGTTAGCTGATGCCACTGCATTGCCAGTAACCTGAATACATGCTTTTATTATCTTTGTCTATCTACCTGAGTACCATCCACCATCCCTCCTATTCTGAAATTCCTCTGAACCTATCCCAGTGATTGTATAAGATTATTTATCATTTTTGTGTGGTTAGCACTTCCATACGGTTCAAATGCATACAATTTTCTAATGTTTGTGCATAGCACTTACTTATTTATACTATAGATAGTGGCACACAAGTGATCCTATCGCTTACATTTTTGTTGTTTTATCACAGCAACACAGATTCAAACCACATGTCCATGTCATATAGACATCCAAATATTCACTGTTATTTTCAGATCGAGATCATCACTAACTGAGATTTAAGAGCGCTGCACCTTTTTATACACACACCATTCATCCAACTACAGTACTCTGTTGTGCAGGCTGTATATATATATATATATATATATATATACACACACACCTATTTAGACAGCGCAATTTTTTCCCTTTTTTCATATATTCAGGACCAACCCAAGTATTTCAGGTGAAGAGAAGGCTGGAGAGCAGATTTTGGGAAATAATTGCCCAACCAAAAGCATGGAGCATCTGAATTGTCCTGTGAGATTAGATAGATGACATCTGTTGTGAGTTTAGAAAAGAGATCAGGTTGTCTGGTATATACCGTAACGTTATTTCATTATAAAAATGCATTTTGCGATTTTTAAATTGCCACTTTCTTAGGTCAATGTAAAACACTCATGTTTGATTATCTCCAATGTGCAGTGCTGCCAGGGTCCATCAGTGGAATTTTGTGGATGTTTACAGACAACTGGATGGCAGATGAATTTGTGAATACTCTCAGAACATAGGATAGGCCAAAAGGGCAGGGCAACAAACTGGAAAAGACCAATATTTCTAAGTGCAGAAAACGCAGATGAGGTGAATAAATGGGAATATGCAGATACAGTAGGTATCTTAGATGTGTACAAATGCCAGGTTTTCCCCTCAGAGAGGCAATCGCTGACCTTGCTAATTCCATGTAAAATTTTTAAATTGGAAAGCATTTGCTGAGAGATTTTAGGTCCAAAATAGGATTAACTCCTTTGCTGGGTTTAAGCATTTTAGAGCAGAATCTTTTGAACCAGTCTCACGAAGCATAGGCACAGCTGGGACAAGAGATGGTTCAAGGTTTACTGTAAATCTGACTACCCATGCCCACTTTTTGATTGATTTGAGAAAAAAAACGCCATAAGGGGGTAGAGTTTTTACTTATTTTGTACCCTTATGCAACCACAGGCCTGGGATGTCTGGCCCAGAGAGGCAAATTGTAGCAGATGCCCCCTACTCTTAGGATGCGTCTTTACTGGGAAGTCTTTGAGGAAGACTTGGTGGACCAGGTCTTACACAAAAAAGGGCTGAACTTGTGGTAGCCATAGATGGATTCAAATTCAGCCAGTTCAGCAGAGACCAGATGAATTTTGATCTACTTGTGGCCGCTAAAGTTGAACAGAAGTTGATCATCTGATTAATTTCTGTTTAACCGCCCAGTCAGATAAAAGTCACTCAATCATCAGCCGCAGTGCTATATATTCTGACAGCAAGGAATCTCCCTACCATCAGAATACAATAGCACAACCGGGAGAATTCCCCCATCCACTTTGAATATGTGGATGGGGGCAATCCGATTCGTTTTTTTTTTTTTTTTTTTCATTCAATCTGCTGGCTGCATGAAATCAAAATGATTCATGTATATAACCAGCTTTAGGTTTTGAAGTTGAAGGCTGGGTATGGTGATTAGGTCCTGTGCATTTTGAGGCAGGAGAGGATCCCGAGGAGGGGGTTTTGAAATCTTCTGTTGTAGAAGTAGAACCTTACCACCTGTGACATATTTGTCAAGTGCCTCCACAGAAACACATCTGCCTTTAAAGAGGAAGTAAACCCTCGTTTACAACTTTAGCTTACAGGTAAGCCTATATTAAGGCTTACCTGTAGCTAACAAGGATATCTCCTAAACCTGCACGGTTTAGGAGATATACCTGTATTTGCATGTGCCGACGTCATGCAGCACATGCACACTTGCGACAACTGAAGCAACGGCGCTATATGCCGATGCTTAAGTTTTTATATGCCGCTCTGGCAAGTCACAGCGCCGGAGCCGCGATACCCGGAAGTCACTCCGGGAGAACATGTCGGCGGTCGGAGGGGGAGAAGAGGACCGATGCCGGGGCTTCGATCTCAGGTAAGTGATACATAATTAGCTAGTATGCTATGCATACTAGCCAATTATGCCTTTGTCTTGCAGGGTTTTTTTTTTTTTCCGTTTTTTTTTTTTTAAGAGGGTTTACATGTGAGGTGTCTTATACAGGCATCAGCAGCTGTCCAGGTTTTGATCCACAAGATTCTGCACATATGGAGATTAGAGCCATTCTGGAAATTTGTTTCATCATGTTCTAGGGAATGCACACAAAAGCAGTGCAGAAGGTAAATACTGATTAAAGGCACAAGGTCCTGGAATACAGGATCATGTTGGTTGTTCACTGCCCTAATCCAAGGTAGCTGCAGTTTGACAGACACAAATTGCAGTGACAGCTGGTTGCAGAGATGAGCTTGCAAGTGTAAAGAGCGCTTTTTAAAGCATCGAAAACTTCCTATCTGCAGAGTACGTGAATGAAGGAACATCTTTATTCGGTAGAGTGAAATGTTTAAGACTTAAGCAGGATCAACCACCAGAATAGACCAATCACAAGATGTGGTGGCAGCGTGTTTTTTTTTATTTTTTAAGGCTTTTTCCCTCGGTGATCAGTGCCTCCACTTTGGATGAAATAACACAAGGCACCTTTTGACAGAAGCATTCGCAGTCTGGGGTGAGGCGAGTGTTAATGTATCTAAATCTGCTTGTACATCTAACAAACTAAAGCCAAATATTTTATAAGCAGTTACAGAAAACACTTTTATTCCCTTTTGGGATAAAGTTCTTACACAAATAAAAGCAGATCATTGTAAGCAATGGTTTGTCACCACTCTAAGGGCACTTTCACACTGGGGCAGGGGGGCGCTAGCGGTAAAGTGCTGCAAATATTAGCGGCACAGAGGAAAGGGTTTGTTCCCTTCTATGTCCACCTCTTCTAGACCAGGCATATAGGCACAGAGAAGAGGCTTGGCATTTTGGAGCCTTGGACAGAGATGTCTGTTCTAATGTCATTAGGTGTCCGAAAACGCAGAATAATCTGCCTGTCAGATGGGCCACTTGTTGCATGCCTGAAATGGCACTAGAATTGGATGCAGGGACAATTGATAAAAATCTGATTCTGCTCTGGTACAAAGCATCTTCATTCTGAGGTTTAGTGTTCGGTGGGCCTTCGGCAGAGCGACTGTTAAGCCTCGTACACACGATCGGAATTTCAGCAGACAAAGCGTTGGACTTTTGTCCGAAGGGTGTTGGCCAACAACTTGTCTTGCATACAAACTGCACAAAATTGTCGGCCAACAAACACGAACGTAGTGACGTACTATGTGTTTTTTTCAGCTTTTGAGCATCACACTTTGGGCACCTTCTGCTAATGTTGTGTTTGGCGAGTATTGATTCCGAGCATACGTGTTTGTACTTCGGCCTTTTGTACACACGCTCAGACAACAGAGCGTTGACCACTGAAAATTTACAAACCTGTCATCCAACATTTGTCCACGGAAAGTTGGCCAACAATTGTCTGATGGAGCGTACAAAATGGTCGTTTTTTCTGCCAACAGCCTGTCATCACACAATTCCCATCAGAAAATCCGATAGTGTGTATGAGGCTTTAGTCAGCTTTTTCTGTGGCTATCTTTCACGTTTTCCACCAGGATATTCCCCTGTGGGGTACTCAGAGTAGGATGCGGAATATAGGGTACACGTGTAGGAGTATGCAACAATTAAGGTGTAGAAAGCGTTCAGCATCTGCAACTGTAGAATATATATCACACACATACCCTATTTATCGGCGTATAACACGCATTTTCTACCCCTTAAAATAGGGGGAAAATCATCTGCGTGTTATACGCCGATATAGGCTGCCACAGAGGGGAAGGAGGGAACAAGCGCCGCCAAAATAGAGCCGCATCTCTTGTGTACTCAGCTTGGCTCGCAGTCACGCTCCTAGCATTGACGTCCCGCCATTGAACCAGCGTTCTGTCCATCATAGGATCTGGGCCAAGGGGCGAGACTGGGCATGACGCCAAGCAGAGTACACAGGAGATCCGGCTCTATTCCGGCAAGGCTGCATATGGACACTGATAAGGCTGAAGTGAGGAGGAATGCTGCAGATGGGCACTGCTAGGCTGTTCTTTGCATTTCTTGTCTTCTCACCCCCTCTCCCTCAGCCTTGTGATGTCTCTAATACTTTCCTCCGGTAGAGAGGCATATGTTCTTGCTTGCAGCAAAATGTGAAAAAATGTGAAGTGAACCCGTACTTTCACAGAGCAAAGCCAACAGTTTTATTTTTATCGCCACCCCCCCATAACACATTCTTACATTTTATTTGCTCCCCCATTACCATTTCCCATTGCCGGAAACAGAAGCAGCCGTCATGTGTTGTGACTCTCTCTCGGAAAAAAAATAAACCTACAGAGGTTTGCACTCAATTCATGTGACAGCACTGATTGGGGAAGAGGAAATAAAGCAAAAGCATATGTTTTACCTAAAATCTCTTATCCACCCTTTTATTTTTTTGTGACATTGGTTTCTGAAAAATTGACAGACTGCACCCATAGTCATAAGAAAAATGTAATGTCAGCAAAGCAAATGTCTTTAATTTTCTAAAATTTGATTTTTGTTTCTGTAATTCCTTAGGCCTCCTTAAGTCTTCACCATAAGTCAAGTTTTCTCCATTTTTAGATAGTTGACTGCACATTTTTGCATATACAAGTTGCTAGCAAACATTTTTTATTCCGCACAACCAATTAGCATCCAACTGTAATTGTGCAGTGCAGAGCTGAAAATGAAACCAGGATTCTTATTTCTGTATCACTGTGCAAAATGCTGGAAAATCTGGACTGTCATCAAACTAAAACTCGCGCTTAGATGGAATAAAGTGTGACTCAATACTAAAAAGACCGCAGCTGCTGTTGCAAAGGTACTAAAACCTTAATAAATAACAAGATGTAAACAGCGCTAGCAGAATAACGCGCTCAACATAAAGTGCTTAATAATACCTTGTGATAACATGTGATACAATAGCATATACCGAAATATATAACACACTAAAAATTAAAGTGCTTAGGTGCTTTCAATAGTAATTTGATAAGAAGGTGCTTCCTTTCGGGTGAACAATACCGGAAATACATCGATGCGTTTTTCCCCTCCTCCAGGGCGTCATCAAGGATGACAGAATGTCATTGAAGACGCTCTAGAGGAGGGGCGAAACACGTCAAAGTATTCCCAGGATAGTGAACCAGTGACGCTACTTCCGGTTCCCGTGGAATCCACGTGGAAGTTGCAGACCCGGAAACACGCTGATGCCTGTTTTTTTATCTATCGTCTCGTGAGTGACATATGTTAGCAGAGCAGTGTGTTTGTGTACTGGTGGTACTTCACATGTAAATCTTTTCTCTCTTTATTACCTCGTTACATTTTAAATACCCTGGGTCCTTCCGAGACCCTTTACTCTGGAAAAAGTTTCTGGATAATCTATGCTACATCTCACCTAAACCTTAAGCCTGTTTGACCCCTGGACTGCAAAGCTGAGGGTCCAGCAACTCTGGTGAGTGGGGTCACAAGAGGGGATCACCACCAGAAAGGAAGCACCTTCTTATCAAATTATTATTGAAAGCCCCTAAGCACTTTAATTTTTAGTGTGTTATACATTTTGGTTTATGCTATTGTATCACGTTATCATAAGGTGTTATATGTCAAAGCACCTTATATGTTTAAGCACTTTATTCCGCTAGCGCTGTTTACACCTTGTTATTCGTCATCTATCCTTGACAATCGGTTAAGAAAATATATTTATTTAAAAATGATTGTACTATGGCCACTTTCCGTGTTTTCAACAATAGAAGTCAAATTATTAAGAATGATCTTTATTATGCTGCATAGCTATTAGGATAGAAAAACAGTATTGTAGATTTCTGTCAAACCTTTACGTCCTAATAATAATAATATACAAAATGTGCAGACTTCACAGTATAATGTCGCCATTTACAACAATACATTTCACAGAGGATGGATAGACAATTTAGGCCACAACTAAACTAGAAATATTTCAGGTCTCTGATCAAAGGTTTAAGTGAACTTTGGCTTACTAAAAAAACAAAACAAAAAACAATAAAACATTGATTATTGTTTTTTTTAGAACGAGAAAGATACAAACATGGTCTACGCCTCTACATATTATATTACTTTACAGTCTTTACTGCATGTAGCAGTGGGAAAGATGTATGATACAGTGTTTTGTTAACGTACATAGAGGGAAAGCTGACGGTATCCCTTAACTTGCTAGAGGTATGCGATTTTCTAAGCCAAGAGGTACATTTTGTCACTGAGCGCAGAGCTTGTTGCAATGCTGAAATGACTTGACCTGAGCTGCAGGCCACAGAAAAACTCAATGGAACTGCAGGATGTTGCTTTGTATGAGGGTCCTTGGTGCCTCTTCTGGTCTCTTATCCATACAAGTGGTGTAAAGTTCAGACTGCTGTGCACGTATGAAGACATAGATTACACATGCTCTGAGGTAGTCACCAATTCAAACCACTGCCTGAGGGCATCGCTAAGGGTTTCCGGAAGGGAGTTTACATCTCGAAGAATGATGTAGAATGGAAATGGAAATTGCTCCATATAAGATATCATTTTTGGCATTTCTTTTGGATTGGTAAAAATCGGCACTTTTATATCCAGGATGGAATCCTAAAAAACAAGAGACATAAAAAATCAAATTAGAAGGCACATGTAATTAGATTGTTTATAATTTATATATTCAAATTTTAACTAAAGGTATGTGGCCATATCTTGATGTGGGTGTAAAAAAATCAAATAGGTTAGTTGCATCACTTGTAAATGATTGACAAGATCTTCTCGAACATGGTTAAGACTTGGCTGAGTAAAAAAGGGCCACAGTAAGGAAAGCAGTATAAAGCAGGTATCTAAATTTAATCTTAACCACTTCAATACAGGGCACTTTTTTTGGAAAAGAAACGGTTTCATGAATTAAAAAATAAGAAAACTTAAACACCTTCCTGCCCAGACCAATTATCAGCTTTCAGCGCTGTCGCACTTTGAATGACAATTGAGCGGTCATGCTGCACTGTACCCAAATTAAATTTTTATAATTTTTTTCCCACAAATAGAGCTTTCTTTTGGTGGTATTTGATCACCTCTGCGGTTTTTATTTTTTGCTAAACAAATAAAAAAAAGACCGAAAATTTTGAAAAAAAATATGTTTTTTTTTTGTTTGTTTCAAAACTTTGTAAATAAGTAAGTTTTCTCCTGCACGGATGGGCGGCACAGATGGGCACGGATGGGCGGCACAGATGGGCACGGATAGGCGGCACAGATGGGCACGGATAGGCGGCACAGATGGGCACGGATAGGCGGCACAGATGGGCACGGATAGGCGGCACAGATGGGCACGGATAGGCGGCACAGATGGGCACGGATAGGCGGCACAGATGGGCACGGATAGGCGGCACAGATGGGCACGGATAGGCGGCACAGATGGGCACGGATAGGCGGCACAGATGGGCACGGATAGGCACTGATTGACATCCATCAATACAAAACAATGCTGTTTATCAGTGATGCCCATTGTGGGCACTGATTAACATCCATTGTGGGCACTGATTGGCATCCATTGTGGGCACTGTGTCATCCCTGGTGGTCTAGGGTGGCATACCTTGTGCTTTGCATCCCTTGTGGTCTGGTGGAATCCCTGGTGGTCCAGTGTGGGCATCCTGGGGGGGGGGAGGGGGGGGCTGTGTTGATAATCGATCAGCACAGAGCCCCTGTCAGAGGAGCAGCCGACCGACTCTCCTCTACTCGCGTCTGACAGACGCGAGTGAGGAAAAGCCGATTACCTGCTCTTCCTATTTACACTGTGATCAGCCGTGATTGGACGCAGCTGATCACGTGGTAAAGAGTCTCCGTCAGAGACTCTCTACCAAGATCGTAGTTGCGGGGTGTCAGACTGACACCCCGCAACAACCATCGCCGCGATGCGCCCCCCGAGGGCGCGCAGCGGCTCAAAATCCTGAGGACGTCATATGACGTCCGGTCAGGATTTAACAACCACTTTGCCGATGTCTTTTCACAATGGGCGGGCAGCAAGTGGTTAATAAATCTAATGGCAAATATACTGCGAAGGTGGCAAAAGAGAAAAGGAAAAAAGGTTGCTCTCACTAATGTGCGCTAGGGTACTTTGGAAGGCTAATATTCAAGGCCTATTAATGTGCAATGTGTCTCCATATGCAGAGAAAAGGGGAAGGAAAAAAAGTCACCTCATGAAGCGATACTTTCTCCAGCTGTGCTTCATTGAAAATATTAGGTTGTGTATGGTTAAGGGCGTAAGGCAGATAAACTCACTTTCACTGAAATGTTTGCCCAAAAAATAATGAAATGGCATAGTCTACATAAATGTTTAGCTAGTTCTAGAGACTCAAAGATTTAAAAAAAAAAAAAAAAAAAAAAAAAAAAACTGTATATAAACATTTTCAATAAAAAAAAAAAAAAAAAAAACATGCAAATTGCCTTAGAGATGTTGGCTTTACCTTGGACGTTGGGTTATCCAAGATTATAAATATAATAAAGATGTTTGCATTGCGGGCTACTTGTACAGCATTTGTGACACGATCCTTTCCTTCCACAAATATTCCTCTTCCATCCGACACAATTATGAGGAGCTGGGCAGTTTCTTTAAGGAAAAAAAAAAAAACTTAATACAAAATACATACATCAGAAACACCAAAACACTATTTGTACTGTGGGAAGAAGAATAACACTCCAAAATAGTTGCATTATGGCTAGTACTAATTTTTTTCATCTTTTGAAAGGGGAAAGAGATTATAGGTGGCTGTAAAAGGCAGAAGAGGCTCTCTGGACTCTCTCCCTCCTCAATAGCTCCTGCTGCTGTCAATGAGGAAGGAGTAGGGGCGGGGCCTTGATCTGGAGCAAGCATGCATGAGTGATCCCTAAAAGCAAGCAGCTTGGTATAGGGGCATGCAACGAGAGTGGGGATTAGAGCCAGGCGTGCCGGTGGGGGACCCGAAAAGGAGCAGGATTGGGGCTGCTCTGTGCAAAACCATTATACGGAGCAGGCAAGTATAACAGGTTTGTTACTTTAACAAAAAAATCACTAATTGCAGTAATTTCTATGAATTTCAGTATATACTCTCCCGGTTTTTAAAGGAGCTACTGTAAGCAATTACCTAAGCAACAATCAAGGAAAATCACATCCTGATCAAATATCTCATTACAGAGGATTGCTAAAAAATTTTAAATTGTGTGATCAAAATTAACAGTATTTCTAGACCGAGGGTGGAAAAAATAAATAAAAAATATAAATTACACCATATCTTAAAGTACAATACAAGACAAATAGTTGAGCATTCACTGACCCTGGTTTATAGGCTTTACACTTAGGTGTTAGGGACACTGGCAAGTGTTTGAAGGTATGTCTCAAACATGTCCCCCCTATAACCTTACTATAAGAGGCCAGGAAACACCCACCGACCTGGTGGAGTGAGCATGTAAAAGCGGCGGAGGAGCTAGTGAATGGTGGGAGCAGTATGTCCCCTTGTGAGTTCCTGAGGGTAGGACGAATAGGGAGTTTTGTCTTCCTGATAAAAGCTGTTGCTTTGAGGTGGACTCTCATGGCTCTGACTACATCTAAACAGTTAAAAGCAAGCACCTTTGGTTGCTTAGGAGCAGGGCACAAAGATAGCATGACTAGGTCTTCCCTGAGGTAGAAGATTGCTACCGCTTTAAGAGGAATAGATGATCCTGGGCGTATGACTACCTTGTTGTTGTGGGAGAATGAGAAATGGCTCCTTAAAGAGGAGGGCCGGGCAAAAAAAAAAAAAATTAAAAGTCAGCAGCTACAAATACTGCAGCTGCTGACTTTTAATAATCGGACACTTACCTGTCCCGGGGTCCAGCGATGCGGGGGAACGAGACCCCCCCCCTCGCTCCGCTCACGACGCCGGCATTCTTAATGTGGGAACCCGGCTGGGCTTCACAGCCGGGCACCCACTGCGCATGCGCGAGCGGCGCCGTGCGCCGTGATTCGACGCTCACTCATCTGGGACACATGACATGTCCCAGATGACTGTGCGTTGCCTACAGGAAGTGACTTTTAGCCCGGGCAATGAAGGTGGCAGACTTCGAGGGACCCCCTAGCAACAGGCATTTAGAGGTGAGTAAAAAAATTTTTTTTTTCCAATTATTTTTTTTTAATTTTTTTTATGATTTTTAAGCCCCTTTTTGTTTTTTGGTTGCAACCCCACTTTAAAAGAGAGAGGCACTAAAACCCCTTTCACATTGGGGCATTTTTCAGGCTCTTTTGGGCTAAAAATAGCGCCTGTAAAGAATTTTCCTGATGGGCTCAAATGGTGACTTCTGCAAGGCAGAGAACAGGATTGAGGTCCCAAAAATGCACAGGTTGCTGTAAGGAGAGCCCTATACAAGATACATGTTAAATTATTAAGTAGCCTAAGGGCAGTTTCGCACTGGGGCAAGGTGAGAGCGTCGGCGGTAAAGCGTTGCTAGTTTCAGTGGCGCTTTACCGTAGTTTTAGCGTCCGCTAACGGGGCGCTTTTAACCCCCGCTAGCGGCCAAAGGGGTTAATACCGTCTGTGTGTCCTGCTGCCGAATCGCTTTAGCAGCGGCTCCCATTCATTTCAATGGGCAGGGGCGTTTTAACGCACCGCTCCACTGTGAAATCACTCGGGCTTTCACACTGGAGTGACAGGAGAGGCGCTTTACAGGTGCTATTTTTAGCACTAAAACGCCTATAAAAGCACCTCAGTGTAAAAGTGGTGTACACCCCTGAGAGGCCGATTTAGTAAATACAATTCAAATATCTCCTTGATCGTTAAAAGTGGTTGTAAACCCTCATATATCCCCAGTAAGGTGACTGGTCCTAGGTAATACACAGAAATAAAACAAATCCTCCTATATCGGTTTTACTTGTTGATCTTCAGTCTGGTGTCCCCCCTTGGCAGAAACATCTCTTAGAACAACTCCAGATGAACAGCTCATTCTTCTGGATTCAACTGAGGTGGTTTACTTGGCAATTTTCCAAGCCAGGAGCTCCATCAAGTACTCTAGGAACTGAATGCGGAACCAAGGCAGATTTCTGAAGGTTCAGTTTCCAACTGAAATTCTCTAGGACTTACACCTTTAACCTCCCTGTCGGTAATCCCGAGTCTGGCTCGGGGCAGGAACTTCAGTAACATAAGCGCTAACCCCCGAGCCAGACTCGGGCTTGCGTTGCAGGATACAGGGGGGGTTACTTACCTTGTCCCCTGGATCCTGAGATGTCTCCCCGCTGTGTGAGCGAGCCGTCTGCTCGCTTGATTTACACAGTGCCGCTGATCTCCGTTCCCTGCGACTTACGACGCACGGGAGCGGAGATCGGCGCCAAATTCAAAAAAGTTTAAAAACACAGTACACATACAGTACTGTAATCTTACAGATTACAGTACTGTATAAAAAAAATGCACATCCCCTTTGTCCCTAGTGGTCTGCCCAGTGCCCTGCATGTCATTTTATATAATAAAAAGATTTTTTTCTGCCTGGAAACTGGAGATTGTCTATAGCAACCAAAAAGTGTCCCTTTATGTCAAAAGTGGTTTTAGACCAGCTAGAAAACACTGATAAAAAAATTAGAATCACAATTTATCATCAAACACTAATTTAATGACAGCGACTATTCTGCAACTGAGCAAATTTCAGTGTTTTTTATTTGATTACATTGAATCATTTTTATATATATTTTTATTTTATTATAATTTATGATTTTGTGTTTCAAACTTTATCATACCCGGGATGTCTACTAGACTCTGGTTCAGACAGATTTAAGTGAGTTATTCATAAGAATTGCATGCCTACAATATAAAAACGCCAAATTTCCAAGCAAAATAATTGTACCGCTTTCAGCACAAAATTCCAGACAGAATCATACCGCCAGGGAGGTTAACTAGACATCGGACGTCTGTTTCTGAAGGTCACCTAGATACCCCACAAAAAGATACCCAGGGTCCTCAAAAACCCCAGAACCAGAGTCAACACCCTGGGGGCCGTACACTGGCAAAAGGGTATTGATAGTGGCGACCCTTCACTGCAAAAACACAAAAATTATGAGGCTGGAAAATCAGGATGTGCAGGAAGGCATTCTTGATATCCACCAATGCAAAGAGGCCCCCTTGATGAAGAAAAGCAATCACTGACTACATCCTGAATTTTTCCATCTTCTGAAACTTTTTCAGAACCTTGAATTCCAGAATGGGCCAGACATTTCTGTTTGTTTTGGGAGCGGTTAACAGGTTGGAGACAGAAGCCATGAGACCTTTCCTCTGCTGGCATAGGTGTGATGACTCTTTGGGAATGCCAACTTCACAGGGCCACAAAGGAAACGCGTGATGGAGGGGAAAGCAGCAAAACTCTAGCTTGCAGCCTCTAGACACGACAATGCAGACCCAGTTGTCTGACACTTTGAGTCCGAATAACCACAAACACCAACAGAAATTCCCTCACTTTAGTGAGTGGGGGTGCCCCTTGACTGAGAAGAGGATTTGCTTCCAGAACTGGGGGAGTCCTGTTCTTGTTAAAGAGGAAGTAAACCCTCTTAAAAAAAAAAAAAAAAACCTGCAAGACAAAGGCATAATTAGCTAGTATGCATAGCATACTAGCTTATTATGTATCACTTACCTGAGATCGAAGCCCCGGCATCGGTCCTCTTCTCCCCCTCCGACCGCCGACATGTTCTCCCGGAGTGACTTCCGGGTAGCGCGGCTCCGGCGCTGTGATTTGCCGGAGCCGCGATGCCGTCACGCGCATGCGCACAAGAGCGGCATATAACAACTGAAGCATCGGCATATGCTTCAGTTGTCGCATGTGCTGCATGACGTCGGCACATGCAAATACAGGTATATCTCCTAAACCGTGCAGGTTTAGGAGATATCCTTGTTAGCTACAGGTAAGCCTTAATAAAGGCTTACCTGTAAGCTAAAGTTGTTAAAGAGGGTTTACTTCCTCTTTAAGGAGTTGGAATGTGGGTTACTACTTAAAAGCCTGAGGGTGTTTGCTTATGAAAGCAACTCATCTAGGAAACTAAAGGTGTCAATGGATTATTAGTTACCACTGTCTTCTTCTTAAGGGCTAAGAGCACACTTTTACCCAGTCATCTATTGGATGAAGGCACTTAAGTGTGGTCCAAACAAGTGTTTACCTTCAAAGGGTAGCCTCTCAATTTGCTCGCAAATAAGTTTTGCTGACCAACACTTGAGCCACAGAATCCTGCTAACATGGACAGACATTGTGTCCACCCATGAAAAGTTGCCTTATGGAGTCTTCCAAGGCATACAGCGAGAAACTCAAGGCTCTTGGACAGTCTTCTAGTAGCTGCCAAATGGCAGGAAACTCTGGGTCTGATTCTCTAAAAAGCATACGCCTTGTCCAAATTTTAAAAACCTAGCAAGCTCCCACGTCACTCTTACCAGAGAGGAGGATGCCTTTACAAGAGGGCCTTAAACCTTTTATTCCTTTAAAGGGAAAGTTACACTAATCCCCCTCTTACCTCCCCTCCTAATAGGGGGACCTATTTCTAGCCCAGATGAGGATAGTGCTGGATTCCTGGACTGGTAATTGTCTCTTAAAAGCCTCTTTAAAGACCAGGACCTCATGCACTGAAAGTGTCTTGTTTAAGTAGGAAATAGCCAGGCAAACCCTATTTCTTGTAGAAAGTCTCCTACACGGGGTACTGGTGGGCAAAACCCTTTTGTGGTTTAAAGATCTTTTCCAGTTGAGCCCAACTGGCATATGCCATCTTGTAAATGACCCAATATCAGTGACTTTAGGGAAAAGGCATTTTGGCAGGGGCAATTCAGTGTTTATAAATCTTAGTTTTTTTCTTAAATGAAAACAAACATTCCTATACTTACTAGCTCTGTTATTTTGGGGACCCCCCCACTGGCGCACCAGGCCCCCCCCTCTTCGTGTGCCCCCAGGGAAAACGGCTTTCTCCTAGGGCACCTGTGCATGCTCGCTCTCGAGTCCCGCTGCAGCGTCCATTGACACACATAGCGGGACTTGGCCCCGCCCCCTGCGTCACCGAATTTGATTGCCAGCAGCAGGAGACAATCGCTCCTGCTGCTATCAATCTGTCCAATGAGGAGAGGGACAACGGCGGTTGCACAAATGGTTGGAATGGATGGGCTCAGGTAAAGGAAGCGGGGGTCTGGGGGGCAGCTGCAGAACAGGTTTTTCACCTTAATGCATAGAATGCATTAAGGTGAAAAACCCTAAAGTGATTGTAAAGTCTCGTCTTTTTTCTATTAAAACAACATGTTATACTTACCTGCCCTGTCTAGTGGTTTTTCACAGGGCAACCCAGATCCTCTTCTTGGATCCCTGACTGGAGCTGCTGCCACCCCCCCCCCCCATCGTGTTGCGTGCCCCCAAAGCAAGCAGCTTGCTATGGGGGCACCCGAACTGAGTTGCAGCTCCTTGTGTCCATTCAGACACGGAACCACGGCCTGGCTCCGCCCCCTCTCTCCTGGCTGAGTTTTATTGAAAGCAGCATGAGCCAATGGCGCTGCTGCTGTGTCTCAACCAATCTGGAGGGAGAAATTGGGACTGATGAGGCACTCGTGGACATCGCTGGATAGAAATGGGGCTCAGGTAAGTATTAGGGGGGTGCTGCACACAGGCGGCTTTTTATCTGAATGCATTTAAATGAAAAACCTTCTGCCTTTACAATCACTTTAAGGTTTAGGACCACTTTAAGTGTAAATCTGTCAGAAAGCTCATTGTGGTAATCTGAGAAAAATTCCTGGACCCAGAGATTCCTCCTGGGAGGGCTTTTCCTCATTATTTCTGATCTTTAACAGCTTCTACCTCTTCCTGAGGAATTTTGCAAGACCTCATCCTTCCTCAAATAGGGAGGAGGGGAAGGAGGGCACGAACATTTGCATTACAGCCGTTTCAAGCCCTTGAAAACCGCCCACAGCTGTTCTTGCAGTCCAAATATGGCTGCAGAAAATCCTCCCTTAATCTGAAGTAATGGAGGTCTGTGCCCCTAAACAGTAGATAAAGGTGGGGTATTCAAAGCTAATTTAACCCTTGGGGAGCTATTAAAATGCAAAGTGTGTAAGGGGTCCTGCCAACCTGATAAAGGGATTTGTTGAGCCCACATGATTGCCAGAAAATGGGTACCTCTGCATTCAATAATTACAATAATGTCTGATCAGATTTTGGCAAGGATATTGCTGCTACTATGATTGTACCTAAATCAACCATTTATCAGATCAAGAACTTCAAGGAGAGAGGTTCAATTGTTGTGAAAAAGGCCTCAGGGCTCCCAAGAAAGTCCAGCAAGCGCCAGGACTGTCTCCTACAGTTGATTCAGCTGTGGGATCGGGGCACCACCAGTGCAGAGCTTTCTCAGGAATGGCAGCAGGCAGGTGTGAGTGCATCTGCACGCACGGTAAGGCCTGATTCACACCTATGCATTTTTTGTGCTTTTTTCATTTTGCAGATTTGCACTACAGCCCATTTAACATGGTTTCCTATGAAACACATTCTGTAAAGCAAATCTGCAAAATGCAAAAAGCACTAAAAATGCATAGGTGTGAATCCAGCCTAAGGGGAAGACTTTTGGAGGATGGCCTGGTGTCACAAAGGGCAGCAAAGAAGCCACTTCTCCCCAGGAAAAACATCAGGGACAGACTGATATTCTGCAAAAGGTACAGGGATAGGACTGCTGAGGACTGGGGTAAAGTCTCTCTCACTCTCATGAATCCTCTTTCCGATTGTTTGGGGCATCTGGAAAAAACCTTGTCCCAAGAAGAAAAAGTAAGTACTACCATCAGTCCTGTGTCATGCCTAACAGTAAAGCATCCTGAGACCATTTATGTGTGGCTGCTCAGCCAAGTGGGCTCACTCACATTTTTTTTTTTTGAGAGCAAAGTCTATAATAAAGAATGATAAAAAACATCCTCCAAGAGCAACTTCTCCCAACCATCCAAGAACAGTTTGGTGACAAACAAAGCCTTTTTCAGCATGATGGAGCACCTTGCCATAAGGCAAAAAGTGATAACCAAGTGGCTTGGGGAACAAAACATTAACATTTTGGGTCCATGGTCAGGAAACTCCCCAGACCTTAATTACATTGAGAACGTTTGGTCAATCCTCAAGAGGCAGGTGACAAAAAAAAAAAAAAACACAAATTCTGACAAACTCCAAGCAATGATTATGCAAGAATGGGCTGCCATCAGTCAGGATGTGGCCCAGAAGTTGATTGACAACATGCCATGGTGAATTGCAGAGGTCTTGAAAAAGAAGGGTCAACACTGCAAATATTGACTCTGCTAAACTTAATGTAATTGTCAATAAAAGCCTTCGAAAATTCTGAAAGGCTTGTAATTATACTTCAGTATACCACAGTAACATCTCACAAAAAGATCTAAAAACACTGAAGCGGCAGACTTTGTGAAAATTTATATTTGTGTCATTTTAAAAATGTTTGGCCACAGCTGTATTTCCAGATTTCTGACTCTTAACACTCCAGATATCCATCTCTTAACACTTGGAAAATATACTACTCGCTATGGTATACACAATTTAAAGTTGACCCAAGAGATTTTATGAAGATTAATAACATTGTCTTCACATTCCTTTTAGCTACTCATATGTGAAAGATTGAGCTCACCTGGATTAGTGCCCAGAGATAATCGTTGTGCAGCTTCAAACATGGGGACTGAGGACTCCAAAAACTGCACAAAAACAGAAAAGTATTTACATTAGACTACACACCTCAAAAAGCCAGCCTCCTAAACAAGACATTCTGCTCCATTACCTGGGCAAGCAAAGTCTTCTTTTGCTGGAACTTGCACTGATTGAGGATCCTGGATCCAGACTGCTCGCTAAATTGTTCATGGAAAGGATGTAAAAGCTTGACGCTCTCTCCAAAACTAAATGTAAGACACGGTTAGTGTGAGATTATAGTTTACAAACAAGTTTTACTTTCTTAAAGGCTAATCAAGTTGAGCTAATCTTGCCTACATGATTTAGTCAATTTGCTTTTATAGTGCTGGGTTCTGTCTGCAAATGTAATATTCTAACACCAAAAGTAACATTTGACAAGTGACTAGGGGAGGGCAGATACGAACCTATACACAGCAATTTGTCCCACTTCAAGTAGAGTTAATGCATTTCCAATCACAGCTAATGCTTCATATGCCAGCTGAAAAAAGGAAGGAAATTATTGTAATTCTAAAATAACACCACACTGGGAGAAATGTGCTGCAAGTACACAACCAAGGAGTTATTACCTGTTTAGAATGGTTATCAACCATACTGGCAGAATCATCAATAGCTAGACAAATCTGGTATTGACGCTTGCTGGGTTTTGTTCTCCTCAGCCAAATTTTGTCTTTTCTAAACTGACTGGCAATGTATGGAATCACCTTCCGCATATTCAGCCTCTTTCCCGTCCGATAATCACCTCTATAGAGTGAAGCAGATTGTTTAGGAGATTCAAAGCTCCATTTAACCAGTTCTTTGTCGTTCAAACAGTTATGACAGTATTATAGTAGTGTAAGGGATTTCTCCAAACAGCAACAGACTGCTTTTTTGTCAGCAATGCTACAATAGAAAACCCAAATTCAAGGCCAATCGTCAACATAAATTAAGGGTTAACATTTTTTTTTTGTCTAGGTAACAAGTCCGCTGTTTACAAATGGTCTACATTGTTTTTTGTTGGTTAACATTACAACATTTTACTTACTTCAGTTTGGCTGCTTGTGTTGGCTCCAATATGAGCCTCAGTTGCTCGCACAACTGCTGAGACAGAGAACCAGTGAGCAGGAGGTATCTCTGCCACATTTCAGCTGCTGCTTTCTCCTAAAACAAAAGAGAAATAGCAGCTTGTTGTTACACATACATAAGCCATGCAATGCAAAACTACAATTTAAAAAGGTTTCTCTAGGGAACAGCAGCAATGACATTTGTCTGCGAGAACACTCCTGGCTCTCGCTCACACTACCATGAAGTATTACACAGCCACTGGGCTGAAATAATTGCAACCTACAGTGTAGGTGATAGTGTCCTCATCCATTGCATACTGATAACGCTACAGATTTTTGAGAGTTTGGTTCAGAGTTAAAGTGGTATTAAATACAAAGCCAAAAATGCAATATATTGCAGTTTACCAATTATCAGATGTGGTGGTTACATTAGTTTCATTGAAGAACCCGCCCCCCCCCCCTTTATTTCACCTGGTGACCAGGCCAGTAACACTTCCTATCTGAGATTGTCTCAGAGGACAGTGTAACGCTAGCCATACATGGTTCAGTGTAAAGCTGGCCATACATGGTTTATTCTTTTTGTTTTTCAGCCAGCAGTCTGACAAAAAAAAACTGAACCAATTCTCTCATCTACCTCAAATAAATCCTCCCCACTGCACTGTCAGAATAGACAGATCAGCGCTGCAGCTTATTGCTTACAGTGCTGATTGAGCAGATTTCTTCTGACAGGGCAGTTGAACAGAAGTTGATCAGTAGATTGACTTCTGTTCAACCACAAGGGCAACGCATGGATCGAAATTTGGCTGGTCTCTGCTGAACCGGCTGAATTTCAGTCCATGTATGGCCAGCTTTAGACTAGCAGATTTGAATAAAAACTTTACTAACAAATTGAAACTGATCTCAAGCTAACACTTCATAAGCAGTTACAGCAAACAGTTTTTGTCCCTTTTGGGATCAAGTTTTTACATAAATGAATAAAAGCTGATCCATTGTAAGCCCTCCTGTTTGTGTTAAATGGTTTGCCTCAACCCTCTAACTGCTACTTTGTCGGGGCAGCTTGGTCTGTTAAAGTTGAAAAATAGGACTTACTGGGTTGATATCACCAGGTGAAAATAAAGAGAACAAGCCCAAAAATAGAACTAAGGCTGCCCCCACATCTAAGAATCAATAAGCTGCTGTTTAATACATTTTTGTTTTTGGATTTAAGACTGCTTTAGATGCTCTGCATCCAGCATTGTCACACATGCTCACAACTAGGAATCCTCAAAGTTAAGGGTTCAAAGAGGACCCTACATAGAACGTAAACTAAAAACATCCATAGAGAAATGTGGGTTGGAAGAGTCCTATAAGGTTATTCAATACTATCACAGAGTAATTGCTTATACCCAAACAGTACAAACAAATGTGAAAATTATGTGCTTTCATTTGAAGGTCTATGAAATCTATCAAAGCTATTGTGCAACAAACCATTAGATTTCTCTTGCTTCCAGGAAAATGAGAGATGGCTATATGCTAGTTACCAAGAGAGGGTCTTCACATCCCTCCAGTATCCTATGCAAGCACAACTACCCAATCCCTCTTCCCCTCAGAGTAAACAGAAATTTGGTTGAAGGGGAAAAAAAATAAAACATTTATTCCAAATAGATCCATTAGTACCTTGTGGTAAATGGGGACCAAAACAGACTTCAGACTGAATTTACCCACCTCCTCTGCATCCCCAATAGGATGCGTCTGCCACTCTTCCAGCTGCTTTTCAAGCTCTCTTCTAAGTTCTTCTGGGTTTTCAGGGGTCTGATGGAGACAAATAAAGTGTAAAGTGGATATATACAGCGCACAAAAGGTATCGCCAGTTAAAAGAAACATATAGATGTAGATATGTTGCTTTTATGCAGAATTACGCAAAATACACGACTGAGGAAATAGGAGCCAATGGAGTCATGTAATTAAGAGACAAGGAATGAAACAAAGGTTAACCGAGAGATTCAAAAACCTGCAATAAAATGAAAAACAGGAAGCAATTGTCTCCTACTGCAAATGTTCCACGTTCCATGTGTGAACGGACAATGTCAATTCACAGAAGCGCGGCTCAGACGTGAGTCGCTCAAGTGTTCCCATAGAAAGCGGGCAAGTACAACATGTTTGTTATTTAATAAAAAAGTAAACTGTTAGAACCACTTTAAAGCGGAGCTCCACCCTAAAGTGGAACTTACGTTTATAGGATTCCTCCCCCCCCTCTGGTGCCACAATTGGCATGGCACCTTTCAGGGGGTGCAGATACCTGTATAATCCAGGTATCTGCACCCACTTTCAGGACTAGCTAGCCGCAGCTGCCCCGCCCCTATCCAAAGATGCCCGCCCCTATCCGCAGATGCCGCCCCCCCGCCCCCCCATTGGGTCTTGGGAAACACACAGTTCCCAGGACACAACGGGGACCAATAAAGACGCGCAGCGCGACTCGCAGTAGGGAACTAGGCTGTGAAGCCATTGCGGTTTCACTTCCTGATTCCCTGACAGAGGATTGTGGCAGGGGCAGCCGAGAGACAAGCGATTGCTCGTCATCTTCTGCCGACACCGCTGGAACCTGGAACAGGTAAGTGTCCATTTATTAAAAGTCAGCAGCTGCAGTATTTGTAGCTGCTGACTTAATATTTTTTGTGCAGGTGGACCCTCCTCTTTAAGTCACAAGATTCTGCATATATGAAAAGAAAATCAAAGCCAATAGGGAGATGCGTGTCAAACTATTCTAGGGCATCAACACAAAATAGCAAGGCAGAGTATGGTCCTGGACATGGGATCATTGGTCATTGCTAGTAAAATTAGCTGCAGTTCGGCAGTCAAAATGCAATAGCTGGTTTCACAACTGAGACTGCAAGAGTAGAGTTTTTTTAAGAGCGTCTTAAACTTTGACAGCAGAATCTTTGAATAAAGTAGCATCTTCAATAGGTACAGAAAGGTTTGTTTGAGACTGAGACAGCAGGGTCTACTATCAGAACAGACCACTTTTTTGTGAACACTTTTTTCCGAGCTCAGCAATATTTCTAGAAGGGGAGAAAATCTTTTCTGGATTGACTGCCCATTATTTTTGTTAATATGTGGCAGCCTCTAACACTGCTTCCTGGTTTTCTTCATTCCCCTCTATGTCCGACTCTGCCAGGGCATCAGAATCAAGTAGAGACAATGGAGCTGGAGAAGCCTTGTATTTTTGAGCCCTAGACAGTGATGTCTGTATTAAAGTAGTTAATTGCCATCTGGGAAATTGTGGCATAGTTTCAGAAAAAAAAAATTGGCTTAGTTAGGTAGACTTATTACATCTTTAAACTAGAACTAGAATGGGATGCACAGACTGGTATTAAAATAGGGTCTTGCTCTGGTGCAAGAGAAGCATCGTAACTATGAGTTTAAGTGTTTGCCTGAGCTCTTGCCATTGCTCCCTTCTGCCTGGTTTCGGTCATTGCTATGGGTGAGGATATTCCCCCTGTGGGGTACTCATTGAGTGGGGTGCAAAAAACTAGGTAAGCGTGTCCAAAAAGGAGTACACACAGCAACCCAGGTACAGACCATCTTGTAGTGAAGTCCATGTTGTAAAGACAAGTTGAGCTTACCATTGCAGATCCTTCTTTTAAAAACTCCCAGACAGTATGAATGGTAGACTCTGTGCTTCTCTCATGTTTTTCTTTGTCCACGGCTGTAGGTTCAAGATCTTTGTTCTGTACATCTTCTACTGCTGCTCCTTGCAAATCGAATTTGGTTTCCTCAGGCCCTGCTTTTAAAGACAATGCAAGAGATTAAAATCTTAGCAGCTCCATTTTAATGCACCCCACTTTTTTCCTTAAACATTTAGAAGTCATTTACTCTGCTGCAAGTGCTTTTGACTCAATTTTTGGAGTCTCGTTAGTTCCTTTTGTTTTTTAAACTGGGCAGTTTTGCTTAATGACTGGGTTTTGACGCCAGCTGTAATTTCCTTATGAATTGCTTGCACAGATTAAAAAACAAAACAAAGCCTTCAGTAATCCAATACTGCCAAGCTACAGCACTGCAATGCAGGTACTAAATGTGGCTATTTATACAGTGCCTTGAAAAAGTATTCTTACCTCTTAAATTTTCCACATTTTGTCAGGTTACAACCAAAAACCTAAATGTATTTTATTGGGATTTTATGTGATAGATCAACACAAAGTGGCACATAATTGTAAAGTGGAAGGAAAATAATAAAAGTTTTCTTTTTTTTTACAAATATCTGAAAAGTGTGGCGTGCATTTGTATTCAGCCCCCTTTATGCTAATACCGCTAACTAAAATCTAGTGGAACCAACTGCCTTCAGAAGTCACCCAATTAGTAAATATAGTCCACCTCTGTGCAATTTATTCTCAGTATAAATACAGCTATTCCATGAAGCCCTCAGGGGTTTGATATAAAAACCTTAGTGAACAAACAGCATCATGAATGCCAAGGAAAACGCCAGACAGGTCAGGGATAAAATTGTGGAGAAGTTTAAAGCAGGGTTAGGTTATAAAAAAATATCCCAACCTTTGAACATCTCACGGAGCACTGTTCAATCCATCATCACAAAAAATGATAAGAGTATGGCACTACTGCAAACCTACCAAGACATGGCTGTCCACCTAAACTGACAGGCCGGGCAAGCTGAACATTAATCAGAGAAGCAGCAAAGAGGCCCTTGGTAACTCTGGAGGAGCTTCAGAGAGCCCCAGCTCAGGTGGTTGAATCTGTCCACACGGCAACTATTAGCCGTGCACGCCACAAATCATATTTTTAGGGAAGAGTGGCAAGAAGAAAGCCATATTTGAAGGAAAGCCATAAAAAGGCCTGTTTGTAGTTTGCCAGAAGCCATGTGGGGGACAAAGCAAACATGTGGAAGAAGGTACTCTGGTCAGATGAGACCAAAATTGAACTTTTTGGCCTTAAAGCAAAACGCTATGTGTGGCGAAAAACAAACACTGCACATCAACCCCACCGTGAAACAAGGTGGTGGCAGCATCATGTTGTGGTGATGCTTTTCTTCAGCAGGGACAGGGAAGCTGGTCAGTTGAAGGGAAGATGGATGGAGCCAAATACAGGGCAATCTTAGAAGAAAACCTGGAAGTCTGCAAAAGACTTGAGACTGTGGCAGAGGGTCACCTTCCAGCAGGACAATGACCCTAAACATACAGCCAAAGCTACAATGGAATGGTTTAGATCAAAGCATATTGATTTGTTAGAATGGACCAGCCAAAGTCCAGACCCAAATCCAATTGAGAATCTGTGACAAGACTTGAAAATTGCTGTTAACAGATGCTCTTGATCCAATCTGACAGATGGATTTCACTCTCTAGATGTGCAAAGCTGGTAGACATATACCCAAAAAGACTTGCAGCTGTAACTGCAGCGAAAGGTGGTTCTACAAAGTATTGACTCAGGGGGGCATAATACAAATGCACGCCACACTTTTAAGGTATTTGTAAAAAAAATTGAAAACCATCATCTTCCTTCCACTTCGTGTTGGTCCATCACATAAAATTCCAATCAAACCCATTTATGTTATTGGTTGTAACATGACAAAATGTGGAAAATCTTAAGGGGTGTGAATATGTTCTCAAGACATTGTAAGTCTTCTTCCACAACCCAGGAATCCTGAATCAAATTCTACTTTAACGGATATGTAACACTAACAGTGTTGTGCCAATTGGAGATCAGTATAATGGGTGGATTTATTGAACAACGTGAACAGCGTCTGTGGATAACTACCAGGCATGGTTGAAAATTGCTGGTTACAGCAGCTCTGGATTTGAGCCACTGGGGCTGTAGAAAAAAAGGCATCCAAAAAGTAGATGCATACATTATATGTTGCCTGCACTGCAGTGTTTAAGCCTCTCGCAATATAGATGCTCCAAAGACATGCTGGTAGGTTAATTGGATCCTGTCGATAAAATTGGCCAAATATGTGTATGTTGTATGTGTATGTGTTTGTAAGCGTGTCAGGACCCCACAGGGCAAGGACCGCACTATACCACAGATGGACAACAGTGGCAGAAAGCGCCCTGAGGCGATTCAGTTCACATAGGTTGCGCTATACAAGTCATTCATTCATTCATCTGTACAGTTCATAACTCAGCAGTTATTTGCATCTACTTAAATGTAAACATTGTGCAGTAATGTATTGGTAACCACTTGCAAACCAGCAGTTTAACTCTTACTGCTGGCTCGGTTATTCCCCTGCCAACGTACTCGTACATCTCGGGGCAACTTACGGGTTTACAGATGTTGTGCTGTGGTTGGACACAGCACAAGTTTGTCAGCAGGTTCACAGCCAACTTGGCTATATTTACCACTGCTTTACTGTCGTTTTAGCAGCGGTATTCGGCCGCTAGCGGTGCAGTTTTATCCCCCGCTAGCGGCCGAAAAAGGGTTAAAACTGCCCGCAAAGCCGCTGCAGCGGCGCTTTGCTGGCGGTATAGCCGCGCTGCCCCATTGATTTTAATGGGTAGGAGCGCTGAATACACCGCTCCAAAGATGCTGCTAGCAGGCCTTTTTTTTATCGTCCTGCTAGCGCACCACTAGTGTGAAAGCCCTCCGGCTTTCACACTGGAGCGAAAGGGCCGCTTTTTTTAGCACTGTAGCGCCTGAAAAACGCTTCAGTGTGAAAGGGGCCAAAATGTGATATGTAGTCAGGACATCCAATGTGTAATTAAACCCCTTGAAAGCCTGAAGGTGTTCATTCGATTTTTGGTCCCTGTACATGGCTAGGCTGCCAAAAAGTTTCTCACATGTGGAATCCACATACTCGAAAGAAGCACCAGAATGTGTTTTGAGGTGTAATTCCACATATAGCCATGGCTTGTGTGAGAAATATCTTAAAGTGACAACTTTGTGTAAAAAAAAAAAAAAAAAAAAAAAGAAAGTCTGGAAAAAAACATGAAAAAAAATAAAAATCTTGCAGGGACTCTCTCTCAGCACATGCATGGGGTGTTTTCTTTTATAATTAATTTGGAGGTTTTTTACTGTCCTGGCATTTTAGCACCTCAAGCAATGCAATAGGCATGAGCCAATGTCAGAGCTGCGTAAATTCCAGTATAAATACACCATAGTTTGTACACTTTAACACAAATTTATATATACACTTATTGGGGTTATTTTTTTTTTTACCAAAGACAGGTAGCAGGTTACATTTTGCCCTAAATTTATGAAGAAATTTCATTTTATTGGATAGGTCTTATAACAAAGTAAAAAATATTGTTTTATTTTTTTAAACATTTCAAGCCATTTTTTGTTTATATAATCAAAAATATAAAACCCAGTGGTAATCAAATGCCACCCAAAGAAAGCTCTATTTGTGTGAAAAAAAATATCTAAATGTCATTTGGATAGTGTTGCATGACGAGCAATTGCCAGTTAACTTCAGCCCCAGAAGATTTTACTCCCTTTTGTGATTCGGCAATGTGTCGCTTAAGCTGACAATTGCGTGGTCATGCGACGTTGTAACCCAACAACATTTTTTTTCCCCCCACAAATATAGCTTTCTTTTGGTGGTATTTGATCAGCTCTGCGGTTTTTATTTTTTGTGCTAAACGAAAAAAGCGACAATTTAGAAAAAAAAAGCAATATTTTTTTTTTTACTTTTTGCTAGAATAAATATCCCAATACATAAAAAAAAAAAAAACTAAATTTCTTTCTCAGTTTAAGCCGATATGTATTCTACATATTTATGGTAAAAAAAAAAAAAAAAAAAATCGCAATAAGCGTATATTGATTGGTTTGCGCAAACGTTATAGCGTCTACAAAATAGGGGATAGATTTATATTATAATTTTTTTATTCGTAATGGCGGCGATCTGCGATTTTTATCGTGACTGCGACATTATAGCGGACAAATTTGACACCATTCTGGGACCATTGTCATTTATACAGCAATCAGTGCTATAAAAATGCACGTATTACTGTGTAAATGACACTGGCAGGGAAGGGATGAAACACTAGGGGGCGATCAAGGGATTAAGTGTGTCCTAGGGAGGTGTTCTAACTGTAGGGGGGAGGGGCGACCACTGTCATGACTGCAATCACTCCTTTCGATTACAGGGCGCAGTGGATCTCGCAAGGCAGAACAGGGAAATGCCTTGTTTACAAAGGCATCTCCCCGCTCTACCTCTACACACCGCAATCACAGGGCGCCGGCAAACAGTTCCCAGGACCCTCTGCGTGCGCTCGATAGGCGGCAAATTCAAAGAGACGACAGGTACGCCCATTTGCCTTCCTGTGCATTCTGCCGACGTACATCTGTGTGCGGCGGTCTGCAAGCAGTTAAAGGAGCAGAGGTCATGAAAGGGTAAAATGTTCCAGAGATTAAATGGTTAAACTCTTTACAAAGACACACTTTATCATCACTCCTAAAGTGTTCAAGCTGCTTTTAAATAGACAGGTGACTAATTTTCAAACTTACCTTGTTTTATGGAGTCATGGGATCTCTGTTCCTCTGGCTTTAGGCGCTCCACATTAACAGCTTCTAAAGTTTCATCTTCTTTTGATTCCATTTCCACATCCTGCACAGCACTGTCATCTTGTTCCTCATTATGTGGCTGGGATTTCCCTTGATCCTTGCTGGCTGTATCTGTATTGTAAAGAAGAAAAAAAGTTATAAGAAAACAGTTGGCAAGCCATGCTTTAAACATCCACGTTACAACACTGACTCTGAATGTACCATATGTCTGTGCATCATAGGACTCTGCTCCTTGTTTGATATGCTCATAAGCATCAGCCTCTTCATTTTGTTGTGCTTGTTTGTCTTCATTTCCCATATCACTGGAAGTGTCCATAGTTCGCAACCGCTTATGAACACGTTCATTCTGATCCCCTAAAGTGCGATCGTCATCTGTTTGGCCGGGCTTACGTTTGATGCTCTAATAGAAAAGAAAAAAAAAAAAAAAAACAGATATACAAGAGCAATAGCTACAGACACTACTATGGGCAATATTTATCTATTGAAATTAAAAAACATTACAAAAAAGTATTGTATTCTTAAAATTTGTGGGTTTCACAAAGCAACATTTTAACGTACCTCAAACATGTAAAGCTGACTGCAGTCATTACATAGTGATTGTATGTTAAAAATGTGTCCAATGAAAATGTCCTTTCCTTCTTGGGGAAATATACTGACACTGTCAGGGTTCAGTTAACTTGTTTAACAGATAAGCAATTTACCTGTGTATTACGCACACTTTGCTTCTCAGAGGCCAGACGGGCCATTAGTTTGGACTCATGTCCTTCAGACTGACTTGCATCAGCAGATCCATTTCCATGTTCCTAAACATAACAATGCAAAAACATTTCAGGATTTAAACTATTGTTAAGCATTTACCATGGGGTCAACACAGTAAACCAAATAAAATATTCTTCAACTGTTGACAGATCATGCAAATACTACCATCATACCTGCTGAAGGGCTCATTCACACTATCTACATTGACTGCCATTCTTCTGTAATGAATAAACGCCAGTCATCGCAAGGGCAAAAAATATTTTCTATGTGCCCCATTCACACCATAATACTGGTCTGTTGTGTGATGCTGAAAACTGAAAGCTTGCTGCATTAGTCAATAGCAAGCTGGATGGCACTGCATGTCACTGTGGCGCAATGCGCTTCTGTGCAGAGACATCATTAAGGCGTTACTACAGCACCATGTGGAAAAAAAAAAATAGTTTGGTGTATTTATCATATGCAGTGTGAGTGAACCCTTTTTAAAGCATGTTTACTGTTAAAAATACTAATTATTAAACGAGATTTAGTAATTGAATTTACTTCTTTGGCTTCATCCTTTTCTGAAGGCGCACCAGCCAATTCAGCAGCGTCATCACTTTGCAGGTTGTCCTCTGCAGTCTTCCCATACGTTTCATGCTCCATTCTTTCAGTGGACTCCTGCAACTCATTTTCAGACTTTTCATCATTCTAGTAGGAAAAAAAAAAAGGAGATCCAACCCGGTTCATGTTTTTTGCATATGAAGAGCAAATCTTGCTTCTTTATCTGCATATATAATTACAAACTATACAACGAAATAATTGTAAAACAAACCTTGTGTTGAGATTTACATTGTAGAGCATTGCAGTGTATTTATTATGAGCAGATAAACTGTTGAGTTATTACTGTGGTTTTTTGCTTAATTATATATTTAATAGAACTCATTTTAAACACTCACCAGTCCAAATTTGCACTTTTAACTTGTATATTAGTATATAAGCCACCAGAGGGAGCCATTAGTGGATAAATTGCTAAGCCTTTGCTTAAAGAGGAACTGCAGTCTGCTCATATAATTTGAAATAAAAACATCTTTGCCATTCTGAAGCTTCCCTTCAACCACTTTGCATATTATATATACTGTGATTATGTACTTGCCAAATATGGAAGTCTGGCTGCATTGATTTTAACTGTGGGCAGCTGAAGCTGCTGCCTGTTCACTTCCTGGATTTAAACAGACACACCGAGGTACACCTTCAGCTCTGCAGCTCTCATTGGCCCTCTTAAGATTCATCCGCCCTCCCTTTTCTGGTAAACTCTCAGGCGAGAGAGCTGTGCATGTCACCATAAGCCTGGGCTTTTTACCAGACAAGAAACAGGCAGTGGGCTGTATAAGGTATTTACTGGCAGAAAAAAAATGTTTTACTATCCAAAGTTAAAACGACAAGGGTAAAGTATTTAATAGATTGAAAGATGAAAAAATTACTAAAGCTACGCTTTAACTGTTGGGATAAGCCATCAGCATACTTTTGCCTTACTTGTATGCAAAAATGTGCTCTGCTTGTTTGACCTCAAGGCCTCATTCACACAGGTGTTGAGGCCCATAGACCATGAATGAGTTGTGTGATTATGTGGCTTGAACTCCCTGGTGCTGCCATGTAAGTGTATGGGGACAGCGGCTAGATGGACAACCAATCTGACAGGCAAGCAGGTGAGCTGCATCAAATGCATACAGTGTGCTCTTGGGGCCACTCACCTGCACGCCTGTTGGTTGTGAAAAAGACCTAAAATGTTACATACTATAAAGTAATCATCTACCTCCATTTCTTTTTGAGGCGTGAGACCTTGCTCAGTTGGTAGTTTATTTTCATTATTTTCACTGTCTTTTGCAGCATCTGGAATTTTCTCTTTTTCCTCAGCTTCTTCAACTTCTTCCTCTGCTTTCTGTGGACCCTCCTCTTGTAACTGCTCCTCATTTTTCTCCTGATCAGTTGCTTGCTCTGTTTCTTCAGATTCCTGAATCTCTTTTTCAGAATTCCCTTCACCATCTTCTTGTTCTTTATTTTCTTCATCTATTTCCATTGGCTTTTCATCAATATCAAAAGGATTTCCATCTTAAAATCCCAAAAACAAATTCATTAGACTTGGTGGTAAGATAAAAATAAAGGAGGGATTTTTCAATGTCAAAATATGTGCACTGCAATTTATATATAACCAAATGGTGCATTTTATTTATTGTTTTAGAGATCTGAGTGGATAGCATATAAAAAATGGCTCTTAATTCCAGATTGACATTCACCTTAAATTGTTTGGGCTAAGTTGGTCCAAACAAACTATGTCCCTTATCCATTGATGCAGCCACTGTGTGCACAGCAATGGACTGTAGAAGCATTAGCTACATACAGTAAGGATGCATTGCTGACAGAACTTAAGTCGGTGTGCATACCCTCAAAGATGTTTTCAGGTACTGTGCTCCATAGTGATGGATTATTTCCCTTGACCTGTATAGCACTTTATTGCTAACAGTGGTTTGCACTAACTGCCACTGAGTGCCCATGCAGGATCTAGTACCTAGTGCAACATTACAGGCTGTCACCACAGCGTGCAGTCTGCGTATGGCTCCCAAGGTTTTACTGAGATGCCTTAATCCTGACACACTGCTTCTGTGTAGGTGTTAGAATACAGTAAGTGTTGAATAAAGAATCAAAAGATAAAATAAACTTCTAAAGTTAGTTTCTCTAGGAAGATGAAGAACCACAACAATCAGCTGGCAGACCATGTCAACAATGACCATGAAGTGACCAAGACCACAGTGTGTTAATTACACTTATACTTACACGACATGCTATGGTAACAGGTTTTAACCGTTTAAGGACCGCCTCCTGCACATATACGTCGGCAAAATGGCACAACTGGGCAAAACCACGTACCTGTACGTGGCCCTTTAAGAGCCCAGCCGTGGGTCGCACGCCACCGACCCGGTCCTGAGCTCCGTGACCGCGGCCACGGGACCCGATCGCCGTTGGTGTCCCGCGATCGGGTCACAGAGCTGAAGAACGGGGAGACGTCTGTGTAAACAAACCTCTCAGTGCTTCCTACACTGCCCGTCACTGATCGGCTGTTCCCTGTCATTTTCCCTGTCATGTTCCCTGCACATGCCGATCGGTGACATCAGATGTAAAGCCACGCCCCCTACTGTAAAAAAAAAAAAAAAAAAAAAAACAAAAACACACACACTGATGTAACCCCTCCCCGCCCCCTAGTGGTTAACTCCTTCACTGCCAGTGTCATTTACATAGGAATCAGTGCATTTAAATAGCACCGATTTCTGTATAAATGACAATGGTCCCAAAAATGTGCGATGTGTCCGCCATAATGTCGCAGTCACAATAAAAATCGCTGCCATTACTAGTAAAAAAAAAAAATTTTTAAAAAATAAAAATTTTGTAAACGCTGTTTATAAAAAAAATGTTTTTTTTTATATATTTTTTTGGGGATATTTCTTATAGCAAAAAGTAAAAAATATAGCATTTTTTTCAAAATTGTCGCTCTATTGTTTGTAGCGCAAAAAATAAAAACCGCAGGGGCGATCAAATACCACCAAAAGAAAGCTCTATTTGTGGGAAAAAAAGGACGCCAATTTTGTTTGGGAGCCACGTCGCACGACCACGCAATTGTCAGTTAAAGCGACGCAGTGCCGAATCGCAAAAAGGGGCCTTGTCCTTTGGCTGCAAATTGGTCCGGGGCTTAAGTGGTTAAACAATATAGCTCATTCTTAAAATTTGAAAATTCCCTAATAAAAAACCCACTTCCTTCTATATATTGTCAGGGAAACCAGCATCAAGCTACTTCATCAGCTGAGAAGATCACTTTTCTACTCTAGGTAGGAGTGGTCTCCTTTTTTAACCACTAGACGACCAGCCGCCGCAGTTATGCCATAGCTATAAGCTGGCCACTTTAAGATCGATAGGGGGCACGCGCAATGACTGAGCTGATGCGCGTGTCAGCGATGTCCGCCGGGCACCCACGATCGCTCCTTAGAGAAACAGAATGGAGATCTGTCAATGTAAACTGATGGATATCAGTTCTGTCAGGAGAGAGGAGACCGATCTGATGTGCACACCAAGTATTAACAGTGATAGGTCTCCTCCAGGCAGTCCCATTCCACCAGTTCGAAACACTCCCTAGGACACACATTTAACCCCTTGATCACGCCCCCCTAGTGTTAACCCCCTCCTTCCTACATTTATACTGTAATCAGTGGCTATTTATAGCACTGACCACTGTATAAATGTCAATGGTCCCAAAAAAGTGCAACGTGTCCGATCTATCCCCCGCAATGTCGCAGTCCCAATAAAAATTGCAGATTGCCGCCATTACTAGTATAAGAAAAAAAATAAGAATGCCTTAAATATATCCTTTATCTTGTAGACGCTATAACTTTTGCGCAAACCAATCAACACATGCTTATTGCAATTTTTTTTTACCAAAATTATGTAGAAGAAATTTTTATTTTTTTTATATTTTTTAGGGGGATATTTATTATAGCAAAAAGTAAAAAATGTTTTTTTTTTTCAAAATTGACGGTTTTGTTTATAGCACAAAAAAATAGGATTTTTTTTGTCACAATTACCTGTAAAATTATGTTCTGTTCCTTCTGTACATCATGGGACACAGAGGTAGGCTAATATTCATTACCTACTGGGTTATACGCCATCTGTAGGTGAACGGACACTGGTAGACAGTCTTAGACAGGAGGTGATCCCCTATATAACCCCTCCTATACAGAAAATACATCAGTTTTGTAGCAAGCAATGAATCCTCAAAAAAGGGATTTTTGTGTCCCATGATGTACTCAAAGAAAAGGATTTTACAGGCAAGTATGCCGAAAAAAATCCTATTTTCCTTTTCATACATCATGGGACAAAGTTAGGCCAATATTCATTACCTACTGGGACATCCCAGAGCAGTAGCCTTGAGGGGAGGGAGACTCCCTGCCAAACAATAGCCATCAGACCTTATATATAGCAGCCCGCAGTATCATGTGGCCCAAAGCTGAATCCTCGGCTGCTCGATAAAACAGGGAATACTTGCTCTATGGAACTACCAG
Organism: Lithobates sylvaticus; assembly: GCA_028564925.1. Taxonomy (NCBI): domain Eukaryota; kingdom Metazoa; phylum Chordata; class Amphibia; order Anura; family Ranidae; genus Lithobates; species Lithobates sylvaticus. Next base: position 301,157,686 of record CM053028.1, on the reverse strand, counting down.
TGCATCTGCTCCGATCGCCAGAGGATCCCTTGTTCGGGACACAAACTGCTGTAGCTTGTTGTTGAACCTGGATGCCAATAGGTCGGCCACTGGCCATACCCAACACTGGCAAACTTCCAGCACTTTGATAGGCAGGATCTGTTTTGTCCTTGACCATTTCTCCTGAGCTGTGAGCCCCTCTAGGGTCGCTCCACAGCCTGAGACTGGCATCTGTGGTCAGTACTCTCCAAGTTACCAGGAGGAAGCATCTTCCCTTTCGCAAGTTCTGATGCTGCAACCATCAGTTTAGGCTTAAGCGTGCACGAGGGGATAAGAACTTTGGATAATCCAGGGCTTGTCCTCTCCTGTTCCAAGCCAACAAGATGTTTTGTTGTATAGGCATTGAATGGAACTGGGCATAGGGGCACTGCCTCGAAGGAGGATACCATACTTCCTAGAAGGCTCATACAGAACCGAATGGAGGGTTGTCTGGTGCCCCTTAACTGATGCACCTGATCCTTTAGGGCACAGATCCTTACGGGTGGCAAAAATACCCTTGCTTGGAACGCATCTAGGATCAGACCTAAATACTTAAGACTTTGAGCTGGTCTCGAGGCTGACTTTTCAGTATTTATGACCCAGCCTAAGCTTTCCAAATACTGCACTGTGCAGGTTATGCTCTGTTCTAGAGCCTGTAGTGAGTGATCTCTGAGCAGGTCATCCAGATACCCGAGGACCAAGATCCCTTGGGACCTTAAAAGACCCAGTACTGGTACTAGGACCTTTATGAACACCTGGGGAGGGGTGGCAAGCCCAAAGGGTAGAGCCACAAACTGAAAATTACATTCTACTGCATATCTAAAAACCACTGATGAGGCTGAAAGATGGGTATGTGTAAATACGCGTTCTTTATATCGATGGAGGTTAGAAAGTCTCCCAATTGGAGTGAGGCTACAACTGAGCAGACAGATACCATCTGAAAAGACTGGATTAGTAGATACTGGTTCAGGGATCTTAGATCCAAAATGGGCCTTGTGTTTGTGTGGTTTTTGAACTGTAAAAACAGTTTCAAGTAAAACCCTGCACCCCTTTCGGATACAGGAACCTGTACAATCACTCCTTGATGCACTAAATGATGTAGTGCCTGAAACTAAGTTTCTTTTTGGTGGATCTGAGGGAATACTGGATCGTAGAAACCTGAGGGGGAACACCCCGTAACTTCAGCTTGTAACCGTGGGATATAGTCTAGGTGACCCACTTGTCCTGAACCACTGTTCTCCAAATGTCCGCAAAGTGCATCAGCCTTCCTCCCACTTAATAGATTGGGGGCTTCCCCTCAAAAGGAGGGCTTGGTGACGGGTTTAGAAGAGCTTTGGACCCAGGACTTTCTCTGGCCATGCAGCCTGCCCCTGGCACTAGCACCCTGTTGGTAGGACTGCCATGGTGCCGAGACACCTGAGGAAGCAGTCCCTGAGGTTTTAAACTGGGGTGCCTGGTGCTTCTCTTTACAGGAAGTAGAGAGCTCTTCGCTCCAGAAATCTTTTGGATTTATTTTTCCAAATCAAACATTCCCCATGAAAGGGGAAACCTGCCAATAACTTTTTACAAGAAATCTCGGCTGACCAGTTCTTAAGCCACAAAAGTCTGCGCATGTGTACAGACAAGAGAGCCAAATGAGAAACCTGCTGTATTGAATCCTTTAAGGCATCAACAGCAAAACACAGCACTCGAGGACATGTCTTATTTTCAGCAAGATCATCCTTCTTGGTAGGCCTGTCAGGCCATCTGACCTGATCCTTTATGGACTGGCAGATACCAATTGCTGCAACAGCTGGCTGAACAGCTGAACTGGCCAAAGAAAAGTTAGCTTTTTCATAAACCGCCTGTTCCAACAGTGGGTGTAAGGGGAAAGCCTGAAGAGGCCTCAGGGACGCCAAAGAGGACCAGGGGGGCTCAGTAATCTCTGCTAGAGGCAACTTAAAGGCAGAACGAACTATCTCAATAAGAGTCTGGATCAAAAGCCCCTGCGACTGAGAGGCAGACACCAACTGGAAATCTTGTCCAGATTGCTCAGAAGCAGACTTATCCACCAGGCCCTCCACAAAATCCTGAGATTTTAGCTCTTCCCCATCCTCAACCCATTCCTGCTCCAAACTAGGAGGCTCAGGGGAGGGTGATCTGTCACGCTTCTTGCCACCCTGCGGGATGGAGGCAATCATGCCAGCAATCCTGTGCTCTAACCCGCCTAGGGCAAGGACAGTTCATCCTTGGTGATAAAGGGTGAAGCAGCAGTGTTGACTGTAGGCACCATACGAGATAGATAGGCGCAGCGGCTCAGATTGCTTGGAACCCTTTGGTCTTTCAGGGGATATCACACTAGGGATACGACTAGGTTCATCAGGAGCTTGTGACGACATAGGTGTGCCCTTTCCTGCAGGGTTAGTCCAGCTCCTCTTTTTTGAAGAAATTTACATGGGTGTAGCATTAACACACCTCAGAAGGGAGACCCTTTAATAGGGCTCACCAAGCCCATATGCAACAATCTAGCTAAGCATCTTAGCCTGCAAAGCAACACCAGGTGACTCACGCGACCGAAATGAACCGTTGAAAATGCCTGGTTCAGAGCCTGCTCTGTGTCCCACAGCTGCCTTCTGGAAGCACCGTATGCTTGGCATACACTGCTTAAAAAGGCTGGCTGTGCGCTGGACGTTCTGGGCATGCACGTGTGCAGTCCTGGTGAACGGGCGCAGCTGTAGTCGCATCTTTGTGCGCCTATTTTGGTGAACGAACGTGCGCGTGAACGAAGATGCGCAATGGCGCCGCCTCATGCGCGACCATCCATGCAAGGTAAATAAACACCAGACATGTGCAAAAAAAATTGGTACACTTTACAAATACCTACAGCTAGCCCAAAACAACCCTGTATGGTCACCAAACACAGGTGTCCAGCCTCTAGCTAGCTTGACTGATTATTACAATCACTGGGACACCCCACAATAAGTAAGGGGGTTTCACTTACCCCGTCCAGGCGCAGGGCAGCATAGAAACAAAGAGCCCAATCTTCATCCATCATGGCGGGTTCGTGTCACTTGAGGACCTTCAAGGACTGGGAACCCTTTTCATGATTGGGGTCCACTACCGTGAACCCGTACAGCACCCTGCAGGAATGCCTTAGCGCTGTGATGTCCAGGATTACACTTCGCAGGGTCCAGTGCTGGAGGTCGCATTACAGGCAAAACCTCACAGGATCTTGTGTCTTTGCAAGGCTCGGGTACCATTTATCTAAGCATATAGAGCCTGTGTCAAATGAATCCGATCGGTCAATCCCTTGATTCATTTAAGAACCGTTTGTGGGACTAGAGACCAGGAGATCAGAGAGCTCAAACGTGCCACCTTGCAGACACTGGGAAAAAAAAACTGATGCACTTCCTGTATGGGAGGGGTAAAACAGGTGATCATTTCCTAAAACTTTGTCTACCAGTGTCCATAATGAATATTACCCTGTGTCCCATGATGTATGAAAAAAAAAAAAAAAAAAAAAACGTAGATATGATCAAATACCACCAAAAGAAAGCAATACTTGTGGGGAAAAAAAGGGTGCCAATTTTGTTTGAGCACGACCACGCAATTGTCAGTTAAAGCAACGCAGTGCCATATTGCAAAAAAGGGCCTGGTCATTAAGGGGGCAAATCCTTCCGGGGCTAAAGTGGTTAATATACTGGATAAGCTAGTAGAATGAAGGATGTAACATTTATTTTAAAATCAAAAGGTTCATAGAAAAGGGGTCATATACATTTGAAAAGCATTATGAAGAAAAAACAGAAAACAAATTTACAGGCATTACAAGATGACTGACAATACATTTATGCAAATATTAGGCTGTGATATTCAATAATAAGAATGTGCAGGGAAAAACACTACTTGAAGACAGTGAAAGAGTCAGAATGCCCTATGTGAATTTTACAAAGAATTGAAATTGGAATGCATCTTGACGTCACAACTTTCAATTAAATTGTGCATACCTTCTCCGTTCTCCTCATCCTTTTCATCGCCACTGACTTTACCCTCATCATTTTCCAAATTCAGGTCATCAGGAAGGTCCAAAGATTCCGGTTCTTGCTGAGTATTTTGCTTACCATGATAAGGATCCATCTCATTATCATCATATTCTCGCTAACATAAGGACGACAAAAAATATATTAATTGTCCACAAACAAAACATTAATTACAAAACGAATACAAGACAAAAAAATAAACTTAAAGCAGTAGTAAACTGCTGAAAAATACAAAAAAAAAAACCTGCAAGACAAGACAATGGCATAATGTGCTAGGATCGCATCATTCTAGCACAATTATGAAATACTCACCTTAGAACAAAGCCCCTGTAGTGGTGCTCGGTCACCACTGAGGGGGCTGACATGTTCCACCAACGTTTCTGGGTTTGCGGGCTCCGGCACTGTGTGGTCAGAGCTGCAATGACGTCACTCCTGTGCAGTCGCGCAGGAGCCCTCTGCTCCATTCCTTATTATAGGCTTACCTGTGGGTAAAAAAATCACCAAGCAGCGTATACAGCCGATTTAACTACTTTCAGCCTGCGCTATAGCTGAAAGACGGCTACAGCGCAGGCCTTAATTGCCGGGAGAGTGTCCATGGACGTCCTCCCGAGCAAGCAGCGTCTGCGCTACCCTGCGGCGCGCTCTGTGATCACCGAGTCTATGAGACTCGGCTGATCACAGATCTGAACGACCACCGCTCCAAGACTCTCCCTACAAGCAAATGCTCCTGCTCCTGTGTGGGAGCCCCAGGTGCTGGCTAATAGCACAACGATTAGAATTCAAAAGGAAGAACTCCGGACAGCCGCACACCGGGAAAATAAAATCCAAAGGGTTTATTTAAAAGCAAAAAAAGACACCACAATCCAAACACGGCAAAAAGGGGGGTACAGAGCTGACGCGTTTCGCACTGTATTTCAGTGCTTACTCTTTTTGCCGTGTTTGGATTGTGGTGTCTTTTTGCTTTTAAATAAACCCTTTGGATTTTATTTTCCCGGTGTGCGGCTGTCCGGAGTTCTTCCTTTTGATTTCTGATCACAGATCTGAGTAAGGGGTCGATCCTGGCCCCTTACCACATGATCAGCTGCCAGCTGATCACATGATGTAAACAGAAGCTCGGTAATCTGTATTAATTTTTTTCCTCACGCTGTCAGCGCAAGGGGAAAAAAAGCCGATCACCGGCTTCTGTCAGAGGGACATCGGTCCCTCACACAGAAAGCCTTTGCTGCATTTTCTGTGTCAACCAGTGTCAGCTGCCAATGCCCATTGTGCCACCTACCAGTGCCACAGATCAGTGCAGGCCATCAGTGTCACCTACCAGTGATCAGTGGCGCCCATCAGTTCAGCCCCATCAGCGCACATCAGTGAAGGAGAAAAATTACCCATTTTCAAAATTTCATAAACTATGAAACAGTTTTGAATATTACAAAAAGCCGCGCTGATAAGTGTAAATTAAATCAAATGAATGTGCAGATTCACAAAAATGAACCCAAAAAAATTCCTCCCCCAAAAGTCCAGTGACAAAGTAATAAACAACAAAAAAAGTGTTCATAAATGTGACAATGTGAAATCCAAAATCTGGTGACTGTGAAAACCAAGAACACCGTGATCCACCACCGATATATGAATGCGCTTACCAGAGGGCAAGCTCAAGTAAGCCTGTAGTATGATGATATCGGGACAAATCTCAACCATCTAGACTCAGCACCAATCCGGATCTCCTTATATAGGGTCAGCCTTAGGACCAACTGTAGCATAGGCAGTCTCCAATGGTATCGGGCCAGAAATCTCTCAGCAGCCAGTATGTGAATACTCATCTGCCACTTCCAACGATGTCGCCCCCTCTACTTCCTCTCGACTCACCTCTCACCCATAAGGAGATCCGGTCTAGTCTAGATGGTTGAGATTTGTCCCGATATCATCATACTACAGGCTTACTTGAGCTTGCCCTCTGGTAAGCGCATTCATATATCGGTGGTGGATCACGGTGTTCTTGATTTTCACACAGTCACCAGATTTTGGATTTCACATTGTCACATTTATGAACACTTTTTTGTTGTTTATTACTTTACGTCACTGGACTTTTGGGAAAGGAATTTTTTTGGGTTCATTTTTGTGAATCTGCACATTCATTTGATTTAATTTACACTTATCAGCGCGGCTTTTTGTAATATTCTGTTTTGTTTATTGTGTATATCTCACAATTTTTTTAGCTGCTGCTAATTATTTTTCTATTTTTTTATTCACATTTATTTTTATATGTCACTCATATGATTTTGGTCAAACATTATCTATATATATATTTTTTATAATTTCCAAGTTAGGGATTAGCGCGATGTTTACTTTCTATTTTCATATGAAACAGTTTTGTTAAAAATAAAACGGCAGCAATTAAATACCACCAAAAGAAAGCTCTGTGTGAAAAAAAATGATAAAAATTTAATTTGGGTAAACTGTAGCATGACCGCGCAATTGTCCTTCAAAGAGTGACAGCACTGAAAGCTGAAAATTGGTCTGGGCAGGAAGGGTGTTTATTCACCCAGTAAGCAAGTGGTTAAAGAGGTTCTAAACCTCAGACATGAAATATGAAAAAAAGCACATCATGCTATACTGTGTACTTGCCTCTCTCCAAAGAAGAGCGACTTTCTCTCCGTTAACAAAATTTAAAGACAAATCGTGCTCTTCGAAATCAACTCTGTGCAAACATTCAGAATATTAAGAGCTATACTGAAAACTATAAATAATACAATTAGGTGACTATGAATAAAGCGCTCAGTGAAAATCCCACAAAAAAGTGCTAAGTGCAAATCAATAAGCAATTCATATACAAAAAGTTTTCATTAAAATTCAAGATTAAAAATATATATATATATTGGTCCAAAAAAGTGCAAATCACAAGCAACAATTCACATATAGAAAAGTTCAACATAATCTTCAAGCGCTAGACTGCAATTCTCAAAAAAATGCTTGCTGTGATAAAATAATCAAAAAAAAAAGGCATGTGCCGGAAGATCCAGCCCTATGCATTTTGTCAGCAGATGTCATCAGGGGTTCTGTGGACAGGGGTCCTACAACCTCAGACGTTTGCAGGGCGAGATCTTGTGGCCCACATCACTTACACTTTCTCGAATGCAAACCGATGTTCCTCGACTTGTCATTGATGTGCGTTTTCTATGTCTCAATGCAAGTGTGATTTTAACTTCACTGGAATCAAAGTTTTAAATATTTAACTGTAAGGAAATTCTTCACGTCTCCTCCCCATGCCTATGAGCTTACTAAAGATACAGAAATACCCCCTATGATGCGCTAAAGTTTCCAGGAATATCGAGGGAGGATTTAATACAATTTCTAGCTGGGGATTCACTTACCTTAAGCGCATCTGCCCTTCTTTGAGAAAAGGGATCAAATTTCTCTGGAAAGTGTGGTGTAAGCTCATCTGTTAGCATGGATTTGGGGTGTTTTTCTTCACCAGGAGACTATTTTTGATTCTTTCATTACAGCAAGTATTGAAAATCACAATAAGCACTTTATTGAACATGATGAACTTTCTATACATGGGATTTGCACTTTATTTTTTTGATCAATATATATTTTTTCACTCATGAATTTTAATGAAAACTTTTTGTATATGAATTGCTTATTGATTTGCACTTAGCACTTTTTTTGCGGTATATTTCACTGAGCACTTTATTCATAGTCATCCAATTTGAATGTTTGCACAGAGTTGATTTCGAGCAGTGCAATTTGCCCTTGAATTTTGAAAATTTTCACCAGCTTTGATAGCTGGAAGACAAACAGCTCCTCTTTAACGGCTGCTGCCTTGTTTCTCTGTTACCAGCATGACTCCCTTCTAACAACTTCTCCCACACCAAGAGTTCAAAAGGTGACAGGTAGGGAGCTTCGTCCTGTGATTCCCATTTACTGCTATGATTATTATCTGTACAGTGTGAAGGGGGGGGGGGGGGGGGGTCAGTCACTTCCCTCCAATCAGGACTCAAAGCTGCCAGCTTTTTAAAGACTTCAGAGTTCGAGTTTTCAGAATGATCTGCGGATGAAATGGCTGCAGATGCGCAGCTACAACTTATGTAGGAGGATTTGTTTCATCTCTGTGCATTACCTAATGATAATCTCTTCACTGGGTATATACATGTAAGAGTTTACAACCACTTTAAAAGGTACATTTAATTCAGGGAAAGAAAGACTGCTGCTGGGCACAGATAGAAGAGGTACCATGTCTTCTGTCAAAAACTTTTCCTTTAGCTAGTTTTTTAAAAAAGTACTTAAATGTATTTATGCATTGCAGCGTATTCTCCCTGCATCTTTAAGATGCTGAAGAGTAAAACCTACTGGTAAAATGGTGCATGTACGGGAGCTACATCATCACTGGTCACCCTACTGCCAAAATAATTGTGCTAGTAGCAGACGTTGTTCCAGCAGAGAAGACTGTGAACCCTCCTAATTTCAGAAAAAAATTATCTTATTTTCACTATATAGCAGAGGGAACTTAATTAAAATTCACGGAGGTCTGAACAGTAAAATGTACTTCCAGCAGAGGTCCGAATTGCATGTTTGTGCACAGCCCCCTCCTTTATTTCACAATTCCGTTCTTAAATCAGTGCCCTCAATCCCCCTGCATACCACATTACCACCTACACAGCAGTTTTCTGAACCTCCCTTCACAGCAATGTCCTCTGCCCCCTTTTCACATCACTGACCCCCTGAGGCTCTGGCCCCTCTTCACATCACTGCCCCCCTGAGGCTCTGGTCCCTCTTCACATCACTGCCCCCCTGAAGCTCTGGCCCTCTTCACATTACTGCCCACCTGAAGCTCTGGCCCCTCTTCACATTACTGCCCCCCTGAAGCTCTGGCCCCTCTTCCCATCATGGACCCCTGAAGCTCTGGCCCCTCTTCCCATCACGGACCCCTGCAGCTCTGGCCCCTCTTCCCATCACGGACCCCTGCAGCTCTGGCCCCTCTTCCCATCACGGACCCCTGCAGCTCTGGCCCCTCTTCCCATCACGGACCCCTGCAGCTCTGGCCCCTCTTCCCATCACGGACCCCTGCAGCTCTGGCCCCTCTTCCCATCACGGACCCCTGCAGCTCTGGCCCCTCTTCCCATCACGGACCCCTGCAGCTCTGGCCCCTCTTCCCATCACGGACCCCTGCAGCTCTGGCCCCTCTTCCCATCACGGACCCCTGCAGCTCTGGCCCCTCTTCCCATCATAGACCCCTGCAGCTCTGGCCCCTCTTCCCATCACAGATCCCTGCAGCTCTGACACCCTTTCACATGTATTGAATCATGTACAGTCCATAAAAGCAGCAATGAGTTACTTGAAGTTCAAGGGAGTGCAGGCGTACAGACTTCTCTACCAAGCACTGGATGTAGGGCAGAAGCTGCCAGCAATAACTTTTCATATTAACAAGCTAGTAATTGGTTGCTAGGACCGCCCTGCATCCTAGTAACCAATCCTCAGCTTGTTAATATAGAAAATTTTTTCTGCCAGCTTCCGCCCTTCATCCAGTTCTGCTGTGCTTCCCACTCTGTGTGCATAACTGTTCTGCCTCCCGCTCTCCTATGACAGTGGCAGCAGGAAACTGCCTCCTAAATGGTGGGGACGCGGTGCTCCCAATGGGACAGTGACTCAGTCTGGCGCTGGACTGTGATCTGCATTTTTGTGATGCCTGCTATATAGGTATACACATACCTCATCAATTTGTTCATGGATTTTATCCTTCTGGCCATCTTCAACCTGCTCCTCTTTAACTTCATCCTTAAAGTTCTTCTCATCTTTATCTGCATTTCCAGCATCTTGGTTGTCATCCTTTGCAACCAGCTCAGACTCTCCCTTAAAAAAAAAAAAAAAAAAAAAAATTGAGAGATTCGAAACAGGTTTATATAGAGGTGCATCTCTGATACAGACTACCGTTTAATCACAAAATGACTCCTGTACCATTACCAAGCAAAATTTTTTATTAATATCCTTTATATATTTTTACCGTGTCCATTCCCTGTCCTTGCTCTTCTGTTTTATCCTCCTCATCATTTTCTTCTTCATCATCATCATCATCTCCCCAGAGTCTTTCATCAAGCTTGTCTGCTTCTGCATCTCCAAGATCTCCCATCTGTTTATCCAAGTCTTCCTCATTGTCAGACTTTTCATCCTCCTCCTCCTCTGTGGAGCAATTACAATATCAAAGTTGAAAAGTGGTTGTAAATTTGACACCAAAAAAAAAAATGAACAAAGCATATCCTTCCTTGATGTGTGCTTTACTCAATTAAAAGTAGAGTGTGATTTCCATCTTTAATTTGGTTATCTGCGTGAGTCATTTCTGACAGGCTGTGCCGACTTCAAGGGATTGAAGGGGGATAGTGCAGGAGAGTGCCAGCACAAAGCCTGTGATTGAAAGCCTCAGCTGTGCTAGACGACTGTAGATGAGAGTGTGGTTCTTCCCTCTATTCAGGTCTCAGGTTACACTCGGCTCTCCTCTCTAAGCTGTCATGTGTGACACTTGAGTTTCCTTCCCTCTGCCTATGGAAGCTCAGAAAAGTGGTGTAAATTGTTGACTTTACCTACCAACCGCCGGCCGCATAGACAAATGATGGCAGGTGGGATCCTCTTATTCTGTGGTGACGTCATATGAAGTTGCCCTAGTCGCAGCTCTTTACCCATGTGATCAGCTGTGTTTAATCACAGCTGACCACATGTAAACACAGCACTGCCGTTTATCCGCTCTTCGCCTCACACTGACAGTGTGAGGCGAGGAGAGCAGATCAACGGCATCTCCTCACAGGGGAGACCTGTACATATAATCAGGGCACTGATCATCACTGCCCCAATTATCAGTAAAGCCAGTCAGTGCCCAGTGATGTCAATCTGTGCCCATCACGAATGCCAGTCAGTGCTGCTTTGAGTGCCCATCCATGCCACCCATTAGTGCTGCAAATTACTGCCTCATCAGTGTCCTTACTTGCCAGCCTATCAGTGCCCATCAGTGAAGGAGAAAAAATACTTCTTTACAAAATTTTCTGACAAGAAAAAGCAAAGGAAAAAACCCAGCAGTGATTAACCACATGCCGACCAGCGCACAACGATATACGTTGGCACAATGGCACAGCTGGGTAAATGGGCATACAGGTACGTCCTCTAAGATGTGGCATTGTGGGCACTCGCCTGCTGTGTTCTCCGTAAGTCCCACTCGAATTAAAGTGCTTTTTTCCCAAAAAATTGTGTTTGCGCAAATATCGTGACACAAAAATGCAACACTCACCATTTTATTCTCTAAGCCTCTACTTAAAAAAATATATTTAAAAGAAAGCAAAAAAAAGTTTTAAGGTGATGGGTCCTTTTCAGCTTAAGCAGAGTTTGCTTTCTTTTAAATGTCCTGTATGATTATAGCAGCTGCTTAGCTTTATATGGTATATTTTACATCTAAAGCGCTGGATAAGTGACCCTGTTTACTTTTATTTGTTTTTAAAAAAATGATATGCTTGGGGGTTTTAATCACTTTTCTAGCAAAAAAAAAAAAAAAAAAAAATGGAGATTTTTACATGTAGGAGAGCAATGTCAGAATTGGCCTGGATTGGAAATGGTTAAAGAGAAGATGTGTATTTTGAGAGTGAGAGATATCACAAGGCTAAATAAAAACCACATTTTTGTAAACATGCTTTTTGTTTCGAACCTTGTTCTTTGTCCCCCTCATGCACTTTCCCATCAAAATCTTCAGACATCTCAATGCCATTATCTTCCTCTTTTATATCTGGCTTGGAATTGGGATCCTCTTCTTTCTCCTGGTCTTTTTGCACAACGTCTTCGACCTATCAAAGCAGTGTTAATAGACAAAAAACAGATAAAAAGTAAATACATGCCTGGTAAAAAAAATATGGGATTTAAAGTGATATTACATTTTGTTTTTTTTTCCCTATTTTTTTTTTATACTTACCTGCTCTGTGAAATGATATTGCACAGAGCAATTACTTAACCTATCTTTGGTAGTCCCCTGCTTCTCCGTTTTGGGTGTCTCCTTAGCAAGCCTGTGCATGCTCCTGAGCCGGACTGTGGGTGTCCTAAAACACAAACTGTGCTGTCAAACCATGCTCACACCCTACTTACAAGGGTTTGACTGATAGCAGCACGGGCCTATGGCTCCCAGAAGGAAGAGGGGAAATAGAATAAATACTGGAGAATTTGTTTTTAACCCTAGCGCAGGGATTGCAAAAGAGAGGGTTTGGGTTTAGAATAACTTTAACGGGAACTTATGGCAGAGATTTTGTATTTAGTGGACCACTGATATTTATTCCATTTCCAGATCGTCGGTTTACACCTTCATGTCCAGCCTATAGCAGAATGAGGGGTAGGCGGTGGCTTTACCATTCTGAGTGGACATCATATGACATCCCCAGAAAGCAGGGCCATACAGCGGTGCGATCTGTCACCGATTAATATGTGTACTGGCTCTTTGCCGATACCATGTGACCAATCACAGCAGGTCACATGACAGTTGTGGAAGGCTTAATTTCTTAATTTTCCAAAAAAAAGTGACAAAAAACTGCAACTTCATGCCTCTTACTAAATAACTTGGACTGCCTACGTTCCAAAAAAGGTAATTTTAGGGGGGGGGGGGGGGGGTGTCTAGCTGGCGGCATTTTAGGGCCTCGTGAAATGGGAAAGGCCGTCAGTACATCAGGATTGGTTCATTTTCAGATACATACCATAGTTTGTTGACTAACTTTCCTACAGACTAAATAATATACCGATTTGGGTTATTTTCTACAGACTAAATAATATGACCGGCGCACGACGATGTACGTCGACACAATGGCACGGACAGGCATAAGGGCTTACAGGTATGTCCCCTTTAAGATGCTGACGGGCCCGTGCCATTGAACGCTTGCGTCGGTCGGGACCCCCGTGAGGCCGGTCGCGGGTCCCGCGGACTCGATCGCCGCGTGGATACAGAAATAAACAGCATCTCCCCGTTCTGCCTAGCAACTAGTGACGCCGATCTCTGCTCCCTGTGATTGGAGCAGAGATCAGCATTCACTAGCTGACAGCCACACCCCCCCCCAGTTATAAACACGCCTCTAGGAACATGTAACCCCTACACTGCCACCTAGTGGTTAACCCCTTCACTGCCAGTGTCATTTACACAGGAATCAATGCATTTAAATAGCATTGATTGCTGTATAAATGACAATGGTCCCAAAAATGTGTCAAAAATGTCTGATGTGTCCGCCATAATGTTGCAGTCACAATAAAAATTTGCTGATCGCCGCCATTACTAGTAAAAAAAAAAAAAAAATTAATAAAAATGCTATAAAACTATCCCCCATTTTGTAAACGCTATAACTTCTGCGCAAACCAATCAATCGCTTATTACGATGTTTTTTACCAAAAATATGTAGAGGAAAACGTATCGGCCTAAACTGAGGAATTATATATATATATATATATATTTTTTTTTTTTTTTTTTTTTGGGGGGGGGGGGGGGGGGATATTTATTATAGCAAAAAGTAAAAAAGAATGTGTTTTTTTCAAAATTGTCGCACTTTTTTTTGTTTATAGCGCAAAAAAAAAAAAAAACGCAGGGGCGATCAAATACCACCAGAAGAAAGCTCTATTTGTGGGAAAAAAAGGACGTCAATTTTGTTTGGGAGCCACGTCGCACGACCGCGCAATTGTCAGTTGAAGCGACGCAGTGCCGAATCGCAAAAAGGGGCCTGGTCCTTTGGCTGCAAATTGGTCCGGTCTGAAAGTGGTTAATGACGAACAATTATTTGAAAAATGTTATAACAAAAACAAAGGAAAATGTGTTTTTATTCACAATTTTCAGTCTTTCTTCATTTATTTAGCTCCTCCTCCAGGCATTGACTCATTTATGCATCTTGCAAAAGTAACTAATATGTAATAGTGATATCAAAGTTGGAATTTAACAAATAAAAAAAGAATTATGCAGTTCAAATAACACCCATACCTGATCTTCATTCTCAATTTTATTGCTAACGTCTTTCACGCCTTCGCCTTCTCCTATTCCACCTCCTTCATAATCATGGAACTCTGTTGCTCCCTCTCCAGCCGCTTCTTCAATGAGTTCTTTGGGAAGACAAAATCCCTACAAAAAACAGACATCAACATACACAACTAGTTTTGGAATACATAAAATATTTTTTTTCTACTGATTGGCAAGACAAATAAAAAAAAATAGGCTTTTTATTACAGCTTACCTGTAAATTCCTTTTCTTGGAGTACATCATGGGACACAGACCTTAATTACTTAATGGGTTATGGGCCACCTTCAGGTGTTGACACTGGTATACCCAATCAAGGAAGTTCACTCCCTATATAACCCCTCCTCCTTCCAGGAGCACATCAGTTTTTGTAGAAAAGCAATATACTTAAAGCCCAAAAGAGGGGAGGGACCTCTGTGTCCCATGATGTACTCCAAGAAAAAAAGGATTTTACAGGTAAGCTGTAATAAAAATCCTATTTTCTTTATCGTACATCATGGGACACAGAGCCTTAAGTAATTACTTACTGGGACGTCCAATAGCAATTCTACTTGAGGGGAGGGAGAGCCAACCGCAGGGTACCCCTAGACTTGAGGACTTCTACTGCTGCCTGCAGCATACTGCGCGCAAAGGCGATACCCTCATACCTCCTTACATCCACCTGATAACATTTTTGTGAATGTATTCACTGAAGACCAAGTTGCGGCCTTACAGATCTGAGCCATGGAGGCCTGGTGAAGAACTGCCCAAGAAGCACTAACCGCCCTGTAGAGTGCACCTCAACTTGAAAAGGGGGAATCTTACCCCTTAGGTTTGAATTATAACCTGCCGAATCCACTTAGTGACAGTGGATCTCAACGCTGCCTGTCCTTTCTTAGGATGCTCTGGCAGAATAAATAAGACAGTCTTAAGAATCTGAGCAGTTGTCTTTAAATAGATTCTCACTGCTCTCACCACATCAAGACAATGTAGCGACTTTTCCTGGAACATGGTTTTGGAAAAAAACGATGGCAGGACACCATCTTGTTCAGGTGAAAAGCTGAAACCACGTTTGGCAAAAAGCCTGGAACAGGGTGTAACACCACTCTGTCCTCATGAATAATCAAATATGGCTTTTTACGAGAAAGAGCAGCCAATTCCTAAACCCTCCTTGCTGAGGATATAGCAACCAAAAATACCAGCTTCCTTGTCAGAAGAACTAAGGGAATATGCTGTATCGGTTCAAATAGCTGTTATTGTAACACTGACAAAACTAAATTCAAGTCCTAAGGGCTTAAAGGTGATTTAACTTGCGGATTAATCCGCATCACCCCTTGCATAAAACCCCAGACTAAAGAATGTGTAGCAAGCGGTCTTTGAAATAAGATCGATAAGGCTGAGACTTGGCCCTTAATAGTACTCAGGGCCAATTTCATCTCTATGCTTATTTGTAGAAAGGCAAGAATTCTGCCTATGATATATCTCCGAGGGTGCCAACCCTTGGATTCACACCAGGAAACATAAGCCCTCCAGACTCTATAATATATAGTTCTGGAAGCTGGTTTCATTGCATTAATCAAAGTAGAGCTAACTGACCCGGAAAGCCCACGTTTCTTCAAAATGTGAGTTTCAATAGCCAGGCCGTTAAATTTAGCGTCCGTAAAGTAGGATGGAATATCGGCCCCTGTGAGAACAGGTCTGGCCTTAGTGGAAGGGACCACGGATCTCCACTGCCATCTTTACGATTTCTGCATACCATGACCTTCTGGGCCATGCTGGTGCTGCCAGAATTACCGGTTTTCTTTCCAGCTTGATCCTGCAAAGAAGTCAAGGCAGCAATTAAACAGGGGGAAATGCATAGATCAGTGAGAACTGATCCTACGGTATCACCAACGCATCTGTTCTGCAAGCGAATGGATCCTTTGTCCTGGACACAAAGTTGACTATGTTAAACTGGATGCTAGAAGATCCATGTCCGGAGTCCCCAATCTTTGACAAACGACCCGAAAATAGGTCGGGGTGAAGAAACCATTCCCCTGGGAAAAGTCTGCTGGCAACTTAAGTAGTCCGCGTGCCAACTCTATATTCCTTTTTCTCTAAGACTGCCGATAGGCACGGAATATTTCTTTCTGCCCAAGTTAGAATATGGTTCACCTCTCTCTGCGCTGAGAGATTCTTGGTGCCCCCTTTGGTGATTGATATAGGCCACAGCTGTGGCATTGACTAATTGGATCAGGACAATCCCTTAACCTGAAAGTCCAGGCTTTCAGAGCCAGACGCACTGCCCGAATCTGTAGGATGTTGATGGGCAAGGCTCTTTCGGTTCTTGAACACTGTCCCTAGACAGTTATCTTCTCTGTCGTTACCACTTTCCAGATAAGTGGTCTGAAGGATTTACCTTTTAGCAGATTCTTTAGTAACCGCCAATTGAGGCTTTGGGACACCCTTGGGGATAGCCGCATTGGCAAGTCCAAAGCTTGGATTGTTTTGTTCCAAGCAAAAAGAATACTGTTTTGCAACGGTCTCGAACGAAACTGGGCATAGGGAACCGCTTAGAATGAAGACGCCATCCTTTACAACAACCTCATGCAAAGGAGAATGGAGGGATCTCCTTTTGAAATGACCATCTGCACCAACTCTTAAGGAGTT